>OY282404.1:4686250-7530000 GCA_958295455.1 Coleophora deauratella | reverse complement strand
CCGTTGGGGCAGTAAAGTTCTCGAATGGCGACCGCGCACCGGAAGGCGCAGTGTGGGCAGGCCCCCGACTCGGTGGACCGACGACCTGGTAAAGGTTGCAGGAAGCCGCTGGATGCGAGCCGCACAGGACCGGTCGGTGTGGAAATCCTTGGGGGAGGCCTTTGTCCAGCAGTGGACGTCTTTCGGCTGATAGATAGGTGAATGCAATAAACTAACTTCACCTGATAATTCCAAATAATTTTTTTTTGTAACTGTGAAGTGAAATGAATGAATGAATTTTGTAATTTGTAACTCAATCGTTTATAAAACTATGTGTAAAAGAACTAAATTAGTTTATATTAGACCACCCAATGTTTAGCTTAGCCGATTTTATTATTAACTAGCTTTTTTCGTTCCATTTCCAGTAAAAGAAGAGCTCCGCGCGAAAGAGAAAGAAGAAAACAAAGATAAGAAGAAGAAATTGCGCGGTTCATACAAAAAGCGTATCTATGGCAGCGCGGCCAACGCCGGGGAAGCCATCGAGAAAATGTTAGCGGAGAAGAAGATTAGCAGCAAGATCAACTATGATATTCTAAAGAGTTTGGACCAGCCCGGTACACCGGTGCCTACCTCTAGTGAAACAAAAACTGAGTCAGAGTAAGTACTGTTAGTCTGTTACCGAAAAAGCTGTGGTTGCAGGACTCTAGCAAGTTTGTGACTGTTCTGATGCTGATTGTACTTGGAAACATATTACATTAGATTTTCAGTAATAAGAAGCGGTCGTGGCTCATTGGGATTTGCGTGATCGCGTTGATCATGTAGGTTCACTGATTACAGAAACGGTCATCATAACCTGGATCGTTTGACTTTTAATGGCATTTATCTCGACCGTTTCCGTGTTTCTTGAAACATGATTAGCCATTGGTGTCGATTGCTATCATTTGATGGTAGTCATTAAGGCATGTCAGTGGCCTTGGTCGCTTGAATATTTCTGACACGGGCTAGTCCTACAACCTCCACCAATCCGGACTTGGACCGGCTGTTGGTTATGGCCTTACCTTCCCGAGACATAGGAAGAGACCCGATCCCCAGTAGTGGGGACGCTATTTGTGGGTTGTTAACGTAAGATTGTCGTATAAGCTTCTTCACATGATCAAAAGCGAGAAAAATTGAAAGTTACTACTAGGGTGACTTTTTATTGGGTACCAGGCGGCAAATGATAGTTAAGCTACTCATAAAATTGATCATTTTCCCTCAACGAACCTATACAATCGGAAAAAACAACTTGTATATGAATTATTTTGCTATGGCAATAACTTAGTGCACTACGATTAAATATAAGTAAATTCTACAGAACAAAGAAAACAGCACCATCAGAAATGATCACAGTAATAGAGCCAGCGGCACCGCAGTCGCCGCCAAAGAAACGCAAGAAGAAACCGCCGCCTCCGAGCCCCGCGCCGCCCAGCCCCGCCCCTGCCACGCCTGCCACACCTGCTACACCTGGACTCACAGGTAACGCGAGATTTCATGAGGAAAGTTCTAAAAAATTTTCTTGTAAGGTTTGCGAAAGAGTCCAAATAGTGCCGCTATTTCTGTCCATGCGACGCCTGCCACACCTCCTACATCTGGACTCAGGTAACGCGCGATTTCATGAGGCAAGTTAAGAAATTTTCCTTGTAAGGCGTGCGAAAAGAAGTCCGTCTTATGTCCCAATCTCTATCCATGCGACACCTGCCACACCTGCCACACCTGGACTTACAGGTATCGTTCAATTTCAAAAGGAAAAGAAAAGAAGTCCGTCTAGCGCCGTCATCTCTACCCCTGCGACTCCTGCCACACCTGCTACGCTGGACTCACAGATAACGCGCGATTTCGTGATGAAAGTTCTAGAATTTCTGTTTGTAAGGCGTGCGAAAAGAAGTCCGTCTAGTGCCGCCATCTCTGCGCCCCTGCGACATTTTGTTTATACACAAATCAAATATTTTTCCCTTTCAGACGGCGGCGAAGATTACGACGACGAGATCGAACCCGGGCCAGCGGATGTTGGCGGCGAGCTGTCACTGGCTGCCATGTTGCAGAACGGCCAGGAAGAGGACTATTATGACTATGAAGAGTATTAGGTTACGAAAAAACCCTATAATTAATGCAAGAACGATCAGCGCAGATGGGGCTGTATAGATAAATGATGAAAGTACATCCCTGAAAACAAGACAGAGACGTGGTACATAAGCAATTCAAGAATCATCAGCACAGATGGGCCTGTATAGATGATGAAAGTATAGTACATATTGTACATCTCCACAACCACAGCCGTGCTTACTAAATTGGCTTATCTACAAGCTCAAATCTTTTTTTCACGTGATAGAAATTCAAAATGAGGAGAATAGGATATCAGTCAATATCCCATGGGGATTCTTCCCCAAAGGTATGAACTAGAACATGATATGCTGGACGGCCCAGCCACCACCCGCTGGATGCACGTGAGTCACAGTCGTGCTAAGAGTAAATCTATGGGGTAGGCATATATCCAACAGAGGATGTCACCAGGCTGATATGACGATGTTGAAGCTTGGCGCACTTCCCATCGTACCCATCCTGTCGCTACCTCTACATAGACAAGGATCTGCTCGGCCGTTCTAAGATTTACCAAAATATACGCGTATTACCGACTGGAGAAGTTTTTGAAGAAACAAATGAAAAGATGTCACTCGTGGAACTCTATTGTATGTGATTTTAACAAGAAAAAGCTTTCACGTACGAAATGACTCATGAACATCTGGTACAGAATTGACCTACAGAATAAACTTAATCTTAATGACACTCTATGATTAAAATTATATATAATCCATAATAGATATTTTGCAGCAAGATAAAAATTGAAATAGGTATGTGGATCTCAGAGAAAAAAAGCTGTAAAACTATTTTATTTTGTGTTAGGTTAAATTGAGGTAAGGAAAAGTAAATACATACAGGATGTTAAAAAAAGTGCGTTTGAAATTTTAAGGGGTTACTCAGAATCAAGTATAGAATCCAGGAAAAATATTGAAAAAATTCGCTCAATTTTTTTTTTGCAGTTTTTCATACAAATTCTCGATTCACTATTTAGATTTAGTATGAGAATCTGAAAAAAAAAATTGAAGAGCGGATTTTTTCAATATTTTTCCTGGGTTCTGTACTTGATTCTGAGTAACCCCTTAAAATTTCGAACGCACTTTTTTTAACACCCTGTATAGTTAATAGGTCGGTAACCAATTTCCTTAGTAACTGTGTACAGTGTGTTTGAACTTTATCTGGGAAATAGGGTGACTGATAAGACGACGGACACATTAAAGGCAGATGAAAGACAAATGAAAGGAAAACTGATCAATTTTCACTGAGGAACTGGTCATATCATATATAGTGGTGTGAATGAGAGATATTTGTTCTGTGACTATACCATAGGTTCCATGGAGAAAATCGTTCAGTTTTTTCTTTTTACATCTACTTAAATGGATTTCTCGCCTTACCATTGACCCTGTTTTACAATATGACTTTTAGTTTGTCGCGAGCGTTAACCCTTAAATGCATGTTTTTTTTCTGTCTTGCCGAAATAAGTATTACAAAAAAACACTAAGAAATTGTTGTTATGTTACTAATTCTAGTATTTGTGCAGCCTATAAAATGTTTGTTCGGTAACCACTAATCATTAATCGGTTATAAAAATAATTTCATAAAAATGGAATTAAACTAATTCAAACTAAATGTAGTATTTATCCTACACTAGCTTCCATCCGCGACTTCGTCTGAGTGGGGTGGCGCCCTCTAGTGACGAAGTGTACATTTTATGTTTTTAAGTATTCCTCCGGGAACCCTTAAGTTTTCGCATTTATAATATTAGTGAGAAGTGAGACTATGCATTTAAGGGTTAAATGCCTACTCATGATACAAAATCTTTTCCCAGGTAATTTACAGTGATCAGAGCGGCAAACGTTTTGATTACCTATTATTTTTTAAAGTTTTTAAATATATTAAGTATCTACGGTCCTAGGCTACGGACTGAAAGTTAAAAAAAGTTTATCTTTTTTTATACATGTATTAGCGTGGATATTAGAAAAAAAGGTTAAAGTTTCATGAATAGTTCATCAATTCAAGTCCTTTTTATTTTTTAGCTGGTTGTAAAAGTGCCTATCTATAATAGCGTAATAGATTATAGTGTTGTACATGCTAAAGATGTGTATTTTATTATTTATTTGTAAATACGATGAGCGGTGAGAAGTTTGAATTATAGTCTGCTCTTTTAATATAAAACTACACACCTAAAGTACTTATAGTTTAGAAACTGTTGTTTACTTTAAAGCGATCTGTAACGTTTTTACTTATTAATAGTCTATTATCAATACTTGTATATAAATATAATCGCCTAAAGATACTTCCTTTATACAATTTCTTCGTTTTTATTTTACTGGGTATGTATGTACACAAGGCGACGCAAAATCTGTCTATTTTTAATTATTAAAAGTTCATCGCGGCGACTGTTCCTTTCGTACATTTCTCAGTATTGTGACTAGCGTAGCTATGGATATATATATACAGGTGGATCTTAATTTGCCGCCTTGTGGACTTACCCATCTTGCGTTGTCATCGTTTGGGTTAAGGTTAGGGAAATTACCCCAATGCAATAGCAATGGGCTTAGTGAGAGCAGGTACAGTCTGGTGCAACTAAAAGTATACAGCTAAGTAGTGCAAGTAGTATTATAGTTCATTCCAATCAAAAAAAGCAAAACGTAAACAAACTTACTATGGAACAATGAACTTATAGTTCATTCCAATCAAAAAAAAGCAAAAGGTAAACAAACGTAGTATGCAGATGACATTGACATGTTCCAAGTTTGTTTACGGTTTGCTTCTTTTGATTGGAATGAACCATACATGTTAATGTCATCTGCATACTACGTTTGTTTACCTTTTGCTTTTTTTTTGATTGGAATGAAGTATAGGTAGCAAGCCTACCCTGCCTGTGTACTTTTAGGTGCACGCATGGTGCACGGGACTGTCCATTGTGGAACATTACAACCGAGATGAGGTAGACGAGACGCTTGCTTCGGACCTGCCTGCCTAACGTGTAGGTAGCAAGTACCTAAACATCCAAAAAAGACATGCTTAAACAAATCCAAACAAACCGAAGTAAAGTAAATGAGTCATTTCATGCACGCATATCATCAGCATACACAACTATCCAAGTCTGTTGCAAGGTACAGCAAGCACTTGAACATGTCTGTACAGGATCGCGCCGCCGCGCGCGCCGTGTCACCGGGCGTCGATTAACGTCGCAAGCGCAGAACCGCGCGACCCGTTTGGGTTGGTTGGGTGTTTACTTATCTGCAGCTATAAAAGTAATTTTCTCGAGTTTAGATAACAGTTTGTTAAAATCTAGTCAAACCATTAGTGAGATTTCAAAATGATTTCTATTGTTATTTATTAAAAGTTATAAAATTATTTATTTTGGAATTTATATTCATTAATTATTAAGTTCCTACTTTTTTTTTCAATGTACTTCTATAAGTAAACAGTAATGGGTTTCATGTGTAAAGTGCAAGAGAGGCGTAACGGGAAAATAACTAAAAATAAATTGATTTCTATAATAAGATTGCAATCGACCATTCGTTCTTCTGTGGCACTTCTTTCAAGAATACGACATTACAATAAAATTGTAGTGAGGAGTAATAATTTGTTATCTGAATCTTATCTACAATATTTGAATCTGCATTCTTCGAGATTTTATCGGTAAGTATTTTTTTTTTTTCATTAAAAAATGGGCTTAAGAAATATCGTGCAACAATGAAAATGAAATAAACATTTTATTATTTATTAGTTTTGAACACTTAGGCTGCGAAACAGAAATGACATCGAAAATGAAATCCTCTTATCCGTTTCCGGTTCCGTATTTACCGGAAGCGGAAGCGAGAGAAAGGTAATTATTTCGTGTTCCTGAGACGAACGACAGCCTGTTGTCGGATACAATAGTCCGACGACGTCTAAATACGAAAAAAATTATACAGGTGTCCCAAAACTAATGCGACAAATTTTGGCTGGTGATAGCTTTGGTCAAGATCTATCAAAATAACGAAACATATGTTCAGCAAAAGTTTACGGTTTTCGGGTTATACCAGATTTAAAAAAAATTGAAAATCACTACCTTACGGTGGTCTTTTGAGCTTTTGTTATTAAAAAAACCACTTAATTTGTATTTTTTTTTGCACTTAAATATTTTTGATTAGTGTCTCTACCCGAATCTACTATTTATTCTACAAAAAATTAAAGATGCCATCAGAAATACATCATTAATTCAAGAAAAATCTTTAAAAATATCCGATAATGAAACTTTAAACATTGGCGACGTAAAAAAAAATACTGAATATTTTTTTCTAATATGTTATAAAAATCCTTGTTTCATGCCCATTTTAGAAATGTATAATACTTGGAAAATTTCCTTGCAAACATTGAGTTAATTGCTATTTTTGACCTCAAGGTGCTGATTTAAAAAAATCTTATATTCGAGTTTTCTCAAATAAAAATGATTAGATTGATTAAAATAGAAAGGAGATCATTTGTTTGTTTTATAAAGTCACCGTAACTTTATACCTGAGATAAAAAAAACCGGCCAAGTGCGAGTCGGACTCGCGCATGAATGGTTCCATACCATCGTACAAGAAACTCCAAAAAACACGTCTCTTGTATGGGGACCCCTTTAATTTGAAAATATAATTTTATTTTACTATATTCTTTAGCGACTATAGCAATAAAAACTCAGTGAGCATTTCATTTAAATCGCAAGAGTGACAAAGCAGCGGCGACACTGTGCCACAAAAGTACCCTAATCGGAGACAACTGTACTATTCGATTTTGAATACACCCAAGCTACTGTTTGGCAGACTGCCTGGCCGAAGTAGACAAGACGAAGACGTTGTTTTGGTAGAAAGACGGAAAAGTGGCGACAAAATGTTTCTTTTATAGGGTTTAAAGTTTAAAGACCAACGGGACCCTATTATTGTATGTACTAAGGCTCCGCTGTCCGTCCGTCCGTCCGTCCGCCCACCTGTCTGTCTGTCAGCGGGCTGTATCTAATGAACCGTATAGGTAGACGATTGAAATTTTACAGAGTGTGTATTTCTGTTGCCGCTGTAACAAAAAATGATAAAAATAAATTAAAGGGAGCTCCCCTATAGTGGGGAATTTAGTGCAACGCCTAGTATGGGAACCGTTTTATTTTGGATCCGGCGCTCAAATTTGGCATAGTTGTTCCCTAGGCCGGTCTGAGTAGATTAAGCCCGGGAGCCACCGGGAGCCATCCCCCGTTCGGCAGGGGGAGGGGGGCAAAGTTTGTTTCTGCCGCGCTCCATTTGTGGGCTTATATCTCCAAAACTATTAGTACTAGGGCAAGTGAGATATCATTTTCGTATGATTAAAGGATTAGGAATTCATTTCTGTAACAAAAAAAAATGACTTTCCATATATAAAAAAAGAAATATTTGATAAAACGTGTAAAACATGGCTACCTTTTTTCCACATATGGGTCGATTACTTTTTAATCGTCTTTGATATTAGCATGAAAAAAATATATTCTGAAAGCCACACTTCTTAGGATTATAAAAATATAAATTTCATTAGAATAGCATAATAAATACTTAGTGAAAAAAAATATAATTTGATGCTCGGCAGAGTAGCTTAAAACGCGCGGTTTTAGTATCTGTTGTTCGTAAGTAAATAAAATGAATCATCTAGCGCCCAAATGACTGATAACTGATAAGTAACGTAATATAAACAGGTACAAATTATTATTATTTAAATATATCTCGCACGCACAAAATATTTGTCACGTAGAACAAAAAATATTTTTCCTCATAAGTAAAAACGTATTTGAGAAAATCTGCAAAACGTGACAATTTCTCATACGAATTATGGTGGTTTACTATCTAACTTGCGTAGTATTATGGTGGTCTACTATGTAACTAGCGTGGTCACGTTGATCACCCAAGTTAACTGACTTCAGAAAAGGTCATACATAACCATAATGAGTTTGATTCTTATTGACGCATTAATCTCGTAACCATTTCCGTGCTTCGCAAGCCACATCAAATTATTTTCATTACAACTGATGAAGCTTCGACCAGCGCCTATATAACTTCAAAATCCCAAAAGCTTTCAGCTCGAGTTGCACAACCGCTTCGAATACTTAGGAGAATGTGAAAATGTGGACGAATATAACGACAGGTTTGTGGAAATTGTCCAAACGGCTGGGAATAAGGCCTTCAAAACAAGACGTTCAAAAAAAACATATCGGATCTCGGAGCTCACCAGCAAGCTCATGGAAAAACGGAGCCTGATTCTGAAATCCTCTGAAGATGCTTATCAATATCGGCGACTAAACAGACAGATCTCAAGGACTATACGATATACGCCATATACGCCAATTTAATACCAATCGTATTAAAGAGGCTATCGAGCGCAATTAAAGGTCAAAGGTATTGGCAAGGGATCTGTCTGCTGGTCAAAGCCAAACTGACAAAGCTGAAGACCGAGGATGGCAGAGTCGTGTCGTCTAAGCCCGAGCTGTTGGAAGAGGTTGAGAAGTTCTACGGACAATTATACATGACTACATGCTTACCTGTCAGCAATCTGGCTGCCGGATTGACCAGACACTATACTGAAGATATCCCAGACGTCAGCCTGTGCTAGATTAGAATGGATCAATTAGGATGACAGAATTACGGCTGAGATTCTGAAAGCAGGTGGAGAACCGTTACTTATAGCTCTTTAGAAGCTATTCATTTCCGTCATTCTCGTGGCACAAACGCCTACAGCACAGCACAGAAGTGTAGTGATGCTCTTCTTCAAGAAGGGTGATAAGACTCTGCTGAAGAATTACAGACCCATCTCACTCCTGAGCCATGTCTACAAGACATGTAGTCATTACGAATCGTCTCGCACGCAGGTTTGATGACTTCCAGCCTCCAGAACAAGCTGATTTCCGAAAAGGTTTCTGTACCATAGACCACATACCTGCGCTGCGGCAGATTATACAGAAGACCGAAGAGTATAATGGCGTTTGTGGACTATGAGATAGCTTTTGATTCGATCGAGACCTGGGCTGTGTTACAGTCTCTCCAACGGTGCCAAATTGACTATCGATGCACATCGAAGTGTTGAAGTGTTTGTATGAAAACGCCACCATGACGGTCCACCATCAGGATCAGAATATACAATCTATCCGGCTGTAGCGTGGGTTGAGACAGGGAGACATTATATCTCCGAAACTGTTCACCGCTGCACTGGAAGACGTTTTCAAGCTTCTGGACTGGAGAGGACTCGGTATCAACATCAATGGCGAGTACATCACTCACCTTCGATTTGCTGATGATATCGTGATCATGGCTGAGACCTTGTAGGAACTAGGCGCAATGCTCGATGGACTCAGTAGAGTCTCCCAACAATTGGGTCTTAAAATGATCATGGATAAGATGAAAATCATGTCAAACGTCCGTGTTACACCCACTCTTCTGAAGGTTGGAGACTACACTCGAAGTTGTTGACGAATAATGTATACCAGGGACAAACAGTCCAGTAAGGTAGCTCCAATTTCGAGAAAGAGATCAATCGTCGAATCCAGCTCGGCTGGGAAGCGTTCGGGAAGCTCCGCAATATCTTCACGACCAAAATACCGCAGTGTCTCAAGTTAAGACTAAAGTTTTTGACCATTGTGTTGCCAGTGATGAGACAACATATGGATCCGAGACATGGCCCCTTACTATAGGCCTCATAAGGCTCAAGGTCACCCAATGTGCGATGGAGCGTGCTATGCTTGGTGTTGCCCTACGTAATCGAATCAGAAATGAGGAGATACCTACTAAAGTAGTAAGAGAATTAAAATTACCGACACAACTCTCAGAATCGCTAGACCTAAGTGGCAGTGCGCAGGGCATATAGCTCGTAGAACAGATGGCCATTGGGGCAGGCCTCTAACTCCGTGGACCGACGACCTGGTGAAGGTTGCGGGAAGCCGCTGGATGCGAGCGGCACAGGACCGGTCGGTGTGGAAATCCTTGGGGGAGGCCTTTGTTTATAGATAGTAAACCACCATAATTCGTATGAGAAAAGTCTCATTTTTTGGATTTTCTCATACTTATATGTTTTTTAAGGAAAATATTTTTTGTTCTACGTGACAAATATTTTGAGATTGCGAGAAATATTTAAATAATAATATTATGTACCTATTTATATTATGTTACTTAACAGTAACTTTTTGACGCTAGATGATTCATTTTATTTACTTACGAGCAACAGATACTAAAACCGCGCGTTTTAAGCTACTCTGCCGAGCATCAAATAATATTTTTTTTCACTCAGTATTTATTATGCTATTCTAATGAAATTTATATTTTTATAATCCTAGAAAATGTGGCTTTCAGAATATATTTTTTTCATGCTAATATCCTAGATTCCTAGACCATCAAAAATTAATCGACACATATGTGGAAAAAAAACACCCACTCTTCATTATTTACTTATTGGGTGGCGCTTCTTTACTTACATATCTTACATATCTTACATATCTTTAACTTTAGGTACTAGGGCAAGTCCGATATCATTTTCAGATATTCCAAGGATGACAAATTCATTTCTGCAACAAAAAAAAATAGTTTTCGTAGAAAAAAAAGAAATAGAACTGCTGAAATTCAGAACCGCGCGGACCGCGCGTTGTATGCCATGCTGCCACGCATTGAATTTTATTTTTTTCACTTAGTATTTATTATGCTATTCTAATGAAATTTATAGTTTTATAATCCTAGAAAGTGTGGCTTTCAGAATCTATTTTTTTCATGCTTATATCTTAGACCATCAAAAATTAATCGACACATATGCGGAAAAAAGGTAGTCATGTTTTATACGTTTTATCAAATATTTCTTTTTTTATATATGGAAAGTCATTTTTTTTGTTACAGAAACAAATTAGTTATCCTTGAATCATACGAAAATGATATCTCACTTGCCCTAGTACCAATAGTTTTGGAGATATAAGCCCACAAATGGAGCGTGGCAGAAACAAACTTTCCCCCCCTCCCCCTGCCAAACGGGGGATGGCTCCCGATGGCTCCCGGGCTTAATCCACTCAGAACGGCCCAGAAAACAACTATGCTAAGTTTGAGCGCCGGATCCAAAATAAAACGGTTCATCGCACTAAATCCCCGACTACTACTAGAATCGTGTTTTTTGGGTGGTTTTGGCTCGATTTTAATAATAGCAAGAGGTAGACGCTTGATTGAAACGCTCACAAAGTTTGTATTACTATAGTCGTTAAAAAAAATATAATAAAATAAAATATTATTTAAAAATTACAGGGGGTCACCATACAAGAGATGTGTTTTTGGAGTTTCTTGTACGATGGTACGGAACCCTTCATGCGCGAATCGAACTCGCATTTGGCCGGTTTTTTCTTTTTTTTTATCTCAGGTAGTAAATCACGGTGAGGTGACCTTTTAGAATACACACATGATATCCTTTCTATTTTAAATTAATCTAATAAATATTTGAAAAACCTCTAATAAAATATTTTTTTAAATCAGCACCTTGAGGTCAAAAATAGCATTTAACTCAATGTTTGCAAGGAAAATATCCAAGTATTATACATTTCTGAAATGGACATGAAACAAGGATTTTTGATAGCATATGAGACAAACTCATTCAATATATTTTTTTTACGTCGCCTATGTTTAAAGTTTCATTATCGGATATGTTTAAAGATTTTTCTTGAATTGATGATGTATTTCTGATGGCATCTTTATTTTTTTTGCAGAATAAATAGTACATTCGGATAGAGACACTAATCAACAATATTTGAGTGCAAAAGAAAATACAAATTGTTTTTTTTATAACAAAAACTCAAAAGACCCACCGCAAGGTAGTAACTAGTAATTTTCATTTTTTTTTTATATCTGGTATAACTCGAAAACCATAAACTTTTGCTGAACATATGTTTCGTTATTTTGATAGGTCTTGAACAAAGCTATCACCGGCCAAAATTTGTCGCATTAGTTTTAAGACACCCTGTATAGAGGCTTGATAAATATAATAAATAATAGTAATATATATGTTTGTTTGTTTGTTTGTTTGTAAACTCTTTATTGATAAAATAAAATATGTACAAAACTTTAACAGGAGTAATATACAATGGCGGACTTATCCCTTACGGGATCTCTTCCAGTCAACCTTATATGTTAACAGGAATTGTAGGTAAAAATGTCAAAGCAGGAGCAAAAGTCACAAACACGACTTGTTTAAACTTATATATAACTTACAAACAATTTTGAAATATTATATTACTAAAGCATATAAAATATATATAGAATAAATAAATAAATAAATATAAATATATATATATATATATAACATACATACAGTAATATACATATACAATACATTTATGAGCTCAGGAGCCAGGGTTGGGACTCCACAACTTTTTGAGTGAGGATTTGAAAGCGGCGAGAGAAGGACTCAACCTGACGTCTGGTGGGAGAGCGTTCCAGAGGCGAGCGGCGTGTACAGTGAACGACTTGGTGTAGGTATCTGTGCAATGGATTGGAATCGCAAGCGAAAGGTTATGGCTGGAGCGAAGCCTAGAGTCCATAGCCGTACGGAAGCTGAACCTCTCGTGAAGATATCGTGGAGCAGCACATGTTTAGAAAATAGTAAAGAAGACGCTGATTGACTTTGTAATTCTCGGCTGGTATGATATGGAGTTGTTTGTTGGATTGACGGACGACTTCGACAACATTAGTCGACAACCGAACAGTTGGTTGCAAAGTCCGCCGACACGACAGTCCTAAACGAACCTTGTAAAGTTGTCCAGCTTATAAGCAACGATGTTTGCGATGTTCGCAACAAATCGGAACGTAGTCAATGTTTCAATGTTGGTACAAAGTGAAGTAGTTAATGCAAAGCTGCCAATATAGCGAACTAAGCAACGCAGATACAATAGTGAAGTGAAGTCGCACAGTAATGTAAAAAAAACATTTAGTTTTCGTTTGTGTTTATGCGCTTTGTTACGTACAAAAACGGTGTCGCGTTAGATTTTATGTTGGTCTTCTAAAGAAGAGTCGTAATTATCCTAAAAGTGGTTTGTTTTGTGCTTGACGATTTAAAATAATTCATGTTTTCAAAAGTGAAGTGCAAATTCGTCTTTGACGGAGCAATGGAGAGCAGTTTATTTATCGCTCTTTAGCGATGTGTGAATCAAAGTTGAATTGATGGTGTTTTGGTAAAATTCATGGTGTTCCCGTTATTGCTAGTGTCCATTGTAAAGAATAGTTCGAATCATAGGGTCCACAAACGAGCATACGGATTCTATCATGGTGGTAAAACGGTAAGTTTTTTGCTTCCAACGTGGTAATAAATGACCGACCACTGCCATGCCCTCTGAGCGCCAGAGCGCATTGTTACTTGTTTCGTACTTGCGAGCGATTTAAAATTTAACTGCACATAAAACATATTCACGCGATACAAGCATAATCTTAAAGTATTGGTTTGTAAGGTACCTATTATTTTTCTCGACCTAATGAAGAAATCTCCAATTGTACAAAGTGCAGGTTAATTTGTATTCTCAAAATGTTTACCCGTAATAATGTTATTTGGCCCACTCGATGTACAGTCTTCTTTAGTTTTCTCTTGTTCCAATTATTGATTGCATTTTCAAAATAACATTCATCAGCTGTTTTGTGTTTGTTGCTTACGAGTTCTACAGACTGATTCAGTTGTTTAGTTGGGCAACTTGAAATAAGTTTTATGTAGGTATTATAAAATCACAGTTATTGATCCCAACTCCCAAGCATAGCATATTATGTACTTACAGCTTATTGATAAACATAGGAAAATACAGTTTCCTTGATCACTTAAATGAGTTGTTACAAACAAGAGTATTTGTGTATTTATAATACTGTAAATATTTGTCAAATCATAAATTTATATCTACTTATTGACAAACAATAATTACATTGGTATTTATTTATTGATAGACTTAGACAAAACCATAATAACCAGTGATTGGAAATTCGGGGGCAATTATACCTAAAATTGGGGAGCTAGCATAATATAGACATGCCGTTTTGAATTAAAAGATCGTTGAATAACGTTTTTTAATAGCATACATAAATTTTCAATAAGATCAACATTCACTACTACAATCAGATCATTACAATTAAGAATCCCACTCTTTACAATTACGGTATCCCAGGATTTTGTGTATGAAGAATCCCAACGCTTTTTACAATCATGGTATCCCAGGAATTTTTGTATGAAAATCTATAAATTTATTCAGAAAGGCTTATCCATACTATTCTTTCTTAGGAAAAAATGAAATTACCCCTGAATTTCCGATCACTTATAATAACTAACTGAGAATCTTATCTGGAATAAGGATCTGGATAAAGTTTACCGCAACTTTTATTACAGATTTAAAATATAATGAAAGGTGTAACCATAAAAAAAAAATTGAGTAATATTCTTTATACTAAAACAAGGAGCGTGGTAATTTGTTCACACTCGTAGTGCCACTAATTTGTTGTCTTTTAGTCAAATAAAAACATCTTTTAGCCTAATTCTTCTTCTTAACAAGCCAATCCTTTTGGCTTTAGATTTTTTAAGCCAGTAAGTAGTCAGCCACACGGGTAGCACCATCGTCGGGTCCTTTTATGGACACTGGACAGTGCAGGTGTTTTGTCCTAGCAGTCCTGGCCATGCAGGGCAAGACAAAATGTGTGCCGCAGGACATAGTCTGGATACAGACACTGCACTGATATGCCCCAACCTTGGACAGTAATATGTTCAGTCGTTGGTATTTGGAACTGATAAGAAAAACATTTTAAGTATTTGTCAAAAAATCTATTGCTGTGGTTATGTTTACTGATAGGTATTCACTTATTGACATTAATGTGAACTTTTGTAATTATAACTTTATTTACCCACAATTACTTAGTACTTATACAAATTGGTTCTGGCTTTTTAGTAGTGGCAAAAGTGTTACCTTGCCTGGATTGTTCTCCCGTACATATTTACACTGATTTTAATATGCACATGCTTAATATGAAATAGACAGGCGTTTGACCTACAATTATGATGATGATATGTAAATAATCTCTTGTTTTCCAATATTGTGTAGAACCTGGTTTACTTTACCAAGTAACTTTATAACAGTATGCGTAGGTTATGGGAAATAGGTACTTGGAGCTTTTATTGTGATGATTGTGAATTCACATAAAATTCTAAATTCTAATTCTATGGTGATGGTTGTCATCCTATGCCTACTTATACTTCATTCCAATCAAAAAAAAGCAAAAGGTAAACAAACGTAGTATGCAGATGACATTGACATGTGTCAGTTCCATAGCAAGGTTGCGTTCCAATACCAAAGATTTCACTCGGGGTGATGCGAATTTTACCCTAAATCGTTCCAAAACCGAGCCGAGTGAAACCGAGGGGAACCGAATGATCGCCTGACAGATCTCCGTCGGGATTTTGGAACGCCTTCGTGAATGCGATTTTCACTCTGACAAGGGCGATTTTTAACGCTGTTTGATTACCGTTAAAATTCGCCTGACAGTTTATTCGGCGGGAAGTTCGTAGTCAATGTCAAACAGACTAAGACATACAAACATTTTATCTTCGGAATTGTTTTGAAATACGATTGCTTGTATCTGCGAAGGTGTTAAAGCCATAAATAAGACAGTATACTACCCAAAAAAGCTAGAAACCTTTCTGAATTATTTTCGATGACGTTTGCTACCCTGTCACTCTGGAATCACTCGCAAGCGTTCCAAAATCATATTTTTTTCTCTTTCTCAAAATAGCTACGTCTCTTTCATTTCTCCGAGTTAAATTCTACCTCACCTACCTTGGTTTTGGAACGACTTCTAAGTTTGTTTACGTTTTGCTTTTTTTTTGATTGGAATGAACCATATGTATCGCTAGTTATCGCGACTTTTGTTTTTAGGAACGAAATGAAAAGAACGTTCGAACCAAGGATCGAACACACCGATGTTGTTAGTGTCCTTTATTAGATATTTGTCCGTATCGCGCGAGTAGGTCATCCGATTTTTTTAGCTTGCGACAACCACTTTGCTTCGATAATAGTCGTTGTCAATACGACGACTACGACGACGTCTAAACTTCCTTATTAATTAGTAGGACTCAATACAGAATTCTATCTTGTAGCCAAATAATGAGCTTGTACATAGTCACCTGCTCGCTTAAGCGCTTTTGCTGACTTATTAAAATGTAACACCTTGCGTGATGTCATGTCACAAGGTTATCGACTTGCGGTTAGTCTATGTCTAAACGCACGCTAATAATCCTTATATTTGGCAGTGCTTGCCAGCTGGCCACATACACGGCCATATTTAGAGCACACGAGTTTTATTTTTAACTCAACCTTTGCTAAGGTACTATGACGCTTGATGTTTGCGAAGCCCTTTTAACCCTCCCCTCATTAAAGTTGCAGTGGTATGGCTGCCGTCAGTAAATGTCCTTCGTTTTTTTGCACACGTAGGAGGTTTTGTATATCTAACTATTCTAACTCATCATAATCATTTTGGGTCTCATCCGCATTTTTGCATTGGTATTCTTTTCCTGTCTTTTCTGTCTCAAATGTGAGTTTACTGAACCAGGTTATACATATGTAACTATGCTTATTAAGATACATAGAAGGTAATTTGCCTACTTAAAAAAACAATCTTCCTAAGCCTGCGAACCAAAATGAGCGTAGAACTAAAATATTTTAACCGACTTCAAAAAAAGGAGGTTCTCAGTTTGACCTGTATGTATGTATCTTTGTCCGCGATTATCTCGCGTTTGGCTGAACCGATTTTAATGCGGTTTTCAGAAAAGTATTTGTTACATTTAGTAGAAGGTTTTAGTATTTTAACCGACTTCAAAAAAAGGAGGTTCTCAGTTTGACCCGTATGTTACGCGATCGAAGTCGGTTTTTTAACGCTTTCATGCATCAAAAATTTTGCTCTTGCAGTAGATTTTAATAATCAATATAATGGATGAGTAGCTAGTCAGCTATATCATTTGTTATGAGGAGCATCTATTAGGTATATTCATGGTAGTAAAAATTATGACGATTATTAAACAAGACAATGAAGCGGTCATGGCTCAGTGCGGCGGCAGGTTAACTGACTACAGACACGGTGATAACCTGGATGGGTTTGACTGTCAGTGGCATTTATCTCGACCGTTTCCGTGCTTCGCAAGGCACGCTAAGCCGTTGGTGCCGGCTGCTATCGCTAGCAATCGTTAAGCCATGTTAGAGGCCTTATAGGCGGCTTGAAAACTTCTGACACTAGGGTTGGCCACTAGCCCCACAACCTCCCTCCACCAATGCAGACTTGGCCCCCGTGTGTGGAGTATTATTATTATTATTACTGGATGGGACGCCTGCGGGCACAGGCGGGTGTTCAAGTCGCCAGGTGGACTCATTACACCCTATTCCCGGTGGTACGCGAGCGTTACTGTGTCCCTGTTGACGTCCCCCCCATAAACCTTGCGCTCCTCCTGCAATACTCCGCTATGCGACCAGCGTCCAGGTCACATAGTTCTTCTTCATCGATGCTGTCGGTGCCAAACGTCTCCCACCTGAGCCTGCTGTATAATGCACACTCCGCCAAGAAGTGTTGGCTGGTCTCCAGCGCTCCGCAGTTAGGGCAGGAGGGGTCGGTGGTACCGTCTATTAGGGACATATGTCGATTCAGTCTACAATGCCCAGTGATGATGCCTAAGACCGTGCCTAGACTTGTCCTACTTAATGATAGTAATGTCCTAGTTCTTCGGCGATTAATTCCTTTCAGAAACATCTTCGATTGTCTGCAGCCGATGCACCCAGCCCAGGCTTTCTGTGTTTCACGTTTCATGAGTTCGCCGATGACCCCTTTGGTGACTGTTGCAGAAATAGGAAGTGCTGGCTCTGGTCCGACGAACCTAGTGCTGGCTCCTTCCCTTGCTAGGGCGTCTGCTCTTTCATTGCCTAATGTTCCCATGTGTCCCGGTACCCATGCTACTGTAACTGCCATTTTATTAGCCAGTTTATTGAGTGCTTCCTTGCACTCCCTGACTAGTTCCGAAACAGTTTCTGCTTTGGCGAGTGCTTTTATGGCTGCCTGGCTATCCGAGTAGATTATAGTGCCGTCCACTTCCCCTTCGGTACTGTTCAGCATTTCTTCTACGCATTCCTTGATAGCGAAGACTTCCGCCTGGAATACGCTTGCGTAAGTCCCCAAGGAAAGAGTCTTGTCTGCGCTAGGGTCACTGGGTATATGAATCCCGGCACCTGCTTGTCCCGTCTCTTTCATTCTAGATCCGTCTGTATAACAGATGAGCTGGGCATCAGTTGTCCCTAGTTCCCAGTCTGATCTGTCACCTATATGTATTCTATACTTCTTATTGAATATCCTTTGTTTCTTGATTAGGTCGTTATTTGTCAACAGTAACGACATATCCCTTCCTAGTGCTTCCTCTATGGCGGCGTGACCTGCATCTGCGTCCTTCGCCTTCCATTCCTTGCATGCTTTCATTCTATACCATTGCTCTGCTGCTCTTCTTTTGACTTCTATTTGGATAGGGTTTAATCCCAAGGCCATGTCTAGCGCCATTGTTGGCGTGGAGGTCATGGCTCCTGTGGTCATAAGAGTTGCAGCCCTTTGTATTTTCCTTAACTCCTTTAGATTCTGCCCGATGTTGGCTCTGTGCCACCATATTATCGAGCCATAGAGAATCCTTGGGAGTATTATGGCTTTGTATATCCACTGGCAGACCTTCGGTTTCAGCCCCCAGATCCTACCAACGGCTCTTCTGCATTGCATCAGAGCCATTATTGCTTTGTTGCTTTGGTTTCTTATGTGACTATTAAAGTTCAGGGTCTTGTCCAGTGTCACCCCCAGATACTTTATCTCTTCTGTGATTTCTAGTATGGTTCCTCTTAACGCGATTGGCGCCAGGCTTATGTTTTTCCTTTTCCTGGTGAAGAGAACTATCTTTGTTTTGTCCGGATTTAGTCCGAGGCCCTTGTCCTGACACCAGTTCTCGACCAGCTTCAATCCTTTCATAGTGATAGCCCTCACAGTACTTAGCACCTTCCCTGTGACGAGGAGAGCTCCATCGTCCGAATAGGCTTGCATATATATATGCTGACTATTGACGGCGCTCACTAGGCCGTCTATGAGAAGGCACCACAGGAGTGGAGAGAGACACCCCCCCTGAGGGAATCCTCTCTTGGCTATAACTGTACGTGTCTCCGCACCTAGAGTCGTAGTAATAATACGATTCTTTAACATGGTTATGGCCCATCTCGCCAGTGCTGATGGGATATCTTCTCTGTTTAGAGCGTTCTCAACAGCACTGAAGTGTGCTTTGTCAAAAGCTCCTTCCACGTCGAAGAAGCAGCCGACTGCATAGGCCTTGTCTCTGTCTATGGCCCGTTCAATCCTAAGGGTAAGATTGTGTAAGGCTGTCTCGGTTGATTTCCCCTCTATGTAGGCATGCTGATTACCATGCAGGGGTTGGTTGCCTGCCGTTATCCTAGAGCGTATGCTACCATCTATTATCTTTTCTAGTGTCTTCAGTACAAACGACGAGAGACTAATGCACCGAAAAGACTTTACTTCCCGGTAGCACTTTCTCCCTGGCTTTGGGATGAAGACAGCCTTGACTTTTCGCCACCTAGAAGGAATATATCCCAAAGCCACGCTGCTTATGAATAGGCTGCACAGTAGTTCCTTTATGTGTTCCCATGATTTCTGCAGGAGCATTGGGAATATTCCGTCAGGCCCCGCTGCCTTCAAAGGATTAAAGGCTCTTATCGCCCATTCCACCGTTTCTAATGTAACAGTCTCCTGGGCCATGTCCCAGTGTCCTGTTTCGGTGTCTAGGCGGTTCTCCTCTTCTATATACTCCTCACATCCTGGGAAGTGTGTCTTCAACATAGCATCCATCACCTCCTCAGGGTCAGACACATCCTTGCCGTCGACTTTGATGCTTCCCAGCTGGCAGGTGCTGTCTTTGGATAGAGTCTTCATCAACCTTGCTGCATCCGCATAGCTGTTTATACCTTCACAGAATCCTTTCCAGCTGCTCCTCTCCTCTTTCTGGCGCAGTTGGTTGAATTCTCTCCTCAGTTCCCTGTATGCTTCCCAGCTTAGATCGTCGTCTCTTGAGATGGCGATCCTTAAGCTTTTCCTGCATTTCTTCCTTAGCTTGAATAGTTCCTTGTTCCACCATGGTTGTCCCTTACCGTCGCGGATCTCTTTTAACGGGCATGCCTTGTGAAATGCAGCCATAAGCGTGCACTCCAGTTCTTCAGCTCCCTTATCTAGGGCTTCCACAGTTGTGAAATTCAGAGTTGTGGGTTTCCAGTTACTCAACTCCGAGCCGAACTTACCCCAGTCAGTTTTCCTCTTGTTTCTAACCATGACCTTCTCCCAACTTGCTTCAATGCAGAAAGTGATCATTCTGTGATCCGAAAACGTATCATCCATGTTCACTTTCCACTTCTTGACGTAACTGCAGAGGTCCCTGGTTGCATATGTAATGTCCAGCACTTCTCTCCTGGCTCTCGTGATGAACGTTGGGTCACTCCCGATGTTCATAATTTCGAGGTCGTACTTTAGTAAGAAATCTAGGTAATACTCTCTCTTCTGATTCGTATCAGTACTACCCCACACTTCGTGGTGTGAGTTCGCGTCGCTACCGATAATGAAAGAAGTTCGCTTACCAGTGTATCTTCTGACGAGTTCTTCCAGCTCAGCGGAGGGCGGCCTGTAGTCAGTCTCACTTGGTGTGTAGCTGGAGACAATGGCCACCTTCTTACTGTTGCCATCTTCTAGCGTGATAGTAAGCTCGACCCCAACTAGGTCTCTGGAACATACCACACTTATGCTACCGAGTGCTTTTATATTATTACTAACGTATATACACGCTCGAGGGGGAGCCTCACCTGTGCGCTGGTATATCAGCTCTCCTCCTAGGCATCCCAAGCCAACGACTCGGTTGCCAAGCGTGTACGGCTCTTGCAAAAGTGCTATGTCAATTTTCCTCTCCGCTATTGTTTTGCAGAGATTAACCATTGCGTCCTTGCAATGGTGTAGATTTAATTGACAGATACTTAATGATTTTTGTTTAAGTGTTTTTGTTGTAGGTGTGTGATGTGCTTGTGTGCGTGTGGTCATGTGTTTCTGTAATAGTGTGTTCTCAGATACGAGGACTAGGTCGGACCCCCGTGAACAATCTCCGTCCTCCGCCCCCAGTCGTTCGCGACAGCATTTGAGACCGGGCCGGGGCCCGCCCCCCAGAGCGAGAGTGAGCCTGCATGGCGTGCTGTGCATTCCCCGTCACGCGTCTTGGTGTCAGCTCCGCCACCTAGGAGGCAGGGCTTCTCCCAAGTCCACATGACCAGGAGCACACAGCCACCATACAAGGCCATCCCCCCCCCGACGAGCGCCCCCCGTCCCGATCCTCCCCCTGCTGCCTCGAGGAGCCGACACCCAAGCCCACGTGAATGCGCAGGCCCGAGTGCCGGCCCCTCGCGGGGCCCTAAGCACGTCCTCCCACCGTAGCCCCAGGGGTGTCGGCCGTTCGCCAATACCTAGTGATGACTTATATAGGACTTCACTAGCCATTGTTGCCCAGATGCACCAGGCGAGCGGTCTGTGCCTGGGAGAGAGCTAAATTCCCCCTCAAGGCAATTAAACTCTCTCCCAGTCACAGCCCACTCGCACACGCGGAGGCCGCCGACCTAGCATCCGTGTGTGGAGTATGGCCTTAACCTTCCCGAGTTATGGGAAGAGACCCGTGCCCCTGCAGTGCGGACGTAATAGGTTGTTAACATCCCATAGTGTTTCGTTGGATAGGTCTTTTAAAAATATAGTGGGTTTGTGAAAAACGTTTTTCGATTTAGGGATCCGTTATCGAAATATGTATTAAGCTTTAAAAGGCAAATTTTTGTTATAGTCATGTGCCTCGCCCTGGCAGCTAAACGTATTACTTATAAGGTTATATATATATATATATATATATATATATATATATATATATATATATATATATTATAAGTAATACGTTTAGCTGCCAGGGCGAGGCACATGACTATAACAAAAATATGTATTAAGCTTTAAAAGGCAAATTTTTGTTATAGTCATGTGCCTCGCCCTGGCAGCTAAACGTATTACTTATAAGGTTATATATATATATATATATATATATATATATATATATATTATAAGTAATACGTTTAGCTGCCAGGGCGAGGCACATGACTATAACAAAAATTTGCCTTTTAAAGCTTAATACATATTTCGATAACGGATCCCTAAATCGAAAAACGTTTTTCACAAACCCACTATATTTTTAAAAGACCTATTCAAGTTTTCCTTGTAACTTCGTTATATATATATAACGAAGTTACAAGGAAAACTATTACAGCTAAGTAAGCTTTACAAATTAACGAGAAGTACTACGGAACCCTACACTGCGCGTGGCCCGATACGCATTTGTCCGCTTTTATCACTACTTTAAAGAAATCAGGAGAAAAATAGGTCACGATGATAATGATAAGCGTACATGCGCAAAATCCCCAACTTCGAGCCTCATTTAAAAGTAATGAAGGGTGATTCATTAAATAATCAGAAATCCGTTGAAATCATCATCAAAGGGTCATGCCATTTTTTACATACCTATTTATGTTATTCAAGCAGTATACAGTGACGTGGACTATGGTGGGTAGTCATGGTAGATGAGGCTTTTGGGAATCACCTCTATGGCTGTGTTTCAAAACAAGCAATTAATTATTATCTTGACATCAAAGATAGTCTATATTAAATCTTTTATGTGCCAAAGAGAGACTTGTTAAGAAATGCCATCATCACATCATTTGGAAACACACTCATAAACTCATAATACTCAATGGTAGTGTATTGAAATTACGATTTACCGACGTTTGCTTCACTCACATCACGTTTCCTTTATACAAAATTCTGGGAATATTGTTAAATCTATTGGGTTCATGAAGGTAATATCCGCCCATGACAACACCTGCTGGCTGCGCGCGCGCACACCTGCACGACAGATGGCGATGGTTCTGTATCGGCAGTTGTTTTTTTTTTTTTGTTAATAAGTTACGGATCTGCACTGAATCGGAAACTTATTATAACACTTTGAACTCTAATCTGTGTTGAATTATCACTTCGATTCACACAAATCAACTTAAGATAAGGCGATTATACTATCCATCGCCGTTGGTTGGGATAATAATTCGAGCACGCGCCGAACGATGCGCCCGGGCAACCAACGCATCGCTTGCGCTCTGTGGGGGCTTTAACTCATGAATCCATTACTTACTTACGTGATCGCGATCTACGAACATTTTCAACCTACAGCTTTTAGTAAGATCTAGTTTGTATAATAACAATAAGTCTTGAATTAAAAAAAAAAAAAAAACAAAAACAGTGACGACAGACTTACTCTGCTGCTGCTAACCTCGTGATCGCGATCTACGAACATTTTCAACCTACAGCTTTTAGTAAGATCTAGTTTGTATAATAACAATAAGTCTTGAATAAAAAAAAATACATAAAAACAGTGACGACAGACTTACTCTGCTGCTGCTAACCTCGTGATCGCGATCTACGAACATTTTCAACCTACAGCTTTTAGTAAGATCTAGTTTGTATAATAACAATAAGTCTTGAATTAAAAAAAAAAACATAAAAACAGTGACGACAGACAGTACTCTGCTGCTGCTAACCTACTACCTATTTCGTGGAGCGTCTTTTCGTTGGCCGTTGGGCCATGGTATATAGGGTGACCCTAAATTAGTTCTTGATACGAAAGGCTATGCATGTGCTTATGATAACGAACAACTTTCCCTAAAGAACCCATAGTCAAATCGCAAAAAAAATTTGGACTCTTCATACTAATTTGGCCGGTCAGTTCATCGATTTGTATGGAGACTCAAAATTTTTTTTTGCGATTTGACTATGGGTTTCTTAGGGAAAGTTGTTTGTTATCATGAGCACATGCATAGCCTTTCGTATCAAGAACTAATTTAGGGTCACCCTATATTACTTAGTTAATTCTTAATTGTGTGTATTTTTATATAATAGAAATCTAATAGATTGTGTATAGATAGATTAAATTTATATGCGATTTAGTCCTTCGTGCTTATGATAAGATCGAATATGTATTTTGGTTAATACTCTATTTCTTAAAAACCATAAAAATCTGTAACTTTGTTTTTTTTCCTATGAAATACCAAAGTGAACTGAACACTATGCGTCACAATATTTACATTGAACAATTACATACTACCTGCTATGGAACCCTGAGGAAACCCATGAAACCCGAAAACCGAACCCGATTTCTTTGTTTCTCTATGGATTCGCAAGTCATTTCGATTGGAACACCCTAGTGCAGCGCAGCGCCGGCGCACGTATGCAGGCGCCGACATGTTGCCGCGGTTCGCTGACCCCAGCCGGTTGACCTCGTTAGTTACCCTGTGCTCTGCCAAATTTGTGGACATGGTCGAGTCAATAAATTCTGTCATCAATCATTAGTGCCTGACTTGTTTCAGTGGCTTTTTGCTCATACTCTTCGGTGGAACGGCGGTTCTTTGAATTCTATGACTATGTCGCATCCTGCAAATGTTGGATCCCTTGTGATATTTCAGTGAGTAGGTATCTCATTAGCGTCTTCATCCGGTGGTTTTGTTTAAGAGTATAGAGCATTTTTGTGAATATTTTTAATTATAATTACAAATGTTTATATTCAGAGAAAACGATTTTTACCATGTGACATAATAAACCGTGGTAAACCAAGAAATAAACGTCGACGACGGGTGCCTATACTTATACCTATACCTATTATTGTAAGTAAGTAAAATGGTAATTTTCAGCAGGAAAACTATAACTGATCAAACAAGTCTCTGCCTTTTTTCATTGTCACTCCACTGACCGTAAATTTTTCGCGGTCAGTTCTCCAAATCCGTTGTTGAGGTTGACTTGAACTCAATTTCCGTTTCTTACAAAAATGATGACGACCGTTGGACTGTCAACCGTTAACTCATTGCCGACTTTACAATTTTTACTTTAGTATCAAGAAAATTTCAATTCCAAATAGAAATAAATTTCTGTTATTCTTCTGTCTCTTATTTTGGTAATTTTGTAGGTTTTTTCAACAAATACCAGAACTTCTTTATACTCAAGTGTTATTTCTTCATAGGTAGTTTTTTATTGTTCTTGGTCATGCAATATCTTATTCACAGTGTTACATCGTATGGTTCATTCCAATAAAAAAAAACAAAGGTAAACAAACATAGTATGCAGATGACATTGACATGTGTCAGTTCCATAGTAAGTTTGATTACGTTTTGCTTTTTTTTGATTCCAATGAAGTATAATACTGTGGTTTTATCCGTAGTGACCTCAACTTTAGTGTAGCTTTTTTAACACTGATTCAACTTTTACAACATCGGTTTAGATAAAAATAGAGTCATTGGGTCTACAACAGTGACTCAGACCACATAATTAGAGGTCTCGGGTTCAAATTCTGGCCAGTGTACTAACGAGTTTATCGTAAGCTTACGTTCATTTTCATACCGGTTGATTTGTTGCGCATCTGATTACTGGTTGTGTATAAACAAAGGTCGCGCGCGTTACATACGTCTTTACATGTAAATCTTAACGTCCTACACGTGACACGCAATTCTAAGTGCAACACCAGGCAACCGCCATCTATACCTTAGGAATATACGGTTATCTGTGCGACACTATAAGAACCAGTAGTGTAGATTTAGGAAGAGAAATCCGGGAAAGGCAATGTGAAGGAGATAGAAAGCTTCTTGAGTGTTCTGCCTCTACCCTGACAAGATCGTGACGCGGCCGTGTGAACAGTGAAAGGGATTTAAGTATCTACACAATACATATTATTGCGCAACTTTTGTTTTAGTATTAAGTTCAATTGTTGGACATGTTATTTCATTAAGCAGCGTTCTTTGTTCGGTAACACGCTTCGTTAACGTATACACTTGCAAAAAGTGCACAAGGATGGTTTGTAAGAATGTGCACAAAGGTAGTTAGATTCGCAAGTTCGCCATGTCGTTCTATGGTTCGTGTGTTGATCTTGCACAAACAACCCAAAATACATCATTAACGGTTAAATTCTTCACAATATTTTGAATGGAAAATATTGTGAAAACCACTTGTTCTATTGTGTCTTCTCAAATATCTGATGGATGGATGTCCGAAAGGTGTCAGATTCATATTAAACGAATAGTGTTAACTTCGCAGGAGACGGCTTACTCGTATTATACTACATTATTTTACGATGTCACAGCACAGATGAGATAATAGTGTTATACGCTGAGTGAGTACCAAAATTAGTTTTGATCTTATGATCACGAAACTGGCATCGTGTTGCAAAATAGCACTGCGGTGAAACCGTTCTATGTATAGGCTCTCCATATTTGGAGAACAGCCGTGAGAATCAGATCAACATAGGAAAGGCATACCAATGACTCATAACTGTCTAATAAGTAAACAAAACTTTAAGTACTTTACGTCAGTGTTTTTCAACCTTTTTTAATACCCGACCCCTTTACAAGTTAAAAAATTCTTGCGACCCCCTAGGGCCATAAACATACAAAATGTCAGTGATTTGAAAGACTACGTTTATAATTTTCTTTAGTTGGAAAATTATTTAATTTTAAGGTATCCAAAATAGAACCACATTTTTACAAATTGTTAAAAATAAACAGGTCCAGCCTTCGTATTTTTGTATTGCAGTGTAGGATACTTGCCTTTTTCTTTTACCCGCGACCCCCCTGAGAAAGGCTTCGCGACCCGCCTGGGGGTCTTACTGCTTACGTTAAACGTTTACCATCTATGAAATTCACAGGGGGCATTGCTCAATTATTATTTATTTAGTGTATAACAAAATACATTTGTGTCAGACATAAATTGTTACTAAATATAAATAAATCTAATAGGAGTTTTCCATTCAAACTTATAATTCAAAAAACCTCTTTATAAAAATCTTTTAAACGCTAAATTCCAGTAAGTGTATGATTTACTTTTACTTTGTGTAATGTGCTATAACTGGTTTCAATGGTACAAAGTGTTGTGTGACAAAATATTACTAAATGCGTACAAAATCGCTTTGTAGTCAGATAACGTAAACTCAATGGGGTGCAAGCTATTCTGGCGTTAAGGACTAAACGTTAACTCATATAGCGTTTGGACACAAAATAGATATAACAGAAGGTCCGCTCAATACGCTACTAAGCATCTATATGCTTAGGATTTTAGTGGTTTGTATTGAGCGGACCTTCTGTTATATACAGGGTGTAAGGGACAGGTTTCCGAAAACTTTAACAGTTTGGTCAGTAGACGAAATTGAACCACTTTCCACGAGAAATTTTTTCAGGAAACGAAAAAAAAATTGGCTTCTTCATACAAAAATATAAACTTGATTGGATAGTTTGAATGGAGAAGCCGTTTTTTTCGTCTACTGACTGAGCAAGCCCTTAAAGTTTTCGGAAACCTGTCCCTTACACTCTGTATATTTTGTGGTTTGGATCTTGTTTGGATGAAAATGAGTCACATGTATTCCGGCCGTATTGTAGGTGTGATTGTACGTAAACTTCCGGCGTTTCCTGCACGCATGAGCATCGTCACCGCCAAGCCAGTTCTGTTTCCGTCAATTGTCAGACAGATATGCCCGTTATAAAATAACATAACAACAATATTGTATGCATTTTCACTTTTATGTCGCAGCCTTCGCACAAGGAATGTGTAGAATTCGACACAAAATGTCGAAGATAGTTACTGTCACTTTAGATATTTATCCAGTATGGAGGAAGCAAAAAATATTTAATCTAACAAATTCCTCCTGGATGGCGGATACCACGTAGTTTATATTAAGTTCGTGTATATTTATTGGCTATTGGTTCAGAGCGTTCAGTCAGAGCCTTTTTGCTTTCTACAGACCGGACGTACCAAATATCGGTAGTCTTTTATCGTCACGTGTTTTGATTACTAATTTTACAATGTACATTCCCAAAACAACGGTCTACGGTACATTGTGATTCATTGGGCAATTCCTGGATTTCCAATTACGTAGTCACAGTATATGAATGTACAAGTCCCGCGTGGTAGGGACTTAAAACTAGGTAGAAAAAAAATATTGACGATTTAAAAGCATGTGTAAAGCATCTACTTAAATAAAAAACATTAAAAAAAAAACATTTTTTGTTACCCGTGTTAGAAGCATAACGTTATAGGTGGTTATAAGTAATAGTATGGCAACCAAATATAATACGAGTATAAGGATTATATCTGACGTTATTTAGCGTTGGTAGTTTTGGTACAGTACTGTGTTTTCATATCAGCTTTGTGACTGTAATATAATTCTTTTAAGATGGCAACTTAAACCTGTCGTGTACACATGTAGTTTTCTTATCAACCTACATAAAGACCGCGCCAAGTCTCATATTTGTAATTCTAGGATTGACATTGCCTAGAGGCATGATTTTAAAAAGTAAGAACCCGAGAACTCGTCAAAGAAATTTCGGAAACATTTCGGTTCATGGGTTGAATAAAATCGAATTTCCGTTCACAAATATCAGACCGAAATGTAGTGTAGGCGAACAGTTTACCTAATTTACTTTTAAATCTCTCGTCCATTTCAATTTCACCTTTCAAAGCCACCAACCAAACCACTAAAATCAATTCAATGAATTATATAGAATCTTTTACGCACATTAATTTCATTGAGTCCAAAGATTACACGTTGGGTCTGGTCGGGCGTGAGTTATAATATAATTTTAATAATTGAGAAGGCTCACTCCAGTTTAGTGGTCTTTGGGAGCCTTCTGATTTTCGTACCATTTTAGAATAAAACTTACTCCTGTGGTTTTATGTTTTGCCGTGTTGTAGTAGGTATCAGTTAGAGTTTTAGACGATGGAACATCTATACTTGTATTGTACTTAATAAAGGACAGGTTACAGACCACTGTGGTTGAAAGAACTGGAACAGTGATGGCGAGGTCCCGATACGAAATGCCATGAGGAACAGAATTCTACTCAATCCTTTACTCTCTTCAATAGGAAGTGAAAGGGCTTTGACCCCTTGAAATTAATCATAATCTATGATGATCCTTGACTAGGAATGTTCATGCCGTTTAATGAAAATGTTGTGAAGTAAAATATTTTGGAATTTGGTAATTTTTATCGGTTTGTACTTCTAGTCTGAACTGTTTTGTGTGTGAATGACTATAATCACTAGGAAACTTACTAGGAAGCTTGTCATCAATGTGATGTTTACTTAATTGTTAAAGGCTTGGGCAAACCAAAAGCAGGTCAGTAGCAGCGCGGTTTAAAGGCGGGCCCGCGCATGTTGTAATACAAGAAATTATATGGAGTACGTCACACCCAATTTGAACGCGGGCCCGCGCTTAAACTGCGCTGCGCCGCGCCGCTCTGCAACTGCCGGACGACAAACCGGGCAGCGCGAGCGCGGGTCAGAAGCAGCGCAGGCGCGGCTCGGCGTAGTTTGATCGCGGGCCCGTGCTGCTGTATAACTATGGCAACCATGTTAGCATGCGACACTGGGGGCGGGGCGGTCGCAGTGCAGCGAAGCGCGGCGACGCGGTTATACACAGTTGTATTTTTTTTAAAACCGTTTGATGGATTTAATCGAAAAATATCGAATTAATGCGTGGGAACAATAATATATACGATTTTCGAGACAAATATTATAGAAATATAACATTCAAGTAAAATTTTCTTTTCGACTTAGAGCCAAAAGCAGCAAGAATCCGTTTGACATCTTACAGCCAACTAACCTCCACCCGTCAACGTCACACTGAACGCGGTTTTAACGCGGGCCCGCATTAAAACCGCGTTGGAACTGCCGTCTGCATTCAGTGTGCCGTCTACCGCGCTGCTACTGACCTGCTCCGCGTCTGACCTGCCTTTGGTGTGCCAAAGCCTTAAAAACTCTTCACGCCATCGACGAAGTCTAAACATATTTACAAAAGTTGTACAAAACAGGTTAAACCACCGACATCCTTATTGAGTGATGCTATGGCCTAGATTCTATTTCATTTGGTATATATTGCATTGCGATACTCCTAGCGACAAGGTATCTTATCGACATACAGCTCGATCAAATCAATTGTTGGACATGGCAAACTCATAAAGTTTTATCTATAGGTGCATTTCACATCATGAAAATAATCTGAGGTTCTACACGTGAAACTGATTACCTGTGTCAATAATAGTTTGTATATGTATTAGTACTTAATCCCATAAAAAAACTTTTTTTCTGAACCCAAATCACAAAGATTAATTTAGAATACGGTAAATGTAAATATGCAGCGTAGTTGGTTGGTCAAAGGACGTTGATAAGTCAAAGACGCAAATAGGAGGCAGACAAAGGACTAAGTGCGCTTTATGGTTTGATAAATGGGCACTGTTAGTTGGCTTATGCTTGCGTAACGCTAGTGCATCGGCCGCCTGTAGGGTTACTATCAGTTATGCGCTACGTGAGACTCCATCAATAATGTTATATCTAAAATAATACCCATATGGTTTTATAGGGTACCTTCGAAAAATTATGGTGAGATGACAAACCCAAATCTTAAGATTTGTTTTAATGTCGCAGTCAAATATTACCTCTGTAATGTTACTATATAGTAATAGTAAGTAGAAAGTATTTCTTACAATGCAACTGCAATCTACTTATTTTTTGTGACCAAATCTCGGGAAACGAAGCCATGGCCACAGTACTGCTAACCGGTCGCGGTCCTGTAGTAATTTACATCACTAATCTTGACCCATAGTCGGTACTAGTCTTCTCAGATTTAGAGGCTTAGCATAAAATAACTTATCACAGCGTATTTTGGGCGGCGGATGTGGCCCAAAGGCATTTGTGGGTGGTATAAGAACGGTAAACCCACTTGTTAGGCTATAAATAAATGTTAAATCTTATTTATTGTCAACAATAAGAACTTCAAAGTTCAAGGTCTGATTGGAGGAAAAGAGAAACGATCAAAGATTTCAGTTTGCTTTTTATGATATTTCAAGTTCATTGTATTCTCTCACGTAACAATACTATTGGATGTACTTCCTGTTGATCAATCAAACAGCAGAAATAATAAGACAATACTTACTTATGCAACAATTGCCACGATATGTTTTAATTTTAAATTAAAATTTCATTGTTACAGTGCTGCGGACAGTGCGGAATCACCAATACTGGAAGAGGCCGGTGAAAGTGGTTCGGAACAGAAACCTAAGCCCCTGGTTAAATATGGCGAACTAGTTATACTTGGGTGAGTCTTTCACTATTGCTTTTGTTATATCAAAATCTGTCGTCCTTTTAGCAACACTATTTCGCATTTGCTGAATGGCTTAGCCTATAATTTTAATGTTAAAAGTGGCTTCAAATGGTTCGTGTAATATTACACACGGTGCTGCTCGCCAGTGCTTTTTTCTTGAACTTGGCTTGACACGCTCCCGCGTGTCTAGATAGTCACAGAAGTATTATACACTTATTTATTTGGCATATCCTGAATAAAAGGAACCGTTGAAACAAAAAACGAGTTTTGAAGAAGATGACATAAGTCATTGATGTTATTGTAGTATTTAGAATAAAACCCAATAAATCTTTCACAAAGCATGTATTCTTCCAGAGCGCAATCAAGCCGAATGGCGGGCTGTCATGAGGAACGTTCCAAAATACAATATTAAAGATATGTTCTAAAACACATTAGGTACAACTTATTACAACATCCTTCCTTTTCTAAAAACTATCTGTAGACCTCTTATATCTTAATATAACATTAGAAGGTTACAAAGAAAATGTCACACCCTTTATTTACCTGTCACTAAACACTCCCAACTTAAAAATAGAGCTAAAGTCTTACAAAAATACTTAAACGAAGAAATTATAGAAACATCATACCAAGAAATATTACAATAAAGTATAATAAGTAATTAGCTGGAAACATAGTCTTTCATCCACACCGGTGGAACTCTTCGTCTTAAACTATGCCTTACCGCATGTTAATTGCTACTGTTACTATGTAACCTATCTACAATATTATTATTACCCTGCACATCTGTTACATTACAATCCTCATGTGGAGCCTCATCTGGAAATATGCTTACATTCCCATCATTCTCAGTTTGACAATCATAAGCAGGTAGGTCCGAGATACTATTCTGACTTTGTGGTGATGGTATTAAGTGATATCTATTTCTCCGATACACCCCATTATCTGTATCTATAACATAAGATCTTGGTTCATTAGATTTTTTTAAAACTTTCCCATACTTCCTCAAATCTACAATCCATACCTTTTCTCCCTCTACTAATTCTCTCAAATTTTTTGTCCTATGATTTTTATTATAATAAGCTTCTATTTTTTCTTTCTTAGCAAGTTCTTTCTTTTGAAACTCGGTTTTCGAATGAATAATTTTTTTTAAAGTGTTTGGCAACCTAGGTAAGTTATCCTTTAATTTTCTATTAAACATGAGTTCAGCTGGACTGAAACCTAAGTCTAAAGGAGTATTTCTATAAATAAGGAGCGCCAGATTAATATCCACATTCTTTTTTAAAAAAATTTTTGCTATTTTAACTGCAGATTCCGCACATCCATTACTCTGTGAAAAATAAGGACTGCTTGTAACATGCTCAAAATTATAATTCTTAGCAAACTCCTTAAATTTACTTTTGAATTGCGGCCCTCCATCAGTCCTTACCAAATCAGGAATGCCAAACTTAGAGGAAGTTTCCTTACACTGTTCAATTACGTGATTTTCTGTTAGCGACGTTAATTTCTTTAAATCAATATATCTAGAATAATAATCAATTATGACCATACCAACTATTATCGCAATGAAACAAATCTATACCTATTTTTTGCCATGGCCTTTCGGGTTGCTCTTCCAATACAATATTCTCTTTAGGATTCTTACGTTCCTCAATACATTGTGGACAATTTTTTATCAAATTTTCAATTTGAGTAGCCATTCCTAACCACCATATAGTTTGTTTAGCTCTGTTCCTACATTTACTTATGCCTAGATGTCCTTCATGAATCTTGTTTAACATTATATTTTGTAAACTTTCAGGTATTACTAACCTACACTTATACATTAAGAAACCATTTCCTAGTGAAAAATCATACCTATACTGAAAATACTGTTTTAATATATCTGTTAACTGACTTTGTTTAGGCCAACCTTCTTTTGTAAATTTAATTAATTGTTGACATAAATTACTAGTGGCTTGTTCCTGTCAAATTTTTTCTAGAAATTGATCCTTCACTGGCATACTCTTAAGAACAAAAGTAACAAATACTTAATTCGGAACTATCATCCTTATATAAATCCTCTTCAGTATGAACATCTGTTAAAGGATTCCTCGATAATGCATCAGGAATGGCTAACTTTTTCCCAGGAATATATGTTACTCTATATTTAAAGCGAGTTAGTCTCATTCTAAAAGTCATTAATCTTGGAGTTAACTCGTCTATTGGCTTTGTTTGCAAAATCTGTATTAATGGCTTGTGATCAGTTTCAAGTACTACTGGTATCCCGTAGATAAAATCCTTAAATCTTTCAGCTGCCCATGTTAAAGCCAGACATTCTTTTTCAATTTGAGAATACCTTTTTTCTGTATCTGTTAATGTTCGACTGGCATAAGCAACAATATTCTAGTTTTATCTATGTTCTTCTGCATTAATGTTGTACCTAATCCATAAGAACTACTGTCTGCAGCTAAAATTACTGTACATTTTGGATTAAAATGTGCTAAGATAGGTGCACTTTGCAATATACTTTTTATTTTATCAAAAGCTATCTGCTGCTCACTGTCCCATACAAAATCTACATCCTGTCTTAAAAGATCATACAATGGTTTAAGAATATGTGCCTGGTTCTTTATATATCGCCCTACAAAGTTAACCATTCCTATAAATTGCATAACCTGTTTCTTATTTTTCGGTATCTCAAAATTACTTATTGCCTTAATATGAGAAGGGTCTGGTGTAATACCGTTTGCCTCAATAATATGTCCCAAGTACTTGATTTTATCTACCCCGAATACACATTTGCTCTTGTTAATTGTAAAACCTTTTTCATCTAAGCGACTTAATACTTTTCTTAAAATTTCATCATGTTTTTCCATGGACTCAGCATGAATCAAAATGTCATCAACATGAACTACTACACCTTCAATGTCATCAAATAGTTGAGAAAATTCATAGAAAAATATTCTGGTGCACAGTTCAAACCAAAAGGTAGCCTATTGTACATGTAACGACCATATGGTGTAATTACAGTAGTTAGATGTCTCGATTCCACTGAAAGAACAATTTGATGAAAACCTGCAGTGGCATCAATTTTAGAATAATACTTTGAACCCTTTAACAACGCTAAAGTCACCTCAATTTTAGGAATGGGAAAAACAGGTCTTCTTATATTTTTATTTAATTCTGTATAATCTCCACAGATTCTAACATTACCATCACCTTTTGGAACTACCACGATGGGTGAAACGTGGGTGAAACATACTGTGTTGGTTCCTCTACTTTAGATATTACACCCAGTTTAGTTAATCTATCTAATTCAGATTTCAATTTGTCTAATAATGGTATGGGAACTACCCTAGGCGTATACTGCACAAAACTCTTTTCCTTGTCTATCAGTTTAATATCGAATGTCTCATTAAATACACCTAGCTCATTAAATATATTTGAAAACTCTTTCTCAACATCAACAGAACTAGCACACAATACTCTGCTAACTCCTAAAATTTTTATCATTTACATTGCTTCTAATGCAGGAACTCCAAGTATAGGTGTTCTTAAACCTTCCACTACATACACATCACCACAGTAAGACCTACCTTCATATGACAAAGTAAGCTTTACAGTCAATTTCCTTTTACAGTCAATTTAGTATTATCTGGCCCTCTTATATTTGCTCGGCATGGCTCCAAATGAGTTTCCTTCGATATGCATTGCTCCGGAACAGCCACTATATCTGCGCCTGTGTCGATTAAAAACATCAAATTACATTTTGATTGCCCCTTTTTATACACATCTACATTGACTTTATACCTATTGCCATTTAGTAGACACACCTTGAAATTATTCTCCTCCTGCTCCTTCTCTTCCTCAATATTCATAATCTTTCCTGAACGGCAACACCTAGCAAAATGTCCTACACGGTTGCATTTCTTACATCTTGCTCTTACTGCGGGACACATTTACCGCGATGAATGTTTCTCTCTTCCACAAAACCAACAGCTCACTCTTATTCTATTAGTGTATGAATCTTTTTCTGTAGAAATACCTCCATCAATCTTATTTATTTGCTTATCTTCAAAGGATTCCTGTTGTTTTTCATAAATTTTGACGGTCTGACAGATTTGAACTGCTGCTTCCAAGGTCAAATTTACATTCATGAGCATCTTTTCCCTGGCTCTTCTGCTGGCCAACCTGACTACGATTCTATCCCTTATCATCTGTTCTTTAAATTTACCAAAATCACATGCCTCTGCAAGTACATACAACGAACGAATAAACTCATCCGCCGACTCCCCTGATTCTTGTGAACGACTATTAAAGCGAAATCTCGCGTAGACTGGGTTTCTTTTCGGTTGAAAATGGTTATCCATCTTTGATAATGCCTGGTTCAATGTGCACTCGCCGTCCAAACCTAGTTGTATCGCAAGCTCCTCCGCCTTCTCACCCATGAGATATAGCAGCAAATCCACATTTTCCTTACCATCTTCCTCACTTTTCACGCCCGAAACCGTCACATATCTGAAGTATTTTTAGGCCGCAGGAGTCCACAAAAGATTGATTGTAATAACAACACACCGTTCTCATATTAGACATTTAATGCAATAAGAAAAATGGCAGCGTCAGTGTTGCCACATACATTACACCCTCACACTTAATTAACGCTTTAATAAGAATATTAGAACATTATCATTTGATACCAAGGATCCTACTTAAGTATGGCACATAAGTAATCTCTAAGCGAGAGTGTCTACGTGATACAAAAAAAATACTATGTTAATACTAACTTAGTAACACTTAAAATACAACAAATAGAGAAAGTTACAAAAGTTAAACATAAAGATAATCAAACTCAAACCCGTATCTGGTTGGGGGTTTACGGTCCCGCTGGGGGCGGTCCACCGGGGGCGGTAACGGTGCTGTTGATGGCTGCAGCAATGGCGGTAGCGGCGTCGGACGCAAGGGTGACTCATGCCTAGGAGATTTTTCTACATTCTCATTTTCACCTTCATTTTCACCTCTACCACAACTCTCCCCTTCCGCCGAATCCCTAACAGCGTCAGACGCCACGCCCGCCTGAATGACGACATCCCTACCGCCAGTATTGTGACCAGTCTCCTCAACATCCGAACTAGGAACGGACACACCGGACATACGTGACCTGCGCCTCACTTGATCTACATGCCTGCGAACGTGTTGACCATCACCCCTATCTACAATATATCTGTTCGTGCCCTCCTTATCTACAATCAAACCGCTGCGCCACCTGTCCCGGCTGCCATAGTTCCTCACGAGCACCTCCTCCCCTACGGCCAGGTCGCGCGCGCGCCCCCCCGCGGCGCGCACCTGGCGGCGCTGCGCGGCCTGCACGCACTGCCGGCGCGCGTGCTCGCTGCGCAGCAGGTCGAGCCGCGAGCGCAGCGGTCGCCGCAGCAGCAGCATGGCCGGCGTGTCGCCTGTGCTGCTGTGCACGCTGTTTCTGTACGCTAGCAGAAAAGTCTGTAGTGCAGCGTCCACGTCCATACCGTCCCTTTTAGCCTTTTTGATCGCGCGCTTACAGAGCTTGACCGCATTTTCGGCAGCACCATTAGACGACGGATGGTAAGCTGGCGAAAACGATTGCTTTATACCGTTGTTCTGAAGGAACTCTCTAAACTCTAAACTTGTGAATGGTGGTCCCTGGTCTGATGCCAACTCGTAAGGCAAACCGAATCGGGCGAAGGTTGATCTAAGCGTTTTGATGACAGCCGAAGCAGTCGTACGAGGCATTTCAAAGATTTCTAACCATTTGGTACTAGAATCTATGATTACTAAAAAAGTTTGACCATCATAGGGTCCAAGAAAATCAACATGCACCCTACTCCACGGCTGTAAATGGTAGGGCCATGGGTGGGGAGGTGCGCGCGGCGGTGCCGATGCCTCCGCGGTGCACGTGTCGCACTCTTGGCACGTCGCCTCTATATCCTTGTCTATGGTGGGCCACCAAACATAGCTACGTGCCAAGGACTTTGTTTTCACCATTCCCATATGACTAATATGAAGTTGTTTTAAAATATTACTATGTAACATTTTGGGTATTACCATTCTGTAGCCCCACATAATGCAACAACGATCTACATACAACTCATTGCGTTTGGCAAAATAAGGTTTCACTTCATCATCGGTACATTTTAGGGGCCATCCCGATTGTATATAAGTTAAAATCTTACACAATGTTTTATCTTTTGATGTTGCGATTTTTACGTCATCGTTAGTCACTGGTAAAAATTTCTCTACGAAATTAAGGTAAGTTATTTCTCCATTGACACGATCAGCACTTCTACTAGGCTGAGGTAGACGGGATAAACCGTCTGCGCAGTTTCTCGCCGACGCGACGTATTCTATGTCATAGCTATAACCGGACAAGAGAACAGCCCATCTTTGCAGGCGTGACGCAGCCATCACGGGAATACCTACTTTATTACCAAAAATGTATGTCAGTGGTTTATGGTCAGTCTTTAAAATGAATCTACGACCGTACAGGTACTGATGAAATTTCCGGATTCCATAAATAATCGCGAGAGCTTCTCTATCGATTTGTGCATAGTTCTTTTCAGCTGCAGATAGCGCCCGCGAAGCGAAAGCGATTGGTCGCTCGCCGTCCGGCGTGATGTGCGATATCACCGCGCCCACACCCACGCCGCTCGCGTCGGCCGTTAGAACTAACGGAAGTTCTAACGAATAGTGAGTTAGCACCTTGCTAGAACACAATAAGCGTTTAATACATGAAAATGCCGCTTCACATTCCTTACACCAGACGAACGCCGTGTCTGTTTTTAATAACCTATAGAGAGGTGCCATGATAGTACTGACATTTTGAACGAATTTAGCATAATACATTATCATACCGATAAATGCTCTCAGTTCAGAAACATTTGACGGACGCGGTGTGTTCATAATGGCTTTCACTTTCTCTGAACATGTATGGATACCCTCCTTGTCGATGACATATCCCAAATAATTAATAGACTCTTGGAAAAAAGCACATTTCTCTTTTTTAACCCTCAAGCCATGTGACTGCAATCGCTGGAATACCTTGTGTAAATTATCAGCATGCTGACGAGCATTGGTGCCTGTAATAATGACGTCATCTAAAAATACGCCTACATATGGCATGTCAGCAAAAAGTTGCTCCAATTTTTTTTGGAATATGCCAGGGCTCGACGATAAGCCATACACCAAACGTTTGTACATGAACAGGCCCTTATGTGTATTGATAACTGTATATTTCCTAGAGTCGTCCAATTCGAACTGGGCATAAGCCTGTGACAAATCAATTTTACTGAAACGCTCCCCACCATGTAAACGAGCTAACAAATCTTCTACCCTAGGTAAGGGGTAACGGTCAACCTCGATGACTTTGTTTAATGTTAATTTATAATCGGCGCAAATCCTGATGGTTCCGTCCTTCTTAACAACAGGTACTATAGGAGTTGCCCAATCCGAGCGGTCTACTGGAGTAAGGATGTCATCACTCACCATCTGGTCCAGCGCGCGCTCGACGGGCTCGCGCAGTGCGTACGCGAGGGGGCGCGCGCGCATGAACACGGGGCGCGCGCCCTCGCGCACGTGTATTCCTACCGTGCCGCCGGTGAAGCGCCCCAAGCCGTCCGCAAACACCTCACAGTATCTGGAACTGAAATCATTAATGTTAAAGTCCTCACAATAAACATTATTCACTGTATCCCCATAGTTAAGAATGGGCAACTGTATACTCAACTCTGCAAGCCATTGTCTACCTAACAATGTTGTTTTCCCCCCTTTTATTACATACAAATCTAGAACCTTCTCCTGATTTCCATATTTAACTAGGGGTCTTATTACCCCCACAGGTTGTACAGTTTCCCCTGTATAATATCTTAATGTTAAATTACATGGTTGAATTTCCAAGTCCTTAAATAACTTCTCATACAACTCATAACTTATGCAAGTTACTGCGCTTCCGGTATCACATTCCATGTATACCGTTTGACCCTGAATGTTAATGGCAATAACTATTGGTTTGCACTGATTAACTGACAGGCTGTTGATCATAATTACCTCATCACTGTCATCACTCGCAGAGTCCACGCAATTCACCTGTTTAACTTCTAGCTCAACATTGTGATGCCCTGCCAGATAAGGGCACATTCTTCGCAAATGCCCTTGTTTATTACATACGCGGCATACATATCGAGCAAACTGACACGTGGACACATCGTGCGCATCACCACAAGCTCGACATTGAAGTTGACTCCGGCTCTGCTGTCCCGAGGCAGGAGTCGACGTTGACTCGCGCCAGCCTGCGCGCCTCCCGCGCTGCGCAGTTGTCGGTGGCTGTGTGCGGGCTGAAGCGCCGCCGACCGTGCTGCCTCCGCCCCGCGGTCGTTGACGCCCGTGCAACATCGCCAGGCATTCCGCTCTGTCAGAACCACCTAGTGATCTTTCTCGTCCTTCTACAACTGCCGCATCTTTCTCTGCAGACTCCATGCTTACAGCAAGTTTGTATGCTTTGCCAAAATTCAATTCATCCTCGGCGAACAATCGTTGTCGTATCGTGTCACTACTGATCCCACATACCAACTGATCACGGAGACTCTCTTCTAACCCAGAGCCAAACTCACACGTAATTGACATTTTTTTCAATACAGCCACATATTCTGCAATGCTTTCGTTTGTGTTTTGTTTACGATGACGAAATTTGTATCGCTCTGCCAACACGCTCGGCTTCGGTTGTAAATGTTTCTCCAAAATGGCCGTCAAGGCACTGAATGATTTCGAGGACGGCTTGGCCGGCGTACACAGGTTTACCAATAACTCGTAGCACTCGGAACCCACTACGGTAATCAAAGTTGGTATCGTACATGGTTTCGTCAATATCGTTTACCACCAAATATTGTTCCAAACGTTCCACGTATAACCTCCAATTGTCTTTTTGCACGTTGAACTCGCCAATTTTTCCGATCGACATTGTACCTAACTGATGTTTATTGAATTCCACACCCGTCGCAGTCCGTATTTACTCGTCGCCACTGAAGTATTTTTAGGCCGCAGGAGTCCACAAAAGATTGATTGTAATAACAACACACCGTTCTCATATTAGACATTTAATGCAATAAGAAAAATGGCAGCGTCAGTGTTGCCACATACATTACAATATCTTTCAAATCTCTTCTTCCATTTGTCCCAGTTTTCTGGGTCAAAATCAAATGGCCCTGGTGCCGCCAACTGATTCATCTTCCGTTTTGGTAATTACTTTCTGGTTCACCGCTGCCACCATGTAGTATTTAGAATAAAACCCAATAAATCTTTCACAAAGCATGTATTCTTCCAGAGCGCCATCAAGCCGAATGGCGGGCTGTCATGAGGAACGTTCCAAAATACAATATTAAAGATATGTTCTAAAACACATTAGGTACAACTTATTACAACAGTTATTTTCATGAGCACACTTTCCGAAATAAATTCGGTGGAAGTCCGATAAATATATGATTTTGCGTCGGGGTTCAAGGCTTTAGATTTTATTTAAGACTATCGTCCCTTAATCTCATAGCATCCTAGGCTTCCAGCCGATATGATCCAGAAACTGTCCAGGTAAGTACTCTTTCCCCTAGTATAGGGTGACTGGTACATATACCTGCAAACCTGCAACCAGCAAAACTAGTGACTCTGTTCATGAAACTGAATAACTTTTGCTTTACAACTTATCTGAAATCGCAAAAAAAATGATTTCAGACAAATCGGTCAGCTTGTGAACCAAGATTGTCTCGGATTGTCAAAGCCTTTTTCTTTTTATTTTAAATTTATTACGATTTTTTTTGCGATTTTGGCTAACTTGTAAAACAACGATTCGGTCGAGTCGGGTCGTTCCCTTCCCTCAAATATTATGGTTGAGGGGAGCGACGATGGCTGACTCTCGCGATATACTCGTGATCGGGTGCTGTCCGTGTGTCCTGGCCTGCTCTTGTCATTGGTTTTTGTAATTGTTAGTTATTAGCTTCTAATTACAATTTACTTTTATATATGCCATTATATAATTCAACTCTTGACCTAGCATTAATATGTAATGGAATATAAGAAGTTTTTAAAAAAAACGGCGGGTATACCGGTTCCGGGTGGTAGGAACCTTGTATTAGGTAGATAAAAGAATGACATTCGAAAAGTGTACGCTTCTACCTACTTCGAATAAAATATTTTCATTTCAATTTCACGAAATTCAAGCCGAGGATAATCGTATAATCTATTCATTACGGCTATTTGGAGTCAGACTCCTTTTGAAAGTACCAGCCAGTAAGATAGAGTAGACTAAGTGTAGCCATTTTATTTGCTTGCTGCACTCACAAGGAGGAAGGCCGCAAAGTATACGGAACTTCATATATTTTGCGGCCTTCTTATGAGGGCAGCTTGGTTTTAACGATACCGCATAACCGACGTAGAAAGAATGGCATCGTGGGACGGAGATAAACCTCTCTTAAATATGATTGATTTTAAAGTCACTTGTAAATCTATTATACAATTCAGCAGAGCTAGATTCAAGGTTGCACTGACGTTCTAGGATTAACGCATAAAATATACATGGTGTTTACTTATTTGATCGGTTATGTGTGACGTTTCTGTAGACATAATAGGTTCTTGGAAATTGAACTTTTTATCAAGTTTATATGACTTTCATGTAAGTTGATAATTCATTTAAATTGATTGTATTTGAAAGAATTCTAAAACCTTATTTTTATTATTCTTGTTTTTAATTAACGTCATCGCTCCACTGCAACGAAATAAATTAAATAACCAACGCTACAGTCTGTAGAGCGGAGTGCGCGGGCGCAAACAGCCGGCAGTCCGTGACGTGACGTTTGAGCGGTGAGATTATTCTCTTTCCGTATTTCACGAACGAGCAAATAATGTAAACGATCGGGGAAAATGCAACGCAAGCAACCGGTAAGATGGATCTAAAAGTGCGGTGTCAATAAAGGAAGCACAATGTTGGTCCAAGTATTTTCAGTCTTGCGTTTTACGTGTAAAATAAAATATTGTCATAATATTTTCAGTTTTCAATTCAAGAACCTTTTCGAAGGTTAACTCGTAGCAGTGCCTTGAGTAGACCGATCGCAACAGATTTGGTCTGTGGGGTAGAGTTTAATTTTCATTGCAAGGTCAGACAGTGCTTGACAGTGGCAACCAAGAACTTTATGACATATTATGTATGTTGATATAAGATTCAGATATTTCTCACGTTAATTTTAAAAAAATTGCGATACACAGATAATAAGTAATCAGTTCAAATAATGAGAAAAATAATAAATAATCATAAAACGAGATGAGTTGGCAGATGAAAATGATTATGTAACCGGCCATTACTGTGCGTGCATAAATCTTGTGTTATCGACCAGTATGAAAAAAAAGTCAGTAATGGTACAATACGTCGCACTCTTAATAAAACAACGATCGAAATCAAAATTTGGCAAAATGAGTTTTGATAAAAAACCGACCTAAAAGATAGATACTCGCGTGTGCGGGGGGACCAACAAGGACGCAAATATTTTGTTACCTTATTGCTTAAGAAATAGAGGTGTTTTTTTACCGAGACTGTGAGGCTTGCTCTCTTAAGCTGCTTTTCCACCGGCGAGGCGAGGCGAGGAGTGGAATGAACAGAATTGAAATCGCGCCGGTCCATTTCCACCGAAGATGTGCGAGAAGAGAATTTATTTTTTCCCATACAATTTAAAATTCTCTTCCCTCCTCGCCTCGCCGGTGGAAATGTAGCTTTAGGTCGGTTTTTTTATCAAAACTCATTTTGCCAAAATTTTGAATTCGGCCGTTGTTTTATTAAGAGTGCGACGTTATGTAGGTAGTCCCAATCCGGGCCCCAGTGTGTACGGCCTAACCTTCCTGATCTATGGGAAGAGACCCGTGCCCGTGCCCCAGCAGAGAGAACGCTATAGGTTGTTATGTTAAAGTAACATGATGCGATAGTAAAAAAATGGCAGTATGTATCTATTATTTATTTATCGGTTTTAAAATGTAATCTATTGCCACTCTATGGAAAGAAGATTTTAAATATTATCTATAGATATTTATTGTAAGCATCTTAGTGACCGGTGTGTAATGTGGTTTTATACTTATTAAATTATTAATTCGTTAACAACCCATTACGTCCCCACTGCAGGGGCACGGGTCTCTTCCCATAACTCGGGAAGGATTAGGCCATAGTCCACACACGGGGGCCAAGTCCGGATTGGTGGAGGTTGTGGAGCTAGTGGCCAACCCCAGCGTCAGAAGTTTTCAAGCCGCCTAGAAGGCCACTGACATGGCTTAACGACTGCTAGCGATAGCAGCCGGCACCAACGGCTTAACGTGCCTTGCGAATTATTAATTCATTTAAATCAAAAATACAGATTTTTACCTGTTTTCTGTTTTTTTCCCGTCCCTTCCCATAGAAAATCGTTTTTCTATGAAAATAAAATCACGAATGCCTTTTGTCAATATATTTTCCTATATTATTGAATATATGATTCTGAATCAATATGTCAAGCGCACTTTTTACACTCTATTCATCAAATAATTAATTAAAGGAGTTGCAGCAGAGAACATTTAAAAGAGCGTGTCTTTCTGTCTTAACCTTATCTCTTGTTCCAAAAACCAATTCCAGTTAAGGCCGATTAGGTAATTAATTTATTAAGTAATTCTTTGTTTCCTTAATTGCTTTCCATTCGCAGATTTCTGCTGTGTTTCCATTAGGCTTAGGATCATGAATATTGTAATGTCTTAATGAGTTTTTTTTGTAACTTTATAGTTTGCAATGGAAAACACTATACAGATGATCAATTTTAGATCTATCGCCGCATGAAATTATATGAAATCAAGATACTTAATTTTGATTATCTTTAAAAAAGCGGCCAAGTGCGAGTCGGACTCGCCCATGAAGGGTTCCGTAGCAGCAAGTAACATAATATAAAAGTTTTTGTAGTTCGTTGTAACTTGAATGAAAGGTAAATTGCGGTTTACGATTTATGAAGTATTAAAAAAAAACTACTTACTAGATATCGTTCAAACCAATTTTCGGTGGAAGTTTGCATAGTAATGTACATCATATATTTTTTTTAGTTTTATCATTCCCTTATTTTAGAAGTTACGGGGGGGGGACACACATTTTACAACTTTGGAAGTGTCTCTCGCTCAAACTATTCAGTTTAGAAGAAAATGATATTAGAAACCTCAATATCATTTTTGAAGACCTATCCATAGATACCCCACACGTATGGGTTTGATGAAAAAAAATTTTTTGAGTTTCAGTTCTAAGTATGGGGAGCCCCCAAAATTTATTGTTTTTTTTATATTTTTGTGTGAAAATCTTAATGCGGTTCACAAAATACATCTACTTACCAAGTTTCAACAGTATAGTTCTTATAGTTTCGGAAATAAAGTGGCTGTGACATACGGACAGACAGACAGACAGACAGACAGACAGACATGACGAATCCATAAGGGTTCCGTTTTTTGCCATTTGGCTACGGAACCCTAAAAAGGAGTCTTTTGTTTGTTTGTTTGTTTGTAAATTCTGCTTTTGCTGCCTTTTATATTATTGACATAATTTTAATGAATCAGTAAATTATGCGACTCTTTTCGTAAAAACGATAAAGACTTATCATCATGAATCCTGTAACTTCTTATAATAGTCCACAGTTGAATCTTACATAAGGAACTAGGACGAAATATGGTAAAAAAGATAGTGACAATTCAAATCATTGCAAATCAAATCACTGCTTCGACCGGTCAGTCGCACCACTACCTTACAGGGAAAGCGACGTCTGCGAGAGGCCTAATGGAACAAAGTAATATCATAGTTGAGTGGTCACTCCAATTATGAACGGTCCAGGTGAAATCGTTTTGCAAGCCCTTTGACGCTTCATTTAATTTACTTTCACGCTTCAATCGATAATTTGGTAAAAACGGGTTTGGCAATTAGCACTTGAAACAGTACCTAATAGGACTGTAAAAAGGTAAAGAGACAGTTGTTGGAATTCTAAGTAATCAACCTTCGATAATGCTTTGATTATTTCTTTAAGTTGCATTTTAGCATGGTCAATGCCGTACCGATACAGTAGAATCAAGAATTGGATGGAATGTGTAGAAGTGTGTTTTCATTACTTTTATTATAAAATAGGAAGTTGTGCCAAAAGTAATCAGCTTCGTCTTTAAAGTTTACGTATACAGTTACGTGCTGTTTCATTTTACGACGTTTTATTATACCTGCGCAGATTAGCGTCTATCTAGATACTATATAGACTGCATTATTATTTCAGTACATACTTACAACGACGGGGTAATAACTTTATATCCGCCAGTGAAATTACTTTCGCGTTCTTTCTAATTGTAAAATATGTATAATAAAACGATAAAGTAAAGACGCGCCATTTAATTACCTACTTCTTCCTATTTAGTCGTTATTATACCTATTTCATTGAGGCGCTATATTGAAGATATAATTACAAGAGCTTAATATCTAAAATATGCACAACAGTATATTTAGAATTTCAGGATCCAATACAGCTTAATGTGTTTTCACATAAACTGTTTTACAAACTTTTTGGTTTGATGAAAAAGGGAGGGTAGAGTTTGGCAAAATGCAAGCTTCTTAAAGCGCTACGCCTACTGTATCTTTAGTTCCCATACAAGTTCTTTTAAGTCAAAACTTCATTATTATATTTTAAATACATCATTGATAGTTTGTGTGTTTGTTGGAGACATCTCACCACCTATGTTTGTCATCGCCGCGTCAAAACAATGTCTCTGTACACATACTCATACAGACGTATGTACTAATGACTAATAGGTCATGCTTATCGCATACCAACATACGGCATACCTTAAATAAAAGAAACCCATCTTGTTCAAGGAACTTCTAGGAACGAAACGAATTGATGATTTGCTTTTCAATTAACAGTTATTTCTATTGCTCTCATAATTAATGTGATGTTCCTCTCTGCTTATAATATGTTTTTATTTGACACTGTAGTGTAACATACATAAATATTCGTATATAATAAACACTTTGTGTACGAATATTTAGATATTTTGATATTTGTACATGATAAAATGCACCCTATGTCACTAACTAGTCCGTCAAATAGATCGGTGCAAAAATCTTGTCGATCCGTTGGGACGTGAAAGAAAGGCAAACAAATTAACAAACAAACTAATTTTCGCATTTTTATATTAGTAAGGAAGTAGGTTTTTGATAAAATCAGGTTTTTGATCAAACACCTAGGGTTTGATCAAAAACCGGAAGAAGCCAAAATTATTACATAATATTATCATAAAGCTAAGAAAATCTGGAAAACACCAATATTTCTTATAATTTTCGAACCATTTTTCTGTCAAATTAGGTCGTCTCAATTTGGAATAAGGTGTAAGTATTTGTTGGAGGAACAATTTTGATTACCTATTTCCCAAATGGTTCTAAAATTTTAAGAAATACTGGTGTTTCTTGGAGACACGTTTTTTTTCTTAATAGTTCTAAAATTATACTACGATATATACGAGTTCACGTTTTTGATCGAAAAACCTAGGTTTTTGATCAAAACCCTGATTTTATCATAATTCTGCGTCATACATACATTATGATTGGAAATATCAAGTTCATGTTAATTTGCCACAAAACGATGTGAAGTTCGACTCATCAAGCGTATATTTATCTACATATAATAATAATATCTGGCATATTAGCATACCATAATGTACAATATAGGTCATTATAGGTGTTACAGTAGGTAAAATTAGATCATTTTATGGACCCTGTCGGGCACAGTTTAAAATAAAAGAGAGGAGAGGACGGATAAAGACTAAAACTAATATGTATTAACTAATCAAAGAAACGTTACTTAATAAATGTCTTATAAAATAGTAATCTAATTTTATAAACTTAGTTTATTAAATGGTGTACCTATATATTTTTATACGTATTAACGTATATTATATTTATAATTTTTCATTTAGATATTCTTTTATAGTGTAATAATACTTATTGTATGATAGTTGTTTTAAATCTTTCAAGAAAAGGTTTTCTTTGGTTTGTATTTTTATTTGTTCTGGTAGGTTATTTTATTACTAGCGACCCGTCCCGACTTCGCACGGGTGCAATGTATTATATACATATAAACGTTCCTCTTGAATCACTCTATTTATTAAAAAAACCGCATCAAAATCCGTTGCGTAGTTTTAATAGGGACAGACAGACAGCGGGAAGCGACTTTGTTTTTTACTATGTAGTGATATATATTTCTAGCCATGGCTAGGGGACTAGAAGAGTGAAGTTTTAGTTCAGAGTTGCTGCCCAACTAGTTAGTTTGCCCGATTGGTTTCTTGTATGTCGCAATATTAATGGGTATTTCATTGGAAAATCTTCCCTTTTAGTAAAGAATTCAGGATATTTACGAACAGCACAATTCCAGAATATAAATAAATACACGGTAAAGTAAGGATTTTTTTAAGTAGGGCTTGTCAGTTTTTAATATTTATTTAATTATTTATGTTTTTATTTTTTTTGTTTTCTTTTTATTTTATTTTTTTACTATTATTCGAATTACTTTTTTTGAGTTGTAAAACGAGTAGGCGCGTCTGGGCTATTTCACAGAATATTCTATGTATCTAGTAACTGCATTGTACAAATATCATTGCATATCGTATTTATTGATATTACTTAATAATATTCAATAAAAAGCAGAAGTTAACGATCAACTACAAGATGCACTTAAAAGAAAGTAGGTTCCGTTGAGTCGGAAGGTCATGATCACATCAGGCAGATCCTCGCCTCGATCACGATCCAACGATTTCTTCTCAGCTCCGTCACGGCGAAGGTAATCCGTCGGGGACCTACTTTAGACCCTATTTAGGTCAAGCGTAACTTGCGTAAGGTTTGAATACTGCTCGTTGCTTATGCTTTAATTAAAACTCTATTGTCCCCGCTGGATTACGAATACTCAACCATAACTGCTACGTATTTTGTGATGAAAAAACGCTCAGTTCAAATATACTTTAATGCAAAAACTTATATAACCTATATATTTATTTAGTAACATAAAAATGATTTCTGACACAAAAAAAACACTCAGAAAGATGTCTTTCATGTGGTATCTTGGCAGGCTTACGCAAGATCGTAGAATGCAGTTACCCGTCGAAATAAAAATAGTGACATTAGCAAACGTTTGTGCCAGCGCCCGTCCGTCCCGTAACACACGGAAACTGGTAAGTCGTAAAGTTTCAAATTAATTATGTCAGGAGGTATACAGCGTTTTATAGGGGTACAGTGGAGCACCCGCGACTTTGTCTGCTTAGAATTAGGATGTACGTAATTTATTTTTTTCATACGAACACCAGATATCAACCTAGGGATAGATATTTGAAAGACAGTTTCTTATCTGCACTCTCTAAAAAACATTTGTTCCAATTGTCAAGTTTCTGCTGTTTAGGCTGTGTGGTGTCAATCAGTCATGGTACTATTTTATAGGTAGAAGATATACAGGGTAACAAAGTCGATTTAGTACCCGTTTTGCTGAAATTATGCATAAAATTTTGGTTTCTGCAACCAAATTGATCGGTTATATTTATGGCCAATTTGATATGGAGAACTTTGATATGGATTTTTCAGAACACTGTAGAACAAAACTTATTTAGTATGACGAGTCTTCCCCTTTACCGGGTCCTACACCTGAATAGTATTTATTACTCATTGTAAAGTATAATGATGGTGAAATGTTACGAAAGTGATTTTGACATGCTTTATTTTGTTTAGCATGTTCCCACCCGATGCACTCGCGGAAGCTGGTGTCTGGCTCCGAAATAACCGACAGTGAACAAACAGGCATATATACACAAATAGCCTTACGTTGCTGGACTTCATACCGTGTTGCTAAAGTGTTTAATACTAAGTGCATACAAAGTATAGAGCAGTTGGCGTTCAATTGGAAGGAATACCTTTAGAGAGAGATTTTATTTAAGCTGAGCGTATCGTGGCTTGGCTTGGTTGGCAGTGCGGCTTGCGTGGTCGTGTCGATCGCGCAGGTTAACTCACTACAGATACGGTCATAACATGGATGGGTTTGACTGTTCGTGGTATTTGTCTCGATCGCGCAGGTTAACTCACTACAGATACGGTCATGAAATGGATGGGTTTGACTGTTCATGGTATTTGTCTCGACCGTTTCTGTGTTTCGCAAGCCACGTTAAGCCGGCACCAAGCCGGCTGCTATCACTAGATTGCAGTCTTAAAGCTATGTATAGGAGGCCTTATATGTATAGGCGGCTTGAAAACTTGTAACACGACTAGCCCCACAACCACCACTATTCCAGACTTGGGCTCCGTGTGTGGAGTCTGGAGTACGGCTCAATCTTCCCGAGGTATGGGAAGAGATCCGTGCCCCTGCAGTGGGGACGATATGGATTGTTAACGAGCGTATAAAATTTTATTTAAATAAAATAATACGTTACAGAAGATATATTGTGAAAACACGTAATGAAATGAATCACGTCAGTACAGTACGCCATAGCACGTGCGTGCCAAGGAAACAAGCCAATTTTACGTAAACAGTTTAAAATTAAATTGAAAACATACAAAAATATTCTTACGCTTGCGTTGATCGCTAACAAACTAAATGAAATAATATTTCGTGGTCTCAATTTTATACGTCCTTGGCGACATAATTTGAAATTATGTAGAGCTAATTTCAAGGCTCAGTTTTAGGTCTATCGAGTCATGAAAATTTGTGAAAAGCAGTTGGTCTCTCCATAGAAATTGACAACATTATAGAATGTCAGAATTTTAATTTTATCTTTATTTGTGTAGCAATTGAAAACAGATAGAAAGGAAGGGCACAGAAATATAAAATAATCCTCAAACAAGCAGCGTAGTTTTTACGGATAACTGAAGATGATGACGAAGATGACTTTCAAAAAAAAGTTGAATAAAGATATCTTGAATACAGTGTGCAATAAATGTAGGCTAACCTTATACAAAACTTATTGCTCTTAAGTGTCAACCGTAAACAAGTTACGAAGACGACAAAATTTCCCCTGACACCAGTCCAGCTTTCAGTAATAATACTATCAATTTAGTGCGTCTCGAGAAAATCGATTCAGGACACAATGCGTCATCAGTCAATCTCGGAGCGTAAGATGCTGATCCATCTGAGCCTAAGTGCACATACATCATACGTGAGAAGATGTACCCCTAAACGATAAATAAGAGAAAGCTTCAGGGAAGAATTTGAATGAAGTTGTTTCTTTTTTTATAATACCAAATTCTACTGATTCGGATTATATTTAATTAAATTGATCGAAACTACCAAATGCTCGTTTACAATATTCGTCAGTTGACTATGGGTTTCTTTTGTTCAGCTTCAGACAATATTTTGCATAAGACCCAAAATTTTACATGTATAAATAAGACAAACGATATGTTTTTATTTTATCGCACACGAGTGCGCTATGAAGTGCACACATCACTGTCCGTTTCGTGCATTACTCAGTATTTTACCTAGCGTAGAAAATATGCAATGAAAATGAAACTTTATCTGTCGAGTTGTAAAAATAGCTCGAAACAGGGAAGTTCCTGTGTGCCTGTTTTATACACAATAAATTATAAAATAAATAAAAATAGGTTACTGCGTCACCTTGTGTGTAATATACGAGTACGTATTTCCAATACACAAAGCTCTGTACACAAACTCTATCAGTGACTCGCTGCATTTGTGCATCACATCGATCTAACGTCGCCGTCGGTCGTCAGGGCTTCTTCGTCTTACGTAACTCCGCGACTAGCGTCTAATTCAATTAGAGACGGAAATGCTATCATCGTCTTGAACCGTAGTAGATGCAGTAATAATGAGATTAAAACGACACATTTAAACACGTTTGTAGTATGTGTTCGATCGTTCGTGTTCTGCAATATTAGTAGCACAACCACGTACTCGTTACTGTTAGTTGGAAGTCTCATAAGGGTGGTTATTGCTGTGACGCAAATTAAAACTGCGCTTGCCAGCATTATATAACTTATTTTGGCTTACTTGATACGCATCTAAATATTTATTCTAGTCTTACAGTGTTAGCAGTGAAAATGAGAGTGGCGTTTCTCCCAGGAATAGTCTCCATTAAACTAAAGACTATTGTTCTTACTCCGTCCAAAGTTTCACCGTTATGTTGGTAACAAAACTGGGTATTTATCGTTTCCGTATTCCGGTGATTCGGAATACGGACCGAGACAATGGCTTTCTCCCCTAATTTATCAATTTTATTGCCTCGACTGTCCTAGAGACCTTGGTCCTCTGGCTATTTATCTCGAAGCCCTAAGGAACTGCAATCGATTCTTTGCTCAGTGACCCAAATGTGCTGGTTGGGTTGTCACGAAAAAATCGGTTTGTGAACTCGATCGTTAAATATGCTTAAGATGTCGTGTCTAGAGGCAATAAACATTCTGTTACTCCGCATAATAAATGTGACGGACAAGTTTAAAATAGACCTCCATTTTTATATCGTTGTTGCTTAGCTCGTCCTATTATTGTCATAGAAGTAAAAATATGTATACTACGAGTATCATTGCATAGCATAAACGTTAACATAATCTTCTTTATCTTTTTACTTCTTTCAAACTGTTTGCATTAATTATGATTCTTGGCGGTATGCGGCATAACCGACAAAACAAAAAGTGCGGTTATGTCACAGTCCCATCCAGTGTTACGGAGGTTATACAATGTAATAACACAAAGGCTGCACTCGTTCAGCTTCCCATGCGGTGCGGCTCGTGTCATCGACTCATTTGTGTCGACTTGTTGTGGCGCAATGCAACGTAGTTGCGCTTTATTAGTCATTTAAAAAATAATTTTAACAAATCAGCTTGTTTGTCTGCGATGTAAAAATAGTGAGGAGATGCCAACGAACTTTGTAATATCGTGAGCTTAGCTGCAGACAACAACAGACCCTTCTGATAAAAGGTATCTTATCGGTCAGTGGCGTTCTTCCTTCCCGTGTAAATTAAGATACTTGAATATCAAATCTTCACTATACAAATAAGTTGAGCATTCTCTTTACATATAAAGAAGTGCTTTATTTGTAACCAACACTTGCAACACGGGTACTGAAAGTTCTCAAAAAATAATCCAGCCGTCATTTAAAAGTTAAAGAGCAGACGGGTAGTCCGAAAACTTTTGCATATCGGAAAAGTTCCTCAGGAAATCTTATTCAGAATCACGAAGAGGATCGGTTGCTGGGTAGAATATCGAGTACGCTTAAAGTAGCACTTTATATTATATTTATTTATATGAATTTGGTCATGATCTCTGTTTAATTATTGCATTGTATTCTATTCTATGAGGTCTAATAAAATAGACTTAAACTTTTTTCCTCGAAATGATTCTATGGGTTAATTGGGAACAGTTTGTTGAAAGAAGCCACAGTTTAGAAAAAATCAGTAAATTTTATAAGACCTTTACCTGTATAAGTTGGTTTGAGACAAAAGCATGGAAATTAATCTAATGCGTACTTAGTTTACTAGAAACGAACATTTATAGTTGATGATGGTGTATCCATTAGTAGTTCTGAAACTTGCAGAAAGAACCGGGAGATTTCATGAATTTTTAATAATCGTACTTAAGTTTTAACTAGCTCTAGGCTCTTTCAGACTGCTTAATACTAAACTAAGAGTTGGGTAGATTGAATAAGTTGAATAATCAATTATGTTCACAAATGAAATAGCAATATATTTTTTCGAATTACAATTGAATTTTGCTACTTTTTGAATTGGAAAAATCTGAATCCATTCAGTGGTTCTCTTTAAAATCGCGTATAACACAAATGTATACAAGTCAAACTGATAAGGATAAGTGATAACCGTACTTTTTGAAGCCGGTTAAATTTATGATGCATTGGAAGAGCTACCGTAACGAGCTTGATATAATCAAGACGGTAAAAGAGAACTATGGCGGCAAGAATACTCTTAAAATTTGGATCACCTATTTATGGCTACAATGGGGATTTTCCTACACTCCAGTAGTTATTTGACTTGAGGCTTGAGGTCACTCATTACAGAAGAGTAAACAAAGCAGGGTAATGCTATTGTTCTCTTTTGCTTGTCCCTCACTCACCTTCTTACCGTCTTGCTTGACCCTTTTACCCTCATTTCTCTATTCTCTCCTACTAAATGCCTTGTTGTGTCACTTAATCAATTGAAATTAAACGAAATAAATAAAAAGCAAGATCTCGGCGCATGGTAAATGCGTGTGATTCTCCAATATATGTAAATCATGTTATAATATATAAAATCTTTGTATAGACAGAGACAGTTTCGCTTTGATCGTATCTGCGGTATCTCATAGACTATTCTCACGGTAGTCGTGCGATTCCTATCGCTTATTGAATCGTCTACAGCACCTATTGATAGTGGCAATTAGACATTGTTTTGAACCGAATGATTGTTTGGTTAACTGACACTGACCTGCTGACAGATTGTTTTATATCACTGATTTGTTTTACGTCACTTCTAAAATTTATGTCGTGCTGGCCGCACTAAAAGGAAATTGATATTTTACATCGATCGGCTTCTTGTTATAACGTTATATTCTGATATTGTACAAAGAAATGTTTTGTTTTTTCATTCATTTTCTTGTAGACTTTAGTTTCACTTAATATATCAATAAATATATAATATAATAGTAGTAGCATGCATAGGGTATAATAAAGGTCTATAATTACGATGTTCCAGACGATACACTTAACAATAGTTTGCAATCAATCTCAGTAGCAGCGGCTTTATTGTTGTTCCCTTTAATTCTAAAACGTTCAAAGTAGAAAACACTGAGATTTTTTTTTGTAAATTGCAAAAAACATAGCTTTCGTGCACACCGGATCATTTTGACTCCATTTTTTTTAACAGGATCGATTGATTCTTAATTTGGTTGTGTGTCAACTTCTAAAACGTTCAAAGTAGAAAACACTGAGAATTTTTTGCAATTTACAATTGTAAATTGCAAAAAACATAGCTTTCGTGCATACCGGATCATTTTGACTCCAATTTTTTTAACAGGATCGATTGATTATTAATTTGGTTGTGTGTCAACTTTTCAGGTGCGCTGAATTGATTGATTGCCAAATATTAAAGGTCTACGGAGTACCGTTCCACAAGATAAATTATATTTTCATTAAATACTTTACTGACACGACACCTGGTTATCCTCCTATAATACGTGTTTTACAGTTTTAGAAAGGTTTTTAAGTAAATTATATATTACTGTATAAATAAATTTTCGTACAATATTTTTACTTATGTAGATACAAAGATCATTTTATTCAACACACAGCATATAAAGAGAATACTTATGTATTTCCTATTCATTTCATATTAAAGTTTTTACAAATATACCATTTTTTCTTTCGCAGATACAATGGATACTTACCAGCCGGGGAGCGCGGTCGACGACGCAGCAAGTTCGTGCTGTACCGGAGACCAGCGGCGAACGGCGTACGTCGCTCCAAGCACTACGTAGTGAAGACACCGCACAGCAGCAAGGCTATCCTCGACGCCAGCCAACACTCCATCTCGTATACCCTCAACCGGAGTCAGGCTGTCATCGTCGAGTACACCGAGGATCCCGACACAGATATGTTCCAGGTTAGTTGCATTTCTTGTACAGTTTTTCTTCTCTGATGTGTTTGCGGGTCTGAATTCGTCATTGAGGGACGTACGTAACCGTCGTGTGTCGGTTTTGCCATTAGTACTCACTAAACCATTATATCCTAAGACATTAGATGCTATCTGGCATGGTCCATCTTCAACAGCTTCGTATCGGTGATTTTTTGACATTTTAAACCGATGGATCACACCTTAGTATATGTTACATACAATATAATGCCTCTCCTGTTTCTCCTGCATACACACGTTCCAACTGCGAAAAGCTCTGCCGTAATTCCATGGCCATCCTTTAAGAACATAGATTTTTAGCGGTTTACATTTTCAAAAGGACGTGTTGAATTATTTTTTATTTGTGTTTTATTTTGTGTATGTACAGGCTGTTTACATTATTGGAAAATTCCTAAAGCATATATGCAGAAACCAGGAATCCATAAGGTGTCAAAACATGAAAAACAAGTGCGTCACAGAGCAGCCTTCTTTCCAATTCAATCGTTTTATTTTCCATATGAATGAGCACTGAGCTACATATTTGTGAGTATGATAAGTCTAAAGACATTTTTCCTGTGCTCTGGGGATCTTTTTCTTTGATTGAGGACATAAAAAGTTTTTCATATATTGTCTCATTTATCAACGATGCGGCGTCCCTTAAAGATAATAATGGAACATAATTACACCACACCAAAGATAATAGACGCATCCTATTTTGAAATCGTGTCAACATGAATCTAATCGCGTCCCTTGGTAGGGGCGCTTATCTCCGCGCAGAGACGGGACGGTCCATGTATACTTTGTCTCTAAACAATGGTCAATGTTCATCATAAAATGTATAGGGATAGGTATGACACGACAGGAATACGAGTATGTATATACGTACCAAAGACTTCTATTATAAACAGAAGTCTTTGGTACGTACTCGTGTAATGATTTTCGATGTTTTCAAAAAATATTCTGCAATATTTACTAAAACATGTTTAAGATTTACGGGCTGGGAAACGGAAGCGATGAATGTTTCGATCAAACTTTTAAAAACTATTTAATACCTTTTAGAATCCCAGATAGTGCTATTATAGTTTTTCGTAATGTATGGTGAAAATCATTAGAATTAATGTAGTAATCGACAAAATATGGAAATAATTTGTACTTTTACGAAGGTAGACACAAACATAACATCTCTACAGCTCTCTCTATACAGCATACCGTGATCCTAAAAGGGTGTAAAAGAGGCTAAGAAACGTAGCGTAAAATGAAATTACAAACGGTTCTAAAATAAAAACTATAGAGGAGAGGGTTAAATAGAGGGTGCCATGCCAATGTTTTATAACACCATTCCTCAAATACGATATATTAAAATATGGACAGACGAACGGTTACGTTAGTATATCTGGGTCTGAGACCACTATAAAAGGAAGGTCATTTCTCAACCCGTTTGTAAAACAACTGAAAAACACAAACTTATATATAACACACAGCGAAAAATAGTTTAAACTTCTTCCATAAGAATTACCATTAGCTATGGAACAAAATGTTAACCGTATTGTGATTTCGCATGGTTTAACCTTAGCAAAATAATTTGAATTTTAAGTACAAGGTGGCAAAGTTTCGCCATTATAAGAACAGTGAACAGTTATAATAAACAAGTCTAAAATTACGCTCTTTTTATACAAATCGTTCCTTACAACAATGATATTATTTAAAATTGGGATTCATGTCTATAGAAATGTCTGGGCAGTGCGTAACATTGTTTTATAATATATTCGTATTTACTTGATCTAAGAGGTGAAATTTGTGGAATGTTCATTTTTTTGTTGTTATAGGAGAATAGAAAATTCTTTATTTTTTTGGTACTGTTATACAAAGTAAATAAAGTAATTTAAAGATAAATAAAATAAAGAGGTTTTGTGGAATTCATTTGAATTGATTAGTAGTAGATTCCCTGTCGGTACGGGGATTTACACCCACATAATAATGTAATCTGTGCTGTGACCCTATATCGTATAGGTTACCATTAACTAGGTACTAAACTTCTTACACATTTTTCTCGCCCTTGTGATACTCTCGCTGGTAAAATGTCAACTAACTATGAAATAGGAAAATGACAAAACATTTGATAATAGACATTTATTCGTAAGTTTACCTAAATTGTTACATAAACAGCGGATCTCAGGATTATTATCAAACCAGTCGTGGTCACAGGCTGTCTCCTTTAATGCTTAGACCCTAGATGTAATCAGTCATGAATAATCATGATTTATGAATCATGATACAATTCAGTTCATTAAATGTTGAAGAGGAAAATTGTGTATATTTATTTAGGCATACGATGGGATTCAGGAGGTTATGACCATATCAATACCCGAAAATATGAAACTCAGCAAACGTTATCCCTTTATTTTCTCATATCAGCGAAGTCAGTGGTCCATTGACTGTCACCCGAGCTCTGTTTACGCACCGTGCGCCCCGTCCGCGTCCGCGTCTTATCGCACTGCGCACATATGGAGCAGTGCCCCCCGGTGCGAACAATGCGTTGGTCCTGGCCAGCCCACTGTGCATTGCATCGTCATGGCCGTACCCTCAATGGTAGTAACGAACTCAATATAGAAATAGGTGTTGAATGAACCCTGGATCTGTTTTATTGTGTTCCTTCAGTTAAACAACGCAGTACAAAGTAAAATAGCTTAGCATATTTTTTTGTATGAACTGTCATGATTTCTAGTTATAAGTATATGCTATAAAATATTAAAAAGAAATGTATTATGCTTACGGACGTTTTTGTCGTATATGTGTGTATTCACAGTTTATAGACGTCTTTACAATTATCTATGCTAACGCGCAATGCGCATCTCCTATCCTGATGTGTCGTGACCTTTACAATTTTCTGTCGGTGACCTGTGTCAAGGACGCGCCAAGGTCCTTTGTAGTTTCACTTGTCATGTCTATGATACACGTTATTAAGTACACACTCAACGCTTTGGTCTTTGACCCTTGCTTTAGCAGGGAAATCTTTCATGAGGACGTTTTTTCACCATAAACTATGCAAATAAGAAAAACTATCGGACACTGTACGCATGACCTAAGTTGTCGATTGGTAATGCGTATTTATTTATACATTGTCATTGCCATTAGGCGTTTTCCTTCTGCCTGTAGGTATAATTAGAGGAGTGCTGATAACGGAAAAACATTTCGGTCGCCTGAGTTGAACGCACTGTGGAAACTGCGTAGGCGTGGTGTCGACACATTGATTCCGCTGTCGTGTCGAGCCGCAATGCGCTAAATCATCTTCATGAGAACTTAATTTGTTTGTGTGCTTTTATTAAACTGTGTTTTTGCTTTTAAAACAGTCTGATAGTGTGATTTATTAGCCGTCAGCATAGTGAAAAAACTAAACAGGATATGCCAAGTCGTTTTGAGTGTAAAATAAACTTGTATTAAGGCTAATGCTTAATCACTGACTTAACCGTTGAGTCGGAATTAAAGCATAGATTTGTAAAATGAAGAAAGTAACTTCAGTTAATAAAGTATTCATAATAAAAGGTCTAAAGAAACTGCTGAGTTCATTGTAATACATAATTGGTTACTATGGTCGATGGCTGCGTGCATTCCTAAATAACCTTTACAATCACATGGATCGGAAACTGAACACATCTCATCAGTGTATAATCTATGTAGGTATTATATCCCATATCCCCTAATCCTGTCGCACATATACAGGGTGTTAGAAAAGTGCATTTAAATTTTCAAGGGGTTATTTAGAATCAAGTATATAATACAGGAAAAATATTGAAAAAAATCCGATCTACAATTATTTTTCAGTCTCACATACTAAATCTGAATAGGGATAGAAGAATTTCTGTAATATCGTATGCTGCCTGTCACGATGCGCGTTTATTTCACTTATTATTTCTTACACTATTAGAGAAATAAAGCCCAAGGAATCTTGAGTACGTTATATGGTTATTTAACTGATGAAAATATGAGAGAATTTTTTTAAATATCGAAATCCTAATTTAAGAAAGTTCTCTTTTAATCCATAGAGAAGTCATACAAGTCTTAGTATCTTTAATATTTATGGCCATCATTTCTTCGAACTTCACGTATGAATCATCGCTAGATTGATGAATTCGCATCTACTTCTTCTGATAGATTCCACCTTATAAAAGCTGTCATCTGAACTATGTAATGTATCGTAAAAACCTTTCATGTCGTCCCGAACCGAGAATGTGGCATAGAACGTCTAACGTTTCCCACAATATCATCTATAAATATGTATATGTATAAAGCTAACTGACATATCGTATCAGTGGCCAGTCTTCAAACGTTTTGAAAAGCAAAGACAGTTACTTTTACATGTCAAATAGCACTCGCTGAGGTTGAGTCCATTCTTTAGTTTGCAAGTATGTATATATACAATACATATATTAGTTAAAGGAACTATGCTTATCAGGGAAGACCGATTTCTGAAAGAAGTTTTTCTACGACGTGGTATTTTTTCGATAACAACATAAATAAATAATCATTCAGATATAAATAAATATACAGTGCTGCGCAAATGCTAACGTGTTACACGCAAGAATTTTTTATGATGTTTACTTTTATTATCTCTCGTTTACAATCTTAGAACTAATACGATTGATTGTCCTAACAGGTATGAATGAAGCTTAAGGTAATATAAATAAATATATAATATATAAATAAATTATACATATACAATAAATAATTATTAATAATAATAATAATAATATCTGGGACAAATCACACACGGTCATCTGGCCCCAAACTAGGATTCCCTGTATCTTGGGAACCAGAGACTGATATACATACACATATACTTTTAAATACATATATAGATATAATACACCCAGACTCAGAGCAAACAATTCTGCTCATCACAGAAAAGTTTACCCTGTGTGGGGATCGAACCCACGACTCTCGGATCAGAGGTCAGGATCGCTAACCACTTAGCCACCGATTATTGGGGATTATCTATCCTTTGTGATAGATGGTTGAATGAATTGTGCCACACGATAAGAAGAAGAAGATTAAAGATTAATTTGTACGTCTTTTAGAATACACGATTTTGCACGACGCAAAATTAATCAGAACCACGACCAGTGTTTTTTTTTATAATAAAATGTTTTTGTTTTACACAGAAATAAACATTTTTTTTTTTATTTTTTTATAAAATCTGCATCTAACAGAAGCAAATGATAGTTATTTGTTCAACTAGTCAGCAAAGTTATTTTTTGCTACGAGTGCTGACGATAAATCACGAACTAGCGAAGTAGTCTAGAATTGAAACACAAGCGCAGCGACTGATTCTAATATAGACTACTGAGCACAGTGAGTGATTTAAAGGCACGAGATATTAAAATAACTTGCTCTTGTGTTAAACATACAACTTTTCACCTCAACCAGCGAAAAAATTAAAACGTAATTGATTAAATTCTCTTTGGAGACAATATAGTTTTTAGGGTTCCGTAGCCAAATGGCAAAAAACGGAACCCTTATGGATTCGTCATGTCTGTCTGTCTGTCTGTCCGTCCGTATGTCACAGCGACTTTTTTCAGAAACTTTAAGAGCTATACTGTTGAAACTTGATAAGTAGATGTATTCTGTGAACCGCATTAAGATTTTCACACAAAAATATAAAAAAAAAAACAAAAAATATTGGGGGTTCCCCATACTTAGAACTGAAACTCAAAAATTTTTTTTCATCAAACCCATACTTGTGGGGTATCTATGGATAGGTCTTCAAAAATGATATTGAGGTTTCTTACTAACTGAATAGTTTGCGCGAGGGACACTTCCAAAGTGGTAAAATGTGTAACTTCTAAAATAAGAGAATGATAAAACTAAAACTTCCACCGAAAATTGGTTTGAACGAGATCTAGTAAGTAGTTTTTTTTAATACGTCATAAATCGTAAACCGCAATTTACCTACAACGAACTACAAGAACTTTTATATTATGTTACTTGCTGCTACGGAACCCTTCATGGGCGAGTCCGACTCGCACTTGGCCGCTTTTTTATTATAATGTTTTTAATTTAGAGGTTGTGTTCGGAAACTGCGCTGCTTGTCATTTTATGAAACCTAAGATGAAAACCAAACATGATATTTTTAAGTAAGCGATATTCATGTTTACTAGTACATATTTATTTTAAATATTACGTCTTTAAAAATGCAATAGCACAATTTATAAATTTCATTAAATAACAGACAATATTCTGTGCCTATGAGTTAAATCGCTAGGCCAAACTGAGTTTCTGAACGAAATAATATCGCCCATTTTTTTTTCGCGGCGGCGTTCGAAATTCGAATAATTTTTTCTCACGCTCGCAGTAAAAAGCGTTTTTGCTTTGAGTTTTTCATGCTGGAGAGGTGAAAACAAAATTACTTATAGGACCTGGAATTAAAAAACTGTCTCACTTTGTTACATTAATTTGTGTGTGTTGACCATCGACGTAGTAACAAGTAGTTTGTTTCTACGTCGATGGTGTTGACCGAAATTTTTAATTAAACTACGCATGCATAGTTTGTATAATACCACAGATTAGATAATAGATAATACATTATTTTATACAAAAGTTAAATTGTTTTTGTTTGTACTAGCCTCTGTTTATTATGTTTTGTACCACAATCGCATACAATATTTTTGGGTCAGCCAGACAGTTAAATCTGTGTTAATAACGCACCTAGTTAGATTATTTATATCAGACTATTACAAAGTTTGCAAATCAGACTGGTATTTTGAAAAGTAAATTGTTAATTTTAATTTTCCTTATGTGGTAGAAGAAAGGTTGTTGAGTTTCATGAATGTAAGTAGAATTTAAAGTATTGCTATATCTTTCTTTTACACATTGTATCTTTTCTTTACGATTCAATAAATTACACTTCTTTAAAAGTAATTTTACAGTAGGAGGTATGTGGTAGGAAAACTGAAACGAAATTCAATCTAACATCCTGCCCGTGAAAAACCCTACTGCGAAGAGAAGACCAGAGTTTTCCTGTTTCCTTATTTATTTGTTTGTTATCAATTTCCCCTTTCCAACGTCAAATGAAAACGGCCCATCTGGATTTGATGAATTTCACGAGAACAACTAATGGGAAAGACGATATACCTTGAAATATGTGAGAAGGAAAACAGCCTATTTTTTGGGGTAGTTATGTTTGTTCTCATAATTTGACCCACTATTAGTGATCAAGTCACAGCACCATGAAAGTCATAATTAGTGATAAATTGTAAATTGCGTATCGTTCGTTCAACATTTAAATTGTGTAGTGTACATTTGCCTTCGAAGGACGGACTTTAAGGTGACGCACTCATAAACAATTATTTTAAAATGGGGCGTTTGCGCCCCGCAACCCGCGCGCACCTCGACAGTTTTACGCGACTCGGGAATCGCGATCGACCGAGCGCTAGAACACAGACGTCGTAGAGTTGCCTTTAATATTATTTGTTTTACTTTTAATTTTCCTTTCTTTTCATAAATGTATTGTACTAATGTATACTTCACCCGACTACGGGAAAGTCAAAAGGAGGGTTATGATTTTAAGAGGCTACGCATGTTTGTGTGTATGTATGTAATTTTTACCAGAAAAATAATTCAAACATACTTAAGTACTGCTTTTTTCAGGTGAGATCATTTTACATTTTATTTTACAAACATATTATTTACATTTTACTTATTTATACTTTACTAGCGGCCCGCCCCGGCTTCGCTCGGGTGAACATACATTTTTTGATCATTTTGGGATAAACGCATCTTTATGCTTAGTTTTAACCATAAACCATTGTTATTCTCAAAGGTTTTTATTTTATTTTTACATTTTATTTATTCAAATCAAGTCAAAAGCATGTAGGGAGCATGTCGTCAACAACCCATAACGTCCCCACTGTAGGGGCACGGGTCTCTTCCCATAACTCGGAAAGGTTAGCCCATACTCCACACACGGGGGCCAAGTCCGGATTGGTGGAGGTTGTGGGGCTAGTGGCCAACCCCAGTGTCGGAAGCCACCTGAAAGACCTCCGGCATGGCTTAACAACTGCCATCTAATGATAGCAGCCGGCACCAACGGCTTAACGTGCCTTGCGAAGCACGGAAATAATCGAGATAAATGCCACTAACAGTCAAAGCCATCCAGGTTATGACCGTGTATGTAGTCAGTTAACCTGCGTGATCGACGCGATATAACCCTCTTTTTTGCTTCGCTGTAGTTGCTTAAAAATAAACAAAATACTTACTGATGTCTCAGATGCGAAGAATGTTAATGGGTCCGATAAATCACTTGAAACTTTATGACCTTGTAGCCTAAACGTCTAGAAATACACCTGTTTTTGTTTTATTTAAATCAAGCGAGTAGTTTTGAAGTTACGATAATTTTAGTTTCCGCCTTTTTCAAATACTTCGCTCGGGCGCGCCAAGCGCGTTTGACGTCATACAACAACTCGCCGCTCTCACCGTACTGTGTTTTTCATACATTGCTATCGGATAGTCCCTATGTTCGCCCACAATAACATTTCTAACTGGAGTTTTTTTTTATGTGAATCGGTGTTACAGTAGTGTTACAAGTATAATCGATGACAGTTTTAAAAATTGATTGAAAAATCTAACGATTTCTTAAACAGACGAGTTCAGCTCATAAACCATGATTAATTATTATACGATAACTAATCAATTGTCATCTTACACGGGGAACACATTTTGTAACTCTGCATATGTCGGTGAAGTATAGTTTTGAGGCGACTCCATGCCTTTATTCTCCGAACTCTGTTCTAAAGTTTTTTTCCTGAAATATAAATTTATCGGGTTACTTACTGCTTACTGAAATGCAATATGTTTATAAAAACACTGGACTGCTTATTAGTAGAAACATGTAATTTATTAAAACTGTTTAAATTGTGGCAATTACTCACCTTTTCTTAGTTATATTCCTACAATGCTCTGTGAAACAGGCTTTCCTTTTCCTTTTCGAAAATATGGCACATTTTTTTCCCATTTTTAATAATAAAATATCCCTCACTTATATTTGCGTTCGATGATGTGCGATAGTTCAACTGGGACAGACCTGTCGCTGACAATGGTCAGTGGCGGACTGAGCGGGCTGGAGAGGGCACTGATTGCATACCGAGACCGCGCGCGCCCTAGCTCATTTCATAAGGTCGTATGCGACAAAACAGTTTATTTCGTTTAACTTAAAAACTACAATTAATTTAGAAAAACTGAACAGGCATTTTCAAGTAAGCTTGAAGATTAATGTACGTACAAAACTTTGAGCCTTAAATCAGTTCCATTTGCGCGTAAAATGCAAATCTCTTTTTTAAAAGGGGTATCTTTAATATTTTTTTCTCTGTTATGAAAGTTAATCAATCGTGTAACGCAACAGGCAAAATGAAGTCAGAAAACTGAAGAATCAGGTTACAAAATATAACTTTCGTACGTTTCGTTATTGCTGAGTAAAATCGAGATCCCTGCCACCAAAATCTTCAGTACGTCGTCTTAAGAAATGGTTAGGTTCCGCAATAGTTAATGGTGTATAACGAGCATTAGAAATTTAACCATCGCTAACAGAGAAGGGGGTCGAAGTATTTATAATAATAATAATATTGCGGGACAAATCACACACGGTCACCTGGCCAAACCAGGATTCCCTGTAGCTTGGGAACCAGAGACATATACATACACATATATATTTAAATACATACATATATAGATATAATACATCCAGACACAGAGCAAACAAATCTGCTCATCACAGAAATGTTTGCCCTGGGTGGGGATCGAACCCACGACTCTCGGATCAGTACTCAGGAACGCTAACCACTGAGCCACCGAGTCAGTCAAACCACACATTTAAAAACCACAGAACCGATTTTCAACAAACAAAGCTATGAAACACACCCATGAAACCGACTTTAAAACACAATAAATAGACTTTAAACTTATAACGCCCCTTTTTGCTTCGCGAGTTATTTAAGATTCAAAATAAATAAAATATTTTAATGTTTAAAAACTGTTAACTTAAACATTTCGTAACGCTGGAGGTAGATTGTAAAATATGTATAGGTCAAAGATATATTAAACAAACAGCCTCATGAAAAGTCAGAGGTCATTTTAGTAGCATAGGAAATGGGTTATCCTCTGCATTTCCAAAAATACCCTATGTTCTCTGCATCTGCCAGCTTATAAATAGATGCAAGTAAGACGTGACGTCACAACTGACCCGTGCCGCATCGGAAGGGGGGTGACGTCAGAGCCAGCGGGCAGGCGGCAGGAGACGGCGGCGTGGTCGGGCCAAGGACGTCACCGTGCCGACCGCCGCGCAACCAACACTCACCAATCAATACTGGTACTTGACAACGGCTGGTATACCATGTGGACGATTGCCGATAAGCTGGTGTGATCAATAGAGTGTTCATCGATTGGTGGTAAAGAGTTTGCCTATAGGGCACTCTGATTTCATTAATTCGTTGATTCCTAGGTCTTGATAACGCCACGCCACACGGAGCTCGGAGGACCATCACACTCCGCCGCTCTAAACCATTTATTTGATCGATAGTATTGCTCATTGATTGTTTGTAGAGTTCAACAAAATATCGTAGGGAAACGGAAGAAAGAATAGGGAAATTCGCCAGCTGGATGTGGCATGCCACTGCCGCGATGGCTTTTCATCCGGACTGCGATGTCTGAAATAGCTAACTCCTGCGAACGAGAAAGAGAGGAGAGAGAGAAGCAGAGGAGAGCGCAGAGAGTTTAAATAATAACAAAAAATATATTATTTGCTCAAAAACTTGTCCATAATATTTTGATTTGCGCTTGCGTTTATTCATCTTGTAGATATTGAACTTAGCAGTGGTGTATTTTAAAAATGCACTTAAGGCGAGGTGGCACAGAGCTACTGCGCATTCATCTGGACTTTTCATCCGGACTGCGATGTCTGAAATAGCGAACTCCTGCGAACGAGAAAGAGAGGAGAGAGAGAAGCAGAGGAGAGCGCAGAGAGTTTAAATAATAACAAAAAATATATAGGGTGAGTTTAAATTAGTTCTTGATACGAAAGGCTATGCATGTGCTCATGAAAACAAACAACTTTCCCTAAGGAACCCATAGCCAAATCGCAAAAAAAATGTTGGTCTCTTCATACAAATCGATCAGCCGAGCGGCCAAATTAGTATGAAGAGTCAAAACATTTTTTTGCGATTTGACTATGGGTTATTTAGGGAAAGTTGTTTGTTATCATGAGCACATTCATAGCCTTTGGTATCAAGAACTAATTTAAAGTCACCCGTTATTATTTGCTCAAAAACTTGTCCATGATATTTTGATTTGCGCTTGCGTTTATTCATCTTGTAGATATTGAACTTAGCAGTGGTGTATTTTAAAAATGCACTTAAGGCGAGGTGGCACAGAGCTACTGCGCATTCATCTGCGCAGTACTAAATGCAAGTCCCACCCGCACGCGCCACGCGAATTATTTAAGTTTTTGGTTATTTTGTATTTTTTTCTGAATGAAAGTGTTCGAACTAATGGTGTAGTTTTCTTCATATCGTCGAAACCAATATTGTTGTAAAATTTACAATTTTTTTTCTCTTGATATACTGGGAACTGTTTTAAGTTTTAAGTAATGGCAAAAAAGCGTCGGTGGCGCAGCAGGTAGTGACTCCGAACCCACGTCCTAACCAGAGGTCGTGGGTTCAAATCCTGGCCAATGCACCAATGAGTTTTTCGAAACTTACGTGCATTTTCATACCGACTGCTTTAACGGTGAAGGAAAACATCGTGAGGAAACCTGCACATCTGATTTCTAGATGTGTATGATGGTCGCGTTGCACACGGCCGTAGGTGTAAATTTAAATGCCCTACACGTGACCGAGGGTGATGCTAAGTGCAACACTAGGCAACCGCCGCCGTCTATACCTTGTGGATAGAATAGTTAATGTGCCACACGATAAGTAGAAGAAGTAACTGCAGACCTATCTTTGGTTTTTTTTCTGTCGAGCCGAAATTGTTGCAATGTGTTTCAGATGGCGTATGATCTTAGGAAATATAGTCAAAAATAAAGTATTATTTTTTTCAGACTTGAAACTTTTATAGTTCTACGTCAGAACTGTTCAAAGAAACGTCATTTTGGTATAAGAGCGCCTTGAATGAAATGAAGTCTTCTGATAAAGAGTAAATAAATTCGGGCAATCTTTGCTCGCATTGTTTTCTTATACTCGATTGCGCTCGCTGAGTTTCCAGATGGAAAATGTTATCAAAATGAAATCGACTGGATGATAAGAATTTATCGATGACAATGATTACAATCTAGACTGGTGCTTGTGCATGTCCGACTCTGTGATTGATCGACCCCAACTGATAATAATGAGTTTAATTAATGGTTGGAAAGTGTTGATTTGGTTAGTTAAGTAATTATTTTTTAAACAAATATCTAGATGTTACAAGACCGTGAAAACCAATCATCTTCTTTCCCTTGCTCGGTCGGCGTGTTCGCCACTTCTTAATTTCCCGCACCTTTTAAAATAAAAAAAGTACACACCTACCGCGTGTAAATTTCGTAATGAGTATGAAAATGACTAATTGACTATACAAAATAATGACGTCATAGTTTGATATTACAAACATTTAAAAAACAAATTGTCGTTTTTAAAATTTGATAATAAGTAACTTAGATGCCCAGCATAAACACTATCCTATTATAGTTATTTATTTTAATCACTCTGCGTGATAACTTACATATTAATATATGTAGGTATAATTTCATTGCAATGTTAATAAAGGCAGCATTCTTTATTTAATATGGGGAAGTCCGACTCAGACTTTCCAAATGGATTTTCCTAAAGGTCGATGGATTGAAGCAAAACATTCGTTATTTACGATGGTACGAGTACATAAAACCAAAAATAAAAACAAACAACTTATGAATTTATTCTATGGAAACCTTTTTCTATGCAGCAACAACTAAATAAATAAAAAGTTCCATCATATTATTTTATAATTGACCACGCTGAATACGTTAAAAACAACCGACTTCAATCGTAGCAACTCCAATTTTGCTATGTTTTTGTTGATTTTCTCAAAAACCGCTGAATCGATTTCGATAAAATTAATATAGGACCACCTGTGAAGTATACCCTTTCAAACAAAAAAAGAATTTTTGAAATCGGTTCAGGCGTCTTCGAGTAATCGGTGAAAATACATAGAAAAAAAAAAAAAAAAAGATTCCGACGAATTGAGAACCTCCTCCTTTTTTTGAAGTCGGTTGAAAATAGAAAATCACCTGAACATTCAAATCAGTTCATTCCGAAAATAATTTGCTCGGCGCAACGATGATCCACCGTCTAGACATGAAAATAATAACGCTTCCGATACCCCGCATGCAGACTCCGTGCGATGAACCATACTCCTCCCCCCTTGGTCCTCTCCACCCATTTCCCCCGGGGTCCCGGGACCGGGATAATGATCCCGAAACATTTTGTTCTCAAAAACCTTTAGAGCGGAACTAATCAAAGGTTTTATAAAATCCTTTGTCTGTCCAAGTCTGAAAAATACAGATATTCACTTTATTAAAGCACATGAGGAAGGTCTAGCAGAACACAAGCACTTGAACAGTTCCTTTAATAGGTGAACCGTTTAATTCAGGCTAAATAATAAACAATTTACGTTTCGCTTAGAGTTGGAGATTATTTGACATTGAAAATTAATTAATAATTAATTAATTTTTCGTTTTAAATATGGGGAAAGTTTCTTGCTAACACCAAGTTCTTAAACACATGTAAGAGATAAGTTTGTTGTCTTTACCGGCTCAAGATTATTTGATGACTGTGTACTTATTAAATCAAATTTCTTAAAAATGACAATACTGATACTAATAAAAAAATACATACATAAGCAAACGCGATATGGTAGTAAGTTTATAAGTTACTATTAGGTTCATTATTCAGGTAATTCTATAAAAATCTTTAAAAAACACTAAATTTTGCGTTTTAGTTACTTGTATAAAGTTTCATAAGAATTAGCGTGTTCAACTGAGGAAAAGAGCAATAAAATACTTTCACCAGTAAAAACTGCCTGGACTCCGGCCAACAAAGCTTTTCGGGTTGCCAACGATATTTATCGGCTTGTCTATATGTCAAGATTATTTAAAAGTTATTTACCCATATGCAAGTAGCATTCACTTCTTATTATGAGGCATTTTGTAATCCTTTTTTAACTACGAGACACGGTATCAATCAACTCAATTATTAAACTAAAAAAAAAATACATACACACAAACATCGCAAAAACAAACCAGTCACGAAAGAATAGGGGAATGGGGTACATATTTCAAAGGTTTAACGGACCTTGGAGGTGCACTGAAACATGCAGTCATTGCATGTTTTATGAAGAGATATAAAGCTATTATTATCTAAAGAGCTACGTAGAAAGCTGAGCAAAAAATATGATTTGGAACAAAAAACAGTCGAAAAACAGAAATGTAATTACAATTAAAAACCAAAAATGATATTAAATATTATAGTGAAATTCCAAGCTAGTAAGTTTTCCTACCGTTTCATTAAAATGTCTATTTACTCGTAGTGAAAAATATTTTATAATTATTGTAATTGGTCATGCTGACTACACTATTGTGAAGAATTTTTTACAAAGCTTGAGCTACTCGTATGAAGATACTGAAAATATGCTGTTAATAATTAAATAAATTATTCATTTTTGGTTTAGAAACGTGATATTATAAACTGTTCACTAATAATAAGTATATTTGTAATTTATTATGATATTTTAGTCCATAATAAACTATGCCTGCACCTTTTGCCCGAAGCACAGGTTTATCCTAGTTCAGGCACATAATACCTTTTGTAGTTTTAAATCTCTAGTAATTTATGTTTAATTTGTACACTTTTAATTCAATAAATATTATAATTATTACTATTTCAATACATTTTTATACTCTTTCATATAATTTATAGATGATTATTATGAGTTCTTTTACCGGCCTACAACGATATTAACATTACTTAGCATGATGGGTGGATTCCAAGGAATAACAATTTTGTAAGAACAAATTGTACATCTAGAAATGTATACTTTTTTTTCATTTCAATGATGCCAAGCGACCGGCGATAAGCGGACCAGACACTATCAGTAATAATGACAATATTTTTACATCAGTATACTGACATTCCATCGTTTAGTATGCGTCAGACCATCATTCCAACCACTACACTGTCAGTATAATGTCAGTATAATGTCAGTATATTGTCATTACTTGAAAATACTGTCATTATTACTGATAGTGTCTGGTTCGCTATAGTTCATGCGTGGCCTCTGGCACCAAAAGACATCACTGCAGTCAGAGATATCTTAATTAATATTTTTAATACTCATATAACGCACAAAATCATATGGATTATATTTTATTAGATGTGTTTTATGCAGAAGGTAACAAAATTGTTGCAGAAGCGATTAAGTGAAGCTTCTACTCATCATACTGAACCTCTATTCTGCCTCGTCAGAAAGAAGGCCGCAAAGTATGCGGAAACTCCCTATAATTTGCGGCCTTCTTTCTAATGAAGGCAGTATTGTTATACGACGTGTTTTGAAATCGCAGAAAAACAATTTGGGCTTCCCAAACAAAAGTGCCTCTATCAGCTGAACAATTTAATTCAATACTCAAAACATACTGAATGGAATAATTAATGGATCTTATTAATTTACTTAGTCAATCCTTTTCAACATTTTGTACATTCACAGAGACGTTTAAGCATATGAAGTATTCTGCCACTAGTCATTCAACTCACGGGCACTATTATACCAATCCGTTAGACGAATGCATTTGACCTCTTTACGTGCGTTTGCGTCTCCGCTCAGTTCATATTCGAAAACAACCTCGATAATCCTCGCGGGATAGAGCCTGAACAGTGAAAAGTGTGATTCAGGTGATATTACATGGCTTTGTGCAAGACCCAAAGCTTAATATCAAATTTTCAACAAAAAAAAAATATCATTTCTATATTCATATTGGGTTTCAGTTATACCTGTGTAACGCAGTAAAGCTGCTTGGCCTACAATAGCGCGAAGTGGGAATATATCTGCATGGTTATGTGAATGTGACGTGTATTTTGATGACAATAGTAAACAATAGATGGCACATTATTACCTACATCTCAGTGTATGTGATTTTGTACTATACGTATGTGTACAATTATACGTATACACGTCTCAAGGATTTTATTTGCCTAAATGAGTACCGTAATTTTGAATATTATAAACTTTGTCGTTTTATTACAAACTATACCTGTATTATGATTGCTACAGTATGACGATGCTTGGCGCTTGGGTTAGAATTTAGATGAATAAGTTTCTGTTGTTTGGTTTTTTTGTAAACTCTTTTTGCAACAAAAATAAAATATAACAAATCGAACACAGAAATAAATTATATGTACTTTTCATTTGTGGATCCAGTCAGCCATCACCTCTCAGTACTATGGGGCGTCACTGTATCTGATAATATAGGCAATGCAGAACTGTAGAACCTCTCTCAATTCTGAAGAGCGTATGTATCTTAGGTTGGTCTAGCCTCATAGCAGGCCCCTTGAGCAGGTACACAATTTATGTACGTATGTGGGAAGGTACGTACGTTGTACAATAGTTGAAGGTTACAAGACATTCCAACTGGTGGTGCCGACGTAGGTTGTATCGGTGCCGTGAAGCTGAAGGCTGAACTTCATTATCTGTTCCTAGGCTGCAGTGTTACGCAAAGCATGTTTTACAATTCATTGAAATGTGTTTGGCTTTTAAAGAAACAAGGTAATTTTGGAGGAATTGCCTATGGTATGATATCTATGATGACACAGGCGTTTTGTGCTGTCTTTGTTGGAGCTAAGTCCATCTGGACTTTTTTCTCTATTTAGAACACCAAAAATGTTATATCCAATTCAAAAAAATATAGGTTCTAGTTTCACACCCTTACAGTTTATGGTATCATTGCATTGATGCATCTTAATTTTATAACAAAATTTTAAATATATGTAATGAAGTTCATGTTTTATGAATAAATTACTTTATTTTATTTTTCCACTGAATCATATTGAAATGTTAGTGATGGCTATAGTTACTATATTTTAAGGTCAGCCCAGGGATAAACTAATAAGAACACTAAAGTACATTTAATATCCGTTTCCACGACAACAGCGAATTTTGTACTATATTTCTTGTAGAAGAGATCCTAAATCGGTTCCCATAATATTATATTTCGCTGTAATAACGCCACGATTTGCTCGTGCGAATGTCGGGCTTCCGTCGAATTATTCTATTTTCGATACATCCCCAAATAGGTTTACGAATAACAGGTAAATGATATTTTCCATCATTCGCTTCGCTTAGCTCATGGATTATCGGTATTTCATTTGTGTCATTTTTGAGACAGTATGATATCAAGTGTCATGTTACTGTAGGGTGAATTTGAATATGAATTTTTCGGTCATTAGCGGCAAATAGTAGATGCTATTCATGAAATCGATCAACTTTTGCAACTTTCTGAACGTTACATTTGGAAGGTTTTGAACATGGACCTCAGGTTAGAAGGGCTCAGTCACTACCGCTGTTAAGCCATCACGACTTTAAACATCGACTTATATAAAGGACACGCCCAACGGAATCGACAAATGGCACCGTTTTTTGGTCCCAAAATATTAATCATTTGTTGCGTCCGTTGGTCGTGTCCTTTATACATATGACCAGCGAATGTGTTATGTACCGTATACTGTTACTGTGATTAAACTTTTTTTATTTAGTTTCACTTTAAAAGTAGGCCAGGGAGTTTATTCAAAGAATTCTAATATCAGTTTTGGGCCAATAAAATAGTGCCATTTGTCGCTTGTCCTTTAGACATATAAGTCGATGACTTTAAAATACCAATTCTCGGTATCCACAAAATACACAACATAGGTATTCATACATTCGCAATGAAGCGGTAACCGTGTTACTCTCACAGTTATCTATTCATTCAAGCATCATATAGATAGAATAAACTATTCATTGCAATCGACCGTTTGCGAAATACTTAACAATGCACTGCATTACGAACGGGCCAAGATGGCACATTTCGCAGTGCGTAGGCGCAGCTAGCTAGCTGCACAGATCAGATGATCATCTCTAGAATAGTTAGTACAAATTGTATGAAAGAGAGAGTACAGTGTAGTTCAAATACTTCAGTTCTCTTTGACTCATAAGCTTACATAGGTGTAACGAAAATAGGTGTAAGGTCCATTAACTATAATAGGGTCTTTTCATCATTATACGAGATATATTACAGGGGCTGTTCAAGTATTACGTAAGCAGATTTTTTGGAATTATTAACCCACCCCTCCCCGTCAGCAATAGTAAGCAAAGCTCTTACCCCCCAATGCTTAGGTAACATTGGTACAATTGATTGATTCATGAGCAGCAGTTATAAGTCTAGAAATAAGGAATAGGTTTGGAATAGAGGACTGTAACGCACATAATGTTCATTTAAATAAACTTTACTGACACGGTATTCAACATAGAGTAAGTTACAAATATTAGAGAAATATTCTAATCTTAAGTAAACGTTACAAATATTATAATCTATAATATTACGTAATATTACGAACAAAACAAACTTCTTTTAAATTTTTGGTACCTACACATATTAATTCCAATTATCAGTCTTCAGTCCACGACACCCAACTTTGGCGAAAGTGGATCAACGGAAACACAAACATTAACTTGCTTTGCTTACAACACGTCAATCGTATCGAAACAAAATAATAAATTGACGAAAAAAAATTAGACAAGTGAATAGCGCGTGGTAATTCCCCTACTCAGTTCTAAGCGAGTAACTAAACGTATTCATTATTTGTAGGAATCCCCGAAAATGCATTTCGTTTTCAAGCATAGACAATGTTTGGGTTGCCATATGTGTAAAAAAAAAAAAAAAATTACTGCTGTCGTAATCACCATCTATATCCCCCCACCCCCATGTCATCAAAAATAAGCAAAGCAAAGACCCCCCGCCCCCCCTATAGTGCTTACGTAATACATTACTTGAACGGCCCCACAAGAGACCCACAGTGAATACTCAAAATGTGGACTCTTGATCAAAACATTGGCCAAACGCTGATCTATTTGTATGTAACGTTTTGAGAAATGGTTTTTAAGAAGAAGTACTCAATTTTCGGATTTTGACTTACATATTCATTCGTGTGTGAAAATTTACCACTTTTTTCTATCCGCTTTTTTGAAATAATTGCATTTGTAATTGCAATATTCATACTTTTTATAGGTATTGCGTGTAGTTCGTTGCGATAAGGCAAACGTTACTAATCTTCATATGAAAAGTATAATATGATTTCATTCTTAAATTCCTTTTATTTCACTGCTACGAATATTTTATTAATAAAATGTCTTAAACGTTTTATTGACACTTGCGATATTATTAAAATGTTTATCCCAGAAGACGCTCTTCTCAGGGGCATGCATGCATAAACACGTATCAAAGAATAAACTTTCCTGTCAGGAAAATGTTCATATTTTGCCCTGTATTCTCATCACCGTTCTAATAACATGTCATTCATCGACATCCGTAAGCGGCCGTGTGACCTTTTCTGTTCGCTCGTGCTTTCACACGTGTGTATACAGCGGGGGTAACAAAATAGGTGAAGGGAACGTCTACTAGGGCTTCTACTGAACAAGTTTTCTTCTACGATTTCGCTTACAACCGCATTTTTTATTTTGGACTATTACATATTTACGGGGAAAAAATCAGTTGCTTATCAGCTGTTCGGCAAATTTTGTATCGAGCAAATAAACTTGTGATTTCCTCTAAAGTCGGAGATAAAAGGTAGTACAATACAGTTCGATGCGTATAAGCCCCTGTAATTGGTCATTATTTATTTTGTTACACCCTGTATTGGCCTGGACTGGACGGCAACCGAAGTTAAGTAACTTGGGATTTGATCTAAAGGTCGGACCTAATGGTGAATTTAGTGACGCAGAACAGAACTAATGTCTTAAAAAATGTAGATAGAAAGCTATGCTTCGAATTTAGATCTAACGTAATGAATGAATTATCTCGTTATTTCCGTATTTACTACACAAAGGGTCATTAAAATTACATTATGCACTTTAAAATATTATCTCTCACAGTTGGGAACTTAACTAGGAAGTCGTCAGACAATAACTTTCAGTTATTTAAACTTATGGAGTCCTGCCTCAATTAATTAATGAAGTTTGTTTATTGTTTAGCTCTGAACATATGTTCAATGTCTGATAATTGTCTACGAATAATAAGTAGATATGATAAATATGGCTATGACTAGTTTTCGCCTACATCCAGCCCACCTACAACGTTATGTATTATCAGTACGTTTCAGTAGGTAAACTGGCCCAAGATACAAAGTAGCATATACCATTAAACAGGTACGTTTAATTAATTCTACATTACGAACGTTTTTGGGTGGTTGAATGTCGCCAATCTTCCGATATCTTGGCGTCAAGTATCGGCAGCTTTTAAAATTCTAACAGAATCTAACATGCCGTTGCGGGGTAATTTAATATGGTGCACGGACTATACATTACATTACACAAACATTCTCTAAACCTATAATTGAAATTCCACTAACAAACAATAATAGTAGTGTTATTTATTACAGGCTATTGCTTCAGTCTTAGTTGAAATTCGATCATCTCCTAACAACGTACTCGTATTTATCCTGCAGTTGACTTTATAATTTAGAAAGAATTGATTAAAAAATAAAAATGATGCTTGCTAGACAGTCCTAGTATTCATTCATGTACAAATATTATGAAAACACAACTAGACTTAAAAGAGATAAGAGAGATACTCAAAGAAAATAAGACATTCGAAGGCGACCTTGTCGCTTTAATCGACAGCTTTCAAGCAACCTTTGGTCACAAAATAGACACAGAAGGTTCGCTCAATACAAACCATTAAAATCGTAAGCATATACAATATACATGCATATACATGAGACCTGGTTTAGAGCATTAGCCGACAGGAGGGAAAAGCGCCACCAGGGCGGCACTAGCACATCAGCCGCAAACTTCCCCTGCCAGGCCTGCGGGAGAGTCCGCTCTCGCATCGGGTTAGTCAGCCACCAAAAAAGTTGCCTCCGTCACTGACACTGACTGAATCGTCTGCAATAGACGTATGGGCCATTGATGATGATACATGCTTATAGAAATATACGGTCGTTCGAGGCAAGGTCACGCGGCAAAGTATCACAACAGTATCGTGACCTTGCCTACAACGACCGTATACGTCTATAAGCATAGCTTAGGATTTTAATGAGCGTATTGAGCGGACCTTCTGTATCTGTGTATTTTGTGCTTTGGTGAACGTAGGAGACGAGAAAGTGAAATTGAAGTACCTCCCATACCAACCGAGGTTCTTTGTTCATATAGTTATTAATATTTTTACCCCTATTTATAGATTATAATGATAATTGCGGATTTGTGTTGAGCAGTTTCAACCTTTGTATAACAGAACCAGATGATAATAGGTAATATAAGAAAGTATGCATAAAGTGGTTGTATTTTTTATTATTTAGTGACTTCGTCTGCGTGGACTAAAAATCGTCTCCTGTTGTAACCAATAAATTGTCCCGAATCAAAACTGGCATATATTGAAAATTGAAATCTAGGTTCCTTTACATTCGAGCCAAAATTTGTAAAGCCGGTTTAACGGTTTTTTCCTTAGTATGACATTCACATTTGGGCATCTCTAAGAAGTAAAATAAAATGTATGTATTATAATAATAATATCCGGGACAAATCACACACGGTCATCTGGCCCCAAACTAGGATACCCTGTACTATGGGAACCAGAGACTGATATACATACACATATACATTTAAATACATACATATACGATGTTAAAAAAGTGCGTTTGAAATTTTAAGGGGTTACTCAGAATCAAGTATAGAATCCAGGAAAAATATTGAAACAAACCGATCTTCAATTTGTTTTTAGATTCTGATACTAAATCTGAATAGTGAATCAATTCGATCATCTCCTAACAACGTACTCGTATTTATCCTGCAGTTGACTTTATAATTTAGAAAGAATTGATTAAAAAATAAAAATGATGCTTGCTAGACAGTCCTAGTATTCATTCATGTACAAATATTATGAAAACACAACTAGACTTAAAAGAGATAAGAGAGATACTCAAAGAAAATAAGACATTCGAAGGCGACCTTGTCGCTTTAATCGACAGCTTTCAAGCAACCTTTGGTCACAAAATAGACACAGAAGGTTCGCTCAATACAAACCATTAAAATCGTAAGCATATACAATATACATGCATATACATGAGACCTGGTTTAGAGCATTAGCCGACGGGAGGGAAAAGCGCCACCAGGGCGGCACTAGCACATCAGCCGCAAACTTCCCCTGCCAGGCCTGCGGGAGAGTCCGCTCTCGCATCGGGTTAGTCAGCCACCAAAAAAGTTGCCTCCGTCACTGACACTGACTGAATCGTCTGCAATAGACGTATGGGCCATTGATGATGATACATGCTTATAGAAATATACGGTCGTTCGAGGCAAGGTCACGCCGCAAAGTATCACAACACTTCCCGAAACGTTGAGTGTACAAGTTCCGAGTGGTAGGAACTTTGTACTAGGTAGAATAATATGACGATTTAAAAGTATGTGTAAAGCATCTACTTAAATAAAAAAGATTTTTGATTTTGATTTTTGATTTTGTATCGTGACCTTGCCTACAACGACCGTATACGTCTATAAGCATAGCTTAGGATTTTAATGAGCGTATTGAGCGGACCTTCTGTATCTGTGTATTTTGTGCTTTGGTGAACGTAGGAGACGAGAAAGTGAAATTGAAGTACCTCCCATACCAACCGAGGTTCTTTGTTCATATAGTTATTAATATTTTTACCCCTATTTATAGATTATAATGATAATTGCGGATTTGTGTTGAGCAGTTTCAACCTTTGTATAACAGAACCAGATGATAATAGGTAATATAAGAAAGTATGCATAAAGTGGTTGTATTTTTTATTATTTAGTGACTTCGTCTGCGTGGACTAAAAATCGTCTCCTGTTGTAACCAATAAATTGTCCCGAATCAAAACTGGCATATATTGAAAATTGAAATCCAGGTTCCTTTACATTCGAGCCAAAATTTGTAAAGCCGGTTTAACGGTTTTTTCCTTAGTATGACATTCACATTTGGGCATCTGTAAGAAGTAAAATAAAATGTATGTATTATAATAATAATATCCGGGACAAATCACACACGGTCATCTGGCCCCAAACTAGGATACCCTGTACTATGGGAACCAGAGACTGATATACATACACATATACATTTAAATACATACATATACGGTGTTAAAAAAGTGCGTTTGAAATTTTAAGGGGTTACTCAGAATCAAGTATAGAATCCAGGAAAAATATTGAAACAAACCGATCTTCAATTTGTTTTTAGATTCTAATACTAAATCTGAATAGTGAATCAAAAATTTGTATGAAAAACTGAAAAAAAATTTGAAGAGGGGATTTTTTCAATATTTTTCCTGCATTGTATACTTGATTCTGAGTAACACCTTAAAATTTCAAACGCACTTTTTTAACACCCTGTATATATATAACACACCCAGAGACAGAGCAAACACATCTGCTCATCAAAGAAAATGTTTGCTATTGATGGGGATCGAACCCACGACTCTCGGATCAGTAGTCAGGAGTGCTAACCACTGAGCCACCGAGTCAGTCAATGTTCAAGCAAACAAGGTGGGTTAGCTAAATAAAGAAATTTACCGTTTACTGTTTCCATACCTGAGTTTTTGTCGAGTTCTCGATAAGAAGCGGTTACCGCATATTGTTAGTTGTCCCAGAAACGGCGCCACACGGGCGGATGATCGTAAAATAGAATAAAAAAACTATTTGTAACATACAGTAAAGGCATATTTAATAGATCGTGGGGTAGATGAGCTCTATACCTCACTTGGCCTTTCTTGGAAAGTTTCGACGCTTTTGAAAGCGGCACATTTGACTCTAAGCTACTTTATCGCGTTTTATTTTCCACACAGTTTTTGTAAAACTCAGAACCTACCTAAGAGGATGTTTCTGTAAAAACATTTATACCGTAGCGTAGTGTCTAAATATCACAGCAATAAAACTCAATTAGTTTGCTTTGTGAGTTCCGAAAGGGAAGATAGCACGGATCGGGAGGCAATTTATTTACGAGCGTTTTCTTGTTTCTAATGGACGTGTAAGAAACTGGAACGCACCTGAGCAGAGAAGAGAAATTGCAGGATGGGACGAATGTATAGTGTTAGTAGGATTTAGACATTACGGTTACCTAAGAATTATTTATCGGTAGACCTAAATACTTCTGAATAGTCTCCATTTTTGCAAATACTACGTAACTATTGAATGCCAAAACGACAAGAATACTGACCTTTAATTATTGAAAATATACTTATGAAACTAAGCAATATTCAGTAAAGATTTTATTATCAATTCGCACAAAGGAGCTTATCGTTGGAATGGATCAGCTGACAAAAATCTATATGGGAAATCCTTTTTTTCGAATTGGCCATGAGTTTCTTGAGGAAAGTTGTTCAGTTTCATGAGTACATAATTAATTAATAATGTATTTGTCCCTTAGTATCAAATTAAAAGTTACCCTATCTTAGATATCTTTCTCGAATCTGACTCGAATAGTTTGTATAGCGCCCTCTGAGACGTATTTCTAATCAATTAGGTTATGGGAAAAGTATATAGTAGAGTCAAGAGTGTGGCCCGGAAATTGCTAGAGCGATAGAGCTCGGGCCAGCAACCGGGGAAGTCTCGGGGGACAGGAACATCTGTAGTGTGGTGTGTGTGTCTCGCTCGATAATACAGGGTATTGAAAAAAGTGCGTTTGAGATTTTAAGGGGTTACTCAGAATTACGTATAAAATACAGGAAAAATATAAAAAAAAATCAGATCCACAACTTTTTTTCTCAATTTCCCATACTTAATCTGAATAGTGAATCAAGAATTTGTATGGGAAACTGAAAAAAAAGATGCTTGATTCTGAGTAACCCCTTGAAATCTCAAACTCACTTTTTAACACCCTGTACCTGTATATGTATGCATAATGTTTCGTAGAAAAAGACACTATGTAACTGGACCAGGGGATTTTTCCTTTTTTCTATAAAATAAGACATTTGAGCTGGTCACACTATAATGAATACGAATTTTATTGTTCAACTAGAACTAAAACTTTATCTAAAATGTCAAGAACCTGAAGTTGAAATTGGACGAAAGTTCTTTGTAAATGCTATCTATCTATGCGCTACGCATACAAAAAAACTTCCTGCGAAACTGAAACACATTTATCTTGCAACCAAATAATTTATAAAATTTATAACCAATACAAGTTGTGAAAGTCGTGTCCCTATTAAGGTACATAATTGAGTATGGCGGGTCCTCTAACCGCCTTCACGTGACGTAGGCCATTATTTGTCGCTCGTTCCCGCAGGTGGATAACTGTACCGCCACCAATTGGACCCTTGGGTCTGAAGATATCTGAATAATATCAGGTTCGTTATAAAATTGATGGATCACCAGCCGTTTGTTAAGGAGAGTCGCGAAGGATCTTAAATTTTACTTGCTACGATAAAAATCCTTTATATATTTTTTTTATTGCAATTCTTTACTATAGAAAAGCAAAACGATATTCAAAATTGTTCTTCTAATATTGTTTATTAATTACTTTATTTCTTCATTAGAATCAATCAGGCCGCACTACACTATGTAGAAGAAGAAGAAGGTACATATATGACACTTCGGTCCATCTATTCTGTCTACCACAAATAACGCAGGTTACAACGGAGGTTCGGATGTAAAAAGCTATAGCGATACACGAAATAAAATGTATGTAGTTTGTGGAGCAAACGGCTCATTATGTGATAGCCGCGGGTGGGTAGCGGTTCTTCAAATAAGGCCTAAACCACACATGAAATGAACACGACCAGAAAATATGGATGAAGCGAGTTTCAAAGCGTTCACATGTAAAGAATTACATATATATAAGGTGCTACTTTATTAGTGCCCGATATTTTAGTCAGTGCTCCTACTCCTGACTCTGATCAACTTTCCTCAAGGAACCCATAGTCAAATCGCAAAAAATTTTTTGGGCTCTTCATACTAATTTGGCCGCTCGGCTGATCGATTTGTATGAAGAGTCCAAAAATTTTTTTTCGATTTGACTATGGGTTTCTTGGGGAAAGTTGATCAGAATCAGGAGTAGAAGCATTGAATAAAATATCGGGCACTAATAAAGTAGCACCTTATAGTTTGCGATTGTCGTGAAGGATAGGTTTCATGCAAGTGCATCCCAGTACGGCTCATATCTACTTACACTCGTGGTGTTAGCGACCGCCCTGCGACAGCTCATCTGCACGATGCGCTTTGTAAACTTCTGAAATTACTAACCAAAGTCGATAAGATACCAAGTGCTTTCGGAGAAACCGGTAATAAGCTTTATTTGTGCTGAAATCTTTTCGTTATTTAAATACGCTCGGATCTCAATTTTGATATTTCAGTAGCTTTGTATTTATTGGTGCTATTTGTGATGTCGAATAAATGTATTTTCTTTCTTTTTAGGGTTCCGTAGCCAAATGGCAAAAAACGGAACCCTTATGGATTCGTCATGTCTGTCTGTCTGTCTGTCTGTCCGTCCGTATGTCACAGCCACTTTTTTCCGAAACTATAAGAACTATACTGTTGAAACTTGGTAAGTAGATGTGTTCTGTGAACCGCATTAAGATTTTAACACAAAAATAGAAAAAAAAACAATAAAATTTTGGGGGTTCCCCATACTTAGAACTGAAACTCAAAATTTTTTTTTTCATCAAACCTACACGTGTGGGGTATCTATGGATAGGTCTTCAAAAATGATATTGAGGTTTCTAATATCATTTTTTTATAAACCGAATAGTTTGCGCGAGAGACACTTCCAAAGTCGTAAAATGTGTCCCCCCCCTGTAACTTCTAAAATAAGAGAATGATAAAACTAGAAAAAATATATGATGTACATTACCATGCAAACTTCCACCGAAAATTGGTTTGACAAGATATAGTAAGTAGTTTTTTTTAATACGTCCTAAATCGTAAACCGCAAATTACCTTTCATTCAATCAACTCAAATATAAAAAATATAGAGTTCAAGACATGTGTGATTATGAATTTATACGGAACCCTCGGTGCGCGAGTCCGACTCGCACTTGGCCGGTTTTTTCATTATTGTATAATTTGGAATTGGTTTGGCTAAGGTTTACTTATTATTGGTCTGAGATTTTTGCTAGACTGATGATGATGATGTCCTCCCAGACGTATCCGTCGACGGCGACATCCTGTCAGTTTGGATCAGTTTTTCGGGAATCCATCTAAATGCGGTCGAAAGAGACAAGAAAAACATTGTAAATTCCTTAATATTGCTGCTTGGAATGTGAGAACTTTGCTAGACTACAGTGACAAGAAATTGTAATGTAAGTTGTGACCTTGTTACGTTACTTAATCTGTCAAGAGTAACGTAACGTTTTTTTTGCGTTTTATGGTTGGTTTGTGTCGTTAACACGACGAAATGTTACTTTATATTCTTAACCTTTCGAGTCGAGACCTTGGCAGTAAGCAACAATTGTCATTATCATATTGTACCAGCTAGACACACTTTTTTATAGCGGCCTCGTTACTTTTGTTACCAAACAATCAGTTTTGAATGCTCTACTAAACTAATCTAAAAATACTTCGCGGTCTGCGCTCCACGAAACTTAGAAACTTGTGGATTCATTAATTGAAACCTTTTGATTCACAATAAAACCAAGAAAACTGATCTAACAGTAGTTGCATCACTAGTGAGAGACTAACGGTAACTTAGTGTAGTTTTGGTGTTTGTGGTCAATAATGTATTTGTTATCTCACCGCGGTCAGTTGATAGCAGTACTATATATTAGATCCTACAGACTTACCTTGAACATCGCCCTACATGTTAATTGTTCATGCATTTACTTTGGGTAACATGATAATACATATCTGACTTGCTCTATATTTTTGTTATACATACATTATTGACATTATATTTGGTGCTTGGAAAAAAGTATTGTACTTGTCAATTATTTATAAGATTTCGGTCTGTTTTCCTATTCCCTTCGGAGGTATATTACTCGTAAAGCTTCATATTTTTTGTCAAGCCATGTTGTCTAGATATCTTATTCTCTTGCTGTTTCATAACATCTAATATGCATCTGAAGCAAGGCGAAAAGTAACGGGATATGGACCGGATGGAGTTGCTTCTGCGCTTGCACTCTAAAGACCTCTACAGACGTCCGGAAATGGTCTGCGGACCGTGAGGAAAATTACAGATTGTCGCGCTACAGCTGCGTCTCATGTCGAACTCACAGTAACGATACCAAGAAAAATTACATATATTGAAGCTGTAAAGAAATAACGGTTGTGCTAGAACTTATGCAGTGCCTAGGAGAAGAGAACGATATAATTTAATACAGCTGGACCTAGTTATTTTTAACCGACTTCAAAAACAGGAGGAGGTTCTCAATTCGTCGGAATCTTTTTTTTAAATTTTATGTATGTTCACCGATTACTCGAAGACGCCTGAACCGATTTGGAAAAATCTTTTTTTGTTTAAAAGGGTATACTTTACAGGTGGTCTCCCATATAAATTTTATAGAAATCGATTTAGCCGTTTTTGAGAAAATCGCAAAATCACAAAATCAACAAAAACATAGCAAAATTGGAGTTGTTGCGATTGAAGTCGGTTGTTTTTCACGTATTCAACGTGGCCAATTATATAGATACGAAGACATTTGAGTGGGTAAAGAATAAAATAAAAGTAAGTTCGCAAGACCCCAAGTAAGTAAGACCCCAACCAAAAGTAAGACCCCAAGTGGAACAAATAGTTGCAAGCATTGCACGTCTAGTAGTCATGCATGACTTTTAGTGAAAATCACACCATCTAGATAATCAGTGTAGTTAATAAGAGAACTTTTTTAAGTATTATAAAATGTACGTAAATTCTCCTATGCTCTCATAAATACCAACTTTGTTCCTCTCAGTCCGCAAATCTGAACGTCTGTAAGGAACTTTACATTGCGCCGTCACGGTGTTGCACTCTGTGGCAAACCTCAAAAAGTTTTACGAGTTGCTCAAATTGCTTAGATTGCTCAATAGACACTCGAGACGAGCTAATGTAACGGGCTGTCCCGAGATTGAAATGTAATGGAATTGTCATCCGAAGCGCGCAGGAACACCTGTTTGAAATAGATTTGAATTTGTGGATGAGTTAAAGGACGATTTCAGTGATGGATATTTTTTTAGGTCACTATCAGTTTTCTAAATATGCATTGATATTTATTTTTGGACTTGCGTGGAGAGTTCCTCTTGTATGAAGAGTTTTATCTTTGTCTTACACTAACCAGACAATAATTTATGAAAAACCTATTTTGTATACGCGATACAATTCTGTTTTAATTAATATTACTGTTCTTTTAAGATTTCTCCGTACATTTACTTATCACTGCAAAATTTGCTTGGAATTTCAAGTTTTGTGGTGTTTCTTATTATTAGTATACGTATAAATAACAACGTACAGATAATCCCAATGAACTCTACAACACGTTACGACGGAAAAACCTAGTGGGTTCTGATATATCCGTATACTTACTGATGTGATGACACTTACGCATCTTTGACAATAGTGTGCCGTAAAAAAAAGGTATTAATTTCCGTTTGTGCAGTATGTGTTGCTTCAATAATGGAACATTGACAATAATAAACAGTTCCCCAAACGTTGGGTGTACGAGATCTGAGTGCTAGAAATTTTGTAATAGTTATAATAAAAAAATAAAAAAACTATACAAAATAAAAATAAAACAACAAATCTGGTTCCCTGTGTTAATGCCAAAGTATACGGTGAGAAATTAATTAGTTCGTCACCATGGTATACCTATTTATACTGTGAAAAACTATTTTAATATATAACCTATTGAGACATTGTCATAGAGAAAAGGTACCTATGCTAAATTACTGACCACTGGTCACACCTGCGTAACAAATTGAGACAGGATAAGAAAATGATTACAAGAGAGTTGAGATGCTAATAATATTATGTATATTATGCACATTGCGAGCATATTCTGATAACATGCATGTACTTACGTACACCACGAAAATAGGACAATCCAAATACTTCACGAATCTTCTATGTATAAAAACATACTTTCTGAGTACTCTGTACAAGACACAAAGTTTGCTGATTTTATTTAAGTTTGTCTGTTTATTAACTAATTTGTGTACTTCTATGGATGAATTTTTCACAGAATTTTGTAGTACTCAATTGGTTTTCTGTTTTTGCAATAGATATAATAATAATAATAATGTTTATTGAATAAAAAGTGTACAAATTAAACATAAATTACTAGAGATTTAAAACTACAAAAGGTATTATGTGATACATAAAGTGAAGAAAATCAAGTGGTATAAATTATCAAAGGCCCTGAAAATGTAATTAAAATTTAATCTGCTTGGCTTCCTTGCTTCCTCGAATGTTGTGTTAACAAAACAGCTAATGGGAAATTACGCCTTACGAGTGCCCGCAGGGTCTTAATTGCGTTGTAGCAGTCTAGTGTATTGTAGTGATTCACATGTACATAAGTACATAAGGCACATGCACACACCAACCTACCTATTTTGGACAGCTTAACTATTAAAAAAAACTGTAATTTTTTTTATTGTCGCGCTGCACTGTCCCTTTCGTACAATTCTCGTTAGTGTACCTAGCATACCTACCTAGTTATGTATACAGGGCGGAACTTAATATCTCGGCTCGTTTAAATAGTGTAGATTGATATGCCTGACTGACTCGGTGGCTAAGTGGTTAGCGATCCTGACCTCTGATCCGAGAGTCGTGGGTTCGATCCCCACACAGGGCAAACTTTTCTGTGATGAGCAGAATTGTTTGCTCTGAGTCTGGGTGTATTATATCTATATATGTATGTATTTAAAAGTATATGTGTATGTTTATCAGTCTCTGGCTCCCAAGATACAGGGAATCCTAGTTTGGGGCCAGATGACCGTGTGTGATTTGTCCCAGATATTGTGGACTTGTACAGTAGATTACTTAGTTGTTTTACGTTTCTACTGGTCCAACATCTCCCTACGTGTCGCTCTGTCCATTATGTTAATTTGCTTAAATTTATCATCTGAAACTCTAATATACGATGTTATTTAGCTCAAGACGTCGGGGCATTAATAAGCGTAAAAAAGTCTGCGCCTAATGCACCTAAGGCACGTTGCACCAGCATTGCATACAGCGCTGCATGTACGAACGCGTGACCTTTACTAACCAAGTCTACACCATAAAAAATAAAAAGATTCCGACGCATTGAGAAGAGAACCTCCTTCTTTTTTTTGAAGTCGGTTAATAAACACATAATTTTATAGTTATTTTTACCGTTAAGTAATAATTAAATATAAATACTGTTACGACACATTGCGTATGATTTTAGTATGCACACTCCGGTGTTTGTCATAACATTACGTTTGTATGAGAAATACGATGTTGAGCGTGCTCATAAGTTCTGACCAAATTTCTGCCAACTGGCTGTTTTGCATGGCATTCTATACAGGATGTTAAAAAAAGTGCGTTTTAAATTTTAAGGGGCTACTCAGAATCAAATACTTATAGAATACAGGAAAAATATTGAAAAAATCCGATCTCCAATTTTTTTCAGGTTCCCATACTAAATCTGAATAGTGAATCAATAATTTTTATGGGAAACTGAAAAAAATTGCGGATCGAATATATTCTACCTTTGTTGTGATTTTTATATACCTAGTCTCAGTGCCTTTACAATTATAATGTGCATGTATAAATTATTAATTAATATTCCCATCAATGGGGGAGGCACGTGTCGAATGTGAAATTATAAGGCGCATTCTACTCGTATATTGTATGGAAAATTCGAAATTGAAATAACTCCCATGCAGCCGCCAGCAAGTACCTAATATAATAAATACGCGGAACTTATTATCTCAAAAATTCCTTGGTTTTTAGTACACAAAAAAAATCAAGCAATTATTAAACCTTGATTTGAACACGCATATCCGTTTGACTTCTTTGTTTCTTTTGTTCTTGACTGATAGTAAGAAAATGTAATGAGTTTAAATGAGTTATTTAAGATGATAGGGAGTTACATTTTAGCTACGTAGAAACAATGGACTTTGATTCTACGTCGATGCATTTTAGTATCTCTTTCTGGAGCACTCTATGGTGATTGTATACTAGTATGGTGATGATGATACTGTAGATGTAATTTTCGAAAATATTGTTTTTAATTATATTGTAAAAGACTAATGAAGGTCATTTAGAAATTTACGCCCCAGTTGCTTATTTATTGATAAGCAAGTCATTCATGTTTTAACTAGAGCGCAGCGAAGGTTATTTTGTGATTAGCTTCAAAGATAAGCCTTTTGAAGGTGTTTGGGGATTCCAATAATTTCGTGTTGCAATAAATTGCTTAGAGTCACTTACCCCAGACCAACTAGGTAAGCTATTTTAGAAGTGCACAAGCATTGATCTTATGGCACCGATATACATATCGATGATCTCTCAGATAAACTACAATTATCTAAATGATTGATACACCAATATTATCTTCAAAATCGTTTTTTTTCTGGAGGTAGTTTTGTATTTAGCTTTTAGTTAATTACGTTTAATTAATTAAGTTTGATAATTAAGAAAGAACCATAGAGTATAAACATGAACGACACGTCAAAATACAATTTCACACGTGGTATAGGTAATCACTAATTACACAAAACGTGCGTTAGGTGAAAGCCTAAACAACTTGTATGTATTAACTAAAGATAGAAGGGCTCCGACCTATGGATCATTTCCAATCAAAAAAAAGCAAAACGTAAACAAACTTACTATGGAACTGACATGTCAATGTCATCTGCATACTACGTTTGTTTACCTTTTGCTTTTTTTTGATTGGAATGAGCTATATATTCCGCGATCATCATTCAAATATTTTAATATTTTAATAACCCAAGCGGCGATTATTTTTTATGTTTTAGAGTTTAAAAGTGGATAATGTTACAAAAGTTGTTAGTAAAAATCAAGCATAGACAAATAAGAAAGGTCTCATCGCGTTCTATACAGGGTAAAAAATTCAAACGCACTTTTTTAACACCCTGTATGATAGAAGCACTATCGAATTATTTAAGGATAAGTACAATATCAAGAAAGCAAGTTATGTCGCACAAAAGTTTAAAGACTCGGAACTATATTTCGTCACACACACACACACATTAGGATAAGCAAGCGCTTGTGCACAAAGGTCCTGCAATAAACGAAATAAAGGAACTTCTAAACAATTTGGTTAGAAAATCCAAATTGATGTCGAAATTATTTATCTTTTGGACATTTTTTCTTACATATTATCAGAGCCATTAGGTAATCAAGCTAAAATCAGTCTGTTGCCATGCGCCTCATGGCGCAGCGGTTGCGTGACCGACGACGTCCGTGTCCCAAGTCTCGTGCCAAAGAATTTTCAGGGTGCACTTTGTGTCTCGTGCGGTGCAGTATGGGTCTGGATATCAAAAAGATTAAGTACTTATTTTTAACTGCACTTTAGAATTTGCAAATTTATTGAAAAAAATATTGACAATTTAAAAGCATGTGTCTTTACACATGCTTTTAAATCGTCAATATTTTTATCTACTTAATTTCAAAGTTCAGAGAATTACTTTTTCTGCGTGGTTAGATTGTATAGTATACTAAAATTTTGGTGCGCTACCCACAAATTATATATCTGGCCAATACTTAAAAATTCTGAATTATTTGTTGATTTAAAGAAAAAAAACCACAATCCTTGGCTGCAACCAACTGCATGCGGCATTGTCAGTAGAGCGTTGCATGCGCGTGTATTACGGAACATGACGTAACGCAGCCTTCACACTCGGCGGGCGCCCGTCTCCGCCTGCCTCACTGAACCGGCAATAGCAAGTGCGTTGCTGTGCAAGCAAATAGTATTTAGTGGCGTACCTCCTTGATTTGACGGCCAGAAGAACTGGGGACGAATAGGCAATAGCAATACCACTAGCAGCCAGAAATACATCTGGAAATCTATGGATATTTGCAACTCAGGCACGGAGAAGTCGGACCTGAAAAAGATCCTAGTCTAGCTTTTTGGGCCTCTTTTGAGCAGTGAACGAAAAGAGCCAGACTCTGGCTAATGGGGAAGATAACTGACAGAACTCGCCGATAGAGGCGCTGATATCGCTTGACTCATAACAATCATCACTAACTGTCAAAACGTATAGAAAAACTGTTTACGTGAACTAAACATAAAATTTATTTAAAAAATGCCGCGTTGTGTGGCGATTGGTTGCAATAATAATGAAAATCATTAATTTCCTAAAGATTCTCGGATGAAGAAGACGTAGGAAAACTTACGTTTTCAATCATGTATTTTTGAACTTCGCCTTTAATTAAGGAACACTCCAAGTCGCATACATTTTCCATTTAACAATTTTACAGAAAAAAACTATTTTATTACACCTCGATAATAAAAAACGCGGAACAAATTGAAAGTTGTTATGAGTCAAGCGTCCGTAGCGCCATCTGCAAATAGCTTTGCGTTTTCTTCCCCATGATTACGATGAAGGATTATTCAGATGAGGTGAAAGTGTTCCTGGATTCAAAGCACCAGGATAGGTTGCATATTTAGGATTCAAAGTCATACCCACGCCCTACAGTGCCAAATTGTAACGCCTAAGAAAAATATTGTTTGTTAGGACGATGTCACTTCTTTTAAAGTCCGTCTCTGAATTGTATTCTTCAGGAAGACATCATTAATCGTAGGTATACCCGAAGTTGATTTTGATCTGATTTATCGTACGAACTTGTGGTGGCAGTAATCGACAATAATATTTATGTGCCCTTTGCGGACTTAGCGATACGCTATAACCTTGACAATCTAGTTGTAACAAGTCTATCGTGGATTTCCAAAAAAAATATGTCGCACTTCAATTATTTATAATTTACAATTATTTATAATGATAAGGATACGAGTTTAAAATCCAAGGAAGTAAAACTACGCATCAACAAAATAAGAATAAAACTTGAACGTCACAAACATGAGTTAAAACTTCTAACAAATAGTATGATGAACGATCTAGCGCTTAAGAGTAACTGCGAATGTAAATAGAAGTTGTTTGGTTTTCCGATAGTACTAAAACTCATGATTTGATTAGAGAAAGTACTTTTAACGACAATGAACAACATGACTGTAATGTTGAAAGTCTGTATTGGATAGTTTACTTGGCAATGTATTTCCTAACTACATTACCACAGGAAAAGAAGTTTCATTTCGTCGCTCTGGGGAGTGTATAGGTACAGACCTACAATGTCGGTCAGGTTCCTTTTTCTTACTGTAAACAAAAAACTGTCTAAGCTGATAACTCTTACTGTAAACAAAATAAAAATTAAAATAAAATATGATGTTGTCCTTCGAGATTATATGCGGTTACAAATGTAACCATGTTATGTACTCGTTTAAAATAATGTAGCAAAGCTTAGACAGTTTTTTGTTTACAGTAAGAAAAAGGAACCTGACCGACATTGTTTGCCATCATTCAGTTATATAAATTATTGGCGCAGTGTTCAAAACCCATTGTTGGAGCATGGATAACTTCCCATGCGTCGGCGGAAAGGTTACCGTTTCTTGAAAATAATGTCAGATTCAAGTCCATTGTCTTATTTAAACTGGGACAATTTTATATTATATTAAAAGAAACACAATTAATAGTACTTCTCTCTTGTTAACAGATTGGAAGATCGTCCGAGTCCCCAATAGACTTCGTGGTGATGGACACGGTGGCGGGAGACAAGACTGGCGACACCAAGGTGCTGCAGAGCACGATATCGAGGTTCGCGTGTCGCATCATTGCCGACAGAAATGACGTCAACAACTGCCGCATTTTTGCCGCAGGCTTCGACTCTTCTAGAAATATATTCCTTGGGGTGAGTTGAATAATTTTACGTTAAGGAGTTTTTAATTAAGATCTCAATATATATTGCAAGTTGGTTAATCTGTATTTCTGTTAACATTGCCATGTAAGATGGCCGCAATGGCAGCTTGGTTGCCGGTCCCAATAACCTATCATAATTTTTAAAAGATATTTTGAAAGCAATGACAAGTTGAATTTCTCACCAAAACCAATCTTGACATCAGGAAGAGTAGTTGACTATATCACTACCACCAACTACCGAGTAACAATCGGGAATTATTACACCTACCGTTAAGCAATTAGCAATCAAGTCTTAACAAGTAACATTTAACGTTTCTAGGAGAAAGCGACGAAATGGACGGAGAACCATGAAATCGACGGGCTGACGACTAATGGTGTTCTAATCATGCACCCCCGAGGGGACTTCTGCGGCGGTAGTGCGACGTGTGGGCCTTGGCGCGAGACTTCGGTTGGAGGAGCCGTCTTCTCATTGAGGGAGAGCAGATCAGCACAGCAGAAGGTAGGTGTCTGATCAAATGAGCTTAAACATTATAAGAGACTTCATGCTTAGAAACAAACAAGAAAAATAAAATCTTGCAAGAATAGTGTACCATCCCTTTGACCCATCTATCATTGTTTTATCGTTAAAGGTAAGCGTTTTTACTTCCAGGGTCTGCCGTGCCAAGCAGAAACAAATATTCTCAGAGATGGCACGATGATTGACTTATGTGGAGCGACGTTACTATGGAGGAGTGCAGAGGGACTTAAAAATTCACCCGTAAGTCCTGATTTAAAAAAAAATATATATATAAATTTCCTTTATCTGGGGCAAATCTGTCCAATGAAACCACAAATTCTAGAAAAAATATTTAAGAAACGTATTGCTTTTAATAATTTTTTGATCATATGAATAAGAGGAATCTAATGACATAAAACTGATTAAGTGATTTACGCTGCGGACGCAGTAAAACAAAGAGACGAGCCGGGCTTGAATTGCTGCTACAGTTGGTCTGGAATGCTTTCAACGTTATACCGTGATGTTCCTTCACAGACAAAACGCGACCTGGAAGCGTTAGTGGACGAGCTAAACGCGGGTAGACCGCAGTGTCCCGTAGGGCTGAACACGCTTGTAATCCCGCGCAAGCTGACCTCGACGTCTGCGCACCACGACCTCAACCAGCCTTATGTGTACCTCAACTGTGGACATGTGCAAGGTGAGGATTGGAAACACTGGTCGGCCACATGAAAACCTTGACCAGATAAGACAGACCTCTCATGCATTGACCAGACATCTCATGTTTTTTTATGCATTTAAATTAATATTAATTTAATTCCCACTGAACGAGTGACTAGAACGATTAACTAGCTAATAAGACTGTAGTGTAGATGGTTGCAAGCAAAAAAAAAAAAAGCTGTTTTAACTTTGACAAGATAAAACAGAAGATACATTTGTTATAGACAATGTAAACTATGCGTTGTGTAAGACACAGATAGTCCTTTGCTTTTCTGTTCAGACTGTTTCATTGATCAGTCAGGATAAAGAAGATGACGCATTAGAATACATTTTCAATGACCATTTGCTCAATTCCAGGCGAGCATTCTTGGGGCGCGGACGGCAGCGACGCGGGCCAACGCCGCTGCCCCATGTGTCTCACGGCCGGCCCCGTGGTGCGGGTGTGCATGGGCATCGAACCAGCATTCTACGTAGACTCTGGCCCGCCGACGTACGCCTTCAACCCGTGCGGGCACATGGCCTCGGAGCGGACTGTCAAGTGAGTATATAAGTAATAAATGTATATGAAGATACTAATGTATGTGGTGCAATAAATACTTTGACTTTGACTTTGACTGGAAGCTAATGGAGAAGCACAAGGAATACGTCAACAAAACAGATTAAAGGGACCACGGTAAAACAGTAAAAACTTTCAATGAAAAAGATAAATTAACTACCATCCACTTCTTGGACACTTTTTCCTAAGATACGACGATCTGCACCCCTAATGAATTTGTTGTTTTTGCAGATATTGGGCTAGTGTAGACATCCCGCACGGTACCAACGGCTTCCACGCGATATGCCCATTCTGCGCATCGCCGCTTCAGGGCACCCCGGGCTATGTGCGACTCATCTTCCAGGACAATCTCGACTGAACGACAAAGGTAATTATTTCATCTTGTGATAGTAAAGATTTTAACTAATAATTTATAGGGAGAGATGGCCGGAATACGGAATGTGCCACCCCGTCAGGTGGATTGATAATGATATAGAATGTAGATCATCAGGCTTGCCCGGAGCTTCAAAGTCAAATTTTTGTTTCAGGTTCACACCTGTGACATGTGTATATACTGTAAAATTTACGCCAACGAGTGTTACGACACAGCCGATCGTAAATCATTCATAACGACCACAAAAGCTTTCGATGCGTTATATTATCGTCGCAAGGCCTAGGCGTTCTCTCCGAGAAGATTCCTGACCGCCCACTGACTGCAGGACAGCACAGAACACAGAATCTCGCTGTGGCTGTACCACTCTAACAATGTGATAGCATATTCAAGTCGATTTATCGCTTAAACGCCGTTTTAAACTCTCCTATAAATACAATAATATAAATTTTTCACTGTAGATGGATTAAAATATATAACAGATGCAAATATTAAAAAAATATACTACGTTCATATGTCGATGAGTTATGTACATGCAATAATTTGCTTATAATAGTGGAAAATATAAAACGTTGGACTAATGAAGTAAACATATTGTTAAAGTCAACAAGTAAGATAATATTACGAGAATATCGGAATCGTATTTTAAGGATACAGTGTTAATGCAGAGCTACATTAAGTGTTGATTGATTTTATTGAATGTAATTATTATATGATTACGCATGGAATGTATGATTTTTACATAAGATGAATTATCTGAGAAGTTTAAAAAGCGAATAAAATGTTATAAACCATTGCACTAACAAATAAAATCCATACAAAATATTAAATTGTCATTTAAGACTTTTCCTGATGATACAGTGGAGAGGAATAAAATATGAATGAAATGTTCATTTAGCTAATTGTAAATAATCTTATGGTTCGATTTGTAGGTACGTTACTGTTAAGTAATTTATGTTGGGTTATTCTTAGCGTGTGGATGCTTTTATAGTAAGTAAGAGAGCCTTTTAGTGTAGGTAAAGAGCAGAGAGTGTAGTGATCCTGAGGACTGACATGTGATCATATTTCATGGTGTGTCTCACAATGGTCTCAATTACAGCGTATTGTAATGTTTCTACGACGGTTATCACCATGAGTGATATATAATGCCATGTATTATTAAAATAAACATAATTTTACGAGGTTCGATCGCAAATCGTACCCTCAGACGTTTGATTCAACTATTGCTTTCTAATTAATTTAAAAAGTAGTGATTAGTTGCTTCATCGTATTTTGTAACACATAAACAAATCTTGTTCGAGACAAGCAGTCGATCTCAGATGTAGCATGGTAAATAAAACATTTTTCACTGTTACTTTTCGAATATTAATTGGAAAGTTAAAAATTAATATCTTTTTAACAATAGTCCTACACAGCATCTTTGTTAATAGAGTACATAAATATAGTTTTTGTACAATGAGTTTCTTCTCCGAGAAAAAAAAAACAATTTTGATTTATACAAAATGTTTCTGGAAAGTGCACAGTTTTTATTGTATCAGTTTTAGATCTAAGCGTTAGTTTCGGTAAAATGTGTAGACGGGTACAAGCTATGTATATTGTACATCTATTGTAAGGCTACTAATGCAAACGAAGCCATGCAGAGCCTACCAGCTCAAGTATATGACCGCAAATATGTTTACTGACAAAATTATTATATTGTAAATATTTAATTTAAATACTATGGGGGATAACTTGTCGCAGTAAAAGTTCGTAATTAATTAATGAAGATCAACGCTCTAAGACCACTCCATCTGTTTTTCCTTTTATTTACAAGAGATCATCATTATTTCAGCTTTTACTGCGAAGTTTGTAAAAAGATCTGACAGGCTTTGTGTTTGAGGAAGGATTAGTCACGTGAAATAATTAAATCAAATGTTATGAATTCCCAGAGTTTGCCTACCTGTCGAGTTGTTCATTCCAAAGTACAAACATGTATAAATAATTTCACGTGATTTACACTACAGCCACAGAAGCCTGCACCTTTTTAAAATTTCTGTTAGGCTGGAGTTACAAGATGCGTCGCATCGCCGTATGCATCGCAATGGGTACGTCGCACTGTGTGGCCCGCGTGCTATGCCGTATGTCCGCACCTTTGCTGTAGCAAACTCCACGAAAAGTGGTTGTTGCTGGTGAATGATAATGTCGTAGCGACATAGGCCAGGCGCAGCATCGCACCCTGTGGCCCCAGCCCTTAGTGTCAGTTCACACCGGGACGCGTTATCGTCTCTGTTTGAACTGGCCCTTGAGAGGAGAAAATGTGAAAGATGTAGTGATGCTTTTATATCGACAGTTTTGAACGTGTATCATACTAAATTGGAGAATTAATTTAGTGCCGTGCACGTTGGCCTCCGTCCGTTCAAATACTAGACAGTATTGGATACCTTCCGGTATATGGACTCAAATATAGGGCATTAAACTGTGCTCGGCACTATCTCGGATTTAGTGTGATCACGCCGTACCATCTCTTATAACATCATTAATGGTAATAAGAACTGAATGCTAGCCTTAAATTTATTTATAATTATTAAATTAGCGTTAAGTGCTAGATTTAAATAATTAAATTGCTCTTTTGAGTTAAAAATCGATTTGATTTTTTATTTATATATCTACTATGTATAAGGAAAACGGCAAATCCCTTCGAAACTTTATTGGAAAACCAGGTATTTACATTTAACTTAATTGTGCTCATGTGTGCTTTATTATTTTACACAACATAATCGAAGATAAATACAGGGTGTAAGGGACTGGTTTTCGAAAACATTAAGGGCTTGCTTAGTAGACAAAACTGAATAACTTTCCACAAGATTTTTTTCCAGTAGATGAAAAAAAATATCGGCTTCTTCATACAAAATTATAAACTTGATTGGACAGTTTGTAAAAAAACATAAACATATACCGTTGCGCAGAACAGTCGTTTGGTTTACCTCCCTACAGCCCACATCACAATGGAGAAGCCGATTTTTTTCGTCTCCTGGAAAAAAATCTTGTGGAAAGTTGTTCAGTTTCGTCTACTGAGCAAGCCCTTAAAGTTTTCGGAAACCTGTCCCTTACACCCTGTATAATATTTGCTTCTTAGACACAGTTCAAAAAACAACAAAAACTATGTTTATATCTAATATATTTCGTGTGTCCACATTTCAAATCCATAACATACTTGTTCACTGCATAGTATTAATTAATCCACACCAGTTTAGTGGCTTTATAAATCATAATCTTTGTGTTTTTTCCCTACAACATTTTCACTGCAGATTGAGCTTAGTCGTGATTAGAACCCTGACGCACTGATCGTAGGAGGTGGCCACAGCCAGCCCCAGGTGGTCGCGGTTCCACTCCAGCGCGCTGATCGGCTGCGAGCTGATCACCATCCGCTGGAGACGCTGCAGGCTGCCCGCGACGCCCATCGCCACGCCTTTGTCGTCGGTGCGGTAGCGTTGCTCGGGGTATTCACTGAAAGGAAACGAGAGAAACTTGATATCTTTACAATAAGCCTCTTTGAAACTCGACACCCGTTGCTCTTTCTTAAAAATGAATAGATTCTAAATTTTATGGAGTGTGGTAATAAGATTATTAAAAATACTGTTGTTCTATGTTATCCGATAGCGCGGACAAGTGCCATCGCCAACGTCGCGATATCACGTCAAACAGTCAGTCTTACTAAACATACCTCTCGTCACCCGAAATCATGTGTAGGACATTTATGATTACACTTATGAACGTGGGCACTGACCTTCGCACATCATCATACATAGTTGTTAGACTATCCTTCGCTAAGTGATACATAAACTTCGAAAAACTTATTGGTTGACAGGCCAGGATTAAACTTACTATTTCCAAAGTGTGACATTGCCGTTCCCAGCGCAAGTTATGAAGACATCACGATTCTGTGGCAGATGTCGCGCAACCCATATTGTGCCACTTTTTTCCGAATTGTTTAAAACCTGAAAAAACAGTACTTTAATAAAACATTTTTTTATTATAGTTCTTAAACAGCGTATAGGAAGGTACCTGTTTTAAACACCGAATTAGTATAAAGGGGCACCGAAAAAATTGTGTATATGAAATTGGAGATTATAAGGTAGGCCACCTTGTTGATGTTCCGTCTAAGCCACATACATATGCACTAAATGGACTGATAGATCGGGTATCGTATTGTATTGGACTCATGTTTCCGTATTTAGGCTCTTTTTAGTCCAATACATGTCCAGGTGTACTTGACTAGTTCAGCCAACCCAGCTCCTACCAGAAGCACGAAAGTCTCCTGATACATCAGGTACCTAATTACGTAAGTATCTATTTATTTCAGTATTCTGTACAAATTGTGGTGAACTTGGAGTTATAGTTAATATGTATAATAAACTAAACATACTTGAGCAAATCCTTTAGCTGGGTTTTGAGTTCTGACATCAAACACATGAAATTTCCCTTCCAGTGTAGTTGCAACTAACTTATTCATGGGAATATTCTTGCGATCAAATTCTGCAAAGCAAACCTGTAAATAAATAGCAGACGTGTAACATGTTACATAAAAGTTACTATTAAGACGTTCACAGTCCACGTCTTCTGACTTCAACCATAAGTCCACGCATACCCTTGGAGTCACAAAACATATGCGTCTTGTGACTCCGCCTGGAGTCGTGGACTTGTGGTTGAAGCCAAGTCTGCCTGGAGTCAAGTGAACGTGTTAAACGCCTGTTTATGAAGAAAGATCTAGGAAAAAGATTTATAAAGTATGAGAGAATTGCACCATAGCGTAGAGAGAGTCGTGGACTTGTGGTTTAAGCCAAGTCTATGACTCCATTTGGAGTTGTGGACTGTAAAGTGTTAAAAGCTTGTTTATGAAGAAAGATCTTCGAAAAAGATTTATAAAGTATGAGAGAATAGCACCATAGCACATCAATAAATGCACAAAATAGTAGCTAAACACACCCCATTCTTCAAATTGCATTCCCATCTCAAAGACATAGTCCGAAGATCAAACATTTTCAAATCCCCATTGTCATAACCGGCACAAACTATCCTCTCAGAGTCATTGAAGGAGTTGCCGAATGCCACAGTCCAGCAGTCTCTCTTAGTTTCTCCTCTAGCAGGCTGCATGTTGGCCACTGGCTTGCCCCTCTGGCGAGGGTCCCACACTTTGACAGTGCCTGAAATATCACAAAACTAATATGTATGGACAATATATTTAATGAAGTAGGTATCGTACTTATTAGGTTGTCAATGTTTGGTCTGCTAACCGTCATTCAATGTCGGTCTATAATTTAGCAAAATAATAACAAAAATAAAATAATAATAACCGGGATAAATCATACACGGTCATCTGGCCCCAAACTAGGATTCCCTGTATCTTGGGAACCAGAGACTGATATACATACACATATACATTTAAATACATACATACATACATAGATATTATACACCCAGACTCAGAGAAAACAATTCTGCTCATCACAGAAAAGTTTGCCCTGTGTGGGGATCGAACCCACGACTCTCGGATCAGAGGTCAGGATCAGAGGTCAGGATCGTGGGTTGGTCTAGAAAAAAAAACATCCCCACTTCACGTGTAGTGGAGGTACACAGAAAAATTTTTTTTCAAGATTTTATTTTACTACTTTGTCTGCGTGATTAATATGTATATCCGTGCCAAATTACAGCTCTCTAGTACTAATAGTCTCTGAGCTAAGCCGCGGACAGACGGACATGCCGAAACTATTAAAGGTTCCTTGTTGACTACGGAACCCTAAAAAAGAATCACATTTTGTTCTTACTAAAGTAATTTGTAACTTCATTACATTGATAGTAACTAAAACAATCAATAATCAGCCTTATCATTTGTAAATAAACTATAGGTAGGTCCTAGGTCCTGCGAGATATTGCGAGTAATGCGTGTCCGTGTGAATCACTTGCGCTTTCGTTGCGGGGTTGACGAAAAGCCTAACAAAAGCCAGACAGGCCGGACTTGCTTAGATTTGGCCGGACACAACTGTAAAAAGCCGAACATGTCCGGCTAAGGCCGGACACCTGGCAACCCTAGTCAGGATCGCTAACCACTTAGCCACCGAGTCAGTCAGTCAAGAAATTCCTTTGAATTCCTCTCAAACTTAAATTCCACTCAAAACAAAAAAACAAATAATAAATACATTATCGTCTGTGGTGATTTCAACATAGATTTGCTTGAAAAGAAATCTCTTTCGACTAGGTTAATTTGCCTCTTCAAATCTTTTGATTTACAGTACATATTCTTAGAACCAACTAGGATAACGGAGTCGAGCGCTACATGTATTGATAATGTTTTCTGTAATTGCAATTTTTATGATAAAAAAGTTTTAAATTGTTTAAAGTCGGATCATAGTGGTCAAATAGTTAGTTTTCCTGTACAAAAACTAAAAGAAGTAATTAAATTGCAAACAAGGCCTGTCACAGCTAGAAGGATAGAGAGATTTAGAGATAAACTTGACGAAAACTTGCCAATACCAGACACATGTACATTAGAAGTAAATCGATTTTATAATAATATTTTTACCGTTATAGATAGGGAATTCAAAAACATTTTTAAACAAAAATCTATAACGATTAACCAAAAATTTAAATTTTGTGACTGGGCAACTGTTAGAATTCGCAAAAGCAGAGAAAAACTATTTGAACTTTATGACAAAAAGACTTACGTGTTTGATGAGAATTTTATTAACTACTTTAAGAATTATTCAAAAATTTTTAAGAGGGTATGTTTAACTGCTAAATCTAATCATATAGCTAGAAAAATAAAATTATCTACAAATAAAGTAAAAACTGTATGGAATATTATTAATAGAGAAACAGGAAAAATAAAAAGTCGCGAACAAGATTATGTACTAGACACAGATCATGGTAAAATTACAGATCTTTCTGTAATAGCTAAAGAATTTGAAAAATTTTTCACTAACATACCCGTAAAAACGACTGAAGCCTTTAATTCTTCGTCCGTACAAGCTCAAATTTTATTAGAGGAAAACGTTATGTCATGTTCTTCAGTATTTACTTTTAAAGAAATTGAGCCAAATGTTGTTGTAAAGACTTTTAAATCTTTAAAATTAAAAAATACAGAAGACCTCTGGGGATTATCAGTTAGTTTAATCAGTAATTTAATACGTATTTTGGCACCATATTTGGTTTGCCTTTATAATACCAGCGTTTGAATTTTGATTTTTGAATTGGTTAAGGAATCTTCTCTTCAATAAATAGAGTAATATTAATAGGTGTCTCACCATCTCGGCTGCCCGTAACAATCTCTGGAGCACCGCAGTTGGTTACATTGCCACCCATGCCATCTATGGAGTTGATGATGTCAGTGTGTTCCTTGGTTATGTATACTTGAGAACTTCTTTCCAAGTCCCTAAGAAATGAGTCTACTCTATTATAATTATTCATAATTGATTTAAGTAAATAGATATGTTTGTAGTAAATACAGTTTAATTGATAGGTTAATAATGGGTTTCAAATGAGCATCATAAACTAACCATATTTCTAAAGTTCCTTTGAAATCGCCTGTTGCAAGTTTCCTCTCCACGTCGCTGCTGGCTCCGAATGTTCCACATCTGAATGAGTTAGGTCTCTCTATCTCTTTGATTTTCTTCGCTTCCCCTGAATTGATCTCGAATATTTCGAGAGTACCCGTGCCCTTCGGCATGGATCCGATTACCACGAACTTTGCAGAGCATGGTATCCATTTGCAATCAAATAGACAATGGTTCAGATTACTTTCGATGTGAGTTATAATCTGAGGGGTATCTTCGAGATCCATGGGCTTTCTTTTAATCTTTTATTATCCAATTAATATCACAATTGCAACTTCTATCAGTGGAATAAACAAAACAAAATCCCGTACGTTTCCATGGTAACCGTTGACATTGACAGTCAGAGACATTTTTGTCATTTTTGTGCGTAATACGTAATCATTTCCAAAGCAAAGGCTTTTGAAACTGTACAGCTTTGTCTGATGTAATCGTCATAAAATGTCTGTTGTACTGTTGTGTGACTGTGTGAGTGTGTGTGGTATGTGTGTATGACACAGTGATCTGTTAAGCGTATCACACACTACGAATATAATATATCTTATAGCTCGTGCTATAATATATATTTTACATTATCTTCGTAGTGTGTGATACGCTTTATATATAGTATATCTGAAATCCGTGACCTACGCCGTATGTCATCGACATTATGAAGTTGTTCACTTTTATAAATATCATAAAATAAAAATAACGATTTTAAAAATCAGACAAGGCTGTATGGCAATCAGGGATGTTAGATGCCAACTCAAAAATTATGACACCGGCCTGTCAAAATTATGGTACTTTCGAAAAAACCATGGTACGCTTCGTCTTACACACTTATATTATTATTTCGTCTGAGACAGGTATATCACATCACAAATATAAGTTCTCGGCACATAAGCACACAGATGTCCTTAGAATAGAAGGGCGCGTTCCAAAAAAGTTAAAAATTACCCCTGTTACGAATTCCGAAATCACGTCGAGTAAAACCGATGGTATAATCCGGCCAAATAAAGAAAAAGATTGGATATTGAAATATTGTATTAGCCTCCTCTCGCAAATTGTATTTGTCCGGGTTATACCCTTGGTTTCACCCAGCTCCACACAGAAAAAAACATCTAGTATTTTAGTGGGAAAGAAGCAAAAGCAAAGATCATGCAATATTTAAATATTATCGTTTAATCGTCCTCAAATACAACGTCTTGATTTTCAATTTCTTTATTTTCAACAGGATGACTTCTAAGATTTTGTGTTTCGTAAAATATCTTAGAACTCATCCTGTTGCGCATATCTTGTGTTGGCTTGAATTCAGCACAACAACCTTTATTAATTTTGACAGTCTGGGAAGTCAACATGACTCCTTCAATATTTTCCGTAATCAGTCTATTCCTAGCTTTGGTTTTCACTAGGTTGTATTTACTAAAAACTCTTTCGCACTGCGCATTTTATTCCCCCGGTCACAAGCAAGCGAGCGAGAGGAATGCAAAATACAAAATATTGCCTATCCTCTCGCACCAGCAGTCAGAGTCAACTCAACATAAAAGGGCCCGGGCCGTTTCATTCTACACATCAATACATCGATTGTACATAACGGAATTATAGAGGGAAAATAAAGTTTAATGCTAGATGTGAAAATTATGGTACTTTTGCGTACCATAATGGAAGTACCATGGTACATGGTACGAAGACCTGAATAATGGTATGAATACCATAATTATGGTACGTATAACATCCCTGATGGCAATCGAAACCTTTGTGTCCATTACTCCAGCGGAATGTTGTAGCTAATAAGAATGTGAGTATAATAGGGAATTAGAGCATCATTAGGACGAATTGTGCGCCAGCAGCGGAATTTGTGCGTCTTATAATTTCGGAGATATTCATTAAAAACCGATTCCGCCAGGGTCACGTTCCCCCAGCGGCATGATTTGGAAAAAGATGGTCTAGCTCATAACAAAGTACATGACTGAGTAGCTTTCGTCGTGTTGTAAATGTGCGCAAATAGCGGAATTTGTGCATCTTACGGTTTTAGAATTATTCAAGATTCCGCTGCAGTAACGTTTTTGGGTTTTCTGTATCTCGAAAACGGCTGATAGAAGAAATTTCGAAAAAAAACCACTAGTACACCTTAATTTGTGCGTAATTTGAGCAATGTTAGTTTTTTGAAAATTATGATATTTTTTTAGTAATTAATTTGTTTAGAAAAATCAGGAAATTCTAATTTACAAGGAAACGAGTGAAGTTGCAATCGAATAAAGAGCATTCAAATATTCCTCTAGTAGACCCTAATAATATCTGCAATTGTGGATTGTATTATCCAGTCAATTAGTGAGATATACCATTTAATTACGAAATTAATTTAGCGAAATTTTAAAGATTGAATTCAGTGCTTCTATAAGACTATGAAACATGAAATTTTACATAAAATTAGAGCGTCCTGCTAGCAAGCTTTCCTGTAAGTTTCAGCTTTGAATAACGTTGATTTAAAAAGATTTACCCAAAAGAAGAAAGAACGAACATTTTCCCTATAACCCGACCAAATTAGAATGTATACGCGAAAGCGGCCGCGCCATACAAAAGGATAACCTTCTTAAATGAAAGGTATATTGAAGGAAGCTTTGTAAGTACAGTTGCGTGCAAATGTTTTATTGACGATTGTTTTCTTAGTACCTACGTGCTCGTATAGCGGCCGGGACGAAGTTATTATAAAAGATACTTGTAATAAGATTTCTAGATAGTAAGTATCTTATCTAAGTCTTGCCGCCAAACATAAATGTTAACAGCACGGATGTGTTCCGGCATGAAGATAGCCAGTTCCCCATTGCGTTGGGGATTCTTTGGTAAGCCCGCTTCCATCATCGGCGTCATCATTACTCAGGTGAGATGATGCCAAGGGCTAAAAACAGAGGATTAAAAAAAATCAACATTAAGTAGTGTTTAATTTGTAGCATACTGATTAATAGTTCGAGAAGGTTAAAATAAAAATTAAAAAGAAGAATGAAACAATGAAGAGTTCTGAGAGAAGAAAGAAGAGATCTGCTAAAATCTGCCACACTATGTGGAACCCTGATATTATGGATAATTATGTATATGGTTCACCTACATTAAATTAATAAACGGGAAATTCCCGTACTACTTTGCATGAAACAAAAGTTGCTAGCTCAGAACCTAATTAAAATTATTTTCTAGTTAGCAAGTCATAAAAAAAATATATAACTTTTCTATTGCTATTTAAAAAAAGTATTTCCTTGAAAACTGCCAAAAACTTCTTTAAATCGTCAGCTTATTCTGCCTGAGTTAAAATTTAGTAGCCAAATCTGCCCAAATGGCAGAAATCTGCCTCCATGTGGCACATCTGGACGGGTTTCAAAAACACGGGAACTCGCGCGACGGGGAGAGGTAGTTACCTGTACCCGTGCCCCGGGGGCTACCTGTGTGAGAAGCGCAGCTCAGTTCAAAGCGATAAGATAAACACTTTGATCAGAAATTAACAAATCATTGATTTGATTATATCTGCTTTGCGAGAAATATACCTCAACACATAGAGGTAATAAAGTACTAATTACTTCTATGCTATTCTATGGTATAGTATTTGTTCTATGGTATTAGGTAGAAAAAAAATATTGACGATTTAAAAGCATGTGCAAAGCATCTACTTCAACATTTTGAGTTTTATGCCGATACATCAAAAAGTTTGTTGTTCAAATTGTCGATGTTACCCGATTTTAGTTAATTTAAATACGACGCCAAATAATAAAACATATATTAACATCATATCAAAAATTTTTCTGCTTAATTGTCCAATTAGTTCTGGTTGTATGCTACCAATTTAGGAAGGTTATCCTTTTGTATGGCGCGGCCGCTTTCTCGTATACATTCTAATTTGGTCGGGTTATAGGGAAAATGTTCGTTCTTTCTTCTTTTGGGTAAATCTTTTTAAATCAACGTTATTCAAAGCTGAAACTTACAGGAAAGCTTGCTAGCAGGACGCTCTAATTTTATGTAGAATTTCATGTTTTATAGTCTTATGGGAGCACTAAATTCAATCTTTAAAATTTCGCTAACTTTATTTCGTAATTAAATGATATATCTCACTAATTGACTGGATAATACAATTCACAATTGCAGATATTGTTAGGGTCTACTAGAGGAATATTTGAGTGCTCTTTATTCGATTGCAACTTCACTCGTTTCCTTGTAAATCAGAATTTCCTGATTTTCTAAACAAATTAATTACTAAAAAAATATCATAATTTTCAAAAAACTAACATTGCTCAAATTACGCACAAATTAAGGTCTACTAGTGGTTTTTTTTCGAAATTTCTTCTATCAGCCGTTTTCGAGATACAGAAAACCCAAAAACGTTACTGCAGCGGAATCTTGAATAATTCTAAAACCGTAAGATGCACAAATTCCGCTATTTGCGCACATTTATAACACGACGAAAGCTACTCAGTCATGTACTTTGTTATGAGCTAGACCGTCTTTTTCCAAATCATGCCGCTGGGGGAACGTGACCCTGGCGGAATCGGTTTTTAATGAATATCTCCGAAATTATAAGACGCACAAATTCCGCTGCTGGCGCACAATTCGTCCTAATGATGCTCTAATTCCCTATTATACTCACATTCTTCTTAGCTACAACATTCCGCTGGAATAATGGACACATTTTACGTTACTTTTGGCCTCCTCATGTTACTTTCATGTTAACGCAAAAGTAAAATTTTGACTCATGTAGTCAAAATTTTACTTTTGCGTTACTTTTCATGTTTGAAGAAGAATTAAACTAAATATTACAGTTGGAAAATAGAATTTCATGTTATGGAACACGTAACATTTTTATTCCGTCCGTAATGTTAGCAACTTTGGGCCAACTCAACAAATGACAATGCTGTCGGTAAAGATCCGAAGCTCTTTCTGGTTCGGCTCCTCATAGAGTTGGATATTGTATTTTTTATCAAAAACATAACTATTTAGAGAGCCTTTTATGTGTGGCCGTGAACTTAAGTTCCTTAGTGATAATTTCATTAAGAAGTTCCACGTGGTTGATGTTATCTGTTCTCCAAAAAGAAAGTTGCCTAAGGAGTGCTGCACCGGTGGCTGCTTCTTATTTATCAAATGATGCAGAGGGGACAGATCCATTATGTTTTCAAGTTCCATTAAAGAGGCGAGAGGACGCCTCCCTGATGTGGGCATCCTCTTGGACGGTTCTTGTATTTTTGCATCCAAACACTTAAAATTTTTTATTGATAAATGTAAAAAATTAAAAAAATCACATTTCACATCCATCCATAAAATCTGACATATGTTTTGGGCCATGTGTTTGCAGCGCCACTTTGACAGTGCCTCTCGCATTATTAGAATATTTGTTTAGATTACCACTGACAATTTTGTCTTCGACCAAAGACTGCCTCGGTGGCTAAGTGGTTAGCGATCCTGACCTCTGATCCGAGAGTCGTGGGTTCGATCCCCACACAGAGCAAACTTTTCTGTGATGAGCAGAATTGTTTGCTCTGAGTCTGGGTGTATAATATCTATATATGTATGTATTTAAAAGTATATGTGTATGTATACCAGTCTCTGGTTCCCAAGATACAGGGAATTCTAGTTTGCGGCCAGATGACCGTGTGTGATTTGTCCCAGATATTATTATTATTATTACTTTGGGGGGATCAAATAATATCTTTCACTTCTCATCTCACTCATATTATAAATTCGAAAGTATGGATGTTTGTTTGCTTTTCCACTTTCACGCCATAACTACTGAACGGATTTGGATGAAAGGTAGATAGATGAAGCACTCGGCTAACACATAAGTTACACATAAGATATCCCGGAAAACTCGAGGGCTCCCGGAGGAATGGCTAAAATTGAAAATTATACTTCGCCACTAGGTGGCGCTGCCTTAAAATTTTATTATATTTCTATCTGGACCCAATTCTGAAGTCTACGCAGACGAAGTCACAGGCGGAAGCTAGTCTCACTATAAATTCGAAAATATAGATGTTTGTTTGTTTGTTTCGTTTTAATGTTGAAACTGCTCTATAGATTTGAATGAATGTGGTAGGTAGGTAGATCGGATACTGGCTGTATTGACTCATAGGATACTTATTATCGCGGAAAATTAAGCATTTTTTAAATTTATGAGAATAAAAAGTAAAAATGTTACTTTTGTTATCAAAATGTTACTTTTCGAGCAGTCGTATGTTACTTTTGACTATAGGGCACTGGCAACACTGGGTTTGGGACTTTTTGGCGGGAACTCGTAGCAACAGTTTGTCAGTTATCTTTTATTATCCGAAAAAATAGATATCGTGGTTTTAATGCATAATATTGATAGTGTATTGTTCAATAAAGTACCATTTAAGTGTCTAATGTGTAGGATAATGAAATAAAAGTGTGTAGACTGTGTTTCGAGTGCTCTGAAGAAGTCTATGAAATCTTCATCAAAAGTGCTATCATTTTGTTGAAGAATAGAAAAATTTTAAGACGAAAAGAAGTGGCTTTGGCCTTAATTAAATTTTTCTATGAAAACGAAGAAATACGAAAGAAATGGCTTTTGGCCTTTAAATACGACAGAAGATTTTCAACAGACTAGGCTGTATGGCTCCGATCCTTTGCCTTGCCCATCTCGGGGTAAAATAAAACAAAAAAAAATCTATGGTTTATTTGTGCGTGTTCATTCAGGATTGAAGATTATTTTTCATGTTTGGAGAATTTTACTGAAATGGACTGGTAAATTATCATAAATAAAATATAATTACCACGACCACAATGAGTGACAGAAGAAGCAAACAAAGTGTAAGTATTGATTAGTCTAGAAATTCGTTTTTCAAAGCGAGTTCACCCAGTAAAAAATAATAGTTGATAGAAAACTAGGACGAAACCATTGATTTTGTTGAATTTCTTCTTATTTTGCAGAAGGCGGACATCGCTAAGCAGTTCGACCTGCCCGAGCGTCAGTCGAAGATCACGACACTGCTCAACCAGGCCGGCCAGGCGTACTGCATATGTCGATCATCAGACAGCTCCCGATTTATGATGTAAGAGGCTTCCTTATTAAGTACCAGAGGGTTTTCAGACACTATTAATAACTAGCTAATTAACCTGTACCATTTTGAGGTTCAATTAGAATTTTAGAGGTATGTTGAAATGACCATTTCGTTGAGGAGTTGCGAGTAAACCATAGGTAGGTTAGGTTAATTTACTGGTGTTTCCATATAAAGGAGCCCCAAGAAGCAGGGCTCCGTTGACTCGTGTTTTGTTGGAGCTTGACAATACGGCATTTCACTATCTTGCCTTTTCTTATGATCTGACCATAACCAATACATTATAATCATTTATTTATAGTTGTCTCCAGACATCATAGGAATTAGTCTTTTATATTTGATTATTCTATGAATTTGATTAGCTACCTTACATATTACCTACCTTATATATAACTAACACAATGGTAACATTGACAGAGCATGTGATGCCTGCGAAGAGTGGTACCATGGAGATTGCATCAACATTTCTGAGCGGGAAGCAAAGTACATCAAGAATTACTTCTGCGACCGCTGTCGTGAGGAGGATCCCACTCTCAAAACTAAGTTTAGGCCGCAGAAGAGAGAGCTTGATGCAGAATCAGGTAAGTTTCTATTATGTTCTCTATGCTTTTACTATACATTACGAGGGCGACACTGAAAGTTTTTAGAACTGGCCACTTGTAAACGATATAATAAAAAATTTAGTTCAAATTTTGAAAATGGAACTCTTTCCCAATGTTATCGTGTATGTATTTCATTCATTTGTCATTTGTTTCACGATTTGGCGGCAAACTGAAAATTATCTGTGTCACGTCAGCATGAATTTAACGCGAGAAAATTTTCGTGCAATGATTTTTTACGACTTTTGATGTCATTTAAGTCAACAAGAAAGTTATGATAGACTTCGATTGGCCTTTCACGATGAAGCCCCATCTCGTGCCACTGTTTACAACTGGTTTAATGAGTTTAAACATGGTCGCACTAATCTCACCGATGATCTGCGTGAGGGACGGCCTTCTACGGCGACGACTGAAGATAACATCAGTCATGTGCGGCGTATGATAGAGACTGACAAAAGAGTGACCTATCAGCAGATTCGGACAAGCTTAGGCATCGGTATGAGTCAAGTGCACAAAATCCTCCATGAACATTTAGCGGTCAGGAAGCTTTGTGCCCGGTGGATACCTCATAATTTGACAGAGGCCCAAAAACTCCGTCGTGTTGATTGGTGCCGTGAAATGGTTCAAAGATTTAACGGAGGTGACTCAAATGCTGTGTTCGACATACTTACGGGTGACGAAAGCTGGATTTACTGTTATGATCCTGAAACTAAAAGACAGTCTGCTATGTGGGTGTTTCCTTCCGAGGAGTTGCCAACTAAAGTGAAGAGAGGTCGAAGCGTGGGAAAAAAGATGGTGGCCTCGTTCTTCGGAAGGACAGGTCATTACGCAACAATTGTTTTAGAGGATCGAAAAACAGTTACTGCAGAGTGGTACACTAACAATTGTTTGCCACTTGTCTTGGAAAAAGTTCGGTAGAAACGACCTCGCAGTAGGATCCTCCTTCACCACGACAACGCCTCGTCGCACACCGCCAAGCAAACGATCGACTATTTGGCGACGTCAGACGTGGAATTACTGGGTCACCCGGCGTATAGCCCCGTTCTCGCACCTTGCGATTTTTATTTATTCCCGAAAATAAAAGAAAAACTTCGAGGAACAAGGTTCGGAACCGGTTAACAAATACCGGTTAATTTCGTTCGAATTTCGGTTAACGATTCCGTTCAGGTTAAAACCGGTTTCCAGCTTAACCGGTAAATTTGATTAAAATATCGGTTAATCAGGAAGCGGTTTTCTAACCGAAATAAGAACTAAATTAACCGGTTAAAACCAAACTTAGTCAAGTACAGGCGCGTCGCACGGGTGCCACTGCCCGAGTCTTCTGCTCACTTTCTCGCATGCTTTCAATTGATTGCACGCGGCAAACATGCCTACAAAGTCGCATATTCTTCAAATTAACCGGTTAATTCCGTTCGAACAAAAAAGTATCGTTTTTGGTTAAACCGGTTAAATATACCGGTAACCGAAACCTGAACGAAACCTTAACCGAAATTATTTCGATATAGGGGTCAATGACCGAAACCGGTATTTTCAAAAAACCGGTTTCCGAACCCTGTCGAGGAAAACGTTTTATGGACGCCGAGGAAGCTGTGGCTGCGTTTGAAAAGGCCGTCGAAGAGACCCCTAAGGAGGAGTGGGCAAAGTGCTTTTCTCAGTGGTTCCATCGGATGCAGCGATGTATTGATGTGAATGGACACTATTTTGAAAAGATATAATAAAACTAATAACTTTCTAGTTTGTTCAGTTTTTGATTTTCTAAGAACTTTCAGTGTCGCCCTCGTATGCCTATCAAATCAATGATTAAGTTGGTCCAATGTATTTGTTGATGAAGTCTGTAAGTATGGACAGATTTTCTCTTTAAAATATTTTCAAACCCATTTTATCCTACTATGTTGTTCAGCATCAGGTCGAGATGACAGGAAGAAAAAACGGAAAGAGAAGGACCACTCAGAGAACAAATCATCAAAGAGAGCAAGCGCAAAAGATGGCTGCGGTGACTGTCCTGGGTGTCTACAGCTTGTGGATTGCGGGCAGTGAGTTTCAAAGCAATATCTTATTTGATAAACTGTGAATATGGCAGTCAAATAATAATTTGCTTATAACAAGTGCTATTTAAAATAAGTATAAATTTTTATTTGTGTGTTTGTATCAGAAATTACTGTTTGATAGAAATCAAGTGTATTGTAATTTTTAAGATTAGGTATATATTTTTAAACAAGACGGAACTGAGAAGGTATATGCATTTGACCTAAGAGGTGTCTGTCTGTCTCTTACCATTTTTTACAAGTAGTAATAATGTCTTTAACTGATTTTGGCAATGTTGTCTGTTAAAGATCAGCAAAAAAGGTTTGCCCTTTTATGCAACTGAAGATTGCTAATATCCAATCTTGAAGACTAGATCTGAATGGGCAGCAGACTAGATTTGAATAAGAGTGTGGCAAACCCACTTTTATTGTGTTAACATTTTGTTCGTTGTTCTTGCAGCTGTGATGCCTGTGAAGACATGTATAAATATGGAGGTAATAATAAGCTGAAACTCAAATGTAAGAAAAGGCTTTGTGTCAAAAGTAGCAGGAAACCCTCAAAACAATCAAGGTAAGTTTATTGGACAGTCTAACTAAACAATATAATATTTTTTTATACACATCCCTGTTGTTAAGCATTTAGTTGGTTTGAATCGGCAGTTGAGTGTTTATCAATATGACAGTCAAGCAGTCTATTGTTGGTAGATACATCAATTATTAAGTCATAATATTTTTTTACTGTATGCAATTCACTGAATTATTACCACTTTGGACTCAATTAGCGGCAGGATTGTACACTTTGACAATATAGCCGGATTTAAAAAATATATTTTTTGATATAATGGCACTATAGATAAAACAAATATTATAATTGGACGCATAAGTGATGAAATGGTAGTGGAAAAGTGAAGTGAGTAATTATAGATAATTACTTCCTTCCTTGATAAATTAAAAAGGTTAAAAGTACAGACGGGGTAGCGATCGGGGTGCTGACTCTGGGTGATTGGTCGTACCTGGGAGTTCAATTTATAAGATTGCTATTGACTGGGAGCTGGGCTGGCACTAAGACTGCTCTATTACTAAAAATGGGCACAGGGTTTCACTATTTGCGGAAAATAGTCCAGCCTAATCTATACCTATTATCCAGTATTTTATAGCATCAAAATAAGTTTTGAAATATTTTTCACTACATGGTAAATAGCTTCTATATTGACATGGCAGAAAAACATACTTGTATTTTCTACGTGTACCATTATAATTTATACAAAATTCGCTATTGCTATTCAAGCTAAAAAGAAAACATTGTATTTTGGCAAACTTGTATTTAAAATTTTATAAAACTTTAATACTCTTTATTAGCACCACTGTAGCATACCATAGCAATAGCGAAAAAAACTCAACTCAAAAATAATAATAAGAAGTAATAGATATAATAGTAGTAAATAAAACTCTATGGTATAATGTTATCTCGAACAGCAGCAACAGAAGCAAGAAGAAGCACCACGAGCGCGAGAGCGGCGAGATGGAGGAGTCGATCGCGCACCTGCAGACGATGGCGCCGCGCCAGTGCTACGGGCCGCAGTGCGCGCGCGCCGCGCAGTTCGGCTCCAAGTACTGCTCCACGCAGTGCGGCGTGCGCCTCGCCACCGCGCGCATCTACCAGGTCAGATGGTGTAGCTTTTTAAACTGTCTTTAATCAATAAACAAAGTTTATGTCCAAGCAGATGTTACTTGGTGCGAAACAAGTTTTATATCGTCGCTCCGGGGGAGAGGGGTGCAAGTCTGTGCTTGGTGCTTATGGTAAAATCAGACGTAAAAGTAGTAACGTTTGATTTGTTAAGAAGTGAATTATTTTATAAAATGGAGAACCTAAATTTTTGTATGATTTTAATCAAATTTTTTACGTTGTATAAAAATATTTACAAACAAACAACAAAATATAAAAAAGTGAGTTATAGCAGAGACAACAAGTTTTTTCTGTGGTTATAGTGAAGGTTACTGGAATATACTGGTGAAGAGAAGCGAGAAGAGGACTAATAAATTCTGGAAATAAAAATATAGGAATAGATCTGTCAAACGTAATTTAACGTTTTGTCGCTTAACAGCAACTGTTATGTTGTAAAATGTGAATATAAACCTATAATCACAGCTCAAAGGACCAAATTTATATGCGGCCTTATAGGCGGCTAGAAAACTTCTGACTTGGCCCTCGTGTGTGGAGTGCGGCTTAACCCTCCCGATGTATGGGAAGAGACCCGTCCTCTGCAGTGGGGATGATATGGGTTATTAACAATTCACAAAAACAATATTTGGTTCCCCGTCAGGTGCTACGATGTATGCGTAGAGACCCGCGCCCCTGCAGTGTGTTAACAATTACCAAATACGTGCTAAAATCATATCCCTCTTTGCTTCGCCGTAGTCGGTTAAAAACTTAAAAACAATACGTTTTCCCGCCAGGTGCTGCCGCAGCGTATCCAGGAGTGGTCGCTGTCGAGCTGCGTGGCGGAGCAGGCGAACCGCAAGGCGCTGGAGCGCGTGCGCGGGGGGCTGGTGAAGGCGCAGGCCGCGCTCCGAGCGCTCGACAAGCAGCACGCCGACCTGGACGCGCTCCTGGCCAGAGCCAAGAACGCCACCATCGACCATACTGATGAGAAGGTAATAATAATAATATCTGGGACAAATCACACACGGTCATCTGGCCCCAAAAATACATACACACATACTTTTAAATACATACATATATAGATATAATACACCCAGACTCAGAGCAAACAATTCTGCTCATCACAGAAAAGTTGGCCCTGTGTGGGGATCGCTAACCACTTAGTCACCGAGTCAGTCACACTTCCCGAAACCGCTAACACTCGAAACGTTGAGTGTACAAGTTCCGAGAGGAAGGAACTTTGTACTATCAACAACTATTTTGCCTGACCACCTTATGGGTCAGTTTTGTAGAAAAAAAAAGACGATTTAAAAGTAGACCAGGTACATCATCTATTTCAATAAAAAATATTTTGACTTGACCTTTTTTTGACTATAAGACTTGTGATTGCAACTTTTATAAATGAAAGTAAAAAAAGTTAAATTTTTGCCCGATATTTTTTTTTCGTTTTTGCCAAATCTGGCTCGAGACAGCAGCGAATAAAAGTTGAAGCTGCTCACAATCTTAAAAATGGAGTGTATTTGCTATACTCTGTCAATATTGAGAAAGGTCGCTCCCCATTCTAAAGGCTTGTGTCAACAGATTTAGGAGGTCTGTCCTCAAAATTGGGATAAGAAAATGGCGAAATAAGCGAGCCCTAAAATTTACTTTTTTATAAACTTTAGTATAAATAGTTTTTTAATCTTGTCGTGCGTTTGGGGTTTCATGACCCCCTTGACTTTCCCTTGGACAATGGCAAAAATGACGTGTTTGCGTGCCCCAGGAAGCGGACGACGAGACGTCCATGTACTGCGTGACGTGCGGCCACGAGATCCACTCGCGCACCGCCGTCAAACACATGGAGAAATGCTTCATCAAGTACGAGTCACAGGTCTGTGCCAACTACAGCTATCCCTTTCATATTAGCAATGTATCTTCTGTTTGTTGTATCTCTCTTGTTGTAGCTTTCTTCACCGTTATAGAGACATAGAACCAGTGTAAATTAAAAAAAAAAAACATAAAACACTGGATAAGTTCGAGAGGATACTATAAGAGAATAAGACTGTAGATTATGTAGATAATAAATTAATGCCATGGCAATTTCTGCAAAATATGACGCTATAAGAGTGCTTACCTATGTAAAGAAATAACTGATTTTGATATCTTTATTATATTTCGTGGCCAGTTCATAGAATTGACCAGATCATGAAACGACTGGCTCCGTTGACTCTTTTTGTCAGCGCACCTCGTCGATATAGCCGAGGATTGATGAATGAATACTAATTAGTACTTGTGTCGCAGGCGTCGTTCGGGTCGCGGCACCGCACGCGCATCGAGGGGCAAAGCATGTTCTGTGACTACTACAACCCAGCTAACGGCACCTACTGTAAGAGGCTCCGGGTGAGTTGAACTGTTTGTAAATAACAATATACATATTGAAAAATACATTGATTTCAATGTTTTAAATAAGATGTAACAGGACCACCCACGGAAACTTCAATGGGTGGTTTATTCATAAAAAAAAGTTTTTCTATGGAATCTATACTGAATCCACAAGAAAAAAAAACATGCAAATTGATCAGTCAATTTTATTTTGTTGGATTATTTGTATGGAAAGTCCATAATTTTATTTAAGAATTCAGTATATTTATTCTAATTTACCTTTCTTTATTTTCTGAACACTTTTCCCATGGAATATTTTTAGGTAGCCAACAACAGTTTCTAAGTGACAGAAATAGATGAAGAATTCTTACGCCTAACTCTTCAGCTATTTTATAAAATTGATTACTTTGCTTATTAATTATGTTTTCTGTCTTCATAGGTGATGTGTCCAGAGCATTTTAAAGACCCGAAGGTGAGCGACACAGATGTGTGCGGCTGCCCCCTCGTACGGCGCGTCTTCGAGCCCACGGGAGATTTTTGTCGCGCGCCCAAGAAGTCGTGTCTCAAGCACTACCAGTGGGAGAAACTGCGGAGAGCGGAGATAGACATGGAAAGAGTGAGACAGTGGCTTCGACTGGATGAGCTGGTTGAACAGGAGCGGAGTATTAGGCTCGCTATGGCATCCAGGTAAATATTGGTCAAATATCTATGTAATTTCTAATTATAAAATAAATCTATTTTGTAACATGAAATTCAGGTGAGATGGGAGTAACGCACTCAAATCTTGTAAAATAAAGCGTTCATAGTATTCTACTGCATGTATTATCTTTGGGGTAAACACAGTAGAGGTTACAGTCGTTTAAGTTAGCATGGCTTAGTAAGCCTATAGAGATCTTAATGGACTAAATAGACACCAGCACCACTTAAGACTTTTCTAGTTTGTGTTTCCACTGGAAACAGTTCCAAGTGTGGTGGGAAAACATTCCACACCTTACATTTATTATTGTCCAAAGTTGCTTCTTTGACGTAGTTACGTATGTCATAAAAATACTTTTATCTTTCAGAGCTGGAGTCCTCGGCCTCATGCTGCATTCAACCTACAACCATGAGGTGATGGAGCGCATTGCCGCCAATAAAGCGAATGAAAACGGCAAGCTTAAGGAGGGCTCATGACATAGGGGCCACCGCGAACATCGCGCGGACCTCCCTGGGAACTCCGGTGACCAGTTGCAAGCTCCTGGAAGCTCCAGGGGCCAGTCGCAGGTTCCCAGGAACTCTAGGGACCAGTTACAGATTCCTGGGAACTCAAGGGATCGCTTAATAGTTCCTGTAGATTTTAGGGATGCGTCAAAGATTTCTGGCGACTGTAAGGACAAGTTAAAGGGTCATGGGATCCCGGCAAAATCTGGTGAAGTCTCTAAAGATCACTCCAAGGAACAACATACAAAGCCAGTTAGGCACGCAAGAGTGAAACATGCCTATCAACCTGAGTATAAAGTCAGAGATGACAGAACTCAGAAAGTGCCAAGTGAAATTGATCAGGCGATTGATCAGAAATCAACAGCTGATAAGAGCGATAACAAAAGTGTATTCGCAGATAAAATGACAACAGAACAAGCCATAAATTCCATTTTGCAACAGTATGTTGCTGAAAAGAAAATGGAGAAAACGACTACATTTCCTAATTAAGGGGCATCCAAGAGGTTATATGAACTAAAAATTATATATGACAGTGTTTCTAATTTTCAGTTTTGTACTTGTTTCTATAAAGTGTGTTTTTTATTTAATTTTAAGGATGTATTTTTGTAAATACTTAAGAAGTCAAATAAATAATATAGATATTTTCTTCCTTTTTTATTATCATGCGGTACGAGTGAGTGGCGCTACTACGCTTGTAGTTTTTTCTGTTTTCAACAACGGAAAAGGCGTTTTTCTACTTTCACGAAGCAAGCAAGCGTGCCGGCCAGCAACCACTTCACGAAGCTCCTTCGGGGTTCCTATTTATGCGGTATTCCTATTTCATAAACGGTCTCTGGTATCACCCATTTGGACTCTGAATGAAAAAGTACGGAGTCCACTACGTAACTTTTGTCGTACGCCTGATTGAAATAAGACTTGTTTGAGGGTAATAAACTTCAGTTCATTAGATTACTATCAGTTGACATTTGATTTCCTAAATTATAAAAAAATAAATAAACTACTGTGATGGCTGAGTTAACGCGAGCTGATTTGGATTATTACTTATAAATTTACGTCATGGTCTTACAAAGCAACAATGCTTTGTGGAAATGAGTGGTGTATTGCAAGATACTTGTGCAACTTTAAGGATGATAGAAAGGTGGCATTTACAATCCTAACGCCGAAACTTTAACTAAGACGACGGGCAAAGATCCGGTAGGCCGACTGAAGTAACTACTGATAAAAATATTCTTACTATCAAAAATCTAATTATGCAAGACCGACGACTAACATACCGCCAGATAGGAAATTTAATGAAGATAAATGCACCAACTTTTCACCATATTCTGCGCAACGAAGTAAATGTTACACAAAATTTTTCACTCTGGGTACCACATTCAATAGCCAATGCTTTGAGGGAGCAGAGATAAAAATGGTGCAAAGAAATGCTGCTAAAAATCGATGATGGTCACTCTAGTGCTATCAATTTAATCACTATAAATAAATAAATAAAAATAAAAATTGTTTATTTCGGATAACTATTAACTAAGCGATAAAACTTATATTTAGAATTACGACGTCCCTACTAAATCCCATCGCAAATTGTGGGTGTTTGAAGTCGAGGAACCACCAACATTAGTGAAACAATGTTAAAAAATTATAGTCACATCTGTTAAAAAATTATAGTCACATTTTTTTGGAGGAAGGGATATTTTGTGGACTATCAATCCCTTAAGGCTTTGGCACACCAAAAGCAGGTCAGTAGCAGCGCGGTTTAAATGCGGGCCCGCGCATGTTGTAATACAATTATATGAGGTACGTCACACCCAATTTGAACGCGGGCCCGCGCTCAAACTGCGCTGCGCCGCCGCCGCCACAAAATAGACACAGAAGGTCCGCTCAATACAAACCACTAAAATCGTAAGCATATACATGCTTATAGAAATATACGGTCGTTCGAGGCAAGGTCACGATCGCACAGTACGTGATCTTGCCTACAAGTCCTACAACGACCGTATACGTCTATAAGCATGTATATGCTTAGGATTTTTGTGAGCGTATTGAGCGGACGGATAAAAAGCGGATTTAAACGAAAAAAATATCGAATTAATGCGTGGGAACAAAAATATATACGATTTTCGACACAAATATTATAGAAATATAACATTCACGTAAAATTTTCTTTTTCGACTTAGAGCCAAAAGCAGCAAGAATCCGTTCGTCATCTTGCAGCCAACTAACCTCCACCCGTCAACGTCACACTGAACGCGGTTTTAACGCGGGCCCGCGTTGGAACTGCCGTCTGCATTCAGTGTGCCGTCTCCCGCGCTGCTACTGACCTGCTCCGCGTCTGACCTGCCTTTGGTGTGCCGAAGCCTTTAGAGATACTAGTCCAGTCATCGAGGAGGTTGAGGTATGCATTAACTCCTCTGTCCGTAAAACTTTGCAGTATGATTAAGTAGATTCCATAGATGAGGTGTGACAAGGTATCCCGGAGATGTATGTTTTGGAAGTAGGTATTTTATACCTAAACATGAATATTGCTAATAACTCTTACCGAATAATTTCTCAATCTATTATTCCAACGCGATAGGTTAGTGCTAGTTTGTTATTATATGTATGTAAAACTGTCCAAAACTTTTTCGAACTTTTTAACTTCGATATTTATCAAAATTTGTTATTTTGCTATAATTACCAAGGTATAATTTCTCGGTTAATTTTTATTTTTTACTATGGTTTAAGACTCATAAGACTTTTCTATGTGTAAGTATCCAAAACATTTTCCTATAGGAACGTAATGTTATAGTTTCCTTAAAAATGCTCACGGCTCATAATTTCTCAGTCCAGTTTTATTCCTTTAGAAGTCACAATTTACAGAAGTAAACAGTTTTTTAAAACTATCCAATGAAATTTCGGCCAAATAGTAGTTTTAGAATTTCTTTAGATAATACGTTTATTAAACATTTACGGCTCACGGGGCGGCGGCGAACGTAGACGCGATGCGCGCGGCGCGTACCGCATCTGCTCAAGGTCAGACAATGACGCGATACATACATCTACATTCATTTGAAAAACATTCGATATACTTTGCTTTGCTAGGAAGGGTGCCGATATTTTTTTACTGTAAAGGATAAAGAGTTTAGATTTTTCCTTGACTATTGAATATGTGTAACTAATATAATATATATAACTATTGTTTTTTTTTGCATTTTATGTACCGTTCAGTAAATAATAAAATTTTACTATTGTTCCCCCGTCTGAGTGTACGGATATTAGGCTATGTAGGTATGCTCGTGACCTAAGACTGAATTCAGAAGACGCACAACGCGGGTGCGATTTACCCTATTAACCTATTGACTAACATACTATATAGGATAAAACATCGTTTTTACTATAGCTATGTTAATTTTCTAAGCAAAACGGTATTTTAAATAGTTCTTATATCACTTAGTATTTACATTGTGATAAAAGATTATAACTTAATCCGGTAGTTGACTGCTAGTCATTTTCAGTTACCTACTTTTTTTATCAAATGTCAAAAACGGAATTTTGTTCTAAAAATGTTTGCAAGGAGAATGGGCGATTTTGGCCCATATGTTGTAACACTTGTAACGCATTGTGACCTATATCGTAAAATAGGTCACACAAAGTACTAACTTTTTTTGTATGACAGCTCACCTGGATCTCGTGCAGAAGAAAAGTTATTAGGCATAACCTAACGAAAAAGTTTGTACTTGATATAGAATAGAAAAGAAATATGTTTATTCAGCAAATACACATTTAAGGAAGCAACAAATACAGCCGATTAAAATAACACAACATAGTAAAAAAAAGAGAAAAGAGCAATAAAATTACATAAATTAATTCTAAGTAGGTATAATTGTAACCTATGAAAATATAGCATAAAATATACCTACTTATCGAGGTAAAATCATGATTACGCTCATCGTTACAGTCAAAACACGCTGTTAACTGTGCAGTGGTCATGGTCATCAGATCATGTAGGTTAACTGGTTACACATACGGTCATAACCTAGATGGGTTTGACTGTAAGTGGCATTTATCTCGACTGTTTCCGTGCTTTGAAAGGCAGTTGTTAACTTGTTATACCATATCGGAGGTCCATGAGGATGGCATAACCATCCCCATACAGAAAAAGTATCTGCGCTAACACTGGGGACGACATTGATTATTATCGAAAAACGTTACTGATTTACTTACTGAGGCATGTAATTCCCTTATTTTTTACTTTGAAATTAAGGCGGAAAACACACTGCTCCGCTCACCGAGGCGAATTGCGGACATTGCGCTGGAGCGGATTTAAACTTTGTACTGTAAAATGTTGATTTGTATACAAAAACCGCGGGGTACCACACACTGGCACCGCTTCTCCGCCCGGAGGCGCGATTCGCACGACGAATCCGCGCTCCCGGATGGCGACGCGGTGTAATTCGCTGGGTACCACACACTGACGCCGTTTCTCCGTCCGGAAGCGCGATTCGCGCGCGATCCGCGCAAAAACGAAACAGAACTACTGCTTCAGAACAAGGTCGGTAGGGCAACAAATAGAGTCGTCTCTACTTTTGGAGCGGGAGGGGGTGAGGCTCGGGGTGCGGGGGATGAGGTAGGGAATTCTAAAATAATTATATATTCTGAAAACGAAAAATATTGTTAATGAACCAGATATGTGAATTGTTAGATTCAATAAAAAAACCTCTTAGATTTTTTTTAAATCTTTTGTTCCAACTACCAGGCGATCTTACATCAACTCCCTGAGTGAAGCCGGGTCCTCCAGCTAGTGAAGATAATGTTCACTTCGATGTTTTTCTAAGAATGTTTGCCGTAGGAAAAAAATTTAAAAAAAAAAAAATTAAGTAGAAGCGACTTCACTATCAACTGTTTTTAGGGTCCTTTTATTGTTATGGGTGGCACACGCACGCGGGTCGCTTTGGAAACGTCGGGGCGGGGCGACGATGCGTGCGATTCGCAGGTATACCACTGCACCCCAGTACCGTCCGGATTTTTGTCTACGACGGAATTCGGACGAAAACCGTCCGGTGGGACGGAATCCGAGCCTTCGTCGTGCACCGCAGCTTCGGACGGAAACCGTCCGGTGGAGCGGAACGCTGCCGCATGCGAATTTCATCGCTTAGCGCTCCCGTCCGATTTCTGCCTCAGTGTGATATCCGCGTAACAGTCATCGCAGGGAGGGGGAGGGTGATGGAAGGACCCCATAAAGGGGGTGGTTTGAGGATAGAAATGAGCCATTCGGGAGCACTTGTAGGAGCACTTGTCTGAGCACTTGTACGTACTTGTCCGAGCACTTGTACGAGCACTTGTACACTTGACCGAGCACTCGCCCGAGCACTTGACCGAGCACTCGCCTGAGCAATTGACTGAGCACTCGCCCGAGCACTTGATCGAGCACTCACCCAAGCACTCGCCTGAGCACTTGACCGAGCACTTGACTGAACACTCGCCCGAGCACTTGACCGAGCACTCGCACTTGAACGAGCACTCGACCGAGCACTTGACAGAGCACTCGCCCGAGCACTTGACCGAGCACTCACCCAAGCACTTGACCGAGCACTCGACCGAACACTTGACCGAGCACTCGCCTGAGCACTTGACCGAGCACTTGACCGAACACTCGCCCGAGCACTTGACCGAGCACTCGCACTTGACCGAGCACTCACCCAAGCACTTGACGGAGCACTCGACCGAACACTTGACCGAGCACTCGCCTGAGCACTTGACCGAGCACTTGACCGAACACTCACCCGAGCACTTGACCGAGCACTCACCCAAGCACTTGACCGAGCACTCGACCGAGCACTCGCCCGAGCACTTGACAGAGCACTCGCCCGAGCACTTGACCGAGCACTCGACCGAACACTTGACCGAGCACTCGCCCGAGCACTTGACCGAGCACTCACCCAAGCACTCGCCTGAGCACTTGACCGAGCACTTGACCGAACACTCGCCCGAGCACTTGACAGAGCACTCGCCCGAGCACTTGACCGAGCACTCACCCAAGCACTTGACCGAGCACTCACCCAAGCACTTGACCGAGCACACGACCGAGCACTTGACCGAGCACTCGCCCGAGCACTTGACCGAGCACTCGCCCGAGCACTTGACCGAGCACTCGACCGAACACTTGACCAAGCACTCGCCCGAACACTTGACCGAGCACTCGACCGAACACTTGACCGAGCACTCACCCAAGCACTCGACCGAGCACTCGCCCGAGCACTCGACCGAGCACTCGCCCGAGCACTCGACCGAGCACTCGCCCGAGCACTCGCCCGAGCACTCGACCGAGCACTCGACCGAGCACTCGCCCGAGCACTCGCCCGAGCACTCGACCGAGCACTCGCCCGAGCACTCGACCGAGCACTTGACCGAGCACTCGCCCGAGCACTCGACCGAGCACTTGACCGAGCACTCGCCCGAGCACTCGACCGAGCACTTGACCGAGCACTCGACCGAACACTTGACCGAGCAATCGCCCGAGCACTTGACAGAGCACTCACCCGATCACTTGACCGAGCACTCGACCGAACACTTGACCGAGCAATCGCCCAAGCACTTGACCGAGCACTCACCCAAGCACTTGACCGAGCACACGACCGAGCACTCGACCGAGCACTCGCCCGAGCACTTGACCGAGCACTCGCCCGAGCACTTGACCGAGCACTCGACCGAACACTTGACCAAGCACTCGCCCGAACACTTGACCGAGCACTCGACCGAACACTTGACCGAGCACTCACCCAAGCACTCGACCGAGCACTCGCCCGAGCACTCGACCGAGCACTCGCCCGAGCACTCGACCGAGCACTCGCCCGAGCACTCGACCGAGCACTTGACCGAGCACTCGACCGAACACTTGACCGAGCAATCGCCCGAGCACTTGACAGAGCACTCACCCGAGCACTTGACCGAGCACTCGACCGAATACTTGACCGAGCACTCGCCCGAGCACTTGACCGAGCACTCGACCGAACACTTGACTAAGCACTAGACCGAGCACTCGCCCAAGCACTTGAACGAGCACTTGACCGAACACTCGCCCAAGCACTTGATCAAGCACTCGCCCAAGCACTTGACCGAGCAGTGCCCAAGCACTTGGCCGAGCACTTGACCGAGCACTCGCCCAGTATTTGACCGAGCACTTGGCCGAGCACTTGCCAAAGCACTCACCCAAGCACTTAACCGAGCACTTGACCGAGCACTCGCCCGAGCACTCGACCGAGCACTCGCCCGAGCACTTGACCGAGCACTAACCCAAGCACTTGACCGAGCACACGACCGAGCACTCGGCCGAGCACTCGCCCGAGCACTTGACCGAGCACTCGCCCGAGCACTTGACCGAGCACTCGACCGAACACTTGACCAAGCACTCGCCCGAACACTTGACCGAGCACTCGACCGAACACTTGACCGAGCACTCACCCAAGCACTCGACCGAGCACTCGCCCGAGCACTCGACCGAGCACTCGCCCGAGCACTCGACCGAGCACTCGCCCGAGCACTCGACCGAGCACTCGCCCGAGCACTCGCCCGAGCACTCGACCGAGCACTCGCCCGAGCACTCGACCGAGCACTTGACCGAGCACTCGCCCGAGCACTCGACCGAGCACTTGACCGAGCACTCGCCCGAGCACTCGACCGAGCACTTGACCGAGCACTCGACCGAACACTTGACCGAGCAATCGCCCGAGCACTTGACAGAGCACTCACCCGAGCACTTGACCGAGCACTCGACCGAATACTTGACCGAGCACTCGCCCGAGCACTTGACCGAGCACTCGCCCGAGCACTCGACCGAGCACTCGCCCGAGCACTCGACCGAGCACTTGACCGAGCACTCGACCGAACACTTGACCGAGCAATCGCCCGAGCACTTGACAGAGCACTCACCCGAGCACTTGACCGAGCACTCGACCGAATACTTGACCGAGCACTCGCCCGAGCACTTGACCGAGCACTCGACCGAACACTTGACTAAGCACTAGACCGAGCACTCGCCCAAGCACTTGAACGAGCACTTGACCGAACACTCGCCCAAGCACTTGATCAAGCACTCGCCCAAGCACTTGACCGAGCAGTGCCCAAGCACTTGGCCGAGCACTTGACCGAGCACTCGCCCAGTATTTGACCGAGCACTTGGCCGAGCACTTGCCAAAGCACTCACCCAAGCACTTAACCGAGCACTTGACCGAGCACTCGCCCGAGCACTCGACCGAGCACTCGCCCGAGCACTTGACCAAGCACTAACCCAAGCACTTGACCGAGCACACGACCGAGCACTCGGCCGAGCACTCGCCCGAGCACTTGACCGAGCACTCGCCCGAGCACTTGACCGAGCACTCGCCCGAGCACTTGACCGAGCACTCGACCGAGCACTCGACCGAGCACTTGACCGAGCACTCGACCGAACACTTGACCGAGCAATCGCCCGAGCACTTGACAGAGCACTCACCCGAGCACTTGACCGAGCACTCGACCGAATACTTGACCGAGCACTCGCCCGAGCACTTGACCGAGCACTCGACCGAACACTTGACTAAGCACTAGACCGAGCACTCGCCCAAGCACTTGAACGAGCACTTGACCGAACACTCGCCCAAGCACTTGATCAAGCACTCGCCCAAGCACTTGACCGAGCAGTGCCCAAGCACTTGGCCGAGCACTTGACCGAGCACTCGCCCAGTATTTGACCGAGCACTTGGCCGAGCACTTGCCAAAGCACTCACCCAAGCACTTAACCGAGCACTTGACCGAGCACTCGCCCGAGCACTCGACCGAGCACTCGACCGAACACTTGACCGAGCACTCGACCGAGCACTCGCCCGAGCACTCGACCGAGCACTCGCCCGAGCACTCGACCGAGCACTTGACCGAGCAATCGCCCGAGCACTTGACAGAGCACTCACCCGAGCACTTGACCGAGCACTCGACCGAGCACTTGACCGAGCACTCGCCCGAGCACTTGACCGAGCACTCACCCAAAAACTTGACCGAGCACTCACCCAAGCACTTGACCGAGCACACGACCGAGCACTCGACCGAGCACTCGCCCGAGCACTTGACCGAGCACTCGCCCGAGCACTTGACCGAGCACTCGACCGAACACTTGACCAAGCACTCGCCCGAACACTTGACCGAGCACTCGACCGAACACTTGACCGAGCACTCACCCAAGCACTCGACCGAGCACTCGCCCGAGCACTCGACCGAGCACTCGCCCGAGCACTCGACCGAGCACTCGCCCGAGCACTCGACCGAGCACTTGACCGAGCACTCGACCGAACACTTGACCGAGCAATCGCCCGAGCACTTGACAGAGCACTCACCCGAGCACTTGACCGAGCACTCGACCGAATACTTGACCGAGCACTCGCCCGAGCACTTGACCGAGCACTCGACCGAACACTTGACTAAGCACTAGACCGAGCACTCGCCCAAGCACTTGAACGAGCACTTGACCGAACACTCGCCCAAGCACTTGATCAAGCACTCGCCCAAGCACTTGACCGAGCAGTGCCCAAGCACTTGGCCGAGCACTTGACCGAGCACTCGCCCAGTATTTGACCGAGCACTTGGCCGAGCACTTGCCAAAGCACTCACCCAAGCACTTAACCGAGCACTTGACCGAGCACTCGCCCGAGCACTCGACCGAGCACTCGCCCGAGCACTTGACCGAGCACTAACCCAAGCACTTGACCGAGCACACGACCGAGCACTCGGCCGAGCACTCGCCCGAGCACTTGACCGAGCATTCGACCGAACACTTGACCGAGCACTCGACCGAGCACTCGCCCGAGCACTTGACCGAGCACTCGCCCGAGCGCTTGACCGAGCACTCGCCTGAGAACTTGACCGAGCACTCGCCCGAGCACTCGACCGAGCACTCGCCCGAGCACTTGACCGAGCACTAACCCAAGCACTTGACCGAGCACACGACCGAGCACTCGGCCGAGCACTCGCCCGAGCACTTGACCGAGCATTCGACCGAACACTTGACCGAGCACTCGACCGAGCACTCGCCCGAGCACTTGACCGAGCACTCGCCCGAGCGCTTGACCGAGCACTCGCCTGAGAACTTGACCGAGCACTCGCCCGAGCACTCGCCTGAGCACTTGACTGAGCACTTATATGACCGGGCAATTGAGCACTTGTACGAGCACTTTGCGAGCTTTACTTTTGAAATAGGTCTATAATTGTCAACCTGATTTGAGTGTTCGTACAAGTGCTCGTACAATTGCTCCGACAAGTGCTCGTACAAGCGCACAAGTGTTCGGACAAGCAAGTGCTCGGACAACTGCACCGACAAGTGCTCGTACAAGCGCACAAGTGCTCGGGCGAGTGCTCGTTTAAATGCTTGGTCAAGTGCTCGGTCAAGTGCTTGGGTGAGTGCTTTGTCAAGTGCTCGGCCAAGTGCTTAGTCAAGTGCTCAGTCAAGTGTTCGGTCGAGTGCTTGGGTGAGTGCTTTGTCAAGTGCTCGGTCAACTGCTGGGCGAGTGCTCGGTCAAGTGCTTGGGCGAGTGCTCGGTCAAGTGATCGGTTAAGTGCTTGGGCGAGACTGAGCACTTGTACGTACTTGTCCGAGCACTTGTACGAGCACTTGTACACTTGACCGAGCACTCGCCCGAGCACTTGACCGAGCACTCGCCTGAGCAATTGACTGAGCACTCGCCCGAGCACTTGACCGAGCACTCACCCAAGCACTCGCCTGAGCACTCAACCGAACACTCGCCCGAGCACTTGACCGAGCACTCGCACTTGAACAAGCACTCGACCGAGCACTTGACAGAGCACTCGCCCGAGCACTTGACCGAGCACTCACCCAAGCACTTGATCGAGCACTCGACCGAACACTTGACCGAGCACTCGCCTGAGCACTTGACCGAGCACTTGACCGAACACTCGCCCGAGCACTTGACCGACCACTCGCACTTGACCGACCACTCGCACTTGACCGAGCACTCACCCAAGCACTTGACGGAGCACTCGACCGAACACTTGACCGAGCACTCGCCTGAGCACTTGACCGAGCACTTGACCGAACACTCGCCCGAGCATTTGACCGAGCACTCACCCAAGCACTTGACCGAGCACTCGACTGAGCACTCGCCCGAGCACTTGACAGAGCACTAGCCCGAGCACTTGACCGAGCACTCGACCGAACACTTGACCGAGCACTCGCCCGAGCACTTGACCGAGCACTCACCCAAGCACTCGCCTGAGCACTTGACCGAGCACTTGACCGAACACTCGCCCGAGCACTTGACAGAGCACTCGCCCGAGCACTCGCCTGAGCACTTGACCGAGCACTCACCCAAGCACTTGACCGAGCACTCACCCAAGCACTTGACCGAGCACACGACCGAGCACTCGACCGAGCACTCGCCCGAGCACTTGACAGAGCACTCGCCCGAGCACTTGTCCGAGCACTCGACCGAACACTTGACCTGCACTCACCCAAGCACTTGACCGAGCACTTGACCTAGCACTTGACCGAACACTCGCCCGAGCACTTGACCGAGCACTCGCCCAAGCACTTGACCGAGCACTCGACCGAACACTTGACCGAGCACTCACCCAAGCACTCGACCGAGCACTCGCCCGAGCACTCGACCGAGCACTCGCCCGAGCACTCAACCGAGCAATCGCCCGAGCACTTGACAGAGCACTCACCCGAGCACTTGACCGAGCACTCGACCGAATACTTGACCGAGCACTCGCCCGAGCACTTGACCGAGCACTCGACCGAACACTTGACTAAGCACTAGACCGAGCACTCGCCCAAGCACTTGAACGAGCACTTGACCGAACACTCGCCCAAGCACTTGATCAAGCACTCGCCCAAGCACTTGACCGAGCAGTGCCCAAGCATTTGGCCGAGCACTTGACTGAGCACTCGCCCAGTATTTGACCGAGCACTTGGCCGAGCACTTGCCAAAGCACTCACCCAAGCACTTAACCGAGCACTTGACCGAGCACTCGCCCGAGCACTCGACCGAGCACTCGCCCGAGCACTTGACCGAGCACTAACCCAAGCACTTGACCGAGCACACGACCGAGCACTCGGCCGAGCACTCGCCCGAGCACTTGACCGAGCACTCGACCGAACACTTGACCGAGCACTCGACCGAGCACTCGCCCGAGCACTTGACCGAGCACTCGCCCGAGCGCTTGACCGAGCACTCGCCTGAGAACTTGACCGAGCACTCGCCCGAGCACTCGCCTGAGCACTTGACTGAGCACTTATATGACCGGGCAATTGAGCACTTGTACGAGCACTTTGCGAGCTTTACTTTTGAAATAGGTCTATAATTGTCAACCTGATTTGAGTGTTCGTACAAGTGCTCGTACAATTGCTCCGACAAGTGCTCGTACAAGCGCACAAGTGTTCGGACAAGCAAGTGCTCGGACAACTGCACCGACAAGTGCTCGTACAAGCGCACAAGTGCTCGGGCGAGTGCTCGTTTAAATGCTTGGTCAAGTGCTCGGTCGAGTGCTTGGGTGAGTGCTTTGTCAAGTGCTCGGCCAAGTGCTTAGTCAAGTGCTCAGTCAAGTGTTCGGTCGAGTGCTTGGGTGAGTGCTTTGTCAAGTGCTCGGTCAACTGCTGGGCGAGTGCTCGGTCAAGTGCTTGGGCGAGTGCTCGGTCTAGTGCTCGGGTGAGTACAAGCGCACAAGTTCTCGGGCGAGTGCTCGGACGAGTGCTCGGTCGAGTGCTCGGTCAAGTGCTCGGTTAAGTGCTTGGGTGAGTGCTTTGGCAAGTGCTCGGTCAAGTGCTTGGTCAAATACTGGGCGAGTGCTCGGTCAAGTGCTCGGCCAAGTGCTTGGGCACTGCTCGGTCAAGTGCTTGGGCGAGTGCTTGATCAAGTGCTTGGGCGAGTGTTCGGTCAAGTGCTCGTTCAAGTGCTTGGGCGAGTGCTTGGTCTAGTGCTTAGTCAAGTGCTTGGGCAAGTGCTCGGTCAAGTGCTCCGACAAGTGCTCGGTGAAGTGCTCGGTCAAGTGCTTGGGCGAGTGCTTGGGCGAATGCTCGGTCAAGTGCTCGGTAAATTGCTTGGGCAAGTGCTCAGTCAAGTGCTCGGGTGAGTGCTCGGTCTAGTGCTCGGATAGGACAAGTGATCGTACAAACTCGCTCGCTTTGGAAACGTCGGGGCGGGGCGACGATGCGTGCGATTCGCAGGTATACCACTGCACCCCAGTACCATCCGGATTTTTGTCTACGACGGAATTCGGACGAAAACCGTCCGGTGGGACGGAATCCGAGCCTTCGTCGTGCACCGCAGCTTCGGACGGAAACCGTCCGGTGGAGCGGAACGCTGCCGCATGCGAATTTCATCGCTTCGCGCTCCCGTCCGATTTCTGCCTCAGTGTGATATCCGCATAACAGTCATCGCAGGGAGGGGGAGGGTGATGGAAGGACCCCATAAAGGGGGTGGTTTGAGGATAGAAATGAGCCATTCAGGAGCACTTGTAGGAGGACTTGTCTGAGCACTTGTACGTACTTGTCCGAGCACTTGTACGAGCACTTGTACACTTGACCGAGCACTCGCCCGAGCACTTGACCGAGCACTCGCCTGAGCAATTGACTGAGCACTCGCCCGAGCACTTGACCGAGCACTCACCCAAGCACTCGCCTGAGCACTTGACCGAACACTCGCCCGAGCACTTGACCGAGCACTCGCACTTGAACAAGCACTCGACCGAGCACTTGACAGAGCACTCGCCCGAGCACTTGACCGAGCACTCACCCAAGCACTTGATCGAGCACTCGACCGAACACTTGACCGAGCACTCGCCTGAGCACTTGACCGAGCACTTGACCGAACACTCGCCCGAGCACTTGACCGACCACTCGCACTTGACCGACCACTCGCACTTGACCGAGCACTCACCCAAGCACTTGACGGAGCACTCGTCCGAACACTTGACCGAGCACTCGCCTGAGCACTTGACCGAGCACTTGACCGAACACTCGCCCGAGCATTTGACCGAGCACTCACCCAAGCACTTGACCGAGCACTCGACTGAGCACTCGCCCGAGCACTTGACAGAGCACTAGCCCGAGCACTTGACCGAGCACTCGACCGAACACTTGACCGAGCACTCGCCCGAGCACTTGACCGAGCACTCACCCAGGCACTCGCCTGAGCACTTGACCGAGCACTTGACCGAACACTCGCCCGAGCACTTGACAGAGCACTCGCCCGAGCACTCGCCTGAGCACTTGACCGAGCACTCACCCAAGCACTTGACCGAGCACTCACCCAAGCACTTGACCGAGCACACGACCGAGCACTCGACCGAGCACTCGCCCGAGCACTTGACAGAGCACTCGCCCGAGCACTTGTCCGAGCACTCGACCGAACACTTGACCTGCACTCACCCAAGCACTTGACCGAGCACTTGACCTAGCACTTGACCGAACACTCGCCCGAGCACTCGACCAAGCACTCGCCCGAGCACTTGACCGAGCACTTGCCCAAGTACTCGCCCGAGCACTTGACCGAGCACTCGACCGAGCACTCGCCCGAGCACTTGACCGAGCACTCGCCCAAGTACTCGCCCGAGCACTTGACCGAGCACTCGACCGAATACTTGACCGAGCACTCGCCCGAGCACTTGACCGAGCACTCGACCGAACACTTGACCGAGCACTCGACCGAACACTTGACCGAGCACTCACCCAAGCACTCGACCGAGCACTCGACCGAGCACTTGACCGAGCACTCGCCCGAGCACTTGACCGAGCACTCACCCAAGCACTTGACCGAGCACACGACCGAGCACTCGGCCGAGCACTCGCCCGAGCACTTGACCGAGCACTCGACCGAACACTTGACCGAGCACTCGACCGAGCACTCGCCCGAGCACTTGACCGAGCACTTGCCCGAGCGCTTGACCGAGCACTCGCCTGAGAACTTGACCGAGCACTCGCCCGAGCACTCGCCTGAGCACTTGACTGAGCACTATAGATAGATGGAAGATGACAAAGAAGCCAACAGATTTTGTGGCTGGAAGTAGGTCTTTTATACCTAAACATGAAAATTGCATTTAAAATTCGGTGGATAATTGCTCGATCGAATATTTCTGTACTATACGTTAGTAGTAACTTAATGGCACGCGTATGTAATAGTATCCAAAACTTTTTCGACTTTTGTGACGCTTAAGTTAAGCAAAACTTGATTTTTCGATTTTACTTCCGATGAATAATTTCTCGGTTAATTTTTATTTTTCAGTATACTTTAATATCTTATTGGACATCTTTTTGTATAAGTATCCAAAAGATTTTCCTTTAAGATCATAGCAAAATAGTTTTTATGCAATAATTAATTATGTAAAATTTCTCAGTCCATTTTTATTTATTTACATGATACATAATAATAAATGTAAACAGTATTTCAGGTTATCCAATAAAATTTCGATACATTAAACTCATATGTATAAAGCGTCACACACGTACGTAAGGTCACGCGATCCGTTTGCCGGCCGCTACCCATTTCCGACCTTTCCGCACTTTATTTTGTATAATAATAGTTTCAAAAAAATATGCTTGGATTCGTTTGATCTGCATAAAATTCACGCGTATGTAGGTATTCCACAGACAAAAAACGTCACTAAAAGGCTGTTAAATATAGATTACAAAAACATCAACATCAAATAACTTGTTAGGTACCTATTAATAATGAAAAAAATATTATACGTACAGCGGCGTTCAGCGCCATAGTACGAAAGCTAAAAAATACAATAAAATAATATAAAAACAAAAATAAATCTTTTTAATCAGAGATGTTGCTAATATTCGCATCCGCATCCGTAAATATGGAGCTTCCGCATAAATTTTGACATCCGCAATATTCAATGCGGATTTTTATGCGGATACGGATCTAGAACAACATAGCTAATTATTGTAATATTTTATTTCAGGTTTATAATTTTATGAATTATTAATTGTGATTATTAATATAAATATTTTTTTTTTTTTTTTTTTATGGCAGAGGTGGCAAATTATTTGGCATATTATTATTATTAATTATACAATAATTAATAATAATTGTATAATTAATAACAAAAGCTCTATTAAAAAGATTTTTTATTCATATTTATAAACCAGTATATTTTCAAGTTAGTACCAAAGTACATTATTACACCAAAAGGCAGCAAAGTTACTGAAATAAAATGGTCCACGTTTTTAACTTTCAGTACTTTAATAATTTAATAAAAAAAACAAGGATTAGTATCATTATTTAGAGTTCCGTACACAAAGTCAACGGGACCCTATTAACTGTCCGTCTGTCCGTCTTTAACCGTAATAGGTAGATAGCTGTAATTTTCACAGTGTGTATTTCTGTTGCCACTATAACAACAAAGGCCGGCAACGCACTTGTAACTCCTCTGGTGTTGCGGGTGTCTATCGGCGGCGGTAATCGCTTACCATCAGGTGATCCATCTGCTCGTTTGTCAGCTATGCCATAAAAAAATTAAAAAAACTTAAAAATTAAAGAGGCTGGTAGGGTGACACCAGAAACGTATTTTTGGTGGAATTCCAAATATTGTACGATGGTACGAAACCCATCATGCGCGAGTCTGACTCGCACTTAACCGGTTTTCATTTATTTATGCCCATACAAACCCATACAAAGGACTATGCAAAAAATTATACGATGGGGGTTTATTAAAATATACGAGAATAGTTATTTGTTCAACGTTAAAGTTCAAAGTTATTTTTGCTTCGAGTGCTAGCTTTAAATCACGAACTAGCGAAGTAGTCTGGAATTGAATCACGAGCGTAGCAAGTGAGTGATTTAAAGGCACGAGACATATAAATGACCTGCTTTCGTGTTAAACATACAACTTTCAAACAGCGAGAAAAGCAAAATCGTAGTTGATTAAATTCTCTTTGAAGACAATATAGTTTTTTTTTTTTATTTTTATTTTATAAAATAAAATAAAAATAAAAAAAATATTTTTAAGTAAGCGATATTCATGTTTACTAGTAGGTAAGTACATATTTATTTTAAATATTACGTCTTTAAAAATGCAATAACAGAATTTATAAACTTAAATTTCATTAAATAACATATAACATTGTGAGCCTATGAGTTAAAACGCTTGCTACGTCAAAATGAGTTTCTGATCGAACCATCGCTCATATTTTTTTCAGCGCCGCGTGAAAGGTGTTGTTCGAAATTCGAATCACTTTTTCTCACGCTCAAAGCAAAAACAACTTTTGTCTCGAGTTTTCAGGGACCAAAGGCACTCTTTTCATGCTGGACAGATGACAGACCGAGCACTCGCCCAAGCACTTGACCGAGCAGTGCCCAAGCACTTGGCCGAGCACTTGACCGAGCACTCGCCCAGTATTTGACCGAGCACTTGGCCGAGCACTTGCCAAAGCACTCACCCAAGCACTTGACCGAGCACTTGACCGAGCACTCACCCGAGAACTTGTGCGCTTGTACTCACCCGAGCACTAGACCGAGCACTCGCCCAAGCAAGCAAGGTCAAGTGCTCGGGCGAGTGCTCGGTCGAGTGCTCGGTCAAGTGTTCGGTCGAGTGCTCGGTCAAGTGCTCGTGCGAGTGCTCGGCCGAGTGCTCGGTCGTGTGCTTGGTCAAGTGCTTGACCGAGCACTCGACCGAACACTTGACCGAGCACTCGACCGAGCACTCGCCCGAGCACTTGACCGAGCACTTGCCCGAGCGCTTGACCGAGCACTCGCCTGAGAACTTGACCGAGCACTCGCCCGAGCACTCGCCTGAGCACTTGACTGAGCACTTATATGACCGGGCAATTGAGCACTTGTCTGAGCACTTGTACGAGCACTTTGCGAGCTTTACTTTTGAAATAGGTCTATAATTGTCAACCTGATTTGAGTGTTCGTACAAGTGCTCGTACAATTGCTCCGACAAGTGCTCGTACAAGCGCACAAGTGCTCGGACAAGCAAGTGCTCGGACAACTGCACCGACAAGTGCTCGTACAAGCGCACAAGTGCTCGGGCGAGTGCTCGTTTAAATGCTTGGTCAAGTGCTCGGTCAAGTGCTTGGGTGAGTGCTTTGTCAAGTGCTCGGCCAAGTGCTTAGTCAAGTGCTCAGTCAAGTGTTCGGTCGAGTGCTTGGGTGAGTGCTTTGTCAAGTGCTCGGTCAACTGCTGGGCGAGTGCTCGGTCAAGTGCTTGGGCGAGTGCTCGGTCAAGTGATCGGTTAAGTGCTTGGGCGAGTGCTCGGTCTAGTGCTCGGGTGAGTACAAGCGCACAAGTTCTCGGGTGAGTGCTCGGTCAAGTGCTCGGTCAAGTGCTTGGGTGAGTGCTTTGGCAAGTGCTCGGCCAAGTGCTCGGTCAAATACTGGGCGAGTGCTCGGTCAAGTGCTCGGCCAAGTGCTTGGGCACTGCTCGGTCAAGTGCTTGGGCGAGTGCTCGGTCTGTCATCTGTCCAGCATGAAAAGAGTGCCTTTGGTCCCTGAAAACTCGCAGCAAAAGTTGTTTTTGCTTTGAGCGTGAGAAAAAGTGATTCGAATTTCGAACAACACCTTTCACGCGGCGCTGAAAAAAATATGAGCGATGGTTCGATCAGAAACTCATTTTGACGTAGCAAGCGTTTTAACTCATAGGCTCACAATGTTATATGTTATTTAATGAAATTTAAGTTTATAAATTCTGTTATTGCATTTTTAAAGACGTAATATTTAAAATAAATATGTACTTACCTACTAGTAAACATGAATATCGCTTACTTAAAAATATCATGTTTGTGTTGCATCTTAGGTTTTTTTAAAAATGTTAAGTAGCGCAGTTTCCGAACGCAACCTCTAAAATTTTGAGTCTAAATTAAAAACATTATAATAAAAAACTATATTGTCTTCAAAGAGAATTTAATCAACTACGATTTTGCTTTTCTCGCTGTTTGAAAGTTGTATGTTTAACACGAAAGCAGGTCATTTATATGTCTCGTGCCTTTAAATCACTCACTTGCTACGCTCGTGATTCAATTCCAGACTACTTCGCTAGTTCGTGATTTAAAGCTAGCACTCGAAGCAAAAATAACTTTGAACTTTAACGTTGAACAAATAACTATTCTCGTATATTTTAATAAACCCCCATCGTATAATTTTTTGCATAGTCCTTTGTATGGGTTTGTATGGGCATAAATAAATGAAAACCGGTTAAGTGCGAGTCAGACTCGCGCATGATGGGTTTCGTACCATCGTACAATATTTGGAATTCCACCAAAAATACGTTTCTGGTGTCACCCTACCAGCCTCTTTAATTTTTAAGTTTTTTTAATTTTTTTATGGCATAGCTGACAAACGAGCAGATGGATCACCTGATGGTAAGCGATTACCGCCGCCGATAGACACCCGCAACACCAGAGGAGTTACAAGTGCGTTGCCGGCCTTTGTTGTTATAGTGGCAACAGAAATACACACTGTGAAAATGACAGCTATCTACCTATTACGGTTAAAGACGGACAGACGGACAGTTAATAGGGTCCCGTTGACTTTGTGTACGGAACTCTAAATAATGATACTAATCCTTGTTTTTTTTATTAAATTATTAAAGTACTGAAAGTTAAAAACGTGGACCATTTTATTTCAGTAACTTTGCTGCCTTTTGGTGTAATAATGTACTTTGGTACTAACTTGAAAATATACTGGTTTATAAATATGAATAAAAAATCTTTTTAATAGAGCTTTTGTTATTAATTATACAATTATTATTAATTATTGTATAATTAATAATAATAATATGCCAAATAATTTGCCACCTCTGCCATAAAAAAAAAAAAAAAAAAAAAATATATTTATATTAATAATCACAATTAATAATTCATAAAATTATAAACCTGAAATAAAATATTACAATAATTAGCTATGTTGTTCTAGATCCGTATCCGCATAAAAATCCGCATTGAATATTGCGGATGTCAAAATTTATGCGGAAGCTCCATATTTACGGATGCGGATGCGAATATTAGCAACATCTCTGATTAAAAAGATTTATTTTTGTTTTTATATTATTTTATTGTATTTTTTAGCTTTCGTACTATGGCGCTGAACGCCGCTGTACGTATAATATTTTTTTCATTATTAATAGGTACCTAACAAGTTATTTGATGTTGATGTTTTTGTAATCTATATTTAACAGCCTTTTAGTGAGGTTTTTTGTCTGTGGAATACCTACATACGCGTGAATTTTGTGCAGATCAAACGAATCCAAGCATATTTTTTTGAAACTATTATTATACAAAATAAAGTGCGGAAAGGTCGGAAATGGGTAGCGGCCGGCAAACGGATCGCGTGACCTTACGTACGTGTGTGACGCTTTATACATATGAGTTTAATGTATCGAAATTTTATTGGATAACCTGAAATACTGTTTACATTTATTATTATGTATCATGTAAATAAATAAAAATGGACTGAGAAATTTTACATAATTAATTATTGCATAAAAACTATTTTGCTATGATCTTAAAGGAAAATCTTTTGGATACTTATACAAAAAGATGTCCAATAAGATATTAAAGTATACTGAAAAATAAAAATTAACCGAGAAATTATTCATCGGAAGTAAAATCGAAAAATCAAGTTTTGCTTAACTTAAGCGTCACAAAAGTCGAAAAAGTTTTGGATACTATTACATACGCGTGCCATTAAGTTACTACTAACGAATAGTACAGAAATATTCGATCGAGCAATTATCCACCGAATTTTAAATGCAATTTTCATGTTTAGGTATAAAACACCTACTTCCAGCCACAAAATCTGTTGGCTTCTTTGTCATCTTCCATCTATACACTATCCTTCACAATCGTGCAAAGTTTCATTGACAGAGAAATTAATGTTGGGGTCTCCATACAAAGAAACTCCTCGATGACTGGGCTATTTTAAGTCTGAGGTAGGTTGATTGCCGGGACTCTTAACCGAGCACGCGTCTGTCGAGTTAATTATTATTATATTATTATTAAGTGCCCATCACCCTTAAAGCCGTGACATTCACTTGACATTGGCGTTTCGCCATTATTTTATGAAGATTCTTCCAAATATTCGCATATCTGTCTCTTTTCACTTGACATTGGCAAAATCACTCTTTATTGTTGTGGAATGACATAGAGAAAAGAAGAAGACTGAGGAATCTGTAATCTACTGATAGATGTCCTGATGAATGCCTGATGACAATTCCTTGGCCCTAAATACAATTAGATGCCTGTCGGGCATCGGGGATTCCATTATCCATTTACACGTTGCCAATGCAAAGTGATGATAATTTTATCAATAACTTGAATGGTTTCATTATTACAATATTTTTTCCTAAAAATAAAACAGCACTTGTAAAAAGTATGGTCGTCTACATTTTATAAAGCATGGTCAAGTTATCCTAGCTCCTACGAATGTACGAATCATAACACCCTTTTGCGCAAAGTAGGGTTAGGGTGTCCACGCTGCACATTATCCACGGTTCCGTTTAATTAAATTGATATTAGTGTAGCAGTGTGTGCGCGTCGGAAATGCGGATTTTACGCTCGTGCAATTTCTATGGATAGTATTCGATTGCTATTGTTATTTTTATATTATAACAAGATTGGAGTCACCCCGAGGCCGAAATCAGTCTGGTCTGGATAAAAAAATCGCTTCCTTCGGAAACCTAACACAGGATAACCTAACCTTCAGGTTCTATACATCATGTAAATATTGTTTATGAAGGTAGTTTGTCGAGAAGAGATTACTTATAGTGATAGGACAATATTTGTCCACCTTATTACATTTCTTACATTTATTTTGTTTTAACTTATGGTTTTAACTTATAGATTTGTGTGCACAAATATTTATAAAAAGTATCCGTTAACTGTTGCTTCAATTTTTTTTCAATTAAATAATAATAAATAAATAACCCGGACGAATTACACACGGTCATCTGGCCCCAAACTAGGATTCCCAGTTTTATGGGAACCAGAGACTGATACATACATACACGTATGTAAACGTTTAAATACAGACATATATAGATATAATACACCCAGACACAGAGCAAACAAATCTGCTCATCACCGACGTTTGTCCTGGGTGGGGATCGAACCCACGACTCTCGAATCAGTAGTCAGGAGCGCTAACTACTGAGCCACCGAGTCTGTCTGAATTAGAACAAAATTTTCTATTTGTGATGAGTAGAAGTCCTAAATAACGAGTAAAGATCTATTTTGTTAATACCCTGTACAAAAAGTATTTCTATCTCTATAAACTTAAGTAATACACAGGTGACTTTTTGTCGAGTTTTCAGCGAAAATTGAAACTGAAATAGGTACTTTTCAGAAGGCAATAGGTCCAAAATCAATCCATACATTTGGAGAAACCAAATTGTTCTTGCTCACTCTATTGCATCGACTTATACAGGGTGTCCCAAAAAGTATGATCAAGCGGAAGTCCAGAGATAGAACAACTCTAGGGCTACCCAAATCACCCCCATGTATGTTCAGCGATTTTTGGTAGTTTTCGAGTTATGATTTTTTTTAGGATTTTTTAATTTTTTGGCCGGATCGGATTTCATATTATTTTTTAAAGAAATTATTACAAATTTCCGGTATTTTTTTAATGTCATATAATCATTATGAATTGTACTTTCAGGCATAAAATAATAAGCTTCGTAACATTAGTGTAAGTTGTTAAGGTAGAAATATCCTAAGGAAGTTATTTAATTTTTGTCGTCTCTAGTTATCAAAACCAATTACTAATTTAATGAGTTTTATAGAAAAAAATACTTCAATTTAATAAAGAACGTTTTGAGCAGAATGGTAGCGGAAATTATCACCTTATTTTAAAAAAAAACTGCGCATTTTTCTTTTAACTTGACTCATCAGTTATTATTAGATTGCCTCTGATTATTCGATGTGCCTCTGATTTTGGGATGCCCATACGGTTTTCTATGGTTCTCGTGCTAGTCGATGGTTCTCTCGCCACTTCTTCAAGCACTGATTCGATAATAAAATAAGGTGATAATTTCCGCTACCATTCTGCTCAAAACGTTCTTTATTAAATTGAAGTATTTTTTTCTATAAAACTCATTAAATTAGTAATTGGTTTTGATAACTAGAGACGACAAAAATTAAATAACTTCCTTAGGATATTTCTACCTTAACAACTTACACTAATGTTACGAAGCTTATTATTTTATGCCTGAAAGTACAATTCATAATGATTATATGACATTAAAAAAATACCGGAAATTTGTAATAAATTCTTTAAAAAATAATATGAAATCCGATCCGGCCAAAAAATTAAAAAATCCTAAAAAAAATCATAACTCGAAAACTACCAAAAATCGCTGAACATACATGGGGGTGATTTGGGTAGCCCTAGAGTTGTTCTATCTCTGGACTTCCGCTTGACCATTCTTTTTGGGACACCCTGTATATTACTATGCTCTATTGACAATATAATTTAACAGTTAGACGTACTGCAACTTTAATGAAAAAACTCTTGACGAAATACGATACCATCTTTTCGAAAATAATTTTTGACCAAACACACCGTTAACGGACCGCCTCAAACTCATCACGTCCTTTCTGTGGTTGGTCTTAGGTATAGTTGGAATTTGGATTAGTTGTATACATCTTCGAGAAAAATGGTATTTTGACGAAAAACAATTTTTACTATCGTAATAAACTTGACTAAACGCACCTTTGACAAAAAATGGGTTCCACCAGATTCATTGACAGCACACAGATTACCGCGTTGAAGTCTTTTGTATGACAGTTTTCAATTTAATTTCCCACTTATACATATGTTTGACAAATCGTAATTAGGTGCCGGTTGAATTTTTTATTTCAACGAAGAATGGTATCGCCTTCCAACAATTTATTGTATCCTTAGCAATTAGCATAACAACATTAGCTCTAAACAAATTTTAAAAAGTCAAAAAATTGAAAACAAATTAGGGAATCGCATTGTGCTATTAGTTATCATATCAAAACATATTGTGTCCGCGGTCGCACGTGCACGGGAGTCGCCCCTTTTAATAAAAGCGCCCCTTGTTATAATTGAAGCGAGTAATACAGTGACATGTTTTGCTAAATCTCATAATTTGACACAGATAAAAACCCCCTCGTTTGATTCAACTTGACTTGAGTTTTTAAATGTTTTTGTCTTTGAAGACAGAAATATGCAACGTTCGATTCTAATAGTATTTGTAATATCTAGGTACGAGCGCGAACGGTTTGATTTAAGGAGTTTTTTTTGGAAGAATAATAACGATAGGTTTATGATTCGGAGAAGATCGTAAATAATTGAGTAGGATTTTTCTAGATAGGTCGTCGTGACGCGTTCGCTATTCCAAATAAAAAGTTTGTTGTTACAACTCCAGTATCAAATATTGATTCTAAAACATTCAAAATCATATTTTAGAACTCTATACACTATGTTAGTAGAAAACGGAAGAAATGGAGTAGTTAATTGGCATAATTGGAGTTGTATTAACTTTGTATTACGTATGCTTAACATAGCAATAACTATCTGTGCTAAACATAAGAAATATGCTCAACATACAGGTACGTATAGTTCATTCCAATAAAAAAAAAGCAAAAGGTAAAGAAACTTACTATGGAACTCACACATAAGTCAATGTCAGATGCATACTATGTTTGTTCACCTTTTGCTTTTTTTTGATGGGAATGAACTATAAATAACGGTGTGACAATTCAAATGCGCGAATCTTTATCTACTTCGGCGGTTCTTAGGTTTCTTTGATTAAAATTACCTGACCACGGCAACGCAGTCTATGTATTTTACATAATTAGCCGACTTTTATGTTTGTATGTACTTATGACTTTTTTCACCTGTCCTGTTAGTGAAGAACGATCGCACAGATATACACATATACAGATGCTAGATTTCAAACTCTTCGTTCTCGGGAGGTTTACAATGCTATGCTATGATTAGGTAGGTACGGTAACAAGAAACGAACGGCAAACTGTCTACAAACATACTATAAACATAAACCAGGAATTTCATAATAAATATCTATATGAGACAAGATGCTATTCTTAGGTTTTGTTGAAATTTTGACAGATGATTCAATTATCACCCCCGTATCTATGAACAATCGTTCCGCATCCCGTCGACCCCGAAAATCTGAAATAATGAAAAAATGTAAGGGATCCAAATCAGTGGATTTACGTCATCGCGCCGATTTTATGTCAAAAGTGACGAATTTGCTATAATTTTCGCCTACCCTTCGTAACCCAGTCCCAGCGTATGTGGTGCAAACTAAATGGTTTTTACCACTTTGATCTATAAGTTATCCTTTTATTAGGCAGATATTAATGGAAACTACAGGAAAAAAATAACTGAAATAAAAATATGTTTAGTATTAGGTAATTTCCGTAATTTTGTACTAAATAGATCAAATAAATAAAAACAAACTTTAAAAAATCTAAATTAAATAAATAAAAATCCGAGTAGTTGGAACATTGCTTTGGTACTGGATACTTTGAATAGGTAATAGATAGATTAACGATAAATAAGATTTCAAAAGTACCTATGTACATAATGTGCCACGTGATAAGAATGAAATCAAAACCAGTTGGTTGTTTGAATTATAAAGTTGACATTGACATTATTTAAACTGGGCTTTACTTACGAATCTGAACGAACATGATTTTCCAAAGAAATCATACTCTTCATAATTTTTTGACTTTCCATACTTCTTAAATTCACGAATCACCTGATAAAATGAAAGTCGAAATACCCAAATATTTTTTTGCTAAATTAGTTCCGTGGCTTGGGGAACGTTTTTCAGTTTTATATGTAAAACCCACTTTTTATAAAGTGTTTCGTCCTGTGAAGTAACAATATTTGAGCGCTAGTGGAATAAGTCCACGAAGAGTCGGCCATCTGCCGCTGGTCACGCCTATCTCGGTAACACCGAGCGTATAATCATTAATGCGATGCTAATACGATAAACCGATCAATTACAGATCAGTTTGCGTTTAGAATTGGTTTACACTGGAATGGGACAGCGATGCAGGTGCTTTGGGGGTTGATAGCAATAGTAGCAATACTAAACTATGCGCTGGATTCCTTGGAAATTAGATCTAGGTGTATGATACCTTCTTGTAACTGATACCAACTAACCAATGTATCTGTAAAAAAGTAGTGCATTATCATCATGAAATTAAAATGTTAGAATTTTGAATTCGGCCGTACTTCTGTTAGTAATTCATAAGAAGCGTAGTGAACGGTAAGTTACACCACTTGAACAATGTAAAACCGGCCAATTGCGAGTCGGACTCGCATGAAGGGTTCCGTACCATCGTGCAAGATTTAAAATTCCACAAAAAACACGTTTCTACGAGCTCCTTTCTTTATTTTTATTATTAACAGAAATACACTCTCTGTGAAAAGTACAACTTTTTTACCTATTACGGTTCATGAGATAGGTACAGCCCGCTGACCGACAGACGGACGCACGTACAGTGGAGGCTTAGTAATATGGTCCCGTTGGCCTTTGGGTACGGAACCCTAAAAATGAAGGTTGAAATCTTTTAACTTCTCCGTACAATTTATATGTTATTCATAGAAAAAGTGCACCTACCTAATTATTGTTACTTTATTTTAGTAGCAACTAAACCTTTGTTTTTGTCCGACTGCTGCAGGCTAATGTTTTACTGGCGTATAAATAAAGATGTCCCAGAAATAGAGAGACAACTTTCAATGTTCGTACTGGCCACTGAAAAAGAAATTAAAAAAAGGAAAAGTGGCTGTCATGGTTTGTTTGTTTGTTTGTTTGTAAACTCTTTATTGCATACAATAACACATAAAACAGAAAACACAAAATAAATTATAGCAAAGGCGGACTTATCCCTTTCGGGATCTCTTCCAGTCAACCTTGAAATTAACAAAGGACAAAATATATGGCAAAGGCAAATGTGTACAATATAGTAAGTGGTTACCATAGATTACAAATCTATTAAATTGGCGGGTTTTGCAAATGATTTACTTTACCTGAAAAAATGAAACGCAAGGAATAGAAATCGTTTGCTAAAAGAGTTATTCAATTTTATCTTCGTAATGGTAAACCTGACACAATACGTCATTTTGTTCAAAAAGGAGCTGTAAGAACAAGTTTGTACCGAATAATAAAATGGTACGAAGAAACAGGAACAACTGATTTTAGGAAGAAAACGTTCTGTGACAACCAGTCGGAAGGTTAACAGAGTGAAAAATATTTTCGAAGCAATACATTCCACATCGGTTAGAGTAGCTGCCGATCAACTGAAAATTTCAAAATCCAGTGTATCTAGAATGAAAGTACAAGACCTAAAAATGAAAGCTTTTGAAAAAATTTGCCGTTCCCGAGTACGTCAAAGATCAGGAGAAGCGCGCTAAACGAGGGTGCCGAAAAGTGTACGAAAAAACTTTAAGAAAAATTCTCATCATCGATGACGAAACATATGTGCCAGTGGATCCGAGTGATGTGCCTGGGAAGCAGTTTGTGCATGCAACCGGCCGTGATGATGTAGATTATAGTGAGAGAGTTAGGCCGAAGGCGAAATTTTTCAATAAATATCTCGTTTGGCAAGCTATCGATGAAAACGGCAATATTTCCGAACCCTTCATTTGTACAGGGTCTATGAATGCCCAGACTTACCGTAAGGAGTGCATTGTAAAACTGATACCTTTTATAGATAAGCATTATAACAGGGAACCAAGGCTCCGTGTCACTACGAGTCTGAAGTCACTCAGCGCTTAGAGGCAGCAGGTATTGAGTATATAAGAAGACAAAACAATGCCCCAAATGTTCCTCAGGCTCGAGGTATCAAAATGTTTGTTTGTTTGTTTGTTTGTAAACTCTTTATTGTGTTTCTCTTTATGTTTTGGGGTTTATTTAGAAAGAGTACAAAAAATCTTTAGAAAAACCAAAATCCATAACATCTTTCAAACAAAGGTGGACTAGACTGTGGAAACGAATGGCAGCTAAGTATGGAAAAGAGGTAATGAGACGTGCAGCAGTAAGGCTGCTTTTCCACCAGAGATGTGCGAGGAAAATGTGTCGTACGAGGATGTGTAGCTGCGCTGTGGCAATGTGAGGGGGTTTACACCAAACATGTGCGAGAAAATGTCTCGTACGTATCCTCGTGTATTTATCTAGTATTTATCGCAACACATTCCTCTTAACACGTCCCTCGGAACACATCCCTCGCACACATTTCTCAGTACAAAAGACCTCGCTTCGCTAAGCCCTTTTCCACATGAGCTGTGCTAAAATCGGTTACAAAGGCGTTTCTGGTGCAAATTTGTTATAAATTCTCAAAAAGACATAAATTTAGTTTTAATTTGTGTATAAAGTTTATTATTTAATTATTATTTTTTATTAAAATTCCTTAAATTTATTTTGTCTCTATTTCTGGACACCCCAATATTTTTTCTATTTTTCAGTCTGTAGCTAAAACGGCTCAAGTAATGTAGAGTAGGTACACATTTTAGGGAAACGGGCTAATTTGGTTAACATGGTTAATTCGGTTAGGTTTTTCTATTTAATCAATTTCAAGAAAATATCATTAATAGTCTAGAAGTCGTCCATTAATCACGTGAGGCTCAAAAATCACGGGAGGAGAGGGTTCGGAAAAAAACACGAAATATCACAAGGGGGGAGGGGGGGTGTATTAAGATATCACTTGTACAATTTTTTTCTTTGAACGCGCGATTTCTAGAGTAAGTTATAGAGTATAAAGAATGTATTTTCTCTGACAAGCGGCAAATAATAAATGCTAATCATGAAACTGAAGAACTTTTTCCCTTGGAATCTATATAGTAAAATCTTGTCAAAAAAGTCGTCTTGTTTGGTGAAAATGTGTTCTCACTTACAAAAATTCGAGATTCTCCTCGACGACCATTAAACCTGGCGATCTTTAAAATCTGAATTCAGAAGTTGATACTGCCCGCCCAGTGCACCTGCTGCGACCAATCACAAGCTACCACCCTCATCTCACCCCCGCGTCAACCAATCAGGGTCCAGAAATCTGACGTTACCAGAGTTAAGGGTGCTTTTCTACCACACAGGGGGATATCAACTGTAGTTGCACAAGTTTTAGGGTCATTTTTGAGTATGCAGGAAAATTAATAACTTGCCTGTAACCATATTTTGGTACGAGGGCAATTTCATATTTTGATTTAGTATATTTTGACCTTTTGCCGTGTTCGGAGCTGCGGTTGGCGATTGTCCTAAGTGTAGTGTGCAGTGGGTAGGACACCTAGTTTCGTTGTGCGGTGTGAGAGCCAAGTATCAAGATTCATTTCCCGCTGATGTCCTACGGCAGCGACACGCCGCACGTGTGGAGTAGCTCAGCAGTAAGTAGATTCCTTATTAAAAGAAAGAAAAAACTCATCAATCAGGTCTTACTGTTTTATAAGTTCTTCACCTTAGCTGAACAGTATTTTAATTCTTGATTGATAAGGATATATCTTCTACTTTTCTATGACTAACTGTTTGTTAAGTGCAACATTCATCTTCGCCTTTCAGTCTGACTTCACTCATTATAGTAACTAGATATTACTCTCCTTAATGTACGAGTACCTATTAAGGAAGGCACTAGCTTTCTTTAGTTTCTAGCGCCCAAAAAATTTATGGCAAGGGACAAACCCTTGTCAGATAAATCTTACCTTGTCTATGGAAATTCACAGAAGTGTAATTTATTTTTCATTCATTAAAATACAGGGTGTAAGGGACAGGTTTCCGAAAACTTTAAGGGCTTGCTCAGTAGACGAAACTGAACAACTTTCCACAAGAAATTTTTTCAGGAAACGAAAAAAAAAATCGGCTTCTCCATACAAACTGTCCAATCAAATTTATAATTTTGTATGGAGAAGCCGATTTTTTTTTTCGTTTCCTGAAAAAAAATCTTGTGGAAAGTTGTTCAGTTTCGTCTACTGAGCAAGCCCTTAAAGTTTTCGGAAACCTGTCCCTTATACCCTGTATAACAGTGATAGTAATTTGTTTTGGCGTAGAGCAGCGAGGTGTCGCCGTACGGGCCGCTGTGGGACGGGCCGCCGGCGCCCGTGCCCTACCCGGACATCCTAGCCTTTCCTCCTGCAGACTTAGGTAAGTCTCCTCATCATCAGACAAACAACGATCACTGCTGAAAAAAGGTCTCTCTAGGCTAGCTACCCCCAAGAAATTCCACGCCGGTCATCACCTGTATGCGCTGCCCGCATCCAGCGGTATCCCACGGCCTTTGCCAGGTCATTGGACCATCGAGTGGGAGCTGGAAGCCAAGGATTTCCATGCCGGTTATGACCGGTCTTGCTTTGCCCGCATCTAACGGTTTCCCGCGGCCTTTACCAGGTCATCAGTCCATCGAGTGGGAGTGGTCCACTACGTCTTCCGGTGCGCGGTCGCTTTTCGAGAACTTTTAATTAACCTACCACATAGTGGTAAAATTAGTGTTTTTATTTTATTTAAGTAGATGCTTTGAATTTTTTTTTTCTACTAAGTACAAAGTTCCCATCACTTGGAGGAACTTGTACATAAAACGTTTCTGGAAGTGTGAGTGAAGTGAGAGAATAAAGGTCCTCATTTTTTTTTTGCGGGAAAATATAGAGCTCAGAAAAAATCGTTCTCAAGATGTTCTCAAGGATAAATTTATTTATTGATTTTACGGGGTGTAAAGAACATTTAAGGACAAAGATGACTGTTGAATATTGTTTGTTGAGAATTGTTGAGTTATTGAGAAAACCAAATAGCAAAGAAGTTTTATATCGTCGCTCCGCTCGGGGTGCATGTCTGTGCCAAATAGCAAAGAAGTTTCATATCGTCGCTCCGCTCCTCTATAGAACGCTAATACGTCAGTTTCAATATGAAACCGCGTGGACGAAGTTGAGGGGAAAATCTGAGGTGCGGGAGGGGGAAGCTTCGTAACTGTTCGAATTTTTGAATCTCAGAATGTCATATGCTTGAATTACGACCAATCACTGCAAGATGTCAACTGTCTAAGGATTTAAATTGTCGTAAAAATGACATTTCAATTTAACTTGGCCATCTGCCCACCTATAGCGAGCGGCCGATGCCCTATATTGCTAGTCTATAGAGGGGGGAGCGGGGTGCATGTCTGTGCCAAATAGGTACCATTTGGGTACAAAATAGACTGGTGTCGATTTGGTTTTCACGATTAAAATTATTTGAAAGGATTAAACTTAATTTAAATGTTCTGTATTTTTCTTTCTATATCGAAAAGACAAGGACAGGACGCTTAAATTAAGTTTAGTCCAGTCAAATAAGTTTAATCGTCAAGGCCGAATCGACACCACTAAGTATCTAAATCTTCGCTAAAACGTTTGAGTTCAACTTTCAAAAAAAAAAAAAAAAAAAAAAAACTTTGTAGTCTTTTGGAGATGATTTTGGACACTATAGCTACGCAATCTTTTCTAAATTAAAATTCAGAAAAAAGTTTTCTCTTAAACTGCAAGGCGAGATCTATCCATACAAATGTTCTGACCAATTTGTATAAAAAATATACAATACATAATAGATATTAAAATATAACGAATTCTTGTACTTAATGGTTCTATAAAAAGTGTTTCATTTCTATATACGGCACTGCCTCGTCACTGCCTGTATTTACATTATTTCTCAACTATTTTGAAATCTTCAGATTTCAGCATTCAGCAGATGCTGCTCAACCGTCTTAATCATAAACAATTCATACAAGACCTGGTTTGATGATCATTTTAGAAGGTCCTTCTTTATGTTTGACGCAGTGTGGTCGGCGGCAGGATGCGGCCGCGGAGGCCCCCGGTCGGTGCCCGGCGGCAAGAAAGTGCGGCGTCGCGTCGCCTCCGTCGCGCAACGACGCGCGGCCAACATCAGGGAGCGACGACGCATGTTCAATTTGAATGAAGCCTTCGACAAGCTGCGTCGAAAGGTACCTAACTTTGCTTGATTATCGTAGTTTATTTTATTAAGGAACAAACGTATACGTAGTTACAAATGAAAACTTAACAAATAGACCTAGTTTCATTAATTTCAAGGTGTAGTGAAGTGTTTCTATTTACAATACTTAGTGTTCTGGTGAGGTTTGTAGTAAGCCTCACTGGAGGTATAAAAATATATATGCCGATATACGAACTTTTTTGGATCAAACAGTCACCGTTATAACTATTTTGATTCTTAATTGCAACAAATTATTTGTGAAGGTGAATTTAATTCCACGTGTTCTAAAAAATGGACTCTCCATCTCTATACATCAACATTGTTCAAACAACTAAGCAATTTGTTTGAACAGACTCAGTGGACTATGACGGATTTAATTTTTAATAATAAAACTTTATTTGCAGATAACAGAGATCCATATTTTGTTAGTACAAGTCTTAAAAAATTTTGCTTATAGGCCTAACAAACAGCCGAATAAAACGAGTAAGAATATCCGAAAGTGGATCTTATAGATTTTTCGCAAAAAAAATTGTTTGCATTCCGTAAGATCCTATAACAAAAGTAAAAAATTGATTAGGACAACCTTCGATTTTTTATGAATTTCATTCAAAAAACCGGATTATGCTATCTTACCATCAGTGACATATTAATATACATATTCATAATATACTATCCAAAAAACACTCCTAGGCTCAATGGGTAAAAAAGGCCCGTGTACCCACAGGACTTTTTTATCCCCTAGGAGATTTGAATGATAAATTTGAGTACTGTAACTGAGAGAGGGACGAGAGGTCTAAATGAGGAAAAATAGTTTTTCTGTCGATGCTAATTTCAGAGTGTTTTATTCGAGTTAAAATGCTTTGTTACAGGTGCCAACCTTCGCATACGAGAAGCGTCTCTCTCGCATCGAGACCCTGCGCCTAGCCATCACATACATCAGCTTCATGTGCGAACTACTGCACGGCTCCCCGCAACCCCACCACCCTCACCCGTCCCTGCATCCCCCGAGACACGTGTTTGATGCTGAGGTGCCCTGGTGTGCGTAAAGGAGGTCAAAACGTATAAAACCTCCTTCAAGCCTATACAAAAAGAGATTCTTCTGTGAAAGAAATGCTCATAGATATTCATAACTTCACGACCTTTTCTTTCTTTACTTCCGAGACGAAGTTTAGATATTATTACAACTTGGAGGTTGGAGTTGGATATTCGCGAGCAGTTTAAGTGTGATGTAGGTAAGAGATACGCTCATTCTGCTGATTTTAAAACTAATAAGGTAGACGACTGCATTCAAACTAAATTATGAATTATTTTATTGAAATCGCAGAACTTTCATAGGATTCATTTCGTGTAAAAAAAAATATGTATACCAATAAATATTATATTATATTAAATTATCTCACAATTTCAAATATGTTTAGAATAAAATGTAGTTTTTGACTTCTGATTAAAAGTAATTCAGGCGTCTAGTAGTCATGTACCTACCCTATTAAAACAGAGCACAGTGGGAAGGTGCAAAAAATATAAATATGCCATGGATGTTTTGACAACCTTCTTTACACGATATATTCTTCATTTGACGCGTGTAGATAGCCAGTTCTTGGTAAGCGCACTCCCATCTTGCGGCATCATCATCTTTGTTTACCATTATAGTTCATTCCAATCAAAAAAAAGCAAAAGGTAAACAAACTTACTATGGAACTGACACATGTCAATGTCATCTGCATACAACCTTTGTTTACCTTTTGCTTTTTTTGATTGGAATGAAGTATAGGTGAGATAATGCCAAAGGCTTACCAACTGTGGACAAAAAAAAAGGTTTTGTGTATTGTTCTATTGTTCTTCTGCTCTTGCTATTACTGGAGTGAACTAAAAAGTATGGATGGTTGAGAGGGCACCTCGCATCGTTTACATCCCTAAATCTATGGTTAGCTCCTATTTCGGGATTAAACTTTATGAGCTATAGTTCAAAATATGAATATACTTAGATATAAAGACACCATAGACAATGTTATGTAACTCAAGTCTTCCACTAGTCATACTTAAGTGAATAATTGTAACATTTAGTAATTAGTTAATTGAGTGAACAAAAATGTAGAAATTTTAAATAAATTAATGATAACTACACTAAAAACCTACTTAATTGACCTACAACGCACTAGTAACCAAACGATATGACGTTTCTGTAGACTTTGTTTTCGATTTTTTAGATACGATGAAGATCTTTAAAAATCTTGAAATTAAGAAACTTCTCAAAGAGGGCCGCGTCATGACATGTGGTACGCAAACAAACGAAGCTATTGTTAGATTACTCGCATATTTCAATAGTGCACAACTGCACGAATATAACAATGCCTATGTTAATGCTCGATCACATTGTCGTAAGCGATAATTTTCTCTTTTTCTTTTACTCAATATTTTCCTCAAAATTATGATTGAGTTATGAGTTCTGCTGGTACTGCAAAACTCGGACGGGGATGAATAATAGACCTAAAATTATCGACTGTAAAAAGGAAATAAAAATGAGGTAATAGAAAAATATATTTAAAATGGATATTTGTATAAAAAAATAGTTAGGATCATGATAACTTACGATAGTTTGTAATTCTATCCTCACTGCTGAGTCCTCGTATCTGTCGTCATACATTTTTTATTTCCACACAATTTATTTTATTTTTATATACCTAATATTTTATATACCTATAGTACACTAAAGTGAGGAATAAAATGTATAATTACTTACTATTTTCTAAAAGCATATTTAGGAGTCATATTATGACTCCTAAATTTGACAATGCTTAAATTAGGTGAGTCAATATTCAAATATATCTACTTTTGAGCTCAAGTAAATATAAGATTAACCTTTGTATGGTTGCTATTTTAATAACTGGTAAAATATCAAAATTTTGACCCCTTTTTAAATTTTTATTTGTTTTCATGAAGAAAATGCAACAAGCAAAAGAGAAAGCAATTTTTCCTTTTTAGGGTTCCGTAGCCAAATGCCAAAAAACGGGACCCTTATGGATTCGTCATGTCTGTCTGTCTGTCTGTCTGTCTGTCCGTCCGTATATCACAGCCACTTTATTCCGAAACTATAAGAACTATACTGTTGAAACTTGGTAAGTATATGTATTCTGTGAACCGCATTAAGATTTTTACACAAAAATGGAAAAAAAACAAGAAATTTTGGGGGTTCCCCATACTTAGAACTGAAACTCAAAATTTTTTTTTCATCAAACCTATACGTGTGGGGTATCTATGGATAGGTCTTCAAAAATGATATTAAGGTTTCTAATATCATTTTTTTCTAAACCGAATAGTTTGCACGAGAGACACTTCCAAAGTGGTAAAATGTGTGTCCCCCCCTGTAACTTCTAAAATAAGAGAATGATAAAACTAGAAAAAAATATATGGTGTACATTACCATGCTAACTTCCACCGAAAATTGGTTTGAACGAGATCTAGTAAGTAGTTTTTTTTTAATACGTCATAAATCGTAAACCGCAAATTATCTTTCATTCAATCAACTTAAATATAAAAAATATAGGGTTCAAGACATGTGTGATTATGAATTTATACGGAATCGTCGGTGCGCGAGTCCGACTCGCACTTGGCCGGTTTTTTTTAAATATGTATTATCAATTATTTTCTAATAAGTATTTCTAGGAAAATTTTATTTTTTCCGTCAGGGTTTTATAGGCTGTATGCATATGCATATTGCATATAATTATATGGTAAAATTTTGAAATGTTGTCAATTCAATGTTACGGCCTGTAGCCGTTTCTGAACTTTGGTAGGACTCGCTTCAGTACCACGCTCATTAAGACTGATTAAGTACGTGTTACGTCTTAATACGTCTAAAAACAGTCTGCTAGGTCCACGTAACGTTTTCGTTACCTACTTATTGTGAAGTTTAATGAAAAGTACAGACTCGGCCGCTTATCAAACTAACAAAGCCAAACATTTTTTGATTCTCCACCGAAGTTGTAGTGACTATTGTGGGTAGCTCCTGTAATATGATTTACGTCTTAATAATTACGATATTAACGTGAAACGTATAAATATTTAGATAGTAAGAATTCAAAGAAACGTTTCAACAGTTGACCACCAGCAATGTTTTGTGAATCACAGCAAAACTGGTATTTTTGTAAACTAAGTACTTAGGAGTTAATGGTTAAACTTTTGTCAATGGTCGATTCAGGGGCATGTAATTATCATTGAGTACTTTCTCTACAAACGAGGTGCATTATAAAATATTGTACTTAGTGATCATAACTTGCATTTAGTTGTAGTGTAATCACGAGTGCGTCCGCATCCTTTGGTGACAGTGTTACAGTGAAACAAAATCATGCGAATAAATGCTGCCGGTGTAAGTATAAATAAAATGTCCAACTATTAAACCTTTATACAGGGTGTTAAAAAAGTGTTACGGATTACTCAGAATCAAGTAGATATAGAATACAGCAAAAATATATTAAAAAAAAATCGATCTATAAATCTGAAAAAAATAACTGTAGATCGGATTTTTTCAATATTTTTCCTGTATTCTATACTTGATTCTGAGTAACCCCTTAAAGTTTCAAACGCACTTTTGTGTTAACACCTGTATAGTCGATCGATATACATGGTGTGACAAAATATTCTTGGGACCCCGTATCTGGGTGTTGTATTCATGATACTTAACAACTACGACGATCTAAACGAATTTGCTGAAATCCCAATAAAAAATGAAGTTGATAATTGGTCGGCTTAATTATTTCAAGTTTAAATATTTCAGTATACTTTTTTGTTACGCCGTGTATATTTGTTTATTTGATTTCGCCTGTAGTTTTATCGGTGTATTGGCACGGAACCCTCAGTGTGTGGATTCTACTCTATATTGGCCGACTTAATTTAATTTATTATTATTTATTTTATTACTGTACTGACCTGAGTACACGTTACTTGAGGAAAGTGGTTGATTTTTGTAGATTACAATTTTGGCAATATTTGGGCAAAATTATGATAGTGTAGCGAACCGAATGTAGGGCTTTCGGTAGGTAATTTCTTTTTTCAGTTAAGTGAATCCCGAGGAATATACTAGTTATTATCTCTGACTAAAAAGTCTTTATTTGATCGTTTGTACGTAGGTATTTGACCATAGACTGACAAAGTGTGCAATGAAATGGACATATTTTGATATTTAGAATGGGATGAAATAAATACTTTTTTAGTCTGAGAGACGGGGTGACCTCTCACGCAAACGTTAGCCTTCTAAGAAAGCGTTACAGAACTTTTTCGTGAAAGCAGTTTTACCCTGACACCAGGCTAGACTATTGTAGATCTGTAAAATGCGAAAGGTATAAAGGATATACTCTTATCAGATAAATCTCACCTTGGTTCTGGAATAGCACCTAAATAAGATTTCCATTTGACAATTCCTTCGTCATAGGACCAGGCCATTAGACATGCACCTCACTCCACCCCATCACCCCAGGGCAACGAAATAAAACTGCTTTGACCATCTCTTTCCCACGTTAGTCTTCTTTTATTTTACTTGGGTGTGGCGATTATCTTGTTTCAAGCAGACTATGCAGTCTTTTCTATGGCGCTAAAACTTGCACACTTTCATAATATGTTACTTATCCAATTAGGAAATAGGTTTTTGCAATAATTAGAGACAGGTAGGATTCTTCTAGGATCTCTAGGAAAAAAGTGCTTGCTGGGGTCAGGGACACGACTTGTAGGGTGTTTTTTGTTGATAGAGTATCGCTTTGGTCGGTGGTTAGATAGAGGCAGCGGTGAAACATTGCCGTATTATCTGTGGACAGCCATGATCGTTATATTATTCTGTCTTTTCCAATATATGTATGGTAGTTTTAAACACTGTCCAGCTGTGATTTTCGTAAATTTTCCACCACTCCACTGGGCAAAATGACTCCAAGACACTCAAATAAAAGTCTATCGAATAAATTAAATTATTAAATAAAACGCGTAAAATACATCAAAAAAGCATAAAGTCGAACAGGTTTGATGACTACATTAAAACACAATATCCAAGAAAACAAAATTTTACATGATTTTCATCCTTAATACTTAAATCCATAATTAATGTTTTCCATCCATTTTTCGATTTTTATTTAATCAAAATCAATAAAAAAAACGCTGAAAAACTATGACGTAATTTCTTGGTATTTAAAATATTCTTAAAACAAAATCTCGTTTTTGACACTCACACCATACAATATCCTTTTCCTAAGGTATTTCCCGATGACGACTGAACTTTTTTTTGCGAAATACCAAAACAACTATTGGACTTCCCCATACAAAGTTGGCCCAACAGTTCATTATTTGTATGAAAAATATATTTTTCGATATCGGAGAAGTTTTAGGACTAAACTTATCAGTTTCATGATACGATTTTGTCATTTCCTTAAACAAATCTAGTGATTTGATCAAATCCCTAAATTGATTTAGTGATATGATAAAAATAACTATTCTGTAGTATGTAAAAGGTTTATTTGGTACAACATGCATTAAATTACACTAACATTGTTTTTGTGTGTTTGTGTTTTTTTCGAAATATTTCTGTTCCTTCAGTACAAAATAAGTAAAGTTATTTCTAAGATTTAAGTGTAATTTAATATATGCTTAAACCAAATGAACCTTTTAAATACTACAGAATAATTATTTTTATCATTTTACTAAATCAATTTAGGGATTTGATCATATCACTAGATTTGTTTAGGGAAATAACAAAATCGTGTTATTTATTATAGGTATTTTAACATCCTCGGAATTCCTGATTTTATTATATCCCATCCTTGCAACATATACATACTTATTTAAAATTATAAATTTCTTTTCCAGTGTGTGCTGTTGATGTGTTTCGCATCAGTACTCGCTGCGCCAGAAGCTCCGAGGTCCAAAAGACACCTGCAGCAATGGAAAGATGCTATAATTTCCAAATTCTTCGGAAACACCGCACCAAAAGAAAATAACGTCAGATTCTTTCGCATTCCCGGTCACGACAACATTTTAGTTAAAGCCGTTCCCAAAATAGACACTATAGAGACAGCTGTTGTAGCTCCAGAAAAACTTGAAGATGCGATTCCATCTATAGCAATTCTTAAATCATATTTAGGCACAAAGAGTGCCTCTGAAACCTTAAGCGCTCTTCAAGGAGTCAGGCATCTATTGCAGTCAGGAATACTGAGCGTGCAGCACGAGCCTTCGGAAATAATTCCATATGAAAAGTCAGCTTTCTTAGTTCCACCTTTTGTATCAGAGAGAATAGAGTTCGTTCAACCAAGACCAGCAGTCATCTCTGGGCCACCGAAAGTACCGTTAATTCCGGTTCTGCCACCGGCTGCTGAAGCTCCAGAAGTCATTGAAGAAATTATCCCTATAAAGGCCATACCAACTAAAGTTCCCGTATTTGCACCATACCCGAAATTTTCCTACAAGCAAGTAAAGAAAGACGGATCCGTGATAACGTATACAGTCAAAGACGAAATCTCATCTGATGTTATTGTGACTGAAACTAACAAGCCAGTACCGCGTCCGCCCTCATTTATTGTTGATAGACTTCGAAATATTTTCCAGAAACTTCCGTTAGGAGTTCCTGTTCGTCCATTGCCTCCTCTGCCAAGTCCAGTTCCGCTAAATCCCACATTCGATGTATACAGTGAATCAGTGATACCTCCAATACATACAATGATCAACGTACCAAAAGGTGAAGTACAGGTCCACGCTTATCCAGCTAAACACGTAATTATTGATGATAAATTAGGTAGTTTCACTAGTTCTGCCGAAAAAAAGGGTACAGGTGTAAAAATTCTAGTTGAGGAACCTGCTGTATTAATGCCGCCTCCACCACCTTTCATTGTCGATAGAATCAAAAACGCAGCAGCCGTATCAAATGCAGCACCACAAGCTATTAGGCCTTCTGGATTCCAATTAATTAATAAAGAAGACTACATCATTGAACAAGAATTACTACACAAACCTGGATATGTTTTCTACAACCCACAGCCGTTGGTTGCTCCCTTGAATTCAGAATATGTCTACAGACCACCAAGTCCTTTAAACTCGAATGCATTTAATGTCGTCAATGTTGATAATGCAGCCTATATTTCTAATGGTGCCGTGGCCGTTAAAGTTAACAAGAACCATATAACGACTACGAAACCTAAAAGTTATCATTTCCAACACGGTTCTAAATCAACATTTTCATCAGACCGTTGGAGGGAAGTCCGCCCAATTGGAGAGATGCCAGTCTCTCCAGTGCATATTATTGAAAGAATACAAAAAATTGCTGCCAAAGCGCATTCGATACCGAAAATTTCAAGAGGTTATGCTTATAAGATAAACCACCCACCATTCATAAACTCTAACAATCAAGAATTTACAGAACAATCGACTCCTAATAAAGTCGAAATTGTAGTTACAAAACCATCCATGTTTAAAGATAAAGAAAACCAAGGACCTGTTTATTTTGCAGAACCAGCTTCTTCTACATACTCGTATATTTACAAACAGAACAGTCAGAGCAATCCGCAGTCCTTCACAGTAACGCAAGCAAAAGACAAGACGACATACAAACCTGCTGCCCCTCTTACATTATTTCATGAGCACCAACAACCTGATGGGACTATGTATAAATGTAATGAAAACCACGTAGTGGAAGAATTTCCAAAAGATTATTACTACGTGCCACCAATGACAGATGCGGAAATGCATCTGCCAATTACACATAAAGTGGAGAAACTGGATAATGTTGAATCTCAATTCTCTTACGTGCAAGTGACAAACAATGGAGTATACACCAACAAAAATGGTACTACTGCTTTTAACGATGGCAGGCACATCAATGTTTCCTCGTCATCTGTCGATGTAAAAGTTACGAGTGGGAGAACACCTTCAAAGAATCCACTGGCGTTTTCTGATAATCCCATCGTAGTTCCAGACACAACTTACTCGTTCTCACAGACTCACTCCGATGGATCAGTAACAAACGTTCGAGGGAATAGTGGGAAGGGTGTGACAGTAGATTTATCTGAAGTTAGTAAAAGCAGCCCAAGAGGTGATATTCCTGAGTAAAAGTAGTTTCGTTATATTATTTTAAGTTATTTGTAAATATTTATAGATGTAAGTATCGTTGCAAGTTTTAAGTGTAATAAAGTTTGTCTATAAAGATTTTTGTTATTATTCTCGTAATGCTTTTGTTTCTAAGTAACTTAGATACTTAAGGCGGGAAGTATACTCAATCTGAGCAGGTTGATGCATGATAATTTAATATCGACCGTAACGCCAATCATTTTAAGTTCAGATCAGTGTGGGTACCGTCGCGGCGGTTACGTCAAGGCCGAACGCAAAATTCTCGAGATTTAGATGTTTTTATTACTTTTCTTGGCTTTCAAATAAGTTAAAAAAAAACCGTTCAATACAAATTGAAGGTATTAAATTGGCCGATTTTTGTGTGTTGGTTTCAACATAAACAAATATTGTGTTTCCGAGAGAATTTGCAATTAATCCAAAATACAGGGTTTACAGGATGTTTTTTTTCATCAAAGTTTCTGTGATTTTAATGATTCTGTTCAATACAATTTGTTTTTTATTGTTTCAAGTATGTTATATATTTTTTCCATGGTGATAGCTCAGCTTTAACCATTATTTCAAAAATTTGAATTGAATATTGCGATTTGGCTATACTTAGCGCCTTAATAAAGAAAGGTAGGACTTACCTGGCAAGAATTAGGTAAAATTGATAAGTCAATATGAAGGTTCACAATATTTTTAATTACCTACTTCATAACTTACTTTTATATTACGATATTTCCACTTATCTAAAATATAATTATAGCACGTAGGTAGGTAATACATAACTATAAATATAAATCTTAAATCGATAAAAGTACAATACTTATAGGTAAAATTGATTGACACATGTGGAATTAAGTTAATAATCTCGTTGTCTACATAACAAAACGTAGAATCTTCCAAGTGTTTAACAACCCATTAATAATATTAACCGAAGTCTTGTTTACTAGACTTTTAATGTTTAACGGTAAATCTCTAACATATGTCTAACATTAAAATAGGTAGAATTCCGTTTTATTTATCACATTTTCTTACTGAAGTTTTTAAGCAATTGTCTGCAGCAAGGGAATAATTGAAACTATTATCACCAGCACAACTGTTCTTTTGCCTCTTGAAAAATCTCCAAAAATCAGTCGGGAGGCAGTACCTAGCACCGGTTCTTGTAGACTCTAGCGACAAATAGAGCTGAACCACTAAATCCACCACAATCTGCTATCGCGTGAAATGTCACATCCACATCTCCCTGTTATTTTAATAGTACCTACATTCGTTTTCGACGGTTCCACAGATTTCAAATAGCTGGCACTGTGTCGCTGAATTCATGTTTTAGCGGTATAACAAAGTGTCTCTATGCCACTGATTCTACTAGGGTTCTGGGTTCTACAGAACACTGGCTTCCATCGCTTTTCGATAGATGGCACCATTCCATCTTTATAGTTCCTACACAGCACTTTCCCTGTGAAGAGTAAGGGTCACATCGGGTGGAGGCTCCCACTGGTCCCACAGGGCACGCGGCTTTCGACGCCTATCGATAGGTGGCGCTGACTCCGCCGACGCGTCGGAATATGCACTGCTACAAGAGCGGAGACTGCAAGAGGCGTGGACTTTGTGTTCTGAAATATAGATAACGTACGATTTTTTAGGTCATCTACATACACAAAACATTCCTTTACTACAAATTACCGAAGAAACCATTTCAAAAACTTACTATTACCCATATCAATGTATATTTAATAGATTTAAATTTTCCATATAGGTAAGCGCCTCCATTACAAGCGGTGTAACACCCGTTAACTGGGTCTTCTACTCATCGGCATCGTGCCGAACAACTTTTGTTCTACGACATTGCTAAAAATTTTGGATTATCCATACTACGTAAATCCGTCAAACAGCTGATGAATTTTGTATGAATAGCTCAAGCTATTAACTATTTCTGATAAGTCGTATAACGAAAAATTTTCAGTACGATTGATGAATACAAGTCTCTATTTTAAGGGTGTTACAACTATTTTGCTACACCCTGTATAGAATGTAGAATTGTAGGATGTACCTATATATTTTTCATGTAATTTATATAATTTTATTAAATAATAGGTCGGGGAAAAGTTTCTTCGTAAATTGTATTAAAAATCCAGGCATGTTTTGATTTTTGTGCATCTTTAACGTCAAAACTCTCAGACTGGATACACTTGAATCAACTTTTTGTTACTGTTACTGATACTAGGCTCTTACACAACCTATTTTCCCTGGGTCCACTAAGATCCATTTTTTTGTTTTCTGAAGCTAAATGTGCTGAATTCCTTCAATGTTTCTACGCTCATTGAAAACCACGGTTCGTAAAAACAATTGAAAAATAGCCGAAAAAATGTTATTCTTATTGGTAAGCCCTTGTCATCATCTCGTTTTTAGGGTTCCGTAGCCAAATGGAAAAAACGGAACCCTTATGGATTCGTCATGTCTGTCTGTCCGTCCGTATATCACAGCCACTTTTTTCCGAAACTATAAGAACTATACTGTTCAAACTTGGTAAGTAGATGTATTCTGTGAACCGCATTAAGATTTTCACACAAAAATAGAAAAAAAAACAATAAATTTTGGGGGTTTCCCATACTTAGAACTGAAACTCAAAAATTTTTTTCATCAAACCTATACGTGTGGGGTATCTATGGATAGGTCTTCAAAAATGATATTGAGGTTTCTAATATCATTTTTTTCTAACCTGAATAGTTTGCGCGAGAGACACTTCCAAAGTGGTAAAATGTGTGTCCCCCCCCCCCTGTAACTTCTAAAGTAAGAGAATGATAAAACTAAAAAAAATATATAATGTACATTACCATGCAAACTTCCACTGAAAATTGGTTTGAACGAGATCTCTTAAGTATTTTTTTTTAATACGTTATAAATCGTAAACCACAAGTTACCTACAACGAACTACATATTATGTTAATTACTGCTACGGAACCCTTCATGGGCGAGTCCGATTCACACTTGGCCGCTTTTTTTGGTATCAAAATCAGCTAGATACAAACAGCACCACCAAAAAGGTAGATGACAACTTAACACCTTGAAAATACGAAAATACTTTCTCCCCGAATAATTTACCTAGTCTAATTCTTTTAACTGGTACCTACCGCCAATAGTGTCCAAGTAATCTCTGGCCACTTCGTCAAGCTGCAGCACCTGGATGACCGGCGCCGGAGTCTTGGAGCGCGGCCGCCGCGCTAGCTTCACTACCAGCGAGGTGGAGATCAGGAAAACCGCCACCAGGACTACTGCTCCGATAGATATACCCACGTCTTTCTCTAGGAGGACTGGAAGTAGAAAAACAGACTTAGTTTGGAGCACTCTCCTGGAGTAACCTTATCATTAGTATTGAATTCGTTTTGTAGTTATGTTATGGGTTGTCCCCATATCGTCCGTCCCCACTGCAGGGGCATAGTCTCGCTTCGTATACCTCGAGAAGGTTAGTTCATACCCACACACGGGGCCAAGTCCGGATTGGTGGAGGTTGTGGGGCTAGTGAACAACCCAGTATCAGAAGTTTTCAAGCAACCTATAAGGCCTCCGACATGGCTTAATGCTTCGCATTAGTTTTGCCCTTAGATATAATAATTATCATTTTTAAGAGAACATAATGTGTAGGTAAGGTAGATTTGGGTTTCTACCATTTATAAACTTATACTCACAAGCCCACCAAGGGGGCGATGCAGCGTGCAACAGATTGTCTGTTGGCCTCAAAAGAAGTGTCCTCGAGCATCCATATCTATTGCAGGCCGAGGCCCCTGCCTCGTCTCCGATTCGCAGACGTCCCAGCGCCCCACGCACTAGCCACGCACCCCCAGTATTTGCTACCCCTTCACCACCCTGGGCTAGAGCTTGCCCACTGCCGAAACCCATCGATCCTCGCCGTTCGAGAATAAGTGACGTGTTGGTGGTAGACATCCGCCATACTGACACTTCGTAGTAGGTTGCATTTTCAACTGAAAAAAATTGAAATGGAGTTAGTTTACTTTAGTTAACATCGCGTTTCCGATTAGTTGTGAACCGTACCAGAATTTCAAGCAACTGCTGTACTTAGGAGCCCTGTTAATTACCTGGTATACACCTCATCTGAAACTCTCCATATTCAAATGCCAAATCACACTGCTGCGGCGGCTGCGGTCTTAACGGTTCCAAACTGAATGTCCTCTCACAAGCTTTCTCCTGAGATGCCACTCCGTTTCCCGCTTCACAACTAGCCTTAAGCATTCCAGAAAGAGGTCCGGTAACCTGAGCCAGTGGTAAGATGGGCGAGCCAGTAGTTAGATGCTGCACTTCAAAGCCAGATGGTTGGACGTGCCAGAAGAACGTGTCAGGAGCAGGTAATGCTATAGTGTTGCAATGAATTGTCTCTTTCACTAACGTTATTCCCCGATCTGTGCATTCTGGTGGGTCTGGAAAGTAAGAGATTCAAAGTTTGAGAAAATTGTTAACCCTCGATCTGAGAAGATCTTGAGTGTACTCGAGTTCATCGTTTGCAAATAGTAGAGTTAAAATATGGTACCTACAAAAGACAGTGATTGTAATGTGTTCCGCTCTAGTCTCTCCCACTTCGTTACTTGCAGCACAAGAGTATTTACCAGCGTGCTGTCTTGTAACTTCTTCTATGAAAAGGTCTTGTGACGTAGTCTTGTCTCCCCATATACTGCCAGGTCGTATTCGAGTGTCCTGTAAAAGATTAGGTTAATGATACTTTAGAAAAACTTAATTCATAGGGGAGTAATTTATAATAATGATTACATAATGCGTACATTGAAATACCACATAATCCTATCCGCAGGTGGATTAGCTCTCACTTCACATTTTAAATGCAAGGAGTCTAGTTCCACAACCTCATTCAATCTTCCATCTCCTAGCCTAGATACTTCTACTATTGGACTATCTGAAAGGGAGAACAAATATTATTAAATAGTAATGATTTGAATTTAACAGGAAAAATGATCGATCAAAAATATGATTTTGGTGCTACTTGCTCCGAGATATGATTCCAAACTACATATAATATAAGTCATTCTGAAAAACCTGAAAAGAATTTGCTGTGGTATCTACGCATGAAACTTAACATCTTTGGACACCAAATCTCATTCTCAAACTCTTTTTCTAATTTATCAACTATTTCGCAAACTGTGTATACGAAGTCCAATTTTTTTTTAATGATTTGAATATAGTTTCTTTGCCGAAAGCCGTTTAGCTTCGTGATTAGCTACAGCATTTATTTTTCAAGTATATCAAAAGAACCACATATGTATATTTAAATTTTCTAATATCCTTTTCCTTTTTTCTAAACTAAAAATCCCGTAAACTCACAAGTAACGTTGAGGGTAATAACATCAGCCTTCGATCCCCGGCTGGGCGCCATGACCGGGTTGGTTGCTATGCAAGCAAGGGTTGCTCCATTGTTGCCGACAGACGGCGTTAGTTGCAGGTGTGATACAGCAGTTTTTGTCGTGTTGTTCCAGGACTGAAATATTTATAACATGCTTTTTATTAGACTGTGTAGTGTGTAGCTTATAGTTACGGCGTAGGGCGTTCAGGGGTTCCAGTCTGTGGGAACTTCAGTATGATTTTAATATGTAAGTATTTTATGGGTGGATTAATGTTTTATATTTTATAGAAGACGCTTGAGACCTTGAAAATGAACTTTGTTATAGATAGAAAATATTTAACAGCAAAAAATAATTTAACCTATTCGTCTGTAAAGGCTTTTCTTTTAAATATGTTTTTATCAACTATACAAGGTGTAAGGGACAGGTTTCCGAAAACTTTAAGGGCTTGCTCAGTCGACGAAACTGAACAACTTTCCAAGAGATTTTTTTTCAGGAAACGAAAAAAAAATCGGCTTCTCCATACAAACTGTCCAATTAAGTTTATCATTTTGTATGGAGAAGTTGATTTTTTTTTCGTTTTCTGATAAAAATTCATGTGGAAAGTTGTTCAGTTTCGTCTACTGAGCAAGCCCTTAAAGGTTTCGGAAACCCTGTATGCTATACTGTACAAGCTGTTGATTTCCCAAAGAAAATAAAATAAAATAAACAGCAAAAATCTTCAGAAGTAACACAATTGATCTCAAGCCGGAAATTAGATTCTGTTCGTGATTTTTTTTTTTGGGACGAAACCGCTAAAATATATAAAATAAATATTTTATTTAAATCTTTCATTTATATTATTTATAAAACACATTTAAATCTTTCATTTAAATCAGTACCTCTTTTAATAATAATAATAACGTAAGGTAAAATAATAACGTAAAGAAACCTTGGTCATTCCTGCATGCAGTTGTGGAAGTGATCGGTGAATTCGGGTTACCTGATTGCTATGCTGCGTGAGGTGCTGATGGTCCAGCCACCAGGACAGGTCTGGGGGAGGGTACGATCCGTACGCCTGGCACCGGACCACAGCTGATTTGCCCACTTGAAGAGTCTCGTCTACTGTGCCTTCCACCCAGTGTATCGACACGTTGTGCGCAGGCACTGAAATATAGATGGTAGTACCAGCTTAGGTATTCGCATTCGCTTCTTACCCGTGGTCTTTCTGGTTAGTACTTATACACCACACCCCGGACACTTCATACAAATTGTTTACATACATAGAAATTCATGTTTGTACACATGTAAATGTGTACGTGATGTACTAGGGTTGAATCGAGATTAAATTTAGCCCTCATTGTCTTTATTGTTAGCTAGCCTTTTACAAATGAAGTGATGGCTGTATATACCAGACAAGGCTGTATAGCCTTAGGAGCCTTAAGCTCGTACCTTAAAGAAACGTGCCTAAAATAAAATTGTCTTTGTTTATAATACTGTGCTTTGGAACCGTTTTGGAACTGTGCCAACCACTTGACAAATGGTTACAAATCGGTCACACAGGGAGGGTGAGGTATCCATTCAGAGAGCGGCAGGGAGTGTCCATACTGTATAATGTCCTTATACTGTGGTATACACCGGATGGACCATAGGTTTTTTCCCGTAGCTCACCTCTAAAGCAATCCTAGCAAAACAACTTATTATTGATTATTATCAAATTATTGATTGTACGTATTATATTATAAAATTATTTGATGCTGGATATTATAAAATGAAGAATACGTATGAATTATTTTGAGAAGTTTGTATGGGCGGACGTAAACTCTACGTTTTTTAAAACGTCGTTACATAATCAAATATATAAACGTCAAACGTCAAGAATTAAGTTAACGAAAATATTGAACAATATTGAACACGGTTGCATTGGAACTATTTATTTGCCCGAAGCCATTTTAGCAAGGGTTTGTTGCGGTGTGAGAAGAAACATCGAACCCAAGAAATTCCCTTACGACATTGTTTTCGTAATACCGATTATATAATGCTATTAATATTTAGAGCGGCTCTGCATTAAATTTAATGTTCATATAATATTGCAGTGTGACTTTTTTCGTCGACAAGCGGCAAATACTTCAGCCATGCGGATGACATGGTGCTGCTGGCACCGGCGGTGGGGGCACTCAGGAGCTTCTGCGTACTTGTGAGACCTATGCCTTTCGAGGCTTTTGAGGCAATGTTTCGACATTGCCTCATTTATAATATAAAAAAAACGGAATACATGGTCTTTAGGGCGGGTGTCAAGTGTTCTGCTACTGTACCTCCTATTTGTTTAAATGGAGCGCCTCTAAGTAGAGTATCGAAATTTAAATATGGACACTATGTGACGGACTGCCTTAAAGACAATGTTGATATAGAGAGGGAACGTAGGGCATTAGCGGTTAGATGCAACATGTTGGTGCGCAGGTTTGCTCGGTGTAGTGAGGAAGTTAAAATAACGTTATTTCGAGCTTATTATCAATCCTTCCCAACTAACACAAATGGGTTGCATAAGGGCTTTATAGCGTATCCGATTGCGGCTTATAGCTGTAACTTGTTAGTTCCATAGCGCGCTATGGAACCTTTATAAACCGCTTATGCCTTTAGGGGGGCGCCAATTTTTGGCAGCCTACAGTTCTAGAAGAACTGCTTAACAGTAATCGTAAAGTGCTTGAATAGCGAAAATTGCGAATAAAAGCTGTATTTCGGTTCCTGTAGCGCTTATGGAACTCACGTTGGCTGCTTAATTGAACGAATATGATTCTAAATCATTCACTCGATCATAATCATTCTTCTCATGAGGTTACCAAAATATTCCAGAAGTGCTTGTGGGGTGATATTTATCTGTTTTAGTAGTAAGTTTTATTGTAGAACAAATAATGGCAATGAAATATTTGACATTTGACTTAAATTATCCTTCCTTGTCTTCTAGATTTAATTGGTTAACATGTAGTAGTCCTCGTCTACGTTTGACCCACTCGCACGTAGTTTAGCGCCATAAGAGAAAAAGAGACAGCTAGGTACTCTCCCACCTCGGCGCCATTGCACGGTCCAAGCCTCATTCGTTTTCGTGCGCGCACGGCTACCGCACGTAGTAAAAAATATTTCTTAAAAAGTTCGTTAATTATTTGAATTTAACAAGTGTGCAAAAATGTGCTTAGAAGAAAATAAATCCTTACGTTACTTTTAGATGAGGAGATTATGTGGAAAGGAAATACAAAAATATATATTTTTTTAAAAACAAGTGCAGTGAAAGTTATTTTTATTTAAACATGATGGGAGAATATCAAATAATTTTATTTTGCTTCGAGTCAACGCGAGACGTTGACCAATAGCTACTTTTGCTTCGAGTCAATGCGGGACATTGACCAATAGCCAGTTTTGCTTCGAGTCAATGCGAGACATTGACCAATAGCCAGTTTCGCTTCGAGTCAATGCGAGACATTGACCAATAGCTACTTTTATTAGAGTTAATGCGAGACATTAACCACACTATAATATTCCTGTTTCGTATGAACTGGAATCACCAGCTTTCTAATGCTTATGCGGCTGCTCCATCAACCGTCGCTCGCCGCCACAGGTGAAGCGTTGGCAGCATCGTGGCTCATATCACTGCACTGCCACCACAGCCACCACTGCTTATGCAGCTGACAACGATGCTGAAAAATCGACAACGACGATGGACGGATTGCCTCCCGAAACCTCCCCAACGGCGCTGCTGTAACCGCCGTCCGCCAAAACCGCTGCCGGCGCCGCCACCAAAACTGCCGCCGCCTACAGGTGATATGTACCATAAGCACCATCACGTCTATTTAATCTTCCGGCACATATCCACCGCCATCGTGCGTTTATACTGATGCCTACTATCCGCAGTTGAGATTCCTTCTAGTGTTTCCAAACGCGTGTGTTATTATTTCAAAACCAACCTCGAGAAGGACGGTCTATTTAAAAAATAAAAAATAAAATTCTCGAGTTTGTCATCCGACAATAACTCCAGAAATTGAGGCGATGCTGAACTATTAATCTAAGATGGAGCCAAAAATAGGGATATTATAGCTATTTTTCTTAACCATAACCTTACGGTTATGTCCAATACCTACCGCTAACCTGATTTATTGAAACAACAGACATCCTGTCATTTCAGTTTATATAACTGATTGAATGAATGATGAAACACCCGACCGATTTCGGTCATGAGTCATGGCGACCACTTCGACTCCTAGTAGACTTGTTGACTGTGGGGCGCCCGAAAATAGCTAATATAGCCAATCTTCGCGGCAAACCCCCGTGCACAGTGCAGTTTAATTAAGTAATATACCAGCCTTTTATTTATTTCTTCATCATATTATAAAATACTTATCTGCGAGTAATAGTGTTCTGTGATACTTATACACTGGAATCGAAAGGGAGACATTTATTCGGTGTTGTGTTCGGTGGTTTTGTGAAGATGTCAAAGGGCATATACAAAAAGTTAAAAGAATTGAGTTGAATCGGATAGCGAGCAGGGAGATACGTATGTATGTATGTGCCACTGCCGCTCAGCCAGCCCAAACGCAACCCGTCGCGTCGCCGCCGCGCCGACGACGCGCTGCCGCCCCCGCGCTGGCGCGCTGACCGATCGCTGCGAAGCGCGCCCTCCGCAGCTCAGCCGCATTTTAAGGTAGCGGGTAGATGGAAATATTTTATGGATGCATTAAAAAGGTATTGTTTGGTATAACTAGACCATTTTACACAAAATATTGAGATAAAGACTCTCATTACCCCAGATGAATTTTTTGGCCCTGGACAAGTCGTGGCCAAAATATGGTATATTTTTGATCAAAATTGTAAAAGTTAACGCAGCAACCCTATGAAAAACTCTTTGCTTCGAGTATTATTTTTATAATCCATAAAAGTGAAGACAAGTTTAATTTATACTGGATTTAAAATGTTAATCAAATTTTGAATATTGATAATTTGAAATCTATTTTATCGTACCTACATAGTTGCCCAGGGCAGTTACATGGTAAAAGCAATAAATAAAATAGGCCGATATCCTCGTGCTCATGCATGATTTTATCTTACTTAAAACACTTTTTTCTATATAAGTACTTGTGTTTTACCTTTCAGCCTGTGCTCAACTTTTATAGGACTATAGTCCTATGAACACTATAGTGTTCATTAACTTTATGAACAGATTCAGGAGTTTTTTCAATCTGTTTTTACTATATTATTCTATGTTATTCTTCTTTTCGGTCGATAACAAACCTAAATAGTCTCGGCCCAAAATTCAGCCACGGGAATTGCACTGTCCGTGGCACTCATTAGATCTGCCTGCCTGCAGTTATCTGGGCATGCAGGGCACGACGTCAAATACTCCATTGTTTGGGGAACTACGCCACACTTAAACTCCACGCCAACACAAAACTTGGAACCATCTGAGGATGTTATCACCATTATATTATTATCTTATTGAGAGGTGTTAAACTTAACACCAAATATATTTTAAATCAACGAATTAAATTGTATGTACAATATTGTACACATTAATTCTTTAAATAATTAATTGATAGAAACCAGTTCGGTATACGATTCAAAACCCTTTCGATTTACAGTTACCATAACTGACAAGTAATCGTTAATAATTATAATAAGAAAAATAAAAGTATTTTATAAAATAAGGTTTTCTGTACCTTATACTTAAAATTGTCTTTTTTGTACCTAGCTTCTGCTACTTACACGAAACTTGCAATGACAGCGTTTCGGGAAGTATTAATTATAATAAATACATATACCTACGTTATTTTTTCTTATGAAGCCATGTCTTCAGTCTAGATGACAATGATTCATAGGTGTGCCTGTTTTTAAGTTTAATGCAGGTTAAGTCTTAATAAAGCTGCCGCAATCACCAGATAAGAATAAACAACAATGTTTGATGGGTGAAATCTGTGAATTCTTAGATGGTGGATAATCAAAATTTTGACTTTGCATAATCAAAATTTTTGTTGATGCCTCCACAGCACACTAGAGATGTCCTTGTGAGGATGGTGAAAATTATTTATTAGCACAGTTTAAGATCGCCTATAATCAAAATATACATTAAAAAGATTTATATATGTTGAATGAATTAAAAATGAAAAATGTGAACATCAGCGAATTTTGCAAAAACAAAATTATTATAAGTCATAGCTTACGTGAAACTTCTGGTATATTTTGAACTAAATTATTTACAATTGAAAGTTTATTAACCGCGATATACTTTCATGTCTATATAAAATTACAGCAATTTTTTTCTCTATAAACCAAACAGGTAGTTTTTTTAAAGTAAACACACAACCAAAGGACGAGAAATTAAAATGTTAAAAAGTTGTGACTTTAGAATACTATTGCTGGTATTGACAATAGAATACATATAAAACTTGCTGAAATTACCGTTATACCGTATCGATACAGTTTAGATAAATATACTAAACATGTTTTCTACTGCATTCCAAAACTTATTAAATAAGCTTATCCAGCCTAAAATAATAATTTTAACTTAAAGAATAAATACAAAATGTAATAAGTACATTTTTACATCTTTGTAATGTTTTCCGTTTATTTGTGTAACTATCTTCAACGGTTCCCACTTTTTCCAATTATTATTTGCGTTTTCAAAACACACGGCATTGGTTGAAGATGCAATTGTAGTTTTCCTCTTTATTTAATTGTCTCGAAAAGCTTGTATCTCTCCTGTAATTCTCTTAAGAAACGTGTTTTTCCAAACGCGCACTCCTCAGCAGTTGCGTTCATCTGAACGCACTTGTCAATTGACTGACATAGCGTTGTGTATTCGTACGAGAAGCTTGCAAAATCTTTCTTCGTAACAAAAAACCTGTGAAATAATCCAATAACACACAAAAAACAAGTGTTTTCGGTCAATTTAGAACAATGCTTGCCATAAAACACAATAACCACGCGCAGCGTGCATTTTTAGACGGATTTGCGTAAGTTGTAAATAGCCGACGATGCCGCTCTTTTCAGAAGAGAGCGGTAAACATGGCATATTTTTTCGTTTCACTGGCAGTAACTTTATTCATATTTGGAAGAGGACCAGGGGCTCGAAGCTCCTCTCCACTGTCCATCAGCAGTTTTGGCAAGTACACTGTTATATATAACAAAGGCAAAGCAGAGGTATGTGTCCTTCCTTTTTTGTTTTCATTATAATCACTGTTTTACTTAGAGCCTGCTGGGCCCTACTTACCAGCAAGGCATGAGTTAACCACTTTGAGATTATTTTCGTGCTTTCAGTTAGCCGGGTAGGGCTAACTGAATATACTTAGTTACCTACAGTGTTATAGTGCACGGGTCACGGGGCACATTTTAAATCAAACATTTATTAATTGCCTGAATAGGCCTATACTGAGCAAAAGTATTTCGCAGATGAATGTACCAATACTAAACATACTTTGTAGTAATGATGCTAAGTGCTCCAGGTTAATGTATTTTTGGTGTTTATTATTTGTGGTCCACATGGAGTGTGATGAATGTTGAAATTCAAATAATTTAGATTTTTAACTCTGACATAATTGTTGTTTACTTTGCTTCTTTCTAAGAATAACTAGATTGGTACAAAGAAGAGAAGCTGAGTTATATTAAGTGAACATTACAGAATATATATATTTGTCAGACATTGAATATTCATGTCAGGATACTGTTATAACTTATAACACTTAAGTTATTTGGGTTTACTTCTGCCTCTCTGGCCCTATAGAGGTCTGTGGGTTATGATTTTCTGAATCATGCTGTAATTGGGCAAACAGGTTTAGTACAACCTTTTAAATAAATATTGTACACAATCAATAATTGCACCAGCACCAGGTGCCTCTGACCTCTGCTTGTTCCGTGCAGAGGGTGCCACCCAGTAGTAATAAAATTAACAATCAGTCTGGGTGGGTAGCATTCAGATGCTACCTGAGTGTCACTAATCTAGGAACTGAGAAACTCTCAAGCCTGTTCCTGTTACATATGGCTCTGACTTATCTACCTATATACTTACTTCCTTCTTTGAAATGGATAAAGCAAGATCGAGACTGATAGAGGCAGGCGTACCATTTCTTTTTTATTCCTTTACAAATTGAGGCATTACTTTTTGAATGTTGAACTTTAAGATGATAATAGAGACCTGAAAGGTACATTTCTGTTATCACAAGATTAAATGAGCAAAATAATAAATAGAGTGAAGTAAAGAAATTTTTTGGAGGAAATAAATAGAGTGAAGTAAAGAAATTTTATGAAGGAAGCAATTTTTTCTTGGTAGCAGAAGCCGAAAACATTCATAGTACACTTATTATGCAGTGACACTGAGGATTATGCAGATTATAATTAAAATAGGCTTTGATCTCGGAGAGACGTTTGTTTGTATTAGCCTGCATGAAAGGTTTTTTATTTATTGCAATTACATATTATTAAAAAAAAAAAAAGACCTTGTATGTCAGTTAAACCGGACATTCAATTTGGGACCAAGATCAGACGGTGCCCTGTATAATATCAAGATGCCTAAAACCTGGTTATAAGTAAGTTAGTGCCAGTCAATCAGACTCCCATAGGTATATGGGTCTGCTTTCTCACTCCTACAGTGCGTTATATCAATAAATGCATCCATAGGCAGAACTGTAGAAAGTCGGAAGCCTTGGCGACTTATGGTAAAATCTGTGCTCGAAGGTGCACTTGTGTCCCCGGCCTCGGAGGCTGGCCTCGGAGGCTGTATTCTGTATTGGGACTCGCTGGATAATATACATTTGCTTGTATAAGGAGACAGCACGTGATGTTACTGCTGTGTAATGGTGTATCATAGATCTGATTTTTTATATTAAAATATCAGTGCTGGAACAGTGGAACAGCACTTGTTACCCCCGGCCTCGGAGGCTGTACAATAATAGGGGTCACCATACTCATAATTCCTATACATATTTCTATAGCTGTGCTGGAACAGCACTTGTTACCCCCGGCCTCGGTGGCTGTACAATAATAGGGGTCACCATACTCAGATTTTCTATACAAATTTCTATATCTGTGCTGGAACAGTACTTGTTACCCCCGGCCTCGGTGGCTGTAAAATAAGAGGGGTCACCATAATGAGATAATATCTAACAGTTCATATAAAAGAAGTGCTTGATTATCTATACTATATACCTCTAATTATGTATAATGGAATTTCAGAGAGAGGTTAATAGTGTTAATTTTTGTCAGCAACAAAACTTTAGTGTCTGACGATAGCTGAATGTATGGTCTGCTCTGCCATATACTGCAATGGCGAGATTACCATGCAAAACAACTTAAGAGGGTTGTTCAACCACTCTGTTAGTAGTCAGAGTTAAGTACCTCACCACCATGTTACAGTTGGTAAAACCACATGTAAGCGGTGTCAAAGATCACACAGCTTTACTAAAGAACGTACTTCTAGGTGGTAGATTAAAGGCTGAAGCTGTAACAATTTAACTGTAAGGAGTTATAACTGGGGCTCTGAAAGGCTTAAATGACATGGGTACATGCAACATTCCACAGAGTTGCTAGTGTACTAATGAGATAGCCATGTCCAACTTCGTTTAATTTGATTTTCTTTTTGCAAAAAGCAGGGGGGGGGCAGTCATCTGTCCTAGGGGCTCCTTGACCCCCCATGAAGAACTGATGATATTCAACCGTAACTATTACCCAATTGAAAGTACCTACTCATCAAGAAGTCTGTATATTAATTAGTCATCAATTGGTCGTATTGGTATGCAATTAATAATTGTACTGAGCTAAAATTTGTAAAGTGAGAAGTCATAAACAAACTAAACCTCTGCATCAGGGTAATGATATCCACCTGCCTGTAAGGCATGTTCAGAATCAATCAATTTAAAGAGTTTTAAATATTTCTATTATTGGAAAGCTTAAAGCTTTTTTGGCCCTAGCAAGGCCTCCAAATATATCTACTTCGATTGGGAGATCTTTTCACTATATACGTAGATATTTTTCCCCTGGTTACAGAATATACCAGCTACAGAGAGTCCTCTGATATTTTTTATAATGCCTATTTTTTAATCAAGTATGCATTGTCTTTGATATTATTCTTAGGCAAGGAGTGTCATTTATCACCATAAAAATAACTTATATTTGCTATGAGGCATAACATATCATTTGTGTGAAATTAATTACAGCTTAAATATTATAAGTAATTGTGGAAAATACAACTGGATATTATACCTTGGAATGTATTTACCTAGGTCAGGTCTGACCATATTATTACAAACTGTCAGTCAGTTGAGTTACAGAAATGAGGATGAATTGCCTCATAATTGAATATTACTTGCTAAATATTTTTATATACATAATTTATTTGTATAATAAATAAATAAATAAAACAAATATAAGTATAATATTGTAGATGCAGTTTGCATATAAGAATAATACCTAGAGTGGTAATAACAAGAGGAGTTTAGCTATCCTACTACTTACTTATCCAGTGTTTGAGTTACTTTACATCTCATTATACCCACACGTCAGTGTCCGGGTACAATGATATTTGTGTTCTTTTGTCATGTGAGACAAAATGTTATTTCTTTTGAAGTTACAGATGTCCTTATATATGCGTTTTCATGGACTTTCATGAAATTCAAATATTGATGCATTTTTATTCCAGTAAATAATTAATTTATTGCGCATAATTGCACTGCGCAGATGAAGAAATTCTGAAAATTTCTATTTTAAACCATGGTGTTTAACAATACAAATTGTTATACATACATAATCTTAGAATATTACGGTTCAGAAAAGGAACAGTTAAGGATGAGTTAGCATACAATCAGGTTGTCTTACTTTAACTTTGGAAATATGAGGCACCTTACTTTTAAATAACTACATTTTTTAAGGACACTGGACTGGAAAGACTTGCGAATGTCTTATATCCAAGTCATTCAAGTTATGTCTTATGCATTATGAGGTCCTGAAGACAGGGTTTACACATAGTTCCTCCTACTCATATAAAAAATTCAGAACATTTATTGCATACTGTAAGTTGACCATGCAAGTCTGTAAGACAGTAGGTGTTCAGTGCAGCAGCATCTAGAAGTCGCCTATTGAATGAACTGAAGTCATTGGAGGGATAGGCAATGTTGTAATAAGGGGATGATATAAGACCTACAAGTGATACCTAGGAACTTGTTATCAGAGGTTTTATATAATCAAAAATTTTATTATTTTTTAAGTTAACAGTCATGTTATGTGGCAAGTAATATATTGAAATTTTAAATCTAGATTTGTGATTTACTGAACTCTGCTTTTTATAGTTATTAAATATATAAAAATAAAAAAAGATATATTATCTTATTAAGTATTTCTGAAACAAGTGATGCTTTCAGTTGATAGATCAGAAATGATATTTGTTTTTTGGTCTTCAGATGTAAGTAAGAGGAAATAATTTAAAACAGGATGTAATGGATATTGCTTATGTAAAGATTTCATCAGAAGGATTGCTACCTTTCATCACATAGCGTTGTGCTCCTCCACCAGCAGATATCAAACACGTCTTCAACCAATGCCGTGTGTTTTGAAAACGCAAATAATAAGACTGTTTTGCATAAAAACAAAACAGTTATTATTTAAGTGGAAAAACACACGGCATTGCAGCAAGGTGCTTGCTGGTGGTTGATGAAGACTATGACAGTCAATTGACAAGTGCGTTCAGATGAACGCAACTGCTGAGGAGTGCGCGTTTGGAAAAACACGTTTCTTAAGAGAATTACAGGAGAGATACAAGCTTTTCGAGACAATCTAGCTTAAATAAAGAGGAAAACTACAATTGCATCTTCAACCAATGCCGTGTGTTTTTCCACTTAAATAATAACTGTTTTGTTTTTATGCAAAACAGTCTTATTATGAACTTCATATTATTATTTCGAAATTATGACTTATTATGTAATAAGTCTTAAAAAAATGCTGCTCAAGCTACTACCGTTTTCATACCTGACGTAGGGTCATTTATGAAATCAGAATTTATCTATATTTTATTTCTTATAAGTGAACCTGAAACTTATATTTTCAAATATTCTCTCAAATATTTACTTATTCATTCGTATAAGGAACGAACAAATGCATATCGTCAGTGCTGGATATAAAATTCCTATCACTACTGGTCGATAATACCAAGTTTCAGTTCACGTCTAGCTTTAAACAGTGGGGGAATATTATCGATCAGGAGTATAGATTCGTTGGTTTGTTCACGGCTCATCCCCATTGCGGGTATACCTATAGTTATTCGGGTTTATTTTGTGATACATTTTTTGTCTAATTACCTAAAAATGAATTCCAGATGTTCAACGTGAATTATTCAAGCAGTACATGAAAGACGTACAGGTTAAAACCATATTTGTTAAAATACGATAGGTACATAGTGTAATTAAGGTACCAGAATATCGTATTAGATTACCATCTTAGCAGTTCTTTGGACTTAGAACAGATGTTCCAAATAGCTAAAAGGATGGAAATGTCAAACAGGTTCCCTATGCATCGACGTCGGTTCCCAACGACGCTGCATATACCTTTCATAAAACACTATCGTCTATCGCTGCACTTATGCTAAGTGTAACCTCATCACTCAGAACCTAACGTCAAGTTCAACTAACAATCACATTTATAAAACTGAACAAGATTTAATTTTATTTTCATATTGTTTATTTGATAACCTTCTAGGAAGTGTTATTTTTTAATAATTTATTGTGTACACAAAATGGGCATAATATAAAAGCTTACCATCAAATATACGCAAGGGGTGCAACTTGTTTCTAAAAGAAATTTCTTCCAGATAAAATTTCTGTTAATTGAATTACAGTTATAAAATCTCTCAGATTATATTTTATTGCAATAATTCTCATACCTATTACCTACAACATTGTTAGTCTCTCTAAACATCTACATGTTAACCAATTAAATCTAGAAGACAAGGAAGGATAATAAGATGATCAAACGAACTTACCTCAAGTGAAGTTCGATCTTAATTATCCTTCCTTGTCGGAGAGATTTAAGGTCCCTCCCTGTCCTAGAGTAGACAATACTAGGATGCTAGTATTAAAACCCCTAATACCAATGTTGTAGTATGTAGGTTGCCTTTTTTATTCTCTAAAATGAATGAGGCTTGGACCGTGCAATGGCGCCGAGGTGGGAGAGTACCTAGCTGTCTCTTTTTCTCTTATGGCGCTAAACTACGTGCGAGTGGGTCAAACGTAGACGAGGACTACTACATGTTAACCAATTAAATCTCTCCGACAAGGAAGGATAATTAAGATCGAACTTCACTTGAGGTAAGTTCGTTTGATCATCTAATAATGGTGGAGTTTTTGTGAACATATATTTATCCTGAAGTTTCGAATTGTTCGTGTGTAAAAACAGTTGGGAATTAAATTTATCGTGAAATATATGCAATGTTTTGGGTAAAAACTTAATGCGCCATCAATTAAGCGTAAAATTCGTAAAATTGATTCATTTATTTTATTTAATTTTTCTTTTATATCTCAGTTTTGTTATTAATTACGCCTATTTAAGTTCGCTTGTGTATATTATAAACACGAGAATCCATTATTAGGCCTCAACCAAATTATGTAGAGTGTTTATAGTAACAAATTTTAGAAAAACACATTAAATTCATTGCCAAAAATGGCGTTTTACTGTTGCAGTCTTAGGTTCTAATTTTCACCACAATAGAACTCTTCTAGCACTATGAGCAATAAAAACTACTGTTGTATAGTTATTGTCTTCTTAATATGTCTATAGGATCGAAATTTGTGACTCAGGGAGCTAATCTGATATCATTTAAAGCTCAGTATTGCACAGCACACATCCGAATTAGGGTTCTATTTAACATAGTGGTAAAACCTTATTTTACATGAAACCAGGACTTTCCAATTTTAGCGGTATGTCAAATACCGAAAGTTACAGTTGAATGTAGTTTTTAATGATTTATCATTTTATTCTGGAGTAGTTAAGTTATATCTAGTTATTTCTTTTTTTCGTTTTGTAGTCAACAAGGAACCCTTATACTCGTAGTTTCGGCATGTCCTACTGTCTGTCGGTCTATCTGTACGCGGCCTAACTCCGTGACTACTATTAGTACTAGAGAGCTGTATTTGGCACGGATATGTATATTAATCACGCCGACAAAGTGGTAAAATAAAATATAGAAAAAAAAATTTCAGGGTACCTCCCTTACACGTGAAGTGGGGACGATTTTTTTCTCGACTATCCCATGGTGTGGGATATCGTTGGATAGGTCTTTTAAAAATATTGTGGGTTTGCAAAAATCATTTTTCGATTCAGGGATCCGTTTTCGAAATATTATGCTTTAAAGTGCACATTTTTGTTAAAGTCATGCGTAGAAATGTGAAAAAAATCACGGCAGTAGTATATAATATAACGAAATTAAAAGAAAAACTATCACTTTTCAGACTTTACAAGTTAAAGAGTAGTAGTCAATTTTGTAGCAGTGTTTGTCTAAGTACTACGGAACAGTACACTGCGCGTGGCCCGACACACACTTGACCGCTTTTTATGTTTCTTGCATCAGTTTAATGGAGTTGTCACATAAAGCTATAATTTTCTATTTTTAAACACTATAGACCGTATAATAGTTCCAAAACGTGGAAATTTAGGCCTGAATGTCATTAATATATCTGTTATAGACTTATATTGCACAAAAGCAACTGCTCGCTCTAAAAGAGTGAAAAACACGTGTTTTAGAAATAAATCAGTTCTAGTTTTCTATCCCATATAGCTGTAAGTGTCAAAATGCACCAAATAAGCTCTGACTTAGTCAGGAGTGGTAAAAGAGATACAATTTTCACCACTGCATGATCAAGAGTGGCAAAAGGGATACAAATGTAACCATAGCACAGCTGTTAGAGCCATAAGGTGTCTCAAAAGGTGTTAAAGCTGCAGTCAAGGTTTAACGCTTTTTTATCACTGTTTTAGAACTCAAGGCTAAATGTGACGTCGTTATACCACCGCTATGCTCCTCAAAGTTCTAACAAAAGCTGCAATTTCCACTAATGTGTTAGTTGGGTTCTACACCAGCAGCCTGTGGGTCGACTGCACGCAGAAGTCGCTCAATGTCCTACGAGTCCAGTATAACAATGGTTTCAGGATGCTGTTGGGGCTGCCTCGCTACTGTAGTGCTTCCGGCATGTTTGCGCAAGCAAGTGTCGATGGCTTCCATGCCATACTGCGCAAGCGGGCAGCCTCACTGCTGAATAGACTGCGGGCTAGCCGGAACAGCATCCTGAGGGTAATAGCGGAAAGATATGACTCTCCACTGTTTTCTCATTTCATGCGTGTGCTGGTCAGGTAGGGGCCTTATGCCTCCTGCAACTAGTGCATGAATGGAAGGTGAAAGCTGGACTTTGTGTATTTGTATTTTATGTGAAGTACTAACATTAGTTTTAGAATTTTTACTAACACCACTGGACCCTGTAGTCTGGTAAAATAAAGATAAATAAATAAATAGATTTTACTGCTACTCATAAAAATGATCAACTTTCCCCAAGGCACATATACCTATAATTAGAACAAAAAAGTTACTTTTCATACATAAAAGTCTTTTGTTCCATGAGTGGAGCCCACCGTTTAACTTTTTAGCAAAATATTGCGTAGCTAGAGTTAGGTGCGTCTCGAAAACCATTGTATGAGAAGTCCAAAATGCCACAGTTAATTTTGTCAGGTATTTTACAAGAACCTTTTCCTTTTTTCCAAGGCTAATAAGAGTAAATTCTACTAACTATATTTATTTTACACATATTTAATAAGCTATAAAATTTAAGATAATCGCTGTAAGAATCAACATTTTATATGTAGGTACCTAGTTGCGTATTCTAGATAAAATGTTGCCATTATCTGGTGGGCACGTTGTCATGATAAACGTGCCATCGATATTAATGTTACAGCATTTAAGCACCAGTCAAAGACTCGTCTTTCTGTTCGCTACGAGCCTAGGATTCTAATAAATACTTTAATACATATTCAGTGTTTGTAGAAGGCTTATTTATAAAAGTCATGCGAATGCCACATTTGAAAGCGGCAGCTAAATAAATAAAAATAAAGGTGACGTCATAAATAAATAAGCACATATAACATCAATCCACAAAAGACTGTGCGGCGAATTCGTGGGGCGACTCACATTTTGTGCTGCCAACGTTTGCTATAAAATTGGCTTAAAATACAATAGCCTCAGAGGTGCCCACGTGAAACGATATAAGTACAGAGAAATAGTGTGAAAGAAGTGATTGTGATTATAAGTTTGCTTTACGTGAGTAGGGGCGGCGATTTAAGTGCTTTGAAAGGCCAAATGGCTTGTTTCGGTGTAATGCAAGCTACGTACGATAAATTTTTAGTACTTAGATATTAGGGAAATAAAATATTACAGACAAGTAATCCTACCCACTCTGTGCAAAGATAAAAAATATACCCGGTGACTGTTTATATTAAAAAAAAAACAAACAAGAAGAGAAAACTGAACAATTTGCCAGAAGGAACATATGGTCAATTGCATTAATTAAATCCCTAAAACGTCCATCATCTTTCCAGTCATTCAGCCATATCAGCGAAAGAAATAAATATTTAAGTACTTAGATTACGAATTTATTAAATTAAAACTGTGATGAGGACACGAGGCTGAGGATAATAAAATAAATAAAGAAGTAGTGGTGGGTAAAACGTCCCCTTAACTACTTGTTGCCATCATCTATGAGATCTCTAATAACTAAGGCCCATTTCATTTCAGATATTCTGAATTCGTAAATAGAACTAACTTTTGGTATATTGAGTTGAGAAAACGCTCAGTCATGACTTAGCTTCTATAGAGTTTTGCTCTCTGAACCTCTCTGTCAGTCAAGCAGAAACAACGGTCGATACACGCTGAGTCAGGCTTGCGGATGCTTAGCAGCAGCCATATTGATTGGTTTCTACTTAGGGTTAAGCCCGGGGATGAGCTGTTTTCACGCCGTACACGATAAATTAGTGTGGGCTAATAGAGGCGACATTACTGGTGTACAGTTTTGCTGACATCAGAGGATCTAAACGAGAGCTCGAATTTTGTTCTTATTACTAAATTCACAGCAGTTATGTTAAAAGCCTACATATTGACAGGGTACGTCTCATATGTCCTTTAGTTTAGGTTAAGCTGCAATGCTCTAAAAAAATAACTCTTCCGGAAAATAGAAGCCACTGCAGTTATTTCCGGGTGAAGCTTATTTTTACCCCCTTAACTATAACAATGTGCTTAGCTGACATGTTATCCTATCATATTTGTAGCGACCTTGCAGATTCCACAAATCTGCATATTATAACATCTCCGAACGTGCTTGCAAAGAGCATACTAATATGTGTGACGTCAGTTATAATCTGTATAAATACTCTTACTTTATACCAATAAAGGTGCAGTATCCCAGTAGTACCTGAATAGCAATCATGAAGTAATCACTACATCCTGTCCTCTGCTCCGCCACCAGGCGTCGAGATGATTACCTAGCTGCAACCACCTTCATCTACCTCACAACTCTGGCAACTCAACTTAACCACCAAATCGGCAACACACATATCGGCAAATTGGTGACCCCGACGGTGAAGAACCACTTATCGGCAAAATATTCATTATTTGAAAAAAGGTAATACAGAAAAAGTAGTTCCTCACGACCCCTCGTTTATCCAATAGAAGACACTGAGGTGAAGTAGGATAGACAGGCATAAGAAAAACGGTGCCATTTTCATATATTATTGACGTGTAAGGTCTCTATCAGCTGTAGGTACATTCCTTCGGTTTAGTCAATAAAGTCATAAGAGCAAGAGAACAGGTCGACATCAGTGTGAGCAGTGGGCTGATCGCTAGCTATAAAGAATGCTTATAAATAGTGTATAAGCTTAGAAAGGAACCTGTACGAGAGCAGATCCGGCTGAAGATTAGGATGAAAGCCACTTTTAATCGACTTCAGAAAGGAGGAGGTTTTCAATACGAATGTTTTTTTATTACTTATGTTTGTTACGCGTTTATTCCACCAATTATGAATTGATTTTGATGATACTTTTTAGTTTGGTAGGTCAGAGGTGGTCCTACATAAATAACGAAATTGATTCAGCGCTTATTGAACCAATGAATGAATGAATGAATGAAAACAATTTATTGCACAACAAAACAGGAAAATAAAAACATAAACATAAAAAAAAGTTATACAGGTAGGCGGTCGTATCGCTAAAGAGCGATCTCTTCCAGACCAATCAACAAAAACAAAAAAAGACATATTAAATTCATTGTAGTTCTTACGATTGAAGTCGGTTGTTTTTAACGTGTCCAGCATTTGAATTATTTTTAAACTATAGTAGTGTAGTAGATCTGATCCTTTACTTACAGTATAACTCAATATGCAGCCCAGCAACTATAGGCGGAGTTAGATGGGTATTGGAAGCTCTGCACGTCAACGAAGCAGCGTTCTCTCGAGTGAGAGGTAAGTATAGCTCGTTCTCCCTTATGCCGGGGACGTCGCTGGCGCCATCAGACGCGTCCACCAAGGAGTCTCCTGAGTACCAGCTGATCCTGGGCGGGGGACGGCCTGAGGATGATAAATTGGGAGTTAAGATTGGCTAACGTTTCAAGAGTTTGTTTACTTATCTACTTTGTCTCTTGAAATACTTAATTATGAATAAAAGGAATAAAAGGACAGGAACTGATTTTGGAAACTGGGCAAACCATTTATGGCATCATTAAGTGACTCCTAACCAAGTATTACTTATAACTACAGTATACTTAGTATACTTCCGTACTAACAATAATTTTCTAAATGTGAAAGTAACTCCGTCTGTCTGTCTATAAATGTGGTACAAAGAAAGCTTGAACACTAGGAAATAAAACAGGCTATTATACGTATTTTAAATCCACCTGCAGTTTTAAAGTAGATACAATGTTTAAAGTGGAAGGTTATAGCGTACCGCATTAAAATGGTAGATTTAACCCAAGTTAAACAATTTAGTTGCTTGAATCTCTATTATATTTTGCTGCTTGTCATCATAGGACATCAAACTACAATCCACGACAGGAAGCTTTCAATGCAGGCACAATGTTCTATGTAAAGCGGACAAAAGCTGCTAACGAATGCCGCAAAACATTAGCTGAACTCACGCAACAATCGCTGAAGTTTAAAGCCTTACTCGCCGCTTAGAAGTGCTATGTTTTTTCTATGAAGGTCTAGTGGTTCCGTAAATGGAGAGTTGCGAATCATTTTCGAGATAATGATAGTCGTTCAGGCAATTCGGGTTTGAAAAAATATTTGCGGTCTGAAAGAGTCGGTTTTGAAATCTTTTAGATGATATTTCTTAATTCCATTGTTATTTAATATTAAAATAAAATTAAAGGCGTGTGAAGTATATAAGAAATCGTTCCTTATACTATTCATTCTTTTTTTGTACAGGTTCCTTAGCGAAAGTTGTGTAGTTTCATGAGTAGAACACCTGTTAATGTTTCCAAGAATGGTTTTTTACATCCTGTATTTGCCTATATTATCGTTTTACTTAAAATCTTACCCGTTTTTATGTACTTAACCATCGTTCGTAAGGCCTTTTCTTACTGTAGTTGCCGAAAAGCAGTTAACCTCACCATAAAATTAAGCAAACAGGTGTTGTAATTTGACGAAATTAAAACGCCATAAAAATAAAAAAATACGCCATGAAAACGATCTGCTCTGTATACAAATTGTTATGTAACCCGGAGTTGGAACTTACGTGACCAAATCAATTAAGTTAATAACTTGAAACTTCAAACGTCCGTCCGTCATGGAGGTGCCGCCGCAATGTAAAAATAGTTTACATTTTCATTATAATTAAAATGTAATGGCTTCCGTATAGATAGTGAATATTTCTTAATTGCAGATAACCTTTAAAAATTGTACATGCTCAGAGAAAATGCCTTGTCAGAACTCTATGATGGTAGTTTTATCTCTCTAATTGACAACTTTCAAAATTTTGACCCTCGAATTTTTATGACAATAAATATTGTAGTTAGATATTTCTGAGATAATTACTTTTTCCTCCGTTAGGCTGTAAGTATAGGGTGTATAAAGTTTAACCGTCTCCGTGGTCTAGTGGCTTGCTTACAGTAGTCTTCTTGCTACACAACAGGAGGTCGCGGCTTCGATTCCCGCGCGGGGTTCAACTTTGTAGGGCTCGGTATGGTTGGTGGTAGAGCATTTTCTGAGCCCGCCTGGATAGCTTCTACCATTTTATCTAAGTCTTGCCTCCAACATCAATGTTAATAGCATGGAGATTAGATAGCTAGTTCGCCATTGCGTTGGGGAATCTTGGTAAGCCCGCTTCCATCTTCGGCATCATCATCACTTACCATCAGGTGAGATAATGCCAAGGACTTGTGGATAAAAGAGGGTATGAAGCCTTTCAGTCTGGTCAATTTTACAACTTTTTTTTATTAATTGCCACCCACACCATACAGCCTATAAAACTTCGAAGGAGAAAAACAACTTTTTTCGAGAAATGTAATTTATGGAAAAATCCGTCGTCGCGTTCTTACCTCCGACGCAAAATATTCATGAAAAGTTATGTAACTACAGTGACACTTCACATACTCGTACATTCGCGTTAGCAGCCGGGCAACAGCTTGTGATCAAATATGTCCGACCTACCTGAAAAGGGGCTTGTTTAAGGATAAACAAAGTACCTTTTTGGGTATTCTTTTTCATGGGAATGAGGCATCTCCACGTATATAGGTACTTTCAAAACGAAATTTTTTACAAAAAATAACAGTGTGATTTGGAAAATAGTTAAATTTTGATTTTGCATTGATCAATGATCAGGTTGTAGAAGTTGAAATCGGCAGTTTCTTAAAGCCTCATTTTTTATATAAAACATTATATATTTTTGATATACCATTAGTATGAAACTTTTTTGCCATCTACATATACAGGATGTAAAACAAGATAAGTTGGGGTCCTACTAAAAATATGGACTAAGGTCAGTTAGCTAATTGATTTTATGAAAACTGAAAAATCATGTTTTGTGATTTCAGAAATCGTGGAACTTTGTTCAGTTCAGTTCATAAATTGAGCTTGCTTTAAAGTATTCCTAGTCATGTATACAGCCTTAGTTAGAATCTGTACATATACGAAGGAACAGACCTGTTTTAATGAAATCCTGGGTACATGGGATTCCTCAAATTGTAAATAATTTAAAAAACAAAGTATTTAGATATATTTTCCTTGTTACCAGCCATTCAATTAATATACATTAATTGAAAAACTGCGAGTTCTTCTCTTTTATTTGTAATTAAAGTAAGCTCAGAAACGAATTACGTTATAGCCATGACAGTAGGTTTTACTTTGCCTATTTTTTTTATAATATAGGGTGTTTTTAAAGGTACTGATACTGTTTCATCTAGTGTAGGTATCTATTTATTTGTTTAACTAGAACTTTTCCGGTGAAACTCATAGTCAGTTTTTTGTCTACCAAGGCGACCAGCTGATCGGTCAGCTTAATGGCTTCTTAGTTATAATAATTATTTGTGAGTTTAATAGGTATAGGTTTTCTTAAGAAAAGTTGTTAAACTGAATAAGAAGAAGCTAAAGAGTCAGCTCCTTTGAGAACACCTATATACATATGTATTGCGAGGTCTCATTATCAACAAGACTCTTGCATACACAATTATTACAGGATAAACGTACAATACGCAATTTGTTTCATATTTCTCGGAGACAATTGTAAAGTACGGTTTAAGTTCCATTTCCACAAAGCATCGCAATCTAAATATTATATCTAATTTGCGAACTTCAGTATCATTCCTCATTCCTTTGTTAGCGATGTCCTTTGCATTAAGTTTTCATCAAAATTTTGTTATAAATGATCTGTCCTCTCGCCTTTTCAGATGTCGTGTACACCGGCTATTTATAATACTTATTAATTATGCAGACACTTTTGCAAACGTGAATCAAAGATTATGTATATTTATCTTATATCTAATGGATCCTTGTGACCAGTAACTATGGGCTGATAGGTCTATAAATCACGAGTAATAAACGTATTTTTATGTTTGCTTTCGACTAAAATTTTTTTTAGTAGTAGTTGTAGTTCGCTTGCTCAGTTTATGATTTTTTTAAAGTCATTACCAAACAGCGAGTATAAGGAATCAAATTATACCCTATTTGTTCAAGTACAAAGCTGAACGTGTAACATAAATTGAGTTTCACTTCATATTATTCGTAATCGTAAATGTATTTGACCTTGGAAAATAATTCTGAAAGCTGTAACTCCGGCTCCGCAACCTCTTGAGTCTTGTAGAATTCCATTTTACATGGGGACTTGTACAAGTACTACCTACGTCGTGCGCTCGATTTATGTTCGACTTAAACTAAATAAAGGCTGTAGCCGGGTTTCTCATTTCTATCGATGGCCACTTGTTTTTTATCTCTGATACTCGTTAAAGCCTTGGTGGTTCGTAAAGTAGTCAGCTTCTATAATATAATGTGTTTTATTCATATTTTTTCAATTAACATTTTTTTTGTCTCGGCGATGCGATGTTCTGTGCTTTCTTTGAATTTTAGACATTATGTTCTAAAACTCATCACCACTTAAAATATTCACAAAATTTTCGTGTAGATAAATATCAAAATATGTATATTCTACAAATAAAAATTTAAATATCATTACATTTTTAAATGGGGTAAAAAAGTGCGTTGGAAATTTTAAGGGGTTACTAGATAAATCGAGTAAGTATAGAATACAGAAAAAATATTGAAAAAATCCGATCAAATTTTTTTTTCTGTTTTCCATACAAATTCTTGTTTCACTATTTAGATTTAGTATGGAGAACTGAAAAAAAAATGTAGATCGGATTTTTTCAATATTTTTCCTTATTCTATACTTGATTCTGAGTAATCCTTTAAAATTTCAAACGAACTTCTTTTAACACCTTGAATATTTACACAGATATATTTTTTAAGAATTACTCATTATTTTTACAAATTTATAAATCGAGGATACACATTTTAATCAAAACATTCGTTTTGGTACCTACTTCCTACCAAAAACTCGTTACAAACAAATGAAATCTGTCATATAATGTTTTGCGAGCCGGAAAATGAAACGAAAATAAAACAATATATAAGGTGCTACTTTATTAGTGCCCGATATTTTAGTCAGTGCTTCTACTCCTGATTCTGATCAACTTTCCCCAAGAAACCCATAGTCAAATCGCAAAAAAATTTTTGGGCTCTTCATACTAATTTAGCCGCTCGGCTGATCGATTTGTATGAAGAGTCCAAAAAATTTTTTTCAATTTGACTATGGGTTTCTTGGGGAAAGTTGATCAGAATCAGGAGTAGAAGCACTGACTAAAATATCGGGCACTAATAAAGTAGCACCTTATATAAAAAAATACAAGAATAATAAAGCGAAATTTCAGACATTTTGTGAATAAAAACATTGTTAGTTATCGTATTTTAGTTTTTTACTTGTTCTCATTTCCTTGCTTTCATACGGCTATTCTTTGTAGCCTCTTCTTTGACTTCCTTAATGTTTTTTTTTTTATAACCTTCAATATCAATTACCAACCACAATGAAAGGAAAGATGGGTTTAAGAACTATTGTATTGTACTTAGTTCTATTGAAAGACCTCGGTCTCATATTTTTTGGTATTTTCCCTAGTCATCTGTATGGCTTACCTTCTGTAAGTTATTGTTATGTATGTCTTATCTATTCCGTCTTGTGGAGAAAGGTTTAATCTAGGTAAAGGTATAACAAACAGCCGTCGATATGATCAAAGTAGGTACATCGCATGGAATGTATGAAAACAAACATCGGTGAATTTTGATAAAAAAAATATATGTTACGTGTTTTGATGGACACATAAAAATTCTCGAAAGGCAATACAATCCTATGACTAGATTTTGAGAAAAAATATATTTTCTGTAAAATCATCTGGGTATTTGTTCCATACTAAAATGTATGAAGAAAAAAATTATGTGATCTGTTTTGAACGAAAAAATGTATGTTTTATTTATCAGTTAAGTGATTCAATTCTCCAAAGAAACTGATTGAAAAACGTGTGGTGTTTGGAAGTTACAGTATTTTTAAAAATTCATTTTTTTATACAAAATACCCAATTGATTTTTACGAAAGTGAATAAGTGATTTTTAACGAAAATAATATATGTTACGTGTTTAGATAAACACTTTATAGTCCCCAAAGGACAATACAATCCTATGATTAGTTTTTGAGAAAAAAAATGTTTTGTAAAAAAGTCATGTAGGTATTCGTTCCATACTAAATGTATGGAGGAAAAATTAAAGTTATCGTTTGTACCAAAAACAAATGTGTACTTATTTTAATCATTAAATAGATCAAGTTCTGCAAAGAAATATTTTTGTTCTAAACGATAGTTTTAATTTTTTCTTCATGCATTTTAGTATGGTGCGTATACCTAGATGATTATTTCACAAAATATTTTTTTCTCAAAAAATAATCATAGGATTGTATTGTCCTTTGGGGACTTTAAAGTGTTTATCGAAACACGCAACATATATTATTTTCGTTAAAATTTACCAATCCGTTTTCGTAAAAATGTATTGGGTATTTTGTATAAAAAAATGCATTTTTAAAAATGCTGTAACTTCCAAACCCAACACGTTTTTCGATCAGTTTCTTTGGTGAATTTGATAAATAACTTAATTTATAAATAAAACATATATTTTTTCGTTCAAAACACAACGTTCGTTCGTCTCGTTCCCTCTACTTTAATTTTTTCTGTATACATTTTAGTATGGAACAAATACCCAGATGATTTTTCAGAAAATTTGTCTTTCTCATAATCTAGTCATAGATTGTATTGCCCTTTGAGAATTTTTATGTATCCATCAAAATACGTAACATATATATTTTTTATTAAAATTCACCGATGTTTTTTTTTTCATACATTCCATGCGGTGTACTTTGTTTGATACTATCAAAACAACAAGGAGACCATATCCAAAATGAAACAAAATAGCACTCATCACACTGAAAATCTTTAATCCTAAGACTTCGCTAAAATTACAAAAAAATACTCTCCATATAAAGGAGAATGGGCCATTTGCAAGGGCACCGTACCCAATGCACTGTAGCATTATGAATTATGTTAGTCTTTGTTATCATCATGGAGTAGTTTAATTTATCCTTATAGACAATACTGTCTAAGGCATACGCCTTAATTTACTTGGAGAAAAAAAATGTTTATTGAAAGATGAACCGATTTTTGTAATAATTAAATATTGGTTCCAGGAATGTACGAGAAACTAAGTTTTCTCCTTGTGAATTTAGACAAGTGCTCTCAAAACTCCTCCAGTAGCGCAACAATCCATTACCGACATAGTTCAAAATGCTACAATACACTTTGTGTTTGTGTACGCTCTTACCCATTGTCGTTAGGCCAAACGGCTGAGCTCTAAATAGGAATGAAATTTTTTTTTGCTATTTCAATAAAGTCGTAGAACAAAATTTATTCAGTATGATGCATAGGAGGTCTAGTTAATGAGATCCATAGATATTTTGCTACATCTGTTTATAGAGGGTGTAAAATGAGCACTGCCGACTTTAACAGGATATTCTACTGATGAAACTGACTAACTTTTCCTTTGGAACCTATACTGAATTTACGAAAAGAAGTTTTGAATTTATCATAGATTTTGATCCGCCAATCAACCAATTTTGTATGGAGAGTTAATTTAAAACACACACACTCAAGTCAGTGTCTTGACAGTGTCTTGTTTGTCTTGACGAGTCGGGAGCGAAAAAAATCAGTATAGGTTCTTTAGGATAAGGAGTTCACTTTCATGAGTAGAATCCACGTTTAAGGTTCCGTGAGTGGTCTTTTTACATCCTGCATAGTAAAATGCCAACATTTTAGGTCTTACCCCCAATAACCAGGCACCGAAGCACGAGCGTGTCTCCCTCGTGGTAGGGTCCAATCTTCCCCTCTACTTTGTTGTCGAGCTCGTCGAGGAAGAATGGCTCACTGGGCAGTACTGGAAGCAATCAGAACATGACCTCAGATAAGAGTGCGATGTAAAACAATATACGAAGTCCTATAAAATCTCCTTGTTTGACTTAAGATACCATTATACGATTATCCTCATTGTCTTTATACCTAAGACAATGAGGATAATCGTATAATGGACTCTTATTAGTTGAACAGTGAACTTTATTCTGAAACTAGAGTAGCGCCAGCGAATTCGCCTGGTTAAAATGTCGTGCGACGTCGTCGTATACGTTAGAGATCCAACTTTATAAAACTACTAGCGGACCCGACAGACGTTGTCCTACCCAAATGTGAATCTAAACCATCTAGGAATTCACTTGAACGCACACAAAATATTTCATTAAATTCAGCCTAGCCGTTAAGGAGGAGTTCTGTGGCATACACATGCACAGAATAATTATACATATATCTAAACATAATAATATGAATGAATGAAACCACTTTATTGCACAACAAAACAGGAAAATAAAATCATAAACATAAAAAAAGTTATACAGGTAGGCGGTCTTATCTATGTATCTATGCTATATCTTATCCTACCTCACCCACTTCTATATATTAAATAAGTCCTTTTTTATTATAGCCTTTAAGGACTGTATGTACCAATTTTCAATTTCATATCTTGAATGGTTTAGGCTATGCGTGTACCACGGTACCTATTTATAGAAAGGTATACACATTTTTTTTAGCTTGCTACTGATGGTTGCTACTAATAAATGGGAAAAAGTCCCATTAAACTTAATTATCGAAGTCAAATGGAAAATATAATATATGTTCAGATTATTAACTTTTGATATCAGAAGACAGTAAAGTGGCAGGATTTCTCGCAAGGTTCTCGGATTTTAATTAGTTCCGAGTTTTGGAACAACCTTATTTTCAATAAAAGAAGAGATGAAATTGTTGAGGAGCCACCTCAAGATATTATACCCAATTCAGAAGCGACATTTTTCAAACCAAAGCTTAAGTAAGGGCCGGCGGGTATACGTAGTCGGTCCCATAATGAATTGGCCTGATATAGTTCTACGCGACATGTCGATACATGTTATGTTGCATTGAATAGTACGGTTCTCAGACACTTTATAAACGAACACGCATGGACTTGACGAGCGTAGTTCAGTTTAGCAGTTTGTTTGAACAACAAGTGTCGCGTATTTTTTCAAAATGTCGAAAACCGAGTATCGAAGCGTCATAAAGTTTCTATTTAAAGAAGGCTTATCCCCCGCCCAAATTAAAGAACGATTAGATGGTGTGTATAAGGAGTGTTCTCCCTCTTATAGCACAGTAAAAAAATGGGTGAAAGAGTTTCGCCTCGGGCGAGAAACTGTCGAAGATATCGGCCATGACGGTCGACCGGTAGAAGTGCTGACTCCCGATACTATTGCTCAAATCGAAGAAGAGGTTTTGAGTGACCGCCGTTTGAAGATTAGAGAAATTGCAGCTAGACTTGGGCTCTCTAAAAGTACCGTCCATCGTGCAATCGATGAACATCTTCATATGAAAAAAGTCAGTGCAAGATGGGTCCCGAAACTTCTGTCAGCTGTGCAGAGACGGGAGCGAGTTCACTGTGCTGCCGAGTTTTTAGATCTTTGTGGAGAAAACCCAAAGAACGTGATCGAGAGACTAGTGACTGGTGATGAAACTATGGTGTTATATTATGATCCAGAAAGCAAGCGCGAGGCAATGGAATGGCGTTATAAGGGTGAAAAGCCGCCTAGAAAGGCAAAGGTGCAACAATCTACCAAAAAAATCATGTGCACAATCTTTTGGGATTTTCAAGGTATTTTGATGGTTGATTTTAAAGAGCGCAATACAGTCGTAAACGGCGAATATTATGCTTCATTAATATATAAACTGCGAGATATTATAAAGGAGAAGCGCAGAGGCAAACTGAGTAAAGGCGTCCTGTTGCTTCACGATAACGCCCCCGTGCACAACGCCGGTGTTTCGAAGGATTGCGATTATTTTTATAAAGCATTAGAAATGTTATTTCACCGATGTCAGAAGTGTGTCAGTATTGATGGAGACTATATTGAAAAATAAAAATAATTGCATTTAATTTTCTTTTTTATTTCATAGTTAGGCCAATTCATTATGGGACCGACTACGTACGTTTATTGAACGAGGAATGCTGCAGAAAAACTGTATAATTTATTTATACACAAAAATATATACGGAAACACGTAAAAACATTTTTTACAGAAAATAAAACTTTGGGAGAAAAGGCACTAGTCACCGCACCGTAAGATCGAGTAAAGCGTTATTTTATGAAAAGAAATACCTACGCGTAAATTCAAGAAACCGGTAAATCGCAAAACCGAAAGTTATGAAAACCGTCATTTTACACAAAAATTGATTAAATCCATGGAAGCGCATAAATCTAGGCCATTCGGGAAGCATCAGCCATGTTCAGACTTAATAGTTTCGTACAATTTAAACGATTTTACGGATAGAAACAGTATTTTCCTGAAATTACGGTTTACATACAATGATATTTTACTTAAGGATATTGCACGCTAAAGCAACGCGCCATCGTAGCGCGGCACAAGACACTATACGTAGCTATACATTAATGGTAAACGTCGTAGAAACAAACGAAACACAGCCCATCTCTTTCTTACGAATGGAGCGCGTGAATTGCTATTTCATATTACGTCATCTCGCAAGCCGAACGCGTGACTTTTGAGAACATAGCGATAGCGTGGAGTAGCATTTGAATTATATTTTTTTGTATTGGGCATCGTGAAGTAGTGTTTCAAATACTGCCATTCGTAATGTTTTCTGGAATGTTATACAATTGACTTAAATAGAATTCCAGATACATATAATGGGATTTTTAAATGACGGATATGAATATTTCAGGCTAAATTATTAATCGGGATAAATATGTCAAGTTGTCGACTTTTGTTGTACCGCTTAAAAAATTAAAACCTGACCAATAAAATCCTTTTAATTGGCTGTAGTTGGATAAAAATGTAAATAACCTTCATATATCTGGGGATCGAAACGAATCTAACAACACGTCGCAGTCCGAAATTCATCAAGCCGTCTTGGGTACAGGCGGTAATAATGAAACACATCTTCATACATAACACATACATAATAACATTTATACATACACCCGAAAAATATTATCTTCAGATTCGGCAGTATGGCTTTTACACTTAAAACATTTAAACAAAAGCGACTCCACTCTTTTGTTTTATGACTATGTTCTTGTCGCGTACCGACGCATGTCTCTTTCTGGCGCGCGTGAAAGAAAAGAATAGGAATACTCCTTAATAATTTACGATATTTATTGAAATTTCAGTGATTTTCTACTTTTTTTACACATTTTCGCGTGTTATCTTTTATAAATAAAATTAACTTACCGGTGGTAGGTCACACCATCTTTTTTTAGGGTCGTTCGAGTGTTATTTTGACAATTTTTCACGACACACTTCGGCATCCTCACTGCTGTGCGCTCAAAACACGACTAAGGTAAAAATTGTGCTCACATCGTATTTGAGCACAATTTTGCTGTGCCGTTTACAGCGCGCTGATGCAACGTCCATGTATAGAATGTCGTTGTTTACATAACTTAAATCGCGAATTAAGCATCGATTGATTGCACGAATTTTTCTTTCGTCAAATTGTTAGTTTGTGAACTAACGGATTACGCAATCTTACGATGACATACACAAATTAACAGGATGTAAAAAGTTCATATGTTTAATGTACATATGTTGAATTATCTAGTTCTAGTGGGTAATGAAGCATCCGACAAACAGGCAAAATATTTAAAGACTCATCCGTCGTCCGGGGTGGCCGCGAAAATAAACATTTAGATGTGTGTGGGATTCCAACGTAGACCAGGTGTTGCCAGAGTTTACTTTTAACGAGTTTAGTTCAGTGAATTCCAGCTGTAGAAGTTCAGTGTAAATTATGCTCTTTTCCAAGTTGAAAGGAATGTTAATTCTTCACTGGTAACTTTGTATGGTATGGAGGGTACACTACTTGTATCTATGTTGTCAGTTTTAATGTGGTCAGGTCACAAACAGAAGTGAATAATTTATTGAGTATTACGAGTTGCCAACAAAAGTGAGGTCTTTCACGGTGGAATCTAAATGAAGCTGGGAGGAGTAACATTTGATTGATAGGTACATTTTGATACTTCACATTGTTACTTTTTATTTTTATTGTAAAAGCGCCTTCGTGGCATAACAGCTAGCTCACTTGCTTCACATCAGTAGGTCACGAGTTTGATTCCCGGTGGAGTCCAACATTGTAGGACTTGGTTTGGTTGGTAGTTGGGTATTTTCTGAGTCCACCTAGCCTCCATTGCCACCATCTTATCTAAGTAAGCCCGCTTCCATCTTCGGCATTATCATCACTTACCATCAGGTTAGATGGTGCTAACGGCTAACCAAATGAGGATTTAAAAAGCATGTTAAGTTAGCAAAAACAATGTCTGTCCACCTGATGAAATTAAAAACCGTCTATTGGGAATTGGAACACCAGAGGCGTCACAAATGATTTGCCCACCCTAGAAGTATAGGCAGAATGACCGTTCGCAGTATGGCAGTAAACTATAAGGTACTATTTAATCACAGATTACATGACAGGTACACTACGATGGAACTTACCGACAACAGTGAGGTTAACACCGATGTTCCTGGTCTGAGATAGCGCGAAGTCAACCCTGCAGTGGTAGAGGGCCTGGTCGCTCTGCCTCAGGTGGGAGACTATGACGGCGGTCGGCTGCCTGTTGATGTCACCTCGGAGACGGCCAGACGAGTTGTAGGAGGGGCTCGACCATTCGATGCCGTTGCGGGTGTCGAAACTGGATGAAAAGTAGGAAGGAATTAGGATATTCTATTTGTAGTTAAATAAATAATAAATTATATGTTTAAATATGTAGATATAATATAAAACATCTAGAAATAGAGCAAATTAATCTGCCCTGGTTGGGAATTGAAGACACGACATCAGGATCAGAAGTCAAGAGTACTCGTTAGCGCAGCTACTGAGAAATCGAGTCAGTCAATCAACCTAATGGTTTCTTCCACGAAAAGCTTAAAAATGATGAACTTTTGTTTTTGAATTTACTATGTTGTAATCGGGTGTCTATAGTTAAAAATATTTAAAAAGTGGGCTGAAACTGTAAATAAAATTTCTCCCTAACACATAAAATGAATTAAGCATAGCCTTTAATTAATTTAATGTTTACTTCGCTTTGAATTAGGAAATTAGAAAAGCTATTTTAAATACTTAATTAACACGATGGGTACTTATAGCGGTTGTTGTTTAATTTAAAAAGTACTTTTTTCTGAGTTTTAAAAATGGGTGTCTATTTAAAAAGTATATTTCAACGTTTTTATAACTTTTTCATATTAAATATAAATTCAAACTATAGGACTACTCGAGCCTAGAGCTATTTGGTAAAAGAAGTTTACAAATTACGAGTAATAAACACCGAAAAGTTTTAAAATGTTGAAATATTTAAATAGAGTAGGTATGGCCTAACCTTCCCGAGGTATGAGAAGAGACACGTGCCCCTGCAGTGGGGACGATATGGGTTGTTAACGAAGGATTACCTGTAAATGGGTGCGTTGTTCTTGTACCAAACGAGCAGCATCAGCTCATCACCGGGAAGTTCTGGCGTGGAGTCGCACAGCAGGGTGGTGTTACCGCCTTCTAAGGCTTCTTGGTTGGACACGGGCCCTGAAAATTGGGGCGTTTTGAAGGCTTTTGTAAATGGAAGTGCCCTAAGTAACGCCGGCTGGGGTGTAACAGTAATGAGTAACAAGAAATATTATACTTTACGGTAGGAAACGGTAAGTGATTAACTTCTGTTAAAGACTTAAGTGAATTTGTTACAAAAATATTTTAGGATTTCTTTAAAAAGGAGGCCAATTCAGGTGATCAATATGTAGAAACGACATAATTTTTTGCTATTTCAGCAGTCCTTTTACTATTACCCCTATATAAGATAACCAAAGTGGTTAAACAAAATTTTGTGATACAATCAGTTTTTGAAAGAGTGTGCTTTTAAAGCCTTGCCGCCAAACATCAATGTTAATAGCATTGATGTGTTTCCGCATGAAGATAAGATAGCCAGTTCCCCATTGCGTTGGGGAATCTTGATGGTAAGCCCGCTTTCATCTTCAGCATCATTACCACTTCCCATTAAGTGAGATGATGTCAAGGGCTACAAAAAATTGGAATTGAATACCGCCATCTACAGGCAATCGTAACATCAGAGGCTGTACAAATGCGTGTGCATTACCTAGAAATACCGTTGGTTTGAAAATGTCGTTTGATAAAATGCCTGCTTTCTTCTTCTTCTTCCTTCCTAATTAGCTTTGTATTTGTATGGTTTCCCCAATATCAAGTGAAAAGAGTTAAGCTGAATTTATGAAATCTCATTCACTATAAGTTTGAAAGCTTTTACTATAACCTCGCTAAGAACTTATATACATATAGTAACCTGGTATTGTTCATTGTAATCATGTTTGGGTTTCCTTTAGTTATAACAGCGAACATTTACACAATATCAATATAAGGTGTATAGGAGAGCGTTTTATGTAATTGTAGGATACTATAGGCCTTTCTTTCTTGTCGTACAATCCTAAGAAATAAATGGCGGTTTTCTGTAACTGTACTTACTTCCAACAAAAAAGATAACGCGTGAACATTATAGTTGTCTGAAATCCTATATCTTTCATATAAGTACACTCGAGAATACCAGACTCAACTGATATTTCGACTGAGTCTGTAGTCAGTTGTAATATCAAATAAATGTAAAGGTAAATAGAATTGTGTTCAACCCCAGGAACGTATATTAGTACCGGTACTGTATCTAAATTCTTTGGTTCAACCATCCTAAGTATTTTTATTTAGTTTTAAAGTTGTTATGTTCAAGTTGCCAAAAAATTACGAGATCATATTTGTCCTTTTATTCAGGTGCTCATAAAAAAGGCTTTTCTGATATAATACTTCATTTCTTTAACATTATGGTTTTAAGTTTAAAAAAAATGTAGAAAGTTTCCACATCAATTTTAAACTTTTGATATTTCAGAGATAATATTCAAGGTAGATAAATTACGCTGAAGCACGTTTTGCAGAGGCATCTCAAACAAGGGATTTCGTTTGAGAAAAACGCACATAAAGCGTATGAAGTTTGCGTATAGCAAACAATTTTTGTTCTGAGCAGCAATTTTTGTTTTGACATAATATATTACATCTTTGTTTGTTGTTTCTTTGTTTTTATAACAAATCAAAATAAGACAGAAAAAATATACAAAAGCGAACTTCATCCTTCAAAAGTTACAAACACGACTTTAACACAGTACATTTTAAATTAATGACTTGTTAATTCCTCTCAAGGAAACATATTGTGCGAATGTTCATTGTTAAAAGTTCATTAGTCCCAATTCATTGATACTTCCAACTGTAGGCATAATTTAAGAGACCTCTCACTTACCGTCGGCTCCCGGTATGAATGCGTCGACAGGACAGTAAAGCAGCAGGATCAAGTATACTGGCGCCAGGGTGACGCGCACGCGCATCCTATGGGCCATCCATGCTCCCGCGCCGCTCACCCATTGGTCGGCGCCAATCTCGCATTCAACTGCACCACCAGTTGCGAGGCTTACGAATTAATCTTAGGTTTAGATCTAATTTGTGTGTGGTCCTAGTTGTTTTCATAATTTGTGTTGTTTATCTGAAACAAGAGAGTTTATGTCATTAAAAATATACAGAAATTAAGAGTGGGTTGTTAACAACTCGTAACTGCTGGGGCACAGTTCTCATCCTCGGGAAGGTTAACACGGGGCCCAAGACGATATTTGACAGTATTATACGATATGCCTCATAAAATATGTATTAATGAGCCCTCTTTGTGCACACCAAAATTCATGAGTACTTTTTAGGGTTGGACAAAAGTTCGGTTCGACATTCGGTATTACTGAAATTTGCCTATAGGTATTTGGGTATTTTACCTTTGTTTCGGTACACATTTCACCATTTATTATCATTATTCATTAATTATTCTTAGTTTTATTCAAATATAAAAAATAACATTTACGATAATGCGCAGTCGGTTTTGTAACTTGGTTACTTTCTTTTGTATTTATTTATAAATATCACTCTATTAATATAACTAATATGATATTATTTTACTATAATTAACATAATCATTATTTTACTATAATTAACATAATCATTATTTTACTATAATTAACATAATCATTATGAGAACGTATTAAAATAAACGTATAGGTAGTTCAGTTCAGTTAATTGCTCAACCATACTTGGTCCCAATGCCGATCTTCACCAAAGCTGTTCTACCCATCACTAGTTCCTTTGCAAAATCTTTCTCAAATGCGTTACCGAAAACCATGTCTCGAACTTTTAAACCCTAATGCTATTATTCCGTGTGATCTGCGACCGATGATACCAAACTTGTATCTCTTTTACTCGTATAAGTCCCTAACATTTCGCTCGATACAACTCTTCATAATCGGATTGAATGTGAAATGAAGCGAGAGATCAAATTGGATTACAAAGTCACGATTGTCCAAGAACCGCGCTATTGTTTGTTAAATAATCATTTACATAATTGTCTTTAAGGTGGTATAAACATAACTTATTTAAATTCATTGATATTTAAATAGGCAAGACACTCGTAAGTACCTGATAAAGGAGCCTGGACTGTGATCATTAGATGTGATATTGAGTTTCACTCCATCTCAATAAGAGTATTTTGGAAGAGGAAATCCAAAGGCTGGCCACTCTGAAATCCTTCCTGTTAAACTCTTGATTCTTTCTAGCTTTTAAGAAAACAGATTTTTTAAAATTGTTTGCGCTCGATTCATTTTACCTGAAATTAACGTTATCATCACATCACGTTAACACTAGACAGATAATATAATCAAAGATTATCTATTTCCCCTTTTTATCTGGTATGAAGTAGGAAAATAGATAATCTTTGTAACCATTAATTTAGCTCACCATCTTCAGCCCGCAGGCATAGATTATAATCCCGCGTCAGCCACGGAACACGCAACTCAGATAAAAGTTTTCAGCTAAGCAATATTTCACTGAACCCCAAAGTTTGTAGCGCAAATAAATTTATCTTCTCCCGAAAAGATATCGAGACATGTCCCCCAGATTTGTATGTCAACTTTCTCAAATCCTTTTTGGCGGTAATTAAACTTTTTTGCCCTTTTTTTAAGATTATTAAAATGAGAAATTCAAAGACAACCCACACTTTTAGAAGTCTAATGATCACCGGTCTTTCTAAGCTCTCAAAACAGCGAGAGGTATCGATTTTCAAAAGTTTTAATTTATATCAGTTACAGGATCTGGAGTTAGGTTATATTTACCGTATTTCGAGAGGTTATTCAGTACGATATGAGCGGTAGTTAAGCCACTGTTGAATTGTTTTAGTACTGTTTGTTACATCTTCTATTCCGTAAATTTCTGAACTGATTTAGGCTATTGCTGCCTATACTCGCAATAGCAATATTTTCTGAATTACGACTATTATTGGTAGCCTAAACCAAGTGAGTTATTAATAAAGAAATTAAGCGTATTATTTAATTTGTAGATTTATTCATATTTTTACAAATAGTCGATTAAAATAATAGCAGGTAATTTGAAGCATTTAACGGTCAAAATACATACATATATCCGACAAATAATAGGTAAGTTCGCTTAGCTAACTTATTCTCAATTATTAGTTTTGATAGTTAAATATATTATTGAAACCATCACTTACGCCGTTCCTTTTTTTCCACAATACACATCATTAATAATTTACCAGTTGCCCACGCACAAATTTAAGAAAAATAACCAAATGTATGTACTTATATTGTGACTCAGAAATTCTTATGAGATCAGCATCCATTTTTGATGTTAGATACAGTTCGTGCCACGCTAGCTTACGGTCGTTTTTATTTTAGCAAAGTGACTTTTACATGGAAGCGGGGCTAATGAATTTAGGGCGGTGATTGTACGTATAGTACGAGATTCACTTTGCTAATGAACTTACGACAAGACAACAAGGCCTAATGGAATGCGGTAAAATGGACATATTTTCATTAGAAACAATTAAGGCTAAGAGATACATGTTTAAAGGTTATAGACCAACAAGGAGTACTTTAATAGGTTAAATTCGTAAAGTATCGTACCATTAGATAAAATAATTGCTTGAGAAGTTTGATATTTGTTTTGATTCTTACTGAATCAATTAAATGGTCAACAACGATTAGGCACCAAAACATTAAGACGACAAAAATGTGTGCGACTGAGTTTATGCCACAGAAATATGTGCGAAAACATTTATTCGACAAAAATGTGTGTGACTAGAGTTTAAGGGCAACACACGAGTTGTAATTAACTTATATACTAACTTCAATGTCGTAGGTCAGTGTTTTTCAATCTTTTTTAATACACGACCCTTTTACAAGTAAAAAAATTCTTGCGACCCCCCCAAGGGCCATACACATACAAAATGTTAGTGATTTGAAAGACTACGTTTATAATTTTCTTCAATTAGAAAGTGATTTAGTTATTAACGTCTCCAGAATATAATTACGTTTTAACAAATTGTTAAAAAATAAACAGGCCAAGCCTTCTCACTGAAATTGTATTATTCATTGCAGTGTAGGACCTCTAAACACTTACTTTTTCTTTTATCCATGACCCCTTGAAAAAGGCTTCGCGACCCCCCGGGGGATCGCGACCCAAAGGTTGAAAAACACTGTCGTAGGTTATCTTTGACTATTGAACATGAACAGCAATGTTGAGCAGCGGTGAGCGGTGATTCAGGATTGCTTCGGCGGTTTGTGCCGTGCTTCGTATCCTGTTGGATACGTCGCTGTGTCATTAATATCATCTTCATTAACCCCGTCAAGTTACTATCTTTTTTCTGACCAGTTTATTTAAAACGTAGATACATTGGATTCACGTTATATACAGGATAGAACAAAATAGTTGTACGAGGTACGACCCGTTATTTATTGTATTTATTAGAAGCTTAGTTTAATGACTCTTTCACTTATTTTGTGACGCTCTGTGTAGGTAGTGTAATATAATATGTAACGACAAGACGCTGCAAAAAATATAACCAAGAGTAGAACTATCTCGTCACTAATATGATGAGATGATGAATAATATTATGTTCGTTTAAACTGAATTTCAACTGAATGCCTGATATCAACACACCGAATTAGAATCAATTATTTAGGAGGTACCAGGATGTTAGACCGTTATACCTAGCATTAGTCAACAGCAATGAATGAATGCCTACGAAATATCATTATTTTATAATGGTGTATAATAAAACTAGAGTCAGCTTGTTTAGGTCAAAGCAACGTATTGATATTTTTATAATGACAGATACTTTATAATGGCCATACCTAAGGCGATCATTAACATTCCGGCCCCAGGGTTGATACAGGGATCAAGTTCGCAAGGTACTCGTAAGCTGGATACGTATACAACTGGATGCTCACGCACGGCTAAAGACCCGATGGTAGCTACTGTCCGTTCTTCAGGCATGCGTGGACATGCATCCAGTGATCATCCATCGAGGAGCGTGCAGTGCATAAGCATCCATCCTGGAGAGGTATTTTTATACCCTGTATTTGGATCGAGAGCTTTAATTTATTTTCCTAAACAACTTTTCCCGAGGAACCCATACTTAACTCTCAAGTGCATGGGCTAACTTTGTATGGTGAGTCAAATACTTTTTTTGAGAATTCAGTATGGGTTCCTCTCCTCTTTTGAAATTTCCCGCCTCTGAAATTTCCGTGACCTATGTCAAATAGGTGAACATACATGACGAAGAGTAATAATTGATTTTAAAATTAATATTTTAAATTAATTCGAATTAATTCTTGAGCACAACCCAAAAAAATCCCAGGGTTTCTTGGATATTTATTGAATCTGGATCCCAAATACAAAAAAACATAAAACAGCTTCAACCGTTTCCATTGCCTGTTTCATATTTTATGTAAGTATTGTTTATTTATCACATTTCCTGCATTACGGCAAGTATTTTGCCGTATTTCGGTATGAGGCAGTGCGGCAGCTTGTTTTCCTTGTTTTACGCCCGATGCGGTGGTGATTTACCTATGTTACCGTACATGTAGAAAAGAGACAGTAATATTTTCCATATTGTTACCATGAGTATAATAATTTTCTACAAAAAAAAAATATGTTAACGCACAGTCAGGAAATTATTTTCATCCAGGGCGGTACGGCAACTATTTTGCCGTACCCCCCCAACCCCGCACCTCACTGCATGCGCTTCAGTGCTTGGCTATATATATATCACATATATATCACATATATATCATATATATATCATGCATAAAACACATCTCACTTATGAGATGTGTTTTATGCATGATATATTTTTTTGCGTAAAATACGAAAAAAGAATGAGACGTTTACAAAAAAATCTCAGTAGCAAGAAAGAAACTTGTACACATTTTTGTTGATACGTTTGTTTGTACAATATGCTTGATAAGATAACCAAGCAAAATAGATACCTAACCCTTTATTTACTTTAGGTACTTAAATATTTTTAAAATTGATGTTGCTTGTTAAGAGAATTGTATTGATTTATACACCGTATTTTTTTATGTTGTGTTGATAATAAAGAATATCGATAAAAATATTGGTTGCCTATTTAACAAGTAAAGCCCATCCCTAGCATTTTATCACTTCTATGCCGTAAATGGCTGATTTTGAAAAAAACCCTGTTTCTTTCGAAATATCTTACAGAACCCCGTGCTACCGCAGCTAGGTATACACAAGGATGTAAACTATCTATTGGTTTAAAAAACACCTTAATATAATGAGTTTCCACATCTGTATGGACCTTGGAAGTCAGGTCCTGGTACGGCAAAATAGAAGCAGTACCGCAAAGCAGGCAATATAGATACGGGCAGTATTTGTCTCGTACCGCACTGGCAGTAAGTTCAGTTCTAGCGCCAACGCAGGAAATGTGTTAATACTGAAGTCTAATATCTACTTTTTATAAGCTGAAATTCGTAAAAATTAATCTCGTTTTGCGACAATTGGGTTAAAAAAAGAAAATTGTATTGATTAACTGTAATAGATGAGTTTACTCGTAACTATGCCCAAACCGCTTGATGGACTTTGGATTGCGGTGTGACTTTCAATTAGTATTATTCCCCCGAGTGACATTACGGACTTTTTGGTTACGTGGTTATAAAATTTTTGTGAATTTAGTTCGTTTAGGTCATTAAGAGCTAATACTTTCAGTTTCGATTTAACGTTATTATTTTACATAAGCCTTAGTTTTATTCTACTTAATCGTCCATATTTTAATGCAAATATCCAATTTAATTCCTCGGGTCCACACTTTGCATATAAACACTAAGTTGTTGAAAGGAATTTTCAAATTACACAGGATCTACCAGTTTGTGGCGTCTCGGTAACTATGTAAACGGGGCTATTTTATGAATTTTAAAACTGACTAATGGCTGTTTACGTTCTCAGTTTGCCATAAAGGTAATATAGCGAGATAAGTTACGTATGAGAAATCTATGTATGGCCATATTCAGCGTCATTTTATCTCTTTAATTAGAAAAAAATAGAAAAGTTTATTTTACCTAAGTTGATACTCGTGATACTCGACATCTCGATACAGAGAGATGAGTTGATAATAACATTGATCTCCGAGACATCAATCAGTTTTATGAAGAAAATTCCGTGTTTATATATTTTCTCGAGATAATTAATTTTACTTCGTAAGGCTGCACAGTGTATGAAGCCTTTTCATCAGGCCGAGTTAACCACTTTCTTAAAAAATATATAATAGTTGCCACCCAGTTAGCATAAACTTAACATATGCATATAGTCTATAAAATCTTAGCGTTCTCGAAAAATATGTAATAATTATTTAAAAAAGGAATATAAAAAATGTTGGCGTTTTATTATTGCATATTTTTCGTGTAACACATAAAAATTGGACCTAAAAACTGACTCAGTGGCGTAGTGGTTTTAGTGCTCCTTACACAGAGCATCATGGGATCGATCCCCACCCAGGGCAAACATTTGTATTATGAGGAGATTTGTTTGCTCTTTTAATACTAAGTACAGTATATTAGTCTCTGATTCCTTATTACTTTATCATATGGCACAAAATCGCTTAAATAAAGTTCCTAAAATACCTACAGGGAATGCTAGTTTGGAGCCGTGTTTTATTGGTCCCGGAGTTTACGTATACGATTTTATTAATTACGGCAACGAAGTTGGTAAACTACCTCGTTGCTTATGTAACTGTGACATGTAGGTAATAAATATTTTAAAGATCTTCGAATAAAATGAATAGACAAGTTAATCAGGATGTAACAGAATAGGTGTATCCGTTTCAACTCAGGTAAGTTAACAACTTTTGTACGACTTCTTACAAATAATCAGTTGTTTGCGAAACTTTAGTAGAGAGTTTTTTTTTGGGAATTGGCTATGAGTTTCTTGAAGACGACTGTTCATAATGGTGAGGAGAATCTCCAGTTAAGGACTCCTACATCTATTTTTATACAAACTGTGTAATCAGGTTATTTAAGTTTTCACTATACGAGCTTAGGGTGATTCGGATATTTTCATACTGAAGGGATATCACAAAATCTTAGGGCTCACTTGAAAAGATCAAACTAAATTCTCGAGTCAAACTAGAGATGGAACGTGTAGAGTGGGATCTTATTTAAATGCCCCTTATATAAAGGGTTATCCCTTGGCCCTTAGGCTGGCGAAACTTATGCGTTCGGCTCTACAAAGATATTGTTTAACGTATCTAATATCTCCAAAGGTCTTTTAATGTCTCAAAGTCCTAAGATTAATAGTGAAATATGGGTATCCCTACCTACCCTTCTGTTTGTCTCAGACAGAAGACATTGTACAGTTACGTTTATTTTAGGATGGTGTCAATATTCTGATCTAACTCCAAAGACTAAGTATTTATTTAATAAAAAGGAATAATAAGTAGGATGTTTTGCAAATAAAATTTAACTTTGCCCCAAGAAACCTATATAGAGTCAGATAGAGTATATAGTAGTAAGTAAAGTATTTGAGAATAAATTACGATTGCCACTTTCATTATAATATATTAGCTGATGGGTAAACTTTATAATGTACGTTTTTTTACCATAACAATTAGGTAGCTTGCTTAAACAAAGTTATGAGTTAAAATAAAATGGCCATAATTTTAATTTCACTCTGTACAGAATGAATGTTGTGATTACCGGCAAGAGTATTAAGTATTGAGGTATTGAGTATTGAACCCAGCTCTAAAATTAGAGAAGGATAATTTAGATAACTTTTAGCGACTATAGATAACTTATTAAATTATTAATTCCGAGTAGTTACGCTTTAAACATTAATAATTTCACGTCCGTTAGGTGTAAAACTAAATCATCTACACTTGACCGCGGGTGATACCAGTCATCTATAATCTATATATTGGCTATAGACGATTGTACCACACGATAGCAAGGAAGGAAGGAAGCATTAAAAATGGTAATAAGACAGGATGTAAAATGAACTCTCCAGAAAACTAAGACGCAGGCTTCTTCCAACATACTGAACAGATTTTCCGGAGGAATCCATATCGAATGCTCAAAAAAATTTACTTACCATTTAAAGTTGGCCGATCAGCTGAATGATTTGTAAAAAATGACAAAAAGAATCTAAAAGATTTAAGTATGGGTTCCCTGGAGTTATTCTGTATGATGAGTAGAACCCAACCCCCGTTAAAGTTTTCGGTACAGATCTTTTTACAGTCTGTATATAAATGTAAATAATTATTAATACTAGGTAATGTTATGTAATTTAAAATGTAAAAATTTTAAAGTTTTAATTTCTGCGTCCCATAATGAAAAAAAAAGAAACACATAGAAAACAGTGATCTGAAGATTTGTAGCTCTATTTAATAACTCACATTGGCTTCGAGAACGCTTCATAGTAATAATAGTAAATATTGGTTGAGGTTACGAAATTTCTTCGCAACGCTTGACCAGCCATGTTGACTGCCATGGCTGACCGCTAATAACATTATATGCCGTTTTTTTTAAAATTTATAATGACCCGTAACTGGTTTACGGAATGGGCAGACAACTCAGAAGAAGACAAGGGGTCAAGAATATTTTAATGACAGTAGATACCTATAGTACAAGATGGATGACTAGCTTTTGGCAAAGCGTTTAATATAAGCGTTCAATAAAATCCGTTGGTCCATCAATGTTGTCATGGCCTAGATAGGATGGAGATCTTATACAAAGTGACTTTTTATGGCGGATGTGCACATATCCAGACTAATAGTTAAATGTGTAAATTTTGTTCTTCCACTTTTGAAATAACCCTAAAGTTTAAAAAAAAAAAAATAATAACAGGCAACTTTTTACTCGTATGTAGGGTATATAGTATAGTTCCAAACTGAGACTACAAACGGTGTCTCCAAGTACTTGTTTGTACTCCAAGTACTGTCTGTTTGGAAGAAGAAGAAGAACCACTTTTATTGTTTTATGACAGATTCACACCCCGGCGCGCCATTGTTTACAACATAGACGTTCATGTTTGTACATATGTAAATGTATGCGTAATGTACTAGGGTTGAATCGAGGTTCAATTAGCCCTCATTATTATTTATTGTTAGTTAGACTTTTACAAATAAAGTGCAGGCTGTATACACCAGACAAGGCTGTATAGACTTAGAAGCCTTTAGCTCTTTCTTAAAAAAATAAAATTGTCTTTGATTAATAAACTGTGCTTTGGTTTGCCAATCCCTTGACACATCGGTCACACCAGGGGGGTGAGGTAGCCTTCAGAGAGCGGCATCCCTGCCGCTCTCTGAAGGCTACCGTGTCCATACTGTATAATGTCCTTATACTGTGTGACAGATTAAAGGCTGTTTTGGTGTACAGTCTTTGAGTTTGAAGAAGAAAAATATATCCTAATGACAGTATCCATATTATTGTGTATGACTTCGAAGCCTTACTCCCAAGACTGAGAACTGAGGTTCGTTGTTATCACAAATAATGTATCTATAGATGAACATTTAGCCAAATTGAAAAGTAAAATGATTTCCCTCTATGGTCATCGATTTAAGTTTTCTCAATTTGTTTGTTTTTTAATCAAATGATTGCACATTTCCGTGAGATTTACGTTAAAAAAATGTTATAATGGCATGTCATCCATCAACTCGCATCGATTAAAAGAGCATTCGATTAAAGTTGAAACATGACGAAACGTAACCTTGATTACTGGATTGAATTAGTCACTTTTAAAATGTTAAGTCATTCACTGATGATGTAAAATTCGAGTCACAGAGATTCAATGTGAAATTCAAGATGTCCTTGAAAAGAGGTACTTATTTTTATACTTACGTGTTTGGCGTTAATTATACCCATATTACCTACTAATTAACCCAACTCCAATGATATCTGTATTTCATTATAAAGTCTATTTAATTTTTAATAAGTTACTATTTCGTTCGTATCCAGTAATATTTTATCAAAAGAAACCAAGTGTTAACCCAACTAAGCATTGTTGATAAAGGGGCTCTATACAAACCACCGCACGAAGGCATGGGCTTACCTTTGTCGCCGAAATTGATGTCGGTAGTATAAACTCCCTGTCTATACATAATGCCGCGTTAATATGTTATTTACGAGTTCAGCTTTGGTGTGGTAGTGTTTAGATCCACGAAGTAAGGGTAGTCTCGAATTTTCTTCTCAAAGTCAAATAATATTGTTATTGAATCAAGTAAACAGAGCGTTTTTATTGAACCAAAAAACTCTATTGCCAAAGTTGTTTTTATAAAAAATATCGAATGTTGCCTAAGGACCTTTTATCTCTTGTGGTTTCGGAGGTCACAGTATCAAAGTATAAAAACACTATGTACAGATTAAAAAGCTAAGCTAGTTAATTTTTCTTACTGTAGTAGTTATAAACAAATATGCTCTTTGCCATCGACCCGAGCATTTTCAGTATAGGAATCATGGAATGTCCGTTTTTAAATACTGATATTTTTGCCTCGTCTTCAAGTCACAGGAGAATTTAAAAGGAGAAGACGTCTACCTTAAGTTTATCTCGAACACCTCTAAAAGGCTATATTATCTCGCACCCTGTACTATCTCATGCGACAGGCGACAACATTACACAGTTTGTCCATTTGCCACCGACACTGTGTTCCACCGACAAAATACGGGGTATTACATAAATCACGCCCGTTACTTATAGCGCATCATTTTTAGGGATTCATTCAGAGGCAGAATGTCCGATTCGTAAAATAGCTTGTATAATTTAGTGACTATAGATGTACTTATGTAATCTAAATGTGGATCATAAACTTACTTGAGGCTGAGGTGTGTTCCGCCCTACATCCTGACTGAGCTAATGTAGTATTCTCCTTGAATAAATAATGGGTTAAACTTTCCATGTAATGCTAAATGTTTCTAATTTTCGTTATTTCAGTTGTTGTGTAATTGGGTTATTTTCAATTAGAATTCATGAATAATAATTATGTTGGTAAAATCACAGGTGTATTTGACGCAACCGTTATCTTCAGTCGCCAATTTTAATTTATTCTATCATCTTATCGGTTAAATAGTAATTATTTGTTCAACGAGTGAGCAAAATTATTTTTTGCTACGAGTGCTGGCTTTAAATCACGAACTAGCGAAGTAGTCTAGTGAGTGATTCTAATATAGACTACTGACAACAGTGAGTGATTTAAAGGCACGAAACATAAAAATAACTTGCTCTTGTGAAACATACGACTTTTCACCACGACCAGCGAGAAAGGTAAAAACGTAGTTGATTCAATTCTCTTTGGAGACGATGGTGTCGATTCCGTGTTTACGATTAAACTTATTTGACAGGCTAAACTTAATTTAAGCATCATATCCTTGTCGTTTTGATTCAGAGAGAAAAAGACAAAACGCTTAAATTAAGTTTAGTTCTGTCAAATAAGTTTAATTGTGAAAACCGAATCGACACCAATATAGTTTTTTATTATAATGTTTTTAATTTAGAGGTTGCGTTCGGAAACTGCGCTGCTTGTCATTTTTGTGAAAACGTAAGATGAAAAATTAAACATGATATTTTTAAGTAAGCGATATTAATATTTACTGGTACATATTTATTTTAAATATTACGTCTTTAAAAATGTGATAGCACAATTTATAAACTTAAATTTCATTAAATACATACAACATTTTGTGCCTATGAGTTAAATCGCTAGACCAAAATGAGTTTCTGAACGAACCATCGCCAATATTTTTCAGCGCCGCGCAAAAGGTGGTATTCGAAATTCAAATCACTTTTTCTCACGCTCACGCAAAACCGCTTTTGCTGCGAATTTTTAGGGACCAAAGGCACTCTTTTCGTGCTCAGAGTGCGCGAATAAAGAAAAGGGAATAAAGTAATAAATAGTATATTTTAATGTGTTACGTAAGAGGAGACAAGATGAAGTGACAAGATCTTATAAAAAAAACGAAGTTAAACGACAGATTGCTCTACAGATGGCCTATTAAAAATCTAAAGGAGTTTCAACACCCTCCCATAATAGGACATCCTGTATAGTGTTTAACAAAAATAAATGATCCTTATCAAAAATTTCCCTAATGACAATATTGTATATTCTACTAAAAATAATTCACATTATCAAAAACAAAAGACCATCTAACTAACGTCATCAATTAAATATAAAAACAAAAGACACATAAAGTTACAATTACTATAAACCTAAACCTAAAAGTATGGTAAATTTAGAATGTTTAATCCTAGGCAATGGTTTTGTTAGGACGTCTGCCACCATATCTTTTGTGGGTATATAATGTAATTTTACTTTATTTTGTTGTACAGCATCTCGTATGAAATGATGACGAATGTCTATGTGTTTTGTCCGAGAATGGTAAGTATTATTTTTTGTTAGAAATAGGGAACTTTGATTGTCACAGTAGATCGTCACAGAACAGTCGGTTTCGAGGAAAGAAATCAAAAGCGATTTTAGATAGATCGCCTCTTTGCAGGCTTCTGCAAGTGCCATGTATTCGGCCTCGGTTGTTGACAGCGCTACGGTTCTCTGTTTTCGAGCTTCCCATGAGATGGGCATACCGAAAACAGTGAACAGATAGCCTGTATAGGAACGCCTATCGGTAGCACTATTCCCGTAGTCGGCGTCCGAGTAACCAATGAGGTCACCGACAGAGCCTGGTACCGAACGTACACTACCCAATTTCAAATCCTTTGTTGCCTTAAGGTAGCGAAGGACTCTTTTGGCAGCTTTAAAATGTCCCTCCTTTAGTGTTAAAAACGATGTTGTCGTTTTTGTTGAGAACATTGGGCCTCTCTCATAAATTACCAGTTTGCATAGAGGGTGTAACGAAATTGTGTAGCAATACTAGGGGACAACTTGTTTAACATCTTTTCAAACCTTTCGATCAGCTCGTTGACTTTCTATGGGCAGTTTGCAAGGTATTTGTTATTTTTATTTGAAGTAACCCAACATAAATATTGGCACAGCTTTTTGTACACTTGTTTAATATTTTGTACACTTGTTTAAGGGTTTACCGTTCCTGTCTCTCGTTTAGCGCGATTTTCTTTACCCTTAAGTATTCATGACGTTTTAAGACTAGGACAATATGCGCTTAAATCGAGCTCTTTTCACGGTGTGTCAGGGTGATACTAGCTGAAAACCGCGCAGTTTTTGCTCGACCTAAGCTGACCTAGTCTACTGATATTTCGTTTCGGTTATACTATGATGACCTTATACCGTTGACGTGTCGTTTTTCTTTTTTTACGGATCATAAGCGCGATCTCAATTATAAAATTGACCACATTTTCGCAGAACGCAGTGACAGGTGCGTGGAAATTGTTCAAACGGCTGGGACTAAGGATTTTAAAAATCGCTGTTCAAAAAGAATCCCGAAGATATCGGAGCTCACCAACAAGCTAATGGAAGAAAGAGATAATTTAGTTCTCTAGTTCTGCAACTCAGTAATACGTAATACTCGTATTTAAAAGGCGACTATAAAGGCTTAAAGTATCCGCTAAGACTGAGGACGGCAGGTTCGTATCGATTAAGCTGAGTTGTTGGTCTTCTCAACCTAGGTTGAGAAGTTCTACTGACATAAACCTTCCTATCAGTAATATGGCTAAAACCCAAGAGCTACATTGACTCGACAAAATACCGAAGTTAAATATCTCGGACTTACGCCTGTCCGAGATTCTGAAACAGTTTGGGTGATGATGGAATTATGATTGAGTTTCTGAAAGGAGGTGGAAAACCGGTACTGCCTTTTTTTGGGTGCTGTCGGCCATTTATCGGCAGGATAAAATATATATTTAAATAAAGGTATACAGTTAGAAAATATATATTATTTCAACGGTGTTTGTATTACAAAACCTTTGCAGAATTAACAACTTCAGTTTTATATTTATATCTTGCTCTAAAATAAAGCAATGAAATTATCGACTTCTTTACTTAAGTCTTTTCATTGTTGTTCGGAGTCGGAGAGCATTGATTTAATGGCGACGTAGGTTATACCCACACGCAATTTTCACCTACAATTTAGTCATAAAATATGAAATAATATTAGAAAACATTTATGATAAGGCATGTAAGCCTGTACTTAATAATTACTGTGAAACGCCTATGAGCTTGTCCGAGTAGACTTTGAATGTAAATAAACAGCTTGACAAGCTCGTTGGATACTCAGTTTTCCAGATAATTCTTAACAGACTATTTTATTAAATAATTTTTATTTAATTTTTAATATCATATTATTATTTAAAATAAACCTTCTTAGTGTTCCTCTGCATCCTACAATGAACGTATGTTCAAATTCAAGTTTTCATTTTCAAGTCAGTTAATCATATACTTATTGAAGCTGCTTTATAAGCGTATTAGAAGAGTAATTGCGAATAGCAAAATTTTTTATTTTAGTATTATGATAATTTCTAAAAACGGCTTATCGCGGTTTAGTAATTAAATTAAAGGCGTTTATTAGAAAACCGCGGTCTACATAGTATGTGCCTGGATATTGTAGGCAAATAGTATGTTATTAAATGTTAATTAAAATACTACGCTAAGAAGATGTCAAGGACATGTCAACTGCAAATTTGAAAAATATCGCGTTGAAACCTACATATACACTACACAATGAGATGACCAAATTTTCGTCCGGAAATGCCAAGGCGAGCAAGCTTCGTTCGGGTCAGGGCATTCCAATTTTAAATCTACTTTTAGAGGTTTTACGGTGCGTGGGCGCCGAATAACTATCGGATTCGGCTCTCGGATTGGTCGATATAACAAAAAAATTACCCGCGAACTGAGCAATTTTGGGTTGATTTATTTTATCTATGTCAACGATCTATTAATGTCACTGTCACCATTGTTGCGTATTTTAAAGCAATGAATATTGTTTGATGGTGTTGCCTTATTATACAATGTTGGCTAAAATAATTCGACACATCTAGAAATCTTGATATGATAATAATTAATTAGTATTTTCATTTATTTTTTAATACGTTTCATTATGAACTTAGTATTCCCTCTAATAAAATTCTGACCAACATTTCCCAACACACATATTGTCGTTATTCCAAAAAAAAAAAGAAAAATAATTCTACTTACATATAATTCGATACAAGAATTGCTTGTTACCATGGTGAGGAGAAGTCTCTTGTCCTTCACTTATTCGGTTACACTATTTTATCTTTGAAATTATAATTAATTATCACACCCGATCTTAAATATAGAGATCCATTTACAAAATGGAAATTTTCTAATTTAATGGATTTCGAAACGCAAAATCTACTGCCTCTTAGCAATTATCTCTCTTTACTGGTACAGCCAACCAGCCTGACACGGCGACAAGACAACTAATTATCTTATCGGCATTGATCTACGGTTCACCAGATCAATTAATACCTCTCAAAGAGTTTATAATTACATGATTATGAAGAAAATTATTAGCAAATATATTCATAGGTTATTCATTTGTTGAGTTCATTTCGGGAAAAGGAACCCTAAAAACTCAAGATAGGTATATTTTAGCTTAGATGCCAGTCTTTCGTAAACAACTGTTATATTATGCATTTTTTTTTGTCCACAATTGGCCCTTTGTTTATTATCTCACCTAATGGTAAGTGATGTTTGGTGAAAGACTTAGTTAAGATGTTGCCAGCTAGCCAGGAGGGCTCAGAAAATGCTCTACCGCCAACCAAAACGAATCCTGTTGAACCCCGCCGGGAATTGAATCTGCGACCTACTGATGTGAAGTGAGCGGGACACTAGCCCTAGTGCCCACTAAGGTGGTTAAAATTACTTGACTTATGTACAATTCATTACTTTGTTGGTGAGAACATAAATTATATTATTTTAACGTCATATAGTTTGGCTCATATCAAAGAGCTATCACCATTCTGAACATCCTGTATGTATAGTTTGTGGAGGCTGTATTTAATACGTAGATAAAATCTTAACGTCAATCTTATTCCATTGATCGAACGTTTATGATAAAAAAGTTGTTTCCGATTACCGCTCAAGGCGTGTTAATCCGATAAGATTACTACAAGATTATTTGAGCGTAATGAATAAATAACGCATCTATTAAATTTCGATTAATTTATAAGGTAAGTTTAATACAAAGAACTAACAAACTTTCAAAAGGTTTTGTTAAAACATTATTGAACTTCTTACTTCCATTCTGCATGGAAGAACAATAAAGTTTTAGTACCTTCAGGATAAAAAACTTTATACTACCTAGGTATACAGTTCCAAAAATATGGCAATCATTGTAAACTTAAGTAGAAGATACTGTATAAAGAATCATACTTTAAAAGTTACACCAAAGTTGGATAGATCAAATACTTTTTTCGATTTTCTAAACTTTGATCATTACGTCTGAGTTTGAAATTAATGAAACTCCGAAATTTTAGTGGAAACAGTAAGCTTTTGCTTCAAAAATTATTAATATTAAGTTTTCAAATACTATAGTGGTAATGTTCACTGGTGTGTGTATGTGAGTTTGTTTATTTGTCTGTACATGTAGTCTAAACTTCTTGATGGATTTTGGAGTGTTCGATTTTCTAAACTTTGATCATTACGTCTGAGTTTGAAATTAATGAAACTCCGAAATTTTAGTGGAAACAGTAAGCTTTTGCTTCAAAAATTATTAATATTAAGTTTTCAAATACTATAGTGGTAATGTTCACTGGTGTGTGTATGTGAGTTTGTTTATTTGTCTGTACATGTAGTCTAAACTTCTTGATGGATTTTGGAGTGTGTGGTGTGGCCATAAATGTCAGAAGATAAAAAGCAGTTGAATTTTTTAATTAAATTGGTTACTTTATCACTTCTTAAGTATGTATTGTATATTATAGTTTATCCTGCTCACTGTTATTCTGATGAAACATGTAAGTACTTATCTTAGTAAATATTGTTTTAATAAGTTACTTATGTCACGATAATATAAAATAGACCTCAGCGAGGTTTATTTCCAACCACTCCCCTCAAAATGTTCCCATAAAATATATAAACAGTCTGTTAAATTCATAAGTCTTCAAAGAAAATCATACTACAAATATTTCTTACAGCAATCCCAAAATTTGGAACCTTCATCCGTTAAATATACTCAAACTCAGACCATATTAAGCAGACCTTAGCGATTTATGTTCCCAACCACCCACTTTCTTTCGTGTCTGAATACAACAAAAGCAAAATACAATTTAATTTATAAACACAACAATAAGTTTATTCACCTGTTTAGATGATTTTGTATGCATGGCGTCGGGAAGGTGGAAGATGGTATTGTAAACATTATGGAAGCGCATTCAGTGAAGCTGTTTCAACTCGCACCACATTACGAATACTCGAGACTTTGCTTTCAAATGTCCATTATCTTTTGTTTGTGTTTCCACCTGGAAGATAATGCAACTCCGCATGAGAAACGTTTTATTATTTCTTTCCTGTTATTTTTTTCATATCTTTGAATCGAATTTGAATATATACGTACTCTCTCTGGGGTGAAGTGTCAAAGACTTTCACAGAATCATTCAGGACGGCGAATTGGCTTGTTTGCAATAATATTCTTGTAAGATGATCTGATGTAAAAATTTTTTGGACGTTTTAAATTTAAAAAATATACCCTTACAGCAAACTTGTAGATCAAAAGTTGTTCAGTTTCACGATTAGAACCTTTAAGGTACAATAAAAAAAGAAGTTAAGTTTAAAAAAAGTCGAAAAAAGTCAAGTCGAATAACTCGAAAAGTACTAAACCGATTTTCATTAAAACTGGATAAGAGACTACAGGAACGAAAAACCTGCTTTCGAGTGAAAAGAATGTATCCAAATGAGTCCACCGGTTTGAGAGCAACAATGACACAGACAGACGTAAGCTTCAAAGGCTTATAACACCCTTCTTTTGCCTTAGGGTTAGGAATATTCAATTTGTCCTACATACTTGAACCACAACTTTTGTAACTACAAATTCGTATTTATCATAAGTAACTTTGGCCAAGGTGGTCATACAAAATAAGTAAAAAATACTCTGCCTCTAAATTGGCTAAACTATCTAATTGTACGAAAAATTCAAAAATATTTTTGTGAATTCAAAGTCTGTTTTATAGGAACAGCTGTTCTGTTTCAGAAGTTCTGTTCTTTATAGAAAGTTCGATTTTACAGTAACAACCTGTATTTATAAAATAAGGTCCTCTTACAGTATTGATCAAGTAAGTATTAACTTACTTTTAGCAAAATAATACTAAGTTTTGTATAATAATACTTCCAGTGCGACTCACAACTCTTTCCTGTTTCATAAGGTTACGTGAAGACGTGATATGGTTTTAAGGAAATGTATATTCCGACTCACAGAAGCTCATAGAAATCTTTTTTCGATATAGGTACGTAAATTTTAAAAGGATTTTTTTGTCTACCTAATACTTCCCTAGTTTGCGGAGAGAGAAGAAACGTCGTCGGACCCAAAAGAATATCTCTTAACAATTTTTTTTTTTCAGATAAAATTCTTACATGCTATACTCGTTATACCAGTACCTTGTAATAAATACCATGTAAAACGTAATTTGCCTCGTAAACGCAAAGTCGAGCGAAGATAGTAAATATTTATTTATTTACACAACTTCACATGCATAACGCATCCAGATGTATATTAGATAAGTACTTAAACAAACAAAACAACAAATAAAACAAACCCTGGAAAGATAGAAAGGGATTTTAGAACAACAAAGAGTTTTAAATATACATACTGCCTTACAATGAATGTAAGTTTAATTTTCACAGACTTTCATGAAATATGCAGGTGTAAAGTTAAGCCTTACACCTATTTTGTTACATACGTACTGTATACAATGTTCTCTGTTAAATACCTATACTTTGTTGTATGTTCATGTTGTTTTTGTCTTGAAATGTGTCGAAGAATTGTATCTAGGCAACGAATTTATTTTATTTTAAGAAAATACGCGTTGCTTTAAATTTTTTGAGATATATTGAGATTAGAGATGGGCCGACTATGGTTTTTGCCGATTAGCCGACTATGGTTTTTGCCGATTAGCCGACTAATCGGTTTTCAATTGCCGAATAGTCGGCCGACTAGTCGGCAATGCCGATCATTCTAATACTCGTCTTTCGGGGATATTCCGGCTGTTCCGTCACCACTCGGGCTGCTAACTCAGGCATGCGCGAGCCAATCGCGTGGTCGCTGTGCAGATTTTGACAGGTTATGTTTTCATGCACTCTTCAACTACTTATTTGTGTTGTGTGTGTTTAGTCTAAAAAATATTTAAAATAAATAATACTCTTTCTTTTCTTGTTATCCAATTAAATAAATATAAAATTATTTTTAAATATTTTCGTGGTACAACAATATTATATTATTTTGTTTTGACTAGTATATTATGCGCCGATTATAATCGGCATATTATGCCGACTAGTCACCGACTAGAGAAGTCGCCGAATAGTCGGCTTTCCCGACTAGTCGGCCTTTCTCTGATTGAGATAGGTGTACGGTACGCGAGCTGCTCCGCGATACGCGTTGGTTAATGTAAAACATAGCAACCATTACATTTATCTTTGTCCCTGTAGAATAAATCACTGCAGAGCGAAAATTGATAATATTGTACAATACGGAATAAATTTTAGCTAAAATGCTGCTGCTTGGCCCCGCCTGGTGCGTTGTGGAGCGCATTTAATTTGTCAAATAAACAAGGCGTTCGAATTTGCTTCGCTTTATTTATACAGGCTGTGCGAAAATTTGAAATGCTTTTTTCTGATGGGTGTTTCAGGGATAAAATGCTAAAAGTATGCAAATTACCAGAAATGCTACTATGGGGCCAGGTGAGCTGCGACATTGCTACCTTGATATTTATCGTTTTTCTACCTAGCGCTATCCTGGCTTGAGCTAGGGTTCACTTTCTGACGCAATCTTCTATTGGAAACATGCAATGAGTCAAAAATACCTTATTAAAGCTATAAAAAAAATCGTTAGATTGATTGGTTATTTGTGTTATTAAGTTTGGTCCATCACAATTTGACTAGTTTTGTTTGATGTACGAAATTATGCAGAATTTGTTCCTGCATCTTTTATGAATCCCCTGAAATATACCGACCATTATACCTACTTTCAGCATTCTATTTACTTTTAAGGGCTCCAGTTTTTCACCTCGCCACACCGCGCAGTTTACGCCACAACCATTTTACTTTGTTTATAAAGCGAATGAAACGAGAGAAGAATTCTTAAGGAGCTTGTTTAAATCTTTTATTTACTAAAAATATATTATATTTAGTTATTAAGTTGAAAGGCAAAGAAATAAGAACGGCGTTTACATTTTTAAGAGCTAAAAATTGGAAACAAACAAAAAGCTTTAGTCAATCTGACAAAATTTGTTAAAATAAAATATTAATAATAAATGCTCAGTAAGTGTCTAACAATGATGCTCTAATGATATAACAAAAAATCTGCTGGCCCTTATTTTGTTTTGAGCAGTAAACACGGTGGAATGTTGAAACACCACCTGGAGGGAAAGTAAGTACTCTAAATACTGGAGATAGCAAATTTTACTCAAAGGAAACGTTCCTTTATTTTCAAAAAGAAGCAAACCTACATTCAAAAATTCTTGAAAATACCCTTGTCACACCCAGGAATCGAACCGGCTAGAATACGAAAAAATAGCATACTGTTCTTTTATGGCATTAATCGATAGGGCCAGTAATAAGGATCAAATCTCTCTAACAAACATGGTAAGTTAAATGAAAGGAAAACCATGAAAACTTTTTTTTTACCCTCAATTGGTAAGCCCTTAGCATCATCTCACCTGGTGGTAAGTGACGATAATGCCGAAGATGGAAGCGGGCTTACCAAGATTCCCCAACGCAACTTTTACTCAAGCACTAAAGCACTTTTTATCGAATTACTTATGTTAAATTAAAAATTCATGGTTCATATCATAACACAAGATTTCATGGTTTTCCTTTCTTTAATGTTTGTTAGAGAGATTTCAATCATTGGGATCCATTGGGATAATGTAGAATTTTTTTAGCAGCGGAAGGAAATTCTTACTGGCGCATGCTTATTAACGAAATTATTAATTAAAATATTTTTGGTGAAAGTTTGTATGTGGTCTTTGGAGTAAGGTGAGTCGTATATTTAAAAAAATCCGCTAGTTTTTTTTACTAAGCTGAAAGTCAAGTAATGCTGTAAAATCGATAAAAATCTGTAAGCGACCGCAAAAGAAATTGCCGACTTCTACATTTTTATTTCAAACGGCCATATTGCGCGGAAACCGGTTCACTGGTTTTAAATATAAACCTAACATAGGTACTTATTTTAAATAAATATAGTTTTTTGCTTATTTCATTTCATTCGAAGTAGGTCCATTGTATCTACAATTTTCGAAGGTATTCTTTCTATCTTATAAGAGGTTCCTACCACTTGGCCACCACCCTGCCCGTTTCGAGAAATGTTTGCGGGGCGAGGAGAAACAACGGGCCCAAATAAATTCCCCAAACACATTTTTTTAGCTAAATAAAAATAATTTCCTCGGTGACAAATGTTATCCAAGCGATTGAAACTACGGATATATCTAAGTTAATAACGAATAAACAGTTTATCTAGCTAGCTAACAAAAATGCAGAAAAACTTTTTGATATTCTTCGTAGACAACACGTAGACAAAGGAGATATAAGTCTGTGGTAGACAAGGAAAGCGCAAGAATAATTTTCTGGTACGACAAAGTAATTTCAGTGACAAAAAAGGACAAAATGGAATGAAGAACTGTCGCTGCGATAAACACTTGGGGTATTCCCGGGCGACCCGAATTTATTGTCCTGGCGAAGTTGTTTTAGCACCTGCGGTTCTGGCCGGCACAGGGCACACATTGATTGTATAATGGCGCCAAAATGTGTGCCCCGAAAATTTATTCTATTATAGCCAAGCTTATAATGAACAGAATGACAGTTGTGCAGAATTGCATCTTTTTTGAAGTGAAAAATCCTTTTTTGATACTTGTTGTACTTTGCTAGTTCTACCATTATTTTGATTTTTGCACTGAGAAAAGGACGTACTTTACAGAAAAGCCTTAGAGGCATGTAAGGGTGTAGGGAAGTGTCGTGAAACCGAAGACTTGCCGGACTGCCTATCTCGACCTAATGGATTTGCCGGACCAAGAACGTGGCTATCCGGTTACAGAGAGCTCAGCTTTTAGCGGTAACAATAGCTGTAATTTTCAGTTACCCGAGTATATGCACACCACTTTAAAGTCTTTAAGGACAGTATAAAAGAACGAAACAATGAGGTAAAGTTTGACAAACAGGTAAGTACACCAAGGTAAGAAAGAACTACTAAGGCAATTTAAAGATAGTCCTTGACGATGTATAAGTCTCCGAGGATTCTTAATGTAAACAAACAGCCCTTTGAACATGTCTAAAATAAATTTTACATGCAAATTTTAACAAGCCATTACGCCTTCAACTAAATCGAATTTTGAAAAATTGGTTCGTAGTGCTCTTCTGCACAGTGCAAGAAAGGTGTTTCCAAACAATTTTGTATCTTGAGTCGATTGGGCTTTGCGGTTAGCCAATCAGATAGTCACGAAAATTTTATACAATTTAGGTAGATATGTAGGTTAAACGATTTTAATGCGTGTGCATTCAAACTCGATGAAATCCAAGAAAGGCAACAACTCGAGCGATGACTTTAAAAATATATAGAATTTTTTGCTATATCATTTATTCGACGCTTTTAATATGCACCCCATCCTAAAGGCTACTTTATCTTTTACCTTTTAATACTTAAGTTGCTATTGAATTGTTCCCTAACTCTCACAAAATATTATTCTGTGTTTGGAAAACAGGAGGTATACACTCTTTAATGTAGCAAAAAGGTTTGAATTTGAAACTTTCAAGCCATTTTCGTTTTTCAAACTTTTCACACTTACGCCGCGGTAGAAATGTTTCCACGTCAGCGTCAATTACGTTTTGGTCCATGTTTGTAATATTAATTGTTCCTTGACCCGGACTGCTTCGATGCTTTAAGTGCTCTCTGGTGTTTGGCGGGCTGGATTAGTGGTTTAGATAGTTAGTACGGAACTCGGGGTCATCAGCATCGGAATCCGTATCCGTATCCTTTAACTAATAGAAAAATTCCAAATGTGTTCTATTGTTTATTTGCTTGTCTGTATTTCACGTTCAACGTATCGACATTTTTGAACAGATAATTGAAGCGGTGCGACATGAGATAGGCTACTCTTGATCCCATAAAATACTCAATTAAATACATAATTCTTTCAGAAATTCCCCTGGGAATCAAATAATTTTCAATCTAATTTGACTGACTCGGTGGCTAAGTGGTTAGCGATCCTGACCTCTTATCCGAGAGTCGTGGGTTCGATCCCCACACAGGGCAAACTTTTCATTGATGAGCAGAATTGTTTGCTCTGAGTTTGGGTGTATTATATCTATATATGTATGTATTTAAAAATATATGTGTATGTATATCAGTCTCTGGTTCCCAAGATACAGGGAATCCTAGTTTGGGGCCAGTGACCGTGTGTGATTTGTGCCAGATATTATTATTATATTATTCGAATAATTTTTACCAATTTGAATATAGTAAAAGGGAACGATATAGAATACTTTGTGTATTACCTACTTAAGATTTATGTTCTATACAAGTGTAAATTTAATACTTATTAAATTAAAATAAATTAAATGAAATTAAGTATTCTATTTTATTTAATAGAATACTTTTATCTAAAAAACCAGCCAAGTGCGAGTCGAACTCCGTGGGTTCCCTATAAATTCATAATCACACGTGTCTTGAACTCTATATCAAATTCTCAGACCTGCAATTCCTTGAAGCTGTGAAAAAAATGAGAAGTGTTTTTCAACCTTTTTTAATACCCGACCCCTTTACAAGTTAAAAAAATTATAAATAAACATAAACATACAGTGATTTGAAAGACTACATTAATAATTTTCTTCAGTTAGAGAATGATTTACTTATAAACGTCTCCAAAATAGAACCACGTTTTGACAAATTGTTAAAAAATAAACAGGACCAGCCTTCTCACTGAAATCGTATTTTGTCATTGCAGTGTAGGAACTAGAACCTATAACCACTTACTATTTCTTTTCCCGCGGACCCCTTTAGAAAAGCTTCGCGACCCCGCAGGGGGTCGCGACCCACAGGTTGAAAAACACTGCTATAAGACATTGCTTCGTGCCAAATTGATTGATTGACTTGATACGTCTACGCGTTCCTGAGAAAAAGGACAGACAGACGGACGGACAACGAAGTGATCCTATAAGGGTTCCTTTTTCCTTTTGAGGTACGGAACCCTAATAATCACAGTTCTGGATTGATTTGGAACAAACGTATCGGATCCTTAACGGCAATGATATAAACTTTTTCGTGGGTGGAGCCGTGGGCTAACACCTAGTGAAATACGTATACGTATATATAGTCGTATGTTAGAAAGTCCTAGATAAGATCTCGTATGTTATAAAGTCCTATCGATCATTAGTGAGGTACCTCCTGAGGTTTGTATATGCGAATGCGAAGCTGATGCTATAGCTTTATCAGAGGTCTTATCAATCAAGTTCCGCCTAAGGAAACTATTCCGATACCTATCTAGCAAGGTTGTCAGAAAGAGAAAACGATTTTTTATTAAACACAACATCTTTAAGAGTGTCGAAAAATACAACCAACTACACATTTTACTGTTTGCGTCAATTTTGTACGAGAATAACGATAGTCTCACAGTTTTACTGTTCTACATAGATACAACAAATCCATAAAATGAGAAGTTTATAAAATAGGTAATTATAATGATAGGTAGTAAGTAGTAGGGATGTATTCTGTCTGCAAATAAAATTCGAAAATTTGTAGCAACCCTAGCAGAACCCCAACGCTGCGTGCTTGGGGTCGTTAACAATTTACGCTTAACCGCTGATTTGCACATTTTTCTGTATAATGTCTTTCTGACCTGAATAAATATAGCCTGTATTTGAATTTAAACCGATCATCCACGATCGAATATTAATGCCACGAAGCGATCGCTAATTGAAATTGTATCTGGCAAAAATATTTAAGGGCGCCTCTTATAATACGTTCGATTAAAAATATATCGACGGGTGAAAGGCTACATACATAATTGACCACGCTGAATACGTTAAAAACAACCGACTTCAATCGCAACAACTCCAATTTTGCTATGTTTTTGTTGATTTTCTCAAAAACCGCTGAATCAATTTCGATAAAATTTATATGGGACCACCTGTGAAGTATATCCTTTTAAACAAAAAAATAATTTTCCAAATAGGTTCAGGCGTCTTCGAGTAATCGGTGAACATATAAAAAAAAAAAAAAAGATTCCGACGAATTGAGAACCTCCTCCTTTTTTTGAAGTCGGTTAAAAAGCCTTTAATTTTTTTTTGACAATTTGTAAGTTTTTTGGTAATACTATGTAGTTACCAGGTGTATTCAGGCTAGCAGATTCCGGTGATCGACTAAAATGAGGATGTTTCTACCTTTTTCTCTCGAATTAGAATAACATCTTGTTTAAATCTTTATTATAAATGTACATATGATTGTCTGATAACGGCCACATTCTGTTCGTATAACTAAATATTAAAAAAAAATATTGTTAAATCTTTCTGAGTCATTAGAATCGTTAGCATTGTAATATTTAATATATATAGGTATGGAAAAGTAATCGAAAAACAAAATCTTAAAGGTACGTAGATATCGGCATCTTGAAAAACTTCATTATCCTTCACAACTATCATCCCGGCTTAGTTCTTCCTGGCTTATAGGTATTCGCGCAGGCCGATAATTATAGCAGCCATTCCCGTTAGCAAATGTTTTTGTGGTCGAGATGGAAGAGTTTTTCCGAACTTCGTACTGGGAACGTACTTATTAGAGCTTGGGAAGTCTGATCGATATGTCGATACCAATATCAGATGGCGCAACGAATGTTACATAGGTACCTATATCTTCTCTCATAAGAAAAAAGGCCGCAAATATAGGGTGACTTTAAATTAGTTCTTGATACGAAAGGCTATGCATGTGCTCATGATAACAAACAACTTTCCCTAAGAAACCCATAGTCAAATCGCAAAAAACATTTTGGACTCTCCATACAAATCAATCAACTGACCGGCCAAATTAGTATGAAGAGTCCAAATTTTTTTTTGCGATTTGACTATGGGTTCCTTAGGGAAAGTTGTTTGTTATCATGAGCACATGCATAGCCTTTCGTATCAAGAACTAATTTAAAGTCACCCTATATATGGAGTTTCCATATAGTTTGCGGCCTTCTTTCTTATGAGGGCAGTATAAGTACGAGGGCGAGAGCGGGTGACTTATGATTGCAGATATGCCAAAATAATGACGATTGAAAATGTATCGGAAACAAATACCATAACCTCCTCGGTCCTCAAGTCCCCTATAGGGAACATTTTTTCGTGTGCTTCTCACTGGCGATCTTTTAAATAAAAATTATTGCAATGCATCGGAACTAGGTACAAAAAAAAATTACATAGAGGACATCAAATATATTTTTTGTTATATAAAATCCCCTTAGTACTTCGAAGTAATTTTTTCAATGTTTAAAACGCAATCACTGTTCAGGACTATGGAATGGAGGTTATGTCTTCTATGGAATTGGCAACATTTCTAAATTTAGGCCCTAATTTTCTTTGCGATTCCTTTATTCAGTTTCATGAGTAGAAGCTGCAGTGTAAATATTATATTCTCAGTTGATTTTGTTAGATCTTAGGCATATCGGAAAGTTATGATGTGTTTTATTACAATTCTATACGCCTTCAAACATTAGCCTAACAAATGAATATTTAAAATGTTTCTATTCACGAAATCAGCTTAAGTACCCTTAATGTTGAGTGAATTTATCATTTCAAGCTTTTGATAGATTACGCCTTCTGGAGTGATGACGGTGTCTGTGTTGGGTAAGCGACGACGGTTAAATAATAATTTATTTGTAAACGGTTAAAATTGAAAAGAAAAATATTGCTTTTTAATTCTGTTCAGTATTCAAACTACATATCTGTATTATTAACTTTCTTTTGCAATAGGTAGTCCATAAATATAAATTTAATTACGAGTATATAATTACTTTATTTACATTGGAAATCGAAATATAATATGTTTAATGTGGTAATTTAAAAATATATAGGTATATATTTCTATTAGTAAAAAATATTACATACACTGTTGGATAACATTTTTGTTTTATTCGGTGTTGCCGGCAGAGAAAATGAAAAAAGTGCAAAACCACTCATGAAAAGTTCTGTTTTGACTTTGAAAAGTTCCGTTCACAAGCCACAGTAAAACTTTTTCACCACGGCGGCGTGCGCCGTCACCAAAAATTTTGCTGGAGAGCCGTTGGCTGGGGGCCGAGGTGACAGTGAGGGAGTCTCGCGCGTGGCTTCTCAGGCAGGCGTACTACCAACTAGGCTACAAAGCCGACGATCATATTATTATATTTTCATATTTATTTATTCCAAAAAACAAAAATGCATTGTGTGGGAATTTTACAATAATAATAACAATAAATTAATTATAAATAATTCAAAATAAATATAAATTTAAAGAAAACAGTAAGTAGTAAAATCAAATCAAATTAAGTAGTCAAAATAATAACAATAGAAAAAAACATTACAACAAGGAAGTCAATATTATATAAAAACATGTCAACAGATACATTAAAATTAATCGACAATGAATTAAAATTTTTTCGTCAAGAACTCATCCAAACTGTAGAAACACCCCTTCAACAAGAAATGCCTTAATTTATTTTTAAAGATGTTAACATTTGTGATTGATTTTATTTCAATAGGGAGATTGTTAAACATTTTCACAGACTGACACCTCACACCATGCTGTACAACTCTCAATTTAGGAACGAATGTGGTTAGTATATCCTTCCTGCGTGTCTCAAGGCACTCTGCCCTCTCTTCATTTGTCTCAAACTTCTCAAAGTGTTTAATCAGATCAGTTAATAAAATCAATATGTATAAGCTCGGTACAGTCAATATTTGTAGATTTACAAAGTGTTCTCTACAAGATTCCCACGGCGGGATTCGCATGATACTCCTTATGGCCCTTTTTTGTAATACAAAAGCCTTATTAATATTGTAATTATAGCTTCCACCCCAACATTTAATGCTATATCTTAAATGAGATTCTATTAATGCGTAATACACTGACTTTAAGTGTTCAAGAGAAATCACTTCTCTTAAGCTTCTGAGTGCATAACAGGCTGAACTTATTTTGGCTTCTATTTTGTCCAATTCATATTTCCAATTTAAGTTAGCATCAACATGAATACCTAGAAACTTGACTGAATCCACTAGTATGATTTTTTTGCCATTCAGCGTGATGTCTAAATTTTCTCTATTTTTTGATGTCGTCCTAAATAATATAACATTCGTTTTATCTATATTAAGAGTAAGATTATTCGTAGCAAACCACTCATTGAAAGCTGAGAGAGCTCTATTAGTTTTTATTGTTAGCTCTTCAGAATTATTAGCAGAAATTATTGCATTCGTGTCATCCGCAAACATTACCAATTTAATATCTTTAACCGTTCCATTTATATAATTACTTAAGTCATTTGTGAAGATATTAAATAAAATCGGACCTAACACAGAACCTTGAGGCACCCCCCGCTTTATTTTAACAAACTTGCTTTTATATGTCTTAACTTGCCCATTACTAATATGTTTTAATTCTACAAACTGAGATCTGTTCTCCAAATATGATTCAAATAATTTGAATACTTTTCCTTTTACACCATAGTGCGTAAGTTTAGTAAGTAAAATTGTATGATCAACCGTATCAAAAGCAGAAGTTAAATCAAGAAATAGTCCAAGTACCCTCTTTTTTTCATTTAAGCAAAGTAAAATATCGTCTGCGAGTGTGTCGATTGCCTCTCTAGTTCCAATCCCTTTTTGATATCCAAATTGCCTATTATTTATTGTCTTGTTAGAAGTCAAGTGATTAACTAAGCGTGACTTAATTAGCTTCTCAAATATTTTCGATAACACTGGCAATAACGATATCGGCCTATAATTTTTAGTATCGGTTTTTTCACCTTTTTTATGTACGGGTGTAATTTTGGCTATTTTAAGCTGTTCTGGAAACAAATTCTGTTCGTAACATTTATTATATAGAGTTGACAGAGGATCTGCCAAACAATCAATATTTTTTTTTATTATTGTGATCGGTACATCATCATACCCAGATGATTTTTTGTTGGGCATTTTCTGAACAATCTTAGCTATTTCCTTAGGTATTACACATTTCCATAGCATATCATTCACCAATGTATTATTGTACTCTTTTAAAATTCTGTCTGCTGATCCTATACTGCCTGAGTTATTAAAATTTTCGTAATCAAATTTTTTTGAAAACATCTCTACTACCTCCTCTGGATCGTCAGTTACCTTATTTCCTGATTTCAAAAGCAATTTGTTCCCACCAAGCGATGGCATAATTTTGTTCCTATACTTATTAACAGTTTTCCAAATTGCCTTAGATGAATTATTAGCCTTCATTATTTCCCTTTGCACTGCTATCCGCTGAGCATGTTTAACTACTCTTCTAAAGAGGCGAACATAATTACTTTTGTAGTTTACTATGGTTTCATGACACGTGGACTTGTGTGCAGTTACAAGAAATCGTTTCATTTTGCTAGCTACCTTCACTCCCTTAGTAACCCATCTAATTTTTTTATCAGTTTCTAGCCTATATTTAATTTTCTTTTTCACATAGCTGGTTTTAAACGCTTCATAGAATTTACTAAGAATACTATTTATTCCATAAGAGGTCCAGTTGTGAGACTGTATTTTCTCTCTAAATCGTTCATTGCAATCATCACTAAATTGTCTTTGCTCTACTTCGACAAAGTTATTTTTGTTTGCTTTTATACAGGGTATCGATATTTCACAAAAAAGCCCAGCATGACCATCTGAATAACCATTATGATCTATTTTAGTAGACAGTATATCACTCTCGGGTAAATTTGTTAAAATATTATCAAGGCAAGAACATGAATTCCCACGAATATAAGTAATATCAGAAAACAGGGGTCTAAAATTATAACACTTAAGCAAGTTTAGAAAATCTTTTTGAAACTGATCGTTAGTCAATAAGTCAATATTAAAATCACCACATATAACGCATTTCCTGCTAAAAAAATATTCCAACAGTTTTTCCATTTGAAGCATAAATTCATCAAAATATTTTCTCCTGTCATTACGGTAAACACAACAAACATTAAGTTGCGATTCATTGTCTTTCACTCCACTAATTTCAAAAAAATTGCCTTTATACAATTGTTTACAGATTTTTAGCGATTCACAGTTGCTGTCTACGGAACCAAGAACTAAACTACCTCCTCTTTTTTATTACATCTTATATTGTAATCAACTAAGTTGTAGTTTGTTAGACTCAACATAGAAATATTCATACTGTTGAGAAAGTGTTCAGTAATACAAACATACCGAGGTTTTCCATCAGTAAGTAAATTAAAGTATAGATCTAATTCATCCTTTTTTGTATTAATCCCACATACGTTTTGGTGAAAAATTTGGAATACTTTGATATTGTCTTCTATATTCTTTAGAGTGTTATCTGAATTATACATACTAGAGTTAGTCACGAAAAAAACAACATTCTGTCTGTGTGCATACACTTCTTGGTTCCTTTTTCGCAACACATCCATCACTTTCTTTTTTATTACAATTTAGAGTTTGTTTATACTTATAATTCAACATAATCATATCAAGAATTAATGTTTGACATGTTCCGACTCTATTAAGTATATTGTTCTGGAAGTAAACCAATTCAGTGCAATGTAAATTATCAATATTTAAACTTATTAGCTTTATAATGTCATTAAGTTTCACTTCGTTAAGACTAACAGCATTTATAATCTTACCAAATAGCACATTCGTATTATCTAATTCATTCAAGCAATGATACAAAGCTGATTGAAACCTAATTACATTAGTATCATGTGAGCCACCCAAAATAATTACAAAGTCCAATTTTGTGTAATCTTTACAGTAAGAAACACTACCTGACAGAATTTGCTCCAAGGTTGCATATGGCTTAAGTATTGAAGTTACTGTATAACCAGAACCGAGCTGTTTTTGCAGAATACTACGCAGGTTTCGTCCTGTCTCATCAGCTAATAAGAGAACTCTGTGTTTCTTTTGTTCTAGATGTACAGCTTCTTGATGCGATGGCACATCTTTTTGTTGACTCAGCTGCTGCGTAGGACCTTGTTGCGGCTTCATGGGAGTTTGTTGCAACTGTTCCTGTCTATGCAATTGTAGGTCACTGGTTTGAAAATCTGGACCGTTCAGTGTGGAATTCAAATGACATGCTGTAGTAGTTGACAAATTCATGCTTTCTGAACTTTTTGAACTTTTTCTTCTCTTCTTCTTCGCACCACTCTTTGAACATGTCTTAGAGGTAGGACTGCATAAATCGGTTAGCATCTCTACTCTTTTGTCATATTCAGCTATTTTCTTCTTGAGCGTAAAATTTTCTGACAAAAGATTTTCTATTTCATGTTCAGCGAGCCTCAATTCTGCTTGCGTATTTGCTAATTCTTCCTTGAACTTTTCTAATTCTAGACTTATATTGATTTTAGTAATATCTGGGCAGCTTCTGTACATTTTACTGTTTTCTCTTAAGTTCGTACTGTGTATTATTTCCTCTTCAGACAAAGACTGAAATGAATTCTCAGTCGGTATATTCACAACAAGTTTTTTTCTTTGAGTTATGTTTTTTCGAGATGGGGATAGGGAACATTTTTGCTGTGCATCTAAAAGAGGAGGACGAACACTTTCAGAATCCGGTGTCGATCTTTTTTCTTCGTCATTTTGTCCCTCATTAGTCGGACTGTGGATTTCTTGGTTTGCTGTTGATGACAACCGATCGGCTTGGTTCTTGGTTACAGAGTCTGGTGTTGATTCTTTTCGCCGATCACCAGTTATAATAGTCGGACTGTGGATATCTTGTTTTGAAGTTGATGACAACCGATTAGCCTGTTTCTTAGTACCAGCTTTCTGCTTAGTTCCAGTTTGCTTAGCGGGTGTGGAACGATTCGTACATGATCGACACCGCCACTTGTCTTTAGTTTTATCGGTCATTAAACGGAAGAATTTCACATCCACAGTTTTAGTACATTCTACATCAAAATATTTATTACATCTTGTGCACACTAAAAATTCCCTGGATTTTATTTTCTTTTTACACTCACCACATTGCATTTTGATGGTTCAATGAAATAAGAAAAAAAAAGTATATTTAAGAAGTAGTCAACAACCTAATCTCGAGCTGGACTCGAAGCTTTGCTTTCTCGGATAAGTGGCTGAACGCGTCAACCGGAGCGCTAAGCCTCTGATAGTAGGAGTGGCGAAATAGGCTTTATTAACTCTTAATGCACATGATATGAGTATGTATTGTAGTACTATTAGTTCTGTTCAAGTTCAAAGTCCAATTTTAACACTGATTGTGTAGGTAAGCTAAATGTTAGTTAAAAATCAATATTTGAAATTAAGCACTGATTTACACAAAATTATTAAACGTTTTTTCCTCCACTGTATTCACCACTCAAAGTACTATGTTTGTGTATATTTTTTTCCCATAAAGTTATTGCTAAATACTGAAATATGTCGAGTTTTAAAATTATCAAATATCACTGAATTTTTGCACTTTTTTTCAAAACCCACACTTTCACAGTTTTATTTCATTCCACTGATAATGTTTTTAGTGTATAATTTGCTTTTTTGTACTGTTTTCCATTTTAAAGAACAAATATTACTGAGACGATATGTTTACTCGTACGCCACCTGGCGGTGCAATCGGTCGATCGTAAGATTAAGAGCTTAGTCTTTGCTTTTTCTTTTTAGCTGTTTAATGGCAAGTCATTTTACAGTTCGAAAAAGCATGACAATAGCAAACGAACTCTAATAAACTTTTATTTGCCAGAATCATACGACAAGTATGCACTTTCATTCTTATAAGTGGACGCGCTTGGACCAAGTTGCATACATTTTTGCCCATTGTCCTTTGACTGAGGATTTTCCAACCTTACTTGCGGCGCTGATTACTAGATTTGGATCGGGGTCAGCTTGACTCAAGAATCATCGAAAAACATTTCAAGATATGATTCTCAATTCCTCAAAAATTATTCCATTGTCCACTATAAAAATAACAACGATTTCCTCACGATGTAAATTACAATTACAAAAATCATAAGTGTAAAAAAAAACAATATTTTCAAAATGTCTTGGACACTGGGTTTTTAGACTTAGACATCATTAGATATTAGGTAACAGTATTTTAAAATAACTTTTAAATTAAAACAATTGACAATACCTACAAAATCAATAAATATAAATACGTAGCTACATAGGACATGTCGACGGTCTATCGCCGATACTCTCACAGAACCTCATGCACACATCATTCACTCTTGTCCATCCATCACCAAATACATCAAAATCTGGCATCGTTGTTGTAATCTTATTTAGCAACGTTAGGGCTCGTACTAGAGGTGAATTATCTCTCGCTACGGTTCGTGAGTCCGGGGCCGCGAGCAGGCTGCGCGGGCGAAGCGGGGGTTCTTCGTATCGTCGGACTGTCGGGACTGACAGTCTCACTACCTGGGATACCAGCGCCGGGCAATCGGATTCTCCGCGGAGAATGCGGCAGACTGTGGTGAGAAGTACATGATCGCGCCTGGCTTCTAACGAATTAAACCCTAATGTGCCTAGTAAAAACTTTGTGGGATATAGAAAGGGGTAGTATCCATATATTTTTTTGTACAAAAATCTAAGAAAAGATTTCTGTTTTTTTTCTAGAAGGAGTATATATTTGTATTCAAAGGGACTCCATACTATAGATGCTGTTTCTATTTTGCTCCTTACTAAGGCTGTATATATTAATTTAATGGCAAGAGGATCTTTGAAATCTCGAGCAGAGCGATTAATAAATCCTAATTTACGGTAGCAATCTTTGGCGAGCATGTTTATATGGTCATGGAAAGTGAGCCTAGGATCGAATATGACTCCTAAGTCTTTGACGCTGTTGACTCTAGGTAGTTGCTCTAATCCTAATCAATAGTCCGCCATAAAAGGGTCACATGCGCGTGTAAACGTCATAACGCAGCATTTGTCCGTGTTAAATAACAGTTTCTTTTCTAGGCTCCACTCTAATACCGCATCAATATCAGATTGCAATGAAGCAGAATCACTCTCCTCCTCAACACCATATACTAACTTGAGATCGTCTGCGTAAAGGAAACAGGTTGCATTCAGGAGGGCTGTGTTTACACTGTTTACCACGATACTGAAAAGGAGGGGGCCCAATATTGATCCCTGACTTACTCCTTCCATGAAATGCTTCCAATGTCTGTCCACTACCAATTTATAAAGGTTTTCTCTTTTAGAAATACTTATATTGTTTGTATGAAAAACTTATTAACGTCACATACCTATCACATCAGTGCATAGATCAGGGTCGTTTTAACGTTTGCGTCAGACTAAACACTAGGGCGATACCGGTATTGGAATGTAGGTATTACCGGTATTGCCTACATTCCAATACTGGTATTGCACGCCCTACTAAACGCAGAGAAGGACTAGATACTCCGCTTCAGATTGGGGATCCAGTAGAAGAGTGAAAGAAATGTCGAGAGAACTCAGGGGAATGAAAAAGTAGAAAAGTTTCACTATCCAAAAAAAACCGATAGACAGGGTGACACTGACATCTAAAAAAGAGCGAGCGAAGCGATTTCCAAGAAAAATTTTAAAGTAGCGTAATGTCCTTTTCTCGAAATGTCCTTTTCTCAAAATGTCCTTTTCTCAATGTCTGATTAAGTAAATAACAAACTTCTTAATAAGCATGTATCAACCAAGGAGAACTAAGAAGTAAAACAAAAATGAAATAAAAATCCTTGTCCGATTCAGTACTTTCATGTTATACATAAAATAAACATTTCAGGTACATAATAAAACCACTCAATTTTTAACAAAAACATTAAAATTTTATATCCATAACTTCCACAGAATTATTTATTCAACCAAAATAAACCGTTATAGAAAATTTTTCTGAAATAAAAATACAAAATTATAGGTAATTATTTCCCAAAAAAAACCAACATAATAATTTTACATAATATACAATATATTCAATGATGTTTAAACAGAAAAATGTCAGCCATAGGCCACCTTCCTTTGTAAAATCTTGCATCCCCTTTCTTAAAGTATTGTTATTTATAATAATCATTATTTTAAAGGAAAAGGTTTGTTACTAAGTAGAAATAATTTACTGTGAAAAATTACTATTATTATAAACCATAATAAGCTGAGACGTGATTGTGCTGTTTTTAATTGACTCGACTCCTTGGTAACTTTTATGTAATTGAAATTTTATTTTAAGTCTAACATAAAAGTGCTGAATTGGACACGTCTCTGTTTTTTTTTTATATAATAGGTGGCAATAATCAATAACGAGCAATAATCATTATGAGTTTTATGTGAATTTATTCATAAAAAGAGGACTGACTTTTATTATGTTTTTGTTTTACTTCTAAGTTCTGACTAAGTTAATATAAAATTTTTAGGAAGTTTGATATTAACTTATCAGACATTGAGAAAAGGACATTTCGAAAAAAGGACATTTCGAGAAAAGGACATTTCGAGAAAAGGACATTTCGAGAAAATGACATTTTGAGAAAAGGACATTTCGAGAAACGGACATATCGAGAAAAGGACATTTTGAGAAAGGACATTTCGAGAAAAGGACATAATGCGATGAGACGACCCGGCGACTATTATTAGTTATTGATAAAAAAAAATGGATTCTCCATTCAAATCGATTAACTTGACCGGCTAAATTAGTATGAAGAATCCAAATTTATTTTTTTGCGATTTTACTATGGGTTCCATAGGGGAAAATACATATTTGTAACATGAGTACATGCATAGCCTTTCGTATCAAGAACTAATTTAAAGTCACCTATATTTTTGGGACTTGGGATTTCAACAAAATCGTGAAACAAAAGTTTATTGAGTTTGATGATTAGAGGCGCACCTAAAAAGTTGTTAAACCTTGTGTATGCCATAAAAAAATCTGCGACTTGTTATTTTTTTATCTCACCCAATCTTTAGTTAACTGTCCGTTCGTAGGGTCAAGTAGATCAGATGATTGATATTTGATATCATCACGGATCTAAGTTTGAGAGTCGTCGTCATGACTCATTTGGGATTCCCGCCATTGAAATTAATCATTTATAAGAAGTCATTTTAGAGAGGCAATATTGTTCATTATTGCGTATTATTTTTTAATAAAAAATAACTTGTCTACGTTTAGGTACTAAATCATGGATGTTTAGTCTATAGTTACTAAAAGCCCTTTATTTACGAAGGTAATCTAGTAAGTAAGTAAATAAATGATCAGAGATTCGGTAAACAGCTAAAGGAAATCTTGAGAGCTTTCTGGCAAAGCATACAAACTATCTTACTAATACTGTTATTGATCATTAAACCAGAAATAGAAACCAAACAGTTTCGTACGTAATCCTAGACTGAAACGGAGGATTTAGGTACTGCTTAAGTATACTTACTTACATTTACATATACATAGTATTGTATTTATCGTGCGTGTAATATCTAATACTTTTTTACTTCGATGACTCAGCGACCCAAAGACACTCTTCGCCTCCGATACCAAATGTTGCCACTTTTTAACATCCTATCTAGGGTTTCGGTCCCGGGATCCCAGGAACGGGAATTCCCGGGAATTTGGCCGTTTCCGATCTCGGGAATGTAAGGCCGGCATCCCGGGAATTATTTTTTGTACAAAAACTAACACAAAGAGGCTTGATTGACGCTCTACCATACAAAAACTGTGTGTATGAATATACCTTGATGCTCATCTTAATATTCAAACCACGGATTACCAATTACTACGTTCATTGACTGACTCGGTGGCTAAGTGGTTAGCGATCCTGACCTCTGATCCGAGAGTCGTGGGTTCAATCCCCACAAAGGGCAAACTTTTCTGTGATGAGCAGAATTGTTTGCTCTGAGTCTGGGTGTATTATATATGTATGTATTTAAAAGTATATGTGTATGTATATCAGTCTCTGGTTCCCAAGACACAGGGAATTCTAGTTTGGGACCAGATGACTGTGTGTGATTTGTCCCAGATATTATTATTATTATTTGGAAGTATACATTTGGGCTACTCTGACCACTTCGCGCTAGGCGAAGTGGCAGGAGCTGCTCCAGCAGAAGCACAGTCGGCTGGAGGTCAGTGCGACGAGAAGAGAAGGCGTCGGACAATCCGGGCATTGTCGAGGAGAACTGCCTTTTGCATAGCCGCTATTATCGGTCTGCCTCGAAGTCCCAACCGCCTAAGGTTACGATCCAGGTCAGCAGGGATCAAACCATTAACGGACAGGACTACAGGAATGATTTCAGTGGATTGCACTTGCCACACATCCGTAACCTCGTGCGCCAGGCTTAGGTACCGCAACTTCTTGTCGGCATCAGCTTGCACGAGGTTTTCGTCGTGTGGAATAGTGACATCCACCAAAAACACCCTTGACTGCGCCCGATCCATCAACACGATATCAGTTCTATTATTATCAATAGACCTATCCGTGATGATGTCTCGGTTCCAGTAGAGCTTGGCGCGGTCGTTTTCGTTTACAGACGGGTAGCGGCCTCTATGTCTAGAAATTCCTACTTTACACTTAGACATTGTCTTATGCAGATATACAAGAGTTTAATAATCGCAATCATATTTTATTATACAGAATGTTAAAAAAGTACGTAATCAAGTATAGATATACAAGAAAAATATTGAGAAACTCCGACATACATTTTTTTTTCAATTTCATATAAAAATACTTTTGAATCACTATTTAGATTTAGTATGGAAAATTGAAAAAGAAATTAAGTAATCAGATTTAATTCGATGTGATTTAAACAAGTCAGCGCGGGTGGCTTCTCAACAATTTCTCGCTGCATAAACCGATTTTTCAAATTTAAATTCTGAATTCCCAAATTCTCTGTAATTAACGTACAGGATGTTAAAAAAGTGTGTATTTTAAAGGTTTGAGTACTCAAAATCAAGAAAAATTTTAGAAAATCCGGATTTTTTTCAGTTCATACTAAATCTAAATTGTAAAGTCAAGAATTTTGTTGGGATACTGAAAAAAAGTTGATTTTGGAATTATTTTTATAATTTTCCTGTATTCTATACTTGATTCTGAGCCACCCCTTAAAACAAACGCACTTTTTTAACACTTTGTAGAATACAGGGTAATTGTAAAATTCCGATTTACAATTTTTCAATTTCCTATATAAACTTTTGATTCACTATGCAATTTAGTATGGGAATCTGGAAAAAAATGATCAGATTTTCTAAAATTTTTCCTGTATTCTATACTTGATTTTGAGTAACCCTTTAATACACGCTTTTTTACACATGAATACGATGTGATTTAAACAAATCGGCGCTTTTCGCTATACATAAACCAACTATTTGATATTTTTAAAATTAAAATTATGAATTCCCAAATTCCCGTGAATTTCCGGGAACGCAATAAAATCATTCCCGATTCCCGGGAATGAAAATAACCCGGGAATCCCGAAACCCTAATCCTATCCTTATTTTATGCTATATGTATATAATATTATTCTTGTTTTTTAATTTAATTTTATTTTATTATATATCCACCTCTAATGTCATAGTTTATTGTATTTCACTATAAGACGTAACTGACTAATAAATAATTCACGTGCCAAGATTTCCGGTTGACTGTAGTTCGCTTAGGGCTATAGCGCACTAAAAACTATAATATTGGCTAATAGTTTAGTTAGTCATACAACCAGTATGAAGCTGTGTAGAAGTGGGCTTTGCCGACAAAAACATCGGCTAAATAAACTATGAGACGAACGATGCCAATCCAACTTTCGGCGGACTGACAGTCTCTAGTGTGTTGCGCACCGAGGGTTCCGTATACATTCATAATCACACATGTCTTGAACTCAATATTTTTTATATTTTAGTTGATTAAATGAAAGGTAATTTGTTTACGATTTATGACGTATTAAAAAAAAACTACTTACTAGATCTCGTTCAAACCAATTTTCAGTGGTAATGTACATCATATATTTTTTCTAGATTTATCATTCTCTTATTTTAGAAGTTACAGGGGGGGGGACACACACAGTTTAATACTTTGGAAGTGTCTCTCGCGCAAACTATCCGGTTTAGAAAAAAATGATATTAGAAACCTCAATATAATTTTTTAAGACCTATCCCATAGATACCCCAAACGTATAGGTTTGATGAAAAAAAATATTTGAGTTTCAGTTCGAAGTATGGGGAACCCCCAAAATTTATTGTTTTTTTTCTATTTTTGTGTGAAAATCTTAATGCGGTTCACAGAATACATCTACTTACCAAATTTCAACAGTATAGTTCTTATAGTTTCGGAAAAAAGTGGCTGTGACATACGGACGGACAGACAGACAGACAGACAGACCGACAGACAGACATGACGAATCCATAAGGGTTCCGTTTTTTGCCATTTGGCTACGGAACCCTAAAAAGGCACCTTTTAAGAGGAATTTTTCACATAAGTACATAAGTTTGTAAAATAATCGACGGTATGAGATCGTTTTGTTTGTTTAGTTATCCAATATTCCTGTATTATCAAAGTTAATATAATAACCATAATTAGTGTTCTTTGATGTTTCATATGACCGCTCAAGCTTCACAAAAGGTGGTTCCCTAGTGAACATCGAGAAACCAATATCAAAGGTAGGTACAGGTCGCGCCAATCTTTAAGATCGCTGAAGGGTACTGACTGGGGGAAGTGTGCGTTTACTTGGAATCCTCATGCTCGAATTTTGATATTCTGATTATGCCAATATTTATTGTCTAATAGTGCCCAAAGGAAAAAAATGTGCTATCGTAGTTTCAGAGAAAATCGAGTTTTTCACTGAGGCTGCTAGCGGAATGTTTCGCTGGCAGCCTCATCTCTGGAACCAAGGAACTACTTCGAAATTCGAGCATGAGGATTCTAAGTGAACGCACACTTCCCCCACTCAGTACCCTTCAGCGATCTTAAAGTTTGACGAGACCTGTATATGACATTCAAAATAGGTCCCTAAGTTATTCATCAAAAAAGCAATTTGCTATTTGAAGCTTTGCTAATTAAACGTGTACAGTGAGAAATGGAGTTGCATTGTTAAATTAAAAAAAGGATTTTTCTTAAATATCTTTTTTTTTGCTGCGGGCTGAGCAACACGCCAGGTAAAACTGAACAACGTTCCCCAAGAAAAAAGAAATGCCAAAAAAAAAACATGACTTCTCATACTAAATGATCAGCTGGTACGCGAATTTTGTATAAGAACACCAATATATTTTTCTTAATGAATGACAAATAGATTTGTTGGAGAAAATTATTAGTTTCATAACTTGAAAACACAATTTTAGAGATTTAGATAGATGATAGATAGATAAATTATTTATTTCACATAGCCATACAGATATTTCAACTATAAAATAAAGCTAATGCTAAGGAGACAAAAGAACAATAAGTTGCATAAGAAAAAACACATTATATATTGCACAGGCTATAAAAATGGCCTGGACTCAGCATATGTTATGAGTGCTGTAGGGTACCCACAACGCTGATGATTCTGCCCAGACCAGTGACAAAATCAAGACGCGCGCCTCGCTTACAGAGCACTACGAACTAAACAGCGTAATATTTACAGTAGTAGTACAATAATTTATTTATTTATAATATATAATAGAATTGATATACACAACATACCACCAACCAACTAATATAGGTTATCTTACTTCCTTTTACAATAACATAAATATCAGAGCGTGCCACGAGATAGAAATAAATAAAATAAAGAGTAGGTTGGTGGTTGACTGCACATATGTATGAAATAAAGTATAAAAAGAAATACGTTGATAAAATTTTAGCTGGAAACTAGCTGCAGTCAACCTTCTTATTCTAAACAGAACATAAAATAAAATAAAATTTAGAAGAATCATATACAGGATGTAATGACATAGATGGAAGAGCCGTTAGCTGGTGCTTCTTTTTATCATAATAAATAACTTTGGTCTTACAAAATTTAGGAATTTGCAAAAAACAATGTGGAATTTTCATAAAAAATATCAGTTTATTTCGTCTAATTTTGTATTCGTCCTCCAAGGATCTAAATTACATTTTTGAATTTGTGAAACAGCTGTTGAATTTCCATCAAGCTCTTCATCAATGTATATGTAATTCAAAAAATATTTTCAATACCAACTTAATATAGATCATACTTACTTACTATCTTACATCTTTCTTACTTTATATCATTACATAACACACATATACTTGAAATAAATCACATAACAGAATAAACGTAAAAACAGTATTTTTATCATTAAGTTAGACAGATAATTAGATGCTGTTAAAACTACGAGAAATGGGAACCTAACATCAGACTCTTTGTCTTGCTGTAATAGGTAACTTTTATTTTCTGTCCAGTGAATGAATGAATGAGCGAGAGAACTTATGGAAAACTCAACAATTAGGAAAATTCGACGACAAGGAACACTTGTTGAATTTTAAATACCTATTTGCATAATTTAAGAGCACCACAGAAATTCATCGCCTGTGCGAAATAATAATTCAAATTTCTTTAAATAGACGGGCCGATTCTCTTGAAACTTTATGCATTTAGAACTAATTTATTACTAAGGATTATAAGTATTGAAGACTACGATATTTTAAGGTCTTATAATCAATATTATAAGAAAAACTATAATAAATTGCGTTTATGTATTGCTCTTACAAATGTCCTAAATTGTAATTGGTTTTTGTAATTAAAAGAAGTAATGAGTTTCAAACTTTTGTTACGGCAATTCTATGTTGATTTTAGCACAGTATTAAAGTTCTCGATATCGCTTTACAAAGGGCGCGAGCGTAGGTAAATTCGTAGCTCGTAAGAGAAATTGATGATTTTAAACTAATTTACAGAATATGAAATGAATATAACCGACGTGTGCTACCCGGATATAAATATCAATCTTCTAAATAAACTCGAGCGTCTTCAGAATCTTGCCATCAGATTTATATTTAATCTCCGCAAATATGATCACGTGTCCCCGTATCGAAGAGATCTAGAATGGCTTCCAATTAGTCACCGTCGTGACCTTCACATCCTTTCACATCTTTATTCTATCCTTTTTCTTTCAAAATTCCCAACGTACCTTAAAGAATGTTTCAACTTTCTATCTTCCACTCACAGTCGTCCTCTTCGTTCCTCCGATAACCTCCGTCTCCACATGCCTCCTCACTCTACCAATTTCTATGCCCACTCCTTTACCCTTCAAGCTATCCGCCTGTGGAATTCCCTTCCTGTACCAATCCGGCAGGCCCAATCCCTGCACTCTTTTAAAAAATCTTTAAAAGCATATCTTCTTGACCTCTGATGAGCTCTTCACTTCTCCATAGTTAACTTTGGTAATTATATGTTTATATATTTATATATTATAATATATTTATCATTTACTTTTAGTTATATGAAATGTACTTATTTATAATGTATGTGTATTTATAATGCTAGTTTGTATTAAGTATTTTAATTTGAAACTATATTTTAAGTTTTTGTTTTATATAACTGGTTTATTTTTAAGATACTCGTGCGCTACCTACCTGTATTTTATGTTTTGTCTCCGTGTCCCCGGGTTGCCTGGAAGAAATCGCTTTCAGCGTTAAGACCATTACTTTTTATTTGTTTTTATAATGAAATTGTATTTTGTGTGCAATAAAGAGTATTTATCTCATCTTATCTTATCTTATAATTCCTTAAAATATGCTTACTCGTAGTTATTAACAACCCATATTCGTCTCCACTGAGGTAAATGTCTCTTCCACTATATCCGGTAGGTTAGGCCATACTCCCAATAAGGGGACAAAGTCCGGATTGGTGGATGTTGTGGGGCTATTAGCCAAACTCAGTGTCAGATGTTGTGAAGCCGCTTATAAGGCCTCTGGCTTAACTAATTCCATCTAGTCATAGTAACCAGCACCAACGGCTTAACATGACTTGCGAAGTACGAAATCGGTCGATATAAATGCCACTGACAGTCAAACATATCTAGATTATGTCCGTAACTGCAGTCAGTTAACCTGCGTGATCGATGCGACCACGCAAGCCGCAATACTGAGCCACGACCGCTCTAGCACCAACAAAGCTTTACTGGAAATACTTTATTATGTAACTAAACAATTAAAGGAGGATGTCGCTGTCGTTTCGTTTGCTTAGTAGCTTGATTTATTAACCTGTATTTTAGGTAGGCTCTTAAGAAATGTACTGTTGCTTTCAGGCTGGGGCTTCTACACATGAAATTAAACAAGTTTTACCAAGAAAGCCGTAATCAAATCGAAAAAATTCCTTAATTAGTTGGCCGATTAGTTGTACGATTTTTGGAGTTGTATATATTTTTCCTTTACGTATGACACAAGACGACGCGAAGTTGCGTCAAGACGCTGCAGTCAATCGTCTACAATAGACGTAGATAACATGGATTGAGATTAGGTGCACTTTGAAGAAAGTTGTTTAGTTATATTCTTAAAAAACCCGAACTTATCTATATTTTTTCTTAAAATTGTCGGAATAGTTTGCAGTACCTTAATTAACGCTTACGTGTAAAAAAAATGTATCGATCGTAATTTTGAATGACAACATAATTTTTGGAATTTACATCGCCACTTACACCACAATTTACCATCTAACGACTGAGGGGTAGCGTAGGATTACCATAGTGCGTGTTCTTTGGTACCTGATGATAGTTGGCACCTAGGGACACTTTACCTGAGTGACGTAATATAATATATGTTTAAATGCATAATAATACCTATACAAAGAGTTTTAAGTCAATTAAAAGTGAAAACTAATAGATGCTACTTATGAAACTATTGTACTTAATAATAATAATAATAATAAGGACGGGCTGGTTTCCGCAACCAGGCGACAGGTGCGCCCATTTTGCGTGATTCGGCTGGCCTCACTGCCAGCCCAGCTCCTCCAGGAAGCCCAGTAGCCCCCGCAGGTTGCCGACGACTTCCGGGAGTGTCCTCGGGTCCTTGAGGTGTTTGACCCTGTATGAAGCTACCTCTTTGCATTCCAGAAGAATGTGAGCAGCTGTCTCTTCGGTCTCCATGCATGCTCGGCACAGGGGACTGTTGGTGATACCTAAAGTGTACAGGTGTTTGTTAAAGTAACCGTGGCCAGTGATGACTGCTGTTACCTTCCGGAGCTGAAGTCTCCCTAAGCTCCGGAGTTTTCTGGACAGGCTAGGGTTGGTCACCGGTAGTGCTTGTCTAGCCTGTCTACAGGTCTCCAGTTCTGTCCAATACCGATTGTGTTCTGACCTTGTGCGTTGACGCAGGGTTGTTTTTAGCCACCCAGTGGGTAGAGGTATGATAGGTTCAGGTCCCACAGCAATTAAGTCCGACCCTCTCCTCGCCAGTTCATCTGCCGCGTCGTTACCGCGTGAGTTGCTGTGTCCCTTAATCCATTGCAGAGTTACGTCGCTGTGGTAACATACCTCTGTCAATCTTTGGTGACATTCGTAAACTAGCCCCGAAGTAACGGTGTTACTTTGAAGAGCCTGTAGGACTGACCGACTGTCAGATAGAATACGGATAGGGTAGCCCCGTACTCCTCTGGCGGTGATTGCCTTAGTAGCCATGATGATGCCCATACACTCCGCCTGAAAGACCGTGTTGTACGCACCAAGTGGAGTTGCTATTGTTATGTTTAAGTCCTCTGAGAAGACACCACATCCGGTTCCCGAGCCTGTTTTGGAACCATCGGTGAAAATCCGGAGGTCCCTCAGGTTCTGTCCTTCGTAGGGGTCTTCGAAGAGTTGTATTTTATATTTCTTATCAAAGACGTACTGTTTTGGGATTCTGTCGTTGACGGCCGCGAATAGCGGCTCTTCCGCGACAATGTTGTGCAGAAGTTCAGCGTGAGGAACCCTTTCCTTACTCCACAGGTTTAGCAGCTTTAGACGAGTCGCAGCGCTTGCTGCCTCCTGCTGGATGAACATGTGTAGGGGTGGAACATCCAGCATCGTTTCAAGAGCTGCCGTTGGAGTTGTCCGCATACAGCCTGCGATGGCCATGCATGCTGTTCTTTGGAAACGTTGGAGTTTACTTACGACTGTTAGAAGTTTGGTGCGTGGCCACCATACAACTGCGCCGTAGCTCACCATTGGACGTATTACCGCTGTGTACAGCCACCGCATTATCCTGGGGGTAAGTCCCCATTTCTTACCCACCATTCTGCGGCACTGCCAGAGCGTAATCGTTGCTTTATTTAATTTGCTGTTGAGATGACTGCTCCAATTCAGTTTGCTGTCAAGTATCACCCCCAGGTACTTGACCTCAGGTGATAGATGGAGGTCTGTATTGAACAACTTGGGTAGCTTATAGTTACCTAGGTTTCGTTTGTTAGTGAACAGTACCAGTTCTGTTTTCTTGGGATTCACGGATAGCTCGTACTCGGCGCACCAACGTTCCACGATACGTAATGCTGCCCGAGTCACGTCACAGACGACGTTTGTGAAGTTACCTGACACAAGGATGGCCAAGTCGTCTGCATACCCTACCGTGAAGTAGTGGTGTTTGTTGAGGGTGGATATCAGGTCATTCACCACCATATTCCATAGGAGCGGCGACAGTACGCCCCCTTGAGGGCATCCTTTTGCGACTATGGCTGTACTTTCATTGCCTCGGTCAAGCTTGACGATTCGCTGACTGAGCATGTTCCCGATCCACTTGGCCATGGTCGGGTGTGTACCGTGTTTGTAGAGTGCTGCCTCTATGCTGGAGAAGTTTGTCTTGTCAAAGGCTCCTTCGATGTCTATGAAGGTGCCCAGGCACATGGACTTACTTTGAATCGCCGCCTCTATTCTGCCGACAACAGCGTGGAGGGCTGATTCTGTTGATTTACCTTGACTGTATGCGTGTTGGTTGCGGTGCAATGGTATGTTTTTCAACGCGTTCTCCCTCAGTTCCCTGTCGCAAAGCCTCTCCAGCGTCTTAAGAAGGAACGATGTGAGGCTTATGGGCCTGAAGGCTTTGGCGTCTGTATAATCCCCTTTACCTGGTTTAGGTAGGAATATAACCTTTACTTCCCTCCATAGGTGAGGCACGTACCTATGTGCTAGGCATGCCTTGAGGATGTTAGTGAGGATCGTGACGAGAGGGCCCCCCCCCCCATTGTAGGAGTGCAGGGAAAATCCCGTCGCATCCTGCTGCCTTGAATGGTTGGAAGCTGTTTACTGCCCATCGTACCTTATCTGTTGAGACTACCCTGTCTGCCACGAGCCAGTCTTCCTCGGTTGCGTGGGCTGTTTCGTCGTCCCAGTTGACCTCCTGCACGATTTGGCAGCCGGGAAAGTGTGTCTGTAGTAGTACACTCTCAGCCTCGCCTGGTGAGTTGGTCAGGGTGTTGTCGGGTTTTCTGAGCGATCCCAGTTCTTGATTGGGATCACTGGAGAGGACTTTTCTTACCCTGTTTGCTTCGGTGCATGATTCGATCCTGGTACAGAAGTTGCGCCAGGATGCTGTGCTGCGGTACCGAATTCTTTTCTTGTACTTGGACTTGGCCATTTTGTATTTTGTCCAGTCCTGTTGGTCACAAGTGTTCATTGCTCTGTTAAATAGTCGCCTGACCTTCGTCCTGAGCCTCTCCAGTTCGGGACCCCACCAGCTTAGCTTGCTGCTGTCTGATTTAGGTGGAATTGTCAGGGGACATGTTTCTTGGTAGCAGTCCTTTATGCAGCCTGTTAAGAACCCTACCTGTGTGTCTATTTGGATGGTGCTTTCCAGTTTAGTTGGAGCCTCGAGTACTTGCAGCTTTTGCTCCACCTTCAGGCGGTAGGCATCTCTGTCGGTCTTTCGAGGGTTCCTGCGTGGGAGTGAACTTACTGTATTTACCTGCAGGTCAAACCGGATCCACCTGTGGTCTGAATAGGAGGCCTCTTCAGACACGTGCCAGTTGGATACCAGGTGTAGTATCCCTGCAGTTGCTAGTGTTATGTCAATAATTGTCCTACTTCTTCTTGTAACGAAAGTAGGTACCGAACCTCTGTTGAGGATGTTGAGGTTGGTAGTGAAGAGGTAGTCCACAAGGGCCTTACCTCTCTCGTTGCAGCTCGTCATGCCCCAGAGGGTATGGTGTGCGTTGCAGTCCGTGGCAACGAGCAACTCCAGTCCATTCCCCTCGCAGTGGGTGATCAACCTCTCCAGGTCTTGTGGCGGTGGATCGTCGCTTTCTGCCATGTAGGCTGAAGCGATCACAAACCCTGGTAGGCTGTTTGCTGCATCATTTTTGACCATAATAACGCTGAGGTCCCTAGAACAGAATTCCGTTAAGGGGTGTGCCGACACATTGTTAGTGGTGTATATTGCCGATCTGGGGCTCTCCGTCCCATTGTGAGAGTATAGCTTACCTCCTGCGTTGGAGAGCCCGCATATCTTCTGAGCCCTAACCCACGGCTCCTGGATTAGGGCTACTGCTGTGGTGTTAACCTCCAGCCACTTTCGGACTATTGTACTTTTGCCAAGGAATACAAACGGAACACAATCGGAGCAAAATAATTTGATTGACTTTCAAATTCCGTATGGTAAGTCATGTTTTTTTTTGCTCTGAGATACATTTACATCGATTTGTGATAAGGGTCATTCAAAAATGACCTTCCCATTTTTCTTATAATTAGGATGTTGCACAAACCAATCCTCAGCAATCTGCATCGACATACAAATAAACAATCGATCGGGATAAAAAAATAAATCTCATTCATATAATTCAAATGACTTTTGCGTGATTGACAGAATATTTTACTTTTCCGTTATTAATGTCAACGAAAGTGGGATTTTATATCAACTTACATTTCTATCAAAATATGGTGGTTATTTCCATCTGTAACATTGTTCAATAAACACAGCACACTTTATACGAGCTATTATAAGGCATGAACTGGTATTTTAACAGAGTTCTTACGAATGACCACAAAGCCAGCTATTAGGCATGAACTTGTATTACAGAAAACTTGGAAGTTCCCAGTCAGGTGCGAATAATGAAGGAGCGAATCACGGAAGCGGAAAAATCTGAATCGCGAATACCTGGAGCTCGACAGCACTCAGGTATTCGCGATTTAGTTTTTTCACGCTTCTGTGATTCACTCCTTCATTATTCGCACCATCGCACCTGAGTGGAAACTTCGCAAACTTGGTACGAATCACCACAAAGCCAGTTATTAGGCATGAATTGGTACCACAGCACACTCGGTACGAAACACCACAAAGCCAGCTATTAGGCATGAACGGGTACCACAGCACACTTGGTACGAAATACCACAAAGCCAGCTATTAGGCACGCTCCAACCTGAATGGACTTGACCTATTCCCTTACTATTAAGGTAGAAACTACCACCCCATTATACGCAGTGGAACGTTTATGTAACCAAATCGACATTTCGTGTAACCAACCAAACTGCGCTAAACATATAGTACTTAAAGTTATCATTGGGCTAATCGCCAACGACACTGTGACTACCAGTTTCAGTTCAAGTTACATTGTTATTTAGGTTCTAACAATGTTTAATACGTATATATATGCCATATATTCATAGTACCTTAAAAATACTACACTTGTACTCATATTATATTGTAGATTGTAGAACAATACCAGACAATACTGGCTTTTGTCAGTGGCTCCTCCTGCAAGGATATATTTTTTATTAATTGTTTAATAATTGTCGTTGAGGATGCGAAGCACGGAAATGAGCTTATTGGGCTAAAATTATGTCGTTTACTACTGTGTCAGGAAGTTTCACTATTCCATAACATTATACATTATTAGATAAATAAACTTATTGGTGTACGTATAATTAATAAGCATAAGAAGTATCGAGAATTATTTTCAAGTTTGTCATACCAATACAAGATTTGTTAATTAGCTAGAATATTATGGAGTTAAAAAAGTGAGACTAAACTTTTTAGCCAATGAAATAAAAACGAATCTGCCGGCTATATAACAAAAAGTACATTGGTGTTTGTAGTTTTGTACTTGATATTTTGATGCCTTTTATTGCAAAGTATGACGTCCGTTTCCCCTTCGGGAGCGGAAGGGACTCACCCACGGACACGTCACGAGTGAGGTCAAAAGGTTGGAATTCCTATAAATAAAATTCTGTAGAAAATGTTACGAGTAGGTTAAGCTCATTAAGTCTTTCTTTTAAGTTTCAATTCTCTTCAACTGTACAACCGTCCGTCACATTTCATCCTACTATAGTGTCTGCCTGAAAATAAAATATTTCCTTTTTTATTTTGTGATCAAATTAACCATGTTTTCGCAAGGAATAGAATATAGATGGCCATTGCCTACGGTCAGTGCAGACTGCAGATTGTCTTTCATACACATCAATACACAACTAATAGACAGAATGCTTGTTTCCTCACGATGTTTTCTTTCCGTATTAAAGCAACCGTTGTATAAATGTAGTCATTTACATAAGATTCGAATTACGTGATGGTATTTTGATTGTGCCAGGAAACGAACCTACGTCCTATGGTTACTGTGTCCACATGGAGCCACTGACCTACTTATAATAATCTCGGACAAGTTTCTACCATTAAGTTTCATATAAATCTTAAAAATATAAACTTTCCAGCTCTGAAGTTTATTATTTATTTCATATAGTAATAATATACCACGATACTGGCATTTTGTTTTCTTAAATAATTATTATTTTCGTAAGAATTAATTATTAACGAACTTCGTCATGTTACTATAGTTATACTTTAGCAGGATATATTTTTCGATCAAGCATGATTTTAACGATGACTGTTTACTTTAATTATAAGATAACAGCTTCCGTGGCGTAGTGGCTAGGCCACATGCTTGACATCAGGAGGTCACAGGTTCGATTCCCGGCGGGGTCCAACTTTGTAGGACCAGTTTAGTTTATGGGGTATTTTCTGAGCCCGCCCAGTCAGACTTAGTCTTGCCGCCAACAGAATGTAGATAATGTATATCCAATTCCCCATTGTGCTAGGGAATATCGGTAACCCGCTTCCACTTTTGCTGGCACCATCATCGCCTATCATCAGGTGATATTATGGCAAGGGCTATTCAAATATGGATAAATAAATATTATTTTAGTGACACAAAGATGAGAAAAAGTTGCTACTTAATTCTGAATTTACACGATCACATGACACATCATAATCTTTATTAATAAAATTTGTAAATAAAGATCAATATAGGAGATCAATATAGCACATAGGCAAGTAAATATGTACTAGCCTTTTTTATTTACTCAGCTAAGCCTAGACCCGGGCGGCCAGTGATTGATAGTTGTTTAATGGACACGGAATGACAAATTCGGAACGTAATTAAAAACTCGTGACGCTGTGGTTTTATAATATTGGCATAAGAATTTTGTGTGAACAATGGTCCTTGAAAATCAAATTTAATCTTTACCCTCTTATTTTTTTTGCTTTTAATTAAGTGGTTTAATTTCAGGGTTTGTTGGGAAACTAAAGCCTCATTTTGTCGAGATTTAATTAAGACTTGTCGGCGTGAAAATCCTTGGGGGAAGGCCTTTGTCCAGCAGTGAACGTCTTTCGGCTGATGATGATGAATTAAGACCGTTAAGTGTTTTGTAAAAAAAAAACTATTGTCTTTGTTCTAGTTGATAAAGTAGAAAGGGCTAAGTAACAAAGAAATGTCTCATTTGACGACAATGATTGATTATGTAACATCGCGTTTCGCGATATTCAAATATCGATTTATAAAAAAAAATGTTTTTAAATAATTGGAACGTCTTTCGTCTCCTCTAGGGGACGGCCGCGGTCCGTGCTCCACAAAGGGATGCAAATAAGGGGTTCTAATAAACTTTCAGCCGACACCGAACACTTATTGTGCACCCAAAGGACCACGAAGAATTCCGGAGTTATTTTTTATCAAAATTTCTTTCTTCTATGAAATTAAGAAGGGTTTACTTTAAAAATGGAATCCTACTTATCAGTTTCAGAAGAAGTTATAAAGTTTATCTTCACAAAAGAATGTTGCTGTTGAGATAACAAGATAGTTCTGTGAAGAATGGTCCGTAATAAAAAGTTTTCGCTTGCTTTTAGCTTATCCTGCGTTGTGTTATACCAAAAAAATACAATTTTATTTGTTATCTTTGAGGCATTTTGTTATTCACGTATAAAACAATCGTATCAAGATGTAGTGGAAACTTGGAAAGCCCGCCGTAGGGCTCTGTGCGGCTGACGTGACGTTTTATTAAGGCCTATACACACTTCACTGCAAAAAGGGTAAGCTATTGTGCTGAACATTCAGTGACCAGGGACAGATAGGTTGAAGGGTTTTATTTGGGTTATCATGAGGGTAGCAAATAATGATTCTGGTTTTTACTTTAGGGATAAATTGTCAAACAAATTTCTATGTCAGTGGCCTGATAAGTATGCAAAGTTTGCAATTTCATGCATAACGCTGTGGCGCAGTTGTTACGACATTTGCCAGATAAGCCAAGGCTCGTGGCGTAGGTTTGATTCCCGCCCATGCAAAGCAAACAAGTGATGATGAGCGGAGCGAGGAAGAGCCGCTTCTAGGTTATAGCCTTCTGAACCTACCTAAACCATAGTAGTAGTTGGGGGCATCCATTAATTACGTGAGGTGTTTAGAGGGGAGAGGGGGTCGAACCGAATCTCACCCAGTATTATGTGGGGGAGAGGGGCGTCTCGGTAAATATCATGTGATTTTTTCCGCAAGAAACAGTGTAAAGTTGCGAGAAAATTACGTTCAATTAAGTAAAACATGTTTCTCTACTAAAATATGGCTAAATCCTACACAATAATATTTAAGGCGGTTATGCGAATGCAAGTAGCACAGTAGACCCTCGATTATTTAGCCACCACCGGCCAGGGACAGCCGAACGAGCGACTCGACGAACGCTACGACGTAAGAGCAGCGACGCGAGGACGAGCACCAACGCATCAAACACTGATTAACGTATTTACATTAAAAATACGCATTTAGAAAACTCTTACTTGAGATTAGGAGGGAGGGAGGGTGTCGTGCCAAATTACACGACATCTCACCAAGGGGCGTCGAAAAATCGCCTCACGTAATTAATGGACGTCCGTTATATAGGGCGGTCAGTGACTTGTGTATTTGCTAGTATGTAAACAAATAATGAAGGTCGTATCGAAGACTATTACTATATTAATTTAGTTCGATGAAGAAAAAGAAGTTGGAATATTAAATTTAAAGTGTGAGCTTATTTTCAACCTTTTTTGAAGTAGGGACTAATATTTTAAAAATTCTATATACATACGTATATGTATATCATCCCTTCACAACACGTGTAACACGTCACCAACACTGGCTATCTCATCCCAAACACTAAGATAGAGAAGGTTGCATATAAATTAGTTTTTGTACATGACAACTGACAATTAAGTAACTGTATTTAGTTATAAGTTGTATTTACAAAAATACACATACATTTGAGAGAAATATCAATAAGAGATTTATTGTGTAAAATCTCGGACAGAACCACTTGTTACCCTACGAGAAATTAAAAAAACAAATTTTAATAAAACTTGTCCAAACTCCGCTTGAAAATACACAACTCTTTCCCCTAAAGTGCAATTGCCGAAAAAAGTGAGCTAACATCGTAACAAAGCAATAAAAACTTGGCGTGGCGTGAGTAAAACTGTCCCATCATAGTCATTAATTACGTTGTCAGAGGCTGGACACCGGTTAAGAGTGGCGACAAACGATGGGCCGCCGCCGGTCGCTTAGCGCAGGCTTCCTTTGACACTGTGATTTCGTGCCAAAAAAAAATACAGCTAAAACTGTAATTGAAAACTTTGTGTCCGTTTTTCAGTAGAATTTCATTTTTTTTTGAATGTATTTGTTATTATCCTATTTGATACGAATGATTTAAAATGGCTTAATTTGGCCAAGTAATCCTATCCTCCTATATCGATCCTAGCTGAGAAAATGGTAGATTTATATGGAGATTTCAATAGAAACTAAACTGTACAGATTTGTGGAACATTAGTGCCAGTTAGTTAGAGTTAGCTAGAGTTAAAACAGAGTTAAAAAAATTAAACTTAAGAAAATGGAAAATTTATAATGTGGGACAAATCATAGAAATCGATCAACAAATTGAATAACGTTAGTTTCGCCAGGGTTCTGTAGTAGACGATTTTTTTTTCAGTTTTATGAATAAAAAAGCTGTCATTAGATTATGACTCGTACACTTTGTGTAACAAACTGTATTTATTCTAGTTGTTAACAGGGTGGTTACAAAAGCCGAAATACAAGTTTCAGTGCTCTAAAAGTGGAATAACATTATGCTTATGACGGCTTATTCCACTTCTGTCTGAAATCCTTTCACCTGACCCCAAAACATATATGTAATTTAGCTGGTATTATTCATCATTCATCATTTCACTCAACTATAAGGCTTATAAAAAGTACACTCAGCAAATGTAAACCTGTTGATCTACTTCATTAGAAAATGTTAATAATTTCTTTAAAGCTAATTGCTCACAACTTTATTTTGGAGTTTTTGCATTTTGATATTTTGTGGAATTGCACTACAAAAATATTTATATTCTATTTTTAATTTAAGTGTGTGGAACTGTGGACGAAAAAAATGTATGGACGATTAATGTTTCGAGAGCGATAGATTTGGGTTTTAGTGGAATAAGTCCTTATGAAGCCAAACCACTTCCCATGCAAATCACAGACGAACTACATATTTGTACGCGGTGTTTCTTCCCGTCTAGTTTGCGTGCACGGCTAGCTTTATTTTCTAGATCTGTTATATGGAATATGGTTATTCTGATACTTAATTATTTCTTTTTATTTAAATTTTTCGGATTGTGAATACATTAACAATCTATATTTTTCCTACTGCTGGGCACAGGTCTCTTTCCATAAGTACCTCAGGAAGGCGATACAGTATTTTATAGAGTGGAGGAAAATGTCGTTAAAAATTCGTCATAATCCTTCGACTTTCATAAATGATGTAAATCTTAGAAGTTTTGTTTTTTAATTAAATTGGTTAGCGTTTTATTTAGGAAGGTTTAATAAACCTAATATTTTTGTACGCTTAAGAAAGAAAGAAAGAAAGAAAGAGAAAAAAGAAAGAAAGAAAAGAAAGAGGCAAATTAATGGATTAATATCAATTCGCCGCTTAGCTGTAGCCAATTAAAATGAAGGGAAACTCATTGTATACGCAATTGTTTTGTTTTAAAGAAAATATTATTTTTCTTACAGAACCATCAATAAATTGTTTGTGGGACCAATCAAATTTATTTCAAGCTGAAGTTTCCACGATGGGCTTTCGTAATTTGAAAGTTGATGGCCACGAAATATCATTATTGACCGATAGGGAAAGGTGTTTTTCCAAATTGTTTTCCATTATACTTATAACGCTGTTCAAATCTGGAACCCATTGTACAATAAATATAGTGACCAACTAGAATTGGCACAGAGAAAGTTTCTTCGAAGTACACATTATAGATGCAATAGAAAAAAAAAGACATATACCAAACTGCTTCATAAATATTCTGTTCTGTCTCTCCATGCCAGACGTAAATTGATTAACATGATGACACTCTATAACATCTGTAATCACAAATTTGACTGTCCTAAACTTACAAGACACCTTGCATATCATGTGTCTTATTGTAAATCGCGCTCAGTCAAGCGGGAAAAACTGTTTTATACCTCGATTTGCAGGACCAATGCTGGTATTCGATCACCCCTTAGACGCATTGTTAGTGCATATAATGAGGATTTCTCACATGTTGATCTGTTTTCTTTGACTTCAGGTAGATTTAGGAATTCTATAATAGGTTGCTTAAAACAATCTCTCAATAACTTAGAATAATTACTTTTGTTTTGCTTTGTTATTTACACAGTAAGTTGAGTTTTGTTTTGCCTGTAATCAGGCTATTTGTGTTTACATAATTATGTTTCGTTAGCTATTTTTGTTAAAACAAACCCGTGGATTGCGCTGTGGGTTGTGTACCTATTTAGTACTTGTAATTTACTGTTTCTTTGGATATGTTTTGTACACAACTGTTTGCTATCCCAAATAAATAAAATAAAATAAAAATAAAACAGTTTTTTTCGAAGTGACTATGTTTCCAACCTTACAACTCGAGGATGGATGATATAAAATATGCAAAAGACAGGCCTATATTAACTAGAGCTTGTATGTGTGTATCCATTCTACAATTTGTTTATTGAATCTGGTTTCTAATAAATAAAAAATGATATTTCTATTGAATAAAATATTCGACGGTATTCGATGTAAAAATGCGTCATCAACTATTCACCTCATAATATGTATTTTCAGAACAGTGTAGGTACTAGGTACAGTTTTAATAAACCATCGTTGTTGAAAAGGCTTGCATTCGAGTAGCCAGGTTTTGTGGTGTGCCTATGTCTGGAAAATATCTTAGTTAGTAAGTTAAGTATAGTAGGAGCTGTTGACTTGTTATAAAATAAAACAAACAGTTTAAATACAGTTTGATATATGAAATCTTTTATTTTTCTGCATTTTAACTTTCATATTTTGTAATTAATTGAAACAAACACGAAAACGTCAAACCTCCATTTAAACATTTTCACATAGTTAATATTTTCATTTATTTTTACGGTGAACAAATACAGATATGTCTAAAGAATTATGCTTTTACTTTTTTTTTGTAGAAGCCCGACAATACGATTCAATCAAAACGTGAACCGAACGCTTTGCCTGTTTTTTTCACGGTGCGAAGTATACCTATCTTGCAAATTCTAAATTATTGCGTAGGTATTTGAGTGTTGGATTTACATGGATCTATCATGAGTGGGTCCTAAGGGTGCAATCCATCTGGATTTGCGTGGATTTCTGCCAGTTCCATAATATATTACATGGGCATGCATGGGCTGGGTTCTGAATTCAGGCCACTGTCAACATACTTTATACATACATACTTTATATCTACATACACTGTCAACATAATATTACATAACATAGTACTAACTTAGTTATGTGTCCAGGGTGTTACAAAATGGTTCAACATATAGGGTCCTTATGAAACACCTACGGCCTCTATCTATAAACTAAACAACTTTGCTCAAGGAGCATATATTTATGGAAAAATTGGATCCAGTTATGTGAGAAGAGGGCCACGTACTTTTATATTTTTTTGCTAGATCCCGTATACATTTATTTGATTTCTTAGGTTTTAAAACGCATCACTCATCAGAACTCTTTTGGATGGTAGTGTGGCTCCTGCCACCTAACTGGGGGATTTTTTACTAAAAAAAACTATGATTTTATGCACTCGCGTATATTTTGATATTAAGACTTTACATTTATAAGTCTTTATATCTATACCATCGCCGAACGAATGAATAATCAAACATAAGTCATTCGAATTCCAGAACAGAATTATTTAAACTGTTTTCAATAGAAAAGTTAAAACTTCGAGGAGGCCGCAATGCTTAGATGTAGAGACATACCATCTCTACAGTAGCGTTAATGCTTATTTAACATGAATGATTTACTACTGGCATACGACTTTCGTTCGAGTACGTTCTAATTTACAAAAGATTTTGACACCCTTAGATTCAAAATTGCTCAACTTGCCAAGCTGTATCGTTATTGTTATAATTTATTGCCTTGAGTAAAGTTAGAATGATACTCGCATATGAATGAGTTGGGAGTTTATTGTACTACTGATGTGTATTCAATCTAATAACTGTACCAGTGAAAAGTTTTGAATATAATTTTAAGCGTCGTTACATCTTAATTGTTTCGCGACTCCTTAAAATGGGGACCTATCAATAGTTAACTCTCCGACACTCATTAAATATAATGTTAATTGCAGAGTAATTTTACTGTTGTTTTCAGTTTGCTTATAAGACAAAGTATCTTTTTTTTAAATTTATTTTGGTAATCCCTTGGGATCATCTCACCTAATGGTAGGCAATGATGATGCCGAAGATGAAAGCGGGATTACCACAACGCCACAGTATAAATATTATACAGTATGGACACTCCCTGCCGCTCTCTGAAGGCTGCCTCCCCCCCCTGTGTAACACCTAAGTGACCAGTTGTCAAGAGTCTCTCTCTTGCCTTGATACAAGATACAAGATACAAATACAAGTAAGTATACCGTATTAACTTCGTTAAAAATGTCTATCGTAGAAGTCTGTCGTTTATGTTCATATCTATCGATAAAAGATCTATTTGTTTTCGGAAATATAAATTACTAAAGACGTCAAAAATATACACAGTAACACGTGTAAAGACATGATGAAGTATCAATTTCTATGTAGTAAACAATAACGTGATATTTGTATGAAGTGTCCGGGGTGTGCCCCAACTCCCTTCTCATTGTACTAAAATTAATTTATTTAATTATTTTTTTAATACAGTTGCTCAAAAAGTGGCATATTGCAGGGACGTGTAGCGTTCGGGATCTGGGCTATTTCACACTCGTGCTTTTTTTTTGCCTTTCCCGAACTCATGCGTTTTCTTTCCCAACTGTCAAAATAATTTCTATTAAAAAAAAACAACCATGGAGTTTAAACTAAAAAAAATCATAGAAGTTTTTGCGATTCATGCAAATAGGTTTATTTGTTTCTAAAAAGAAGCTACCTATACTAATTTGTCCAATATCAGAATTAATTATTTGATTGAATGAGTTAGGTAAGGTTTCAGTTCATTTCATATCATTAAATTTCAATTTCATTTCTTATAATAAAAAAATACTAAGTACTAAAGACTTGGCTGTATAGGCAGTTCCCTTTGCCTACCAGAATGGGTGAAAAAAAACTGCTTACATTCTACGGTTGGCGCCATTTTCCGAAATTTTCTTCGCGAGTTTAGTTGTTTTTTTACACAAAATGAGTAATTTCGACCTAATTTTTTTTGAATTAACACCACCGGAACTCAGTATAATTGCACAAAATGCTTCGGAGAACATTTTACCGGAAAAGTCAAAAAGTCGCTACATATCTACATACGACGAATTTATTGCGTGGAGAGAAGAGAAAAAAGCAAATAGTTTTTCAGAAAATGTTATGTTGGCATACTTTTCCGAACTCTCAGCAAAATTAAAACCTTCTACGTTATGGTCAAGGTTTTCGATGATAAAAAGTATGCTGAAAATAAGGAACAACGTGGATATAAGTCAATATCTAAAATTAAATGCTTTCTTAAAACGACAATCACACGGTTTTACCAGTAAAAAGTCGAAAATATTAACATCGAATGACGTGGAAAGGTTTTTGAAAGAAGCTCCCGATGATTGTTATTTAGCCACAAAGGTAATTTATTAATAAGTATAATTATCTACATTTTTCTTTAGTGTTCAGTTTACAAAATCGCAAAATACAGTCAATACATTATTTATGAATCAAATCGTTTTTTTAGGTTGCTCTGATTTTTGGCGTTGTTGGAGCTTGCCGCAGAGAGGAGTTAGCCAATATTACTTTAAAAGATATTGAAGCCCATGGAGAAATGCTACTTATCAAGATTCCAAACACAAAAAATAAGATACCGCGAAGCTTTGTTGTTGAAGGAGATTTTCTCACAATAGTGAAAAAATATATGAACCAGCGGTCCCAAAAAGGAAAATCCGACCGTTTTTTTCAAAATTTCCAAAAAGGGAAGTGTACAGCTCAAGTAATCGGCATAAACAAATTTGGTAATATGCCAAAAGAAATAGCTACGTTTCTTGGTCTGCCGGATGCTGAGTGTTATACTGGGCACAGCTTCAGAAGGACCTCTGCTACATTATTGGCAGATTCTGGAGCCAATATAACGTCCTTAAAGCGACTAGGTGGTTGGAAATCGGACAAAGTTGCAGAAAGCTATATTGGTGATTCATTAAACAACAAACAAGAAACTGGGAAAAAGATCACACAATCCATTAATTTAAGGTCCAGTCCGTCTCCTTCACATGCTGAAGAGAACGTTCGTCCATCTACGAGTACCTTCGTTGATAATGATAATTCATCAGATCTTCCACTTCCATCAACTAGCAAACGCCATTGTATGACAAATATACATGAACAATCATACGAAATTAATAATAGTTTGTCTCAAACAGTAAATATGCAACCTAAAACTTCCCCAGTTAGTAAAAAAAACTGTACCAATTTCAATGTATATGTGAATTATAACTTTTATAAGAAATAAATGATTAGTTAATTGAGTTTATTGTGTTTTTATAATTTGATTAAATTGCTTCATTTTTTCGCAACTGTATTAAAAATAGTCGTTCAGTAGACGTACGGAACCGTCATTGCAACTCGTTCCGACTGTCAACCCTCGCCTTCGGCTCGGGTAGACATTTGTCGGAACTCTTTGCAATGACAGCCATTCCGTACTAGTAATGAAATATACTATATTTATAAAATTATACCTTATAAAATTTTATACCCTCCCTTTTTTAGGATTCCCTTACAAACGTGCCGTGTCAACCCTATTACTAATCCTACACATGTAACTGTTATCTGTTACGCCGTTTAACTGTCTGTCTGTCTGTCTTTCCATATTATACGGACAGAACCGTATAATAAGGTGGCTGGTTAAAATTTGCACAGAATATTTATATAAATTTATGGCGGATAACTAATAAAAGAAGTAAAACATATAGACAGTCCACGTGCAAGAAACCTGTTTTTAGGGTTCCGTAGCCAAATGGCAAAAAACGGAACCCTTATGGATTCGTCATGTCTGTCTGTCTGTCTGTCCGTCCGTATGTCACAGCCACTTTTTTCCGAAACTATAAGAACTATACTGTTGAAACTTTGTAAGTAGATGTATTCTGTGAACCGCATTAAGATTTTCACACAAAAATAGAAAAAAAAACAATAAATTTTGGGGGTTCCCCATACTTAGAATTGAAACTCAAAATTTTTTTTTCATCAAATGTGGGGTATCCATGGATAGGTCTTAAAAATTGATATTGATATTGAATAAATAAATGATATTGAGGTTTCTAATATCATTTTTTCTAAACTGAATAGTTTGCGCGAGAGACACTTCCAAAGTGGTAAAATGTGTGCCCCCCCCCCGGAACTTCTAAAATAAGAGAATGATAAAACTAAAATATATATGATGTACATTACCATGCAAACTTCCACCGAAAATTGGTTTGAATGATATCTAGTAAGTAGTTTTTTTTAATACGTCATAAATCGTAAACCGCAATTTACCTACAACGAACTACAAGAACTTTTATATTATGGTACTTGCTGCTACGGAACCCTTCATGGGCGAGTCCGACTCGCACGTGGCCGCTTTTTTCAACATTTTTAGTTTTTCCTCTGCGGTAATACATACATGCTTCTAATTTGGTATGATTATAATGCAAACGCAAATGTAAAACGTGATCCACAATTAATAAAAATCGGCCAAATACATACATAACACTCCGTATTGTGTAGTGGTACGGAACCCTTGTTGCTCGAGTCTGACTGGTACTTGGCTGGTGTTTTTATAACATGATATTTGTAATCTATTTTACTCTCACATTTATAGGTTTGTCATATTTTAGTAAACGCACGTGTGTTTCCTCTGGTGTTGCGGGTGTCTATGGGCGGCGGTAATCGCTTACTATCAGGTGATCCGTCTGCTCGTTTGCCACCTATTAGGTACATAAAAAAACAGTCTTCCAAAACAAAATGCCATAACATACATCATATATATTTTATGTATATTATCTATCACCACTATTAATATATTACTAACGTCTATTTAACGTGCGATTATCCGGGAAGCGGGAAACGGTAGAAAATGAGAAAATGTTCGGTAGTTATGAGCAGATGTGGTAATAGAAGTATTGATTGATCGCGCGACCGTTCGGTCGGCATGTGGTCGGTCCGCCGGACTGACAAGACAATATGTAAGCCGAAGTTTTCTGATAAAATATGACGACTTTTGGACGGTCACAGTCAAAAATGTTTTCAAAATTTGGTTTGGAAGTATTTTTTGCAAAGAAGACGTTACGCTACCAAGTTTTAGTACCATGTCAATGAATTCAGTAAAATTAAGTAAAATGCACATATTATAAAAAATCGTCGGTGGCTCCACGGTAGTGGCGTACTACGCCTAGTAGTGATGGTCTCGGGTTCAAATCCTGGCCAATGTAACAATTAGTTTTCGAAATTTACATGCATTTTCATACGTGAAGTGGTGAAGGTGAAGGAAAATATCGTGAGGAAACCTGCACATTGAATTTCTAGATGTGTACGAAGTCTACGAAGCTAAGGTCGCGTTTCACATAAATGCCCTACTCGTGACCACTGTGGTAGGCAACCATCGTGTGATCATTGTGACAGCACGGTTAAACTGTGCCACAAGATAAAAATAATAAAGAGTAAACGTATAGAAAAAATTAGAACTCATAGAAAACAATGTCTAGTCCTGAAACATATTTTAGAGCAGAATAAGCAAATGTATTATTTTGAATTTGTATTTCACTTTAAAGGATTTACAACTGACGGACGTACCCACCACTGGCAGAAAAAGATATATCCCGTGCGATTTGAGTTTTGAGCGCGACTGTACTATAAGGTTTTGATCGGAACTTTTATGATTGGTTGCATATCGATGTTGCCTAACAGAGCAACGTGGCGGCATTTGGACATAGCCGCTTAAATTATAACCATATACATTTATGACTATCTAGAAATCCCACAATTTACCAGCATTGTACTCTAACGCGCGTTCGGCCTCACGTCACAGTTATTAAGACCTCACATGTTCATGATTATTACTCCTATATTATGCTGTATGTCATTTACAAACGTATACAAGTTGACAGCACAATGTCCTCAATTACTGACAATGGCGTGTGACAACGGGACACAGTTTCGAAATACAGCCTTTTATTGGAAAAGGTTATTAATGAATTCTCTTAGTTTTCTTTCGTCGAGTTTTATGTTGAGCCTACAAAACAAAACGCAAAAAAATGATGAATAGTTTAAAATATTTGCCTATTAATCAAACTGGGTTTAAAAGCTTTAATTAAGGCACTTTATTAAATGAGACTGCTCAATTAAGAACGCTATGTTCTGTAAAACATCTGGTTAAATGAAAACTTTGTTTTAGGTACTCTAAGTAAACGTCGTTCTTGAAATCGAGTTATTCCAATTTTCGAATTAGTCTGTAGATATTAAAAAGTAACTTTATCAATAACTAAGTACCTAGCATAACTAACTCCCGTGCAACAATATTAAATAAAAAATATACATCTTTGCGTTTACTCTTCAATAACTTTAAAATAAATGCATATACAGGGTGCAACAAAATTGCTGTAGGACCCGTTAACTGGGGATTCTACTCATCGTACTGAACAAGTTTTGTTCTAAGACTTTGCTCAAATTGCAAAAAAAATTGTACTCTCCATACAAATAGATCATCTGTTTTGCCATTTTTTGCTGTTTTTGTATGGAGAGGCCAAAATTTTTTTTGCGGTTTGAGCAAAGTTGTAGAACAAAAGTTGTTCAGTACGATAAGTGGAATCTCCAGTTAAAGGGTCCTACACCAATTTTGTTACACCATGTATATTGTAACAAATAAAACTTAATTAAATTATTTTATACTTTTTAGTGATTTTTTTAAAACTTCCTATTTTTTGCAAATAGCCCATAAATTCAAAGTTGTTCAGTATCGTCTTATAAACATTGTATTATTATGGTCAGCTTAGCTCACATAGCTCATTGTTATTGTGACAATATTTCTCTTCAGGCAGCTTCATAAAAATCTCATTAAAAAAATTCAGCTATTGTTGAATATTGTGTGGGAATATCAAAATGACGTGTAATTGTGTATATTTTTATGGTCCAAAATAACTGCATATACAGCACACATATATTTATTATAGACATATTTATTATAATGAGGACATAGGATGAATTTGCGTGAACAACAATAAATATTGTATGGTATTGTTCAGTTCCTGTGTAGGCATGAAAATAGTTTTTATCTACAATATTATAAGATTTAAACGTATGCATCATATTTTGTCAGGAAATTCATTTTTAAATTCTTGCTTGTAAATGCACGTTTATGGTATTACGGAAGTTAAATTATTTATTTCATTCATACATTTAGAATTTCGAAACGCAGCGTTGAAATGGATTTCATGACATTTACACTTTATGATGTCACAAACCGAGTATAGAAAGTAGTGCAACGTGCGTGGAACAAAATGGACATGGTTGACAGTTGACAGCTGACGAAATAAAAGGTAAAATGATGAATGATTGATTTTAAGATTCTTTGCGGTAGGTTTAAGGAACGTGTTATAAAACAAAAAACCGGAGAAGTGCGAGTCTGACTCGCGAACCGAGGGTTCCGTACAAACAAACGATATTGAGAAAATTTTAAGACCACAGACTTCTGTGATCTCTAAGTAAATAACTATTTTATGTAGTTTTGTAGTTTTAGAGATAAGGAGGGGTTAATTTTCGTGTATTTTCTTCAATATTTTTGAACTATTTAATTTAAAATTATAATTTAAAAATAATATTCTTACAATAATCTTACAATCATTTGATATATTACACGGCACAGCGTGCAGCATGCAAAACCTTTATTACATTTTCTAATTGTCCCTCCAAAAGTAGGGCACTCTAAAAATTCATTTATTTAATACGATAAATAGGCTGTGACGGACGGACAGATAGACAGACACACGAGTGATCATATAAGGGTTTCTTTTTCCTTTTGAAGTATGGAACCCTAAAAATGTCACACATTTTCTATTTATTTCTTATTTGTCTATTGGAAAGCCTTTGACGCACAGGATGGTAAAGTGATGATGGGCAAAGATAAAAACAAAAAAGGGTATAGATCTATACTAGTGGTGTAACGAATGTCATTTTTTAGGCATTCGCGAACGCGAATGCGGATGCGAATGTCTGCTACCGACATTCGCGAATGCGAATGTTCGGTTTTTAAATCTGGCGCCACTTGTCTATGGCTAAAATTTGATTGATGATGATTGACTCGCGCTCGCGCGCACTCATTGTCGCCATTCCGTCCTAGTCCGGAATTTGCCGAGTTTATCCGAGAAAAGCCGATCGGTTTTTTGTTTACAATACAAATCAACAGATCGACACGAGAAACAAGTGAATATTGAGGTTAAGTGTTAATATGGTAAAGAGAAGAAAATTTGAAATATATCTTTTAGTTTATTCAAATAAAACGATAAAAAGTTAATTTCCATTGTTTTTATTTATTCCTAATCTGTCTTTTTTCTGAGGTTCATATTCGCATAATATTCGCATAAATTTTGCGAATACGAATGCGAATGCGAATGTCAAACAATTTGCGAATATTCGCGAATGCGAATGCGAATGCGAATATTCGTTACACCCCTAATCTATACCTATCTTATCTCATTGTCAGAACACATCATAGTAATGCTGTTAACATTATGTTTCGCGGCAAGACTTGTGGCGATAAAACAAGCTAAGCGAGCTAAAAATGTCCTACCACCAAACAAATAGAGCCCTACAAAATGAGAGTCCGTCGGGAATCGAAGTCGCGACATCTTAAGTAATTGAACCATCCACTATGGAACAGAAAAAGCATATAGAGAGCATTGCTCTATATCTTGAGTTTTGTAATTTCTACGAAATGTGCCCATCTCTTTCGTTTGTAAGACCCAGAAAGAAAAAATTCAGAGACTCACACTTGAATTTATCAAGCATTTATTAAATTTTATGGCTCAATTATTGCATAAATTTGAAATAAAGTGTGATTAATATGGGCAGTTATAATTATGGCCGCGCTCTCTAGGTGGTGACGTTTCGGACACTTCAAAGATAATATGTAAAATTGTAATTGAAAATTATAAAGTCGACGTAGATATAAAGTTGGATAATATCTTACTATCAGATTTACGGGTACTTATCGGCAAAGATTATTAACTATTACGTATCAGCCCTCGAGGTAGAGCAATATTTATCTTGTCTTGACCTAAGAACTATATTATCTGTATCTTTATTCTGGCCCATCGATTTATGTCTTCTGAAAGTGTCTGGATCAAGTCGTTTGAGCGGCCGCCACGTCCTTTGCGCCCCTCGGGGATGTTCCAGCCACAGATACGACCTCTTGAATTTATGAAGTGTCTTAGCTCACAAGGAGAATCCCACAGTTCTCTTTCTAATTCACAAAAAGTAACCTCCCTAGCTTTCGAATCTTTGAACGGTTCATCACGTTTGGATATCACCCACGAAACGTATACAGAGACTACCTATTACCTTTTACCTACTGAATTTCTTTACGTAAGAATCCCATTTTTCGCGAGGTCCAACCTGTAAAAGGTGATTGACACATCAACACCCAGCTTAACCACAGACCTTGTATATATTGAATTACATCAGATATAGGTAAGGCTTAGAATTGGAAAAATATTTTCAGAACTTGTATCCCTTGGGAGAGCGTGAATTATTTCAAATTATTTTGGCAGTTTGAGCGAGTTACTGATTCTTTTCGTATAGATTTTCTTTTCTATTTTAGTAATATAACCAAGGTACGTAAACAATGGATACTTATCAGTAAAAAAGCACTAAGTTAAATTGACAGTTCCTTTGTCCGAAGGAAAAATACAATGAAGATTGTATTTAGTAACTTTTATTGTCTTTTGTGAAATTCACTCACGAATTCACTAATTTGTAAAGAAAATACTTTGTGAGAAAATCAAGGCCTTGTTAAAATTTCGGAGCAATAATAATGTAAAGTTTAATAAACAAACTTGTGATGTTTTAAACAGAAAGGCCTTAAGTAAACTGTTGGGCTTTAACTTCGTAACTTACAGGTATATAATATTCAAGGGTTCACCACAGATTTTATTCCAAGAAATTGTTTTCTTTATGATACGAGTACCTACCTAATTTTGACACCTACCCTTGGAGGATTCTAAATCCTCCAAGTACCTACCAAACACGCAGTTATGTTAATGAACAGATAATATCATATTATATGCAATTTCATACATACATATCAATTTGATAACATTTTTTTTTAAATCGGTTAATAAATCTAAACTGACAATGAAAAATCTAACAAAATAAATATTTGTGTTTATGGATAAATTTCTAGTAATGAGTTTACTACTTCAGTGCTAACCAGCTGAAGATTTTTTAAAGCCGCTATTTCTTGTGGACAGCTTTCTCTGCTAGACCTTGAGTATTACCACAGATTAGATAATAGTATGGTATTACATTCACTTTATTTCTCCACTCGAATACGAGCTGAACTCCACCTCGTGTTGGAACACTATACTAGGTGGACCTAGTAACCATATGAGCCCTTTTATATTGACCGATCTTATTAGATGAAAGATGTCAGTGTCGGACGAAATAAAACTTATGGAATACGTGTGTTTATCGGTTATTGGCGCCGATAATATGCCGACATATTGTTGACCATGAACCAGTATAACGTCGTACTGTGTACAACACTCTAAGGCTTTTGACAAGGAAAAGTGGATTGGCTTGTAGCAGGCTGCACTTGAGCGTATAGCTTTGAGCATGAAATATGAAAGACTTCAAAAAGTCTTTAAAATGTATTTCATATGTGAATATTCCGGCAAAATCGGGTCAAAGTTTCAAATGGATTTATGTCAAATATATTACATATGTAAGTATCTAATAGGGTTTTGAAAGTATAAAAAATAAATTTAAAATTATTGTATTATTCACTAAATAGCATTTCTCCTAGAATAGCGAAAAAACTTACTCAATTAATGTACACTTAAGTAACAGCAACAACTTCTTTTTGTGAAAGTTCATAAAAAGTCACTCAAATGACTATAAAGTAGTCAAATACCGTATTTTGTTTTTCTTCCTTAGTCTAACACCTACTGTTATAAATCCAGATATAGGTTGTTCTGTTTGTTCAGCCATTTTGATTGAACTGTCAATTCCTTCCCAAATATAGTACGGCCCGTCAGTGGCGTAGCAAGGTGTAATCTAGGCGTGGGCGAAATCGCACAGCGAGGCCTCCTATCTTTCAGAAATTTTTACATAGGTATGATAAGATGGTCAGTCATTTCACGGTTTTATTTCCAGTGCTAAAAACTGAAATGTGTGTCGAATAATTTTATGGGTATCATTTAAACGGTTAGCAAAATATTCGTAATTTTGTAAGCAAAAAAATATATTCGGTCAGACAAAATAACTAGTTGGTCAGCAACTTATGACCAGCAAACATTTCAGATTCGATCAGCAGTTAATGTCATACTGGACTACTCGAAATTTTTTTGGACAACCAATTACATATTTTGGCTGCATTGGGTGAACCACATTTAATCAAATGGTAAGCACTCAGACTGTTAGCAGAAATGCATTAAATAAATAAACTTTACTCGTCAAGCACAAAATGGGCGCCACTATAATTTTTTTTTTTCAGTACGTTGTACGTACCGCTCGTGTCACGCGTCAGCATTTTGCTCCGCCCACTTTAACGAAAAATCCAGCTTTTTTTTTTCAATACAAACGCAACCTAATTATTCATATAAGTTACCGTTTGTAAAATAATATATTTTTATTTTATGTACATGTTTTATCTACTGACCAATTATAAACCGAGTAATTATTTAATATCGCGAATGTTTATTGAGCAGACACATAATATTACAAGCTGTCTGCATACTAATTAAATTGCTGACAATATTAAGATTTTTTGCAGCAAGATTTTTATTTGTTGCAGACAAAATATTTGTTTGCTGTCTCAATGATTAATTAGCAGATTTTTGTTGCTAACCAAATTAAATAACGGCAAACCATTTAATTACTTCTCTAATTTATTACGCAAAAAAATATTTTTTCACTTCGTACCTAATTCATCAAGCCCGATACTGAGTATTACACAAAACAAACTGAATAAAAAACGCACAACAAATTAACTGAGAATAAACAGCAGCTCGGGAAGGAATCTGTGGGAATGCATTGGAAAATATTAATCATTTTACAAAAATAATTGCTCATTCCACAAATTTCTATTCTAATTCTTTCATTATTCGTTCTATCCGACTGTGGAACTCTCTTCCTGAACTTATTCTCCGTTCTCCTTCTCTCAATATCTTCAAGTTGCAAGTGAAAGAGCACTTTTTAACTCTCTAAGTTATTTACGCTGTCACTTATTGTCTTTGGTTGTACATATTTGGTTATTAAGTATCACATTGTAGATTATGTATATGTTAGTATAGTACATGTTATATATAATGTATGTATATATTTATGTATGTATTTATGTAGTAATAAGTATATATTAGGAGTTTCTTAAGTTCAGTATTTAGTTTTAATTGTTATTTTATGGTTTTTTTTATTGCGCACCACCCCTCAAATATGTTATTATGCAATTTCCTCCACCCAAAGGTTGTCTGGAAGAGATCACTCTTTAGCGATAAGACCGCCTTCATGTATAACTGTCTTATCATGTAATATTTTCCTCTTAATGTTGTGCAATAAAGTGTTTTGATTCATTCATTCAATGGCTTTCGGGTCTTCGTTTTGCTAAAGTCCTGTATTATATCCTTATAGACATGTAGTCGATTTTTGAAGCCAACTCTGCTACGATTGACAATACAGTAAAAAAAAGATGAGCGGATTTTTTCAATATTTTTCCTGTATTCTATACTTGATTCTGAGTAACCTCTTAAAATTTAAAACACACTTTTGTTAACATCCTGTATTGCTAAAGCAAAGAGATGCTATTCCTCAAATAGTTTTTAATGTTTTTTAATACTCAGGTCAGCACTAAGAGGGGCCTCGCGCGGAGCCAATTTAACTTTAAAAACATTCCCACTTATTAGCTCGCAGTGTAAGAAACAACTGGATTTCCACGGTTTATCGGTAGTTTTGGTTGAATATATTTCATGTAGTTACATTATTTTTTTAGCTATGCTTATTTAACTATATTTACACTCAAGGGGGCCTTGTGCGTGATCTTATTTAATATAAAAATATTACAACTTAAGGTTAAACGTCTATCACCCTATTTCATACAAAAACTGGCTAAAAACTACACAAATACACACAATTAAAGTTATAGTCAAATTAACGTCATCTAACAGAGCACTGACGTTTAACTTTAAGGTAAGTCAGCAGTCAGCACCCTAGTAGTGGGCCTCGAGCGAGACCCCACTATGATAGCCATCGCGGTTTTATTCATAGAGTATAGGTTATCACAGTTACTTTTTAGCTATACTTAATATTCATTAATAGTTTTTATGGTTATTACTTGATTGTATACAGTTTTGCCATTTTTATTTTTAGCCATACCCACATAAAGCACTGAAGGGGGCCTCGCGCGCGGCCTCTTTAATTACAAGATTTTATGAAATAATGTGACCAATGTGTGTGATTTTATGAAACAATGTGATTTTATGAAATAATGTGACGTTAGCATTTAGGTAGGGGGCCTCGCGCGAGGCCCCCTTGAGCGCGAGGCCGTGGGCGAGGGCCCACTTCGCCCACGCCTTGCTACGCTACTGCGGCCCGTAATTTTGCTTTTCAACAAAAATCTAACGTCAATTCGTCACATTCAATTCGAAGCGCAAGAAATTTATTTTGAAATGGTCTCGTTGGTCATCATGACGACGAATATTAAAAAAGGAAGAAATTGTATCCTTATATTCCTTTCGGCCGCGTACGTAACCGGAGGATTTATAGCAATTTTAAGATGAGAATATTTGCAAAGAAAAAAATATATTATTTGAATACAAATGTTGATAATAAAATGACGCGTCGGATGTCGAAAAAAAGATAGATAATTAAAAAAAGAAACAAGCAAGAAAACAGCAAATGACGTACTAATATTAAATATGTGTATAAGAAATGCTTTTTCCTTTTGGATTTATATGATGCCGTAGTATACGAAAAACAATCCGGTTTTAATGAAAACATAAAACGGACTTAACTGAGCCGCACGCACGTTTAGATTAGGTTGTCTGGAGTCACTGTAAACGACCGGAGGTCGCTTTTATTTCACACACTATTTTCTAATCATCCAGACTTTTGCAATGATAATGACTAAAATATTTCAAAAAGTAGGTATATTCTTAGAAATTAGCTGTCAAAATTTAGAGTTTAAAAATTCCCCGTTAATATTACAGAAAAACCATGAATTTTGCTAAATATTATGAATTATATGGTTTATTTATTTATTTATAATGACAGCACATATTTTATTGAGTTTTATGATAAAAAGTCCGAAACTCAATTTTCTGTGTTATTTTTTTTAAATTAAGGGCGCGATGTATTTTAACTAACTTCCAAAAAAGAGGAGGTTCTCAATCATCACTTTCCATGAGATGAGATGAAGCAGTAGGTGGTAGTAGTGTAGTCTAACACACGCAAATTAATAATTGAAAAAGTGTGCGTTTTTATTTAGTGATTTTAATGTTTTTTTGTTCGATATACATATCATGAATTCGAAGTAGTTCCTTCCCAAATTAAAAACTTAATTAAAATCATTTCAGTGCTTTTTACCAAATTAAGAAAAGAAAGTAAAATTGTAATTTTTATGACTGAAGTTGATTACGATTACGATTTTAACGTGTTTAGCGTTGTCACTTATTCTGCTAATATATCGACACTACTAGAAAACCTATAATGAAAAATTAGATTGATGATCCGTAGACAAGTAAATCCAATAAACGAGACTCATTATGAAGTTTCATAACAAACGCCCTGCGGGCAGTATTGATCACACGAATGGCATTCGTTCGGGGGGTCATTGTTGACGGTTATATAGGCCCAATCAATCAAGCCACTGTCATGATGAAAATGCCATCGATTTTAAAGGTAATTATTTTATCTACATGTAAACTAAAAACCCTGGTACGGACGAAATTGTTTTAAGGTGCGGATATGCGACGCGTGCCGTTATGGTGGTCGTCTATCGGCGCCTTTAGGGCTCCATATAATAGTCAAATTAGAAATCCTTAGTTTTTGAGCACACTGCAGACTTTCAGTCAGCCGATACTTGGATTAGTCGTTCAAACAGCGTAGTTTGTACAGGCGATTTCTAATCTATAAACTTGCGCACACCTAATTAGTTTCGTACTGATTGTGTGACCAACTAATTACTAACCTATCGCCTGACTGAAAATCTGTAGCGGTTTGGCCAAGTCCGCCCTTCAATTCGTCTGTCGTACAGTGAAATTAATAGAAAATAACTATTATAGCTATAAGCTTATAAGCTTCCATAGTTTCCTGAAATTTTTAGCATTTATCACTACGCAACTATTTTATAAAATGACTGTACTTATACGGAATGCTATACTTTACGCGTGATCGATCTGACATGACAATCAGTTTATTCGAACATTAAGAACCAAGGAATTAGAAATGATATTGTAACCTTTTTAGAATAAATAATTCTACAAATTAAAGACATTTGTCACTTCATAAATAAAGTAGATATTAATTACACAGGGCAGTACTTCATATCATAATGTGAAATGGGAGTTCTACTTTGGTGGTACAGCGATGGCATGCTGCGTTCTGTCAGTGAGGATACGATTAAGTATGTATTAATTTGTGCATGTATTGAATTGTTTCCTCACTAGTTTATAAGATCTTTTGATTTATGTTTTATTCTATTTTCTTTGTTTTGTTGCTGAATAAACTTTTTTCTTTCTTTCTTTCTTTCTTTCTATTAAATCTTTCCATAATAATTAATATTTACGTAGGGATACTAAATATTCCAGTACATTCCAGTACCCACTACTGGAATGTAATGGAGTATTTAGTATCCCTGGTACTGGCGACCACACTCGACTTTACTCAGTAATACTTCGATTGTAATTTATATAAGAAAAAAACTATAAATGCTCATTTACGGTAAATTTTGACATAATAGAAAAAATATGATTTATATTTAAAAAATGTATAAATAAAAAAAAACAGACTTTATCTTTAAAAATAGGTGCCGATGCCGGTAGCCCAGGTCGAGTTATCAACATCGTTTTTAGTAAGTGTCAAAGGTAGTTTAAGAATTATCTAAATTAAATATAAGTGTCTAATATATCTATTTCATTTACAAAATTGTAAGTGAAAAAAAAATGTTTATTAAAATATTCCTACAACTTCTTTGACTCTTCTTCTTTACTCGCACAATGACATAACTTCTGTCACTTAGGAAAATGATGACCTCTGCCTAAAAAATTAAGTTTTTGCTGCATTAGAGGTTTTATGTCTGTATAAAGGTATATTATTGTTTACCTGGATGAAAAACAATTACTTATAGAAAACTATTACTATCCATGCAGCCTCAAATTAAATGCACTTAAAAAAGTGGAGCAATTTTTTTATTAATGTTTCGAAAAATTTAAATACTTACCCATTAGTTAAACCTTTTTACAACACTCATATAAAAATAACGCTAGGTACGTAAAAAACAACAAATTTTAATCAAAACCACTACAGTTTCGATATACTTATTTTTTTTTTGTTAGTTTGGTAAAAAGTACGAAACCAGTTGCATATAATAAAATTTTGTAAAAACAACAAAATCGGTTAAAAATCTATTTAAAAGTCAATAAAAAAATGTCATAAAATATTTTCATTAAAAATATATTTTTTTTAAATACGATTCTACTTACTGACAAACTTTTGCAGTAATTTATTTCCATAATGACTATTTTCTAATATTATAAGGAAATAACTAGAATACTTACATTGCAAACGAAAACATCGTAAAAACTGATATAAGCAGTTAACAATTTTAACGCACTGTCCGAAAATTTATAGTCACACAATTATTTTTTTAAACACAACACACAATCTCTTTTGTTTCACCTTCGCACTTAAAAAGTAAATGTCAAATAAAGTTGGAATTCGAAATTTGAACTCGCACTTTACCACTATACTCGTGGTTTTTTAGAGTTTCGTGGTCGATTAACCGCGCGTCTGACTCGTGACGTCTCCACTGGAACACTGGCCGGCTGTTCCATCCATTACACCCATACACTCTACAACATACACAGCCAAGAAGCTCGTTTGAAACCAAGATGAGCCTTCTATAAAAATGTATTCTTAGTTTATGTTTTCTTTAGTGTCTTATCCTCATCATTTTAGTTGTTTTAGACTCGAGCTTATGAATATGTAATTTTAAATTATACAACAATAAAATTCTTGAGATTTGCAATCTGGTATAGTCACATTGTTTACATGACTACGCCTACGAAAGTTTTAAAGGTGAAATCAGATATAAATAAAATGTGGTTGCTATATTGAATTTTTCATGTCTACTGATTATTTTGAAAGCAATTTGCCAAATCGATTACCTATTAAATTACTATTCTTTGAGTATGTATGCTTACGTCCTCAATTTATTAACCGACTCCAAAAAAAGGAGGAAGTTCTCAATTCGTCGGAATCGTTTTTTTTTTTATGTATGATTACCGATTACTCGAAGACGCCTGAACCGATTTGGAAAATTCTTTTTTTTTGTTTAAAAGGGTAAAATACTTCACATATAAATTTTATCGAAATCGATTCAGCGGTGTTTGAGAAAATCAACAAAAACATAGCAAAATTGGAGTTGTTGCGATTGAAGTCGGTTGTTTTAACCGACTTCAAAAAAAGGAGGAGGTTCTGAATTCGTCGGAATCATTTTAACGTATTCAGCGTGATCAATTATTATGGTTATAGGTAATATATTTACTTATATGTGGAAAGATGATATGAACAACGTAAGATGATGAAGATGATGATGTGTAAGATTTTCTAATCCGTTATTTCATGAATAAAAGCGTAATTTCACGTAAAAAAAATTATAATTTTGACCTAATACCTATATAGAGAAATTTCGACAAACTGCATGCTTTTTTTTTTTTTTGTTATTTCTTTATTTCTTTATTATATCTTAAATTAACATAAAATTCTATAATTATTATTTTATTTTAGACAAGAATTGACTTCCTTTCTCCTAATTTTGCTGTGCCCTACTCAGGGTCCACGTTGATTATTGTTGATACCATTATACTTTAACATCTCTGTATTTTTGTAAACACATGGTATGCAATAAATAAATTGAAATTGAAATTAAATCGTGTAAACAATGTTATGTATCTTACGGAATGCTAGAAGTAATTTTGCGAAAAAAGTTTACATTCCGTGAGATCGCACAAATGGTATGAAACGAGTATATTCGAACTCCTTTGGCTGAACGAACTTGGTTCCCGAACGCCATAGATTTACGCGATCTTAGGGATCGAAAGAGACTTTTTAATGAAATTACGGCTTGGATTCCCTTAAGTCACGAAATTAATTTTCATTCTGTGATTTTCCGGTTTTTCATGAAATTACGCATACAGTATATGTATTTGTAAACGGTACGTACGGTTTACGCTGTTTAACGGAGACAATAATACATAACTATATAATCGACAACACTGAAAGCGCCAAAGAAGCGACTTCAATCGCGTAACATGCGGGTAGAACTGAGAACCTCCTTTTTTGAAGTCGGTTAAAATACTAAAACCTTCTCCTAAATGTAATAAATACTTTTCTGAAAACCGCATTAAAATCGGTTCCGCCAAACGCGAGATAATCGCGGACAAACATACATACAAACATACATACATAAAGGTCAAACTGAGAACCTCCTTTTTTTGAAGTCGGTTAAAAATGGGGTGCTTACTGGGAACCATGAGAATAACTTGTGTATTCATTTACTGAGCTCTCAAACTGGGGCAGGTACCACGTGTACTGTAATAGTCTTGTCAGAGTAAGTATTCATTATGTAGAAAATTGCATATAATTTAAAACTACTTAGTGACTTACCTACGCACATAAAATATTACTGCACAGGTAATTATCATTATTTATATGACAGGTTAAGATATAGATGGTCTCTTTTTCTGTAAAAAAAAATTTGCTGTGTACTTAATGGAATGGAATCCACAGTTAGATCTTAGCTGAGTGTAATTTTTTTGGGCTCTCTACTTTTAGGATGCCAACCCTATCACGACGCAGGCCCTAACTACAACGGGCATACATACATACATATATACAGGATGTTAAGGGGTTACTGAGAATCGAGTATAGAATACAGGAAAAATATTGAAAAAAATATACAACTTTTTATACTTGATTCTGAGTAACCTCTTAAAATTTCAAACGCACTTTTTTAACACCCTGTACATTTACATACATTTATAAATTTGGAAACAATATCTTTTTCTGTTAGAAGTCGGGTAAATAAATAATTTTGAGTGTTGGTAATTTGGTATACGGAAATGTTACTGCTAGATCCCTTTTCGCGGTTGCCCGCTTTATTTCAGTTACGTTGGACAAAGATGTTATGTAGCTTTTTATTATATTGTAGCTTAATATTGTATTTGTGTTTGATCTTAGAGCGACAGGGGCAACGCAACCTGTTATGTAAGAAAACATGCTGAACATTTTCTTGAATTTTGCTACGTAAATAAGGAAAAATAATCCACGTTAAGAACGGGCTGCCTGCCGAAGAAAGTAATGCTGTCTGTTGATTTTGGAAAAGTGGCGCATTTTCCGAACTGTTTGTTACTCAATCGACTGCCTCAATTCAAGAGCAATCAGGATGAGTTTTGTTGACAGCGGAAAGGCACGTGATCGGCTTTAAACGAAGTCTACCAATTGGATGTTACCTTTGCACCGGTTCGAAAAGCAATCATTTGAATAGAAACCCTAATTAAACTGTATAGATAAATAAGAAGTTAGAACAAACTGTATATAATACTTTCCGGGAGTGGCATTTATAGACCTATATCCTTTTTTAAATTTACTTACTTACTTTAAGGCGAGTTAGTTGTTTCGGAATGTTAGCGAGGTCTAATGACATATTAAAAGTTTTCCAATTAAGTAGGTACGTCTTCGATTTCAATTCGACCCGTAACGTACCGTAAAGTTACAGATTTCTTTTGCAGAAACTTTGTAAATCTGGGAAGTTTCGCAATGAGCCTTATTCTGAATAGATTTAAAATAAATTGTCCGGCTACGCTGTGCATACTTTCTAGTTAAGCATTCACCGTCTGTCGTACGTAGTATTGAATAAAGGAAGGTGGTAATATATAAAAATACAAATACTCTGGGTTTAACAAATAACTTTATTGTGATATTTTTAATAATAAAAAAACGTGAGTTAGGCGTATCATTTTAAAAACATATTTCAGTCTCCAGTAAATAGTTTGACCTGTTTAAAAACTGGAACAATAAACAGGTATAATATAAGTATAATGTTTCCAAACAAATAGAAAATTACATTTTCATACGGCAAATTACGTTTAATACAATGGTGTCATTGTATCCCGCTGTTTCCCATTACAGCTGGGTGTGGTGACATATTTAAGGCATTGGATATTTATCGTTCAGTTACAGAAATGGTCTCCAAGTCGCAATTACTTATTGTCACTCCACCCTAAATGAGAGTTGGTAAAGTGGCTCTGTCAAGATAGCTGCCTATTGTTTCAGTGATATACTCGTAAATATAAATTAATATTGTAGATGGTAAAAATTAGACAAAATATGAAATTGTCAAAAAATCTTTTGATTATTGGTATTTTATTTTAGTACTTATTTAAAAAAATATTATGAAAATTTTTGGTATACAATTTGTCATAGAGCGAATGAAATTCTTCTTTTTTGTAAAATAAATGACTATGTACATACATCACGTATTGAAATTGAGATACTAAAAGGAAGGTAAATTTTACATAAATATTACATCCGATTTTTACTATTTTATTAAAATCAAATATTTCAGACTAATCGCTGCACTTGCTTGACTCGCTCCATTACTTTATTTGTGACTTTTGGATCCCTGCTACGTAAGCGAAGTAAGGAACTATCTATTAATTAGTGACTCAGCGACAAAATTCAAAATTGGAACTAGGTATAATTTAAGTGCAAACTATTTATTCAAGACAGAAAGGTTTTAAAGTGGAAAATATTATTTATAAAGTTAATGTCTATATACAGGTTGTACCAAAAAGGTGTGGTGACACTTCAAGGAGGGCTTCTATTCATCAAACTGAACAACATTTTTTCCACGACTTTGTTGAAATCCAAAAAAGAATTTGGACTTTTCATACAAACTTGTCTCGTAAGCTGATCGATTTGTATAAAAACTTCATTTTTTTTGCCATTCATTTAAAAATTTGTAGAACAAAAGTTGTTCAGTTTCATAAGTAGAATCCCACCTAAGTATCACCTCACCTTTTTGTTACTTCCTGTATAGTGTATAAATATAATCAAGCATGTTATAAACTCACTGTTGTTCACAGAAACACCATGCATGAAACATGAATTGCCAAGTTTACGAAAAGCCCAAGTAAAACGGTTTGTTTGTATTAGAAATTCGGGAACTTAAGTTTCCGATTACCATACGATTATTGCATACATTAATGTACAGAGCGTGGCGGAAGAGTAAATAAAGATAACATGGAGACATGCTCACCAGGTACAGATTTGGAATCGAATGTTACGTTTTTTTACGTTTGATAATATATCGAACACTGCCTAATTATTTAATTGCTTAATTTCGTAAATCGAACAAAAGTTTGAAATTAAACTATTAAAAGGATCAATGAAAGAGGACTTTCAAGTTTTTATTACTTTTACACACTTTCTTAAAACAAAAGTCGTTACGGCTATAGCGGCATGCAATTTACGGGTTTGATTTTTAAAATTTTTAGTTTAACCTAGGACATCTAAAATGATATTAGAAAATTCTAGTTAGGAAAGAAAAGTAGACACTGTAAGTATCTTTAACATAGCTCCTCATCGTAGTGAACAGCTGTTAGCATAATCGAATGGTCCTGCCTTAGAGAGATGATGGATGTAGTCGTGAAGAGGACGCTGAGTTGAAAAATATACCTCAGAAACCTCAGATAACAAAGTTATAATAGAAAGGCGAATCGCACACTAAGGCGGTTTTCAACCGCGGCGGTAGCCGCCGCGGTTGGAAAATGTACTAGAATGTATGTAACCGCGGCGGCTACCGCCTGGTACGCGGTTGCCCGCCAACCGCGCTAGCCTTGCACGCGGGCTAGCGCGGTTTTCATACATTTCTAGTACATTTTCCAACCGCGGCGGCTACCGCCGCAGTCAGAAACCGCCTCCCGTGTGATAATCGCCTTAATTAAATATCTTAAAGTAAATTCTGTTAAGATGTCGAACATTTAATTGTAAATTGAATACTTCTCCCTGTTGGAATTTATTAAATAATCAGTTTGAAGAAGGCTTACTTACATTAAAAATCTAAGTACTATCCAAGTTGCTTTTGCTGTAAGAACCAGATATAAGATGTCTTAAAGTTATTATCCAGGTGAGGAGAGAGAGACGTGAAACCGAGACTGGGATGACGAATTCCGAGCCATCTGCTAATCTCAAGTCCCTACCGACTTCACAATCCTCTGTAAATCCAACATCGAAGTTGTACGTTTATTCCTTGTCGAAATTTATGCATCAAACAAATTAATCAAAGAAAGAAATTGAATTCTTCTTGTTGCTGTCTGTTTTTCATCTTTGTCAACGAAAGACAAAGGTGGGGTGTTATAAATGAGCGAAAACCTCTACCGAAATGCCCATTTTGGGGACTATTGTGAATGTAGCGCGATCGCCTAAAGATAAACTGATAAAATGGGGTCAACTAGTCCCCTGCTGTTTGGAGAATAATGGCCGTTTAGCAAATAACGCCTTTCGTCCATTAATGGTGGAGGAAAACCTGAAAGGCACGATTTGAATCACGTAGATAGCTATACTTCATACTAAGCAGGTAGGTAGATTGATAGATGGAAACACTATCAATTGTATCTACAGTTGTTTCTTAAGTTTAAGGACTCTTCAAGTAAATTAAAGATTATTCGGACACTAAAGAGTATTCAATAAATAACTGTGAACTTTAGGTGCAAACTTACAACACTTACAAGCAAATATAAAAAAAAAGCTTAAGAACAATTGTTTGCAGTCTGGCGATGATTTCATACTGTAGCGAAAGAGCACGCGTGGATAAGTTATTAAAGGTACCTAAGTGTTAGAGTGTTACACGCGACACGTCAACAAAATACGTGAAGCGAAGTACGACAGCAACACGCCATCGCCAACAGTGCTGCACAAACTATAGCACTGAAAACTGCATTAAAATATAAGAAAATCGGTATCACAAAATAGGCGTAAGGCAAAATAATTTTGGCTTCTACTCCATTATATACATACGTTCAGTTCAATGAAGATCTACTCATCTCACACGTTTAATTCAATAAAAGTCGTAGCTCAATTTCGCATCGATAATGCAGGTTAACTCACTACAGATACAGTCATCAGTTTGTCTGTTAGTGGCATTTATCTCGACTTTTTCCGCGTCTCGTAAGTTACTTAAGTACTTAAGTCTTCAGTGCCGGTTGCTATTACTAGATGGATGGCAGTCGTTAAGTCATGTTAGTGGCCTTATAGGCGGCATGAAAACTGACACTGGGGCTGACGCAACCTCCACTAACCCGGAATTGGCCCATGTATGGTAGGTTATAAGGTTAGGACCTTCTCATACCTCGGGAAGTTTAGGCCCAAAACGTAACCTATCACACTTTTGTTCTATAATTACGATTGAATTGAATTCACAAAAAGGCTTCACTATCATCTTCCTAGCTTTATTATTCTCATTTATTTGGGGTCGGATTTATGCGTATTCGATTGAACGAGTTAGATTTTGCGTCACTCCACACTCCTCCATAATTATTATTACTTACTCCATCCAGCCATCGTTTCTTAGGTCATCAAAAAGGCTTTTTGATTCTTGAAAAAAATTATCAGCCGTAGGACAAATTTTTAAATGTCCTGCACATATTTTATTACACCCCGTAAAAATAAATGTTCAAATAAATAAGTACTTACCTACACTCATTCAGCTGGGATAATATATTCTAGCATGTCTATGAACAACCAAAACAATCTAAATTACCAAAACTAACTTACTCGTAGCGCAATTTATTTCTCCCAGAGAAATATTTTTTAAGTATTTCCATCTTTGATTTATGTTGAAATCCATGTACCTATCATATTTATTAAAATAGTAACATAACCTATCATAGGTCTTAAACAAGAATTATTATTGTATAACTTCGTCATCTGTAGTGCAACAAAAGATATAAATCTAGCTATAAATCTAAATAAAACTTAACTTTTTTAGAATAATATGAAACTACCTACCTTTGTTGAAGTTTGAACATCCTCTGTATTTCGGAGTGGGGCGTAAACGGCTGCGACACAGTTTTACAACTAATGTGGCTGCTTACGAACTTGTCCTTATTATGTACTATTTTTTTCTGGTTGAAATAAATTTATTCTTATTCTTATAAATAAACGTTTCCCCCAGTATATTTGTATACGTTTTCCAAATAGAGTATGTAAGTACCTAATTTAATTTTCTTACAAAGCACTTTAGCAATTCGAATAGTCCACAAAATACGATCATTAATAACCGCTTGCAGAGAAAGACCTCGTAAGGAGATGATAATGAAATATTGAGGATTGAAATAATGGAGTATGCAATTTACCTACAAAAATAATCTATGTCATATTTTTTATGGGATTCCAGAAGAACGGGTAAAGTTTTTCGGCTGTATGTATGTTTATTTTATGTGTCCGATACAAGAAAATGAAAGTTTATTACCTACGCGATCTTACTGAATACAAAGTGTATTTTCGCAAAAAAAAAACAATCCATAAGGTCGCGTGTTGGTGGCACAATTAACCAAGGAACACATAATAGGTACCTACTTATAAAACATAAACACACATTCCCAGGGGAAAGACTGCGTCTGGCTGGTGTACTTTTGTATTGTTAACTTTTAGTACTTAGGAGTAAGGACCTAAAATATTAGTTGTACGTACATATTCCTATCGCACTCTTAATAAAACAACCACCGAATTCAAAATTTTGCCAAAATGAGTTTTGATAAAAAAAAACACCTAAAAGAGCAAACCTTACAGTCTCGGTAAAAAAAAACACCTCTATTTCTTAAACAATACGGTAAAAAAATTATTGCGTCTTTATTCATCCCGCCGCAAACGTGAGTGCCTTTGTTTTAGGTCGGTTTTTTATCAAAACTCATTTTGCCAAATTTTGTATTCGGTCGTTGTTTTATTAAGAGTTAGGTATCTAACCTTTTCATGAAGTAATTGTAGCCAACATTTTTTTTTCTATAGATATAATATGAAGTCTTGTATCAGGTAAGTACACTATAATGAATAAAAACTTAGATTTAAACCATAGACCATCTGTAATAAATGCATACGACCGATGTAAACATTCCTTAATTGAAGCGGCAGGTGAGAACTGATTATTTATGCATATAATTACCTACTTGTCGTAAAAATTTACAAGTTGCCATAAAAACACGGGCGCAGTCAAAAGTTAATTTATAAAATAAACAATTAGAGCCTGTGTGTATAATGATCACCAAAAGTAATCAAGTTGCGTAAAATGTTTTTAATAGATCCGTAATATTTAAAACCATTTATACGGGGTCCTCGTTAGCTTGCCGTAAAGAAGAAGAAAAACTACGCAATTAACCCGACATGGCGTCTCTGTTATATTGTCCAACTTAAAAATGAATGTTCTTCTGTCAACCGACCAGACTCCACATGCTAGGTTGCTTGGACCAGCCAAGCAAGCGGTTGGAAGGAAAACACAGGTCCTGGGAAGCATTGTTAAATATAAATAACAATGAATTTGAGAATAGATGCATTTCTTTAACTTCGTTTTAAGCGGTACAGTGGTGTCGAACTTATTTGACAGTACTAAACTTAATTTAAGCGTCCTGTCCTTGTCTTTTCGATATTGAAAGAAAAAGACAGAACATCTAAATTAAGTTTAATCCTGTCAAATAAGTTTAATCGTGAAAACCGAATCGACACCATTGTCTGTGAAGTGGTCACTTCAGCTATACTATGTTAGCTTTTTTACGTAATATCACGGAAAGTAAGTCACCGTAAAAGTTGCTTTCAATGTTTTGTATTAAATAGTCTGTAACAGACGCATATGTCAATGATAAATATTTTAAGACCCCTTAATCAAACATTATCATTATCATGTCAGCCGGAAAACGTGCACTGCTGAACATAAGCCTTCCCCGTTGATTTGCGGTTCGCACAGTTCTGAGCCACGTGCCGTGCATCCTGCGGCTTCCTGCAACCTGACTATAGTCCATTCAGGGAGACGAGCTAGTACCGACGAAATTACTTTTTCTGCCATTGGCCGGAGTAAAGACACTAGAGCTGTGTTCACAGTACGCAACTTTTTAGTCTGTTCGTGCGACTCGTGCTGTTCAGACGTCTCCACCTCTCCAATTGACAAAATGGCAAAGGCCAAAAACAAAAACTGCTCAATAGATCAGTCCACCTGAACACTAGTCATTCAGCCTGCGATCGACACTAGAGAACCTTTATACAGCCTTCCCATCGCGCCATTTCAACTTGCTTATTCTATAGTTGGAGACTCTAGTTATTTACGGATTTTCTCGTTTCGGGTTCGATCATGTAAACATTTTTTAAACAATTACTTCATAATTATTACACCTCGCTACTAATATATCTATTTATAAAGTGGAATACTAATCCTGTAATTTTACGTGTTCGGGACAGATAAATACAGAGATAATAATTTGCGTCTAACCTTCCTTCGAGAAGTTTCCTTTTATATACATAACTCATAGGAACTCATTAAAGATTTCTGTAAAGACGAAGCACATGAAGTAAATTTATCAACTTAAAAGTTTGAAATTACAAATACCAAAATAGCTTAGTGAAATACTCGTATACCTTAGGTAATCCAGAGATCAACCAAGACCGAAGAAATACAATACAAGCATCGCCGTTTTTAATTAATTTGTCTAACAATTTAATATTGAATTCTAACTGATGTTATATTTAATTAATTTATTCTTAATTTTTGGTTATTTTAGGGCAAAATGGGTTATAACATAAACACAGTGTGGCAGGGCTAAGTTAAATCCGTAAATTTACTGTACCTACTTACCCTTTGAACCTACTTACCCAAAAATATAAGGGATAAATCTTATTTTCCAAATACTCTTGTATTTGAATCCATCAAAAATCAATTATAAAATATAATTCACCAAATAATGATCTTTATATAAAATGATAAAGAAATAATTATTTTCTTATTTTATTCTGTTTTGCATTACTTTAAATTAACAAAAAGTTCGTCAAAGGTAGAGGTATTTTATACAAGCTGTTAAAAAGTGCGTTTGAAATTTCAAGGGGTTACAAAGAATCAAGTATAGAATACAGGGAAAATACTGAAAAAATCCGACCTATATTTTTATCAGTTTACCATACTAAATCTGAATAGTGAATCAATTATTTCTATCGGAAACTGAAAAAAAAAATGTAGATCGGATAGATAAGTAAAATGATGGGAGGAAACTAAAGATCAGCCGACTAGTCGGCAATTTCAGAACAAAAGTCGGCCCATCACTAGAGGAAATCCTTTGGGGGCCTTTGTTCAGCATAGGACGACTTCGGCTGATGACGATAACGAGTATATAGGGGGAAAGACATTTAAGTGACGGCGTGAAGCATAATTTAATTAATAGAATAGTATGGAAAAGGTTTTATACAGGGTATTATAGGGTTTTTTATCTCTCTTGTAAATATTTACCTTTGTTAGTTTTATTCATGTATTCCTTTTATTCCTTTATATGCGTAGGTTCTTAAGTTAGCGTTTCTTATTATCTTTATCTCGAAATTATTGTATTTACTCAAATATTGTTTGTTTTCGGTACAACTTCAATTCAATATTTTTTATGTTTGACATCTTATAGTTTCTATATTTTCTTATTCTTAAGGAGTTTGCATCAGTTTAATATTATTAAGGGAGTAATTAAGAACTACGGACTTTTTGGTTTAACACCTATTTTTCCTGGCGAGTGAGAAAATCAAAGATTGATGACGGAGAATGTCAAATTTTAAATTCAACTAAATAATATCATTCTCGATAAATTTCTTTAAGGGGGCAGCGGGCGGATACTTGGGTCTATCGCGGGACTTCGACGAATGAAGACCAAACGGAAGCCCGGGACCTCTCTCCTTCAAGTGTTCTTTCTTAGTCCCGGGCCCTCGTGCTGCCGTCTCACCGGACTTAAGGGTCTGGCTGCTGCTGCTCCAGCCGCCCTATCTGTCGCCGTCGGTCGGAGCGAGCCCCTCCAGCAGCCCGACGTATCGAGCCGCCCGCCGCCGCCTTACGTGACGTTTTTCTTTTCCCTCTTTATTTATAAATAGTGCAGTGCTACTCTTTAGTGATCACAGAACTGTGGACTCGGGGTCGAATTTAGAACGATAAGTTGTGTATAGGTTCCTTTTTATTTTATTATTTTATTAAATATTGTAATCCACCATAACCCCCTCTTTCCTTTTGTAACATAACAGTATTTAATAAATTAACCCAGGGTCACGGACATTTGTAAGTAATCAAATGAGTGTTGTTTGCAAAGTCTTTGATGGAAAGTTTAATAAAAGCGTAATGAAGCTATGTGCAAAGGATAAAGGGTCGCTAAGTACATGCTTGGGTCGTTCACTTACATTGTGAGTTTGTGACATAAACAGCTTTTAACACAACTGCCTCAAAAAAGCAGTGTCATAACCATTTGTCTCTGGTCATAAATTTTATTTTGAAACCTAAATGCATTAAAGGCTCGAACATAGTTTAAATTATTGATCTCGATTTTTTGTGTTACTTAGCTCCCATACATGTAAAGTGGCAATATTTTTCGAGTTCAGTTTCATCGATGAATAGGTCTTTTAAACATTATCTTACAACAAATGTTAACTTTGAAGATCCCGGCGTTGTAAACTGTTTGACCTAGAAATTTAAAATTAACTTTGTAAGATGCCCTCTAAAGAGCTCACAATGAAAATGAATCCAGGTTTCCTATAATAAACAGCTTTCGAGTTGTAGAGATTAAACATAAATTTAAATTAAGATCAGTATATCTCAATTTGTAAAATACAGGGTGTTAAAAAGTGCGCTTGAAATTTTAGTTTTCAGTTTCCCATACAAATTCATGATTCACTATTCTAGTATGATTAAACTGAAAAAGAAATCGTTGATCGGATTTTTTCGATATTTTTTTTGTAATCTATACTTGATTCTAAGTAAACCCTTAAAATTCTTAACGCACTTTTTTCAACACTGTATAAACTATACTGTAACTTCGAAACCCCATAATATGAAGTACTACAAGCACTTGGCTAGTATTTTATCTGTTATTTGTTAAATAAATATTTCTCTATCTCTATATCTCTTTGTTTATTTTTCAAAGGATTTTAAAAGTTTACAGTCCTATCACAGTTCTACAGTCTTACCCTTCACTGGTTCAGCGACCCAAAATGATTTCAGCCTTGGTAGTTAGATTAAATAAATTTGGAAATTCTGTGGACGGACTTTAATATTATATTGATATTAAAGATGGAACGAATCAATATAGGTAACTATTACTCTTCTTAGAGTAATAGTTACCTAGATCAATTACTTGAAATTCCTCTTTCAAGTTTAACTCATAACATAACTATCTGTTTACCTAGCAAAGAGATTTTAGTGAAAGTTAAAAAAATATGTGATTGGCGAAATATTGTCATACTTTGACAGTTTTATCGTTCCAGCTACACTTACAAACTTACATTATAACAAATGAATAAACATTAAAATGCTTGTGGGTGTGTATCGTGACCGGAGCCCACGAAAGTGCGTGCGCCGCTGTTCTATAATCCATCCGATAATGGTTGGATTAATTTATCAATCTATCTCTAATTCAATTATATTTTTTATTGCCGCGTAATTAATGTCCGTTTGGTTGTAACCGTAATGTTGTAACAAATGAAACGGCAACAAGGGAGGACATTTTGTAGGATGTAGGCATTTAGAAACAAGAAAGATCTTTTTTGAGCTCCAAGATTTTGTAAAACTTAAGAGATGAGTGAAAGCAGACATGTACTGGGTGTAAAACAAGTACAGACAGAGCAATAAACAAACAGTAAACTTCTACTCACGAAGCTGCACAAATTAGCTAAAGGCGCAAAAAATATTGATACCTACTTACGCAATAGTATTAAACTGTTCCAACTATAGCAGTAGAGTAGTGGGTGTTGGCTGTTCTCAATAAGATTGTATTATAAAATTATAATATATTTTATAATTGGCAAATTTGACCAGTTGACAATGTGTAATTGACAAAAAGAACTCACTGAAGGTGGAACCACGTTCTTATCTTACAAGTACATATCAGTTTTACAAAAAAATTCATGTTTTTTTTTAACTAAAAGACATAACTATAATACTTTCTTTTTCAAATGGATTTCAGCATTTTTATTTTGTATGTGGTGCAACTAGATAAACCTGTGCAGTTCTTCATGTTACGATGTTACTTCATAGCGATATCGTAGGTACTTCGTAAAAGAATAATTTAAAAGGTGAGCGCACACCGGCGACTAATTATAAGTCGACGAGCGACTGTCAATGATACTCGACGAGTAATATTTGGCCTCTCGAGAGACACAGCGCAGCAGCTGTCAATTAGTTCTGTCAACACATTACTGCGGCCTGTAAAATATAACGATCGCCGCGCCGCCATATTCACATGATGTGATGAGATGACTATGGGAGGATGGGAACCCTGCGTCCCCTTATTAATAAGTACCGACAATGAACCTCGTAAAATGAGAATTTATTGTTTTTTTATGAGTACGAGTATATTGGTTTGGTCAGATAAATAGTGACATTATATTAGGATTAAAATTATATAAAATTATATATAATTACATTATATTAGGTTATGTTTTTTTTTTGTATTTATGAGGTGTTAAAATCGGAAGACGGTTTATGTTGTTTACATTAAAATGTGCTATTTTTTCCTGCCCATACAAAACTGCAAATCGTTTTATCAATTGACAATTATTATAGGAAGTATATTTTGCTACAAATATTACGTTCGTTTCATGAGGAATTTTTTTATTGTTAGTATTTCTTATTTATATGCCGCCTATTAGCGAATAAAAGTCAGTACCTATATTAAAAAACCGATAAGTGTGTGTCAGACCTAGATACTATAGTTTAATTCTTAGGGATTCGTAATCTCCAGAAGTTGATACAGGATACCCTAAACAATTTTAATTGAGAGTTCTCAATGCGGGCCTCTTACTTAAGTAACTTAAAGTTTCTAGGTGGAGCAGTAAGAGGCGGGTTAGTAACGACTTGACGGTCAATATCTTTGAAACGTTACACCGCCAAGAATATGTTTTCAGAAAACACTATTTAAAAGACCTGTAAAATATAACGATACAGATAACTTGTTTAATTAAAAATAATTTTAAATTATAAGTTTAAGAACCATCGATTATAATAGGTACGTGGGGTTGGTTGATATACAGGATGTTAAAAAAGTGCGTTTGAGATTTCAAGGGATTACTCAGAATCAAGTACAGGAAAAATATTTAAAAAATCCAATCCACAACTTTTTTTTTTCAGATTTCCATACAAATTCTTGATTCACTAGTATGGGAAACTGAAATAATTGACAACGCTGAACACGCTAAAAAACCGACTTCAATCGTAACAACTACCATTTTGCTATATTTTTTTTAGTTTTTGTTGATTTTTTCAAAAAGCGCTGAATCAATTTCGATAAAATTTATATGGGACTACCTCTAAAGTATTACCTACCAAACAAAAAAGAATCATCAAAATCAATTCATAATTGACGGAGTAATCGCGTAACAAACATACAAAAAAAAAAGCTAAAAACAACAGACAGTCGAATTGAGAACCTCCTCCTTTTTTGAAGTCGGTTAAAAAAAAGTTGTATATCGGATTTTTTTTTCATTTTTCCTATTCTATACTTGATTCTGAGTAACCCCTTAAAATCTCAAACGCTCTTTTTTTAACAACCTGTATAACTCAATAAGATTCTATTTTTCATTTATGGGAAATACATCTTAAACGATTAAAATACATGTCTTATATTTGTCTCATATTTCTATGTATAACATTCATAAAAAAGGTGTAATTTTAAATTTACTTTTTAAACTATAAATGTCATTAGGGTTTTTACCAAAATGTCTCCTCTTCTTCCGACTACTTATAAGCTTTAGCCGAATTTCCCACCTTAACCAATAAATTTAGATTTAAGTTTGCTGCTACTTGATATTCCAAATACATGTTGCAAGGACATAAATTGAATATTATTTATCGTTCGGAAAATCTAAATCATTCCACACCCCACGCGAGTATCGCCGGGAAATACTTAGAAATACCTGGTTGCACTGCTCCGGTAGACATACCGCTTAGCCAACGTTGTTTGTCGCGCCAAATACCCACACGCTGTTCCTGTCCTTTTCATTGGTTTGGCGTTAAAAGGAGATGAATGCATTCCGTTTCGTTTAGTTAAAAACGTCATCAAGCTACAAGTGTTGTAGGTATTTAATCTGCGGCGACACGTAAGGTAGTATCCCTAATGGTGATATATTTTACCAATTTATTTTCCAGGGTACTTAAGTAAGCCAAAGCGAGAGGACGAGAGTATTTTAAGGGTTCTCTTTACAATAAGGTAGTTGGTTGCTAGTCATCTCAGTTATTTTTTATCAAAATTCAAAATGACAATTTGTTCTAAAAACCGTCTTGATTACCTACATGACTGCAAAAGGACAAAAGCGAAAAATTTTACAGCGAAAACGTTACTGCAAAAACGTACTTGAACTGAACTTGCTTTAGCAAGTTCTTACTTACTTACTTATACAGTCTCATAAGTAAGAACAGGACCTTTGTTTTTTTTTGGTATGTGGATGCTTGCATGGTAGACCGTATTTCAGGGCAAGGTTCGGAACCGGTTAACAAATACCGGTTAATTTCGTTCGAATTTCGGTTAACGATTCCGTTCAGGTTAAAACCGGTTTCCAGCTTAACCGGTAAATTTGAATAAAATATCGGTTAATCAGGAAGCGGTTTTCTAACCGAAATAAGAACTAAATTAACCGGTTAAAACCAAACTTAGTCAAGTACAGGTGCGTCGCGCGGGTGCCACTGCCCGAGTCTTCTGCTCACTTTCTCGCACGCTTTCAATTGATTGCACGCGGCAAACATGCCTACAAAGTCGCATATTCTTCAAATTAACCGGTTAATTCCGTTCGAACGAAAAAATATCGGTTTTGGTTAAACCGGTTAAATATACCGGTAACCGAAACCTGAACGAAACCTTAACCGAAATTATTTCGATATAGGGGTCAATGACCGAAACCGGTATTTTCAAAAAACCGGTTTCCGAACCCTGTTTCAGGGAATATAAAATTCACGCTACAGATAGGTATGTTTTGAATGGGTATATGACGTGAAAGTAAAAAAAAAGGATTGTACAAATTTGCTAGAACAACAATAACAGAAAAATTGAAGAAAAACTGAACTTGGAACTTGACCAATTTGTATGAAAAATCCAAGAATATGTACCCATGCGATGAAAAAAATTTTCTCAGTAACGTATCATATAATCAGTTTTTTAAACGTACATACATTGTACAAAAACTGGCCATATGCGAGTCGGACTCGCGAACCGAGGGTTCTTACAAACTTGGGATTGAGGGACAAGTTTTGCACTTTTTTTTTGCTGATATACAGTTTTCGTTTTTTTTTCTTTACTTGTGATAAAACACTGCTTTTTGCCAAATTTCATGATTCTAGATCAACGGGAAGTAAGTATAAGGGTTCTTTTTTTCCTTTTGAGATACGGAATCCTAAAAATGATTCAAATAGCAACCAATGACGTAAAATTTTACTAGAGTCGTTTCCTTAATAAATACGTTTTTTATAAATAAAAAATTGCACATGTTATGTTAACTTTAAGTAGTGAACTGTTTCAAAGAAGAACTTTTTAGTGAAAACTATTTCATAATTAATTGCGATGAAATGGTAACTTTACAGAAAATGAGATGGATTTTATTACTATAACAGAGCTTATTATATAAACTCAATGGTGCGGGCATAAATGTAGGTATGCTCATAAAACCGCATAGCTTCATACATAACTTGAAAACGTATTACAGAATAAAAATTAAAACTAAAAATGGCTTCTGAATTCTATCAAGTCAGCTGTTATGGTCAGTTATTCCCACCTTTAATCACCTCTGAAGTGAAAATCGATTTCAACACATCGAAGCTATAAAAACAATAATCGAACAGTGCTAAGAAGAGTTATGGATGTTTTAGATGGCCATTGGCGATCAGAGACAAATCGCTTCGATCTCGATGGGCCTTGAGGCAATATGTGTGTTTCTACCTAAAATAACCTTGTGGTGAAACTATTGGTACTCAATATGAATAACTAAATGAAAATCGTAAACGAGAGTTTAATACTTGGGTTATAGATACGTTGTTATTGACTGTGGGTAGTGCTGTGTTTGTGTGTCCCTGTGACATCGAATAATCAGTTTTTTTTTTAAGACACGGCTATTTTTATCACCCCTTATTTTCATAACTTTACAATGGCTTCTACTTACGGTAATGAACAACTTTCCCTAAGGAACAAATACTCAAATAAAAAGAAATGGACGCCTCTAACAATTTTGTGAGAATATAAAAAATAAGGAAAATAAATTAATAAGGAAAACGTATTGATATGCAAACCGTATTTTGACGAAAAAAACGGATGATCATGAAATTACCGTAAGATCGTGAAGTTACACGTAAATTCGCGAACAAACGAAATAACGGATGTCATTTTGTGTGTGCATCTTACTATTGTTTAATATTCACCCAACATCTAGATACAGATAGCAGAATAAATTATAGTTTTTTTCTTATTTTTCATTTTCTTATCGTGTGGTACATTTAACCGCCCATTCCCAAGGAACAGGCGGCAGTTTTCTTATTGAGTTGAGTTTTATTGGAGCTTTTATTTAAGGTTTAAAATGAGATTCTGTCGGACCAACTGTCGCGCTTTAATTAATAGAAATCCTACTGACACATAAAAATATGACGTGTATACACGCGTAAATATGTGTATTCCGTGTCTTGCGCTAAGCAACTGTCACCGGAACTTACCCGTAGAAGGGCTGTAGAGAGAGACAAAAGTGTCCATACTGTATGATAGTACTTATATTGTATTACTTTTGTACTGTAGCCACGGAGAAGCTATAGTGGTTGTCGAGGTTTAGGTATAGAATTAATTGTCGCCCGCGGTATTTCCGGACCAATACGATCTTCAAAGGCCTCAAACCTTCAAGAAAAGAGCGCACTCCCATTTCAAAGGCCGGCAACGCACTTATGACTTCTGTGTTGCAGGTGTCTGGGTGGCGGTAATTGCTTACCATCCATCTGCTAGTTTGCTACCTATTCCGTAAAAAATAAATAAAAAAAGGTAAATATAAATGCACTCTATATATTATTATTATCTGAATGAAGAGTAGACCCCTTATTTTAGTTCGTGTTGTTTTTGCTTTCTCGTGGCCTCCGTTGTTAACGATAATGATACCAGTCTTATGGAATGGTAATAAATGTGTATAGCTTGAACACTTTATAATACCATAATAACCTCCATAGATAATAGCAGTAGGTGGCTAGAGAGGGAAACTCATAAATTTAAATACAAAATCTTAGCTAACACATGTAAGTATTAATACAAGTATATAGAGAAATGAACTTCTCAGTAAGCAGCATGGAAATCAGGAAGTTAACTTTGTGAGGGTCTTTAATATATTATTAAAAATTTTAAAATAATTAGTTTTAAAGTTGTTTAAGAAAATAGATGACAATCTAAAAAAATGTTTGTTCCAAAAAGTGTTCACGTTCTATTTTTTTTTATTACTGAGTGAGAATTCACCAGTCAAATTTATCATGTCAGATTGGATAGTTATACAATAATTAAGACTTAAGGTTTTGCGCTTTTACCATTTTGCTCCTTTATCAATTTGCGGTTTTAACGTTTTGCTCTTTTAACATTTTTTGAGCATTTATCATTTTGCGCTTCTTACATTATGCGCCCAAACGGCCTATTATACCGGTAATTATGTCGGCTATCTCGTGCAATTATTTTCAAAATTTTAAACCCTAGTTTGTTCGTTAACCATATTACGAGTATCCCCACTGATGGGGCAGTGGTCTCTTCAAATAATTCAGAAATGTAAGGATTTACTCCACACACGGATGCTAAGTCTGGATTGGCGGAGGTCGTGAAGTTAGTGTGCAACTCCAGAATCAGAAGATTTCAAGCGGATTTTAAGGCTTTGTCACAGCTTAATGCTATCTAGATCTAGAGATAGAAATAGACACCAACAGTTTTACATGCGAAGAACGGAAACGGTAAATTTATTAAATCAAAAAGTATATTTACCGTCGTAATTTAGTAAGAAATGATAACTTACTAATATAAAAAGTGAATAACTGAACAAAAGTATGCAGCAATAGGTGGTCTCGAAGTCCCTTACAAATAAATGAAAGTTCCATACCGGTGGCCCGCGCGGGACTCGAACCCACCTCGAAGGCTTCCGGTCGGGACTGTGATCAGTCACGGGTCTTGGTGAACCTTGGGCGTGTCAATGGCCCTCGTAAAAGTAAGTTTGTACTATTAGTGCTGAGTCGTTCACAAAAATACTCGCAGGTGAGAACGTTTTTGTACGATTTGGTAGTTGACGGAAAGAAAGAAAGAAAAGAAATTTATTTGGCAAACACAATTTACAAAATTCATTATAAGAAAGAAAGCAGTAAACTGTTGAAAATGTTTTAAAATCTTCTTTTAAGACTTGATTATAAATTAGTTTTATTGAAAAAAAAATTCACTAAGGAGACAGTACATCTCAAAGAGAGCAGACAAGTGACTGAGAAAGTAACATCACAAGTTGCTTTACCATTTCAATTTTTTACCGAAACGAAAATATTAAAATGTCTCAATATATCTACACTATTTATATTGTTATTTTGCCCCCACAATGCTGTTTTTCTTTGCTTTTAATTAACTTCAAAGAACCCAGGTTTTCGACTGATACAAGTACGTTTTGTCCTGGATGACTTTCTCAAGAACCACTTGACGTATCGTAGTTAAACCTTTTTGGTGGAAAGCTTAAGAACAGAACTAAGATTATCTCTTTCTGTTCTTACGTTTAGACAGTGGTTTTCAATATTTTCTGTATTACATAGAAAATACTTTTTTGATTTTTTTTTATGGCCCAGAAATTTTACTCGAGCTTTGGTAATAAATGTGATGGAAACTAAAAATGTTAAATTGAAAACAATAAAAGAATAATTGATAAAGTAACTTCTATGCAGCCTCTATAAAATCTATCCAAGCCATGCAGTGGTTTTGAAGACATTAAAGTCACTTTTACGTTTTTATTTACGTGCTAGAACAATTTTGTATGCAGAAAATGGCTATAACTAATTAATTTGTGGAATGCTAAGTAAAAAAAACTACTTTGTAAACCTCCCCATGACTATCTCCTTTGTTTAAATCCATACTTTTTACCTAATTATGCCGATCCAAAGTTAATCACCAGACCCAAAAGGAAGGCCGAAATCGCACAAGTACCTTGAAGAAATAACATCTTAGGTAATTAATGCAGATGCTAACGAAGGCCCGTGAGATGATACCAGTTATTAATTAAGTATAATTTGTATTATAGCACAAAAACAAAAATCTGTTAATAGAGCCGTAGCCGCCGCGCCGCCGCCGCTGCCCGCCGCCATCTTAGACGTAGTTGGAGAGTTGGGCTGGCTTATTCTGCCCATAGTGATTTTAGGTGTTTTCGTAGAAAGATTTTTTGAATATGCATGCATTGTATGTATACTTATATGTTTAACTTATTTTTGACTAACCTGTTGTTTGGCTTAAATAAAATGATAATTATATTTACACTAGCATCCACCCGCGACTTCGTCTACGTGGTCTTTAGAATTGGATCCAGAGAGAAAGAAAATCGCCATCTAGTGACTAAGAGGAAATTTTGAGTTTTATAACAGGGATAAAAGTATCCTATGTGTTAGTCGAGTGCTTTATCTATATACCTACCAAATTTCATCCAAATCCGTTCAGTAGTTTCGGCTTGAAAGCGGAACAAACAAACAAAAAAACAAACATCCATACTTTCGCATTTATAATATTAGTGAGATGAGATATTTGATGTAATATATTAATAGTGTGATTTTTAGGGTTCCGTAGCCAAATGGCAAAAAACGGAACCCTTATGGATTCGTCATGTCTGTCTGTCTGTCCGTATGTCACAGACACTTTTTTCCGAAACTATAAGAACTATACTGTTGAAACTTGAAACCTATTAAGTAGATGTATTCTGTGAACCGCATTAAGATTTTCAAACAAAAATAGAAAAAAAACAATAAATTTTGAGGGTTCCCCATACTTAGAACTGAAACTCAAAAAAAATGTTTTTTCATAACCCATATGTGTGTGGGGTATCTATGGATAGGTCTTCAAAAATGATATTAAGGTTTCTAATAAAATAAAAAATCTAACTACTTAATGTGTGTCGTCCCCCCCCGGTAACTTCTAAAATAAGAGAATGATAAAACTAAAACTTCCACCGAAAATTGGTTTGAACGAGATCTAGTAAGTAGTTTTTTTTAATACGTCATAAATCGTAAACCCCAATTTACCTACAACGAACTACAAGAACTTTTATATTATGTTACTTGCTGCTACGGAACTCTTCATGGGCGAGTCCGACTCGCAATTGGCCGCTTTTTACTAGTAGAAGTCACTCATGCATAACACTGAACAACTTTTCCTAAGATATACAAAATCGAAGCAAACATATGATGACTCTCAATTATTTTAATCAAATTATTCATCGAAAATTTAACAGTCAAATGAAAAATGTGGAACGGTAAGTTAAACAATGTTTTTTGCTCCGATTGTTTCCGTTTCTCGTTAAAATTGTTCAGTTTCATGAATAGCCAATTACTATTTGCGCTTGTCAACGTATAAAAAATATTATATTCGTCAAAATACCCATTCAGTATGAATTTTCATTTGTATGGGTAGTCCAGCTTTTTACTAAATGTGTTAAAAGTGAAAGTACCGTTTTATGAGTAGAGCCCATACACAGGGGCTTTAGAAGTACCCTACAGTATACCTACTTACAATTAGATACTTGTTTACCGATATCGTATAGTTATATCCTCTCATCCATACTACATACATATTTACTTTTACAACAAAAACTCTTCACCAAAGGGCTTCATAAGCGAGGCATACAATGTAATGAGCTTGAGGCTTGAACCTGTAGTAGTGGTGAGATCCGGCGTAAAAACAACAACGCTCTGTAGATAAACCGATGTTGTTCCTCTGAAGAAGTAGAAAAAAATTGGTAGTATTTTGATATATCTTAATTTAGATGTTTTTGACATAAATTCTTCTAGAGCCTTGTATAAATAATAAAAATATCAACAAACCGGTTATGAGCCCTATATGGACAAATACACTACCTATGTTGGATTTCTGCCCTCTCATGACAAAGTAACAAAAGTAGCTGTTTTCAGTAAAACGCCTTTAAAAGATTTTTAGTAGTACATTTTTCGCCAAAGTTATTTTTATTTTCGTACTCCTTATGAAAAAAATATTTTTTCTTTATTTATATGATAAACCATGGCTAGACGAATCGAAAGAGCTAGTGTACGACAAAACAACGTAACCCGGATTGCGTTATTTTGTCATGAGAGGGCAGATTTGTTAAGAAATACAATGGAAGTAATGTGGAAGTATGGAAGTCGGAAAAGTCTGTAGGAAGAAATTTTTTAAACCTTTGATTTTTTAAATAATTACCAACTTTTATGGAATAAAAATAAAGATTTTAAAGGCAATTAAGTAATATAAGAAAAATACTGATTTGCCCTTATAGTAAGCCCCTTGGCTGTATACATTATTAGAAACGATTTCAACCTTGTCTTCAACTTTGGACATTGACAACGAATGTTTTTTTTTATATTTTTCAATAAACATTGTTTTATTACTTAATGTTTTTTTGGAGTCCATGTAAGTTTTACAATATTTCGCACGAAAAAGATGCATATACATACAGAGTCTAAATGTCTCCCGGATATTTCAATGGGAACCATTTTCCCAAGGAACCCAAACGGAATGTTTTTATTTTATTCCATATAATACAAATCAGTCAACTAATTGGCTAACTTTGTATGGCTAGTCGATGTTTGATTTGAATCGGCCTCTTAGGGAAAGTTGTCTAGTAATTGTGATAATTTATTGCAATAATTAACCTTTTATAATTATTATGATACAATAATAAGATATGATTTTTCACATCATTTATAACTTATGTATCCATAACCTAATGTTTGATGTTATTGTAGATGCAATGGTTTTGCTCATAAGTGTACATGTATAAATATGTTTGGGTAATCAAACGTGGAAACTTAGTTAATTCCGGTAAGTTCTGGTCCAACACAGCCAACCATTAAAGCTAAAACAGGGGTTGTTTGACCACGGAATATTTTGCAAAACTCGTGAAAACAAGCTTATCATAATCAAATCTCAAACTGCGGCAATTCTTGTGCATCAATCTTGAGAAGTTGAGAACCCTTTTTCTTATCAAGATGAATCAAAACGATTGTGTCCGTAGATTTCTCTCTGTCTTGACCTTTTTGAACCATTACCTACTGGCTATTTTAAAATGTGTAAAAGAATGACGTACAATTGAATCAGTGAACATTAATTAACAATATTTCGATGCATTCGAACGAAATTTTTATTCAGTTTTGATCCTGAGTATTTAAAATATTATATTGTTTATTTCTGTAATCCTGACGCAACGGTTCTGAGTGCGATAGATATGCCATTTTGCCTCTTAATGTCTTGAATATCGTAGGATTGTACATACTGTAAGCTTCGGGATTATTTTTAATAAAAACGCTCAAATCTCTGTCGGTTTTTCCGTGAATTTTAAACAAATCCCTAGTTTGTATTAAGTCTTGCCTAAAGCCTGAGCCCTGAAGCCGGGATGACTTCGTGTCTAGATTGTTGAATAGGTAGCCGGGATTTGGCTGAAACTAGGGCTAACTCCAGCTAAAATTATACCGACAGCTGTTCGCCTTAACGCGAACAGTCGTTATTAAAAGGAACGGACATTTTCTGAATCTGCCTTAGTCCAATTAACTAGTATTTAGTATGTCAAATGTGAGAACTATAAGTAGGTTTCATAATATATTTTTGCGAGCGTTTACATAAAGTTATGCCTATATTTTCAAAAAATTAAAATCAAAATATTATTTATTCGAAGTAGGCATCACTGTACACTTTTCGTAGGTCGTATTTTTTTCTACCTAATACGAAGCTCCTACCACTTAGAACTCGTATACCCAACATTTCGGGAACTATATTTTTCTGAAAGTTATATTTATGAGCATTATTAATTTCATGCATTCATTCATGCATTGTTTTTACGTATTGTTGGAGTCGCCGGTTGTTTGTTTTAAACGACTATATGTACATATATCCCGAAATGAGACTAGCAGTAATTGTCCTTTCCACAGATACTGCGACTGCCCATCAGGATCTGAATTAACCTTTCGACGACGACGTTGTAAGAACAAGTCGACACGTGTAGAGCCAGCCCAGCCCAGCTCACACTCTGCCTCTCTTAATTAAATAAATGAATAAAAATATTTTATTCGAAGTAGGTAGATAGCAGTGTACACATCTCGAAGGTATTTTTTGTCTACCTAATTCGAGGTTGCTACCACTTAGAACTCATACCCACTGATTCGGGAAGTGTTTGCGGAATAAGAAGAAAGGATGGGCCCAAATAAATTCCCTCACACTTTTTTTTTAAAAAGATCTTTTAATTTATTACATCCTTATTCTAGGTTAAGAGTCTTGATTTATATAAAATAATAAAAAAGAAAGGATTGAAAATACATAAAAGTAAATTGCAAAAAGGAGGCTACATGGACAGCACCGGTCACTCAGCCATCGCTCCTCTCAACAATATTTGAAAGAAGGGAAAATCCCGGCTCCCGATACGCCACGAACATTTAGGCGATTCAGGTTGGACCCTACTAATGTTATTTTACTTACATAAATATTGTACTTGGTATATTTATACTCCATGGAAATGTTAGTTGGTACGTGTTTTTTTTTTTAAATCTGCGACTGTTACTATATATGGCGTCACAGAGAATGGTGAGAGACAACTGGTAGTGTAGGCTCATCATAAGTGGGTGGTACTCAGGTGTCATCATCCCGTCGAAGCTCGACACGCCTACGGCCAATTTCCCATTCAATGACATTTCACTCTCCTTGAGATGAGAAGGGAACGTAGGTACTGGCTGGTGGCTGGACACGTGCCTATATATCTTGGAGAAGACAGGATGATTATTTTACCGATAATTTTTGTGATGGATTTACCAATATTATATCGTAATGAAACTGCACACCTTTGGAAACTGTGTTGTTACAAAATATTTTTCGGAATCTGGAACCAGGGATACTGTTGTTCGACAAAACTGTATTTTCCCTAACAATAAAAATCTGTATAAAAACTTAATATCTGTAAAAATTTAAATTAATGTTAACATAGCAACCTCCACTGCTGAGGCACCAGGTCTGAGTCCCATACTTCGGTTAGAATAGACCATATCGTATTCCACACACGGGGGCCAAGTCCGGATTGGTGAAGGTCGTAGGGCTAGTGGCTAGCCCCATCACTATCAGAAGTTTTCAAGCCGCCAGTATTATTTATGACATAGCGTAAAGAACTACCGGTACCAACGGTTTAAAGGTTTTATACTTATAATCTTGAACAAGGGGTACCTTGTTATATCACTCGTATTCTTTTAACTCCTGTATAAACTGGAAATCTATGGATCACGGGTATTCTGTAGACGGTCGTTCACTTACGCCTTTGTTTAAATGGGCGTCGGCTTGAGCTTAAGAGCGTAGTGATCCTTTGTTTCGCTACGTGTATAAATTTACTTTTTGTAATCGAATCCGTATTTCTATTCGTGTGAGATTATTCAAGGTTTGAACTTTGCCTTTTCTATTTTTGTGTTTTAGATGATATAAAAGTGTTGGCAAATCAATCATGTTCGTGTCTTACGCATTCCTACATGATCTAGAGGATAACAGCTCGCTAATACACAAATTTATACAAATTACAGTTTTTACTAGACTGTGGAACTCTTTTAAGAAGCTAACAAAATAATATACGTGTATTCATTCAGAAATATCCGTGCACCCCACCCAGTATATTAGAGATCTCTTTAAAGAGCTTTTGATCATTATAGAAGAGAATAAAATCTTTTTACTCTTTATGCTGAACACGTACTACTAAGGTAGTGCCACAAGGAGGATCGCGTCGCGTGTAAAAGCCGCAACAGTGAATAGGTACTACTAGCTGTATAATGTTTTATGCTTTTGAAAAGTTTACATAGTTCCTTCATCAGATGGTGTAGTGGTCATGTTTGAGTAAACCACTTACTTAGGTATGACATTAGAATTTGCTGAATTTTATGTGATTTTAGAGATTTCGTTCAGTACACGAGGATTTCTTTAAATGTTGTATTTTATCTTTTTATGTTATTTATTTAATTCATAGCCTTTTCAAAAGTCCAAAACAAAGTTTAATCATTTTTTGAATAGGGACTTACTCGTATGTATAAAATTAAATAGATCATAAGCCGAGGCTGCTCTTGTATGAAAACTCCAAACTTTACTATGGTTTCAGCAAAGTCATAAAAATGTTTAAGCTCAACTTGAATGATTATCACGTCTTTTTTACCACCTGTATATAGGTACATTTTTGCGCAGTTATCCATTAATTAGGCTTTTTGTTAAAGGGCACCGAAGTTAATTTACATGCCCGAATTTAGTAGCAGCCGAGAGATAATTAGATTATTGGGACCATTTAGTGTCCAATTTAGAGAAAAAAAAAGACGTAATTAGCAAAAGAATAATGATTATGCGACCTCTTAAGGTGTACATATTTCGAAATAAAGAAAACGTACGATAGATTTCAGTATTTCTCAACGTTATACCCACTACGTAGTTGAAAATAAGAGACGGGAGCGGATAGGAATTTATTTATTTTTATACTTATTTATTATTTATTATCGAGTTTATTTGTTAAAATTTCTTAATCAGAGATATGCTTTTTAGGGTTCTCTACTTTCTGCAAAGAACCCATAGACAATCTATCGTTCTGTCTGTCCTTCGTCACAAAAAAGCCAAAACGATAGGTTTAGTGTTTTTTTTTAACGGAATTGGGAAAGTTTTAATATATAGAATAGGTACTTTAAAAAAAATTGGGATACCTTTCATTCACGTAAAGTTAGGACCATTTTGCGATATATCGATTAATAAATAGGTATTTTAACAGAAAGAAGCGTTTTTAAGAACATAATTTTCCTCGGGTGAGTTTAAAATTTAGTCCACTCACTGAGAAGAGTATACTTTGAGGGCCCGCACAACCGTTCCTCGGCCTGAAATGTTTTTGTATGATGATAATGATTAAAATTAATGTAAAATAATTCAATATTATTCTTCATGGAAGTTAACTAACACTGTTTTTGAAAACGATGATTTTTTTAATGAAGCCAAGGGCTCACCAATTGCGAATAATGAAATAAAAAAAAATTGTCGCGCACATACGGAACCTTATAGAGGTCGATAAAAATACCAAACGATTTGTTTATTTATATTGTTGCTGTAGAATGTCCTCTGACATTATAATTTCTAAAAAGCATTACAGACGCGGCCCATTACAATTTTAGATAATAAATTTACAGATTAACACATAAAGCGGATAACACATAAACACATAATCAGGAAGCGAGCGAGGTCGCGTCGATCACGCAGGTTAACTGACTACGGACACGGTCATAACCTGGATGGGTTTAACTGTTAGTGGCATTTATCTCGACCGTTTCCGTGCTTCGCAAGGCACGTTAAGCCGTTGGAAACCCGGCTGCTATCGCTAGATGGCAGTCGTTAAGCCATGTCGGAGGCCTAAGAGACGGCTTGAAAAACTTCTGACACTGGAGTTGGTCACTAGCCCCACAACCTTCACCATTCCGGACTTGGCCCCCGTGTGTGAAGTATGGCATAACCTTCCCGATGTATGGGAAGAGACCCGTGTCCCGTGCCCCTGCAGTGGGGACGTAATGGGTTGTTACAACAACATATAAAGCTCGCACGTCTCTACATTGCAAGGAACCTCTAAGATTATTTCCAAGAAGCTAGTTTTCTTATACAGAACAGCACCATCGAAATTGATGTGTCAGTCGAAACACTGCTGTCCTCATCAATAAACATGGTAGTGGCTGCTGCACTATGTAATGGGATTCGACATTGACTAAGAATGCAGTGTAACATTAGGACAGTATACACGGGTGTATCAAAATAGGCGTAGGATCCGGAAACTGGGTGAACCCCTTTATCAACTTTTTGTCTAATTTTATATGGAGAATCCATGTGTTTATAAATTATAATAAAGAGAAAGTAACTACAATGTAAATCCATCAATTAAAACTATTTTTTTCTGCAATTTGAATAAAATATCTATTTAGTGAACAATATGTCATATTTTCTTTAGGCAGTCAACTGCTGGGTTACTACCACATTATTGAGTACACTACTAAGCCAGTAGATAATCACATATTATGAACATCTTCCGTCGCCACGATCTTTTCGTTTTGACCCTGTATCAATTAACTATATTTCATTTTTATTGAACACCCTCTTTTTATTGGGGTCTTATAAATGTAATAAGTATAATGTTCCTAAAGTACATAAAATTTGATTAGAATCGTCTGGTTTTGGCCAGTTTTAGCGCTACAAGGTCTGTCGTGTGTATCAAATAAATAAAGAAACATGTTTTTATTAATTTAGGTCGTTGAGTAATTATCAAAAAAAAATAATAACAGGACGGTTGATTTTTTTTTTCAAACAAATCTATAATAAAACCTTCTCTCGGATCAGTTTTAAAAGTTTAGACTACGTTTTTAATATTTTTTCTATTAAATACGTAGAAAAGACTTCAATAAACACTGCAGTACTCGTTGACGTCTTTTGTATGGTGAAATAATTTTATTTGATCCCAAGACACTTTTGATGTGTGTAAATACGTATGGTCATCCGGTCCCAAACTGGGGTTTCCTGTAATATGGGACCAGACTAAAAACAATTAGAAGCGATCGTGACACAGTGCGGCTTGCGTGGTCGCGTCGATCACACACACGGTCATAACCTGGATGGGTTTGATTGTTGGTGGCATTTATCTCGAGCGCGTCTGAGCAGCGCAAGGCAAGCTAAGCCGTTGATGAGTTGGTGACTTGGCCCCCGTGTGTGGAGCAGGAGCATGGTTAGGCCATGCTCCTGCTCCAAACACGGAGGCCGAAGTATGCGAAGAGCTTCTCGAAGTATGCGAAGAGCTTCTCGAAGTATGCGAAGAGCTTCTCGAAGTATGCGAAGAGCCCCGTGCCCCTGCAGTGGGAGGGGCAGGGGACAATGTTAACAACCCATTACGTCCCCACTGCAGGGGCATGGGTCTCTTCCCATACATGGGGAAGGTTAGGCCATACTCCCCACATGGGAGCCAAGTCCAGATTGGTGGAGGTTGTGGGGCTAGTGGCCAACTCCAGTGTCAGAAGTTTTCAAGCCGCCTAAGAGGCCTCCGACATGGCTTAACGACTGCCATCTACCGAAAGCAGCCGGCACCAACGGCTTAACGTGCCTTGCGAAGATCGGAAACGGTCGAGATAAATACCACTAACAGTCAAATCCATCCAGGTTATGACCGTGTCTGTAGTCAGTTAACCTACGTGATCGACGCGACCACGCAAACCACACTGAGCCACGACCGCTTCTGAGGGGACAATATGGATTGTTAACTATAATTATTACAGAACAGAGCACTAAAACACAATATTTTTAACATTCGATGCCAACTAAGCAAATATCAACATTATCAAGTTCAATGAGGGTAGAATCATTAAATTTGGAAAATGTCAAGTATCGCAAAAACGTAAACTAATAAATGACTTTTACTTGTCAACTTGTATTCAGCGTGGGTAGACAAGTAGAAATTAGTTAAAATTATTTCGAATACTTTCCATTGTAGACCAGTGTATTGAATTATTAAAAATATTGAATTTAAATTGAAGGACGACTTCAAATTAAGTCGCGGCCATTATGCCTAGTGATGGGCCGACTATCGATTTTGAATAATCTGCTGACTGTTCGGCAGTGCCAATCATTAGTTTTTAGTTTTCACCTATCATTTTGTTTAGTTTGATGTCACAGTTTTTGCGTTTCTTAACGTAACTATATACTCTTTGCATATTTTAAATGATTTCTTTCCGTGATGATAATGGAAAACATTCCTTATTTTGTAATGATGTTGAATTTTCGCAATAATTATAATGTAACATTGTACTGAAATTGTAAAACAAATCGGCACAGGATTGTTAACATTAACCAATTTCGGAAAGATGATTGGGTGTGATGGTTGTATTTGTAGTTTTTTTAATTATAAAAAACTACCGGTGATGATGATGATGATGCCGGCTTGTCTGTCTGTTTAGAACTCTATCCCAGCCATCAAAACATGCTTTTTGTAGGTATCAAAAAAAACGGACGAAGAGATAATTTTTACCGATTAATTTTCGGAGCTGTTCTCTAATTCTATGTGAATTAAAAATAATTCCTATTTTAAAGCTTTTAAGTCAATGTTGGCTTGCAACAAGAGGTACTTACCACATTTTGTAGTTGAAAATTTTATCAATTTTCTTAATTTAATGATTCTTGATAATAGTGAAAAATGGCACTTAAATGTAATTGAAGATATAAACCAATCGTTAGATGCAGGATTTCAGAGGCTGGATCTTACGAAAAACCTGTAAACGTAAATTAGCAAGGTAACTACTTTTTATTTGACATGCGTGAACCCATGTTAGCAGGTAATGGGTATTTAGCAACAAAGTAAAGAACGACGAAACATAGGGAGAGTATTTTTAAAATAACATGACTCAAACAAATTGGTACAAGCGAAGATAGAGTTTTAATAAAAAAGAAAAACTATTGATCTCTAAGATTTTTTGCCAACTGGCCTAAGAGAAGAAGGTTATTCTTACTATAACGAACAAGTCTGTTTGTATAAGCATTAGCAATATTAAAAAAGCTAAAACCCAATAAAACTTCTGCCCTAAAAGCCACTTCACATAAGTTAATATTTAACCGACCATTTCATAAAACTGCGTAGGAATCAAAATAAGATTCTTAAGATTTTTTTTAATACAATCGTATATTGACTGTGACGTAAGTATGTCGATGTATGGGAGAAACATTTTTAGACTGCAAAGTTTGTCCTTCAATCCGACTTAGCTTTCCGTTAGAGCATGGAAATAAAGTTATATATCTTATCTCTGGTTAGAACAATGTTCGGTGCTTTCATAGATTGTTTGTACGGAACCCTCGAAGCGCGAGTCAGCTCACTCTTATCTGTTTTTTAAATCCGATTAGATATCTTCTCGGGAAAAGTTGTTCAGTTTCCGCGAATAATAACTAACAAGTCACTCTGTACGTTATCGTTGTTTTCCACAACGGAAAGCTTACGGATAGATGCGAATTCCATTCACGTTGCCACGGAAAGGAGTATTTCTCGCCAGAGTCGGACTTTAAAAGTTTTTGCGTGATGTCTTTAATATTCTTTGTTCATAGTTTATCTTTGCGAATTGCCAGTGTTACTTTTAGAAGTTTCATTTCCTTATTCATTTCTTTTGATGCATCTTTAACTTTGCCTTATACAGGAGATAAAGAGGTTAATTTTTATGGGTATTTTACTCACGAAGTTGAACTTATTATACCAATTTTGATTTTCCATCAAAAATTTGTCGAATTAGCTGACGAAAATTTGAAAATATTTTGGGATTTTCATCAGAGTAGTAAAATAAAAGTTGTTAGTTTTATGAGTACAAGCTCATACATAGTAAAGAAGAAAGTAAAATAAACTACGCTTCGCTAGTACCTCCCGAATCTTTGAGTGGACAAGTTCCGCATTGTCGGGACTTTGTACTAGGTAGACAAAAAAATTACCATATAAAATGACCACATAAAAGATCAAATTGGTAACATAAAACTGAATCTTACATTTCGACAATAAAGACGAAACTTTATAGACCTGAGAAACTGAAGCTAACTTGGGCACTGATCTTAAGTCTGCAGCACTGTTTGAACGACAGAATTTTTCCAATTGAACTGTTTGCGTTCGGAATTCAGTGAGTAAACTCGTATTCCGTACCGTTGTTACTTCAACAGTACATGTAGATATGTAGGTACGTAGTACGTACTAGCACAACACTGATATGGTATTTTCTTCATTGTGCTTTTTGTTTTTGTACCTATTGTTTCTGTAGCTTGCGATACAGATATTTAGCACAAGGTGTTCCAGAAAGATTTTAAGTAGAAATAATGTATTTTTAGTGGGCAAATTATAATATTCCGGGAGATAAATCACAATCGAACGATCTTCTGAAAGAAATTAATGCGGTCGAACAAAAATTCCCTGCAAGTAACGGGAACCAGACACATATCGCATTATACTTTAAAACACGTACATATAATATTTAACATGTTTACCCTGGGTGGCGACCGAAGCCACGACCCTCAGCCCAGAAGGTAGGAGAACTTACAACGCTATTGGCAAATAATTATTAATTATTTTTCCTTTTCTATCTCTTATTCCTTTGTTGTTTTAAAAAAAAACTTTGAAAAAATAAAGTTTAATAGCACTTTCTAAACAGTTTAAGAAAATAGGGACAATGAAGCAATATTCCAACTGATATAGTCATTGTATTTGCATAGAATGTGTAACATAGATACCACGCCGGTTTTGTTATCTTAATGGCGTTTATAAATGTTGTATTTACGTTCGACGTTTAGTTTATGGTAAAATTTTTGACCCTGTAGGTCAACGGCCAGGTCATTTATTACGAAATGTTTTACACCGCATGGCGTAAATTAATATTATAGGTAGGGTAGCTGTTAATTCTAATGGTCAAAGTAGCATTGTCATGCAAATGTTATGACCGAAACGATGTTGATATTTTGAACTTACTGAGTTAATTAAATATACTGTCAGGATTGAAAAAAAAAACAACACATTTGAATTACTTTTAATGGAATAAAATAGTTAAGTAAAGAGTTCTTTATTTGTAGGTAAATTAAAGGCCTCAGAAAATGCTGTTTCATTTTATATTTTAAGTCAAAAGACACTTTATTCACATAAGACATATTATTTCTCTTCTTCCTCATATACCTTTGCCGTTAAACCCGAGCCTGTCATTCCCTCACAATATAAACCGAATCGTCGACAAAAAAACATCTCGATTCGTTATAACAACTTCTTTATTGCCTTAATTCTTTAACAACGATGTTTGTAGACCTTCCCAAACATTAGGACTCGCGTTCATGAACAAAAAGACGTCTTATTGTGGCCATTAAATAAAATGATTCGAGGCTGTACTGAATGAGTCAACTAGAAAAATAAAATAAAAATAAGAAAGCTTACACCGCACCGCTCAGGTATTTTGAGGGTGCCCTTTTTTGTTGTACTTAATTATACACCATCTCAGTGAGCTCAGGATGCTTTTAATTAAAACCAAGAATCAAGACTTGTCATCACTCGTTGTTATTAAATATTAATTATAGACTACCGTAGTTTTGGTTCGAAATAATTATGCAGCCGGTTGAAGAATACACGCAAAGGAACATCAAAATAATAAGGTAGTCGCTTTGATAATGAGGTATTAATATAGTCGTACATACCTAGCAAAGTAAAATACCAATTATAACAATGAAATTGATTAAAACGATATAAGGGACTTTTTGGCTTCGTAGAATTTATTCCCTTCAGAATTTAAATTAATTTAATTTATTTAATTTTCTTACTAGTGCAAATTCGTATAAATTACAAAATAAGCGCCGGCGCCGCGCCGCTGCGCCGCCGCTCTGTGCTGGCACGAGACGACGATGTAGTTGTCGTAAAGCAGTTTAATACTTTGCTAAATTATCACCTCATTCAGCTGGAATGCATTGCTTCCATAATTTTCTTCGCCGGTAAAATTATAGCAACTTTTGGATCAAACATAAAATAGTTATTCGTTAAAATTGCTGTCACTTTTGTTTGTAAATCTGAACCGATTTTCACGAAACAATCAGGATCACCACACAAGAAAACCTATTTTCAAGTGGAAGAAACCGCATTAAAATCAGTCCACCCGTTTGAGACAGATAAAACATATATTTCAAACTTAGTACTCCCTTTTGTGCTTCGGGGGTTAAAAATAAGCAAATCGACGCTGTTAAAGGCCAATAATAATATAGAAATACTAATAATTTATTTTAATTACTGTGGCTCCTTAACTAGGCGCTTAAAACTTAAGTGCTAGAACTACAACATATTAGTTACAGTATCAAGTAATAAGTAAAGCTGGTAGTAGCAAAGAGCTTTGTACTGAGAAGGAAGTAGGTATGTTTTAGTAAAACATATATGTAGATACTTTTATTGTACTCGGACATCGGTGGCTGTGGTTAGTTTGTACCTTTCCCCCTTGATTTCTGAGTATTTTCCGGAATAATTTAACGAATAGGCATTTCTCCGCTCGCCCGCATGAAACGACGAATCGTATGGTACAGGATGCTCCTCCATGATCCATTGAGACGGGTTTAGAAACAAGGAAACCTCGCTTTCGTTGCTGTCGTCATAGTCTGGTACCATCATTTTTGCATTCCCTTACACCATCTGCAAAATCGGTGATTGTCACTTGTTACAAAACCCTCGAGGGGAATTTTTGTCATATTTGTGTCCAGATTAACCAAGAGGCCTGTGACATTAGTTTGGTCAGGATCACTAAAATAAAGTTAGTTTAAAAATGAGAGAGCGAAGTGAGCCCAAAAATGATTTCAAAGTATCGGTTGTTAGATTTTTTATGAGTTCCAGTAAGTACTATTACTACTATAGTAGGTACGCAGTGACTTGATTTGGGATCTTTCAGAACTGCTATTCTCAAAGACCACCCTGTTAGGATAGGAGTCCTTTCAGGCAGTTTCAGATTCCGGATTTATCTTCTACTTGCCGACGTCCAGGGAAGGCGAGAAGGCACCTGAAGAATACGCCCCTGGTCAGGTGTACGGTAATTACGAGTAGATATACAGTTACGGTCTTGTGCATTGCGACTTTTGTACACCTCGTAGTAAGTCAGTATATACACTCATTGATACAATGGTCAGAATTTGAACCCGAGATCAAAGGCCGAGACTCTACTGTGGAGCCATCAAAAGAAAAGCAAATCAATATAAGAAATTCCCACCGTCTCACACCATGAAAGCCATCCAGGAACCAAATTGAATTCGTAATAATGGATTCGATAATTTATAGTTGCCTGCGATCCGCTCCCTGATTATACCGCAGACCGAACCTCAATTGAATTCCAATCAGGCCTTGATCAAATATTGACTTTAATTGAGATGCAGCCCCTATCATCCACTGTGCACTGAGCTACAAGAAATATCCATAGAAAAAGTCGGTATAAGCCGAACCTAAACAACTTATTTTTTTAATACGTAGATTTATTTACTCGTCTGACTTTCTGACTCGACAGACATGAATTTAAAATGACATACTATTTTTCAACTTATACAACACTAATTTTGTACGGAAGTTTTTATATAGGGTCCTTCTAAAATACCTGAAATTTTTTTATAGTGGCCTCTACTCATGAAACTGAACAACTTTCTCCTAGGAACCTATACTCAATTCGCAAATATACAGGGTGTAACAGAAAGGTGTGATAATACTTCAAGGTTGGCTTTTACCCATCAAAATGAACAACTTTTGTTCTACAACTTTGTTGAAATCGCAAAGAAATTGTCGGACTTTTCATACAAACTTGGTTCGCCAGCTGATCGTTTTTTGTATGAAAAGTCCAAAAAAAAATTTGTGATTTGAACAAAGTTGTAGAACAAAAGTTGTTCAGTTTGATGGGTAAAAGCGAACCTTGAAGTATTATCACACCTTTCTATTACAACCTGTATATATTTTTATTTCCTTTACATTGGCGGTTCAGTTGATCAATTAGTATGAGGACTCCAAAAATATTTTTGCGAATGGAGCATAGGTTCCTTGAGAAAAGTTGTTCAGTTTCATGAGTAGAAGCCGTGGTGAAATTTTTTCAGGTATTTCATAAGGACCCTATACATAAGGCTGTATGGCCACAGGCACCATTGTCTTTTATTTGCTGTTAAAAGTAGGAAATAAATAATATCGTATTTCAAAAAGACTATGGCGGAATCTTCTAATTGGTTATTTATCATTATCATAATGAACTTATAAGTACTCCAGGTACTAAATACGAGTTGTTTGATCTTATGTCAGTTTAGTTAACAGTTAGTCAAATTAACTGGTAAAGCGGTGAAATCGAACTTGAGTGGTGAACTCAGCTATCAGGTCAACATTAATAACTTCTTTAATAATTTCTTTAGATTTGAGCTTTTAGGTCTTCGAGATATTTTCTCATTATTTATTTCTGAAGTCTTATTTATGTATCTAGTGCTCAAGTATAGCTTGCTTATGTGTGGCTGGAATAATGCTGTGCCGGTGTTATCTTGATTATCACAGCTGCTCGACTGGCTTTCCTATTCTACCTCAACAGAATCTGTCCTTCGCTTTGCCAATTAAAGAAACAAATAGCACACGGTCATCCGGCCTCAAGCTATGACTACTTGTATAATATTATGGGAACCAGGGAATAACAGTTAGGGCGCTTTTATTGTCATGCGTTTCCAAAGCGACCCGGGTGCGTGTGCCACGCATGACAATAAAAGGGCCCTAAAACTATGTAAAGAAACGATAGGTTGCGGGCGGCACGCATGCGGGCATGGCCCGCGTGCGTGCACAAACCAGCATGACAATAAAAGCGCCCGTTACGTTTAAAACCATGTGCTTATCTATTGATATAATAAATATCAGCTCTAATGTTACAGTTTCTCCAAGTTTAAACAAATACTAAGTAGGTATACGTGAACTTGGTAAATCTAAACGAAATTAAAATTATATGGGGCTGCTTGGAAATATTTTCGCGTCTTTTTATTACTTCTTGTATAGTAACTCCGACATCCACCCTCTTAATCAAATCGTTCTTCTAGTATGTGGACTCGTAAAGTCACCAGCAGAGCAATTGTATTTTATTTATATTTTTGATTTGCTCCATAATTGAATTGTATCTGTGAGCAAGTGAGTGACAAACTTTAAGCGGTTCTTTCACACACAGGGTTGCAAAATAAGTAATTTATCAACTATACAATCTATCAAATCGCTACACTTTTATATATAACTATATGTATAATAATATGGATCTTTTTTTTGCCCACGGTTTCGCCCGAGTGGTTATAGTTTTTTATGTCTGTCGTTGAAGGAATGCGAGGAAATTAGAGTTTGAATTTGGAAATTTGAATTAAATAATGTCCAGATCCCTAGGGAACTATGCACAGGATAAAAATTCTGTTGATTTCCACTCTTTATTTTTGCTTTATTTGATACCAAATTACAAATAAATCATTTCATTATTTTCATTACAGCAGTGTAAATGTTTTTTGTTTAGATTCCAGAAAATTATGCATTTTTCTAAGTCAGATTTCTCATAGTTTATTTATTTAAGCTTTGTGCCAAATTTCAACTAAATCGGCTCTGTAGTTTCAGAATGAAAGTATATTTATTTATTTGTCACATAATAACGTCATCTTATTATTTTGGTCCCAATGGTATTTCCAAGGGAATTGGATATTTATTTTTACGAAACAAAAACCCTGTTACTTCTCACCGTACACACTATTTCTGTGCAAATCATATACATCTGTTGTTCTGTAACGACGTGACTGAACGACGAACAAAACCCATTTTCGCATTTATTTATTTACGTACTGGAATTCGTATAATTCTATTTTAATCAAAGAATCTCTGTTTACGTAGTTGATTATGTCTGTAGATAATGATATCATCATTACTTAGATGAGATTATAATTGCACAGGCCGAAGATATTATTATTTAATATGTTTCTTTCATTCATACATAATCATTTGAGAAAAGTTATCAAGAATACCTGCGAACGCGAATCCTGGCTAATCGGCTTTGTATAAGTAGTGGCAGAATAACATATCCAAAATTTAAAACTTCTCAGCTTAAAATACATCCTACCTATAAAATGTATAGGTACTCAAAACATTATGAGCAATCAAACGCAACTTCGCTTTGCGCCTCGTAAAGTCCATCAATCTATTTAGGCTATAGGCTCAGCTAAACAAACAAACATACATCCATCAATCATTATACTCCTGGGTTTGAGTGTAGGGTATTCAGGAAATTTTCATGTGGCAACCCTGTCGTCGCTAACAAGCAGTTTATTTACTCAATCGAGCGTCCTCCTGTTGCGTTTGTTTACTCGATTGGCCGGGCGCGGCTCTCTCCCGCCGCCCATCACTATCCGATCAGCGATAACGACCCTCTATCATAACGCCGCCGCCGGGAAATAAAATATAACATATAATAACCTACACGCACACGTGCAAAAAAGGGAGTATCTTGTACTTGGTAATTTCTTGTGTCGGAAGACATTCCCGGAACATTTGAAGGAGGGAACTAAAAAAATATATTAGTACAGTCTGCCAAGAAACTCTTGTTGAAAGCTGATTTCATTGGGACTGCAATTTTTTTCGTCGGCAACCTCAAAATTTTGAATTCTCATCATTTGTAGAATCATATTTGAATGTTGTCATGTTGAAACGAACAGCGCCCTCATTTATTTTCAAGACTTTCTTGACAGATTAAAAAAAAGGTCTGTTTTCATCATCATCATATCAGCTAAAATACCTTCACTGCTAAACAAACTGAACACAGACTTCCACTTTGCACGGTTTTGAGCCACATGCATCCAGCGGCTGCTGCAAGTCTGCCTAAATCACCAATTCGTCTGGTGACCACCGTTCAACAACGGCATCTGGGCCGCGGTCGCCATTCGAGAAGCTTAATTCCCATAATACATTACTTAAAAGATAAAGAAATTACGATTACGAAAGAATATGTAAGTAAAGTTTAGTTTGAGAAACCTTTCAATTAAGTATAGTTTGAGTATTCTTCTCTAGTCCATGATCAAACGTACATTTGCGAAATGGATATAAGAATAGGCCAAAAAAGGCTGTTAACTCTTTTATTTAACTTAGAGTACCTAGAATAGATAGGCAGTGAAAGTGCCCTGAATAACCTTTATAATTCCTTTTCGTCGGAAATTGCTTTCTTACTAAACCCTTTATATTGCAATATTAATAATAGGTAGAAGGGCAACTCCATTACCCTAGGATGACAATTCATAATTCGGCGCGGCCAGCGCAAGGAAACAGTTTTCGTTATGTAGCTTTAAAATTACTTTTAAACTTTTATATTTCTCTCACGTTTTTAGGTGATAGCCAACTTACGAGCTAAGCAACTGCTTACATTTGGAGTGGAGTTTACCTTCTGTTTAGTTATATATTTTTATAACCTGGTCCGTAAACTCTGATCCGTGCCCGACTGCGTACATTCATCTGTTTTTTCCTGATTAGAAGGATAATTGCAAGAAAGCCCGGGCTTGGGTCTATACATAGACAATTAGACATCGTGTATATTTCTACTGGTTATCTAATTAAGTGAATTTATTTGAGCTTAACCAACGGTTTCCTATAACTAAGGCTGCTTTAAATGGATATTTCGCTTGACTTTTTTTACAGAACGAAAACCAAAAGTAAACGGGTTTCAATACAAGAAATGTCTTTCAAAGTTTTTGTGTAATCGTCGAAAACTGTTTTAAAAAAATGAGTACGACTCAAAACCAAAATCGATTTTTACATATTCTTTTATCTAAAATTATATTGGTGCACCCTTTGAATTATCTCACCCAATGGTAGGTATTGGTCATGGTATCTATGTGATGACGATACCAAAGATAGAAGCGGACTTACCAAGGATTCCGCAAAATCATGTATTTTTTCTATTATTATCACATAACAAGATCCATAACTGTTAGTACCAAAGCGTTATAGAATTCTGCGTTTTTTGTATTTGGCCGTGGCAGGATAAGGGAACATTTTGTGCCTTAACAGCTTTTCAGCTTGTTTTTTTTTCGGCCTCCGACTCGGTGGACCGACGACCTGGTGAAGGTTGCGGATGCTGAAATTTAGTAACTACCCTAGTTACTAATGAAGTGGTACATCATTTGAAGAAAAAAAAACAAGCTGAAAAGCTGTTAAGGCACAAAATGTTCCCTTATCCTGCCACGGCCTTTGCCAAACAATAGCGTAATGCTTCTAAATAAAAGTTTTTCTGGTATGAAACCTTTTAAGACAACAATGAAAAGATTTTACTCGTTTTTATTTTAAAAGCTTTCAACTAGACAATGGGTTACCGTAAATAATTCCTTAGGTAATCTAGATACCTACTATTTACAAAACCAGCTGTACTTTAATAACAGACAAACACCCTCGATTACGATTATGAATGACCAAAGTTACTTAGAGTCAGTGAAATATGGTAAACTCTGCGCTAAAATTATTTATCCTCAAGGGCAGGTGGAAATTTCACAACATTTCTAGGTCTTGTTTGCAAAAGTAAGCTTCCTTTTCCATCTTTGTAATCATGCTTAAACAAACGTACTTACAATAACGTTGTAGTCGGGTCGTGTTGGCACAGTAATTATTTTTTTAAAGCCAGATTTATGTCTATACAGTGACTTTTTATTTGGTAGATCCACTATTTTATGAAGAACTGATAAACTGTCACTATCCCTTCAAGTGGAGCAAATAATTTTCGCCTAGTCATAAAAGTTTGCAAAAATAAAAGTTCTGCTGTTTAGTTATTGACAAATACGTAGTATGGGAAGTCAAAAAAGTTGTTGCTCTGATTGTATTTGGGGCAAATTGTTCAATATCATGAGTTAGGTTCAGTTAACAGGTATGAAATGAAACATAAATTCCCTCTGGAGAAAGGGAACAGTCGATACTTTCCCGAAGAATGATAAAATTCTAAATTTACTAAAAGATACAAGATACAAAGATACAAATTTATTTAGTAACACAAATTTAAAACCATCTAAAACCATTTTTTTAAAATCACATTTAGGTCTCTGAACACTTAACAAATCTGTACCATTGCAAACAAACAAGGAAAGGATATTAATGGCGCAAAATGTTAATATACTCACAAAACAAGAGAGAATTTGCTCTCCGAGGAAGGGCGTTACTCATATAAGATTATCTGCTAGGAGGTATTTTCTTATTAAACATCTTGTATTTAATATCAGCAAATAGCTATTCATTTTTTATTCAAGTACAAGAACCAACAGTTGCTTGAAAAGGACGTTATATGAAATTTAATATTGCCATTAAGAGATATGTTGGAAGCTATAACACAGATGGCCACCAACCTATTTTGCATTTCTGCTGACTATAAGTGACTCTGTTCTTATCAATTACTTTTTTACCTAACTACCCAAATCAGGGCAGTGTTTTTCGCATTATGTATATTTGTTTCTTTGATTGAGTCTGTAAACTTAACCACAGATTATACAGGGTGCAACAAAATTGGTGTAGGACCCATTAACTGGGGATTCTACTCATCGTACTTGAACAACTTTTTTTCTACGACTTTGCTCAAATCGCAATAAAATTTTTAGACTCGATATAAAAGGCACAACAGATGATCGATTTGTATGGAGAGTCCCAATTTTTTTTTGTGATTGGAGCAAAGTCGTAGAACAAAAGTTGTTCAGTACGATGAGTAGAATCCGCAGTTAACGGGTCCTATACCAATTTTGTTACACCCTGTATATTAGTCACACTACGTCTCAATGGCTCGATCGATTTTAAAGTGCGAGTAATTCCCTGAATATCATACGATACAAGCATATCATATCAGCCTTTTGTCATCTTACACAAAAAACTTAAATTCTTGATATTTAAAGCAATGTACATGTTAAGTAACCGAAGTAAGATAGTATGAAGAAAGAAGAAGTAAAAAGAAGAAGGAGAAGAAAGTAAGAAGTATACCGACTAAGTAACAAAATTTCAATCAGTATACCTAATAACTAATAACCTACTAAGTTACCAAACAGATTAATAAATAGTGGTCCTTCCCTACATCTATCTAAATCGTTTATTAGGGTTCCGTACCTCCAAAGGAAAAGGAACCCTTATAGGATCATTTCGTTGTCCGTCCGTCTGTCCGTCTGTCTGTCTGTCTGTCTATCTGTCTGTCTATCTGTCAAGACCCTTTTTCTCAGGAACGCGTAGACGTATCAAGTTGAAATTTATATCAAATACTCAGACCTACAATCCCTTAAAGCTGAGAAAAAAATCAAAGTTCTATGCTAACGTAATCAAGAGATACGGCCGTTTATGGCGCATATTTGGACCATCGCATGGGAATAAAAACGTATAGGGTACTTCCGGGGTACCTAGAATCACGGAAGGCAAGAAGCAATGTTTTATAGCATAAGTAAAGGGAAAAGTCCAAAGACCATAAATTTGTAGTTACATCAAATTTTTTGTATGATGTAGGTAGGTAGGTAAGTAAAAATTTATGGTTTTCGGACTTTTTCCTTTATTTGTGCTATAAGCATTGCTTGTTTGCCAAATTTCATTCTAGGTCAACGGGAAGTACCCTCACTGGTGCCGACTCCATAAGGCCTGGGGGTGCCCGAGCCATCCCCCCCCCCCCAATATTTTATATGAAAATACTGGTGATGCTTTTATTCTTGGAATACTTTTTTTTATTTCAAGAACTCATTTCCAGTCCCTCGTAAAAATTCTCAAATGCAATCACGCGCGCGAAGCCATAAGCGAAAGCTAGTTACAAAATATTAGGAAAACATTTATAATTATTTTTCCACCCTAGCCCCCCAATATTTTTATGAATTCGGCGCCCCTGTAGCCTATAGGTTTTGATTACAATGCGAGTGTCCAAATATGCGGCATAAACGGCCGTGTCTCTTGATTGCGTTGGCATAGTAGTTTGATTTTTTCACAGCTTCAAGAGATTGAAGGCCTGAGTATTTGATATAGAGTTCAAGACATGTGTGATTATGAATTTTAACAGAACCCTCGTGCGCGAGTACGACTCGCACTTGGCCGGTTTTCTAATTTTGTTGAGAACAGGATAGTACAAATACGTGACCGCGGCTGAGGCCTACTTGTCTCTGGGTCTACAAAGTAATATCCGCCATAATGTCATGCTGTTATTTTGTACTTATACAAGTACATTGCTGTTATAATGCCATATTAATCTTATTTATGTAGGTACGAAATTTTATGCAATGTCCGTATTATTATATTAAACATTTTTGAAAATAGCTTATTCAGTAATTTTATTGCAGATCCGACAAGTTTGTATTATGTTATGAATTATGATGTTTAAATAGGTGCGTACGTTTCAAATCTTAATATCTTTGAATTATGCCTCACTGGCTGTCAAAAGAGCTTCGAGTGAAATATGCTGACGGTGAACGTTCCTGTGTCTGTTTTATTTAAAAGAAGTATTTTATCGTACTCTCGTTCCTTTAATACATCTGTTATTTTATTTCATAACATAGGGAACTTCCCCTTTCTTAATATATGTTCTTATGGATATACCTTAGACTAAAATAAATAAAATTATTCATAGAGGAGAAAGTTTATTTTCAACCGCGAAGTGTGAAGAAAAATATTCTCGTTTTCCACGCTACCTTCTTCGGATAGCAGTCATCGAAATTGGTTGTGTAGGTACTTTATTTAAGGTGTAGCGATAAAGTCTAATTTATACAGGATGTAACAAAATTGGTGTAGGACCCGTTAGCTGGGGATTCTACTCATCGTACTGAACAACTTTTGTTCTACGACTTTGCTCAAATCGCAAAAAAAAATCGGACTTTCCATACAACTCCATACAACTTGATCATCTGTTTTTTCATTTTGTACGGAGAGTCCAACATTTTTTTGCGATTTGCGCAAAGTCGTAGAACAAAAGTTGTTCAGTACGATGAGTAGAATCCTCAGTTAACGGGTCCTACACCGATTTTGTTACACCCTGTATAACGTATAATTTTATCGAAATCGCAAAAAACTGCCTTTTTTACAAATCCATTAACCAACGTTATGTTGGAAATATATTTTTTCCGATTTCTGCTAAGTCTAGAATAAAAGTTTGTTTGTTTATTTGTAAGTTATTCATTTTTGCTTCACTTTTGTGTCCCAGATATTAAATAGTAATAGTGTTCGTGGGGGCACACTCAAGATTTATATGATAAAGAGTCCTTAAACAGAAACTGATTCGGTAGTAGTTCTGCATTTTCTTATGAGAAGATCAAAAATGTTTAGAATAGCGTCACTCACTAATATTATAAATGCGAAAGTATGAATGTTTGTTTGTTTGTTTGTTCCACTTTCACACCGAAACTACTGAACGGATTTGAATGAAATTTGGTAGATAGATAGATAAAGCGGCTAACACATAGGATACTTTTTATTCCGGAAAACTTAATTTATCTCTAGCACAATATAAAAAGCAAATAACAATTATATATAGAAATTAACTAGTTAACCACTTTTTCAGTACTGTAATATTCCTACCTTTAAATCTATAAGTACCTGCTCATAAATGTATCCATTAGCGGACACCTGTTATTGGTCTATTATGTAACCATACTATTGTGTAATATGTATCATGTAATTGACTGTTGGTGGCCCAAATAAAAATTTATTTAAAATTTATTTATTTATTTATTTAGGAATGCTTCAAAACTCAAAATGTCCACTTCGTCACTAGATGGCGCTATCTTAACATTTTATTTCTTTCTGGACACAATTCTGAAGTCCACGCGGACGAAGTCGCGGGCGGAAGCTAGTAAATTATAAATTCAGATCCCTTTAAAATGAGTCTTTGAGACCAATCGATACAGTCTTGACTCTTTGTCCCAGGCGAGCGCCTCTTGTATTGATTTTAAGCAGACCTCAGCTACAGCTACCTTGAAACAAGCTCGGTACTTTGTGCAAATTAAAAATGTACAAATACAAAACAAAAACCGACAAATGAATCAACCAAAAACGAACTGAATAATTAAATTTACAAGCGGGGAAAAATAAAATAAACAAAACACCCAAACCCTCACTAATTATCCCTTATAATTCAATAATGGGAAGCGCGCGGCGCTAACATTTTTACTTAGCACATGATGTCACAACGAATTTCTGAACATCCTCGTCAATTAAAATTCCTTTCTAAAAATAAAACCTTGTTTACTATGTATTTTTAATAAACGTTAACATCCTGTGTGATATGTTAGATCTCTAAAGCACCAAATCTTTAAATTTCTCCGTTCAGCTAGACCATTTGTATGAAAAAATTATAGGTATTCAGTATGGCTATTTTAAAAAAGTTTTTCAGTATGGTTACTAGAAGCCACTACACCGTTTCTTCGATAGTTCTTTTGCACCCTGTATGTTTATACACTTAGATAATCATAACAACTAGCAAGCTAACTACCAACATAATTTCGTAAAATAAACTTCGATAAATAAGACGGGTTAAAGATAAATATGATTATTATTTATTTAATAGCAATGCGAGACATAAAAACAAAAATAATTGATACGCAAAGACGACCTACCGTCTAGAAATAAAAGCTCTTGAATATTTAGGTCACCAACTTAATTTGTGGTTCCGTGACTCGACACTCGACTCACTATTGGTCGCTTGGCCGGTTCTTCACTTTTCTTAAGTATCTTGCTATTATAATAATGAAAACGCCCGTATCTATGTTATTTCATGTCACTAAGAAGAACTCCATGGCAACCCGGTTAGATCTTCTCTTTTTTCTTTTCTGTTTTCCACTTTATTTTGTTTATTATTGACCTTTCATATCCTATATTTATTGTATTTTTACAATTCGTGTGAGAATCGCTGTAGTAATTAATAATTAATAATTTATATCTGTTTGGATTTACTAGAGTTAATATTTCTCAAATTGTAAACATAAAATTCAACTAAATAAATAATCAGAAGAAATCATATGTCTGTGTAGTAATTAACAATCTAAAGTCGTCTTGAAATTGCCAATAAGTTGTAGGTTTAGCAGTATCACCGATCAGGGTTTGGTAATTAACAGAATTATGCAATTTTGAAAATTTAACGTTGTGGGTAGCCGCTGGATAACAACCTGTGACCTTAATGTTTAAAGATAATATTTTATTATACCTATATTTAAAGAGAATATTTTATACCAAAAAAATACACGTGATTTTAGGTAGGGGGTGAGGGCGTAGTCTAAAACCTCACCACATATCACCAGAGGGGAGGGGGGTCTAAAAAGTTGCTAAAAACATCACGTGATTAATGGACGACCCCATACGGGTAGCGAAAGACCTATCTATCGTTAAGGTACTTAGTCCTTGGAGGAGGCCTTTGTAAAACAGTTGTTGCTATTCAGCTGATATGATGATGCTGAAAAATTTACTTTAAATAAGTATATATAAAGGCTGTCAAAATATCTATGACACAACGATATAATTATTATTTCATAACATTTTTATTTCATACATTAAATTCCATTTGATTGTATGCAAATACACGAGCGTTAGTCATGGAACGTGGTGTCACCCGCGCCCATACTGTGACATTTAGCTGATTAATACGTTCAATAGATATTTTGAACGAACGATTATTTAAATTTCGAATTATCTAAGTTTTGTCCTTGATTTATTGACAAAGGTTTAGTTTGATGGATCGTGTAGTTGTATGCGCAGAGCTGAAGTGGTCAGTTGGCAAATAAACTAGCCATCTCAAGTTGTTTTATTGTGTGCATAACAAGTTTTTTTTTAATATTTCAACAACAGTCAATAGATAATAAAAAAGCCTGCCAAGTGCGAGTCGGACTCGCGCTCCGACGGTTCCGTATAAATTCATAATCACACATGTCCCGAACTCTATATTAAATTCTCAGGCCGCATATCTGGACACTCGCATGGGAATCAAAACCTATAGGGTACTTCCCGTATGCCTAGAATCTTGAAATTTGGCCGGAAGCTTATGGCACAAGTAAAAAAAAATTATGATGTAACTAAAAATTTTTGGTTTTCGGACTTTACCCTTTACTTGTGCTAAAAGACATTGCTTCCTGCCAAATTTCAAGATTCTAGGTATACAGGAAGTACCCTATAGGTTTTGATTCCCATGCGAGTGTCCAAATATGCGGCATAAACGGCCCTATTTCTTGATTGCGTTCGTTGGCATAGAAGTTAGATTTTTTTATAGCTTCAAGGGATTGTAAGCCTGAGTATTTGATATAAATTTCAACTTGATATGTCTACGCGTTCCCGAGTAAAAGGATCTTCACAGACATACAGACAGACGGACGGACGGACAACGAAGTGATCCTATAAGGGTTCTTTTTTTTCTTTTGATGTACGGAACTCTAAAAATGATAATTTGCCTATTCAAGTAGTTGCAAAACATTCGGTATGCACTCTATTCAACTCAATCTTATTAATGAATCCATTATCTACATTATCTTTGTACATGTGTACAAAAAATAATCTATTGTATAACAATCTCACAAGATCTTTCTGATCGATTCGAATGAGCACTGTAAATGTATTCTTGTTAAAAAACCAAATACATTTGATTGATTTACATAAAAGTCGTTACCCAACTTCTTTTGCAAAAAAAAAACAAATATTGTTTTCTTTGGAATTTCAATAGCAGATACTGTTTCGAAATTCTGTCTTTTAATAAGTTCCTTTTACCGCGTTCGTTACCAAAACCACCAGAACTAAGTCGAATACTTTTCAGTACAAATCGGAAAAGATTATGAATAAATGATGAAGCCCAAAATACTTCCTGAATGGGTGCAGACTATTTAGCTGCATTGTTAGTTTGTTTTTTAGGGTTCCGTATAAGGAATGCACACACCCTTTCACTATTCGTAATCTATCCGTCCGTCTGTCTGCTTAACTAGCTGTTTAATTTGAACCGTAATAGAGAGCAAGTTCAAAGTTTGATCGAATATGTTATTTGAGCAGATAAACAGGAATTTGAACCGTAATAGAGAGCAAGTTCAAAGTTTGATCGAATATGTTATTTGAGCAGATAAACAGGATGTTAAAATAATACGTTTGTAATAAATCTGAATAGTGAATCAAGAATGTGTATGAGAAACTGATAAAAATAATTGTAGATCGGATTTTTCAATATGTTTCCTGTATTCTATACTTGATTCGTAGTAACTTTAAAATTTCAAACGTACGTTTTTAACATCATGTATATTAAAAATAATTATACAATAGTACGTGAAAAATAATGGGTCACTAACAACGTTTTTGCCCTATCCAAAAATCATTGATACATAAAGTTATAAAATTGGCGTGAATCTAGTGCAATTATCTGAAGACAAACAACCAACAATAATAAAATCTGATCAAGTGTGAGCCGGATTCGCAATTTCGCACAAACGATCCCGAACTGTACATAGGTATATGAAATAATTGTTTTAGTACATATATTCTCGTAATGTAGGTAAGTATGTAAGTATACCTATTGTGTGGAGGTACTTAACCCCCAGTGCACGGGTCATGCTCACACTTTGGCTTAAAATATTTCAAAAATAATAATATTATCTTATCTAATTTGTGTAGCGTATTCTCTTTAAATGCTTTTAAAAAGCAAAATTAAAGGGTAGCTGATTGAATTTTACAATTTGGTTAGGTCTCAATTAATGGATCCAACACTTATTTTGTTCCACCCTATATATCTACATGTTGTCCATTACAATAATACCGCCAAAACGGCTTGATGGTATGTGAAATGTGAAGTTTAGTTAGATTTCGTCTTAATTCACAGATTCAAAGAATGCATTTTATGCAGTGTGGTTTATTAACATAAATTAAACTTATTTACTTCCATTGAAAAGTTCACCTACAAACAGTAGTTAAATGAACAATGTTATTAAGTTTAAAAAAATAAAACCATTCAAATGCAAGTCGGACTATGGTCGTGGTATAGCCAACGCCGGCATCTGTTTTTTTTAAATTTAACATCATAGAGGCTCAGTTACCCATACTGGTTAGCTATGAATGTTAAAAAGAAACTAACAGCCGTTTAACACAATGCCAGACAGACAGAAGGCATAGACTTGTAGAGTTGCATTCGTTCTTTTTGGCTACATAAATAACCTAGAAAAGAGTAGATGCGTCACTTATTGTACGTACTTAGCACGTAATTCTATTAGTCATATAGGTATCTATCTACTCGCAGTAGGAGTTTTAGGATTAGTAGAAATGATTAAGGAACATAAAACAATTCGTTCTTCCGACAACCTCCGCCTCTATGTACCTCCCCATTCCTCAAATTTCTATGCTCATTCCTTTACTCTCCAAGCTATCCGTCTTTGGAATTCCCTTCCCGTCTCCATCAGACAAGCTCCATCCATTCAGTCGTTTAAGTTGCAAATTAAAGAACATCTCCTTGCGCTGTCATAATATCCCTTACATTACTAGTTCATTGTTTCTTAGATTCATTGTTACTTTGGTTTTTATATATAATGTATATGTATGTATTTATATAAATATTTATGTGTATATTTATTTATTAATTATGTGTATATTTATTTATTTATTATTGTATTACTACTTAGTTTTGTATATTATAATTAAATTTCTAATATTGTTTAAATATAAGTTTATTTAAATTAGGTTTATATTGTCTTGAACATAAATTATAATTATTTCATTTTTCAATGTTACTCGCGTTGTGCCTCTGCTTCTTGCCTTTTTTCCGGACTACGGGTTGCCTGGAAGAAATCGCTTTTAGCGATAAGACCGCCCAGATTGTCGATTTGTTTCTTTTTATTGTGTTATTATATGTTTGTATGTTTCTTGTATGACAATAAAGAGTATTTGATTTGATTGATTTGATAAAACGCCTAAGAACCTTAGAAGTTACCGAAGTGAAGTAATTTTACATACTGGATTTCCCCTTTGTGCAAATTATCTTACATGTCGGCGTAACCCACTATTATTTCTATTATTTCTCGTTATATTTATACTTCGGAGCATGGTGAACTTTAATTTCCTTTGTTTTATCGGTTCATGTGAACTTAATCTATGTCGGTAGGTACCGCAAGAGATTTTTTAGTTTTATCTAATGAGAAACTTTAAGCAAGAGATTTTTTAGTTTTATCTAATGAGAAACTTTAACTTGGTGAACGTAATATTTTAACCGAAATATACTGATTTATTTCTATTAGCTTTAAGTTTATTTTACCAATATAAATAAACTTGTCCGGTTTTCTTAAATATTTTTAAACAATTTATTATAAAATATATTTTTTTTAAATTGAGGTTCTTACCAACAAGCCCTCTGATATGTTTTTTCACACTGATACACAATTTCATCTGATATGTTACACGGTATGGTTTGAAAAATTTTCAGTTTCCTGATTTGCCCCTCAAAAGTGCCCCTCAAACTCAAAATTCATTTAATCGTAATGTTATCTAATTACACGTCCATGTTTGGATCACGGGAATCTATATGGGTTCTAAGTTTCAACTTAATCGATCCAGCAGATTCTGAACAAATTGGCTGTGGCAGACGGACAGCCAGATAAGACGCACGAGTGATCCCGTAAGGGTTCCTTTTTTTCCCTTTTTAGGTAAGGAACCCTGAAAAAAAAAAAAAAATTGTAAACTCAGCCGATAAGTTTCAAATTCATTTCTCTAGATCTGCAGAATAATTTGATTACCTTCTATTTATATTTATTATAATAGGCAAAACACTAAGAGATAAATGAACTAAAATTACTATGCGTGTGAGTGTCTAGTAGTAGCATTTATCATTGGATGCGAGATGAAATAAATCATCAGCAAGTGTCAGTAGATAATCTGTGAATAATCTGTCGATAATGATAGCTGTTTGAATCTGCGCAAACCACAGAGTCAGAGTGCATCGTGCGCAGCTGTAAATTCACTGCACTTATTCATCGCTTTCAGAGGTTGATAAATTTTGGAAACAAAGATCACATGAGTTCTTGTGTGAATTGTGGACAAGATAAATGACTTCACCGATTCCTCCACCGATTTGAACCCTTATCTTACCTTTAGTAATGATGAAGTACATGTACACTTTTATGACCCATTTAATTTAGGCATCATCAAGTTCTATTCTAAAGCATGTATCTATATTCAAAATTGTATAGATTAAATATACACTCATAACTTTACTAAAATATACACAAGTCATTAAACTATATTTCTTACATAGTCAAACAATAAATTCGAAACAATAATCCACTTAAAACGAAAATTCTGCAATGTTTTATAAATTTTCTGGAACGGAGACGTGACTGCTGTTATTCTTGGATTGCAAGTTATAAGATAATATTATTTGGAACTGGGACTCTAAAAGAAAATGTGTACCCAAGTCTCCACCTTAGTGCTATTTGCTTTGCTAATAATTTTGTAGCTCTAGAAGGCAGACAATTTGTTGACGAAGATTCATGCACATTATTGGTAGTGTACGTTCATCAATACACAACGTCATCATAAGAGGCAAACTAAGGTGAAGTTAAATAAATACAGACATATAAATATATACATAACTCGAAAAACGTTATTACATCCATCCTCCTTCAGCTCTCTTTCAGAGGGAGTCAGACAGAAAATGTTTAGCACCTCTGCCTAATAATGACGGTTATGACGGCTGTTACCTTGTTTGCTGCCCGTAGACACTGTTGTTATTACGGAGTAGGCTGTGGCAAACTGCGTGTTTAGGTAAGCGAGAGCCGTTTCTGTTTTAATGACTCTGGTTTCCTTTGTTTTCGGTTATTATCAGAAGTGTGTATATTACGGTTCAGTTAATTGTTTTTTGGGATATTAAGGTACGATATATACGAATATACAGGGTAATAAAAATTATTGGCAATATTTTAACAGTGGCTTCTACTCATCAAACTGAAGAAATTTTCCCAAGAAACTCATGGTCAAAAAGCAAAAACAATTTTGGACTCTCTTTGTATTGGAAGTACAACGTTTTTTTATTTGACCATGAGTAGTTTGAGAAAGTTCAGTTTGATGAGTAGAAGCCACTGTTGAAATATTGCCAGACATTTATTTATCATTCTGTATATAAAGTTAAAAGTTGTAGGTAGGTATAGCAAGATGCATAGATATATCAAACAAAACGTTCAGCTGATTTGCCAAGTTTGTATTGGAAACTCAAAATATTATTTTTTCAACAAAATTGTACAGTACAAGTTGTATAGCTTATTATTAACCCATATCGTCCCCACTGCTGAGGTACGGGTCTCTTCCCATACCTCAGGAAGGTTAGGCTATAACTTGCACATGGAGGCCAAGTCCGGATTGGTAAAAAGTTGTATATTACGATGAGTGAAACCCCCTGTTGCAGAGCCTTACTTTGTTATATCCTATATACATGATAATGAGAAAAACTGAAGAAAACTGTTATGAAAACATATTAAGGCGCGAAGTACACTCAATCTGAGCAGGTTGATGCATGACAATATAATATCGACCGTAACGCCCTACTCATTTTAAGTTCAGATCAGTGTGGGTACCATCGCGGCGGTTACGTCAAGGCCGAACGCAAAATTCTCGAGATTTCGATGTTTTTATTACTTTTCTTGGCTTTCAAATAAGTTAAAAGTTAAGAGTATTTATCTTTATCTTATCTTATCTTAAAAAAAACCGTTCAAGATAAATTGAAGGTATTAAAATGGCCGATTTTTGTGTGTTGGTTTCAACATAAACAAATATTGTGTTTCCGAGAGAATTTGCAATTAATGTAAAATACAGTGGTCTACAGGATATTTTTTTTCATCAAAGCTTTTGTGATTTTTATGATTCTATAATAATAATAATAATTTTTTGTAAATAGATTTGTTTTTCATTGTTTGAAGTATGTTATATATTTTTTCCATGGTGATAGCTTTAATCATTATTTCAAGAATTTGAATTGTATATTGCGATTTGGCTATACTTAGCGCCTTAAATGCATTTTCAGAAAAGAGCTGTGGTTCAGACGAATAATAAAATTTGCATTTAAAATGAGGTGAAACAACGGTTTAATATCCTGTTAAATTCCTAATGTCTGAGAAAAATAGCTAATTATTGAGGTGTAATATTATCTCTAACTAAGATAGTAAAGTATTGCCAGACGGTTTTCGTTGTTTCAATTTAAATCACGATTTTGACACTTGACTTAACGACTACTCGTAGTATTTTCTCGTATTTATATATTATACTTAATAATACTTATATTTACGCAAGGGCACGCTAAATAAAATTCTGTAAGCGATTACATAACGAAACGCAATATTTTCATTTTGTAGAGCAATAGAAACAAAATATCTTTTCTCTGTGCTATTTCAGTGGGTAAATACTTTATTTTGTGCAAGAAATTTGCACAATATTATCGTTTTTACTCGCCTTACAATATAACAATTCACTTGTGCAATTTCTTCGGGCTTGGTTCAAGTAAGCTTGAGCGAAAAGCTGGATCTTTAGTCCCTTGGGCAATTGACTGGATAAAAATAAAAAATGTAGTAATTTTCACTATAGTTAGCTTATTTTACTGAACTGTAGAGTAACTTCCTCTCTTGGATTTTTATAACATCTAAATGTCAAATTTCGTTATTACAATATAAAAGTATGCTAGTATGTTAGTACGGAATCAATAATTACAATATAATAACAATAAATAAATAAATAATTACAATACAGGGTGTAATGGACAGATTTCCGAAAACTTTAAGGGCTTGCTCAGTAGACGAAACTGAACAACTTTCCACAAAAAAAATTTTCGTTTTCGTTTCCTAAAAATTTTTTTTGTGGAAAGTTGTTCAGTTTCGTCTACTGAGCAAGTCCTTAAAGTTTTCGGAAACCTGTCCCTTACACCCTGTATATGAAATAAATAAATGACGTTGACGTTTCACTATTTCAGTCACATAACGAACCAAACGTAGTTTTTGACATTTGATTAAAAATACATATAAATTATCTCAATTGTTTAGCAGTCAACCACTGGCTGAGCCTAGGTTACTACAATCTGTATCTAACAACTTTTGTACTTCGAGGTGGCACCGCACCTGTGACATTAATCTAAGTATCCAATTTAATAGTTGAGTCTCGGTAACTTCAAAGTGTTCGTTTGATAAATTATGACGCTAGTTTCTAATGGAAGCTTATCGTTTGATTTTATTGCCCACCTTCCGTCTGCTTAGCGATAATAAAGTCATTAATGACTTAAGCGAGAACGCGATTAAAAGATCAATAGTACACGCATCTCGTAACGAACGTAGTTCCTTCAAGTGATGATTATGAAAATAAACATCGAAGAACAAAGAAATACTAATCACTGTTTTTTTTACTAGTAATTTCAGAGCGTTTTGACTACATTTCACCTGGTGGAAGGTGAAGTCGTTCGAAAAACGCCTAACTATGTATATTCAGTGTAAAACACGTCTCTGGTAAAACTGATATTCGGCACTATAATAATTAATAATTCTACGTGATAGTACGAGGACTTCGATATTACGTAGCGCTACATTGAGATCACACTATTCCGACATTACACTGTGTACGGATGTGTATTCGTTTGAAGGATTTCAGTATGAAATTACCTCGTAAACTTCTAACGGGATTTTGAGAAATATACCCTATTACTAAAAGCTACTGTAATTTGATTACTTTTCTTGGAATGTTGCCTTTTAGCTCTACTTCAAAGAGACAAGAAAGAAAGACATAGAAGAGGACAATAGCAAAAACTAATCTTACAATTCAAAAAGCTTTCTAGTTTTTCAAGAACGTCACCCACCATAGAATACCCATACCGTAAATCTATCTATCTATCTATCTATCAGCCGAAAGACGTCCACTGCTGGACAAAGGCCTCCCCCAAGGATTTCCACACCGACCGGTCCTGTGCGGCTCGCATCCAGCGGCTTCCTGCCACCTTTACCAGGTCGTCGGTCCACCGAGTCGGGGGCCTGCCCACACTGCGCCTTCCGGTGCGCGGTCGCCATTCGAGAACTTTACTGCCCCAACGGCCATCTGTTCTACGAGCTATGTGCCCTGCCCACTGCCACTTAAGTCTAGCGATTCTGAGAGCTATGTCGGTAACTTTAGTTCTCCTACGTATCTCCTCATTTCTGATTCGATCACGTAGGGAAACACCAAGCATAGCACGCTCCATCGCCCTTTGGGTGACTTTGAGCCTTCTTATAAGGCCCATAGTAAGCGACCATGTCTCGGATTCATATGTCATTACTGGCAACACACACTGGTCAAAGACTTTAGTCTTGAGTGACTGCGGTATTTTGGACGTAAAGATATTGCGAAGCTTCCCTAACGCTGCCCAGCCGAGTTGGATTCGACGATTGATCTCTTTCTCGAAGTTGGACCTACCTAACTGGACTGTTTGTCCCAGATATACATATTCGTCAACAACTTCGAGTGTAGAGTCTCCAACCTTCAGAGGAGTGGGTGTAACACGGACGTTTGACATGATTTTCGTCTTATCCATGTTCATTTTAAGACCCACTTGTTGGGAGACTCTACTAAGTCCTTCGAGCATTGCGCCTAGGTCTTCCAAGGTCTCAGCCATGATCACGATATCGTCAGCAAATCGAAGGTGAGTGATGTACTCGCCATTGATGTTAATGCCGAGTCCTCTCCAGTCCAGAAGCTTGAAAACGTCTTCCAGTGCAGCGGTGAACAGTTTCGGAGATATAACGTCTCGTACCGTAAATAAAAATATCTATTTAGCGAAGACCGTACTTAAATCTGCCGTGATACGGACTAAGTCATAACATTGAGATGGGGCAATAACATTAACAGGGCACTTTAGTCACCTTATATTGTAGAGTTACAACTTATAAGAAAATTGAATCGATGCATCACTTTATCGTTACATTTGTTACACCGTAAACGTTATATTATAACTAGTTTCAAACTTAAATAACCTCGAGAACAATAAAGTGAAATAATAACCGAGTGCTAGTGCTCGCGTTAGTGAAATTGTTTTGTTTGAAACGTGGAAACACGCCTAAACTACGGCAGAACAGTTTACGACTATTTAGGTATGTTCACGGTTATTTTATATTAATTTGAATTCCTAGTTTTATGGCTGTCGACGCGCCTTAGAAGATGTAGTGTGGCGTATTGAATTACAACGCTCATCTCATCTCATGCAATATATAACTTGATATCTTGAAAGCTTTGAGGGAAAGCTTATGGATTTATTTCAGCATTCAGTCTTTGAGATGAATTTACGCAGGGCCTTATGTATAGAGGGGACCTACAACTTTTTCAAAGAACTAATAATAATAAATACGAAAAAAAGGACTTAACATTAAGTTCAGTATTTAGTTTACAATATTATTATTATTTTAATTGTTATTATTGCGCACTACCCTTATATGTTTCTACGCAATCTCCTTCACCTAAAGGTTGTCTGGAAGAGATCGCTCTTTAGCGATAAGACTGCCTACCTGTATAACTTTTATCTTTTCATGTTTATATTTTATTTTCCTGTCTTGTTGTGCAATAAAGTGTTATAAAGTGTTCATTCATTCATTAAATTAACATTAAAGTTAAAATTACAATAAACAGAATTTATGAAGAAATACGCTTAATTCAGTCATGTAATTATAATTGCATTTCAGAGAAAAAAAGGTAATTAAAATAAATAAAAGAAGGTTTTCATCCTCATCATCATGAGAGAGAAACTTGTTTCACAAATGACAAGTTACGAGTATATCGATTAACGAGTAACGCTCTTTTTTTTTGGGTTTTACTTAGTATTTTAATTTAGTATTAACTCAATTAAGAAACTTAAACAAATCCTTTTTTCCACTTTTCAAGAGTAGTATTATACTTTTCTTATTTGGGGGGGTTACTTAAATACCCAGAAGTTTCATTCTCATGGAACGATGACAATTCGACTAAACTATTCAAACTGATACAACATTTAGTTGTCGCTTCGCAACCTTTGCTTCAGGAGTTAATGTTTCAACAACGTCGAAATTGAAATAAGAGCTAAACGAATCCTTTATATTAACGATGTCGCTAATATAAAGGAAATGAACATCTGCATTTTAAGGGGCTCTATTCTTTGAATTAAAATTCGCTCTTTTCAATAGCTATAAAACGTATTTAAATGTAACGCTACGACAACAAAAAAAATAGATGTGATTCATGACTTATTCTTCTGTATCACACAGCTATTGAAAAGAGCAAATTTTTTAAATATAGCCCCTTAAAGGACTTGCTTTCCAAATTGACTCCCAATTGTACCAACTGACTGACGGTCAAGAGTACCAACAAGAATACCAGCGCTTTGCTCCCGAGCAATCATATGCTGATTTGAGGCCCTGCCGTTACAGTCTCTTCTTCTTCTTTAGGTCCTGTAATGCCTAGGGGTGCACCACTCGGATCTGTTCCCATCTGTAGAGTTCACGTGCTCCGAGGACATGTCAGCTGCCTTTAGCTCCTCGTTTAGTGAACGCTTCCAGGTTATTTTGAGGCCACCTCGCTTCCGTTTATTACCAGCAGGTTGCCCATCTAATGCGTAGTGTATGGCCTACCCACAGGCACTTCCTACGACTAATTTTTTCGGTAACAGAAGTTTCTTTGGTGAGGGTCTACAAATCGGCGTTTGATATAGTTTTCGGCCAGAAGATATTCAAAATGCAGCGTAGACTCTTGTTTATGAACATTTGTAGCTTATGAGCCAGCTGGGCTGTGTATTTCCAAGTCTCACAGCCGTATATCAAAACGCTACCTCATAAATTGTTTATTCACATTTAGTACGGTAGCTATATATGATTCAAGTTCTTGAATTTACTTAGTGTGATGTTACTGAAACCAATAAAAGTCTTTCGTCAAAGGAGAGTAATTCCGATATTTTTAAAATATCAGATATATACTCGCATGTAGTTGATAAAAGTTGTTCAGTTAATAAAACAACTGTTAACACTCCGCGTATTCTCTTTTCACGGCATGATCTTCTCTTTTTGGTTTCTCCATAGCCAAGCAACCAACTCTGCATGGCTTCACCGATTTCAAAGTTTAGAGAAATTATTAAAGTTATTAACTGAACCGTCCACATTGTCCGTGTTGTCGGCATTTATAAAGACAATTTTGAAGTTAGTAATGCGGTAAAAGTCGTTACCCGGCAACTTTTGGTTTCCGTCCGTACAAGTTTTATCATTTCACCTGCTCTCGGACCATTTGGACCATGTCTAATGGGCGTGTATACGACATTGATTTATTTTATTTCGTAAACGAGTTGACTCTATGGTTTTTATGGTCCTTTTTTATTGGTTACGTATTTTGTCTATTTATACAGTCACCGCGTAAAAGAAAAATAGACATTTGAAGAAAATATTCTGAATTTTAATTAAACCTGTCATAAAAGCTATGTAAATGAGTAGCTAGTATATCGTGAAGAATGGGTTCGTTAACTACTCACACACGGGGGCGAAGTCCGGATTGGTGGAGGCTTTGAGGCCAACTCCAGTGCCAGAAGTTTTAAAACCAGCTATAAGGGTTAATGACTGCTATGTATTATAATAACAATCGACACCTACGGCTTAACGTGTCTTGCACGGACATAAATACCAATACTATAACAGTCAAACCCATCCAGGTAATGACCGTGTCTTTAGTTAATTAATCGACGCGACCACGCAAGCCGCACTGAGCCACGACGCGACGGCTTCAAGAGGAATGGATACTTGTTTAGAATACAGTATTATCCGCGCGCTCTACACGACATCAACAATTTGAAATGGTACAAACGGGCAGCCGTCAGCCGGAGGGACTATCCCTTGGGAAATCCCGGCTGATAATGTCAGACGATGAGAAAGCTGTGGGTATCATAACAATACAGATTGATTTTAAATTGACCGATTTAAGGCCTTAAGGTGGCCCCTATCTCAATATTCAATTCAAAACATCACAATAGTACGTGAAACTTTTATTACTTTGGAAAAAAAGAAAAATAATGTAAAACAGACTTATCTACCTACAATTACGTATAAAAATATCCTGTAGACCTTATTTTTTGCCTTTGTTGCTTAATTAAAATAAGAAATAGAACATTAATTTATGTTGAAATCAACACAAAAAATAGGCACATGTGATACCTTCAATCGCAACTGAAGGAACTATTTAAATTGTATTTGAAAGCAAAGGAAAGTAATGATAACGTACTAAAAAAATCGAGAAAAATGTGGTCTGTTTTATCGTATCTAACCACCTGTTCCAATGTGCTCAAATTGTTGATTAACGTTAAATTCGACAGTGTTTTTACTCTTATTAAGTGTTTATAGGCCTCAAGTGGAAATAAATACATTTAAATCCGGAACTATTCCAATGAAACAGCTGTCCAAACAAATATAAACTACAAAGCTTGCAACATATTATTTGCTTAGCAATATGTTATTTAGTATGCAATGTGCGTTTCCGTTGTGTGTCTAAAATTAAATTTATTTCTACAAGAATTCACACTGGCTGGGAAGCACGTACATTGTTGATTTGTTCATTACTAACTAAACTAAACCAAAGCTAGTTAGGAAGCGTGTGTTTCTATAAAAGTGCGAAACGAAACGTTTAAATATCTACACATATAAAGAGTATATGTGGAGTGAAAGGAAATTATGTTAAAAGCCTTTTTAATCGTGTGCCCAAGCAGAGGGTAATGATTTACAAATATGTATATGCAATTTATGTGGTTGTATGTATGTTCTTTTTATTGTTAAATACCTGTAGCCAAAATGATGCAGTGGAGTTACTGCGATTCGTCTTGGCCCCCAGTGAAATCAAAAACTCACCCAAAACCATTGCGATAGTTTTCGCATTCTTTCATGATAATAGGCAATTCTGATTCTTCAAATTTGTCTATTTAAAACTTTTACAGTACCATTTAGCTTCCCTGGTTCCTTCCAACACATCCGCTTAGAAACATACGGGGTGATATTACTACCAAAAAACACTTACTAACTACAACTTATTTAACTAAGTCTCTGTTCGAGTTCACAGAACTAGTACTTACTTTGAATAATCTTTGAATTAATTGAACAGAACAAATATTTCTAGGGAATGTTCTCCTGATGAAACTGAACAACTTATTCATATAGAAAATCGTACTAAATTATTGTATTGCTCAGATTGATTGAATGGAAAATCTGTTAAAAATAACTTTCAAAATAGTTTTTAATTTTAACTAAAATATCTGTCTATTTCATTTAAGACCCTGTAATGATATTATGCACACAAAAAGTAAGGACAATGTTTTGAAAAAATGGAACAAATATGTCATAGCCGTATCGAAACACAGAATGGAAGGTGAAAATGGCAAATATTTCAGCGCTTCATCCTATCCTGTCAACCTCAAATCCTTGCACATTCCCTGAATCCCATCGCATACGCATACGTAACACGCTCGAACATTAGGAATCTCCCAAGGGTTGTTCCCATGTCGTAATTAGGACAAGATAATTAATTATGTATTCGTTAGTTCATTTATTCAGGGATTTCGCTTCGCGCAAAAGTAACGTGTTTTGCATTCGAATGAAATTTATGCAAAGTTGAAGGCTGTACGACTTTTCAGTGTTCATTAGAAGAGAGTTTTGTTCAATCAAAAGTTGCGTATCTCCCAAAGTATTTATATTGCGTGACTATTTAGAAGGAAAGAAAGGTAGAGGGAAACCTAGAAAGAGTTACACTGATTAAGTAAGGCCAAAATCAACGTCATGTCTTGCCAGGCGGTCAACGAGTTAGCGAGGAGTTAGGAGGAGATTCCACCTACGAGAGACACTTTATTAAAGAAGACCACTTAACAGTATACCATAGAATCAGAAAGCTTCTCTACGAAAATGGATTCAAAATTGTACAGTTCTGATTCATTTTTTTTTAAATAAAAAACATTTAACGAACTTTGTTAATTTTATAAGAAACATATCTTTTTTATCCACAATTGTAGACATGTACCGGGTAATGGATTTGCCGGGTCCAATCGGCCGGGTAGCCGGGTACCCGGCAATGAAACATGTCACAATCACGTCTTAGATCATTACTTAAACTTTGCCAGAGCTCCAAGGGATTGTTATTATTTGGGGGTATAGGGGTATAGGACCAAAGGTGGGCCCTATTGGATCACTGTGACTTGGGTAGATCTGTTGTGATCACTGTCCCTGTGTCCTATATCCTCAAGGCCAATAGTTCTAATGAACTGTAGGATGCACTTGGGATCGAGCTCCCTAATGACCTCTGGAGTTACCATCGGTCCACCTAGAGATCGGCTTCTGGCTTGGGCCAGTACCTCGCACTCGCAGAGTATATGAAGAGGAGTTTCCTCTTCCTCGAGGCAGAATGGGCACTCGTCCGTATCTGCAAGCTTCATTTTATTAAGGTATTTTTTAAGCTTTCATTGGTCAGTTAGAGTTCTGACTAGAATCCTAAGTAAGAGTGTTCTACTCTGTTCCTTAGCCCGTTCCTGCAGCATTCTTCTTCTGGAGCTCCAAGGGATGCAGATATAGGGTCCTTCTGAAATACCTGAAAAAATTTTGACAGTAGCTTCTACTCATGAATCTGAACAACTTTCCCTATGGTACCGTATACGATACTCAATTCGTAAAAATATTTTTGGACTTCCCATACAAAATTGTCGGTTCAGTTGATCAATTAGTATGAGGACTCCAAAATTGTTTTTGCTAATTTAGTATAGGTTCCTTCAGGTAAGCTGTTAAATTTCATGAGTAGAACCGTAGTCAAAAATTTTTCAGATATTTCATAACCCTATATATTTAATTGTTGGGCAGAAAATAGAGGTCACAATCCTATACTGCGTAACCTGGCGGCCCGCTACTTTTCCCCACGAAGTAGCTCAGTATACAGCGAGCTCCTGTTCGTAAGCAGGTAACGTCTACGAAAAAAAAGAAGTCGACAACATAGATCCTGATCGAGCTAAAAAACTCGTATTTTTACACCATAAGTTACCAACTATAAGCCTACAATACTAAATAAGTTTGAAATATGAACGACAGTTACATAAATGTACCTCTTGTGTACCTATACTTTTAACTTCAAAATAACGTGTTTTTAATAACTAGGTAATTACCTGGCGGTGCCGGGTACCCGGCGCGCGCTATTACCCGGTACCCGGCCGGATCCTTAAAAAAATGCCGGATCCAAACCGGGTACTCGGTACATGTCATTTGTGACATTGGTTAACCCTTGGCATTATCTCACTTGATGGTAAGTGATGATGCCGAAGATGGAAGCGGGCCTACCAAGATTCCCCAACGCAATGGGGAACTTTTTGAAGACTTTTCTGAGTCTATTTTTCAACAGATAATTTTGTCTGCCTCAATTCAAAGAGAATGGAAGAAGAAAAGAAAGGAAAATGTTTATATTTTTTACATTTTAATAATTTGATTGAGTTTGACTACAACGAAAAGAACAAAAAGAAAAAGTAGATATGGGAATAGACTCGTGCCATAGCGGTCAGGATCGAGGTATGGGTTTGTTATGTAATACAACTTAAATTCTACGTTTCTGCCGGTCAAAAATTTAGAAAATTCAAAATATTTTAAGTTATTTTAATAGATGAATGATTTAGAATCGTTATTTTATCTACCTAGTAATCGTTTTGAAAAAAGTTCCTATCATTCGAAACTTTTACAGTTGTTTCTTACATACTAACGGTACTTCAAAAAGTAACATTAGTGTTTAGGGTTACATCAACAATTACGTATAATGTTACGTAATTCCACTTACAAACTAACATTTCAGTAAAGTATCTCAAGCAGACATAATGGAGACCGTAAGCACAAAATACATAGCACAGAAGGTCCGCTCAATACGCTCACTAAAATCCTAAGCATATACATGCTTATAGACGTATACGGTCGTTCTAGCCAAGGTCACGATACTGTGCGATCGTTACCTTGCCTTGCCTCGAACGACCGTATATTTCTATAAGCATGTATATGCTTAGGGTTTTAGTGAGCGTATTGAGCGGACCTACTGTGTCGTATTTTGTGCCGTAAGGGACATAAAACACATTTGCCAGACTTATAGGCCATAAACTACCTACCTACAGTTTTTGCCTACACTTTTAATATGTACTACATGGTACTACCTATAAAACGAATAGGTATGTTACATTCGTTACATTCAAATAAAATGTCTCTTCATGTATACTTATGTGCATGATTTTATTTATATTTTTTATATATGTTCCTTTTATAAATGTGTAAAGTCATAGAGAAATGAGTATAATTATTACGGTGTAGTAAATCATCCATAAATACATCCATACCTGCTATCTGGCATAACCAACGCCCCACAGCGCGTCACCGGCTGCAATAGAGAGAAAAATATACAGGGTGTCGCGTTTGAGATTTGAAGGGGTTATTCAGAATCAAGTATAGTAAAATCCGATCTACAACTATTTTCTCTGTTTCCCATACTAGTGAATCCTATTCGTGGAAATCTGTAAAGGATTTTCTTTTAAATATGTTTTTATCCACTATATGCTATAAAGCTGTTGATTTCCCAAAGAAAATAAAATAAATAAAATAAGAATTTGTATGGTAAACTGAAAAAAAAGTTGTAGATCGGTTGTTTTTTATATTTTACCTGTATTCTATCTATACTTAATTCTGAGTAACCCCTTAAAATCTCAAACGCACTTTTTTAACACCTGTACATATATGTTATAATATTACAAAGTCCTATAAGCCTATTACAACGAAAATAATTATGTATTTGTTTGTGTAAAAGATAGTTTCTTGCGAAATAAATTTAAATATACTTTTCTCTAACAAAACAGAGCCAACTTTTAAATAACCTACCTAACTTTACCCTACTGATAAAAATTATGTAATTAGAATTCAGAGGACTTAGAATTTAACGACACCTCGCACTACGAAGCTATAGGGTGATATTTTATTGCAAAACAGAAATTAAATAGTTAATTATTTTTTTGCTGTGATTGTATATGTTCCTTTGGGAAAGTCCATCAGATACTTATAAGACATTTGCTCGTTTTCTGCGAATGAAAGTAGTCCTGTAAGAGTATAGGGTGTAACAAAATAAGTGTAGGACCCGGTAACTGGAGGTAATCCATCCTTAACACACTGAACAACTTTCACTTAGGAATCCATAGTAAATTGTTAAATAAAATTGGGCTCTGTATACAAAAGCCCAAAATTTTTATAACAATTTCGTAAATATCGCGGAGCAAAAGTTTATGAATTTGACGCCTATTAATTTACAATTTGTTTACATAATCAACCAAAAGTAGCCTCCTTCTATGAATGTAGAGTAAAAATAGTATTTATCTAGTTCCTACGACGGAACTGATACTTAATAAAAAAAATCATTTGATCAGCGATCATATACCAACACCGTATGACCAACAAACATAACTGATTTTGCCGAAGATAGGTTATAGAATGAGATACTAAAGTAATTTAGGGCCCTGATTGTATATATAGGTACTTGAAGGTACTTGTTTGCGATGGGTACGCGATTGCATCTCTAAAGCTCAGTGAAATGTATCTATGGACGGGGGATACATTATATCAATGGTTTCTATCTCGGTCGGGTCCCATGCGGTTAGATAGATTGTCGAGGAATTAATATTTATTTATGGGGAATTATAAATCGAGCCGCAAATATTTTATTTGGCCACGGAACGCAACCTCTAATTTCATAACTAAGCAACTGAGAAAGCTTCTAATAAACTTATTCGTCTTCTTCACAACGCCAACTAAATATTCCAAAGATAGCGTCAAGCAAAGAACAACAATTATTTTTACTTCAACACCTGATTCATACATCAACACCTAATTTACTAACTCAGCCACGTATTTTATAACTCAGCAACATTTTACGTGTTACAGCTTCAACATGTGTTCCTCAAAAAATATTGTTCAAGCTTCAACTAGAAAACTTCATATAAGTATTATAATTTTGCAGGTTTTTTTTTTATATAGTATAATGGTATTCTTTTATACAAAATATTAAAAAAAATTGCCTCCCTTTAGCAGTTTCTAATATACCTATATAAATATATGAAGCGGTCGTGGCTCAGTGCGGCTTGCGTGGTTGCATCGATCACGCAGGTTAACTGACTACAGAAACGGTCATAACCTGGATGGGTTTGACTGTCAGTGGCATTTATCTCGAACGCTTCCGTGCTTCGCAAGGCACGTTAAGCCGTTGGTGCCGGCTGCTATCGCTAGCAGTCGTTAAGCCATGTCAGAGGCCTTATAGGCGGCTTGAAAACTTCTGACACTGGGGTTGGCCACTAGCCCCACAACCTCCACCAATCCGGACTTGGCCCCCGTGTGTGGAGTATGGCCTAAGCCTTCCCGAGTTATGGGAAGAGACCTGTGCCCCTGCAGTGGGGACGTAATGGGTTGTTAACAAATATATAAATGCAACTAAATAGAAGCCTGTTTAATTAGCACGCTTTATTTCCAAGCTTTATAATCAAGGAATTAAATTTGCTTTTAATATTAATTTACATTTACAGACACGGTCAAAACCTAGATAACCTGTTTGACTGTTGCATTTACCTCGACCATTTCCGTGCTTTTTATGCGCATCCCATGGTAGCTATCACTAGATGGCAGTCGTTAAGCGACATCAGAGGCTTTTAGCAGCTTGAAACTTCTGACACTGGGATTGCCCCCTAGCCTCACCAATCTGGACTCGGCCCCCGTGTTTGGAGTAAAGCCTAACTTTCCCTGCTTTGGAAAGAAATTTGTGCTATGTTGTGGGGATGATATGGATTGCGTTTATGTAAATTAGAGAGCAGCCGACATAAAGTGCGTAATAAAATAGGTTAACTGCTATACTGAACAACTTTCCTTCTCAAAAAAATGTACTCTCCTCCTCCTCTCTTCGTCCAAATAGTTGATAAATCTGTATTAAGGCAAATTGATCATTATCAGAGTACAGATCCAGTTTTATTACACCCTGTATATAAATTTAAGCCGTTCTCGTTAATTTCAGTCAAGTTTTGTTAGCGCCTATGATTAATTTCATTGGCAGTTACTGAATTTAATTAAACCAACTAATCAACCTAATTTATAAGTCGATTGTATAGAGACTTGTTGGCTGGGTAAGTACATCTTATCTTACTAATATTATAAATGCGAAATGTGAAAGTATGGTATTTGTTTGCTTGTTTATTTGTTCCGCTTTCACGTCGAAACTACTGAGCGGATTTAGGTAAAATTTTGTAGGTAGATAGATCAAATACTGGATTAACACACTGGCTACTTTTCGTTGCGGCAAAATGCATGGTTCCCGTAGGATACCTTAGAGACAGCGATAAAACGACATCGAAAAAAGGGCAAAAGCTAGTTTCAGTTACACAAATAGCAAATTTTTTTAAAACGCATTTATTCTATCGAATATTACAGTACTTATTATACGCATGCGGAGCTCCTGGCTGCTACATTATTCAAAAAATACATCACCAAGTTCCAAATAATTGGTAGAAACTTTGAAGAAGGTAGGAAAAATTACAACATCTACCATAATACGTTTGTAGCGTCTACTAAAATTATCTTTTTTGTCATCAAAAATCAATTTTCATATTCGATTCAAAAATTCTATACGTGAAAATTTAATGTTCGAATCAGCGAAAAATCATCGTCGTTGTTTTCAAATAACATTATAACATGACACTGTTTCAAAATCTACAGCGAACATTATAGAGACAGAATAGGAAATTGACCGTTTATAGCTAGAAGTCGTTATTTTGAAAGGCTCTCTCAAAGATATATGAAGCGCTGAGAGCACAAGAGTCTATGTCTCTTGACTATGTCAAGGTGCAATAAAATAAGTCATTTTCATTATGATTTAGGTAGGTATCATCTAAACTACTCAAAAGTGGACAAAATGTGACTTACACCAATTTGGCAATCCCCATATTTGGGACTGTGTAATAAGAAATTTTGACTTAATAATACACCAAATGAAATTTAAAAAACTTTTCATTAATTTCTGTCTTAATAATTATTTTGCAGTTTTTCAAACACTAAACATAATAATAATAACTTTCTATTACTTACTTTTTCTTATAATATTTTTTTTTCTTACCGTGTTAGGAACTTTATTTTTATTATTATGTATCTTGATAAAAGTCATGGTACACGGGAGGAATGTAGGCCAACAATTCTAATAAATGTTTTTTTCTTTGCATCTGTTATTGTATTTCCATTGGGATATAAAGTTGAGGTGTGTAACTGGAACTGATGTACGCTTTTTAAAACTCATTGTTTCAAATGGCACATAATGGTTTTAATTTAAGCTAGCATACGTCAAAACTGTCCTGAAAAACAGTAAATGCAAAAACCTCTTGAATTAGTTAGAAATTAGGGATATAAAAAAGCGTCTTGAAAGTGCACATCATCAGCGATCCGTAGAAAACAAGAACAACATTAAAAAAAAATTGGCTTACACCACTCTTGCTCTCAGCGCCTCATAATTAAAATTAAGAATATTGTGAATTGTTTTGAAGTTAGTCTGTTTATGATAGAAGCTCGAAGTTTCTTCTCGCTTACGCAAACGTTGAGTGTGGAACAAGTTCCACGTGGTAGGAACTTTGTACTAGCTAGGTAGAAAACAAAAAGAAGATTTATAATTTTAAAAGAATGTGTAAAGAATCGACATGAATAAAAATAAAAATAAACTATTTCAGTTGAGTGGAGCCTGCAGCTGGTGAAGTGGTGATGTATGACTGGTGAAGAGGTGGATTTTTCCAAAGGTTTGTTTGACAACACAGCCGACTGGACTCGGGGAATCTGACGTCTCTCTGCCGACCGGCTGTTTGCTCTAGCGCATCATGTGCCTCATATACAGGCCGTAACAAAATTAGTGTCAGGGATTGTACTCATCATACTGAACAACTTTTGTTCTACGACTTTGCTCAAATCGTAAAAAAATGTTTGGCCTCTCCATACAAAAATGGTATAACAAATGATCAATTTGTATGAAATGTCCAAAAAAAATTTTGTGATTTGAGAAAAGTCGTAGAACAAAAATTGTTCAGTGCGAAGAGTAGAATACCCAGTTAACGGGCCCTACACCAATTTTGTTACACTCTGTATATTGTATAGATAAGATAAATACGAAAGACAAATCACATGCGGTCATCTGACCCCAAACTAAACAAGAAAAGACACTAAACTAGTTGTAGAACAGAAAATCTTGTCACAAAACAAAATAAACGATGCGAGTTGCATTCACGCGCCAAGTGTTCCGTACCAAGGCACAATCTGTTTATGATTTATTGGACCACCTTAATGGATTATTGTTTATTTTATTACTACATAATCTGCTATTACAACATATACGTTGTGAAAGAGACCACTTCCAGAAACTAAAAGAGGGTGACTCATGAAACCTTTCCTATATTTACTGAATGCGCAAAAAAGGGGTGTTTTCATGCAAATTGATCGGCCAATCAGCCAATTTCGTATGAAGAGTTTAAAATTTTTTCGTAGAATTCATATTGGGTCCCTTGGGAACACTTGTTCAGTTTCATAGATAAAACCCACCGTTAAAAATTACAGGAGTATTATATTTACACTCTGTGTTCTGTGAAATTTTTAATCTGATACCTATAACGGTTCAAAAGATACAGCCATTTAAATGTAGAACAGACGGACAGACTGATATATATCTGATATATATACAAAAAGAAGATTTATAATTTTAAAAGAATGTGTAAATATATATATATAATATAGCTCAGAATGGTGATAAGTGGATATCTATGGGGGAGCCCTCAGTTTAAATTTAAAAGTGGACGTCATCTTCCTGAGATGATGTTGAGTAACAGTCCAGAAAGAAGAAGAAATGCACATAATCACCAAAGTCACAGTCAAATAATTTATTTGCAAGAACATAGACCCTTTACGACATACATAATATTTAATCTAATATTAATTCTATTCTCTAATATTTTTGTTATTCCTTTATAATTTACACATAATCATCAAAGTCAAAGTCACAGTCAAATAATTTATTTACAAGAACATAGACCTTTTACGACAAACATAATATTTAATCTAATATTAATTCTATTCTCTAATATTTTTGTTATTCCTTTATAATTTATATTAAATATTATAACATAATATTTGATCGCACGTATCAATATTTGTACGGAGCGTTACTCATATAATATACATGTCTTATGACAACACAAATAAGATTAAGTATCGCGCACAAATTAGTGCTTGAATTGACTTAGCCGCACTTCAGTTATCATACTGAAAACCAAAATATAAACAGATATAGCAGTTAGTGCATACTTTCTCGCGTAATGATCACAGATTATCGTTGCCTTCCACAAACGTACCTCAGTATGCAAACATAGAGGTAGTAAGCCTTTTGGATTTTATCGAGTCCTTGGTTTTTATCGAGCTTTCACAGTGGTAGTACCACAAATTATCGCAAGCACAAATCACACTTGACTGGTTCTTAGTATATGTTAGAGAGTTTCTACATTAGAGTTTGCACTATAACCATACAATTTTTACGATAAAAAAACCGGCCAAGTGCGAGTCGGACTCACGCACCGAGGGTTCCATATGAATTCATAGTCACACATGTCTTGAACTCTATATCAAATTATCAGGCCTGCCATCCCTTAAATTGTGATGAACTAAAAATTTTTGGTTTTCGGACTTTTTCCTTTACTTTTGCTATAAGACATTACTTCCTACCAAATTTCAAGATTCTAGGTATACGGGAAGTACCCTATAGGTTTTGATTCCCATGCGAGTGTCCAAATATGCGGCATAAACGGCCGTATCTATTGATTGCGTTGGCATAGAAGTTTGATTTTTTCACAGCTTCAAGTGATTGCAGGCCTGAGTATTTAATATAGAGTTCAAGACATGTGTGATTATGAATTTTAACGGAACCCTCGTGCTCGAGTCCGACTCGCACTTGGCCGGTTTTTCTAATTTTTAACCGACTTCAAAAAAAGGAGGAGGTTCTCAATTCGTCAGAATCTTTTTTTTTATGTGTGTTCACCGATTACTCGAAGACGCCTAAACCGATTTGGAAAATTCTTTTTTTGTTTAAAAGGGTATACTTCACAGGTGGTCCCATATAAATTTTATCGAAATCAATTTAGCGGTTTTTGAGAAAATAAACAAAAACATAGCAAAATTGGAGTTGTTGCGATTGAAGTCGGTTGTTTTTAACGTATTCAGCGTGGTCAATTACGTTGAGAACAGGATTTGATACGCTTACGCGTTCCTGAGAAAAAGGATCTTGACCGATAGACAGACAGACAGAAGGACGGACAACTAAGTGATCCTATAAGGGTTCCTTTTTTCCTTTTGAGGTACGGAACCCTAAAAACCGCTGCAAAAATACATTGCTTCTATGTAGGCCCCTTATTTTTTATCAGTATTAATTGTTACTATATGTATAATCGCCCGAACATTGATCCCTATCAAAAATCAAAATCTGGATGTCGTTCTTTGGAAACATGGCAGAAGTAAACTATGTATTTGCTCCTCAGTCATCTAAGGCTGCCTGCTACTTCGTACCTTAGAAGCAGTAGCCAAGTCGGAGTGCTGCTCCTATATTAGGAACTCGCTTCGCTCGCTTCCTGTCCAGTCCAGTTCTAGATTTCAACGTTCATGGCGCATTAGTTACTCACAAAATATGGTGGTGATGAGCTTAGCTAACCATTTTGGGATTTGATCTCCGTTTTAGGTTCTTAATTTAGTAACTGTTAGGATCCAGTGCTATTCTGCTCGGTTTAAGGTGTTTCGATAAAATGTAGCACAGATCAAATAACATGTCTGTCAAAACAAACATGAAACATTACCCTCAAACACATTTGAGGGTAAAAAAAAGGTACCAAGACAAAGAACTGAAATAGAACCTAATTAAAATTATTTACAGAATGCAGACTACCCTCATATTATTTAATCAGTTATTTGTCAAATTACATTAAAAGCCAGAGTCAAGTGGCTCTAGGTTAAATCTGGTCGAAAACTGTCGCGGGTGCCGTTGTCACTATCGTGGAAAATTTAAGTCTATATTTGAGTTGAGGGTAGTTTTGGAACACCTAACTTCATGTTAAAATTATCGTATCTTGTCACCTCATACAACCTTTGAGCACTATTATTACCAGTCTATTTCTCCTGTAATTTATTCATTAACAACCACTGCCGTTAGCTATAAATAAATCAAATAAGCTATTTCATAAAATAAGTGCTTTCCGTAGTATTTCTATAAGCACATAAATAGCTGCAAAGTTCTGAAGTTCACTTGCATTCCGACGGTGACCACGCGTCTCTGTGAAATAAAGACGAATTTCACGACTGCGCGCGTGTTCCAAGAAAGTGACCATAAAATATGTAAAAGGTGGATTGTTCCCTACCGCCATAAGGGAACTTCCCATGGAGCGACAACGGTAAGCGAAGGGCGTGCCCATTGGTCACAAATCACCACAACAGCACATATTTGTGAATAACTAAGTAACTTTTGTACTTTGTCTGACTGAATTTATGGTCATAAGAAAAAAAACGTTTTCATGTAAGGAATTTGTCGAAGGTTAAAAATGTTTTATGCGAGTGGAATATTAATTGTTTCAAGCGCGATGCCAAACGCAACATGGATTTAAAATGACAGGTCCCATGATTGTGTGCTGCATACAGTGACAATATTAAGTAGGTAGCCTAGCTACTTCCCTAAATATAGGTAACTAACCTCTGTGTTTTGTATCTTGAGAACAAAAGTTAAAAAATAAGCAAGTCATTCTAAAATTTTCAAACTCAAACTCAAAATATTTTTTTTATTTAAGTAGTTGCTAGTAGATTTTACCCAAACATTCAAAAGGAAAACGTACCCAAATATTTTTCTTAGAATAGTTGTACTTTAATAATTAAAGACGCACCTATTTCACAGTAAACATAAATCTGGTTTATTTGATAAACATTTCAAATCTTGGAAAATAAAATCTTTTTACTGTAATTAAACACAGGTACCTATATGCGTTCAAAATAGAGACTCGATTTAGCTAGCCCACTTCAGTAGGTAGGTACTCGGTTTATAGCGCCTCTGTGCCTCTGTTTTGGATCAAGATGTATGCCACCATCAGCGCATGTGGGTGTGTTTGTCCGAAGTAAACAATGGCAGGTATACACCGCAGTGATCCCTACAATCGCTACACAAGTGCTCATCGATATTTTAAATCATTGTTCAATATATCTGTTTCTTACCTAAGTTTATGAACCTCAGTCTGTTGGAATATTTTCGTATTATTATTGGAATGCAGCTGCGAAAAGCTTCGAGATGAAAAATGTGGTCTCATATCTGTGCGTAATTTTGAGGCTAAATAAAATATAATTAATTAAAAATATAATTATGTTTCCATTGCAGTCTTTGCATCAAAGCATAAACCATTCATTCAGGAATATTATTATGTTACAATTCATCATTGTCGCCATCATAATATCATTATATCAGCCATAAGACTTCCAACATAGACGTATTCTTCCTCAAAGTATTCTGCTCACTACTCTAAACTTCCTGCATTGAGAAACATTTTCTAAATGCCTCATTAGAACATCAGTCTATGAGAGTGATTATATTATTATTGTCCAGTCCAGTAATATGAGAACAATACTGCGTGGACCAAAGTGGATAGCTCCGTTTATTCACCGTAAACAATTCCCTATTACTATGGGCTTAGGCAAACACTTTGCACTGCAGACACTTCCGAACGTGTTACGTAACTTAGTCTCAGTTCTGACAAAGGGCCATAAAGGATCAATGATTTAACTATAGAACTAGTTTAGAGTTTGTTCTAAATCAGGTAATTGCATTACTTGGCAAGTGTCTGTCCCTTTTACACTTAAGGGTACGCTGAAAATTAAAAACTGATTCTTTTTTTTAAGTTAATTGTTTTATCTACGCAATGTTAGGGTTAAGAGTTCCAATTCTGAGAATTCGTTAATTATGCTGGCAATCCGTTGTACTAAGCCACTGCGCATTGATTTGCGCAATACTGAACGTAAATTCCACCCACATGCCCCACGCGAATTATTTACGTTTAAGCTTATTTAGTTTTGTTTTCGGAATGAAAATGTTCAAACAAATGGCGTAGTTTCCTTCATAATGCCGTCCAAACCAATATTGTTATACAATTTTTTTTAAAAATCTATTAATATACTGGACACTGGGAACTGTTTTAAGTAACAGTAGACCCCTTTGGAATTTTTTCTGTCAAGCCGAAATTTTGGTCCAAGAGCGCCTTAAATAAAAAATTTGAAAAATAATTCGAAATACGTTTTGGTTTGTAATAGCGAGCGTAACCAGTTGCGTTATAATAGCGCGCGATCAATACGAGTACATGCGTAGATACATGACTTGAAATGCAAACTTCGGAAACTCATAATCAATCACCCACTTATACGAAACTTCATACATAGTGGGCTGTCTCATTTTGTAACATGCCTTGATTACTTGATATTATTATATCAATGACGATTTACCTCTCTACCGATCAAATTGTACAAATTGCACCAAGTAAAGGTGATGCACTGGTGTCAAATGCGTTTTAGGGTCCCGTACCAAAAGGGTCGGAGACTATTTCTAGGCCAACTGCGTTAGTCCAACAAGCTGGTATATCACAGTCACAGAGCTGTATATTTTTCATCGTTTGACCAGATTTTTTAAAGTACACGTTTTTATGCAAGTTTTTCAGTTTTACGAGTAAAAGCTACAGTAAATTTTTACCCGACTGCCCCAGACGGAAGGTTATGTTTTTCGAGTGTGTATATGTATGTATATTTCTTTGGCACCATCGATATAGGAGAACATTTTGGCACGCTCTGTAGCCTAAATTGCTTGTTGGATATTGGCTTGATCGGTGTTGTTAGATACGTCTTGATCCCCAGATTAACATAGGATACATTTTAATGCAGTCGGGTTTAATTTTTTTTAACAATATGATTTTTTACATGTATACATATGGCCTCTCTCCTAGGGCGTGCAATTCCGGTATTGGAATGTAGGCATTACCGGCACATTTCTACTACTCTCCTATAACACTGTGATGTGATGAACGGAACCATTAGTTATGTTATGTGCTTATCACGTACTTCTTTTTTTTGAAAAAACATGGTCGTCATTTTGAAGAGATACTTAGGCTCGGGAGCGTCTCATTTTATATTAGAACGGGAGATATAATTTCATTTCAATAACGCTCAAATGCTATAATTATCATGAGATATACCAACAAATGATAATTTGTTGAATATAATAATTAAAAGCTCTAATGATTATAGTATGTAAAATTGTAGATATAACATTTATAATACATATCATTATTATTGTATAATACAATATTTTCGAGATATAATGCTCATAAGATATAATAAATAAACTTTAGATATAATGTTCCGAGTGAGCAGAGAAATTACCAGGGTTTTATTTTCTATTGGCTTTTTTGCCTAGGAAAATTCTACTATTCAGAATACGTACAAAATTCTCACGGATTCTAAATAGGATATGGGAGCGAGCGAAGCGAGCTCTGGAATTCGGAACACCCTGACTCGGATGATTGAGGTTCGGAGACTGTGATGTGGAGGCGAGCTTGCTGTTTGATTGATAAAATAACCACAGATGAGTTTTATATCCTATGATTGTTATATTGTATGTTTATTATATACAGCGATTATTATACCTTATGAAATTATTCCTTTTAAAATTATATCTAAAGTTTATTATATCTGACAATCGTTATATTTAAGAAAATTATATGTTTGGTTTGTATATCTTCTAAATGATATATCTTTTGTGTTTATAGATTCTATTACTTACCCCTTAGGTTCAATTTTCTTTTGATAAAGCGACCTTTTATCATTTTGTGTATGGGTACAATAGGGTTTATTATTAATAATAATAATATAATAATATTCTTATTTGTTTTCGGATGTATCTAATTCCTAAAAAAAATGATTTTTTTATTGATGATATTTTTTGTGTCTATAAAACAATGTAAAGTAAAATAGGTAGAACTTTGTTCAGACTTTCATTTGTATTTTTATACAGAACCGTTAACATTCAATAGTTATCATTTTAAAGTATTGTACAAAACACAAATGAAAATAAAATAAGACATGCCCATGGAAATAATGAAGCTCTTCATAATAAAATTAAGATTCTCTACTAATGTTAAAATTATCTTCATTTAATTTTAACACGAAAGGGAGGAGAGATGTTTTCTAAAATAAACTCAATTTTGTTTGATATTATTTCTTTCGGCAAAGCATTTCTGTTAATAAAGTAAAATGTTTAGTGTGATATAATTAGAATTTCCAACGCAATAAGCTCACCATATCTTCCACAAAATTCATTTTAAAATAGTAATTTAATAATTTTCGAATATCATATCAGTATCCAGTACATATACAATTTCTTCTTCTATGGTGTAACAAAATATAACACCGTGTATAGGTAACTATATTTTTGATGACGGTGTTTTTAACCGACAGTCGATACCCTTAGCTTCGGTTTAAAGCGTTAAGCCCGTAATTTCGTAAATAGCATCCTAATCAAGATATGCAAATTCTAATACCCTTACAAAAGAACAAATTATGCTAAATTTTGTGTGGGTGAGAGGTAGATAGATACCGTCAGCAGTAAGTAACTAAGTACTTATGTTGGTCAAAATATTGTAAGTAAGTGAGACACTACTTTATTCAAGTTAAGGAAAGCAAAGCCATGGAAATTTCGTATATAGACGAACGACCTAATACTGTGTGCTCCCTTTTTTGGAACTCAGTCAAACATTAGATCTGTAATTTTTTAATTGGTGTGACAAAGCTTACTTTTATAGATACCATTTTGAACTTTCCATAATAAAGAGATAAATGTGTTTGATCGATTTGAAAGGATTCTTAGAGAAGATTCTTATTTTTTTATCAGGTGAGATGTAGTCAAACGCACTCAATTTTTTAATAAACAAAAAAAACAAAAAAGTTGTTCAGTTTCATCAATTAGAAGCTCCACGTTTAATAGATTCAGTAACTACGTTTAAAAATATGTGTCATCATACTAATTAAGCAACTGAACTGCAAATTTTGTGTGGGAAGTCCAAAATGTTTGCCGATTGAGTATAGGTTCCTTGAAGAAAGTTGTTCAGTTTCATGAGAAGAAGCCACTGTTATTTTTTTCAGGTATTTTAGAAGCATCCTATATACATGAAAATAAAGTAAGTTTGCTGATCATTTAGATATGATGTAGGTACTACAAAAGAAAATCACGTAGAAGATAGGTAAAAACTTTCTAGCTGGACAGATGTGTATCACGGAATTGCCTGCCTCAATTTTAACTAACCTTGAGTGAGACCTACTAAATAACCATTTATCTATTTATTCATAGCCTGCCGTTACATAAAATTCCAACAAGGCATTACCTACAACTACCTCCTTTAGAAACCCTTCCATAAAGTTTTATTTGCAGATAACTTCAAAAAATAAACCACGACAGCCATTGTCGATAGAATTTAATGAGGATGCGACCGAGAATAGAGCTATTCCCCAGACAAGGAGATCGTGGGATATTATTTAACGAGTGTTCGTAAATATCAGATCAGGCAATGTTAGTTACACGAACGTAATATAAGAATAAGAATAAAAATATATTTAAAATAAGAATATGTACAATGTATAAGTGAAGATGCTTTTTAACTTGTTTGGTTCAGGGCAATAATCTTATCAGTTTAATTAAAACTTTGTGACGAAACAATTACAGGTTAACAATAACAATTACAATTATTACTTGAAATAATTGTCAATTACAATCACAATAACAATTATTGAAATTTAAAGTAGTTTTTATCATATTTAGGAGTAATAGTGTTTTAATAAAAGTGCCTGGATTCTTAAAAGACTACCTATGTATCAAAAAATCAAAGTACGATACCTAAAACACGACATAATATGACCCGTCAAGACCAAAAAGCTGTATGTTTTATGTGGTTTAACTTAAAAAAAAATACTATTTATGGCATTATCAGAATCTCTAAATTCTATAGTGAGGTTTCTGGCGGAACAGTCGCGATAAAGTTTTGTCTTCTAGATATTTTAATTAAAAAAGGGTAATCGTAATTGTTAAAATAATTGTAATAAACATGACAATTACAATAAATTGTTAAAATGACTGTAATTGGCAATTACAATTAATTATAATTGTTTTACCAAAATTAGTAACACCATTGGTTAAAATATATCGAATGGGCTATAATTTGCCATCAGGACTTGCCAATTTGGGGGCTGCACGACCAATGGCTACTTATTTATAACTATTATCCTCGATGAGATAAAGTTATCCTAAATTTATTCAATCTACAAAAATTGAGAGGAACATTTTTTTTTTTTCTAAAGACGTTTTACCGTTTTAATCTTGGATGTAAAAGTAGGACTATTCATTTCAAGACACATATTCGCGATTTGTATAATATTGTGTAGTACGCACCCTCGTAACCCCGTTGTAGGAGGCTATTACGTACGAGGCAGACCATGTGTACTCAAAATCGGCTGCGGACGAAGTTCCCACTCAGGTGCGAACAATGAAGGAGCATATCACGGAAGTGCGAAGAATTTTAATAGCGAATACCTGAAGATCGACAGCATTTAAGATTAAAATTGGCCGTCTTATTATAGGTTTTTTAAATTACAATTGAAAAGCTTTTCGCATCATCTCACCTGATGATTAATGATGATGATGCCGAAGATGAAAGCGGGCTTATTAAGATTCCTCAACGCAGTGGGAAACTGGCTATCTTATCTTCAAACTGTAACGAACTATAGAGAACTCCTACTCGTATAGTGGTGCCTAAGAGACGGTCAAGTGTTGCTAACCTTTTCTCAAGTTTGCACATAGTGATATAAAAATTACTTATTAAAAATTTCTAATCACTATTTTTGCGATAACTGTACTCACTCCATACGCCTGTATCGCTTTTTCGTTGAGTAGAGTCCCTGGAATATTTTTTTTTTTTTTTTTTTATGGCAGAGGTGGCAAACGAGCAGACGGATCACCTGATGGTAAGCGATTACCGCCGCCCATAGACACCCGCAACACCAGAGGAGTCACAAGTGTGTTGCCGGCCTTTGATTTGGGAGTACGCTAATATAATATAATGACTAACCTACGAAACACTTTCCAGTACGTTTAAAACTTTTCTCGAAAATAACACATTGAATAGACACTCATCCTAGCTAGGTCAATGCACTTTTTTTTTTTAAATTCCTTGGTATCTTGGCATTATTTTATATTTGTTTTATACACAACCAAGTATAATAAATCATAATCATCATCAGCCGAAAGACGACCTCTGGTGAACAAAGGCCTCCTCCAAGGATTTCCACGACGACCGGTCTTGCGCTGCCTGTAATAAATAGGTAAATAAAATTTGAAAGTAAAGGAAATCCCTCATTCGACGTAGCACGATTTTTCAAGTATGTAAGTAAACAGATTTTGTTAATATTTATTCGGTTTTTTCCGTCAAAGTGCCTACTGCTGTTGATCCAATCATTTGATGCGTTACAGAACGTCTTTTAATGATGTTTGTCCACCACGCTTGGATTGAAAAGCTATGGTTTTTCGCTGTCGAAGGTTGCGCTGCATAAGTATATATTGTGTACGAATTCAAGGTTATTTATGTAACGAGAACAATACTTTTTCAGTTTTTGGTTCTTTCAACCTTATGTTTTTTACCTTATCTATTCTGAAAGTATTAATTATATTTTGTTTAAAGTTACCTACTTATACAGGTTATAAAAATACCTGATCATACGAGTAATGATAAACTTTTCTTAAGAAATCCATATTGATTTTTTAACAAGAATATTCAACTTTTCATAAAAAGTTAAGTGATTAGTTGACCCACCTGTAAAGTAAAAAAACTCTCTTTTTTAAATTTTGTCTAGTGTTCTTCGGCTTTATTCAATACGATGAGTAGAAGATGGTGAAAGCCCGCGTTTAAGTTTTCGGGAGAGGTATTTTAACATTCTCTGTAAGTACAATTTTACATTGGTGATATTGAGGTACTTATGCAAATGTATAATTTTCTCGGTTTACTAATAGTTACGTTATTTTGATGTTAAAACTAATTACCGTGATTTCAATTCAAGGTTCAAACAAGTAGGTAGGCGTGACAAAATTGATGATGGCAAATAATTGAAAATTGATGAAAAAAATACCGCGACGGGTTTCACAACAAAACCTTCGCCGGTTGGACGCACATTTAATCAATCCGATTACGATTAAAGGCGCAATTCGCTCTTCCCACATGATTGCGAAATGTTCCCAAAGCATAGAATTACCTACTTGCAAAAGATATTGGAAAAAATAGTATACATTAGCATTCGTCGCTTTGCATGTGGTTGTACCATTAACCGCTTCAAACGCTTAGAGTGTATTCTATCTACGCTACGTGAAAGATTATAGGAATGGATAACCTATAGTGCGGCTTGCGAAACGTTCTTTACTCAGTACGGTTTGCGTGGTCTTGTCGATCACGCAGGTTAACTACTACAGATATGGTTATAACATGGATGGGTTTGAACGATAGAGACATTTCGACTATTTCCGTATTCCGTGAGCGCTGCTAAGCCGTGGGTGCCTTTTGCTATCACTAGATGGCAGTCGTTATGTCATGCAGAGACTTTAAAAGAGAATATTGAGTTTAGTCGCTATCCCCTATCCGTCAAAACCAATCTATGCCAGCAGTAGTAAAGCTATGGGTTTTACTACTAGCTGGGAGTCGCTCGTTCAATCGGAGTTTTTATAAATTAAGATAACTTGTTTAGTAGTACATATAAGATATATTTTCTATGAAACATTTTGCAGGATGTTATTTTCGTTTCGGGACATGGCTGTTAACATGACTGAACGTCCAAATGGTTCGATTGTGTAAGTGTCAAAATGTACAAAGTTTAATGGTTAAGATGTTGCAGTGACAAAATGACAAAAGGGACGAAATGACAAGCAATATTTGTTCTGAAAATAAATATTTTTTTATAATTTGATTCTATTGAAAAAAATACATGGAAATTATCTTTTTTGTTTGTTTGTAGTCTCTTTATTAAAAAAAAAAACATAAAACAGAACAATATTGCTTATAAAAGTAACAGATTGTACAAAGGCGGATTTATCCCTGGAAGGGATTTCTTCCAGTCAACCTTTGGGCAAGTAACTTAAAAGGATATTACGGGTGGCATGTTCTGCACATAGTCATACTAAACAATTACAAAGATTTAAAAAATAAAATAGACTATACTAACTTAAAATAACATTTGAACACAAAAGTAGATATAAGTATCCTGCTACTCTTTTTTTGATAAAAAAACAGAAAAATATTCAATGATACGTAATATTAGAAAGTTGTTCATCATTTATTATGATATTAGTCAGTAATATCAATCAGTTTTGGCGACTTTTTTAGAGATTTTCTTATTGCAAATGTTATCAGCGCCATCTAAAAATATTCAAAAAGGTTAAAATATAAAAATACAAAGAGGTTAAAATATATTTTTTATTGTTCAGTCTTTTTATTTATTTACATAAAATTTACATAAGTTCACGCAAAATAAAAATTAAAAAGACAAAAAAACTATACAGTCTCATGGGTGGGATTCCAATCCGGACCTAAAAGCAGCAAAACGTAAATGGCTCTCACCAAAACCACTAGTCCACCAAAGTACTTACAAGCGATAATTAGAAATAAGCATCTATATATATTTTATGTAATTTCGCTCATATTTCCCATAAATGAATTTTCGAATATAATTCCTTCATAGATCAATTTCTGGTGATTTTTAACCCCTAATCCTAGATTTTCGTCAAAAGGTTTCAAGCCGTTTTCGAAATCGTTGGGACACCTAACTCGTTTAATAGTTTAAGATAGGATAGGATGTATTATTAATGAAAATAAAAATGTTAACTTTGTCTATGTTAGGTAGTGAAAACGAACGAACGTCCAATAGGAACTATTAAATACAAGAACGATCTAACAAGCATTTTACAAAAAAAAAATAGGTACCTATTAAGAAACGCAGCAGCAGCAAACAAAACCTGTTAACTTCCGCAACACTAAAAGTTATACCTATGTTACTTAAATAATATGTTCATCTGACATACATGACATATTATTTACTAATAGTAGGTACTGTGTTAAATATTTTTGAGTATTGACAGAAACACAATATTTTCACTAGAAAAAAAATTAAATGGAATAGTTTATTTATTTTAATCATGGTTATAGCTTAGTATTATTTTAACGTCTTAATTGAATATGGGCGTACCAAAAATGAAATCTCAATCATAATCAATTAATCCGATAATTACGAACCAGTCTTCTCCAACGCCGACGTAGGGTTAATAACCGAAATGCACTTTTAATTACGTCTGTCGATGCAAGTTGAGATTACTTTGAATTAATTACATAACCACAGGAAGGTTCTTGTAGTCTTTAATGTGAAGTGAGTCCAGAACAGGACTACAATTCAGGTATTGTAAATAAATGTTAAAAATTGAAATATTTTTTTAGAACGTGCAATAATATTGTATCTCGGTATTTAGCAAGACTTCTAAACGAGACAGTCGGTGTTACAGGATTGTCCCAAAAAAGAAGTGTATTGTTTAAAACAATTGCTTCAAGATTGCTTCATTGATACTAATGAAATCTCAAAATTTTGGCGTGGCTTTATATATTTATGTATAATGTCTGTCCCAAAGTTACTCTGGATTTTTGAGGAAATATTAAACAATTTGATGTTTAAAATAATATTATATTATATAATCTTATCATTGATTAATAAAAATCTATTCTGATTAAATCTCCATTAACATTTTTGTTTTTCGAAACACCTAGGAAAATATTTTAAAATTCGAATGTTTCCGGGAACTCGGACCGCACACCAGGAAGCAGAACATTCTAATTTACCTTTTTGGGGCATGAAATTAGTCTTTTAGCGTAAGTGTACACTTTTAGCGTACGCTAAAACACCAGATACTCCTAAGCGCAGGTAGCGCACTACAGTTGAAAGTTGGACTAACTGTTACGGATTTAATTTTCCGTTTTGTTTGCTTTCTTCTTTTTAAAATGTATTGCCAAGCAATTGCCAAGCGTTGTGGATTTTCATTCAATTTCGTGGGAACAATAAATCTCCCTCAAGCAGCATTTCCGACCCATGTGGCACGCCACGCCATTAAAACCCATCATTTAGCTGCTCCTTGTTTTCTAATTCCTTTCCTCTCTTTGACATATTGATTGATTGCTTCTTATAATGAATGAAGGAATTCTTTATCACAAAAGGTTGTTTAATACTGGCATGTAAAAATAAAAAGTGATAAATATACTTTATAAGTAAAAAGGAACCATGAAATTGTAACAGATTTGCACCGCGCGGTTTTTTGAGTAATATGAAACCAGTAGTATAGCGGTATTCCAAAACGTAGATCTAATGACAATGCCTAAAAACATGGTTTGATGCAATTATATTTGAACCCAATTTGTACAGACTACCAATGTCCTTTTCTTATTTAAAAAAATGACATCCTAATGATGATTTTTTGATTCAACGTTTTAAAGAAAGGGATGATTAGGAAGGCAGAATGTGAGAAAATCTCATTCGCTTGACAAGAAACCCCAATGAAGAGATTTTATCTGAGGCTTTAAACTAATTTATTTCTTGAACTTCTGAATATTAAATGTTTGACAACTTTGAATAGGTACACTGCTTCTAGACAATACGAGTAAGTTGTACGTATAAGTACTGTAGATGATAAAACCGTGGTACGAGATAATGTATAAAGAACCTTCGTGGAACGCGCTGGGAGTTGTGAGTTCTATCTGTCCTCAGATCCTCATCCGATTTGTATCCTTAATCTCTCTCTCTCTCTCTCTGTTGAGTGTTAAATATCTAGAAATAAAGGGCGCAACAAAACATGAGTAGTATTCTATATAACATCTTTTACTATAAAAATTGCTGAAATAAAAAAAAGTCTTCTCAATTTACCAACTTTGTATAGGGAGTCCAAAAAATTTACTCCAGCCTCTGTCTACAAAACACTACAACATCATAGGAAGGAACCAAAATTCCTTAAACCGCGTTAATATTGTGCTACCCTCGTCTTCTGGCAGCCGTAAGAGGATTATCATAAACTGCGAAAACCTTATTTTCTCACGTAATGCAGGTGTGTTCAAACTTCGCATTTAATTACGGAATTTACCACTTAATGGGTTTGTAGGTAAGAGATTTTCTGATCTAATAAAATTTACCAGATTATGGGTCTGCAGCATGCATAGCGATAATTTTGAACCTTTTTTACTGTCCCTTTATTGAAATTTCGCTTTAAACGGTTTAGCGGGTCTAAAAATTTTTTTATTGAAAAATGGTAAAATGCCGTAACTTCATGTTACTTTTTCATCATGTTATAAGTTGAAAACTTAACTAAGTAGTTTAAGTTGTATTTTAGAATGAAGTGTAATCGCAAATTATTTCTTTGCATTAGTTATTACACTATAGTTAGTATTAAAAGGAAGTACATGTGTTGCATTTGATTGAAGTTTGCATGTGTATTGTCAGTAAATTCAATCTAAGTTACCGACCTGCGGCACGAAACTATAGTTTCTAGAACCATTATTTACTAGTAAGGTATATACGGCCGGTCGTTGTGGATATCCTTGGGGGAGGCCTTTGTCCAGCAGTGGACGTCTTTTGGCTGATAATGATGATGATACACTACCACAGTATAGGTATTAGTATTGCCGTATAGTACAGCCACTCCTTCCCCTCTCTATGGGCGACGTCACCCCCTTCGGGTAAGATCCGGTGACAGTTGCCAAAGCTACCACGCAACGCCACGCAAGCAACTGAATACTCACATTCGGTATAATATGGTTTTCTTGAGTAATGCCAATATTTTTGGTCCCTTCATACAAATTGTACAGCTGTTTGGTAAATTTTAAATAGAGAGTAATATCTTCAGGTATGTACAGTTCATTCCAATAAAAAAAAAACAAAAGGTAAACAAAGATAGTATCCATCTGACATTGACATGTGTCAGTTCCACAGTAAGTTTGTTTACCTTTTGTGTTTTTTGATTGGAATGAACTATACCTATATAGCGTTCTTATGAAATACCTGAAAAAAATTGAACAGTTGTTTTTACTCATGAAAAGGAACCTATGCTCAATTCGCAAAAAAATTTTTGGAATATATTACTTAATTGATCAACTAAACCGCCAATTTTGTATGGGAAGTCCAAACATTTTTTTGCGAATTGAGTATAGGTTTCTTGGAGAAAGTTGTTCAGTTTCATGAGTAGAAACAAATAGCAAGTGTTTAATTGTTTTCAGGTATTTTAGAAAGACCCTAAATACTAAATTTTGATAAACCGACCAACTATTCATCTATAAATGAAAGAGGAAACAACACTTATTTTAAAAATGACGTTTCGTCCATCTTATAAAATGAATGTTTCTGAATTGAAAGAATAAAACTAGCTCAGTTTATTATTTTCGTACGTTAACAACCCAGATCGTCCTCACTGCTGGTGCACAGGCAGATCTCGGCCATACCTCGGCAAAGCAAAGTCCTTAATATGTCAGATGTTTTAAAGCCACCTTTAAGTTACCATTTACAAACAGTTTACCTATTCAAATCAAACATTTAAAATTAAGTATTTCAAGTAATAAATCTGTTTAAATCCGCAGATAATTTCTACCTTAGTTATTTGTTAAATATTGTTTTGTTTTTGGCTAGTATTTTTCTTTCTTATTGTTGTTATTTATTATTATTATTATTATTATTATTATTATTATTATTATTGTTATTATTATTATTATTGTTTTGTAACTCTTATAATTTTAGTTATGGAAGAGCGGATACTTCTGGCACAAGATTTTTATACTTAAAAGAAGTATCCTACAACATATATTGTTATGTATAATGAGATACTGCAATAAACATTTTTCATTTTCATTTTCACCTGTTTTTTTTCTGGAATAAAAATATGAAATAAGTCTGGTAAACCCTACTCCTACAAACACCATTTGTAACAAGTTACAAACTGACACAACTGCATCATCACCTGTCAGTTTAATTAAAGGACCGCATTTCACGGATGAAGCTGCGTGAAAGGGCTTGTTAGCTGTTGGTGGACTCTGGTTCCTGTGGTCTTTTGAAGTTTAGAACGTCACATTTAAAATTTAACTCATTGGTGGTCTAAAATTGTATGGTGGCCTATTTTGACTATTACCTATTTTGATTCTACGTATTTTACAAGTTAAAATGAAATAAAGTTAATGAAATTAATTAATTTTACTATTTTAAATGAATCGTTTTTTAAAACGAAATGACAAATGACAGTTATAATTAATACAAAATAAATCAATATCTATAAATATAAAATTTACTTGAATCGATTTTTAAACTATTGATCGAACTAAACTTTCAAACTAGCTCAATCAAGTTTTCTCTCTATACGCGGCAACTATTGACAAAATGTTAAAGTTAATTTTCGTCGTCATCGTCATTCTATACTTACTGACCAGTGACCATAGGCCTCTTTTTGCCAGTAGCAGTTATAAATGTTTATTACCTATTTACGATTTGTATTGAGCAATGACAATCGTGTGAAAAAGAAAGCAAAGGCAGCGTGGGCTGTGTTTCTTTGCAGTAGCTTGTATCTACCCAGGTTACAAAAAAGTCATATAAGGGTCGCGGCAACGTAACTTATTCAGCATTTCAGCTCCTGACATTAGTCATATAAATATAGGGTGACTTTAAATTAGTTCTTGATACGAAAGGGTACATGTGCTCATGATAACAAACAACTTTCCCTAAGAAACCCATAGTCAAATCGCAAAAAAAATTTTGGACTCTTCATACTAATTTGGCCGGTCAGTTGCTCGACTCCAAAATATTTTTTGCGATTTGACTATGGGTTCCTTAGGGAAAGTTGTTTGTTATCATGAGCACATGCATACCCTTTCATATCAAGAACTAATTTAAAGTCACCCTGTATATATAAATCACATAGTCGTCATGTAAGTTGTTAACTGCTCATGTTATTATCGCCCACGTGACTTTCTCATGACTAATTTGCTCTAAAATTGCAACTTATATGGCTTTTTTATGACATGTTTGTAATTTAACAGCGACAAAGGATACAAAACAGCTGAAAAACTTTAAATGAATTAATTAATGAATGAATGAAAACACTTAAAGTGAAAAACAAAGGAATTGTGACAGTGCGTCTTCTGATAAATATCTTTAAATAATCTTTTTATATCTTAAACTAAATTCAAGTTCGTAAAATCTGGTAGGTTTGCAAAGTATTGCGAAGAGCAGTTTACTATGAAATATACTAGGGTTCATCATACATTTTCAAGGCGCCTATTTAATTCTTGTTCATTTAAATATAATAACATGCATTTTTAATGTAAACTTATCAAAATACGTTTATACGCCATTTTTACGACTATAGTGTCTTCTGATAGCTTCTTATTCAGCATGTTTAGCGGCCTTGAGCGCCATGATACTTGTCGATTATATTTAAGGGTTCTTTTGGCTTTCCGAAAAATAATTATACAATCCAGTTTTATCTTTTTTTCTAAAAAATCCTGAAATGTGGTTGTTGTAGCTGAAGTTGACACTTTCTTAAAAAATGAAGATCCGTTGTGGGTGGTGATGTACAGTGGCCCTGGAAATTTACTCATTTTATTTTAGCTCAGACTTGTATTGGATGCGGATACCTAACATCGCATATGATATTTTTTTAAATAATTACACTAAAGTATATTGCTTTAGCATGTATAACGTTAACGTTAATGCTGCATAGCTGTATTTCTTTAAGTTTACATTTTCTGTCCATAAGTGGAAGCTTGTTATTGGCATTTTATTGTTATACATAATGTTTAACTATATTGTAAATATAGCTGTAAGCTCCCCGAAAACAATAAAATAAAATAAAATAACAAAGATTTTATCTACGGAACCACTTGCTGAAATGCTGTTTTACCCTTCAATGCATGAAGTAGCGATTCTTTGGTTAGAAGTGGTTTCGGACATCGTTATATGACATTTCAGTGTTATAATAATCGTATAAATGAAACTTACAACACATAATTGCAGAATAATAGCAACGACGTTGCTTTTTCTTGACTACGTCTGGCAATTCATAAGAAAGATATGTAAGATGCTTTTACTCGATGAAAAATTCACACATGTGTCGTATAGAGGTGACTTATGCAGCATAATCCTGTATGACTTTAAAGTCATATATGGACGTCGAATAAACGTTTATACGACGTCTTTATATGACTGTAATGCTGAGTAACTTGCTGTAAAAGTAAAAGTAAAGTGCTGAATAAGATGATTTTATATGGCAGGTTCTGTATAATTTGCATTTATATGACTTTTTTAGAACGTATTAGCTGAATAAGCTTAATCTTATATGACTAGTTTGCTCATTGGGTAGCACCGAAATATCCCTAGCTACGAAACGCCACCAACCAGTTAACCCGTCGTCGTCAGCGCTCATTATCACCGTGTAACGTATCGTAACGAGGTCGGGATAAAAAGATCCCGGTGAATAAATGCCGGCAGATTACCTGTTAACAGCTTACCGAACACTTAGGGCTGACAGATGGGAAAAGGGAATATGTAATCCTTTGGGGATAATCCATGTATTTTGCTCAGAGCTTGAGGAAACTATCAGACGGAATAAGATTGGTAAGATTATATACAGTTTTTGTTTGTAGGTAATTGTAGTTATGTTATTCGTTCAGGTAACTAGCTTGATTTTTTTCTTAATGAAACATCTGTGACAGAATTTTCGGTATTTTATAGACAGTACCTATACAAAGAGCAGAACGAAGAAATATATAAAACTAATCAGGCTTCTGTCTACACATTCGTGTAATTATTTTCGATCGCCCCTTAATAGCCTGTAAGTGTAAGTAAGTTTTAGAACACCCCATAAAATATCGCTCGTATTTTGAACCCTGTGTACAACTATTTTTATATATTTTTTTTACTATAATACCTCACTTTAAACATTTCTTTCGGCCAACCCTAAGAATAATCGATATCAACAACGTCGACGTTTCAAAAATATTTTGACATACACGTTGCAGAGTATAATAATCACCTAAAACATTTGCGTTGATTGATTTTTTATCGTAAGAATTTTTCATTGCACTTTTTGATACAATCATTTTAATTTAGGAGGTTATTCATTGATTACATTCAGTTTTAAATTATTTTTCACCTCTCCAGCACGAAAAGGGTGCCTTTGATCCCTGAAAACTCGCAGCAAAAGCAGTTTTTGCTGCGAGCGTGAGAAAAAGTGATTCGAATTTCAAACACGACCTTTGGCGCGGCGCTGAAAAACATTTGGGCGACGCGATGGTTAACTCATAGGCACAAAATGTTATATGTTATTTAATTAAATTTAAGTTTATAAATTGTGCTATTGCATTTTTAAAGACGTAATATTTAAAATAAATATGTATTAGTAAACTTGAATATCGCTAACTTAAAAATATCATGTTTGTTTTGCATCTTAGGTTTTCATAAAAATGTCAAGCAGCGCAGTCTCCGAACGAAACCTCTAAATTAAAAACATTGTAATAAAAACTGTATTGTTTCCAAAGATAATTTAATCAACTACGATTTTACTTTTCTCGCTGGTCGAAGTGAAAAGTTGTATGTTTTACACGAGAGCAAATTATTAGGTCGTTCCATAAATTCGTGAACAATTTGGTGGGTAACTTTTATAATATTGCGAATGATAAAGTAATAATTATTAAGTGTAACCAATAGTCCCCGTTTGTTTGTTTGTTTGTATACTCTTTATTGTACGACAAAATAATACAACAAAAATTTATTATTAATAACTCGCACCCAATGCGCTGGTAGTTCAAGAACACCTCGCAATGTTTGATTTTCATTCTGGGTTGATTTATGGTCAGTTATAGCCGCATACAATTCTAGTTTGTTGGTGTATCGTGCACCAGACAGTCTTCTCTTTAAATGACGAAATGGGTTATAATCGCATGGGTTCATATATCGGGTGAATAAGGTGGATGACCCATTTCAATCCAACCCTCACTTTTTATGAGTTCGTGAACTACTGTCGCTTTGTGCGATTTGGCATTATCATGTAAGAGCACTGGGAGGAAAGGTGACATTGACGGATCCACGCCTTGACATAATTTTCCAGAAACTTCTTATACCGTCACACAAAATTTTAAAAACACTCTCGGCTCGAACATCGAAACAGACTTATTTAGTTCCTCCATTTCAAGGCGCGCACGCAGCCTCTCTTTTTTAGCGTCAAACGAAAACTAAACGTTCACAGAAAAACACTACCATAGTTATATATAGTTCACCTTGGTTCGATACAGCGCCGTCTATGAAAAATTAAAATTGTTCGCGAACTTTAGGAACGACCTAATATTTTTATGTCTCGTGCCTTTAAATCATTCACTGTGCTCAGTAGTCTATATTAGAATCACTTGCTACGCCCGTGATTCAATTCTAGACTACTTTGCTAGTTCGTAATTTAAAGTCAGCACTCGAAGCAAAAACTCAAAGTAAAAACGCTTTTTGCTGCGAGTGTGAGAAAAAGTGATTTTAATTTCGAACACCACCTCTTGTGCGGCACTGAAAAAATATGGGCAATGGTTCTTTCAGAAACTCATTTTGGCCTAGCGATTTAACTCATAGGCACAAAATGTTGTATGTTTTTTAATGAAATTTAAGTTTATAAATTGTGTTATTGAATTTTTAAAGACGTAATATTTAAAATAAATATGTACCTAGTACACATTAATATCGCTTACTTAAAAATATCATGTTTGGTTTTCATCTTAGGTTTTCGTGAAAATGTTAAGCAGAGCAGTTTCCGAACGCAACCTCTAAATTAAAAACATTATAATAAAAAACTATATTTTGTCTCCAAAGAGAATTTGATCAACTACGTTTTTACTTTTCTTGCTGGTCGAGGTGAAAAGTTGTATGGTTCACACGAGAGGAAGTTATTTTTATGTCTCGTGCCTTTAAATCACTCACTATGCTTAGTAGTCTATATTAGAATCACTCGCTACGCTCGTGATTCAATTGTAGACTACTTCGCTAGTTCGTGATTTAAAGTCAGCACTCGTAGCAAAAAATAACTTTGCTCACTTATTGTTGAACAAATAACTATTACCTACCTTTGTATCTTTTTAAAATGAAATCATATCTAAGAGAACTCCTGTTTGAATTACCAGCTGCAACGGGAATCCAATATTTGATACTTTATTTATTACTCGGTTTATTTTACCTAGAAATAGGTATTATTATTGGATACGCGTGTACAGCTATCCCCATAAAGTAATGTATATTGCGGGTAGTTGTCTCTGGTCTATTAATCTGGAACGATGGCGATTCACCCTTGGCCAATATCTACTGAATATCTGCTTACTACCTCTATATAGCTTTTTGCTCGCGGTTTCGTTCGCAAACTATTTTAATTTTCCCACGGGAACCACTTAAGGAATCGGGATAAAAGATAGCCAATGTCCTTTTCCATGTCAAAGGCTACGTGCATGCTCAATGTCAGGATTGGTTGAGGCGTTCAGCGAGGGAACAAACAAACACATAATACAGGATGTTAAAAAAGAGCGTTTGAAATTTTAAGGGGTTACTCAGAAAGTATAGAATACAAGAAAAATATTGAAAAAATCCGATCAACATTTTTTTTCAGTTTCCCATACTAAATCTGAATAATGAAACAAGTATTTGTATGGGAAACTGAAAAAAAATGTACATCGGTTTTTTTTCAATATTTTCCTGTATTCTATGCAACTTGATTCTGAATAACCCCTTAAAATTTCAAACGCACTTTTTTTAACAGCCTGTAAGAATCTCATCTCATCTCATCTCATCTCATCTCACTAATATTATAAATGCGAAAGTATGGATGTTTGTTTGTTTATTTGTTTGTTTGTTTGTTTATTTGTTTGTTTGTTCCGCTTTCACGTCGAAACCACTGGACGGATTTGGATGAAATTCGGTAGGTAGATAGATCAAATACTGGATTAACACATAGGCTACTTTTTGATCCGGCAAAATGCATAGTTCCCGTAGGATACCTTAGATACAGTCAAAAAGCGACATCTACGCGGGCGGAGCCGCGGGCAAAAGCTAGTATTAAAATATTTATAATAATAGTAAGGATTATGGTGATTCTATTCTTCGAACTATCATTTAATTTCAATTCAATCACCTAACAGTATTTAAGTTCTTAAAATACATTTTTGCGTTTGTTTTATTTTAAACTACATACAATTTACTGGTTAACGTTTTGTTGAATAGTCTGTGTATGTCTAATGAAGGCAGAAGACATCTTCTTGCATAATTTTTTACGTTACAGCTTAGTAATAAAACTCTTCTTGTAAATAAATTAATAATTATTAGTTTTAAAGTCTTTCCATCGAAAATTGGTTTAATATTTTAAAACAGATAGCTATTATTTACACCCGATTCAACTTTAACCAAGAGTCAGTTGAGATAGAAACAGAAAAGGTAACAAAAAAAGATGTATATTTATAAGAAAGGTCAAATATTATGAGATACGCTGCTTCTTACTCCCCGGGGTGCTTATGGGATTATTAGGTTGACTTGGCTGGTAAGTCCCAAATCTAATTTTAAGCATTTTGTATTTATTATAATATTATACAGGGTGTTAAAAAAAGTGCGTTTGAAATTTCAAGGGGTTACGCAGAATCAAGTATGGTCCAGAAAAAATATTGAAAAAATCCGCTCTTCAATTTTTTTTTTTCAGTTTTTCATACAAATTCTTGATTAATTATTTTATTTTATTTTATTTATTATGAAATCAACAGCGTACAATTTTTATATCTGAATTTCGTTAACAATTTTTTAGGCCAAAAATAGATTTCATATCTATAAATTCTAAAAATATAATATAATATATAATAACAAAAACAAAGAAACAGCTGTTGCATGTGCGTGTTTGTATGCGCGCGCGCGCGCGTGTATGTGTGTGTGTGTGTGAATGTGTGTGTGTGTGTGTGTGTGTGTGTGTGTGTGTGTGTGTGTGTGCGTGCGCGTGTGTGTGTGTGTGTGTGTGTGCGTGTGTGTGTGTATGTGTGCGTGTGTGTGTATGTGTGTGTGTGCGTGTTTGTGTGTGCTTAAAGTTATTAGTCACGGAAAAATATCTACTTCAAGGTATCGATAACTAGCTTCCTAAAGGAAAAGGAATTTAAATGGTGTATGTCCAGATCCGAAAATGTAGAATTATATAAATGGATACATCGCAAAATGACAGAATTCTGAACGTATGTAGTATGTGTACGAGGTTCATAAAAATGACGCGTGTGTCGCGTTCGCCTGCTTGGCACGGAAAGTGCAATCCGTTCCACGAGTTGCGGGCAGTCAAGTAAATTGTTAACTATATTGTGCAGGAATACCATGTCAGCCATTGTTCGCCTACTAGAGAGAGCTGTCATTCTGTGATATTCCAGACGCTTGTCATAATCAGGCTGCCTTTCTACACTTCTGCGATTCAACAGGGATAAAAATCTACGTTGAATTTTTTCTATACGATCCCTGTGAATGGTGAAACTCGGTGACCATATTGGCGCAGCAAACTCTAAAATACTCCGTACATATGCACAATATAATATTTTAATAGACTCTAATGATTTAAATGGTTTCGTTATTCTTATTAAAAATCCTAACATTTTAAAAGCTTTTTGCACGATGTGGTCATAATGCTCGATGTATGATAATTTGCTGTCCAGTATGACACCGAGATCTCTTACCGTAGTGGTCCTGGCGACTATTGCTCCATTCAGAACGTAATCGAACTCTATTTTGTGTTTTTTTCTAGTGTAAGAAATCGACTGACATTTGCTAACATTCAGGTCTAGTAGATTTCTCTCACAGTATTCTGTGAGGCGGTTTAAATCCTCCTGCAGTTTTAAGCAGTCGTTTCTATTTTGAATAGAAGCATATACTTTGTTATCGTCGGCATACATAGAAAATTTTGAAAAATGAAAACATGATCCAATGTCATATGTATAAATATTAAATAGTAATGGACCGAGATGTGAGCCCTGAGGGATTCCGGAGGGAATGGAAACGAATTCCGTCACACAAGTCGCAATTTTGACTGCCTGAGTTCTATTTTCAAGGTAGGATTTAAACCACCGAAGCAAATCGCCATGGATACCTAACGTGTTGAGTTTTGATATTAAGATATTATGATCCAGTCTGTCAAAGCATTTCGAATAATCCGTATAAACTGTGTCCACTTGCCCACCCTTATCCATGTTTATAGCTACAAAATCCGTGAACGTTGCTAAATTGGTAACTACTGATCTCTTTCGCATGAAACCGTGCTGTTCGATAGGAATAAACCTATTGATGGCCGGATAAATATCATCCAAAACGATCAGTTCAAACAACTTACTGAAGACAGATAGAATGGAAACTGGTCTATACTTGTCAAAATGTGATTTGGAACCCCCCTTGTGTATCGGAATTACAATCGCTTCCTTCCACCTAGCCGGAAAAACTCTCTCATTGATTTATTAAAAATAATGCATAGTGGTTCTGCTAATACGTCAGCGCAGTTTTTAACAAAGATTGGTGTGAACCCATCTCCACCAGGACCCTTATTTACATTTATGCGTTTTAAATATTTATGAACAAGACCAGATGTGAAATAAATAGATGAAAGATCAAGATTGTTAGTATGTGTATCTAAAGCAACATTTTGGGATGCAATATTTGCTGTATCATTTGAAGAACTGGCTCTATAAACAGAATGGAAGTATTTTAGGAAAGAGTTACAGATATTAGGTACCTCTGTAACTATGTTGGACCCATCGATCATTTGTTTAGGTATTGATCCCGTTTTTTTTAAATCCTTAGCATATTTCCAAAAAAACTTAGGATTTTTTGTGATTACGCTTTCACATATGTTTATGTATCGTTTCCAACATTGCTCTTGAACAACTTTTTGACGACGTCTTAATAGCGAGAACGTGTCATAATCCCGTGGATTCTTAAACCTTTTCCATTTTTTATGATAACGCTTTTTTTCTTTTATAATATTTATCAGGCTTTTAGAGTACCATGATGGGTAGTCCTTATTGCCTACAGTTATAAAACTTGGCACAAAAGCATCGATGCAGTAATTTAATTGATCATTGAGATATTGCACAGCCTCGTCAATCGTTACGTTGGACAGTTTCGCCTGCCAGTCTATATTTATTAAGTACGACTTAATGGCCTCATAATCGCCCTTGCTAAACACGTGAATTTTTTTCGGAGATTCAGGAATTGGTTTTAGACTAATATTATGCAGCTCCAGCTCCAAGGCTGGGTGGTGTGGTAAATCTTCGCGGGTAAGTGAAAAATTAGAGTTCCTTACATTCGTGTAAAAATTGCTAAATACTAGGTCTAAAAATCGGTTATTATTATTACAAATGCGGTTATATTGTTGCAAGTTTGAGACACTCAGTAAGTCTATAAAATCCTGTATATCACCCAATATACTGAGTATACCTGAGATATCACCCAATATATTATTCAGAGTTAGTATGAGAATTTGAAAAAAAAAATTGAAGAGCAGATTTTTCAATATTTTTCTTGGATTCTATACTTGATTCTGCGTAACCCCTTGAAATTTCAAACGCACTTTTTCTAACACCCTATATAGCCCTCTCTGTATCATTTGAGTACATCATAGATAGGTAATTATTGTTTTTACTCGAAAGGGAAATAAGCAATTCCAATCGAAAGATGGAGACGTAATGGAGACTTTTAAAAAACACACGCAACTAAGATGAGATATAATTATTATATTATAAGGTAAAAATTAATTAAATAAATTGCTACACTTCGAGCAAGTAATATAAAAGTAATTGAAATAATGATAAAAACATCTATAAAGCTACTCATTCAAAACTTTCCACGCGTACGCAATACACGAATTACAAAAACGGCGCGAAACCGAGATTATGAAGATTTGAAAAATGGTCGACAATAAAACGTAAAAAGGCTCGAGTTTGTTTGGACACGCTGTTCGAGAGCGGGGCCATATTTCATGGAAGTAGGGCTGGTGACTTTCCGTTAACGTATCCAAATCCAAACCACCTCAGTTTAATCTCCGAATTTGAATGCCACCAAACCAGTACCTATAAATTGAAACTTTTTATTAGTTAGTCATGCAGTTATACAATATTTATTCTTGTTACTTCAGCCAAATGAGACTTCGGATATCATACCAGGATTATAGAAGAGGATAGTAACTTTATTTGCATAACTTTATGGCGTCTGTCTAATAAACAGACAATCTCATATTACTTTTATAATATCAAATAAGGTCTATGCTATGTACGATACTTCAGAATTTGTTAAATTCATTTACTTCACATATTATCAATTTCAACTTCGAATATACTACTAATTTCAATAAAAAAAGCGTAAGTGAATTAAACAAGCAATCACAACATACAACAGAACTACAATGTACCTACTTTATAGCCTACTTTAACAAATTTAGTGAAATTATTATTTCGAAAGTAGTCTATAAAGTACATGTACTAGTGACGTACAAAATTATTTCGCTATCCAAATAAGATAGGTAACCCTACAGCCCTAATGGTTGATGTAATAGACGGTGGGCTGACTTTCACTAAAACTCGGGCTTTAGATTCATCAATATTGTCCGTTTGGACATCAGCTGTGTTGGTGTGATATCGTAACATACCTATATAAAACTAAAGTGGAACGCACTCTCATCAGATGTATTGTACCATTGATAGACGCTGAAATTGATACTTTTAATTTCTTGAAATGTATAGGTAAGGTTAAATAACATACAATATTTCCACAGGTCAGCATACAATTTCAGACAAAACTACTGTATTCGCAAAAGAGACATTTCACGAACGAGACTTTACGCGAACGGAAAATTTCACGAGCAGGACATTTTGCGAAGAGATTCTGATTTTAGGAGCGGGGAATCTTGTAAAATGGATTACCGAATTCCCTTGCGAATCGTAAAAAAAGTATATTAAAATAGTAATTGATTGATTAGTGACTGAGAGTGACACTAATCATCTTAGTAACTGATCGGTGCAACGTCAAGTTTTGTTCACTAGATTTAAGGAATCCAAAGGTTTTTTGCCAACTTTGGCTCCCATACTTAAAAATTTTAGAACATAATGTTACGGGAATTATGTTCTAATGGCACATGACACTCACACACAAGCACATGTAGACAACGCGCTGAGATACTCTCCAGCTCTCGTGAACTTCACACAAGAACCAAACATAGCTTTATAACTTTAGAAACAAGCTTATTTTTTATTTATCTTTGGTATTTAAGTAAATGTTAAAGTTTATGTACCGAAGTAGGTACATTAGCTACAGAATACTTTAAACTTCATGGTCTACCACGTTTTAATGATGAGAATCTATATAAATTAAAGTAAAAAATACATCTTCCTTGTTATCTCTGCATCAGGATCAGGCGTCTGATCAGTCAGGGAGGTCGAAGATATATCGCTCCAATTTAACGGATAGATAGCCCGGGAGGGAATGTTAATTCATGTACCGGCCTCACCCAGGCTCTAACTAAGCAATTGTTTAGTTATAGATTAGTAACGAATTGATAATTTGTAAGTATTTGTGTAAGAAATACAAATCCGTGTCGTTATTTTTGTCTAATTCAAATAATTAATCAAAAGTAGAGTAAAATTAGGAATTCAAATTTTTTTCATGTAATCAGATATGTTGCTTTTCAAAACCTACAGATGCAAATTCTAGAGATGAAGTAGACGCTAATTCTAGAGAATCATGTATATCCAACAACCTTGGTATTGACGCAGTAAATGAACTCGTAAATTTATTGCATCAATAGGCACAACACTGATGCATATTTATTATTTTCACAATATTAGAGTAAGTACAACACTACTAAGTTAAATAGTCTAAAAAGGGTGCAGTTAATCTTACGTACAGACTATAGTGTCATCTTTTGTCATATTTGCTTTATAGCATTTGGCGCGTCTAGAAGTAAGAAATTAAAAGCCTTTTAACTATTAATAATTATTATTGAATTCGTGTTTCATAAAGTGGCAGACTGAAACTCTCCTTCGGTCATTTCCTTGGTGACGATTTGGCTCTGGCTAATTCTCAGCATTATTGTTTATCTCGGATCTACAATGGCACGCGCTACGAGAATACTTATCTTTTTAAAGAATAAAAAAAAATTCAGTATAATTTAAAAACTACAGTAAAATTTCCTCGGAGAAAATTTCTCAGATTCATGAGTAGAAAATACTATTTTGAGCCCTGTCAGATATTTTGCAAGCACCTTAATAAAAGCAATTATTTTTTTTATTTTATTTCATTCAATTGGTTAAATTTGTCTAAATCACGTTTTCGTATTTGCAATTTTTAATAATTAATCTCTTTAGTCTAAATATGAAAATAAATCTATTAATCGTTAGGTAAAATATTATGATTGATAGCACAGTACCGACGTGCCATTATTTCTGCTTATCGTATATTTTATTTACTATGTATAGGTACTTTTATATTAATAGTTACCTATATTGCTAGTCAGCCACTTTCCCTCAATCGATTCTTATGAGGGCAGAATATAGCTTCACTCGGTTCATGGGAACTCGGTTCATGGAAAGGTAGATAATATCAAAATATTAATGTAATACGTCAATAATTGTATGAACTTTATTTATTCAAAGAGCGACGAGGCCTCTTGTCGATCACCATTATGGCACAGATTATATACATAATAATTACTCTGATTGCGGGTTATAGAATCCAAATGTATTTTTTATAGGGACAAGACCAGAACTGACAAATTTTCAAATATTTTACCCAAATTTTTATGCATGTTTTTCTCAATTAGTGTTATAAAGTCGTTGTAGAGAATGTAGTTTTTGCATAAGGTTGAGGTCACCATTCTGTTTTTTAATTAGTTGTTAACCAGTTAGGCACATTACCTTCACGCAGCAAAATAACTTTATCTCGAAAAAAACGTAATATACCTTATTATTTCAAAAACGAAAATGGAGTATACGCACTTGTTACTGGTTTTATTAAAGTTTTGTTTTTACTGTAACTAACATAATTAACATACGATATTTTGTGAGTGTTATTTAGTTATGTAGGCATTATATCGATACTTCTGGGCTCAAAGGGCGTATAGGCCTAAGGTCTATTTAGCGTTTATGCCTTTTGAGCCCAGAAGTATCGATATTATATACGATATATTCGATATTTTACAATTAGGTATAAGTTTATATTGTTTGTAGCCATTTTCAAAATCGTTATAGGTATCTGTGGATTATACACGTCTTTACTGCCGTTTATTTACCACTTCCACTGACCAAGGTCCGCTAGCAGAAACTTAAAATGTATAAATAAGTTGTGCCTTTTATATGTTGTTTCCTTATTTTTCTCTTTTATATGTGCAATAAAGTGTAAATAAATAATTTTTGTCGTAATTATTATAGTTAAGTTGCCTTCAAATCCCAACTTTCTCTATTGTTATTTGTCATTGTGTTCATGTCCATAAGGTCATTCTCGATAAGCCTTTCCCGACCCACGGGATCCTTATCTTACAGTGATATTAAAGGTATAGATTTCGTCATAGCGTAGTTAGTGATGGTACAGTCTACAATTTCTATGTTTTTACCCGTCTGCCCAAGTGCCCATGCGATGAGTAATGATTTTGGAGTGTATCTATTATATATTTCAGATTCTTTATTAAGTTCCACCTGTAGCTAAAACGGTTTGCTGGATATTGGAATGCGAGGAGTCTGGATTCGTCTTGATTCCCCCAGATTATGATATTAAGATTTTACATTTTACGTCGTATTTGAATTTTAATTAAATCGTTTAGGTTATTTATGTACTCTACTATAGAGAGAAGTACAGTTATAACAATTAAATACAAAGATGGATTTCCTACATGTTTCAGAAACATTAAAGTTTTTTTACATTGATGACTATTCACCGATACTAGTTATGATTATCTACTTAGATTAGTTACACTTTCGTATTAAGATTAATTTTTAATTTTTACCAAGAATAATATAGCTCCTGATTATGTTATAAGCACCTAGTGCATTTTTCCAAATTATTTGTACTAATCTAAATAGGAAATGATTTTTTATCGGATAAAACAATCCTGTTTTAACTATCGTATCATAACATAAAATAAAATTTCAAAAAATGAGCCCCAGCTTATACTGGTAGAATTACCACTATAATTATAGTATGAGGTAGTAGTGTTACACCATCTGGTTACACTTAAATGGCAGAATCAGCGTTAAACTGGTATTTGAATAAATAAACCTATCATTTCATATTCCAGCTTATAACTTAGCTCGAAAATTGGGATGTTTTAAACCACCAAAGAGAATGTATTCAATCATAATTTGTAAAGTACTCTGTGGTCTCAACCTGAATGTCTAAAACAACCGAGAGAACAAATTAGAAAAATAGCTCAGACTAAAAAGTATTTAGTTCTATATTTATGGAAAATCTCAGCCGGGAGTTGACTGCATGAAAAATAAATTACGAAATATTATTGACTAAATAGCTCTTTAATTAAAGTTGTTGAAAAACTAAATAACTTTAATTTTCATTGCATTTTTAATTTTTAAATTATAAGAATTTCCTAATTAGTATGCAAACTACTATTTTGTACAATGACGTCATCGTACAAAATTTCAAACATTTTTAGAACAAAATGCCGTTTTTGACATTTGATAAAAAGTAACTCAAATGACTAGCAGTCAACTACCGGATTAAAAGTCTTTATTTCATGAAGGAAAGTCGGCGTGAAAAGGGGTGGGCTGCACAACACGCAGTGTACATCATTTCCAGTCCACGTCATACAAAACTGATCAACCATCTTTATGAGATCCCAACGAACTATGCTTAACCCTTATCAGGGCTATGGGTCATTTTATCATTGTTTCAACACAATGCTTCTCTACAGCCGGCTATCTGCGTATAACAGATTTACCTGTCCGATCGCACCGTACTGATTAAGTGGTAGACTAGGAAAATAAATTTAGTTTTGATGGATGGCATTGCTGATAGAAATAACAGAGTGTTCGTTTTAAAACAATTTTGAATAACGTACCCGTGAAACTGAAAAACTATTTTGTTCTATAAATTACACAATCAGGCTAATCGAATAATCGTTTAAAGAGGAGGTCAAAACCAAAGAACTTGCATACTTTTAATTAGCTTTAGCTTATCTGGTGAGACATTAGACAAGCTATCTGCCATTAGGTATTATACTCATATTTACTTTTTGTACTACCTACGTACCACTTAAAAACGTTACACCTGTAAATTTTTTCATGTTTAGTATTTTCTCTTTATAACCAAGGCATTCGTAATAAGTAATCCCTGTGTGGAACAGGAACACACTATGTGCCTCTTTAAAAAAAATACCAAAGTAAACTATTGAAAATCTGCTCGTTTAATACCTAGAAATAGCAAGGAATTGTTTTTAATTATAAAAGTTATTAAGTACAAACAAGGTTTATTTATAGCTAAAAACTTATTCTAAAAGCGGGCGAATTAACAATAAAGACTTTATCTTTCAAAACCACAGAACTCTTAGTAATCTGCTGTTATTTAAAATCAGGTCCTAATTACTTCTAGACTTTCAATCAAAACCTTTAGTGGTTATAAGGGATTTATTTTTATTATTCTTAAGACGCAGCTTTTCATTCTCTTATTAATTTACCTATCAGTGCAGTTGGCATGTAAAGTTAATAGTTAATATCGTGCCTCCTTTGTGTTAATAAGAAAACATGAATCTGTACCGTATTATTACTAGTCTTGTGACTCGTATAATACGTGTGAGGCCCGGAAAATATCTTTCTTAATCTATTTTCATGAATTTTATGAAACTGAATTGTGTCAATCCGGTAGGATCCACTGGGAAGAGCCGGCCGATCGCATTAAAATATGAAAGCTTTATAAACTAAACAGGTAACATTCGCTGACAATGCGAAATATATGTACTACGTATAAAAGTACATTATACATACATACATATTTATCTTTTTATAGTACATATATTTCGCATTGTCAGCGAATGTTACCTGTTTAGTTTATAAAGCTTTCATAAGATACATAATATGAATTTATTTAGACGACCTTCTATATTAGTCAGTATTTTTGTTATTGTAAAAATTTGTCAAGCGACTATTTAGACATTGTGTAAGTAATAATTGCAAAGTAAGATTTTGTTTGGTTACATATGCCAAACCAGCTTCACTATTAGGGCCCGCAATCGAATATTCGAATATTCGCCTCATTTTAATATTCGAATAATGTTTACGAATATTCGAATATTCGATTATTTTTAAAGACATTTGAACTGACTAGTAAACGAATTTTATACAATATTTGATCCATAGTGGTAACGAGTTTATTTATTTCATCACATTAAATATTAAAAGACAGTATTACAATTATTTTTAAAAAAATCTAAAAAAATGGTTTTAACATATTTCATCAAACGCATCTTGCGTGAACACACCCAAAAGAAGGATCGTGCGATTCCTGCGTGAGCGCTCGCCTTTATTCGGGAAGAAGAATGGCAAACTGCCATATATTAATTTACCTGGATTAAATTTGTTAAAGTATTTTCATTTGTTATATTTTCCAATAAGGACTATTTTTATGCATGTGATCTCAGAGAGCGATTGTTTCTATTTAGGTTACTGCCAAGTTAACAGAAATTATTTAATTTTGTTTTCATTACTTTATTTTAGATAATCAATGATAATTGATGATCTCATTTATGATAGGTTTATTATCTATCTATCAGCCGAAAGACGTCCATTGCTGGACAAAGGCCTTCCCCAAGGATTTCCACACTGACCGGTCCTGTGCGGCTCGCATCCAGCGGCTTCCCGCAACCTTCACCAGGTCGTCGGTCCACCGAGTCGGAGGCCTGCCCACACTGCGTCTTCCGGTGCGCGGTCGCCACTCGAGAACTTTACTGCCCCAACGGCCATTTGTTCTACGAGCTATGTGCCCTGCCCACTGCCACTTAAGTCTAGCGATTCTGAGAGCTATGTCGGTAACTTTAGTTCTCCTACGTATCTCCTCATTTCTGATTCGACCACGTAGAGAAACACCAAGCATAGCGCGCTTCATCACCCTTTGGGTGACTTTGAGCCTTCTTATGAAGCCCATAGTAAGCGACCATGTCTCGGATTCATATGTCATCACTGGCAACACACACTGGTCAAAGACTTTAGTCTTGAGACACTGCGGTATTTTGGACGTGACGATATTGCGAAGCTTCCCGAACGCTGCCCAGCCGAGTTGGATTCGGCGATTGATCTCTTTCTCGAAGTTGGACCTACCTAACTGGACTGTTTGTCCCAGGTATACATACTCGTCAACAACTTCAAGTGTAGAGTCTCCAACCTTCAGAGGTGTGGGTGTAACACGGACGTTTAACATGATTTTCGTCTTATCCATGTTCATTTTAAGACCCACTTGTTGGGAGGCTTTACTGAGTCCTTCGAGTATCGCGCCTAGGTCCTCCAAGGTCTCAGCCATGACCACGATATCGTCAGCAAATCGAAGGTGAGTGATGTACTCGCCATTGATGTTAATGCCGAGTCCTCTCCAGTCCAGAAGCTTGAAAACATCTTCCAGTGCAGCGGTGAACAGTTTCGGAGATATAACATCTCCCTGTCTCACCCCACGCTGCAGCCGGATAGGTTTTGAATTCTGATCCTGGAGGTGGACCGACATGGTGGCGTTTTCATACAAACACTTCAATACTTCAATCTATCGATAATCGACTTGGCACCGTTGGAGAGACTGCAACACAGCCCAGGTCTCGATCGAATCAAAGGCTTTCTCATAGTCCACAAACGCCAAGCATAGTGGCCGATTATACTCTTCGGTCTTCTGTATAATTTGCCGCAGCGTATGTATGTGGTCTATGGTACTGAAGCCTTTTCGGAAACCGGCTTGTTCGGGAGGCTGGAAGTCATCAAACCTGCGTGCGAGACGATTCGTAATGACTCTCGAAAACAGCTTGTAGACATGGCTCAGGAGTGAGATGGGTCTGTGATTGTTCAGCAGAGTCTCATCACCCTTCTTGAAGAAGAGCACCACCACACTCCTGTGCCATGCTATAGGCGTTCGTCCCTCGAGCATGACGGAATTGAATAGCTTCTGAAGAGCTATAAGTACCGGTTCTCTACCTGCTTTCAGAACCTCAGCCGTAATTCCATCATCACCCGGTGCCTTGTTGTTCTTAAGTTGTTTGAGAGCCATTCTTATCTCGCACAGGCTGACATCTGGGATATCTTCGGTATAGTGTCGGGTCAATCTGGCTCTCGGGTCTTCAGCTTGATTACTGACAGGTAAGCGTGTAGTCATGTATAATTGTCCGTAGGACTTCTCAACCTCTTCAGACAGCTCGGGCTTGAACGACACGACTTTTCCATCCTCGGTCTTCGGCTTTGTCAGTTGGCTTTGACCAGTAGACAGATCCCTTGCGAATACTTTTGACCCTTTATTACGCTCGATAGCCTCTTTAATATGATTTGTATTAAATTGACGTATATCGCGGGTCAAGGACTTGGGGATCTGTCTGTTTAGTCGCCGATACTGACAAGCATCTTCAGAGGATTTTAGAATCAGGCTTCGTCTTTCCTCCATGAGCTTGCTGGTGGGGTTTGAGATACGAGATGTTCTTTTTGAACGTCTGGTTTTGAAAGCTTTATTCCCAGCCGTTTGGATAATTTCCACGAACTTGTCGTTGTAATTGTCCACATTTTCGCATTCTCCTAGGCATTCGAAGCGGTTGTGCAACTCGAGCTGAAAGCTTTCGGGGTTTTGGAGTTGGATAGGCGCTGGTCGGAGCGTGGACTTCATCAGTCGACATCTTTCCAGCTTTGTTTTTAGGTTCAATGTGCCTCTTACCATTCGGTGATCGCTTCCTGTCTTCAGCGAGTTGATCACAGAGACATCATTGAATATTTGCCTTTTTGTCTACAAGATGAAGTCAATCTCATTTTTTACTACACCATTGGGATGCAGCCATGTCCACTTGGCCTGTTTTGGCTTTTCAAAGAAAGAGTTCATCATAAAGAGGCCCTCCTTCTCCATAAAGCTGGCCAGCAGCTGACCCCGCGCATTCCTTTCTCCGTATCCAAATTTCCCCACTCTCAGTTCGTTGTCACTTCGTTTGCCTAGTTTTGCGTTGAAGTCCCCCATCACAACGGTGTAATGGGTCCTGGAGCTATGTATGGCTCTGGAGATATCCTCATACATAGCCTCCACCTCGTCGTCGGGGTGTTCCGCGGTAGGTGCATATACCTGTATGACCTTCAGCAAATACCGTTTGGTGATTCTGAGTATAAGGTACGCTACCCTCGTCGAAACACTCTCGACCTGGACCACGTTGTTAACGAGGGAGACTTGTGGACAATAAACCCGACACCACCCTGAGACAGATGGTCGCCCTCCCGGAAATAGAGCAGGTTTCCGGACTTAAGGATCATGGTGTCCTCTCCCTCTCTTCGGACTTCACATAATCCTACAATGTCCCACCGTAGCCTGCTCAATTCCTCCTCCAGCTCAGCGAGTTTCTCGTCTGTTCGCAGTGTGCGCGTGTTGTATGTTGCCAGGGCCAAAGGTCTTCGTTTTTGGTAGCCTGGCCTCTGCCGGAGATTCTTCGCACCCCATGCCCCGCCGTTACCGTGACCGCTACCGGAGTCAGGAATAGCGGGGCTGCCGGGAACTAGGGGCCGTTTTTTAGGGTTTATATCCAAGGGGGGGAGGGAGTTGCCGTAATCGCCACGCTTGGCATGCGGGTTGGCGATCGCAGTGTGGCGTGAGCCGAGATGGTATGCGGAAAAGACGCTGCTGCCCATCTTCCGGTTTATGGATCCCTTAGTCGCCTTTTACGACACCCACGGGAAGAGATGGGGTTTATTAAGTTAAAACTAATTACCTTGTTTCTTTTATTTGAAGAAGGTAGTTGTTTGATTTTATAATTTTTTAACATGTTGTCGCAAATAAATATGATTGATTTTAGAAATTTTGATGAGTCTATTTTATCTAATTCCAAAATAGTGTTCTACCACGTAAAACCCTATTTTATTTGACTTTATAACTTTTCGAATAATATTCGAATATCTCAGGCAAAAATATTCGAATATTCGAATACCAAAATTTTCGAATATTTGCATGCCCTATTCACTATCACTAAATATATTATATTTATGATGCTGATTCTACTACTCATATCGGATACGTACGATAGGTTAGCTGTACTAATGCTAAGCCGGAAACCATAAAACTTTGAGATACTCATCATGAGGGGAAAGAGGCAAAGTCGGAAATGGGAGCTTGTCCAACAAGCAATTAGAACGCCTTAGGCACAGTACCTACATAGTTTGAAACATAGTTAATTAAATCCTTGTCTGATTTAGTGTGTCAGATGAACTCGGGAGTGGTAATGTATTACCTGTATTCAATTTAATTGTTGAATTTTAATTGTTTATTCAGTTAATTTGGTTAGTAAAAGTGTAAGATTAGGTATTTCCTATGCTTAGGTATAGAGTGAACATCAAAAGATAAGGAACTTATGATAATAACCTGTAATACAACTTGTTAGAATTGATAAGAAACTTTAAAATTCAAGAATTAATAAAATGTAATTGGTATGCTAAATCTCGATTAATTAATGGTTGTCTCTCTGTATCCGTCTGTTAGGCTGTCATTGTAATTATCCTAAAATTCACCTAATGAATCAGCAAGGTCCTAGATTCCGAAGGCAGATTATCTTGCGCATTCGTTACGGTTATTTTTGATAAAGTATTTCAAAAGTGTTTTTTTTTGTAGTTTTCTGTGGAAAAGAAAACACTTCAAATACAGTTTAAAATATAGGTACAGCCCTGTGATACACCGATAGACCGACACAGGCGCGTAAGAATAAAGTCACTATTGGATCATCATGATACCTTGATACTATGACTGTCATGTGCACGAACTCTGAAAACCACCAGATTGTTGTAATTTTTAAAGTACTTATAAAATACTAAAAATATATTTTAAGTAAGTAAATGAAACTAGCTTTTGCTCGAGACTCCGTCCCCGTGGATAGGTATCGTTTTTATGGCTGAAATTAGGTATAAAACTAACTTATGTTGTTCTGTTGTTCCCCACCCTCTTTGCCAAACAATGAAATCATTGAAATAGTTAGGTATTATAACAATATAAATTATATCGTTAGGTACTCCATTGCGATGTGAAAAATGGACAAATACCTCACTTTCGCATTTATAGTATTAGTAAGAAAGTAAGGATAAGGTTCCGAATAAAAAAAAAATTTTCACAGTACACTGATAGTACAGTGGCAAACTGGCTGATTATTATTATCTCATACTCTACTCATTCATACATAGCACAGAAGAGCTGCTGTATCCTAACTATACTCATGGACAAAAAAATCTACTCAAAGTTTCATGCACGACTTTTGGAAAATTAACTCAATCTAGCAAAATAAAACTAAACCAAAAGTTCAAAAACTGTGTGTTTACTGTTTATGATTTTAGTTTGATGGTTTTCTAGTTTTTTGCTTTTATTGTTTAGCAGTTTTGTAGACTGAGTTATTTTTTCAAAAGTTGAGCAACACATCTTGAGTCGATTTTTTAGTCCACCATTGTACATAGGTACATTTTTAAATGCTGCACTAAGACGTCAATTATCGCATCACTAATGATGATGGCTTCCTGAGTATCGTTGATTATATCAAATACCTTATTGTATCTACTGCACTCCACGATGCAACAAAGTTCTTACGAACGCAAGTCAAGTCAATTGACATTACTCATGAACAAAATTGTATTAATTCAAAGACATTACTAGTTAAGGACTGGCTCATAATACTGAAAGCAGGGTCACTTTGGTGGAGTCTATTACGGTTTCGAGTGGAGCTATAATACTTGTCAGCAATGAACGTCAGTGAACTGTTTTCGTCTAAGGATTTTTGAGACTACCCAACTGGTACATAATGTTCTTCTGATTTACTTATACATATACGAAACTTATGTACGTCAGTATGTATGTATTTCCGCTTCATTATAAACATATAGTATATCTGAACGGTTTAATGGATTTTTAATTTCGAGGTGTCGTTACATCTTGATCTCCGAATTGACCTAAAATACGATATAACCATTTTAAAAAGCGTTTTGGAGTTAAAGTGGTGGGTGAAAGTAGACAGAAGCATAAAGGTCGTAGTCGACGTAGTCGTAGTCGACGGTGCATGCTCAGATTCTATGTCTGTGAATGCTGGTGTCCCTCAAGGCTGTCAGTGCTTTCGCCTACACTGTTCCTTCTGCATATCAATGATATGCTGCAAATCAGCAGCACTCATTGTTATGCGGACGACAGCACAGGTGATGCCTTCTATACCGGCCGTGCCAACATTTCTCGGGAAAACGTCATCGAGAGCCGAAACAAACTTGTGTCGGAAATTGAGGCCTCTTTAAAGAAAGTCTCAGAATGGGGTCGACTTAATTTGGTCCAATTTAACCCCACTAAGACACAAGTTTGCGCGTTCACTGCCAAGAAAATGCCATTTGTCGTATCACCTCGTTTTGAGGACACTCCCCTAAATGCCTCAGCTAGTATCGGAATTCTTGGTGTCGACATATCGAGTGAAGTCCAGTTCCGTGGCCATCTAGAGGGTAAGGCTAAATTAGCCTCGAAGAAGCTTGGTGTGCTCAATAGATCGAGACGGTATTTCACTGCGGCGCATCGCCTGCAACTTTATAAGGCGCAGGTTCGGCCTCATATGGAATACTGTTCTCATCTCTGGGCAGGGGCACCCCAGTACCAGCTTCTCCCTCTGGACCGCATTCAACGAAGGGCAACTCGAATCGTCGACTGCCAGGATATTTCAGATCGGCTTGACTCCCTGGCGCTGCGTAGAGATGTAGCCTCGCTCTGCATTCTCTATCGCATGTACAATGGGGAGTGCTCCGAGGAATTGTTCGGATTGATCCCTGCCGCCTCTTTCCGCCATCGTTCTACGCGACAACATATTCATCCCCATCACATAGATGGTTGGCAGTCCACAACTGTGCGTTTCACTAGAAACTTTCTGCCTCGCACAACCAAACTGTGGAATGAATTGTCGCCTGCGGTATTTCCGGACCGATACGACATTCAAACCTTCAAGAAAAGAGCGTACTCCCAAATCAAAGGCCGGCAACGCACTTGTGACTCCTCTGGTGTTGCGGGTGTCTATGGGCGGCGGTAATCGCTTACCATCAGGTGATCCGTCTGCTCGTTTGCCACCTCTGCCATAAAAAAAAAAAAAAAAAAAAAAAGGGTCTTTTCAAACCACATGCTCCAAATACTCTACTTCCAACACAGACGACTTATACGATAGTTAAAAAGGCTGATTCCCACCTGTTGTGTTGTCCAAACTGGTACTGGGAATGTTGGCAAATGGCAGGTTTGGAAATATGTATACCTTATTTCAATCAAAAAAAAAGCAAAAGGTAAAAAAGTTAGTACGCAACTGGTACTAAGTTTGTTTACCTTTTGCTTTTTTTATTAGAATGAACTACGCGTATAGGTAGATTAACAGTTTTTGTATGATACCTTCTTAATGCAAAATTTTCAAATGGACACTCTATACTAATAAACAGACTAGAGTCTAGGGGTAAACGTCAATGTAAAAGACTGTTGTAATTAAACAACTATTATAGAACTGCAAAGTACTGCAAATGCATAGAACTTAAGGAAGATGTTCGTGTGTTGGTTGTATTCGCTTTGACTTATCTTCATACATGCATGGAGGCACTTAATGGGTTCCTAATTACTCTGCTGAGTAAATATAATGCATTGATGGAGTATATACTGAGAAAAGACTGACTCGATAACTCAGTGGTTAGCGGTTCCGATTACTGATCTGAGGATCATCTGTTTTCTATGATGAGCAGATTTGTTTGGTCTGTGTCTTGGTGTACTTATAGATAGACTGATTAGTCTACTGATCAGTAGAGACTGATTTATATTAGTCTCTGGTTTTCATTCCTTTATCGGTGATGCTGAACTAAAAAGGGAGGTATAAGTAACTGAGAAGATATTATGTTCATTTTGTTCATCTAGCCCTATTCACAGTTTTACGAAAAGCCCATTTGGATACAAAAAGTCCCAGAATTGGAGACGCGCAGATGGAACACGGGTGCGGTTTATTTTAGTTACATAAATGACCACGCTGAATACGTAAAAAACAACCGACTTCAATCGCAACAACTCTAATTTTGCTATGTTTTTGTTGATTTTTTCAAAAATCGCTGAATCGATTTCGATAAAATTTATATGGGACCACTTGTGAAGTATACCCTTTTTAAACAAAAGTAGAATTTTCCAAATCGGTTCAGGCATCTTCGAGTAATCGGTGAACATACATAAAAAATAATAATAATAAAAAAAGATTCCGACGAATTGAGAACCTCCTCCTTTTTTTTAAATCGGTTCTATCTATCTATCAGCCGAAAGATGTCCACTTCTGGTCAAAGGCCTCTCCCAAGGATTTCCACACTGAGCGGTCCTGTGCGGCTCGCATCCAGCGGCTTCCCGCAACCTTCACCAGGTCGTCGGTCCACCGAGTCGAAGGCCTGCCGGTAGGTCCTTAAAGTAGGCCCTTAGATATTTGTAAAATTTTCAAATAACAAACTCCAAGAAGCGGTTCAGGATCGAAATGGAGAATACCTAGCTCTAAAACAAAGGATAAAGGTCGCGAAGTAGTTAGGTTGGTGCGCTTAGCGTCCGGCGCACCTTACAAAAGCGGGTGGGCAGATTTTCTGCCCTTCACGCAGCCGGGCCGCCTTCGGATGGCAGTCGCCGGTGGGGGACTGGAGGTAAAGGCTCTGCCGGTTTCCCAGACCCCTGCCATACGGCGAAGCGGGAACGCCGTTGGGTTTTAGCCGGTAGGAGTCCGGCATAACCCGGTTGCTGCCCCCGCAGTGACTGGGTATCCATGATGGATTTCCCAACGTTAAAAAAAAAAGTTAGGTTAGGTTATACAGGTGACTTTAAATTAGTTCTTGATACCAAAGGCTATGAATGTGCTGATGATAACAAACAACTTTCCCTAAATAACCTATAGTCAAATCGCAAAAAAAATTTTTGACTCTTCATACTAATTTGGCCGCTCGGCTGATCGATTTGTATGAAGAGACCAAAATTTTTTTTGCGATTTGGCTATGGGTTCCTTAGGGAAAGTTGTTTGTTTTCATGAGCACATGCATAGCCTTTCGTATCAAGAACTAATTTAAACTCACCCTATATAATTGGGTACTTACGTTCTAAGAACTTTTGCTTTGAACTATATAAAACGAAAATGTAAAAGATATAAATAAAAGAAACGTTTTAAATAAAACAGGATGTAAAGAGACCTTTCCCACAAACTGAAACTGGCACTTCTGTACACATCTCAATACAAAACTTCCAAATAATCGAATTCCAATACAATTTTGGCCGAGCAGCAGCAGACTGATTTGTATGAAAAGTCCACAAGTATTGAAAATTGTGTAACGGGAGTTCCTTATGGGAAAGTTATTCAATAAGATGATTAGGAGGCTCCGTTTAGATATCATTGTACACCATGTAAACCTGTTATGGGTAACTTTTATTCACCCAAACACTAATATACTGGAATTAACTACTTCAAGTGCGTGGTTTTTTAATGTCTTTTATTTTATTAATTTTTGGGTGTGTAAATATTACTTACATATAAATACATATATAAAAGTAAAAATAACATAAAATATTATATAATTAATAAATGAAATACTAAACAAAATACAATTTAAATGCATATTACAAACTTGTCTAAAATAATCCAAAATCAAGTTTTGGACAAATTTTTATCGCTAATACGTGTAGAAAAGGATATCTCTTACACAATAACTAAATCAGTATGTTCAGTTCAATAAATGGAGAAAAGATCAAAAAAGAAGTAACTTAGTTCGTTACAAGGTTTTTCGACCAAAACAACTTCCTGATATTATAAATCCAAAGCATATGATATTTGGTTATGTACATCGACCTCGAAGTTGCAGTCGTGCTTACGCTTCTCGAACTCCTGGGTCAGCACCACGTTGGTGCTGACGTGGTCGCAGTACGCACTGGTGGAGCTAGACTTGCGCAGTGTCACATACGTATTGCCATATTTTACTACCTCTTTCTTGATGCCAAACTCTACGGCGAAGTGTATACGCGCCATCATCTCCTTCAGCCACGAATCTTTCCGTGGCTTCGAGTAAATTATCGGAAACAACCCTTTATATACGTGCATCTGTCGAGCAACTACGGGATTCGTTGTGATCGCCAAAACTACAGCTTCAGGAGCCATATGAGACAGCTGCACGGCGGTTCTACCAGTCACTGTGGGCAGAACGATAACCGGGGAACCAAACTGCTTCGCTAGTAGTGCACAGGACAGTATGCAAGCTTCAGCGGCTGTTACCGGTGGTCTAAGCTCCATAAATAACCTTAGAAAGGCATTTTCTTGGCCGAGACTTTCAACGGCCGTGCACACAGAGTTGACTGTTTTCAACGCAGTTAGTACGTGCTTAGGTTCCTTGTATTCTCGCAAAATGAACCCGCCGCCTTGCATTATAGCGTTAGTCAAATCGGATAAATCCTTAGAAGATACGATACCCGACGTTAAAGTGCTACCCATCACGTTTCCCGATAAGAAAAATGGTTTCCCGGCCTGTTTGCATTTGCCACCTATGTGCAGCTGTATAGATACCATTTTATATTCATCAGTTATTTGATGCACGAGAAAATCTCTAGATATAATGATTGCATCTGTTTCCTGTATAATAGCATCGATGTTTTCTAATCCTTCTTCCTCGCAGATGCTACTCATGATTAGGGGAACGTGAGGACCTTTAAACAAAGCCCGCACCTGTTTGATCGTCTCAGCGTTGCGCACAGAAAAAATCGAGACCACGTCGGCCTTCAATTCATTAGCTAAATTGATTATATGGAAATCTTTTTCTGAGATCGACGGCCTCTTGAATTTTATGCCACGAACGCAAAGAAAGTCATAGGAAAGGAGATCTCCACCTCTCTCTACTTTACAGGTGACAGATTTTGTGTCGAATCTTTTTTGGACTATCATAACGATGTCGCTGTTTCTCAGACTTACCTTGATACCAGGTTGAAGTTCATCCATAACGTAATGGTCATTCATGTAAATTAAATTGCTGTTGCATCTATTCCAATACTCCTCGTGGTTTGTGAGTGTTACGATGGAGTCTGTATCAATTTGCGCGTGGCCGTTTAACTTATCATCGATAGAGCCAGTGTGCACCATGATGCTGGGCAGGTCGAGGCACAGCGTAATGGGCCATGCTTCCACGTCATACTTGTCACAAATCCAATGCACCGCTTGGTCGAGCATTTTCAACAAAAACAATTTATCTTTCCTCGTAACCATGTTGAATCGAAACCTGACCATATGTAATCCATTTTCAATGAAGCTTTGAATATCTATATGCGTCAGTGATCCTTCGCAAAAAGTAACGATATATGGCGTGGTTCTGTAGCTTTTGAATTTTTTCGTCTCAACAAGTTCTTCTTCTGTCAATGATATTTTACTGTAACCAATTTGGGCCAATTTGTCCGCAACTGACATTGTATTTATGCAAAAGTATTATACATATACAAAAAATATAATTACAAAAAATGTGTTTAAACACGAATATACATATAAAATACCTAGGTATCATAGAAGTCAAAACTGACAATAATAACAAGCAGTTAGGCGCAAAGAGAATGGACAGTTATACCTCAACAGAAAGACATAACAAGTTCCAAAAAGAGGTGCTTTAGTTTGCCCTTTTGTAAAAGGAAACTTATTGTGTAACGTAACCCTTTGTCCCTTTTGGAAGAGGCATATGAACATAGTTCTCAACAGTTCGACCATCCCAATTTCTCATCGGAGGCAGTCGTGGGATTTCAAATTATTAACAATTAATGGTATCCATTACATTGATCTGGAGTGGACTGAAAACGTTTTTAGCAGCGGGACATTTTGCGAATGGGACGTTACCGTCCGAATCCACAAATTCGGATAGATGCCTGCTGTTAATTGGGTCATATTATGGTGTTACAGCATATTACATATTCTTTTTTACTAGCAGGGTATGAGGTAAACCTTAAATCACTTCGAATTTGACTCCAAGAAAATAAGAATGACCAAGTCAACGCAGCGGTCCTAAACTTGTTTTATCTAGTGAGAATGACTTCTTGAGGAGTGATTGTCTTGAAAGTATGTGCATTTGTGGCTTCTATCAGTTTCTATCTCACCCAATTCTTTGGAATCACCATACAAGTTATCAATTTGTATAAATCTTTTTTTTTCCGAAATTGTTCCTTGGAAAAGTTGTTCACTTTGTAAAGAAACTTGAAGTTAACGCGAATGAACTGACCCAAATTATAAGTTCAGCTTTAAGTTTTAAGACTATGGACTTAGTAACGGCTACGAGACGTAAAACAATTAACAGCAGAGTGAAAAACGTTGTTACCTTCTCCAGAAAATGGCTGCAATAGAAACTGACTGCCGCAAAGTACGCTGAGTTCTTGATGTAGTTACAAAGTGTTTGTAGTTCTTTGCAAGGTGTTTTTCTTAGGCTAGGTTTTTTGGCTCTAAGTTACTAAATACCTACTGAACTTCTTGTGAGTAACTACGTAAGGGTTACTTAGGTACCTATTGATAGAAGGAAGATTAATTGTCACTTACCTACCTTTGTAACTAGGAGGTACCTATACCTAACCTAGCTAAGTAGCTACTTAGGTACACAATTGTATAGGCTATATTTTTAAGTGTTTTTTGAAAAAACTTTTTGAAGTAAGTTGGTTGGGGTCGAAGTTTCTTTTCGATTTCTTAACACCTTAAATATCTAAATAAAATAAGGTAGATATTAGAAGCTAGAACCGACGTCGCCGCCGAACACGGAAGTTTCGTACGACCGAAGTTCGGTTATAGTGCAGGCCGCTGGCCGTAGAAGCCGGCGGCGCGGCGTCACGTGCGTTTGTTAATTTTAAATGATGCTTCCTCCAAATTAGTGTTCAATTGGATTTTACTCCAGAGGCGGTTTCAAAGTAGAGTCGCAACAGCCGCAGCTCACCTTCATACTCATCGATACAATATCGATGCCCGCTACTCATCGTGTTTGCCGCCTACGGCTCCCCTGGTCCGGGCCTCGAAAGTAGGCACAAGGGTTGAGCCGGACATATTCTACTTCATCTATGGTTGATCCAAAGCGCGACAGTTCGAGCCCTGGCAGATATTTTGAAAAAAAAAAACTGAATTCCGTCTACGAGAATACCTACAGTAGGTATTGAAAGTTATGGTGGATTTTTTTTAAGTTGAGTTAGGTATTCATTAAAAATGCCGAACTTCGGCCGACATTCGGGTTTAACCGAACTTCAACCGAATTTCGGTGCATCACTATAATTATTATCCTCCTTGTAGCTTGTAAAATTTCGAATTATGTGTATTTTGCAGTCTATAAGTAGTATACAGATGTCCCAAAACTTCCTTTTTACCTTTTGAGGTACGGAACCCTAAAAACATTTAATTAGATATTTTTAGGATTCCGTAGCCAAATGGCAAAAAACGGAACCCTTATGGATTCGTCATGTCTGTCTTTCTGTCTGTCCGTCCGTATGTCACAGCCACTTTTTTTCGAAACTATAAGAACTATACTGTTGAAACTTGGTAAGTAGATGTATTTTGTGAACCGCACTAAGATTTTCACACAAAAATAGAAAAAAAAACAATAAATTTTGGGGGTTCCCCATACTTAGAACTGTAACTCAAAAAATTTTTTTCATCAAACCCATACGTGTGGAGTATCTATGGATAGGTCTTCAAATGATATTGAGGTTTCTAATATCATTTTTTTTTTCTAAACTGAATAGTTTGCGCTAGAGACACTTCCAAAGTGGTAAAAGTATATATTTTTTTTTGTAAACAACCCATTACGTCCCCACTGCAGGGGCACGAGTCTCTTCCAATTACTAGGGAAGGTTAGGCCATACTCCACTCACGGGGGCCAAGTCCGGATTGTTGGAGGTTGTGGGACTAGTGGCCAACCCCAATGTCAGAAGTTTTCAAGCCGCCTATAAGGCCTCCGACATGGCTTAACGACTGCCATCGCTAGATTGCAGCCGGCACCAACGGCTTAACGTGCCTTGCGAAGCATGGAAACGGTCGAGATAAATGCCACTAACAGCCAAACCCATCCAGGTAATGACCGTGTCTGCAGTCAGTTTATTGCACACAAGGAGAACATTACAAAATAGAAATGACTAAGACTATGTACTTGGCCGCTTTTTTTACACTCAAATAGTGTTGAATAGGGATTCTAACCGATCCTACTATTTTTTCTACAAAAAAATAAAGATGCCATCAGAAATTCATCATCAATTGAAGAAAACTCTTTTAAAAAATCCGTTAATGAAATTTTAAACATACATCGGCGACGTAAAAAATTTACTGAATAGTGCTACAAAAAAACTTCGTTTCATTCTCATTTCAGAAATGTGGGTAAGTAATAGAATCTATAAATATAAAAAATATATCATTTAGAAGATATACAAACCAAACATATAATTTTCTTAAATATAACGATTGTCAGATATAATAAACTCTAGATATAATTTTAAAAATAATAATTTCATAAGGTATAATAAACGCTGTAGGGTGTCCAAAAAGTGAAGGATAATCCTGCACCTGTGGATTGGTCGAATCATTTCCTACTACATACCAAAAAATGTTTCTAGTAAAAGTCCCACCATTTTTGTGATATCGGTATTTTTAGTTTTTTTTCAAAAAAATTGACCTTCTTCAGTTTAATGCATGCCATTCCTACAAATTGTGACATTTTTAAGTCCTGTTTTTTTTATCACTCGTGGATGATACATAATTCATCAAACATAATGGTAAATTATTTCTTAAAGTGCTGGCAAATCCTGTAAAAAAATAAGTTTTGTAATTTTTTTACAAAAACTTTTTCGAATAGTTAACTTCGATAGCCTGTGGTGTAAAAAAATAAATACTAAACTGATTGTGCCAACAACTTTAAAAAATTGCTTAGTTACTCGTATTGACAATTCTAAAATGGTATAATTTGACATTACATTAAAAACATTTTTTTTATGATACTTCAATGCACCAAGGTCGAATTTTTGGAGTTTTGCTATACTAAAATTCTATCGACATAAAGTAACTAAGCAAGACTTTGGTTGGTTTGTTCATTTGAATAACAAACAGATACGCTACGCCAGGATACAATGGATAAAAATAAAAGACAGTATGGATAAAAAATATTTTATTTTTATAATAAATGTTAAAAATTCCCGCCATTAGCCCTTATGCATGCTCTACATCATGCAGCTGCGTGATTTTGAAGTCTCCGTTGCATAGACTAATCTTATAAGCAACCCCAATAAAAGAAATCCAGGGGATTAAGGTCTGGCGACCTTGCTGGCCATTTCAAGTGCAGCGGGTTCAAACCTTGGAACCTAACGACTACCCATGAAGCGGACCAGACACTATCAGTAATAATGACAGTATGTTCAAGTAATGACAATATACTGACATTATACTGACAGTGTAGTGGTTAGAATGATGGTCTGACGCATACTAAACGATGGAATGTCATTATACTGATGTAAAAATACTGTCATTATTACTGATAGTGTCTGGGCCGCTTGAAGGTTAGAGTTCTGCAGAATAAATTAACGAAGATAATGAGTTTTTTCATAAAATTCTATGACGCGACGAGTCTTCGGGCTGCTTAAAAGATTTCGTCTATACAACGGAGACTTCAAATATCACGCAGCTGCGAGAATAAAAAGACAGTGCTGCAGAACAAATTTCAAGAGAAGGATACGCCCGCCGCCTAAATAGGTCCTTTGTAAAAAGATGTAGAGCATGCATAAGGGCTAATGGCGGGAATTTTGAACATTTATTATAAAAATAAGATATTTTTTATCCATACTGTCTTTTATTTTTATCCATTGTATCCTGGCGTGGCGTAGCGTATCTGTTTGTTATTCAAATGAACAAACCAACCAAAGTCTTGCTTAGTTACTTTATGTCGATAGAATTTTAGTATAGCAAAACTCCAAAAATTCGACCTTGGTGCATTGAAGTATCATAAAAAAAATGTTTTTAATGTAATGTCAAATTATACCATTTTAGAATTGTCAATACGAGTAACTAAGCAATTTTTTAAAGTTGTTGGCACAATCAGTTTAGTATTTATTTTTTTACACCACAGGCTATCGAAGTTAACTATTCGAAAAAGTTTTTGTAAAAAAATTACAAAACTTATTTTTTTACAGGATTTGCCAGCACTTTAAGAAATAATTTACCATTATGTTTGATGAATTATGTATCCACGAGTGATAAAAAAAACAGGACTTAAAAATGTCACAATTTGTAGGAATGGCATGCATTAAACTGAAGAAGGTCAATTTTTTTGAAAAAACTACTAAAAATACCGATATCACAAAAATGGTGGGACTTTTACTAGAAACATTTTTTGTATGTAGTAGGAAATGATTCGACCAATCCACAGGTGAAGGATTATCCTTCACTTTTTGGACACCCTGTATAATAAACATACAATATAAGACTCATTTAACCTATTATTGATAACATATAACTAGATATAAATTTAAAAGATATAACAGTGGGGACGACAAAACTGAATTGACAAAATATTGAATCGTAAGTCTGAATATACAGAATGCGAGTTTTTAATAGCTTTGGCCTCTAACTTGAGTTTGAAAAATAATTAATTTAAATTTAATTAAATGTTAAAACTCAAACTCATTTTTTTATTTTATTTATGTAGATGCTTAACACATGCTTTTAAATCGTCATTTTTTTCTACCTAGTACAAAGTCCCTGCCACGCGGGACTTGTACACTCAGCGTTACGGGAAGTGTAAAATGTTGTTTTATTGTTAATATTACATAACTAATGTGAACTCTTTATAAAATATATTTTGTATATTAAATTAATTTAATTTTATTAGTCAAGTATAAAAGCCACAGATGTAAGAAAGCACGTAAGCAAGCATGCATGCAAGTAAGCAAACATGCAAGTATGAAAGCAAGCAAGCATGAAGGCAGGCAAGCAAACATGCAAGCAAGCAGTCGATCTGTGGTTATTTTATCAATCAAACCTAACACGGCGAACCTAAATTATCCGAGTCGGGGTGCTCCGAATTCCCGAGCTCGCTTCGCTCGCTCCCACATCCTATTTAGAATCCGTGAGAATTTTGTATGTATTCTGAATAGTAGAATTTTCATAAAAAAGCCAGTAGAAAATAAAACTCTAGTAATTTCTCTGCTCAATCGGAGCATTATATCTAAAGTTATTATATCTTATGAATATTATATCTCGAGAATGTTATATGATAATAATATGTACCTATAATAAATGTTATATCAAACGATTTTATATAATGTAATCGTAAGAGGTTATAATTGTTCTATTCAACAAAATTATATCATCTGTTGGTATATCTCGTGATAATTATAGCATTTGAGCGTTATTGAAATGAAAATATATCTCCCGTTTTTATATAAAATGAGACGCACCCCAGAAATGTAAAATACTTGTACATTTTCTTTGAGATTATTGCTATTTTTAAAGATGCTGATTTAAAACTGGCTCGGTGGCTCAGTGGTTAGTGATCCTGACTACTGATCTGAGAGTTGTGGGTTCGATCCCCACCCAGGGCAAACATTTCTGTGATTAACAGATTTGTTTGTTCTGTGTCTGGGTGTATTATATCTATATATGTATGTATTTAAAATGTATATGTGTATGTATATCAGTCTCTGGTTCCCATAATACAGAGAATCCTAGTTTTGGACCTGATGACCGTGTGTGATTTGTCCCGGATGTTTATTATTATTTATTAAAAAACTCTTTTATACGAGGTTTTTTTAAAAAAATATTAATTAGATTGATTAAGAACAGAAAGGAGATCAAATCTACAAGATCTACAAGATCGCCGCGTGACTTGCAACCTGATAAAAAACGAAAATAAAAAAAACAAAACATTTTTAGCGCCATTTTCCCGCCCCCATTAAATACCAATGTTCTCCAATCAGTACTATTATACCAAATGTTGGGGATAATTGGTACTTTTAAATTGTGATAATGATGATGACTGTGTGTGATGATTGTGTACTGAGATATCACGTGTATTTATTTTTCGTTGAACGCGCGATTTTTAGAGTAATTTCCAAACGTCGGACTGTTGTTTTTAACTCTTCCCAAGGTTCGAGACTGCTTCAGGCAGTCAGAAACAACCTGAAACCTTAATGTCTGTGGAAATTTTTATCACGGTCCTCAATTTTCCAAACTTAAAGGAGACGTTTCACGGGACTATGGAGCTTGGACCTGGTCTGTGTACTAAACATCATAAATAAGTAATTAGAAACATAGTCTTTTCTAATTGTACATTTCCTTCGATTTACCTTCGTTGCGAGGTTCATCTAGTTTCTCAGATTTAACAATCGCAACACATAAATCACCCAAGATGGCGAAGCGAGCGCAATTTTGAGCATTTTACGTTAACTATATTTTGTACATACCATTGAAATTAATAATTTAGTTGTCCGACAAGTAACTCGAAAACCAGCTATTATGCCTGTAAAAGAGGCAAGGCATATCCGCAGATTTTAAAAATCGTACACCAATATCAGAAGTCAGAACAGAAGGGTGTTCAGTCAATCAGAGTCAGAGAAAGCATCTGAGGAATATGTGGATGAAGCCGTAATTTCTGAACGAGACCTACTATTGCAAGCTTCAGTGTTACCATTTATATTGTAAAAAGTGCTGACAAAACATTATGCTTGAACCACGCAACCCTGCTTCTAATATTTTTTTCATTATTTTTCCTAGAAAGCCTATATTTTTCTATATTTTTCGTACTACGTACATGTCCAGGCACAAAATGAAACGTGTCCTTACATTTAACCTATATTTAAAGATAATATTTTGTTCCAATAAAATACACGTGATTTTGGGTAGGGGATGGGGGGTAGTCAAAAACATCACCACGTATCACCAGGGACTTTTGTTAATGGACGGCCCCTAAGCTCTAAAGACCAAGGTATTGATTTTCATTTTTTTTTAATCTGGTATAACTCGAAAACCATAAACTTTTGCTGAACATGTTTGGTTATTTTGACGGTCTTGATCAAAATTGTCCACAGCCATTTGTTGCATTAGTTTTGAGACATCTGTATATTATTTTCTGCCATCTGTGGACATTAGGGGGAATCTCCTATATCGATGGGGGAAATACACGCCATCTAGCAGCGTTTATGTGATCTATCAAGGCAAACGCCATCTTGTGGAGTCTGTTTTAACTACGAAAGCATGTGTAGCATGGTAGTGCGTTCAGAAGGTACACTCTGACAGCAACCGTTCACTCTGAAAACAGGATAGCATAATATAAATCGCGTAAGTGTGAAAGAGAGGGCACAAAACGGTGGCTGTCAGAGTGCACCCTCGGAACGCGGCCTGGATGCATCAGGGATGCGAATCATGGCCCATGGCAAATTACTCTGTCTATTCTACTAAGTTATGATTGGTTGAATTATTTTATTAGTTTATATTGACCAATCGACATCAAGGATTCTCAACTTTTTCATGTACGTAAATGAAAACATGATGAAAACAGACGGAGTGTGTATTTTGATTCGAAAGAAGAATTTTTGTTCTGTGGTTATAATATCTTTTCGTTTTACAACGTCGTCGTCGTGTTAGGTATGTTTGACTACTCTGCAAGTTTAGAGTACGAAAGTGCATTTTTACTGTGTAGTGCAATAATAAAATGACAAAAACTGTGATTAGGAAGACTAATTTAGTGGTGTGAAACAAGTAAGTCAAACTTAGGAATCGTGTAAAGCGATGTGATACTTTCCTTGGCAGTGTTCTAAGATTGTGCATATCGCGAAGTTCCGGTGATAAAAATCGAGCAAAATGTCTTCGAAACCAGCTAACCAGAAGAGAAGGTAAGTTTCCTGGCCTAAAGTACATTTTACTTTCCTTCCTAATTCTACTGTAGATGATAGTGTGACAAGTTCACATAACCTTGATCATATTTTCCTGTTCTCCAAATCTGAGTGACCCACGACCGACTTTCTCTTCAATTCCTACAATTTTTCTCTGATTAGTGATTATATCATAAGCTGTGCATGATTTATTTTATCCATAGATCAGATCTCGAAGCTTATATTATAAACGTGGTAGAATATTCTACTGTGACAGCTGATTTAAAGATGATGACACTGAAATTAATTTAATTAAGTAAATACAAAGCAATGGTACAGGTCGCGCCAATCTTTAAGATCGCTGAAGGGTACTGACAGTGGGAAGTGTGCGTTCACTTGGAATCCTCATGCTCCAATTTTCTCGAATTGTCTAATAGTGCCCAAAGGAAAAAAAAATTGCTATTGTAGTTTCAGAGAAAATCGAGTTTTTCACTGAAGCTGTTAGCGGAATGTTTCGCTGGCAGCCTCATCTCTGGAACCAAGGAACTACTTCGAAATTTGAGCATGAGGATTCTATGTGAACGCACACTTCTCCCACTCAGTACCCTTCAGCGATCTTAAAGTTTGACGGGACCTGTATATTATACTTCAAGACTTACCTTAATTTAAAAGGGAGTGCACACTAAAAATTTGATCTGTGAGTAATTTATTTTATTTGAGTTAAGAATGGCTGCTTTTAAGCTTTTAAATGTTCCTGAGAACATTTCTGGGAGTAATTTTTATCCTGCAGTTGATAGCCTAATAAATATTTTAAGTGTAAAAGGGACGGACTGTTGTTAGCTAAATCCTTCGTGTACTTTATGGAAAAGGATCTGATTATAAATCTCACTCGTCTCTTAAACTGACTATGATTTGTTATCTCAGATTTTTTAAGAAAAAAAAACAGTGTAACTAAGTTTCAGCCATTCAGTATAATGGTTTACCAAAACCTCTGGGAATTAGTTTTATTAAATAACAGAGTTTGGTCATAGCTTAACTGCCCATGTAGGTTATGGCTGAGCCATGCTGAAATAAATGTAGACCCATGTCCCAGCATTGGGGGGCACTATTAAATTGATCATACATATTGATGGATATACAGGACAGTGTAGCCTGACCTGTTATTCGATTTTGCACAGACCACAGAACATTGGTACTCATGTACTTGATCTATAGGTACACACATGTACTTATTGCTATGAATATTTTTTAATTCAGTTGCCAACCAAAAGGATCCTGAGTGAGATAATCTTTGTGTAATAAATTATAATGCAGTATTTTTTTATATGCCCTTCAAAAGGCATTGGATATGTAATGAAATGCCGAGTTTGGCTTAGCAAATCAAATTCAATTATGTATTGTGATTTCTACAATAATTATAAAGTATGATAACTTCTTTGTTTTTGTCTGGTTTTTAACTCATATTGGTGCTTAATTTTTGAAAGCCCCCCCAGTACCCAGCTTTGACCATACATTTTTAATCACAAACTTTTTTTTTACACTATTTGTCAAACAAATCATAAAGATTAGAAAAACATCTTCTAAACATAAAAAACTAAACAGTCAATAGAGCACAAATTGCTTTTGCATGCAGAATGTGATACAACAGCAATTTTGCTATCCACTGATAAATAATAATGCACACAGAGTGCCTGCAGTGATTTCTGTTGTGTAATAAAAGCACTAATTTGCCAATGATCTACCTAAGTTTTGCAGTTTTTGTCTCGAACCCCTGAATCAAGGTAATTATTTTATGAATTAAAGAGTTGTTAGACCTAAAGTATCTAATAAATACTTAAAAACTCATAGCTATGAGTACCTGTATTTGCCTGGCTAGCTACCACTACACCACACCATCTAAGTCTTGTCGCCAAACATCAATAGGTATTAATAGCATTGATATGTTCCATCTGGTGGTACTGGATTGGTAAGCCCGCTTCTGTCTTTCAGCATCATCATTACTTACCATCAGGTGAGGTGATGCCAAGGGATTACCAATTGTGGATTTATAAAAAAAGTGTCAGTAAGTAAAAAAAAAAATATGGAAAATAATGGAAATAGGTATTACAACATAATAACGCACCGCAGATTGCGATAAACAAACAGGTATTTACGTAAATAGTTTATCATTGAATCAGACCTGTTTATTCTTTAAAATTATTGGCATATATGTATTCGCTTTCACCTAAACTCTAGCGCCAAGACCACTGAACGGATTTGGATGAAATTTGGGTTAGCCTGCCGATACAAAACAATATTGTTAATTTTGAAGTCTATCACTTGCTACTAATTATGAGTGTTTATTGCTGATTTAAGTTGAATGAAGTCAATTAGTATACATATGCCAGATGATGTTTATAGGATTCGCGAGAAAGTATGCACAGCGTGGCTGTACAATTTATTTATTGTTTTGTTTCTTATTCCTATCCAAGTGCGTTCAGTTGCGCACTGATCTACCTATATATTTTTTTACGATGACAAACGTCAAAAATCGCGTTCATTCATTCATTCTTCATTATGTAGTATAAAAATACTGCTCCGAGTGAAGTTAATGTACCGTTCAGTCAGAGCTGCAGCACAGGAAGTGAAGTGTTTTTATTGGACAAATGCGAAGTTTTTGCGACCTACAGACCGCGCTAAAGTCATACATACTGTAAAAAGTAAATAAAATCAAATGTCTAAGAAAATGATCAAAAAAATTTCATCATTCATACCTACATCATCATCAACTGATTTATTATCAATTAATTGAAATTGAAACTTTATAATTGTGCATTACCTAAATATTACCAAAGGTCGAAACATTTCTTTTATTTGCTTTTTTTGTAAGTGAAATCTTAGTTTTCTGATACGATGAATTGTACAGTAAATTAATATAATAAAAATTTATCCTCATGCATTTTATCATATGTTGTTTGATAATTAATTTTAATATAAGTAATATATGTAATAGATAGGATAAAGTTAAAATCAGAGATATTAGAGAAAAAATAAAACTAACAGACAACAAATAGAATAAAGAAATAAAAATGGAAATGGGCTGAACATATACAAAGAAGTGAAAACAAATGGACTAAAAAAGTTACAGTACAGAGTGGTACCCTAGAGACGGGAAAAGAAGCAGGGGGAGACAAAAAATAAGATGAGAAGATGACCTTAAAAAAATGTTAGGAATTACATGAAGTAGGACTGCAAGAAGGAGAGAAGAATGGAAGAGAATGGAGGAGTCCTTCCCCAAAAGGGCGGACTGAATATTATAGGATAAGCAATATATTAATTCGATGCATATATTTTTCAGTTATAAAAGGCTATTTTAAAGGTTATTTTTATTTATTTATTAATATTTAATCATCATCAGGGGAAGGACGTCCACTGCTGGACAAAGGCCTCTCCCAAGGATTTATACATCGCGCGAATATTTAATAAAAAAATAGATTATACTCGTAGAATAAATAATATAATTTGTTTTTTTTTTAATATTTTTTTACGTGAATGCACTTCACATATAAGAAAAAACTTTCTTTTCTCTTGTGTGTATGTGTTATGTTGGCTAACAGCCAACTTCATGCGCGGTCATGTTTGCGCATAAATTAGGTTAAACGAACAGATAGCCCGTGGATTGCTCTATAACCGTTGAGGAAAACGATCGAATATGTTTTTTTGAAACTTTAAAATTTGTGCGAAGTAAACATGAAAAAAAGTTTATAATTATTTTACGATATCAATTCGAGAGAGCAGGAGGTTGGCAGGCCCATTTGCTTAGGGACCCGCTAAATACATAAACTTTAAACAAAGAGATCAGCTCATATATTCCTTATCAGTGAACTTCTTCTATACACGCATTAATTGTACATTTGAGGTAACTGCACATATTATTATATTATAGCTACTACATTTTACATGAATTAATAAAATTAATTAAATACGACAAGCGTGTCGATTAGAGCAAAAGTCCCAATGAAGACTCCAAAGGATGCGTGCAACGCACGACCGGTTGACGTGGAAATCCTTGCCCAGGCCTTTGTTCAGCTAGCAGTAGACGTCTTTTGGCTGGTGATGATGACTAAAATGAATATAAAGTAGCTCAATCGAAATATTACCCTTCTGACGGGTTAGTTTATTAACATTTATAAATTCGTTAGATAGTAGCTATCTGCTACCACTACCACTGGATCTAACATGTCTGAGAATGATTTTCTGACCTTTTAATGCCTTTGATTGATCTTTGAATGATTTACCTTATTATAACTAACACGAGTCAATCAATATACACCTGATAACCGTCTGATAGGCGATTAAGACAGTGACTCCAAAGTTCAACCCTGCTGCAATCAGAGCTTGCTGTATCGAATAATAACATTTAATTCCATAAAATGTAACTTAAGGCGATCGGGAGTAATTTGGATGATATTTTATTTATACGATTTGTCAGGAAAAATCCAAACTGTGGATGTCATTATCGAGTACTTTATCACGTCTATGTCGAATTTGTTGTATAGCTACAAGTGTGACGTTATCTAATAATATGCTATATCAAGTTTTTGCTACCATGCCAGTATGAGCCGATAAGAAAGAGTATCTGTGGTGCTATCAGTCGTCCGCGAATCACAAACCCCGATGGTCTGTTTTGTTGTTAGTACCTTTGTTGGGATAGATCCAGCATGTTTGTGCACGGGGACTTGCCTCAGCAGTGTCCTGTCGTCGGGCCCTATGAGGACCAGGCATGGGGAGTGCAATGTCCATTCATGAATCAGTGGGAAACGCCAGTAGACAACACGTGTAGTTACAGTGTTCAGCCGGGACAGTGTTTCGATAGCTATTACACTCGGAACAATGACCAGTATTTTCAACAGCAACAGTACCAGCAGAGTCACGTCCAGGCTCCTATAATATCCAACTTGCCATGCCACCAGGCACCGCAGTGGGACTATAATAGCATGTGCTTCAATGTAAATGGTCAGCCGTGTCAGTATACAAACGTGGTGGATCTAGAAGACTTCATGTGAGTTCCATATGCTCTTACGTAACGCACTTTGATTTTAATAAACTGAGATTCTCAAATACGTAAAAAAATGAGATTGTCCCTACTCGTATATAACAAATATCTATTTTTCGTTGAGAATATTGTTTGAGTATAAACTACCATAATATTTAGCGGCTCGTCTTGCTCAGTGCGCCCACATGTTTAGAGATAAGCATCGCTGGATTGGAAGTCTTGTGATTTCTGTTTTTAAGAATATCCCGAAAATTGTTACGATCTTAACCTAAGCATAATAGCAATTGGGAACGCGCCAGATCGCAGTTCATCAGGTGATTAGACCACGTGATGGTGTAGCTTGTGAGATGTGAATGTCCTGTGTATTTACTAAGAAAAATGGAACACAGCAGTCCAGCTTCAGGAATTTTTATTTTAATATAAAAAAAAAGGCCAAATACGTAAATTATACTCGAATTAACCGTATCCGTAGCCTAGTGGCTAGTCCAGTCGCGTGGCTAGTCCAGTCGCTTCACATAAGGAGCTCGCGGGTTCGATTCCCGGCGGAGTCCAACTTTATAAGACTCTGTTTGGTAGGTGGTAGGGCATTTTCTGAGCCTGTCTGGCTAGCTACCACCATCTTATCTAAGTCTTGCCGCCAAAACATCAACGTTCACATGATGTGTTCCGGCATCAAGATAAGATAGCCAGTTCCCCATTGCGTTGGGGAATCTTGGTAAGCCCGCTTCCATCTTCGGCATCATATCACTTACCCTCAGGTGAGGTAATGTCAAGGGCTTACCAATTAAGGGTAAAAAAAAAGCATCGTACGATCACGCATGAAAAGAGTAATGACTGTGGGTGGAAGAAGCAAGTATGTATGTCGGAACAGGAGCGAAGGTGATCCGTGGTTTCGGTCTACTCCAATGGGAATAAGGCGTGAGTAATGTGTCTCTTTATTCAGTATCAGGGACTTGTATATTTTACGTCCTATGTTTCAAAGTTATTAATGGTCCAATAAGAAAATTTAATTGGTCATGTACCAGTGATAAAGATAACCTTAAGCGCACTGTGAGTCGCCTTATAAAGATACTTAACATGTAAATAGATGTGAAGTCGACGGATAATATTCAAGACAGGGTGTTTATTGTGTTATCTTATTGAATGTCAATATTATGAAAGATACTGTTGTAGTCAAGTTACACTTTTGTGCAAGTAAATCATACTTAGTTTGAACTATCTTATGTAGGTATGTAGTAGTGGATTTACCTCACTGGCAATTGTAACAACATTGTTGTGTAACCGGTTGGGACAGTCGCATCTAGCTGCAAACATAACTAAATCCTTTGGCAGTAAAGGATCAATTAATATTCAAAGCATTTTGTTTTTGATTTGATATTTATTTTTCATTTGGGTTTTCTCTATATGTACTATTCTGTTTGAGACGGATATTAGAACGAAATATTAGAATATAAAGTAATTGAACTTTAAAAGTAATATTTCTCACTTTAAAAAGCTTATAGGTTCAAAATTAATAGTTTGCACTGAAATTTCCGGAGCAGAGCATTGTCACGTCGATTACGCAATTTAACTGACTACAGAAACGGTCATAACCTGGATGGGTTTCACTGTTAGTAGAATTTTACCGTTTTCGTGCTTTGCAAAGCACGTTAAGCCGTTTGTGCCGGCTGCTATCGCTAGATGGCAGTCGTTAAACCGTGTCAGAGGCCTTATAGGCGTCTTGAAAACGGTTAGCTTCACCAATCCGGACTTAGCCCCCGTTTGTGGAGGAAAGACCCGTGCCCCTGCAATGAGGACGATATGAGTTGTTAACAACTTTAATTTTATGAATTTAATTTTGGTCCTCCTTAAAAATTAAGCAAAAAAAAATGTTCTGTGGTTGGGTTGTTCTTGTTTGTCCCCGTGAGCCTGTCCCAGCAGAACTTTTTAGTCTTTCGGCAAACTGGGAACAGAAAATCATAAGAAAATTAGCAACACGATACGGATAATTTAGGTTCAAAAGGGATAGGAGAGTCGAGCTTTAGGGCTGAGATTCGCCTCTTCATCATAATCTTCGTTGGTTTGATATAAAAATTAAAAATGCCACGGAAATGAGCCCCGCCCGACGGACCTACATTGGCTACTTCTTCGCTATATATACTTTTTTTACTGATTATAGTGCAAACATTAATTTTATTTTGGAAAGCTTTATTTTTTAAATCATTAATTTTGTGTTTGAACACATCCCAGTTAGTTGAGTTAGACTCGGACCTCAAAATCAAAATTTATATGGTCAATGGCACGGAACCTAAACAAATAATGTATTATAATCTTCAAAATGAAATATCTGACAATGTTGAATTGCAGCTCATATAAAACATGATAATCATATCACTGTTTGCAAAAAGATTTAATTTTAACACGACATTAACTAAAAAAAACAAAAGTATTTATTGGAACTTTAACAGGAAAACAATATTATTGTAAACGATAATAACTACATTAGTCGACGACTGTGCATGTAAGTATCGGTATAGAAGCTGAAGTAGAGACGGCATATGTATTATTGTAGCTTATCTAAAAGCCATCCGAACCACTTCAAGAGCCTGAAATTCGACCTCTACATGGTTGTTAGTTTCATAACAAAATGTTATGATCTAGGTTAGGCTAGCCTTGGTCTCCTCTACTTCACAGTCTATTGACTGTAATGAGGACCACAGAACATCGGCGACTGCTGACTTGATATTACTAAATACATTTAGGATTAGTTATAGTACTGACGGGCGATACATGTACTTATGACGAGCAATACTTAAATAGGATATTCGATGGTGTAGAGACAATCATTATAAGTGCAGATTTATAAAATTTACAGCAGAGCAGTTTGAAAATGACAAATGTTTGAAATGTTGGTATGAAAAAATAAATTCTGTAACTTATGTCAAATGGTATAATTATATAAACCCTTTTGTATTTTTTTTTCATGCCAACATTTAAAACATTAGACATTTTCAAACTGATCTGCTGTATAAAGACATAAGACTGTGATTGTGGTTTTGTTTTCAAAATCTTAACCCTGGGATAGATTAATAGGAGATGTAAAGGAAATACAGTCATTCCTAGATTATGGGCAGTGTCCACCTGTATACAGAGTGTAACACGAAAAATATTGAAAAAATCCGATCTACATCTTTTTTTTTTTTCATTTTCCCGTACTAAATCTGAATAGTTAATCAAGAATTTGTATGGGAAACTGAAAAACAAAGTTGTAAGTAGATCGGATTTTTTAAATTATTTTTTCCTGTATTGTACGAGTATACTTGATTCTGAGTAACCCCCTTAAGGGGGTTAATTTCAAACGCAATGTTTTTTAACACCAATATAGTAAATACTTATTTATACTGTTGTATAGTACATAGTAAGTACGATACAACGACGATTCAATCATAGTATGTTAGATCACATAGCGTCTTGATACTTTGTATCACGTCTCCAACGAGACTAATTGTTTAATAATTGCATTTAATAGGTTCAGCAGCAAAATTAACTAGTCTTTGAGGAAAACTACGCGATCTGGGATGTTTACCTGTACAACAGTTTATATTCGTTGGGAAAATAATTGTAACATTTTGCTTATTTTCAGCAAATGTTTTTTTTTAATTGGTTAGCCCTTAACATCATCACACCTGTAGTCACTCACTTCTAAAAAAATAACATTTTCTTCATTATTTATTTCCTGATTTCTGATGATTATGTTTATATAAACATTACTTCAGCCCTCTGACACATAAAATTCAATCTTTTAATACTTTCCTTACATCCTTCGCGGGTGTTACGGGAGTGCCTGTATTATTAAAGAAGAATATTGCAAAATTATCATAGGGTTGTTTCATGTCTGTTATTTACTAGTTACTGTAAACCTTCCCTCAACGGACACACCTTCAGTTCAGTGTCCACAACTATACATAATATAGAGTTTAAAAAGATACTGGCACAATTAAAACTGGGGATACGAGTACTACTGATCCGACCGAACAACTTTCTCCAAGACAATAATAGATACTTCGCGAAAAAATGGAGGTCTTGCCGTACCAAGACTAAGACTAACAAACTGAAAACTTTTCCCAAGGAACATGCACTGAATTCTCTTAAAAACATATTCTGCATACAAACTTGGCTGATAAGTCGATCAATTTTTATGAAAAGTCTAATAACAAATAGGGAAAGTTGTTAGAGCCACCACCAGCGCCTGTCCCAGCTCCGTTTCAATCAGCCAATTTTTTTCGTAACAAGCCCTATAAGGAGGAGGAGGATACGCAACTGATCTAGAAAGATGGTAATGTTTTTCAGCAGTATCCTTTTTAAGTTTCCTGGAGTAGTATTTATTCACTGTATATGTATGTACCCATCGTATGGATACAGATTCAAAAGCACACGTACGTACGTCACTACCCTCAATTGGCAACGGCTGCGACGCGATTATTTTTGCAATCACATCCAATTGTGACTCGCGCATTCGATGTGGTTAAGAGGACATGGCAAGGCATGATTGTATAATATACTTTGGACTTGAAAATTGAATTTAAGGTCTATGCTCTGTTTAAAATTTCTCCCATTTAGATTCCGCTTCTGCTTACTTCCCAGATCTGAATATATTACAGAGCTGTGTTGCGTATACTGGCCGATTTGTATCAAAGGTCGAAAAAGTTTGAGAGGAAAATTTAAAAATATAATTTATTTTGGGCAATATGTACTACTATAAAAAAGGAATGGCGATTTTTATGATTTCGCCAATGACAATACTAACTTAATAGAGATGAAGGAACGAGAAGATCAATTGGAATAATAAAATAAATAAAGTGAAATATTACAAGAATAAATAAAAAACTGAATTAAAGCTTAATGTTATAAGTCAAAATAAAATCGTTGATAATGTAGATGAAGGGAGAGGAGAGAACGCTAGTCACAAGAGAGATGAAAGATTACACAGATAGAAAAGATATCTTACTTTAAGACGCAAATATGTCTTGCACCATGTTTTTCAAATCAAATTATAAATATCTTAATCGAAAATAATTTACTTGGCTTAAATTGATACTAAGACATCCTTAAAGAATTATAATTTTTTTCATGGATTTTGAAAAATTGTTAGTACAAAATGTACAGTATTGAAGTAAAAAAGAATTGCTTACATAAAAATGTTACTCATTTTTAGCTTAAAAGTGAAAAGTCTTGGTAATCCCCACTTGATCCAAGAATTATAATTTGAATGAAACTATCGCAATCTATATAAATTAAGAACTACAGTAATCTTTCTTGGAGAATGCTGGCATTGTCAGATGAAAACATAATTTTTATAATATCATCGAGTTTGGCTTCATTCAAGATTTTTGAAGCTAGATCCAAAAATACCTATGTGTATTGCATCAAGAACTTAAACTTTCTTGTCTCAATATTACATTTATGTGTAGATTTTAAATTAAAACTGTATCATGTATTCGTTTTCCGGTTAAGAAACAGACACTCTTAAACGAAACAATTACATTCAAATCTTTCTTGCCAGTATGTAAGTGTTGCCATTATAAAAACTCTCCCTGAGTACCTGGTAAATTCAGCATATACGGTTGCAAATCTTCGTAAATATTTAGAATACTTTTTTATCCTTAATTGTAAAAAAGACTTACTTCTGAAAATACATTTAAAAACTTTGATTTTCCGAATATTTAAATTAATATTTGGTCGTCTATGGCAGACGATTTAGTCAGTGTTGCGGATGTACAGTAGTACACAAAAAATAAGGCACGTCGGTAATCTTCGTTCGCGCAGACAAGAACAAAACATCGACGGAAACACCCAAAACAATCAACGCACGGTGACAGCTCTCTGACAGCTGACAATTTCATTGAATCAGGCGCGAAATCAATCAGCCAATAGCGGCAGAGATTTTCGGAACGGGTAATAGCGGGTGACAATGAAGCTACTTGATTGGTCCATCAGTTTCCCGCGTAATTAAAATATTGTCTACTGCGCAGGTACATCGGCAAGCCTTATTAAATATGTATTACTGTACTGCTTTTGGCGACTATATAGCCCGATATGAGATCTGCATAGTCTACCACAGCTATGGTAGGGGAAGTTAGTGGAAGTCGACGGATTAGCAGCGGTTTGATGTCTGCGATTTCTCTTGTCGGTCAAAACCTCAAAAGAAGCTTCGTCGCACAAGTTGTCCACGCGTTTGCGCCATTTATCTCTCTCCTCAGTAAGATTTTCCCAGCCTTGGTGATCAATATTAAACGCTATCATGTCACGCTTCACACAGTCCTTGAAGCGCAATAGCGGTCTCCCAACGTTTCTTTGCGCGTGCGCAACTGCATAACTACAAGAGTATGATGAGTACGCAAGACTGATAAACACCCATCTTGGTCTTACTGTAAGATGTTTGTTGTCCCATACTCTTGCACTCAGCTACCCAAACGTGGTCGCTGCTTTGCTAATACGAATGTCGATCTCCACATCGAGCGAGAGATTGTTTGACACGGTGGATCCAAGGTACCAAGACTTGTCAGCAAAATAGCTTGCGGATTTTCACAACCTTGAAAAAGCACTACCGTCTTTTGGCATTAATGGACATGGAGAACAAAGCAACGGCTTGGGAAAATTTGTCCATGATACACTGGAGCTCGCTCGCCGTACTCGCAGTGAAGGCTGCATCGTCAGCAAACCAAAGGCTGTCAACGAAAAGATGTTCACGGTTCCTCTAAAATTTGAGTAGGGAGATATTAAAAAGCTTTCCGCCGGCCGTCGGATATAGGTGAATAGCTTGCTGGTCTTCGCCGAAAGCAGTTTTCAGAAGCATTGTTTGTTTGTGTTATTCTTTTGACTGTGCTTGTTTTTATTAAGTCATTTTTCTCTTTTTTTGTGTGTTGTTTGTTAAATAAATGTTTCTTTATCTTTAAGCATCGAAAATAAAATACCAAACAGGGTAGGAGCTAATACGCAGCCTTGATGAACACCTCTACGCATGTCGAACGGCTCAGATATTTCACCGTCAAAGACTGCTGTCTTGCTATGCCTTTCATTTCCGCGTGAAGCGATTTCATAAGGCTCAAGAATTTCCGTGGACACCTAATGCGTTCAATGGCAGGATACAAGCCCTCTCTGCTCACGGCGTCGAAGGCATTGTTGAGGTCCACGAACGCCATGAATAGCGGGGTTTTCTGCTCTCTATACTCCTCCTAGAACTGACGAAGTGTGAAAATCATGTCTACTGTGGAGCGCTGGGGGTGGAAACCGCACTGAACCTCAGGATAAACGTGTCCAGCAAGCTTTTGGAGCCATACTAAGAGATAGGACGTCCAAATAACTCTCCGACTATACTTAGAACAGAAATTCCACGGTGACAGTTACAATCGCCGCGGTCACCTTTCCATCTTGCCCCGTTTCCCAGCACTTGCACAGCAGATTGTGCAGGATTGGCAATAAGCACTCGAGATTTACTATATCGGCTGGGGTGCCGATACTGCCAGGACTCTTGCCGCGTTTCATCTGCTCAACAGCCTGGTATAGTTCCTCAATGGTAGGTTAGTCACCTAGCTCGATCCAGGTAGCCAATTTGGGCATACTTTCGACAGCCTCCGACAGTAGAGACTGGAATAGTGCTCTATCCAGCGTTCCATTTTGCGACGGTTGTCACTGATAACCGTGCCATCCACTTCCTTTAGAGGGGCTGTTTGTTTGGAAATAGGCTCTATAGCCCGCTTTATGCTTAGATTCCCGGTATCTGCACACGACTGTATCCAACGATAAAGCCCAGTCCAATACGCATTAGCATAGTAACGTATGCTTCGCTTTGGCCTATCGAAGCTCTTGCTGCGTATCGAGACCGGGGTTCATGCGGTGATTCAGAGCAGCTTTACGTTTTATGTCCAGCAAAGGTTATACATAAATGCTCAAGGTTTTCGGCAAACCAGTCCTGATTTCTTTTTTTCTGGTATCCGAAAGCCATACCTGCCGTGTCTGTTAGGAGTTTTCTAACTTTGTTCCACTCCTCTGTAACTGATGCGCTGTTTCACTTCTTACCATTTCCTCAAACTTTTGGACCTGCATGATTAAAGTTAAATTTCTTCCTGCCGGGTGGTTCGTACGAATGGATATTATTGTAAGTGAAACTGACGCTCTTCACCACCAAAGAGGTGAAGAGCGTCAAGAGCGACCAAGATCGGTGTCGCAATCGGCACCGTGAAAGTATCGCGTATGGAGAATCTCGCGGAAGTCCCTTTTCCTGGTAAGGGCTAGATCCAGTTGATGCCAGTGTCCTGAACGCGGGTGCTTCCAGTAAACTTTTCGCGATAATTTGCCTTTAAAGAAGGTATTGGTTATGCACAGCAGATGTTTAGAGCGAGATTCCAGTAAACGTCGCGTTGGCCGTTATCGTTGAGTTTGCCAACGCCGTGGTCACCAATATATTCAGGCCATGCTGAGTTATCTTGCTGAGTTATCGGGCATTGAAATCGGCCAAAATCAACAGGTGATCACTGGAATTCACGCCCAGTATCACGTCGGCCAGTTGGTCAAAGAACTGCTTTTTAGTTTTATCGGTTGATGTAAGTGTTGGAGCATAGGCGGATATTGTCGTGACAAAACTGCAACTGCTTTTTAAACCCAACACCATTACACGTTCCGATATGCCACGAGGGTGTTCGATGGACTTCAGTAAGTCGTTTCTGACAGCGAAGCCAACTCTGTGCTCACGCACGGCAGCGGGATCTTTGCCCTTCCAGAAAAATCTTCCACGTTTGCCACCTATGACATAAAAAAAAAATGTGTAAGAAGCCTCCTTCTAAAAAGATCCTTCGTCGAGGTCTCTTAAAAAGCGCAACAGGCGATGTTCAGTCTGGATTGTTCTGTGTCGATGACAGCAGTTTTCCGCAGATGTTCTGTACTGTCCTCGTTACCTCCACGTTGTTTGGAATTTTTGATTAAACAAATGTAAATTAATTATATATTTTTCCTTTTAATTCTCATAATAACTAAATTATTAAAGGTTAATGTTTTTTATTTATTAAACAATACCTGAATATTGACAGAGGTAAAAATTTTAACTACATATAATAACACATTTTCGCTGCGCCTGTTTTTAAATAGTAATCAAAAGCTCAAAATGATTAAGTGTTCAAAAATATGTTAAAAGAGCAAAATGTTAAAAGTGCAAATAGATCTACCGGATAATATCAAGAATGAGCCGAGCTCTGTCCATATGATTTTTCATTTTTTTTTTCACTAGCCTACACTATCCCACTGCTGAGCAAAGGCATCCCCTCGATTTCACCACGCATCTCTATCCCAAGCCACCTCCTTCCATTGATCGTCAAACCTGTCCCACTCATCAAACCATCTTCGCTTTTATCAGGATTTCGTTGAGTAAATTTTGGGTTAATGGTTTTACATTATGACGCTTACCTTCCACCATTCTGAAATTCACTCACAGTGATGATATATAGAGTCCTTATGATATACGTGAAAAAATTTTGACCACGGCTTCGAATCTTGAAACTGAACAACTTACCTCAAGGAACCTATATTCAATTCGCAAAAAATATTTTTGACTCGTCGTACTAATTGATCAACCAATCCGCCAATTTTGTATGAGAAGTCCAAAATTTTTTTGCGAACTGAGTATAGGTTCCTTGGGGAAAGTTGTTTAGTTTCATGAGTCACTATTATTACCAAATTTTCAAATGCACTTTTTAAACATCCTGTATGTTTAAAGCCTAGCTAGGAACTTTCGTTCTCGACATCTCCTTTGCCAAAATTTGTTCAGTAGATTCAGCTGCCGCGGGCAATGAACGATTTCTTCCTCATTCATACGTACATAGGGTATGAGATAACGTATAATAACCCATCCTTTTGGCTATGCCCTATGCTGGTAAAAAATAGAATTTTGAAGTCAAAATAAAAACTGGGTAAAATAAAGATAAAATAACTGGCAACCCTTTACTCTGCATCGCGCGCTTTTCGTCCGTCCAAGGCGGTAAACTTGATTTGTCATGTAATAGTTTGTTATTAGTTTAATAATTGATAGATTGAAGTGAATTGTGAATTGAAGAACCCTCACTGAAGAAAATGGATGAGACTTCTAAATACACTGCTTGCGTCGTGGGATACTCCCCAAGATGTAATTGAAAGATTTCGCGGTAAGTCCAGTTAATGATTAAAAAGCTACCTACTCCGCTGGTTACTGGTATGCTTAATATTTTTGATTTTCATCATTGGGCCCCTTTTTTACTCTACACCCTAACCAAGCTGTCGTATCTGCGGGGATGTGGCCTCCTGAGCTTTGAGACAGCTGTCCATCCACTTGCAGTGGAAGTTATGCAGTCATGCTTCTGCTCCACCTGCGTCCTAGCTCGTAAATTGTCCTGCTTATGATGTATTTGTCTTGCTCCAACGGAGATAGAACCATGCTATCAAGGCAGAACCACGAGCAGGACGAATACAGTATTAGCGCCATAAGACCCAGGTGGAGCAAGAGCATCATACTGCACGGACTGTGTTGCAGTGTCTGGACTGCACTTTTATACTCAAGTAAATTCCTGGTCATACATCCTGAGCTGAACCAATAACTTCGAAGAAACCGTTCCATCGTTATGTAGCTAGTTGTTAGTGCATCACTCCCCCTGGATGAAGCCAGGCTGTAGTCAAACCTGACTGCTGTATAGCGTATGACGGCCAATCATAATCATAAGCCATCAGCTGCTGCACAATATTTGACTTTTAAATTATCAAAAAAAAATGCTAAAAGTGATGAAACCTCTGAACTTGTGAGAATTTAATCAACTAAATTATATTAGTACAGTTAAACACAGCTCAATGTAAACCGTCTATCAACTATTTGACTTTATTAATGCAACTTATGTAATTTCAGATACATCAGAATATGTATTATGGCTGAATACAAATAACGAGCCTTGGGAAGAGGTGGTAACTAAATGAAAAAAAAAAAACTGAAATACCAATTCAAAACTTTCAACAGTTCACGAATAAAAATGTGAAAGGTCATTTATGTTGGTAATAAACACTATACAGGCGTTGTTACAAAATGTGTGTCTGAATATACAGAATACAGGATATTCTTAAACTGCTACTGTAGTGAAGGGGTTAGTATACCTACCCAGTTTGCATGCACCCTGTGATGACCAAAGATTTATACATCCATCAGGACTGATTATGTATGAAGAGTTTTAAATTTTGATTTTCTTTTGAACTATGATCAAACCCATGTAAGTTTAATAATGTTATTTCAGATTTATCTTTGTACAATGAACCGGTTTTGTTTTTTTACAAACATTGGGAACCTTTGTTTGTCAAGCTCCTAAAGTTGAAGCAAAGTCAACTTACAAATGAAAATGCATTACAAATATTGGAAACATTGAAGACCATGGTGAGAATCTAATATATTTTAAACTTTTTGATTCTCTTTTGTCTTTTCGTACTTTTGTCATTTCCTTTTTGTTGTTTTTTGTTTTGTTTTTATTTTTTAATATCGTCTACCTACCTACTTGGTAAATAATTATATAGATGAGGGAGCATGGAAGCCCTTGACAGTGCTACTTACGGTATTGCCAAGGGCTCCTTGTCTCAGGGTATTTTTTATTATATTCAATTTTATTGATTTCAGATAAAAATCACTCTTCAAATTACCCTGTATAACTGGACTACTTAGTTCCACCCCAGAGAAGACTGTCAGGAAAAATAAAATTTTCAAGTTCAGAATCTATAGAAGGACTCATTGTTCAAAAACATGTAAGCAATTTTTACCTGAATATTTAAAAATCTATTATAAATTCATACATACTATGCTCTTCTATTTTACGATTTGATTGAATTTAGATAATTTATCATATTATGGCTAATAAATTAATCGTTTTCAGAACGCTGGAGATCCACAATGTCATCAAAAAACAAAAGGAGAAATCTGGCAAATATGAGCTTCAGAGCACCACCGCAAAGGGATTCGACCTTCTTTTAAATTAATCATGTCTTTCATGTAAATTACCCAAAGCAACGTCACACTTGTACCCTATCGTACAAAATTTACGGTATTACGACTTGCTATGACATTATGCCAGCTCATGTTATATAAATCCTAAATCTGTAGGCAGTCATTTTTATTGTTAAGTCACTGTTGTCTGCACGCTTCCCTCATTAAGTTAGCGTATATTTATATTTGTTTTAATCTTAATCGTAATTTTATTTTGGACATTTACTTTAATTCAAAGCAGCTATCGAAATGCATTGTCCTGAGTATCAAAAGAAAATAAAAATGTTAAAAATACGCGTTACATCTAGAATCTTGATTTAGCTCATAAAATTAATAACTATGTATTACAATGTCCTATTGAGAACTGTAAAAGAACAAGGCAATAATAAGGTTGAAAAATAAGTGGAGCAACCATCTTTCTAAAAGTTTTTTGTAATATTTTTTTTCATCAAAACCAAAAATTTAAAGTCGATATCATTTTCATGCTACAAGTTACGAATCTGTGGCTATAATAACCATTTCAAAACATATCACGTCGAAATTAGTGATGAAGTAAAATCTCTATGTAATTGTTGTAACCAGTTGCCTATGTCACTAAGCTCAGTTGACGGAACAACAATTTATCTTTTTAATTTTAAGCTAACTGCTGGCTGTGGATTTGGTAGTCTTTGAATTGTATACTTTCGTAGATACTTACTTTGTTATGTTTATAGGTATAAGTTTTATTATTTTTGATAAATAAATAAAAAACTGGAACTTTTTAAGTACTTTTAACTATAAAATTATCGAGTCCTAGAAAAAATATAAGTGAAAGATTCTGTATTTGCCAAGTTGAAAGTGCTGATCATATAAACACGATAATTGTTGTGAAAAATAATTGTGTATTTTAAGACAGAGTGTTAATTTTGTTACAGACTTCCTATTTAGTAGTGATAATATCCAAAAAATAGAACAACTTCTTCTCACTCAACACTCTGCACAATAATCAACACACTAATTTTATAGTTTATAGTTATTTAGAGAAAATGTTATTTTATACAGGGTGTTAATTTGGTCGCAGACTTCCGATCTAGAGATTAAATTATTCAAAAAACTGAAGAACTTCGCAAAAAATACTTTTAACATAAACTAGTTGTACTAGCCGTCAAAGTTTGTGTTAAAAGTATTTTTTGAGAAGTTCTTCAGTTTTTGAATACTTTAATCCGTAGATCGGAAATCTGCGACCAAATTAACAGCCTGTATAAAATAAAATTTTCTTTAAATAATTATAAAATTTAATTGAAATATATGAATCTTTCATATCAAGTAATTTTCACTTTAATACAAAAGATTTAAAGATCTTAGCTTAAATAACAGATAATTATCTGAGAGTAATAGTCAATCTTACCATGAATCAGAAACATATTAAATCCAAGAAATAAAGTTATTGGTGTCATGTAGATAAATATTTGGACGGAAAATCATCGTAATCTTAGAAAAAGCCTTAAATTTCAATTGAACAAATATCATTTTTTAAATTTAGAATCAAAACCTCTTGATTCAAGAACGTCTGCTTCTCCATCTAAGTACCAACAAATGTTGAAACTAAAAATAATATATTTTAATCGAAGAACGTATCAAATTACACCTGATTGATAATTGTGTGATGTAAAATCGTTACGCTCTTGGAATGAGTAATATATTTTTTTTAAAAAGAGTCCACATGATATTGTTTCGAGTATTTAGTTGGTTCGTTTAAATGATAAACTTTGAAACATTTTGTGTCTTAATCCGAGTAATTTATTTTTTCCTTATATAGGAAACTGGAAATCTCTTGACTGAAATAAGTTTCTTTGATTGAAGAACTATTTTCGTTCTGTGTACTGGGGCGAGGGATGGAAGGTGGCAAAACAACATAAAGAGAAAAGCGTAAATTGCGGCAGATAAAGAAAATATGATCAATAGTTCCTTCATCTAAGCCCATTCACAGAGGGAGTTATCTCATGCCATCTCAGTCGTGTCATGTATAATATGTATCTGTCAGCCTTAAGATGAAGTTGTCAACCAAAATATCAAAACAATAACATCCCATATTAATGCACGAGCTCTTTAATTCAGATTTTTGATAGGTGTTATATTGACTCAGTCAAACTTCGAACTGGGGCTGCATTTGTTCATTCGACATTGGCCTAAATCTGGGTGGAGACAATGCTTACGTTCTCACACAGATGTATAACTGCGAGTTCTTTATCCGTCAATAACGCCCACTCATCCACTGTTTCTACGTCGCACAAAACAAATCAAGTGCTTCACAAAAATGAATTAAAATCCACTTCGTACTTTATTGATATGGCATAGATAGGGTTTATTAAAGCCTATTAAGAATCCTGTAAAGGCTGTAAAGGGAAGAATCTTGGGTAGGTTAGTATTTGGTACATAAAGTTTAGATGGTGGTGGTTTTTTATTAATTATTTACTATACGTAGAACAGTCGACGTAGCAAAGCAGTAGTCGTTGATGTCTTTTGTATGGCTGAGATATTTCACTTGATCTACGCTAGCAAAAAATTATATAATATAATTTATTTTGGGCAACATGTGCAATGCACTACTATAAAAAAAGGAATGGCGGTTTTTATGATTTCGCCAATGACAATACTAACTTAATAGAGATGAAGGAACGAGAAGATCGATTGTAATAATAAGATTAAAGTGAAATATTACAAGAAAAAATAAAAAACTGAATTAAAGCTTAATGTTATAAGTCAAAATAAAATCGCTGATAATGTAGATAAAGGGAGAGGAGAGACATTCACAGAGGGACTTATCTCATGCCATCTCAGTCGTGTCATGTATAATATGTATCTGTCAGCCTTAAGATGAAGTTGTCAACCAAAATATCAAAACAATAACATCCTATATTAATGCACGAGCTCTTAATTCAGATTTTTGATAGGTGTTATAATGACTCAGTCAAACTTCGAACTGGGGCTGCATTTGTTCATTCGACATTGGCCTAAATCTGGGTGGAGACAATGCTTACGTTCTCATACAGATGTATAACTGCGAGTTCTTTATCCGTCAATAACGCCCACTCATCCACTGTTTCTACGTCGCACAAAACAAATCAAGTGCTTCACAAAAATGAATTAAAATCCACTTCGTACTTTATTGATATGGCATAGATAGGGTTTATTAAAGCCTATTAAGAATCCTGTAAAGGCTGTAAAGGGAAGAATCTTGGGTAGGTTAGTATTTGGTACATAAAGTTTAGATGGTGGTATTTTTTTATTAATTATTTACTATACGTAGAACAGTCGACGTAGCAAAGCAGTAGTCGTTGATGTCTTTTGTATGGCTGAGATATTTCACTTGATCTACTACGCTAGTAAAAAATTACCAGAAGTAAAAAGTATTTAATTGCAGTTAAATCAAAATTGTGGAAATCCTTGGGGAAGGCCTTTGTCCAGCAGTGGACGTCTTTCGGCTGGTGATGATAAAATCAAAATTTATAAAAGCTACTACAAAAGTTGTCTTGGGCACTAAAACATCTCTACCCAAGCAGTCAGAACTCTGTACGTTTTCATTGAGTAGGTCCGTTTTTAATTTTTAATCGACATATTTTTGTTTGTGTATGTTACTCAATATGAACCTATTTTAATGATTATTTTTTATTCGTTAATGAGTACTACAGAGTGGTCCTATATTTTTTATTTTAAACATCGGTTTAGTAGTTTTTTAGCAATATATTGCTTGGTAATTTTGTTCTCATTATATTAGATATAAGTATAGTTACACATCGTTCAATAATCTCAAAAACCAGTGGTCTGAGTCATAAATTCATCTCGTAATAATATACGTATGCGTAAATACTTGAAAACATTCACTTCCGTTGTTCGTTCCTATATTTTTTTGTTTAAATTTGTCCTCAGTACGTTGCCGCTCACAGTACGTCTGTCCTTTTCTTACGTTAACCCGCCAGACTTGTTTGAGGCTTATTATGTTATTTATCGTTCTCATCACTACCAAATTAAGATTTGAATTTTTAAGTAGCGCGTTTTTGAGTACACAGCATATAGCATTTATGAGATTGATGCATTTGAGATTTCTAATACTAGATTTCACTTGATGACAACAGAACGGAGGTCTACCTGGAAAGAAGAAAATAATGAGTTGGACCACAAAACCTCCCAAAACAATGAGATTAACACATATAAAAATATCACAATACGCCAAAATCAGATAAAAATAAATGAATCTGTCTACAACCTAAAAGACACACACGGTGAAATTTACCAAAAAGTTGGCTAATATTACATGAAGTGTATTTACTCCTATATATTGCTTTAGTTTGTCTAAAACACTAGTTTAAACGTGTATTATGAAAAATAAAGCATAATTGATAAAATATTTGTAACAAAGTGAAAAACAGGAAAATAGAATTTTAACTCATAACTTCTGGGTCTCTTAAGAGACTAATAACATCGTTAGGATAGGACTTAACTTGTTTTATGGTAGATTTCTAGTTTATTAGATTAACCCATTAAGTAAAAACTTAATTATAATTAGAATGATATGCTGGGAATTGCTTGAAAATTGGGAAAATGATAATGAATATTTTCATATATTGTTAAGTTTTGTTCGATTTTGTTCAGGTGACGCAAGTAGACGCAGTCAAATTTAGTATTATATGAAAGCTACTGAAATGTTGTTTATAAATATGTTTGAAAAACGGGTTAAGTGCAGTTAAGTATAAACTTTTTTACTATGAGAAAGAAAAAAAAACACCTTGTGTTTAAATCAATGTCTTTACAATCGCAGGTAATGTAAACGTTTAAGCTATTTAGTAATAATGCATTTACCGGAACTAATGGAATCCATAATGTTTTAATCCTAATATTCGCTAAATAAAATATAATTAACGTTATTCAAACAAAAGCTCATAAAAAGTTCAAACGTTTTACAGATCACTAATAGGTGGCCTAATATGGCTTGTTGCTAATTTAGGTGCCTGCTTTTTAATCAGAGTAACTTCATTTTTATCAATTTTGTCCATAAATTACGTGAATTTCACCTGTGTGAGACAGTAAAAACTTCTCAATATCCCTCAATTCAACATCGCCAACCAATCTTCCTGAATTCGTTTAACACAAAATGAAGAAGTCGAGGAGTTTAAAAACACGATAAAATTGTTAAAATCTCATCTTTTTTCTGTCTTATAGATATGTAGTTATTAATTTACATAAAGGCATGTCGAATTGCCAACGATGTTAAAAAAATAGAGCAGGCCCATTAAACGCTGAGTTGGCATTGCTAAATTAACCCAACACGTTTTAGTATGTATCTGTCTATTTATACATACTCCGTTGAACTTGATACTGCTTGTTTCAATTCAACCGCCTCCGCGGTCTAGTAGCTAGTCTGCTTGCTTCACATCAGGAGGTCGCAGGTTTGATTCCCAGCGGGGTCCAACTTTGCAGGGCTCGGTTTGGTTGGTGGTAGGGCATTTTCTGAACCCGCCTGGCTAGCTACCATATTATCTCAATATTGCTGCCAAACATCAATGTTAATTACTTAATAACATTGATGTGTTTCGGAAGCATGGAGATAAGATAGCCAATTTCCCATTGAATCGTGGTAAGCCCGCTTCCATCTTCGGCATCATCATCGCTTACCACCAGGTGAGATGATGCCAAGGCTTACCAATTGTGGATTTCAAAAAAACCGCTTGATGGAAAAACCATTAAAATAAATTCATTGTTTAAGGACTTCTTTGTCAGGGATAAGCTCGTAAAGTCCCTTCACCACAGACTTGTATAGATTCGCAAATTCCTATAGACCATCACCAGTCCGGTCATCATATTAAGTTATGACGTCAGGTCGTCAGCAAATGCAGTTACCTCATTTAATTTCTATTACACTGTCCATAAATACGTAGAACGAGTATTTATGAAAAACACGCCAGACATAATATGCGGAGTCCCATAAAATATCTTATGAGTAAGTAACAACTTATGCTTATGAGTAAAAAGCTTTTGTTACCAATGGGTACTAAAATTACGTACCTACATCTTCTTTCCTATCATTTTCTACCGTCATCATCTGATCAGTCATCTGGCGAGTGTGCAAATATCCGTATCTCTGATTCTCATATCATATCTCAGCTTCAAGGCATTGCAGGCTTAAGTATTTGATATAAATTTCAACTTGATACGTCTAATACGCGTTCCTGAGAAAAAGGGTTGTGACAGACAGACAGACAGACAGACAGACAGACAGACAGACGGACGGACAACGAAGTAATCCTATAAGGGTTCCTTTTTTCATTTTGAGGTACGGAACGTTAAAAACAGTAGTTTTTCAAAATAACAATAGTAGGTACTTATAATTATTATATAAAAATACATTTTGGTCCACAGAAGAAATAAAGTTATTGTCGTATTATTAGTCAATACCGCTAAGACAAAAGCTTCAAGAATAATTATCAGAATGAGCTTATTTCCGACAATTTTATAATTTTGTTGTAAGCAACGCGGAAAACCTTTATAAATAACAAGCGAAGTGTGAACAGTGCTCTGTTATGTCCAAATAACCAAACCTTTTGTGTTCTTGTGAAAAAATAAAAACAATATATGAATCCGACTGACGGACTTAATTCCAAGCCAAGTAACTTTTAAAAATGAACCCAAAATTTGTATTGTCAACAGTCAACATTTTTATTTTTATCTAAGAAGGATTTGACGGGTGTCAAAAATGGTAGGAAAGAAAGAAAGAAAAAGCTTAGTTTCTGAGATGATTTAAAAAATGAATCCAAAAGTATTGTCAACATTTTAAAAAAATGTCTGAATGTGTGTGTATGTGTTTGTCCGTCCCGGGCTCTAGCGCCTAGACCACTGGACGGATTTGGATGAAATTTGGGTTAGGGCAATATTTTGTTAATATCTCCAGCCGTTTTTTATTTTTTTAATACCGCTATTTTTTAGGGTTGCCACCATAGTAAAAAAACACTTTTTTTTCTCATAAATGGCTAAGGATTTTGATGAAACTTTGTACAATAACATATTTTTATACAACCTAGTACATTAGACAGTTGGTTACTCTGGGAAAAATCTGGTTCTGATTTCTTCCATACAAAAATAAGTTTTTTGTTAATTTTGCTCAAAAATGGCTCTAACGATTTTGAAGAAACTTTGTACAATACCTACCTAATTTTTATACAACCTACGTAGTACATTAGGTAGTTGGTTACTCTGGGTAAAATCTGGTTCTGATACCTTCCATACAAAAATAAGTTTTTTGTTAATTTTACCCAAAAATAGCTATAACCATTTTAATGAAACATTGTACCTTTTAATAACTTTATACTAGGTAATAAATTATTCCGGGCCATATCAGGATAAGGTACCTCCCATACAAAACAAAATTTTTTTTAAAGTGTATCACTTGCTACTAATAATAAATGTTTATTGACTATTTATGTTAAGCGATGAAAATCCTGTGTATGCCAGATGATATATAAGGAATTCTCGAGAAAGTGTGCACAGCGTGGCTGTACAATTTATTTTCTGTTTATTTTACAAATAGTATATCTATTCGTATAAAAAGTCAACGAAACAATTTAGATTTTAACAGAGTCGTAAATAAATCAAAAGTTTTGCATTTTCATGAGTAGAAAATAACACACCTAGGTAGAGTAATCCGTACGCCATAATTTTCAGCATGGCAACACTGTTCACTGTACTCATAGTTTATCGTTTATAGTCTCGCTAGATAATGTCTTATTGATTGTACACCGCCGTCCATCATTGTTATCGATGCATCATTGTATGATTGTTGCTTTCTGTCTCTGTCTCTTCGACATTATTTGATCGATCACAAGTAATTTGAAAACCTATATATTGTTTATTGTTTGTTTTTTTTATTTTATCATTTTATCAGCAGCTATTTTATTTTGAATTTGGGGTATTTAAATAATTTTATAAACAGTTTATAAAAACATTATAGTTGTATACTGTGGGAGAGCGCCACCCGTTACTTTGTCCACGTATAGAAAGAACCATAAACAGACTGTCGTCCCTATTAGAAAAACAATTTTCTATCTAAACTTTAACACCTTATTTCAACTACTTAAAGATCGATAGTCTAAAAAACTATGGTTCCGATTCTAAAACGTGTATCTTGAAATTCTTGAAATATTTAGGCTGTTCTTTTGTCTAACAGTCAGTATGTGATTTTACCTCTAAGGCTACATGTACCTATAGCAGATAGTTATGCTAATTGCTATAATGTGATGTATTTTACATCACATGTACTATATCTACCAGTTTTACATATCTGTGTCATATTTACAATGTGTAAGTAAACATTTGTAACTGGTAGGCTTAACTTTCCTCCTTTGAATGCAAAGCCAAATATATGTATTTGAAAACGATCATTACCCATCAGTCAATTATTCGTTAACTAATGCACTTGACTGGTGACGTGTTTCCTTAACTATCCAAATTGGAGCAAACGATAAAATGGCCGTGCACTGCTCTAATGAGAAATTAATAGTATAAAATATTTTTCATTGCCCACCACTATACTAAGTGAGTTCGAGAAGAATTGTCTTGCGTCACGTATTTTTTTATTAAGTATTCTTTTTTAAAGTCCCTTTTAAGAAGGGAACGCGTGAAATTAAAATGTGTATACCAGGCATTCCCACTATTTTGGACGACAGAAATAAGCTTTGCGCAATCGGAAAGAGGTAAATATGACTTTAAGCTCTTCAGTGTTAAGAAATGTTTTTGCATGTGTTTAATTTAAGCCAACCATGCACAGAGCGTTTTAGTACTGATTCACTCTTCAAAGAAGAATTTATCGCTTATTTTTAACATCTTGTTCCTACATATCGTTGTATTTTCAGTTTTAATATTTTCGTTATGTTAAAGTACAAACAGACTACATTTGTTTATTGTTCTCGATAAGAAAAGCCTAAAATTATAAAATAATATAATTGGGTTTGATAGAATTGAATCTTTTTCCGGGGTGAAGACCGTTTTATAGCCTCTTGTTGTAGATAACTTACTCAATTATGTAAGTATTTTAACCATGGCGTCTTGCTGGGGCACGGGTAGAGACCAGACGGGAAGAGAGAAAGTACCAAGAACTTCCCGAACTGTGCAATTCTTTTTCAAAGTTAGGCCACATTTTAGATACGGGTACTAAGTCTAACGTATTTCGGTGGTTATAATTTTGTCATAATTACCTAAATTGAGCTTAAGTTCATTACACTAACAATGCTCTTAAGACATCGAACGAAGTATGAAGACTGGTATCGAGTGTAATTTGCTGTATTACGGTATTTTGTAGAGCTCTATAAATACTATAAAAATTTATAGTAACGTAAACTTCAACCCTTCTCCCTCGACCGTAAAATTTAAATAGCTACTGAACCGATTTTCATCAGACGCAGCATTATAAAACCTGCGTTGAAATAAATAAAACGCACCTATATGATTATAAATTGATTTGTTTGGAGCACAGAATACCTAATAGTACAAGTGTTTGGAGTCCAATTTTGAGGAGGATCACTTTTATGAAAACTGTCAATAAAAATATTTGCACCTATGTTAAAATTGCAAAAAACCTTCTTGCTTAGATTTTAATTATTAATTTGTATATTATTATATAGTATAAAAACGATATTATTTTATTATGACTTCATAGTAAATTTTTATATTTCAAACGTTAGAAGTGAACGTAGGTCGTTTTTGACAATTTATATTTTTAAAAGAAACTGATATCTAGCAGTCAACTACCGTTTATTCCAAAAAAAATATCTGAGAATAAGTAACCACTTTTCAAATATATATGTATTTTTTTTCACCAGGAACAATGAGAAGCGCAAGGAGAAGTCGCGCGTTGCGGCTCGGTGCCGGCGCACCAAAGAGATGCAGATCTTCACTGAGCTCACCGAAGCCTTGCCAGCCAGGAAGGAAGAAGTTGAACAGCTGGACAAAGCTTCTGTAATGCGTATGGCCATCTCCTTCTTGCGCGTTCGTGATGTTGTCTCCATGTGTAAGTCTATTCATAGTTTTGGAGAAGACTATTTATTGTATGCGAAGAAATACACGTTCTTCTAAATGGCTAGAAGCTTTTGCGTTAATCATGAGTCGTGACGATAGGTTAGAACATTGACCTGTTGACCTTGGAGCGTATGTTTTGTCAAGTATCCAGATACTTTGCCAGGCTTTGTCTGTAAGTTGCTTAGCAAAAAATCTTTGCACTGCACACGACTCGATAACCGCTTTATGATCTATAAGTAATGTCTTAACCGGTGGTAAATATGTCTTTGTAAGTTAGAGCTACAGTTCAATGTTCTGCTGCTGTTCTGCTGCAATGAGTCTCAACAAACCTACATAGGTCGCAGTTATCCATTAAGGACTATCTGAAGTCCTATTCCCCTCTTACGTGTCATATGAAAATAAAAATAAATGAACGATTTCATCACAAATGTTAATAATAGTAAAGGAAATAAGAAGTCACCTAAGCTAATTACCCAGTAGCTATAAAGTGCGTATAGATTTGCGGAAGTTTTGTGTATTTTTATTGCCCTTGATTGCTAATAAGGAATTGAAGGAAGGACTCGATGTTTCTAAACAATTTTAATAAAACGACGATCTATTTGAGAACGCAATTTTTCTGTATCCTGGAGCGGATTTTCTAATCTAAAGACTCCTTATAATTTCAGTTGTACTTTTTACAAGAAATGAAAAACAAAAAACATCCTTAACGTAATAAAACTCGTATTTTCAATCATATTAAAAAAGTATTACTATCAATCTTTTTTAAATCGTCAGCTTATTCTGCCAGTGTTAAACTCTGCCCAAATAGCAGAGATCTGCCACAAATGGTCACACTGCTACCAATCCTATCACGTCAGATTCATATCGCTCTCTGACGTCATTGCCATGCAAAAATGTTAACCCAATGTCAACATACTTTTCAGTGCCACAAGACGCAAAGGAAGCACCTCAGATCCAGAACCCAAAGGGCTTGGAGGAAGTGTCTTCAGAGCTGTCATACATGAAGGCTTTAGATGGCTTCGTCTTGGTGCTTTCCCAACAAGGTGACATTGTGTACTGCAGCGAAAACATTGCTGATCATCTTGGTGTTTCTCAGGTGAGATATAAAATATATTTTAATATGTTTTTTTAGATATGTAAGGCGTTTCTTTAATGGTAGTTACGTCGCAGTAGCATTCACGGTCGGATCTCTTGTGCTCCGGTGTGAGGAACATAGTTAGAAAAAATATTATTAGGTGTATCGGCGATTTTAGACATTAGTGTGGTCTGACATACTCCCAAACCCCAGACCAGGCCTTTTGAATTAATAAAGATTAGACAGCAAAAATCACCATCTATCACGTCAGTACTTATTAGATTGAAAGCAATGGGACAGTAAGTCTTATTAATATTTAGCTTACTTATATATAACTCGGCATTGTTAAAAGTTATTAAATAAAAATATAAAAAATACTTCGAAATGAGTAGGGCTAAGCAATAGGGAGTTAGCAACGTAGGTATACGTTTCCTCCCGCCCGTAGCTTAGGCACGATGCAAATGCAACGTACGTAGCTTCGGCGGCGCACGCGGTAACCACCTCTACATACAACATACCGCATGGCATGTCAGCTCAGCATGTAGGTCGCCGTGACGTCACGAGTGGCGAAGTGTGCGCGCTGCGCCGGCTGCAACTAAATTAACGAGTGCTTATTCATGGAAGAATTTATTAAACTTTGATACTAGCGATTCGTTCTATATGAAGTTAAACTGTTTACAATAGATTAATCCAACGTCGAGGTCGAATTGGATTAGGTAACAACGGTTGGTACGCAGTTTTGTTGTTCTGTGAAAATTCCGGCGTCCCACGTAAGACACGTTTTTTGTTGCGAACAGAGACATTCCTCCTTTTCTCTGGTTGCAAATCAATATGAACGAATACAATACTTATATTAACTAGTCAGTCTATGAATCGTTACAAAGTCGTCATGTCTCAAAGTCGGATAGCGTGGAAACCCTAAATAAATACTCATATTAGACGTCTTTTTACGAACAGTATCTCACAATCCGTATAAGTAATGTAGATTTTTAGATATAAAGCTGCCCGAATATCTTTAAAAAATCTCTAATTTTATTTATGTTATATTTTCTTGATATAGATATAGGAGCACTCTTATCAAATCTCAACCAAACCCTAGATATAAAGACGCAAATCATCAGGAAATAGTCAAATGATTTACTGCCTATCACCTAAACTCGTAAGAAAGGATTTTGTTACATATTGATCAGTGACCATCATTCAAAGTAGGTGGGTTCCGTTCCAGGTTTAAAATTAGATCCACGACATTTTGGAATGCGGACGTACTAACTACATAGGTACTCGACAAACTGAAATGAACTGCTCTCTATACGAGCAAAACTGAGAATCCTAGTTTCCTTTTGAATTGAGCTACGTATGCTGGATAATAAAATTCTCTTATAGCACAGGCCATACTTCATTCTGGAATATAGTACTTATCATATTGTTTTAACTTTTCTTGCATCGTACTTAGTAAATTATTTATTTTATCAATAATTTATGATAATTTGCAGATGGAAATCATGGGCCAGAGCGTGTTTGAATTCAGCCATCCCTGCGACCACGATGAGATCAGGGAGGCTCTTCGCTCCAGTGGTGGAGGACGGAGAGAACTGCTGCTGAGACTCAAGTGCACTCTTACTAGTAAGGGACGCAATGTGCACCTCAAGTCCGCCTCCTACAAGGTAACAAAACAAAGAAAACAACTGGTATTTCTCATATTGTAAGATTTCATTCGGCGTATTTTACCGTAAACGACAACCGTCGTTCTATTCCCGGCGAAGTACAACTTTGAAGGGCACGGTTTGATAGTGCATTTTCTCTCCCCCCCCCTGGCTAGCTAGGTACCACCATTTTAAGTCTGTTCGTCACAGATTAATGATAAGAGTATTGATGTGTACCGGCATGAAGATAGCCATTTCCTCATTGTTTTGGGGAATCTAGCTCGCTTCCATGTCCGGAATTATCATCACTTACGTACCGAGTGAGATGATGCCGCGGGCTAACCAGTTGTGAATAAAAAAAAACCCGAAACTAAAAAAGTTGTTACTTAAAAAAACTGGCACATGATGATCACATTTACTTAACGAATTCTGTCGCATTTGCCCTTGCGAGAATCATTAACGCAATGTGGAACTGGCTATCTTATCTCAATGCCCGAAACATTAAACAAAACGTTGTTAATATTGATGTTTTCAAATAATGTAATTTACCTAATGGTTTCAGATATAGGATCTCTTTCTATTCTATGAGTCAGGCTAACTTACTTGCTAAGCATTTCATTCTCACAAAGGTCAGTCCTGATTTGGATTTGTCCTGATTTCAGCATCTATTTATTGATTTATTTTTTACAAACCTGATGGTTTGTTTGTAGGTCAGTTGTACAGTAAATCCATTTCAATTGGCAATCCGGTCACGGTAATGATCCAAATTGATAAATATTGTATTTGTATAGTATTATGCATCAATGCTAGTGAGGCCGAGAGGGTAACGCAGGTTCTGGGCAGCCCTGCGTTTCCTTAATTCCGTCCCAGGCGGTGCAGTGTCTGTAGAGAGGTCTCTACAACCACGACGGCTATGCTGCGTGTCAACAACAAAAAAGTTGCCTCCGCCACTGACAGACACTGACTGATTCGTCTGCAAAAGACGTACAGGTCATTGATATATACATCAATACCAACATGATAATTTACGTATCAAGTACCTGGGCATGTTGACCTAAACCCGAAAACTGAGTCAAACAGATAATTGCGATACTCTGTTTTAAATTTTAAAGCACCAAAGCATATCTGCTGTCGGAGAAAGTAACTGTACCAAAATCGTAGGAATAGACGTATATTACAAGCTTGAAAGGTAGCTTTTATGACATGTATAAAATGGCATATTGAAATAACTTCAGTCTTCCGTAACTCATTCCAGTCCAGACTCATGCTAACAACCTCATAAAAGTAAACTTAGACTAAATGTTTTCTAGGAAAACTTAAATGAACATAGATTTAATGAGTCACTAATGTTATCCATAAATGTATAAGTCATAATTTAAAAATCCGTTATCTTTTTATTCATAATCATAATAACTATCTATAAAAATTTTAGCTATAATTTTAACATCAATAATTGTGTTAATTTTTTCTCGATACATTTTAGTATGGAAAAAATACCTAGATGATTTTACATAATATTTTTTTTCTCATAATCTCATAATCTCATAATCATAGGTTTGTATTGCTCTTCGAGAATTTTTATGTGTTCATCAAAACACGTAACATAGTTTTTTTATGAAAATTCACCGATGTTTCTTTTTTTCATACATTCCATGCTGTGTACTTTCCAAATCATAATATTTTCTATTCATAATGGTTTTATCCATAATTAGGATTTTATCTACACATAACATTCTTATCTTTAAATATCCACATTCATCCATAAATATCTATTTAAATCCATAATATTTTTTGTTAACAACCCATATGGTCCCCACTGCAGGGGTTCCATACTTCGGGAAGGTTAGGCCATACTCCACACACGGGGGCCAAGTCCGGATTGGTGGAGGTTGTGGGGCTAGTGTCCAATCCCAGTGTCAGAATTTTTCAAGCCGCCTATAAAGCCTCTAACATGGCTTAACGACTGCCATCTAGTGATAACAGCTGGCACCAACGGCTTAACGTGCCATGCGAAGCACGGAAACGGTCGAGATAAATGCCACTAACAATAGTCAAACCCATCCAGGTTATGACCGTGTCTGTAGTCAGTTAACCTGCGTGATCGTCGTGACCACGCAAGCCGCACTGACCCACGACCGCGATAATAATATATTTTTTACCTATATTTTACTCAATCGTAATTGTTATTACAAATATTTGTTAATCATTTGAGGTAAAATTTGAGGTACAAGCATGCAAGCAAGCAAGCATACAAACCATCATGCAAGCAAACATACCAACAAGCATGCAAATAAGCATGCAAGCAAGCAGTCAGTCAAAGGAGTTGGGGCTCCTTTTCTATGGTTCACCATCACTATGACTGTTAAGGGAGGCGAGCTAATCTAACGACACCTTGCACTCCAAAAACATTCACGCCGATATACATTTACTCTAAAAACATCTGCTAAGTCAGTTGGTAAAGAAAACGAATAATAATATAGTGGCTTAAAGGAGAATGATTAATTTTGTATGGGTGCCCAATGCACTGTAGCTTTATTAACGATGTTGGTCTTTGTTGCCCTCATGGAGTAGTTTAATTTATCCTAAGATAGTATACTATAAATTCACTTAAGGAAAAAAATATGTATGTTGAAATATGAACTGATTTTCGTAAGAATTAAATATTTTTTCCAGGAATGTACGATTGTCCTTTTTTATGTTGCTTACGTATACAAATAAAACACCACCATACCGTCCCCACCAGCGGGGTACGGGTCTCTTCCCATTGCTCAGAGACCATACTCCACAAACAGGGGCCAAGTCCGAATTGGTACGGGGGCCTAGCCGATTCTTAAATTCGCCTAAATCTATCTATTAATTTTAAAGAAATTTGGATTCGTAGTTTTTATAGGATACAAGTTTCTATAATGGCCCTAAAAAGCCTGAGCACTGAATAAATGTCATGGCAGTACAAAAATGTTATTTTTCTCCAGGTGATCCATGTTACCGGCCACATGTTGACTCCTGCTAGCGATAAAAACAAGGCTCAAGTAAGCAACAACAACAATGACGACAAAAATGAAGAAGACAAAACCAAGACAGCCTCCTTGGTTGCCGTGGGCAGGCCAATACCGCACCCGTCGAATATCGAGATACCCTTGGACAGCAAGACTTTCCTCTCCAAACACAGTCTCGACATGAAGTTCACTTACACTGATGAAGCGTAAGTACATATATAATACGAATTGGCATTTTTATTTGACCGTAGATACTCACTAGTCACTAGAACGTGGATTTGATTTCTTACGATAAAGGGTCAAATGGCTTTTAAGATCGAGGCCAATGACTCGTGTTTGTGACTTTTGCTCCTGCTTTGACATTTTTACCTACAATTCCTGTTAACATATAAGGTTGACTGGAAGAGATCCCGTAAGGGATAAGTCCGCCATTGTATATTACTCCTGTTAAAGTTATGTACATATTTTATTTTATCAATAGTTTACAAACAAACAAACAGACTCGTTAATGATGACTGACAGGTTTGGTCAATATGTTTTTAATGCTTTGAGGCCTAGTAATTTAACCTTGATACATACCAAACAACGTATGGAATAAAAAATATCACAAACTTTCATGGTTCCAAATCTGAGGGTTCAAATCACGATAGGGTAGTTCTTCGCAGCGAGGAGTTTTAGTTTTTAAACATACCAAAAGATGGCATTGTAATGTCATCCACTTATTACCTTACAAAATTAAGATAGCTCCGACGTCCAGACAGAAACCTTTCTCCTCGCGTTCTCCTAAACACGGCCGCGTTATATCAACAAAAATATCACCTTCAAATGTATTTTGTAGGTTAAACATGATGCGAATTGTCGGTTTTGTACACAGTATGCGATAAGTAGGAGTGGCGTCAGGTATCGATTGAAAGGAAGTGCTGTGCAGTGTTTAAGTGATATCGAAAGGTTAAAGTGTCTAGGAAAATAAATTGAGTGATTCCTGTGACTTGATTGGGATGGCGGGCGGTTTAAAACTTGCTCCTGTAAGTATTGTCACTACTGGGATGATAGCAAACTTTCTTTAATGTATCTAGTGATTCTCTAAATTGTCTAAATCATATGTTGTTATTACCATAGCATTGTAATTTAATAGTGGTAGGTCATTCAAGGTTAACCATGAGTTATGCCGGTAAACATAACCTAAGCATGGGAGTGGGGTCACATTGGTGGATGACCTTTGTCATCAAGGACTTTCGTCATTTTCTCTTCCAGCTGTTTTGTGTACCGACAAAGCTTTAATGAGATTTAGTTTAGAATATGATTTGAACACTTTGAACTATGTTTACTTTGTTATGAAACTTTTACTTATTATTTTTCATAGGTAGTTACTTGTGTATAAATAGGTGCGAGCTTTTTTTATACAGGGTGAAATTAAAATCGATACAAATTTTAATTTTGGGTTTTGCTCATGAAATTGAACCACTTTCTCTAAGGAACTAATTCAATCAGAGGAAAAAAAATGTCTCTTCATACAAATCGATGAGCTGAGCAAACTTTGTATGGAAAGTCATTTTTTTAACAATATTATAACGCAAATTATTACAATTGTATGCATTAATTTTACGAAGTGCATAATGTAATCTAAAAATTGAGATTTTAAAAATAATATGAGTACTTTATTTATAAATACATATGTTACTGCCCTTGCCAGACAATATCAATAATTATAATAGGTGATAGGCATGTCCATCCTAGATATTCCTTATTATAAATTAGAGGATATTTTGTAAGCAATATTTATTTTATTGTTGTAGTTTGCTGAACACCCTTGGCTTCGAACCGGAGGACTTGGTAGGGAGGTCACTGTACGACTTCCACCATGCTGGAGACAGTGCTGCTTTGGTCCAGCAGTTCAAATCCTGTAAGTACATTCAAAATCTTCCTGTATGAGCAAGTCTAATTTCTGGCAAAGACTTATTATTCAGTCATCAAGATTCCTCTTTTATAGTACTCTGAACGCCCTCTCTTAGAGATTTAAAAAACTTATTGTAACTCATGAAAATGTCACGCCGCTACGCTGGGTGTGCCGCGTTGTTCCGTACTGCGTTGCAGATGGTGGTAGTGTTATTGAAGGCAAAATGTAGATGGCAGCACCTGTCATGATTGATGAGTCAACCACCTACCTGTAGGATTCATTTGAGACTGAATTACGTCGGATATTGTTTACATAATTTATGTTTCGTAACAAACGACCTTTTCATAGTGCTAGATTACGGTGATAAGATTGGATGGCTCTGGGACGGCTCGTGTATGATCTAAGGTTGTTCATCAATACCAGAGTTCATTTCTGGAACAAGTAGGTAGGATATGATATCCAGAAAACACATAGGGTGTAAATGAGTACGCTTAAAATGTTAAGATGTCTTTCAATATTTGCTCCTAATAAAAGAAAATGTTTTTATAAATTATTTTGGGGGGTATTGCCGTAATCACAACGCCTCCCACTCGGTGGACCGAAGACCCGGTGAAGGTTTCGGGAAGCTGCTGGATGTTGACAGCGCAGAACTGGTCGGTGTGGAAATCCTTGAGGGAGGCATATGTCCAGCACTTTTGGGCTGATTACTCGTATGATGATGAAAAAGAAAATAATTTATTTGCAAAAAAGAAATATAGAGATCAAGTGAAAATCGTCTCCTGCATAAACTTCAAACTTTTTGTTTGTTTACTTTAATTTGCAACTTAAAATACAAGTTATCCAAAGAAATAGCCACCAAAGAAATACTTCCCACGAATATAACCCAGTAGACCCAGTAGTTTTTGATTGATAGCCGTTATCTATACTCGTCAGACCTTGTCAGAGCCCTTCTCGAATTCGTCGGTTATCTCGAGCTTGCAGCCGTAGTGTATTATTTTCGGTTCCACTGCACTGCTGTAGATTGGCAAAATGCCACGTCATTCAATATATTATATAACACGTTATATCACGAGATTATGAATCACGAGATCTAGCCCGATGATAAGCTTGAGACTATTTACTAATAGGCGTTAGGACATCATCACCGAACATTTTTTCCCAAGCGTTAGTAAGAGCAATTAATTATATTCATTGCTTTTAAAATTTATAGCCAGTTCATATCATCGTGGTCCATATACTGTAGGTCTTTTTCCTCTATTCGACGGCTTGCCGGCTGCAAGGCACTTTTTTTAGAGGCCTTATACCGTAAACGTAAATTCACAGTTGTAACCCCGTTCGCAGCAATGAAATAAAACTTCTTTGCCTATACTATTACGGTAGCGATACAGGAGTGAGTTGCTCTGAGCGACACACTTTTCCGCATTTGTGGCACGGATTGTTGCCGCTTTGATGGCACTTTCCCTCTTAACAGTCAGTACTTTGCATCAGGCCTGTTCGTGAGTTTTGCGCCCCTTATCCACATAAAGCCACTTGCTAAAGACACTAGATATTAAAAATAGATATATGTATTATAAAGATTTCTTTTTTATCATCGGCAATATCGTCATTCGTCACCAGATGGATGTATGTATGTATGGCTTGACAGTTGACAAAAAAAAACCAGTTTAGACATCTTATTTATATTTCCAATCTATACCCACTCAGTGTATATTTATAGTCGAAAGATTTTAGCCAGTTAACAGCCAGATGTCAACGAGAAATCCACATAAACCATATTGTCTGGCATACCGTTTATTAGCCATCATCATAAAAGATATCAAAGTTCAATTAAAAAAAACGTACTATCAAAAGCTTTGGAAAAATATGTAATGTGAAAAATACTCCGCGTAAAGCTTTAGTCGGACGGACGGACAGTAAGGTTTCGTCAGGGAATCTGGTACTATAGTGAAGGGTGCCTTGTGCCTCCTATCCCACTCGGTTTTATAGTTTTTGACACAATATTTTCCAATCGCCAGAAATTTACTGATTGTACTGCGACATAGACATTGTTCTTGAAAAAATGTTGTTTGTGTCTGACAGGTGTGAAATTACTAATGCGTCAATTCTCAAAACGTTATATTTATTTTGCTAACATAATAAGCCGGACCTGTTTCACTTATTATTTTCAAAAATCTGAGTCTGAAAGTGCAAAATGAAAACATATGTAGAACTAATTAGTATTACTATATGTTTTGTTTTACATTGTAGCAAAATTGGTGTAGAACCCGTTAACGGGGGATTCTACTCATCGTACTGAACAAATTTTGTTCTACGACTTTGCTCAAATCACAAAAAAAAAAATTAGACATTAAAAGAGTCCAAAATTTTTTTTTGCGATTTGACCAAAGTCCGAACAAAAGTTGTTCAGTGCGATGAGTAGAATCCTCAGTTAACGGGTCCTAAACCAATTTTGTTACAGCCTGTATAGTTTGTTAACTATGATCTTTCCCAATAAAGAAAACGCATAAGTCAGGCATAAGCCTTAATTTTATCGTAGTCGAGGTACTGGGAAACATCTGGCTCTTTATCTCAGCCCTGCTACTAACAACCTAATTTTGTTGGATCTTAAAACAAGTAGTTGCTCGTTTAAGTACCCGCATAACAAACAGACACCATCTTCTGACGGAGCATAAAAGATGACTACCCTTTTAGTACTTCAATAATGAGGTCTTAAACGTTATGTTCGCGGTTCTCGCCATTTTTGTTCTAAATGGCAGGCAGGGAACTATAACAGGCAGTTATAGTTGGTTATATCCTAGTTGTACCATTGCTACTGTTATCGTACATCCATCTTAGGTAGACCACGGGAAAATATACATATTTACAAAATATTCCATTTAACATTTGGACAAAATATGTTGTCTTTGGGGAAAATTGGGAGACGTCGCGGGAGAGATTTGAAATACCGTAAACTACCTACCTTTATTTTTACCATACTGCCCGAGAGGGGTCCCGTACGTAGAAGCGAATGACGCTGTGGCGAAAAAAAAATCAATGTGGTACGCTGGAGTGAAAAGCCATTGGAGCGAATGACACTGCAGCGACTGACGCTGAAGGGAAAAAAAATAAATTTTATATTAATTTGAAAACTTAAAGGTAAGGTAAAAATAATGATAAGACGTAGACATAAAATGTCAATTAAATAAATAAAATATCTCGGGACAAATCACATTCGGTTATCTGGCCCCAAAGTCAAATGATGATCTACGATTATACAGGCTGTAACAACATTTTTTAGGACCCGTTAACTGGGGATTCTACTCATCGTACTGAACAACTTTTGTTCTACGACTTCGCTCAAATCGAAAAAAAAAATGTTGGACTCTCCATAAAAAAAATGGCAAAACAGATGAACAATTTGTACGAAATGTCCAAAATTTATTTTGTGATCTAAGTAAAAACGTAGAACAAAAGTTGTTCAGTGCGATGAGTAGAATCTCCAGTTAACGGGTCCTACACCAATTTTGTTACACTCTGTATATACTTTTTAATACATACGTGTATAGATATAATATACCCAGACACAGAGAAAACAAACCTGCTCATCACAGAAATGTTTGCCCTGGGTGGGGATTGAACCCACGACTTTTGGATCAGTAGTCAGGAGCACTAACCACGGAGTCAGTCAAAAATATTACGAGATTGTTTCATTTTTTTATTTCTCCTTGTATAAAATTAACAAAATTAGTTGCAACTACTTAAACTGTGACTTAAAATTAAAACTGAACAACTTTCAACGTACGTAACGTAGGGAAAACAACGTATTTACTTCCCATACTAAACTGACAAAAAAATCTTGGCGAATTAATGCAGAGTTCTTTGGGGAAAGTTGTTCAGTTTCGTGAGTGGAAGCCCCAGTTTAAATAGTTCCCTGATTTTGTTAAAACTTTTATGTATTATTGTATTTCCTAAAACTTGTCTGTTAAGCATAGAAAGGTTTTCACTTATGTATGTGCTGTATCTTTGTGTTTTCCATTTTCCATTACAATACCTAAGTACATAATATACAGGGTGTAACAGAAAAGTGGGATAATACTTCAAGGTTGGCTTTTACCCATCAAACTGAACAACTTTTGTTCTACAACTTTGTTGATATCGCAAAAAAAAATTCAGACTTTTCATACAAACATGGTTCGCCAGCTGATCAATTTGTATGAGAAGTCCAAAAAAATTGTTGCAATTTGAACAAAGTTGTACAACAAAAGTTGTTCAGTTTGATGGGTAAAAGCCAACCTTGAAGTATTATCACACCTTTCGGTTACACCCTGTATTTGCTTGGACTACAACCAACCCTCGAATGACATTGCGAGACTTGTATTTAACTGTATGAAATTACTTTTGTATGTTGTCTTTAAATGATGGTCGACCCTTAATAAATATTTTTTTACTTACCCGCATTTTTGATTGACGAACTTCAAATTTGTTAGATTTGTGGAATTTCTCACTTCAGCCATACCTAACTATGTTTAATTATACATACATATTTGTTTAATTCAGAGATTTCAATAACTTTTTACTCTGAGGTTTAATTAATTAATATAAAATATGTTTTTTACATATTTTGTGTCTGCGTCCTATCATTATTTTAACCTTACCTGTGAGTTTTCAAATTAGTGTAAAAAGGTATAAAATGTTACATGTCAAGAAAAAAAAATCCACCAAAAGACTTCGTTATTTAAATAGCCCACCCCTAGACGTTCCCGATGGAATTAGTGTACAATTTTTATTTTTTTTCGTTACAAAGTTAGTCGCTGCAGCGACATTTGCTTCTGCGTCATTCGCTCCAGTGGCTTTTCACTCCAGCGTACTACATTGAAATTTTTTCGCCACAGCGTCATTCGCTTTTACTTACGGGACCCTCCCGAGGGGGTATATATGTACGTTTCATTGTTATTGCCTAGCTTCTTGGGATTTTGAATCGCGAGTTGTCGTAAGATTCGTCTTAATGTCCAAATTGACATGGATACCATAGGTCGTAGTTAAATCGGGTTTATTTTTTTGGTAAAAATATATGATGACTGGGACTCGCTCCATCGATCCTTTTTTTTGTTCATTCATTAACACGAATAATTTATAGTGTAGTGCATTGATATCACAAGTCCGACTTCAACTTATATTATGAAAGACCTATGGGGGTATTAGGAATGAATTAAATATTTAAATCCAGCATGAAAAAGGCCTGTTTACTACGTACCTAGCTACAAGTATTTCTTGTTGGTATTATTTATTGTCTAGTTAAAGCCAGCTATAGCCAGTTTTCCAGCTGTAAATTAATTTGTGGATTATTTCAGCTTTGTTGTATTGTTGTACCTGTATTTTATATCTTATGACGTTATAAATTCTTATATTGACCGTTTGTAAACATTTTGTAAGTACAGTTGCAATATCGCATCAGATCGTAACAAAATAAGAGTTCTTTCATTTTGACATGCAGAATTAACGGTCACGTCCGCTTAAAGGAAAGGCCTTTAATATCATGTAATATAAGTCGCTCCAGTGATTTTCTTTCGGGTAGCTTTTTCACGTCGCGATGCTAGCATAAAATTTATATGAAAATGTAGGTACTTTATCTGTGTAAGCCTTTCTCCAATAAACTTTCAAATATCTGTGTGTCAAATATCATGGACACAGTGGACCGTGGAGTCAGTGGTTCAGACACGTGAAACATTTTTGTTGCATTTTAATTGTTACAATATTAATATGTGCTTACATTACGTGTCGCTTTTAAAATGACGCCGCAGATTGTGTCTACCGTTATAAAGACGATTTTTTTTGTTTGATTGTTGGTCATTCACTCACGGTACAGCTTTTAACATAGAAAACGTTTTGGTTTAAGTTGCTGTAGGTCACCACTTATCTATTGACATGAAAAGAATAAGAAGAACGTAGAAAAGCTACATACATACATACATTGACTATACAGTAATACCCCGCTTTACGCGAGGGATACGTTCCGCAAAAATTCGCGTTAAGTGAAATTCGCGTATAAGGGGGTCACGTTTAATCATAACCAAAAGTCATAACAAAATGCAAATCAATACTTTAATTCTAAAACCACATTGTGTAGCGTTACATTATACATTTTTTTTACGGAAAAATGTATCTATTGTCTTCTGGGTTGCGTTTCGTTTACGATCTTGTAAAATATTTTCATAACACGCGACACTGCTTTTTACTGATTGACACACTGTTAAAACACGGTCATCATCACTGTCTATGCTCTGCAATATGTCCAAACCTGAATAAATCTTTGAAAGAGCATTTTGTATTGCACTTGAAGATAAAACTCTCTCTTCTACTTGTTCCTCCTCACTATTGAAAGGATTATTCTGTAACTCGATTAAATCTTCGTTGCTGAGAGGTTCGTCATCCATCGCTATAAGATTTTCGAGATCTTCTACTGTGACACCTTCCAGTTCAGAGCCTTCAATCATTGTAGCAATGTCTTCAAGCACTTGTCTCTGCATCTGAACACTTCTCCTAGGTGCTTCCACTACATCAGGCCAAAGATTACGCCACACACCATTCATGCAACTTTTTTTAACTTCATTCCAGGCCTGGTCTATGTTGTGTATTGCCTTCATGATGTTGTATGATTTCCACCACTCTCGCATAGACTGTCTTCCTTCGCCGTCAGTTTCATGAATCAGCTGGCTAAATGTGCGGCGATGGTAATAAGCTTTGAAGTTTGCTATTGCTCCCTGGTCCATAGGTTGTAATATTGACGTAGTGTTTGGTGGAAGGAACTTTACGTACACTTTTAAGTCTCTGGGCGTATCTAAAACGGTTGGATGTCCTGGGGCATTGTCTAAGAGTAGTATAACTCTACGTTCAAGTCCGTTTCTGTCACAGTAGGATTTGACTGAGGGGCAAAAACTGTTAGAATACCAATCTTGAAAAACTTCTCGTGTAACCCACGCCTTTCGGTTGGATCGCCACACAACTGGTAGGCTTGCTTTATTAGTACCTCGCATTGCTCGGGGTGTTTCTGATTGATACACCAGTAAAGGTTTAAGCTTAAAATCACCAGTGGCATTACCACCCAGCAGTAAAGTCAATCTATCTTTCGCGACTTTGAAACCGCTAGCTTGACGTTCTTCTTTAGATATGAAAGTTTTAGAAGGCATTTTTTTCCAGTAAAGCCCGGTCTCATCAACGTTGAAAATGACACAGGCAGGAATTTTTTTTCGTGCTACAAACTCTTGAAACTCGTCTGGAAACTCTGTTGCAGCTTGAGTGTCTGCGCTGGCGGCTTCACCCGTTATGCGGATATTGTGAAGATTTGAACGCCGTTTAAACCGGTGAAACCAGCCCTTACTGGCATTAAAAGTCGGGGTGGAACTCCCTTCACCTTCTTGTGACTTTAGCATCTCAAACAAAGAGTTTGCTTTTGTACATATGAGAGCTTGACTCAGCGGCGTGTTCTTTTTATTTAAATCGTCGATCCAGACTGCTAGCAACTTTTCCATTTTTTCTAGGATAGCGGGCCTCGAACGAGTCAATATTGTTGCACTTATAGGTGTCGAACTTTCACTGGAATGTTTAATTTTTTCCCGATTTTTAAAAATCGATCGTACAGTCGATTCTGAGAGTCCAAAATCTTTGCCAACTATTGTTGCTTTGCCTCCATTTTCCATTCTTCTTAAGACTTTTAATTTCAATTCCAAAGTTAAGCTTTTGCGCTCCTTTATTTCCGGCGGCATTTTTAACGTAGCTTTGAATTATTTTCACCAAAGGTTAGAACACGACTGCCAGCTGAGATTAAAATATGTAATGTACTTACGTAAGACGAACGAAACAAAAAAGGGAATCCCCAAAAAGTCCTACTCTGAAGGGATTCCCCATTCTTTTATTTACGAGAATGGTCAGAGAAAGTGGGAATTCCCGCGACCAAAGACAAGTTAGGCAATTACTTACATTACTAAATATGTAGGTATATGTAACCAATCCGCGTAAAGAGAGGCATTATAGCGCGAAATTTGAAATTCGCGTAAAATCGAAACCGCGCATAACGAGGTCGCGTAAAGCGGGGTATTACTGTATATGCATGTAAATGACCCACACTACCCATAAAACAGACTTTGTGTTTTATTAGGGTCTCTGTACATTATTGCTGAACAGGCTCTTTAAATATGAGTGTTAATGTAACTAACAAGAAAATTTTGATGTTTGCGTGGTTATTATCAAAAGGCTTGTTCAATTAGCCTTTTAAGTATCACCGGAGACCGCCACATTGCCTCCAGGCGTCCCACCGACGAATTATTTTTAAAATTATTTATTTAGACCATTAAAAGAATTATATAATATAAAACTCTGAACATAACAAAATACTTAATTAAAAGAAAATGTCAACAAATTGAGGAAACCTTAAATAAAAACCGTTATTTTCAAGTAATTACGCAATCAAAAATTATTTTCAGCCCACAAAGGAGACCCGTTAATGCCGTAGGTACATTTTTTTATATAACCTGAACACAATCAAACCTCACTTTACAGTCACCGTCTTTCTTTTTAACCGACTTCAAAAAAAGGAGGAGGTTCTCAATTCGTCGGGATATTTTTGTTATGTATGTTCACCGATTACTCGAAGACGCCTGAACCAATTTGGAAAATCCTTTTTTTTGTTTAAAAGGGTATACTTCACAGATGGTCCCATATAAATTTTATCGAAATCGATTGAGCGGTTTTTTAGAAAATCAACAAAAACATAGCAAAATTGGAGTTGTTGCGATTGAAGTCGGTTGTTTTTAACGTATTCAGCGTGGTCAATTATATATCCTAGACAAGAGTAATACCCTGAAAATTGAATTCGACAAGGACATGTTCGTCACAGTTGTTAAGACCTATCGGAGTTAGTTTAAGTGTCTTGTCATTATGACATTTTAATCTTGTGCGTCAAATGTCACAGATCTGCAAGAATCTGCAAAATATTTAGTTATAAAACAGGTTCTTGTGTCTTTTAGAACTTTACATAACTAAATCAAAAAACCTGTTTTTTCCAAATCTGCGTACACGTAATTTCTAGGTCTTGATAAAACTTCTCGTATAAATAAAAGTGATAAGCTATAAAGTTTACTTTTGCGGGTGGTAGGACCTTGTGCGAGGTCCGTCCGGATCGCTACCACCATCTTACTCGCTAATCCTGCCGCTAAGCAGCAGTGCTTGCACTGTTGTGTTCCGGTGTGGAGAGTAAGACAGCCGAGGAAATTACAGGCACAAGAGGCATTTCATCTTAGCCCTCTAGGTTGGCAACGCATCTGCAATCCCCTCCGGGGTTGCAGGTGTCTATGGGCAGTGGTGATCACTTACCATCAGGTGACCCACTTGCTCGTTTGCCTTCCTCATCACATAAAAAAAAAAAAAAAAAAAAAAAAAAAAAGATGCAGTTTCGCCGAACAACCAGCCAGTCGTAAAGATGTGTCACTGAAGGCTTCCATTGCAATTATACTCATATTAAGATGAGATTATTATATGAACTATTGATGAATGCGTCAAAAATACTGGTAGTATCGTATTTCTCTGTCTCTCCTTGATTTGGGGTATTCATAACATTAGCTATAAACCTTAGATTGTTGTATTGTATTTATTTTTTATTTATTTCATGTGTGTCGCAGTATTTAGAAAATACGTACTAATCGCAAAAATCCGGATGATTGGAAAATACTAAGTAAAAAAGGAGGAATAACACCAAGTCGAACAGACGAAAAACGCACGGTTAGGAAATATTGTCTAGCGCCGCCGCTGTAAAAAGGAGCTGTCTGTACAACTCGGTATAATTCGTACTTCTACGCAGTATTTTCCGTTCATCCGGATTTTTGTAATGTTACATGTTTTTTCTATTATACTAGCACAGAAACTTACTTAATTGTTACATTGTACACTGGTTCTACATAATATTTGTTTTTACTGACGCAACTACTTTTGGAATCTAGAAAATAATTATTTATTTTTTGTGACTTTAAATTTATAATCAAGCTGCGAATCTTTATACACCTAACAGAGCGATGCAACTGTTTATTTATTTATAAGAAAAGCTAAAAAGCGACGAATAAAAAGCAATAGTTGTAACAAAATATAATTTATACTGAAAAATATCTCCACGTTCACCTCCTATTATAATGTCAGTATGTATCAGAAAACCTGGAATCAGCACACTGTTATTCTTTAATTTGAATATAAATTATCAGAATTGAATGCTGAAAGAAATTATTTTATTGGTAATTGTTAAGGTTTATTCTCTGACAGCGTGTGTTTTTACAGACCGGCTATAGCTTTGGTTATTTTAATCTCGCCACCGTGAGCTTATTTTCAACCGACTTCAAAAAAAGGAGGAGGTTCTCAATTCGTCGGTTTTTTTTTTATGTATGTTCACCGATTACTCGAAGACGCCTGAACCGATTTCGAAAATTCTTTTTTTGTTTAAAAGGGTATACTTCACAGGTGGCATATAAATTTTATCGAAATCGATTCAGCGGTTTTTGAGAAAATCAACAAAAACATAGCAAAATTGGAGTTGCGGTTGAAGTCGGTTGTTTTTAACGTATTCAGCGTGGTCAATTATTGCCTGTTAATATTGTCTTGTTACACTACTCAGATATAAACATCCGTAAAGTTTATTTTGAAGTATCCTTTAATGATATCAGATTATTATTCAAATTTTCAGTAATTATAGTTTATTTAGTAAGGATTTTTAGTTTTAATTATGATATCTTTTTCCTTATCGTTTAAATAACTCTTAGCTTTCAGGTAGTTATTCACAGGAATTCGTATCCATAAAACCTAAGCACTAAAACGAAAGCTTGTTAAGTCTTAACATTTAGAGGTTATTTCCCCGGATTATGACTAGCATAACCGAACACGTAAATTCTCCATACTCGACCTTGCTCTTTTGAACACTATATGTAGACAGATATCCGCATTTACGCAATCTCTGAATATTTTACGTTCACGACTTTTTGCAGTATCGGAGAATATAAAATTTATACGCGATATCATCGTAAAATTAGACCTTGCGATAAAAATGGTCTGTAAATTTTTCAACGATCTCTATTGGGATCCATTTTTCATGAGTACTTGTTCATGAGACAATTTCCATCTGGCAGGCATTGGGAGTACTGGACCAAATTAGCTTGAAAGCGCGTAGTGAACGCGGTACAGTTTTAAACAGTTATAAAAAATAACGGTCTTATAAATTGTGACGTTTTGTTGAGCGAGCCCGTTTTCAGGGATGGGAGTGTAAATAATATTGATGGCAAAAAAGGTTCAAATTTCATACAAATCGATCAGCATTTGTATGTAAAGTCATAAAGTTTTTGGAGAAAAGAATTTTCTAAATAATTTTTGGCGCTAGTATCATACAGTCATATTATCATCCTTAAAAAGAGTGTTGTCGACCAAAACAACACCATGTCTGACAATGACTTGCTTAATAAAGTCGATCGTTCCTCTGAAAAACCTTGTATAAACGTGCTCATAAACTGTTCTTGCCTAGATCTTTATTGAAATCTGCATATCAAAGGTGTAATGGCCCTGAAATTATGTTCTGCGTAAAACTAGCTTTGACTCTTCTCAGAAATACAGTCATGAAGAGAGCAAGCAAGTTTACTAAGTTTTTTAGTTGTGCCTTATAAAATGAAGTGCAGGGTAAGTTGCCGTAAGCTGATTACCGACTTAACGAAGTTGAGACGTAGACTCCGTCACGCGGGTACGAATCACCTAAACTAAATTACGCTCGTGACGAAGTTTCGCTATTTGAAAGGATCAGACATCAAGATTGGGTAGATTGAACTACTGGGTTTTGTACCTCTCCCTGTCCCTCGTAACGTAAGTGATAAATTCAGTATCCACTCACACTTACAGCAATAAAATTGTACTACACGATAAAGTGGCATTCAATCTCTTGTATGATCTACAAAGAATTTGTTCGTGATCTATTTGAAGATTGTCTGCTATAAAAATCACTACAGCGTTCAAAGTCACGGCCGATGTTGTTATAGATTGTCTTTTTAGTATCCGCCCACTCGAGAAATTGAGAAATAGTTGAATGTATTTATCAGCTGAATTGAGCGTGTACAATATAGGGAATAAAAATACAATTATAACGCGTGGTAGGCCACGGGTTAGCTACCTAATTAGGCAGATTCCTGGCAAAGCCCTTGTTCATTTAAAAGTATGGCTTAGTGTATTCGAGGCATTTTGCTGGAGATAACTTGTTTGAAAGCTCTAGTGAAGTGACTTTGGAGGCCTAGTATAATATTATACTGTAAAGGAAATATTCTTTCTGAAGCAGGAGATAGAAAAGGTAACAATTCGGGGTATTTTTTGGCATTTGAATTTTAAATCTGTTTTATGAAGAAAGTGATAAACAGTCAACAGTTCACAGAGTTTTTAGCGGTTATGTCACAAAAACCGATATCAGTAATAAAGTTTACAATATACTCGTATGCATTCTTCTTGCTGTTCTGAGGATCTAATGGAACAACACTTACACGTGTTGAAAAAACATAAGCAACTAGCGCTTTTGCAGCTCTTTTGGAAATCGCACTAAAAGCTTATAGGTTCATTTAGTTACAAACCATATATTTGTATATACAAATAATATGGTCAGCTCACAATCAAACACTATCGTTAACAAGCAAGTATACTGCTTAGTAACCATTGATCAATATTAATGAACGGGAACATGTATAAATAAACGACGATCACGCGCACGCCGTATGACATAACACAAGTGTGTCTACGCATTTGACGTCATGGAAGAAGAGGAAATAAGTAAATATTTGATTAAAAAAACATTAAACCATGACACTATGAACTTTCTATGAAGACTTCACGCTTATATTTATATTATGGCCTGTATCACAATTAATAATGATAACATTGATGTTTAGTGACCAGATAGATCCATGTGACCTTAGAAAATGCGCTCGATTTAAGTAATCTAGATTCTTTAACCATGAATTGCGTAATGTACTTACATTTAATTCTAAAATAATAGCTGTAGCTACCTATAATTAAGGATAGGTTTTGTTGTGATAGAATAACTTTTTGTTTACCTTTTCTCAAAGATAACATTTTTTGTTTGCATATTGCAATTTGCATATGGAGTAAATACCATTTACAAAAGTGCGAAAATAAATGCCTGTGGAACTCAGCCTAAAAAAGTCTTTATTTTGCTGAGGAAATATGTCTACGTAGCGTGGTTAAGTTACAAAGCGTGAGTGGAATTATACCAGCAAAATATGGTTAATAATTGAGGTAAGATTGTATCTTCTGAGTTCTTTTCTACTTATTTGGTTTCGTATAATACACGCGACTATCATTGGTCATGTACTCGTTCATAGAAGTAGCGGCTGCTCCTGTTTTGTAATTTGTCATAATATATCTATGTATGTCTCAGAATTATTTTGTTCACTAGTGCAAGGTTCTTATCGTGGAACAATTTACGTATAAGTATGTTTTGTGAATGAATAACACTTTCTTATACAGGGCGGGTGCTACGGACACCTTGGTGCGCGAATCCGACTCACACTTGTTTTCTTTAATCACACCAAGTTTGTATTTTTTGTTAGTATATCGCCTTAATATGTATTCGGTGTTTGTTTAATCATGCCGCATTTACGGTTCATAAGATACAGTCATTTAAAAGTAAAGTAGATGACATGTCTTAGTAAAAGCGTCCCGTCTGCTCCCTATAGGTGTACCTATACAATGTTATTGCAGCAGATGCATCTTTCTCTTGAGCTTGTTTAAAAATAAATAAATTACTTATAACGTGACTCACGCGCAGCGTGAAATATTTTTAAAATTTCGCTTGGCGCCAACTAATTGAGGCAATCCAGTTGTAATTTTGGCAGTAATTTGGTAATGTAATGAAATTGTGTTTTTTCAGCTTGTCGACTGGGATAATCTCTTTGGACATTCTAAAAACGTACTATACCTTTTACAATTATTACACTTCATTGAAAGGGTAAAGGTAAAATTTAATTTTACTTGGTTTGGAACATGCCGCGGATTTTGCAAGATAATTTGATTTTCAAATAGAGGAGCGACCTATATGCAAGTTTGCACCTCTTTAAGGGTAACAGTAAACTTTTCTGCCATATCCAAATCTAAGAAATATATAGGTGCCCTCAAAATGTCTGCCAGGACTCAAACTACGGGAGAGTACCTTATACATATTTACCAAGAGCATTACTTAAAAACATAAATATCGTAAAATCTGCAATTTTGCGTTGGCAACGAAATACTCAGCGGTGAAATCAGAATCCTTCCTACTGCGATGAAAACGAACAATCGGGTTGATTTTTTCCTATTAATTACTTTAACACTCCATTTCTGAATATTTGACAGGGTACAAACATACGAGTATATTGTTGTCATGTCATATCATGAGTTGAATGACAGCGAGAGTGTCTGTAGAAATATAGCACCTAACGTATTACCTGTGTGTGTTACAATTTTTAAATGCAAATTGTTTCGTTCCATAAAATTATCATAAAATTGTATAAGTCCTTATATTTTTTATGTATTTTCACCTATGTCAAACTATTATCTATTCTATCATAATCATCATAATAAAATATATTGTAGGTTGCTTTTTACATTAATACTTATACCAAAGGTGGATCACAGTGAATTCCAGAATGGTATGTAAACCACTGGCGGATCCAGTCAGTAGATCCTAGAGAATTGAGAAGTCAATTCAATCTGGTATCATTAATCTGGCTCACTTCACATACAAACATAACCTATTAAGAGTTTAAATCGAGATGGATTCACTCCTTGTTTGATGTTCTATAATGAGCACATTATACTTATATAACAGTGATTGGCATTGCTTTAATCAGTCATCATTTTAAAGACAAACGATGGAAATTAACTTACGTATTTTTGGCAAGTCTACCGCTTTTCGACCATCGTGTCTCATCTGGAGCCTGTAATATTATACGTGCCCGGTCGTACCAATGTCGCATTAGACCTACATTCTTGTCCCGGCTTATTCAAATCAACCGAATTCCAAGTTAGGGGAGGTATTCTGGAATTTCCTTGCAGAAAATAACACCAGGATCCGTTCATATGCTTCAAGTCATTAAATTTTTTCAAGCTGTTGTAGCTGATAGCCATTATAGTGAGATAGCATCTTAAATTGGTGTTTTTATAGTTACATAATATAGGAATAATTAGTAATCCATCAACAATACTCACACAATATAACGCGACGAACTTCTTTCGATTTACATAAAATATTACCTTTTCTCATTTTACTTACCATATTTTGAGCAGAAATAAGCTCCTTATTCACTTTGATTTAAACGTGCCAAATAAAGTACTTATATTGTTTTATTTAACAGGAATCTGGAAGTTTCTTACGTTCTTCTTAACTATCCGTGGAAATCTGTAAACGCTTGACTATCTATTCTATGTGTTATACTTACTTCTGTTATTTATATAAGCTGTTGATTTCCCAAAATGTGAAAAATAAAATAAAATAAAATACATACTTTTGCTTTACTTCTTAAATTCTTAGTTTGAAGTCTCCGAAGCAGCGTTAGTCTCGTCATTCCGAAAGCCTTTCAGTTGGTAACTTCGCATCTTGCATTACAATTTGTCTTTGATGAATTTCCCTTTTAAAATCTGCGTCGTAGTAGATGCTTCGTTCGTTTTCGAGTCTACCTAATAATTTCAAACGGATTACGCTTGAAGTGGTTTAAGTATGCGGGACCGTCATTGAGGGCTCCTTCATTCTTTACATTTATTTTAGTCCTCTTATTTGTCTTTATTTTGGTGCCTCGCAATATTTTGGTAAGACTTAAAATGTTTTAAGCATCGTTAACTTTGCCCTTTTATAATAAACTCTGAGACATTTTATGTATTTTCTGAAATAAACATATTAACGTATAAAACGTAAAAGTCTCGTCGTTTGGTGAGCATCCAAAATCAGAGTGTGTAGGTAGCTAGTTATTGCAGCTCATTTTGCTCGTTCTTCTGATTATTCGTTAACATCAAACTGACATCTTTGACATTCGCATAAATTTTATCAACGAAGTACTGACAAGATCCATATTTTCATTTATGTTTTAATTAAAATTAAAACATTAAAACTTCCTTTTATATTTGGTTAATTGTAATCTGTCCACGCAATGGGAATAGGTAAACCTATGTCATGTTTGCGAAAGCTTTTACAAAGGAGCCCTTTACTGGCGTACCAAAATTAATATAGTTTTTATCATGTATGTGTAGGTAGACCGCTCAGGGGAAATTTTTATGAGGTACCGAGAATGTAGACGTTTGCTGTTTTATGCTCCAAGAACTTACTGTGGTCTGATAGTTTTATAGGATTCCGTACCCAAAGGACCTAAAATTATGCGGCTGTATAGGGATACAAGGAACCTGTTTTACTACAGGATTACTCAGACAGAATGACAGAAACAAGTGAATACAGGAAAAATATTGAAAAAATCCGATCTATAATTTTTTTTTCAGTTACCCATTCAAATTCTTGGTTCACTATTCAGATTTAGTATGGGAAACTAACAAATAATAATAGTAAACCGGATTTTTTCAAAATTTTTCCTGTATTCTACACTTGAATCTGAGTAACCCTTTAAAATTTCAGATGCACTTTTTTCAACACCCTGTATAGCTTTTTGTTTGTTTTTGCTTTAAATGTATAACAACAGTAACATGTTCTAAGTGAAAATTGTAATATTCTTCAGTCATAAACACGTAAAACAACATATCATAAAAACCGCTCAAAATATGTGAGTCGGATTCGCACTAATATCTAATGATCCCGGAACCGAATGAAATAAAAAAAAATTAAAACATACGGAACCATCGCTCCGTGTGCGAATCCGACTTGCACTTGACCAGTTTTTAATCCACATCTCATATTTAAAGGAGCAGAATAATACAATCTACAAATCTAAGACGTATAGTCTATAGAGATATTTATATGTGTATTTTCTAGATTGTATTTTTCAGGTTGTTTACCTCTGTCGCTCGCCCGCAAGATCGATTTTGATTAAAAATGTTTATAAGTTGTTTACTTCTTTCTGGCGCTTTCAGATATGCTGTTAAAATGCGTCCCTTCTTAGATATTGCCCTCGTTTATGGTTGCAGCTATCGCATATTTTAGGCGTGAGTCTAGTTATATTTCTTTTTGCGTTCACTTATTAGGGTTCCGTTGCCAAATGGCAAAAAACGGAAACCTTATGGATTCGTCATGTCTGTCTGTCTGTCTGTCCGTCCGTATGTCACAGCCACTTTTTTCCGAAACTATAAGAACTATACTGTTGAAACTTGGTAAGTAGATGTACTCTGTGAACCGCATTAAGATATTCACACAAAAATAGAAAAAAAAATTTGGGGGTTCCCCATACTAAAAACTGAAACTCAAAATTTTTTTTCATCAAACCTATACGTGTGGGGTATCTATGGATAGGTCTTCAAAAATGATATTGAGGTTTCTAATATCATTTTTTTCTAAACCCAATAGTTTGCGCGAGAGACACTTCCAAACTGGTAAAGTATGTGCCCCCCGCCCCCCGTAACTTCTAAAAAAAGAGAATGAATAAACTAGAAAAAATATATGATGTACATTGCCATGCAAACTTCCACCGACAATTGGTTTGAACGAGATCTAGTAAGTAGTTTTTTTTTTAATACGTCATAAATCGTAAACCGCAAATTACCTTTCATTCAATCAACTCAAATATAAAAAAATATAGAGTTCAAGACATGTGTGATTATGAATTTATACGAAACCCTCGGTGCGCGAGTCTCGCACTTGGCCGGTTTTTTTTTGTTTGCGTTTGTACACTTTTCAGGGCTTACACTATTGTTTTGTATGAGTACGTTCTGTCGTACGTATATGAAGTTTCCATATCTTCTTTCTTGTGAGGGCAGCGTTAATAAAATAGTTTTAATATGACTCTGTATCTATTACATGTATGTATAGCTTAATAATACTTTGAGTTAATATAAAATACATATATTCATATGTTTACAAAAACATTTCATCGAATTAATTTTATATGTATTTTTAAATCGCTCAATTACTGTCATTTTCGTTCTATCAAATTGAGTGGAAATTAAGTCAATTTGCGTAATTGCGGTGAGAGAAAATTGGCCAAATGAGACAATTGGCAATTCGGGAAGCAGTTGCTGTATTTTGTTGATATCAAGGGTTTATCATTTAGGATAAAAAAACAATTTGGTAATTCAAATTTAATCTCATAATATATAATATTATTACTCACTGGCTTAGAAAAGAAACTAAATATATTAAAACTTAATAATTTACAGATTTTTTAAAATCTACGATTGGTCATTCCATTAATGATGGTAAAACCCATCTAGCTAGCTAGCTACCACCAATGATAGATAACATGACGGTAGCTCGAGTTGGGAAGTGGACGACCCAATCCGCGACCAGCTATTATGGGGATGGCCTTATAAGTCTCGCCTTTTAAGTGTATAAAAGCCTTGATATTATAATAATAATAATATCTGGGACAAATCACACACGGCCATCTGGCCCCAAACTAGGATTCCCTGTATCTTGGCAACCAGAGACTGATATACATACACATATACTTTTAAATACATACATATATAGATATAATACACCCAGACTCAGAGCAAACAATTCTGCTCATCACAGAAAAGTTTGCCCTGTGTGGGGATCGAACCTTTTTTCGTCACCTTGTGTTTATGTATAACGTGATAAAAAATTAAACCAACCATAAAATTGATAATTTCCACACTGACTGCCACAAGTAACCTTTTACACTGAAATGTTAATTATCTCAGTATTTCGGACAGCCGCCCGGCCGCAGAATTTTTTGTGCTCTACTCATTGTCGGCGATAAGGCGGGCTGTTTATTTTTTAATAACCGACTGTCCAAGTGGAGGATATTGTTTTTCTAATATAGTATGTGTGAATATAGGGTGATTATAAATTAGTTCTTGATACGAAAGACTATGCATGTACTCATGATAACAAACAACTTTCCCTAAGGAACCCATAGTCAAATCGCAAAAAAAAATTTGGACCCTTCATACTACTTTGGCTGATCAGTTGATCGATTTGTATGAAGAGTCCACATTTTTTTTTGCGATTTGACTGTGGGCAGGGACGTATTCTCCATAGGGTCATTCAGGCGAACGCCCGTTCTCCAACAACTCCAATTTTTCAGTTCATTGCATGTTCCTAATGTAGAAATTATAAGTCTTTCTCGAAGTTGAACCTAGGAGTGGACGGATATTATACATAATTTTCGTCTTGTCCCTGTTCATTTTGAGACCCACTTGTTGGGAGGCTCTAGTCCATCAGGCATTGAATTGTGCCTAGGTCCTCTAAGGTCTCACCCATAATCACGATATCGTCAGCGAATCGAAGGTGAGTGATGTACTCGGTGTTCATATTAATGCCGAGTCCTCTCCAGTCCAGAACTTGAAAATGTCTACCAGGGCAGCGGTGAAGAATTTCGGAGATATATGTAACGTCTCCCTGTCTCACCCCACGCTGCACCCTGTTTCGAATTCTAATCCTGGAGGTGGCGTTTTCATACAGGCACTCCAATACTTTGATTTATCGATAGTCGATTTGGCACCGTTGTTGGAGTGTAACTATTTGTCTCTGCTGGTGTAACCACACTCCTGTGCCATGCTGTAGGCTTTCGTCCCTTGAGCATGACGGTTCTCCACCTGCTTTCGGAAGCTCGGTCCGAATTCCATCATCACCCGCTGCCTTGTTGTTCTTAAGCTTTTTGAGAGCCATTCCAATCTCGCACAGGCTGATGTTTGGGATATCTTCTGTATGTGTCTTCTCTCGGGTCGTATTTATTGCTTTTTGTATTTATTTATTGCTTGAAAGCCGTATTTATTCCCAGCCGATCGGACAATTGCCTCGAACCTGTCGTAGTAATCGTCCACATTTTCGCAGTCTCCTAGCCATTCGAAGCGGTTTTGCAACTCGAGCTGAAAGTTATCGGGGTTTTGGAGCTGGATAAGCGCTGGTCGGAGCGTGGGCCTCATTAATCGACATCTTTCCAGCTTGGTTTTTAGATTCAATGTGCCTTTTACCATTCGGTGATCGCTTCCTTTCTTCATCGAGTTGATCCACAGCTCATTTTCAGTATTGAAAAGAATTAAAAATTATATGCGCTCTCGCATGAATGAAAAACGACTCAATTATTTAGCAATCCTCAACATTGAGGCTGATTTAACGAACGCACTTGATTTTGATGATTTTTCTGAACAAATGTCGCATCGTCGCTCATCGTAATCAGCTAATAAATTCGTTTAACTATTTATTACTATATTTCTGTTTTACTGTTGTTTCCTTTGGCTATGGAGGGTGAGGGACGGCCCGATCGTATTCGCCCAGGGCATGAAGATCTAAAATACGTCCCTGACTATGGGTTCCTTAGGGACAGTTATTTGTTACCATGAGTATATTCATAGCCTTTCGTATCAGAACTAATTTAAAGTAACCCTATATATATGTCCGTTTCAGTGTTCCCGTTTGTAGCTAAAAAGGCTTAAAGTTTGGAGTGCGAGCTGTGTTGGTCAACAGATTGACATTAAATACGTTATATACAGTCGGGTGTTAGTTTTATCTGAAGTAAGTTAGGTAACTTAATTTTAATTCATTAAAGGAATCGTTAAAGAAACAGAAGAGTGAAAATACAGCACCATTTATCGAAAAAGGCCAAAGTAATACAAAATTGGTGTCATATAGCGAGTAACATTGCAAATATTTTGGCAGCCGCCGCTGTTCGTTCAAATTGACTGACTCAACATTTTGAATGGCCATACTGTCTGGAACTGGTCATTATTTGGCTTTACATTCATTATTTTATGAACCTAAAATTTTTATGCACAAAAAAATTCATACGTCCTGCTCGAAAATATCCTATGTCACGTAGGCGATCTAACGAAATCTCGAACTTTCAAATATGTATATCAAAAGTAAAGACCTAATAATAACGCTAATAAAGTCTGGAAGAAATCGCTTTCAGCGATAAGACCGCCCAGGTTGCACCACAACATATCTGTTTATTTTTATTTTTTATTAATGAATTTGTATTTTGTGTGCAATAAAGAGTATTTATCTTATCTTAACGCTTCAGAGGCAATCGGGGAAAAAGAAGATTAAATCACATAGATCCGTTGCTACTCAAACCGACGACGAAACGCTTCCATTTACAGTATGGGGAAATGTCTTAATTTGATAAAGAAATCCATCTTCTGAATTGACTACCGAAGTACGAATTACATATATTTGCATTTCGACGAAGTTATCCGACAAATTCCGTCGTAAATCCCCCGTACAATTGCTTTCTCTTGATAATTTGGCCTCCGTTACTTATTTTTTTATTTACTTTATACATCTACCATTACAGGCTTAGTCTAATGCGATAGCGTACATTACATTTGAGCTTACAAATTAAATCTCTAAGTATTTTACAATTATTTATACCTACTTTAATTTTTATCCCCGTGGCAAATTACAAATAACCCTACCCTCGTGAATTCACTCAGAGTGCAAATAAGCAAATCAATATTCAGTTCGGCTATTCGGTTAAGAGTGCGCAGTGCCCGCGTCCAGGGCGCCTTGCCTAGCAGGTGGGTGCGCGCGCGCGGCAGTTTTGTTTCAGTTTAATCTGGAACTTTCCTCTAAAACATGGAAGGTGGAAATCTGTCATCTTAATATTGCAAGAATCCACATTAAAGCTAGTGTTTACATACGAAGAAATAGCTAAAATAGAAAAGATACGCTTAAGATTTTTTACGGCACCTGAAATAATTTAAAACTAAGATCTGAATTTCTAGGTTGGATGCCACCCAAAACTAAACTACTTAGCGTCTAAACATCATAAGTATATTTGCCACTAACGGTTTTCGGTAAATTCCATTTTCCATTTAAACTGTCATAACTTTAGACCCTGAGATATGTATAATACTAGACTCGAAACAGCTAGAATAGCTATTATAGCCTGGCTAACAATGGGGGAACCGACCATGAAATTTTTTAATCTACGAGAGAGCTGTTTCGAGCTAGTGTTATGCTCACTGTAATATTATTTTTATGTGCCATCGTATTACTTCTTTCCGGGATATGTTTTTTTTTTAAACAAACAGTATTCAGACGCAGGTGGTATTCCGTTGGTAAGCGTATAAACTGCGCGTACTGAACTCCGATCTGTATTTTCATGCAAAAAAACCTTTTCTAACCGTCTTGCAGTAAACGCAGTTATCTTCTATCTCTCTCGTAAACAAGTTCGCGTGATCCGAAACCAGGGTGATAGATAAGTTTTTGAAAAAGATTTTAGTGCGGACTGTATATCTATGCAAAGCTGGTTAGTCGCTACCTTTATACCAGGCATAGACAGGCACTTGCCTGCTATAGTTTATTTAACGAAGCAGCCAGCTGAAAGCTTAGTCTGTTGTCGGGTCGTCGACCTCACGAGGGCTCAGGGTCGTAACCTCAGCTACCCTGTGGCTATGCTGAAAGCTAAGCAGGTAGAAACAGTTATTATTTCTAAGGTTATTAGTATAAAAGAAGGACCTTTATCAGAATCATACATATATTTTTATCTATATTAAGTTCAAAGGTACATGTAGCGTTGTAGCGAGAAGGGTAGCCAAATATTATTTCCATCTTCGAAAATTATTCACGTAGAAATTTTAAAGTTTTCACATGTAACATAATGTTTGAGTCTTTCTGTTTTTTCGTGTGTCTGTCACAAATGTTCTCTCTCGTTTTTCATGACAAACAAGATCGCGTGACAAACTTTTTTATTGTATCAAAGTAGGCTCAATATTGGACCAATCAAATTAGGTTAATTGAGGGTTCTTTTATTTTCTACAAGTGCGTTGCTCTGTTTATTACAATGACGTCTTTGCAGTTAAGGGAAAGCAACAAGCACTTCGCCTAGTTATAACAATATCATATTATTTATGTAAATATCTGTGAAATGATTATTTTGTTTTGGAGATTTGTATAGCATTTTTTAACAATCTGTTTTAACGAACATAATATAAAGTGTAAAAATACCGTTCACAGAAACTTAAACGGGGACTGAACAGCTTTTCCCAAGGAATCCATACTGTATGCTAGTAGCGCGTATATAATACTGGTAGTATTTTATTCGAAAATACACGCACGTAGTTAAATAACATCATTGCTTCATGTTTAGTACCTATTATTACACCAAATGACACATATTTGTAATTCCATTTCATCTATTTGTTTGGGAAGAGTTAAAGGCATCGTTGCTAGCCACACTTCTGGCTTAGCTCCAGGAATTTTGAGTTTGTCACAGTTATGTCTTTGAGTTACTTTTCTCTATCATTATTTTCGTTTACTTGACCTTCCCTTGCTATTGGACGTTGACCTCTCATTTATGTATTACTACTCTTTGTTTCAACTTGTTGTTTGGTTACTTCCTGTTTGTTTCAGGAAAGATATTTTGCTCTATTTTTGTCAGTATATTTTGTATCTGTTCTGTTATTTCAAAGCAAAATAAATCAGTTTTCATGTTTTTACTATACAATAAGACACGGAAGCTTTACATCAGACGGTTTAAACAATGTTTGGCGCATTTCATGTGATCTTAGAAGCTGCTGTCCGTAGAATAGAGAGAGTTAGATTTAGTCAAACGCACTCAAATTCATAATTTAAAAAAAACTGATTCAAAACATCGGTATTTAACTATTTAATGTGCAGAGAGAGAAAGAACCGTAAGTTGCATACATAATAAATAATGATGATATGCATACATGATTAGAAAAAAAATTTTAAGAAAAGGACGTTAAGGGTTGAGACAATCACGAGTAATAACTTAATTTACTGAAGTTGCTACACATTCGCCTTACCAGTTTTTCTTTAAAGACTTTCAGACCAAGGCAAAATTATTTTGTTTTGACGCCCAACTTCTTTTTAATACGCTCGACATGAATTTATAGAGGTTTGAATGGAATTCTAAAAGTTTACATAGGTACCTATAAATCTTAAGTACAAGATACATTTATATACATACTAACAAAAATAAGTGTTGAATCTGATAACTTGAGATTTTTATCATATTGAAAATCCATTCTAAGAATTTGCTGAAATTGCTATAAAAATACACTTGCCATACGAATCAACCGATTTCTATACTTTGTGATTGCAATAAAAATTAGACTTGTCATAGGCACATATCAGTAACCTGATTTCACAACTTTGTTTGGGAGCTCTAAAAGGTTTTTGCTATTACAGCTATGTACATTGTTCTTACATTGTGTACAAACAAACTCCAGTAAACCAGTTCTAAACCTATTTGGTTCCACCCTGTGTAAAGGGCCCTACCAGTATAGTAGTAGGTGTTGGCCCTACGCAAAACAAGCCATGTCACATCCCTGTCACAAAAGCTACCCAAAGGGGTACTTTATGAACCTAACAATTTAGAAAGCCTGTATGAATATTTAGCTCACCAAAAATTTCACCTTTTATCTTGATAAACAAAATGTACAAACGTTCGTTGTTTCTGATGAAACAGACTGTTAGGTAAAATAAAAATATTTTTAATATTTAACTAACCAATAAAGAAATAAACAAAAGCTTAATCTGACCCAAGGAGGGTTTTGTAATGTTTTAAAATAATATTTGCGACGAAAAACATAAAATTAAAGAATGAAAGTTGTTCTTAAAAGAAAGAAAGTAGTACTTGTGACTTGCTTAGGCCGGCCGCGCTAATGTAATAACCTGCTCTTTAGTTTACCGCGCTTCACTTACGAATAAAATAAAACTTTTATCTGTTTATCTACTTTTAATAGTTGATTTACGATGCGTGTTCCAAACACGTAACTTCTCATGTAAGTAAATAGCTGTTTATTCTTTTTTGAGAAATAAATGGTAACCTGTGAGATCTGTAATTTGGAATGAATAACTTTGGTCGCTACGTTTATTCTTAATTCGCTTACACTTTCCGAAACGAATTGTAAAGTTAGGTAGAAACTTTGTACTAAATAGACAACAAATATTACTAATATGTATATTTTTCTTCGCTTTCAATGAATTATCCATGTTATAAGTACTTAAGTACTGTTTGTAGTGTTAAAAAAGTGTTTCATTTGTCATCTAATAACTGCACAAAATAAATAATTCCGTAATAAATAAAAGATCATTATCTTAACAGAACAGATCATTATCTTTTAATCGACATCCAAAAAATGTGAAGTTTCTCAGTTCGACTATATATATTTTTAGATTACCGATTGGAATTACCGATTATTAAGATTATTAGTCTGTATGTATTTTATCGAATTGTGAACCGATTAGAAAGATTATTTTTTATTCGAATGTGGTCCCATTTAAATTTTATGAAATTTCATTCAGTGAGTTTGGTAAGAACTCAAGCACAGAAGCAAATTAGCAAAGGCAAAATAAACCTTTTGAATTCGGTTATTTTTAACATGTTGTAAGTTATTTGTTTTCCTAAATAAGAGGTCGCAGAGATTCTAGTACATGGAGTTGCATTAGCTACTAAAACACATATAATATGATATTAAAATTAAAGCCAATCATTCCTTACACGGATTAACGACTGCCATCTAGAGACTAGAGATATACACCGAAATGACTCAACTTGCCTCTTGATATTCTGGTACTTCTTCGTGCTTTCGATGTTATATGATAGTCAATGAACATTTAGAACTTTTTACATGCAGTTATGGACAATAAATGAAATGAAATGAAATAATCAACAACGCTGAACACGTTAAAAAACCGACTTCAATCGTAACAGCTACAATTTTTATAGGTTTTTTGTTTTTGTTAAACATACGGGTCAAACTGAGAACCTCCTTTTTTGAAGTTGGTTAATAAACCGCATCTATCAAAAATACTTGTCTGATGAAAACCGCATCAAAATCGATTCAATCAAACGTGAGATAATCGCGGACAAACATACATACATACATACATACAGGTCAAACTGAGAACCTCATTTTTTTGGAAGTCGGTTAAAAACCATGGTCAAGTCGAACCTATTTAGTAAGTTATTCCGTCTATACTATATTTTCAACCGACTTCAAAAAAAGGAGGAGGTTCTCAATTCGTCGGAATCTTTTTTTTATTATTATTTTTTCATGTATGTTCACCGATTACTCGAAGACGCCTGAACCGATTTCGAAAATTCTTTTTTTGTTTGAAAGGGTATACTTCACAGGTGGTCCCATATAAATTTTATCGAAATCGATTCGGCGGTTTTAACATAGCAACATAGCAAAATTGGAGTTGTTGCGATTGAAGTGGGTTGTTTTTGACGTATTCAGCGTGGTCAATTATAGTATTCCGTCTATGAGAACATCATTTACACTAGCAGCGACTTCCTTTATACCAGCCTGTGTTCATAAAATTAAGAGTTTAGCTTTTAGCTCTCTGAATACCTTAGTGAGACTCTTAGCCATCCTAAGCTCTACTTAATACACACGTTAAGATGAATGCTGTCTCTCTGAAACCTTCTGCAGAGGTTTTCAGAGATAATTTCACTAGAGAATAGCTATGAGAAAATTTTAAATTCATACATGTAACTACTTACTTTGTGAACATAATACTGTAATGAGTCGCGGGCGTCTAATCTTATCTTAATTTTCAATTAAGTTTTAGGGTGCGATAATAAATTCTATAGTATCCCTTTGTAGGTAAGTAAAAGTAACTTTCAGCTGAAGAGTACAAAGGTCAGACCTAAAATTCGTAATTGATTTAGCGCTGCCGACTACGACTGCTGCTGTTTTCATGACATTGCCAGCGTTCAAGCACGTACCGGCTGCGTGACTTTGCGTGGGCTTCTTATAACTCCTCACATCCCAGTCGGAGCCGAAGCACCCGTGAATTAGAAGGAAAAAAGTATAGAATACTGTTCTTACACGTGCTGGCAGATTGTGACAACGTACGGACTTATTGTAGTTAAGAAGTGAAAGAAAGCTAAACAGATCTTTTCCATAATTGGTCACGATTGAGCGAACATAACTCCAGTTTATTATTACTTTTAACAACTCTTAAAGTCTTTTGAATGTCTTTTTTTATTTACTGTGCAGCGTCCAACAATTTTAGTATATCTATTGCATGAGTCTTACTTCCTAATACGCTTTTTAGTTATAACCATACATCAAGTTATAAATTAGTCCTTAGAGCTTTTCAGCTTAGATGAGGCAATTTATTTACAAGAAAAATTGTCGGCACACGGAACCAAATCGAATTAAATAACTGACCCCATAGGATTAGAAACGGAGGCTTATTACGGTCCCTTTTCTTTTATAGTGTCGCTATTAATCTTTATCAAGACATCGGAACTTGGTTGATGTTGGATTTAAAGGTCCCAGTGCCCTCGTCCAATGCTTCAGATTTTATTACCGACAATGTACGAACGAAAAACATGTTCTCTTATTCACTTTAATTGTCACAGTGGAGTAAAGGTGAATTGAGATCAATAAGTTTGATGGTGTCTTGAATTTTAGACGTTTTGTTGAGTTTATAGACACAAATTTTTGCTACGGCATCTTTATCCTTGTGTTAAGACACAGATTTGTGAACTACTTGATTCCCGGGTACGAGAGACTTTTTAGACGAATGTAGGTCGAGTCTTGGTGCCTTATAATATACCTGACAGCGACTTGATAAAGAGAACCCTCTATTTCGTCCTGTCTGTATATTTGCAGGGATGACTTTAGGGATTTTCACGAAATGGAGACGAATTTGTTCTTTCTTGGATTAAAATTTCAACAACTTTTATCCGATACTAATCTAGATTATACTTTTAATCCTGTTATTTGTATATCACATAACAAAAAGACACTATCCGATAATCTATAAATTTATAGCAAATCATATTGAACATAACTACGTAATGAAACAATACTCATCTCCTCCCGTCAACCTTCAGACTTCAGTATATTTCAGTATATCGTCGCTTACGCTGCGCCTTCGTGGCCCACTCAGTGGCACTTTCATACATATACAGTCCTAACTTGTTAATTAATCCGGATCGGGCGTACACAATAAAAAAGAAACACGTAGTAGGTAATCTTTCGGCGACGACGACGGGACGGCGACTCTTTGTATGGAGTGTAGGGGATCCTTTGCTTTATATATAGTTTCTTATACATTAGCAAATTTTTTATCCGCACTTTTTTGCTCTTATTTGAATTATAGTTGTGGTCTTCGATAAATATTTTCTGAAAGCTGTTGTTTTGCTATAGAAACAAAAGTATGAAAATTGCATTTTATAAAACCGTTCTCCAAATTATAAATATTATTATTAACATCTAAATAACGAACTGCTTGTAGATACAAGTTATCGAAATTTTAATTTTATCATTTTCAAATTGTGTATTATTTATTTGTTTTTATTGTTTTCTTTTGATTTTATTATTGATTTGCATGAGATATGTTTTGGATCAATAACTTGATTGTTTTAGGATTTTTACGAAGTAAGCTTGTTTCTTAATAACTTGGTCGTTAACGTAACCATATTCGTTGTTGCAGTGTTCTCCAAGGGCCAATGCGAGACCGGCCAGTACCGCTTCCTGGCAAAGGCAGGTGGCTACGCATGGGTCCAGACCCAGGCCACTGTCATTACCGACAAGCAGCAGAAGCCCGTCAGCATTGTCTGCGTCAACTACGTCATCAGGTAGGTCTAGCCGTAAGGTTCACCGCCGCGGAGATATTATTATTATACCTATCTTTAATATGCTATGCACCATTTGAGCTGCCAATGAAGCTATTTCTTCTATCTTTTTAATCTGGTTTTGTCAGTTAAATTATAAGATGCAAGAATTTAGTCTTCTTTGGTAATTGCTTTTTGATGCATACTTTGGATAGGCCATGTGCATTGACAAAGTTTGATTGTGCAGTCTAAATTTTCATATTCAGTGATCAAAGGTAAGTGATTTCTTTCTTTATTTATGAATTTGTTTTATTAAGTCATATAAGTGGTCTACCGATCGTTATCTCATTATATTGAATAAATTTTTGTGAGGTACAATTATAATTTAAAACTTTAATAAACTGTTTATACAGATTTAGAACTTAAGGATGAAAGACTGACTTCCTTTAGTACACGGCAAGTTGTTTTTTTATTTAAATATTTAATGATAAACTTTATCATTCAGGAATGTAAATTCCAAAATTACATTTAGAAATCGTTCCAGAACACTTTCGTGAGAGTAATTTCTACCCTGACGGCAGGACAGCCTGTTGTAAATCTTTTAACTGTAAAAGAGACATATTCTTGTCAGGTAATTCTTACCGTGGTTCTGGAACGGTAGGTACCCTTAAGTACTGTGCGTGTCTGTTGATCGTAAAATCTTCAGTACAAATAAAAGTAAACAGCTCAGCAGCAGAACAATTTATGCAACTTTCATATGTATTTTTATTTTTGACTGCACTGATATAATCTGTTAGTCACATTAGACAAATGTTCTATTTATAAAATCAGTTCCGTAGCTACCCGCGTCAGATAGTCTTTTAAAAATCTAGTCAAATACATAGAATATTATTTTCGAACCTCCTTTATCTTAACCCAGAAAATGCTCAATCATTGATAAATCAGACAAATCCCTATCTCGGTATCCCGAAAGGGACAAAATCTTTTATCACGTCCAGTGTCGTATAACGATTTCCGCTGAACCAATATGGAGCAGTTGATTTGGGATCGCCACAAGAACATTTCTCTTTATAACGTGATGTCTGGCTGGAGGTCGTTGATCTCCATTATTACTAACTACTACTTATTATGTATAATATTATACAAAGTTTCAAGCTGCGACTTGCGACTGAAAATTTGTAGCATCTCAATTTTGATTTGTTGCAAGAGAAAAGTCACGTTTCTGAAGCTTACTCTGAGCTGCTTGCTGACTTTTGTCTCGAGTGTTATTCAACGGGGGTTCTAAAAGATCTTAAAAACTTTGAGTTTAAACATTTTATAAAATTGTTTTTATTTTGTTACTTGAGTATCTATCCCCAGGTAAAAGAAATATACGCTACGCTTTTATTTTTCAGTTTATATACTTTTTCCATTCGTGTTGTTTGTCATTTTCCATGCTGCTTATTGTAGGGAAAGATATATCTTGATTGTAGTTTTTAAGGCATTCTTCTTCAGGCCCCTCTTCTTAATTATGATGATGATTTAGTTTTAACTACTATTTGCTTTGCAAGCCGCATTAATCAGTTGGTGCCGGCTGCTAACATTAAATCAGACAAAGACAGCTTCAAAAGTTCTGAAGGACATAGATTTATTTAATTATTTATTGTCTATAAAAATATACATTTTACAAAAAACATGTGCAACGGAAACCCCATTGGGTTAGTGTATTACACAGAAGACACTGATATTAACTAAGCATAAAATTATTATCTAATTTAATAAAATAATAATCTGGTTTTGCCAGTAGGCCTACAACCTCCACCAATCTGGATCTGATCACCATGTGTGGCGTTAGGCTTAATCGTGTCCCTGCAGTAGGATCCTTCTGTGTTGCCAACGATTGCCTTTAATAATACACACCTCCTGACCTTCATTCCAAGTTTCTGTTCACGAGGCCAAGATTGTTTTGGTGCACACCTGAGCGATATGCGGGCGGGTGGTGTGTCAGGGGCGTCATTTTGGCTGAGCAGTGGCATTGTTTGGCACGCCTATTGACTGGTTACGTGGATACGTTGCGTAGTAATACGCCAGAGAACTTGTTACCGAGATAGTTCACAAATAGGTAGTCTGAAGATTCATAGGTGTACAAACGGAAACCGGTTAATTCTAAGGTTATTCTACTTTAAGAGGTTATGTCCGGTTATGGGCTATCGTACTTATTGTAGTATCAATTATTATTTGCTCCTGCTCAATAATTTGGAAAGTTACACTACTTTTTGTTTCAGGGCTATATACCTGGTTGACCCAGGTAATCTTTATTTAACTATTTAACGTAATTATTAGTGGAGATCTGCTAACGTGTATTCGGTAACATTTCTCAGAAAAATATAGAAAAAGTACATGTTAGCCCGAAAAGCCGAAAAACCCGAAAAATTGGTGGTCGATCGAGACCTGTGGAAGTTTTAAAATTGAAAGAATTATTTATGAATCAAAGTAGGATATTCTTAAGTATTACTTCAGATGAGAATTGGAAATGCTCGGAATAATTTTAGGCCCTGAAGAGAACAGTTTTCTAGGCTTAATAAGCTGCTTTTCCACCGGCGCGGCGAGGCGAGGAGTGGAGTGAAGAGAATTGAAATCTCTAAGAAGAACACTATATTTCCACCGAAGATGTGCGAGAAGAGAATTTATTTTTTCTTATACAATTTAAATTCTCTTCCCTCCTCACCTCGCCGGTGGAAAATCAGTAGTCAGGCTAATTATGTAATAAATACAAACAAACATTTTTAGAAATTGTCAGATGGTATTTTAAATGACTTCGCGTTTTTTACAATCTTTTGAAGTTTCTAATTCGTTAGTGAAATTTGTTTCATTTTGCCTTGTGTACTTAAATGATTTTTTAAAGAACTCCCTTTCGATAATACCTGGACGTTTCATTTCCGTGTTATGTTTTTTTTTCTTCTTTTATTTAGTCGAGTTACCGAAATAAAAAGTTTTAATTTGTGCCTTGTTAATTGGAGCGTCATACTTCCTCATAGTTCGTCAAAATTGTTTATACAACACAGCCAAAACTTTTTTTTGCCAATGTTGAATAAGAATATCAATTTCAAATCAATCATTGTTTGGAAAGGGGCACCTTACCCGCAAATTTAAGAGTGTCGATTGACCTTATATAGCTATAGGTCGTCCCCTAGACCAATACTTAATTATTTAAAGAAGTAAAGAAAACAATTTTACAATTATAATTCTGTGAAAATAGTTAAACTATAAAGATAATTAAATATTCCGTTACCAAACTCCGCCATTGAGTTAAAGCTAACTTAGGCTATGAATTTAGTGCCTAGCCGAACTTCAAACTTAGAAATAATTTCAAATCCAAGTTTATTCATTGAAGTGGTTCTTTAATATTCGCTTTATCTGAACTTTGCCCACATGACTTAGCTTCCAGAAATTGGAAAATCAGCCACGAAAGTGAGGCTCAGTCAGCCGTGATTAAGAATTTTCTGATAGCCGCCTCTCAGCGCCTGCCTTGATGACTATTTGACTTTTGAGATTGAATCGTTTATTTTTCATCAAGCGGGGAGATGTCAGAGTAAGAAGGATGTATTATTAAAAGTACCTATATCTTTTTAATTCTTTTGACTTCAACGTTAGCTTACAACAAGGTAGGCAACCTAAGCTAACGTTGTTGAAGTCTTAAAAGGCTCTTTTCGGACACTTCAGTTTTATAGATTTCGCATTTGAAAATTGACATGGCTGCTAAGATAGAAACAGTCTGCCATCGACCATAAAACCTTTGAAATTTTATTCGTTCTCAGACTTTAGACATTCCTCTCACTATGGATTTCCAATAAATGTTGAAGTTTATTTGTGCCTACAGCAGCGACGGCTCCGCGTTTCATTAGCTTTTTACGACGCCGCCTTACTGAGCTTGAGCTGTTACTCAAGCAGCCCTTGTCACAAACAAGAAAACATTACCCTCTTCTTGTACGAGTGGGTGGTTAAATTGTATAATTTAATAGATAGTTGTATTTTTAATAGAATAAAGTAGTAGTTACTTTCTTAAGGTTTACATTACATTAGATGCATGTTCATACCCTTATTTTTTAGGGTTCCGTAGCCAAATGGCAAAAAACGAAACCCTTATGGCTTCGTCATGTCTGTCTGTCTGTCCGTCCGTATGTCACAGCCACTTTTTTCCGAAACTATAAGAACTATACTGTTGAAACTTGGTAAGTAGATGTATTATGTGAACCGCATTAAGATTTTCACACAAAAATAGAAAAAAAAAACAATAAATTTTGGGGGTTCCCCATACTTAGAACTGAAACTCAAATTTTTTTTTTTCATTAAACCTATACGTGTGGGGTATCTATGGATAGGTCTTCAAAAATGATATGATTGAGGTTTCTAATATCATTTTTTTCTAAACTGAATAGTTTGCGCGAGAGACACTTCCAAAGTGGTAAAATGTGCCCCCCCGCCCCCCTGTAACTTCTAAAATAAGAGAATGATAAAACTAAAAAAAATATATGATGTACATTACCATGCAAACTTCCACCGAAAATTGGTTTGAACGAGATCTAGTAAGTAGTTTTTTTTTAATACGTCATAAATCGTAAACCGCAAATTACCTTTCATTCAATCAACTCAAATATAAAAACTTTAAAAATATAGAGGGACATGTGACATGTGTGATTATGATTTATACGGAGCCCTCGGTACGCGAGTCCGACTCGCACTTGGCCTTTTTTTTTATGGTCGCTGAAGTATTGGTGTGACTTGACAGGTTTTGTCCGTCATGCTTATACTGAATATAGCACAGAAATTTGTAATAACAATTTTACTCCTCCTCACACCAAGACTTAACTAGAATACTTTATATCAGGAAACATTTTAGATGAAAGATTTACCGAGGGAAATGACGAAGCATTATTTCCATATTAAGTAATACAGGCTATTCACGGCTTTTTGAACCAGTTTTCATTGCAAGAATATTTTTTTGAATCAGTTTAGTAATTTTAGGGATTACTCTCCTGTAAATCTTAACTTATTTGTATAAGAACACCTTTGATTTTTAGTCAGACCACACATTACATAATATGTAGTTACAATATGCTGATAATAATAATTCAGCTCGTATTAAGTTTCACAAATCAACAAGAAACAATGTAGAACTTTACACTGAAGTAAATTTTAGGCTAATTTGCATGCTAGAACAGGTAGGTGGCTTAATATTTCAGGTAAGCTATTTGGTTATTATTTAATTACAAGCTGTAATTCAAAATCTCGTAAAAGCGCGCCAAGTTGTTCCAACCACCCTCATTCCTGTGGATTTTGTCGTACGTTGAGACTTGAGTCACGAAATTCCTTATCCCGACCGACCTTAGCTTGGCAAATGGTAAGTGTTCCGTAAATCGTATCGCGTTTATGGCTCCTGAACATGGGCGAAAGAAATCCTAGCCGGCTAGAGGATGGATCAAGTGGAACTAGAATGTTAGAATGTGGTTGGAATTTTAACATTTTATTACGGTCTGTGGCAAGTAGTTAGAAGTCCTTACGCGTTCTTTTTGCGTGATCATTTAATTATCTTTGTCTATGCCCAGGAATAAATTGTCCTATAGAATTATACATTGGTACAAATTGAAGAGTCATGTCAAATTGTATAAAAATAAGGCGACATTTTGTAAAGGCTGCGCCTTCCTCAGTTGAAGCATAGTCGCTTTGAAAGGTCACGTACACAGCTAGAGTTCACCCTCGGCTCGTGAACACTTGTTATCACATATCAGCGGTCTACTTTAACATTTTCCGTCTTTACTCTTCAGGGGCCTACTTGCTCCATTTATTTGTAAATGGAATCGACTATCGCCATATCTTTATCGTGACTAATATACTTTTTTTCTTTTAAAGCTTATTATTTTATTTATATGTATTAATATACTTGTATCTGTACCCAAATAAGCCGTTTCGTAAAAAGTATGTGATGGATAATTTAGTTCGCCCCTAATAAAAAAAAATTAAAACAACCGTCAAATCTTTTACAATGCAAATGCGAAATATTTTTCGTGCGTTTTTTTTTAATGATCTTGTCCACATATAAGAACGTTTATATTAAATTTATTTAATCTATGACTAAAGCTACAGTATACTTATATTAGCTACACAGCTACAGTATTGTTTTATGGTCTTGTCTAGGCGCCCTAATCGGGGTCTTTGAACATTTACGTTGGGTACAAAGCAGACCTTATCTCAGTCTAATCAGGTTAATTGAAAGACTGCGATCAGGACGTTTTCACCAACTGTCCCAGTCACATAAACTGATGTGAAAGTTACATAAGTATGATTTTGGACCAGCTCTTGATTATTAGCACCGTGGATATTGGATTGTTATTATTAAAGTATAGACGAATGACCTAGCGCCGCAGCTGGTGCCTACTCGCGCTTTCTCTTTTGTTTAAGCTATGCGACACTGACATACCTATTATAAAATATTTGTAGTTATAACAAGATACAATTTTACAAGTAGAAAACTTAATTTATTTTACTTTTGTTGTTATGTGTTACCATTTTTTGGACTTTTTAAATTGGAACTTGTACACCTACAGTTTGGTGGCCCCTTCCCATTCAAAATAAATTTATTGACATACTAATAACAACTGACTGAATGTATGTGTCGCCAACTGCGCATAGTTCTCCTAATTTTCTGACAAGTTTATCTAAACTGCTAGTATCAGTGCTGGCAGTAGCGTAATTTTAATTTTTTTTTATTGTTTTTTATTCCGACTTGTTCCGAGGAGTAGAACGAAAAAATATACGTAGCCTTATTAATAAAACTGGAATTTTTTATCGGACGCTAAAAGATTTCAGTAATAAAAAACATAAGGTTAGAAAATATTTTTTAAATTTCAAAGAACGAAAAAGTTGTATTAGATTTATTCATTTATTAGTTATTCATATATATTTGACTTTTTGCAAGCACTAGTCCGCTCCTAACTTTACTGACAGAAGGGTTATGAATACGGGACTAGTGTCGAAATTCCCCTAGAGAATAAAATTCTATCAACCTTTTCTGTCCTCCTTCATTTGGCGATTCGTCTTGACACGGAACTGGTTATCCTCGTTCCAACTTCAGTTCTTTGATGACATCTCTGTGTTTTTCATGTGTCGATAAATATTTTTATCCAACTTACGTAGCCAAAGCGCCAATAACGGATTATCTAAGCTAAAGGTATTAACTGTTAACGATGTAGTAATAACCTAGAACAGAATAACTTCGCTAATAGCTCCACTCCAGGAGTTTCCCTGTAGGTGTTCCTCATTAAAACTTCGTCGCTGAAAAACGCCTTAACTAAGAGTCGTTTTTCTCATAGGCTTACATAATCTGATATTTTAAATGTATCTGGTATAAAAATAGTATCAAAACAAAATATGTTGTTACGTTCACGCGTTCTCGTAAAATATCGGTAGGAAAATAAACATCATATAACAAGTGTAGCTTAGTGAAGTAACTGAAATATTCTAGTACCCACATACAAACGATTGTATGTATTTTTTTGAATGATCTACTTCTACCTATCTTTGCCATTTAACATCATAATGTATATTTCAGTTTCATCGTATTGAAGTCTTCAGGCATTTGTGCTTAAACATAATAGGGTTTTTCACCATTTTTTGAAAAGTATCTCAAATTGATCATTAGGTGGGAAAAAGTCAAAAATATTTTTTTTATAATTTTTTGAAACCTACAAGTACCCCAAAAATACATTTTAAATTACCATTCCCGATGACCGCGCGAAAACGCTAGCCGCCATGATGTTTTAGGTTGTGACGTCATTACAGCGGTAAACATGACAGTTCTACGTACAATTTAGCTACATTTAGTGAAAATTTACGAAATTAATAGTGAGTTACAATCCCTTATCGCTACCGGTGGTGTACAGTTTAAAAATACAAATGTTAAACACTAGGCAAGTTATGGATTCAAGTGCCAACAGATACAAATACCTATGAAAAACACTTGGATAAAACTTGCAAGAGATCCAAAGTTACCCCTAAGAGTATACTCCAACAGCCCCTAAGGATACACTCTGACCAGTTATTGGAAATAAAATATACTTTTGTGAAGATCATTTCAATGTAAGTATCTATAATTTATTGCCAATAAGTAAATAAGTACATACTTATTAATTTCATAAAAATAAAGGTAGGTCTAGGGCGGAAAAGCCCCGCTGCTGATAATGGCATTGGTGGGGCTTGGGCATCCCCAGGCCCTATGGACTCGGCGCCAATGCCTATTAGACAAAACTAAATAGTTATTTGTCTTACTGTTGTTTTGTAATCTCATACAATGTTTATAGGTTATGTTAGGTACATAAATGAATTTGTGAAATTGTTAATACATACCTACCTACCTTTTTTCACATTGCAGATGGAATCCGGCATGAAAATTATATGCAATACCTACAAGACAATGGGTATAAAAAATGCAAGTTAAATCAGGCTACATATCGTCCAGATTTCATTGCACAGAACAAGGAACGCTTAGTGAAACTTGACTTGTATTCATTAAAAGGCAAAGGTTGTCTATAACTAAGTAGATTAAAGCGAGCCTGGAAGATGAAGTTGAACCATCCTCACCTTGTAACCAAGATTTACCAAGTGCAGATGTTTCTTGTCATGACAGAAAGTCTGAATAGCTAACCTAGCAGTTCAGTCCCAAGATCATTAAGCAGGCTACCATATAGAAGTGAATTTATAAAATTGTGAATAATATAATGTGTATATTTGTGAATTAATATGTAGATAAGTGTTTTGGGTGGAATACTTATATTGGTTTACCTGTAAATAAATTATTTTGTAATTAAATTTTTATTCCTTCTTTCAATGGTCATATTGTTCCCGAGGCAATAGGAGACAATGAGATTCATTACCCTTTCAGTTGTGTGTGTAGGCTATAAAACTAAGTAAGTACCTATACAATTTTATAAGTCACATTCTAAAAGAGGCTTTAAAAATGATTTGTACTAAACTATTTAAAAATATGAAAGTGTGGTGGTTTTCGAGGTACATATTTATATATACTCCGAAATTATGAGATTCCTCAAAAACCATCATACTCATATAGTGCTGTTTAGTAGAATAGCCTAGTACAAATTATACCTATATAGGTAAACATCTGTTTCATTACTACACTGTTACCACCTGTAGTTAAAGCGGCTGATATATTTTGGAGTGATATGATAAGAAGTGTAAGATTTTTATTTTTAGTAACATTAGCTAAGTTAACTTTCCTAAAACCCTAAAATAATGCAACTTGATAAAGCGATAATATAATTAATTAAAGAACTAATTGGCATATATCAGAGAGTGGGAAAATAGGATAGTCTTATCCCAAAAAACTCAAATTGTGTATTACATAGATTTATAAAAACAAACTGCGGGAAAAGCATAGATTACCTACTATAAGTAGGTACTATTTGTTTAGTTTAAAAAATCCAATGTTTTTTACTTATTCTTAGAAATAAGAAAAAATAAAATGCAACAGTACCGGACAGATTTTTTATTAAATACAAATACATATTTTTCTTTCTTCAGGTTTTCGTCTCATAGTCAACAAATTAATAATTTCCTCTATAGTAAAGTAGCTATCGAAGGTCACTGAAGTTATGCAGTCCTATGAATTGCCACCTCGCAACGATGCAGCCTGTGGGTGGTTATCTTCCAATCTATATGCATGTTTGGCATTAAATATCTGTAACATCACAAAAAAATAATAAGAACAATCAGCATTTAATGTTTAATATGGAAGAGGAATAAATAACCCTTAAAAATACTTTAGGCGTAACACTTCATGCATATGCAGCATAGGGATTCCTCTGACTTGGTGGACCGACGACCTGATGAAGGTTACAGGAAGCCGCTGGATACGAGCAACCTGGGAACAATCGGTGTGGAAATCCTTGGGGGAGGCCTTTGTCCAGCAGACGTCTTTCGGTTGATGGTGATGATGATTAGGCATAAAAATTTATTTACCTGTTGAATGATACCGTTGCATCTTGGCCAGCTGCTTTATTTGGTCATTTGCATTCCAAAAGGATTTCAAAGTAGCCTCTATTTTGAAGCAGTAGGCATCTTATGGGGCAGTAAAGTTCTCGAATGGCGACCGCGCACCGGAAGGCGCAGTGTGGGCAGGCCCCCGACTCGGTGGACCGACGACCTGGTAAAGGTTGCAGGAAGCCGCTGGATACGAGCCGCACAGGACCGGTCGGTGTGGAAATCCTTGGGGGAGGCCTTTGTCCAGCAGTGGACGTCTTTCGGCTGATAGATAGGCATCTTATATGTATAGGTAAGAAATGTTTGTTATCTGAAATGATTTAGCAAAGTATTGACAAGTATCCTTGTGTATTTGTTAAAGTATACCTAAAAAGTAATCTACTTTTCCCAATGACTTTTCGAGGCTGATCATCATCATTGCAACAGCAAGCCAACGTTTTTATCCTGATTCCTGCACCATCAACAGACACTGTACTGTGTATCTGAATGAGTTTTTGTTTGATGTCACTGCTGTTTTATTATCGTCATATTCAAATTTCAACACCTAATCACAAAAGCACAGAAATACGGAAAGCCAAATACGTTTTTATTTTGATGCTTTGACGTTTGTTTGAAACAGAATTGCAGATACCTACATAGATAGTAATATGTATGTAAAAGTATGGTACCTATCTGCCAGACACGTTCGTTTCATTAATTTCGCGCGCGTATCTAATTTATTTTTGTAACGAATTTTGCAGTTTTTTCAAGACTTTACTCTAAAATAAAAATGCGAAAAAAATTAAGTTGCAAATACTTACATGCATATTAGGCAGTCGGGATTAGAAGCAAAAACTTTGCCACCTTAAATGTAGGTATTTATTCTCGGCAGATTCGTACTTTCTGCTTTCACAAAACCGTCTTCCGTCATGAAATTTCAAGTGAATTTACTGGATACAGGTTATCTTTTCATATTTTTGAAATTAGGCGAAAAATATAAAATTTTGCCACATATTGCGAACAAAATGTCACTGCTTACTGCTATTGTGACGTCACATCGACAACCAGCATGGCGGCTGGCGTTTCAGACATTTGAACAACAGATTAAAAAACTTGATTTTTGTAAATCAAAAATAAAATGTTTTTTCTCATTTTATAATATAGAAATCATATTAATTTGATTACTTATTACAAATACCACCGTAAATAAGTAGTTTTCGATGTTTTCTTGAATAGAGTGAAATACCCTATTGTAATTATTAATTACAAACCTCAAATTCATTTTATTGTATTACCTCAGAGTAAAAAAAAATAGACATTGCGAATTCTTGGTTTTCGCAATAAAAAATCATTTTAACTTACACAACATTTAGGCGGTTGGAAAAGTTCTCCGAAGTTATTTGACGAAATTCATTGTACCTATCTACTAACAGAATATTTACGCAGTCCAATGATGGAAAAATTCAGTACCTATCGAATAATAAATTACTATTATAATACTTCTGTTATTTATTACTTATTTATCTCGATTATTCATATTCGTATCATGTTATGTTTTGTTTATGTTTGTAACTTACTCAAATGATAAGTTTTGTTTTGATAAATGTGCTGAAACTAATTTCCAACTCCAACTACCATCTCAATGGCGGAGTCACGTGTGCACAAAAGTTTTTCTTGCAGTAGTTTAGTTGTAGGTTATTTCATGGAATCGTCACATGTGCCCAAATATTTGCAAACTTCTTCGTCTCACAAGCTCCCTTGGCGAGTTGATAGCAAATATTTGACGCTCAACCGCAATCGTGCTCTATTTGAACAATTACACCTTGTTACCGAACTGAAGCCGGCAATCATTTCAGAACGTCACGTATGGGTATTGGGTCAATTTGTGCACATAAACAAGCGCGCTGGTTGAATTGCTTTTGATGAGTATGTAGATTATTAAAGATATTGTGTAAATTTTCGACGATTGACGTGGCATGATAACAATTTTATTTAAGGTCACGCTGAACCTTTTAATATCAATCAAATATACTCAAAAACCCCTGGAATATTATAGTTTTTTTTTCGAAATGTTAAGCAAACATGTGGCTTCGATTTTTGTTAGGGCATTACGTATTACGTATAATAAGAAATCCTGTTATAGTTTTATCTGTGACGGTTTCAACCACGTTCCAAAAAAAAGGTGACCGTGTGTGATTTGTCTAAGAATATTATTATTGTATAAAACACAGTGAATGTTAAAAAAAAAATACAATATAGCTTTCCTAACGATCACACTTGAACTTCAGCTATCTAATCATGTTTGACAGTAGCTTGGTATAGCGCATGCCCCTTGGAACCGACTCACGCTCATACCAGCCGATGCAAGGGTTATCAGAGGACGCCCCGGTTGCTATCCATGCGTCTTCCTCACTCTTTGCCATGTATCATGTTTTATTTCACAATTCTCATAAAGATCCATCTCTTTCAAATATTGACGTGAAAGTGAAACATCAATAAACACATCTCTGGGCTAATGTAATGGTAGACCTGTCAGTAATGTTACCAAAACCCATGACACAAATTTACAATATTTCACTGACCATGCGTTTTTAATTCGTAAATTCTAACTTTCCCACTGTTAATTTTCTTTGCCCAACTTTTCTATGACTGCATATTTACGTTTTCGCGCAGAAAAAACTGACAAAAAGATTTATATTCCAGATTACTATCTTATAATCATTAATAGCATTTAACTGTGGCTTCTACTTATCATACTGAATAAATTTTGTTCTACATGGAATGAAAAATAAATTATTGGACTCTCAAAACAAAATTGGTCGAACAGCTGATCAATTCGTATGAAGAGTCCACTTTTTTGCGATTTCTGGAAAGTCATACATAATATCTCAAAAGTTGTTCCACCTTGTATGTATGTTTTCATCTACTTCTTAAGCATTGTTGTTTGATAGTATTCTGTTTACAAGTATGTATTAAAATAATAAAACTGTGCACAGTATTGTGCACTGAATGAAGATAATAACATTATTATACTTAATATTATCATGAAATTTACATTTTATGTTTTGGATTATTTTCTTTCTGTATGTATGCTTATGCAGTTATATTACCCTATTCAGTGATTGCAATTAGAGATGCGCCGAGTACTCGTTTACTACTCGGTACTCGGCGTACTCGGCACTTTTATTAATACTCGTACTGGGCCGAATAACTCTGTTCAAATGACGAGTATTCGGTTCAAATAAAGTAATATAGTTTGAGAGATAATATAACGAAAACAACCAATACACAATACAAACAAACAAATAAATTAATGATCTTTTAGTAAAGAAAACAAAGGGAACTATAATTTATGTAGGTAACAGTATTTTAAAATTGAACTATTATTATTTACAATGAATAACAAACAATCTACGACCATCATATTCATATATGTAGTGGAAGCTTTGTTCAGAAATTTCAGAATACTTTAAAACTTAAAATTTTTGAGTTTCAGTTCTAAGTATGGGGAACCCCCAATTTTTTTTTTTATTTTTGTGTGAAAATCTTAATGCGGTTCACAGAATACATCTACTTACCAAGTTTTAACAGTATAGTTCTTATAGTTTCGGAAAAAAGTGGCTGTGAAATACGGACGGACAGATAGACAGACAGACATGACGAATCCATAAGGGATCCGTTTTTTGCCATTTGGCTACGGAACCCTAAAAAGAGCGACTGAGGAGCGAGCATTAGCGAGCGATGAAGGAGTTAGGAAGTATTGTCATGGTAAAAAATCTAACTAGAGATTTTGATGGCGATCGATTGTCTCGCACTAACAGAGCCCAAAAAACTAGAAAACAAAAAAAATACTGTGTATATGTGTGTGTGTCTGTTTGTGCATGTCTGTCCGGTACTCTAGCACCAAAATCACTGGACAAAGTTGGATTTTTGGGTTAGAGCAATATTTTGTTAATATCTCAAACCATTTTTTATTTCCTCATAGACATTACGTTGAACTCTTTTTTATGAGCAGCGAAAAAATCGCAATGGTCACTAGATAACGACATCAAGAAGACCTACATTTCATTATTTTCGTAAAATTAAATTTATGTTTTTTACTACGGAATAATATAGGACACCAAACTGCTGTAGTGGCTACTCCAAACGAGAAAACTTCGTACGACAGAACTTACTGCTATAGACGAAAAATATTTTATCTCTGATATTATGAGTCATTTGTGTTAAAAGTTTAATCTAGGGCCTTCCTGATGCAAAGGTGGTCCATCGCTATTCAGCGTGGAAATACTACAAGCGTCTGGAACTGGACTCTTCGACTGAGATTTTATGTAAAAACAAACTATCAATTATATTATAAAAATAAGAAATATATAATAGTTTTATATTATGTAGTCTTTAATTGGTAGTAAATCCCAGTTACATGACAAATTAAATAACCAAGTTTAGTTTTTCACTCTCACAGATATTTTACAGTAAGCACTCGCACTTCGTCTCGACACGGACTGCCCGCCTCGTTACGATCCTTTGTTCTCCCTCTTCGCTACTTAGGAGACGCTATGACGCAGTATTTACAGGAATGCGGGGGATTTCCCGAAGTATAAGTTAGCCCTCGCTCGCCTTACTGCATGCCTCGACAGGTGGCGCCTGCGGCGCGTAACATCGGCCATCCTACAAAGTGAATACCGCGAGGTATTCACACAAAAAGCATTAAAAAAAAACGGCAGACACATGCTCCTGCGTTTTAATTGGCTCAACCCACAGAACAGAATGACACCAGTCAGATCTATCTAATTAACTTTCAAATAGATCAATCAGATCTTGTCGATCCACGATTTCACCATCACTACCAGAATCGGTGTCGTAATCAACAGAACTTCTGTATGGTCTCAGTGCATCGGCAGGCACCATTGCTACAAAGTTCTTGTAACCCTTTATTCCCTTAATGCTTCTGATTTTATAACGATCATTCGGATGGACTTGCACTATTTTGTACGGACCAGCATATTTTTTGTCAATTTTCCGGTTTACACCTGTTTCAGCACTTGTAAAAGCATTTTTCCAAAGTACCAAATCTCCTTTCTTATAAGTTTTGGCTACTTTTCTTCTCTCATTACATTTTGTTCTCATGTATTCTTGCTTTCTTTCAATATTTCTGCGTGCCTCCGCACGTTTGTCTTCATTGCTAGTTTCTGTATTGTTTCCAACGATATCTGGTACAAGATTCCTCTTTTGTGCGAACATAAGCTCATAAGGAGTGTACTTAGTAGTATCTTGTATGGTATGATTGATACCCATGGTGATCTCTGGTATGTTGTTATCCCAATTGTTGGGTTCCACAGTACTGGTACGAATCGCATTTAGTAGAGTTCGATTCACTCTTTCAACCTGTCCATTCGCTCGCGGAACTGCGATGGCATTCAAAGTATGGTGTATTTTATGTCTGACACAAAACTCCTTAAAATAACGACTCGTAAATGACACTCCTCTGTCAGAAATGATTCGTTCTGGGTAACCCAAGATGGCAAAAATCTCACGTAAAGCAGCAATCGTTTCAATTGATCGTACAGTTTTGGTCGGTTTGACTGCGACAAACTTTGTGAATGCATCTATAATTACTAATACATATTGATTGCCTTTGTTTGACTTTGGAAATGGCCCCATGTGATCAATGTGGACGGTGTGCATCGGTTGATCGGGTTTATCTATAGGGTAAATTTTTCCAGCTGTTGGACCGTAATTCCCTTTTTTGAACAAACAATCAAGACATGCGCTCACATATTTTTTAATAAAACGAGTCATCCGAGGGAACCAGTAGTCAGCTTTAATGGCTTCTTCACACCTTTTCAACCCTACATGACCAACATCATTGTGAAACTTTTTCATTATTTGCCATCGTGCTGATTTAGGTACGGCGAGACGTTCTCCATTCAACGTCTTCCTATATATTCGTTCATTTCGAATACAATAATTGTTCTTCACGTCATCATTAGCATTATTACTCCTGATTTGATGGTAAATTGATTGCAATTTATCATCCTGCAATTGTGCTGCTAAAAACCAATCATCAACATCTTCAACTGGTAAAATGTCTGACACGGGATTTCTACTGAGTGCATCGACATGTTTCATACTTGTCCCAGGCCTGTATAGTACTTCCATGTCAAAGTCTTGAATCTGAAGCCACCATCGTGCAATCCTGGGTACTAAATCTCTTTTGGTTAGTGAGCTTCGTACAGCCGAACAGTCTGTTACAACTTTAAAATGTATGCCAATAATATAAATCTTGAAACGTTTCAGAGATTCTACGACTGCGAGAGTTTCTAGTTCATAACTGTGATATACCATTTCTTCTTTAGTGGTCACTCGGCTAAAATACATTACTGGCTTTAATTCTCCGTTAGGTTGTTTTTGTAAAAGAATGCCAGCTATTCCCAATTTACACGCATCTGTGTGAATTTCAGTATCATATTTCCTATTGTATAATGCTAGAATAGGCTTATTAGTCAATAAAGATTTCAGTTTTGTAAAACTCTCTTCCTGTTTTTCATTCCATCTCCAAATGCTGTTTTTCTTTGTCAATTCAGTCAATGGTCTGGCTATTATAGCAAAATCCTTAACAAATTTTCGAAAGTAAGAGCAAAGACCTATAAACTGTCGGACTTGATGAACATTTGTGGGAGTGGGAAAATTGTTGACCGCGTCAATTTTTCTATATCCTGGTCGAATACCTTCCGGTGTCACAACATGTCCCAAATAGTTTACCTCAGTCTTCAAAAATGAACATTTCTGCAAATTCAGTTTTAGATTTGCCTCTCTCAATAGTTGCAACACTCTCTCCAGAATCTGTAATCCATTATCAATGTCAACTGATGGTAATAAAATGTCATCCATGAATGTCAACACTTCATCATAACGCAATGTTCCGAGTAATTTGTAAATAGTTCGCTGGAAGACTGCAGGCGCATTGGCCAAACCGAAAGGGACACGAGTATACTCATATTGTCCATCAGGAGTTATAAACGAAGTATATTTCATTGAATCACTAGACATTGGTATCTGATGATAGCCTTGTGCCAAATCCAGACTGCTGTAATAACATTTACCAGCTAATTTGTTCAGCTGATCATCGATATGAGGCAGAGGAAACCTGTCTTTGATTGTTATTGCATTTAATGCTCGGTAATCAACACAAAGTCTGCTGTCTCCGTTCTTTTTCTTTACCAAAATGATAGGTGAAGCGTAATTAGAGTTTGATTCTTTAATAATTCCAGCATCTTCTAAATCTTTCACTTTTGATCGTACAATTTCAAGTTCATTCTGTGAAAGTCTGTATGGTTTGTGAAATACTGGGTCCTTTGATGTTAATTCAATTTTCATTTCTGAAATATTGGTATTGCCTAAATCTTTAGTATCTTTAGCAAAACAATCCTCGTATTCCAAAAGTAGCTTAAACAAACGATATTTGTTTTCTTGTGATAACTGTCCAACATCAACTTCTGATAGCAGTGTATTTGCAACTTTACATTGTAAAAGATTTTCCCAAGTCAAATGTAAAATGTTACTATCCTCAGGATTACTTGAGAAATCGAAATTCTGGAAGAATAGGATATCTGACTTTATATTGGGTTAAACAACGCAATTTTCTTTTAAAACATAATAATAGACATTCCGTTTAGAGTTCTGTGTGATTCAGCCAATTTATACAGGAATTTTATAATACACATTAAAAATAATAGCAAACATACATAAATACAATACAAACATACTAATAGAGTAACAAATAGTCATAATTGTATTATATAATTTGAAACAAATGACAGACAGAATCAACACAACTCAGTACAAATAAACAGAATCGATAAGTAATCAGTACAGACAGACAGAGTTGATAAACAGAGGCAGTACAGACAGACAGATAGACAGACGGATTACATGAATCATGTGTTCAGGCTATGAGCCCACAGACAGATTAAATAACAAGAAATTATACGAACCTGCAAGTCATCGGGTTGCGGCTGCTTGGCTTTGATGTTCTTGACTACAGAAGAAATATCTACATTTCCAACCATCGGTTCACACGGAACAGCACGTGCAATCAAACGGTCTTTCTTCCAGTCCAGTTCTTTTTCACCCATATTAAAAATTCGCACATACCCCGTTCCTCCACTTAGTAATGTTGCGGGTATAGCGAAGTGTGTTCCATTCAGTTCATGAATAATTGGTGCTGTGCAAATATCACCAGCTTCATTTCCAACTACATTTACTTCCACAAATTCTGATTCCTTTGGTGGAATATGAACTTCTGAGCGTGTTGTTATCTGAAAGTTTTCCTCCTTTTCGTCAACCATAATTTGTGGGTAATTACTAAATTCCATATTTTCTTCGTAATTTATCAGTTTAGCAGAGTTGGGTGTGGTTACTAATGAAACTCCCTGTGAATTGATCACGGGCTGTCCAATGAGTATTTTTACATCGGCTGGCAACTTCAAATGAGTGACTACTGCATTTGTATTAAAGTTCATTCCATCGATATCCATAGAAAAGTTTGTTTGTCCCAATGCTGGTACTGTTTCGCCCGTAAAACCTTTCAACACAGCATCTGTTTCAGTGACTGTCAACTTCAAATCCTTTGCCGTTTGAATTGTGATAACATTTAATTGTGCTCCAGTATCAATATATGCACTTATTTTCTCGTTACAAATAATGACATCCTTCTTATAAATGTCATTAAATTTCTGGATAATGTTGATAGTTGCTGGTTCCTTTCCTTTCATGATCTTCTCGATTTTAGGACATCTATTAATGTGATGTCCAATTTCAGAACAAAACTTGCATATACGTCGATCAGGCACTGGACAGTCTTTAACTATGTGTTCAGTTGAGTTACATCTGAAACAGTTCAGCCGACGAGTGGTCAATGTAGAATTGACTCGAGATATCGGTTGACTATCTGCTGCACGACGTTTATCGCCATCATTCTTATTCTGACGGATGTAGTTTGTATTAGTTGTTCCACCTATGTTAGTTCTCTTAGGTTCTGTTTTGTACCGATAATTCTCAAATGTCGATAAATATCCCGTATAAAATTCTTCAGGTGTGTCACATTTGTAGCCTCGTGCGCTGTTTTCTAATTCCTCTGGTAAACCTTTGATAATGCATGAGATTGTGGCAGCATCGTCAAACCGACAGCGACGACACATTGCCAGTTTGTCGTGATAGTAGTGCGTGATGCTTTCAGTGGTCTCTTTTTTTCGCTTAATTAACGATTCTAGCATGTCAGCAAAATCAAACTGAATGGGAAATGCTTTAATTAACATTGCCTTCCATTCTTCCCATGTATAATCATAAGATTCCAATCTACTGAACCATTGCTGAGCTTGTCCTGTAAGCTTTGTCTGCATTATGACGATTTTTGTGTAATCATTCCATTTGTGAACTAATCCCAACTGGTCTATTTTGACCAACCATGTTTTGATATTAGTTTCATGATCATCAGGATCAAAAGGTAAAATTATTTTCTCACCTGATATGTTTCGTGATGACTGTATATTTCCACAGTGTTTCTGAAGCATCCCATCCAATTTATCCTTTAATAGACGTTCTAACATAACGTTTGGATGTATATTATCATCTTCCTGCGCCAGAAGCGCGTTTTTGTGTACTTCCTGTTCGCGCGCCAGAAGCTCGTGCGGTTGTACACTGCGCGACTCAGTATGCGATCGCGTTAGAGATACATTAACTGCAGATACTGGTTGCACATATATAGCTCCTGCACTAGTTACAGATGTCACCGAAAGTCTAGATCTTTTTGTGGCCCGAGTATAAGCACTGTCTTTGTTCTGCATAAATCGCTTCATATTGGGTCCTTTGATTAAACTTGTTTATTACCACTTCTGAATATAAAAATAAGAAATATATAATAGTTTTATATTATGTAGTCTTTAATTGGTAGTAAATCCCAGTTACATGACAAATTAAATAACCAAGTTTAGTTTTTCACTCTCACAGATATTTTACAGTAAGCACTCGCACTTCGTCTCGACACGGACTGCCCGCCTCGTTACGATCCTTTGTTCTCCCTCTTCGCTACTTAGGAGACGCTATGACGCAGTATTTACAGGAATGCGGGGGATTTCCCGAAGTATAAGTTAGCCCTCGCTCGCCTTACTGCATGCCTCGACAGGTGGCGCCTGCGGCGCGTAACAATATGTATTAACTGAACCAAGTAACTCGGCCGAGTACTCGGTTTGGCAAACTTTAAACCGAGTAATACTCGGTACTCGGTTACTCGGTGAAACTTGTACTCGGCGCATCTCTAATTGCAATATATTACTTTATTGTCATATCCATCATAGTAATATATTTTGTTGTCATTTTCGTTAATAAATAAAAGTTTTATTTAACCCACCAGATAATTTGTATGGTACACTTTAGGGTTAAAAGTTATTTAATCGGTCTAATTGGAATACGTATAAACGTATATGCGCGCAAGCCAAAGGGGGTTACAAGCGCAGCTTTACCTTTTCTTTCTTTATCCTATAGCCACTCTAGTATCACTTTTAGACAATCTAAAGTCAATAAAATTCTTAATTTCATACACAAGTTTTGCCACTCCAACTGTTATAGGTATATTTCAAATTTTCCACCATTTGCCATACTTTTTTCCATGTTATCGTTCTTTAACGTTATCAGTACTTATCATTGGTATAGTTAGAATTGTTTTCATATGTATAATTTTATAACTGAATGATTACATATATATTTACGTAGATGTTTTTGTTACAAGCGTAATAATTACATACGTGTTCATGATTCAAATCAAGTTATTTAAATAAGTTTATTTTGAAATGAAATATGGAACAATTAATAAAAAAAAAACTAATTGATATTTCTTTTAAATGAGTAAATGAATAATTTAAACGTATTAAGTCTTGTATCTATTACTGCCATTCAGTCCTGTGAAAGGTAAGCCTATGGCACACCTATCCTAAGTCGAGGTTCGTGATTAATATGTCATCGTAAAGTCCGCGAATGCACGTTTGTGTAATTGATAATATCTCATGTGGTCTGATAATGTTTTTATAAATATGCTGGAGGTCCTATAGGGCTGACAGAAAATACAAAGTGTTAAAAAAGTGCGTTTGAAATTTTAAGGCGTTACTCAGAATATATAATAATATAGAATACAGGAAAAATATTGAAAAAACCGATCTATATTTTTTTTCGTTTCCCGTACTAAATCTGAATAATGAATCAAGAAATATGGGAAGTTGAAAAAAAATATTGAAGATGGGATTTTTTCAATATTTTTCATGTGTTCTATTACTACATTCTGAGTAACCCCTTAAAATTTCAAACGCTTTTTTTTTTCAATTCGATAACTATTGAGTTGAACTATTTGTTGAGGCTTGCAGGAAGCCACTGGATTCATAAGACTTACAAAATCTGAATACCGAGTGGAAATCAATTAGTGCGGCCTTTTTTTGCAATTGTTCGGTTGGTGTATGCATGTGTAAATTTTCTTTTCTTTTTTCAATCTTTGCTGTTCTCTCAGTGAAATGTCCTAGGATACAACCCTGTTTCTGCATTAAAGCTTAGTTCTTGTTTCTTATTAAACTTAACAACTTAACTCGACGGACTCGGTGGCTAAGTGGTTAGCGATCCTGACCTCGGATCCGAGAGTCGTGGGTTCGATCCCCACACAGGGCAAACTTTTCTGTGATGAGCAGAATGGTTTGCTCTGAGTCTGGGTGTATTTTATCTATATTCTATATATGTATGTATTTAAAAGTATATGTGTATGTATATCAGTCTCTGGTTCCCAAGATACAGGGAATCCTAGTTTGGGGCCAGATGACCGTGTGTGATTTGTCCCAGATATATTATTATTATTATTAACAATTAAAATATTGTAGTATCGGCCCTACAACGTTGATAGATTAAATCATTAGGTCGGAGCTAGGTAACACCTGGGCATATACAGTCTCCTTCGTGAGACTATTTTCACATATGTGGGTCAATGTGAGAACGTGTAACTGGTACATGACACGTTACTATCAGATAGTAATATACACACCCAGCTTAATGTTAACATAGCTATGTGTATTTATTCAAATATGTGAAACATTTTAAACATTCTTTGACAACTATGCAATGTTCGAAGAAGAATTATAGTCTTTTTGTTTCTTTCTTCTTTTTAGGATTCCGTATCTCAAAACGAAAAAAGGAGCTCTTATATCGGATCACTTCGTTGTCCGTCCGTCTGTCCGTCCGTCCGTCTGTCTGTCTGTCTGTCTGTCTGTCTATCTATCTGTTAAGATCCTTTTTCTCAGGAACACGTTGACATATCAAGTTGATTATATCAAATACTCAGGCCTGCAATCCCTTGAAGCTGTGAAAAAATCAAACTTCTATGCCAACGCAATCAAGAGATACGGCCGTTTATGCCGCATATTTGGACACTCGCATGGGAATCAAAACCTATAGGGTACTTTATACCTAGAATCATGAAATTTGGCAGGAATGTCTTATAACACAAGTAAAGGGAAAAGTCCGAAAACCAAAAATTTTTGGTTATATAATTTTTTTTTGTGATGTAACAATTTTTTTTTTGTTTAATTTAATATATAGTTCAAGACATGTGTGATTATGAATTTACACGGAACCCTCGGTGCGTGAGTCCGACCCGCACTTGGCCGATTTTTCAACAAAAATGTTACGGATTACAGTAGAAATGACAAGCCGTAGTATTCTTTAATTATATTAATGATATGGTGGAAATGTCAAAGGGCTTAAGGGACATTTTCTCGAAAATCACTTTTTAATGTAGTTCTTATCTATTTTTCAAGCTCTATCGATTGGTATATTTAAATTTTCTCTGTGCCAAAAATTGAGCTAGATATCGAATTTTAAAAATGTGTTATTTTTTTCATTTTTGGTATTATGAGCCACGTACGAGACTAAAAATTGACGTAACGTCAAAAGCCTTTATGTATAATGCTTAAAGGTAATTTCGAAATTAACATGGTAGTTACAATCTATATTCACATATTTCGGAGTCGTACTCATTGGGCTTATTGGACTCGTAGTTAGTTACATGGGACATACTACCAATGTGTTTTAATTTATTTTTAGACACATCCCTTACTGTTAGCGACCGACCTATACATTTGTAAATATAATTTGTAAGCTCTAAATTTTATAAGTTTTTTAGCGTGTTTGGAGACAGCAGGTGGACTCCGTTGATCGAGGTTGAAATGAAAATTCGAGTTGACTGAGCGTGTTGAAGAGCGTAGAAATGGAATGATTTATTTGGGAAAAATGCTTATTAATATCTTAAAACTAGGTAACACAACTTGCTACTAATTAATTGAAGACACACATAGATGAGACAGACGATGTTTTGTTTCAAGGCGCGCGGTGTTATCATATCAGTCCGCGCGATCTTGCCCTCTCGCTCTTTCGCAGTTTGCCTCCTGCTCGTGCGCTGCATAAATATAGCGCATATCGACCTGTGCAGTTTCACCTACCCCCTCCACCGTCCCTGCCATCTACGACATAAAAGAGCTGCTGTGCATGCCAGGCATCATCATCGAGGCCTGGCGTGCGAAGAAAGGCCCGGCTTAGTGCCACAGGTGCCAGGGGTTCAGACACTCGAGCCACAACTGCCACCGCACCCCCGCCTGCGTCAGGTGCGGCGAGGCCCACTTCGCCGGAGTGTGCCCACGCCCACGAGAGGAAACTCCAACCTGCGCCAACTGCGGCGGCCCCAACCCGGCCAACCACAGGTCGTGCCCGACATTTCGGCGGGAGGCGAGGAACAAGGCAGCGGGCACCCTCGCCTTCACCGAGCCCGCCTCAAATGAGGCACGAGCAGCCTCCTCCACCACCAGGCGTAGCAGGCGGAAGCGCCAGCCCAGAAAGCCCCAGCAGCCCCAACAACCAGCCAAGCCTCCAGCAAGAGGCCCCCCAGCTCCCAAACCTCGGAGGCCAGCCGCCACCAAACCCCGCCAGGCAGACGGGGCAACCGACCCGAACAGGGCCACAAAGCTGCTCGAGGAGCTCATCCAGCTCCTCGCAGCCTCCAAAAGCTCTTAGGTTCCTACACTGGAACGCCCAGAGCGGAATCAAAAAGAAGATGCCACTCCTCAAGCCCATCTTGAGAGACCAGGACATCTCTGTACTCCTGGTCTCGGAAACTATGCTGCGAGAGTCCACAAAACTCGCAGTCGCCAAGTACCACACCTACCATCTGACCCGGACAACAGACTCCGGACAAGGGAGCAAAACCTATAGAGGTTTGATGGTGGCCGTGAAACGCTCCATTATCCACCAACCCCTACCAGCAGCCAACACCACCAGTTTCGACGCCCTCGGAGTCGAAATCCACACTGGAAACTCACCACTGAAGCTCTACTCGGTGTACAGGCCTCCACACTCCAACCTCGACGTCCGTGAGGTGAAGACACTGCTCGGTTCCAGCACCCCAACCATCCTGGCGGGTGACTGGAACTGTAAACATACGGCGTGGAACGCATCAAAAATCTGCCCAAATGGAAGAAAACTCTTCAACGATGCAGAAGCCAATGACTACGATGTCCAGGGACCAGAGGCTCCGACCCGGTACCCGATGGGGGACGCCGACCAAATACCGGACGTCCTGGACATCGTAGTCTCCAAAAACCTGCGATGCGCCCAGTACCAGGAGGTCATGGATGATGAGGTCCAGTCGGACCACCAACCGGTGCTGGTAGTCCTTGAAGACATCCTTGGGAACCCGACCCCTCCACCACCCAGGTTCAAGATCGACTGGGAGGTGTTCGCTAGCCACCTGGACTCGAACACCCCATCTTACCCGGTCCATTCGCACACCGAGGTAGAGAGTCTGAACAGCGACATCACCACAGCCTTTCACGATGCCACAAAACTAGCGTCTACCACCACCTCAGCGACGCAAAAACTGAAGCCACTGCCAGCCAAGCTCCGCCACATGCTGGTGGCAAAAAGGAAACTCAGGCTCCAGTGGCAGTACAGTAGATGCCCCAACCGCAAACGCGAACTAAACGCGTATACAGCGTCCGTGAAACTGGCCTTGGTGGAACACCACTCCCAAGAGTGGGAACACCACCTGGACTCCGTGGAGGGCGACTGGAACTCCATCCACCGTCTGTGCCGGCAACTAGCGAGGAAGCCAGCACCCATACGCCCACTCAAACACCCAGACGGCACACTGCGCTACCGAGCCGAAGACCGCGCGGAAATCTTCGCAGACTAGCTCCAGCGCCAGTTCGTCCCAAACCCCACCACGAACCAAGGCCATACCCACATGGTAGAGGAGAAGCTGGCGGAGATCTTCGCAAGGCCCATCACCGAAGAGACCCACGCCTCCTACAATATCTTCCTGTCTCCAGCCCAAGTGGAGAGAGCCATACGCCGACTGAAGCCTAAAAAGGCGCCCGGCTCAGACGGCATCACTAACACCGCCCTCCGCCACGCCCCAGCCAGAACCATAGCAGCCATCACCAGGCTCTTTAACGGGATCCTGCGCACCGGCCACTTCCCGGACGCTTGGAAAGAGGGCCAGGTGATTCTCCTCCCCAAACCGGGCAAGAACATCCTCTTGCCCGAGAGCTACCGCCCGATCACCCTGCTCTCTGCCGTCTCCAAACTATTCGAGACTCTCATCTTGAGACACATGGCGGAGCATATCACCCCCCGCCCCGAACAGTTCGGGTTCCGGTCGGAGCACAGCACCACTCTCCAGTTGGCTCGTGTGCTCCACCTCATGGCGTCCAACCTCAATAAAAAAGTGGTCTCAATTGCCACCCTCCTGGACATGGAGAAAGCCTTCGACAGGGTGTGGCACCAGGGCCTTCTCTATAAACTGGCCCCCCTGCTCCCCCACCAGCTTCTTTCAGTCGTTCGCGACTTTCTCACAGACAGGTCCTTCCGCGTCAGAGTCGATGGCACCCTCTCGACAAAGAGACCCATCCTGGCGGGCTTCCCCCAGGGCAGCTGCCTCTCGCCCATCTGCTACTCCGTCTTCACCGACGACATCCCAGCCCCCGAAAACTCCACGCTGGCGCTCTACGCTGATGACGCGGCCTACATCACGTCGTCGGTGAGCACCAAGCACGCAGCCGTGAAGATGCAGCGAGTGCTGGACGCACTGCCAGAATGGCTATCTCGCTGGAGGTTGTCCGTGAACGTCGCTAAAACGCAGGCGATCGTCATGGGCTCCACACACCTGCCGAAGAAGCTGACCCTCCATGGCCAGGAAATCGAATGGGCACCACAGGTCAAATACCTTGGTGTCACCATCGACCGTCGGATGAACATGGCCGCAAACGTGAACCAAGTCATCGCCAGAACGAGATCGGCAAGAGCACTGCTGAAGCCGATCCTCAAGTCCAAGCTGCCTCTGCGTACCAAGTTGGGGATCTACAAAACCTACATACGGCCCATATTCACATACGCCGCCCCAGCTTGGTACCAGCTCACGTCCAAGAACCTGAGGGACAAAATGGAAGCCCAGCAGTCCATCACCCTAAGATGGGCCGCCAACGCACACAGATTAGTGCGAAACGAAACCCTAAGAAAGGACCTCCGGATCGAGCCTACGAAGGTGTTCATCGCCCGCATGGCTGACGCGATGTTCACCCGGGCCGATCACTCCACTCACGATCACCTTCGGGACCTGGCACCCAACCTCGAGGTGCCATCCTACAAGAAGCCCCTGCCGCGAGTGCTCTCCGAGCTACACCGCGCGCTCCAAAACGCCCCACAGGATGGCGGCGTAAGAAACGGGCCACAGCCCACCCCAGAATCCGACTCGTAGTAGCGAGCCGCGGCAGAGCCCTCCGGCAGGACAAGGTCCCGATCCGGATTCCTCGGATTCCGTAAGGAATCGTGAGAAGACCACACGAAGTGTGCAGTTTCATTCTGCCGATGATCGTTGTTGTATGCGTAGGGACGCTACAGTTTTTTTGAGTTAATACGAGGTTAGACCTCACATGTTGTTTGTTTGCTATTATTGTATCGTTTTAATGTTTTGTTTCTATTTTCTAATGTTTACCGTGTTGTTTCTATGTTATAAAATGTGTAATATGTTGTCTCTGTTCAATAAAGTACCGCCCGTCAGAAGTTTACCCACCAATTGCGAGCCTAAAAACTTACATATAAAAACGGCCCTCAGCCATCCTCAGGATCAGCGGGCGTCCCGAATCCGATCCGCCCACTCCTCGCCAGTGACGGAACACCCCATTACCGAGCTGAGGACCGGGCCGAGATCTTCGCGGACTCCCTGGAGAAAGCCTTCAAACCGAACCACGGAGATGACACCAAAGCAGAGGAGATTTCTCGCCACCTGGAAGCCTACTTCGCCGAGCCGATAGCTGCCGACGAAGACCCAGTGATATTCACCCCGGGCCAGGTGCAGCGCATGATGCGTCGCACACAGCTCCGGAAAGCCCCAGGACCCGACCAGGTCACTAACGAAGCCCTCCGCCGCCTACCGCCGCGTGCAATCGCGGCGGTGACGCGGCTCTTCAATGGAATCCTGCGCACGGGGCACTTCCCGCAAACGTGGAAGCTGGGACGTGTCATAATGCTGCCAAAGCCAGGGAAGAATATCCTGAAGGCCGAAAGCTATCGGCCTATCACGCTGCTTCCGACCATCTCCAAGGTGTTCGAGAAACTCCTGCTGCGGCATCTACGCGTAAGCACATAACGCCGCGTGACGAGCAGTTCGGCTTCCGAGCCGAACACTCCACCACGCTCCAACTGTCGAGGGTACTGCACAGCATATCCGTGGCCTCTAACAAGAGGGAACACACGGTTGCAGTATTCCTCGACATGGAAAAGGCCTTCGACCGCGTATGGCATCCCGGCTTGCTCTACAAGCTGTCCACGTCCACGACTCCACGTCGAGTCGTGCAGACTGTGGCCACCTTCCTGGCAGATCGGCGTTTCCAAGTGGCAGTGGAAAACGCCGTCTCCACAGAGCGCCCCATCCAAGCCGGAGTACCACAAGGTAGCTGCCTGTCGCCCGTGTGCTATGCCAGGTACACAGACGACATCCCTGTGTCGGGGAGGACCCAGCTGGCGCTGTACGCCGACGATGCGGCGTACATCCACAGCTCCATAAGTCCGCGTCACGCTGTGTCCTGTATGCAGCGGACACTCGACGCACTCCCCGCCTGGCTGGCCGACTGGCGGCTCACCGTCAACGTGTCGAAGACCCAGGCGTTAGTCATCGGAACCAGATGCCGAGACTTGCCAGCCCTGCGCCTTCATGGACAGGAGGTCGAGTGGAGCCCCAAGGCGAAATACCTCGGGGTGACCATAGACCGAAACCTGTCCATGAAACACCACATCACGTCTGTCGTCGGGCAGACTCGCGCAGCCAGAGCCCTCTTGCGTCCCGTCTTGTCGTCGCGTCTTCCCCTGCGCGTGAAGCTCGGCGTCTACAAGACGTACATCCGCTCTCGCCTCACCTACGCCGCGCCGGCCTGGTACGCGCTGGTGAGCGAGCCGCTCCGCCAGCGACTGCGCGCGCAGCAGTCGCTGGCGCTCCGTACCATTGTAGACGCCCCCCGCTTCGTGAGGAACGCGACCATAGAACGGGACCTCGAGATGGAAAGCCTGGACGAATTTATTCGTCGGCTGGCCAAGTCCATGTTCGGGCGAGTAGAAGCGTCGGCGCTCCCGCACATTCGGGAGCTAGCCCCCTACCGCTCGAACCCCCAGGACAGGAAGCGCCTGCCGCGAGACCTCCTCGAGGTCGCGGCAGGCCCCTCGTCGGAGCCGTCTCCTCCGGCTCCGACACGACCGCCGCCCGCGCGCCGGTCGCTCGCCGGACCTCCCCGCACAGGGAGCCTCCAGGCTGAGCTTGACCGCGCGGGGGCAGGCGAAGACACCGAACTTACCATCACTGATGTGACCCCAACGACCTGCCCGTATTAACGGGCAGCGTGGACTACCATGTTTATGGAGCAGAGCCCCGACAACGTCTCCCCGTTGCCCCCTCCGGGGGCCTGTCACCAAAAATAATAGGAACATTCAAGCCCATTTACAGCGTAAAGGATACATTTATGTATTTAGAATGAAGTTGTCCTTTAAGCCCTATCGATAAGTATATTGCAGTCTTTTAAGTCCCAGTTACTTTTTCACTTCTTTTCTTTTATCGTTTTAAGGGACAACATCATGAAAATACAGTTTCTTAAAGGACACTATCTCGCAAATTATGCTAGTTAGGTTAAATTAAATACTTGGATACAGTTCAGCTCCAAAAAATAAATATTTATGTCCTTTAAACCAAGTCGATAGCTTTAAAAGTAAAAAAGTTATGTAATTTTTTCTATAAAAATTTTGTTTTTCCCCTCCTGTAAAATGAGGATTTGTCCCTTAAGCCCTTTGACATTTCCACCATCGATATATTTGACCGCACTCGGTACATACACCTTGGCCTACGTAAGGCCGGCTCCTGAATGACGTACACGCTTCCCGCTGTCATGGCCAGTGTTTACACTTTTAAATCCCCCGAGCTGGTTGAGATTATTGAATAAGCTAACAAAATCCAGTATTCGAATGGATATAGTAAAATTTTTTGAGATAAAATCCAGATGAGCTATAAAGCGTAACACACTTTTATGTTTCTCCATCATACATAGTCAATGAAATGGAGATACACTCATATTATTTTATGCGAAAAGTGTTTTAACCTGAAAATAGTCTAGAAAGTTAGTTGTTATTCATTTATTTATTCAGGCAATGAATACTAATCGCGTTGTCTACTACTTACTACATATTCTTTGCAATGTCTAGATAGGTTTTCGTGTAAGCAAATAATCGAATCCCGATGTCGCCTCTTTCGGTTTCTTTCGGCGTATACCTATCTGATCGTCGATTCGCCAAATTCTATTGCACGATCTAGATAGCGTCCCTGGAACTCGTAAGTTAGGGTCTTTATTTTGAGTCAATTTTACGTATACTGTATGATGTATAGGAAACCCCATTTATTTCATTGTACTTTAACCTAGACAAATTACACACGATCATCTGGTTCCAAATTCCCGGTGATGTAGAACTTAGTTACTAATATACCTTTAAATACATTCACATCATTTTCACTTATTTTATTAAATGTCAAAAATACAAGACTTTCAATATTTTAAACATGATATATATAATTTACACAAATGTTTGCCTTGTACCATATATGAAGATCGACCCCGTGACGACGACTCTCTGCTTATAGTAGTCAGGTGCGCCTAATCACTTCGCCACCGATTCACTGTCTTCATGTACACTTTAATGTTGGCTAGGTGTAGGGAGTAGTCTTCACGTTCTATTTTTAATTAGACCAGGGAGAATAAATAATACGTTAATATGACGTTTTATTTCGATTTTTTGTAACTACACAATATGCACTGCTTTGTAAAGGTTTTAGCAAGCTGAACAATTTCCTTTTTAAATGCGCGCTCACGGCTCAGGTACGGGTAGTCGTTTCTCGGGTTGTGTAACGTTACGTGGGCGTTGCACCGACATCCACCCACGGTCGTTCACATTTCAAGCTTACCACTGTCTTCTTTCTGGGTCAAAAATAGGAATTAATTTTATCAAGATTGCTATCTTTTTAAGGATCGCACTAGGCTAATCTAAGTCTCATCTAAGAGAAAACTTTTATAAAGAACATTAAACAAGTAAAAGTTTCCAAAAAACTTAAGCATAAATTTTACGCTGCTAAAAAATTGCTGGATGCTGAAATGTTAGAGCAATGCATCTACTTTCGTTTTCCATTGCACTCCGGAAAAAACTAGTGATCCAATAGGTATATTCATTTCAGTAAAACATTAGTAAATTCTTAAAGCCACAAACAACTCGTTATTGTATTTCGGTTACCTGTCATGCAACGAGTCACTGGCCTCGGTGTAGTTTCCTACGTGGAGCGATGCACCTTTATTTGATTCACCCCCAACTTGAATGGAACGTGGTTGGGGTGCACCAGAGTTCCCCGTCCCCATTTCTGACGTCAGCGCTGCACTCCTCTTGATTTACCTACCTTTTTGTTCACGCCAACAATTTCTTCAGCTATTTCGAGTTTGAAACACATAGCACAATACGTCGCATAGTTTCGCTCCAGCCGCAACATATTTCGCAACGTTTCTTTTATTTGCATTTTTGTAGAAGTACATTTTTCATTCTCCGCATTGCTATGGAGAGTTTTGCTGAAGTTAACGGCTGAGTGTCCCAGCAGGGTCAAGTCTGTAAGCATCGATGTAATTTCATGACGTCAATCTTCCATTAGTCGTCGAGCCACGTAACCGTGACATTGGTTTCTTATTAAATTCTATTTGGGACCCTACTTTATTAAATCCAACCAGGATTTTGTTATCTAAATTCATTCTTCAATTTAACTTTGAATAGGATGGAAGGTTTAATCAGACGACGCTTCTATATCTCGGCCGCTTGTTTTTGATTTAATTTGCCTAATTGTTAAAGTCCCTTTGTTATAAATGTCACATTACTGACAACAACTGAGGCACTAATTTGCGGGTCTGGCACGGTAATCTTCGTTTACTGCAGATTTCATTTGGAGAATATTTATAACATTACTGTATTTCACACTAAGTGAACGATTTTTTGTATTTTAATTAAGCAAAACAGATAAGTTTCAACAGATGTAAAACTTTTTTATTTTATTACAGCACATTGTCTAAACCATAAATGAAACATTTTATTATGTACTTGATATAGATCTCACGTTTGAACCATAATTTTTGAAGTATGATTTTTAAAATTCACTTCACGTTTTTGAACTGCTTTGCTTTATTCTTTGCGCAGACTGTTTATCCTCATTTCCTAATTTCATGGCCATAGACTGCATATGCCTTGTGCTTAGCCTATAGAATACGCTGTTATTATAAGTAAAGTCTTAATCAATCATGATGCAAGTGTATACTATATTTTCTTGTTTTTAAAGATAAAAATCAAATTTTCTTCTTTCAGCAGTAACTGAATCTCAAAATTATCAACCCCACATTTTTATATATGACATCAGCAATCAGCATCACGTAATCTTTTACCGAATCTTCAACTACATATTTAAGTTCTAAATGCTCTCGTTGTCAACAATACCGCTTTCTAATTAATAATTGACAACCGTATTCGGAGCGCGGACTGGTTTCCTGACGCGCTAGCGCTCACGTACGCATTTTAACAAACCAATCATTTTGGAATTGGACGTCAACCGTTCTAAGAATTTTATTGTTGTAGGTATGAACCGGTCGTGTAAGGAGTATTATTTGTGGTGTTATTAATTTTCGACCTCTTTGTTGAGTTTGTCACTATGCCTTTCTTTTTATTTTGTTTTCACAGTATTTCAAAATATAGATACAAAATTGCATGAGATGCAACGTTAACTTTATCAGTTCAAAGGATTACTCCATCATAAATTTTATCATTAGAGATACAATATCTACGACTTGTATGTGATATCACATTACTTCAAAAGGCCTGTGCTATTCTGAGTAAAATATCTGAATCATCGCAGTTTATCTTTTATTTAATTCTTCCTTTTTGTTATGTATTTGATAGTTTGAATTTCAAACTTTTCTAGCCGTGAGTGTCTGTGATTCCTTAAATTTTCTTACGGGTCCCTATAAAGCTTGGCGATAGTGACATGATCGGCGTACACGTTGCGTTCAAAGAAACAGTAAAGCAACCGAGTGCAGACAACGTTCGTAAAGTCACGTATTCCAAAGAAAGTCGCGGGGGTGTGTCCATCGGTCGTCGACCTCGATTCTCCCTTGTAATTGCATAAGATGCACTTGTATGCCACTGCATCTCTTGTTCCCGCGAAATCTATTTTTGATCATGTGCAATTATTGTTGTAGTTCTTGGGTATAAAAATGAGAGCGTGCTCTGGTCACGCTTGTTGCCTGCCACTGAAAACATGTTTTTCGTTCTGTCGCCAAGATTTGATCGATATTACATCAGCTACTTAATAAACTTTTGGAAGCCAAAGATACTGGGATCCTAAATCAATATTTAACAAATGCCGTAAATTTTTCAAGTCACGTAGACATAGCCATGACACAGGATTCTAACTTACCAGAGTGTGAATTGGATTATTCTAGATTTTTTGTGATGCAATTTTCCGTAGTTTTGATTCTTTAATTTTGAAATCTTTACCATGCATTATTGCAGTAAAACAATATACTCAGTTGTGGTTTGTAGTGTAACGTATATAATTGGTTATACGGATATCTATTCTTATTTTAATAGAATTGCATGGTTAAAATTACGTTTTATTCATAATGTCAGCTTGTATCACAGCTATATTAACGTTTTTCCTTATGACTACCTTTTTTCCTTTAGTACGTATACACCTAAATTATTGTGAAATTATGCTTCTTCGAAAATCACCGGACACCTTATCTTTTTGGTGGTTGAATGCACAGTTACAGTTACCTTGTCGTGTAAGACATAATTACGGGCAAGTTAACTGTAGAATATTGCAAATACCACAAGATTTTGATTTCGTTTCGTCATATTTACATACACAATAAAGTATTATTTTGGCACTGTCTGAATTGACGTACTATTCTATAATGTGTGTAAATAAAATGTGTCCCAGTTATACCAGATAGATCAATACAGTTATCCATTGCCCCAGACTTCCTGAGAATTGCATCATTTGCCTTGTGAAACCTTATGAAATTTGAAAATCAAGCGGTCCGCGCATCGCGCAGATCCTTTACAAATGTACTTGTAGCTGCTCTGATTTTGAACACAACGGTGCCTGTTCAGTTAAGAGCTAGGCGTAAACGCAAGTAGTCCCAGTAAATCTTTAATCATTAGTTAATCTGCAATTTTCCAATTCGTAAATGATTCGACTAATAGTTAAATAATGTTATTGTTTGTTCTCCACATCTCCACCAGTGGTAAATTGGCAACGCGCGAGTTTTAACACGGAAGTTCCATCGTCACTTAAATACGTCAATCTCTATTTTAGAGTAAAGCTAAATTTAACTTTGACGTTTCTTTCTGTGGTAATTGAAATTTACTTTGTCGCCCATTTAGGCGAATTAATTAAATCCGGCTTACCTTAACTCATTTAAGTTTGGTAATCCCGAGACTTGACTTATAATTTAAACTTGTGAATTTGCTATTCTGTCCATTTTGTAACCATTTACATATTGTATTATACTGATATGCAGAATTGCTCCTTAATTATAAACAGCTATTTTATTTTTGATCTGACTAACCTCTAAGTTCTTTTATTCAGTTCAGACTATATACATTATGACATTATCAGAGCCAAATGTTTAAAAAAATATTTAAAAATAGCGACAGCACAAAATAAATAAATATGTATTCAAATTAGTTTGTTGTAATACGATAATCTTTGAAAAAAAAAATATCTTAAAAACTTTACATATTGAATTACAATCCGTTTTGCCAACTAAAATTATGTGTTTTTCATAAAATTGGTATCCGCGGTAAATTAGAAATTGTGATTTGCTGCTCAGTAAAAAGTATACAGTAATAACAGTAATTCTATGAAATAAACATAATGAGGTCTAGATTCTAGTAGCCAACAACGCTCCATTAGGTCCCAGTGTCGTGTTACGCGAGTAAATTGTGGAACAACGCGGCTTGATCTTGCAAGATCGTATGTCGTGATGGATTGACTGACTGACTGACGTATTATTATGATATATCATTCATAATTCCTCACTATGCCGGGTTTTCTGTCAAACAATGTAGAAGAAACGTGAAAAAAATATGATAAATTTTTTTTTTTCAAAGATTTGTTTGATGCCCCTTTACTTTCTACTCCCATGTCCCTCGTGTGCAGTTTTAGAAAATATTGCACCATTTAGTAGCAAATGATGCAAAGTAATCCAATTTTCTGTCAGTGTAAGTAGACTTGAATATTTATTTCGTAAATGTCATTTGCATGCACATCACTTATAAGCTGCACGCCTATTTAAATATTATAATAAATAATTTTAGTGCCTAAATAGGTCTGCTGTTTCATGTACTCGTAGCATAGCATAAACAATTTCAACCATAATGTTAGATTGAATAGATTTTAGATACTTAGTTACTTTATTCAATTTTTGCATGATGTAATGTAAAAACTAAAAAGAAAGTATTTAGTTTTCATAGCCGTCCTATTTGTATTTAGTATAATAATAAAAATTGTAACTACGCAGTTTGTACTCAGCGATAAAGTATGTATTAACCAATTTTACAAACTAGATTAAGTAGGTACGTCTGGTTTTCTAGGTTTTCCACCATTTATTATGTATAACTGCACTAAATTTAGACATAAGTATCTTCAAAACATGTATCGGCTCCATTTAGTACAAAAATATCATAACATATTTAGTTTTATGTACAAAAAACTCAGCACCCTATGGGAACTAAATGATTAATTAAGGAACTTGTAAACTATAAAAGTTCTTAAGTGTTAATTAGCTTGGTACATGGTTTACGAGTTCCGAGTGGTAAGAACCTCGTTTTAGGTAGACAAATGAATGACCTTCGAAAAGTGTACGTCGCTACTGCTCACAACTTCGAATAAAATATTTTCTGCAATTTAATTTCACATCTCTAGTCACTTGGATGTTTTTGTAGTCTTTTAAATGTTGACTGCTGTAGGGTATAATTTCGCGGTTTTATTAGATATAGAATGTTGGCATTAATCCACAGTCACGTGACGCATGTAATGTTGCATTCCCCTCGTAAATTCCAGTTTACTCGTCGGTAACGTTTTCTGAAAATCTTATGCCCCGTTGGAAAGTGCCTTTAAAATATTTATTTCGATATTCGTTTGGTTTGATGTAATATTCTGAATGCGACTGTTAATATTTATTTTCATTTATTTCTGCAACGCATGGTCTTAGACATTAGACATGTACGATAATTTAAGGTGTATTGTATATGTCCTAAAACAAGAAGATAATAGTGTCGCGGCGCTTTTATAATGGTAATAAAACAGTGCCTATTTTTACTTTCACAAATACTTATTTTTCAAAAGGTTATTGAACCTTAGTAAGTAGCATTACCAAAATAGCTTCTTTACACACCAACCTGCTAAAGTTAGTTACTGTGTCCCATTTCGCAGCTCAAGTGTTATAATATAACGTCATCACCTGCTACTTTCACGTGGTCACCATATTCCTTCCATGCTGTAGGCATGATAATTAATAACAATATTTGTATGGAAATGTTATGATATGAAAATAATATGTATTATCGGAATCTACCTATACCTTGCAGTGATAATACCGTGAATATCACACTTTGGCGTGTGATACGTGCGTAGCCCTCCACGATCGGCTGAACTAGTCTGACAGGCACATAGGCGTCGACTGGTGTTGTTATCATACGCGTGGCGGCCGGCTGAGCACGGCAACCCTCCAATATTATTTATCGTGATACCGGTTACATCGTATGACCAGCATCGCGGCCCGCCGCCTCCGCTACCCGCGCTGTCATTCGCGCCACAGACAGCACAGTTAGCGAACGCCCCGTACGGAGTAGCTCCACGACTTCGCATTTCACGAAACCTAACAGCTGTTCCGAAACAGATTTAAACTTTGCAAACACCCAAACTTTGCTTAGCTGTGCTCTACGTCGTTTCCTTGCAACATGGTAAGCGGTGCAGTGACAGTGCTGAAGTGAAAAATAGTGAAGTGTCGCACCAAGTGCCTGTTTACGTTGTACACTTACACCACGCGGCTCAAGTTGATCGTACTTGTGCGAATGCATTATTAATTATCCAATAGTAACTTAACTCTGTCGACGAAATGTTACGGGATCGATAGTGGCTGAGAAATAAGTACTTAATATAATTCGTGCCTGTCAAAAACAACAGAAATATAAGAACTCTTATAAGTACCTGTATTTTGTGGCAGACGTCTTTTGAAATTTTGAAAGACTTGAATATTCTGATGGTCATTATAAAATTTGCTGATTCTTGTTTCTCCTTAAAAATACTTACTAGGTTAGTTACTAAATCAAATATTTTCTTCCAAGATATGTCAAATTTTCAGTCAACATTTGTATTATTGGTAATAATGCAGGCCAGAATAGCAAGTGTATTTTGAATAATTTAAATCAGTGTAAACAATTGTAATATTCGGCAATTCTTCTTTAGTCTTGATGAAAAGCGTATATTTTCGTAGTACTATTTGGAGTAGACCTGTGCAGCTGTAGGATGTAGTTTGCAAATTGTGTTTGCTACAGCGAATGCGCGCACGCTGCGTCGTCTTCGCTGCATTGTTACTGAAGCTCGCTAAAATTAGCTGATCTACTCTCTCGCTCCCACAGCTGTTAGCTGTTACATAAGCCGCGGCCTTGACTCCCGCGCCGGCGCCGGTTTGCGCATCAGCCCACTGCTGCTATCTAGTCTAGGTTCTAACTTGACCGTCTTTAATTGATACTGATTCCTAACTACATCTTACAATTGTTGAATGTTAGATCATTTTTTGATGATCCTTCTTCGCATTACCATGCATTGACTACGCATTTTTAATACTACTAGCATAAATGTTTGGATTCTAGTTTTTAACTATTGGGCATTTTCAAAGCATCTTCGATGGCCATTTGCTTTGTTTTATTGAATATAGGTTCAGAGGTCCCCAATTCAATTCCTAAAAGTTCAAAAAGTTGTTGATTCTGCAATTCATCAATCTTTATATTACTTACCTCATTTTGTTCTCTCTCTTCCGTGTTCATCGCACCTATTACCATTACAGTCATGACAACTTCATACATTTTAAATATAATAAGACACTTGTGTAAATTCATTTGAATTAATGAAATTAATCTCATGCTCATTGAAATTAATCTTCTTAAAACCTATCGTCTTTGTCACGATTTTATGGTTTCGTTTAAAATTATGAAAAACTCAATTAATTTCTCTGCTCTATATTTTCTGATACCTGTCTAATACTTACTAAAAATTTTACCCATTACAGTGACATGCATCACATAGGTATTTATAACAAAAACAAACGTTGTGGTTTCAGCGTCGTGAACCCAATTTTCCTGCCTACGTTATAACACATTTAAAATTGAGATCCGGAGACGCACCGTTCCAGTAATTTAAAATTCAAATCTTAACTCTTTCAAGTCCAGTCTTATGTTACTTGAAGAACGATTTGGGTATACCGATCGTCCTATCACTTCAAAATATTAGCACTATAATTATACACTATAGTTTAATCTTATCAACATGACCTTCACCAAAATTTCCAAATATTTATCTGCGATAGCGAAGTCTTCCTCTGGTTCACACTTGACGATATTATCGCTGAAACAAAGCGAAGTGATGGATTGTACATTTTCATCTATAAAAATAGATATTTCTCTTTTCGAAGTTTCTAAAAGTTACCATAACAATGTCTCGCGTCACTGTTAAGTAAACTTCAGTAAATTTAGTAACTCTTGGGCTTCCTAACACAGTCAATAGTCCGATGATTGTTAAAAGCTTTCGTCCCTCAGGAAATAAAAAAACTAAAATAAATCAAAAACTGCTCATCATAACTAAGTGACCTGCGTCTCTTCGTTGTAGTTAGTCATCATGATTTCATTTGTTAACACCATTAACCTTTGACGACCACGTCTGGGCTAGCTTCACTTTTCGCAAAAACTTGGGTAAACTTTTTATAAATTATCTCTACTGTTTTTGTCGTTCACTAAAAAGTATAATATAAATTGGGTAGTTATGTGTGTAAAAAATTGGATTAGTTTTTCTTTTATTTTGTGGGTTTTACAGTTTTTAGTGTAATGATAAAGCAAATTGTGGATAAAAAAGTTTTTAGAAACAAACAAAAATTAAAATTTGAGTTTCTACCTGAGGTTAGAAAATATATATTTTTTATTTGGCAAAAGTTGGCAAATATGACAAATTCAATGCATCACACTTTTTCCAGTGATTTTTCTTTTTTATCGGACGTACTATACAAACAAACGTATATATTTCTATACGAGAGAAATATTGTTGCACTTGTGCATATGAGGAAAAATAAATGAGCTAATTCTGTAGTTACATCACTATTGATGGATGTCACGGTTTTCATCGTGTCCGTGATTAAATTAAACCTATTTAAAATATATGATAATAAATAATTTAAAAAATATACAAACTATAGTGACGTCTCGCTTTACAAGCTGGCCGTGATAAATGCAATTGTATGGTGCGTTGCTGAACGGCGGCGATCACGGCCAAGGTCGCGGCCGACAGCTGGTACCCGTCAGAAGACGAACATACAAACAAACCACTTTTATGAAATCAAGCTACTTACAATATGTATAAGAACCTAATTTGAATGTGGTATGTGTATAGAATGCGATATTTATGTTTCTGTAATTTGCATTCATTAAACCGATTAGCATATTATCAGTTGTAACTAACGAAGACAACGTAAATGTTACTCCCTGCCGTCAAAGAACAAAATTTGACACAAATCGTTTATTTTTAATTATACATGGCCTTTGTTCAATCTATTTTTACGATGCAATCTCATAAGGCTTTAGAAGCTGCCCAAGAGAGATGGAGCGATAGAGTAGAAGTTTTGACCGGCAATCGATACCGCGTGTTGTGGTTGCGCGCGCACCAACCCCAATCGTGAATGGCCGTTTTGGAGAAAGCATGGAGGCTCAGTCGAGAGGTGAAATGCAAGGTCGCCTGCAAGGCCGCACTTACTACCCTCCGTGTATCCTTCTCCAGCAAACAGTATGCCCATAAGGCTATACTTCTTCAACGGACTCACTTTCAAAAATAGTGCGTAAAATCTGCAAACAAATAAAACACACCCTCCTAACAGTTTGTCTGGCTGGAGTATGGAATAGAATGAATCGACGGTTTCTTCGTCACTTGGAAATCGTGCGTCATACATAACAATGGTCGGAGCGATAAAAATTTTCAGTACTTAATAATGTTTTTGAAAGATCATTTTTGAAATTTAGGTTGTTTTTGTAGAATAATATATTTACTCATATCAGCTACGGGAAATTGATCGCCTTCTGATATATTACCGTTTATCTTAATAAGAAAATTCCTTTAACATTTTTCATTCCCTAATTGAAACCTAAATGTAAGCTGCAACGGGTCTTTCAGTGACTCATCCAAGTACTTTATTTTCGTATTTTTTACTTGTTTTTGGCACCTGTTACATAAAATCTTGTTTTTGTTGATATCACATCCGATATAAATGACGCAAAATCTTCAGCCTCTTGAGCTACCAAAGCCCTTGCAATCAAACTTCGCCTTTGCTCCAAGATAATCTTTGTTGTTATTTCACTGACACCAATAACATTATAACGAGTACATAGGAAGGTACCTATTTCACGCACGCTTTTAGAGATGTTGACAAAAGAATTTCAGAGAGCTCCTAATTTAAGATCATATTATATAAACAGTTCAGATTTCTGGAAAAAATAAGAATGAATTGGTTTTTTTTACCGTTTGGTACTTTTCCGTTTGTCAACAGTAGTGATCTCTGCTCCGGCCTTTCAGGTCAGTGAAAATTTATAACTTCACAGTTCTTGCCATCAACATGATACCGTTGCAGTATGATGCATTGGTTCTATTAGTCTTATCTATCGGTTCGATCATTGACGCAAGTATCGGGGGGCAAATCCACGGGTTATCTGAATTGTATGCGCTCCATCGTTAATTAAACCTTCAATTATAACTATGTTAATGCTCGCGTTGCAGTATAAATCAGCAATAGTTATCAGGTTACCGACTTAACTTGTCAAATGATCTCCAGCTCTGAAACTGTTAAGTCGCTTTTTTGATTAATTAATTGTATAACTTTTATTAATTCAGACAAAATATCTCATAGGTACTTTAACAAAGTTACGTTTAAACAGCTCGTGATAAATTAGTTGTGAATACTTTTGCCTTTTTAGTTTTATTCTCTTCGCTGATTATTTTTTATTATTTGTTTTCTGGTGTTACTAGTTAGACAACAACGTTTATTTCTATTGGTGTATTTTAATCTTATCTGTCAGAATAATATTACATTACATAGATAACGTATTGTTGTCTACTGCATAATTATTTATCAAACCCATTGAATCACTCGATAAGTGAGTTGACATTTTTAGAATGAGCAATTTAGACTTATCAATAAATCAGTACGATATAGTCACTTGCAAACTTAATAATCGTGAACCTGGAGACTATGCGCTTGTGTTTACATTTTTATATTTGTGCAAATTGTCAGTACGTACTTACCTCAGTTCTATTTCGAATTCTACTTAGATTTACCTGTTCTTTGTTTGTCCATATCTTAATAAAATATTTGTCATTTGTTCAGTCTAGACTTGTAAAAGGTAGATAGGAACGAATTGTCCAAGCGGTCTAGCTGTGTTCGTCTGTGTGTCAACCTTGACTTTTGTTGACCAGGGTTCGGAAACCGGTTTTTTGAAAATACCGGTTTCGGTCATTGACCCCTATATCGAAATAATTTCGGTTAAGGTTTCGTTCAGGTTACGGTTACCGGTATATTTAACCGGTTTAACCAAAACCGATATTTTTTCGTTCGAACGGAATTAACCGGTTAAATTAAAGAATCCCTCTCCCCCCGAACAGCTGATAAGATCAGTCGTGTTTTCTGTATTCTTTATTTTTTAAATTTAATTGCAATTTCAATTCTTAAAAATCGTGCAACTAAAATAGGAGAACATAAACGCACAAGATGTTCTACATTCCGGTAGCCGGCTAGCACCGCACGCACACAAGCATCTCCGCCGCCGTCCGTGAGTGATTCATACCATTGTAAATACGCACGGGTCAAGTTGTACTGGACGGAAAGCCGTTTTGTATGAAATCATCGCGACCAACCATTAAAGACTGACCTCTCCGTAATCACCGCCTTGAGATTCTTTGTCCTGCTGCAGTCCTAGTACTTAAGGCCATCTTACCCCGAGCTACTGCGCATCCATCTGCGCAGTACTAAATGCAAGTCCCACCCGCACGCGCTACACGAATTATTTACGTTTTTATTTTGTTTTTTTTTTCTGAATGAAAGTGTTCAAACTAATGGCGTAGTTTCCTTCATATCGTCGAAAATAATATTGTCATATAATTTTCAATTTTATTCTTTTAATATACAGGCATCTGTTTTAAGTTTTAAGTAACGATAGACCCATTTTTGTTTTTTTTTTCTATCGAGCCGAAATTGTTGAATCGTGTTTCGGATGGCGTGTGATCTTAGGAAATATAGTCAAAAATAAGTATAATTTTTCAGACTTGAAACTTCTACAGTTTTCCGTCAAAACTGTTCAAAAAACGTAATTTTGGGGTAAGATGGCCTTAATGGGTCGCTGATCGACAGAACACCTCCGACTTCACCAGCACAAAGCCCGCGACGCTTACAGCCACCGCGCACTATCGACTTTTTGGTCCATCGATAGTTTAGTCGATCTTGCATTCAGTATGGAGCTATATGTGAGTGCGCGCACTCTCGACTAAACAATTGATCGACCAAACTATCAAAAACCACTGAACGATCGCTACTCAACTAAACAGTTGAGTCAATCGGTGACTTTGTATGGCGCATTACGCAAGTGCGCGCACTAGACTCAACTAAACAGTTGAGCGACTGTCGGCCGATTGTTGACTTTGAATGGCGCAGTACGTGAGTCCGCGCACTATCGACAAAACAGTTGAATCGATTGTCATAGTGAGGAAGCCGGCATCCACATTATATTTGTTTTTGTATATATTGTTTTAGTTATTACAGTAAAGTATATGAATTGAATATACAGGGTGTAACAAATAGGTGTGGTAATACTTCAAGACGTCAAGACTCATCAAACTGAATAACTTTTGTTTTACAACTTTGTTGAAATAGCAAAAAAAAATTTGGACTTTTCATACAAACTTGGCTCACCAGCTGATCGATTTGTATGAAAAGTCCAAAAAAATTTTTGCGTTTTCAGCATAGTTGTAGAACAAAAGTTGTTCAGTTTGATGAGTAGAAGCCCACCTTGAAGTATTACAGTAGTACACAAAAAATAAGGGCCCATTCACATTTTTTTCCAGAAATCGCACATTTTGAGCTCGTAATTTTCTACTTTCGGAAAGAGTTATACATTAAAAAAAATATGTGTTCAGTAGATTCGTGTTTCTTATTGTAAGTTAATGTTTCAGATTTTAAAACATTTGTTCCATTATTTTATATAAAAAATAACACGCAGTCATGTTTTCGCAAAAAAGGTTCGCACGGTCATTTTCAAGCCCCTAATTCTCTAACTAGAAAATATTTATTATACCAGAAAAAAATATCTACAAATCACTTAAATAAATTTATTGTAAGTTAATGTTCTCGTTTTTCGATTAAATGTCACAATCTCTAGTAAAAAAAAATATTTCTAACATCAATTTCAGCGAAATACGTCTATATTAAACCGCGACTTTTTATAATAAAACCAAAATATTTTTGATTGAAACTGACATCAAAATAAACAGTGTTATTTTAGCAATAAAAATGAATAAATATATCTGCATTAATTAAAAAAGTTTCAAAAATACAATAAATTAAATTGTACCAGAAATCTACGATATATTTCATTGCCTCCGCGTGGATTGATCAGTACGGGGCGTGAGCGCCCGTCAAGGAAGGACCTGTATCAGTTTTGCCGCGCTTCGATAGTACTAATTATACGCTGCCCCACAACGTTTTGATCATTGTGAATATACATGTTTTTTAAATTGATATTCTGAGTGACATCTACTTTAAGCATAAAAATGTTAAACATATAGGTACTTTGAATATTATATTTACATAAAAATAACATTATCATTTTTCCATATTTTCTAGGGTGGTCGCTCTTATTAGATAATATGAAAAAAATTCATTGTCGTTTTCATATGAATATACAAAGTACATACATGCTTGTAATTTTTTTGTCCTTGAAGTACATGTCAGCCCGTATATTTAACACGGAAGAAAAAGGAAGAAGGTGTATCTTTCGTGTTATAAATTAGCACTACAATGCTTACTCGCTTTGATTATCAGTAGCTTGCTATACCTGACTTTCTCGACACAAGAAATAAAAAAGTATGCGAATATGTAGTGTTCTAGGGCGAAAAAAGATGTATGTTTTTACCCTGCTTCGAATGTATGTATTTATGCACCAAAGGGTGCGCTGTACAACCTTAACCGTTTGATGGATTTCCACACATGAAATTTAATTAGATTCTTCTTAGATTGTGGGAGTGATATAGGATATATTAAAATAATAAAAATTAACAAGTTTGCTTTATGGTACCTGTTTACAAAGCGGCTAGCCCGTTTCTTAATAGACTAATAATGCAATAAGGCTACTTTACGTACATGTCAAAAACCTTTTAATTTACGAAGCTCGCTCCAAGACAGGGTTATTTTTTTTGGTGAAATCTACTCCTCCGTTTTTTTTTGCCAAAAATGCAAATATCTCAGAAACGGTAAAAGATATCAGAAATCGGACAGAAATTTTGAAAAACTTAACTAAAAGAATGTAATACATGAGACGCATATTGACTATAAAAAAAATAACCAAACTCAATTTTTTTTCAGTTTCCTATACAAATTCCTTACTCAGTATTCAGATATCTCGGAAACGGTAAAAGATATCGGAAATCCGACAGAAATTTTGAAAAACTTAATCAAAAGCATATAATACAGAGACGCATATTGACTATGAAAAAACCGGCCAAGTGCGAGTCGGACTCGCGCACCGAGGGTTCCGTATAAACTCATAATCACACATGTCTTGAAATCTATATTTTTTATATTTGAGTTGATTGAATGAAAGGTAATTTGCGGTTTACGATTTAAAAAACGTATTAAAAAATACTACTTACTAGATCTCGTTCAAACTAATTTTCGGTGGAAGTTTGCATGGTAATGTACATCATATATTTTTTCTAGTTTTATCATTCTCTTATTTTAGAAGTTACAGGGGGGGGACACACATTTTACCACTTTGGAAGTGTCTCTCGCGCAAACTATTCGGTTTAGAAAAAAATTAGAAACCTCAATATCATTTTTGAAGACCTATCCATAGATACCCCACACGTATAGGATTGATGAAAAAAAAATTTTGAGTTTACGTTCTAAGTATGGGAAACCTCCAAAATTTATTTATTTTTTCTATTTTTGTGTGAAAATCTTAATGCGGTTCATAGAATACATCTACTTACCAAGTTTCAAGAGTATAGTTTTTATAGTTTCTGAAAAAAGTGGCTGTGACATACGGACGGACAGACAGACATGACGAATCTATAAGGGTTCCGTTTTTTGCCATTTGGCTACGGAACCCTAAAAAATAGCCATACTCAATTTTTTTTTCAGTTTCCCATACAAGCTCTTTACTCACTTTTCACATTTAGTATGTAGTCCAGTAAATAAAAGATTTGAGGTGGCATTAAAGACACCTGACTAAAATGGTTTGGAAATAAAAGTATTGGTGTTTTACTAAGCATTCGTGGTATTTGTTTGATTTTAAGAGCGTTCAACCCTTAGAAATACCTAAAGACGCCTTTTAACTTGTATACGCCAAACAATAAATGCACTTTTGGTGAAAACTAACTATAGTTACCTTATAAATATGGTACTTAAGTTGTCTCTAGCTTAAAGCAATAAATTCTTAACATTACGATATTTTTTATGTTATTGCGTCAAAAATAATACTTACAAAATGGAGCCTTCGGATATTTTTATGTTTTTTAAATCTAATTATGAGGCTTGAACATGTGTTAAGTTTTCACCTAGGTGACTATTTCAGAACCCAGTTAAAAATGATTTTTTTAATATTTCTGTATTACACATTAAAGAGACTTCAATTATTTTCTTGGCTGTGCCGTAACACTAATGTTATCTATTGTAAATAATCATCGTCCCTTGTACAAACAAAGAAGTTTCTTCTAAAAACGCATTTTACCTTAAATGTATTAGACATTAATTAGGTATATTTCAAACGCCGAGAAGATGCGTGAACTGCCACGTACGCATAGCCAGTGTGCGACAGAGACGGAGCTATTGGGTGCAAAAAAGACGAGTGCGCGGATAGCTAGATGGATAGTACGAAACGCAAATGTGATAAAAAACACAATTAATAGGTAGGTATTCAATAATTGTCATACTGATTGGATTGTGGGCATCCAAACGTGTTCATAGTACCTACCTACTGATTTACCATATAGATTTACCTACTGTAAATTAATTCGGGAGACAGATCCGTTTTCCGAGTTCCGACAACAAAGCACCACGTGGAGCGTTCACTTGACATTGGCGTTTCGCTATTTTTTATTGAAGATTCTCCCATTTTTCACTCGACATAGGCAAAATTACGCTCGTTATGAGATGTGGAATGCCAAATAGAAAAGTATAATAGAACAGAATATTTCTAATACAACATGTTGCAGCAAATCACCAGCTAAGCTAGAAGTACCTAACAACGTGCGGGCGCCGCGCATGCCGCATTCCCCCGCCCGCGCCCCCCGCATGCCCGCTCGCGAATTATAATTTGTATTAGATTATTACAGAAAATGTGCAACAGATTGATCGGGGATTTTCTTGTCTTAGTTTAAAAAATATTACTATTAGATTTCATAAAAATATTCCTAGTGTATTTAGTGTGCAAGGGTTAAAATCGAATAAAACTTAATAAAAAAAAAACGAAGTCACCTTGGAGATAATTCTCATGGTTATTGACAGTGGCTAAGTACCCCTAAGGCAAAATATCACTCATTTTTTTAAATATATTATATTAAATATCTACTCAATGTTTTGATCTTGATCGGGGACGATTATATATAAGGTGCTACTTTATTAGTGCCCGATATTTTACTCAGTGCTTCTACTCCTGATTCTGATCAACTTTCCCCAAGGAACTCATAGTCAAATCGCAAAAAAATTTTTGGACTCTTCATACTAATTTGGCCGCTCGGCTGATAGATTTGTATGAAGAGTCCAAAAATTTTTTTACGATTTGACTATGAGTTCCTTGGGGAAAGTTGATCAGAATCAGGAGTAGAAGCACTGACTAAAATATCGGGCACTAATAAAGTAGCACCTTATATATAAATAAAACGTCTTATAAGAAGCCCTCATGTAAAAAATCACCAGTTTTCTATTTTTTGTTCACACTTAAATTTAATTTTGTTTCTTTAGGGGCTAACTACCGAAAAATTATTAAATGCTCATAAGAGATTTTCATGAATTTTCATTTTGCAATTATTTAAGTGACATATTCTAAGTTTTCACCCAAAGTGCATTAAATAGTGCAACCTACTCCATACAAAAATTCGTAGATTGACTGGACTAATGCGAAATCCGAAAAAAATGAGTTAGGCCATTTCTCTCATAGTCAACATGCGTCTCATGTCTTACTTGCTTTTATGTAAGCTTTTCAAAATTTCTGTTAGATTTTCGATATCTCTTACCGTTTCAGAGATATTTACATATTTTATAAAAAAAAAAACGGTGGTCGAGATAACTGAAAAGTGAATCAAGAATTTGTAGGGAAAATTTAAAAAAAAGATAGTTTAGCCATTTTTTTCATAGTCAATATGCGTATCATGTAATACACGCCTTTCGTTGACCTTTTCAAATTTTCTGTCAGATTTTCGATATATTTTACCTTTTCCCAGATATTTGTATTTTTTAATAAAACAATTTTTTTTTTGCAAAAACTGCAAATATCTAGGAAAAGGTAAAATATATCGAAAATCTGACAGAAAATTTAAAAAGAAAACCATTCTTTTTTATAAAAAATGCAAATATCTCTGAAACGGTAAGAGATATCGAAAATCTAACAGAAATTTTGAAAAGCTTAAACAAAAGCAAATAATACATGAGATGCATGTTGACTATGAGAGAAATGGCCTAACCTTTTTCGGATTTCCCATACATAATTCTGAGATATTTGCATTTTTTAATAAAAAAATGTTTTTTTTTGCAAAAACTGCAAATGTCTGGGAAAAGGTAAAATATATCGAAAATCTGACAGAAAAGGGTCTAGCCGAACTTCCATAGCAAAACTGCCCTCAATAGGAACTTATATCGTAACCTATGGTATATTGTAGAGGATAGTAATAGAAGTTGATGGAGTAGATACTAGCTCCATATCTCACTTAATTGAGGAGCTATTTGAAAAAAGTGTCTGGAGACGACTTTTATTCAAAATGATATAACTTTGTTATTTTTAAAGCTAGGAAAATGAAACCAATTCCAGTATTATGGTAAACTTTATAATTTATTTTATAGCAATTTTCTATGAGTCAAGCCTAAAAAGAAATACCAAAAAAATCCAAAAAAAATATTTAAAAATTTATTTCTATCAGGCCTAATTAAATTACCACTTTGAAAAAAATATATATTAATTGCCTACACCTTGCCTAACTGCATGTCAAGTTTCATTAAAATCCAAAAGGTGCAAATTGTTAAAAAAAATTGTTAAATTAAGTGTATCACCTTACGACTACTGTGTTCAACGCTTTTAAATTGTAATACTTTTTAAATTTTTCAGTATTGGGTATGAACAGTTTATAAAAAAATGAGATAATAGGTTCTAAGTAATAATTAAAACGAAAGTTATAAAAAATAATTAGTCATCATCACTATTTTTATAAATTATAACGTGATCGCTGTTTATCGAAATAAATTGTAGAAAAAGTTCAATAAGCGCCAAGACCACTGGACGGATTTGAATGAAATTTGGATTAGGGCAATATTTAATATCTCTAGCCATTTTAATTTTTTTTAAATAACGCCATATTTTAGGTTTTCCACCATGGTAAAAATACTTATAATTTTTTTGCTCAAAAATGGCTTTAAAGATTTTGATGAAACTTTGTACAATACCATATTTTTATATTACCTATGATATTAAATAGGTCCATAGGAAAAATCTGCTTCTGATACCTGCCATACAAAAAACAGATTTTCGTTTTTTTTGTTTTTCAAAAATAGCTGTAACGATTTAAATGAAACTGTGTACTTTTTAATAACTTTATACGACCTACTATACTAGGTCATGAATTGTTACGGGCCAAGCCAGAATAAGGTACCTCCCATACAAAACAACACTGATAATTTTTAGGCTATCACTTGCTAGTTATTATTAATTTTTATTGCTGATTTATGTTAAGCTATTGCAATCTTGTGTATGACAAATGATATATATAAGGGATTTCCAAGAAAGTGTGTACAGCGTGGCTGTTCAATTTATCTCGATAAATAGAGATCACGTTATAATTTACAAAAATAGTGATGATAATTAATAAAAGTTATTCTTTTATGAATTTAGTTTTAATTGTTATTCAGAACAAATTATTTCATTTTTAGGGTTCCGTAGCCAAATGGCAAAAAACGGAACCCTTATAGATTCGTCATGTCTGTCTGTCTGTCTGTCCGTCCGTATGTCACAGCCACTTTTTTCAGAAACTATAAGAACTATACTCTTGAAACTTGGTAAGTAGATGTATTCTATGAACCGCATTAAGATTTTCACACAAAAATAAAAAAAAAAAAAAATTTTGGGGGTTCCCCATACTTAGAACTGAAACTCAAAAATTTTTTTTTCATCAAACCTATACGTGTGGGTTATCTATGGACAGGTCTTCAAAAATTATATTGAGATTTCTAATATCATTTTTTCCTAAACCGAATAGTTTGCGCGAGAGACACTTCCAAAGTGGTAAAATGTGTGTCCCTGTAACTTTAAAATAAGAGAATGATAAAACTATAAAAAATATATGATGTACATTACCATGCAAACTTTCACCGAAAATTGGTTTGAACGAGATCTAATAAGTAGTTTTTTTTAATACGTTTTTTTTAAATCGTAAACCGCAAATTACCTTTCATTCAATCAACTTAAATATAAAAAATATAGATTTCAAGACATGTGTGATTATGAATTTATACGGAACCCTCGGTGCGCGAGTCCGACTCGCACTTGGCCGGTTTTTTTATAGACTGTTCATGTCCAATATTGAAAAAATATAAAATGTATTACAATTTAAAAGCGTTCAACGTAGTGGTCGTAAGGTGGTCCACTTATTTAACTTTTTTTTTTGACAGTTTGCACCTTTTGGATTTTAATGAAACTTGGCATGCTGTTAGGCAAGGTATAGACAATTATTATATATTTTTTTCAAAGTGGTAATTTTATAAGATCTGATAGAAATCAATTTTTAAATATTTTGTTTGCATTTTTTTGATATTTTTATTTAGGCTTGGCTCATAGAAAATTTCTATAAAATAAACTATAAAGTGTACCATAAACACTGGAATTGGTTTTATTTTCCTAACTTTAAAAATAATAAAAATATATCATTTTGAAAAAACGTCGTCTCCAGACACTTTTTTTCAAATAGCTCCTCAATTAAGGAAGATATGGAGCTAGTATCTACTCCATCAACTTCTATTAGCATCCTCTACAATATAGCATAGGTTACGATATAAGTTCCTATTGGGGGCAGTTTTGCTATGGAAGTTCGGCTAGGCCCTTTGAAAAGAAAACTTTTTTTTTAATTAAAAATGCAAAAATCTCTGAAACGGTAAGAGATATCGAAAATCTAACAGAAATGTAGAAAAGCTTACACAAAAACAAATAATACATGAGACGCATGTTGACTATGAGAGAAATGGCCTCACTCATTTTTTTTTTCGGATTTCCCATACTAAATGTGAGTAAGGAATTTGTATGGGATTTTTTTTAGTTTCCCATACAAATTCTTTAGACATAGACATAGACATAGACATAGACATATATTTATTGGTAATTAATATTACAAGTCACATTCAAATACACTTTTACACATTTTATAACATTTAAATAATAAAAATAGAAAATAAGATATACAATTTTTACAAAAATGATTAAGATATTAAAATGTTATCATTATACATGTCATGAAGATAAATTTAATATTCAAAATAAGAATTATATATAATGTCAGGGTTCTTGAAAAAACTATGAAATTACATTAATTAAGTCTTAAATTTAAGAAATTCGTCAAAGGTATAGAAGGAACGCTCGACAAGCCATTTCTGCAATTTACTTTTAAAGGAGTTAAAATTTGATGAGTTTCTTATATCACTTGGGAGTCTGTTGTAAACTATTGGACCCATAACAAAAATAGACCTCGCAGATTTCTCCAACCTATGCGTCACAGTTGTGAGCAAGCCAGCACTGCGGAGATTCTGTCTGTTACGGTCACCTCGCACCGTATATTTATCCATGTTATTCCACACAAATGACGCTACCTGCCATATGAGTAAACAGGGTAGCGTCATAATACCTAGGGACGAAAAATAAGGCCTTGCTGATATATCGGAACTTATTCGTGCAATCACTCTTACGGCGCGCTTCTGCATTCTGAAGACGCGCTCCCAGTCGGCAGCTCGCCCCCAGAACTCAATACCGTATTGTAGCAGTGATTGCACGGTTGCAAAGTAGCAGTTTCTTACGACTTCGAAGGGTAATGTAGAGGCGAGTCGACTCAGCGCGAAGCAGGCACCTCCCAGTCTACCACACAGGTGCTCCACATGTGTCGCCCAGGTTAGAGCTTGATCAATGTGGAATCCTAGAAGTGCAGTATTACATGTTTGCTTAACTGTCACGCTACCAACTTTAACTGAAAGAGGTCGACGGGACCTTCCTGACAAATCGAAGTGTACGAATTGGGTTTTCGAGATATTCAAAACCAATCCGTTCAAGGAAAACCAGTTAAATAGTTGCTCCGCTACTTCATTCAAACGATGCTCGAGAGCGTTGCTGCTAGAGCAAGTTACAACCGCCGCAACATCATCAGCGTACATAAAAATTTCCGCTCCGTTAATGACGTCGGGCAAATCATTTAAAAGAACACTAAAAACCAAGTTCGAAAGCGAGGATCCTTGAGGGACTCCCCTGTCTGCTGTAGCTCCTTTAGATTTGACAGCGCCACTCTCGCCAACGACATGCTGTACTCTGTTCTTCAAGAACTCAATTATGAGTGCGAGGGCTTTATGCTCCACTCCGTGATGTTTCAGTTTCATGGCTAATACCGAATGGTCTGCCACATCGAAAGCCTTCGAAAGGTCACAGCACAGCACTGCTATCTCTCTTCTTTCCTCACGTGCACTGAGAATCCGACTGATAACCTCACGAACTAACATGGTAGTGGATCGTTGTGAGCGGTATGCGTACTGGCGCTCTGACAGGCCCTGAGACATCTGAAGAAAGTGTGTGAGGCGGGCTGTTAAGCCATTTTCGAATATTTTAGCAATTGTTGGTATAATGGAAATGGGTCTGTAGCAATCGGGGTTTGACTTTTTACCCTTTCCTTTATATAATGGACATACTTTCACCAATTTAAATGGGACCGGATATACACCATTTCTCAAACACCGATTAAAGAGCACAGCTAACGGGTACATTATTATATGCGCAACGGAGATCAGCAATTCAACGGACATATTGTAAATATCTTGGGTTGGTTTCTTGGCTACTTGTTTGGTCAGTATTTTGTATATTTCCTGCGGGGAAAACTGCTCTAACCTCATGGAGCGGTCTGCGCCTGGGCGCGCAAGTTCGAGGGCGGCGTGCGCACCTTCAATAGACGCTTTTGGGGCGCCGCATTGTTCAGCTGCGGATGTAAAGTTTCTGTTAAGACAGTTCACCAAATCGTATTTTGTGGGAAATTCTTTACCATCCGGTTGCCTAACCACGTCAGTAAAGTCAATTCTTGTTCTCTTTTTTTTGCCTATTTCATTGTTAACAATGCGCCACATTGTTTTGACTTTGTTATCGCTATCAATTATCTTTTTTGAAAAATATCTAGTCCTTTCTCTTTTAATGAGGTTATTATATCGGGTTTCAATCTCCTGAATTTTTTGTGTCAGGGTATTATTTTGTGAAAATTTTTTTGACATGTCCAGTAAATCGAAGAGAAGACACTTTAAGTTGTGTATGTCAATATTGACCCAACATTGATTACTACTAAAACTTTTTTTCTTAAAAGGAAAACAGATTTCGAATTTATTCGTCAGGATGTTTATAACCGATTGTGCCAGTTCATGCACTGAGACTGGACGGCGACATATCTCTTCCCAGTCCACACTATCTACAGCTGCGATGTAAGCAGCCCTTGTCGATTTAGTGTAGTTTCGAGATAGGATAAGCTCAGGCTGCGTTGTTGAGGCTAGATAAATTTCACCACGCACTCCCAAGTGATCACTTAGGTTAGAATTTACACTCTGTAAGGAATGTAAAATGAATGGTACATTAGTGTAAAAGTGGTCGATGCAAGTAGAGGAGCTGTCACTGACGCGTGTGGGGAAATCCACACAACTGCTGAAGCCATTAAATGACAAAGTATCGAGCAGTCCCTTACGCCCAGAACTCGTCAATAGAAGGTCGATATTTGCATCCCCTACGATAATACATTTAAGGCCAATTTCATTAATTATATCGAGCATTTTCTCTACAATTTCTATAAAATCAGAGACTTTCACTGTGTGGTGATTTGACCTATAAAAACAAATAACAAGCAGCTGATAGTCTATCAATTCAATTGCTGATATCTCACAATATTTTTCTAGCGATAAAATACATATTTCTTTGACTTCTTTAGCTTTTATGTCCGATCGGACATACAAACATGACCCTCCATGACTGCTGCTAGAACGGCAGTAACTTGATATTAATGTGTAATTGTTTATATTAATTCTACTTATTTTATCATTAGTCAACCAGTGCTCAGTTAATGCGAGCACATGACATTGCAATTCATTCGTTAATAATACTTCAAGCTTTTTTGTTTTTCCATTCAAAGACTGTATATTTTGTAAACAAATCACTAATTTGTTTGCTTTCACGCTAATGTTATTAGTATTATTTACAATTTTTTTACAATTACTTTGTGGTTTTGAAGACCCTGTATTATTTAATTTGTACGTTAACATTGAATTATTTCGATTGAAGTCATTATTAACGAAAAAACTGATTCTTTGATATATTTTTCTCGTCCAAGGTAAGTGGATCTTTGGTTTTTACTGGTATCTTGCTACTACTATAGTGAATGTCTATATTTTCAATTAGGTCATTTAAATCCTCAAGTATTATTTTAATGCCACTTCTATTAATATTTCCGCTATATGTAGAGAACATAGCGTTAGAGTATGACAAGTTTTTATTTGAATCCAATATGAAGGCATACTCATTGCTCATGTTATCTAGGTATAAACAATTATTGAAGGATTCGACTCGTCGATTAAATATATCTACGGGGCCAAAACATTTAAAATTGGGTAAACATAAAATTACATTTGTATGTTGGATTTTTAGCACTTCTGTCCTTATTAGATCTACAAGTTGTGTATAGTTATTAGTAACTTCAAAGTCAGACGGACCCACAAAAATTATGCAATAATCGTTCAGTGTGAAGCCCTTCACTTTGTAGCTTAAACCTTGCAAAAGTTGTTTCACTCCGCATTCGGGTTTTCTATAGTGACAGATTTTTCCACCGACATTTTCTCTCTGCGCTACATGTAGGGCTTTTATACGTAAGGTGCTACTTATGACACAAATTTTCCTCTCTTTCTTGATGTCAACATTTGTGATTGGGATGTGCGGAGGCGGTATTACACTTTCATTAATGTCGCTGTCGATAATTTTCGTGTAATTAGTTGATTGGTTGATGGATAGATCAGGTGTTGATGAATCACGTTCTAAACGTAAAGCAGGCATGGTTTTATTTCTTTTTTTTCGATGTTTCTTCTTTCTTGCAGTATTTGAATTAAGACATAGATTAGTAAGTTGTTCAAATTTCAACTTATACTTAGATATTTGTCCTTTTAATTTAAAGTTTTCACTCAAAATGTTTTCTATCTCATTTTCGGCAGAGTTGAGATGTGTTTCTAGTGTAGATACTCTTTCTCTGAGTTCAAGTAGTTCGTTATTAATTATCATTGTGTTCAACTCTGGACAACTTCTTCTTAGAACGTGCGTTGTTTTATTCAGTGCTGAAGAGCAACTATCATCATCACTGTCTGATTCTACAGAATGGGATAGGGATTCAAACGTATTTTTTATCGGAACGTTAACTTTTATTCCTTTTTTTTGATGATTGTTGTTGTCCGTTTTGTCAGGCGAGCTTTTTGGCTTTATGACTGACAATTGTAGAGTATGTAATGTATCGTCAGAGTTTGATTCTGCTAAGGTGGTGTTTGCGACGGAGTCTGCGCTCACTGCAGGTGGAGTGTTTGTTCTTACACAGTCTACAGATTTTTCGGGCATAGCGGTATGTATGTTCACCTCCTTTTTGTGCTTCGTGACTAATGGTGTGCTGGATTTTTTTATACATTTCATACATCTCCATTTCGCTCTTTTTGGTGGTTCCATAATAACATAGCGCTGTCTGGAGACGTTGGAACAGTCATCGATACATAATCTCTCCTTACATATACTACAGGTTATGTAATCGTTTCTTTTACATTTTTTCTGGCATTTTCCGCAATGTAAGCCTGTTGGTAGCATTTTTGCTACTAACCGTAGCGCTCTCTGTGTGAAAACACGAGAAACTCACATTAAGTATGGGAAATCCGAAAAAAAAATGAGTTAGGCCATTTCTCTCATAGTCAACATGCGTCTCATGTATTATTTGCTTTTGTGTAAGCTTTTAAAAATTTCTGTTAAATTTTCGATATCTCTTACCGTTTCAGAGATATTTACATTTTTTATAAAAATAAAATAAATATAAAAAATGTGAGTAAGGAATTTGTATGGGTTTTTTTTAGTTTCCCATACAAATTCTTTACTCACTATTCAGATATCTTGACCACGGTTTTTTTGCAAAAATTGCAAATATCTCGGAAACGGTAAAAGATATCGGAAATCTGACAGAAATTTTGAAAAACTGAAGTAAAAGCATATGATACATGAGACGCATGTTGACTATAAAAAATAGCGAAACTCATTTTTTTTTTCAGTTTCCCATACAAATTCTTAACTCACTGTTCACATTTAGTATGGGAAATCTGATAAAAAATGAGTTAGACCATTTTTCTCATAGACAACATGCATCTCATGTATTATATGCTTTTAGTTAAGCTTTTAAAAATTTCTGTTAGATTTTCGATATCTCTTACCGTTTCAGAGATATTTACATTTTTTACAAAAAAAAAAACGGTGGTCGAGGTATCTGAATAGTGAATCAAGAACTTGTATGTAAAATTGAAAAAAAAAACAGTTTTGCCATTTTTTTCATATTCAATGTGCGTATCATGTAATGCACGCCTTTCGTTAACCTTTTCAAATTTTCTGTCAGATTTTTGACATATTTGACCTTTTCCCAGACATTTGCTGTTTTTGCAAAAAGTAACAGAGGTCGAGAGGAAGAGATGAGAGAAATGGCCTAACTCTTTTTTTTTCGGATTTCCCATACTAAATGTGAGTAAAGAATTTGTATGGGAAACTAAAAAAAAAATCCCATACAAATTCCTTACTCACATTTAGTATGGGAAATCCGAAAAAAATGAGTTAGGCCATTTCTCTCATAGTCAACATGCGTCCCATGTATTATTTGCTTTGGTCTAAGCTTTTCAAAATTTCTGTTAGATTTTCGATATCTCTTACCGTTTCAGAGATATTTACATTTTTTATAAAAATAAAATAAATATAAAAAATGTGAGTAAGGAATTTGTATGGTTTTTTTTTAGTTTCCCATACAAATTCTTTACTCACTATTCAGATATCTTGACCACGGTTTTTTTTTGCAAAAATTGCAAATATCTTGGAAACGGTAAAAGATATCGGAAATCTGACAGAAATTTTGAAAAACTGTAGTAAAAGCATATAATACATGAGATGCATATTGACTATGAGAAAAATGGTCTAACTCATTTTTTATCAGATTTGCCATACTAAAGGTGAACAGTGAGTTACGAATTTGTATGGGAAACTGAAAAAAAATTGAGTTTGGCTATTTTTTTATAGTCAACATGCGTCTCATGTATCATATGCTTTTACTACAGTTTTTCAAAATTTCTGTCAGATTTCCGATATCTTTTACCGTTTCCAAGATATTTGCAATTTTTGCAAAAAAAAAAACCGTGGTCAAGATATCTGAATAGTGAGTAAAGTCAATGTGCGTATCATGTAATGCACGCCTTTCGTTTACCTTTTAAAATTTTCTGTCAGATTTTTGATATATTTTACCTTTTCCCAGATATTTGCAGTTTTTGCAAAAAGTAACGGAGGTCGAGATCAAATGTAGATCGGTTTTTTCAATATTTTTCCTAGAGAGTGCCAACTATTTCGAGCTATTTAATTACTATAAATAACAAATACGTTCGTTTCAAATGTTAAAAATTAATAAACAAAACAATGATACACTTATTTAACGATAACTACCTAAGGATATTTTATTTCATTTTCATACACCTGAAAAAAATCACCTCAGAAAAACCAGTTTTTAAATCTCTAATTCTGAGTATCCCCTTAAAATTTCAAATGCACTTTTTTATACGTAATTGTACACATAGGTACTTTAAAATCTACTAATCATAATAATTATGTAATACTATTTTCATCATTTTGAATTACTTATTTTTATCCTTCAATAACTGATTTAAGCCTCCCCCAAACAGGCGCGTTTTTTGTGGCGCGAATTTCGCGCGAAACTCGCAGGTGAAGCTGCGACGTCACGTCGCAAAAAGCCGCTACACGTCGCGGGAATATCGCGCGAATCTCGCGCTACAAGTGGCGATACTTCTGCGACACTGCGTCGCGACACGTCGCGCGAAATTAGCGCGAATTTCGCGCGACAAGCGGCGACGCTACATGTGTCGCGCGAATATCGCGCTACACGTGTTGCAATATTCGGCGACGCGAGAAGGTGTCGCGCGAAAATTGTGCGATATTTCTGCGACACGTAGAGGTGGGTCGGTAACAGATATTCCAATAACGTAACGTAACTGATTAACAGTCAGTATCGATAATGGACTTGGAAACTATTTATTTTTACTCCTCACAAAGGTAATAAGAGACGTTTATGTGTTTCTGTTTCCTCAATATCAATATCTCTAAATATTGCATTACAGAGTGTAGAATAATAAATGCATATACGATTCAAAAGGTTCTGTAAGTTTTAATTGTCGTCCTGAACTTGGAACAGGTTATATTATAACAAAGATAAAATAAATATACAAGGATAAACAAGAATAATAATAAATGCTTTTAAGTAATGAAAAAAAAACTTCTTTCTTGCATTTAAAAAAGGGTCTTTGGGTGGCCCCAGACCTACCGATTCTGTTCTGCCTAGAACGGGTGGAGACGCGGGCAAAAGCTACTATCAGATAAACAATCTTACTAGCTAGGAAACTGGCACATGAAAATGTAAATTGTCTATTAAGTGTGTAAACTGGTGCAGTCGGGTAAAAACATAACCCACCTTTTGGCACAGCCGGGTAAAATATAACCCTCCTTCTGTCGTAGTCGGGTAAAAACATAACTCTCCTTCTGGCGCAGTCGGTTAAAAAACATAACCCTCCTTCTGATCCAGTTGAGTAAAAAACATAACCCACTTTCTGGCGCAGTCAGATAAAATACTTAACCCTCCTTCTGGACCAGTCGGGTAAAAACATAACCCACCTTCTGGCGCAGTCGGGTAAAACATAACCCACCTTCTGGCGCAGTCGGGTAAAAACATAACTCTCCTTCTGTCGTGGTCGGGTAAAAACATAACCCTCGTTCTGGCGCAGTCGGATAAAAACCTAACCCTCCTTCTGGTCCAGTCGGGTGAAAAACATAACCTACTTTCTGGTGTAGTCGGGTAAAAACATAACCCTCTCTCGGGCCCAGTCGGGTTAAAAACAAAACCCTGCCTCTGGACCAGTCGAGTAAAAGCATAACCCACCTTTTGGCGCAGTCGGGTAAAAACATAACCTTCCTTCTGGCCCAATCGGGTAGAAATATAACCCTCCTTCTGACGCAGTCGGTTAAAAAACATAACCCTCCTTCTGGTCCAGTTGAGTAAAAAGCATAATTTATTTATTTATTTATTTTTTTAGAATTTAACACACCAACAGATTACAGTCAAAGGGCTTAAATACTAAATAAGATAAGTGTATGATCAGACTGTAGTCCAATATAGGTATGCAAACAGAGGTGAGCGTCATTGATACAAGTATGTATAACCCATTTTCTGGCGCAGTCGGATAAAATACTTAACCCTCCTTCTGGCCCAGTCGGGTAAAAAACATTACCCTCCTTCTGGCGCAGTCGGATAAAAACATAACCCTCCTGGCGCAGTTGGGTAAAAACATAACCCTCCTTCTGGCTCAGTCGGGTAAAAAACGTAACCTTCCTTCTGGTGCAGTTGGGTAAAAACATTACCCTCCTTCTGGCGCAGTCAGATAAAATACTTAAGCCTCCTGGCCCAGTCGGGTAAAAAACATAACCTTCCTTCTGGCGAAGTTGGGTAAAATCATTACCCTCTTTCTGGCGCAGTCGGATAAAATACTTAACACTCCTTTTGGCCCAGTCGGGTAAAAACATAACCCACCTTCTGGTGGAATCGGGTAAAAACATAACCCTCTTTCTGGCGCAGTCGGGTAAAAAAAAACATAAACCTCCTTCTGGCGCAGTCAGGTAAAAAACATAACACCCCTTCTGGCGCAGTCGGATAAAATACTTAACCCTCCTTCTGGCCCAGTCGGGTAGAAAACATAACCCTCCTTCTGGCCCAGTCGGGTAAAAATATAACCCTCCTGGTGCAATTGGATAAAAAATATAACCCCCCTGGCTCAGTCGGGTAAAAACATAACCCTCCGTCTGGAGCAGTCGGATAAAATACTTAAGCCTCCTTCTGGCCCAGTCGGGTTAAAAACATAAGCCACTTTCTGGCGCAGTCGGGTAAAAGCATAACCCTCTATCTGGCGCAGTCGGGTAAATTAAAAACATAAACCTCGTTCTGGCTCAGTCGGAAAAAACATAACCCTCCCTCTGGCCCAGTCGGGTTAAATACATAACCCTCCTTCTGGCGCAGTTGGGTAAAAACATAACCTTCCTTCTGGCGCAGTTGGATAAAATACTTAATCCTTCTTCTGGCCCAGTCGGGTTAAAAACATAAGCCACTTTCTGGCGCAGTCGGGTAAAAGCATAACCCTCTATCTGGCGCAGTCGGGTAAATTAAAAACATAAACCTCGTTCTGGCTCAGTCGGAAAAAACATAACCCTCCCTCTGGCCCAGTCGGGTTAAATACATAACCCTCCTTCTGGCGCAGTTGGGTAAAAACATAACCTTCCTTCTGGCGCAGTTGGATAAAATACTTAATCCTTCTTTTGGCCCAGTCGGGTAAAAACCATAACCCTCTTGGCCCAGTCGGGTAAAAAACATAACTCTCCTTCTGGCGCAGTCGGGTAATGAAATAAATACTTGCACGCAATAATCGTTATTTGAACAAAAGCTATTACGTACTAGTTACAAAAACGGAACGCGGAACGCGAATCGCGGCGCTACTCTACCTTGGCCCCCCCGGGCCTCACCCCCGTTGTCGCGTCGCAGGAAATTCGCAGAATTCCGCGACAGCGACGCGACGTGAAGCGGCGACAGCGGGGCCCGGGGCCCGGGGGGCAAGCGCGGCGTCGCAGAATATTCGCAGCCACACAGAGGGAGGGGGTGAAGCGGCAACAGCGGGGCCCGGGGGGCAAGCGCGGCGTCGCAGGAAAATCGCCGCTACACAGGGGGGGTGAAGCCGCCACATCGGGGCCAGGGGGGGCTGTAGCTGCGAAATCGCCGATTTATCGCGGCAGTGTGTAAAAGCGACAGCGTCCCAGTACAAAATGTACTGAAAGTAATTATTCGCGCGTTATTCGCGCTACAAAAATAGCGCCTGTTTGGGGGAAGCTTTAATGTTCAATGTAGCTTAAACATGGAACTAAATTAAAAAATATATGTAACCTAAAAAGTAAGGTCAAAATATAACGATATCTTATAAACGTCATAGTAAACACGTTCTTGGCAATTACAGTAAACAATACACGCAAAACAATGCAACGGCTCGGCGTGCGGCGCCCGCCGGCGCGGTGACTGCGAGAAAGAGAGCGAAAGACACGAACAGTGGCAACAGCGCGGCGCGCCTGACCTTGACTGCGTTTGGTTTTAACCGGTTAATTTCGTTCTTATTTCGGTTAGAATACCGCTCCCTGCTTAACCGGTATTATATTCAAAAATACCGGTTTAGCTGGAAACCGGTTTTAACCTGAACGGAATCGTTAACCGAAATTCGAACGAAATTAACCGGTATTTGTTAACCGGTTCCGAACCTTGCACACAACCACTCCAATACATTGTTATTTATAGCTATACAATACATATACATATTTCCATTCGCACTGGCCACTATTGAGAACCCATTAACGCTGCGCTGCAGTTTTATTTCGCCTTTGAGTAATAAGCGTGCATTTGCATTACTGTTTATTATGGCACTTTGTACTTACACAAAACATTAAAGCTAGAATATTGACGGTAGACCACATTAGGTTTGCCCTAGAGGGCAGGGTTATTATGAATTGTTTTGTTCGCAGCGGTATCGAGTGCAAAGATGAGGTGTTCGCCGCACACCAGGTGGTGCACGCGGAGCTGAAGCCCGTGGTGCCCCCTGCGCCTGCGCCGGCCTACACAGACCTGCCCAACGGTGCCATTGTAGCCGCTGTCGCCCCCGAGGACGAGCGACCCATACCTGTCACAGAACTTATATTCGCGCCACGAGAAAAGGAGATGAACAAAGGCTTTCTGATGTTCTCCCACGAGGACGAGGGTCTTACAAGTGAGTTGACATCTGAGAAAAAAACAACTCAAAAATACTTACTTTAGTTTTCATAAAATAAGACATGCATGACGCGTTTGTTATTTTCCAGTGCTTAAAGACGAACAGGAGGATTTGACCCACTTGGCACCAACAGCTGGAGATGCGTGTATTCCTCTAGAGAACAGTCCGTTCGAGCTATTCGATGAGTTTATACTCAGTGATAATTACTGCAGCCTGTTGGGCGATGACTTAACAAATGGATCCCCCGTTGATTCCCTCACAGCCGATTCACTGTTGATGTCCTCGCCTGAACCTCACGTAAGTTAATTAGGGTCACCAGAAGAGTATAACTGAAATTGCATTTGTTTCATTGATTTAAGTTCTAAAAGTGCATTTCTTTTTCAGGAAAATGACTCGTCTCTAACGGAATTATCTTTAGATGCGTTTGAAAGCGGGAGGTCAGATAATGATATTGATGATGGGAACTCCCCATTTATCCCCACTAGCGATGAGCTGCCGCTCTTGGAGCCTGCGGTCATGTGGGGCGCGCTGCCCGATAGCGTAAGCCTCGCCAGGCCCCAGCCACCGGAACCACAGAACGCTTCCCCTGCGCCAGCGCTACAGCGCCTCTTAGCAGCACCGCCTACCGGACCACCTCCACAGGATCTCATTACTAATATTTACTCAGATCAAGGTACTATAGTACAATCAAAAGAAAAAAATAACGTGTAGTTTGTAGTCTGAAAATGGGGTAATTATTTCCATGTTTATTTTCAGGCCTAATTCCAAGTAGAAGTGTATCAACGTGGGACACAGGTGTCAAGAGGGTGCTCAAACAGGAGGAGGAACCGAGCGCCAAACGCGTAAAACGCAGCCCTTCGCCGATGCAGCCGCAGATGACTTCACCCAGCCCACAGAAGTCCAGCGTCCTCATGAACCTTCTGGTGAGCGGCTGCGATGTGGACGCCGGATATATCTGCATGGTGCCGTGCCGGCCGCGGCACAAGGCGAAGGCCTGAGGCTCACGGCTTCCTCGCAAGCGAAAACTGTGATAAAACGCGTCCAGTGTTCAGTCCATTGCCTCTAGCGCTTGAGTGTTCCTCCCCTACAGAACCTTCACAAACTTGAGTGTTACGAATTTTTGTAATAAGTGCCGTCAATTCTTGTGATATTACTTGTATAGAGAATGACATAGTCATTTGAAACGATGTAAAGTCCTTATCGGGAGGACTAGTCACGGACTCTCTGATGTTAGGGCGGTGTGCCCCGCAGACATGTAATCTCGTGCTTTGTTTTAGGCGTGCAGGCCGATAGTCGTATATTAGTATTGTACATTTTGAAGCAATCTTATACTTTAGTTGTCGATTCTAGTGCTTAAGTGTGAACATGCGCATATCGTTGTGGTTATTTAACAAACATTCGTTCCTAGTACGTTAGTTACCTACAGCGGGAGTTAAATAGTGCCGCGCACTCAAATCTTATGTTGTATTCTCGAACCGAGTCAATACTTTATTAAATTGTAGATTTTAGTACACACTTCTATCGTGAAGTTATTGCTATTTATATTTGTTTATAGTTACGCTTAGTTAAAGTTGAGAATGTTTTTTTACATGGAGGTAGGTAAAGACTCATTGGATTCAGTCACTCGATGTATGATTGTTGTGTAAATAAGTTATTCAGAGTTTAAAATCCGTCTTAGACAGTCGCATGCAAGATTCGTTATTTGATGTGTAAAAACAATTCCCACTGCCAAATGATACAAAGTACAACCTAGAACAAAATGTTGTGTTGTACAGTTATGAATGTTATGATACATTTAATTTTATCTACGTTACGGATCAAATACATTTAGATATCTGTACATATATTTATAGAGTTATTTATTAACTACTAATAATGTTTTTGACCTATTACAATTCAAATTTATATATTTAAAAATAGGAACAAATTATAAATGGAAGCAACGAGGAACTTTGAAAACTTTTAGGAATAATCGGCTTTGCAGTTATAAACACAAACAATAAATAAATTTTGAAAAGAAGTATACTAACTTTTCAGACGTTTTAAATCTTATCATCGATCATCGTTATAAATATTAGATTTTAAGTGGAAATGTGTAATTAGAAAAAGTGATAATTTATTTTTGTTCTCAAAGAAAATAAATATGTCTATCTTACTAATGATAATGAGAAGAAATATTTGGAAAATACATAAAAAAAACATTAGAGATGGTAAAAAGGTGCACGTTGATTTTATTTTACCTCCATTTCCCATCCTGACATTCCCATGAGAATAGAGAACGAACTTGCTACAAATATAACGACATGAGTACAAACAAAAACGCTTTTCGCGTTTACATTTACTGAATATTTTTTATGTTAGCTTCAGAATCTTCTAAAATGTATACACTTAAATCAAATCACTCTAAAGAGTAAAATATCAACATTAAACGTAGATTCAAACAAAGCTATGTCTGGAACATTTTATTTAACCGTTTGACCACCTCCGTGACCCACACTTTTGTGCCCTGAGATCCTCAATCTATGAAACAAAATGAATTTACAAATAAAACTTACCACTGAATTTGATATTATTTTTCTGTCTATAACTTTCGTATCGTAAATAATTATCAAAATTTTAATGAAACGTGCAAATTTTCTACAGTATGACATCATACAAGGCACTAAATGCTATTGAGTGTTAATAAAGATAAAATAAATATTTTTGTAAAGGAATATTATTGTCACTTCTTTCGTAAACTATAACTCACGGACTGTGTGCCCTGTGTGTCGCCCTTTTCCTTTTAGACTTGGCTGACACACTGCCGTATGTCTAGATTCTTAAGCAATGTTTGCGAAAAAGTCCCTTACATGAGTGGATTAGGAATGTTTTTGCGGCCTTATTCTTATATAAGATAAATCAGTTAACATAATTGAACAGAATTTGAGCCTTTATCTTCCTTGCTGTTGGCTGCCTACAACATTAAAGCCCTATTAAATGTTTTCTTTTCCTTCAGTAACTCGTAAATTAGGTTTTTATAGTCCTTCCAAAGTACTTTTTTTACTACCTGATCTTTACTTTTGTACTTATAAAAAATGGGTTACTTATTTAAGTACTATGATTCCTACCTAAACATTGAGTAACTCGCGTGCCACTGCGTGGTATGGTGGGTTTTATACTCTAGATCCAGTGGTGATAATCCCCCTTTTTATGGTGTTCCACGACCATAAAAATGGTACCACGATTCTCATTACCTTTGGTAGTCAAGTTCGCTGTCGCTATAGACCTTCAGGTTTAGTCAAATAGAAACATTAAAATATTTTTCGTGTGTAATGGTTTGTCCAAACGCTTATTTGCCTTTACCAATATATTAAAGTTCTTATTAACTATTTTATAACATCGGTGAGCAATGTTTATAATGATAAGAAATCAATATAAATGAAAATTTCTAAACACCTACTTGATAAAAACTATAAAAACAGCTATCGTCTCATTTGTACGTAAGTTTCAAGTGTAATTTTAAAAAATGCCTTTGTTTATTTATAGTCTACAGGCATCCTTATATATGCTTACCTCTGTATAAACATTCAGTAAAATAAAAATGTTGAATTTTCTGTACAGGTTAAAGGTTTGATTACCAAATCATCCAAAAAATCTACAAACCCCACTAAACCAGGATCTGCTTTCAAACTTAATTCAACTTTCAACATCTTCCTTGGATTGTTTTATAACACATCCGCTCTCTTTACCTCAAACCAAATGTCAGTACCTTGTTTTCTAGGCTGTTATAAAATAAGTTCTTAGCTTGTTTAGGACTGCTGAGCTTGTGACCCAAAACCAACAACTGCAGACAGCAATCTCAGAGAGCGAAACTTCTTTCATCACTTGCTTAACTTCCAGATGAAGACGAAATCGTTCTTCCCTCTAATAGAATAATTAATAGTGCCTTTGTACCTATGTAATTTTTGATTAAACTTTGTTCAAGCAGAGCCCTAAGAAATAGGTAGAGGGTATTTAAACTACTTTCAAGGTTTATTCGTTTTAAAACTTTTACGGGGCTTCAGAAACCTTTGCCAATGTTGAGAGCTACTGGTTTCTTTTAAACATCAATCAGCTGTTTCAGAGGTCAAATGAGATACTTATTTACTTAAACAAGGCCGAGGTTTAGGTACTATATAAATTATGCGATACGTAATACATTTTTTACGTAATTGTTTATAATTTGTTTGTTTAAATAGTATCAACAAGAGAAATCCCCCCTAGTGACTGTTTTTTGTCTGTGAGTGATTTTTGGTTGTTATTTTTTTTGTTTTTATTACAGCGTAGTCAGCTCCCAGAATTATGACTGCGAGAGTAAGGACGACAAAGGCACTAAAACTGAAGATGCTTACATCTAGATGGGACCTTTTATTTCCAGTTTCCCTCAGTTACGCTTGTTGCTTATTACGGTCAGGCTATGAAATCTGGAATTGCCAAAGGAATTTTCATTTACTTATTTCATTTACAACTTGGGTATATTTTACAGACCCTAAATATCCCCAAATATGAAGTTTCATGAAATAAAATTTCAAACACTGCGTGTAACAAATAAACGTCAAAAGTATTCGCGGGACTGAAAATACTAAAATATTCAAAAAAGAATTAAAGGTTAAAGGTATAGAATGCAAAAATTTGTTTAAGAATGTCGAGGAACTTCTAAAAGGTAGGTAGATACTTGATGTGCTTTTTATGAAAGTGTTAAATGCTTGTCGACTAATTCTAGTAAATTGGTTTCAGCAATTTCTAAATTAGTAAGCAAGGCTGAGAAAACCTTCAAGTTTAATAAAACTTACGAGTAATTCTTATAAGATTAATTCTACCAGTGTGAGCAATAAAGAATATTTATCTTATCTTATCTTATAAGATTAATTCTGCTCATAAATATTTTTAGATTTATTAGATCTCAGATTAAGATTCAAACTAAGATTTGACTCAAAATATAAGAAGCAGGGACATAAATACACATAACACTTCCCATAATGAAATTGGCTCTAGATTTGTAAGAGCAGTTCATTTTTTTGTGATTTCAACATAATTTCAGTTACATAGGTATAAGTATTTCAATTTTATGAAAAAAGGCCTATAGAGCTGCTTTTCCACCGGCGAGGCGAGGCGAGGAGTGAAGTGAAGAGAATTGAAATTGCGTCGGTCCATTTCCACCGAAGATGTGCGGGGAGAGAATTTATTTTTCCTATACAATTTAAAATTCTCTTCCGTCCTCGCCTCGCCGGTGGAAATAAGAAACAATTAAAATTCTCGTCCCTCCCATCCTCGCCCATTCAGACTATTTCCGCCGAAAATGTGCGAGGAGAGAATTTATTTTTTCACATACAATTTAAAATTCTCTTCCCTCCTCGCCTCGCCGGTGGAAATGCAGCTTGAGGCTTTTCCATCTTATTTACCCGTCACCCTTTACATATCTGTTATTTACTTCAGCATACACATAACTGAACAAACACAGCCTCCACATGAGTTGCATCATAAACGTGATAGAACAACAAGTATTATTTGGAGGTTTAATAAAAAAGTTATACGTCATATGTAGTTGATTTCGCAAAATAAGAGAGTTCTGAAAATATTTAAGCAAATCAAACCTAAAGTTTCTACCAGTTATAGCTAGTAGAGTTCACGAATCTAGGGTTTATTCCTTGGAATCTTTCCCTGTAAATTATTGGGGGATCTTTCCGTTGTCTTAATTCGACCCTTTGCTTAGTAGTCCTTAAGGGTCGGCGCTACGGCAAAAGTGGGTTTGGGATTCCGCGAAAAAATCTTTATGAGTCGTGTGGCACAATTTAAGCGTGCTACACAAGGTATAGACTCGAAAAACAATAACAATTGTTTATGGTTCAATGCCCATAATTGGTACCTATCGGTAGTCAGTAGTAACAAAGAAAAACATAAAAATTTATGAACACATCACAAAATCCTCGAGAAATTAATTAAAAATGACCAGATACTGTATAATTTCGCGTCACAAATTTTTCACCCATTTGCAGACGAACACAATAGCACATATTATATCGCAACTCTACCGCAATCTTTCTTGTGTATATTAATATTACACTATATATATTAATTAATATTAGCGATAGTCAAAGAGGAATAAACTTGTGTTATTGTTTGTTACGGAATACCGAAATCAGTAAGAATGCCGCGAGTGCCGCACCTCAAAATAACAAATATATGTATGGCAGTCACAAAATTGCACCCTCGTGACAGACAACGCTTGTTCTTTGCGTCAGAAGAGGAAAAAATCGTGACCAAGAAATGAGAGCTCATCGAAGACAATGTAAGGTCCGATGGCATGTTAGGAAATAGGGCTGCCACGTCAATTATTTAAGGATAAATTCCTCTAGTCTTATCCGTAAATTAATCTGTTTTGAAACACCATTGCGTTTGAATTTTGTTTAAACGTAGTATCTGTATCCTAATAGGATATTAGGTGCTCGTTTAAACTTGCCCGTATAACTTTTATTACAACTTTCTAGAATAAATCTAAATCTTGATAAAAAAGCATAACGCATAGTTATTTCCACGTTATTTTTTCCATCATAATTGTTTCTCTAATTAAAATTGACGAAACGAGACCACGTTTAAATTCCTATCGATAACTACTTGTGGGACTATAGCAACACCCCCAAATTATCAATTAATCTTCGAGATAACCTATGGTTGCATTTAATTAGTAGTCAGAAATAAATCACTGCTAGCCACCTACATTTCAATAGGATTTGTAAGATATCAGATACCCATATCGACGATTAGAGTAAGCCAGTCCTAACGATAAGAGCTCTCCAAGGAACGGTATGTTAGTGCGATACCAGCGGATGTGCCAATTTCGGTTCTGCGTGTTCGCCGTGCCTGTACACTCAACGCCATAAAAATCTGACTATTTCAAGCTGCCATTTAAGAAAACTTCTCCCAGATAGATACTAATACATACATATACAGTAGAAATGCGCTGCTACGCATTTAGCGCTACTCGCATACTACGCGAGCGTAGTCAGCAGACAAGCAGTGAGTGAAACGTAGGAGAACTTGAGCATTATCCTTTGGTTTATATAAATACTCCAAATACTCATAAACGATTATTGTACAGACATACAACAGATATATCTAAAAAGGCAGATAGACTATTTTGAACGTTAACATAAGTAGGTTTGGCGTTGACTGTACAAAATGTTAGACTATGATAGAGCAGTGCGTACATGTAGCGCTTACAAATGGCTCCACCGATTGAATCACGGAATATCTACAGCTGGGTCAGGCGGGATCGGGAGAAATTATGTATTACAGTTCATTCCAATAAAAAAAAGCAAAAGGTAAACAAACTTACTATGCAACTGACGTTGACATGTGTCAGTTAATAGTAGTAGTTTTGTTTACCCTTAGCATTTATACATTAATACGTTTTTGATTGTTTTAAGACCGCTTCGGTCGTCTGTAACTTTAGTCGTATTGAAATAAGAACAACGAAATCGCGGGTAATATACAGGGTGTAAGGGTCAGGTTTTAAGGGCTTGCTCAGTAGATGAAACTGAACTACTTTCCACAAGAATTTTTTTCAGGAAACGAAAAAATAAATCGGCTTCTCCATACACAATTATATGGAGATTACATCGAAATAGATTTTTTTTCAGGAAACGAAAAATAAATCAGCTTCTCCATACAAAATTATAAACTTGATTAGACAGTTTGTGTGGAGAAGCCGATTTATTTTTTCGTTTCCTGAAAAAAAAAATCTTATGGATAGTTGTTCAGTTTCGTCTACTGAGCAAACCATTAAAGTTTTCGGAAACCTGACCCTTACACCCTGTAGACAGTCGGGGACATACATAACAGGCAGATCATAAAGGAATTTCTCTTAGAGGTAGGTACACGAAATAAGGCCTCTGCCGCAGAATACAGAGTACCCTCATTTCGTCCTGTTTATTTTGCAACCTACCAGGTCTAGATACAGACTTTGATACTGTTTGGAATTGTAATGATCATTGTTTCGCTCCTCAGTTATTAGAATGTTACAAGATTTAATTTGCGTTTATATGGGGTGGAGTCAGGGAAAAAAGCGGGCGGCTAAAAGAAGTTGGATATAGTTATGTTATGTATATTTAAAGTATTTATTCGTCTAGGTTTCAAATTTTGTGCAGAAATATTCAAAGTTACATTATGAAACATGAAAAATTTGTATGAGAAATATATTTTTTTTGCAATTTGAGCAAAGTCGTAAAACAAAAGTTGTTAAGAATGATGAGTAAAATACCCAGCTGACAGGTGCTACACCGATTTTGTCAGACCCTGTAAATAAAATGTAAATTTAAAATGTTGTCTACATTATGGACTTAACATTTAGATGGAATATCAAGAATCGCTTTATTATGAACGAACAAAAACTAAAGCGTGTCCCCACTCCGCCACATTCATGTTCATTTTATTGACTTGAATAGAGGACTTAATGAATTAAAAATATCTCCGTAACCGCAATCGAATGAGTACTTACTTGTATTTGTGTCAATGGGACTTTGCTCAGACGAGACAGATCAAGAATTCCGTGGTAGGTTTCAATTACAATTGTGATATTTAATGTGAATTGTCTCTAGACGATGATAATGTTTAACGTATGTATGTATATGCTTTAGTGTAGTTAAAAACGAACAAATAAAAATAATAAATACCTAGCTGATTATACAGTAACTGCCTAATTCACACAGTATTAAAATTAAAATAAAAAATGCAATTATTATTTTCCATTGCCATCACAGACGAAAAAAAGAAAGAATGAATAGGTCGTTTGGATTGTTATTTATATTTTGTTTAGAGTGAAGACTAAGAACTTGCTTCTTTTAAGTTTCTAATGTAGTTCCTTACTATTTAGTCGTCTTGTTTGTACTCTCATGTCAAAATTAGCATCCACCTATGATGTGTTGTTTACTACCCTCTCATCTGGTAAATTATGCAAATGTATCCTGAATTTGAAGCAAGGTCGAACCTCAACTCTTTTATCCTATCTCCGTTATTGTTGGGTTACATAACAACGTGCACCTTATTTTTTATGGGAAAAATATCACAAGAATTTACGCTAGTTATAAGATAAATGATACGACAGTTAATGCAATCACGCAAACAGTATTTTAAAACTGCAGACAAGTAGATTGCGTTTACTGCTGTTCAGCTCGGATTCTAATGTATATTTCTTACATTTTCCAGCACATACAACAACAGCAGCAGCGACAACAACAGCAGATGCAGCTGCAGACACAGCAAAAGGCGCAGCTGCCGGCGCAAGAGTACAAGCTGCCCCTGAACTATCAGCTCTTCATGAATGGACCCAAGGGTATACAACAGAATCCAGTCAACCCGACCCTGCCGATACCGGTCATAAACGTTATTCAAACATCCACAAACAAAAACATGATAGGCTCCGTTACGCCAAACATCGCACCGTACCCGCAACAGATACGCACAAATTTAAACATGAGTGCCATGTCCCCCCTCAGCCTTAACGTAGGCAGCCCCATGTACTCGCTGCCGGCTAGTCCCAAAACTCCTAACTATAGCCCGGCCATCAGCCCAGCTCCCAAAGACCGGGTACTCAGCCCATACTCCACTCCACAGTCAATGTCACCGATAGGACAGTACAGGAGCCCCAACAAACTTCTCTCGCCTGTTGGCATAATACAGGGCTCCGATCCCTACCTTTCAACCAAAATGCAGCCAAGCCCTAACTTCTCGCTCCAATCAACGGACCAAATACAAGAATATTTGGACCCAAGCATGCAACTAGTTGCGACGGATTGGATGGATGCGGAAATGCTGCAGGACGCAAGCGAACTGCTTACAGCATTAGATGACGTTAAACTTGTCTAGTTTTATGAATCAACCGGGGGGCTGTGATGGTGAGTGATTTCTTTATGGAACTTGTGCTATTAGGGAATAGCAAAAATAGGCATACTATGCGTAAACCAAAGCTACTACTCATGATACTAAACAAATTTTTGAAACGTTTTATATGAGATTTCTACTAAGTCGTAGTACAAATCTTGTTCAGTATATACGGGTACGGTTCTTAAGCCTATTTTGTTACGCCCTACCTATATGATTCCAACAGGATAACAGAGTATGTTGAAATTCAGTCAAAAATTCTGTTTGAAACGTTATCTCTCAATATAAATGAAATACAGTTATCTCGTTATAATAATATTCGTTATATTCTCACAAACATTCCAAGGAGGCATTTGGAATATCTCCAAAGAAATCACTCGGTTGGATGCAGGGTCAAAAAGGGTAGAGATAATAAGGCAGAAGAGATTCCACGCTAGCGGCTAACTCATGTCGTCCAAAGCGTAACAAAATCAGACTGGGACCTTACTATTTACTTTTACTCAATCTTTAAAACAACTTATCGAAACAATTTTTGAAACAAAAAAAAAGTAAGACAGTTTTATGTACGCAAGATAAAAGTATATAAGAAACAATTTTAAAATGAAATTGTGCAATGTTAAATATAATTTACACTTCTCTATATTATGATAGAACTTTGCGTGGAATCTCGATCTACAAAACTATGTGGCTTACAAGAAAATGGAATTTCATTTATATCTTAGAATTTATAAATTATTGGTAACATTTTATACATACAATAACTGAAAATTGTAAAGAGATTCTTCGCAGTGGTTGTTGAATATTACCATAACAAAATAAACAATAACACATGGATAATATCAAAATGAATGAGACTCATATTCCATTCGCAAAAATGTTCGTTTCACAGAAAATTGGCATATGATTATAAGTATAATTTTAAGTCAGCAAAAAAAATATATTTTTATGTGGTGGTAGCAATATGGAATAAATATTTTATAATTCTCAAAAAACTATTATAGTATCTTTAAGTTAGTTACTACTATATCGTATACGAAGTTTAATCAAATAAGTGTCATTTTATGTTTTATGATCAAAATTATATACTCACTTTAGTACATAAGGAAACGTAAACACACATAAATCAGATTTACTTGCTACTTTATAAGCATGACCTTCCGGACGATGTATTGTATCTAATGCTATCAGTTTGTACCTTCTGACCTAAGCCATCAGTTGTATGTATGACCACAGTGAATATTACTATGTAATATTCGAGTATTTGTCGTTACAGTTGCCAATCTTAATCCTGACTTTTCTTTTTACGAATATACAGTTTCCGTTTCAAATATACTACAATATTTGGACATGTCATGTTTAGAAATTTTAAAAACTGAATCATATAAGTTAGTATTACTTGGCAAAGGGTCTAGCCGAACTTCCATAGCAAAACTGCCCCCGATAGGAACCTATATCGTAACCTATGATATATTGTAGAGGATACTAATAGAAGGTGATGGAGTAGAAACTAGCTCCATATCTCACTTAATTGAGGAGCTATTTGGAAAAAAGTGTCTGGAGATGACTTTTTTCAAAATGATATAACTTTGTTATTTTTAAAGCTAGGAAAATAAAACCAATTCCAGTGTTTATGATACACTTTATAGTTTATTATATAGCAATTTTCTATGAGCCAAGCCTAAATAAAAATATCAAAAAAATGCAAAAAATTTCTATCAGATCTAATTAAATTACCACTTTGAAAAAAATATATTATAATTGTCTACATCTTGCTTAACTGCATGCCAAGTTTCATTAAAATCCCAAAGGTGCAAACAGTCAAAAAAAAAAGTTCAATTAAGTGGACCACCTTACGACCACTACGTTGGACACTTTTAAATTGTAATACATTTATAATTTTTCAATATTGGACATGAACAGTTTATAAAAAAATGAAATAATTGTTTCTGATTAACAATTAAAACCAAATTCATTAAAAAATAACTTTTATCAGTTATCATCACTATTGTCGTAAATTATAACGTGATCTCTATTTATCGAAATAAATTGTACAGCCACGCTGTACACACTTTCTCGCAAATCCCTTATATATCATCTGGCAAACTCAAGATTGCCATAGCTTAACATAAATCAGCAATAAAAATTAATAATAAGTAGCAAGTGATAGCCTAAAAATTATCAGTGTTGTTTTGTATGGGAGGTACCTTATTCTGGCATGGCCCGTAATAATTTATGACCTAGTATAGTAAGTCGTATAAAGTTATTAAAAGGTACAAAGTTTCATTTAAATCGTTACAGCTATATTGAAAAAAAAAGAACAAAAAATCTATTTTTTGTATGGAAGGTATCAGAAACAGATTTTTCCTATGGACCTATTTAATATCATAGGTAATATAAAAATATGGTATTGTACAAAATTTCACCAAAATCTTTAGTCATTTTTGAGTAAAAAAATTATAAATGTTTTACTATGGTGGAAAACCTAAAAAATGGCGTTATTAAAAAAAAATTGAAAATGGCTGGAGATATTAACAAAACATTGCCCTAATCGAAATTCCATCCAAATCCGTCCAGTGGTTTGGCGCTTATTGAACTTTTTCTACAATTTATTTCGATAAATAGTGTTCACGTTATAATTTTTGAAAATAGTGATGATGACTAATTATTTTTTATGAATTTGATTTTAGAACCTATTATCTCATTTTTTTATAAACTGTTCATACCCAATATTGAAAAATGTAAAATGTATTACAATTTAAAAGCGTTCAACGTAGTGGTGGTAAGGTGATCCACTTAATTTATCAATTTCTTTTTACAGTTTGCACCTCTTGGATTTTAATGAAACCTGGCGTGCAGTTAGGCAAGGTATAGCCAATTATTATATATTTTTTTCAAAGTGGTAATTTAACTAGACCCGATAGAAATAAATTTTTAAATATATTTTTTGCATTTTTTTGATATTTTTATTTAGGCTTGGCTCATAGAAAATTGCTACAAAATTAACTATAAAGTGTACCATAAACACTGAAATTGGTTTTATTTTCCTAGCTTTAAAAATAACAAATTTATATCATTTTTAAAAAAAGTCGTCTCCAAATCCTTTTTTTTACCTAGCTCTTCAATTAAGTGAGATATGGAGCCAGTATCTACTCCATCAACTTATATTAGTATCCTCTAGAATATAGCATAGGTTACGATATAAGTTCCTATTGGGGGCAGTTTTGCTAAGGAAGTTCGGCTAGACCCTTTATCGACATGATCTATAGCCCTGATAAAGTGGAAATAATCCCTCTCAGTTTAAATACTGAATACGGCCCTGTTATCCATTCTAACTGTAATTAGTTATGGTGCATTTTAATGTGCATTATTTCCTCTTCATACTGTTGTTTTTGCTCGAATAATAAAACTTTTTTGCTTTTCCGAATTTCTGTGTACTGATTTGCTTATGTAAAGTATGCAATGTTTTATAATAATTTTAAGCTACTACAGCTATTTTAAGTAACTGCTAATTAGCCCCCGTACATTTTAAGTACAATCAGTAATGTTCTATTATATTTTCTACATCTACAAATATATTGGGAAATGCAATTAAAATATCTTTAATCTCGCTAGTTTTGGTAATTTAGTTATAATTAATAGTTATTTGTTTATTTTTAGTTTTAATAATTCTAATATTAAGTTGGGAATGCTATATAACTGTGACAAGATATTTTGTTTTCCGCGGCGAAAAAAATAGCCCTGTACATATAAAAATAATAATGAATTAATCAAGAATTATCAACTCGTCAAAAAAGTTTACCAAAAATATGTATGCCTTATTATAATTATGTCTGTGCAGGTCATTCAATATTATATTTTTAAAGGTTGTTGAGTTTGTACCAATTTAAGGAATATTTTTTTATTGTAATTGATATATGTATCACCGAAATAATTTGTTGATTAAAAAAATAATTAAATAAATACATATTGTATATACATTTATATATGATGTCGTTAAGTAAGTATATTTAGTGAACATACTGCCAATTTTCATGATAATAACTGAAATGTTCTAAATGTAGGGTTCTTCTGAAAATACCTCAAAAAATTTGCTGTGGCTTCTATTCCTAAAACTGAACAAGTTTTCTCAAGAACTTGTTGCAAATCGTAGAAAAAAAATTTAATTTTCCTACAAGGTTTTCGAACTTGTTGATCAACTAGATAGTTTCGTGTATGAGAAGTCAAAAAGTTTTTTGCGATTTCCGTATTCGTTCCTTGGGGAAAGTTGTTCAGTTTTATGGGTAGAACCCGCAGCCAATTTTTTTCTCTTATTTTAGAAGACCTCATACCTGTTGTGCTTGAATTATCGATACGAGTAATGCGTGTGTACATTACGAGTATTTGTCTTTACCATAATTCGAAGTCGTCTTTAACAGGTGAAATATGACTCGAAAATTGAATAAACAAAAAAATATTATAAGACTATTTTCAGTTTTCGTCAAGATTTGAAGCTGGCCAAGTTTAGGCTTGTTTACTTGAGTATATTTCGGGAAAATACAGTAATAACAATACAATATGCTCTGATATGAAATGAAATTTTAATTTCATTTATATTGCATGAGGGAACAAGCCTTTACATGCTGTGTGCCATAGAGTGTGTCTACGAATTTACTCTACAGGTGTAACAAAAAGATGTAGCAATATTTTAAAGGGAGGCTTCTACTTATGAATGCAAACTACTTTTGTAACACGACTGCTAAAATCTGGGCTATCAGCTTATTGTAATTCGTAGAACAAAGTGGCTTAGTTTCATAAATAGAAGCCGCCTTAAATATTTGATATACATTTGTTACCTTTACACCACCAAAGAAACCAGTCAATTCGCGGAAAATAATTTTATTTACGTACGCAGTTTGTCAATCACCTGATCGATGTTGTTGCTTTGCGATTTGACTGAGGATCCTTTGGGGACAGCTTTTAAGACCTATGATGGGGACTAAACTTGTAATAACATATTTTCGTTTTAAAGTCATGCCAATTACAAATTAAAAACCCCTTTTTGTACCACAAAATGTATTCGGGAATGTAACCTTTAAATTGTATATAGAAATCAGGTTGTTTTTTATTTTGGATGTGAATAATTAGATATTTATGTCACTTAATAAGTTTGTTTCATTAATATAACAACCTTAAATACTTAATAAAACAGGTATCGATATAAGTGAATTTAATACTGAATGAAACATATTGTTGATAGGTACTTGACAATAGGTAGATGAAATAGGTTATTATTTGCTGGTTCCTGATTCTTTAACGTACTTAGTAGAGTAGAGATGGTCAAAAAAATGAAGTTTATGTCTGTGAAGGCTAGATATTTTGTGAAAACTTTGCTATTTATCAATAACCCATTGTTATTTCTAGGCTTTTAAATAAGAGACTTCCAATAGTTATTTTGTTTAGTAATATTATTTTCGAAAGTGGCAGAGCCCCTTTCGCAGCTTTAAAAAAGTTACTAAAAACACTTCAATATAATATTTTTTTCGAAATAATAAAATATACTATTATTAGAATTTAACATTTTCCTTACATCTCCAAAGTTTCATGAGAGTTATCCTGTTCGTTTTCAAGAAATTCAATCTTGTATCCGGTACGACTACAATTTCTAGGTAACAGACTTTCAAAATGATTCTGGTACCTACCTAAGCTTTTTGTGTAGTGGCAGCAGATTAGCTAGAGACCTGGTATCCTACCTACCTGAAATGAGGAACTCGATCTTCGCCACTTTCAACCTGACCGTGGTTATGGTAAGTAACATTTTAAATACCTACATAATTAAGGCGCAGTATGTTCAATGAATAGCGTTTTTGAAACGTATTAACGCGTTTATTTATAATAATATGGTTTCCAAAAAATATGAATAGTAATCTTGAGACCTTTCTGTAGGGACTAACTCGGTTCGAAACACGATTTTAAGCATTTTTTGCTCGATAGAAAAGAACCCAAACATACCTCTTACCTGCTCTTACTACACTTTTTAAATTTATATAATAGTTCTTTTTAAATCATCTACTTACATGGAAATTGTATCTGAAATTGCGTAATTTTGGATGGGATTTAGGTATCAATTACTTTTTTTAAATAAAAAGCAATCTAAAATAATTTGATAACAATTTTATACATCCAGTCAACGTTGAGTCGTCTGAATAAAGAAATCTGACGACGCGAGTCGACATTTTCTTATATGTGCCCTTGTTTAGGCTGTATGAGATTAATAATGTATAAACTGCTACTGTTTAACTTTTAATTATAGATACCCAAGGATTGTGGCATTCGAGTCAAGAAATTAAAATGAGTATACTACTGCCATCTATAAACATAGGTGTACATCAACATTGTGCTACGGTATACGAAGTGCTACGGCACTGCATTTAAAAATATTTTGTGGTAGGTAGTTCTAAGAGATGGCGCTTATGAGATGCAAAATAATACTGCATTTCAAAATAGCTCCTAGTGTTAAAAGTAACTTTATTATTCTTTTCTTCATGATGTCCTTCCTTACACTCAATACATACTTTAAGCGCAACGCGTTCGCCCGGTTCTGGTGTGACGACGAAGGGTTTCATAGTAATCCGAACATTACAAAAAATACCGCTCTCGGAACGCTTTCGTACCTCCTCGCGGCCGCCTCTGTGTGTGTTGCGCTTAGGGTTTGCAATCCGGATATCCGTTTTATTCGGATATCCGTCAATTTTACTATCCGGATTATTTGTAGTAAAGTATCCGAATATCCGGATAATATGAAACTTGTTTAGAATGCGATTACAGAAGCATATTTTTAATCGAATTCTGTCTACTAACGCTCATTCGGGGGTCTTGATAGAAGATACTTTCGAATTTTAGTGAAAATGTTATACTCTTGGCTTAATTCTAGGCCAGCACGATTTAGTTAGGATTATTATCGACTCTACGAGAAGAAGACTTTCAGCAAAAAAGATATTTAATTATATGTATAGATAAACATTATATTGTTTACCTATGAATATACCACTAATCAGTTCTGTGTATAGCAAGTACAAAAAACACCAATGAAAAAACGCACAAAGAAAAAGTATCAGTGATTTTCTTCAGGACACAGAAAACAACATGGATTAACTCCAAATTTAATCATTCTTTTTATTAATTATTTCTTCTGAGCGATTGAAATAATTTAAGAAGTTCTTAGGACAGTCATATGTGACCATAAGTCTCTCCGTCAGCAATGTGGCTCCTTGTAAAAGTTGTAATCTCGTAAAAACCCAAGAGCCAGTTTGACTCAACACTGCACTGTACCGAAGCCGTCTTTCCTGGGCGTCAAATTGTACGAGGATTAAAGTGGCTCTTAAATAGCTGAAGAACAACAATGCGCCAGCTGATGATGGATCACAGCTGAGCTTTTGAAAGCAGGTAGAAAACCGATACTACAACCTCTTCACAAATTGTTGAATTCTGTTATGCTTGAAGGACGAACGCTTACGGTATGGCACAAAATGGTGATAAGCTTCTTTAATTAAATGCAATAAGATCCTGGTGGCAAACTATAACACATGTCAACATGAGTAAACATTACTCTATCAATTCTTGGTATGTATGCAAGAGATGCATCCATCGAGCATTTGGTATGGTTAGGGCAAATTCGAAGCAACCAGAGCACACAGCTGGTCTCCCATACAATGGACAAATCAGTTGAAGACTACGCTGGGAATTCTTCTTAATAAATGTCCAAGGACCAGTGAAATGTCATATCTCCAGAACACTATTCTATATCGCAAACATGCCCCAACGGCATATAAGGCTAAAAGTCTTATGAGTTACTCAGTCTGTATCAAGCTACGGTCACGACAACGTGTCCTCCGTACTCACTCCTTGTTACACAAAAACATGCCGAATTGCGTAGTAAAATCGTGTAAATCTCATTCCGCCAGAGATAACAAGAACACCGGTATCACATTTCACAGGTCAATAAGTATTTTGTTAAGATTTTGAATAAAAATAACTTCGTAAAAATTCATCACAAATTGTCGCCATTTTCCATCGTTCAGTGTTGCTTAAAAATAAAAATACTAAATACCCTAATTTGGGGGAATTTAAATGAATGAATGATGAGGACGTATTACGTGTGTCTATCGATAACTGTTTAAATTGTAAAACTACTGTAACTGTATATTTTTTGTATAAAATATATACAGGGTGTTAAAAAGCGCGCATGAAATTTTAAAGGGTTATTCAGAATCAAATATAGAATACAGGAAAAAATTTTTAAAAAATCCAATATACAACTTTTTTTTAGTTTTCCACACTAATTCTTAATTAATTATTCAGATTCAGTATTAGAAACTGAAAAAAATATATTGTGGACTTATTCAATATTTTTTCCTGTATTCTGTACTTGATTCTGAATAACCCCAAAACGCACTTTATTAACACCTACTATAAATAAACAATAAGAGCGAGAGAGAGAGAAGAAACAATAAATAAAAATGTTGTTTGTATTTTATATTAATTTAAAACGTAAACTAGGATTCGCAAAGATCCCGTGAGGAGAAAAAAATAGTAATAAATAATAAAAGTCGCGGGCGAAAGCTCGTGACAATAAATACAATAGTTGATAAAACTAAATACTTGTATTTTATATTAATTACAGTTATTGCTTGAAGTAAATGCCGATTACAATTACAATTCGGCTGTTCCAAAATAAAATACTGAATACTTTTATATTAGCAAAATTTGAAAGAAAATCCTTAGCCTTAAAACTTTCAAAATACTTTATTGCCTTTTTCCGGTAGCTCAGAAGCCTGATTCTTTCACAAGCTATCGAAAAATAAATCTCCGCTAAGGTGACATCGTATGCAGTAAATTCAAATGTAAGAGAGTCCTTTTTTGTGAAATAGCCATATTTTGTGTTTTATTTTGGTACAACCTAATAATTGAATTTCAAATTGGTTCTGATAATATTTACGAGTGAGTTCTGATAATTTTAATATAAGTTCCTGGATTTTTAAAAGACTATCAATTAAAAATTAAAGTACGAGTTCTCGAACACGACACAAAATGACCCGTCAAACCTAAAAGTTATATGATTTATGTCGTTTAACATTAAAAATTAAAAAAACAGCTCTAGGTTTTCTTTCATTTTTCAGTTTTTATTAATCCTGCTATTGAGAAAAGTCTTTCGGAAGTCACATCTGAATGTTTTACTAACAAGTATTTGACTAAAAAGTTGAAATAGTAATTGTTAAATCATTTCAGTAAACGTAACAATAAGGGGTTTTCATTTTCAAGCAATTTAGTGATTTTCAACAGTGACAATAGATGGCGCTGCACCGAAGTCGAGCGTTAATGTCATAAATAATTATGAGATTTCATGTTTGTACGTAATTCTTTTTATAGGTAATTACAATTCTTTATTGGACATTTAAAGAAGATTATTAAATACAACACGCACATATTCATACCATTAAAATGGTCGGCAGCCTTATACAGAGTATTAAGAATATTAGAACTAGGTACTTTTTGAGGGGCGATTTAGAGATTCTATAATATTTATCAAACTGAAAAACTTTTGCCCCACATCATTGTAAAAAAATTGTGTATTCCATACAAAGTTCCCATGGAAATATAGGCCGAGTACGGGTTGCCAGCTGTTTAATTTAATACCTAACTTTCCATCAACGCCATCTATTGAAGAGATTCGGCAACTTTTTTTTCTTAAAAACCTCTCATTACAATTAATTGTTAAAATGCCAATAATTGCCAATTACAATTAATTGTTATTGTTTCATCACTAACATTTTATTACACTCTGACTGAATAAATATTTTCATAAGTTTCTATTAATTTAAAAACCTTTGTAAGCTTCATTACGCCTATTCACTTTTGCTTTTAAATTATTACTAGTAATTAGATAATACGATATTATCCACTCGGTGTTACATTACAGTTACAAAAATATCGATCTATCATTCATTCGTTCATTCATTCATTGGGGGAATATGATACTACTACTGGCAACATTGTTCAGGTGTCATTGAAAACATATCGCCCTCTTTTTCTTACTTGACGTTTAGTTGTATAGATTCGCTTAGTAAGAGTGAGACAAATATAGTGTCACTTTCACATAAGTTCATGTTTCAAAGCTACGTCCTAGTTTTTGTTACTTTACTCCACGTTGTCATGGAAGCGTTATAGGTGATTGCGGCTCTTGTATATAAACCTCTTTGCCGAGGACAGCTGCTGCGGTGCGAGAGAAATGGCAACGTGTTTTCGACGGGCCACTAAAGCTACGCAATGTTGACGACGAACACTCTGTCAAGAGTGAACTGATCAATATAGAAGATCTGTTTTTTATAAGCTGTCTCGGAGAGTCATTGCGAATCCTTTCGCAAGTACGTATGACAACTTCCAATCACTCAAAAAAGCCGGTTTCCAAAAAGGTTTCAGTATCGTAGATCACATATACAGGGAAAAAAGTTCTATACTTGATTCTGAGTAACCCCTTCAAATTCACTTTTTTTAACACCCTGTATATGCTGTGGCAGATAACATAAAAGATGACTGAAGAGTGTCAGTCACTATCCTTGGCATTTTGAAATATATAAAAAAATGATTTGATCGAGACCTGTGCCGTTTTGCAGTTTTTCTGATGGCGCCAAAACGCCACCATGTCTGTCAGCCTCCAGAATCTTCTGATTTATTCTTAAAATCCACCAATATCTTCACGTTCAAAATACTGCAGTTTCTCAAAGGAGAATGCCACGGAAGTATGAAACGCTCGTATCATATTGCGTCTTGAAAAAACCTTCTGAATTGGATAGGGGATAACATATTTAATTATTATATGAAAAATTACTATCATAGCTACTGTAACTCCAGAGCTTTTTCACTTTCATTTTATGTTTTGAGGTTATTTTTAAGTACTTTATCTACGCTCAGGCGTACACGAAATTCTTAGTTTTAACCAATCATTTGATAGCTAGTTTTAGTTAATTATGGTATGGTTCAGTGATCCTAACGAGTAATATAAAGGAGCACCACAAACCGAACGCGGCACTGTATGTATATTGTAATGATGAAGTGCAGTCGATGAATAAAACGAAGTGCTTTAATATAAAAGAACGCTCACGCAAAAGCATCATTCACGACTCGCACTCGTGCATGCAATTCCTAACGCATGCTTGGGCCTCCACACGTACGCCTCAAGCACACACGTAGGCGCCTGTATCCAGCAGTGGACAGAGCGGGGCTAGCAACCGCTGGCATATTTCAGTAGAAGACTTAAGCTCAGCGAAACGACCTGGCCTGCCTACTACAGGGAGTTGTTGGCCGTGTACATTTTCGGCATATATTGGAGGCGCAACACTTCATCATATATACCGACCACAAACCACTACTGTACGCGTTCTCACAACGATGCTAAAAGTTGCCTCCCGCACAGCTGAACCAACTGACGATCATCTCGCAGTTTACTACGAAGATCGAGTACGTCAAAGGCGAAGACAACATCGTCGCGGACGCGATTTCCCACGTCGAGTCGATTTAGGTTCTTCTCTTAAATTGGAACCGACGCTAATTCCAGGCACGAATATTACCATCGCGTGCAACGTATCGACGGGGCGGCCGCGGCCGAACCTGCCGCCGGCGGCGCTGCTGCGCGCCGCGCACGCGCGCCTGTATGCGTTGAGCGACCCCGGCGGCCGCGCCTCCGCGCACTTCGTCGCTGACCGTTACGTCCGCTCCGGCGTGGCGCGCGATTGTCTACCCTGGGCTATCACTGCCTCCACTGCCAGCGACGCAAGGTGATGCGCCACGTGACCGCACCGCTCGGTGAATTTTCCCTCCCATCTGGGAGATTCAGCCATGTCCACCTCGAAATCGTCAGCCCCCTGCCGCACTCTGAGGGCTACACCTATTGTCTCCCGGCAATAGACCGGTTCTCGAGATGGCCCGAAGCGTGGCTCACGTCATCCATCATCGCTGAGGATGTTGGCGATGCCTTCGTACGCGGCTGGATCGTGCGATTCATCGTGCCCATCACGGTCACCGTCGATCAAGGCCGCCAGTTTGAGTCAGCGCTATTCAACTGATTCCTCGACCTAGGCGCTACCAAATGCGTACGAACTACCAGCTACCACCCGCAAGCGAATGGCATGGTGGAGCGCTTCGACCGCCATCTGAAGGCTGCACTCATGTGCCACCGAGAAACCTGCCACAGAGCCCTACCTCTTGTGCTTCTTGGTATAAGATTGGCTCTCAAGGAGGACCTCAAATGCTCTACTGCAGACCTCCTGTATGCTTACAGGGGAGCTCCTGGTACCTAGCGCTTTCACACAAAATGTAAGTGAGGACTTCGTGGCACACTTGGCCATGACCGACATGCGTCCCGAAGTCGTTCGCTTTTAAGGACCTGGCAGACGCATCTCACGTTTTCCTTCGCGACGAACACTGTACACCGGCCCCTATAAAGTCCTCAGTCATTCTCTGAAGACACTTACCTTAGATGTTTCACGTAATAAGGTACAGGTGAGCGTCGATTGGATCTAATCGAAGCCTGCACACATCGCTGCAGACCCCGAGCGAGGCGCAGTCTCACCGAGCGCACAGGCGCCCGCGACGCCCCCGGCCTCGCAATGCAACCCCATGTCCAGGTCCTACGTCTGCCCCATCAACAGCTCACTCTGCACCAAATCCTCCCACCATCACACGATCAGGTCAGGGTTAGATTTAAGTATGAAAATTCGATAGATATCCTAATTTTTGACGTATAATACTAATCTGTTTTCATAGACAACATTTTTAAAATACAGTTTTAGCATTGTGTTTGCCATAGAGAAGAATGTTCGCGATTTTTGATTCGCGAATATAAAATACTTTGCTTGAAATTGTAAAAACTGTTGATTGATGTCAGATTAGTATATATGTCGTGGCCAGATCATAGAATTGATCACTTCATGATGTGACCGACCATTTCATGAAATGGTCGCATTTCATGAAATGGAAAATATCTGCTGATCACATCATGATATGGTCTGGCCAGATCAATCAATACATCAACGTTTCACGATATACAGCTAAACGCACGGCTATTTCATGAAATGGTCAAGCATTAGTGATCATATCGTAAAATCGTTACAGTATCCACCGTTAGAGGCGCTGATATCTTTTTGTTTTTGTGATGTATCATGGCGGAGTACAGTTAATAATAAAAAGGCTATTAATAATGCACTAATTGAAAATAAAATAGAAGTTTAATGTCATTACGATACTAAACTACAATAATTTTAAACTACAAAGTCAATAAAAAAACGAGCGCACCGTAAAAACCTTGAGTTTTGGAAAGTGTTTCATAGGTTAGTACCTAGATATCAATCTTAAAAGGTAAGTATTAAGAATGTATGATTTCTCTGTTAACCAAGATTTGTTGCCAGATGTCATGGCATGAAGATGCCAGTAGCTTTTCAACGTATTTTAAATTTTAATTAAACCTTTTATATAATGGAACCCCTACATTAATGATATGGCCAAACGTGGATGGACATATCATTAAACGTTGACATTTAAATGATATGGTCAGTTTTAGCTGGCCATTTCATGAAATACGACCATTTCATGAAATGGTCGGCCACATCATGAAATGATCAATTCTACTGGCCACGACATATACATCCTTAGTTTGTTTTCATAATTTCAAGTCATAAGTGAACTCAGTTTTTCAAAAAAACACGCTGGAGCGAGCAGAGGTAGTTTTTCCTTGTTGTTTGTTTTTATTTACAAAAATGAAATAGAACAACAGATGTTTAATATTATGTCTGTGACGGTTCATAGAGAACAGACTTTCATTTTTTTTAATTTTTATTTTCTATGGCTACAAAACTTCTGGAGTGTTTTTTTTTTTGCAAATTAGGTAATTTCGCAAATGGCACCGCCACATGACAGTCCGCAAGCGAACGGAAGCAGGAAGTGCGCGCTTCCGGTGACCGGACAGGTCTTGTAACGCTACGTGTGCACTGAGACGATAAAATAAGAGACGACAGCCAAGCCATGCCCACCTGTCGTTCCTCTTAAAACTAAACTATAGGATGTACGCGAGTGCACTGGTCCGATAAAATAAGAGCCGAAACAATCATTCCACTACTCGAGCCATATCGTCGCGTCATTGTTTCTGAATAGCGTTATGCACAGTACTATAGAAAATGTGCCCGGCTTTTAGCCAACGCCAATAATTGGCGTTATTTTTATAAATACAGCGTAAAAGTAAAAGCATGGGTAGGTAACCAAGTGTTTAATTAATACATCTAAAATGGCGATTATATCATAAAATCTACCATATTAAAAATACCATATCATGAAATGAAATTGCATATTCTAAAAGTATATGTTAATTTCTGTAGGTACAACAATTAAATACATACGTTGTATTTTCTATTAAAAATGCATTACATTTAAACACTTGGGTGGTTACAGAAACTCAACAAATACCAAAAATTGAAAATCTAAAGTATTTTATGTCTAAGTAGATGCTTTACACATTTTCTTAAATTATATATACAAAATACCATAATATTTCCACACATACATACCTATGCATTTGAATATTCTATAAATGTATATTGATTACTGTAGTTACTTATTAAACATTATGATATTAATATATGTAAATCGATAACATGTCGATAAATGATGCACAACACTTCGTTTCGTCCGGTAAGAATGTTAGTGTTGAATGAGTGCAGCAGCTAGGGTTGCCAACCGTCCCGGATTTTCCGGGACGTCCCGCTTCTGGGTCAATTTTGGACCGTCCCGCCGTGACCCCTTGCGGGACGCCTTTTGTCCCGGAAATCAGTGATTATATGATATTAGTATCTATCTCGTACCAACTACCCGACGGTAGTTGGTAGTGGCCAGCCCCAGTGTCAGTAGCCCCAGCAGGGCCAACTGTTCAACCCGACGGTTGGGCAGTTGGCCCGAGTAACTTGTTACACATTATTAAAATTTCTTAATACCTACGCATTGCGTATTTAGTGTGACCTCCTTCAAATGCAGGAGAGTATTTTCTCTCTGTGGAAATGCATGGACAGACAGCAGAAATAAGCTGTATGTCGATCACGAATTAAAATTAATTTAGACCAAAAATGCAGTGAATTTTATAACTTTGTGTTGCAAAACAAAAACTTGTAAATGCGCAAAAAAATGTAAAAAAAAATAATTTAATTTAAACATTTAAAATGTTTGTCATACATTTGTATTGTTTTTGTTTTTAATAAAATGATTAAAAATATATATAGTTTTTTGCCCTAACCATTTTGTACCTATGTGGTGTGTTGTGTCCCGCATAATATACCCAAGTCCCGGATGTCGAGCTGGGTAATCCCGAAAATGCCTTTTTTGTAGTTGGCAAGCCTAGCAGCAGCGTTCATAGAAAATGTACAGCGACTAGTAAGAGCCGATAAAATAAGATCCATTCTATTGGTTATAAGTCCGGTAAGAATGTAAGTGTCGGATGAGTGCACCCGCGCTCATACAAAATGTACAGCGACTGGATCGGACTGTGAGTGACATCATCATCTTTCTGTCGGTTCTTACTGTGTCGGACGGATCAGTGCACTCGTGCCGTAACTCTGTCTTGAGCTTGACAGTTTGTGATAGATCACACTAATCACACAAACTGGAACGAACTAAGAACTGTCAAAAAACTTGACAGCTTGACAATTTTGTTTGAAGATTTTGTTGAGTGAGTGAGCAGAGCAGTGTAGTTGTCGATTTGATTCTAAAATATTTATTTTTAGAATAAGCTCTTAATGCTTTGTATAATAATTAATAAAATGAAGTAATACGTACTGTTTGTGACCAGAATAATCAATTCGTCCAAGTGAAGTGAAACTTAAAAACCGCATTAATGGCTTCAACACCAAAACAGGAACAAGTGAACGGTGGAGCTTCTAAAAACAATATCTCCTCGGGAAAACGAAAGAAATCTCGTGGGAAGGGTTCATATTTATCGAAATGGCTGGACAAGACCATGCATCACGTTCAAGAATCGTCGCCGAACATAGATACTTACGATACATTCATGCCTAATACTACATGGCCGAGTGCATCACAGTTCGCGCCTGGCTTCGATCCGTGTAGGTACAATATGTATGGGTGTACACCTGAGCCAATGTCGCTGCCCACGCTGCCGACGTACTACAATCCAGTTGCAGCAAACATACCTCCATTCTATGGGCCTGACTACCGATACGTGCCGAGCGTGAACCGCAGCGCTCCGTTCCACAGACAGCGACCTAGGCGCCGCAGCGAGAACAAAGCTGAAGAAATACACAGTACACCTAACCCAACCCCTAATGGTACACTCAGCAACAACTACTTCCAGCCAAAAAGCTTCACAGACAGCCAGGACTACACTAGCTTACCGCCTATTGTAACTTCCGTTGGAGATACTAACTCCAACAGTGACATTCCTACCAATGAGAAAGAAGACAGTACCAATGCTCGGAGATACAGCGACCCATGCGTGCGAGGACTGCCGGATGTAGCGAGACCTGCTAATGGAGATATGGACTCAGGGTCTGAAGCCAGTTCTGGATTGTCAGGAAGTCAAGTTGGAAGTCGTCTCCTGAGCTGCTTACTGGACCAGATTACGTCCTTGAAAATGGCCAACGAAAGACTGAATAAAGATTTAATGGAAACAAGAGGTGAGTTTTTCTAATTATTTAACTGAAAATGGGGTCCCATACTGATTAGATTAGCACTCCTGTTTTCTAAGTTGTGGGTTAGATTAATTGGCCGTAGTTATGCCACAACGATCCAATTGAAATGATTTAAAATAAGCAAGGGATAATGTACTTTATGTCTGACATATAGTACATTATCTCTTGCTTACTTTAAATCAGTTGGATCGTTATGGCATAACTATGGCCAATTATAAATTACATTTTGTGATAAGCTCTCTGTCTGGTTATTAATTAAGATTTGCTTATTAATCTGTGGTTCCTTTACTTATAATTTGTGTCTCTTCACTCTGTATTACTTTCTTATTCTTTGAGATACACTCTTGGGATTCAAAATAGATAAACTTAGTACTAATAAAATGAACTTTAGCCCACACAGAATATAAGGCCAAAACCACTTTCAAATCATACACCTACATTATTTTAACTCGTGCATGTGAGTCAAGGCAACCTGTTATGATCTTATTATACAAATTATACAAATAGGAGGATCTCCACCTTTATTGTGACTTGTAAACAATAGATAGTCCTAAATACACTTATATATATTAAGTTGTGTAGGTAGGGCTTCAAATCAAAATGCAAATACTGCAACCCATGTTTTAACAGTGAATGGCTTTAGATATACAGAATAATATTTTAATCACTAATAAGTGAAAAATGCTCCCCATGAAACTAAAATTTTCCCTAAAACACAAAAAAAACTAATAGACTAGATCAGATGATTGCAAACTTTGTGTATCCCTTCATGAAACAGGACTATATTGGTTACCCAAGAAACCTACAATCATAGTAATTTTTTTTAAAGCTTTATGTATAATCTTTATCATAGTAGATTTTTTTAAAGCTTTATGTATAAAGCTTTAAAAAAATCTACTATGATTGTAGGTTTCTTGGGTAACCAATATAGTCCTGTTTCATGAAGGGATAAATACTAAGCTTAGCCCTTATCACTGAATATAAAGTCACTTATAAGTGTCTTGATATTCATATAACATTGCTTGATTGTTATACGAGTTAATTTTATTATTATCAATACTCTGAAAACAATGAAATTATAGATGATTCTTTGACTGATAATCAGTTGAACATTTTTTATATAACATTTAAACTTTTTTTTCTTAGTGGAATTGGAAAATGTTCGCCAAAACGCCATTTACCACAAAGGGACAGCACCAGTTGGATCTCACAACAATAATGGTAAGTTTGATTCTTAAAAACATAACATTCTGTTGTAGCTAAGACCATTGTTGATTGATTATTTATGATAAAATTAAGATATTGATCAGCTCAATAACTTTGTTAAAAATGTTCTGTGCTAAAACGCCAAATAGTTTTTGACTTGGATAAATATTTCAAAAAATGTAAGTGACTACAGGACAATTTAATGATGGATAAAAACATAAAGATTAATAATATTGTTTTTATTTCAAACATTGAGTCATTGTATCTTATAAAAATGACTTGTAACTTACAAAATAAAAATAAATAAATAAATATAATATTTCACTTGAAAATACACCAGATTATTATATATTCTAGAAAGCAGATTGTGTTGGTTTGTAATACTATTATATTACAGTTAGTTGTACACCTGACTGCTCACTGCCCACACAGTTGGAAAAACATAGACATTCCTCCAGATACCTGGTATTACTTAGCCATTTGTGGTTTATTGCAGCCGCAACTAGTAATTGCCATCGTTCATAAAAACGCCATAATTATCATTAACCTGAATATTTTCTTCAACCTCCATACTTCGTAAAGATATGCGTAACAACTTTTTGCGAGTTTCTCTTAGTAAGTAGGAAACAATTGATTACGTTTTAATGTGCATTGTTTGTGCTTTGTCTGTGATATGTTTGAGTGAGGCGGGAGAAGACGTTTTGGCGAATTGTATTTATAAAAAAACGTAATTACTAATTATACATTAATAACTATTTTTACCCAACTACCAAAGCGGATGGAATAGTTTTTAACTGACTTCAAAAAAAGGAGGTTCTCAGTTTGACCTGTATGTATGTATGTATGTTTGCCCGCGATTATCTCGCGTTTGGCTGAACCGATTTTGATTCGGTATTGAGAAAAGTATTTGTTTGTTACATTTAGAAGGTTTTTTAGTATTTTAACCGACTTCAAAAAGGGAGTTTCTCAGACTGACCCGTATGTTATGCGATTACTCCTGCAATTATGAATAGATTTTGATGATTCCTTTTGTTTGGTCGGTAATACTTCAGAGGTGGTCCCATATAAATTTTATCTAAATTAATTTAGCGCTTTTTGAAAAAATGAACAAAAACAAAAAACATAGCAAAATTGTAGGTGCCACGATTGAAGTCGGTTTTTTAACATTTTCAACGTTGTCGATTATTATTCTGATGTGCATATTATGTCCGTTTTATTGTTAAGGCTCATGTCTGTAGCTAAAACTGTTTGATGGATTTTGAAGAACTATCTTAGAGTGTGTCTTGCTAGATCCGCAGATTCCCATAGAATACGGTTTAAGCAGTTATGTGGTAATTTTTTTTTTGTTCAGTTGGTTAGTTTATTCATCGTCCTATGACCAGCTGAGGTATGAGATGATTTGAAATACTATTGTGTACGAATGAGTAACAAGAACTGCAGAAACGGAGTTACCGCTCGCCGATCGGTTGCGTGCGCGATGCGACGTGACCCGAATCGAACACAGCACATTATAGATTAGCCCGCGAGTAGCATTGTCAGTTTTTGCCAGTGCGTTAATACGCTTTTAGGCTCAAGTTAAATCTAGAACGTGGCACTGCGATTCGATGCTTGTTTTACCTGACGGCCCAGAAATGCCCAAAAATAGTTTGTTATTTGAATGTTTGAAGGTTTCTTCCTAAACAGCTTGAGTGCCAGGGCCACTATACTTATGTTACGATATTTACATTGAATGTTATTTCACTTTATTATAGTGGGTACCTAACGGCAGTTAATTAGATAGAAGTGCATGGAGGCTAACATTCTTTTTACCTCTATTTATTTATAACTAAGTCTCTAGTGTTTAGTCTTCGTGCAAAACTGGCAGCAGTATTTTTGCATAATTATCGTATTTTATTATATCTATATTTAGACACTGATTTACTGTTATGGACGCAGTTAGTATTACTTATTGATGTAAATATTGGAAAGTTAGCCGTTTAACGGTTGGATTAATTGGATAAATTATTACGCGTTAACACTAGAGGTTACTGTTATCTTTTCACAGCTCATTACTCAAAATGATCATTACAGAAACATATCTCTATATTATGTATGTCAGCATTAGAAAATCTTTAAAACTTCTTACAAATTAAACGAAGAAAGAGAAGATTTTTGTAACGAAGTACCTACCTACCTAGTTGTTAAGGTGGACGTCCGTAGCGGTAGCACTAGCACCCATTAATTTTTTAGAGGATATTATTAGGGAAACAAGTAAAGGTTCCTTTTACACGATTATCCAAGTGGAGGTTAATGTTTTTGTTAAATTAGTTAATTTATTATTACGGTCCATCATAGTAATGTTTTCGTGACATGACAAAATGGTTTTTAGGGTTCCGTAGCCAAATGGCAAAAAACGGAACCCTAATAGATTCGTCATGTCTGTCTGTCTGTCTGTCTGTCCGTCCGTATGTCACAGCCACTTTTTTCCGAAACTATAAGAACTATACTGTTGAAACTTGGTAAGTAGATGTATTCTGTGAACCGCATTAAGATTTTCACACAAAAATAGAAAAAAAAACTATAAATTTTGGGGGTTCTCCATACTTAGAACTGAAACTCAAAAATTTTTTTTCATCAAACCGTGTGGGGTATCTATGGATAGGTCTTCAAAAATGATATTGAGGTTTCTAATATCATTTTTTTCTAAACTGAATAGTTTGCGCGAGAGACACTTCCAAAGTGGTAAAATGTGTGTCGCCCCCTGTAACTTCTAAAATAAGATAATGATAAAACTAAAAAAAATATATGATGTACATTACCATGCAAACTTCCACCGAAAATTGGTTTGAACGAGATCTAGTAAGCAGTTTTTTTTAATACGTCATAAATCGTAAACCGCAATTTACCTACAAGAACTTTTATATTATGTAACTTGCTGCTACGGAACCCTTCATGGGCGAGTCCGACTCGCACTTGGCCGCTTTTTGGGTATGTGACGATTATCTAACTTAATCTATAATGAGTTTTATCCCGTCATGTATATGATCTACTTATTCTGGGCAACACGTTGACGATACTAGAGTGAACCACAGATAGTATAATAGTTTCACTGACTGAAGTGATTAATGAGTATTCGATATCGTCGAATGGAATCAGACTTTCAAAATTGAGAGCACTTTGAGCTCTTTTCTCGTTGCGTGCTTTATTGACTTTCTCTTCATCATTGGTTTTATTTAGGAGAAATCTTAGTAATACCGCTTTACTTTAATAACCGTGTCATTATAACATGGACGACTTGATGTTTTCATAAAGAACTATATTTATGTATAAAGGTGTGCTTAACTAACATTTATTAAAAAAGTACCTACTTTTGCGTGCTCATATAAAAAACGAGTACCTCGATAAATGTGTTGAAAATCATTTTTTATATTGGGATGGGGGCATAAAGGTAAATCGTCAGTATTGTTATCGATAGTAACCAAAGAAAGTCATAAATATAGTCCAAAATTAAATTGGTAGGTTTGTTTGTTTGTGAACTGGTACGTATAGACTACAAATGCGAAACAATTTTCTCGAAACAAGAAATCATAAAGTAATAAGTAGTATCATAATCTTTTAACCTTTTTTTATTCTGTTCATATTATTCTTTTACTAAGCTGTAAATTATGCGTTAAGCGGTTTTTCAAGAAATGTAACGGTTTACAAGTAAACGAATTAATTTTGAAGCCGGGTTGTTTTTAGTGGTATGACCGTTCATATGGCACTCTTTTTATTTTTGTTATTGTGATTCTGGCCCATACTATATTTTAGTTTTGTGCGCTATGAAAACTGTCAGATTTAAGCGCACTTTTTAAACGATTAAAAATCGATTACAATGTATTTTATTTTTATCATCTTTTGCCTATCTACTACGGTTAGTTTAGCCTTGAAGGCCTCTCTGATCTTTCATCTTATCTACTTGCTTTTCCAGTTACGTAATATTGCCAATAATTACGTACGAAATAAAGTTCCGCAGGTAGAATTTTATACTAAGTAGAAAATATATTTTGATTTTATTCATTTTTTTTTCTGTTTGTTGTGTAAAATCTTCTAAATCTGGTAAAGAAGAAGATTTAATTGATCATATGTACGGAACTAGGGAGCCCTAATAAGACCCGACTAGCTCTCGATCTTTTTTCTACTAATTTGGGATCTGTTCTTTGTTTCCTTTTTCCAGGTGTTCTCGGCGGGCAGTACTCCCCGGGGTTTCTGACGGACCTGGTGCGCGAGATCAGGGAGGCTGCGCGCCTGCGCGAGGAGGCTCTGTACTCGAGGGTGCGCGCTATGGTGCTCGAGAGGACCGATGTATGTATCCAAGTTATAGTCCTCTGTTATACGTAATTATAGACAGGGCTTCTATAAATGACATTTATCACTGGAAACCTACAGTCGATTCACTAAAAAAGGTTTTGAAGATGTCATACGAATTGAGTAAGTAATTAATTTAACCAGCAATTTTATTTTTCGTGAATTGTCTTTGGGATCGTAAGGAAAGATGTTCAGTTTCAGGGCCTCCACTGAAATACTTAAAAAGGTGTTACATAATTGATAGTGAAGTCGCAAATTAATTGGTCATCTGATACAGATCCTCTACCTTCTGTGTAAATATGTAATGTCCATAAATTATTTTACCATAAGAAAATGGTTGCAACCATAAATAATACTTCTCATGCACCTGTAAATTATGTCTTGTAATTTTCGTGCAACATTTTCTTATTAAAAGCACAGTTCTACGATCGGAATAAAATGAAACCGACAAACATCATTAAATACTCGCCTTTTGTGGCGTGCAGTAAACAAGTCGACTGTCATTCATTCATGATCATGACTCATAGCATAGTGCTTTTGACTGTATTGCCACAGATAAAATAATAGTTACACTAGAGTTACACTAGTATTGTTATCTATCACAATAAAAGGACTTTTCACCGTTTCTCGAACGGGCGCTGTCTGTCGCATCGCTCTAAATAAGTTTGGAACAAAAACACATCCGGTTTTTTTCCCGTCTTCTACGTTAATGTGTTTCATCCTATTAATCACTTCTCTGCAAACACTGTACAAATACTAAGTGAATATTGTATTTTGATATTTGATTTTTGAAACATTTTTTGCCGTTAAAAATAATTTTAAAAAGCAGTGATAATCATTACGAGGGTTGTGGCAAGCCACTGGATGAGGCAGCGCAAGACCGGTCGGTGTGGAAATCTTTGGGGAAGGCCTTTGTCCAGCAGTAGACGTCTTTTGCCTGATGATGACGATGCCAACCGCTTTCGAATTATGGAAAATAAATAATATAAGTTTAAATGAATATAAGTTTTGAATGAAAAGTTGAAAACTTTCCAAAGTAGTATTGTTAACTTTTTATTAGTAGATAAAGAACCGTAGCTATTTAAATCACGTACATTAATCAGTTATTACGACTATATCAATCAGTTACCTTTACAACGAAGAACCACGACTACCTATACACAGGATGTTGAAGAAACTTTTTGCATTGCATTGTCTGTCTAATCTACCGACAAGAGGCATTGTTTAGTGTAATATTGCAGAGGCCGTTGTTAGATACGGTGAAAGTAAATCACTAAAACATAGGAACGAGTATTAAGAACATTAAAAGCTAGAGATATTTGTTTATATTGTACCATGTATCGTAAAACTAAACTTATATTGTCAGGAATTTTAAGGCGCCATAAGTCATTTGCATCAGTAGCGTTATCAATGCTTTGGCGACTTTTCAAAGACCTTTGGAATCTTCCCTTGAAGAGTAGCATAATGTCCAACAAGTTTCGTTTTACAACTTTTGCGAAAATTCAAATAAATTTGCCAACTTTATATGCTAAAAATGGTTCAGTTTCATGGATAGAAGCTCAACTTTAAGTTGTAAATAAATCCGCCATCCCGAAAGAAACCTCATTCTAAAAAAGTCATTTCTTAGGGCAATAATTCTGTAGGCTAGCTTTATAAACTTTAATCAATAAAAACTTTTCCTATTTCATCCGTACCTGTCGCGCACAAGAACGACTAAATTTACTGCATTAGCTTTAACTGAACTGAGTCTGACGGGCACAGCCGAGAAAAAAAAAACGTCGAATATTCTTCAGCCGAATATTAGACGCGTACAGACAACAGACCTGTACATTTATATGTACGTTGAAATTCTGTGCTCTTTTTATGAGTTGAACAATTAACCGTGTCATGACAGGAAAACGCGACCACCTAATGTTACCTTTAGCGTCCCCCCCTATGCAACGCGACTTTCATAGACGATGCAGTCGATTATTGCTTAGAAAATACCTCCTTGGTACAGTGAACATCCGAGGGTGCGAACCCAAGATCTTTATCGACTTTCTTAAAAAAACGATTCTTATTCAGACAAAAAAAACTTCACATTTACAAACCTTCACGGTGCACAGTCCCACCCCGGACACTCCAAATAATTGTCGCGGGGTTTTATTTCCTACTTCTACTACATTGTACACTCGTATGTGTGTTTTGCTTGATTTGCGCCGCACCGTCACCGAATCTTAACTGCAGGGGGGGGGGGGGGGGGAGTGAGGTCTCCTTTAGTAAGGAGTGTCCATGTCGTAAATATACGTGCAAAAGTTACGTCCGTATAATTGTTACATACTGTTGTTACGTCAAACAGTTTGTCCAGTTTGGAACTGGCATTTGCAGCAGGTACTCGTAGAATTGGCCAGGCTCCAACAGTGTCACATTACCCTCTCCCAGGTCATTGACTTGTCTGTTCTGTGTAAACTGTTATACGGGCTAGTTGGCCTTAAAAGTATTTCCCTCATTACGTATCCTTCTAATGGAGTAATTTATAGTATAAAAGTCTATATAAATATTATACGCATATGATTAGATAAGATAAGATAAATACTCTTTATTGCACACAAAATACAATTTCATTATAAAAACAAAAAAAAAAAGATATGTGGTGGTGCAACCTGGGCGGTCTTATCGCTGAAAGCGATTTCTTCCAGACAACCCGGTACAATTAGAGTACATGCACGAAAGAAGTCATAATTTAGTATATATTTGGATCCTTATACAGCGTGTTACGAAGTAGGTGTAGGACCCGTTTACTTGCTTCTGCTCATCACAGTGAATTTTGCTTAATTCTTAAAAAAATGGCCTTTCCATACAAAAGATTGCCAATCAGATGTTTAATTTGTATGAACAGATATCAGCAAGGTCATCTTGCCTTTAGAACAAAGAATTACAGTGTGATGATTAAAAATGGATCCTACTATATTTCACCCTGTATATTTAAACTGTCATTTTCTACTAATTGTAAGAAAAGAGCGTTCTCCCATATCAAAGGCCGGCAACGCACTTGTGACTCATCTGGTGTTGTGGGTGTCTATGGGCAGCGGTAATCGCTTACCATCAGGTGATCCGTCTGCTCTTTTGCCACCTCTGCCATAAAAAATAAAAGAAACTTGTAAAATTTAAACTTTTAGCATGCTTATAGCTTTGTGAAATATACACCTTTCAAGTCAAATTCGTTATCTGCGGGCCAATATGTCATTAACATAATTGAGATAATAATGCTTATACTTAGTATAAGTTATAAAATCGATAATAATACCTCGATACGGCATCGGCAGCCGCACAGCAATGAATGACGTTAAGATATCAATTCATGTTCTGTCTTCAGTAATCCCTGCGAATAGATAATCTCGTTAATGCCCTCTATTACTATATAAAAACATATTTGTGATGTTTTTATAATTTTATAAACGTGTTTTTATGTTTTCTATTTTCAGACCAGCTTATCGTCATCAGAGGCGAAATTCACTGAGAAATCTCTTGAGGAAATTAAGGTAAACAATGATTTGGCAATTTTATTTATTTATTAGTAACTAACGCCATCTGTTTGACTTCATTTGTACGTATACATCACCACTAAGCCACTAAGCTAGGTACTCTGCTAGCATTTAGCAGAGTTCGTTTTAATATAGGTAAGTAGATGTCGCTGTTCCTGTTGCAAGCATTGCTTGTATTAAAGTTTGAGAGAAAAATTATAGAGGGAGCTATCGCCTACTTTATTCACTACATTAGAATAGGTAAGAACATAAAATAAATACTTTTTCAGTCTGCACTGAAAAAAATTGACATAATTTATAATATCCATAGTATCGTAATATTAGTCCTACATACAGTTATGAGCACTCACTGCCCCTCTCTAAAGGTGACCTGCCTCCCTCCGCGGGTAAGATCCGGTAGCGTGATGACGGTTGCTTGACGCCAAGCTAAGCAAATAAAATAATGCAACATCGGTATGGATTATGGAGTGTCCGGGTGCGCCTATACCACAGATTAAATAATAGTCCTATACTAACTGCCAGGTTCGTCTTATTATACAACTACTCGTTACGCAAATAGTGTAAGTATTGGATCAGTTTTATTAAAATCCATTGTAAAACCTATAAAAAGTGGGCGCGTAAAGTAATTTATTAACATATTTGGCCGTTTACAGGAATCTATAATGTGTAAACGAGGAGGGAGCTGATTTTGGTACTTATATAAGTAGTTGCAGGGGAGAAAGAGAGGCGTATGGAAAGTTCATTGTCATTTCGCTCAATGGGCGAATGCAATGATTGCTCTTATGGATATACAACACACATTTGTTTCCCATTGATGCATTTATAACGTTGCAAATTTTGGTCTTATATAGGTTTCCGATAGCTGAAGTAAGCTTTTAGTAATGCTATTATTTTTCTTCCATGGTATATCTCATCTATGCCTGACCCTTCCACACCAGGCGAGCAAACAAACGCCACTTCTCGCCGCGTCATCACAACATCTATGTTTTTGCGTGCTTTTGGCGCTAGACCGCTATTTGCCTACCTGGGTGGCCCACGAGTGCTCTTCACGCCTCGCGTTTTATCGGCCAGAGAGTATAAAGGGTAGGCAAAACATGCCTTTATGTCGTCCACTTCCATTGTTGGAGTCTAAACTAAAGATCGTCATTGAGATTTTAGTGAATTCCGCGTTCAGTGTTTTAGACCGAAATAGCTGAAAGGTAGAATCGTAAATGTAATAGAAAGTAACTGAAAAATTTTATATTCGATGTCAACCATAATAGAGGATGAGCGATGCGGCTCACCCAGCCTTCATTCTAAGTTCTGTAATTTTCTCTTCAACACAGAAGAAAAGAATTGTTGTTTATTTTGATGTGACTGCAGAATTTATAAAAATCATCCCCTTGTTTTCAGACCTTTTGTTTTTTAAGATATGAGTAGATCGGAACTAGATATATGAAGCTTACTGTTTAATTGTTTTAGTTTAGCTACATTATGAGGGACCTCCTCGGAGGCTCATATTGGAGTCTTATTAGAAAAAGTGCTTTCTGTTGTCTTCAAAAACTGTGTATTTAATCAATGATTTTATGACCATTTGTCTATAGTCCAGGGGTCGAAACTGGTCAGTAAAATCAGTAAAAGTTAGTTTTTTGTAAACCGATCAGTAAAAGTCAGTTTTTTGGGAAAATGGTCAGTTTTGTCAGTTTTTTTGGGTTTGGCACTCATTTACTTCGGACAATTTTATACAGGGTTATTTTTGGACCCCCCTCCCCACTAAAACTTTACAGTGGCTTCTACTCATGAAACTTAACAACTTTCCCCAAGTAACCAATGGTCAATTCACAAAATAATTTTTACATCTTTCATACTAATTGATCGGCTTATTTAGTATGGAGATGCCCAAAATTGTTTTGCGAATTGATCATTGGTTATTTAGAGAAAGATGCTCAGTTTCATGAGTAGAAGAAGTTACTATGAAGTTTTGGTGGGGGTCCAAAAATATTTGTATTTATTATTGAATCATTTGTGATGGCCCACCTACGCCTCCTATCTTTTTCTACGTCTTTGCCAACAATGACTTATTATAGAATGCTGCTCTGTACACTGACTCAATTTTACTAACGTGTAAACATAAATAGTAAGTATATGCCTAATGATGGTTTGAGGGCAACAATTGATGCTCTATTATGTTGTTATACGCAACATAATATGAAGTATAATTTTTCGAGAAAAAATACATTTGCTATTTTTATTTTAATACATAACACCTACATTTTAACTCGTTTAATTTAGTCAGTAAAAGTCAGTATTTTAAGATTTTTGGTCAGTAAAATCAGTATTTTTTAACACTAAACTTGTTTCGACCCCTGATGGTCCAATCCGTGCAATTTTTTTTGTATGTACTCGCACGAAATTTGTAGTATCAGTTTTACTTTAAGCTGGTCTTATTATAGTCCTTTATAGCTTAGATCACCTTACGGGTCACGTTACTTTTTGCGTGCAATATTTTTATATATAGTAGTATTCTCGGTTGATTGTTCAAGCATCATATCATTTCATTTGTAACGATCATTCGAAAATAGTTTCTAACTTGAAACGCTTTCAGATAAATCATCACTTTTATTCTCAGAAACATTAAAATAATTGACGCGCTGAGAGCAAAAGTGGTGTAACCCCATTTTCGCGTAAATGGATATATTTTACTTTGAAATCATTATTTTTAAGAAAATCTATTCGTTTATCCATGTTAGTCACTATGTCAAGATGCATTATAATAGGGCAGTTTCATTATTATTTAGGACGATATCATCTAAAGTACTAAAAAGCGGACCAGAGGAAGATGTTCAAAAAATGTGGCATACACCACTCTTGCTCTCAGTGCCTCAATTGCATATGTGAAAGTGATTTACTTGTTCAGTTTATGTAGGAATGTTCTGTTAACAAGCAGCCTCATTGTCGGCATTTCGGTACCAGCTTGCGCACATACATAGGATTATAAAATCACGCCTATTGTAAAGACGCATCGATTCAACTAAACGCCCCTCGCGTCAGCGACCGCGTCAGGGTAGCCCTTACACCGTTGTGTAATGCACCCGAATTATTTTTATTAATTTATCTTCTTGCAATAATAATACTTAATTAATAAAAGCATTTATTTCAGATATACTATTATAAAATTAGCTTAGTATCTACTTATATTTTAGTGTTTTTGATAGTTTTATTAAGTATATTTTGCATTGTGATTTTTTAACATCAAAATACCCAAAAAATTTGAGAAATACCATATGGCAAATAAAAAAAAAACGCCATTTTCTTACTAATCTTATATTGAAACTGTGTTACAATTTAATATCGGTGTCACATAAGGCCACATTACTCACATTTTGTAGTCTTTAATGTCTCCCCACATCGCAGCATTGAGGCACGACGGCGGGTGCGGGAGGGGTGCGCGCGGCGGGGGACTGAGCAAATATTGGCAGATGTAAGTGGATGGTTGCAGGCGCCACCCCAATGCGAAGTGACGTCACGGGAACGGGGTTCGATTCCTGCCCCGGTGATCGATACATGTATTTTTATATTGGAATTATAAAACGTGACTTGATGAAATACCTAGATATTTTCTATCAAATCAATATTGCATCATAAATTGTGGTTGTAAGTAAATTACATTGCGTGGTCTTAAAATAATTACGTTAGTTTTAAAATCAATTAACGACAATAACATAAGAAGTTTAAATTGATGACAATTTTACGATTCATTTAATTTATAATAAAGGCACCGTGCAGGTCAAAGAAATAAAATGAATTAAAATTAATAACGTCAATTAAAATCAATAATATAAAATATTCCAAATCAAAAGATTTTTTTTGTTCCTTTCCTAGTCTGTTTTCTTCTTAGTTATCTTCCGAACTGTATCAGTTGAAATATTTTACATTACTGACAAAATGCAAAAAAAATATATAAAAAAAGCCAAAAAAACTAAAAATCTAAAATCATGCCAGGTAATTGTCGTCCCTATGGATGTACATAGGGACGTACTTTGCCATACCATGAGAAAGAAAGACTGAAGCTGAAAATAAACAAGACAGCAATACCTTTTTTTAATGAACAGTACAGATATATTAAGTAATATATAGTACACTTGTTTTATATACGTACACAACCAATACATGCAAAACATTACATAGGAGCGAGCAAAGCGTTTCGCGTGGGCGAGTACTTGGAGTTTGCGTAGTCGGTTAACACTCATACGCCGCCGCTCGCAGCCCGTAATAAGTTAATTGAGGTGCGAAAACGCACCAGCGAGCGATGGGTTAACACCAACGCCTTAATGCGCTACGAAGCGCTAAACGGGTTATGGATAATGAATGGCCGAGGAAACGCTGACCCCCTGTTGGTACTCGCGTGTATGGCTATCCATGTCAAGTTAAACGCTCGCGTAAAGATGGAACTCTCAAATGAGCACTAACAAGAGAATGTTTGAGATTTTGTTGTGGGGTAAAATTCTTATTGTGCATAATATTTTTATTGGGCATCTTTGTTGGTTGTTATTTCACAGAAGCTTATTCTAAAAATTACATTGACATTTTTGACATTTTTGCAGTGTCAAAACATGATGATAAAATATTAATATCTTTGTGTGACAACCTATAAATTGGTTTTGGAATCAGTAATAGATAAATGGCTAATTCACGATAATCGATAACGATTATACAAAATTGAACTTCACTGAAAAAGTAGAGCTTTTTTGCGAATTGACTGTAGGTGCCTTAGGGAAAGTTGTTATGGTTTATGAGTAGTCTACTTTATAAGGGAACTACCATTTTGCAAATACACCTTGTATGTATAGCATATCCCAACACATAAAATCCAATAAAGAATGATGGCGAGATACCATATATTTTGGTACCCAGTCTTTTCATCAACGTGGTTTAATGATAGATGGTATTTCTGGAATATTGAATTACAAATAACAAAAAAGTAAATTGTGTGTTTATTGCACAAGTTGGGAGAACTTTGAAATATCGATGTTTGAAACTGACCCTTCAACATTTTTTGAGATTATAACTGGGAGACCGAGCTTAACCTATTAACTGTTACATTACTCTTTGACAAATCGTGCCCCCACCGCCAAAATTGGCTACAGCTAACAAAAATGTATGAAAATCTCAAATCTTAACCATGGCTGACTGTATCATTATTAGCTTATTATTGTACTTTAAAAATCCCCAAAAACAATGACAGCTTCTCAAGTCTGGCAACACTGATTCCTGAACTAGTTCCGAAGGTGCACTCTGACAGCAACCGTTTTGTATCTTCTCTTTCACCCTTACCTGCCCTTACGCAATTTATATTATGCTATCCTGTTGTCAGAGTAAACGGTTGCTGTCAGAATCTGTTGTCTGTTCACCGTTGCGTTTATTTGGTACACTGCTGCGTTTTTGTTTGAATTAGTGTGGAATCAAGCCTTTTTTAAACTATTGATATCCTGCTTCTACTGGAGTATTTTTTTTTTATGTACATGCCCATATATTTAAATATTATAAATGAAATAATTTCGTAACTGAATGGGTCTTCTTTATTTTTTTTTATTTGGTGGGTCCCAGTTCGCCATACTTCTTACCGCTTCGCTCGACACTCCGTGAGTTTGCGCGTACACAAACAGACTTAACCGTGTGATATTTATTTATCAGGTGCAAGTTTAGGAAGCAGTAGAACAGTCTCATAGATCAACTTAGTAGACAAATGGTGAAGTAATGATATAATTGTCTTTGTATTGTAGTTATAAATTGTATATTATGTGTTTATATCTAAAAAGTGCACTCGTACCGTAGATATTTCCGGCAAATTAAACGTTCATAATATTTTATTAAAGTAGATTTCATAAACATTCTTTTTTTACCTAGTACATAGTTCCTTCCGCTCGGAAATTGTACTCAACATCACAGCTTTCTTCTTTAATCACAATCATCAATTATTTAAGCTGGAGTGTTTTTGTTGTTTACTTCTTCATTGAGGTGCATTCAGGCTACACCTGAACGTCATACAACCAGCATAACGTCTTCCTAAATTGAAAAGGCGCTAAATATAACTTGCAACGATAAATGTAACTGTTATGATTACTATACAGAATATCTGCTTTTTTGTTTCATCGTCACAGACGATTAACAATTCGCTACTGTTCATGACCCGAACCATACTCGAATAGCTTCATCATTACTGCAAACATTACCATCACATCGTGACCCGTCACAACTTTCCCGTCAAACTAAGATAATGTTTCGTCGACAGATACAATGTTGAGCAGCTTCATGGGTCTGATTACACTGGTCGGTCTGAAACTCCCCCTCCTTAGATTTGCCAAGCAAATGTTGCCAATTGCGTTTTATTATAGGAGTTTTGTCGAGTTGTTTAGGCAATTTGTGGGTTTATCCCGCAATAGTAAATTATTTGAACGCATTAGATAACCCAAATGTTTATCTGTTGTTTGGTATCGGGATAATAGAGTTAGATTGTTGGAGACTATTATATTTTAGTATCACGCGGTTTTGTCTAGTAAAATTGCGTATAAATAGTAAAGGCATATTTTTTCAAATAGTTTTTGCCTCTTCCCAAGCGGACGGTATTTTATGAGTATGTTAAGTTTGCATGTATGTAATGTCTGTTTCATTACAACCACCTGTTTCCAAAACAACTGGCGGAAATTTAGAAAGCGATATATCGTTTGAGTGGTCTTGATCGAGAGATACACTTTATAGTCTTTTAATGGTAAATTGATTTTATTTTAAACTTTTCATTGTTAAAATATATTCTAAATCTAAAAGTTTACTTGATTATTTGTGGAATTTATTGCCTAGCAACATAAATATATATCCCGGTTACATAAGAATTGGCCAGGGTATGTTCTTCACTGAGGTAGGTGTGTAGCAGTTATCTTTCATACAGCCAGCAGGCAGCGCTAGACAAAGACAATTTTAGGCTTACGAGAGGTCAGTACGCGTCGGGAGTTGCCAATACTGCTAGCCCGCGCCACTAAGGTGCTACATTATATGGATATAGGTGATACAATTTATACAGGCAGGTTTTATTTTTAGTTCAGTTTGTTAGGATATTATCGACTGTAACGTAAAAGGGCTAGATTATGGCAATATCTCATTCGATTTTGTTAAAAAAAAATAACAGTTAATTAACATTTAATGGAAATTCCTTCGTTTGTTTGTTCATTTCTTTCATCAAGTGAGATAATGCAAAGGGCTTATATACCAGTTGTGGATTTAAAAAAACCTTTTATACCTTTTATATACAGTATACAGTACTACGCTACGTTACACATAGCCATCCCAAAAATTTACTCTACATTAATTTATCAACTTCTCAACTCGATCTTTCAAGTACACGTCGATCTTTCAAGTAAACAGCAGAAAAGCCAATTGCCATACAAATTATTCTTTAAAAAAATTCGAAAACAAACCACCAGCGTAGCGCCACACTAAGGTAGCATCGCGGGCGCGCGGTCAGCTCGCGTGACGTCGAATACATTAGCCGCTCCCAGCTCCTGCATTCGCCCATAAAATACGGCCTCCGTGCCTAGCGTGCGCCGGGGCCGAGCAAACATTGCCGCCAACATTAGCCTGTTACTAAGTTGCTGAATGTTGAGTGCGAAGGAAACTATAGATAGTTAGTATAAACAGCTACACATGTAAAATGAAACCCTGGCCGAGAACTAGCGCTAAGGGAGATGTTGAGTGGGACTTTTTATGTGTACATTAGGTTGTGTTACAAAAAGTTTTGTTGAGTATACCCTTGATGGTTGCCTATGATTAAGGTACTTGAACCTTATCTCCTATCTTACATAATTATAATGACATCTGTAAAAGCCACTGCAAGAGATTCCGCAGTGAATATTATAAAAAGCCCGTTCCTAAACTATTTTATATAATGACTGTATAGGAAATTACTTGACAAGAGTGTCCCTTCCACACTCAAAATATTTATAATTGGTTATCCTGGTGTCAATGTAATAATTACTCTATCGGATGTGTTTTGGAACGAGAATCAGTTAGCGTTTTATTTAGGTTTTTTATACATTCTGATATTCATTAATAAGTTTTATTCGAAATTGTCGTTGTGATCATGTTAGGATCATTTTAACATTATTTTAATGCAGTTTACATGCACAATTTTTTTTACAATCATCTATCTTTCGCTACATTCATTACATTATAGATAACTATGTAGTTATAGATAAACTGTGTAAACGTTTTTGACCTGAACAGTTTTTATTTTATAGTAACTTTATGTAGATCCATGTCTTCCTGTAAACTGTCATAGTACAAGCGTATAAGTGATATAATTTGTCTCCCCGACAGAGCTCGCTGCGGGCCTCGGAAGCAGACAAACGGCGAATGATGGATCGCATCGCCAAGCTCGAGGACGAATTGAGACTGATCAGATTGAACGGGTGAGTCTCCTATTGCAATTAGTAACACAAACACAGTTGAAGATATTACGCGAAATTCCCTCAGCGTACGAGTATTGTAGTAAGCTGTACAATCGTAATAATACAATACAGTACAACAGTGTTTACTGAAATAATTATACCATCGGATCGCAATAGTGTATAAATTAATAACAGGACACACCACGGATTTGCTGTATTATTGGAATCCGAGACTGATACATATACAGGGTGACCAAAAAGTGAAGGATAATCCTTCACCTGCGGATTGGTCGAATCATTTCCTACTACATTCCAAAAATTTTTTCGAGTAAAAGTCCCACCATTTTTGTGATATCGGTATTTTTAGTTTTTTTACAAAAAAATTGACCATCTTCAGTTTAATGCATGCCATTCCTAAAAATTGACCTTCTTCAGTTTAATGCATGCCATTCCTACAAATTATGACATTTTGAAGTCCTGTTTTTTTTTAATACTCGTGGATACATAATTCATCAAACACAATGGTAAATTATTTCTTAAAATGCTGGCAAATCCTGTAAAAAAATTAGTTTTGCAAATTTTTTACAAAACTTTTTCGAATACTTAACTTCGATAGCATGTGGTGTAAAAAAAAATTACTAAGCTGATCGTGCCAACAACTTTAAAAAATTGCTTAGTTATTGATAATTCTAAAATGGTGTAATTGTTTGACATTACATTAAAAACAATTTTTTATGATAATTCTAATGCACCAAGGTCGAACTTTTGGAGTTTTCTATACTAAAATTCTATCTACATAAAGTAACTAAGCAAGACTTTGGTTAGTTTGTTCATTTGAATAACGAACTGACACGCTACGTCAGGATCCAATGGATAAAAATAAAAGACAGTATGGATAAAAAATATCTTATTTTGTTAATAAATGTTCAAAATTCCCGCCATTAGCCCTTATGCATGCTCTACATCTTTTTACAAAGGACCTATTTAGGCAGCGAGCGTATCCTTCTCTTGAAATTTGTTCTGCAGCTCTGTCTATTTCTTCTTGCAGCTGCGTGATATTGAAGTCTCCGTTGCATAGACTAAATCTTATAAGCAGCCCTAATAAAAGAAATCCAGGGGATTAAGGTCTCACGACCTTGCTGGCCATTTCACGTGCAGCGAGTTCAAACCTTGGAACCTAACGACTACCCATGAAGATCAGAGTTCTGCAGAATAAATTAACGAAGATAATGAGTTTTTTCATAAAATTCTATGACGCGACGAGTCTTCGGGCTGCTTAAAAGATTTTGTCGATACAACGGAGACTTCAAATATCACGCAGCTGCGAGAAAAATAGACAGAGCTGCAAAACAAATTTCAAGAGAAGGATACGCTCGCTACCTAAATAGGTCCTTTGTAAAAAGATGTAGAGCATGCATAAGGGCTAATGGCGGGAATTTTGAACATTTATTATAAAAAAAAGATTTTTTTTATCCATACTGTCTTTTATTTTTATCCATTGTATCCTGGCGTAGCGTGTCAGTTCGTATTCAAATGAACGAACCAACCAAAGTCTTGCTTAGTTACTTTATGTCGATAGAATTTTAGGTTGCGTTCCAATACCAAAGATTTCACTCGGGGTGATGCGAATTTTACCCTAAATCGTTCCAAAACCGAGCCGAGTGAAACCGAAGGTAACCGAATGATCGCCTGACAGTTCTCCGTCGGAATTTTGAAACGCCTTCGTGAATGCGATTTTCACTCTGACAAGTGCGATTTTTAACGCTGTTTGATTACCGTTAAAATTCGCCTGACAGTTTATTCGGCGGGAAGTTCGTAGTCAATGTCAAACAGACTAAGACATACAAACATTTTATCTTCGGAATTGTTTTGAAATACGATTGCTTGTATCTGCGAAGGTGTTAAAGCCATTAATAAGACAGAATACTACCCAAAAAAGCTAGAAACCTTTCTGAATTATTTTCGATGACGTTTGTTACCCTGTCACTCTGGAATCACTCGCAAGCGTTCCAAAATCATATTTTTTTCTCTTTCTTAAAATAGCTACGTCTCTTTCATTTCTCCGAGTTAAATTCTACCTCACCCTACCTTGGTTTTGGAACGACTTCTAAGTATAGAAAACTCCAAAAGTTCGGCCTTGGTGCATTAGAATTATCATAAAAAAAATTTTTTAATGTAATGTCAAACAATTATACCATTTTAGAATTGTCAATAACTAAGCAATTGTTTAAAGTTGTTGGCACGATCAGCTTAGTATTTTTTTTTTACACCACACGCTATCGAAGTTAACTATTCGAAAAAGTTTTTGTAAAAAATTTGCAAAACTTATTTTTTTACAGGATTTGCCAACACTTTAAGAAATAATTTACCACTGTGTTTAATAAATTATGTATCCACGAGTATTTAAAAAAAAAAAAAGGACTTAAAAATGTCATAATTTGTAGGAATGGCATGCATTAAACTGAAGAAGGTCATTTTTTTGAAGAAAAAAAAAACAAAAAATACCGATATCACAAAAATGGTGAGACTTTTACTAGAAAAAATTTTTGGTATATAGTAGGAAATGATTCGACCAATCCGCAGGTGAAGGATTATCCTTCACTTTTTGGACACCCTGTATATAGATACGTTACATTATATATAGATATTATACACACAGAAAAAAACAAATCTGCTAATCACAGAAATGTTTTCCCTGCGTGGGAATCGAATCCAGTGATCTGACTCCTCACTACTAAGTGAGGAGCGCTAATCATCGAGCCAGTCAGTGTTGATTCTTACCCATTATTGTCATATTTTATAGTTGGTTATAGTGTGTATAGTTTTATAGCTAGATATAGTGAATATAGTTAGCTTGTCATTTAGTCAGTCCACATCTGTACTTAATGATCATCTCTGACGAAAGAGGTTTCCACTCAGCCCGATTCCTAGTAACATATACCCACAAACTTTCATCAAACTTCATCAGATTATGAGTCCATAAAAAAAGAAAAACCACGTCTGTTATTCTCTAGACGTCAGTCCTTCGGACGGGAACTTGAAATTCTTTATAAAATATATAAAACAGAGTCCAGTTACAACTCCAGGCTCAATTTATTGCTTGCGATTGCCATTAAAGAAGGTGGTTTCCCATTTTATTTAATATCTAATATCAATTTTAAAAAACTTACTGACCTGAACGACTATTATTCTCTGCTAACAAATGCACTTTGCTGCAGCGCGGACTCACACGAAACAAAACTGACGAACGGCAACGGTAACATCGAGGACCCGGAGTCGGAGCGGCTGCGGCTGCGCAAGGAGGTCGCCGATATGCGCAAAGCGAAACACAACGCAGAGGAGCACGCTCTCAAGTGAGTGCCTTATGTTTGTGCAACTTTGCTACGGCAGTATAGAGGTCCAGTGGTCAGTGATTTTGCGGTGGTGTAAAGGGGTACCGCCGCTAACACTTCCCGAAACGTTGAGTGTACAAGTTCCGAATGGTAGGAACTTTGTACTAGGTAGAAAAAAAAAGACGATTTAAAAGTATGCTAACAGCATCTACTTAAATAAAAAATATTTTGAATTTTGTACAAATCAAAGGACCACGCTATCGGTTGAGTGACGTAGGTTTATGCAACTTTCTTAAGGCAACAAAGTTTGTGCAACTTTGCCAACGACAGCATAAAGGTTTATGGGACCCAATGGAAGCATATACGATTGTGCTTGCAAAGGCAAAATGTATATAAGTCTGTATAAGTTTGCCCAAGAACTAAAATATACTAAGATAAAGCTACATTGCTAATATAATAATTACGGTTTCTCTTCTACATTAGATTGGAGCGCCTCGTCACGCAACTGCGTTCCAAATTCAACGGCGTCCAACTGACCAACGGTCCCGACTCACTCCCGAGTGAACCCGATCACGACACGACTCGCGCAAGGAGATCCAGCTCCACCAACTCAACTGTTGTCTTTGGTCCCGTTACAGACTTGTAGCGAACCGCTGCGTCGGTCGCTGTGGACGTCGTTTATAGTGTGGTGCAAAAGCTCTGGAACGTTCGGGCAGAGCAGACGAGTGTTTGAAATTCGAAAACGACCTCGATGTAATTCGTGTTTTGAATAAGTACTGGTGTCTCTGCATAATCGATTTTAGAGTGATGTGGAAAAGAGACAAATGCCAAGTCGAACGTAAAAAATAATGTCTGTATATGATTAATTCAGTCATCTCTAGACTTAGTGCTCAAATTTAATTAAAAATATAACTCTCAGAACTTAATCATTCGTGATGAAGTTCTGTTATAGATAAAGTATAACAGTCCATGTTTCTCATACACATGCTATAAAAGTCACTATTTCCACTATGTCTTTATATACTTCAGAAATATTCATCAGAACCACGCAGACAAATAGTATCTCCTTAGTAGTGTGTTTGATGTAGACATTTGCAATTTTTAGCCAATTTCCTCTCGACGGCTTCACATTAAACCTGTTATGTTTGCTCGCATCGTCGACGCGTCTCCGCCGTTTTAATGTTGGTTTTGCGTTCCCCGTGTTTTTACACCGCAAATGTCCATTTTCGAAAGTGAAAATGCAATATACAAACACTGTATCCATGCTTTAAGTGCTTTTTCAATCCAAAAGTGAATACAACACTGCGTTATTCGATATTCGTAGCTAAGATAAGAACAGATCTGTCGTTTTGTCGTATGACCTTTTGTAAGCGTATTTGTTTTTGTAAATCAGGTCATGGCGTTTACAATAAGGCAAAGAGACTTCATTATTCGTGGTAGGTACTTGTGCAACAAAATAACAGAGGTCACAATACCAGTGCTACTGAATTTAAATACTATGCCAATAAAATGCCAAAAAAAACTCGCATAGTAAAACTTAAATGGAACGTAATGCAATCAAATAAAATAAAAAAAGGATGTTGCTAAAGTCTATGATCCGAAAAAATCTGTTTTTATTGTGCATACCTGCATAATTATCTGAAGGAGATACAGAAAGAGATCCGTGCCCCACAAGTGGGTTATCGTATTGAACTTAGTTATGAAGATCGAACAATTCTGTAGCTACATATAAAGCCATAGAAAGCGTACCATTCTCATGCTATTACAGTAAAATAATGTAGAAAACATCAAACGTGTACGATTCAAGTGTTTATGTAGCATTCACACTATGCACCATGTACTAATGGTCTCTAGCGATAATTAATTGATTGCTTCTCGTGTTATTTACTCGGTATTCATGCTTCACTCGGTAACATTACGTTATGTATTCATTCATTCACACATGATGTGCCGATATGTTTCTGTTAAAAAACGTTTTTCAACAATAAGTTATCTATCAGTGTATACTAATATTTGACGGTCTTGTAAATCTGTTTGCTTGTTTGTCGCATAAGTGTGTTTAAAGTGCTAAAAATATTTTTGTCTACCTTAAAGATACTACGCCATTGAATCAATTCATTGTCAGTGTGTGATGTAATAAACTGGAGGGATGTAATTATATTTCATTATATTCCAATCTTGCTTTATCTTAATACTCGATTTTACAAAATAACAAAAAAAAACTAAGATTATGCGTTTATATTATAAGAATTATTGATAAAAAATTGAGTGATACTTACATTAACGTTTTGTGACGTCTAGCTCATGCTTTGTGATTTTTCGCACGTTTTAATTGTAATTATTACCGAATTATTGTGTGTTAGTTTAGTGTGTGTGCTCTCTAATCTTTGTTTGGAGTTTTCGTTTTTATTGCTTTACGAACAAGGTGTGAAGTTGTGTGTTGACAAATATTGTACTTAGCTTGTTACAAACAGAAATTCAATAGTAATTGTGTAATACGTTTTCTTCGTATTTTACAATCTCTTATACACTCCTCATCTGTAGTCAGAATAACGTAATCAATTTATCTAAAAAATGAAATGAAGTACTCGATTCCGTCAAAATGTGTCCTATGTAGTCAATTCGAGACTAACCTCATTAGGTTAGTAAGATGTCGTTACATCAGTCGCTTCAAAATTGATCAAGCCGTATTGCCTACAGACGGTTACAAAAACATACTAATAACCTCGATATTACGGTTCACGCCGCCTCTAAAATATGTTAATCAGATATTTTGCTCATAAGTGTTTAAAAATTTAGTAACATAGCAGATATTCGATAGCTGATAGTTATTTAAAACTCCGCGTTTATATTACACGTATTGAAATTCAACTAAGGAATAGGTGACAGATTTACCAACATTGTATCTTGTATTGTATCTGCTACTATAATAATAATATAAATAATTTTGGTAATAACCGGATAGGAGCAGCAAGCGAAGAAAACGGTAGTAAACTTCAGCGGGAATAAGCTCTTTAATGTCATCAGCTTTTGTTAACTAGTTAATGATTTGAGATTATGATGTGTAAGATCATGTTACAACAAAATGGAATTTAAATCCATCTCCCATCTACGTCGTGTTATTTTACTATTTTATGAGATTATTTTGTCAATAGTAGTTTTATAGTTTTAAATCAATGTCACATTACCTACTAACCACCGATTTCACACTTAGAATAGACTGATTTTACTAATTTATTGAATTTATTTTAAGTTTATCATACAATAACATACCAAATTAAGATTTCAGGTTTTATTATTGATCAATATTTATATATTTATTTTACTAAAGAGAATTTATTATTATTTAAAAGTCTTATCGTAACATTACCTATATCTATGTAATTAATTACTAACGAAGCATACTCAATAAAAAAATATTAATAATAACAACAAATTTACATAAAAAATAAAAATCCGGCTGCGTGTAATGTATCCTTTATTCATCTAGGGATCAAGACGAGTATAACATTACCTCAGCAACAATGAAATGAACATAAGTACGTACAACCCAAAATTTAAAGTATAATAATACCATTTAATAGATATAATGAATGCTTACCTATAGTTCAGTAATGAAGATATGATATTGTAAATATATATTTTATAAAAGAGGTGCCTTATAATACGTAACATGTCCGCCCATGTCTTAGAACAAATAAATTAAATCTAATGATATTGTAATTAACTGTTGTAAGAGTCGTGCCATTTAAAAAAATGGTGCCTAGCTTAGAGCAATAGTTAGGTGTGTAGTGGAAACTCTGCTAATATATGTATACACATCATATACAGTTATTTATCTATAATTTAATATTAGAACAGCATACTATGGGTGAATGGCACATTTGTTTGAAAATGAAATGAAAATCGAGTTTTAATGATCATGATCACTTTATGCACTGTGGATCATACTGCCTTTATTTTTTATTCAATACTCATTTTTTTGATTTGTTTCATAATATTTTATCAAGTTTTTACGTCACGAATTACATTGTTATATCTACACATAATAATTTAATAATTAAGAAGGATTTGAAATAAAAATAACATGGCTATACTTTGTGGTTTCAATTTTCTCATTTTAAAATGCCCCAATATTGTGTTTGCTCGTGCGTTAATAATGAGCGGTTCAATCGCGTTTTAACCCGGGGCCGGTGGAACTAATTTATTCGAGAGCGCGACAACCATAGACAATGCCGGATTGTTTATATTATATTTGAGCGTTTTGAATGAAAACAGTAAAAGCGCATAGGGCGGTGCGGGCGACGCGCGCGCACGTGCCCGCCGCGTGCCGGCGCCATCTTGCGCGATGGGTGGGAACTTCCGCCGGAAAACGCGTCACCAAACGCGTTGTTGTGGGAAAAGTAGGTGTGATAACGCGACCACTTAGTGAGGTGCTATCGTGAATGGTGATGAGTCATTAAAAAAAAATTGCAGATATATTTAGTCTACAACCCATATATTCCCCACGGGGCACTGGTTACACATAATAGGGATGACAACAGAGACTTGTAGAAAAAGGGATGACAAGTTTGCTGCACTGAACCACGATCGCTTCCAGTGAGAGCTATAACTGATTTAATTATATAATTTGAAGTACATGTCTGTGTATCGGCGTGATTCCTTTAAATAGCCGACTATCTGCTGCTTTGGAGATGTGAAGCTAGCTAGTGGCCAAAAGCCGCTAGAGTCTAACTTGGCCTAACGATTGTTATTTAGTAATAGCAACCTACAGCAACGGCTTAACATGACTTGCAAATCAGTGATAAATGCCACTAACAGTCAAACCCATCCATATTATGACCCTGTCTATAGCACTGGCTGTACTGGCGGTAAACTGTTACCTGTGCGATCGACGTGGTCACGCAAGCTGCACTGAACCACGATCGCTTCCAGTGAGAGCTATAACTGATTTAATTATATAATTTTTGCATGTCTATAGCTTCACTTAATGTCTATGGTTTACTTGATATCAGCTCGTTAGTAAATAAGACAATTTACAATATACAGGGTGTAACAAAATTGGTGTAGGACCCGTTAACTGGGGATTCTACTCATCGTACTGAACAACTTTTGTTCTACAACATTGCTCAAATCGCAAAAAAAATTTTGGACTCCATAAAAAAAATAAAAAAATAGATGATCAATTTGTACGGAGAGTTCAAATTTTTTTTTGCGATTTGAGAAAAGTCGTAGAACAAAAGTTGTTCAGTACGATGAATAGAATCCCCAGTTAACGGGTCCTACACCAATTTTGTTACACCCTGTAAGGTTCTACTTTATCCGATATTTTAGTCAGTGCTCTTACTTCTGATTCTGATCAAGTTTCCCCAAGGACTTGAAGGAACCCATAATCAAATCGCAAAAAATTTTTGGACTCTTCATACTAATTTGGCCGCTCGGCTGATAGATTTGTATGCAGAGTCCAAAAAAAAAAAATTGCGATTTGACTGGGTACCTTGGGTAAAGTTGATCAGAATCAGGAGTAGAAAAACTGACTAAAATATTGGGCACTAATAAAGTAGCACCTTATATTATTCGTTAATTATTTATTATTCAAAAGCATTGTACACTCGGTATACTTAATTTCAATATTGTAATATGGGTAAAATCACGCAGACAGGCCGTTTAAATATTAAATTTGACCGCAACGCGTCAAATTATTGGATGGCTGAATCGGGGTGGCTCAAAGCCGACCGTAAAAAGCTCGACCTCATTACTACACATGAAATAATCACACTCTTTGATTGTTCACTAGTGATGTGCCTACATTTGTCGTACCTACCTATCGAGTAAATATTAGTGAGTAAAGTAGGTCAAATCGAATCATAACTTTGTAAACATAGGTCAGTATACAAGATGAGATATCGATTCCTGGGGAAAGTCTGATAAAGCGGTTGACTATGAACATTACAAGCTAACTACTGCGTTCGTCAAACGGACAAACTTTGTCATCAACGCTCTAACATTAACGATTAATGATGAAAATATGCAAATAGCCATTATTATTAAAAGTATTATGGTATTATCAAGTACGAGCAGCAGTATTATTTATTCTGGCAAAATTCGTTAAAGGCAGGCCCGCGTACAAAAGAAACAAGAGTGGTCTTCTTTTTTACCCTGTATCGTACATACAGGGTAAAAAAGAAGACCACTCTTAGAAACATTAACAGGTGTTCTACCTATGGAACAACTTCCTATGGAACCAAAATAATGTACTGTATTCGCATAGAAAATTTGAGCTTCTCATAAATTGATCGACCGATTAGCCAATTTTGTATGGAGATATTTTTCGGGAAAATATGTTCAGTTTCATGAGGGAAAGCCACCCTTTTTAAGTTTTCGGGAGTGGCCTTTTTACACCCTGTACTACATAGGCACTTAATAAAATCACAAAAATAAAATATTTAATTGACTATTTGAGGTCATTCTTTAGATATAGTACATCTGTTTGTATATGTGCAAAACATCTACTTAAATAAAAAACCTTTTGATTTTGATTGAGATATATTCTATTTAAGTTTAACTCGAGAGATGTAGCTACCCATTTGGGTAGAGGAATGGGAATTTTCCCATCCCTATGGCTATGAATATTGTATGTTGCAATTTGTGTAATTTGATTAAGCGCTGCGCCGTCATCGTTTTAACATAGTTATGAGTGAGGTAAGTATGAAGGATTTAACAATTGGTAACCTAACTACAGTTCTTGTTACTTGTTCAGTTCTTGTCTTAAAGTTTTTCACTGGGCTTTGTTTTGAACCTTAATAAGATTTATCTTGAAATGTTATTACTGGACTTCTCTCTCTCTTCTTCTATCTTGAAAACCCAAAATGTTTAAACAAATTAAGACTACTTAATCTGCAACTAATGAATGTAAAAAAATGTTGTTACTTATTACGAAAATTGATGCATAATTTCAGTTTGGCTTTTCCAAAAAAACGTCTAGCGTAGCAACCCGTCCGACACGCTCCGCTTATCATTTAAGCGCATTTAAACACCACCTATCTGTGCACGCACGCTTATTTAATCAATCAAACACCCTCGTGACCGGTTATCACACGGCGCATCCCGACAAATTACATATTAATACTGGCAACACTAAAAAAGCGCTGTCAAATTGACAGTTATCAGACTACCCTCCTAATAAATACAAAAAAAAAACAGATCGCAACGGAAGTCGGACGCGTGCATATGATTATAATTATATTTTTACAAGTATTATTACGGGAGGGAGTTTCGCGTGGGATCAGAGGGTGGAGGGTGAATCCAGGTAAGGGATGAGTCTATAATGTGCTTAGTAGGAACAACTTTGTAGCCAGGTGTCTGACTCTGTGCACTATGGGGTTTCGTAACGGTTACTTTGCGAGACGAATAGGGAGAGGAAGGTAATCTAATTGGACACGGTTGCTTTAATTTCAAAGTCGGACATAAACTTTATGATAAAAAACGTTATAGCTTGGTATTTGCGTTATGATGGTTGAGTGTACAAGTCCCGCGTCGTAGGGACCTTGTACTAGGTAGAAAAAAATATTTACGATTTAAAAGCATGTGTAAAACATCTACTTAAATAAAAATCATTCTGGGTTTTGAGTTTTTTGAGATGAATATCGTTTTCTTTTACTCATGACACTGTGTCTGACTTGGTCAGCGTGTTACTTTTGCCATACCATTCGATGCCTATAAAAGACATCAACGCGACAGCTTTAGACAACTGAACTATTGAATAAATGAATGAAGTGCTTATTCTTTTTATTAATTATAATATTTATTGAATAGAATGTGTACAAATTACTTAGACTTAAAAAAGATAATATAGTGTGCCTGAACTGGCGGCGAAAATGCACAGACATTTTAACCGTGGGAGAGCCATGCTTCGGCACGAATGGGCCGGCTCGACCGGAGTGATACCACGGCCTCACAGAAAACCGGCGTGAAGCAACGCTTGCGTTGTGTTTCGCCAAGTGAGTGAGGGTACTGTAGGCCCAACCTTCCCCCCCCCCCCAATTCCCCCATCCCCCATCCCATTTCAAAGATCGGCAACGCACTTGTGACTCCTCTGGTGTTGCAGGTGTCTATGGGCGGCGGTAATCGCTTACCATCAGGTGATCCGTCTACTCGTTTGCCACCTATCACATAAAAAAGACATCGTTTCTTATGGACGAAAATAATTCAAATTAACATTATTATTAATGAACCTCAACAGCTTATAATATTTTATAAGTAAGTAGTACTCGTAAGTTAATTTCTTATTAAAATCAAGCAACATTATGTACAAAATATAGTTGTTTTGTTTCGAATTTATTTCAAATATCTATACACTACCTACTGGCCACTTGTGTTTACTTGTCATTTTATTTTTCAAAATCGTTACATCACAGTACCTATGTTAAATGTTACATCTACAGTTATTCAAGAACTAACCCGCCTACTTCACTTAAACGAGTTTCCCATATAAAAATAACCATCAATAGATTGTTATCTTTCCGAGATCCAATATAAACAAATCGCAGTTCAATTACGTAAAGTGTGTGACCCTTTTGAGGTTATTTTTTAAACGCATCGGACATTGTTATGAAACTTTATTATTTTTCCTTTTGACGAAACTGTTTTTCGATATATTATAGCCCTTATTTTGTTAAAAATAAAGAAGGGCGATGTGTTATTTGGTAGTATTCTGATATTGAGGTTATGTTTGTAAAATTTTGCACGGGAATAAGTAGCGCGTGCGCTGCGAACGGAGTCCGTCACCCGTGACCGGTGGAGTGGGCGGCTGTCCGCCACGCGCAACTTTTTTAATATTTGGTTTTAATTTAATTAATGGCCGTTATGACGAATCAATCTGTTTGTGGTTTGGATTGAGATAGTAAAATGAAAAAAATAAAAAACTCTCCTCGCACAAAGTGTATCTATGTAAAATATTTAAGTATATACTTTACAGGTTGTTTAAAGATATTTGCTGTACATTTAAACCGAAACTCCGACTCTTTATTTGATATTAACTTTCCTCAAAAATCCTGTTCTGAATTTTTTAAAATCTACTTGACGATCTGACTGATTTGTATGAAATCTGAAGAAAACTTTAGTCGTTCAGTATGACTTCTTTGGCGAAAGGTCAGTGTAAGGAGCAGGAATAACCCCGATTAAGTTTTCGGGAGAGATCTTTTTACATTCTGTATAATAATGTGCTTCACGTAGAGTCGACTTATCTATCAGCGTTTTTTATGATTTTTATGGACTTACATGACCATCGGCATCGGACTGTTGCGGTTATATTTCAGCAAATCGTACACGTATCGTATCTATAGTATAATAAAGCGTTTTGCTTACCTACGTTTATAAATATTGTGATAGTTACCCTTTTTTTTTATTTGATTCCTTGAAATATGCCACCATCTTATTATACTTATAGTAAATTTGGACTTCATTTACTTTAGTAAAAATGAATCTAGGTTTGCTAATTTACCTTTATACTCTCTTTCAATGCACTGAACAGATCTAAATCCCGACCCCTTCATATAAATAACTCCTACTTCACTATCCCAAATCTATCGGGGGCTATTCAAAAACCGCAGAATCACGCGATTTTTGACAAGATCATTTGGTGCCCGGATCGCTCGCTCGACGCGGCGGCGGCGGCCGACCACCCACGGACTGTTGACACGCTGGCCTCCGTTTAATTGATAATACAAACATTAATAGGACTGTTTTTTCTTGGCCCTACTTCAGATAGTCTGTTGTGGTGAGAGTTGAGGTAGGTTAGGTTTGAAATGGAAGGTCAGATCAACTAGCAAAAGCGTAGTATGTATTAAAGTTTTGAAGCGTTTAAAAAAGTCCATTTTTTCCTTGGGAGATAGTCCGGATTACATTTAAAAAAAGGTGATATTGTGTCAAGGATATGTGACTAGGATTGCAAATTTTAGAAGAAATATAATTATTTCCTTCTCAAATTGTGATCACGGAGAGCGCTACTTTACACTATTAAAAAAGTGGCAAACGCCACTCCCTTTTTTTGACTAGAAGTAGTAGTTGCCAGTCGAAATATCACTTTTAGAATCTGACTGCAATACAGCAAACCAAATCGTGAGGTGAGGACCCCACAAAAGCCTAAATTAAAGTAGTATTCTACAGGATTCTACTTCAGACCGTACACAACTGCACCAGTATCAAATCTGTAATTGAAAAACCAAGACATTTTCCCAAGGTCCTAGATGTGATGAGTCACACGCCAGGTTGTCTTCTATACGCTAGTAACCTCAGTTATGCAGTAAGTCAGTGATGGTTCAATAAGTTGTCAAGTCTCATAGCTGGTTCCACGATCTCCAGAGTAAAATTCCCATAGGCTGAGAGACAGGTCCGTCCCGGAGGCACAACTAGTTGAGAACAGAAAGTGCTTGAACACGGGTGGTCCGGTACAACCGCATGAGCTTTTGGTTATGAAAAATCTTAACTGATACATAGTTATATTATTTTTATTTAATTGTTCTTTAATTTGGATTTAGATGCATTTGTTGTTTTTTGTTATTTACTTTTAGATTAGGTTCTGTGATGTTTTCAGTAAACTATACCTAAAATGTAAAGATAATATCTCAATATACTTGCTATTTAATGTCTAAAAGCGGGACAAAATACGCAAGATTTTCTTTGCTTGCTAAGCAAGAGCGCAGTCTTATTCAGATTGTCCATACAAAAGACATCAACGTGAGCTACGTACAATACTAATGAAATATTTATAAACGAATCGATTTTACTTCGTATAGTAAATATAACTCATAGCTGTTGTCTGCGCCAATAACCCGTACTCCTGTACCGGTTATGGCCCTACACAAGTTTATGATAGTTTTACAGCGAGGGCCACTTAACGCCCGTCGTCGATGCTACCGTGTAGTCCCACTTCACCGCTCTCCTCTCAATCCCTCCCCCTCCCTTTAATTAGATGCACCACCATCGAACCGAGACGTTCTGTGGTCGTCTTAACGAGGTAGTTAGCCGAATATGTGGGCGGGATGGCGGGTGTGAATGGTAGTATCTAGAATGAAGACTATAAGCAAGAACATGGTTGAAACTTTATTTTTTAATGACGTCATGTCTTTTTTATTTTGACACTGGTTTATTTTAGTAAATAAAAAGCAATGACTTCTTACAAATTATACTTAATTAAATAAATATGATCAGCGTACATTAAAAACTGAAAAGTTTGTGTGTTTACGGTTATTCCATTCTACGCGCTTTTAGTTGCCCCTATTTCTGTATCTTGACTGATTTCTATTATACCTCGTTTATAGGCACATTTTAGGTACTTTACAAGACCACATATTATGAATTAAATTTCTGCCGAATGATACGATACAACTAGCTGAAATCATTTAACGAGCCTCAAATGCAATATTGTAATGACAATATCAATTAATTTCGCATTAATCACAGAATTTAGATCGATCCCACGATAAAACAATGAACAAAACCCAGTGCTTAAAATACAAAACTTTACTTAAGGGGGAGCAGGGGGCTTACCTCTCAAAAACTCCAATAAGCGGCAGATTACATTCTCGCCTGGGGCACCACAAATGAGTTCTGCATCTCCGCACTCTTGTCCCCCAGTCGCCAATACCCGGGAATTAGGTATGAGTAATAGAGTTCCCAGGAATCCCCCGGGGCGGCCACTTGTCCGGGATTTACTGGTCCTACTAGCGCGGATTAGGCTCGCGGGATGTTCGGCTGGATATCGGTTCCCGGGGTCTATGTTCGGCGGAGAAAGGATGTAATTAAGGGATAATTATTTATTTTCTGAGTAATACGAACGTGTATTGAATTATGATTTTGATTATGTGTTTTATTTTATTTAACTATTTTTAATCTGGTATTTACGCAACGAGTTTTGCAGAATGACTTTTGTGACTGTCACGGCAGCTTTTGAGCTGATTTAATAGGTTGATATGGCAATTCTTCTTTAGAAAAATATATCGTTAAATGTTAGATACCATTATAAGTAGTTCAAAGCTGTTGAATATACATTTTTGATACTTTATTTTTTTTATTCTTATTCTCAGATAATTATTTCAATTTTCTATTAAATCATTTGTTTTATTACGTTTCCCATGTATGGAACCCAGACTAACCCATACTAACGATCTCATGTTAATAAAATATTCACAATCTAAATCATGTGAGCCTCCCCTCACAAATACTCTATGGCATAACTTTAATTGTTTTTTAAGTGCGCACGCGGTTTCATTGGCGAAGGGATAGCGTGGGATTCACCGTGCACCACGCACAATACCATAGACTATAGAGGCATGGGTTGACCGAGTGCTGCAATCTCCTGTATGATCCTTAACTAAACGAGTGCATCGCTTCGCCTTAAGTGCAGCGAATAGCGACGCACGCACTCGCCAGGTTTCATGGAAATAACCATAAATATCGATATAACTTATATATAGAAAAATGTACGTGAGATACCATATATCGAGGGTTCACGGGCGACTTGTATTAAGCGACATTTTTAGAAATGTTCAGGAGACTGATTTAAAAAAACATTTCTTAGAAAAATAATTATTAAAACTTAACTTCTTAGTATTATATAGATTTTCGATATTCTTAATATTTTAAATATTATTCAGAAGTTATTTTTTGTAAGGTATTTTGTAAGAAATAAATTTTTAAAGTAGAGGTTACCTGTGTTTCCAAAAATGTCGCTTAATACAAGTTGCCCGTGAACCCTCGATATGTAAGTTCTACTATGAAAAACCGTAAAGTACGATTTACCTACTTAAAATATAATAGCAATTTTGCATTTAAACTTTTGAGACTCTCTTTACAAGACAATAATTCCATTATAATATTGCAACAATATAAGACCACCCCACCCGTATAAACTCTACCTTCGTTTAACTTCACAACCTTCTATTTTTATATAAGAAACGCCAGAGAGGCACGTTTTAGGCCGTTTAGTCGAGATGTTGTTTCATTATCGTCTGAAAAAGCAACGGAAACAAGCTCTCGAGGCAGGTGAGGGGGGAGGTGCGGGGTGAGGCGAGGGGAGGCTTTCATCGTACCTGTGCGCTGGCGCACCGTACCTGACCTAGGAAAACAAACATGACTCCACGTTGGACTTAGGGTGGATAAGACAAAGGCTATAAATTATGATCTAGCTTATTTAAACGTTGAATTTGTTTGACGAATTTCAATGTTTATTTGAATTATTTGGTTTCATCTACTTTGACTCTATATTAACATGATCATCATCACATCCGGAAGTCGTCCACTGATGGGTATAGCCTTGCTTATATTGCCTTGTATAGTGATTGACTCGACATACTCTATCTCATATAGATAATTTTTCCTCATTTAGAAGATACGGTAGTAGTTATTTAGATATCATAGATATTTAACCTATTGTGACTAAACTGGCTGGTGCATACCTGTGAGCTTCATTTAGAAGATACGGTAGCAGTTATTTAGATATCATAGATATAGAAGCTATTGTGACTAAACTGGCTGGTGCATACCTGTAAGCTTCTTTATTGGTATTTGGTATCCAAAATTTTTTGTACGAGTCGCTGCATATACTTTATTAAATATGTTTTGCATGCGTTTTATTGAACATTTAATATTGTATTAATTTCTAATATATCGCACAAATTCCTTCATAGTAGCTTCGTCGTGGCTGTTCTATTCCGACCATCTTACACCTACTAATTTGGTTCGGTCGCATCCAGGTTGCTCCTTACACATTATACGTGTGATATTTTCATATTTTTGGTGATTTTTTGTATGACACGCTAAGTGGAGTGATGGACCACCCACTGAGTCTTCGGGAAACCATAGCTCCACCATAATATACAATGATGTGTTAAATAAATTACTTATATGCTGTTTTTATAGTCACGCTTTTAGAGTTTTGTGAATTATAGACTACAGAAAAAATGGGTAAAATCACACTTACAGCGCTACACTCTGTGGTATGTTCTACACGAAAACGTACAAATGTATAAAACTTTATTATAAATAATATTACTACATGATAAATAATGTTTTAATATAAACGATTATTGATCTTAAAACAAATTAACTTACTTAACAATATAGGTACATGTTTAGTTTATGTTTCAATTAAAAAAAAAGTAGTTGGGATTTAATAAGTAATACTTATTCAATTGCAGACAAAATCTGTGTAAACTGCATTGATGTGTTCCAGCATGGAGTTAATTTGGGCAGCTCTCCATTGTTGGGGAATCTCGGTGTTACTCTGCATCCGTGTCTTGCATCATTATCACTATCGTGCAGCCATACCAAGGGCTTATTCATACTCTTCTTTGGTCATAGTACAGTAAACACAGTTTGAACACTGGCTCCACATATATCATCTTTATAAAATAGAAGTAGTTTTAATATACACTTACACAAATTTATTATGTCATGAGAGAACACTCTTGCCGAGTATGTGCATACCAAATACGACAAGTGGGCCACTGTTCTACTGTGCAATGTGTACCATACATATGGTGTTTCGAACTTGCAGTAGGACCCGAAATTTGAGGGGGGAGGGGGTTGAACTGGTGAGAAGCTTGAGAATGATAAAAAAAACCTCAGGTTTATAATAATTATTTAATGTGATTTTTGTTGCTGTTATAACTTAATAAATTACATTCTGTAGTCTGCTTTAAGCTATATCAATTTATTTATTTATACGTATGGCATTTAAAGTCACTCTACATTTTACTACAAATTAATATCTAAGTTCTTCACCCATTGGGCTGCGTTTTCGCTTAATGTTAATAGGTCCGGGGAATCTCCATTACATTTCCACTTTGGGCAGTCGCGCACAATGCACTACGAATACTTATAATATATCAATAAAAATAATGATATTAATCTAAATCAAATACACAAAATATATATCTATTACTTCTTCATTTACAAAAATAATAGGCCAATTATTTTGAGTAAAGTATTTAATGTGAGATTTAGTAGTATGCATTTTATCTTTTTTAGGAATCGAAGTCACAGTTTGCTTTAATTTCGTCACACCCCGTATATTTTGGTTGGCTGTATCTAAACGTATTTGCGCTGCGTCAACAGTTCAACATAGAAGCGCGTGGCTACCGTTTGATAGAAACACTTCGATAGAACATGCACATAATATTATTTTCATTAATTCATACTTTAGATACCCTGCGTCAGTAATACAAAATGTTTTAATAATACAAGACTGCAGGTTATGACAGAATTATGAAGATCCTTGATCCTTATGAAAAATAATAAATAAAACGACGCTGAAGTAAGGGCAACGCAAATAAGTTTGCAATGCACTTAGGGCCCTAATTCACGTAGGCATTTTAGTTATTTAGGTCATTCAGTCGTTTAACAAACATTTTTTTAATAGAACAAAATGTCATAATTGATATTCTTTTACGAAGAACGTAGGTGGGCCAAAGACCCCACAAAAGCCTAAAATCTCAGCTCAACGCAATAATCTCACGTCGATTTCTGCTCAATCTTGTGGTGCCGTCTTCTCAGGTTCGTCATGTTATGAATGATCATAGAGTTTGGCTTAGAATCTCTTTGGTGCACGACATAAAAGTGACAGCTTACGTGCGCTCATTGAAGAAGGTCGGCTTACCTCGTGTCTACCTGTAGTTGTCTATGGTAATGCAATCATTTTGTTGTGACCACAGCCCGGTCAAGGGTGTTATCTTTATCCCTTAATAGTTTTTAAGCAGATAAAGGTGCTTTGTTTGAAAGTTACCTTTCTTATATGTAGGTGTCGTCATTTCTTCTGGTTGGCAAGTGTGAAATTAAAAATACATATTTTCGTATTGGTATTAAAATTGCTTAGAAGCTCTAAAATTTAGAGTTAAAAGTCTAAAATAAAGTTAAAAGAGTCTAAAATTTAGAGTCTAAATTAAATTAAATTAAATTAAATTATTTATGTAGAGATAAATATAGCAAATCTCATTGTATTTTGTAAAATAAATAAATTTAAAAAAAAACTGCATAGTGAGCAATGTCACCATATGTATTATAACCATGTGAGTTTTAATTTAGTTATTTTAAATATTTTAAATACAGGTTTATACAAGATGATTTTTAATGGCAAATGTGAATATATCCATGCATTAAGTCATATGTGTGATTTTTTGGTCTACGCCTTAAAGACGAAAATAATTCAATTTTCCATAGGAATCGATCGATGGATAATCCATTTTCGCATGAAGAGTTCTTCGTGCACTTCGAGGCAAGGTCTTTAAAAAAAACAGATTATACATACGTGTTTATGACGTCTCTGATGAACTAATTTATACATATTTTTACAATAAATAAATTAAAGTAATATACTATCCACACTTGATAATTTAACCAATTTTCAATTTGTGTGTTTCCTTGGGAGGAAATAATAATATTTCTAGACATTTTTGAAAGCGGAAAATACCCTATTTTTAAATACATCAATATTAAAATACATTATATTATAATGAACTTTGTTCCCGCCCACAAACAATGTTTACTGTATATTATATGTAAACACTCTATAAGTATAGTAATGTAGGTCTGCTAATTAGCTCATTGTGTTTGTACAGAGCCCGAAGCTGATTGTTGTTTGTCAAAATTGCTGTTTTGTTTCCATTTGCTCGAGATAAGCTGTAATAGAGCCGTCATCGTTAGCAGTTCTTGTTTTGGTGTTTTTGTTTTGTTTCATGATAAAAAATGGCAAATTTACAGCAGTTAGGTTTATAAGTCATGCCTATATAATATATCGTTGATACCCGCGGCCTTTGCAACAATCATCAGCTGGAGAAATTGCGGTGGCCAATGATGATGTTGAGACTCATAATGTTAGTTCAAATCAAAAATATTTATTCGAAGTAGGTAGCACAGTATACCTTTCGAAGTATTTTTTTTTAATCTACCTATACGAAGTTCCTACCATTGGGAACTCATATTCCTACTTAACGTTTCGGGAACTGTCGGGAAGTGTTCGCGGAGAGAAAAGAAACGCCCGGTCCCAAAGAAATTCCCTCCAACACTTTACATAGATATATTAAAATATATATTTAATTTGAGAAATATAAATCAATTAGGTATAAACTCTAATGTGGTGATGACGGTTATATCAAAGAAGGGTATTATAATTATAGTTTGTCTGTCTTAAATAGGTATATTATTGCATTAATGTTATACATAATCTTCTTAAATAATAAAATAAATATCAATCCGGACTTAGCCTCCGTGTGAGCAAAAAAGCCAGCCCCAGCAGTGAAGACGATATGGGTTGTTAACAATAAAATAAATAAATATTTAACATCAATAATAACAATTCATAATCTATTTTATAAAACAAGTGTACAAGACATGATCATTATAACAGACGAAAGTAATATTCTCTGGGACTGGGACATGTGAAACAGTTTTCTTCAATGACAATTTTATTCCATGCCACTATGAACCTAATATTCGTACTGGCGTCATGTTTCATATCTAAACGACTAGCTGAGTCTCGGTAGCGAGCGTGAGACACGCTTCCCCCATTACCTAACATCCGGTGTCACCTTACCTAGCCTTCCCTATCCACGACGTCAGCGTTAAACTTCCAACATCCACCAGATACTGCTTTACACAGGTTTACAGATTAAAAAGTAGTATGACATAGACATAGAGTATAGATGGACACTTCCTGCCACTCTCTGAAACCTCCCCTGCGGGTAAGATCCGGTGACAATCCGTACTGTTCGTACAGTACAGTACAGTCGTAACTCGCTCGCTCCTACGTTAGAAAGAGAGGTCATAGTAGGTAAATAACTGGCCGTAGTTATGCCATTACAATCCAACTTTATGTCAGTTGGCTCGTTATGGCATAACTACGACCAACTCCACCGATTTGTATGGAGTGTCCATAAGAGATATCGATAAATAGTGATGACCATTGGAAATCATCATCACATACAGCTGGAAGACATCCACTACTGAACATAGGTCTCACCCATATAGTTCCACTTAGCAAGGATCTGAGCCACATATATCATCAACATACATATACTTTCACAGATGGTAATAAATCGTTTTTGAAATTATTTTTTAACATGTTTACACATATCACGAGATACTCTAGTTATTAATTTTCTTCCTAAGAGCTTTTTGACTTTAAACACAGTGAAATACAGATTAAAAAATGTTGATAGGCATTTTCAATTTCATTTTCAATGTGCATTATGGACTTAATTCTGAAATATATTAGCACTGGCATTCATTTTACTTTTGTTTCGAGTATTTTTTACGCTAAGGCTGACTTTCCACCATATATATGCGATGCGACTACATACAGCTTAGCTAAGCTGTGTGCGAAGAAGAAAATACCTAACTACTTTTTTAACTAATTTTAAAATGGAGTGATCTGGAATCATAGCTTGCATGGCTATCACAACGAAACCTGCTCTTAAATATTAAAAAAAGGGGTATTGAAATCGGTCTACCCTTTTGCGAGCTACGTACGGTGTCCACACATTGACACACACACACACTCATAGCACCCGTCTTTTGCGTGACAATTTTTTAGAAATTCTTATTAAATCATTAGTCACTGATGTCGATTCGGTGTTTACCTACGATTAAACTTATTTGACAGGACTAAACGTTATTTAAACGTCCTGTCCTTGTCTTTTCGATATAGAAAGAAAAAGACGGAGCACTTAAACTAAGTTTAATCCTGTCAAATAAGTTTAATTGTGATAACCGAATCGACGCCACTATGCTGAGTTTTCTAAAATCATAATTTATCATAATCTATTTAAAATCTTGAATTATTATAAAAAGTATATTTTTGTCTTCCTATAGTAACAAAGTTCCGCTGCTCGGAACCACCTACAAGAAATGTTAGCGAAATCATAAGGAAGGTTTTTGTCTTTTTTTTTGTAAAATAAATTAAAGTTATCATACCTAAACGAATTTTTGTCAATGAATAATAAATAGAACACTCCATGCATTCAATATACAAATATTAATATACTCAACCTTTGCTTTATGTGCCTATGCAAAAATAAATAAATTTTGTATTGTATTGAACCAAAACAAAAACAGCTTTCCTTGTTCAGTCCGAAGCACACCTAATGACCATTATCATCACGGTTATCTAATGATGTCTGCTCTTTGTCTTGTGTTTGTTTGTTTGCTGCGATTTTTTAATTCTGAATGGGACTTTGGACTTCTCGCCTAATACATTTCATTTAATACAATAACTACTTTGTTATTATCATGAATGTTTATAACCTTAAGAAATAGATAATGATATTTATTTGCAAAGATCTTAAGTAAATAAATGCTAGTAATAGTAAAGTAATTAGCAGTAGGTAAATATAAAAAAAAACCCTTGAGGCAAAAATTTTAAGAAAAATAAATGTAATGAAATTTTTAAAATAAGTAAAGAAAGTTTAAAGTAACAGTACAATATTAAGTATACTCTTATATCATATTTTCTGAAATTTTACAGTTTTGATCAACTTTTATTATTCTGGAAAATTGAGGGAAAAAAAAATATGTTAAGCTTCTCCTGAGATTCTAATACCTAGTACAGGTGCTCTAAAAATATATTCTCTTTCTACACATGAACTTTAATATAAATTGATCAACTGATCGGCCCATCTTTATATTTTCAAAATTTTCATAGCGTTTGACGTCTTCCCGGGGAAAGTTGCTCGGTCGTAAAATTATAATGTAGTAACACCAGCGTAAGCCCTGCCAGATATTTTAAGATATAATAGGCTGCATTGTAAATGAGCTTCATTTAACATTTACTTATTAAATACAGTTCTTTACAAATCAAACTTTGATTTTTATTGATTACATTTAAAGATTTTTTACTCCAGATATGTTGGCTTTTCTGTTATTAATTTGACACAGAAATTAGAGGTAATTTGAACTATCTCCCGTCCCGTGGATACTAAATCCTTTGTCTGCTATCGCGCGCGCTGCGGCGCCGGCGGCGCGGCGGGGCGTAGCGTTGCCCGTAGCGCCTACGAAATGTAGAGCGCGTCGCGACGCACAATATTAAAAATAATTGGATGAAAATGAAGAAATGTGAGTTTTATTATGAAATTTAAACCTTCAATATTTTTAAACAGGCTATAATGAAAATTAATGAATTTAAAAAGCTTTTTTGATTTATTTTGATGTCACGAAACCAGATACTAGTCTCCTATACGATCAGTAATGGGATGAAATTCAACGCTTCACACAAGTACACATTCCAGCTAACGCACTTATGATTATTCCATGTTTTTGTCGTTGCGAGCGCGGTATTATTACCAGCGAGCGAAGCCAAGCGCAAGCGGGCGGGGCGGGCCGGCCGCGGCGCCCCGGGAGGGGGACGCTGCGCGCGCCGCCGAGTGGGCGCCGGCGCCGGGGTGGGGCGCCCGCGGGCCACGCCCCACCGCGCTCCAATACCGGCCGAGTGGAGGGGCGCGCGGGCCCGCGGCCTCTATTTACTCTTTCAATCAGTGCGAGTGTTTGCCCCTGGCCGGCGTGCACGCGCGGGTGATGCGCTAGCCATGATCTCGCAGAAGCTGTCGTACGGCGACGTGCCGACGTCCGCGTCGCTCTCGTCGCTGTCCCCGGGGCTGGCGCCCCACTACGTGAACGGAATGGGCTGCATGCCCGCGCAGCCCTACCCGAACCTGTACTCCAACAACATGGTGGCGGGCGGCTCGTGCATGGGCTCGCCCGGCGTGGGCTACTCGCCGCCCAGCACCATGGCCTCCTGCATGAGCGGCGGCGGCGCCGGCCCCTACGGCGCCCTGCCGCGCGACCAGGAGGCCGCCTCGCCCACCTCGGCGCTGCAGCGCGCGCGCAACGACAAGACCTACCGCCGCTCCTACACGCACGCCAAGCCGCCCTACTCCTACATCTCGCTCATAACCATGGCCATCCAGAACAACCCCACGCGGATGCTGACGCTCTCCGAGATCTACCAGTTCATCATGGACCTGTTCCCCTTCTACAGACAGAACCAGCAGCGCTGGCAGAACTCCATCCGACACTCGCTGTCGTTCAACGACTGCTTCGTGAAGGTGCCGCGCACGCCCGACAAGCCGGGTAAGGGCTCCTTCTGGACGCTACACCCTGACAGCGGGAACATGTTCGAGAACGGCTGCTTCCTGCGGCGGCAGAAGCGGTTCAAGGACGAGAAGAAGGAGACGCTGCGGCAGGCGCAGAAGGCGTCGCACGGGCACGGGCACGGCCACCACGGCGCCCACGACAAGCGCGACCCGCACGAGAAGGCGCCCGGCGGTGGCGGGGCGCCCCCAGAGGACAAGGAGATGCGTGACGAGCTGCTGGCCCAGCTGCACGCGGCGCCCGAGCTGTGCCTGCCCGAGCACACGCCGCTCTCGCTGGAGCACTACGCGCAGCTGAAGCAGGAGCCGGCGGGCTACGCGCCGGCGCCGCACCCGTTCAGCATCACGCGCCTGCTGCCCGGCGCCGACACGAAGGCCGACCTCAAGATGTACGACATGAACTACGGCTACGGGCACACGCCCGCCGACAACTACTACCAGTCGCCGCTGTACCACCACCACCACGCGCACGCGCAGCCGCCCTTGTGACAGTACCCGCTGGCGTAGGCGCCGCGGCGCGCGGCCTGGCTGCCGGACGACGGCGCGCCCTAGCCGCGCGCACTGCGCCCGCGCCACCGCCGCGCCACCACACGTAAGTGCACCACAGTGCGGCTCCCAGACTATATGCAGTTAGCAAACGCGCCGATAATTAACTTTAAAATCTCATTTTCTAAACTATTGATATTGGACTCCGAAGTGAGCGTGATTCTGTGTTCTGGTGATATTCTTAGCACTCGTCCCGCGGACGTGTTTTTGTAAATATAATCATTAGGTGTGTAAATATTGGAAATGGTCGCGAAGAGTCAATACTGTGTGAGTTTTAGGTATATAAAGGATGTGGTGTGGAGAGGAGCGGCGGTGCGCCGGCGCTCCGATCTAGGCCTAAAGAATCGAACTTCTGCGAAAGTGTCCTTTAAAGTCGCTTACGATCACACTCATTCGTATTTCAATTGACACATGAAAACTTAAATCAATTATCATATATTAAAGATTTTCAACCATTTTAAAATTGAGCTTTCCCGCCCAAAACAAAGGAACTTATCAAAACGCAAGTTCCATATCAATCTGTTCAGCATAATCAGCACAACACCAGCGATCAATAAGATAATAAATATTATCAAAAGCATATCAATGTTTTATCGGTGTTCAGATAAAAATAATATTTACATTAGAGCGCGCGTTGAACTCTTTTGTATGGGAAACGTAAACAAAGCAATGTGATTATTCAAATCAAATCAAAAATATTTATTCGAAGTAGATAGTACTTACTTACAGTATTCGTAAGGTATTCTTTAGTACTTATACTACTTATATCTAATAGAAAGTTCTTACCACTTGGAACTCTTATACCTACCCAACGTTTTGCGAAAAGAGAAGAAACGTTTAGTCCAACAAAACCTCCCTCCAACACATTTGTCAAATAAAAGTCTTAATGCTATTGCATAATTTGGCTAAACAAGCCTTATTATAGTTATACATATTTAGTTAAATACCTATCTATACAAAAGGATGTGAAGGATCTTTTTATGCCGAATGCCCACTCTCTTCGAAAATGATTGGACCAATATAATTTTTATCGAATTTAAAATTTTTACGTTATAACTTTTTCACTTTGTACTTTTTAAGTCACATGAATGACTTTTTTCTGTAAACGATTATCCTTAGACTTCTTTTTTCTGTGTCCATTGCGGAAACGCTCAATAGGAATTAACTTTTGTGCCCATTGTTGGACTATCTCGTTTCCGTCCGTCTCGTCCCAAAAACGTGTGAAGATTTATATTTTGACTTTAGTAAAAATGCACTTTGCAACAAAATTTGTCTTTAAAATTTTACATTATTCGAAGTTATTAATAATACCTATATTGTGTGAATCAAAAACCTATTGACGGTATATTAATTAAATATTTATTCTTTACATTTCTTACAAATCTCTTAAAATAAAAAATAATGTTTTCACAGTGCACCTTAATCTTTTATAAAAAATGTTACATATAAAGTGTTAATTTAATGAAACTTATAAAAGCCTAACAGTGTGAATTGATTTACGAATGAGATGTGACATGGTGCGGCCTCATATCGTGGACCTCCGAACAGTGCAATGTCATGTGTTACAAATTGTGTAAAAAATATATTATTATATACTTATACATATTTAGATAGGTGAAATGGAATTTATTCTGTCATCGACCATTGCGTTTAGGAGTATATAAGTTTTGTATATATAGCTAGTAAGGTAAATGTATAATGAAAGGACTTCTAAATAATGGTGTTTGGTGTAAGATAGGTACCTATCAAGCTTCTGCACATTCCATTCGAATATATTTATTATGCAAGCGTCAATTTAGCATTTAACGTTGGTTTGGCAAGCGTCGTTTTACATATTATCATTTTATGCTCATATACAATACCTGTCTAGTTACATTACCTTTAAAAACCTATAATATAAGCACAATAATATTTATGTTGTAACCATACACGGAAAGTAACATAGAATTGTATTTTAAAGTTTAATTTAACTTAAAAAATATAGATACTCAAATTACATTCTGTCAAACTTCATACAGAACGAAAATTATTCATTGATACCTACGTACTACGTAGTACGATAATTGACATTGCCTTGTAAAATCTTATTTTGGGTAAACCTTGCTCTGTGGGCCCAGCGTGCGACCTTTCGAGTGCGCCGTCAATATCACCGCTTGTCAAGTGACGGACAAAATTTAAAAACATATTTTTTTAAACTTCACCGCAACATGTTATTGCCTTTTTTAAATGTTTATTTATCTTTACCTAAGAACATAAGAATTTATTAAATGAATTTATTTTTAGATTAAGCTGTGATACTGTGGTAGATATATAAAATACGGTATTATTTCTCATTCAACATTGCGCTCACGCTTGTCAAACTGATTTCAATATGGATTTCAATTAAATAACAACATTAGCATGCTAAATTAATTCTTGTAGTTATAAATACATGTCGTATTACTCGAATCTAGATAGGATACTTATATATCATCTGTTAGTTTCAGAGTTAATAAATTTAAGTATTTACAAAAAATATAAATGTGTTTTCTTTAAAATTTTATTCACCATGGTTACTCAGTTAAATAAAAATTATATAATTCAAGTAAATAATTGATACGTAAATTATCTAATAAGATACTGGACAATTTTCAATGTTTAATAACATGCAGATAATTCTAAAAAGCTTTTAAAGTTAACCCTTTCGCGTCCAACAATAGGCCTACCTGTGCTGTGAAACTGTCGTAAACTTTTTTACAAGAAAGATCCGGAAAATAAAAATATGCAATTACGAATAACCCATTTGTTCTATGCAACTTTTACTACCGGACATTTTCACTTTTGTCGGCGGCCGGCGTTGCGCAAGTGTCGAGTTTTATTTCGGGTCGATTGGACCCGGCGCGGCGGCGGGCGGGCTATCTCGGCCCTTTGTCGCGCGACAGAAACCACCATAAAACCATAAAAAATGCACAAAAGGATTAACACGTGGCCGACGACGGCGTTAATTTCTTTGTGAAAACGCAAAATAAATGTGAATGAAATGAAATTGTAAATAAGATTACAATGTTTCTGTGATTCACTGTATAACGATGTATCAGATTAGTCCAGTTACTCTTTTTTAGGAAGGATATAAATATGTACTTACTATAACGGAAAGTTTTTTGAACTTCTCTTTATTTAAAGTACTTGAGGAACTGAGCAATGTATTTATATCTATAATACGCCTTCATCAAGGCGCGCCTCTTTGCACGCATTTTTGACGCATAAGCGCATAGATATTAGTGGAATGCTCGCGACTTTGGCTGTACAAAGACAAAGCCGGTCGAAATTGAAATCGTAGTGGTATGTGTGAGGCATCTCTGACTATACGTATATTTGTAGGAACAATATTTAAACCTTAATTTATAATATTACATGACGTGATTATCAAAACACTTCCAGTGACAATTCATACACATTGTCAATTGGCCCTGAATCTAGGATTTCCGACTAAATTTTACAGAACATGATCAAATAAAGAAATCTCAAATGCACATATTCCTATCCAATTTTAGATAGAAAGCTAGAAGAAATGCACTTATTGAAATTGTATTAAAACAATATCTCATTGAATATAAAGTGCACTCTCCACAAATCGCAGATATTAAAGCAAACGCTACTGCAATAGTATACATTTGGTGCTGGTTTACGAGTGGTCTAACACTACTCTATACAACTTTTAGACATGTATACTTCATTCACAACTTCACAATTCACATCTTATTAGCGCAACGCCGTTCAGTTGTTCTTAACGGCACGAATGGAGAGACATTGAGGTGTTTTTATGTTTCCACCGCTTTCGGTTGCTTATTTAACGCTTGGGACAAGACTCGAACCCGGGACACCGCGGGTGGTTTATGACGCCGTAAAGGAACATAATAACCGCACCTGACCCGACTCACTGTCGTTTTCTTTGAGCGGAGGCGCATTGCATTTGACGACACTGATTTTAATAAAAAAAAACCTGTTTTATAGAAATTAGAAACTAATTTATACATATAAATCAAAGTTTATAATAGACCATTAGACATACAAAGTTGTTTTGTATTTGAAGAATATTATAAGCTAATTGACAGACAAAAAACACTACAAACTTGTGAGTAATATCTTTTCTCTCAACTTAAAGGTGCAATAACTTTACCAACGCAAGCTCTTATAGAATTAAATACATACTTAGAAATTAATCATCTCATGTCTCATTCATCTATTGCAGACAGTTTATGCCTCACCGCTTACATAATTTCCTTTTAACAATTCCTAATTGTTACCGCGAGTGGACACACGCGGCTAGCCGCGCGGCTGTGTGGGCGAACCATATTATTTATTCATCAATTCGATGTGTGTCTTCCATTCAGTTGAGGACAGCTACCGGGCTTCTCCGTGATGACGAGACGAGTTCTGAGACTTGGCACTCATCACATCATTCCACCAGCTTCATCAATGCACCTGGCAAACTAAGAATCACATAAATATAGACCTTATTCAATCCTAATAAGTACTTGTTATAAAATAATCGCACGGAAATCTATGTTGGTTATTTAAAAGTTTTATAGAGAGTGAATCAGTTGATTTTTTCTCAAGTTGTCCCTCTGGTTACTATGTTTTTGTATTGTGTAGTTTTTTCGAACGTGTGATATTATGTCAGAGGCTGGTCGACCTCGGTGTTTTGTAAGATAATAATAAATAAGATAAACAGAATTTCTTTGTGTCGATTAACGGTCAGTTCTGGGAAGTGCGTCGGTTGATGCATTCTTTAGGCCTCACGCATGCGCTAACGAAGCCTTTATAATTTGGGTCAATTTGAAACGGTATTCTTTCGTTTTTGTCCTTTTCTCTCAATAAACACTGTATGGGTAAATACATTTCACTATAGCGAAAATTTGCTTTTACAATTGCAGAAACATTTTGCCAGGGACTTTTCAATATTTTTCAAATATGATATTAATAGCTTTTGGCTGGTGATGATGATAATAATATTAATAGCTTAACCTGTGACTCTGTCCTTCAGTGGATCTAAAAAAGTAGCCTGTTTCCTTCCTAATTTTTAAATTTTATCAAAATTGTAACAATGGTTAAGCGGAAAACGTAAAAAAGGAAGAATATAGCATTGAATTGCTCAAAAAACAAAAACATACAGGACAAAATTGACCTTGTATATTGAAAACTATTAAAATTGCGATGTATTCACTAAAACACTTTATTACGCCACAAATTATGACAATTATATGGCTTGTAAAAGGTATAAATTATTCGGAACGGCACCCAGTAGCGAGCTCTATCTATCACGTGATGCGGCGCGTACGCAGGCTGCGCGGGTGACGTCAGAGTGTGATAACACCACATTTCCGGCGGTTACGCCATCTTATTTCAGGAGATTCTGTCAGGTAGATATGTACTTCGACGAAGTAAGATGAAAATTACAAAAAATGATTTAAACTGGTAATACGTAACTTTTTCACTTCGCACTTTAAAATTCATGACAAACAAACGGACATAGATACATTCTTACATATACAATACACTCGAAAAATATTATCATCCAGTTGACCATTATAGTGGGGTTAAAGTATACGCAAATATATGAAAATCTGGTGGACGAATTGGAGCAAAACTTCTTTTGACAAAAACCTTGCAGCCGAAGAAATTATTTTAGTTGGGTTTGCTTTGTCGTTTTTTCCTTTTTTTTTATTATTGAACTAAAAATTAAGGAGCATAAGTCCGCCTTTGTACATGCTATAATATTATGTATTTTTGTTTTATTTGTACAATAGAGTTTACAAACTATCAAATTCAACAAAAAGCAAAAAAAATGCAGGTCTCGTTGATGTCTTTTGTATGACCAAGACACTTCACTTAAATCTTTGATAGTAAATATGAGAGAAGATAATTAATTAACAAAAAATTCGTTTCATACGGAAATAAAACAATGCATATTATCTATTGATAAAATACGTGTATCATATTGCATCACAATGCGTTGGTTTAACCTAAATGACATTGTGCCACCATATTGCGTTTTTTCGCCATTAGTCGCCACGAGTCACATTCGAATGATGTTAAATTGATTACGAACGGTGTCAATGCATTACCCAATCAGTGATTGGGTAATGCATTGACAGTTATTGAAGAAGTTCCATATTAAGCTTTAAATATGTCTTTTTAAGATTAATAGACACTTGTTTTTTTTTACTACTAGTAATATAAAAATATTTCTTGTTAATAAAATTTTGAATCAAATTGTTATTTTTACGTAAGTTACTATCACCTTAATACTTTATATCCTTAAACATATAAATATTGTAATAATGTAGCTACGTGAATTTTTTGGCACAATATTGTGTTTCAGCTACAAGAATAACTTATAGTCGGGAAAAAAGCAAGAAATCTTCATTATTTGATGTTTTAAATCTCGATATATTTGCGTCTAGATAAATCAGGCAATGAGCTATGCGCTTTTTTCAATCAACCAGTGTTTTAATGAATTATAAGACAGGAGGAAATTTGAAATGATATAACATCCAAATATTATACTATGTTCTTTCAATAAACAATATGCCTAAATAATATAATATAAGAGAAAACTAAAAAGTTTTCGGGATCAGTGGGCGTATAAAGCTTACCCTAAATCTATTACAGAGAATGATTTTTTGAATCGATAACATAAAAGTACCGGATCTAGTAAAAATCTTCAAAGTTAAACTGCACCGGTTTGTAAAATCACACAGGTATTTCAAATTAGAATCTTCAAGTAGTACATGATAATTGATGAGATCAGTTCACAAACACATAAGTTTATAAAGATACTCGAAGAATCAAATAATCTATATGGCGGAAGTAGGTGAAGATACTGCTCTGTATGGTTTAAATTATGCAGAAAATCTGTGGACAAGATAGACAGAAAAGCTGTATCTGAATAATACCAATAAATAATTATACGGTTTCATATTTCTTGTCAGCGTATATCATCGTATCTCCTAGCGCCAGCCCTGGCCAGCCGGAGACATAAAATTGAAAACTATTTGCCGAACAAACACCATCGATCACCGGCCGGCACTTAGCCGTATTGCCGGAACGCCGGCGTACGGCGTCCGGCCCTGGTACATCCACATACAGAGTTAGATGTACGAGTACTTAGATAGATTATAAAAGAATAATATCCAATGCTATATAGTCTTAGACCAAATCAAAAACGAGAAGACAGGGTAGGTACTCCGTACAGTCTTTGAATGAAACTTTAAAAACTTATGACCTTATTTGTTGGCAATTGTGTATTATTCTTCTGATATCTACTCTAGCATATATACTTTATGAAGAAAACATGCAAGCGCAACATATTAAACAATAACTCACTCTCCTCACATAACTAACCTGAGATCTCTCCTTTTCTAAATTGTTAAAGATGTTTCATGAATCGGTTGTAGGCATAGTATGACATGTATGTAACTGCGTCTTAGCTATCTATAAGAGAACTGATATTGTAGGTATCGTTCAGTACAGATAAGTCTGTGTCTTAAAGTAGGCACCCTATAAAACCAGTTCCAACTTAGTTCGAACAGAACGGAATATTAATCATAAAATGACAGATGAAGAGATGGAAGCATAAAGGTTGGTTAGCTATTGCGTTCCCCCTATTTAAGCTAGTCTCCAAAGAGTCCTTAATATTATTTATATTTTTTTAATATACGAATTTTCTTTCGTTTGATAGTACCATTAATTTAAATTATTTTTTTAAACGTAAAACTGATGAATCCACAAATAATAAGTTAATAAAATCTTCCAAAGTAAGTCCATTGAACCTTATCCACCATTTTGAATTCTCACTAATTATTGCATCATAGCCTCCGCTAACCGAAACAAGCCGTCTTAATTAACACTAATCAGAGATATTCGTACGCACATCACGATAAAACTATAAAACAAACGAAACCTTTTTTTACAATATTAATGTTTGCAAAGATAACATTTAATGTTTATAGACGATGTTACAAATTGTTCTACTCTTTACTATCGGTAAATGTTGACACTGATATAACTTGATTCATTGGAAATTGCGACTTCAGTTTTTGGAGCAACAATCAACTTAAAGCAGAACTAACATTTACACAGATCATTAGTACCTATCGATTAAGAGCCTACTTGAACTGTAGCAAAGCAAATCATCCAAATATACGACGCAGTGGTGACCGACAAACAGACGTGAACATTTGAGTCGATAGCGATCATGAACGCTGTTGATAAAGTCGTTTATGGCCACGATAGACACAATTTCCGTTAAAAGTCACTTGAAAAACATTTTTTGCAGTAGGTGCGCTTCCCGCCTTTTCCGTGATAATGGAGGCAAAGATAAGGGACATTACACTAATTTGAGCCGTTATGAGTTGGTATACATTTTTTGCGACAATTTTTCTTATATGTGTTACAATTTAGGTAAGAGGATAATGGAAATAAAATTACGTCCAAATGGATAACTATGACCTAAGGAGAGTTGTATACCTTACTATAAATTAATCTTTAAACCTTTTAATTATTACTATAACTTAGAGCACTAAGAAATATATTTTTTAATCATTATATCTAATTGAGTGAAATTGGAGTGTAAAATTTTGTAATGAAAATTGAAATCCTAGAGGCTTCGAAGGCGTATTTAGGTCCGAAGTGCACACTAAGTAGGTGCAAATTGGAATATGAAATTGTATGAATGTGAGCAAACTTTCAAGGCAAACCTTACCTTACATTTCTGTGTACGTTTCAGAAATAAATAAATAAAACAGTTCCAAAGGATGGTCCTGACTTAAAACGTAGTGATTACATACTCTTTGGTCAACACTGAAGTCAGAGATTGATGTGGGGTATAGTTACCTTGGGTAGCAGTGATTCAAGAGTCACTTGAATCAGTAATTCAAATTCGATTATAGAATGCATTCTTTTTCAGTGCAGCAGCGCGGCGGAGGTGGGTACGTTTTTATCTTCGTGGCCAGTGTTTGCCCACCGCCGGTATCACGGGGTCAGTTATCGATTCGCGCGGCGCACACTCGTTATCGAATAGTCGATATTTCTATTTGCTCAACCACATCAATGGGCCTCGATCGAGTGTGTCTTGCGTATTTGAGCAATAGCTTGTTTGATAATGCTTTACAGTGCTTGCACTGTGATTAGTCTCGACTCTCTAGATTGCGTTTGTGATTTTTTTGTTTTATCTATTAGAGTTCTATTACGGTTAATTTACAACCCGAATGTTTGCTAGCATTTGTTTGTCTGTGTGTTAAATTATGATCATGTTACTACTTGTAATACGTATGATATCTTAATAAACGGTCTTAACACGGCAGTTATATTAATTAGTATTATGTTTCCTCTACTAAACTCGTTTTCGTTAAAGCCAAAAGCAATAAATAACTGCAATCCACCCAACCTTTATCTGAGTTAATCGACCGCAATGCGGATGGAAATCCGAAACAGGACTTACCCCTGCAACCGGAGCACTCGAGACCGCGGTCGTCCCTCCCTACACTACTATGTAATAAAATACTTACTAACCTGCGGCGATATAAAAGCCGATCGCATTAAGCTAAGGAGCCATTATTAAAAAGTATCATGTTTCGGAACGCACCGCTGGCGCGCAGCCAATCGGGCACTCCCGCCGGCTCACCGACCAATCGTCATCAACGTTTCTTTTTTTATTTTGTGCATTGAAATAATGGATTGTTCTTCATTTTGATTTATGTTGTAAACTTTTTTGTTTTTAGCCAGAGAGCGCTGTAGTTATTGGATGGATATTTCTGTAAACAACGTTTGGTCTGAACTCTCAACCGTTAAAACTAAATAAACGAGGGCAGCAGAATAAAACACAATTTTCAAATATCTGTCTAGCCTAGATATCTATATAGGGTGACTTTAAATTAGTTCTTGATACGAAAGGCTATGCATGTGCTCATGATAACAAACAACTTTCCCTAAGGAACCCATAGTCAAATCGAAAAAAAAATTTTGGACTCTTTATACTAACCTGGCTGGTCAGTTGTTCGATTTGTATGGAGGGACCACAATTTTTTTTGCGATTTGACTATGGGTTCCTTAAGGAAAGTTGTTTGTTATCATGAGCACATGCATAGCCTTTCATATCAAGAACTAATTTAAAGTCACCCTATATATACCTTTTCATGGTCCGATTTATGTAAATGAAGTCGCATAGAGTATTCATATTGCGACTTTTTAAAATTTAAAGTCTGATCAGTAACTGGAAAAATGCCTACTTATTATAAATGTACAAGTATACTACAGTTTCAATTCAAACTGGCCAAGAACGTTTCATCCTACAATAATTCCTTTAACTGAGCACCCGTGAGTTCTAGTTGACTGTTACAGTATTATCTAGTACCACGGAACTTGGTCTAAGTATACTGGAAACGTCATAACATTAATTTTCAAAATTTTTATGTATTTTACCGCATCTGCTGGATGAGGCCTTCTCACATATCTCGGGATTTTTTCTCGTATAGGTAATCAGTGAATATAACGCGTTGTTAGCATAAAACACGAACTTTAATTTTTGATACTAATTTCGTGCGACGGCGAGGAGTGAGCGGAAGCGAGTGACGATGGAGTAAGGGATTATTGAAATGACAAAACTCAAGATTTTGATGGGGATCGATTGTCTTGAATTAATAGAGCCGAAAAACAAAAAATAATAATAATTAGAAACCACAAAAATTAAAAGCTCTAGTAGCTAGCGCCAAAACCACTGGCCGGGTTTGGATAAAATTTGGGCTGGGGCAATATTTACTGACATCTCGAGGTATTGTTTCTTTTCCTAATACATTTTTTATGTGTGTAGTGTAGTGTAGTCAAAAAAATTATAATCCCTTTTCTCAAAAATGGCTCTAACGATTGTAATGAAACTTTGTTATACGTTACTATACGGCTAGATTTAACTGTTGATTTTAATTAATATAAGTATTATTAATTGTTCGCAATATAAGACTTTTGCATGAAATTAATGAATTTTATTTTATTTTTAGATATTTTTATTAGTCCGAAAAACTATCTCATACAAATCCAGATTTATGTAATGTTTTCTCAAGCTTGATTTCAAAAAAGTAATAAATACATTGTAGACATAAATATAAGTAATCCGATAACAAAAATAAAATTATTTTAAAATCAGTTGATTGGTTTTAAAAATGTGTAAAACCATATTTGTTGTACAAACTAATTACAGGATGTGTTCTTTTGCCTACAAAAGACATCAACGAGAGCGCCAAGCGTTTGTAAACTTAGCAGATTTAATGTTTCAGTTTTCTTTGAACGAAAATACGTTATTTTGATGCATTATGTTAGTATTTTGAGTACGTGTATCGAGATTATTGTTAATTGTATTGTCATTGTAATGTAATTAAACATTGTAATAGAATAAATTGAAATTAATTAGGCAAGACAGGTGATGAGAAATCTTAAATAATAGTGCTGGAACTTATGTTAAACGTCAACAAAGCCGAAGCCTTTAGTTGCTTTTACCAAATCGCAGTACACTAAAGAATCTAATGTTAACTTACATATCAAAGCTTGATTATTTGGTTAAATTGAGGAAAATCTGCGAGTTTCATTTAAAAATATGCTTTCTCGTTAGCGTTTAGAAAATACATTGGAATAACTGTTAAATTGAGTTCATCTACTTGGGTTAGTATGCATACTTCCCCTTTCCCCAGTGTCTATAAAAATTATAAAGCACTTTTCTCACCTTTTACCAAAATTATTATACAGGCCATATCGTGTTTCTAAAATCTCTATATCCGTGTGCCGTGGCTTGGGCAGCACGCATGCGCCTCCGAACAGTCAATACGACTGACGCTCGCCGGCTGAAATACAGCCTGCGGACGACCGCCACAAGCGAAAATATACCTTTCCACCAATACATAACCGAGTTTTGTAACCAGCTATAAACACAAAGAAATCTTCTTTTTCTTCCTATCCAGTTATGTAAAACATGCAGATTTATATAAGGTCTAATAAACGCAGCTGTTTTTTTAAAAAAAACGGGGCTTTTACTCCTGTAACTAAACAACATTTGTCCAGGGACGCAAAGTATTTGTAAAAAAAATACCTTTGTCTTTCAACTTAGTATAGGAAGTCAAAAGTTTCTTTTTCGTGAAGTGATCATATTTTTCTTTGAAATTCTTGTTTTATGTAGTAGTTTTGTAAGTTTTTTAAGGGTTAGGATTTTCATAATGTACTTGATTGTTAAAACTTTCTAGCCCATATGATACTTCCGTGAGATTCAATAATTTAGTCAGATCATACTGACATAATTATCAGTTAACAACTTAGCTACATACATATTTTTAGCTAAAAATAATATAAATATAATTAACTATATCCAATCTGTTTTTAATGAAGAATGTGAATTTATATTCGGGTGAAATGTGATAACGTTAGTTCTAACACTTTTTCAATAAACGACAAAAAATGTGGACCTCACATAAATTGACATTCCGATAATAATCGATTTGGCATACGATTGGGCACCACTGAAAATCAGCGCTGTAGCACTGGTCACAGCATATGCTGAGTCGGACTCCATTTTTCTGCCACCACACCACTCCAACGATTATTGCTAAATTTATAGTTTTTTTTGTTTTCTTTCTTTATTGTTTCTTAACTTTTTTTAATATGGTGTCGAAAATAAATGTTGTCTATTGTCTGTTTGTTCGATTAGTTTGTTTGTATGAGTTTTTTTGTCGTTTATTTAGAAAGTGGTAAAACAAAAGATGACAACTGATCTCAATATAACCTGGAAATGTTCACAGCCGCCGCCGCCGTTAAAAAGTCATATTTTATACTTCAGTATTTAGTTTTTTGACCAGCTTACATATGAAAATCTTATAATATTAAGCTGTTAACCTCATTTTACTAATTAAACAAGTATTTTACAAAATTTTTACGGAAAACTACGAAAAGGTAAGTTCAATTTATAAACTTAAAATGAAATACAATTTCCAATTGTCACAGCCATTCTGTTCTGAGAAAAGTGTTTTTAAAACAATTAAATCTTTTTGGTCCTTTCTACAGACGTCGCAAAGTTAACAAGGCTTGTTGGCTCATTATTGTTTAAGACCGTCCGATCTCAGATTTAATATTAGCCCCGGTTCGGCACTATTTGCCTTTAGCGACGGAGATATTTCCAGTGCTCAAACAATTATTAACAGATCTTTTTTTATGCGACGATAAAAGTCTGGGCTATTATTACTTAGGGCTAGGCTGGCTTGTCAACTCTATCGCTTCTTACGTTTTTTTTAATATTTAGTTTAAACATTTTATAAACATCTGGTCATTTACTAAGGTCTAAATATAAAAACCAAATCCATCATCACCATCAGGGGCAATCCATAAATTACGTCACACGTATTTCATGATTTTTTGACACAGATGGTCACATTTGTGGGACCACCACCTCCCTGGTGGGACGTCACATATTTTGCAATTTTTCGCTCAGAATTGAATAAATGAAAACAGAAATCCTAAAATTTTATATATTTTAATATTTATTATATGACGTCACAACGTTTATGACTTCCCCCCACCCTCTTGTCACATAATGTCACACTTCGTTGTCCCTCCCCCTTAACGTGTGACGTAATTTATGGATTTTTTTATGGTCCCTCATCGTCATCATCATCATCAGCCAAAAGATGTTGGACAAAGGCCTCCCCCAAGGATTTCCATACCAACCCGTCCTGCGTTGTCCGCATGGCATGGCAGTGGCATCCCCTAACCTTCACCAGGTCATCGGTCTACCGAGTGGGAGGGCTGCCTACGCAACGTGTTTAGCTCTTGGCATTATCTCACCTGATAGTAATGTGATGTGAATAACCTTACCATTTGGGTTAAAAATTAAAAACCCGAATGCATATTTATCCTATTTCTATATGGAGATCAAAACAAATATAACGAAACCTAGCACTACAAAATTCATAACAATGAAACGATGTATGTATGTATGGTATACATACATACATACAACTGGAAAAGATGGGTTACTCCCTGAGGGCCCCGATCCCTGAGGCACCCGTCCCGGAGGACCCCGAATACGATTAACTAGATTATATTTGAAGTTCACCATCCGATTCTGCAGTGGGTGAAAAAGGTCTAATTTGACAATAAAGAAAAGAACACCGCCGAAATGCGAGTCAGGTTCATAAGAACTTCCCCAAAAATTGTAATTTATAACGTTTCCCTGTATTTTTTTAACCAACTTCAGAAAAAGGAGGAGGTTCTCAATTCATCGGAATCTTTTTATTTTATTTTTTTATGTATGTTCTCCGATTACTCGAAGACGCCTGAACCGATTTGGAAAATTCTTTTTTTGTTTAAAAGGGTATAATTCACAGGTGGTCTCATATTAATTTTATCGAAATCGATTCAGCGAGCGAGTCAGGTTCATAAGAACTTCCCCAAAAATTGTAATTTATAACGTTTCCCTGTATTTTTTTAACAGACTTCAAAAAAGAAGGAGGTTCTCAATTCGTCGGAATCTTTTTTTTTATTTTTTTATGTATGTTCACCGATTACTCGAAGACGCCTGAACCGATTTGTAAAATTCTTTTTTTGTTTAAAAGGGTATACTTCACAGGTGGTCTCATATAAATTTTATCGAAATCGATTCAGCGGTTTTTGAGAAAATCAACAAAAACATAGCAAAATTGGAGTTGTTGCGATTGAAGTCGGTTGTTTTTAACATATTCAGCGTGGTCAATTATTAGTATATTGAATTGAATTGAATTGAATTTTTTTCTTAAATACGTTATACTTCACCTTTGAGATGAGATTAGACCATAATTATGTTTTTTCTTCAAAATGAAAACCCAGTTTTAGAATATTGCCGAGGCGACCTTTTAAGTAGGAAATTACATTACCTTTTTTATTATTAAAGACGGTAGAAGGCTGATGGAAGATGGTTATCGCCGCCTATAGGCATTTACAACACCATTTGCAGAACCTTCAAATACCTTTTCAATCCCTTCTTGACAACCTATCCGTTGAATGTAGCTGGAAAACTACCTTTAAAATATCTATTTGTAGTCTGTACCAATCTTCACTAAAGCCAACTTAACAAAGCCTGAATAGGTATAATAAGTGGAATATTTTTGTCACAAAATACACCGGAAGGTGAGCGGCGCAGTTTGTCTTCACGTAATAAGATCAAACAGTCGTTAGCGACGGCCCGCAGTCGGCGGACTTTTCATAAGTTCAATTGAACGGAAAAAATCGGCCCGGACTAATCACGACACGGTTCGGACGGTGGTATGTGCAATAGAGCCAGGAAAGTTCAGTGGAAATAAAAGTCTTATCAGATTCTAATTCGTATTTCAAAATAGCTTTCAAAGGTATAATATACATATTTATGTAGTGTTTACTTTTAAATTATCCATGCTCTTTTGTTTCTTAAGGCGCACCAGCGACCCCAAGCCGACTAGTAGTCGAAGTGGTCAAATCAAATTGGGTACTATCCAACACATATAGAGATTACAGTAGACTGCTTTGTGTGGCCAAGTAGTTTTCGAAGATTATTAAAGGAAATTCATCATAAAAAAATAAATAAGTTGTGATCAGACTGACATTCTGTTACTCTTTGATGCGCTATAGCATAATATTTACATAGTTTTTAATCATGAGCCCTTTAAAGAATAAACCTACCAAAAAACTTTTCGTAAAGTTACTCACTGATATTTTTTTTGCGTAGCACATTTTTGCATAATCTCGTTCAGCTAACAATTAGGGCTGAGTTTAAAAAATCGTTGTATAAGTTAAGAATGGCCGGAGATCGGTAATTCGCGCGAATTTTCTTTTTAATTCCCAGGGTCTGCCTAATGGAGTACCTGTCATGTTTATTCAAACTTCTTGATTTGATAGCTGTTGAAAGTTAAAATATATCCGGCTTTTTGACTGACGAGCAAAAATAAGGGATCGGCGTTTTAAATAAATTAAATGAAATGTCTGCCTATGCGTAACTATACAAAATAGGTACTTAAAATAATTAAAAAATATTAAAATTCTAACCACGTATAAAATAAATCAATTTGTGTCACAACAACGATATTACGATTTATTTATTTCTGACTAAACTTTTCTATTTGTTATGTAAGTTACTTAATTTCAATTTAGAAAATAAATGATTTTTTTAATAGACAGTCACACCAGTTAACTTCTGTAGTTACCTACTATTTATTGCCCGTTATGAAAATCTAATTCATTCGTTTTCATTTGTTTCTCCAATCTACACAAAAATTTTTTAGAACAATTTGTATAGAAAAGTCTCATAAGTATAATCTTTTGTTTATATTATATCTATTTATTTTCCCATTATCAAATAAATCTCTCTTTGTTGTTTCTTTTTCCTTACCTATATTGTTTTATTTTTTTAAATAGATATATATTTAGTATGCCTTTTTAGGCAGGTTATGTGGTACTCTTTTATTTTATGGCCACCAATATTCTAATTCTGAAAAAAAGATTATCTTATGACATGAAGGTGAGAGTTTGCAGAAGATCGACCTTACATCGACGTAGCCCTTGCTGGCTGCGCTGGCGCAAGCTGTTATCAGTTCTCATTAGATAAGCGGCGCGACATCCCGGAACCACTTGGCAAACAGCCTTATCGCGTTGGGACCTGCGAGCACGCTGGGAGAACGTGACCACTGGGATAGTAGGATTCTAACCAGATTTTTTTACCTTAGAAGTAAACGTTCGATTCCTTAGAGAAGTATAAGGAAAATTCTAGGAACTAGCTATAAATACCTAAAATTTCATAAAATGTGGGAATATCACGTTAGTTCTTACAAGTTTTTTTTTAAATTACAATAAGCAATAAAGAGCCAGATTTTACACTGAATGAATTCTTGGCCATGTAAAGCTATAATCTGAACAAAGTAGCGAAAGATACTTGAATGTTACCTAGATACAAAATGGGGCGTACTGCGTCCTTTTGGGTTTTCTGTTTGAGAGTTAAAAATGGGTTTTTTGGAACGCAGTACCTACACCTACAAGTACTTAAATACATAAATTTTCCTTGTATAGTCTGCAGCAAATAAACTACGAAACTATCTGTTTATCGTCATTGGTTTTAGTTAGTTATATCCACTTGTTTATACGTATATTGCTTTCATACCTATAACAAAGCCTACTTTATTTAACCTGTAACAAAATATCCCAACAGTGGCTGCTTCTATATATTATATATGTACTGAACAATTTATGCTCGACAATATTAATTAACACGTTCACAGTCCACGACTCCAAATGAAGTCGTAGGCTTGGCTTCAACCAATAAGTCCACGCATATACCCATGGAGTCGCAAAACATATGCGTCTTGCGACTCCGCCTGGAGTCGTGGACTGTGAACGTGTTAAAAGAAAGAATCTGACTTGCCACACAATAATTTGATGTTTTTGTGCTAATACTTTCAAATGGAAGGTATAAGTTTGGCGGAAAGAGTCATAAACGAAGAAGTTTTAGATAGAGTGAAGGAAAATAGAAACATCATAGAAACGATTGAGAACAGAAGAATAAATACGACTGGACATTTGTTACGACACGTCATGGTAGGAAAGATATAGTTAAAGAAAAGAGATAGAGGAAGTATGAGAATTAGTTGCGTACATCGATCGATCAAGTGAAGGCAACGTCTTGTTGATCCAGGAAGTGAAGGATTTAGCGAGGAGTAGGAGAGAATGGGATTGCTTCATTGACTAAAAGAAGAAGATACAATAATTGCCAAGAGTCAAATTTCTTCCTTTTTCTAGCAAAGTCCTAGAACAGAAATTGTTCAGCATGGCGAGAGGAGATTCAGTTAACGGGTCTTCTTGGATACACTCTTCATACTTACCATGCCATAACCATACCTACAAAGCATGGTATGTCGAAACTCGAACGATGTTGTGGAGCCGGCGGCGGCGCGGGGCCGCAGTGTTCCGCGCCATTGCAGCCGCCATCTTCCCTTCAGGCACCGTATGCAAAACAAGCTGGTTTTCGAGATTTCAAAAACAAGACTTAATTTTACTCATGGCTGTTTGTTACTCTATTACGCAATAATAGCTGAAGCGATTTCGATTAAATTTGGCATCATACAGGTTGAGAATTAACATTTTATAGAGTTTAGTGTACCTATCAAAAATCTTGGATTTTGTATTTAGTTTCCTAGCAAGACACATTGGAAATTGTATGCAGACAATTCTATGGCCACGCAGTTCCTCATAGGTATAAATGCGTTCCAGAACATTCTCTTAAGAGTAATTTTTGCCCTGACAGCAGAATAGCCTATTGTAATTAGTTTAAGCGTAAATGGCACAGATACTGTAAATAAAAGCAATTGTCAGGTAAATCTTACCTTGATTCTGAAACGGGACCTAAGTATTAATTTTTTACACGCTACAACGCCCGGAGCCGTTCCGAAAACGTGTGCTTCTGAAAAGGGGCTTTGGAGGAAGAAAGATCGATATGTGAAATGATATGACCTAGGTATTCACATAAATATTGTTACTATTTACCAAACAATGACAATTACATTTCTAAAGAATGACATATATATATATATATATATATATATATATATATATATATATATACAGAGTGTAAGGGACAGGTTTTCGGAAACCTGTCCCTTACACCCTGTATATATCAAACGACGTGGACTACAGCTTTCTAGAATTGTTTCAACGGTACAAATATAAATAAAAAAGGAACCCCTAATACCTATAAGATAAAATGTATACAAAATCAGGAATGTTGCGGATGCAGATTTTTAAAAATCCGCGGATGCAAATGCGGATGCGGATATTTAAAGGCTTATATCCGCGGATGCGGATCTCACGATTTTTTAAATAAAATGTGTATGGGTGTGCATAGATAAATTAAAAACTGGCCAAGTGAGACTTTTTTTGCTCGATCTGAATAATGGCAGCAGGTAGACGCTTGAAATGCTCACAGAGTTTGTGTTGCTATAGTCGCAAAATATAATAAAATAAAATTATATTTAAAAATTAAAGGAGGTCCCCATACAAGAGACTTGTTAATGAAGTTTCTTGTACGATAGTACGGAACCATTCATATGCGAATCTGACTCGCACTTGGCCGGTTTTTTGTAATTAATTCTTATAAAATGCACAAAATTAAATTCTTTAAACGAAATATTAAAATTATTAGCTATACTGCCCTAGATCCGCATCCGCATGAAAATCCGCATTAAATATTGCGGATGCGAATGCAGACGCGGATGTCAAAATCGATGCGGAAGTTCCGCATTTTCGGATGCGGGTGCGGATATTCCCAACATCCCTGATGTAAATCTAGTCGTGCGTCATATTTTAATCAGTGCTTCTATTCCTGATTCTGATCAACTTTCCTCAAACAACCCAAAGACAAATTAAAAAAAAGATTTGGACTCTTCATATTAATTGGCCGCTCGGCTGATCGATTTGTATGAAGAGTAGGGGAAAGTTAATCAGAATGTGGAGTAGAAGCACTGATTAAAAGACGCACGACTAGATTTACAGCCTGTATAGGTACACTACTTAGTACTTAAGGTTTTATATCCTTAATATTTCAAATGCAAGCGGAAGTGAATTGTACAGCCTTCCTAGTTCTTTATCACCATATTCCTACACAAATTAAAATATTCATGATACTTTCGATACATCACGGCGGTAGCTACTAAGTCAGTATCATCCAAATAAAATCAAATACCTATTGTTTTGCTATCTCTACAACAGCTATCGGGCCATATTCTCGTATTTTCGAAATCGTCCGCAAGTGACTTCGAGTTTTTTTTTCTCAGTTGATCAAACAAGTCGGCACATCGCGTCGCGCTTCAAGGAAACTCGCATCGGTCCGACAGGCACGCATGTTTGCCTTCACAGTTCTGTTCAATGGAATTTAGTAGAAAACTAGGCACTGCTACATGATCAAATGAAAAAATAGGGTTATATAATTGTATGTATTTATGTTATCATACCTACATTAATGCTTTTAAGTAACACGCAGTACTAAAATTAGGGTTTGGAAGTATGCGTTGTTAGTTATGCAGTAGAGTTCTTGCAGAGCTTATCCTATCGGGTCAGTTAGGAGGAACTTCTCTCCCTCCTTAGCCATCCTGTCCACGTCTAGCAGTAGAGTATCATATATAAATTGCATTCTGAAAAAAAAAACGCAATTTAGTAGGTGCTAGTGCTGGCAAGGTGGAAGGGTGCAAATATTGTATCGGGTACTATTCGGGGTGGTATTTTTTACCCGACTGCACGAGAGCAAAGACGGGATTATGTTTTTAACTAATCAGTTATACTATTTTTTAATTTTTTGTGTAATTTTATTAACTTATTTTAATTTACCTGTTTTGAAACACCGCATTAACTAGGTATATTCATGGAATCCAATGGTAAGTGATTATAATCAATCTAAGGTACTTACTAAGGTGTAATCCGTTCTAATCTTAAGTGCGACCAATCAGTCGGAACCTAGACAGATAAGTGGAGAGGTTAGCTGCTTGAGCACCTCAATGGCCGATAGTGGGTTCGACGCCCGATTAGGGCAATGCAACGGTTATCGCTGACAATGAAAGCTCTGCTTGTTATATCAAAATGATAGTGATTTCTTAGGAAGTCACAATTCAAAACCTTTCAGTAGTTAAATTACTACAGTCACAGTACAGTCACCGATGTTTATTCTGCTGAAGTTTCATTTCAAGGAAACTAGACTCTAAAGAACATACCTTCACTTCACGTACTGCTCAAACTTCCAATTATACTTTACACTGTAAAACTTATATTATTAATTACTCTGGGGAAACTAATTTGCGAAATGGAGTCGAACGAGCGTTTACTTTTATTAATTTTAGTTTTTCTACGTATTATCAAATACAACTTGATTGGTCAGTCTATTTAGTATTGAGTCTATTTTTTATTCAGTATGATTTCTTTGGAAAAAAATGCCTAGGTTCATGAGTAGTATCTTTACAATCTATAAGTAGCAGTACCGTAATCACACATATACTCGTAGGTAGACGTAAAATGTTTTTGCTTATAATCGAATATGTGCCATCTAACTATGCTTGTTAATACTACAATGGCCCTCAATATTGAACACATTGACACACACACAGCATGGGTAGCTTACACAGATATACTTATTTAGAAACCTTTGTATATAAATCCTTTTACAGATGAATAAATTATTATTATATTATATATATTATTATTATTTAGTTTTGTATATTTTAACCCCTTAGCATTATCTTACCTGATGGGAAGTGATAATGATGCCGAAAGAACCCACCACCTCCTGATATAGAACGAGCAGACCAGCCACTGGGTCAAGGAGTCAGTTAAAACTACCGCTGTGTATGGGAATTTCAAAAATCCCGCGCGCTGTCGCATTATATTTACGTCACCGTAAGATCAGGTAAACCGTTATTTCATGAATTTCTGCAAAACTCAACCGAAGCCCTCCTACAAATACACCACAATACTCGTAGCTTTTGACAACTCCACTGCGCTTCGTGTGACCGCATCTTCATCAGTTCCGCCAGCCACATCCGACCTACTTACAATCTGGACAAAGACGATTGATGGCGTTGCTGTCGCCGGACACGGCGAAGAGTTCTCTACATAATATAAAAAACGAAATTCCGGAAATTAACGCAACCATTGCTTTATTGTATTACGCGATATTATAGAAGGCAAACTGTAATTTCATGGCGTTCTTATGAAATGAGTATACCCGACCGTGGGCGATGTTTTCCGTGATTTAAGTGATATGTCGGATTGAATTTTTTTTTTCTTTACACGTTTTTTTCAGGAAATAGCTGATTATGCAATCTTACGCTGACATCTTTATAGAAAAGTGGGTGCAGTACTGGGCTAACCGGTGCAGGCGCTAGCAGCAGGCGATAAATGGCCGCTATTATGACATCGATCGTTGTCGTATTGTAATAAATACCTGAAAAAATATAAATCACTTTGTCCAGATTTAAGGAAAAAGAAATCAACAGAATTACTGTATAGATTTTATAACAAACTCAGTTAGAGACGGATATCAAACAGAACTGAACCCAATTTAATTATAATAAAAAAGCAGAATTTTGACAACTAGTTACGATTATAAAAAGATGAGCTGTCACTCGAGAAACTGAACAACTTTTGCTCTTTTTTTTACTCTCAATTGATAAGCCCTTGGCATCATCTCACCTGATGGTAGTGATGATGATGCTCTTCTACTTTGCTAAAATCGCAAAAAAAACTTAATGAGGGGAAAATTGCCACACACTTTTTGTTGCAGGCATATACCTAATTACAGCTTCCTAACTATACGAATCGACATGCATTATTACATAGCTACGCTAACAAAGAAACTTGTTACGGAAAATCCATATACTCTGCGGCCTTTTTTCATAAGAGGGCAGTATATTTTTGATCTTTTTTATCTTTTTTGCCTTTGTGTACTGTTTCTCTTTTCCTGTTTTATGTTGTGCAATAAAGCGTTTTCATTCATTCACAGTAATCAAAAATAATCGTAATTTTGGGGGCCGTTTGGCCGTAGGTCTGGTAACCTCCGCCTGAAAGTTAGTAGGCGGTGTCTCGACTCGAGAATCACCCTCTTTCGCTATGAAACCGAGACATAGGGAATATTAGATGGCTCCATTCTCCATAATCTGGCGTAGAGACCGGCCGCAATTAGCGTCGGACCACGACGGAGAAACGCCCAGTGTGGGGCCAGATTAGGGCCCCGGGAGCCCTTTTGTGGCCAATGGCTTTGAAAAACATCACTGAAATGTTGCTAAAGTTAGTGCTTTATTTTTCATAATGCAGGCTTAATGTAATCCGTTTGATGGTTTTTGTTTTAGTTAAGCAAAGAGTACGTTAAGCAAAGGAATAGGGAAAAAGACACTTAGTCATTCGAGTTACTTTTTATCAAATGTCAAAAACTACATCGTATTTAACAAATACAAATGTTTTACGGCATAATTTAATATACGTGGAGTGTAAAAAGAATTACTATCGGAAACTTAAAGGTAGATTCCATTCATTAAACTGAACAACTTTTCTCAATGAATTCACACCGGATTCTCAAAAAAAAAAAAAAACTATAATATACAGGCTTAATGTCTAAGCATCCCTAGGAATAGGAAGACACCAGGAAAAATATTGAAAAGATCCGCTCTTGAAATATTTTTTTCAGATTCTCATACTAAATCTCAACGGTGAATCAAGCATTTGTGTGAAAAACTGAAAAAATGGAAGAGCGGATTTTTCCAATCATTTTCCTGGATTCTATACTTGATTCTGAGTAACCCCTTAAAATTTCAAACGCACTTTTTTTAACACCTGTAGGTATAATAAAATAGTTATTTCTATGAATTTCAATTTATTTTTATTTTACTGTTTATTTGAATGCAATCATCTGTTCAAATATGTAAGCCAGTGAATGATAGGATTAATCTGGCTTTCTATACTGAATAAAAAAAGACCGGACATTTGGCGAGATTTGGCCATTAAATGAACTTAAGTGCATTTTTAAATGACGGCTAGTGACTTTCCTAACTCAACCTAAATAAGGCTTCATCGACTCTAAGTCGGCTCGGTAGCGCCGGTGGTAATATAGTCAATCTTCGCAGCATTGTTATTAATAACAACAACAACGCACATTGGGGGCACGTGAGTACGCCTTCTACATAATGATACTGAATGGCAGCAGGTGGACGGCCGTTAGTTTGGTATAATATCTGAAACATAATAAGTATAATAACCATCAGGAATTACGCTTCTATAATCCTCACCACAGATTCTCATGAGATGCTTGGTCTCAGGAAGTGTTGGTTCGTAGTAAAACCGAGTTATTATGTGCTCGACTTCGCGCCAATGTGCTAACGACGACAATATGGTTCGAGAGGCTTCTTGGAATGGTTAGAGCATTCCTATTGCGTGGAAAATAATGTAGCTACGTGAGATGAACGTGAATATACATAATATTTTGGTTTATAGTTTAGTCAAATGTATACATCATGAAAACATATTAAATCCGCAAAACTTAGTTGGAATTTGACAGAACGGCGTATAAGTATAACCTTAGGGAATTCTTCACAATCATGAGTTAAAATACTAAACCTTAGTTACATGCTTATTACTTATTATACCAGCCTAAGAGATTAAATTACTATTGCGTTTTATTTAGAATAGCTACCAGCAATGCCTTAAATGACTTCAGTCAGTCAAGTGGGGAGAGATAAAAGATACAAATAAAAGCTCAATAAGTAAGAATAAAATGAATAAATAAGAAAATGCCTCCGTTTTTGCTTTAATTTGATTGCAGGGTAAATGCTAACTAATGTGAATTTAAATCCTAGTAGACAGCATCGAAGGCCTGCCCTCTTTGGTAAATAAGCAAATACTCCACGTAATAATAGACTACATTTTAACCATTTGAGCGCCAAAGACGCGTATGGTCGTCCTATTATGGATTGTTCTGCTGCGCCAAGTAAAAATGTTATTAGCCCAAAAGTCCTAAGATGTATATACCGAATAATATGAATATAGTCCTATCAGATTGCATTTGAACAAACTAAAACTGAGTAATCCAATACACTAGAACTGCACGAGACTGTCCAGCCAATATCTGGCCAAAGTCAATATTTATGGAGCCGAGACAACGACAGCGAGAACGACGCGGTTTTTGAGAATTTCGTATGGCGATGTGATTGTTTGTTCGCTCGGACGGACACTCGGACCATTGGACGGACGTCATGTAATCTCTGTCTTTGGATGGTGCCGCGGGGATAACGCGGAGAGGGTTATTACCTAGACACAGGTGAGTATATAGGTTGATCGAAGCACTCAAGCAAAAACTTTGCAAACGGCCGTGCTTTCTCGAGATTGTTTCTACGCTTTACATTTGCTTCCAAACACACTTTTCGTATTCCTGTTGATAGTTATGAAAAGGGCAAATTTTATTAGTTGCGTTAGGGATTAGGGTGTAATGAATCCGTTCCCATAGGTGTCCTATCCAACAGTTATATTGGATTCTTACAGTCGAGTCGTACGGATTTATATAAGATCTTCGTGCCGCGAACGAATTTCACATGGAAACCAATTGTCTTTGGTTTTCCAATCTCTTGACACCTGGTTACTTTAGAAGTCATACAGGGGGGTGAGCTAGCCTTCAGAAAGCGGCAGGGAGTGTCCATACTGTAGGTATAATGTCCTTTTACTGTGATTTAAACTATAAATTATACCGTTTCGTTCTCATGGAAGTGACTTGTAAAACTGTCTTTATGAGAATACATTTTCTATAAACCTATGTAATTTGTTTGTTATTTGTTCAAACAGAATACGAACAAGACCCGCGATATCCAAGAAAAGCGTTGCCACTTGAGCTAAATATGTAAAGTACCTAAGTAGTTAAGTTCCTCGTGACGTGCTAATCTTGTCGAAGTAATGAGCTGCTAATCGAACACAAAGCGAGAGCCGAAGTGGGAGTCTTGCCTCGGTTACTGGCAGAGGGCGCTCGTGTGGATGTAGTTAAGAATCTTCTATAGTCTATTCAGCGAAACGAGCTAGTACCGACAAATTATACTTTTCTGCCATTGGCCGGAGTAACGACGCTAGGGCTGTATTCACAGTACGCAACTTTTTAGTCTGTTCGTGCGACTCGTGCTGTTCAGACCTCTCCACCCGCTCCAATTGTCGAAATGGCAAAGGCCAAAAATAAAACTGTACTGACAGAAGGAAATGTAAAAATTGTTTCATCCTAAAATGAATGAAATGGATAGGAATATAGATGTCATGACAAAAAAAATTATAATAAATGTAGGAAGCGACAGTAGTAGCAGCGATACATTGTGGGATAGCGAAAGTATTTTATTTTATTTTAATATAATAAGTTGTTCTTATTTTAGTTTATTTTCTGGGCAAAGTTTAATAATTTTAACTAAATAAAAAATATTATTTATTCAAAATATCTACTTTATTTTCTCCTTTAAATGTATAATTATAAGTACGAATATCAAATAGTTATTGGCATTTTTAGTAATAAAAAACAAAAACATTTCTATAAAAATTTCAAAATTAAGGTTCAGTCAGAATTTAAAAGAAGCGCTTGGTATGTAAACGCGTCTTTAGTTTCTTAGCAAAAGTTGACGCCTCCTTTCTCGTGTGACGCACTCTTCCATCCTTGTCTTTTGTAAGCGATTGTGTGATAGAGAAAGTTCACCACTAGCTCGTTTCCCTGAATAGACTATAGATCGTTTTAGGTATGTGTGGCTTTACAAGGCAATCAACGAGACGGAAATGATTTATTTAAAAATGACCCTTAAAATAAAATCAGGGTTTTCATGCATTTTATTATTACTTGAAAGCCCCGGAGTTCATGCAGCGGTTTCTACACATGTTCTACACTGCAAGTTTAAAGAGTATCCAACCTCGTGGCGGTCATCCATCCGGGCCCCACTATAAGAAAATAAAATTTGACGGCCAATGTTGAAACATGTTGCAATCGACGGAGAATAAAAATACAAAACGAAAATATTATTTGATAAATCGTCGAAAGTCATATACTTTCGGAGATAATGAGGTTTGAAAATTTTAAAAAATTTTTTTGTTAAATCGAAAAAATGCATACTTAGTCTTCATTTTCTTTACACGGTTCGCTAAATAGTACATATTTACACAGTTTAATAAAATGTTTATTAACGGTGGCGGCGTAGCATGGGTTGGAACCCGGGGGGTTATCTATTGTCCACCCCCCCCCCCCCTTCCGTTGAACTCCTAACTCAAAATAAAATATTCTACGTTTTACTACACATGTTTACGAAACTTTATACTACAACCTCCATTGGAGGATCACCATTTGATTGGAGAGACCTTAATAAAATAATTATTGATGCAGTCATCACCTAAATTGCCGATGCCGGACAAAAACTCCGAAATCCCCGAACATAGGAGTGAAATTTGATTTTATTCCCGGACATCGTAGGTGTTTTCAAGCGGGTGCATCTGCATATAATGTATCTTTTTTTTAGTTACGGGAATTGCTAACTAAGCAAGGCTCACATGAATGTCAATTCTTTATGCGAGTAAACAAGCGCGAACGAAGCGAGCGCGAAATTTTTTAGGGTTTTTTACTTTCGAGCGACTGAGGAGCGAGCGTTACCGAGCGACGAAGGAAGGAGTAAGGAAAGTATTGTCATGGAAAAAAAAATCGAACTTGAGATTTTGATGGGAATCGATTATCTTGCATGTATAGAACAACAAAAAAATAAAGAAATGTATGTGTGTGTGTGTGTGTCCGTCCCGGTCTCTATCTCCAAGACCACTGGACGGATTTGGACGAAATTTGGGTTAGGGCAATACTTTGTTAATATCTCCAGCCGTTTTTTTGTTTTATTAATAATGCCATTATTTAGGGTTGCCACCATAGTAAAAAAATACTTTTATTTTTTTTCTCAAAAATGGCTCTAACGATTTTGATGAAACTTCGTACAGTTCTTTGTTTTTATATAGCCTACGATAGTAAGTAGTTGGTTACTTCAGGAAAAATCGAATTATAGGACTTCCCATACAAACCGAAGTTCTTTGTTACTTTTCCTCAAAAATGACTGTTACTATTTCAATGAAACTTTGTATGTTTCTACAACTTTATACTTCCTTATATACTAGGTAATTCATTATTCCAGGCATTATCGAAAAAAGGTACCTCCCATACAAAACAACATTGTTAATTTGTGAAGTCTACCACTTGCTACTAATAATTATGAGTGCTTATTGCTGATTTAAGTTGAACGATATCAATATAGTATATGCCAGATAAAATTTATGGGATTCGCTAGAAAGTATGCACAGCGTGACTGTACAATTTATTTATTCGTATAGTGTAAAACACAAATATTGAAAATGAAAGGATTTTTATATTTTTTGACTTTTTATTGTGACGTGCGTGTTTTACACAGTAGATTATAGATTGGAATGGCGGTGTGGCCAGCACAAAACTTATGTTTCTAACATATAGTAACTGAATACGATGTTTTTTCACGCTAGGGGCACCTAGGGGGTTGCCGTGCACCCCTTTACCTGCGCTTATGTACAAACAAACATAAAAACCTAGTTATTCACCGCTTGTGTATTTAAAATTTATTAATTTTTTAAATTAAATTTTTTAAATTTATTAAATTAATTAATTATCTGTATAATGACTTATTGTAATTATGGGTATCTGGCCTGAAATAAAGATATTATTATTATTATTAATAATTATTATTATTAAAATCAACCCTTAGCTTTTTTGCAAAATGAGCTGAAATCTCTCAGGGTTCGACCTGATAGGTTCTAGTCGGAACTACGATTAAGTGTGCCTCTTACGATTCAGAAATCCCTTCTAATCACAGAGTTAATCACAGAGATAATGTATGACATGTTAAATATATATTTTTTACAATTGCTCTCCGCGTGGCACCCCCTTGAAGGTACCCGGGGCGGACCGCCCCTCCACCCCACCCGTTACGCCGCCACTGTGGGTACCCTCCACCAATCCGGACTTGACCCCCTTATGTAGAGAATGGACTAACCTTCCCGAGCTATGCGAAGAAACCCGTGCCACAGGACTGCAGTGGGGACACTATGGGTTCTCAACGATTTAATCGTTTTCAGAAATTTTTAAAAAATCACTGAAAAATGGCTGATTTTACCCCAATACACAGAAGATGGTATATTACGTTATAACGCTATTTAATAATGTGTCATTGTATACTAAATCTATAATTTTAAGTTGATCACCGTAGGTTACAAGTAGGTAAGGTAATCAGTTAAATGGCGAAAATGCGTTCCCAAGATTTAAATAGCGATAGAGCAACATTTCATTTCATATATTGTAATTAAAAAATTAGATTTAGTACACCTTAAAAAAACCTAACAAATGCAGGCAGTATGCAGTTTAAAATGGCAAATAATTAATCGCCCATAAAAATACTGAATTGCACAGCAAAATCATCTTATTCACCATCTATAGGTTAGGTTAGATTTTAAATTTAGTTAATTTCATGTGCAATTTATATTTTTCTGATGCGCGATTAAATACTGTCTGTTAAATCTAGCCTAGTACACTTGTAATGCATAACATTGATATAAAATGTTTCAGAACCGGGCCATTAAAGCAGGATCGAACCCACGACTCTTGGATCAGTAGTCAGGATCACTAACCACTGCGCCACTGAGTCAGTCAAAACGTAGTTTGACATAATTATGACATTAATTATATATACTAATTATGAATTTGTGATGTGTATTAAATAAATCTAATCCAATGAATCCAGCTATATAAACAATACTAACATTTTATGAATGCAGTTATGACGTCATAACTTAATAAAGTCATTCCCATATAAATTGCGACATTTTTATATATTTAACATAGCATACCTATGTTATAAAAATTCAAGTGAGTATGTTTTCTATGATTTCAGTAAAAATCCATATTTTTTCATTTACGTTTAACGCAGTCATTTCCCCTGTAATTTTGACTTCTTGAGACACCGTCGTCTATCACCAACTATTTTAACTTAAGCTCTCCACAGCCTATATCATGTCTCGCTACATGGTGGAGTAGAAAACAACATGGCGCCTGTCCCTTTGATGTCGCCGCCGCCACCTAGCCGCCCGCCCTACAGGCGAGGCACCGACAAAGCGCGCACTTTGATGAAATTTTCGCCCCTTGTCGCCTCTATCTTGTCTATGCAGGCCACACTGCATTTTGTAAAGGGGATTGCAGATACACTTGACATGTTTTCTGCATTGTTCATGCATGCAGCATGCTCTGTTATGGGAAACAAAAGGACCTCGCTTTCGCTTTGTAATTCATAAGACACTAAATAAAACTTTAGTAATGCCTCAAGAACAAGATGATAACAGACTCAGCGCGTCCAACGATTCCTAGGACGATATGTTCAACAACGCTCAATAAAAAAGTCTATGGAGATTTTATTTGATAATACTTGATAATTTTATATAAATTGCACTCAATTAAACTTTCCACAGGTCGGTAAGATATGACGCTGCACTGTAGGTAGGGACTCATATACATGAGTATTTAACATTAGGTACTTTGAAAAACTAGAAATACCTGTTTAGTGGCAACACTTCTTAATTGATGATAACGTTTATTTTGGTTAATTAACGACCGTTATAAATACTATGATTTACTACATCCAATTTTTAAACCGTTTCCAGAATCAGAATTTGAAACTAGAATTTTGAAGGCAGATTTTTGACTTTGTTTTAAAATTAAGTTTTTTTAACAGAATGTGAAGGTGGAATTTCAACCGCGCCTTTCGAAAAGAATCCTTAGGTTTGCGATCGTGACCTGTGAAGTAGTCAGCGAGTTCGCCATACGGTGACAGCATACCACAATAACGTCAATAGCCCTTGAGGTGATTTGGGCATTTATTACAGAGCACACAATGCCGCCACTTCCCTACTAGTGCTAGAACGTCCCGTCGCGCCGTCGCGTCGTACCGTTTTATTTTTGATATTAAACTCTGCTGCGTCCTGAGCACAGAGTAATTAAAAGATCAGAGGACGAATTAGTTTTATTCTGAGTTAACTATAAAAAGGAGAAATAAAAGACAGACGAGATTTAGTTACTTTAAAGATTTGTCATCGTAGAAGGAAAACGTTAGTAAAGATTTAATACTAGTATTATATTATCTGTGGTAAAGTGTTAAACTCATGACTATTAGCAGTATGAGAGAATATAGATATTTTTTTTGTTGCTTGGAGAAAATCTCAGTATAATTTACAAACAAATAGAAGATTTCTCTGAAATCGGGCATATCAAGCCACAAAGATTACTACTTAAAACGTAGCTTGAATAGCATAAAGTAGATATCTTTTATTTAGATGTAGATGATATTGCTATTAAGATTTCATATCTGTGTTATTTTTGGAAAAAAGTGTGTTCGGTTGTTGTTTCTTTCGTTAAAATTAACCGCATCTCGCTACAATTTGTTGTTTATTTTTTCAGCAATGACACATCTGACTATTACAATAGCGCTGTGCGTATGCGCGTAGAGTTCGCCGAGCTAACAAAGTAGCTTTATCCCGCAACTTTTGAATTGTCTACGTGGATTTTTAAATTATCATTTACATACTGGTATAAAAATATATGTAAATCCAGATTATAAACTATCTTGTGCCAATCACGCTTTCCCATTTATAATGGTATTAATTGGATAAACATTATTATCTTTTCGTCAACTGCACTATCTTAGTACAACCTACTCTGAGCCACCCGCGATCTGCTGAAGCACCCTCGACGTCCATTATTGAGATTCAGGGTAGGTACTCTTCATCAGCCAGCGACTGGAGAGCCTTCTGTGTCTGCAGCTGAAAGGTATTCTGAAACAATAACCTGTCGAGGTTGAAAAGCTGCTTAGGTTTGTATTATAGAAGGCAGTTGGAGAAACAATCGCCGTGAGACTTGGCGCGAACTTATTTATTTAAATACTAAAATAAAATAGTTTACGTAAAGAAAAACACTCTTTACATTTTGTTACACAAAATAATTTATTTTAGTAAACTCGAGAAGCCTGCCTTCACTGCGTTTTCCGGCCTCCCACTCGGTAGACCGATGACCTGGTAAAGGTTGCGGGAAGCCGCTGGATGGGCAGCACAAAACAGGTCGGTGTGGAAATCCTTGAGGGAGGCCTTTGTCCAGCAGTGGACGTCCTTCGGCTGATGATGATGTGATGATGAAACTCGAGAACATAGTAGAAGTAAGAAGTAGAAGTAAGTTTAATTGGGAAAATATCTAGGTATTGAGGTTCTATGAATTTAATGTATTACGAATTTATTTGCTTTTAGGTGCCAAAATCATGGATAGTTAACAACAAAGACCGTATTTTTTGAGATGAAGAAAATGGCACTATTTTGGTCCTCATTTGTAGACCACGTCGGTGCTTACGGCAACTTATTATATTTGCTCCAATGAGCGGTTTCTTCGTCTTTATTTTTTTAACGCAGTAAGTCGAACGCCTATAGATAGTTATAAAAACACAGCCACTACTGATAAGACCTAGGTCTAGGTTTTAGGTATTCTTTGTTCTATACTTGTAGGTATCAGCGTTACTTCGCGCTACAGACTGAGCAGCTAATATTCCTAAGTATTTTGTTGTGTTAATTCCTCTATCGAAACTAGTTGTGAATAAGCAAACGAGCGTCCATCGTAATTGGTTACATAACTACGGTTTCGGACGTGGCTGAATAAAGTATCCTACCCTATGACGCTAGTATACTCAAACGTGGCCGAAGTTTTCCGAGCATCCGACATTTACGCAGTTTTATGAATTGAAGCTGCTTTTTCATGAATACGGTTTGAATTTTGTTTTGAATTACGTTTATTAATAAAATAAAGGATTACACAATCTTATGGTGACATATACAGGGTATAAAAAGACCACTTCTGGAAAGAACGGAAGGTTCCAGTAATAAAATTGAACAATTTTTCCCAGGGAATCCATACTGATTTTTCAAAAACAATTGGACCGTATGGAGATCCATTTTTTTTTATATTGGGTGATTGACCAATCGACTTTTTTATTAAAATTCATTATTTTTCTATTTCAGTATTGGGAAAAGTTTTTCAGTTTGTTGCGTAGATTATCCTGTTAAAGTTATCGAGAGTGGCGTTATTTACATCATGACTATCTGTTATAAATGAAAATGTAACGATCGCGTGCCTGACCGATGCGGTTTAAGTGACGAGCTGAAAATTTGATAGCTCTAGGAAATTAAAATAGGAAAATGTTATGCAGTAGCCGTCTAAGTGTCAAAGGTTTAAACGTATATAAGTTACCTAACAATAGTTATGCAAACTTCTGGAATTCTCTACTGTAATTGTCGTGTGTGATTTAGTTTTTTTCTGAATTAGATTAACATATGGGGTAACTCTTTCATAAAATAAGAACAATTCAAAAGGAATGTTAAAATATTACTGTGTTCTACGTGCTCTAAAGGATATTTGGACATGTACTGCTTTTCCAGCTCATAACTGTATTGATGACATAAATTGTAATGGATATGAATTATTATTATTATTATTATTTAGGGGTAAAGGGGTATAGGACCAAAGGAGGGCCCTATTGGATCACTGCGACCTGGGTAGATCTATTGTGATCACTGCCCCTGTTAAATTATATCATCAAGGCCAATAGTTCTAATGAACTGTAGGATGCACTTGGGATCGAGTTCCCTAATGACCTCTGGAGTTACCATCGGTCCACCTAGAGATCGGCTTCTGGCTTGGACCAGTGCCTCGCACTCGCAGAGTATATGAAGAGGAGTTTCCTCTTCCTCGAGGCAGAATCGGCACTCGCCCGTATCTGCAAGCTTCATTTGATAGAGATGTTTGTTAAGCTTGCAGTGGCCAGTTAGAGTTCTGACTAGAATCCTAAGTCCAGGCCTAAGAAGTCGTAGTGCTCTAGACGTGTATTCCCGCGAAAAACCAGATATGAGCACTTTCGAATGCTTTTGGCCTGGGGCACTAGCCCAGAGTGTTCTACTCCGTTCCTTGGCCCATTCCTGCAGCATTCTTCTTCCGGTGCAACGAGGCACTCCCACTATTGGTTCGGGTCCAGTAGCTGGTGCCTCCACTCCGTTCCTAGCTAGCTCATCTGCTATTTCGTTCCCCTTGATGCCACTGTGCCCGGGCACCCAACACAAGGTGACTTTGTTGTGCCTTCCTAGCTGATTAAGTGCATTGGCGCACTCAAGGGTAAGTTTTGAATCAATCTCATGTGATTTCAGTGCCATAAGGGCTGCCTGACTATCCGAGCATATGATTATGTTTCTATTCTGATCACCACCGTCTTACTCGCTAATCCTGCCGCTAAGCAGCAGTGCTTGCACTGTTGTGTTCCGGTGTGGAGAGTAAGACAGCCGAGGAAATTACAGGCACAAGAGGCATTTCATCTTAGCCCTCTAGGTTGGCAACGCATCTGCAATCTCCTCCGGGGTTGCAGGTGTCTATGGGCAGTGGTGATCACTTACCATCAGGTGACCCACTTGCTCGTTTGCCTTCCTTATCACATAAAAAAAAAAGGACCTCAGAAGGTTTTCTTGCACGCATCTAATTATTGCGTACATCTCTGCCTGAAATACCGTCGCATGCGAGCCTAGACTGTATGACCACTTCGTCTCCGAGTCTCCTCCGCATACTCCAGCACCGGCAAAACCCTCTTTTTTGGAACCATCTGTGAACCAGATGAGGTCACCAGATTTGAGAGTTTCGGGAACCGCACAGTTCCACTCGTCCCTACGCGGCACGTGAGTCGTGTACAGTTTATTGAAACTGTACTCCTTTAAGAGGACATCGGATGGCATGGCCAGTGCTGGGTTTACAATGAGTGCATCAAAGAGATCCCTCATTACCACTGATTACCTCTGATTACCACTGATAGGACGCAGCATGGCCATCCTGGCCTCCTTCTGTACATGGATGTGCAGCGGTTCGAGGTTTAAAATAGCCTCTAGTGCTGCAGTGGGAGTTGATGAGATAGAGTTTGTAGCCATTCGACAAGGAATTCTTTGTAGGCTGTTAAGTGCAGTGATGCATGTCGATTGTCGGGTCTTACTGTGCCACGCTGCACATCCATAGGCATCCATCGGCCGCACTATGGATGTGTAGGCCCACAGCACCGATTTGGGCTGCAGCCCCCACCGGGATCCCACCAGCCGACAGCATGCACCTAGCGCTATCTTAGCCTTCCTTACGATATGGTCAATTTGTTTGTTCCAGGTAAGTTTGTCATCAAGAATTACTCCTAAGTACTTAACTTCCCGTGAAAACGGTATAGTCCTGCCAAAAAGCGTGGGAGGCGTTAAGCCCTCCATTTTCCTTTTCCTGGTGAAGGGGACTATAATTGTTTTCCCTGCATTTACTGAGAGCTGGAATTCGTGACACCACCGTTCTATCCTGAAAAGGGCCTGTTGCAGTTGTTCTGAAATAGCAGAGGGACACACACCCCCCCACTATTGACACAACCAGATGGATATGAATTAAGTAGTTTTTGAAGAATAATGTTGAATCAACTTTCTTTGAGGTTGACGTGTCTTCTCGCTTCACTAACACTTCCCAAATCGTTGAGTGTACAAGTTTCACTTGATAGATTTTTTTTACGTTAAAAAAATACGATTTAAAGGAATCTTTATTCCACTCTACCCAAACAAAAACATTTTGTGTTTTAGAATTCTTTTCTGTTCAACTTTTCTATATTTATACAAATTCTTCTTTCAACTTGATTTTCATATGAAATACATATAGTTCAGTCAATGGATGGGCCAAAAGGTTATAGAGTGCGTGAGCAAGGACCTAAGCGATTTCTTCAGAAACGTATTCAGGGTAGTTAGGAAGTGAACATACTCGTACTAAGAGTCAGTTCATATACACATATACAAACCAGCTCAGCCTGAAACTGCTTGTAACTCAAGCGGCGAAACTTCAGCGGATAGCACACAAATTATAAGGGCTGTGTAATGCCGGGCTTGTTCGGCTGACCTGCATAGCATCACATAATAACAACAAGTAAGTACATATAGTTAATTGCCCCCTAATTATACCTCCCCGAAGCTCGTGTTCATCAATTTTGTGTCGCCGATGATAATGCCTCGGCAAACAACACAGTCATTATCTATCGTAATTAGTGGTTATAATAATTAGTTTTAGTAGAAATTTAATTAGGTATGTAAACAAACATTAGAAAAACAAGTAATTTGTAATTCCAAAGTCCTTTACCTAATATGTCTTTAGATTTCGAAATATCTCTGATAAATGTCACTTAGAAAGTGAATCCACAGATTAGATAATAGTGCGAACCTTCGAAAGCCTTAGAAGAAAAAATTGTCCATCAATTAGACAAAATGATTGAAATAGCTACTCTATAAATATATTACTGCTTAATTAAGAAGTATATTTACTCTGAGTCACTAATTAGGCATTTAAAAAGAATCCACTCTCCCAAATTCTACTACAACATTTGTTTCTGTTGTTGTCGCTTATCTATCAAAACAACAGACTGGCTTAAATTAATTAAGAATCAAGTTTAGATAAAGCTCAAATCGAACTAGTAAGTAACCCCGCAACGGCGCGCAAACACGGCAGGTGGGGAGGGGTGCGGGACGGGGGAGGGGTGGAGAGGGGAGGGGGCTAATAGTTCAAAATTCAAAGTTCTACTCAAACAGGTTCGGCAAACACTAGGCCATCTGGCGGGTTGTTCGACATTGCATAGGTCTTGTGAGCTTATATAGCGCGACGACTTCAGTTTGAGACCTCGTCAGTTTTTGTTCCTAAATATTTAGTCTTTATAAAATTGGTTTTTATTATTTTTTCTTTGTGAAAAATTTATCTGCTTTATGATATACTAATAAAAAATATTTTAGTTCATTTCTTTTCTTTACTATAGAAGGTTTTCTAAAAGGCACAACGAAGCAAAAACTTTAAATAGAACATAAATATTTATAAACAAGCAAAAAATAATAATAAAAATAGTAAAAAAAATAGTAATAAAAAATTGGGCCTCCATACTGAGTTGATTAAGCAACGTGATGAATTTGTATGAAAACTTTAAAAACTTGTTGCTTCGGTTTTATTGATTATTTCATATACAGTAATTGAAATACGAGATGACTGATTGACTACATGTCACCCTGTATAATAAATTGGTTAAGTATTTTTTATAATTACAACTTGTTCAATACATTTTATCAAGGCTCAAACCAAAGTAATCCCGCTACATTAAACAGTGCGTGTAGTCTTGCACAGCACAAGTTGTGCTTACGCTTACGTTTGATGCGAGGGCAGTAATTGACAGCTCAAGGCGCCCTGTGCGAAAACATGGCAAATTTTTGTTGCTGTCAACTGTCAATGTCAAACCACCTTGCGCGTTTTGTGTGGATTTTTTCAATAGGTTTTTAAACAGGTGAGCTCAGAAAATGATCTAAAATTAAAATAAGTAGATGAAATAATTACAGAGCTATAACTCCTACAGCTGAACAAGTTTGACCTAAGAGCAAAGGCTTTTAAAGACGAGTATATGTAAATCTATATCGAGATACGAAAAATACTCCTTATCTATAGAGTTGGAAATCAGATGTTTGATTAAGATTAATACTGATATTTGAGTACAGGCTCCTTTGGTAAAGTTATTTACTTTCATGGTTAGAAGGCTCATTTTTTTTTATATTTTATTCGATTTATAGACCTTAAGCAAGTCATATAATATTTTTTGTTTCCAGTTCACAGGCAAAAAATGCTACTAACTAAAAATAATTGCAGTTTATGTAAATAGAGCGGTATCAGCAGCTTGGAGCCAAGTGGTCCCCGAAGGATCGCGTGCGGCCCGGGTGCTATACCCCGGGGCCCACTCCGTACCCCGGGGTAGCGTGGGGTAAGCTCGTTTATTGCAGTCGGTTTTGTCTTCGCCCTTCAATTGAATGTTTTTTTTAATTTGGATGGTTTAAAAAATGTTGATGTTAATTTTTGAGTTGGTTTTTATGAAGAGAGTAAGCCACATTATTTGGGCTAAAGGAAAATTAGGTAAATGAGGTTTCCCGGGATCTCTTCAAGGAGCTACTGTTGTTTTTGGTAGCAGCCCTTTTCTCTGGTTTCGGAATACTATTTCTATTGCTGTGGGTCGGCATCTATGTTTGATATATTGATATAAATATTTTATGATTTTTAGATGTATAAGTCATTCCAGTGCACAAATGTGCGTGGATATGTTTGAATATATCTGTTTGGTCAGATTTTGTAATTGTATCTCAATACAATGTATATATAGATTGTATCGATCGAATCCAAAAAAAGTTCATCAAATATCTCAGTTATCGTACATACAGTGAATATAGGGACTATAACTCCAGCTGTAGTAACCATAAACTCCTCACGCTTTATAATCGTCGTATTATGCTTGATATATAACTTCATGTATGACATCCTAAACTCACATGTAAATTGCACATTTTTCATATCTAAAATAGCTTTTAATGCTCCCACAAAGCGCACTAGACATACCCCTATGTTCTGCACACCTTACCACAAGACCAATTATGGCAAAAATTCAGTACTGAGCAGATTGACTCACATATACAATAAAACGTTTTCTCAGCTAGATCCCTTTCTTAACTCTAAAAATATATTCAAACGGAAAATAATTGAAGAACTGTCCAATTAAGTAAGCAAACATTACGGTTAGTCGTAACGGTCTTCATATACACTATCTAGCAGTTATCAACACAGTCTGTGTTGATATCTGATCCCAAGAGTGATTTCGTAGGACTAGGTACGTAGGTATTCATGTGCTTAAGGTGGTAGTTTACTTACTTATATTGTTGTTCTATACTTTAACACACAGACACACGCACACACGCACGCGCGCATACACACACACACATTCGCATTCACACTGGTGATATTTATTTACTTAAGTCTATCTTTTTTTTAATATAACTGCAGATATATAAATATATATATATATATATATATATATATATATATATATATATATATATAAAGATAGACATATATATATATATATATATATATTTTTTTCTTTTAGGTATACTGATTGTACTTTATTTCAATGTGACTAATTACTAGTAATTACAGTTCAGTAGTCACATTGAAATAAAGTACAATCAGTATACCTAAAAGAAAAATATATATATATATATATATTTTTCTTTTAGGTATACTGATTGTACTTTATTTCAATGTGACTAATTACTAGTAATTACAGTTCAGTAGTCATTACTTATTTGTATATCGTGGAAAACTGTAAAGGCTCTATTATATAAGTGTGAAGTATATTAAGCATAATAGTTTAAGAATGAGCTGTTGTTTTTCCCAAATAAAATAAAATAAAATAAAATAAAATAAAAGTAAGGAGTAAAAAAATCTTAAGGTTTTCAACGAATAAGACATCTCCGAACTGTAACAACCTATATTTGCCATACTACTATGTCGAGTGGGTTTACGAATTTAATAAAGTACTAATAAATTATTTATTACGCCAGTCAGCATTAAACTGTGAATCAGGACAAAACTGCAATAATCAGTGGCGGTTCGACCAGAAAGGGTGCCGACATATGGGCAACATTACATAATGCTTTTATGAACTGTCTGTCAGTCAATCTGGAGTATTAGCAGGCGAGCAGCGCCGCGGGCGCGGCTTGGCTAGCTATAGGCTGATCATAAATCAGCATCCGCAATCTCAAAATGTAATAAGTTTACGTATTTTATAAGTATATAGTTATTACATTATCATGGAAAATTTTCTTTTCGTTTATACATTCTAAATATTATGCTCAAAATATATGTACTTAGCTAACATGCTGTTCTTGATAAAAGACTTTAAAATATTTGTCTTTTCAAATAATTCGAATTATATTATTTTTAAAGTTGAAATTTTATCGGCGCAAATTATTAAAATGACCTTCTACTAAAGCAGCAGTAGAATTCAAGCCCCCTGTAGCTACACCAATAAGCCACGTTACCGCAGGCGTTTATCTGACATTCATTGTGCCCACCCCACCGTTTTATCGCCATTGTTCCACTCCCGCGCATCGGGCAAGCGGCAAGAGGAGCCAGAGAACTCCCTGTGTTGTGATACACATCATAATTGATTAAGTTGCGCGTGAAATTCCTACGGCCTGTACATTATACTAAACGGTGGTATATTGATGTTAGCGCTCCAATAGATTTATGGTTTTATTGACGAGTATAAGATGTGATATTATTTTTATTCTAATCAAAGTCATGTATAAGTCTTGCCTTCATTGTTATAGAGAGGAAGATATATATTCAGATAAAATGATATAGCTTAGTATACAGGGTGTAACAAAATTGGTGTAGGACCCGTAAACTAGGGATTCTACTCATCGTACTAAACAATCGTTGTTCTACGACTTTGTTCAAATCGCAAAAAATTTTTGGACTCTCCATACAAAAATGGCAAAACAGATGATCAATTTGTATGAAATGTCCAAAAACTTTTTTGGAATTTCAGCAGAAGAAAAGTTGTTCAGTACGATGAGTAGAAACCCCGTTAACGGGTCCTACACCAATTTTGTTGCACCTATATAAAATTAAATTCATACTGTACTGTACAGGCTGTACGCGCATGCAAGATGTACACCTATATTCAAAAGTCACATGTAGTTCATATAGTCTGATTTCATCACATCTCACTGTAAGATAATTTTATAAATGCAAAAGTATGGATGTTTGTTTGTTTCTTTGTTCCACTTTCACGCCGAAACTACTGAACGGATTTGGATGAAATTTGGTTGGTAGATAGATAAAGCACTCGGCTAACACATAGGATACTTTTTATTTCGGAAAACTCGAGGTTTCTCAGAGGAATGGCTAAAAACTGAAACTTTTACTGTCACTAGAGGCCCTGCCTTAACATTTTATTTCTCTCTGGACCCATGAATTCTGAACCCCACGCAGACGAAGTCGCGGGTGGAAGCTATCAAACATAATTAATAAACTACTTATTTTACGTATTAAGTTTGTTTCAATATGTTTTTCTATTAATTTATAATTTTGACATACATTCGCAGCAATAAAATTATGAATACTTCGAATGTAAAACGTTAGCAATAACATTTAACCCCCATAGCGTCCGAGTAAGCTCGCTAAGTGCCCCCCACACTTGCGCAGCGCAGTTCACAATACGCGACTAATCGCACGCGTACAAAAGGCGGCTTAAGATTCGGATACGAATACAAATCGTGTTGTTTTCGGTCGCAGTTTTTCGCACCGTGCCCTTTAGTGTTAGGGTGAGGGAGAGGAGGAGGTAGGGAAAGGAACATTTTCCAATATTGCTCTTATTTTGCAAAATTATCAGAAATTGTAGAATAATCCTTGGATACACCATAATTAAACAATTCAAGAATACAAAATTAAGACCAATTTGGCTCGATAGGTAATGGACTTCCTACTAATTTGCTCACTTTTTAGATAGAGATAAGACTTGTTGTTGTTGTTCGAGTACTTAATATGTACTGTCTAAATGGGTCAAAATACCTACCTATGAAAAGGAACACGAGCCGCAGAATAAAAAGTTGTTACTATCGGGCTTATCTTGGTTCGTTCGCAGGATCTTAAAATCCAGCATAAATGAAGGCTCAAAAGCTATGAAATCAGTATTGCCTCTTTCCTGTCGGTCATGTGCCGTGCGTGCTCCTCGCTCCCTCTGAGCCTAGGGGCAAGAGTGTCGAGATTTTTATTGTTCACATGATTCGGCAACCCCACGACCGGGTTGCCAGGATTACAGCAGAGGCTGAATAAATTATCGCTATTCTATAGCGTTTATTTTATTGGCACAGTTGTTTTGCGACAGTTTAGTTAGATGAATGGGGGCACGGGGGTGTAGGGAAAGACCACATGACGGATTGCAAGTGTTTAGCTTTAATTTGATTTAGAGCTGACAGCTTTTTTTGGGAAATTGCTGTTTGTGAATAATACTAAATTGTGAATTGCATAATTGGTTTAGTTAAGAATGTTCATATTTGGGACTCATCCTAAACTTCTTTCCTTCTTACTTTCCTTTTTGTTCTTCCCAGCGTTCGGCCACCACAGTAACGAATCAGGGTAGACGACTTAGAACGTGGAATTACAACGGGAACCAAATTTGAACCATTTATTCCTATTATTCCCTGAACAACTAATCGAAAATATTATAATATTTAATTCAAATTTGGTATATCACTTATACACTTTTCGAAGATTATTGTATTGTCTACCTAATACGAGGTACCTACCACTTGGACCTCGTATAAGTGTTTGCGGAGTGAAAAGAAACAACGGGCCGAAATAAACTAGTCTTTAGTCATAATTAGGTTTAGTTTTATTACTTTGCCTTATTTAGTTATCCTTTTCCCATATATATCATATCTGCCTTTTCCCGTTCAACCTGTCGATATAAGAACAACGAACCCCCGCACTCTCATGGATGTGGAACCTAGTTTGTTAACAGGCGCCAGGATTTGAGTTTTTCACATATTTTTATGAGCTGAAGCCGACATTGGCGGAGCCGACATTGGGGCACGATTTGTCAAAGAGTCGCGTAGCGGTCAAAGGGTTCAAAACGTACCACAGTTGTATGGAGTGTAAAATAGGTGCAGGTTCCCAGGACTCCACTACAATACAATTTGAAAAATTCAGTATTATGAGTAAAAGCCCCAGTTAAAGTGTCCTACGCCTATTTTGTGGGAATTTGATAAGATTCCTAACAATCAAGATGCTATCTAGAAGCGCCCGGTCGCTGAGACATCCTCGCTGCGCACAGTCACGCACGCGTGTCTCTCCCCGCGCCTGCTAATGAGAGATAATCCACCCCTGCGTGCAATGTGCCAATGTACCCATGATATTATGCCAATGACATAAAAATACACTGGACTTACCGACCACGAAGCTATGGTTGCTTTAACATAAATAGTAATAAATAAACAAATAAAATAAGAGGTCACATAGTTCTTATTCCTTGATTATATTCGGTACCAAACGTCTCCCTTCTGTGCTGAAAAGTGCGCACTCGGCCTAAATGTATTGGCTTGTCTTAAACACTCCGCAAGGCGGAGGAGTCTATGGTCCTTAGGAGCCCAGTAGATTACCTTTATGACTTTTTCAGAGCCTTCGATGACTCTATCTTTTGATATATCTATTTTTCTATTTCCCCCGATTTATAAAATTTCTTTTTATAATCCCCGATTGAAACTCTTCCATAGTTTCCCACCACGTCAGCGGACGACCCACTGATTCTGTTGCGTCAACACAACGCGACAAGACCGGTAATGGCGCGATGCTCGCTATTGGGTTATTGTTTTATTTGGTTTGTTTGATTTGGTTCTTTGTGTCCTGTGGGATTGGCAGATTGGCAGTGGCGGGAAAAGTGTTAGCTTTGATGCCTATATGTAATGGCGAGCTGTCATTTTATCTCCCTTTAAAATACTTTATTTATAAATATAAAAAGTTTATTTTAAAATTACTAAGATTATGCCCAATTTTTCGAAAAATCAAATACATGACACTTATTGCAATTTCGAGTATTTCTAACGTATATTATATCGGACTATTCGTTTTCAGGGAATACGTTTTTTTTTTTAATCCACAATTGGTAAGCCCTTAGAATCATCGCACTTGATGTAGATTAGTATCAGAGAAGACTATTTGTGAGACCCTTAACACAATTCGTTTATCCTAATTCTAAACAATATTCTAAAGAAAATAATCAATCAGCTAATCGACCTTCGAGTCCAACTTTTTATACAATATGTCGGTTAAATTTATATATGTCGTGGCCAGATCATAGAATTGATCACTTCATGATGTGGCCGACCATTTCATGAAATGGTCGTATTTCATGAAATGGAAAATATTCGCTGACCACATCATGAAATGGTCTGGCCAGATCAATGAATAGCTAAACGCACGGCTGTTTCATGAAATGGTCAAGCATTAGTGATCTTTTTTTTTTTTTTTTTTTTTTTATGTGATAGGTGGCAAACGAGCAGACGGATCACCTGATGGTAAGCGATTACCGCCGCCCATGGACACCCGCAACACCGGAGGAGGAGTCACAAGTGCGTTGCCGACATTTGAAATGGGATGGGGGATGGGGGAATGGGGAGGGGGAGGGGGGGTTGGGCCTCCGGTACCCTCACTCACTCGGCGAAACACAACTGCTTCACGCCGGTTTTCTGTGAGGCCGTGGTATCACTCCGGTCGAGCCGGCCCATTCGTGCCGAAGCATGGCTCTCCCACGTCTTATCATCATATCGTAAAATAGTTACAGTATCCACCGTTAGAGGCGCTGATATCTTTTTGTTTTTGTGATGCATCATGGCGGCGTACAATTAATTATAAAAAAGGCCAACTGTAGATAAAAAATAATTTAATGTCGTTACGATACTAAACTACAATAATTTTTCAAAAGTCAATAAAAAAACGAGCGCAACGTAAAAACCTTGAACTTCGGAAAGTATTTCATAGGTTAGTGGATATCAATCTTAAAAGCTAAGTATTAAAAATGTTTATCTGTTACCAAGATTACTCAGATTTAAAGAATGCCAGTAACTTTTCAACGTATTTTTATTTTTTATTAAACCTTTGATATCATGGAAACCCTACATTAATGATATGGCCAAACGTAGATGGACATATCATTAAACGTTGAAGTTTAAATGATATGGTCAGTTTTAGCTGGCCATTTCATGAAATACGACCATTTCATGAAATGGTTGGCCACATCATGAAATGATCAATTCTATGATCTGGCCACGACATATATATATGTATTGACAAAAGGTGTTTAATTCCATGAATAAAATCAAGAATCCCATCAAATAAAGAGAATCTCCAGTTTCAATGTTATCATTATCTTAGTTAACGCCTCAAGGGCACAGAAAACTATTATTACTATATTTTGGTCTCATTTTATAAATGCATGAATCTTTATTCAGACATTTTGTATTTCCAATATATATTTTTTAAATTTTAAAAATCTAAACGTGATATCTTTCCGAGAACTACCATCTATTTTCCTGTAAGCCCACGGAATATGAAATCTGAACTAAAGGAAAATAATATCAGCCTGTTTTTAATAACAGTCCAGCAGGGAAGGCGCTTCAATCTTGAAGAATGTACCTCTCATCCCCAAGTAGGAAGGGTGTGTCTTTCTCATAAAGCGAATTTAATATTTGAAACTCAATTTCGCGAGATGAGACCCGCTTCTTCGGCTTTGGAAATTTTAATAAAAAGACCAAGACTTCAGATTGTGAATAAATAAAATACGTACCTATTAAATTTAATAAATAATGATGGAATATCTACAACAATCGGAAGTTCATTCATTCTTTCGTTATTAATTAATAGACTTTTCGTAAAATTTGATCAGCTGTTTCTTTAACTGCCTCTCTGGCCTAGTGGCTAATCTACTTGCTTCACAATCAGAAGTTCACGGATTTGATTCTCGGCGGAATTTAACTTCGTAAACTCGGTTTTGGTTGGAGATTTTTTGTGCCTGCCAAACATCAGTGTTCATGGCATTAATGTGTTCTGGCATGAAGAGCCCGCTCCCCATTGCGTTGGCGAATCTTGGTAAGCCCATTTCCATCTTCCGTATCGTCATCACTTACGATTAGGTGAGATAATGCCAAGGGCTTACCAATTGTGGATCAAAAAGGTGTTTGGTTAATTTTGTATAAAGATAAACATTTTTTAGCCCTTAACTATGACCCTCATGGAAAAAAGTTATTGAGTCTGCAATAAGTAAAACTCCAATGCCTTTCCTCGATTTATCAAGCAAGCACCAAGCTTCAGTTATTTGCTTGGCATATCGCGAATAAGCTATAGTTCTAGAGGCACAAGTTATTTGTGTACCGTCGCGTGCGCACCGTTGCTTTGCGCGACAGTGTGATTCGAAAGCATAGTTGTCTGTCATTATCTTTATTCATAAGGCTTTGCTCCAAATAATATTTGTGTATGGTAAAATGTTGGATATTAACAAAGATATCTATTGGAACTTCTACTTGTGCAAATTACCTTTCCTCGAAACATTTACAAGGTAATTTGCAAAAAAGTTAGATCAAACACACATCGGCGGCGCGGCGAACTTGGATCATACTTCTCATTAACTCATATTTTTCTCACTAATTAACTATATGTTGATTTCTAGGGGAAAGTCATTTAGTTTCACATGTAGAATCCCATGCTTACATCGTTACGGTACCAGTTTTAAAGTCTTATTTATTGATTATAGATAATTATTATAGTTTGTAGCTCGCGTTGATGTCTTTTGTATGGCGGAAAGCATTTAGGGGGAGCAGTAGAAAACTACTCCATTGGACTCAATTTTCTTTAATGTTTTAGTTAAAACTTTTCAAAGCGGCTAGTCCGTTTGTAAAAAGACTTTATTAACAATTTTTTACGACACCCCGAAATTAAATAAAACTAAGCCACAAAAGCAGCAGAAAATAATCGTGCTTTTGTGTAATAAATTTCATTAGATGTTTGTTAACTTAAATTCCAGCTGTCATATAAACCGACAACGCTGTCATATGTCGCTATAGACTCGCATACCCCATAGAGCACGCTCGCCCTGGACAGACAGACAGATATTGTATATCCCTCCGGTGAAATTTTTAATTATTCATCGAGGAACTGTTTGGGCAGGTGCGCGAGCGCCCTAAATACCGTATTTGAAGTGTGCATGGGATCTACTTCGTTTTAGTGGCGCTACAAAATTGTTTTATAAGGTTTTCTATGGGATTGTTGAGTTTAATCACACTTAAAATATCATACATTTATTTTTTAACTTATTTCAAAAAATTAAGGAACTAAATAAATATACGCACAGAAACCCAAATATTACATAATAAATACATTGAAACAGTGCAGCCTCTGCATGTTTAATAAAAATATGTATTAATATAGCAAAACAGCTGTCATGAACACAGTCATTTAAAAACTGAATACCACTTAAGTAACTTCTTAGTTTTTATAATAAAATAGTTTTCAAAGATTCATATAAAGTCCGCGACCAACCAATTTCAGTTTATGTTAGTGATGCAAACACTACCATCAAAGGAAGTCGTGAAGTCTCACAGGAATAGGAAGCTTCCCCACTGATGCAGGATTTGCTCGAGCAAAAAAATAAACCCCCTCTACAACTGTGAAATCAGCCTATTAAATAACTTGTTGCTTTGTTTTTTTTTAATTAGGTAAACTTCTGTCTTTGTCTATTTTAAATGACTAAATTAAGCATTAATTACACCATCAATATACGTACGTGGTGAAAGAGTACAAATATTTTATTTGTAGTGCTGGTACCGGCCAAGTGCGAGCCGGACTCGCACACCGAGGGTTCCGTATAAATTCATACTCACACAGGTCTTGAACTCTATATCATATTCTAAAGCCTGAAATCCTTGGAAGCAGTGAAAAATCAAACTTCTACGCCAACGCAATCAAGAAATACAGCCGTTTACAATATGCAGCATAATCGGCTGTATCTCTTGATTGCTTCGGCATAGAAGTTTGATTTTTTCACTGCTTCAAGGGATTGCAGGCCTCAGTATTTGATATAAATATCAACTTTCTACCTCCACACGTTCCTGAGAAAAAGGATCTTGACAGACAGACAGACAGACGGATAGATGGACAACGAAGTGATCCTATAAGGGATCCTTTTTTTCCTTTTGAGGTACGGAACCCTAAAAATAGTTGTGTGTAAAATATACTTACGTACTTATTAAGTTTGCTGGCTTAGAAAAGATATGTTCAATTTATTTTAAAATGAGAACCTTAGAGAATGAAGAAGCGGCGAAAGTGAATATGAATTATTTGACTATATCATCACTTTTCATCAGATGAGATGTAGTCAAATGCACAACTTTTTTATTATTTTTTATTATAGAAAAACAATATTAAAAACCTACAGTGGCTAATAGTGTGAGTTAACATATGGCGGGATTGAACACTTCTTAAAGGATATGAATGTACCTTTATTCTGCAACAAATCCTACTATCACAGACAACACCTTTCAAGATATAAGTTTGTAAAAAAACTTGAATAATTTGAAACATTATTACAGAAACAACAAGACCGTATAAATAAAGTTGTCGAATCGAACTATAAAATAAATCTTTTCAAATCCCGTGCGACGAATCTGTCCAAATCAACGCATTCACTATAATACCCCTTAATAAAGATTAACATCAGTTAGGGGATGTCCTGCCCTTAACTATCTGCCTACTAGAGAAAAACGGCGTAACCGCCGTAATCAGTAGATTGACTTACGACATTTTTCCAATAAGTCTTGAGTAATACTGGTGTAAATTTTAACTGTTGAACGTATGATTGCAATTTGTAGGTGGACTAATAGAAAGCATGTGTTAAGTATTCGATGTATTTAAGTTAATGTGGACTTTGAACGACGGCGATGACCTTTCCAAATTGATGTTGGGGGTGTAAATTACTGGGAAATATTATAATTTCGTTGTTCAATTGTTGAACTGTTGAATTTTATAAACGAAAACTTATACAAAATAAAAAATAAAATAAATCAATTATTGTCTCAAAGACCAGTGTCTTGCAGTCACTGTTGTTTTAAATTTCTAAAAATTTATCAAAATACACCGAACAGCGAGAACATACATATTGCTGTGAATAAACTATCACTGTGGACGTGTATCATTCTTAGGTTATAGATAAATCAAACGACACTTGGCACTCCAAAATCCATCAAAACGTTTTAGCTACAGACAGTTACAGGGAAACGGACATACGTACATACATACATTACATTCTACTTGAGCAGTCGGTTTAGGTTGTTATTCACCAAAATAAAAGTAAAAAGTCCACTTGTTGAAAAGTTGCTATCGCCGCCTCTGGGCATCGGTAATACAGAACTGTTCTGAATGCCTTACTAATGTTGAGGGTTAAGATGGGTCGTCTCATATCGTGTAATGCTGGTAAATGGGCTAGTTTTCTTGTCCCCCCACTGGAATACAGAGCGGAACTGGTAGACATACAGACAAAACATAAAGAATAATATTCTACCACTAATGGTAGTATACAAATAGAATAAAATATGTATTATTCGTTTAAACCCCTTTAAATTTATCTTCTACTTAGAAACTGAACCACTTTTCCCCATCAAATCGATACAATTGCAGCAAAAAATATTCCTACTCCCCATACAGAAAATTTGTTCATTGTTATCATTTTGTATTTAAAAATGTTTTTCCTCCTTGGGGAAAGTTAACTTTTCAAAAACGAGAACATACATATTGCTGTGAATAAACTATCACTGTGGACGTGTATTTCTATGATAAGTATCAGAAAAGTCAAAAAATCCTACAAAGAATTCATATATTTAAATAACAAAACATACTCGTATTCTGTAAAAATTGTATACCAAAACATAATACATATTTTTATTAGCTTTTCGTATCAATAACAAAAACTCTGGCTGTAAATACAAACATGTACGTAGGCTAGGTATAATTCGCAGTTATTTATTTCGTTCATTCCGGTAGGGCGCCGCCCGCCCTACCACGTCCCCACGACCCGCCCGCCTAATTATTTATGTATCGCCCCTCACTAAAAACGGGTTAATTTCGCAATGAAACGAGACAACCCCCAAATTAAAGCTATCTCACGGAATAAATCCTAGCGCCTTGACGCTGAAAACGGACTTTACTACCAAACACTCACTGTCTCTTACATTAGCGTGGTGATAAAAAGAGACAGCAGCTTCGTGGTCTCCCTTTGGGTTGCATAATAGAAATAGTATTACCTTCACGCTTATAGGAAAAAACGTCGCATCGACTAAATTGCGAAATGACAGTTAATAAATTCAGTTGTTTCGTCCTATATTTAACTATGTATTTTATCCTTTTTTATTTGAATGTTCTTTAGCTGTTTTAAAAGATTAAAAGTTATCGACTGACATGGTTTGGTCTTCTGTACAGGAGAGTAGAGGACCACCATGTGACACGAAGAGTGAATCACTCTGATGTCTTCTATGTTAAACAATCGAAAAGTACTGAACCGCGCGTTGATGTCTATTAGGTATATTGAATTAACAGCCGCGCAAGCCGTAACTTTAATTAATTAATGAAAACACTATTGCACAACATAAATAGGTAAATATAAACAATATAGGTATACATAAAAAAGTTATACAGTACTTCGAGCAATGATGTCTGGAATGTGACTCTTGTTGATGTATTTTATATGAAAGTTGAAGCCTCCCGCTGCCGTGCCTAAACAAACTAAATTGTAGCTCGCGTTGATATCTTTAATATGGATGAAACAACTCCTAATTAACAACCCTAACGTTCCCACTGCCAGGACACGGGTCACTTACATCTGAAAAAGGAATACTGAGTTTATTAAATTCACATAATATTTACATACCCGCGAGACTTCGACAACGTTGAACACGTTAAAACAACCGACTTCGATCGTAACAACTACAATTTTGCTATGTTTTTATTGGTTTTTATTGACTTTTTTTAAAAAAGCGCTGAATCGATTTCGATGAAATTTATATAGAACCACGTCTGAAGTGTGACCTACCAAACAAAAAATAATTTTCCAAATCGGTTCAGGCGTCTTCGAGTAATCGGGGAACATATATAAAAAATAAAATAAAATAGTCCGACGAATTAATAACCTCCTCCTTTTTTGAAGTCGTCTTAAAAGGTCTACTCTATATAACAAAGAGGCCCAGATATAGATAGGCTGCGTATATCTTGTGCCGAGCAGCGGCGCGGCGGCGGTGTCTGGCCCGCGCCGATAGCGCAGGGTTCCGTGCGCGCTCCGCCCTCCGCCGGATTAGGTGCGGAACCCTAAACTTGTAAGAACCAAAGTTTGAAAGATTTAAGAACCTTTGCATCGGCGTGATAGCTACCCGGTAGACGAAGAGTTGATGAGGGGCTTATTTTTTCAGTAACTTTTCTAATAGTTGTATAGAAACTTTTTTACTGGCGAAGATTAACGTAAAATGAATTTAATTTTTATTAGTACTTCTAAACTCATAAGGTTGTTGTTATTGGAGTGCCATTAGAAGTCGAGCCATTGCATAAATTTGTAACTCTTAGCAAAGTGATTAGAAAAAATGTATCACAGATATAGTCTGTAAGACGTATAATATATTTCATTTCTGAATTTTCAGTAGCAAAGCCCCCAGGGAAGGGCATCAGCGTTACAGTAAGTATCCTTTAGCTAGTGACACTGTTTTTTACTCATGATTCAAAATATACACATATTTTCAAGGAAAATTTGATTAATAGGTTGTACTAAAATGAACTACTTGTTATAAAAGTTGCTATTTACTTTCACCCTTTACTTACAACTCAATTTATATTGTTAAGGATGAACAAACTATAATACATGCGAAGCAATACTTCTCTCTGCCTTTATATTCAGTAAAACTGATTGATTACAAACTACTTAACCACAACACCCCGCTTTTTATCAATTCTGCCACCGCCACCGCCACGGCCACTGCTGACGCTGTATCGGTGACATTAAGTGTTTCAATCTCGCGCCATAGACAATAACAATGCGCAAGCGACGTGTGGACACGTGGCTGGCTGCTGTACAGGATGGATTGGTTAAAAACTGTAGGGGAGGAAAACCGCCACTGTAGTCTCTGTCTTTAGCAGAGAAATTTAAAAAAAAAATAGAAATTGTCTTATTTATCATTTCTATTGATTTACCTTTATTAATTCACTTTTGGATATTAGCCTTATCTTTTTCGAGGATTTTGGAGAAAATACCAGGAAAATTTTGATATGTGGTCGCGTTAATATCTTTTATATGAAAACCATATTTAATTTACACTTTGCAATATCGTTTGTACCGCTGTATTTGCACTGCTGGGGCCATGTTCTCTTTTCGGTATACTATTTAAAAAAAACAACATGTGTATTTAATTTCTTAGTTATTTATACAGACTACAGTGTTATTGTATAAATTAGAAATTAAATGAACCCGAATCGATTAATTTAAGCTAGTTGGTATTGCACATTTTTGTTAATTGTGTTTAATTTGAAATTAAACTTTCCCCTTTTTAATTGGACCTCGCAATCCAGTCTTTCGTCAAACCAAACAAACTAGAATGCTTCATCAAAGCTTTTCTCTAGGGATTTCTGAATTCTATTTTCAATTAAACATTATTTTCGTTTCTACAAATCCTGTATCCTAATATATTATTAACATATTCGTTTTAATATGTCGGTGGGCTGCAAGCGCACGCCCGCCTGTGTTTGCGGCACACGAGCGCCACGCGCCGCCTCGAGAGCCTCCCACACACGCACACGTAGAAACACACACGCAAATAATATAGAAAAAATAAAATAGAAATATGCTGGTGATTTGTCAGAAACATTGCTTAAGGAAACGTAGATAAAACAGATGGAACAAGCTAGAGATTGGATGAAAGTACAGGTTCACTCGCATGCAACTGGACTACTTTGTTCATTTCGAAAAAAAAAAAACATGTTCGGTCCTGTATATCGACTTCTCATTCCAAAGCTAATTCTTAGCCTAGTTAAGCAGTTTCTTGATAATATTCGTACCTTTAGCATTTATTATATTATTAAAGATAAATTTTGTACTCGTACTAAATTTTCCTTTTTTCACACCCTTACAATTGCACTCTCTTACACTTATTTTTACAAATTTCTAACGGGAAACCCCGATTTAATAAGGGTGAATGTTACTCCATTGTCCATTGTGTTGGTCGGAATGGTTTGTCCATTTCGTTTCGGTTTCGGTAATAACGACTTAATTTGAACTGTTATTATTAATCATTTTGACTGGCCCATAGTATTAAGTTAGTATACGTACCTGTCAGGTAGCGCCGGATAAACAAAAAAATATTTTATATATTAGAAAAACATATCTTTGCAAAAATCATTTAATAATTGTTAAATGTTTAATAAATAATTAATTATGTTTAGTGGCGTTTTTTGCCGACTAGTCGCCGACTACAAATATGGCCGGATAGTCGGCTTTTCCGGCTAGTCGGCGACTAGTCGCTACATCTCTAAAGAAAACAGAAATGCATCTAACTTTTCATTGATTTTTCGTACGTATTTTTAATATAATATGCCAGTACAGGGTAGAATACACCATGTGTTGGTATATTACATAAAAAAGCAAGTACGAAAAATCAGTAAAAACTTTACATTACTTAATTTTAACTTTTTTTTACAACCTCTATATATATTTTATTTAATACCGACTAATGATACTTATATTGTAACTTCGGAAGTATAATAGTATTGTTTCTGTCTGATTCTGAATTAACCAGATAGAAAAGTGTTGGATCTTAGAAGGTTTACATCGAACTTCCCCTCGGCGGTCAATCTGTTTGATCCCGTCCTCAAAACTATGGGGCCCCCGCTGATTGATACGGGCCGCGACAATGTGTGTTTGTTTTCAATTACACACCCCACGACCCACCCCTAACGCCGGCCCTGTGACAGCACCCGATATGTTTAGTGTAAAGAAAAATTGTAATACTTAGGTGCCTATCTACCTAAAAAGCTAGGAAGAGTGTTGTTTTCTCTTAAGTCAATTCCACAGTATAAGGACATTGTAAAAGCCTGTTGTTTATGTTTATATCTGTCGTTAAAAATCCTACTGTTTTCGGAAATATCAATTACTAAAAACGTCAACATAACAAAAATAAGTTTTAACCTACTACAAGGCGGTATGATCAAGAAGCCTTAGCCTAAGCAGCCCTAAATACTCACACATACATTAACATGTGTACAGACATGAAGAAATGTCAAATTTCAATGTAGTAAACAATAATGCGATATTTGTATAAGTGTCCGGAGTGTGGTCAGTTATTTTTTTGTTTGAATAACTACTAAGGTGTATTTAAGGTCCACAAATTGTACTATAAATCAATTTTTAGTTCTGTCTGTCACATTAATGGTTTTACTATAATGATGTGTATGACTGGATGAAAATACATATATTTATTAGTAAACTTCTGAACAATACTTAGAAATTAAATACATCAAGGTATCAACCACATCAACTTTAGTAAGAACATTGCAATGTTATTACTTATGCGTTCGAAAATACACATACACTAGGCTCTAGCTTTAGTTTAAAACGTTACGTAATTTTAACTCAAACAATCCAAGTTTCAGGTTTACGACATTAGCAGGTACCCGCGCGGCGAGCTCCGACTCAGAATAACCCTATCGCATCGCAAGCGCCTTATTTGAAACACAAATATTTGCCTGCGACGAAACTTTTCCACCGTCTCCCAGCCTTTATTAATATTTTATTATTTTGTCTTGTAGCTCCAACTTCCCTTGTTACCAACTCCCGGCTCTAAAGCGATTATATTTTAAATTATTTTAATTAAAACACTGTGCAAACGTCTGAGTGCGGGCCTGTGCTTTTAAATTGTTTCGTGGAATATTATAAAATGTTCGGCTAATATTGTCGTTGCTAGAAGTACGAGCAAAAATTGCTATAAGGATATTGAATTCTATGGAAAGAGGAAAATCATTTAAAAATAACAAAAATCCAAGCTGACTTAAAAACTAAGAAAAGAAAATCACAAACACATTATAAAATCGGCAAAAGTTTACCTAAGAAATCATTGATTCTACTACATACTTATAATACGATACTTAACAACCACTTACTCAAAATACATCAAACCATAAAAAATGCGTTATACAAAATAAAAAAATAAAGACAGCAGAGCTAGCCATTTTATATTTTCAGGTAATGCTGCTGTAAAAGACATGTGATCCTAAAATTTTTGCAGTATTTCATACAAACGAAAAAGTTAAATACGTAAAGGTAACATTTACTTACTTAAATTTAGTATATTTACCAATCTTTAATATCTACGTTTTTCATAATAAAATGAGAAACTAAAACTTAAAAGCCTTAATCGCAGCCGACTATAAGCGCCAATATTATCTCTAAAATATTCTGTAGAGCGTTTACTATTTTTCAGTTTAAAGTAAAAAACGAAAACTTAAGCGTTAACCGCAGGTGACTCAACGCCAATATTATCACTACAATATTCTGTAGAGCGTTTTCTATTTTTCAGTTTAAAGTAAAAAACGAAAACTTAAGCCTTAACCGCAGCTGACTCAACACCAATATTATTTCTACAATATTCTGTAGAGGTTTTTTTTATTTTATTTGGAGGCAAGTTTAAGTGTAACAGACACCGTTTGCCGAGTCGATTAAAACTCTGTTTGCCAGGCCGCGAAACAGCGGTGTTGCCCGTCGAAAATATTGCAAATATTGACCTCGCCTTCCTTTCTGTGAGATCTTGAAACAAGAAGGATGGCTCCGTTTATCTTATTGGTGTGGTATGCAGGCACAAGGTTATCCATATCGTGTTTTAATATATATCGTATAAATGATTAATACTATTATGAAAACTGTAAACTTAGCGATTCGTAAACTTTCAGAAGACTATAGGAAAATGCCTTAATACACACAATGCTTCATCATCTTCTCATCATTGGCCTATGGCATGTTGCGGATGACTGACTGAATAATTAGTGAATTTTCGCAATTTTAATAGATACTAATAAATAAATGCTATTTATTGCTAGATAGCAATAAATAGCATTTATATGCCTAATAGCCTTTGTCTACGAGAAAACCTTAAACAGGGGTTCTAACCTTGTTATACTGAACTATTATTCCCAAGGAACCAATGCTCTACTTTAAAAATACTTACACAAAGTTGTCCGATTCGTTTTCAACTTTTTCGTTGAGTGCTTTATATCAGGGTTCGGAAACCGGTTTTTTGAAAATACCGGTTTCGGTCATTGACCCCTATTTCGAAATAATTTCGGTTAAGGTTTCGTTCAGGTTTCGGTTACCGGTATATTTAACCGGTTTAACCAAAACCAATATTTTTTCGTTCGAACGGAATTAACCGGTTAATTTGAAGAATATGCGACTTTGTAGGCATGTTTGCCGCGTGCAATCAATTGAAAGCGTGCGAGAAAGTGAGCAGAAGACTCGGGCAGTGGCACCCGCGCGACGCGCCTGTACTTGACTAAGTTTGGTTTTAACCGGTTAATTTAGTTCTTATTTCGGTTAGAAAACCGCTTCCTGATTAACCGATATTTTATTCAAATTTACCGGTTAAGCTGGAAACCGGTTTTAACCTGAACGGAATCGTTAACCGAAATTCGAACGAAATTAACCGGTATTTGTTAACCGGTTCCGAACCTTGCTTTATATAAAAGGTAAAAAAAAAATCTTTGGGCAATGTTGTTCAGTATGCTGTATGATTAAATCTTGGTCAGTTGGTTTACATCCTGTATAGAGCTTTTTTTCTTATTTTCACTTTCCTTACACCTTTGCTGCGTTAAACACCGCTTCATTATAATCAAACTCCGCTTAAAGTTTTTGCGAATTTTCCAACTTGTAAAACTAAGGCGCTTCCGGAGGTGCCAACTTCCTTCCTTCGATAATTAATTAACTCCACTTGCTCCATGGAAAATCCACAGCGCAGTTTATAAAACAATCGCAAAGAGAAATTACTACATCAACTGGCTGTGTAAAGACATAAAAATAAACACAGCGCAGAGCTAATGAACTCCTCTGGTCGTGCTTAGTTTCAAATTTCGAAGTTTGCTGCCGAAAAGTTTAGCAAGATCATACTAAAGTTCTCCTTAATAAGTTCAAATATGATACATAGACTGCCGTCAGAGACATGCCCGATATGAAATAGTGAAGTTGTAAGTTTGAATAGAAAGTAGTTTATAATTTTACTAAAGACGAGAATTATCTAGAAAAATTCTTGGGACTAATTTCATAGTTAAATTCTACAAGCAGAAAACAATTCGATATTCAGTTCAGGCATTAGTTCGTATACTTGTATAACTACAACGGGAATTCAAAGAATATTTTTACCCCTTTGTATAAGTACCTACCATTTACCTCTTTTAAGTGAATAAAAAAATAATCTGTATAATGAAAACTTTACTTCTGTTTTTAAATTAAAGCGGTACGGCACATGGTATTTAAGTATAGATGTATCTTTTGAGATTTGGAGAAGGGACAGCTCGCTTCTTGAAATGAAATGAAATGAAATGTTTTATTAGATGATTAATGATATTATTATTACATAAGTATAAATAATACACTACTAGTTACACTGAAAAAAATTACTAAGTTCATTTTTCGCAAACAAATAATTCACAACAAAAAAACTTTTTTTCTCTTGACTCCTCGGACAGATTTTGAAGCGCTTCGGTTTACAGATTAGTGTTGGCTTGAGGAACAAAATGCACTATGTGTTCATTCTGGAAATGAAATGAAATGAATGAAATGAAATGAAATGAAATGAATGAAATGAATATTTATTTGCCGTGTCCAAGGGTTACATTAGGTGTTATTTAAAATGTGAGACGGGTCACCTTAGACAGCCATAATCTAGCATGCAAACATTAAAATTACAAAGTATTTATAAAGTAAAATAATCATGCATAATTATCAATAACAATGATGAAATGTCAAAATAATTTTAATCATATTCTGTCGTGGCTTAAGAACTCTTGTACAGTATAAAATAATTTGTTAAGTAGCCAGTTAAACAATGTAGATTTAAATTTGTTAATTGGTAACACTTTTATGTCTTGTGGGATTTTGTTGTAAATAGCAATACACATTGCATAGCAGTTTTTTTGAAAACAAGTTGTTCTGGGTGTAACATCTAGAACTAACCTATTTGGTGCTCTTGTGTTTCTGGGGAACTTATCTTTCGCCTGCATAAAGAGGTGCATGTGTTCCTTTACAAATTTAGCTACTTCGAAAACATACAAGCACGGGAAAGGCAATACATTTAAAGTTTTAAATAGTGGTCTACAAGATTCGTCTGGAGCACTACCACAAATAGCTCTTATGCACTTTTTTTGGGCTATAAATGCTTTGTTTGAATCTGTGCTATTACCCCATATAATTATTCCGTACCTAAGAACCGACTCGACGTATGCGAAATATGCTGCTAATGCTGTTTTGTCGGTGGCCACTTTAGTGAGTTTGTATAAAGCGAAGGTGAACTGATTAATTTTGTTACAGACTTTAGCAACTTGTTCCTTCCAATTAAATTTTTGGTCTAGTATTATTGGCAGCACTTGGTCCACACCTGGTCAATGTCTTTTAGTAAGTTTAGTAAATACAGTCATATTTCGCCAGCATAAGGCATGCAAAAATATACAATTAATTAAATACTTGGCCTGGACTCCGAGATAGCAAGACGCGTACTACTTTTCAAAACGTCTTTTTTATTTTCGAAAATATTGTAATTTAACTGTAAATAAATTCCTGTAATATAACCTGTCTCGGTACTCATGTATCATCTACCTACTTTTATTCCTTGTTCCTGCACTGCATATTTTTTCCGAGATAAGTATTTTCTTTCCTTCTGATTTCTACAACTAGATACTGCATCCTTCTCCATATCCACGTCTAAAACTTTTCCAATATTTGTTTGCATCATCATGCTTTCATATTAATCTTTAATTCAAATAACGAATTGGATTCTCTATTCTTCACGAATTATTTGTGTTGCAGAATATTTGTTATTCTATGATTGTTACCCATAAATCCATGTGTGTTTAGAGGGCCGACAAATGACTGACAATGACACTTTGCCAAAATTTGTAAATGTCATATTTGGGAGCGCATTTCTTAAACCTTCTTCAATCGCGCGCAACCACAATGTGAACACGCAACACTGTTTACGCATCACCTTCAAGGGCCCTCGATGTTGCCAGCATCTGTCATTAGTAAAAGCATCGAGTACATCATTCATCTAAATACATATAATTTTTATCCAGTTTTATGTTTCTTTGGATAAGTCTCTCTTTTCATAGAGTTCTAATGATATATTTTATTTTTAAAAAACCTAATAAAAATAATAATAATAGACAATGAAATTTTAATGAAATTAATAGAAATGGATCAAAATGAATAGACAATATTAAAAGGCTTATCAATTTAACAAAAAAGCAACTTGACGAATCTAACGATATCTCGCACTTCAAAATCGTTCAAGCTGTTTTCACTACAGTCGATAACAATGAAACGGAGATACACTAGAAACATAACCATCTGCTTTGGCTGTTGGGTATGTTATTAGACAAAATTAATTACCGGTGAGTATACAAGAGTGAGAGGCCCCCGTGTGTCGAGTATGGCCGTGCCCCAGTAGTGGGGACGCTATGGATTGTTAGCGTAAACCAGAGTTAGTCGTACCCTATCTAACGCATAGCTTTGATGAAGAATGAAGATGAAATGTTCTCCAAATCCCCACATAAATCACTATAACTCGCGAATTTATGAGACCGCCGCCGGAGCACACGCATATCATACTTAGTAATAACAACGTAAATTATAACGAGCTCTTTGAAAAACAGCAGCCCTTTTTGAACCAACTGTCCCAAAACTGTTCAAAATATTTTTTGGATCGTTTTAATCTTCTTATTGACAAGGGAAATCTTTTAGGCAGTCGGGTTATTCTTTTTTAATTTTTATTGCTGAGATTATATTATAATAAACAGTATCTTAGGAAAGTCTCATGATGCATGATGTCAGTCTTCGAAATAAAGCTCTAGAGTTTCTTACTTAATGATATACCTACTTAGTCTGGTCACACTTTGTATGGAACTTGTTTCGTTGCTTTGCGCTCCCTGAAAATTGTTCCAGTCAAAAATAACAAAAGCCAGTTCTAATTTCGAATCCCATTGAGGCACCAACACGTGGCGGTGTTGTCATATCTCTAACAAGCCTTTTTTTCTCTTTAATATTCTCAATTCTTCCTACTGTGTCCGCCAGACATGCGTTATTATTATTCAGTTCTTCATTCACTATTCTTTGTGTACAAAGAACGGTCCACGGATCTATGGCCCGGGCATAATACGAGACATTATGTCTAAAGCATAAAGGAACAGAGAATGTTAGAAGAAATATGTTATGCGTCCATTGAATGTGTTTCGGGTGTAAAACAAACTGACATCGAATGTAAATACTTTTGTTGAGTGTCGACTACCGAAAAATAACATTTGTCATTGAATAATATTAATGATGAATGTATATTGCTGACTGATGCAATTCTAAGTGATACACCTTCGAAAGTGCGCCTTAAGCTGTCTGCTTTTTTCAAAGCGCCCGAAACGACAATTTAGTGAGAGCTAAAATACTTTTAATTCGTTTCTTGCGAGCCAGTTTTTAATAGAAAACCTTTTATAATAATAATAATAATTCATTTTTTTATTCAAGTGACTTTGACTTATCATGTTAGTAACAATTTAACTTAACCTATGTTAGTACAATAATATCCTTAACAACAAATAAATAGATAAATAGACACACTGAGTCGCGCAAGCGATTCCCGCCGCTCACAGGTCCACCACCGAGGTGGAGAGCCTGCAGCAGCGGTTCACATACGCGCAGTCGAGCCGGCTCGCCACGCAGCTCAGGATGAGGTTGGGGCTGGCCCGCACGCGGCGCACCAGGGACGCGCATCTCTTCCGCATTATGGTGTAGAAGCAATCTACACGTGCTTCTGCGAACATCCCTGATGCGCTACAGAAGCGGGGCAGCCCCACCAATACCCGGAACGCGTTGTTGTATTGGACGCGAAGGGAGCTGTAGGACTTCTGCGTATAGAATGCCCACAGGCTGCACGTGTAAAATGAGGTGCAATATGCACGAAATAAAGTCAATTTTACATTTTTGGAGCAACGAGCAAACCTGCGGGCTATCATGTTAGCCCTTACCGATAGCGCCCTTCGCTCCCTTTCAATGTCCTCATTGTCCTTGAGGTCAGCGGTAAGCATATGCCCTAAGTATTGTATTATTAGTATTAGTATTTTATGCCGGCTCTCTTTTATGTATTGACTTGTTTATTTATCAATTAACAGCATAATTTTAAAAATAAAATAAAATATCTTTGAAATATCTTTGAACAAATAAAATATCTTTGACAGTCAGAGATAGGTTTATATTTATTTATTATAGCACTGAAGACTGGTATCCTCTTCTTAACAACTAATACTTTATCGTCCACTGGCTTCGTGCAGGTTATTTATGCATATTCAGGAACCTATATAATCTGAACAATACTTACAAATTACGTTTGCATCAAAATTGGAGATACATTTTGAAATAAAAATACTTGAAATAATATTAAGTCGAGTGCTTAGATAGGTATGTTTAAAGTATAACTTACAATAATTTCAATAAAAATATGCAGTTTTTGCACTACGGGTTACAACTATTGACAATGGTAAGTATAATATGTAGTTTGGAAAGCAAGTTTATTTTATAATTACTACGATCAGTTACTTGGGGATAGTTTCACCATTACATCAGAAGATTTTTTTTCTCTTTATTTAAGGAGCTGTATAACAAAAAGAAGCAAATTCAAATCACCAAAAGTCACATAAATGTACAGTCGGTTACAGATTTTTCGCATTAGCATAGGTGAAGTTTCGATGGCAGAAAAGTCCGGAGAAAATCTTACAGGAAAGAAAAATATATGCCCACACAGTAAGTAGATGTAAGTTGATTAGATAGGCTTCACCATGGTCTGTATTCCAGTATTCTTGTGCATGTCGATAAGTGTATGTTCGTACGGTAGGTGAGTGTCTGTCCGTTTATCCACGCTGTCAAAATGTGTCACGGTCTTTTAGCTAGCCAAACTTATTTACATCCGTTTTACGTTAACTGACATTGTAAAATAAACCTTTTTGCCAACACTATAAAGTCATAAAAATATGTTTTCCAATTATATTTTTGTAGAAAAAATATGGAGAGTGACGTCTTTTCGAACGGATCTCAAGTTTCGGTTACGTAATGGGACCGGCGCGTGAGTTGAAAGCGGACCTTTTGTTTCATGCGGCTTATGCTAATATATACTTTGTCATACCTTTTATTATTAAATGAATAGTTTAGCTCCATACAATACACGCATTATTGTAGAAAATCTCTATGAATCAGTGTGACGGGCCACAGAAAAATGATTCAGTAAATAGATACAATGCGTTTTTAAATACCTAAATAACGTATTTATAAACGTAAATGAATCACTAAAGTAACTGAAAATAAATGAGTACCTACCTAACATTCCTTTAATATAATATTTCAATTTGATTACTCAAATATATCTTAACATTTTAAGATCAACGACGAAAAATGTTTAGTTATTTAGGTAAATTAATAAGTAATTTGAAATATTAGGTATTATTTTGTAATATTTGTGTTATTATTATTAGGTACATGTAACTGTGTATGTTTATGACCAAAATACATATATATGAGCAATCTGAGTAATTCGTCTAAAATCATCATCCACGTACAGCACCTTTATAGAGTGTTTATTATTTCTTGTGTGCCTAAATATGAAGCGGTACGTTCTACTTTATTTGTGAATTTAACAGATTTCAGCACAGGTCCGCCAACAGAGACTCCGACATGAATGAACGTTAACAGCCGTAACGTAAACACAAGTGCAACAAACAGCCTCTGCACAACAACAAACAAACAAACAAACATACCTGTTAACAGTACGAGCTTCCTAATACTTCCTGCATCTACCGACAAAGCATCAAAAAATTCGACACGCCCAAATCAAAATATATTATCGATCTATAAATTTCAGAATTGGCAACATCGATTAATGGAAAAAAATTGCGCAGACATTCGCATCAATCAAGCGATAAGCCAATAAACCTCAACGATGCGCTTTTGAATTTGAAATTCGATTTTTGAATTGCGCTATTGTTGCGCATGCCCAGCGGTGATGTCGGCGGCCTGTCGAATCGCGCGCACAATAAAAGGGCAACCGGAAGCGAGCATCGTGTCTCCTAGTCCTATTCAATGGATGGAAGGATGCGTTTAGGAAATATTGAGGTCGAAGGAAGGTAATGTGGACCGTCAGCAGAAAGAATCAGATAAGTTTTCACAGATTTTTTACGTATTCGACAAATTAAAAAAAAATCCTCCTTAGTTTAAGGTCCTCTGATAAACTATTCGCAGCATATAATTTCCTCAAAAGTCGTAGCTAAAATGAGTATTTTATTTAACTAACTTTAATTATTTTCAAAAAAGTTAAATTATAAATCTACGCTTATCAGAATTCCACAGAAACTACGACAAGTAACGACTGTTTCTCTAACCATACATTCACTAATGTGTACAATAAAACTATTCAAAGAAATTTATACAAAAATTGTGTAACAAATAACAATACTACGCCCCCTATTCTATCGTAGCGGCATTGTAGATTCGCGCTGCGACCTTACAGAAAAAATAACGTCCGGGGTTGCCAGCGCAATAAAATTAAATATGCCATAAAGGTGGAAAGTAATAATGAAATATGTATTACATGGGTATAATGTTGTTAGCCCCCGTTTAAGGAATGAATGAATGAATAGAGGGCCTTTTTATAGTGCGTTTGACTTGTCCCTTTGTAGGGAATTGTCCGTGAAATCAGTCGAGATGTATGGGCGTCTGTTGTGCTGTGGGAAGGGACTACCTTCGTCGGTTGATAGTTTTACTAATTACAGGGGTCGGATTGTAGATAATTCGATTGTCCTTTGACTTGCGTGACAAAGGGAATTCCAACATAAATCATCTAGATCTAAGTGCACTTTATATAATTACTTAGATTTATTTTTCAGTAGTTTAAAACACAGATAAGTATGTATGTGGAGACAGACGTGTGAGATCTGAATGATGAAGATGACAATTATACAGTGCACCAATAACACCTTTTAGCCCTCAAACACTCAAAACAAAAGATTAAAACAAAACGGTTCGCATATAGAAAGCCGTTACTTTCACCGCCATGTTCATCTAACCAACACGAATTTGATTTTCAAAACCAAATTATATTTGCGCTTACAATATTCAAGTTTAAATGGATTTTGCGCTTTATGTTCAATTTATGGACAGCAAGTGTAAAGTTGCTGCATAAGGAAGACGGCACTTTCGTTGGAAGATCAGAGAAGCAAAGCCGGTTCGTCTAATTAGTGTTAATCAAATAGTGTCCTCCTTACGTGAGCAATGGCCGTCTGGTTACCTCTTAACGAACCAAGGTCTCAATATACCTACAATGTAAGTACGCCACACCAGTTATGCATCTTAATCATAAGGCTTATACACAGACGATGGTAAGTCAATATCTGAATCAAACACTTAGTTACGAACTTCATGTAATTTTCTGAAAAATGCTTGTTTACACTTATGCCTATATGGTATGGTATCCGCTGAAACCAGGCTAAGCTCTTATGTTCGTTGTTATGCCTAACATTCAGTCACATTCACATACGCAACAAAATAAACCTTCATGATGATTGAAGAAATTATTAAGGTAACAAAATCATTTTGAACAAATGAAGTGATTTCGAAAGACAGTTTGCCGAGAATAGTAAAAGATATAAACCAAACAAACAACCAAATATAGACACTATCATGACTAAATAAGCTTGCTTATCTTATAAGAGTGAGTGCAAATATTAATTTATCACTGGATGTCATAATGACATCAGATTGCTGTTTTATGAGAGGATGCGCGAGAGTCGCGACCATTATTTATAGCTTGTAAGTCTGACAGATTACCTAGTCCCTGTTTAGTATGAAATGAAGGAAATTCAGGTTCAGGGCTGTCTATGTTATAAATAAACATACAAAAACAACACAAATTTTCGACCAGCCGCTCCTTATACCTACATATAACGTATTACTCTTCCTTTTATTTCAAGTTCAAGTTCAAATCATTAATTGCATGTCACAGTAGTTCACAGGTGATAAAATAACAATTCGTGAAATTATAAAAATATGTGACGCCGGGCGTGGCTATAGAGAAGTGCTATTACAACAATATATTACAACAATTATAAATATTATAATACAATTTACAATTTCATATAAATTTATATATTCTACAATAATTTAATTTAATAACATTCTATTATTTATAAATATTATTTTTATTTAATTAGTTTATTCTACTTTGTGTTCAAAAAATTCGGCGACACTGTAATATCTAACTATAATTTTCATTAGATTTATTTGAAAAAAGGTGTAAGAGGAAGTTTCTTTTGAACCCGACGTTTCTTCTTTCTCCACTAACACTTTTCGAAACGTTGGGTACACGAGTTCCAAGTGGTAGGATCTCCGTATTATGTGGACTAAGTAATGAACTACGAAAAGTGTACAGTACTACCTATTTCGAATAAATATTTTTGATTTAATATGATTCCAGTTGCATTTGCCGTAGTTGGGTTAAACGATAACTTGCCATAGAAACGCTGAGTCAGGAATTCACTTATTTAAATGAATGAATGGCATCTTTAGAAATTCATTGATACTGAAGAAGTAAAGAAAATATTCCAAAAGGACCGGAGAGAACTTAAAATATTAATTTACTCTAACTAAGCACTCAGCCTAGTCTGTCAGACCTTTTTTACTAACACTTTTGGATCTTGTAATCTGATATCTGAATAATACTTAATAAGATTAGATTATAATTTTAGTTACTATGTTTTGTAGGCAACTATATACATATAGCATCTGTGAATCGCCGCCGGCGCACATAATATCACAGATTTTTTATTTAAAAAATTTTTACACAGTTTAATTTAAGAATATTAGCTGAATACCGTACAAAAAACTGTGCGTTACATTGGATTCGTAAATTTTGTCGTCACTCACAGGAGCACCAAGTCAAAAACTGAAATAATATTTTGATCTAAGGAGTCGGAGGTAAAACAAATAAATAAAATACATATATTATACACAGAAAACATGGTGCACCACTGGTTAGTTAGTAGTAATAATATTTTATATCAGCTTTCTCTAAGACGCAGCCCTAAGAGCACACATATGACAGTGCAGAGGTATTAGGTATCGCCTGATAAAACAGCTGGCTGGAAAATTCCACGATTACTCACTCCACTTGAGTACGAGTATAATTAAAAATAATTACGACGAAAAACAAGAGAATATTTCTACGTAATGTCTAAGTGCAAAGTAAGTACCTATTTACGATAAAAAGCAAAGTTTAGAAACAGTAGAATGTGAAATAATATTTCATGGGTGAAGCCTTACTCGCTTTGATATTCATAAAATAAACACGGCCTTAATATATCAAACGTTTTCAGATTTAAAAAGTTTTTCATATAAGTTATTAACAAATTACCCTATTCTAATACAGATTTTAAAGGGCAAACATACAATATAAAAAACTTGTTATCATTATAGTTTGGAATCTAAACATTTATCTGCCTCTAAACTGTCACTAAACAAAGTGACATGCCGGTAACTGTGAAGTCAATAGAGCAATGCTACAATAAAGAGAGGCATCCATTCGAATCAAATATTTAATATTTGCCTCAATAAACGAAACTGTCAGTTGCTTTTCGTACCAGCTGACTTTTTGTCCCGGGTATTAATGCACATATACTAGTTGTGCTAAATTAAGTTTATTATTTTAATAAATTGTTATTAAATTATGTAATTCTTCCTAGATAGAAATTCAAATTAAATTTACAGCCCAAATAAAAATTGCATGAATTATTTTTGAGGATTATCTCATGAGTTATCTTTAAATAAAGCTATTATTAGTCTCTGATCTTTCATACTCTACTACTATTACTTATACTTTTTACTCAAAAAATAAAATATAAAATATTTAGGTTAACTTAGCCTAACTTACAAAACTTGACAAAGCTGAAATTCCTGAAAATTGTAACAATGCTTTTTACTCATGAAACTAAACAACTTTCCTGATTGAACGTATATACTCTTTTAGAAAAAAAGTGTCGACCAGCTTATTCATCCGTTTTGTAAAAAAGTCCGAAAAAATATTTGCGAATTGAGTATTTGAGGAGAGTTGTTCAGTTTTATGAATAGAAAGTACGGATACATTTTTTCAAGTATTTCAGGACGATATTATTTGCATATAAAATAAATAATACGAAAGACCCCTAGTTACGAAATGCAACCAAATTAAACGGCAGAAGTAAATGTTTACTGGTAAAATAATTTCTAAGACTGGGAAAATTAATTATATATTATTACTATAATTAAGCCCAAAATGTTAGAAAAACACCGATATCTAGGGCAACATGACAATACTGGTATGCAGTAAATATTGTAGTAAATATTTCTTTCGTTATCACTACCTGCGTATAGATGAACTGTACTTTGAGCGTTGCTAATAAATAAATCTAACTAAAGCTTTAAAATAAGATTAGCCTTTTGTAAGATTTAAAACTGTTGTACTGTTGTAAGGTATTAAATTATTTCCTGAGTACTAACTTTAATCGAAGGACACAAAGGTAAAAATGTATGAAATATGAAAGATAGAACTACAAAAGTCTTTCAATTATCACTGTTTCAATTCAATTTTCATTATTAAAAGAGGTGGATTACGGTTACCTTACCTTAGAGATAATAAAATGAGAGCTTTATTAGTCTGACCTATATAAAATTTTCCATTTTTGCCATTTTAAGTAACAGCTCACTCACTGTAATTCAATTTGCAATGGTTTAAAGTTATCTGTGGGTCTTTATCTACTCGTATGTAAACTGCGAACCATATCAAGTTACTTTCATAAAAAGGAATTTGAATATCTTATAAAAGTATCCATCAGAAATCTATGGAGCCTTCGTCAATCGTTTCTGCAATTTAACGAAAACCATAAGAAAATCCACATACATAAATACAAAAACCGTGAGTGGTTGGTATTTATTCTGTATGTTATAACGTAATTTTCCATAACATTGGTGTGTCGCGGCCGCGGTGTAGTACATTCAGTGAACTGAGTTGAGTGTAAGATAGCTTGCGTTGGGCAATCTTGGTAAGCCCGCTTCCATCTTCGCCATCATAGTCACTTGCCACTAGGTGAGATGATGCCAAGTGCTTACCAATTATGGATTTTAAAAAAGTGTGCAAATCCTACCCTTTTTCAAGAGCAATAACTAATTTCGATCTTTGCACAAAATATCAAATGCTCGGTTGTCGAAAAAAATCGATTAAGCTTTTTTATCCACGATTGGTAAGCCTTTAGCATTCTCTCATTTGTTGGTAAATTATGATGATGCCGAAGATGGAAGCGGGCTTACCGAGATCCCAACAATGGGAAACTGGCTATCTTGCCGCAACACATTAAAGCTGTTAACATTAATGTTTGGTGGCAAGGAAACACGATTTAATAGCATGTAATATAATTAATTTAATTTTTGATCAGTTTGCTTTGTGCAACATCTTATTTTTTTCGACAATTGTGTATTTGTTATTCTGAATTCCAATAACTCCCAACGAAACTGATATGTTTGTAAATAATGGAGAGTATAAATAATGTTATGCTTTTTATTTAAACATTAATTATTATTTTAAAAATGCCGTTATAAATACTAGCTCTAAACATAAAGATCAAGGCGTTGCTATTTTACGACTGTGTATCTAAGCTAAGGGGTCAGGTGACACGAGGCGACGACAGTACTTTTAACAAGATGGCCGCGACCGTTAACATTTTCAGCAAACATCATTATTGAAAGTCGCGCGGCCGCTGTTTGGACTCGCTTATTGCCCAACTGTTGCCTCGTCAACGCAGATTTACTATCCATTATTTATTTTGCCAGTTATCTGTAATCTGTAAGAGATTTGAGTCAATGCCGCGCCGAGCCATGTCGTTTCACACCCTGCTTTGTGGAAACATACTATTATTATCCAATCTGTGGTGGAATAGACGCGGCGCAGGCTCTGACAGATTTGAACTGCCTATATACCTTACGTTGCGGACGCTCCAAAATAAGGGATTTTCCCATTTCTACGATAGGTATATCTTATTTTTACACAATGTGAATTAAAAGCACACCCAGACATGAAATTGAAATTTAAACTTTTTAGTGGGTTTTAACACTCTTTCAATTGGACCTATAAAAAGTTCTAATCCTTTACATTATATCCATCTTTACAACCTTTACAGTCATAGTTTGTTTCATGACTTCTAGACGAGCGATGAGCTTGGATGGCAACGCAAAAAAACTGGGACTAGTTCCAGTTGCCACGTTTCAAAAAACGATGTCGGCAACTGGGACGAAGACTGAAAAAAACTTTAGTAAACCTCATATGTCTACCTATAATCATGAGCTCACTATGTAATGCATCTCAATTCACTAAAAAATACCACAAATGGAATTTAATATAGACAGTCTAATCAAAGCAAAAAATATGCACGTGTATTCCAGCAAGGTCGCAAATCGATGTCTCGCGATGGACAGCCCCATCGGGCACTTACAAGCGTATCGCTAAACAAATATGCGTTATAGTTGGTTTGATGGTGAGGCGTTGCTCGTACGAATACGAATCTATAGGCAGATGCAAATTGATAACACAAACACGCCACTTGCTCTTAAGAAGACTGTGCCGCGTTTAGATGATGTGACTATTTTGGATTTTTCGGTTTTAGTCAAGACTCCAGTAGGACCAGCTGCCCGATGGTCTGATGTCTGATGATTATTATAAAATCATTGCTTAATAGTGACCGATGCGTGAGGCCGTCAAGGGAGCAATTAAAAAGGCATGCACATGAAGAAACCTATACACAGAAATGTAATACTTACATATTATACATAGGCTAATAAAATACAAGCCAATGCTATGAGGCGGTGGGAACAAAAATTGTGAGGCATGGGAACAAGCCAGATATAAGACAGATAGGTCAATCAGAAGTAGAAGTGGTCGTGGGTTAATACAGTTTGCGCGATCGCGTCGATCTCGCAGGTCAACTGACTACAGACATGGTCACAACCTGGATGGGTTTGACTTTTAGTCAAGTGGCATTTATCTCGACCGTTTCCGTGCTTCGCAAGGCACGTTAATCCGTTGGTATTTATGAATAGGAAGAGACCCGTGCCCCTACAGTGGAGTCGTTATGGGTTGTAAACAACAGGTCAATCAGAATGATATCTTGGTATTTTTATAATTTCGTTAAAATTTTTAACATTGCCAGTGCGTGTGCCTGCCCGTCTACAGTGTGACGTGAATACAAGGTATTATAATTTAATTTCTCAGAGAATAACTGCTTGAAGAATCGTCCAGAGGGAATTGAATTGAATAAAACACATTTTCACATTCATAATCTTATAGTTAGGAATAGGTAGGTAGGTAAACTAATAGATGCAAGATCGATTAAAAGTCCTCGGTTTGCAATTGCATCGCCTACGTCAACATAGAATGTTTCTACTAAAGTAGAAAACGATTCTTTAGAAAATAAAACTCATAGATGGATGGGCCAGGATTTGAACCCGAGACTTTCTGGCTAATAGGTCCAAGTCACTACCGTGGAGCTACCGACGACGCTTCTCGCTAAACTGCGAGTAATGCAGTTGTTCAAACGAGGAATCAAACTCAAAAAGTTGTAGCAGAGGGTCAAATTGCTGCGGTCCTTATAATTAGCGCAGTCTGGCATCTCGCCCGGCTCGTTATCATGTCACACTCGATCCGGGCGCCGAAGCTGCTGGCAGGCAAACTCGACGTGATACGACATCCGAATGCAATGACACGTAAGTTTGAGATGTTCCGTGTTTTTAGACTTAGGAGATATACTATCTTATCTTCTTACTAATATTATAAATGCGAAAGTATGTTTGTTTATTCCGCTTTTACGTCGAAACTACTGAACGGGTTTGAGTGAAATTTGGTAGGTAGATAGATTAAATACTGGATTAACACATAGGCAACTTATTGCGGGAAAATTCATGGTTCTCGTAGGATACCTTAGAGATAGTCATAAAGCGACATCCACGCAGGCGGACCCGCGGGCTAATATAATAGTACATATATTGTGTAGAGATAGTAGATAGATATGTTACGAACGTCCTTAGTTTGATATTGCTGCTGTAAGTAGTAGTTTTGTATTCTGTTATATCTGTGGAATTTTCTAACTTATGTTGAAGTGTAAGCCGATTATTTCCCATAAATTCTTAATTAGGTAATTGAGTTACACTCTGCCTGTTAATTTGTCTCTTATAAGAAACATTTGTATGGTTTTGATTCTTCTGCTTTAGTAGAAAGAGAAGATTGAAGGTAACAAACCTTGGGTCAACATCAAGGTATTCAAATTAACAACAAGGTACAATATGATTCTCATAAGGTAGCATGCCAAATTTTTGCGAATTAAATAGGTTCATTGTACCATGATCCATATAATTAATTTGCCAAACCGTCAACATAGACGATCTTTCACCGAGCACAAGACCAAACAAGCAAACAAGACCAGCCCATATTTATTGTAAGTATATTTACTATACTACAAATTGCAACAAGTGATAGCTGGAATGTTTTTCAAAAATATTGACACTGCAAGTAAAGTTAACCCTGACCGAGACCCGCACTAACCCACCCGATAACTAGAGTTAATATTGGCGGCGTACACTAGCACAGTACATATTTGACGAACGCTCAACTCTATCAATATATAAACATAATATTTATATTTGAAGCGCTTTCGGTTCACTTACTACACCGCCACTTGTGTAATTTGTCTGAAAATGATAATCCGACTATGTATATAGTAAATATATGTACTTTGTGACGAACAGTGTCTGCCTGGGCCTTGCTCTTGAGTGACTCGGCTTGAGAAAATATGAGGGCAGCAACGTAGCTTATTACTAAACCTTACTTTACACATGTTCGCAAAGAAATAAGAAAAATGTTTGTTTGGTAATCTGAACTTAGCTTTAATATATTTATTCAGTTTGTATTGTGTATGTACGTCACAACCACTGGTATATATTAAAGTAGTAGGTTACTATACCTACCGAGACACGTCTCTGTACTCATAATACGTGTTTTGGTATCAGTACCTATAGTCACTAGACTAGGTTAGGTACTGATATTAGATATACCTTTATACCAAAAAATAGAAAATCCTTCAACAAAATGATTATTCATAAGAAATATCGCTTGATGGCAGCCTTCCTACAATTACGGTAATTATAAAATTTTACCGTAAAAATTAGACTTTTTGAGTTTTAGTAATTTATCACGCAGGGCGTTTTCTTTGGCACCTCTACACACAAAACAAGGCAGGCAAATGGTTTTCTCACTCATATATTATCTACCTAAATTATTGCAAGACATTTCACCTGAATAAATAGATAATTTAAAATTTTTATCGACACGGTTGATCTAAATATTTTCTTGGTACTTTAAAACTGTTTGCCTCGCCGAGTTGGTTAGGTCATATCTTCAACATTGAAAATTTTAAGTCTGCACATAGTCTGATCAAATACTATAACGTAGGTACGTACCAATACAATCACCGTACTGATGACCGCCTTAAAAATAAATCAATTCGTCAATCAAATTAAAAATTAAAAGGCCAAAGCGTTTTAGGTTTTTGATATACAAAAGCCATCGACAATAATTTTCGGAATCCACCACAAATAAACTATCAATTCTACTGTATATCTATTATATAAATCTTACAGGCACATATTATATTTATATTATAAATTCGATTCATCGATGTGCCTATTATCTTCCATGGACGCATGTGACGTCACGGAAACCTGCGCAAACAGTTTAAACTGAATTTAATTCAGCCACATGCGATCGACTTGTGTATTTTACTTATCAAGGCAAACTGCTGGGTTTACTGTGGTATTACCAAATATTTTGTATGCAAGCCCCCGTGTGTGCTGGGCACATATAGGCAATGTGTATTCAGCATACATATTTAGTCGGCAATACGAGGCTCGCCCTGGGTGACTTTAGATACTTGTTCTTGGCTAACCTTCAGAGATAAGATGGGAATATTGTGATTTATATTTTCACAAGAATTAACAAAAAAATATGTTCAGACTAGAACATGCGTGATGTTGATTTAACGGGAATGTAATAATAGAAATCAAGAAGTAGGTAAATGTGTATAGTTACTTATATCTAATTAAGAAATACTTGTGAGACGATGCCAGAGATTACCTTAGCTAAGAGCATGGCATTTGAATATACCTAGATATAAATTAATTTAGATAAGTAGCAAAATAATTAAAGAATCTAAATTACTCGAAAACCTATACAATACAGTACCCAATCTGATTTACACTAGAACCCATTTATGTTTCAACAAGCTACATACATACAAAAATTGATTTATGTTTTTAAGTTTTCGTGATAATATGAGCTGTGCCGCCAAAAACTCCCTAATTTTTAGAATCACTACATATATAACATACCCATCCTACCCCTATCTCAGGCTACATATAATGAGTCGCACTCAGATTATTGACGTGCACTTGAAATTATTCCTACGACCTCATAATCATACTTGGAAAATGTTGTAGGCCTTTAGAACAGGTATCTAGAGAACAAACTGTTGCGCAGCGCACACGCACCGCAAACAACATGGCGGCGATAAGCGGCCATCTTGTGTTGTCTCCTCGGATCGAGGTTACGGCGCACAGTAAATTCAAATTACGATTTTATTGCCGTATGTTTAACTTGCTTTAGTCATACTTTGATAGGTAGTATAAAGTTTTAAATTAAGTATAATAAACGAGAATTTATTTGGGGCGGTGACTTCATATTTGGTTTTTCACGATAAACGGGTACTAAAATGTATCTCAAATGAGACGAAATCCGTAGGCATCAACAGGGAAATATTTAAATAAAATCTATTTATATGTTACTGTATATTATATACGTATAATTAGGTAACTACTTATATTTTAGGTTGTAGAAAGGGGTATTTTTGAGGTTGATGTGAAAATTACCCTTTGAGACAAGGAAAGTTGTCAAAGAATAGGATGAGCTGTATATAAATCTACGCTAAAAAGACAGCATGTAACATCCTAAATTGGCCTAGATATAGGCGAAAACGCCGTATTTTAAGGTCACTTTTACACGCCGAAAGGGCTAGTCAAGCCAAGACAGAGTCACCCAGCGCCCAGCTTACACAGCAAATATTTCAACAAAGGTACAATGGCCGCTCAACCCTGCTACATCAACGCCCGTGTACACTGTACACACAACTCCATGATAAACTGTTTGTCCTAAGCTAATGTATCATTTAAGTCAATTGTGTTTCACATTATTTATTTTTAGCAATTAGCTTTAGGATTATTCGTCTGCTTGCAGTCATGTCTTGATTTGTTTTATTTTCCATGTTAGTTTCAGTTAACACGAGATAAAAAAGTTATTAAAAAGCAACAAAAATATTTTCTAAGATGAAAGACTTCGGGCAGTGGCCTTCCACTTAGTGCAAACCTCGTTAAATTCATTGGTTACAGAAAATACAAAATGCCTACTTTCAATAGGTACTAAATCATCAGCAGTAATAGAATAGATAGTGCAATTTTAGGGGTATTCAGTACACTAGATTACGATTTTTTTTCATTCAATTATTTAATTCAAGAAATATTTTTTTATTGCTTTTAATTCTTGTTTTTAAATGTAAATATTATAAATTAATATTTCTAATTTGTTAACAATAAATATACAGATATTGTATATGTATTAAATATTGTATCTGTATAAACATGTAGGTGAATATAACATTTAAGGTCGTTAAGGCATTAACGTCCCCGGTTCTCTATGCAAGCTCGAAGTCTTTTTAAACAGTTCCATGTTTCCCTCTATACTGGCGCCACTATGCTAAGTAAGTAACACAATACCGACACTTGTTGTCTTTGCATTATCATTACTGTTATGTTCTGATCACTGATCATTAGTCTAAAGAACAATAGGGTATTTTACTCTATACAAGAAAAAATCTAAAACTGCTTATTTACTGTGGTATTTGTAATACATAATCGATTTAATATGATTTCTATACAATAAAATGAGAAAAAACATTTTATTTTTGATTTACAAAAATCTAGTTTTTTAATCTGTTATTCAAATGTCTGTAACGACAGCCGCCATGCTGGTTGTCAGGTGACGTCACAATAGTGGTAAACAATGACATTTTGTTCGCGATATGTGTCTAAATTTAAGTACAGAGCTGTATTGTTTACTCCTGAAATGACGTCACGACCTAAGCATCATGGCGGCTATCGTTTTCGCGCGCTAATTGGCAATGGTAATTTAAAATGTATTTTTGGGGTACTTATAGATTTCAAAAAAAAATTAAAAAAAACAATTATTACTTTTTCCCACCTAATGATCAATTTGAGATACTTTTCAAAAAATGGTGAAAAACCCTATTCCAACTATAGCTGATACAATATAATTTGCGAAACTCAACTAAAGTAGATATGTAAAAACGTAGATTTATTTTAAAAACAGAACAGAGGTTATTTGCTATTTAAATATTGTTTTTTTTTTTTTTTTTTTTTATGTGATAAGGAAGGCAAACGAGCAAGTGGGATAATTTTAGGCATTTTCTTTTTAAATTTCAATTTGAATATAATTAATTTACTGCACGGAATTTACCATTAGTTTCTCTATTTATTCAAGTGGTAAGAAAGATATTTCCATTTTGAATGTCTAAAATATAGTTATCTATTTTATTAGGGGAAACTGAGGACACTTGATCCCTCTGGGAGACATGGTACATCACGTTATCAAAACTATTAAACATCTTAGAATTATTTGAACTAGCAAAACTGGTAGCCATAGAGCCCAAAACGTATTTACAAAAAGGATAGCTATAAAACTTGACGTATTTAGATATGGTGCTGGTTTGTTGTTTTCGACTCAAGTAATTATCTTTTATGTGGTCAATAATTGTCTTTTAACGTCAATTCTATAAAATATTTCTAATGTATTATAAATCTTGTCAATATATTGCCATGTTTCCTGTTATTTTGTCGAAAATCTTTATAAAAAACAGTGAATGCTAAGTTTCTTTGAAATATTTTGTAACATCAGTAGTTTTGTGGAGAATTGATACACAAAGTTAGGGTAGACTTGATACAGGAATCAAGTCTCCCCTAATCATAGATAGAATTTTTAGATTTATAAACTGATTTTATAGCCTTATGTAGAACAGTTCAGCATTGCAGTACAGCATTAGAAGTAAATAGGGCATGAATTTAGAAGTAAATTGGGCATGAATGGCTTCCTCAAGATTGAGGGTGCAAGCATGTAGGAGATACCCTGGTACCAATAACAACAGAAGATTCATCAGCACCAGATGTCCTACTGAACACGATATTTTGGCACTGCACCTAGGATTGTAGTAGTGGCAAATGTGGATGCCGGAATGGCACTTAGTGCGGTTTCTGCACTTAGTTGAAGGTGCGCCGGGAGTTCTGTTTAGATGCGCATTCAGTCGGTGGGAAGGTGAGCTTGTCAGGTTTATTATTTGCTACTGACCTTATCAACGACTGGAAGCGGTACTGGTTGAGTCAGTGATGCTGGTTAGTGAGAACAATGTGAGAACCTACTTGTCCTTGTTGGCTATCGTTCAATGCATAGTCGATAATGAGAAGTCACGGAGAGATGCTCTCATCTTCTGTGAGGAATTCATCTCACAGGATAGGGCAGGGGAGCGAGAGAGAGAACGATTCTAACTCTCATCTGATCCACCACCGGAGGGCCAGTGTCCGGCCAAGGAACTTTCGTTCCCTCCACCCCCCAACTTGATAGGGCTCGGGTGGTAACGCGGGAGCCTTATGGACGTAAAATGGGTCCAATGAAAAGGCTCCATGGTGATCCCGCGTGTCTTTTTGAGATGGTATAGCAGGTTCCATCTTCCTGCTGAGAATTGCCACCTCGGGTCCGCGGTTGAATGCTTCAGTAAACCCGTAGTAAAGCTATGGCGGCGTGAAGGCACACCGTGGGGTTTTAGCCGGTACGATCGAGTCACCAAAGGTCCTATTGAACACGATATTTTGGCACTGCAGCAAGGATTGTGGTAGTGGCAAATGTGGGTGCCGGAAAACAATGCTGAACTGTTCTACGGCGTGTCTCCTTTGACAAGGAAAATCCCTCAACGACGCCGAGGTGTCTGTTAATTCGGACGATGATGCAGACAACGTAGAACCTCTTCAGAAAGAAGCACCCACCACTAGGGTACATTTGGTCCCGCCTGATCAAGTCTCCCATATTGCCAGGATCAAATCTCCCTTACAATGAGGACACTTGTAGTACACAATCTCTTTTTTGCAAAATAACAATATTTATTTAAAAAAACGGTTTAGTTGCAGTGAGCTACTCGCAAATAATTTATTATTATTATTATTTATTATTATTATTTAGATAAATAACGTCTCTTTTACTCCAAAAATATCGGCATTCTGCCTTATCTAGATGACAAAATGAAAAGGAGGGATAAACTGTCCCCAGTTCCCCTACCTATCTGCCAATTTTGAGAGAAACGCAGTCATTTAATTTTATTGATGCTTAATGATTACACTTTAATTTAGAATCTGTAGATAGAATCGGCAAACCTGAAAGCTCTGCAGGTACAATTTTACAACGCCTTCAGGATGCTGATAGTTTGAGAAATTTTTTGCGCAATAATTAGAAAGAAAGTTTCCTCACTTCTCCATCGGTCGCGTGGCAGCAACAACTGAGGACGGTTACCGCAAGCGTAGACTCCCTTCCTGAAGCGATTTCGTAGCGGGATGCCTATTATCGCACTTAGTCGATTTATTCCATATTTTCATCTGTAGAACATTATTAAAACATACTGGGTGGAGATTTTTAAAATGCTACACTAATATTATATTAAGTATTAATGTGAAACTTTGGATATATGTATGTTCCAAACATTGTTACTTAATCAGGTAAAAATGGCTAAACGGATTCTTATGAATTTTGGCACACAGATAAATTATGGATTATTCATCCAGGATGAACACACCGGGCACTTTTTATCCCAGTAAATTGCTATTCCGAAGTCCACGCAGGCGGAGTCGCATGAAAACGCTAGTATGTATTATATTATTATAACTTTTTCAAAAAATTTCTTCAAAAATTCATTACTCAAAAACTACGAAAAATCGCGGAACATACATGGGGCGGTGATTTGGATATCCCTCCTCACGAGGCACTTTTTTATCTTTGGACCTCTTTGGTCACCCTGTATATTAAACAGGTACTTTCTAAGGCATGCTCTTTTTCTTATAGTGAGACACATTCAAGGCTAATATAATAACTAACTATTTTATGGATTATGATCCGAAATAACACTTACAGTTTTATCTACAAGTTTACAAACCGCGAAGTCCTGCAAAGTACTCACTATTTGTAGAAGATCGCGGTGTAATCGACGCGCGGCTTCAAATATTAGTGTTTGGCAAAGAAATCAACCCGGGCGAGGCCGGGGAGGGATGGGTGGCCTGTTTGTCTGACGATACTCCAATCAGGCTAACTCCGTGACCGCGGTGTAAGGTCCAGCTGTTTGTTGGTACATAAATTAGGTGTGTATTAGTTGTTAGATCAGTATTCATTTAGTTAGCTTTTGTAAGTTGATACGACGACTTACACAATCTAACTACATGCGATACTTACATGGAGTTTTGTAATTTATGAACCTATTTATTGCCTATTATGAACGTAATAAATAAATAAATAGGTATAAGTTTTCCGTTTCATATCGTTATATAAATAAATAACTTTGGAATGTTGTACTTGGGACCATAATTTTAGAAAATTAAGTTGCCTATGCAAAATGAACACCATAGACAAACTTAATACTTATCGTAGAAGGATTAACCGCAGTACACACTTGTTAGGTATTTTTATAATATTATGACTACAATCATAAAGCAAAAACAACAACTTTCGGTTTTGTGTTTACTTATTTTAAAGCATAGTGGCGCCTTATTATTATTATTATTAACTGTTTAAATATACTTCGAGCTTGCATAGAGAACCGGGAACGTTAAGCAATGGTTGGACTAATATCAATAATTGTCCACACAAATCGTGCCCCCCACATCCAGAGCTCATTATCAACAAAAACTCTTACTGTGAAGAGCTTCCCCCTGGACCCCCAGTTCCGGGGCACTCCCAATTAATCCGTTTGGCGGCAAGTTAAAAATCGTTTAAACGTTACCTGGCGAGCAACCAATTGAATTATTAATGCAGCCTCCACAAACGGCCGGGTACATATTTACCCGCCGCGTAAATAGATGCGCACACAGCCAACACGCGTATTCTGTGCAGTACACCTGAACAAAACAGATAGCTCTAACTTAACCTGAATTCAAACATGATTTTATTTTGTCATGTTCATGGCATTTTCATTCGGTATTTACTTAAGAGAGTTAAATGGAAGTTACAGAATCTTTTGAAAGGAATTGAAAACCAGATGAACATTTTATTTTTTTACTTGTTTTTTTTTTATAATATACAATTAGTAAGCCTTTGACTATTAGTAATTCACACCTGATGGTAAGTGAAGATCTGATGATGATGCCTAAAGATGAAAGCGGGCTTACCAAGATTCCCAGAATGATTTTCCCGTCCGTAGTGTATGATTTTCAGGAAGGTTGCCTATTTTTATCGGGAATTTACCTATTATTCTTATGACTCCGTACATAAAAGTGTAGATATTTATCTATAGTTTATCTATTAGTTATTTATTTAAATAAAAATGTTAACAGATATTACGTTACCGTTACGGCACCCGCCTAGTTATACCGGGTGATTATAAAATGTTTGGCAATATTTTGACTGCGGCTTCTACTCATCAAACTGAACAACTTTCCCCAAGAAATTTATAGTCAAAAAGCAAAAATAATTTGGACTCTTCATACAAATCCGTCAGCTGGTTGATGAACTTTGTATGGGAAGTCCAAATTTTTTTTACTTTTTGACCATGACTTTCTTGGGGGAAGCTGTTCAGTTTGATGAGTAGAAGCCACAGTTGAAATATTGCCAGACATTTTACAATCACCCGAAATAAAAGTTTAAATGTAATTGTACTATTCTTTTTGTGTACTATGCTCTTTGTTCTTGTTTTCTCTTCTGTTTGTAAAATGTTTAAACCTGTATTGTAAAATTTGTCATGTAACTGAATAAATGTTATATCTATCTATCTATATTAGCCTGTCCTCACTGAAAAGGTAGGTACAGTCCCTTATTATTTCTCTGATCTCTCAGGAAGGTGCCTAATTAAAGTGTGAAAAAACTGAAAATACCTGAACAATGTTTCAGGTAGCATGGGAAAATTTCTCCTATACTGCTCCGCGTTCCAACACACAATACGTACGTAAAAGGCCGTAGTTTTCCCCGATGCGCGCGCGGTCTGCGCCAGTGTGCGTGTGCCAGTGAAGACGTGTGAGTGTGGCAGGGATGGCCTTTTGCTACGAGGCTACGAGCGGGGGTACCGGGACCGGGGGTACCCCGAGGAACCGTGGAGTCGCTCGCTCTCTCCGTATTTGCAGACTTGTGCAATTAACAGCTGTTTATAAATATTCAACAAGAGTTGGTGCTAGTTTCTTTTTTATCTCGGTTGTAAAGAAGAGTTTCTGAAGAGGTTTGTTTCGGTCATTGTAACTTCTAAAGGTCAATATATATTTACAATAAATACAGTTTATTCAATTTAGTTATTAATGTAGTTAAAACTAAAATGTGTGAAGATATTGTAATAGAAAATATATACTTCATTCCAAGAAACAAAAAGCAAAACGTAAACAAACTTACTATGGAACTGACACATATCAATGTCATCTGCATACTATTTTTGTTTACCTTTTGCTTTTTTTTGATTGGAATGAACCATAAGTTTTTTATATCTCACACACCACCAAACGTTTGACAGGAACTCAAAGGTCCCCTTGTAGCAACTTACATTTATAAGAAACACAATGTATCATTATATCTGCAACATCCGTAACTCACGGGACTCCACATATACCGGAAAATACCCCTAGAGCGAGACCACATTGCGTCGGTAGAGACAGCAGATACATCGGAAGATGTTACACACTCAGACCGACGTATACGCCTTTAAGTAAAGTACACGTTTTTCAGGCTTAAAGGGAGGCTACAAGGTAGGTTTTAGGATGATAAGTGTGTTGTGTGAGCACAGTGCGTGTTGTACTAAGGCAGAAGAGTGCGGACAACAAATATTGATTCGGCAAGGGTGGGTAGGGGGTGGGGGGTTGTGCACATAATTTGGACTAATTCCTGTGATGTTGACACAGGCTTGTCTGGCTGTGCGGCCAACGTTCGCGAATCTTTCGTATAAGTTGCCAACGAGTAACCAAACATAGGGTTTTTGGGTGCGATTAATGTATCCGGCTCACTTTTGTTTATACGAAAAACGAAACAATAGAAATACAGTTTTTTAACGACTTAATTAAGACCATACAAATTTTGAAATCAATGTTTGTATTATTGTAAAAAATGAATGATATGTAGGTATATGCCTTCTTTTCAGAACCTTAGTTTAATCAAAAAGCATTAGAATTACCAACTAATGTTGTGTCGTGTCCTTTATTTTTTCAATCTCTACCACCTCAATTTGTTAGCCATACCCACGTATGATGATGATGATATAAGTACGTATAAGTACTATATAACGTACATGTAGGTACCCAAGTCTTGAGCACACATAAGTAACTTGAGTGCCTACATACGTACATAAATAGGCATTATTATCGGCCACGCCTCTGAGAACGTAAAATACTCCGTTCGTTCGGTAGCAGTTGACGCTTGCTCGCACATAGCATACATAATTCATTGCGTGTCGAGCTTTGGTGCGGGAAATGCTGGTCACATTACTAGGTTAAAGCCGAATTGAACGGATTATGAATGTATGAATCTCATAGGCAATTTCGTAAGGACAATGCTAAATTTTCCCCCATTTAATGATGCAGAGGTTATCGATGTTTTCCTTCCCAAAGGCTGCCTGGAAGAAATTGCTACCTAGCAATAAGGCCGCCTATTGTATCTCTTTTTCCATCTGTAACCTCACTTTTGTATATGTTGTTTTATTTGTTACACTAAAGTAGGTATATTGAATTGAAGTAAGAATAGGAAAACAGCTAAAATACAGCAATTTTTGGTGCGTATATTTTAGTAGTTTAACGTTAGGCCCAAAATTGAATATGTCCTTTAATAACACTTCTTAATATTTAAGTAAGAAAATCTTAGATTTGAGTAGGCTTTTAAATATCTCATCTCACTAATATTATAAATGCGAAAGTATGGATTTTTGTTTGTTTGTTTGTTTGTTCCGCTCTCACGCCGAAACTACTGAACGGATCTGGATGAAATTTGGTAGGTAGATAGATAAAGTACCCGGCTAACACATACAATACTTTTTATCCGGGAAAACTTAAGGGTTCCCGAAGGAATGCTTAAAAACTTAAAATTTCCACTTCGTCACTAGATGGCGCCGATTTTCTTTCTATCTGGATCCAATTCTAAAGTCCACGCAGACGAAGTCGCGGGCAGAAGCTAGTAACAGAATAAAAAAACAAAATGTTGCCGTTTTGTATTCTCTGCTTAAGAAGTTGCGAATCAAATCAAACATTTTATTTGTCAAATATGGGCAATATGTACAAAAATCTTAAAATAGAGGTACTCTCATCATATTTTGTATACAAATATTTTATCCATATTTTAAATATTTATTAGCTGTAAATAGATTTAGTTCTAATCATTTCTAGCCAACGCTATTACTTGGCGTTCACATCTTTATCAGAACGACGGAATACACGGGAATAGCTATAAAAGGTTGCTTTATGCGAGAATATTTTCTACCCATTACAAATGTGTATAGTGTTATATAGCTAACAAGCACAAGTGACAACGTCTCGGCAAACATGGGCATCCGCCGCCTAGCTTATCGCACTAAACAAACTGCGCTGGTATCTCAAAATATTTCCATACGCTACACACGGCAGTGACGGCACCTACACAGGAATTTCTTAGAATTAGCCCGTTTGTGTGAGAAATATTAGTACCTACCTTAAAATATTTTACTTATTTATAATATAAGAACTGAGAAATTCTCCATTAGCCGAGTAGGTAGGTAGGTACCTATAGATAAATTGGAAATGCAATAAACGACCATAAATAAATGAATGAACGAAAACACTTTAATGCAATATTGAAACATGTATGTTAAGGATTTTTTTACAGGCTCGTTCTCTTAAGGGCTAAAAGCCAGTCTGAATTCAGGCCGAACTTAAAAATCGCTTTCTTTGTAGGTACAAACTCCTTGACTTTTAAGGTACGAGGTAGGAAAATTTAAATAACGAGGGAGGTAGGCAGAAACTCAAAAATTAATACGACTGTGGACTGAAATAAGTAATAACGTAGCGTAACTGAAATGAACATTCTAAGATACAGGAACAAGCAAAAGAGAAACTCAAGGAAGGGCAGACAAGACAGTCGTTGTACTTTCTTATACAAGCAATATGAGTAAGTACTTACATAAACATATTTGCCTGTAGATAACGTAACATGACTTTGGATGAAATTGAAATTCTATAGTAACAAGAAACTCTACTATTATAGCTTATGTGTACTCAGGTAGGTAGATGACTGTTACTCACCAGAAATATTTTTTATCAAATGTCATTTTCTTTTTGGAAAAAGGTTCGCATATTTTTTTATAAATTAAAAACTATACATGTACTTAATAAAAATCTAACTGGGCAAGTTTTTCGTTTTTTTTTATAAAAGAACTATTAAAAGAAATTTTTCACAACTTCTTTTTGATGAAGTGAACTGCTAAATTGTCGTATTTTTTAAACAATATCTTAAAATTAGTAAATATAAAATCACATAATTCAGAGTATAGCGACTCATTTTCACTGCACTGGCACGCAATAAAATAACAAATTCGCATACAAATTCCCGCCAAATAAAACGTCGTTTAATAAACGTCAAATGAACAGAGCGGTGCATAAAATCTCCATGGTCCCCCAGGGCCCAGGGCTGGTGCGTCCGCCCTTCTGATCCCTGCTCTCGCGATATTACGACCTCGGGCAACGCACGTCTATAAATAACAAATACTTTTACGTACTTGATAGGGTAGGTATGGATAAATATGTAATACCTCGAAGGGCGCCTCTGATTTCAGATTCTGATGGTGATGTGAAGCGGAGCATTCAATCGTTATTTATTGAAATTCGAAAATGGAAGAATGGAAGCGCGAAGTTTTTCGATCGAAGTCCCTGCAAAATAGGAAATATCTAAACACACTATTTTGATGGTTGTTCTTAAGATTACTCGTATTTAAACTTAAAGGTTTATTTTAACTAAGAATTATTATTGTTGTTGGATATAAATACAGATTCCTTTAGAATAAACAGGAATACATTCGTTTGTCCATGTTAAAATACTTAATTTACTATACTTCATAGAGTTGAGAAAAAATTAACGTACATACCTACCTATGAATAACTAATTGCTGATTTAACTAAAACTCATATAATCTAAGTATGTTATTGTATATTTTATAGTTCTATTTTAGTACATTTATTTTAAAACTCTTTATTTCATTTGTATCTTTCAAACCAACTTGAGTCATTTCCTACTTGTACTAAGGAGTAGTAATCTGCGGAAAGTTCCCAATTCCCTTGGAGTCCTCTCGAGCGGCGCACAATGCAACAGCTCCACAGCGGGGATGCACTTACACTTATTTACTCCATCCAATCTAGCTCACAAAAGTACCAACTATATCGTCCATTTTGCTGGGATTCCAGTACATTTTATACTTTTTAAGTTCTTGCGAGACTCTCAATAATATTTTATTACTCATACATATATAAATATATAACATAGGAAACACAAAATGAAAGATCTATCCGACCGATTTCGGTCCTGGCGACCACTTCGACTCCTAGTCGAATTGGTGGGGCTGCCGCTGGTGCGCCCATAGATGACTAATATAGGAAACGCAAATGGTAGATTAATAGTAAGTATTATTATAAGGATTTTTATAGATCAACTGTAGGGTAGCTTTGTAAATAATAGTTTAGAGTAGTTTAGGACTAATATTTAGATATTAGGTAGAGTTAAGTAAATAAATACGTAGATATAGTTGTAGTTTAATTAGCATGTAGTATAAATATATAGTTCATTCCAATAAAAAAAAGCAAAAGGTATTAAACTAAGGTAGTATGCAGATGACATACCATAGTAAGTTTGATTACGTTTTGCGTTTTTTTGATTGGAATGAACCATAAGTGACATTTGACCAATAAAGACACTCGCAACTGAGAGCTCAACCAGCAACTACTCTTTTATTTGACTCCACCACTGGACCTTCTAGTTGGGACGCACGTATCCTACATTGGTGACCCCGACGCGAGTTTTTCCGACAAAGACTTCGTAACTGAACGGGGTATACCGCATTGGTGACCCCGACGCAAGTTTTGCCTACGAAGACCACGTTACTGAACGAACGTTATTGGTAGGCAATAAATGTTACAAGGCTTTTAGATTCTGTTCGTACACTTTCCAATCCATTTTAATATAACATCCACCGAAAAGTAAGATTCTCTCATTTAGGTATTACTCAGTAAAATGTACTTTATATTGCATTACAGAAGAAATGATGGAAGGCAGAATTGTTCATAATTATAAATTATGAAATCTCCAGTATAAATTCCACAGGTTATTGAGGAACCTAATTAGAGAGATCTTCATCGATTTTTTTATAATTTAAATTTCTATTGTTTCAAAAAATAAAATGAAACTAAAAGGAACAATAACACAGACTGGTTAAAATCATAACTAACAACGCAAATTACAATAACACCGCCGAGTGGATTTTCCGAAACAATATCAAAACACAAACAGAAGTGTAACAAAACTGAAACATTGTCCTACAAACAACACTTACAATAACTGTTCCGGGAAACTGCTATTTAAGGATCAACCCACACCTATCAGCGTCGATGCCTCGAGTGCTCGCCACATAAACAAAAAACAAAATGAAATCAACCAAACCAATTAAAAACCGCTGTAACGAAAACTTCATTATTCACTGTTCGGGGAGCCTAGACTCAGAGATATGATGACACTGATGGACATCATGAAACAATCTAATCACTTCAATCATGTGATTAGATTCTACTGAAACCAAACTCGAGCGAGGTTTCTAGATTTACTGGGACCTGAGACCATCAGACCCTAAAAACTGTGCCTGTTAGACTTTTATAGTTTTTCCCGCAATATTTGAGCTGAACATCCTGCGGAATTCATTCAACCAATTTCTACCAAACATAGTTTCTCATGTGGCGACCGACCGCGCACCAGAAGAATAGCACTGGCAGGTCCCCCACTAGTCGATTTGGATTTGTCACTGGGAGAGTCGCAGGAAGCTGCTGGACACGAGCACACGAGCAGCGCTCTTTGTTGTGGAAGTCCTTGAAGGAGGCCCTTGTTGTAATGACGCTGCGTCAACTTAGTAGTTTGACTTTTGCATAGAGTCACAATATTTTAGCATATTTTAAATCTTTGTGTTTTATTTAGTGGTAAAAATTTAAAAGAAACCCTTATTCTAAGACCAATCGGCCCTGTCTTGCTTGTCCTGCTGGAACTTTATGTACTACTAACCCTGAAAGGTCTACATACTTGAGTCGATGAGTAAGTACTTTAATGAGACGTAGATAAAGAAGTACTACGCAGTCGTTGGTATTACAGAGGTAGATGACCGAGGTCCAACCCTAAAGCGACATTAGTCAAGCCCAAGAGTTCCAAGATGGCGGCGGCCACGCGACCACGATGTGTTTTTAATTGCAATCATTCCGTGTTTTATGTTGTTTGCGCACTTTCCGTGTGTTTGCGCAACGGCCCTTATTTATGGCCAGTGGGAACGTTCGGGAATTAGTTTCTAGACGATGGGAGCGATATTTTCGCTCTGTAACGTAAATTAAAGTATAGGGAATTTTATTGACGTTGAAACTAATCTGTCATTAATTTTATATGGTACTTAAAATGAATTTAGTACAAAATATCTTGCGACCGCAAAATGTCTACAAATCAAAATGAACAAGGAACAAATCGTCCACAATTCAAACCATAGTAAATAATTATACTTAGTTAGCTCATTGGTCCTGTGACTCCTTGTCTCCTTTTAAATATCATAAATGATAGAAATTTATTTTTTACCAACTGATGGAATGTATACTATGTAGGAAGACAAAACACAAATGTTTTATAGTTACGTAGGTTAGGTCAATATAAAAATAAACATATTATTGGCTTTAAGTAACCAGATCCTAATTTTATAATTAGCGACATTAGACATTTGAGGGTTTGCTCAGAGACTTATAAAATTCATGCAAACATAAAGTCACAAGTCCTACTCTACACCTATTTTGATACACCCTCTATAATTTATTAATAAAATAGTTTAGTAGATACCTAATAATAATATAATAATAATAAGTATGGCTTCATAGCTCGGCGGTTGCCATATTACAAATACACGCCGGAGTCGGTTCTCGAAAACGACCGACCGCGCCAAGCTCTACTGGGACCGAGACATCATCACGGACAGGTCTAAGTATTGATCATAATAGACCTGATATCGTGTTGATGGATCGGGCGTAGTCAAGGGTGTTTTTGGTGGATATCACTATTCCACACGATGAAAACCTCGTGCAAGCTCATGCCGACAAGAGGATGCGGTATCTTAACCTGGCGCACGAGGTTACGGATGTGTGGCAAGTGGAATCCACTGAAATCATTCCTGTAATCCTGTCCGTTAATGGTTTGATCCCCGCTGACCTGGATCGTAACCTTAGGCGGCTGAGGCTTCGAGGCAGACCAATAAAAGCGGCTATGCAAAAGGCTGTCCTCCTCGACAATGCCCGCATTGTCCGACGCTTTGACCTCGTCGCACTGACCTCCAGCCGACTGTGCTTCTTCTGGAGTAGTTCCTGCCACTTCGCCTAGCGCGAAGTGGTCAGAGTAATTGATAACCGGGACAAATCACATACGGTCATCTGACCCCAAACTAGGATTCCCTGTATCTTGGGAGCCAAAGACTGATATACATTATTATTATTGTTATTATTTGGGGGTAAAGGGGTATAGGACCAAAGGAGGGCCCTATTGGATCACTGCCACCTGGGTAGATCTATTGTGATCACTGCCCCTGTTAAATTATATCCTCAAGGTCAATAGTTCTAATGAACTGTAGGATGCACTTGGGATAAATTTCCCTAATGACCTCCTTCTAGCTTTCCTAAGTTCTTTATTAAATCCCGTGAGGGCTCTGCTATATGCATTCCAATTCCCATCCACCTTAGCCCTGTTGAATAGGGCCCGGGCGGATTGCCTAAGTTTCTGTAATCTGCCGTTCCACCATGGTACGTTTCGGTTAGTAACTATGGTTTTAAGGGGACAATTGTCAACATACGCATCGACAATACCGGCAGTTACAGCATCAACCGTGTATTCCTAGAACCTAGAATGGAACCTAGAATACACGGTTGATAGATTTTGACGGATTTACTTATCGTACTGAGGTTCTCTTTTAGGTCGTTGCGGTAGCCGTCCCAATTCGTAGCCCTACAGTTGCGATAGGATTCTACACTTAAAGTTTTAGTTAAGGTTAGATTGAATCTAATATACCTGTGATCTGACATAGATACTGCATTGCTTACATGCCAGCTATTGATATAATAATAATAATAATATCTGGGACAAATCACACACGGTCATCTGGCCCCAAACTAGAATTCCCTGTATCTTGGGAACCAGAGACTACATACACATATACATTTAAATACATACATCATCATCATTCTCCTGCCCTTATCCCAATCATTTGGGGTCGGCGCAAAATGTTTTCTTCTTCCATACATCCCTTTCAGCTTTCATCTCCGTACTCACACCCTTTCGATACATATCATCCTTCACACAATCCATCCATCTCTTTTTTGGTCTCCCTCTCCCCTTATATCCATCGACACTCATCTTGTAACACTCTCCTTGTAACATGTCTTTCATTCCTCCGCATTACATGCCCATACCACGACAAACGATTTCCTCTCAATTTTTCTATCACTGGCGCAACTTTCAAACTTCCTCTTATATACTCATTCCTAATCTTGTCCATTCTTGTTACTTTACACATCCATCTCAACATTCGCATCTCCGCAGCATGCAATCGTCTTTCATCCATTCCCTTAGTGGCCCAATATTCCGATCCATACAGGACGACAGGTCTTATGATAGTTTTATATATCTTCCCCTTAAACTTAAGGGGAAGTCGGGGGTCGCAGGTAGCCCCTGTGACCTGTCGCCACTTCATCCATCCCAAGTTGATTCGGCGCTCAATGTCTCTGTTAATGTCTCCGTCGCTCTGAATAAGTGAACCTAGGTACTTGAAATAGGAGCAGACCGGTAGCGCTACACCATCCAGTGCTATCGGTGTACAACTGGAGAGACCGCCGAAATCGGTTTTGGTTCTTCTGATTTTCAGGCCAACGTTCTCCAGTCTTTGCTGCCATGCAACCAGTCTGCTCTGCACCTCAGGTCCATCCTCACCCACAAGGACAATGTCGTCGGCAAATAGCATGCACCAGGGTGCCTCTTCCTGTATGTCCGACGTCAAAGCGTCCATAATCAACAGATTTAAATACATACATATAGATATTATACACCCAGACTCAGAGCAAACATTTTTGCTCATCACAGAAAAGTTTGCCCTGTGTGGGTATCGAACCCACGACTCTCGGATCAGAGGTCAGGATCGCTAACCACTTAGTCACCGAGTCAGTCCCCACTCAGTAACATTCGTTAACAACCCATAACGTCCCCACTGCAGGGTCACGGGTTTCTTCCCATAATTCGGGAAGGTTAGGCCATACTCCATACATGGGGGCCAAGTCTGGATTGGTGGAGGTTGCGGGGCTAGTGCCAACCCCAATGTCAGAAGTTTTCAAGCCACCTGTAAGGCCTACGACATGGCTTAACGAGTGCCATCTAATGATAGCACGATGCTTCCTATAGGGTGACTTTAAATTAGTTCTTGATACGAAAGGCTATGCATGTGCTCATGATAACAAAGAACTTTCCCTAAGGAACCCATAGTCAAAACGCAAAACAAAGGACTCTTCATTGGGGGTCAGTTGATCAATTTGTCCGGAGTTTTTTTTTTTGCCTAAAACTTTTCGTACCTACTTTTTACTAGGATTTCTAGGTTTACACGTGGGAATAAACCCTACATAAAACATGATGTTAGTCATCTAATATTAATAAAAAAAGAAAAAATTGAGGTCAGATTGGTTACTTGATTGCCTAGAAGTAAGGTACGTGGTCTTATGCCGTGTATCGTTAAGCCATGTCAGAGGCCTTATAGGCGGCTTGAAAACTTCTGACACTGGGGTTGGCCACTAGCCCCAACAACCTCCACCAATCCGGACTTGGCCTCCGTGTGTGGAGTATGGCCTAAACCTTCCCGAGTTATGGGAAGAGACCCGTGCCCCTGCAGTGGGGACGTAATGGGTTGTTAACAATACATCCGTATTATTTCTGCATTATCCGTATATTAAAGCCAATAAAAAGCTTTTAAATTAATAAAAAATATATATATGTGCCTGAAAAAATTCCTATCCATGGATTCAACACCACCATACTCCTAAAATATTTGAGCAAATAACATTATTTTAATTTCCAGAAGTCTAAAGCTGTATTCAGAATAATACTTATATGAATATTTTTTCAAATCAGTTTTTTTCTTTAAAAAATATACAATCGGAAATTCTTTAACTAGGCGCCTAATATAGGTATGGCAATTTAGTTTGGGCTTATTTATGACATATCTCAAATTACTTTAGTCATTAAATCATCTCAAGACCTTTCTAGCCCAGTTAAGTTTGCAAGGACCGACTCGTCGCCTTCGCTATAAGCGGATTTAAGACTTAGTTTGCAACTTTGATTCTAATTAATATCCTTTCTTTGTTGTTATCATCCACCATAGATTGTCTTCTCTTATAAGTAATATAAATCCCATGAAATATAGCTGTTTGTTAAGTTGTCGTCAGATTTAGAGATTACCTTATTATATGAAACTATTGGTGAAATCTATTTACTTTTTACTTACCTACTTATTTATTTACAGGGATTGATTAATTATACGCTACAAGTTAGACTAAAGTTATCTTAAGACCTATATTATTATATGCGACTTCCAAAAACTCTTAGTTCATAGAAAGCTTGTAGAAGAATCAAGCAAGTATCGTATTTTAGGTAGGTTCTCAAAATGTTGTCAGTGGATATCAATATTTTCGGTATTACTTAGAAAAAAAAACTTACTAAAGAACTGCATCGCTCGTTGATGTCTTTTGTATGGCCGGTGCATTTCACTTGATCTACGTATATGTTACAATTCCATACGAAACTAAAACGTGAGAAAATTTAACAAAAAAAAATTATACGTGATACAAATAAATTAATGAAATAAAAATTAAAAAGCTACTTTAATAAAAGTAGCTGCCAATACAATGTACGCAGGTAACTCGAAGCCATCATGTCTTTGTGGTCGAGTTTTATTTATTTTTGTTTTCTATATTGTAGCATGTAGGTACCGAGCGAGCGTTTGAATCAATTCGTTTATGATGTTGTTCTATTAGACTCGTCCTTCAGTGAAACATTTTTTATCATGTCTAAGGGCACGTAATTATTATTATAAGTGGAAGCATATCAGCTTAGAACCAAATCTTCTTGCTAAATTAACTATATTTAGCGATACGACTAAACGCTTCTCTAATAATCTACTTAAGAGGCACGGTTAACAGAACAAGCGAAGTGTTTGCAATGCTGTGTGCGTTTTACATAAATTGTGGATACGCTTCACAGCCTGTAAGTACGTAACTTTGAACCTTGCCTGTATGCGGAACAATGCCTCCATCTTCATAACTCCTGCTTAGATAATTATAGGTACTTACCTATACACATATACCATATAACATTTTAGAGTTGTTCTCGTACCGTTGTCAGTATAGACCTATATTATACTTAGGAATGTTATGGGTATTAAAGTGATATCTGCAATATAGGTCATTGAATTATAGATCTCAATCATGGATGACAAATCCTCAGAAATATTTAGTAAATTACACCTCAAATCTTAGTCACCAGGGATTTGAAAGGCGTCATTCTGCAAGCTGACTGACTCGGTGGCTAAGTGGTTAGCGATCCTGACCTCTGATCCGAGAGTCGTGGGTTCGATCCCCACACAAGGCAAACTTTTCAGTGATGAGCAGAATTGTTTGCTCTGAGTCTGGGTGTATAATATCTATATATGTATGTATTTAAATGTATATGTGTATGTATATCAGTCTCTGGTTCTCAAGATACAGGGAATCCTAGTTTGGGGCTAGATGACCGTGTGTGATTTGTCCCGGTTATTATTATTACTCTAGTCTTCATCAAATCGATTATAACTGACTATAAGTACTGTTACGCATTACATATAAATAAGGTCCTTTAGAAATATCTGTAAAATGTTGTGGCGGTTTTAGTCAGTGAAAAGCGGGAAATTGTAATTCTACTCACAAAACTAAACAACTTTCGCCAAGGAACCTATTGTCAATTTTAGATTTTCCATACAAGTTGGCGTATTGGATCTTTTTAGTTTCTTTTTTGTGGGTATATCAAAAAAGACTCGTTAGAAGTTAATGTTCTTACTCTTGCTTGTTGTGCTATTGTTGCTCTAAAATTCAAGCAACAGGTTCCTGCAGAACTCAGTAGTATATTTCGATGATAGTACACATTTTTTCGTATAGGTACAATTTTAAAACACATAAGAAGGTACTTATTACATTAACATTAATATTTATCTACCAAACCAGCTCTGTCTTTACCATAACGTTTGCTCTATGTACTTAGATATTTATTACCTTCTTACATTCTTAATACCTATTTCAAGAATGTTTGCCCTGTACCTCCATAACTCCTACATTTCGCAATAAGTACTATATATAAACACGTCAACAACAATTCAATTATTGTTCCACGCTATAGTACGATATCTTCCTACACAAAGGTACGTATAGTGCGTTCGCTCTGCCCTGCACCGCTCTGCGATAAAGCAAACGCATCCTAAGTAAACAGCGGGACTCACACGCATCTGCCCCTATCTGGGCACCTTCCTCCATACCGACGGATTTTATATCACCCCCGTGTAGTCGAAAGTATTTCCGTTTAGATGTGTCAGCAACTCAGCAAAATGCTACTTCACCATTTCGTCAGCGGACAGTTAGTACTGTCTCTTTCAGTGTTAATGCTTGAACTATGAGACAAGGCATCGTTGCTGACAATTAAAAGTGTTAATCAAACATTTTCATTAATTTCCTGCCGAAAACAGACGATGGCGCTGCCGGGAGTACGACATCTGAAATCGCACCCAGCTTCATAGAAATTATTTCTAAATATTCCAAATATAGGTATATCTCTATAACATAGATAAAAACGTAGATTATGTAAGTCCTTACATTCATTTCATGATTTCGAATTTAAGATTCTACGTGGCAGTAGACGACAATCGACTGAACACGTCGTCGTCGTCCTCAAGTTTTTAAAATTGGAGCTCGCAATGGGCGAATGAAACCTGATGCCACCCTGATGCGCTCTCCGCCCCACGCGGCGCACGGCGGCGGCGGCGGCGCGGCGCGATCAGCTCAACCATCGCCCAATAGGGGATTATCTTTCTTGCCGCCAACAGCAGCGCGGGAACCGAAACAAGATGGCCGACACTTAACTATATTGCCTCCATTAACTATAATTAAACACCGGTCTTAACATCGCCACTTGAGCTCGAGCTCTTCTTGGTAGAGCAAATCTGGTTTGTTATGTACTTATGTACATATGTTGAGAAATTAATGTTAAGCATTTTCCTTGACTCATCGTTACAATGGATGAGATCCGTAAAGTTCCAAACGTATCTGTTTCAAATCTTTTTTGAATTAAGTAAAAACGAACAATGTAAGTAACTACCTACCTCTAGCGACTCGAGATAAAACTAAAAACTTGCTCATGAAGCAGGCCAATACATAATCAAATCATGATTATGAAACCAAACTAAGGATTTCCGTCAGACCTAGGCAATCGAAATTCTTACTAAAATGCTTATATTCTCAAATAATTCAAAATGTAGTTAGTTTATCACGAACTCGAGTGGCCAGTGCATAGAGAGCAGTGTCGCTCTCGACCAAACAACTGAAAAAAAGTTGAGCACACACCGCCGCAGCCGTCCTGTCCACATACCTATTTGCGGAAGCAATTTCGCGAAATGCCGCAATTTATTTAAAAATTACCCTCTTGTTTGTGTCGACAAATATTGACGTGTTTGGTTTATGATAATGGCAACACCGAGGCAGGTAGGTTCCACCACCGGCTAGGGACAATACTATACCTATATTTACCCGCACACACATTATAATATTTACTGTCGCAATGTAAAGTTTACAATAATATAATATTTGTGAAGTATGCTTCTCTTTTGAAAGTCATGTTTACACTAGGTGGCTTTAATCATAGGTAAATTTGGGGGTTAAATATGTACATGCACAACTCAGATTGATTATATAACGAGCGTTAAATAACTTATATTGTTTAAATTATTTATTTAGGTTCCCAACATGAAGTTTTCTTCAATATAAACTTCTTTCTTGATTATCAACAAACTTTTTTAGACGTAAGTAAAACCTGTCGTAAGTTTACGATTTACGTATTTATATCGTTCGCTTAGTTGTTTTGATATCACATAATATGAAATATGACTATTATATTATAACATCCAGCAATTTGGCCTACAGAACACGAATTCTGATTGACTTTACGTAGAGGCGTATTTCTTATTGTGAGGATAAATTATTCAGAAAGAGTGTTAAATATCGTAAATCCTTTCTGAGAAATATTCATGACCCTCAATGTAAAACTTCCATTTCTATCTTCTTTATTCATTCTATTTCTATAACTTCTATTTATGTCTTCCGCCTTGGTTCTCTTCTGTTATGTATGACTAGATGATCAAGTTATTGTTAGTACATCAAAGTGCTTTTATCGCGGGTTAATCATTGTATGCTTGTATTAGTATTATATATTGGCTGCTGTGTTGACTCGCGTCGCGTCGCAGCCGGCAGCAGCGGGCGCTTCGAACAAACTCCTCGATCGAACGCAAAGTCTAACTGCAAACAATATCATCATAGTATTTGTACTGAAACAACAAATTTGTAGCCAGCTTTAAATGCGACTCCGACACGCTGCCACACACTCACCGTGTGTACAGAGACAATATGTAGACTCTACTCCAGCGATCTTAAGCAACGCGACAAAATGAATCTCCGCCAGCGACTGATACGGCCCAATTCAAACACACCCAGCGCCATTTTGTTTTGACAAGCGGACATCCCGGGCGTCCGCGAGCGCGCCAAATTCGACCCAAAACCAAAACGCTTAGAACTAAAATTGGACAAAAATCCAGTGGACTAGAAACATTGGAAATTAAGGGACGACCAGACACGATTCTGTTTGCCGTCTAACGTGGTCCCAGGACGAAGTTACAAATATTTGACGTGTCAATTTTGCGAATGTTGACAGAGAATTGCGGTTAATATTCCAGTGCCGAGCAACCTGTCCGCAGTCCACACCGCCCGCCGCAGACCCCTTAATTAAATGACTGAAATAGACTTATTGTTAAATTATTAAGACAGAACCCATAGACTGGAGAGTTGGTTCACAATAGTTAAAAGTGACTTCGTTTGCTGACAGCACCACGTTTCAAAACTACAGCACTACCGTCAGACTAATTACCAGAGTCGTTACGTTAGCCGAATAAAACAATAGCAAACAATTGCTTGTGTATAGTAGGTATATTATAGGGACGACACTGTGTTAGCTTGTTAGTGAGTATTGCTCGTTACTCGCTATTTTATTCTCGAGTACCGACATCAGCTGCGTATAAACAAAAAAACACTTGGCGACTGTTTTCATTGACAACAATGCGTTAGCGAGTGTAGTGTTGGAGTGGCGGCGAGAAATGCTCGAGTCTTCGCGCTGAGGGCTCACTTCGGGTCCTTTCTCCGGTATTTTCATTGTGTGCTTTTAATTTTGAGTGCGCGAACTAGCTCGCTCTCGAGGGTTGTGTTTGCGCGGCCAATATTTGCTTCCGTTGTATAATTCACCCGCCCGCCATATTTGCCAAAGAGCAATCATTTTAATATCGTCAGCCATCGCATTAGGGCTGAGTGGGATACTCATTTTGTTGGATGAATTAATTTTTCAATTTTAATTACGCTTCCTTGGCAGATCTTCGTTGAATTTTATACGCTCCATTCTAACAGTGGTCTTGAATAAATACTGGAAGACTTTACAAGCAGAGAATGAATAATTTTGTTTTACGTGCTTGAAAACCAAGCGTAATAAAAGTGGTACAATAGGTATACATGAGTTAATTCCTTACATAAGATAAATTAACTAGTTTGTTATTTGAAGTATAGAGGGGATGCATCAAAAAATGTGTAGATTCAGTTCACTGCAGTTTCACTCATCATACGGAACAATTGAATTGGAATACACATGAAACGACAAAATCACAAAAAAGCTTACACTGCCAATCCCAATACAAAATTGGCCCATTAGCTGATAACTTTTTGTTGTAAAAGGCATTCATTATTTGCGATAGCAGAATTGCAGGAAAATGGTTTAATGTGCTGAGTAGAAGTCCTATACTTATTTTGTTGCACCCTGTATAAACATTTGTAACTACGGGCTGCGCGTATTACAAGCATTACATCGACATTATCAATAACGTTATGATGACATTGCTACGTTTTTAAAGGCATACGAATAATTTAATAATATACGAATAATTTTTAAAGGCAACTCATACGATCCTGTGCCAGCAGGAGCGCTCGTGTGGAGTTTTAATATTTATTGTTACCCTTTTGTTTTCTACTTTTAAACTTGATTAAAATACTGACAATAAATAATATGTTTTAATTTTATTATATTAAAAGCATACTAAAGCCAGTTGTATAACGTACAACGAATAAAATATGTAATAGTGGCCAGAGGATTAATTAACTACTACCTACTGCGTTATAAGAGACTTGAAGATTAGTAATTTGAAAATGTCTATTTGGAAGGTAAGAAAATAGAAAATACAAAATTACCTACGAGTGGTTGCAAAAAACAAAAAGTGAATAGTACTGCCACCTAGCGGCAGAGTTCATAACTAGCGTTTAACGCAATACAGTCAACGACGTTATCTGAACGTAACTAGCAGTCGCAACTCTCACACATGTCGTCAGATGTATGAGAATTATTATCAAAATCAAGTCCTTTTGGCTTTCTCTTTGTTGGGGTCTGATAATAATAGATCTAGCCTCACTTCTTTTAGATCACCCACCAAACACCTTATATACACGCAATGTACAAGCATATTTTGTTAAATAAAAGTCTCGTTTTATTAAAAAAAACTGTTTATTTTGTTAATTCTATCTCTTTTCAGAGGTTTTAATATAAATATATAATAAATCACACACTTAAAATGGCTCCGCAGTTCGACAATAAAACTACCATTTAAATAAAACATAAATAACACAATCATTTAGTTCGGTCCTGTAATGAAGAGAGCTAATATCGAGGCGAATGTACGTAAGTGTTAACAACCCATTACGTCCCCACTGCAGGGGCTTGAGTCTCTTCCCATAACTTGGGAAGGTTAGGCCATACTCCACACAAGGTGGCCAAGTCCGGGTTACTGATGTGCCGTTCCCGGGAATGTTCCCTTAGAAAGAGACAGCGCTCTATATTGCATATAGCGCCGTCCTTTGGAAATATTGGGTACATTACTATGGGAATATTCCCAAGGGACGGAGCTATATGTGATATAGAGCGCTGTCTCTGTCTTGCGGGAATATTCCCGGGCATGGCACATCAGTAGTCCGGATTGGTGGAGGTTATGGGGCTAGTGGCCAACCCCAGTGTCAGAAGTTTTTAAGCCACCTATAAGGCCTCCGACATGGCTTAACGACTGCCATCTAGCGATAGCAGCCGGCACCAACGGCTTAACATGCCTTGCGAAGCATGGAAACGGTCGAGATAAAGGCCACTAACAGCCAAACCCATCCAGGTTATGACCGTGTCTGTAGTCAGCTAACCTGCGTGATCGACACGACCACGCAAGCCGCACTGAGCCTCGACCGCAGTATACGAGTATGTCTAGTTATTCATGTCCAGGCTATTATTATTCGGGTCAAATGTAACAACTTTAGTTCCACCATGTTTTAATGAAAAAAAATTGGACCCGCCATACAAAAATGGTAAATTCTTTCGCTTGTATAGAGAGGAGAGTAACATTTTTTTTTGTACTTTATTTTAAAAGAGGAAGAACAAACTTAACCCGTATGATAGCCTGGATAATCTGTTCACATCTGCCATGAAAATATCACTGATAATAATGTATATCATAATTTGTGATGTCCATTTTGGGTCCATTATTAAAATTAAAAGACATGTACTTACAGTAAGACTTATAACTAATAATCATTACCAAAGCTTCAAATAGTGGATAATATTTTTGTTAGTAATATGTTAGTCCTACTAGTCAAGTCAACGAAGCAAGCAACCTCTAATTTTAATGAATGTTAAATTTATTTTTGTAGCGCCCTATTTAGTTTTGTTGTTATAAAGTGCTTCAAAATTAAGAAAGGTATTCAAGGTATTATATTAAGAAATTAAGAATCTACATTAAAGATACTTATAGGGCTCCATATATGGTGTCGTCCTTGACATACAATAACCTAAATATAATATTTCAATGACTTTTTTGCCAAGAAGAAAAATTATAGGAGATTTTATATTCCTCAAGTTAGGTAGATTGCTAATTAGTTTTTTTTCATAAATATACGCATAATTTTACGGCAACCCTGCAGATTGCCTAAGCAATCGATGCTATTTTATAAGATCCTATGGAATCCATACCGTGTTTTAACGAAAAAAAAAAAACGGTTTCTAATCCATAATATAATAAAACACGTCTTTTTTGCTCTTCCATGAAACAACGGCCACGTTCAATCAATCGGGTCATTCCACAAGTCCTGACATGTTTTGTTATGTTTACCGTTTGAGTGTGTAAAACTTAAGCCGGCACAGTTTAGTTCGTGCGACAGCCGTAACATGCAGGTTTCTTTTAGTCATTGCTTTATGTGGATATAAATATGGAAAACCTAAAAAAAACTATTTCCGTTGAAGAGCAACGTTTTTTTTTATGTATTCTCAATTATTCGTTGGGAGTTTCTCATGAGTTGTTAGTGAAGTGTGTGGTGATAATTCGCTTAGTAAAAGGACAGTAGCCAGATGGCTCCAGCTTTACAAGGAAGGAAGAGTTGAGGCTGAAGACCTGTCTATGGAGGGTCGACCAATATCATCTTCTAGATCTGATGCCATTGAGAACATTAAGGAGGCATTGCGTGAAACAGATAACTGGTCCGTGGAACGTCTCAGTCAGCATTTTGATATCCCCAATACTACAAGTATATAGAGTTTTGACCACGGAAGAAAGAGGTAGGGGGAAGGGCCTTAAAGACGCGTTTGTACCAGAACCGATGTCGCCGAAATCACACATCAACACCTAGTATATTTACGCACTACTAATGCAAGAAGGCCTTTGATTGGACCATAAATATAGCACGTAAAAATATAAAAAAATTAGCAACATTGAAATCTATTACTTCGTCCATACAGCTCATACAAAATGAGCAAATAGAGGCGTATTTGATAGTGACATCTAGTGCTGAGTAGCAGAAACTCCAGATAACGGAAAACTCCAAAAGCGCTTCATAAACGTCCTAGCGAAATTAAACTTTCACTGCATATTAATAAAGCACAACTTTATTTACCTATAACTAGTACACGTCATTACTACGTCATTTCCGTTCGCTACTCGATTAGGGATGTAAGTAATCTTCTATCACTGAAATATCGATATCCGGAAATATTTCCCTTGAAACACCCGATGTTTCTGGAAAGGGGTCGTCCATTAATCACGTGATGTTTTTAGCAATTTTTTAGACCCCTCCTCCCCCTGATGATATGTGGTGAGGTTTTAGACTACATCGCCATGTATTTTTTGATACAAAATATTATCTTTAAATACAGGTACAATGTAATTTAATTCTTGAAAATTTAAGCACCGTGATAAAAATGACCAGACAGATATTTGTTTCTGACTGTCTGACGCCGTTTCGAACTTTGGGATGAGTTAAAAATATGAGCGCCACGACGCCTGAGGGTAATGAAAGGCGATGTAAGATTTTACTATGGAAGGTGGCCTATGGCCGACGTTTTTTTCAAAGTTGAATACCCTTGAATCCTTTATAAATCGCTAGTGAACATTTAGATGGTGAAAAAATATGATAAGTCGTTTAGTGTTTCCACCAGTTTCGGACATATTTCGTGACAAAGATGGCCCTACCATATATAGGACAATAAAAATCATTTATATCTCTGCAACCGGTGATGTTACGAAAAAAAGACCTATTACATGTTTCATCATTTAGCTATCCTCTATCGATTTAAGTAGGTTTCAAACTGCGACACAACTTTCGTGAAAATTCGACAGGTCATAGGCCACAAATGTCCCTACCCCTTTATACGATAGTGTTGCCGCCATGTGTGATAGCTTGCTACAGTCACACACGACAGCAGCAGATATTGTAAGATGAAATAGCACAGTATAGCGTCCGTGTGATTTTTGAAAAGGTAGAGTATATAATAACGTAACGTAGACAAATTATAAAAAAAAACAAGATTCAGCTTTACTTATCTACTGATACACTCATGGCGTCATTCTTAGTATGCGAGTAATTACAGCTTTAAACTCGCACTCACAGTATAGCGCCTGTGTGTGAAGCCCTTTATTTGTAGTGTGGCGAGCTATATTTGATATTACGATGAAATAGCACAGTATAGCGCTCGTATGTGACGCCCTTTAGGCTGTAGAGCGTACCAAAGAATTATTTACATACATACCTACAAAATCCTTCGGTAGTAGGGAATAAACAAAGGTTTGACATTTGCCAATAAAATGTATCTAAAATATACACATTATAAACAACTGGAAGGATAATAAAATCAACTTCTCTTTTTATCGATATCGATAATATATTGTCAAAGATAAATGATTGCACATCACTATTTAGAACACACGAGAATGTTGGTGGACCAGGCCGACTTATGCTACTGACGTATGACTTTTATTACTCTCACATAAAGTTTAAAATTATCTAATTCGTCCGGGATAAAGCTTTGAATTAAATTAAATTCAATTTTAAATCGAAATATAAAATACAACATTTACCGGTGAAATGTAATGCCTTCATTATATGATATTTTGTCTGTGCTTCTATTTCTGCACTCTAAAACAGCACAGTATCACATGTTTACGTGTTTTTTTATTTTATTTATCCGAGAACATCAGCCGTCCGGTGCCGCATAGTACGCGATTGAGAATGAGTGCGTCCTGTACTGCAGCGCTAATTTATGACACGCGAGATCCGCCTACTTACCATTTCCCCCTACCTCTTTCTTCCGTGGTTTTGACGGAAGGGCTTACCAATTGATTAAAAAGAAAAAATTGGGGTTGGTCCGTAAGTGGTCCACATGGGTTCAACACACACACACACACACACACACACACACACACACACACACACACACACACACACACACTGAATGAAGAACAGAAGGAATTTCGTTTGGAGACCGTGCGTAACAACTTGCATTGGCTTCAGCGATCTTCTAAGATGTTGTAATCGTTGATTTGCATAGATGAGAGTTGGGTGTATTTTTGCACACACAGCGACATCAAGCTCAATCTTGGGTGAAGCATGGTGAGCAACCTCAATCTATATTCCTCGTCCCGAGCTTCACGAGCGCAAGATACTTCTACGCTGCCACGCATTTTTAGAGACCCACATACCGGACTGAGCTGCTTCATGACACATTACAACTCTTCTGATTCTCCATGACAACGCGAGAGCTCATAAAAGTCATATTATCCAGAATTTGATAGAGCAGAGGGTGGGCTGAAGTAATGCACCCACCTTATTCGCCGGACATGAACCCCTGTGATTATAACTGCTTTGGCAATGTTAAGAGAAAACTACCCAGAATACGTTTTACAAATAAAGCTGACCTTGATTCAACACTAAAAGACATTATTCAAAGGTTAAATGAAAATGGAACTTTCAATGGTGTAGCTAAGTTGCCACAAGTTTGGAGCAATGTTATTAATAAGTTTGGAGACTACTGATTGTTTTAAGGTTACTTAACGTTTCATTGGTATTTAATAAACAAATAACATAAAAAAGAAAATATGTTAAAACTTCAGGAATGACCCAATACTTGCTTCGAAAGATTACGGATTTAAACCGCTTTTTCGCGAGAATACGGATTGCCTTCCGTAAGATTATGAAAAAAATAGATTATACATAGTTATACGATCTTACGAAGACATGTACACATGTAACTCAACAATACTACAAATAACCGAACAGAGTTTCCATAAAATCACACTCCTCGATAACAGAACTATACTGTTAATTATTAAAAAAAGAAGAAAATCAAATGTACACTTACAACACAGCTTATAATGAGGTTCACTCTTAAAATTAAAAATAAATTCATAATCTACTGAACATAATAATCTCGCAACACTAAACTCTATGGTAGCCATGTTCAAACCAGACGTTTAACAATTCATATTGGTGTAACATTCTCAAAGACTATGGGTTAGAAGCACGATGACGGGCTCATATTGGCGTCTCCATGGTTAAAAGAGAAAAGTTGTAGTTTTACATCCAAGTTTCTGAGTTACATACACTCTTCTAACCAAGCATAGATTCTGTCACTTTGTAATCTCGCAAACGATTCGCCGATTATCTAGATGGTTCCAAACTTAGGCAATTTTTATTAGATATGATTGTAACAGTGATCAATTCATTTATTTAATGGCTGGTTGTCTACGTCATGCACCTTGGAAAGCAAAGCAAACCCACTATCATTAATTATTAATTAAAGCAAAAGCAGACGACTATATAAATGTTGTGTTTTTTAAGTAAAATGACATTTTAATGACTGGGCAAATAATTATTTGAACAATATTAACCCCGTTTTAATCTAAAACATTACCTTAACTTTTTAAATTAAAGTTTATATTCTTATAAGTTCTTTTAAATTATATTTTTCATGATTTAAAACAGTAGTACACTTACAGTTACGTGTCGATAAATTGCTACCTACCTTTTATTAATAATATATAAAAGAAAAATAATCCTAATAAACTTAAAATTATATTGTTTTATTTCACACATTAGAATTTCTTCATGAGATTTTTATCACTGTTTATAAATGCTTTTAAAAATTATGAACTATTTTTATAAAAATGATTTTCTTGATGATTTGCAATTTCTCATACATATAAAAGATGATATTGTAATGAACTTACACGATTTAAGTGATCTACTCAACAAGCAGGGGGAACTCGTCTACTTCCTCACACATGGAGTTGAAACCAGCAGCCCACACTTCTGCCTCTTTGTCCTGAAATAGATGATAAAACTTTATTAATATTTTTTTACATTATACTATAGTAAATTACACAGAGGTTTTTTTTAACTGAGACAATATACAAAAACCTGAAATAAGTGATATAAATAAAGGTAAGTTCTGATTGGTAGGAAGAAAAAAAAATGTGAACAAGCATCTATTTACATAAAAAGTATTTTGATTTTTAACATTAGGTCTTATTTATGAAAAAAACAATTCGGATCCACTGGAACATTAAAAATACATACATATACAAGGTGTTTTTTTATGGCAGATATTAACGTATCCAGTCTATTATTTGGGTCAAATGAGACAACTTTTGTAGTATCACTTTTTAAATGAACTTTTTTTTTAATTCTCTTAACAAATTTAAAAAATATATATTTATTTACAAATTGCATACAAATAGAATGTCTTAAAAGGAGAACTAAGGAAGTGTTCTAACAATAAGATTTATCCTCCTCAGTCCTGAACAATGTTTGTTTTTGTAACTTTGAAAAAATTCTTCGAAGTATTAAGAGGATTTTATATAAGTAAACGCAATGGCGAAGCACTGTAGACGCCCTCTGCCCCACCTAGGGGACTTAGCTCATTAAGTCAAGTAAGTCAATATAAGTAAAAATAAATATATTTGTTGTCCTCTATGTAACAATTTTTTTGTACCTAGTTCCAATGCATTGCAATAATATGTGTTTAAAAAATCGCCAGTGAAAGCCACACAAAATAGGTGGTATGGGGACCTGAGGACCGAGGAGGGTATGCATCACTTTCATTTTAATTTAGAAAATTTAAGTTCATTAAGATTGTTTTTTATATATCCACTGACTTACCTCTTTCTTAGATTGTATCTCCTTCTTAGTTTGTTTCTTCTTATGAACTGTCCTCTTCTGTTTTGCAGCAGGCATCTCGAAGGTCAAGTCATGCAAATCATCTTCTTCACTAGAGTCAACTGCCTTCTTGGCTTGAATATCACTGTCTTGGGTTTCACTGTCTGATGTGGACCGCTGTCGGAATGCTACCTTCTTAACCTTGCCATAGCTCTTCCTGTGTTCCTGTAATGTTATTATTTTATATGAAAGTTTAAATATGAAAGTTTGATTAATTTAAAGAAGTTTAAATAAACAAATAATCTAAATAATCTAAAACAGATTTTACCTTTAAATGATGAATTAATTCAATATCTTCAAACAAATGTACAGATTCTGAATTCTCATCATTAATTTCTTGATCAATGTGTCCTTCCACATTCTCTACTTGTTTCTCTGGCAAGACAGCAGCAGATTCTGCTGACTTCATTTCTTCATATAATTTTGATACAATTTCCGCGTTTGCTTTACCTTTTGCACTAACAGGCACTACAGCTCTTGTAGGACCAGTCTGTTTGTTGATCTCTTTCAACACAGCCCGAGCTTTTGGCCTCAATGATTTGACCCTTTGATTAAGTTTATTTGGAGAAATGTTCTCCACATCCTCACTGTCATCAAAACCAAAGAATGTGTCTATTTCATTATTACTGCTCTCTTTGCGTGGAGTCTTAGCTGGTACAACATTTAAGTCACTATCGTTTTTCCTTTTTAAGTGTTCTCTAGTATTTTCCTCTATTTCTGATGAACCATTATTAGAATCAGTATTATTTTTTAAAGCATCACCACCTTTTCTAGGTGTGACTACTTTTTTGGGTGTTTTATTTGACTCTGTGGATTTTGTGAGGTCACCAAAAATATTTTTTCTAGTAGGTGTTTGAGACCTTTCTCTCTTTCTTTTGGCACTCATCTCTGCTTTTTCTTTTATAAATGAAATGATGCTTGTTTGTTTCAAGTTTGGCTCCCTGCTATTTACTAAGTCTTGCAGAGTTTCAATGGCCTGTGGTACTAGATTAGTGTAAACATGTTTCTTTTTATTGGTATCAAAGTCAATGAACGAACACTCCACTGCTGGGGTCATATCTGATTTTGTGTAAGAATTGGCATGCCACCTGATAGGAAGATTCTCAAATTCAACCCTCCAGGGACTTGCATGAGGATGCTTGTGTGACATATTCATGCTACTGCTGGCCACTGGTTGATCATCAAAGAAGCTCATATTATCTTTTAAATTCAGCGGATCATCATGAACAATAGGTCTAGTATGTGTATCATCTCTTTGACTTGGTTGGATAGGAGTAATTGGACGCATTGGTGAATTAACTGGAGAATAGTTTATGTGAGCATCGTCCTCTAGAGGGGGCTGAACATCTGCTGCAATGTCTTCTACTCTTATAGAAACATGTTTGTCTTTATTGATGTTTGTTTCATTCGTAACAGTTGTTGGATGTTCAGCAAAATCTTGACTTGTAGTGCTTACAGAAACATTATGTTGTTCTGATAAATTGTTAGCAGCACTTTTCTGGGCTGATTTCTTAGTGACAGCTCTTGTTAAGGCAGATAATGCTTTGGACAAATTCAAGTTGTAATTGCTCTTGAATATTACAGGTTTCGGTTTGCTTGGCTTTTTTCTTACAATCTTCTTCTTTTTCTTCTGCAGTGGAGGCTCTTCGCTTGGATCAAAAGTGAATTCATACACATCAAGATCATGCTTATCTTCTTTATCTTTTTGTTTTTTGCTCTCAAGTACCCTAAAAGAAAAGTTCTTTTTTTTATTAGTTTTAAAGTGGGGTATGACCTTTTTTGGAGAAACTTTAGTGAAGCTTGTTGATTTATTTTGTGCAGTATCTTTTTCATGATTTATTTGTTTTTGAGTAACTATAATGTCAGCATTAACTTTTCTGGTGCGCAGTGAACGCCCTTGCTTAGCATTATTATTTGAGTCTGAACTGCTTTTAGAAGTATTATCTTTAACTCTCTTGCCTGAGGTTTCTTTGTCCAAATCATTTATATGTTTTTGATTTTTGTCATTTTGCTTCCTTTTATGTGCTGTATATTTAGAATTTGCAACTTTATTTTGTGCAATTGGTGTGCTAGCATGCACTGGTTGAACGGGAATGAATTTGCTAGGACTTACTGAATGGTCTTCAAACTTTGAAGGCAACCGGCATATTCTCTTAGACCGAACTACCTGTAATGGTGTAACAGTAGTTTTCACTGGACTTTTAGGTGACTTCTCTTCGACTGAATTTGTAACCTTTGCAGGAGTTGCTTCCTGCGACTTGGCCGTAAGAGAAGCATTTTCTTTGCAAATCCTCTTAGGTCGAACTGCCTGCAATGGCGTATCAGTAGTCTTCACTGGAGTTTTAAGTGACTTCTCTACAACTGACTTTGTAACCTTTGCTGCAGTTGCTTCCTGAGACTTGGGTGTAAGAGAGGCATTTTCTTTACTGCTAGACAGACTTATCAGCACTTGGTTTTCAACAAACCTGTTTGGAAGTCGTCTATCACGGCGAGGTCTATCTTTTTTATTGATTTCAGAAACCTGAGACACTAATGCCTCATTATCCTTCTTTGGGATATCAATGGATTCGTTGTTGTCAGATGCAGAATTGGTTTTGTCTGCCAAAACTTTCCTGGATTGGTTTTTGGCTTTAGCACTCGGTTTCCGCTTACCCTTATGAGAAGCATCAATGTTTTCCTTCAAAGCTTGAGTTGATTTACAAGCTCGAGTTCTCGACGGCATGACGCTCGAAAACCCTTCGAAGGCATCAGCTCGATGACTAAATGCAGTATACTCCTTCACTTCTTTAGCAAATTTAATAGAATTAAACCCTTTTATGACAAATTTCAACATAAAATTACCTTGATATCAGTTATTTTTGATACGAAAACAAAAACCCTAATCCATTTTCGCTCGTTTTTTCAGTTTGACTTTGACATTGACGTTGATAGTCAAAACTTTTGTCTATGGATTGTAAAAAGCGTGAGCGTGAAGTTAGATTATGCCATCGGGTGTTAGTAGTATGTATCTTTCTAGCCACACCCCGGCCCCGGACACTTCATATCATACAAACGTATTGTTTACGTTTACAGACATTCATGTTTGTACACATGTAAATGTGTGCTTGATATACTAGGGTTGAATCGAGATTCAGTAATTAGCCCTCATTGTTTTTATTGTTAACAAGACTTTTACAAATAAAGTGAAGGCTGTATACACCAGACAATAATATCAAAATTTTTTGCGATTTCAACAAAGTTGTAGAACAAAAGTTGTTCAGTTTGATGGGTAAAAGCCACGGAAGAAAGAGGTAGGGGGAAATGGTAAGTAGGCGGATCTCGCGTGTCATAAATTAGCGCTGCAGTACAGGACGCACTCATTCTCAATCGCGTACTATGCGGCACCGGACGGCTGATGTTCTCGGATAAATAAAATAAAAAAACACGTAAACATGCGATACTGTGCTGTTTTAGAGTGCAGAAATAGAAGCACAGACAAAATATCATATAATGAAGGCATTACATTTCACCGGTAAATGTTGTATTTTATATTTCGATTTAAAATTGAATTTAATTTAATTCAAAGCTTTATCCCGAACGAATTAGATAATTTTAAACTTTATGTGAGAGTAATAAAAGTCATACGTCAGTAGCATAAGTCGGCCTGGTCCACCAACATTCTCGTGTGTTCTAAATAGTGATGTGCAATCATTTATCTTTGACAATATATTATCGATATCGATAAAAAGAGAAGTTGATTTTATTATCCTTCCAGTTGTTTATAATGTGTATATTTTAGATACATTTTATTGGCAAATGTCAAACCTTTGTTCATTCCCTACTACCGAAGGATTTTGTAGGGGGAGGAGGGGTCTAAAAAATTGCTAAAAACATCACGTGATTAATGGACGACCCCTTTCCAGAAACATCGGGTGTTTCAAGGGAAACATTTCCGGATATCGATATTTCAGTGATTGAAGATTACTTACGTACATCCCTAATCGAGTAGCGAACGGAAATGACGTAGTAATGACGTGTACTAGTTATAGGTAAATAAAGTTGTGCTTTATTAATATGCAGTGAAAGTTTAATTTCGCTAGGACGTTTATGAAGCGCTTTTGGAGTTTTCCGTTATCTGGAGTTTCTGCTACTCAGCACTAGATGTCACTATCAAATACGCCTCTATTTGCTCATTTTGTATGAGCTTTATGGACGAAGTAATAGATTTCAATGTTGCTAATTTTTTTATATTTTTACGTGCTATATTTATGGTCCAATCAAAGGCCTTCTTGCATTAGTAGTGCGTAAATATACTAGGTGTTGATGTGTGATTTCGGCGACATCGGTTCTGGTACAAACGCGTCTTTAAGGCCCTTCCCCCTACCTCTTTCTTCCGTGGTAAAAGCCAACCTTGAAGTATTGTCACACACTTCTGTTACAACCTGTATATGGCCAATAGTAGTGTCACAGATTTTATAATACTAACGTACAGATACCTCATGTCATACAACGAAATGCGACTGCCGTAACTCGGGCTATTCTTCGGGCTATTTTTTTCACTCATTGAGAACTACCGCTACTAGCGACATCTAGGGCGCGGGCTATAAATGAAGACATTCTGGTTGCTTACCTGTAGCTTCATTTGCTTTTATTGATTTTTTTTGCACATAACCTACTAGTATTATACTATCTGAGATATTACTAAATAAAAATACATAATTTGAAATATGAAAAACAAAACGTAAACCACCCATTACGTTTTTCAATTGTATTGTATCAGCGCCATCTATCATTTCACGCTATAAACTGGTACTCAACTAGTACGTATCATTCCTCAACTCTGACAAGTTAAGACGAAAGTAGTTTTGATATGTCGTGATCAGATAATTTGTAGTAATTGATAATAAAGTGCATTATCGGCCTTTGTCATACTTTTTGGTTATTACAATAATCAAAAACCTTATTTTTAGCAACTTTATGGGTTTTTTCTTCGTTTTGCATGAACTTCGATTACAAATCGATACTTGTCGTGCCATCTATTGACATTTTAATGAACTAAGGTTTTCGTTGTATGCAATGAGACCCCGTGGTAGTGTTAAATGTTTCACATTTTATCACCTACAAGGATTACAGGTAACCCTCTCGTATATAAGTTGTGGATATAAACACATAATAGCATATATAAAATATTTAATAATATCAACTTTCACTACAAACGATCCCGGTATCCCGGGGTTTTTTTCTATGAAAATCTATTTTATTGGGAAAGGCCATACTATTCTTTCTAAAAACGAAATTGCATCCGAATTTCCGATCACTAGTTATTATACTGTGCTTTGGTTTGCCAACCTCATCATGATACATCAGTCACACAGGGGGGTGAGGTAGCATTCAGAGAGCGGCAGGGAGTGTCCATCCATATTGTTTAATCTCCCTAACTGTGGTTTCTAGCCATAGAGTTTGTATTTATTTAACACAGACTTGCACCTCGCTCCCCGGAGCGACGATATAAAACTTCTTTGGGATTTAATATGTGTGTTGTCACGTCGCGTCTTCGGTTCCAAACTAAAGCCGAAGGGTGTCATGGTTGGCGTGTTAATAATATGTTTTCGCCTTAGCAATATGTTTCTGCCCATAGACAATATAGGTGACTTGCGTTCCTTTTGCTTCAGAATTAACTATTATTGCAATATAAAAAGGAGAAAAGAATATACCTTGTATGTGGAACATTGTTGAATAGCGCTATCTCATATTGTAGTGCTTACGCCATACAAAAAAAACATGCCTGAATTCAAAATGGTTATCCGTTGATTCAAAATATTCAAATGCATCCGTTGTGAAAGTGTTGAATTAATTTGTTGATCGTTGTTGATTTTTATAAATGTGATGTGAGTGTTGTGTTGTTCAACAAGAGGAAAAAAATCCTGCCTGCAAACCTATGTAGGATATAAAGTGGTAAGTTTAAAAATATACACCTCTGACAATTTTTTCTATTTTGGACCTTTAATATCCTGAAGGTTATAACAGAGGTTTTATTTTACAAAGTATCAGAATACCTAAATGAATTGAATCTTTTTACAGGTTCAGTCAAGAAAATAATCAAATCTCCATCTGCATTGACAGAAACAACCATTTATTTATGAAAAATATTTTTGACAGTTTCCATCTTACCATCACCTGCAAAAAATGAAAATATTTCTATGCCAATAAACCTCTGTCTGCGAGTCGCTGGAGGTGTATTTTTTAAGAGAAACATTGGTCATATTTCGAAAATAAGACAAGATGAGCGAAGATGGGAAAGCTATAGACACAGTTCAGGTCGCCCTGAGGATTAGGCCCTTGATGCAGTCTGAGATCGACAGAGCGTGTGAAGAATGCATCGACGTGGTTACCGGCCAGCCTCAGGTGCAGATCAAGGACCTCGCCTTCACATACAACTATGTTTTCCCACAACATATCACACAGCAGGAATTTTATGACACAGCTGTCAAAGGTCTTATTGGCAGGCTATTTCAAGGTTGGTTGGTAATTTATATGGTCACCATAATTGATAAGGATAACTTATATATATACGAATGACTCGGTGGCTTAGTGGTTAGTGCTCCTGTCTACTGATCCGAGAGTCGTGGGTTCGATGAGCAAACATTTCTGTGATGAGCAGATTTGTTTGCTCTGTGTCTAGGTGTATTATATTTATAATATGTATGTATTTAAATGTATGTCTCTGGTTCCCATAGTACAGGGAATCCTAGTTTAGGGCCAGATGACCGTGTGTGATTTGTCCCGGATATTATTTTATTATTATTTATTATATAAAATAGCCCCCTTAAGTGCACTCCAAGGCCCAATATAGAATATAAAATATTTTTTTGTAAATGCTTAATCCTATAAGGTAGCTCTCCTATGTGCACCCCAACCAGCATATTTATTTCCCGTTAAGGTTATCCCTCTGTATGTATGTAACACCAAACTGAAAAGAGGAAGGCAAATGAAAAGATGGTCCGATGATATCAGAATGGTTGCTGGAACACTGTGGCTTAGGATAGCCAGAGAAAGGACAGAGTGGAAGGAGTTGGAGGAGGCCTATGTGTCAACAGGACACGCTGGTATGGACTGATGTGCACCAATTATTAAATTTTCTTATGTGAAAATGAAATGTAAATCATTATCAGCAATAAAGGCTTTTGTATTTGTATTGTAAGGTTATCCCTCTAAAGAAGGATTCAAGTTCCAACCTCAGGTCAGGTCCAGTCATAGTAAATCCATAAATTATGTGAAGAAAACGGATTCAAATCTGGCTGGATTTATACTTATCTACTGCTACAGTTTAGCACTTTAAAGAATTGAGTTCATGTAGATGTAATTCCTCAGTATGAAAGTAGACCTAATCTAAAATATCTCGAATTTATCTTATTCTGTTCACATGACTGACAGTGGTGTCAACTATATGGCCCACATAAGAAAGAAGGCAGCAAAGTATCTATACGGAAACTCCATATACTTTATGGCCTTCTTTAATGCCTTGTAGACCTCACCTATGAAAGAATGAGTCCAATAATGGTTCAAAGTCACATGCAACCAGCACTAATAACTCAATAGTTTATATCACATGGGTTTATGCAATACTGCCTAAGATAACGATTGAGCAACTAATTATATTTATGATTGTAATCTCCATTAATTTTCCAGGTTACAATGTAACAATTCTTGCATATGGCCAAACTGGCTCAGGCAAGACTTACACAATGGGCACAAACTATTCAGGGTCAGATGGAGACTCAACAAAGCTGGGTAGGAGGTTTTGTTATTCTAGAAATAATCTAGATTTTTTAAAATTTGTTATGTGGTTCAGTCAAAGTACAGTGGTTCAGTTAATGAATTATGGAAGCCTTTACATAAATGTCCCTGGTAATAAAAGAAGCTTCTATCAAACAACTTTTTTTTTTTAAACACTCAAAATGTATCTTTGTTACTAAGGGTCTATTACTCATAAAAACCTAAAGCTAAAAAGATAAGTGTTTAATATATAAAATGTACCCATATTACTTCCTTGTGGTGGTATCAGAGCTGAACTTAGGCAAATATGTATTGACATTAACTCCTGAAATACAGGTTTTTACCTAGTTTAGGAGTTAAGGTTGTAGTTAGCACCTTTCTTTGTTACAATAAAAGATTTTATTATTATATAACTTGTGATTGCAATAAAATAAAAGTAAGACGCCCACAATCAAACATAAAATTTAATAATCTGCATCATTTACATCTACCAGGTGTAATCCCTCAAGCTGTGGCAGACATATTTGACTACATCGAAGCTCACGAGGACCAGTTCATGTTCCGTGTGTCGGTGTCATTCATGGAGCTGTACCAGGAACAGTGCTACGACCTGCTCTCAGGCAAGGAGCGGGGGCACAGCATTATTGAGATCAGGGAGGACATCAACAAGGGGGTGGTGTTACCAGGTAATGGAACTTCTAGAAGTAGCTTCCTATTTTAGAAAGTGTTAAGAACAAAAGGAACTACAATTGAGCTAGTAGCACAATATTATGGTCTCTTATTTGGCAAGGGTGTCTAAAGATTGCTAGCAGTGGTAAGACCTCTATAGTACTACTAGCTTTTGGCCGCGGCTTTGCCCTCGTGGATATCGATTATGATTATTGTTTAGGGTGCTCAGTGCTATGTTTAGTTATGAATCATGACATAAGGTATCTTTATGCCAAATACCAATAAAATCTGTTAATTCGTTTTTGAATTATAGAATAGAAGAGTTTTAGAGCAGAAAGGTTTTGTTGAAGCGTGACTTGAGAAACTAAGGGGGCATCAGAAATAGCACGATGTTTTCTGAAGATTTTAGACGTTATGTAGAAAATTTTACACATTGGATTTTTGACATATTGGCCTTTTCCCATTTTGTCATTTCGAAATTTTGATGCTCTGATGTTTCGACGACTCAAAGGTTCGACGTTGTGACGCTTCGATCTGCGACGGTTCGACATTTTGACAGTTTGACATTTTGATATTCTGACATTCTGACATAGTTTGATCTTTGATATTTTGACATCTTGATTTTTTGATTCTGACATTCTGACATATTTTGATCTTTGATATTTTGACATCTTGATTTTTTGATATTTTGAAATTTTGGTATTGTGGTATTTCGGTATTTCGCTATTTTCCTGTCTTGATATTTGAATTTTGAAAAAAAGTTTCTTAGTTGAATGCCTCTGTTCTTTGAGGAAACTGTGCTAAATTTCAAGTTTCTAGACCCAGGGGTTTGGCCATACTTTGCCATACAAACTTCCACCCCCATTTTGACCCTTTTAGGGGGTGAATTTTGAAAAGCTCCTCAGTGGATGCCTCCGTTCTATAAGGAAATTCTGTGCAAAATTTCAAGTTTATAGACCCAGGGGTTTGGCCTGTACTTTCCTACATAAATTGCCACTCCCATTTTAACCCCTTCAGAGGGTGAATTTTGAAAAATCCTTCCTCAGTAGATGCCTTTGTTTAATTAAGAAACTGTGCAAAATCTCAAGTTTCTAGATCCAGAGGTTTTCCTGTGCATTGATCTATCTAATTTGTACCCCAGTTTCACCCCCTTTTGAAAAATCCTTTCTTAGTGCACTCCTAGACCTCATTAGGAACCTAATTGCCATATTTGGATTCTCTAGACCCATAGGTTTGGCCTGTGGCTTGTTCTATCTATTTTGAACCCCCATTTCACCTCCTTAGAAGGTGAATTTTCAAAAATCCTTTCTAAGTGCACCCTAGACCTCATAAGAAACCTACTCGCCAAATTTAGAATCTCTAGACCCCGGGGGTGTAGCCTGTGCGTTGATCTATCTACTTTGGACCCCCGTTTTACCCCCTTAGAGGGTACATTTTGGAAAATCCTTTCTTAGTACACCCTTAGACCTCATAAGAAACCTACTCGCCAAAGGAGATTGCCAGATTTCGTACCATGTTGCGTCTTAACCAGACATTTGTCAAAAATCGTAATTAAATTTATTAAGCACACTTAATTTTTTCTAGACCTATTCGAACTGCAGGAAAGAAATGTATGAAAAAAGATTTTAATTTGATATATCCCATACATTTTGTACACTCTGACAGCAAACGTTCACTCTGACAACAGGATAGCATAATATAAATTGCCTAAGTGTGAAAGAGAGGGTACAAAGCGGTTGCTGTCAAGTGCACCCTCGGAACGCGGCCCTGGATTCATAAAATGTGTTCCGAAACTACACTATGGTTGTATCGAGATTTTTATGCTTCATCCACATATTTCTTCTTCTTAATCTAAGAGATGTCTTCGCATTACACCACCATTTTCCTATACCCGCGCCCTCTTCTTCAATTCCTGGTAAGATTGACTATCAGACGATGTTTTATAGATTTGATTCTTGATCACATTGGTGCGTCCCAGGGTTGCCAGACGTACAAGAATTTTTGTTTGGACGTAACGTAGGGCCATAGTCACGTTGCGAAGCGGCATTTTTTAAAATCCACATATGCCACACAGTACGTTGCAAATCGGCATCGCACACACGCCCCGTTACGTCATGTTACGCCGCTGCACTTTACGATATTTAAAAAAGTATACCTAGTATAGTATAGTTTCATTGTTTTGTCAAGTTTCAAGCAGTGTTAATCACAAATTACAGTCTGACTACGATCTTTTGGCAGGTGGATGACATTGACAGGACAGCTTTTGTCGCAAATCTGACATTTTTTTCATACAAATAGTGTATGCCGCCACATCCCCCCTCCTCCCCACCCTCACGGAAAGGAATACAGTGTAGCTGTATGATAGAATAAAATACAAGACACTATAAACTAGAGAACACGAAATAATAATTTTAAAAAATATATTAAAACTAGGTCACAAATCTAAAATATCCTTAAATCTAACCCTGACCTGATCATGTGACGGTGGGAGGATTTGGTGCAGAGTGAGCTGTTGGTGGGGCAGACTTAGGACCTGGACATGTGGTTGCATTGCGAGGCCGGGGGTGTCGCGGGCGCCTGTGCGCTCGGTGAGACCGCGCCTCTCTTGGGTCTGCAGCGATGTGTGCAGGCTTCCATTCGATCCAATCGTCGCTCACCTGTACCTTATTATGTGAAACATCTAAGGTAAGTGTCTTCAGAGAATGACTGAGGACTTTATAGGGGCCGGTGTACAGTGTTCGTCGCGAAGGAAAATGTGAGATGCGTCTGCCAGGTCCTTAAAAGCGAACGACTTCGGGACGCATGTCGGTCATGGCCAGGTGTGCCACGAAGTCCTCACTTACATTTTGTGTGAAAGCACTAAGTACCAGAAGCTCCCCTGTAAGCATACAGGAGGTCTGCAGCAGAGCATTTGAGGTCCTCCTTGAGAGCCAATCTAATACCAAGAAGCACAAGAGGTAGGGCTCTGTGGCAGGTTTCTCGGTGGCACATGAGTGCAGCCTTCAGATGGCGGTCGAAGCGCTCCACCATGCCATTCGCTTGCGGGTGGTAGCTGGTAGTTCGTACGCATTTGGTAGCGCCTAGGTCGAAGAATCAGTTGAATAGCGCTGACTCAAACTGGCGGCCTTGATCGACGGTGACCGTGATGGGCACGACGAATCGCGCGATCCAGCCGCGTACGAAGGTATCGCCAACATCCTCGGCGGTGATGCATGACGTGAGCCACGCTTCGGGCCGGCAATAGATCGAGAACCGGTCTATTGCCGGGGGACAATAGGTGTAGCCCTCAGAGTGCGGCAGGGGGCTGACGATTTCGTGGTGGACATGGCTGAATCTCCCAGATAGGAGGGAAAATTCACCGAGCGATACGGTCACGTGGCGCATCACCTTGTGTCGCTGGCAGTGGAGGCAGTGCCAGCCCAGGTTTGACAGTCGCGCGCCATGCCGGAGCGCACATAACGGTCAGCAACGAAGTGCGCGGAGGCGCGGCCGCCAGGCTCGCTCAGCGCGTGCAGGCGCGCGTGCGCGGCGCGCAGCAGCGCCGCCGGCAGGTTCGGCCGCGGCCGCCCCGTTGACACGTTGCATGCGATGGTAATATTGGTGCCTGGAATTAGCGTCGGTTCCAATTTGAGAGAAGAACCGAAATCGACTCGACGTGGGAAATCGCGTCCGCGACGATGTTGTCTTCGCCTTTGACGTACTCGATCTCCGTAGTAAACTGCGAGATGATCGTCAGTTGGTTCAGCTGTGCGGGAGGCAACTTTTAGCGACGTTGTGAGAACGCGTACAGTAGTGGTTTGTGGTCGGTATATATGATGAAGTGTTGCGCCTCCAATATATGCCGAAAATGTACACGGCCAACAACTCCCTGTAGTAGGCGGGCCAGGTGGTTTGGCTGGGCTTAAGTCTTCTACTGAAATATGCCAGTGGTTGCTAGCCCTGCTCTGTCCACTGCTGGATACAGGCGTCTACGTGTGTGCTTGAGGGGTACGTGTGGAGGCCCAAGCATGCGTTAGGAATTGCATGCACGAGTGCGAGGCGTGAGTGATGCTTTTGCATGAGCGTTCTTCTATATTAAAGTACTTCGTTTTATTTGTCGACTGCACTTCATCATTACAATATACATAGGTACAGTGCCGCGTTCGGTTTGTGGTGCTCCTTTATATTACTCGTTAGCAACACTGAACCATACCATAATTAACTAAAACTAGCTATCAAATGATTGGTTAAAACTAAGAATTTCGTGTACGCCTGAGCGTAGATATAGTACTTAAAAATAACCTCAAAACATAAAATGAAAGTGAAAAAGCTCTGGAGTTACAGTAGTTATGAGAGTAATTTTTCGTATAATAATTAAATATGTTATCCCCTATCTAATTCAGAAGGTTTTTTCAAGACGCAATATGGTACGAGCGTTTCATACTTCCGTGGCATTCTCCTTTGGAATCTCTAGACCCAGGGGTTTGGCCTGTTTGTTGATCTATCTACTTAGGACGCCCGTTTCACCCCCTTAGAGGGTGAATTTTGAAAAATCCTTTCTTAATGCACTCCTAGACCTCATATGGAAACTACTTGCCAAATTTGGAATCTCTAGACCCAGAGGTTTGGCCTGTGCGTTGATCTATCTACTTTGGACCCCCATTTCACCCCCTAGAGGGCGAATTTTTAAAAATCCTTTCTTAATGGACCCCTAGAGCTCATAAGGAACCTACTTTCGAAATTTGGAATCTCTAGACCCAGGGGTTTGGTCTGTGCGTTGATCTATCTACTTTGGACTTCCGTTTCACCCCCTTAGAGGGTGAATTTAGAAAAAATATTTCTTAGTTCACCCCTACACCTCATAAGGAACCTACTTGCCAAATTTGGGATCTCTAGACCCAGGGGTTTAGCCCGTGCGCTGATCTATCTACTTGGGACCCCCGTTTCACCCCCTTAGAGGGTGAATTTAAAAAAATCTTTCTTAGTTCACCCCTATACCTCAAAAGGAACCTACTTGCCAATTTTGGAATCTCTAGACCCAGGGGTTTGGCCTGTGCGTTGATCTATCTACTTTGGACCCCTGTTTCACCCCCTTACAGGGTGAATTTTGAAAAATCCTTTCTTAGTGCATCCCTAGACCTCATAAGGAACCTACTTGCCAAATTTGGAATCTATAGACCCAGGGGTTTGGCCTGTGCGTTGATCTATCTACTTTGGACCCCCGTTTCACCCCCTTAGAGGGAAAATTTTGAAAAATCCTTTCTTAGTGCACCCCTACATCTCATAAAGAACCTACTTGCCAAATTTGGAATCTCTAGACCCAGGGGTTTGGCCTGTGCGTTGATATATTCTATCTACTTTGGACCCCCGTTTCACCCCCTTAGAGGGTAAATTTTGAAAAATTCTTTCTTAGTGCACCCCTAGAACTCATAACAAACCTACGTGCCAAATTTAAAATCTCTAGACTCAGCGGTTTGGGCTGTGCGTTGATATGTCAGTCAGTCATTCAGTCAGTCAGTTTCTTCTTTTATATATTTATGATAGATATAAATATGTGCCTAACAATGGAAGCATGTTTATAAAACCCTATTCTTACAGTATTAGTAACAAGAAGGGCACGGTTTTTGCTGCTTATTTTAAAGCCATCTATAGCTCACTGGGCTATATTTAGAAATAATAGATGCTGGTTTCCAATAACTTGAGTAACCTGAAGCAAGAATGAAAAGGCAAAGTCAAAAAGACAGTATCAAAAGATAAAAGAACATAAAAAGTAAAACAAAGTATCAAAAAGGTACAATTCAAATACATATGAATTATTACACACACAGTCAACACCTTTTGAATCTGTAAACCACATAAATAATTTTTTTAGTAGCATAGGAAAAATGTTGCTGATTGTAACATTTTAGATAATATAAGTTATGATCACTGTAAAAATATACCTCTCCAAACATCTTCGTTTGTGCTGCTGGATACAGAGCCTTTAGAAGTTCATACCACTTTGATGAATTTAAAAAATGATAGTGCCCCTGGCTGTGATAATATACCCACCAAATTTCTAAAGCATGTTGCGGATGAAGTTGTCCCCATAATAACTCACTTAGTAAACGTTTGTTTTGACAAAGGCATCTTTCCTAATCTTTTAAAACACGCTATAATTACACCTGTATATAAGAATGGAGACAGAGAAGATGTTAACAATTATAGGCCAATCTCAGTTTTGCCCGCTCTATCAAAAATACTTGAAAAATTAATTAACTCTCGCTTATTGAAATACTTAGAATCTTTCAAAATTTTATCTGAATCACAGTTTGGTTTTAGAAAAGAAAAATGTACTGAGGATGCGGTCGCAGCTCTAACTTCACTCATTGTTAATAATTTAGATAGGGGAGATAAATGCCTTGCAGTTTTTCTCGACATTTTGGCTTTTGGCACCGTCTCTGTCTCCATTCTTCTACAAAAATTGGAAAGGATTGGAATTAGAGGTACTCCATTAGCTTTGCTTCGTGATTACCTCTCTGGTCGAAAGCAGTGCACTAAGATAGGTTCCTGCGTTGGCGATTTCTGTGACTTACCGTGGTATGGTGTACCTCAAGGATCTGTGCTTGGGCCGACCCTGTTTCTAGTCTACATCAATGACTTGTGTAACATGAAAATTCATAATGCTAAAATATTCTCATATGCAGATGATACTGCAATTGTTTTTACAAATTTTTCCTGGGAGTGTATTGCCGTTGACGTTGAACAGGGGCTGGCCCAGATAGCTAATTGGCTTGCTGGAAATCTCCTTACCCTTAATACAAATAAAACTAACTATATCTGTTTCACTTTAACCAATAGGACACAACCCTCACACAATTTTCAAATAAAAATTCACAATTGTAGCACAACTTCCAATAAAAACTGTACATGTCCAATAATTACAAAAGTACATCAGACAAAATACTTGGGAGTTATGATTGACCAAAGCCTTAAGTAGCATTCACAAATAGAACAAGTTTCTAGCAGGATAAGAAAACTGATTTGGATATTCAAATCACTTCGACACATTGTTCCTGCAAAAAAACAATATACAAACCTCACATCAATCAAATAAAAATTTACTCAATATTGTCTACATTACTCTTGCCCAATCAATAATTACCTATTGTATTACTTTGTGGGGAGGTGCTTTAAAGACCAAATTTCTAGAAGTAGAAAGAGCTCAACGTTCACTATTGAAGGTTATGTACTTTAAACCTTACAGATTTCCTACTGATGACCTTTATACATTTTGTGATTTATTAACGGTTAGAAAGCTGTATGTAGTTCTTACCGTTTGTAAAAGACATCAAACTTAACGTATGACCCTAACATAAGAAATAAAAGGAGAAAGGATATAGTGACTGTGATTGAAAATGTCAAAACCTCTTTTGCCTGTTATCAAAATAGCAGACTATCAACTTGCCTCTATAACTCGCTAAATAGAAAACTTGATATTAATCCACACTCCACACCACATAACTACATTCACACAAATAGACTAAGATAAAAAGGAAAAATGTTTATGTTTATATTTTTGTTTTTGATTTTAATGGTTACTATGTCAACCATTTTAAATAAATTATGTAATAAGGAAGAGCAGAGTCTTCTGCCACAAATGTTTATAACATTTAAAAGGAGGCTCTAGCCCAACTCGCTTTGTATGTCTTGGTTGATGGATAAAGATATTTTATTATTATTATAAATAAGAAAGGTGCAATTCTGGCACACCAGCTCTTTGTTTTAAGGCATTCCTCAGTTAGATTGTGATATATGAAATGACCACTTCACAAAATGTTTATCAGGTATAACAGAGTTGGCAGTGACCTCTACAAGGGAGACAATGATGGTGCTAGAGCGTGGCTCTATGGGTCGTGTGACTGGCTCAACTGCAATGAACCAGGCCTCCAGCCGGAGCCACGCAGTCTTCACCATCATCATTGCTAAGGAGAGCCGTACAGACAAGTAAGGCATTACAAAAGGTCTAATTTCAATACTTACAATTTTTTTCCCTCCTGATGTCTCCAGCCTCAACCAATCTTGATGAAATTGGCATGCACCTAGTCTGTGACTTGGAGAATGACATATCTTTTATTCTGATTACTGCCGTGGCAAAGTTGAAGCGAGGGACGCCGCGGGCAGAAAGCCAGTAATGTATGATTATAAAAATTGTCTAGCCAAGGACTCTCCCGGATAACAATGACGACTTGTCGGGACTACTGGACTTATAGAAGGAGCTATCAGTAATGGCGGTTATAGGCGGAAACCAGCCCGCCTTTTCATTTCATGGAGGCAAGGTTAATACGGGTCATTCTCCGCTTATTTAAATCAATGTACAATTGAATTTGCAGTGCCCATAATGAATAATTTTGTTTCTACAGGAACTTAGCAACTACATCAAAATTCCATCTAGTGGACCTTGCGGGTTCCGAGCGTATCAAGAAGACTAAGGCCAGCGGCGAGCGTCTGAAGGAAGGTGTGAAGATCAATCAGGGCCTGTTGGCGCTCGGCAACGTCATATCGGCACTTGGCGACGGCACCAACAGGAGCTTCATCAGCTACAGGGATAGCAAGCTGACCAGGTTACTGCAGGGTAAGATAAAATGTCATTTTCATAGTTTAATACATACAGTGTTATTGCCTTACACCTGACTACGGATAATGCTAAGTGCAACACCAGACAACCGCCGTCTATACTGACATTTATAGAATACGGATTACAAATTTGGAGCCCCTATTTTGCTAAGGATGTGAAAGGGAAGTTACTAAGATCCCCTTTTGCCTTCGCAAAAAGCCATTCGAAGAACGGCTAAAACACTGAACTTAACGACGCTGAAATCCCGCCGTATCGGAGTAGACCTCATCGAGACCTACAAAATCCTGACCAACAAAAATATGACTGCAAAGAACTGTCACATATTTTTAACACCAGCAGCATCCATCGAGCTAGACACCCAAACAATATGAGATTTGCCCACACACTAAGCTCACACACTAAGTGGGACATCACACACTAAACTAAATATGGAACAAGTTACCTCAAGACGTGATTGATGCCCCCTCCGTAAATAGTTTAAAAAACAGACTGGACAAATGGTGCAAAGACAATCCTATAGGGTATCCTCAAAGTGAACTTGAATGGACTATCATATAAAACCAACACAGATATAGGCATATTAGCTATTAGCTGCTCGCTTATTACTAAATAATAATAACTTGTCGATAGCATGGTTAAATTGTGCCACACGATAAGAGAGAGAGAGAGAGACAGTGTTGACATAATTTATGGTTAGACCTTTTTCTGCTTTGAAGTGTACTTTCAAGAAAACTTTTAGGGTTAACTACTGCACGAAATGAAGTATTAAACTAGCATTTTGCAACAATCCGTGTTTAGCGCGGGTATTCTCAATCTAATGCATAACGTTTCTAAATAACAGAATCTAGTAAAAAAAAGTCTGAAGTAAGTGTAGGTACTATATTTTTCCATGTACCTGACAGACAGTCTGGGCGGAAACTCGCTAACGCTGATGGTGGCGTGTGTCAGCCCGGCGGACTACAATCTAGACGAGACGGTGTCGACGCTGCGGTACGCGGACCGCGCACGCCGCATCCGCAACAAGCCCATCATCAACCAGGACGCCAAGGCTGCGGAGATCGTCAGGTATTTCACTTCAGTAGGGATACCTTCAATAAATTACAAATAGTACTAATTAGGTGCGGAAGACATAGCGCAGGCAAGTCGGTGGACCGATAACCTGGTGAACAACGGACACTCGCGCCGCGCCGCATCCGGAACAAGCCCATCATCAACCAGGACGTCAAGGCTGTGGAGATCGTCAGATAATTCACTTCAGTAGTGTAACCTTCAATAAATTACACTTACTATTGTTAACCACTGGATGCGGACAGCGCAGGAACGGTCAGTATAGAAATCTTTGCGATAGGCCTTTGTCCATCAGTGGGCGTCTTTTGGCTGGTGATGATGATGACTGATTAGGCGTTTTTGTTGTTTATACAAGTCAACAACGTAAATTCCTTCATTTCAGACTGAACAATCTAGTGAACGAGCTTAGACTACAACTCCTAGGAAAACTCCCTACAGCAAGCGAACAGAACAATGAACAGTTACAGGAAGAGTTGGAGAGAGAAAAGTCGAGATATGCAGAACTGCTTAAGAAACACAAACAAGTCACTGAACATCTGACCAACATGTTGATAGAGAATACTAATCTGTGCGAAAAGGCCCTGTTAGCTGAAGCAGCGAAGGACAAAATTGAGAGGAAACTTAATGAACTGACAGAACAATGCAACCAGACTATAGAGAACTTAAACACTAGTGAACAAACTGATGAACACCAGCGAACAAGTGTGGTGGACTACTTGAAAGAAATCAAGACGAGGCTAGAAGACTTGCAGTCAGTTAATTTGAGGACCAATGAGGAGTTGATAGACCATGAGATAAAACTGTCATTTACAAAGGATTACAATGACAATGAGCAGTTGGATGGCGATGCCTTGATAAGTGAGGAACAGGCAGTTGTGGAAGAGGAGAAACGAGCTATTGGACATGTAAGTTTTTCAGAGCCAAGATCTAATTTTCACCATCATTTTATCTACACTGGTGGACTAAAAAATCGACTCAAAATCTGTTGACCGACTTTTGAAAAAAGAACTCAGTCTACAAAACTACTAAATAGAAAAAACAAAAAGAAATAGAAAATCACCAAACTAAAATCATAAAGAGTAAACACGCACATTTTGAACTTTTGATTTAGTGTTTTAGTGCTAGATAGTTATTTTTTCAAAAGTCGTGCAACAAACTGAGTCGATATTTTTGTCCATGAGTATAGTTGACTCAAGTAGTTTTTAGCACACAAAGTGAGTGACACTGGATAAAGATTGACTGAGATTTATTGTAATTACAGATCTTTATTTAATATAATAATAAATAATAATAGTAAAAAAGCATTAACTACTTGCTTTATTGATTGTAACTAATAAAGCTAGGGCATTACAGGATTATATTAATGACTTTTGTCGACACTAGGTGGCGCTAACTCAAGAGCTGCAAGAACTGAATCACGCGATGGCTATCAAGGCGTCCGTCGTGCAAGCAATCTTAGCCAACAACAAGGCCATGCTGGACAGCCACGGCAACCTGCGGGAGAACGAGGAGAAGATAGCGAAACTGGAGAAGGAGAGAGACGAACTAATGCAGCAGTTGAAACAGACCAAGGTAAAGGTTTTATATGTTTCTGGATCAATTCAGATTGCAGCGACAGACTTAAAAGGAAATAGGATGCTGCATTGCAAATTGATATAAGTAAGTACTTCCAAGTTATTCTAGGTTGTCAGATTAGTTTATCAAGATGTATTGGAATGAGTTGTTTTCCAGTCAAAACAAAATTAGCAATATTTCTGAATTCAAACAAGCCAACGTTATCACGGAAAATTTTAACCAGCTTGGCAAGGCTCTAAGAAGGAAAAATGGATTAATTTGACAAACATAATCTTGTTTTTTGCCACCAGACCAAAGACCCAACACACGAGGAGCGCCGAACGAAGGTCTCAGCTCTAGAATCCGAGATCACCGAGCTCAAGAAACGGGTACAACAGCAAGCTCACGTCATCAAAACTAAGGAGAAGAACGAAGCCAAGATAGCTTCTCTAAACGCCGAGCTTCAGGCCATGAAGGCTACTAAGGTTAGCAGTATACCAACACAATTTTTTTCTTGGGAGAAAAAGGGGGTGTTAGTATGTGTGTCAGAGGAGCTAGTGTTGGACATTTGAAGTGGATATGTTGGTCAGGTGGACTGGATGTGTTGATGTTCGCAGGAAACTAGTGGATCAGCAAAATTGCTTTAAGTTTAATTCTGTGGGAACCGTCCATCTTAGCAGTACTGTGTAGAAATTGTTCCGGTATTCTCTCCATAAAGTCTTTTGAAAACGATCAAATCAAATAAAATCAAATACTCTTTATTGACTACAATACAAATACAAATCCTTCCTTTGCATTGAAATCTCGCAAATTTATTCATCACAGGTGAAGATAATCCGTCAAATGCGCGAGGAGAGCGAGAAGTTCCGCAAGTGGAAGGCGGACAACGAGCGCGCGATGCTGCGCATGCGCAACGAGGAGCGCAAGCGCGCCACCGCCATGGCCAAGATGGAGTCGCTGCACGCCAAGCAGCAGCACGTGCTCAAGCGCAAGATGGAGGAGGCCGTCGCCGTCAACAAGCGGCTCAAAGTGAGTGTGACTTCGAATAGTGACAGATATTAGATAAAAAATCTCGTAAGTTGTAGGGTGTTTTTCAGTATTAATAAAACCCCAGAGTCTGACTCGCACACCAAGGACACCGCGCACTAATTAAATAAACAATATTGAGAATATTGCCATTTTATTTTAAGACCATAGATTCACTTCACAAATGCACTTCAGTCATGGCAGTGTTCTTTTAGGATAATGAATCAATTAATTATTAGAAAGAAAAAAGAAAGAAAAATAGTCAATTTGCACATTTATTCTGCTTTGGAAGCATAAGTGCAGTTAGTCGCGAGGTTCAAATGAGACCAAATTCTTCAAAAGCTTTCTAATGCTTCGTTGCGAGTATGTTTATTACTCAAGTCATGATTATTTGTCATGATTCCAACCGGTGCTTATCACGTAAACAGTTTTGATACATGTATTCTAGTATCTAGCTAGGTGCTTTAATGTTCTCATCGATACATATCCCGTTCCCAGGAAGCCCTAGACCGGCAGAAGGTATCGGCTATGAAGCGCAGCGCCCGCGGGCAAGTGAAGGCGGGCGCCGTGCAGCAATACATTGAACAGGAGCTGGAGGTGCACCTCAGCATCGTGGAGGCCGAGAAGTCGCTCGAGGAACTCATGGAATACAGGTCTGCTGGCTCTAGAGAGTGAATCTGCTGATGCTTTCATGAAATTAGAATCAGCAAAATCGTATAAAGTTGAAGTACGTGGGAAATGCCCATCTTAACAGTACTGGGTACTCCTAACCTTAGGATAGGAGTCATCGTCAGTCGAAAAATGTCCACTGCGGGTTAAAGGCCTCCCCCAAGGATTTCCACACCGACGGGTCCTGCGCTGCCCGCATCCAGTGGCTTCCCGCTATCTTCAGCAGGTCATTGTTCCGTTCGTTCATGCCCTTGTTCATTTGGAGAGGGACAGGAGTACTCTAGTTTATATCCTTGGAGATGAAGTAGTGTTTAGGGATGCCCTTTGTGACGTTGGAGCGTTTTATCAGTATTATTGTGTAAGATGGCAAAAGGTTGACGGCCCACCGGATGGCCTGTGACCATCTATGACCCCAGTAGGGTTAAGCATTGCCTTGCCGATACTTGAGGGCTAGGATGGAATGGCTAATTCTAAATAATTCATCATTCGACAGGGCATTCATAACTGAACAGCTGGAAGATCTGCGACACAGGACAGACGACGAGGCTAACAGGAAGAAGATAGCGGAGCTTGAGGATGACCTGGCACTTCGAAAGGCGCAGATATCTGACTTGCAGCAGAAGATACTTACCGCTGATCAAGGTACACCTAGGTTAAGAATGGTGTTTAATAGACAGATAGATGTTCCTAATAAGTATAGTTGCAAGGGGAACTGGTGGAGCACGGCAGTGGATATACTTTCTTTTGGAAAGGGACTCCCGCCGCAGAACCAAGAAGATCTGGTGTTGGTTTTGCGATCAAAACTTCCATTGTGAGTAAATTGGAGGAGTGTCCGGTTCACATCTCGGACCGCGTTACCACGCTGCGCCTTCACCTAGCCAATAACAAACACCTTAATGTCATCAGCGTGTATGCGCCGACGATGGACAGGGATGACGACATCAAGGACAAGTCCCAAATCACGCAAATCCTTTTTAGGATTCGTCCTAGAGAGCAAGTACTTTTGCTAGGCGACTTTAACGCGAGAGTCGGGCGTGACTGTGAAGCTTGGTCTAAAGTTTTGAGCAGGCATGCTGTTGGTAATATGAATAGTAATGGGCAACTGCTACTATCTTTTTGTGCCCAATTCGAACTGGCCATTACCAACACTATGTTTCAACTACCTGCTAAATACAAAAACACGTGGATGCATCACAGGTCCAAGCATTGGCACCTGATAGACTACGCCATTGTCAGGCAAAGAGATATTTCCCAAGTCAGTGTCACCCGCGTAATGCGAGGTGCTCACTGCTGGAGCGACCATAGGCTTTTGGTGACAAAACTCAAGCTCCGCCTTCATCCTTCTCGCAGATTTCAGGGAGTGAAACCTGTGCGCCTGGATATAGAGAAACTGCAACAAAAAGAAGTTCGTAAGTGCTATACTGATTGACGCTGTTAGGGACTCAGTGCAGACTCTGGATATTGAGCATGGTGATCCTTTATATGATTGGCAATCAGTTTCGTCTAGTTTAGTCAGCAGTGCTTCGCAGATACTGGGCATAAAACCTAGTAGACGCGAGGATTGGTTTGACGATAATGACGAAACGTTGGCCAAGCTACTTAGGAAACACCGAGCTCTCCTGCGATCCCATCGTGACGACCAGGCAGAGCAAGTCAAGAAAAATAGTGGCGAGCTACGGAAACATGTTCGGGAAATAAAAGACAAATGGTGACAAAGTAAGGCTACGCAAATACAGTGGCTCTCGGATACTAACCAACTTGGGATATTCTATAATGAAATTCACAAGCTAGTCGGCACGACAATTCGTATTAGTGTGCCGCTAAAGACAGCTGATGGCTTGAAACTGCTTACCAGCAAGCAAGATGTCCTTAAAAGGTGCACCACATTAACTCGATGTCAACACTTCCTGCTGTAACTAAGCTGGATGATCCACTGTGTTTGCGTGAGGTTGTCCTTGCAATTCAACAACAGCGGAATAAGAAAGCGGTCGGCATTGACAACGTACCTGGAGAGTTTCTTAAGTATGGAGGCGAGGAGTTGCATGAAGCAGTGTGGAGATTGTTCGTGCGCATGTGGGAGGAAGAGCGAGTACCTGCTGACTTTCGAGTCTCTCGCATCTGCTCCTTGTATAAGAACAAAGGTGATCGCTCTGATTGCAATTCCTATATAGGAATATCCCTTCTTACTTCTCCGGGTAAAGTCTTTGCGCGAGTACTACTTAACCGCTTAATGTCCCTCTCAGAAAATATTCTGCCAGAAACTCAGTTTGGATTCCGACCAGAACGAGGTACTTGAGAAGCTGTTTTTTCCATACGTCAGTTTCAGGAGAAAAGCAGAGAGCAAGGTCAACCACTATATCTCTGTTTTGTTGACCTAGAGAAAGCCTTTGATAGTGTGCCTCGAGAAGCTTTATGGGTGGTACTTGCGAAACTGGGATGCACGGAGAAGTTTATAAGAATTGTCCGACTCCTGCATGATGATATGCAATGTTGGAACAATCAGAGTTCTTCTCGGTCAGTTTTGGCGTAAAGCAGGGTTGTGCGATTGCGCCCACTCTCTTCGCCCTTTACTTTGCAGTCGTAGTTGGGAGGCATTGCAAACTTCACCTGTCGGCATTCGCATTCGCTTCCGTACCGACGGCGGTGTTTTCAACCTGGCAAGACTTAGATCAAACACTAAAGTAGCTCATGCCATTATCGCGGAGATAATTGTACGCAGATGACCTATGTTTTTTGGCGGAATCCCCAAATGATCTACAACAGCTTATGTCGGGTCTGGACGAGTCGTGTCGTAGGTTCGGTCTAAAAATCAGTGTTAAGAAGACCGGGCACACTTGATTAACGCGCCAGTTGACATTAGACTCGGCGCGGACTTACTTAAACAAGTAGACAAATTCAGATATCTGGGGAGCACAGTAACATCCAAGTGCCACCTTGATGATGAAGTCAATAGCAGAATAGGAGCAGCTGCTGCAGCCTTTGGCAAACTTCGGCACAAAGTGTTCCGTTTACACGACCTGAAGCTCCATACAAAGGTTTCTGTGTATATGGCTGTCGTTTTGCCAAATCTCCTGTACGCCTCGGAGACGTGGTGCCTGTACCGGAAGCATATTCGCACCTTAGATAAATGCCTCCGCGACATTCTTAACATTCACTGGTCAAACCGTGTAAGGAACACAGAAGTGCTCAGACTAGCTAATGTCGGAGGAGTGGAGGCCTATCTAATGAGGCGGCAATTGCGGTGGTGTGGGTATGTGTACCGGATGCCCAACGAGAGAGTGGCTAAGCGCATCTTCTACTCCGAACTGCAGGAAGGGAAGCGAAAGCAAGGCGGCCAACTCCTGCGGTATAAAGATGTGATGAAACTCTGGCGGCAAACCGGTCACAATGGAGACGTACAATAAACACTAAGGTGTTTGAGTTTGAAGCGCGGCGACGTAAAGAGCTCGACGCCAAGCGCGACGAGCTGAAGGCCCGACCACCTGCGGCCATAAAATACAATTTCGTCGGGGGAGTACTGACATGCTGTGAGTGTGGCCGTAAATTCACAGCAAAAATTGGCTATGTCAGTCACATAAGAGCACATGAACGACGCTCCAATTTACGATTGCAGTCGCTGAGGCCGAAATCGGCCTGGATTGATTGATTGATTTGATTGATTGATTTGATTGATTGATTTGATTGATTGAGTTGCAAGGTAAGCAACAAAACGAAGTAAACCAATTATTTCTTCTTACATTGAAGCAGTCATAATCACACATATGTAAGCTAGCGCCGTGTAAATGGCTGAATCTTTTGAGTATGAGTGGCATTGCGCGTATCATCTACTATGATAGCCCAGTCATCGAGGAGTTTCTTTGTATGGAGACCCCAACATTAATTTCTCTGTCAATTAAACTTTGCACGATTGTGAAGGATAGTGTATAGATGGAAGATGACAAAGAAGCCAACAGATTTTGTGGCTGGAAGTAGGTGTTTTATACCTAAACATGAAAATTGCATTTAAAATTCGGTGGATAATTGCTTAATCGAATATTTCTGTACTATTCGTTAGTAGTAACTTAATGGCACGCGTATGTAATAGTATCCAAAACTTTTTCGACTTTTGTGACGCTTAAGTTAAGCAAAACTTGATTTTTCGATTTTACTTCCGATGAATAATTTCTCGGTTAATTTTTATTTTTCAGTATACTTTAATATCTTATTGGACATCTTTTTGTATAAGTATCCAAAAGATTTTCCTTTAAGATCATAGCATAATAGTTTTTATGCAATAATTAATTATGTAAAATTTCTCAGTCCATTTTTATTTATTTACATGATACATAATAATAAATGTAAACAGTATTTCAGGTTATCCAATAAAATTTCGATACATTAAACTCATATGTATAAAGCGTCACACACGTACGTAAGGTCACGCGACCCGTTTGCCGGCCGCTACCCATTTCCGACCTTTTCGCACTTTATTTTGTATAATAATAGTTTCAAAAAAATATGCTTGGATTCGTTTGATCTGCACAAAATTCACGCGTATGTAGGTATTCCACAGACAAAAAACCTCACTAAAAGGCTGTTAAATATAGATTACAAAAACATCAACATCAAATAACTTGTTAGGTACCTATTAATAATGAAAAAAATATTATACGTACAGCGGCGTTCAGCGCCATAGTACGAAAGCTAAAAAATACAATAAAATAATATAAAAACAAAAATAAATCTTTTTAATCAGAAATGTTGCTAATATCCGCATCCGTAAATATGGAGCTTCCGCATAAATTTTGACATCCGCAATATTCACTGCGGATTTTTATGCGGATACGGATCTAGAACAACATAGCTAATTATTGTAATATTTTATTTCAGGTTTATAATTTTATGAATTATTAATTGTAATTATTAATATAAATAATTAATAATAATTGTATAATTAATAACAAAAGCTCTATTAAAAAGATTTTTTATTCATATTTATAAACCAGTATATTTTCAAGTTAGTACCAAAGTACATTACACCAAAAGGCAGCAAAGTTACTGAAATAAAATGGTCCACGTTTTTAACTTTCAGTACTTTAATAATTTAATAAAAAAAACAAGGATTAGTATCATTATTTAGAGTTCCGTACACAAAGTCAACGGGACCCTATTAACTGTCCGTCTGTCCGTCTTTAACCGTAATAGGTAGATAGCTGTAATTTTCACAGTTTGTATTTCTGTTGCCACTATAACAACAAAGGCCGGCAACGCACTTGTAACTCCTCTGGTGTTGCGGGTGTCTATCGGCGGCGGTAATCGCTTACCATCAGGTGATCCATCTGCTCGTTTGTCAGCTATGCCATAAAAAAATTAAAAAAACTTAAAAATTAAAGAGGCTGGTAGGGTGACACCAGAAACGTATTTTTGGTGGAATTCCAAATATTGTACGATGGTACGAAACCCATCATGCGCGAGTCTGACTCGCACTTAACCGGTTTTAATTTATTTATGCCCATACAAACCCATACAAAGGACTATGCAAAAAATTATACGATGGGGGTTTATTAAAATATACGAGAATAGTTATTTGTTCAACGTTAAAGTTCAAAGTTATTTTTGCTTCGAGTGCTAGCTTTAAATCACGAACTAGCGAAGTAGTCTGGAATTGAATCACGAGCGTAGCAAGTGAGTGATTTAAAGGCACGAGACATATAAATGACCTGCTTTCGTGTTAAACATACAACTTTCGAACAGCGAGAAAAGCAAAATCGTAGTTGATTAAATTCTCTTTGAAGACAATATAGTTTTTTATTATAATGTTTAAAATTTAGACTCAAAATTTTAGAGGTTGCGTTCGGAAACTGCGCTACTTAACATTTTTAAAAAAAACCTAAGATGCAACACAAACATGATATTTTTAAGTAAGCGATATTCATGTTTACTAGTAGGTAAATATATATTTATTTTAAATATTACGTCTTTAAAATGCAATAACAGAATTTATTAACTTAAGCCTATGAGTTAAAACGCTTGCTACGTCAAAATGAGTTTCTGATCGAACCATCGCTCATATTTTTTTCAGCGCCGCGTGAAAGGTGTTGTTCGAAATTCGAATCACTTTTTCTCACGCTCAAAGCAAAAACAACTTTTGCTGCGAGTTTTCAGGGACCAAAGGCACTCTTTTCATGCTGGACAGATGAAAAACTATTTATTAATCTGTTAACTCAAAGCAGCTTTTTGCTGCGAATGTTAGTTAAAGTGTTCGAATTTCGAACACCAGCTTTTATCACTATCGTGTAAAGTTTTCTAGCTGGTAGAGGTGAAAAGTTGTATGTTAAAACAACAACTTTCTACAACTACTCATGAATCTGAACAAATTTCCCGCCAAAAAAATTTTGGTTTCCTCATACTAATTGATCAAATGAGCTTCCAAATTTGTATGGGAAATCAAATTCGATTTGCATGAAAACCCCACGTCTGCGGCGGATGTCGTCATAGCAAAAAAAACATCGGGCTGCACAGATGTATTGACTGAGATACGTTTGGAATCTGTTGGTAGGTGGGGATGATTTTTTTGTGTAGTACTTTTCTCTAAAAAAATATTAAGATTCGCATCCGCGGATAAGCGTTTAAATATCCGCATCCGCGGATTTCAAAGGCTTTGCATCCGCAACCATCTTGTACGATCACTTGTCCTATCCGAGCACTTGACCGAGCACTCGCCCGAGCACTTGACTGAGCACTTGCCCAAGCACTTTACCGAGCACTTGACCGAGCATTCGCCCAAGCACTCGCCCAAGCACTTGACCGAGCACTTCACCGAGCACTTCACCGAGCACTTGTCGGAGCACTTGACCGAGCACTTGCCCAAGCACTTGATTAAGCACTAGACCGAGCACTCGCCCAAGCACTTGAACGAGCACTTGACCGAACACTCGCCCAAGCACTTGATCGAGCACTCGCCCAAGCACTTGACCGAGCAGTGCCCAAGCACTTGGCCGAGCACTTGACCGAGCACTCGCCCAGTATTTGACCGAGCACTTGGCCGAGCACTTGCCAAAGCACTCACCCAAGCACTTGACCGAGCACTTGACCGAGCACTCGACCGAGCACTCGTCCGAGCACTCGCCCGAGAACTTGTGCGCTTGTACTCACCCGAGCACTCGCCCAAGCACTTAACCGATCACTTGACCGAGCACTCGCCCAAGCACTTGACCGAGCACTCGCCCAGCAGTTGACCGAGCACTTGACAAAGCACTCACCCAAGCACTCGACCGAACACTTGACTGAGCACTTGATTAATCACTTGGCCGAGCACTTGACAAAGCACTCACCCAAGCACTTGACTGAGCACTTGACCAAGCATTTAAACGAGCACTCGCCCGAGCACTTGTGCGCTTGTACGAGCACTTGTCGGTGCAGTTGTCCGAGCACTTGCTTGTCCGAGCACTTGTGCGCTTGTACGAGCACTTGTCGGAGCAATTGTACGAGCACTTGTACGAACACTCAAATCAGGTTGACAATTATAGACCTATTTCAAAAGTAAAGCTCGCAAAGTGCTCGTACAAGTGCACGTACAAGCGCACAAGTGCTCAATTGCCCGGTCATACAAGTGCTCGGGCGAGTGCTCAGGCGAGTGCTCGGGCGAGTGTTCGGTCAAGTGCTCGGTCAAGTGCCCGGTCAAGTGTTCGGTCAAGTGTTCGGTCGAGTGCTCCGTCAAGTGCTTGGGTGAGTGCTCGGTCAAGTGCTCGGGCGAGTGTTCGGTCAAGTGCTCAGGCGAGTGCTCGGTCAAGTGTTCGGTCGAGTGCTCGGTCAAGTGCTTGGGTGAGTGCTCGGGCGAGTGCTCTGTTGACCGAGCACTTGACCGAGCACTCGCCCGAGCACTCGACCGAGCACTCGCCCGAGCACTTGACTGAGCACTCACCCAAGCACTTGACCGAGCACACGACCGAGCATTCGACCGAGCACTCGACCGAGCACTCGACCGAGCACTCGCCCGAGCACTCGACCGAGCACTCGACCGAGCACTCGACCAAGTGATTAATCAAGTGCTCAGTCAAGTGTTCGGTCGAGTGCTTGGGTGAGTGCTTTGTCAAGTGCTCGGTCAACTGCTGGGCGAGTGCTCGGTCAAGTGCTTGGGCGAGTGCTCGGTCAAGTGATCGGTTAAGTGCTTGGGCGAGTGCTCGGGTGAGTACAAGCGCACAAGTTCTCGGGCGAGTGCTCGGACGAGTGCTCGGTCGAGTGCTCGGTCAAGTGCTTGGGTGAGTGCTTTGGCAAGTGCTCGGCCAAGTGCTCGGTCAAATACTGGGCGAGTGCTCGGTCAAGTGCTCGGCCAAGTGCTTGGGCACTGCTCGGTCAAGTGCTTGGGCGAGTGCTCGATCAAGTGCTTGGGCGAGTGTTCGGTCAAGTGCTCGGTCAAGTGCCCGGTCAAGTGTTCGGTCGAGTGCTCCGTCAAGTGCTTGGGTGAGTGCTCGGTCAAGTGCGAGTGCTCGGTCAAGTGCTCGGGCGAGTGTTCGGTCAAGTGCTCGGTCAAGTGCTCAGGCGAGTGCTCGGTCAAGTGTTCGGTCGAGTGCTCGGTCAAGTGCTTGGGTGAGTGCTCGGTCAAGTGCTCGGGCGAGTGCTCTGTTGACCGAGCACTTGACCGACCACTCGCCCGAGCACTTGACAGAGCACTTATATGACCGGGCAATTGAGCACTTGTCTGAGCACTTGTGCGCTTGTACGTGCACTTGTACGAGCACTTTGCGAGCTCGGTCAAGTGATCGGTTAAGTGCTTGGGCGAGTGCTCGGTCTAGTGCTCGGGTGAGTACAAGCGCACAAGTTCTGCGGCGAGTGCTCGGTCGAGTGCTTGGGTGAATGCTCGGTCAAGTGTTCGGTCAATTGCTCGGGCGAGTGCTCTGTCAAGTGCTCGGGCGAGTGCTCTGTCAAGTGCTCGGGCGAGTGCTCGGTCAAGTGCTCGTACAAGTGCACGTACAAGCGCACAAGTGCTCAGACAAGTGCTCAATTGCCCGGTCATAAAAGTGCTCTGTCAAGTGCTCGGGCGAGTGCTCGGTCAAGTGCTCGGGCGAGTGCTCGGTCAAGAGCTCGGTCAAGTGCTTGGGTGAGTGCTAGTCAAGTGCTCGGGCGAGTGCTCGGTCAAGTGCTCGGGTGAGTGCTCTGTCAAATGCTCGGGCGAGTGCTCGGTCAAGTGCTCGGGCGAGTGCTCGGTCAAGTGCTTGGGCGAGTGCTCGGTCAAGTGCTCGGGCGAGTGCTCGGTCAAGTGCTCGGGCGAGTGTTCGGTCAAGTGCTCGGGCGAGTGCTCTATCAAGTGCTCGGTCAAGTGCTCGGGCGAGTGTTCGGTCAAGTGCTCAGGCGAGTGCTTGGGTGAGTGCTCGGTCAAGTGCTCGGGTGAGTGCTCAGTCAATTGCTCAGGCGAGTGTTCGGTCAAGTGCTCGGGCGAGTGCTCGGTCAAGTGTACAAGTGCTCGGATAAGCAAGTGCTCGGACAACTGCACCGACAAGTGCTCGTACAAGCGCACAAGTACTTGACCGAACACTTGACCGAGCACTCGACCGAGCACTCGCCCGAGCACTTGACCGAACACTCGCCCGAGCACTTGACCGAACACTCGCCCGATCACTTGACAGAGCACTCGCCCGAGCACTTGACCGAGCACTCACCCAAGCACTTGACCGAGCACTCGACCGAACACTTGACCGAGCACTCGTCTGAGAACTTGACCGAGCACTCGTCTGAGAACTTGACCGAGCACTCGCCCGAGCACTCGCCTGAGCACTCGCCCGAACACTTGTATGACCGGGCAATTGAGCACTTGTCTGAGCACTTGTGCGCTTGTACGTGCACTTGTACGAGCACTTTGCGAGCTTTACTTTTGAAATAGGTCTATAATTGTCAACCTGATTTGAGTGTTCGTACAAGTGCTCGTACAATTGCTCCGACAAGTGCTCGTACAAGCGCTCAAGAGTGCTCGGACAAGCAAGTGCTCGGACAACTGCACCGACAAGTGCTCGGACAACTGCACCGACAAGTGCTCGTACAAGCGCACAAGTGCTTGGGCGAGTGCTCGTTTAAATGCTTGGTCAAGTGCTCAGTCAAGTGCTTGGGTGAGTGCTTTGTCAAGTGCTCGGCCAAGTGTTTAATCAAGTGCTCAGTCAAGTGTTCGGTCGAGTGCTTGGGTGAGTGCTTTGTCAAGTGCTCGGTCAACTGCTGGGCGAGTGCTCGGTCAAGTGCTTGGGCGAGTGCTCGGTCAAGTGCTTGGGCGAGTGCTCGGTCTAGTGCTCGGGTGAGTACAAGCGCACAAGTTCTCGGGCGAGTGCTCGGACGAGTGCTCGGTCGTGTGCTCGGTCAAGTGCTCGGGCGAGTGCTCGGTCGAGTGCTTGGGTGAGTGCTCGGTCAAGTGCTCGGTCAAGTGTTCGGTCGAGTGCTCGGTCAAGTGCTCGGGTGAGTGCTCTGTCAAGTGCTCGGGCGAGTACTCGGTCGAGTGCTCGGTCGTGTGCTCGGTCAAGTGCTTGGGTGAGTGCTCGGTCAAGTGCTTGGGTGAGTGCTCGGTCAAGTGTTCGGGCGAGTGCTCTGTCAAGTGCTCGGGCGAGTGTTCGGTCAAGTGTTTGGTCAAGTGCTCGGGCGAGTGCTCTGTCAAGTGCTCGGGCGAGTGCTCGGTCAAGTGCTTGGGCGAGTGCTCGGTCAAGTGTTCGGTCGAGTGCTCGGTCAAGTGCTCGGGCGAGTGCTCGGTCAAGTGCTCGGGTGAGTGCTCGGTCGTGTGCTCGGGCGAGTGTTCGGTCAAGTGATTGGGTGAGTGCAGGTCAAGTGTTCGGTCGAGTGCTCGATCAAGTGCTCGGGCGAGTGCTCTGTCAAGTGTTCGGTCGAGTGCTCGGTCAAGTGCTCGGGTGAGTGCTCTGTCAAGTGCTCGGGCGAGTGCTCGGGCGAGTGCTCGGTCGAGTGCTCGGTCAAGTGCTTGGGCGAGTGCTCGGTCGAGTGCTCGGTCAAGTGCTTGGGCGAGTGCTCGGTCAAGTGCTCGGGCGAGTGTTCGGTCAAGTGCTTGGGTGAGTGCAGGTCAAGTGTTCGGTCGAGTGCTCGGTCAAGTGCTCTGTCAAGTGCTCGGGCGAGTGCTCGGTCGAGTGCTCTGTCAAGTGCTCGTGCGAGTGCTCGGTCGAGTGCTCTGTCAAGTGCTCGGGCGAGTGCTCGGTCAAGCGCACAAGTTCTCGGGCGAGTGCTCGGTCGAGTGCTTAGGTGAGTGCTCGGTCAAGTGCTCGGGCGAGTGTTCGGTCAAGTGCTCGGTCAAGTGCCCAGGCGAGTGCTCGGTCAAGTGTTCGGTCGAGTGCTCGGTCAAGTGCTTGGGTGAGTGCTCGGTGAAGTGCTCGGGCGAGTGCTCTGTCAAGTGCTCGGTCGAGTGCTCGTTCAAGTGTGAGTGCTCGGTCAAGTGCTCGGGCGAGTGTTCGGTCAAGTGCTCAGGCGAGTGCTTGGGTGAGTGCTCGGTCAAGTGCTCAGTCAATTGCTCAGGCGAGTGCTCGGTCAAGTGCTCGGGCGAGTGCTCGGTCAAGTGTACAAGTGCTCCTACAAGTGCTCCCGAATGGCTCATTTCTATCCTCAAACCACCCCCTTTATGGGGTCCTTCCATCACCCTCCCCCTCCCTGCGATGACTGTTACGCGGATATCACACTGAGGCAGGAATCGGACGGGAGCGCGAAGCGATGAAATTCGCATGCGGCAGCGTTCCGCTCCACCGGACGGTTTCCGTCCGAAGCTGCGGTGCACGACGAAGGCTCGGATTCCGTCCCACCGTACGGTTTTCGTCCGAATTCCGTCGTAGACAAAAATCCGGACGGTACTGGGGTGCAGTGGTATACCTGCGAATCGCACGCGTCGTCGCCCCGCCCCGACGTTTCCAAAGCGACCCGCGTGCGTGTGCCACCCATAACAATAAAAGGACCCTAAAAACAGTTGATAGTGTAGTCGCTTCTACTTAATTTTTTTACGAAAAATTTTTTTTTTCCTACGGCAAACATTCTTAGAAAAACATCGAAGTGAACATTATCTTCACTAGCTGGAGGACCCGGCTTCACTCAGGGAGTTGATGTAAGATCGCCTGGTAGTTGGAACAAGTAGTTTTCAGAATATATAATTATTTTAGAATTCCCTACCTCACCCCCCGCACACCACGCTTCACACCCCGCACCGCGCCTCACACCCCGCACCGCGCCTCACCCGCCGTACCCCAAGACTCACCCCCCGCACCCTTAGCCTCACCCCCCAGAAACACGAGACTCAACCCCCGCACCGCGCCCCCCCCCCCTCACCCCTAAATCACATATTATAACATTTATTATGCGATAGTAGGTACCACACACTGTCAGAGTCTGGTTCCCATAGTACAAAAAAAGTAGAGACGACTCTATTTGTTGCCCTACCGACCTTGTTCTGAAGCAGTAGTTCTGTTTAGTTTTTGCGCGGATCGCGCGCGAATCGCGCCTCCGGACGGAGAAACGGCGTCAGTGTGTGGTATCCAGCGAATCACTCCGCGTCGCCATCCGGGAGCGCGGATCCGTCGTGCGAATCGCGCCTCCGGGCGGAGAAGCGGTGCCAGTGTGTGGTACCCCGCGGTTTTTTTATACAAATCAACATTTTACAGTACAAAGTTTAAATCCGCTCCAGCGCAATGTCCGCAATTCGCCTCGGTGAGCGGAGCAGTGTGTTTTCCGCCTTAATTTCAAAGTAAAAAATAAGGGAATTACATGCCTCAGTAAGTAAATCAGTAACGTTTTTCGATAATAATCAATGTCGTCCCCAGTGTTAGCGCAGATACTTTTTCTGTATGGGGATGGTTATGCCATCCTCATGGACCTCCGATATGGTATAACAAGTTAACAACTGCCTTTCAAAGCACGGAAACAGTCGAGATAAATGCCACTTACAGTCAAACCCATCTAGGTTATGACCGTATGTGTAACCAGTTAACCTACATGATCTGATGACCATGACCACTGCACAGTTAACAGCGTGTTTTGACTGTAACGATGAGCATAATCATGATTTTACCTCGATAAGTAGGTATATTTTATGCTATATTTTCATAGGTTACAATTATACTTAGAATTAATTTATGTAATTTTATTGCTCTTTTCTCTTTTTTTTTACTATGTTATGTTATTTTAATCGGCTGTATTTGTTGCTTCCTTAAATGTGTGTATTTGCTGAATAAACATATTTCTTTTCTATTCTATATCAAGTACAAACTTTTTCGTTAGGTTATGCCTAATAACTTTTCTTCTGCACGAGATCCAGGTGAGCTGTCATACAAAAAAAGTTAGTACTTTGTGTGACCTATTTTACGATATAGGTCACAATGCGTTACAAGTGTTACAACATATGGGCCAAAATCGCCCATTCTCCTTGCAAACATTTTTAGAACAAAATTCCGTTTTTGACATTTGATAAAAAAAGTAACTGAAAATGACTAGCAGTCAACTACCGGATTAAGTTATAATCTTTTATCACAATGTAAATACTAAGTGATATAAGAACTATTTAAAATACAGTTTTGTTTAGAAAATTAACATAGCTATAGTAAAAACGATGTTTTATCCTATATAGTATGTTAGTCAATAGGTTAATAGGGTAAATCGCACCCGCGTTGTGCGTCTTCTGAATTCAGTCTTAGGTCACGAGCATACCTACATAGCCTAATATCCGTACACTCAGACGGGGGAACAATAGTAAAACTTTATTTTTTACTGAACGGTACATAAAATGCAAAAAAAACAATAGTTATATATATTATATTAGTTACACATATTCAATAGTCAAGGAAAAATCTAAACTCTTTATCCTTTACAGTAAAAAAATATCGGCACCCTTCCTAGCAAAGCAAAGTATATCGAATGTTTTTCAAATGAATGTAGATGTATGTATCGCGTCATTGTCTGACCTTGAGCGGATGCGGTACGCGCCGCGCGCATCGCGTCTACGTTCGTCGCCGCCCCGTGAGCCGTAAATGTTTAATAAACGTATTATCTAAAGAAATTCTAAAACTACTATTTTGCCGAAATTTCATTGGATAGTTTTAAAAAACTGTTTACTTCTGTAAATTGTGACTTCTAAAGGAATAAAACTGGACTGAGAAATTATGAGCCGTGAGCATTTTTACGGAAACTATAACATTACGTTCCTATAGGAAAATGTTTTGGATACTTACACATAGAAAAGTCTTATGAGGTATAAATCCATAGTAAAAAATAAAACTTAACCGAGAAATTATACCTTGGTAATTATAGCAAAATAACAAATTTTGATAAATATCGAAGTTAAAAAGTTCGAAAAAGTTTTGGACAGTTTTACATACATATAATAACAAACTAGCACTAACATATCGCGTTGGAATAATAGATTGAGAAATTATTCGGTAAGAGTTATTAGCAATATTCATGTTTAGGTATAAAATACCTACTTCCAAAACATACATCTCCGGGATACCTTGTCACACCTCATCTATGGAATCTACTTAATCATACTGCAAAGTTTTACGGACAGAGGAGTTAATGCATACCTCAACCTCCTCGATGACTGGACTATGATATTATCGGTAGTATTTAATATATGAAAGGAATGATCATTGAGTGAACCAAATATTTTTTTCAGAGAACAAGTCGCGTACGCAATGGGACAACATCCAGTCTATGCTTGAAGCTAAAGTGGCTCTGAAATGCCTGTTTGACTTGCTGGTGGACTCTAAGCGAGAACTGCAGAACCAAAGCGAGAAGGGATACCAGGTACTCTCTAAGCCTTAAACTATTACAGCCAGAGCAATTTGGTCGAATGCTTATATGTGGTCTGGATGAGAATGTAAGATAAAAAGCTCGTAGAATAGATGACCATTGGGGCAGGAAACATCTCGAGTGGCGATCGCGCACCGGAAGACATAGCATAGGGGCAGGCTTCCCATATGAAATCCTTTGTTCAGCAACGGACGTCTTTTGACAGAATATGAAGATGTAAGAGCAGTGAACAGCAATGAACCTCTTTGCTGTGTTCACTAAATCACTATGTCCTTTTCTAACTTTGTCGCAGTCGTCAATGAAATTATCGCACTTGGGAAAATCGTTTTTCACATCGTTTCGAACACTAGTTTAATATTCACTGTTAGGTTGGCAATTTTATATTTACCCTTGAATCCTCCAACTAACTTCCTAATTTACAACTGAAGTCTATGCATTGTTACTCCATTTTTTCTGCGTCCTTCTGTGGTATGTATTAAATAGTTTTGATTTCAGGCTCGGTACGAAGAAATCAAGGAAGCACACGATAGACTAACCCTTGAATTTGAAAACAGCAAAGCTGAGTTCGACAGACAACTTGCTATGGTAAAGATGCAGAATGAGCAAAAGGTAAATGACATAAAAATACGATAGTTTACTCAATCATTCAAGTAGATTTTAAGGTCGTTATTATATTAATTAACCATAAAATCAATGTTATTGTGGTTTAATTACAGCTTACAGCATTGGTGGCCCTTCAACGGGGCGTGGTTGGGTCCGGTGATCGGAGTGAAGCCTGCAAGCATCTTCAAAATGTGATCCAGTACCAACAAGAGAGGCTTGAGCAAGTCGAAGATGAGAACGTTAGTATCCTACTGCTTAATTGTTTTACATTATTTTTAGGGTTCCGTACCTCAAAAAGATAAAAGGAACCCTTATAGGATCACTTCTTTGTCCTTCTGTCTGTCTGTCTGTCACTTCTTTGTCCTTCTGTCTGTCTGTCTGTCACAACACTTTTTTGTAAGGAATGCGTAGACGTATCAAGTTGAAATTTATATTAAATACTCAGGCCTGCAATCACGCTTCATGATTCTAGGTGTACGTTAAGTACCCTATAGGTTTTGATTCCCATGCGAGTGTCCACATATGCGGCATAAACGGCCGTATCTCTTGATTGCGTTGGCATAGAAGTTTGATGTTTTCACAGCTTCAAGGGATTGCAGGCCTGAGTATTTGATATAGAGTTCAAGACATGTATGAATATGAATTTATACGAAACCCTCGGTACGCGAGTCCGACTCGCACTTGGCCGGTTTTTTTTATAACTAAAGCGACTGTCCGCTTTTTAAGATTCCGACAAATTATGTAAGTCGATATTTTTTCGATTATGTTTGTAAGAACTGTAAAAGAATTACTTAAAAAATGTTTACTAACTGGAACGGATTTTTATTTGGCTTTATTAAACTATAGAAGTGCTCCAAGGGACGGTCTTTTCATTACAATGTTGACAGCTAAATGCACAGCGTTGTTGATAAGTACAAGTGATCATAAACGAGACCTTTTTCCAACAGATATAAGGGAGATTGCGATCGAACTAATCCGAAGATAAATACGAAGGTTTAGCACTACAAGTTTTGCCTTAATATTGTTACAGAAAAGACTAGTCACTGAGTTGGAACAACTTCGTACGTCAGTCACAAACAAAACGAAAAAACATAGCAAGAAAAATTCCGATGGCTCATCTCGGCCAAAAGTGGAGGAGGTCAAGGAACTCACTGACGAGGAGCCGATAGACTCTGACGACGATCCTGACCATGATCCCGATTGGCGCGCAACTCCTCTGTACAAGAGGATACAGGTATTTATGAAGTTTAGAAAACAATAAAAAGTATATTTTTTTTTTCATAAAAGTCTTCTTTCTATTGTTTAGATTAGAACTTTGAGACTGGGAGGCACATACGAGTATTTTGAGTTTGTTTCCTAGGTGTATCGTACTGTATCGTATTTTAGCCCTGCCAGGCTTAGGAGCGTGGCAACGTATGTCGTGTGCGGACATGAGTTTCAGAACCATATTCGTTCTAATATGGTTCTGTTGAAAAAGACAAACAAATTGGTCTCATGGTGTCCATCCTGGATGTCAGCTGATAGAACTTAATGTTTTTTAAACTTCTGTCTTGCTGTTATGGTACGTGACACTGGCAACATCTCTTTCTTTCCAATGAAAAAACATCGTGACATTCCCCTTTTCCATGTCCAATTTAACTTATTTTCGGAAACTATCTGCAGGCGCAAAGACCAAGGCTCACGATGAACTTCACGGAGCGCAACGACCGATCGGACCGATCAGACGGCGGGCGGGCGGAGCGGCGCGACGACACGTCGTCCGCGTCGGAGTCGTCGCGCGGCCTCAAGCGCGGCAGCGACGGCGCCGCGCACTGCGCCTGCCGCGGCTCCTGCGCCACCAAGATGTGCGGCTGCGTCAAGTCCGACAAGGTGCGACTCACACGCACACACACGCACACGCTCACGCACACATACACGCAAACGCACACACGCACGCACACGCACACAAGCACGCACGCACGCACACACACACCCACACGCACACACACGCACACACACTGACACACACACACACACACACACACGCACGCACGCACGCACGCACGCACACACACACGCGCTTTACGCGACCCCATTTTGCACGGTTTTACCGAAACCGTACTATAGTACCTCGCTTTACATGGATAAAATATTTTCAATAAATACATTTTTCGGAAAACAAATGCGTAATGTAACTCTGCACAACGTGTTTTTTAGAATTAAAGTATTGATTTACAGTTTTTATTGATTTTTGACTATTTTTAAACGCAAACCCATATACAGGATGTTAAAAAAAGTGCGTTTGAAATTTTAAGGGGTTACTCAGAATCAAGTATAGACACCAGAAAAAGAAGAGCGGATTTTTTCAATATGTTTCCTGGATTCTATACTTGATTCTGAGTGACCCCTTAAAATTTAAAATGCACTTTTTTAAACATTCTGTATACGCGAATTTCACTTAACACGAGTTTTTGCGGAACGTATCCCTCGCGTAAAGCGCGGTATTACTGTACCTTGCTTTTTTTTTGGTTGTTTTTCCTAACACAGGGAATCCTAGTGGACTCTTAGAGAACAATTTCGAAGATAGCACTGTATTTTACATGAAATAAATTTATTATTGAAGGGCTGCGGCCACTCCTGCCGCTGCCAGCCCGAGCTCTGCAAGAACCGCCGCGCCGGCTCCGACAGCGAGGACAAGGAGAATAACGTGAGTGTCACACCGCACTGACGGTCGTAGCTAATTAACAACAGACAGATCACCCAATTTTTAATTGTTTCACAACCAAACTTTTTAAGTTGTGGCAAACATTTCCACCCAATCTTAGCCCTAATTTTCTGAACCTCGTTTACATCCACTTTTGATTGAAACTTTACAAATAATGATCGCGTCACTGTAGTGCTAAATATACATAGTTACGCAGTGCTTTAAGCCATGCAAATAGCGACATTAAACCAATTAATCCACTTTCACTTCCCTCATACGGTTTTAAGAGAATCCTTAAAAAAGTCTTGTTAAGGCGACTATTACATGAAGATTACATGATATCTTGTTTTTTTTAATACCCCCACAACTGGTGAGCCCTTGAAATCAACTCACCTGATAGTCATACTAATAGCGAAAGATGGAACGCGGGTTTAACACATTTTAACATGATGTTTGTCGGTAAGACTTAGAAAAGATTGTGGTAGCTAGCCAGGGGCGGGCATAGAATATACTACCAATACGAAATCCGGCTCAACGAATTTGGATCCCCAGGGAATCGAATCCACGACCTCCTAGTGTAAATCAAATGGACTAGCCATTATATCATAGAGACTGTTGGAATATATCTTGAATATTGGAAATTAAACTAATTTACTATTCCTTGCAGCCATCGAGTGCGGAAATTGACACAACGCCACACCGTTTCTTTGACAAGCAGTAAGTACATTGATTTATCACTTATTATTAACATACCTTTAAAGTATGCATAGATAGCTATGTCTATAATGGCTGTTTACCTATCCAGACTCCAACCAATACCGAATCAAGTTTCGATGGATGACACATTTCTAGTTAAACGTAACGACGATATCCTACCCCAAATATCGCCTCAAAAAAACCGAATCGCATTGAAGCCTCTAGGCGACCGGAGGATACGCAGCGATGACCGCACGCAGAAATGGATGCTTGCGCTACTGTTGTACAACACTTGTGTCGCGCCGATATCCACCTACTGCGCGGATAACATTGTCCAGTACGGAATGGACGTGGCCAAGTACAACATGGTGTCGCTAGTCTTCAAGTACCTTATGCGAGAGGTTATTGCCAAATTAACGCTCTGCATCTCGCGGACTATGCTCTTACTGATTCTTTCGCACAAAACATTGAATCCTGTTTTTACCATTGAGAGATTTAACTTTAACTTCTTTCTCGTTCAGACGGCGCAGTCGCGAGAAGTACTCGTTCTATAAAAACTTGTCCGGAATATGGCACATTTTTAAGAAGAGGGAAACGCTTTAATTTGAGCGCTACTTACAGTACCGCTGAGTTCAGTAAGTGCATAGTTCTGCAAAGTATTTTGTAGATAAAAATATGCTCTTAGATTTTCATCTTTTGAATTTTTAGAATAGAATAGAAATGTTTTTATGTAGCACATAGTAGGAATAATTAATAGGTAGGGAGTTCAGTTTATGTTAAAGGGTAGGTAACAACTTGTATTAATTTAAAAAAAAAAAAATTACAATAATTAGACTCATTATCAGTCCGTTCATTATTTAGTTGTAGTTGTAGTCGTTTTGTTATTAAAAACTTAATTTACTTCCTGGCCAAAGTTGATGTCTTTCTTTTTATTATTTAATTTAATTATATTTTTTTGCTCTGCAGAACTATGCCCCGTAGGTCTTCAAAAATATACATTTATATGCTTTAAATCTCAATGGATTGAGATTGATTTTTACATTTGCAGTCGTCCCATATTTTGGAAAGAAGTGTTTGCGTTACTCTAATCGACATTGCCGGAAATCTTATATCAGGTAGATCTGTATTCCAACACTAGACCTGTCTACCTCTCGGCTAGGTTATGTGCTGTGCAAAGCAAGATGGCCACGTCAATTCTGGCAAAAAAAATACTAAATATCTCGCCGAGACTGAAATGCCATATCGTGGTAATCAAATTTGATGGTGTGCAGTTAGTGAATTTAACTAATAAGGGATTCTGTTGAGGGTACGAAAGCTTCCCTTGTAGTATGGTTCTCTCTGAGAATATTCTACACAACTCATTATAAAACATTATTTTTTTTCTTCTTAGGTGGTGCTCAGTTTATAGCCCCTCTTCCCTCTAGCATTGCCTTTATATATATTACGAGTTGTAAATAATTATACAATTATTTTATATTTGATCGTTTTCTCTTTGCAGAGGTCCACTTAACGCAACTTTCGTAAAAAAGAAGAAAAATTGTTACTTTGCTTACGAAAAGGGACACAGTGAACACGAAATCAAGGTGAGAAAACTGGAATAGGTTTTAGATGTCTAACTTCTGCAAAGAAGGACTACGCTTGGTCGAATTACACATGGTCAGCTAGTCCCTGACTAAGATTCACTGTCCTATCGAAATCAAATGTAACGTAAACCTGGCTGTCACACAAAAATGTTGGCCGTGGGAATCGAACCCACGATAACCAGCCTAGCCAAGCAGTCAGCAGTGTTAACCATTATGTTATGGGGGGGGGGGGGGTAATCTGAACAACTTTCTCCAAGAAACAAAATCAATACGCAAAAAGATGTTTGGACTCTTCATACAAATCAATCAGTTACGTTTTCAAATGTGTTTTTGCCAATTTACTGTGTTTCTTGGGAAAAGTGGTTCAGTTTGTGCCCTAGCAGACTTTTAAGAACAATTATTTAGACCAGTGTTTTTCAACCTTTTTTAATACCCGACCCCTTTACAAGTTAAAAAAAATCTTGCGACCCCCCTAGGGTCATAAACATACAAAATGTTAGTGATTTGAAAGACTTACGTTTATAATTTTCTTCAATTAGAAAATTATTTCCTTATTAACGTCTCCAAAATAGAATCACATTTTTACAATTTTTTAAAAAAATATCAGGTTCAGCCTTCTCACTGAAATCGATTTTTTTCATTGCAGTGTAGGACCTATAAACACAAACTTTTTCTTTTACCCGCGACCCCTTGAGAAAGGCTTCGCGACCCCCCGAGAAAGGCTTCGCGACCCCCCAGGGGGTCGCGACCCACAGGTTGAAAACCACTGATTTAGACTAATCATATTTCACCAGAAATATGTATACTCAAATTACCAATTTTTTACGGGCATAGTTACCTGTGTCTCGGTACTCCAAATACGAGATGTTGCTGAAAAAATTTTGGCAGGCACTGATTTTAACATGCTGTTTTTTGTAACCTTTACTATAATTATGTATTATTTGATAAATGTTTAGTTAATTTTTATTATTTTCTTTTCCAGACTGAATGAACCACACTGCGGACAATTAGCTATTATGATTTAGTTATAGAAGACGAATATTTGACTATTACTTTTTTAGTTTTTAGTTCGCGTCCAAGTATATGCATTTTTAATAATAATCAAAATTATGTGTTGTTTGGATTTTTTATTACTTTGTTATTATGAATGGCGCGCTTACATTGAATGTTTGGAATGCCTAGTATGAGTATTGGTTGGAATTTTGATTTAACTAACATTTCACAAGTCTCGTGTGCTTGTTTGAATGACGTGTAAATATGTTATTGCTAGACGTTTACTTCCAGGCATTCCCTAATTTTGTTAATAATGTAATGAAATAATACCATGTGATGTGTACCTCGGGTCTGTGACTCGTAGACGTAGTGTTTGTGCCTTTACATAAATGATTAGTTAAGCGCTTTGTAACCTCTCTGCTAACATTTATATTTTATGAAATTGTAATGGAGTAGACTTCTCAATAAAAAAAATAGTATTTATTTTATATATAAAATTGTTTCATTTCTATTGCAATATCTAAGCCCTATAAGGGTCAGTTCACATCAAGACGAGAAGCCCCGCGACGACTCGAAGTAGCTTGAAGAAGCCAGCTCACGCAACTCAAGCAGCCCTCACGTGATTCGTGTATGGTAGTTTTGATTTCTGACGACGTTCGGTGATCGAACGAGAAACCTCAACTATCGGATAAAAATATAGTCAATTTAGAAACTAACCAGCTGATTTATAAAATCTAGCTAAATTGTCGGTGCCGCAAGCATAACTTTTTGAAACGCTCGAAGGATTTTTATTTTGTTAAACAGGTGTTAAAGAAGTAAGTTTGAAATTTTAAGGAGTTACTCTAAATCAAGTATAGAATACAGGAAAAATATTTAAAAAACCTGATCCAAGATTTTATATAAGACCTGAAAAAAATTACCACGTCTTCTACATATGGTACTGAACAACTTTCCCCAAGCAACCTATTATACTGACTTGACTCGGTGGCTCAGTGGTTAGGTACTGATCCGAGAGTCGTGGGTTCGATCCCCACCCAGGGCAAACATTTCTGTGATGAGCAGATTTGTTTGCTCTATGGCTGGGTGTATTATGTGTATATATGTATTTAAATGTATATGTGTATGTATAACAGTCTCTGATTCCCATAGTACATGGGTGAAATGCAGAATAGATGTACATTGTTAGAGTTTAATTTGTCCCATAAGTTTTAAACAAGATATCTTCTTTTATATTTTCGTAATTAAAATTATGTCTACAATTATGGGTAGTGTTTTTATTTTTCTAAAGCCCCGTTTTTTTATTTTTTTGATACATGCATTTAGACACAAATAATATATATTTCTTTAATTTAATGCAAAATGCTTTCATACTAAATTTTAATGTCTCTTCATCATTTGGCGATTTTGTATGAGTAGCATTTTTTTATTTCTTGGTTTATTTTAATCTTATTTTGGTTTAAATCACCACCTACTATCTAAATTATGAAATGGAATAGATTGCAGTGAAAATAAAATGATCTAGTTATAAGAATTAGCGTATTAATTTTTGTCTCCATTTTTGGTAATTTCGTAACTCAGGGTTAGTAACGACATTTTGAGGGCAATTATAACAACAATTCTACAAATAAATTGTATTTTTATAAAATAGCAAAACTTTCTCAAGTTATGTCAAAATATTGGCATTTAGATAGCCGCCATTTGCTTCGCAGTTCGTTGGTGATATACGTGACCTGCATCTGTTAAAATAAATATCAGGGTTAATAACGCGATTTTCCCGTTTCCGGTAATTGCAATCTGTAAGTCATTTGTTTATTTTTCTTGCGTGAGAGTTATTATGTCCGTTGGGATACAAATTATTGTCAAATCAATAGTGATTTCGGCAGGAGATATTTTTGGGTTTAGGATTTCTCAGTATATTTTTTCAGTTTCGTAACGTTTCGTTACGTTTCGTTACGAAACGAAACTGAGCTCTCAGTTTCGTTACACTAAGGTTTTGCTCACAATATGAGTTTTTGATATTTAATATTTAAATATTAAAAAATGTAAGTTTGTTTTACATAAGAAATTAAGTAATATAAATTAAATAAATAACTTAATAATATAATTTAAAAAAAAGACATGTTATATGAATTGAAACTTATAAAATAAAACGACATTATTAAATACTACAATCAAATAATAATATTTAATTTATTTTTAATGCTTGTGTGATCTCACCCTATCATTATCAGTTTCGTAACAATTTATCAGTTTCGTTACAATCTCAGTTTAATAACGATTTCGTTACGGTACATCTATTCTGCATTTCACCCACATGGAAATCCTAGTTTGGGGCCAGATGACCGTGTGTGATTTGTCCCGGATATTATTATAGGGACACTGAATTCGCAAAACACGAGGCCCTAGCGGAAATAATTGGACTCGTACTGCTCATACTAACTGATCCGCGGTTCACTTGATTCCCCAATTTGTATGGGTAATTTTATCTTTTCTTTTTTGCTAATTTGGTATACTTAGGGAAAGTTGTTCAGTTTTGGTAGAAGCTACTGTTAAAACATTTTCAGGTATTTTAGAAGGACCCTATACATAATAATATGCCTCTGTGTTATTTTGTCGAATGTACAGGTGTAACATTTGTGTAGAACAACCAATAATTGTATGACTTTCCTTACATTACAAAAAAATGTTGGACTCTCCACATATAAAAAAGCAGCCAAGTGCGAGTCGGACTCGCCCATGAAGGGTTCCGTAGTAGCAAGTAACATAATATAAAAGTTCTTGTAGTTCGTTGTAGGTAAATTGCGGTTTACGATTTATGACGTATAAAAAAACTACTTACTAGATCTCGTTCAAACCAATTTTCGGTGGAAGTTTGCATGGTAATGTACATCATATTTTTTTTTAGTTTTATCATTCTCTTATTTTAGAAGTTACAGGGGGGGGGGACACATTTTACCACTTTGGAAGTGTCTCTCGCGCAAACTATTCAGTTTAGAATAAAATGATATCAGAAATATCAATATCATTTTTGAAGACCTATCCAATAGATACACCACACGTATGGGTTTGATGAAAAAAAAAAATTGAGTTTCAGTTCTAAGTATGGGGAACCCCCAAAAATTTTTGTGTTTTTTCTATTTTTGTGTGAAAATCTTAATGCGGTTCACAGAACACTCTACTTCTACTTACCAAGTTTCAACAGTATAGTTCTTATAGTTTCGGAAAAAAGTGGCTGTGACATACGGACGGACAGACAGACAGACAGACAGACATGACGAATCCATAAGGGTTCCGTTTTTGCCATTTGGCTACGGAACCCTAAAAATGGCTAAATAAGTGATCAATTTGTATGAAAACTCCAAAAAAAAATTTTCGATTTGAGTCTGTCGTAGAACAAAAGTTGTTGAATGATAAATAAAATCGGAGCTCTTAAAAACACAACTTTTCCATTCACTCTTCCAGCAAAATCATTCACTCACATTTCCGGTGCAGAAACAACCATAGACAAACCATAAAGAACCATTCGTTCACACTTCCGTTTTGCTTATTTTCACAACTTTTCCATTCACTCATCCAGCAAAACCATTCACTCATTCTTTGCTCACCTGAGAGCAGGATAGCCTAATGTTAATCTTTCACGTGTGAAAGGGACAAGCTACAATCTTATTCTCACAACTTCTCCATTCATTCACTCATCCAGCAAAATCATTCACTCATCCAGCAAAATCATTCCCTCATTTATTGCTCACCTGAGAGCAGGATAGCCTGATGTTAATCTTTTAGGTGTGAAAGGGACAAGCTATAAACCACTCCTATAAGTGTTTTGAAACGTTTCTTTTTCTTTTTTGAAACGTTTCTTTTTTTCTTTTTCGCTAATGCTGGCATAGTGAGGCCTTTATTTTTTTGGATGGTAAGGCCGCACGTTGCGTTGTAAATGAAATCTGTCCGAAAATCTTGAAATGGTATTTTGATGGTCGAACAAATATTTCTTATAGCAATACAAACCAAAATTCTGAATGCTCATTCGTTGACCATGCTTAATGTTGCCACTTAAGAATGAAGTCTAAGGGCGGAATCATACTATTGACAATAAGGGCGGAAACACAAATTTTCCATTCACTCATTTATTACTCACCTGAGAGCAGGATAGTCTGATGTTAATATTTAAGGTGTGAACGGGACAAGCTACAAACCACTCTTACAAGTGTTTTGAAACGTTTCTTCTCTTTTTTAAAATGTTTCCTTTTCATTTTCGTTAATCCTGGCTTAATGATAATTTAGTTTTTTGGATGGTAAGGCCGCACGTTGCGTTGTAAATGAAATCTGTCCGGAAATCTTGAAATGGTATTTTGATGGATGAACATATATTTCTTATAGCCACACCAACCAAAATTCTGAATCCTCATTCGTTGATTATGCTTAATGTTGCCACTTAAGAATGAAGACTAAGGGCGGTAACATACTATTGCGAATAAGGGCGGAAGCATATAAGTGGCACGCTACCTGACGCGACGACACCCGACAGTCTTCCTGTCTCATTCTTAGTAGCGCATGTATTTAGAATGAGACAGGAAACCTTTTGAGAAAGACAGCGCATTCAAGGTCATATTATTCTTCTTCTCTTGGACTAAGGGCGGTAACACACTATTGACAATAAGGGCGGAAACATATAAGTGACACGCCACCTGACGCGATGACACCCGACAGTCTTCCTGTCTCATTCTTAGTAGGGCAAGTATTTAGAATGAGACAAGAAACCTCTTGATACAACAGCGCATTCAAGGTCATATTTTTCGTCTTCTCTTGTTATTTCTAAGTATTTCCTCCAGTTTGGAAGCTTCTTGCTTGGAAGGAAATTTTGATGTATCGACAAATATTTCGTAGAGCAATACCAACCAAAATTCTTAATCCTCATTCGTTAATTATGCGCAATGTTGCCACTTAAGAAAGAGGACTAACCATAGACATACGGACTTGTTTCATGGTTCTTACGCGGGCAATTTTCTGTTGCATAGCGCTACTGTCGGATGAGCATTCTATTAAATAGCTGATCGTCAAGCTATTTATATAGGTGTGGATATGCGTGTTGTTGTCACGTGGAGTCGTTTCAATAGTATGTTTCCGCCATTATATTTCTTATAGCAATACCAACTAAAATTCTGAATCGTCATTCGCTGATTACGCTCAATGTTGCCTCTTAAGAATGTAGACTAAGGGCGGAAACATATTATTAAGGGCGGAATCATATTATTAACACGTAACGACACCCGACGCGACAACACGTATGTCAAATCCCACAGTATAAGGACATTATACAGTATGGACACTCCCTGCCGCTTTCTGAAGACTACCTCATCCCCCCCCCTGTGTGACCGATCTGTAAACATTTGTCGAAGGGTTGGCAAACCAAAGCACAGTATAATAACAATTTTATTTTTTTAAGGCAAGAGCTGTAGGCTCTAAGGCTATACAGCCTTGTCTGGTGTATACAGCCTTCACTTTATTTGTAAAAGTCTAGCTAACAATAAAGATAATCAGGGCTTACACGCATATCAAATCCATACAAATTCTATGGCTAGAAACATACTACCAACACCCTATGACACATGAGCGTTCAGTTGGCAGCCTCATAATTGAATTTAGATATTCTAATTATGCCAATAAGTCAAGAAGCTTATAACCAAACTGGAGAAAACACTCTCTAAGACCGGACTGAAGACAAAAAAATATAACCTTGAATGAGCTTCTCTCTTTGAGAGCTGCTGTCTCATTTTAAGTAAGGTAATGAGACAGCAGCTCTCTCATATGAGCAAACAATGACTAAGGAAACTTTCATTGGTCTGAGCATATGAGACAGAAGCGCATTCATAGTCATTTTTTTCGTCTTCGCTTGTTTTTTTTGTTTCCTCCAGTTTGGTTATAGGGTAGAAACATATTGTTAAAACGCCACCCGATGTGACGACACCCCAAGCAACAACACGCATATCAAATCCATACAATCTCTATGGCTAGAAACATACTACCAACACCCGACGACTCGTGGCATCAGGTGGCGTGGAGTGTTGGTAATGTTTTTAGCCATAGAATTCGTATGGATTTGATATGCGTGTTACCCCGTTGGGCGTGTCGTCACGTGGGGTGGCGTTATATGTTTCTGCCCATAAGCACAAAATATAGATGTATACGGCCGTTGTGTCAAGATTACGTACTGTGCGATCGTGACCTTGCCTCGAACGACCGTATATTTCTAGAAGCGTGTATATGCTTACGATTTTATTGGTTTGTATTGAGCGGACCTTCTGTGTCTATTTTGTGCCATAAGCTTCTTGCTTGAAACGAAATTTTGATGGAGCTACAAATATTTCTTATAGCAATATCAACCAAAATTCTGAATCCTGATTCGTTGAATTATGAATATGCTCAATGTTGCAACCACCCTGCTGTCACGGAAATAACTACTCTTACAAGTTTTGGAACGGATTCTAAGGTGATGCGCAGACAAGGGTCCAAGAGACAAGGGACCGCCTCTGTCCGTCGTCGGTTCTCGCAGACAGACGCGATGGACAGACTCGGACAAATTGACCGCGAGTGTCGGCGAGCTCAACGCAGACGGTGGTCAGCGGCGTGTAATCTGTGTGTGAATTTCAAGTGAGGAGCATGTATCGTATCGAAATCATGGAAATACAAAGAATTCGAGTTGTTGCATATTTGACGCCAAAAAGAAAAATAAGACGTCATAGAGAATATTGGGTACATCAATTAAATTCGCAGAGACTGTTTAAAGGTCAATTTCACACGCTGACTTAAAACTGTATCCTGATAGATTCTTCAAGTTTTATAAAATGTCAGTCAACTCATTTACCGAGCTTCTATCATATCATGCATAGATCTTCATACGTTCTACTCGCGAACAAATTGTCCGCGCTTCCGTTAACCGTCGTCTGCTCAGCGCCTTACAATGCAACTAATAGTTAGGGTAGAAACACATTGTCATCACGCCACCCCACGTGACAACATGCATATCTAATCCATACAAATTCTATGGCTAGAAACATACTGTCAACACCTGACACCACGTGTCACAGGGTGTTGACAGTATGTTTCTAGCCATAGAATTTGTATGGTTTAGGGCAGAAACACATTGTTAACACGCCACCCCACGTGACGACACCCCACGCCTTAACACGCATACCTAATTCATACAAATTCCTTGCCTAGAAACATACAACACCCGACGACACGTGGCATCGGGTGTTGACAGTATGTTTCTAGCCATAGAATTTGTATGGATTAGATATGCGTGTTGTGGCGTGGGATGGCGTGTTAACAATGTGTTTGTACCCTTAGATATGCGTGTTTTCGCGTGGGGTGTCGTCACGTGGGGTGGCGTGTTAACAATGTGTTTCTACCCTTTAATTGTGCGTTTACACGCTCGCGTGCAAAGCCACATTCAACGAGCACAAGCACAGGCACAAGCATGTGAACAGGCTGTTTGTTCTTGCGCCCGTGCTCGTACCTGTGCTTGCCTGGTGCTTTCACACGCGATCGTGTAATTGTACATTTGTATGGTTTAGGGCAGAAACACATTGTTAACACGCCACCCCACGTGACGACACCCCACGCCTTAACACGCATACCTAATTCATACAAATTCCTTGCCTAGAAACATACAACACCCGACGACACGTGGCATCGGGTGTTGACAGTATGTTTCTAGCCATAGAATTTGTATGGATTAGATATGCGTGTTGTGGCGTGGGGTGGCGTGTTAACAATGTGTTTCTACCCTTTAATTGTGCGTTTACACGCTCGCGTGCAAAGCCACATTCAACGAGCACAAGCACAGGCACAAGCATGTGAACAGGCTGTTTGTTCTTGCGCCCGTGCTCGTACCTGTGCTTGCCTGGTGCTTTCACACGCGATCGTGTAATTGTACATTCAACGAGCACAAGCACGGGCACAAGGCCCATTGTGTAGAGGAGCCTTTAAAAGTAATCTCACGAAAGTTACTTGTTACGTTTTCTCGCTTGACAAGAACGTGTTCAATTGAAATTCGAAATTTCGAGCATATTATAGTAGTAGACAACAGACTGACATAAAATTTATTTTATAAAACTCAGGAATACTCAGGCAGGAATCAGGATACAACAGCATACCAAACTAGAAATTGGCAACACTAAAACATGGTAGTTTTCTATCTTTTTACATGTCAACCCTAAATAAATGGCAACACTTAAAATTTCAAAGTCAAATCATGTAAATGAGAATGAAAACATTTTCATAACCTCTATACATTTTATAATTTTCACATGAAATACTTAATTTCAACTAATTACACAAAAAATCCGGAGTGTAATCTACATTATATGGTACCTATTATAGAAAACCTTAACGAAATTGAAATCAAACTCGCTATGTGATCTCCATTATGAAAATATAAAACTGTAATCAAACCAAATCAAATGACGGTCTCCTGCAGCTGAGCTGGCTCCATTATTGTTTTTGTAGGCTTGTTTGCAAGGCCTCAATTTCCTTAAGTACGTCTCAGTACAGTGTCTGTGGAGAGGTCACTGTACTCGGCTGCTGTGTGGATAAAATGAGAAATGGTGGCAGCAGACTTCTTGTTGTAATAAGAGTTAATAGAATTGTGTTGTTCCAGATACCGTTCAAGGTTTCATGGTAGTATGATCTGACTGAGCCTGAAATAACAGCCACACTCAAAATAACAGCAGAACTTCCAAGAACTTTTATACATTTTTCTGACAATAAAGTAATAACAAACTATACAAATAGAAATGTGTTTCTTGTAATCTCTTGTATTTGATAGACGCTAAAGTAAATCCTTGTAATATGCACTAACAATACCAAGGCACTACAAATAGATGCTTCATGCAAATATATGACAGTGCCTTGTCACTGTCTCCTTATTTTTTTTGGCTGACAGAAAAATATAGTTATATATTTCTCTGTTTTCTCTTCCATTAAAACAATAAACAACTTTTTTTAAATAAAATGAACATGTAGGTATTGTGTAGGTAATTGATCAAAGTTAATAAAGTAATTAAAATTTTACAGCTGTTTGTAACGGAATTGATGTGTTCCGATATGAAGATAGCCAGTTCCACATTATGTTGAGGAATCTTGGTGATAAGCCCTCTTCCATCTTCAGCATCATCAGAGAACAGTTCTAAACAAACGACTCATCAATTTTTAAAATTTTGTAACGATTTCAGCAGTCTGTGTAATGAGAAAAGTTAACAGCTCCTGCACATAGTTCGTTAAACTTAAAACTTAAAAAATGAAGTGGTCAGCCTTTCTGACACTAGGTTGGCTGGAGCATTTCAGGTTTCCTTACTTATTTTAGTACGTACCAGTGCTGGGCAAATTGCAACCACCCTACTCGGAATGCGTATTGTTGCGTATACAATTGATTAATTGCTAAATGTACAACTAACAATAGATCAATTGTAATTGTAAGTAGCAGCAATTAACAATTAATTGTTAATCGTGATTTGCTACAATTAACAATTAATTAATTTTAATTTTAAACAAAACTAACAATTAAAAGGCGCCATAGGGGTGCCAAGGGGGCGCGGGATATTAAGGGGACGCCCCGGAGGCACCGAGGGGGTGCCAAGAGGGCGTTAAGGGAGACCAAGGGGAGGAGGAGAGGAGGCCGCAAAGTGGAATGGGGGCAGGAGAGGCAAAGGTGGCAAGGGGCAGGAGGGGCAAGTTGCAGAATGGGCAGGGGACAGGGGGGGCGTTAACGCCCCCTTGCCCTCCTGCCACCGTTGTCCCGCCTGTCCTTGCCCCTCCTGCCCCCTGCACCTCCTGCCCATTGCCCGTCCTGCCCCCCTTCCACACTCTGATCCCCCTTCTTCCCCCATTGGCGCCCCCCTCCTTGCCCCCCCCCCCCCGGTTTGCCAAGGGAATGTTAAGGGGCGCCAAGGGGGAGGTTAAGGTGGTGCCAAGGAGGAGTTAAGAGAGCACCAAGGGGGGAGGGGGGAGAGGGGCAAGGGGGACAAAAGGGGAAAGGGGGCAGGAGGGACAAGATGGGCGACAAGGGGCCGTTAACGCCCCCTTGGCGCCCTCGTACCCCCCTTGGGGCTTCAAGGGCGCCCCTGTAACATCTTGGCGCATCTGGGGCGTGCAACTAAAAGTTAAATTGCGTATATTAATTGCAATTATTATTTTTATCAATTAATAATTTAATTGCAGAGTGCAACTAAAAGTTTAATTGAGATTAATTTAATTGCAATTAACCTTTTAATCAATTAATTAATTGATTGATTGAAAAAATAATTGATTAACGCCCAACACTTGTACATACCCATATTTTTCATTTTTTTACGTATTTCTAGAGATTATTTTTCTATGGTACTGTTTTATAGGCTATATGCATATAAAAGTTACCAACTTCTTGGATGAGGGAGGCCTTTGTCCAGCAGTGGACGTCTTATCGCTGATGATGATGCGATGCGAAAAGAAATATGTATGTTACTATTAAAAAATATATATTTTTACATAAAACAAATAATTGAAAATGTTAATAAAAATAATAAAGACTGTTTAACATGTAATATCATAATACAATATTATTTCTATTTTTACAAATTGTTTAAAATAATAAATCATTATTGGTTGAAATTTGTTTTTATTTATTATCACCCTTAAACACACAGATCACCACTGCCACCAATCTGGTAGTTCTCTGAATAGTAATATTAACCTAATAACCGTTTGAGTCAATTTATAACAGGGGCGTGGTGATCATGATCAATTTGAACCACACAGTACTAACGAAATGATCTATGCAACCGAAACTGTTATTTTAATAAAAGACAAGGATTCAAAAATTGATTAAAACTGACCACCTACATGAAAAGGTCCAGGAAACACATAATACTGGCATCTGTTAACGTAGATCAGGCCTGCATTCTATTCTATTTAAATACCTATAAAAGGCTATAGTTAGTTATCAGAGTGAACAGTTGCTGCCAGAGCATACCCTTAGAACGCACTGCAGGAGCGGCACAGAATCGGGATTTTCACATAAAATCTGTTACACATATCGAACAATAGCTTTGTTTCAGAGGAAAGTACACAAAAACCATTTGTTATCATATGTAATTATTTTTTCAAGATAATATTTTCAACCAATGCATAAAATAACTAAAAATATATCACATTAAAAACAAATTATTACTAAGTATTGTGGAAGTTCATGCACCAGAGAGGACTCCTTAAGATGAACTGCCTCTGCCCTCCAAAGGGAGAGTTTACGGAGAAGTCTTCTGTCATGAAGAGACATAACTCTCTTCTCTCGTCTTTTTCTTTAACAACTGGTTCAACTATAGATTGTTGTTCTTCAGTTTTGTAGTCTTCTTGACTATCAGACTATTGAGTTCAGAGGCTTGAAGAGTCAATGTCTGGTTCTTCAATATCCGGTACAATTTCAGATTGTTGTTTTTCAGACCCATTAGGCGTTTTAGAGTACCTATACTGAGTTTATTAGCTGATTGTTCAGTGACTTGAGGAGTCCGGTTTCTCAAAAGTTTGAGGCACATTCTGAGGTATAATATATTCTGAAGTTTAATGTTTTCCGAACAGTTTCAAGCCTTAACATCTTGCTTGAGTTATTATAGAGTTGTTGGGTGATAATAATCAGTAAATTACTTTGATATCTTGATTCTCGTCATCTAGTTTTTGTTTGGTTGACATGTGATTGAACGAACTTTTTCATGGTTGTGCGAGTTTGACGTGAACGAATAGATTACAACGTTATCAAGTACATAGTCAAACGATATTCAACTTTATCTTGTTCGCAGTAAAGATTTCATTCACTGCATACATAAAGTTGCGTATCGTGAAAATAACGATTTTTCAGTTCACTTTCGGTCTTTTCCACTCACTTGGGTGAAGATTTCATTCAAAAATTTCAAAGACCACGATCTGCACAACATTTAAAAAATAAAAATAAACTATTACATACGAATTTAGTCATTCTGATTGGATGTATTGTTACAAAACCCGTCAAATAACTCATATTATGTTTTTCGCATCTCGAAATACACTGTATCGTTAAGAATTCAATTCGCAATCCGAAGCTATATGTGATTACTGACAATTTTTGGAACGTAGTTTGTCTATGGCCAGCCCACTTCTATATTTTTTTGCTTGTCTATGGTTTTTTGTCTATGGTTTCAGGTTGTGTTTTTAAAGATTGCCAAATAAAATCTCCAGTTAACGGGTCCTACTGACAAATCTCACCGATAGAGGCGCTGATATCGCTTGACTCATACTAACTGTCAAAACGTATAGAAAGACGCGCCATTTGCAAATACCTTTGCGTTTTCTTCTCCATTTCTCATCCATTTGTTTTTATTAACAGGATGCACGGGTCGCTGGCATTCTTGTTAATTGAATACATATCCTAAACAAATTCACAATAACAGTCGCCAACGTCCATACCACGTTGAATACACCGGTTCTCGTCCGATCACCGAAGTTAAGCAACGTCGGGCGCGGTCAGTACTTGGATGGGTGACCGCCTGGGAACACCGCGTGATGTTGGCTTTTTTCCAGTTTGGACTGAAGTTTCAATTAAATGGAATTTTGTTTTTGTACTAAAATTCTTTGTGAGCGTTTGTTTAGTTTTTTTTAACAATGCCGTGTTTTTGATTGTTGTTCTCTGAGAGGAATCTCAGACGTTTACTAAACAATGAAATTGTTGTGCAGGCTGCACTTTATGCCGATTTAAACAAACTTCTCTTTTTCATGTGGATGAAAATTTTAAGGTTTTAACAAATATTAAGTTATGCTTTGATTTAACGTAAAAAAAAATTGAATAGAGGCTCACACCCTATTTCAGCATCGTCAACTTCTGGCGTCGAGGTGATTCTGAGGTTTCCGGAAGGAGAAATAGCCAAAATACCTTCTACGCTTACAAAGTCGAGGGCAAAAATTATGTAGGTAAAACTATGTTGTCTAAAGTTGTCTGGAAGAGATTGCTTATAGCAATAAGACCTGTACAATGCCATAATTATGTAGGTACATTTCATACTTATATACAAACACTTCAACACTTCGATGTATCGATAATCAATTTGGCACCGTTGGAGAGACTGCAACACAGCCCAGGTCTCGATCGAATCAAAGGCTTTCTCATAGTCCACAAACGCCAAGCATAGTGGCCGATTATACTCTTCGGTCTTCTGTATAATCTGCCGCAGCGTATGTATGTGGTCTATGGTACTGAAGCCTTTTCGGAAACCGGCTTGTTCGGTAGGCTGGAAGTCGTCAAACCTGCGTGCGAGACGATTCGTAATGACTCTCGAAAACAGCTTGTAGACATGGCTCAGGAGTGAGATGGGTCTGTAATTCTTCAGCAGAGACTTATCACCCTTCTTGAAGAAGAGCACCACCACACTCCTGTGCCATGCTGTAGGCGTTCGTCCCTCGAGCATGACGGAATTAAATAGCTTCTGAAGAGCTATAAGTACCGGTTCACCACCTGCTTTCAGAAGCTCAGCCGTAATTCCATCATCACCCGGTGCCTTGTTGTTCTTAAGCTGTTTGAGAGCCATTCTAATCTGGCACAGGCTGACGTCTGGGATATCTTCGGTATAGTGTCGGGACAATCTGGCTCTCGGGTCTTCAGCCAGATTGCTGACAGGTAAGCGTGTAGTCATGTATAATTGTCCGTAGAATTTCTCAACCTCTTCCAACAGCTCGGGCTTGGACGACACGACTCTGCCATCCTCGGTCTTCAGCTTTGTCAGTTGGCTTTGACCAGCAGACAGATCCCTTGCGAATACTTTTGACCCTTTATTGCGCTCGATAGCCTCTTTAATACGATTGGTATTAAATTGGCGTATATCACGGGTCAAGGACTTGGAGATCTGTCTGTTTAGTCGCCGATACTGACAAGCATCTTCAGAGGATTTCAGAATCAGGCTTCGTCTTTCCTCCATGAGCTTGCTGGTGAGGTCCGAGATACGAGATGTTCTTTTTAAACGGCCGGTTTTGAAGGCCTTATTCCCAGCCGTTTGGACAATTTCCATGAACCTGTCGTTATAATTGTCCACATTTTCGCACTCTCCTAGGCATTCGAAGCGGTTGTGCAACTCGAGTTGAAAGCTTTCGGGGTTTTGGAGTTGGATAGGCGCCGGTCGGAGCGTGGACTTCATCAGTCGACATCTTTCTAGTTTTCATCATGAAGAGCCCTCCTTTTCCATAAAGCCAGCCAGCAGCTGACCCCGCGCATTCCTCTCTCCGTATCCAAATTTCCCCACTCTCAGCTCGTTGTCCCTTCGTTTGCCTAGTTTCGCGTTGAAGTCCCCCATCACAACGGTGAAATGGGTCCTGGAGCTATGTATGGCTCTGGAGATATCCTCATACATAGCCTCCACCTCTTCGTCGGGGTGTTCCGCGGTCGGCGCATATACCTGTATGACCTTCAGCGAATACCGTTTGGTGATTCTGAGTATAAGGTACGCTACCCTCGTCGAAACACTCTCGACCTGGATCACGTTGTTGACTAGGGACTTGTGGACAATAAACCCGACACCACCCTGGGACAGTTGGTCGCCCTCCCGGAAATAGAGCAGGTTTCCGGACTTAAGGATCATGGTGTCCTCACCCTCTCTTCGGACTTCACATAATCCCACAATATCCCATCGTAACCTGCTCAATTCCTCCTCCAGTTCAGCGAGTCTTTCGTCCGTTCGCAGTGTGCGCGTGTTATAGGTTGCCAGGGCCAAAGGTTTTTGTTTTTGGTAGCCTGGCCTCTGCCGGAGATTCTTCGCACCCCATGCCCCGCCGTTACCGTGGCCGCTACCGGAGTCAGGAATAGCGGGGCTGCCGGGGAATAGGTACTTTACTTATATTGTTTTATGTGAGTACAAAAAAGTGTTAATAAAATCCTTATTTAATTAACATTATTATGGTTTATTAGCGTACATTGATCTTGTAACTGCTCGCTGTTTTACGTAATATGGTTTAGGGTTATTTATACTATTTTTAAATCGAAAAACCAAGTTATAGTCAGATTAACGCCATCTAACGGATTTTTTCAACCAGGGAGCACTTACGTTTAACCTTAAATTATTATTTACCTATTACCTAACTGCTAAAGCTGACGGTAAGTAGTCTTTTTATTTAAGTCCGTATCATTGTAACCGCCTAGTGCAGTAGTCCCTTTGGACGGCTTTGGAAATCACTTTCAATCACTCCCGGTCCCTTATCTAACAATTTCGATTAGGTATAACTTTTTCATAATATGATACTCGACATGAGTTAGAGTAAGATTTGGCCAAGGTCCTCTATCGCCTCACCTGAATTATTTACCCCATTCACCCTCGCCGTGGCGAACCTTGACCGCTTTCTTCGGGTCACCTACACAGAGCACATCCTGCAAGCGTCATCCATCACATCGTTCACCGAACGTTTTATGACTCAAACGAAAGCACACGCGAATAAGTACTACTACGAGTTCTCACTTGTATGTATATAACTCTAACTTGAGTTATGTTATAAGTGAGAACGAAGTTTAGATGCGGACTGCGGACCATAATAATATGGTATGTCAGGCCTTGTCTCTGGTCAGACTAAGAAAAACCATTTTCTTGTTTTGCTACTTATAGGGTAAAGTAATGAAAACAATACCTAATTTAATTTATTACACAAATCTATTACGATATTTATCAACTGAGTGCGTTTGACTATATCTCACCTTATGGAAAGTAAAAAAAATATAAATAATAATACCTATATTTTTTTAACGCTTGTTATTACTACAATTAAATAATTTACTAAATTCTACCTTTTTCTGTTCTATATGTGTATTCTAATCCAATATGCAGTTTTAGATCAAAATTAAATACATATCGAGGGTTCACGGGCGACTTGTATTAAGCGACATTTTTGGAAACACAGGTAACCTCTACTTAAAAAAAAAATGTCTTACAAAATACCTCACAAAAAATAACTTCTGAATAATATTTAAAATATTAAGAATATCGAGAATCTATATAATACTAAGAAGTTAAGTTTTAATGATTATTTTTCTAAGAAATATTTATCCAAATTTCATACTGTAACTCCGTTTACTAACTATATAAAAATAATTAATTTCGCTTACGAGCTATTATAGAATTAAACTATGTATTATACAATTTATGCTACAGTACAGACCCAATACATAGGTAATGAAAGTCTTGAAACCACAAACAATCAGAGCGCTTTGGTTAAGAAACTAAGAAAGGACGCATTCATAAGCGGGATTTTGTCGATATTTCTTTGAAATACCTTCGGAATAGTCTTGGATACCTGAGCTTATCATAAAAGTACATTTTTTTTCTTTCCTTTTAACTCTTTAAGCTGTCTTACTTATACTAGGTCATCAAATGGTGCGTAGGTTGCATTGCTGAGAGGAAAGGATTTGCTGCACTTCAACTACAGCCAATATTATTCTTATTATTATAAAATCGAGAGTCAGTGGTAGTGCCTTCACGCCGCGTTTCGCCACGACTTGAAGAAAGGCATGAAGGCTCGCTTTCGATGTTTACGGGGAGAAATCTCAACCGGTCTCGGGCGCAGCTAGCAAGCAGGCCAGCCGCCGCGTCAGTCCCGCGCGCCGCGCCGGTCGTAGCCCACGTCACACGATCCGTTGAAGAAGAAAAAGTAACATACAAAAACTCCTTTCGTAACACCCTCGACATATTTCAAAGAAACTGACAACGAATTCTCAATTCAAAATAAAATAACTTAGTGATTGTTATGGTGTTCAGTGCATGTGGAAACTTTTTTGTTAGAAAGTGCCTGCGTTACCTGGAGTGTTTTTGTTAGTCCACCGGTATGTTGCACTCTTCTGTTTGTAGTCTAAAGCCGTATAATAGCGGTATTATTTAGGGACGCGCATACCGCATCTCTATTGAGTTTGAGAGGCTTAGAAATGAAGCTTCTGTCTCTCATTATCTGTCGCAAGAACTAGCTAACAACATATTCTACAATGTCACACTGCCTAGTGATGTGTACTCAACTTTCGAGTTTTGTTAGAAACTTATTTGTGACTATTGCTTTCCAACTTAACTGCTGGTTAATAACATGTGAATTTATTATAAAATAAAAAATAATTGTTATATACCTATATGATCATCGTCATCGATCGAAGTGTTGTTCGATTTTTCCATATAAAAGAGTTCAACGATTCACCAGATGTGCGTTGAACTCTTTTTTAACACCAAGAATGTCAAATTATTTGACGATTATTAAGAAAATCGTAGATAACATGTAGAGATGAATCAATGACAGTAAAATATTGTAAGTAGATAGGTATGTTCATTTTGGAAAATCCACGTGTTGTTTACGTAAATGTAGGTATAGAAATATTACATTTAGTTACCTTTGCAATCTACAGGGTGTAACAGAAAGGTGTGATAATACTTCAAGGTTGGCTTTTACCCATCAAACTGAAGAACTTTTGTTCTACAATTTTGTTCAAATCGCAAAATTTTTTTTGGACTTTTCATACAAATCGATCAGCTGGCGAACCAAGTTTGTATGAAAAGTCCGAAAATTTCTTTGCGATTTCAACAAAGTTTTTAGAACAAAAGTTGTTCAGTTTGATGGGTAAAAGCCAACCTTGAAGTATTATCACACCTTTCTGTTACACTCTGTATAATTATAACAACATCTTCTGTTATTATTTCTTTCTTGTTATCATATTAATTAGTCCTCCTGTCTTTTATATCTAGGCTCGTGGGTTCTATCCCCACCCGGTGCCAACGATGTGACGAGCTTTGTTATTTTGTTATTTATATAATTATGTATGTACATATGTATATGCATTAAAAAGTATAGGTACACGTACGTAGTGATAAATGGAAGTTCGCCTACCTATGTTAAATCTAAATAATCGACATCTTCCAGCTGATAGGTACTATGATAGATAAGTAATATAGATTTTGTAGTAAAGCAGTTAATTCTCGCTGTTTGCAATGCAGATAATCGCGTTTATTTTTCCCGTTGTTAATTTCTTGCTAAGTTGATATGTTCTTGCTTTTAAACGAACGTGAATTTGCATTAATATCACGGACCGGTGCTGCGAAGACGGCACGGCAGTAGGTTGTTACCTACCTATGTTCCAAATTATCGTGTCTTGCTCGATAAAGGAGTAAGCTGGAGTGGAAGCAGACGTGGGTGGAAGACGAGAACATGGATAGGTATTTGAAGGTTCGTCTGTAGGTGAGAATTGGTTTTTAAACATTTGATGAATTATAATGAATGATTAGTAGACAAAATAAAATTACTATAAAGATTAAAAAAATTGAAAAAGTAAGGAAGGTTTTATTTAACTATTACACAGGGTGCATGAAGAAATTTTCAAAACTAAAAGTCAGATTTTAAATATTTAATCATATTAAACTACTTTAATTAGGAACCCAAAAATATAAAGAATTTGGTCTGCCCAGTCGAACAGTTACCTTTACCGATTTGAATAAAATCACACTCACTGACATATATTTAGATGTTGCCTAAGTCTTACAAACGATACGAAAACACGTTGCACATAAATAAGTAAAAGGTATTTTGAGTGCGCTAAATGTTAAAAACTGTTTCGGAGACTTGCGTTTTTTTTTTATACAAGCAATATAATTTTTTGTTTGCTTAACTGGAAATAGATGGATATGTATAACTGACGTCGGCACTGCAAAAACCTTTTTTAAGCGAGATTTATCATTATGGAACGAACTCGGTGAACATGACTCTACATAATCGATTTCATTTCAGTTTTTTAAATAAGTAACACGGTACCAACATAATCCGATTATAAGTATGAAATTTTATTAAAATCAGTCAGTTAGTTTTTTCATAGTCTAGGTTTTTACGAACTCTAGGACCCCTTGAGCAGGTGTCTGTATTTACAAGCGTCCATATCCAAATTACATCATCGCCAATCAGGTAATATAAACAATGATTAAACTGACTAAAATACATGTCGCAGTAAAAAACGCATCATCGTAAAAATTGAGATCCAGAGAAAACATGGTACCTATTTAAAAAAACAAGTCACATCGGTGCTCCTCTTTATGGAGGCAAGATGACCTAACCTAACGTTCAGTCATCTCTGTTTTATTCGTAGTTTTTTAACGTATCTGTATTTAAATTCATACTACAACATATATGGTTCATTCCAATCAAAAAAAAAGCAAAACGTAAACAAACTTACTATGGATCTGACACATGTCAATGTCATCTGCATACTATGTTTGTTTACCTTTTGCTTTTTTTTGATTGGAATGAAGTATACAAATACATACTTATTTTGCTCAGTTTATCTTTCTTGAATATTATTTCTTAGCTCGCGGTACAAAGTTCGAATTCAAAACACTTTAAAGGTACATACAATAGTAAAGTTTATTACGTAAGAATGTTTAATTCTCGTTTTATAACTTCAATCATTCTAAGTTTATTTGCGGTTTTTTACATTTACTTGTTTCTTTAGTTGATGTAGGTAATATTTCCATCAATCACTGTTTAATTTGATCACGACTCTGTATTCTTCTGTGATTTTTCGGTTTTTATTATAAAAACATCGTGTGTTTTGTTATTCTTGTTATCATCATACTATTATAAGTTGAACTGAGGTAAATAAGGAGATTAAAATAAAAAACTTTTCTGCAATGCGACTATGATAAATCCACAAAAAAATATATAGAATTCTCTTAAAATAACTACAAAGTGACAAACCAAGTTTGTATTGTATGGGCAAAATTTTTTTTAATTGAGGTTAGAATGTTTGGGGAAAATATAGTTAATTTGTAGGTAGGTAACACCTTAATTAAATTCACCAATGACCGATGTATTTGACTTATTATTTAATTAACATTCAATAGGGCATTGTCCTGTTAACTCTTGCTAATAAGATTAAGAAGTAGCTGAAGTATGTATAATAGCCTCGTGCAAATTCAATTTGTGGAAGTTGTTTCCTGTTTCAACGTAAATCTATTATTTGGTTCATGACCTAGGTGTACAACTGGTTAACAACCCTTAGCGTCCCCACTGGGGCAGGGTCTCTTCTCACATCTGGAGTAGAAGCCTCAGCTCGGCCTCTCTACACACACAAGGGCCAAGTTTGGGAACCTAACGTCTATCGTAACTTATAACTTTACTGATTTATTTACTACAAATTGTGTGGTGTTTAATCGTACTTAGAGAGATGATTTAAAAAATGAATAAATCTAGGGGCTTGTTTTTGAGTATTCTACAAAAATACACACACACACAAAAAAGTGGGCGTTACAAATTTAAAATGTTGTAAATTGTAACGTTAAATTTTCGTACCTATATCATCAGATAAATAGGTACACACATTCCTATACCAACCTACTTACCCGCAGGTAATTGTATTTATAGTGACCCGCGAGGCGTGACCCCAGTTAGACGACCCCACGATATTCGGATCTCAAGGACGCGAAGCGCTTGCGCAACTCCGCCATGGGAACCAGCGAGCACAAAACACACTCGAAACCGTAATTAATATTATTAATCTTAATAATTCATCTGCGTGGAGCAAATCATAATGTAATGAAAATTATTAATTTGTTTAGTCACAGATGAGCACTAAACTCGTGCTAAACATGGGACTGATGATGTTCTGATTTCCTTCGAGGGTTCTATTGCCTTTCATGAAAACATTATACCTATCACACCTTTAGTTTTTCTTGTTTTGAGTTATACCTGCCCTAATCAATTGTTACCTTTTTTTCGACACCGCTCCAAGTACAAATTATGATACTATACGCGGTATATATTTTCTTGATGTCGAGTTGATAATCTTCCCACTTTTGGTATTAACGTTGTTTAAAAAATCCAATCGTCTGTAGCAAAAACGGCTCATTATTTTTAAATCTTACTCATTAAAATAAGTTAAAACACCACCTTTCTTTCAATAGCAGTCTTGAATGAAAATCGTGTAATTAAGCACTTACTAAATTCGCAAAAGCCACATTTTAAGTTATTACATGGTAGGTATGGCTAAATCTTTGCAAAAAGCAAAATGGTGGGTTGCAAAGTTGGCGATTTGATGACCGCACGGACGAGATGTTGTCACGCGATGAACCAAGTAAGGAGTCTGTTGTTTCGCTCCGATTCTTTGATTCAATGGAAGTAGGTACGATACGAGATACGCCATCTTGAGGATTCTGAGATTTCTGACCGTTGGTTGTGTAATAGGTACTTAGTATGGATAAGATTCAAAAAGTCCTATTTTTTCCTATTAGCAAAATTCACTCAAGTATTTAAACAGAGCCTTCCTTCCTACTCGTTATACTAAAGAAATTAACTGTTTATAGAAACTAACAGAAACATACTGGATCGCCATAGGTTCGCCGATCGACAGATCGAATTGTAATAAAAGTGTAAATAGATTTTGCGATTTGACTTAGGGATGTTTTGGAAAAGTAGATCAATTTCATGAGAAGAAACCCCAGTTTAAATTAATTGTTCCGCTGATTTAGTTGGACCTTGTATAATAGGATGTAAAAATACCACTATCGGACCCTTTGAAAGGTGTTCTACCCATGAAACTGAACAACTTTTAACATGGAACCTGTACTGAATTCGCATTTTTTTTTAAATCGATATGGATTCATTGGGAAAAGTTATTCAGTTTTGTTTCCGAGAGTGGTAGTTTTACACCCTTTATATAAGGAATAGTTTCAAGCTCCTTACATCCTTTTATGGGATATCTGATCAAATGTAGAGATCGTGTTTTGCGTGGGTCTACCATAAGTAGAGCCTGTTACACCTCTACTTACTTCAGGTCGAATATATATAAAAGCCTTTCGTTAATATCTAGGCAGGCATATTTTTCTATTTTAGGTAAGACTATTTGGTTGAAGTTTACCAAATAAATAAATAAAGATACAAGTAAACAGGTACTAAAAACTGTGCTCGGAGTTTAGTGTTTCTTATGTCTATTCTATTTACATACGTAGATGTCGAAAGTATATATCTTTTAATAATTGAAAATCCAATCTAAATTATTTATACTAAAGACAGATTTATTAAGATCAATTTTCAAATCCGTTATTAATATGAGAGTTTCTCTGCGCAGTCGCAGGCATTACGAGCTACAAATAAGAGCACAATACGAGCCATTGCAGTAATCGGCTAAAAACGCACTGTACAGTTTCTACTCAATAGCTTATATACAGTGGGACTTTTTATTTCTTTTAAAGCGACAACTACTCAGGAAAATGAACAGTTTTCTCCAGAGAACCTAAAGAATGAGATATATATACCAACTTTGCAATTAGACCGTTAAAGTATTGAAAATTTTGGTGGAAGTATTTTTTGCTCCGATTACACAATCGTATATTATTTTTAAGTATATCGGTTTATTTATACTATACAAATTCTTACGGCAAAGTTCTTCAGTTTTCTGCGTAGCATCTACCACTGAGTGCTTTTCAGAGAACAAAACACCTTGTATACTTCATACGTATCGTACAGAGTATACCTAGTTCTAAAGCAAAGCATGCTAAACAATGTGTTACGACACTCGGTGACCGATTAGATGAGAAAAACCGCGAGTAACTCTTGTATACCAATACTCATTGTGTTTGTTCGTGGGAACACTGAGACGGTCGTAAGGCACTAGTTTACTTGCTTAGGCAACTAAATGTAAAACTAGACTAAGGCCACCACTAAAATATAGAAGACATTTAATTTTGACAATTTTAATGACAAAGCATTGTAATCTTATGCTAGAGATAGCGATAGTAGTTGAGAAACACCAAGCTCTAGAGTTACCCTCACAGCCTTTTTCCACGGGTTACAAATACGCAATTCTTCAAGAAATTTTTTGAAAGAAGTTGGCAAAGGATTAATGACGCCCCTGATTACGAAGGCCCATATGTGACTTCAATCATTTCTGTCAGCTTTTTCGCCACCTTTTACAATAAGAAAGGTCGATTTTGGCGACGCAAAAAATATGAAAAAATACAAACATGACAAGTACACATTTCAAAGAATTCAAAGCGACCAGTATTCCAGTTTAATATAATTAATGAAAAGATAAAAATCTATAGCCGATTTTATCTATAAGTAAGTATCCAATATCCATAATTTAAAGTCCATCACGAATCTGTAGGGAATAAGACGATAGTTTAATTTCGTCTCATTTCTGTAGTAAAGCATTAATAGCAGTTAGGTAGAAAAACTGTACATGAATATTGAAATAGTAATGGGATAATTAGCCAAATTTGTGAATGATAACAAGTGCAGAACTTGTGTGCAAGAGTGTAATTAATCTCAGCTTAGTTGCAGTTTGTTTTGTGCAAGTTGTCAGCTCATTATGTCTGTGTACGCGCAATCACGTTCATCTCGTGGTTCCCAGGAGATTATCTAGCGAAATTCAATGATTAAATATTTAAAGAACTGAAACTATTTTTGTTAGCAATGAATTTTTGGCATAAGTATCATGCGTCTTATGAACACTCCAATGTATGCCCATAAATATGTATTTAGTCGTCTCTATATCGCTATCGGCGCAGACAACGATATCACGCCGGATAATCCGCATCGCTCTAAGGATTTCGGCTTCCCCAAAGAACTTTTATTTATAAGTTCTTTGGCTTCCTACACCAAATGACGCCACCACGGACATATACCTCGATCCACCCGAAACAACTAAAATAAAACTCCTTTGGACGCCACTTACTCTATCCTATATTATCGACCCCTTAAAACTCATTTATTTTATAGTTAGAATGACGAAATGATGACTTTATTATTACAAATTACTTTGGTTATTGCAATAATATTTCAACACTTATAAAAACGACACGTATAAAACTAAGTAGATACTTGTAATAAAGAAGTCAACACGTCCCAGTTTTATTTAGAGAAATTGCACATTCTTTGAACAGTTGTCGCAAGTCGCAAGATGGTGGAAAGCACACACATGCCATAGTCTATCAGTTTCATGAGACAATAGACGCGTGTCAAAACGTGCTGGGTGAGAAAGAGTGTGGAAATCGGCCCAGCGCACGGTGGAGCGGCTGCACAGGCCGGCTTTGCTGCTCGAAGGGGTTTAATTTTGATCCGATTCAATTTCCTATACTTACTATTAATATTATCATGGTGATTTTGTAAATGCTGGCAAGCGGTAAGCGTTAGATACAACTCATGACACTGAACAACTTCCCGACGAAAATAGTTATGTTTTTGTTTGTAGTACATAATGAAGTCATTAATATAATGTCTCCCATATATTGAATTGACTGTAAACCTGGACAAAAGACGGAACATTAGAAAGTTTTTGAAGGTCAGCATAACCACAGATGGATTTTCAGACAAAAAGCATCCATTTCATCTTCTATCTTAGCGGCTCTGACACTTTCTTTCGCCTTAATCGCCTCCTCAGACCAGCGGACTGAAAAAACACAATACAGCTTGCTAAAGTGGAATGTTTAGAGTTCAGACCGTTACACTTGGCACGAGCGTATGTGAGTCAATTTAGATGGCGGAAGAATCTTGATGTCTTGTTTTATTTCGTAGAAAGCAATAACTATTGTGTTGGAACAACGATTTGTGCGAAATTGCACGACATTATTTAGTTGGATTCCCAGGGTCAGTGAACTTTGTGAATGATACATTTGTATTAAAGAATAGGTGTATTAATTACTTTGTCTCGAAAAATTTGGAAACAGACAAATTCTTTGAGCTATTGAGCAGATTGTGCGTAAAACTATCATTCTGTCTTTCTAAAACTTTAACTAAATTACCTCTTATTATAAGTTATAAGTCTTCATTATAAGTATATGGGCTTTTATATATAAAACTAAACAACTTTTGATCTACAGAAATACTTTACACACAAAAATAGTTAGTTGATTGGCCTGGTCAACTCTGCACAGGAAATCAAACATAAGTTGCTTAGTTTCTTGACCAGAAGCCAACAGTTCCAGTATGTACAGAACTCGACATTTCATGAATGAAGAATTGCAGTTTTTGTAACCATCCATCAACATTATGATACCAATCAAAATACTTTGTCACATTTTTTATTGTGTTAACACGACCTTGTGCGAAAGTGACATCTAATTTCAATACAACCTACTCGTGGGCATGCGAACAATGCCACTTGTACCTAAGTATAGTGATGGTATTATGATAAGTATAGCATTATTGTTACTTGTTCAAATAAAGCGTGAATCATTTATTTGACCTAAGATACAATGTACAATTTGGTTCGATGTAATCGCGGTTATTTATATTTAAACAGGGTGTGACAAAATAGGAGTATTAGAACCAGTTAACTTGTGTTTCTACTCAACATAATAAACGCTTTTGTTCTACCACTTTATGGAAAAAAATTGAACTTCTCATACAGATTTGGTAAAGTAGCTGATCAATTTCATATACTTAAACATACAAATACAAATCGCTCAGCTGATAAGCTTACTTTGCACTCATCACGTGTAAGAGACGTCAGTTTTTTTAAATGATTAACCCATATGTTTGTGAGGAATGGGAAAAGTTGTTCAGTTTTATCGACTGGATGGTAGAGTGCATGCTAATGACCCATATCGTTCCCACTGCAGGGGCATGGGTCTCTTCCCATACATCGGGGAGGTTAGGCCATACTCCACACATGGGAGCCAAGTCTAGATTGGTAGATGGTAGAGCGACTAGCTTTATTTAGATATATGTACATTACATATAATATGTGTGTGTAAATCAGTCTCTAGCTCCCATAATACGGGGAATCGTAGTTTGAGGTCATATGATGAACGTGTGTTATTTGTGCCTGGATATGATAGATTATACAATATTATTATTCACTCCGTCGTTCAACCGGTCACCCTGTTGTAATAAGTACTTATGTTTAAAAAACAATTTGGTTTCTAAACTATAACTTTTCGTGGGAAAGTTTCTGTCTATGTGTTATAGGTACCTATCTATCTATCTATCAGCCGAAAGACGTCCACTGCTGGACAAAGGCCTCCCCCTACCTACCTACCTAATAGACGAGCAATAATCATACCTACTTATATTCAATCAGTTTGATGTCATCATTAAAATTCCGCCATAAACACCTGTTTAAATTTCTTATATAAGTATATGCGCTCGTATCAGGGAAGGAGGTCGAATCGCGGACCGTGTTCGAAAATTAAGTGGTATAATTTTATTTAGTTCATAATAATTTAAGTTATGATCTGAGAAGCTGCTAGTATGTATGATAGGTTGAACGAATTTTTATTTTAAGACCGAGAAATCAGCTTTTTGGTCCATCCATAGGCGCTACTTTCCACATTAAGGAATAAACTTAAAACTAATAAAAAAAAAATAAAAAAAAACAAAAATAAACTTTCTGAACTTGACTTCAACGTCAAGCCATCTACTGAACGTCAAAGAACTAGTTTTTTAAACAAATCTCAGCATTCACAAGATTCATTTTTTTCGGTCAAAAATTTAGATTTCAATGCCGTTTATCTTTACCTTAGCTTCCCCTAAACCGTGTGATATGTATACATTCTGTATCCTGGTATCATAGCCAACATCTACGACCACAAATGGTAGCGCAAGGCGATCATTTTTTTTGGGTCTAAAATGGAAACTTTGAGGCGCTATATTTTTCAAAAGCTTCCATAACTTTTGGTAACACTTTCACAGACTGGAACTTTTCCAACAACCTCCAATACACCACTTAGCGCAAGGCGATACATCTAGTTTAAACTGTCGGCTGAGGGACTAAATAGACTTTAGGGTGCCCAAGAAATATTATGCTATTTCAGCAGAGTCATAGAACAAAAATTGTTTTTCGCATGAGGAGTAAAATTTGCATTTAACTTGTTCTACTCCAATTTGTCACCCTTTATAAACATATTACTTTTCTTCATGTCAATAAAACTATGTATAGGTACTTCAAGTGCTTGGTTTCACCACAGCTACCGCTAAAACCTGAAACTGGTCTGATTTCGCGGGACAATGTATCTTTTTAAACTTGAATTAAACAATAAGCTTCTTGTTAAATAACTTTGATGACTGCGATTACTTCTTAGATAACAATAAAAGATTCTTAGAAAGTAACCGTTTAATGGTAGGAAGAACAATTTGTTGAAGAGCTGAATTGTATTATGTTTTTATTTGTTTCTTTAGTCTACCTGTGTTTTATGACTCATTCATTACATTGCTATACAATTATTTGTGTACTGTACAATGTTTTGAATTATATTGAAAAAGAAATAAGTACATGTCCTTTCCGCCGTTTATTGCTGCTGCTGGAAGTAATTTATTATAGAAATAATAAATTAATCTTTGTATGTTCTTTCCTTATTAATGTCTTTGTCTCTATCTCTTTTCTGAGTACAATAAAATGTTGATAAATAACTACTCAAACAAAAAAATAATACAGTGACTTCAAATCAATTCGCGTACCAAAAGTATAGAAAACAGTTGAACACACCTAGCTCAAATTGTTCCTTCGGCTACAATCTTGAAATGAAGAAAAACTTTCGTTAAATCCGTCCAGTACTTTCAGGAAATTTTCGGATATACAAACCCTTTTCTGAAGTCGCTTATAGTATAAAATCATGCGCAAAACCGCATCGCCTTTGTATTTTTTTATTATTATTCATCATGTACAATATTTTAGCCCAAAGCTAACGGTTGTTCTAAGAACGTTAATAAAAATAAATAAAAGTGCTACGCGGGACTGTTAATCGATATATGATTGATATCTCATAAATAAAATGACGGTAACGAGAACTCAATCAGAAATAGAATTTTATTACACACTTTGTACTTAAATGGGTGCTAGAAATGCAAAAATATCTTACACCTCATAACGATGCATACATACCTGATCTGAAGGAAATGCGAAAACTTCAACTGTTCAGTCAGACATATGTACGTAATATAAGGTGCTTTTTGCGAATTGACTATTTGATTTTGGGACTTGACTTTGCGATTTTCTTGGACAAAGTTGTTGAGATTTATGAGTAGAAATTTTAAGAGCACCTTATGAACGGTTGAGTTTAGTTTATTTTAGTTTAGGATGAACAATAATATGTAGTATATGGCTAAGAAGAAGTAATCCTGAAATAGAGCTAGCAGCCACTGGGAGATTCTCTCGAAAACTACGACAGTTGTCAGGTAAAACAGAAACTTGTTGCAGCGACGTTCGGAAAGAGAGAATCGGCCCGAATACAAAAAATAAAGGCTCCGTTACAGTCTAGAATCTTATAGGACCTACAGAACTCCAAACTATTCAAAATTTACTGATTTGAGTGGCTGTATTGAGATTCAGAGAATCAGTCGCTACATATTTCTATTATGTAGTTACAAGTTCGTCTTTAGTAGGTAAATCTGTACTATTTATTTCATGTCTTTCTCTACTTTAAATATTTGGCTGTCTATATAGAATTATAAATTACAAGATTTCCTACAACTAATTAAGTATCAAATAGGTATTTAGTTCTATATTCCGTATTATTTCCAGTTTGGTTGGTTTAGCTCACTTCAGAACGTTCGCGGAGTATTGCCCTAGATTCCAAAACACATGTGTTTTGCAATGCGGTCTTACGTTTAACTAGAGTTAATTAACTGTTATTTTAACCCGAATTAGCTTGACATTGTTAACCCTTGCCCTTTAGGTGAGATTTGAGATGCAATCACCAATTAATCTTTCATTAAAGATGCTTTTCAAATAGTATGTAGGCTATGCCCATATTTAAGACGTACTTTGGAAGACAGAGGTAACTCACGTAATCACAAAATGCAGGAATTAATTTTCACCATGCTTTTAAATACCACACAAAATGTTTAATTTCAATTAATTTTGAATATCTGTCATAAATAAAAAGTTTAAAGCAGCCTTGTACAATGATGCTTTTGAATGCCGAAAGCCTGAATTAAGCATTTGAAATAATAAAAAAAACTTTCATTTTAAAGCTTTAAAGTTTGAAACTAAACGCTATCCTTATATGGTGCAAATGCAAATCGTTTATTCAACAGGCCATGCTTAATAAATACATAATTTCATACAGGTTACACGTAGTAGGGGGCAACCAATTCGTTTTTGCAAACTGATTGTACCTATAGAATAGGTTTATAAAGTTGTTTGGTTTCGTATGTAGAAGCCTCACTCAGTACCTTTGGTATAGCCTATATATTAGCAAAGATTTAAGAACATTGCCTCACAGCTTGTCTTTAAATTCATTTCACGTTATTTTCTAGATGGATTCAGTGAGGCGGTGATGGATGCACGCGCATGCGCGCTGGCGCTGTGGTGCGCGGCGCTGGCGGCGCTCGCGGCCGGCTACACCGTCGACTGCAACCATGAGTACACGGACTGCGGTGCCGAGCTCAGTGAGTACACGAACTCAAAAACTCAACAGTGTACTGGCTCAAAAGTACACGAACTCAACAGTACAAACTTAACAGTACACGAACAGTACACTAGCTTAAAAGTACTCGAGCTCGTATAAAAAACTATGAAAGTATAAAAAACTGAACAGTTTACTAGCTTAAAAGTGCACGAGCTCAGAAGTACAAAAACTCAACCGTATTCTAAATTAAAAATACACGAACTCAATAGTACACTAATTGAATAGTACATTTACTTAAGATTAACTTACTCACTAAATAGTACAATGAACTAAATAAATATTAAATGGCCGTAATCTAAAGAGTAGTGACGAGATTACAAAGCAGGTCCATCTCAATCAGTACACTCGCTTACACTTACATATATTCTTTTTTATTTCTGTTGTAAATATTTCATTTATGTATAAGGTACACGGCACTGGCACGTTTGCAACCTAGATTAAAATCGGTACGAGAGTGTTGACTGTGTACTGCCTATTCGATATACATATAGGTACACATATGAGGTTAGATCGTAGAATTAGCCAAAATTATGAAATGACTAGCTATATCGTTGAGGAGCTCCAAAAATCTGTAGGTTAGGTTACAGGTTATCGTATCGTATCGTTTTTTTTTTTTTATGGAGCTCCTCAACAATAGGGCCGGGCCAGTCATTTCATTATCTGGCCAATTCCTATGATCTAGCCACGACATATATCTGCTACATATCATACAAACGTCTACGCATTTTAATTAATGTTAAACACGACATCTTTAGTGCTGGGGTAACGGTCACCTTGTCTGCTGATGTATTGAACAGATTGTGACAAACAACGTCTGAACTGGCATTCCTATGCCATGTCCATACTAATTCATGTAACTTCGCCGATTTTAAAATACCTCCTCTTGTATTAATGACGCTAAACACGGAGGCAGACTGCAAATAGTCGGTTTACACTATTACGTTGATCGATTGCGGTGGACTACGTATTAGTTGGTTGAGGAGGTCTTTGAACTCGCAAAACGTTATGGCGTTTATGAAAATAAACAGCAGCTCTTTTGCAAAGGCAAAATAACATTGTGTCTTGGTCTGTCTTATCAGTATTAAAATATCTTGTATGGAAATACGATAACTTGTATACAATGCTTTTATGCCGTGCTTACGATAAGAGCAGTAAGTCTGTGAAGCACACTTTCGAGTTTTCGTCACATTTTTTCATTTTCCGAATTGTTTCTTTAGATTATTTAAAATACGATTTTTGAAATGTGTAGCTCAGATTCAGTATTTTTATACTGCGTTATCATTTATCGGTCTTATCGATTAGTTCTTACATTATTAAATGACGAAATGGATAAAGTTACTGCTTTTATATACTTATTGTTCTTATCATAAGCACGGCAGAATGAATCAAAGCAGTTGAATTTTGCATCATTGTGAACTGTCTGTTTGTCCATTTGTTCGACTTTTTTGAACGTAATTAGGTAGCCGTTTGAAATTTTAATAAATTATAAATAATTATGGCGGATATTCTGACAAATATTAAAAATTAAGGGCATGCGATACCCAAACGATAAACGTATTGTTTTTAGTTTTTTCTGTGGTTTAAAACGATAGTAAATTTATATAAATGAATGAATAAATAAATTAAAGAAAAAAATTAAATACTAAAAACCAGCCACGTGTAAGTCAGACCAAACAAAATGTTTTTTTTTTGTAAATTTACAGCATAGATATTGTGTGGTGGTACGGAGTCTTCGGTGCACGAGTAGTGAGTACAACTCGTGCTTGGCCGGTTTTATGTGATAAGCTTGTTCAAACAAGGGAGGGTAAAAATAAACCATTACATTCGTGCTTGTTACCTCCACGAGAGAATTTGGAAACAATTTTTAAATCTTTGTATACTCCGTTTCAAATAGGAATAGACAGAACGAAAAAAAGGTTTTTAAGGTGCTCACTTTTACAAATAATTTACGTTTTTGGACATGTCACTTGAGTTAATGATGTTACCTAAACAAAAACATATTGAAAAATATTAAAACAATTCAAAAACAACTATTTATTACGCAAGACATCTTACATTACAGTAAGACATAAATAAAACAATTTTAAAAGTATAATTTAATTCGATGTCAAAAAAGTATCACCTATAAAAGACCTAAAGAAGCAGAGGTATGCGTAACACGGCACGTAATTTGAATAATATTATATATCCAAATAAAGGTATTAATACAGTTTTTTCTTTTTTCTTGGAATATTTTCCTTTATTTATCCTAAGTCTTTAATTTCTAACTCTTTTATTATCCCACCCAATCGATCTTCTCAATCCTTCATATCTATTGGTATAATCCTCTTCTTATGACCGCTTATCAGTGAATCGGAATCACGGCTATTTCCCCATCACAAAAATAACATTGAGACTACTCTAAAACGGAAATAATTAAAACATTAACTCAGCAGACGTGTGCTCGGTACAAGTCCCGGCAACCAACCTATAAATATATCAATTGGCACGAATGTCTCAGGTGTCTTGCAGAACACGAAAACGGTAGAGTTAAATGTTACTAACAGAAAAACCCATCCACGTAATTATCGAACTTTTATTCAGTTAACCTACGTCATCGATGCGAATAAACAAGTGCGCACGTCATACTGAACTGCGGCTGCGACCGATTTTTAATATGGCCCATGCCGTCGCCACCGCCGCACAAAGATTGTTGATCTGCAGAACTCGCATATAATGTTCCTCTCTGTAGTACCATTACTTGTAGAATATGTGTGGCACAAAGAAATACATTTTCATCAGTATAGCGACATTTGAAATCTGTGGCCGAATGTTTACTACCTCTGCTTCTTCGTCCTTCTTATGTCTATTGCTATCTGAAACGGAGTATAGCTCTCGTTGATGTCTTTTCTACTAAAAATATTTTGTAAAGCGCTTTAATAGAAAAGACATCAACGCGAGTAAATTATTGTCAGAGATTTTAATTTTATAAATAGATACGTATGTATAATATATGTGTCTGGGTGTATTATGTATATGTATGCATGTAAACGTATATTTGTATGTAGATATATATGTATATCAATTCAGTCTCTGGTTCCCATAATACAGGGAATCCTAGTTTGGGGCCAGATGACCGTGTGTGATTTGTTCCGGATATAATGCGTGTGTGCGTGCGTGCGTGCGTCTATGTGTGTCTATGTGAGTATGTGTGAACGCCTGTGTTAGCACTATAGTGCTAAGACCATTTTCAGGTAGACACATTTCAGATTCATTAAAATGTAGTAAAGATTTTCAATGCGTGGCCAGGTAAATCATATCAAAACGCATAATGCAAATGCAGTTTTACAGCAAGACAGTTTGTCTCGTGAGAAACAAATACATAACTATATTCTGTACTTAGTACTACTTCGTCTTACATACGTATAGTACTGCGTCTTCATCCATTGTCTGTTTGTCACTATGTCATAGAACTTGAACCCTTTGAGTGTAATAGATAAGCTTTAAGATAAGTTGTCGTCGTAAGGTGTAATATTGTTTATTAAAGGAGTTTCTTCCCCGTTACCACTGTCTTTTAATATTATATAAAATTTATGTATCGCCTCAAACAAGTAAAGTGAAAAATTAAAGAAAATATTTGCCTCCGTTTAAACCACAATTAGCATAACGTAAATTATGCATAAATTGACTTACGAGAAATAAGCTGCATTATATAATATGTCACATATATTTGTATATGTAAATGTTCATTTCGGACTTCAATATTTTGTAGTACAATTTATCTGCTATCTCCTCAGCTGGCAGGCATGGCTCTACCAACGATGGGTCAGTCGAATAAAACTCATTGAAAAAATATAGTTTTCATATTTAATTATACGTTTGTGAATTGGTAGATGAAAGAAGGCATCTCCAACGCCTGGGATCCACAAATTATTATATTAGCTAAAGATGAGTAACGGACACAATACTAAGCCGAAGGTTAAGCTTATTATTTTTTTGTATCGCTTCATCTTTTTGCTCTGCTCCGCCTATGGCATCTTTTGGAATTAGGAGCTTCATAATTTACGGAATCAATATATGTCATCCGAAAAAAAGTTTAGTAATAGTTTGGGTTTAAGTTGGGTTTCTTTCATAAAACTAAACTGTTATGGTTAATAACATTGCAAAATTGCAAAAAATAAAATTTCATGATAATCCTTTTCTTTTCAAATCTATCTGGTTAACGAACCTTTTATAAAACACTCTACTTTTTTAATTTTTGGAAACAGAATCGTAGAAAAGTTGTTCAATTTCATGAGTAGTAGCCTACCTTTAAATACTCCTAAAACCTTGTTACACTTTGTATATAGAGTGATAAATTGGCCGTAGGAATGCCATCACGATCCAACTAATTTAAAGTATCCAGTTGGATCGTTATGGCATAACTATGCTCGGCCCGCATGCGTGCAGATATCCGCATGACAATAAAAGCGCCCTAATTTGCACAAACATGCTATATGTATATGCATTAACATCAGACTATCATTAACATCAGACTTTCAAGAGGAAGCACCTTGGTGTTTGCTGTTTGCAGACGACATTGTCCTGATCGACGAGAATGGGGAAAAAAGGCTAAACCGGTGGCAGCACGCTTTGGAGGTGGATGGCCTAAAATTAGCTGAACCAAAACCGAGTACATGTTTTGCGATTTCGGGGGTATATCCGGGGCGGCGCAGCTATAGAAAGCGGCGGAGAACTATTATCCGCCTGCTCTGATTTTCGGTACCTAGGTTCCCTCCTGCAGAATGATGGGGGCGTAGATCACAACGTCACTCAGCGCATTAATGCGGGATGGTTTAAATGAAAACAGGTCATGGGAACGACATGTGACAAGTGAATGCCAGTCCGACTCAATCGGCTGATCTACAAAACCGTGATAAGGCCGGTGTTACTTTATGGAAGCGAATACTGGGCACTCAAAGTCACCGATGAGAAGTGGATACACGTGGCGGAAATGAGAATGTTAAGGTGCATGTTGGGGGTGACGAGGTCTTAAAGTAGCACCGATCACGGAAAAGATTAAAAGCCATCGACTGACATGGTTTGCCCATGTGTGTAGGAGAGAAGGGGTCACTGACAAGAAGATGGATATGCAGGTGGATAGAAATAGAAGCAGAGGAAGACCTAAGAAGCGTTGGCTGGATGGAGTGAGAAAGAATATGGAGGAGTGTGGAGTGACGAAGGAATTAACTAGTTTGAAGGCAGAATGGCAACTTAAAACATATAAAGCCGACCCCAAATAATAAGGCTAGGAAGATGATGATGCTATATGTATAACCTGCGCCTATTATTAGTTGTGAATTTATGTTGTGTTCGTATAATTTCAACCGTTTATGATCTACATACATGGTAATAACAACTTTTATCATTGCTAGTCTAGTACTTTAAAGAATTGCAGTAACATGAAAATGTAAGACCGATACTATGTTCAGATCAAAGGCTTCACTGTTTATAAAGGTACTTTAAAATTCTCGGGTATTTGAGTTTTCCACGTCGCAATTTAACAATAATTTCAGACAGACAGTCAACTCAGTGTCAAAACACGTTTTGAACTTGACTAAACTGTCAATTTTCTTAGTATGGATAAGCTTAAGTTTTTTACTTGAAGCGGTCGTGGCTTAATGCAGCTTGTGTGGTCGCGTCGATCACGCAGGTTAACTGACTACAAACACGTCATAACCCGGAGGGGTTTGACTGTTAGTGGTATTTATCTCGACCGTTTCCGTGCTTCTACTAATTTTCTTCCTCCTTATTTATAAAATTCTCATAAAAAATGGGAGTTAGCAATTTTATTTTTTGTAATTGCGCGCAAGGTCGTGAACCCAGAATAATCTGTGTTGCATCAACATCTCTTTTTATTTTCGCGTTTCTTGACTTCCAAACATATGTATCGTAATTGTATTATAAATACAGTTATTTTAACGCCAACACAATACTTTTGTTCGAGTCACACGGCCTTTACGGGCATCGAATTAGCAGACGCGGGCCGTGACCGGTTTTGAATAAATCTCCATAAAATATAGACATATATCTGATGACTACTGAGTTGCGGTATCAATAAACTCGGATTTATAAGGAGTCTAAGGTAAACTATAAGCGGATTCTTTCTATAGATGTTTAGAAAAGCCATTATCCATCGTTTGAGCGTTTTACCAGTTCTTTTTAATTATTTGATTTTGCCTATTACATTATTGAATACATGACCATATTTAATTTTCAAAATAAATGATAACAAACCTTAATTAACGTAATTATAATGTTTTTTCAACATCCGTGTTCTTTCACATTTGGTAAAATCATATCTCAAACCAGAGACAAAGCTAAAACTAAGCAGCTATAATATGATGAGCCATGTCCATGCAACTCCATCGTTCTCGAAACCACCTCAAACATGGCGGAACGTCAGGAGTCGTGACTGCCTGACGCCTTTTTCGGAGTGGCCGGCCGCCGCGTTCATCGCATTCCGACTTTTTACGCGGTCTTTTTATCTAACTTAAATGTTTGACGATTAGTCTGTGTTGAGATGAGATAGGCTTAATGAAGTGGGGGCTTGAGAACAGTTAAGTCGGACATCGTGCATCGTGGTTCGGTGGGTCAAGTTTTGGAATGAACTTGCTAAACGTTTCTTTTAAGTTTCAAATATTTATGTACTTACATAAATATTAGTACTTATTTTTATAAAAGGTCATGAAAGACGATTATAGATTTTTATCGACTCGGGGGGCAACTCGACCACAGAAAATCTCGGCCACGGCCGATTCGACTATTTTTTGAAACTGCAAGGGGGTAAATCGCCCAAGGTGATTGATCTCTGATAGCCGAGTTGACTATCCTAGAAAATTGAAATGTCATCTCGGCCAAAAATGTCACTCGTAAGAAATATTTTTTAACAGACATACTTTTCTAATTTGGCCATGTTGACTATGACAAAAATGTCATAACTATACTTAAACCTTAAACATTACTACCTACTTACCTAAAAATTGATCCTAAAAATGATGATGATCCAGCACGAAGAAAAATACGTGTATAATACGACATTTATGACATCAATAACAGCAAACAGATAGAGATTTGATTTATAAATATCGTTGCGTTAAAAAGGCAGGTTCTCAACCTCACAAGAACCCTGAGAACAACTGGTACTGGTATTGTTTGTAGGATTGCGCCAGAGCATTGCAAGACCATCATCACGCCTTTGCAGGTAACAGCCAGCCATATAAAAAACAGATAGAACACAAAAAAGATTATTCTGTGTTTAATACTTCTTTTATTTTAACGAGTCTCGACGTTTTGATCTCTGTTTGCTGCTCAGTGAAAAGAAAAGTAAAGCAAAAACAAAAGAATAATTTAAAGACACGGATTTTCACTCAGTTTTTAAAAGGATTCACGGTCACAGTGACTAGTTTTATGTATTTATTAGTTACTTGCTTTGTTAATGGTATTCTTTGGTTTCCGGTCTGTAAGGAACTAAAAAAGAATACGATGACACATATTATGTAGATTTTAAGAAATACTTAGCAAACTGTTACCTTATGTGCTTAAACGTTAACGTCAATATTTTAAAGAATTAAATTTAAAAAAAATAACTGGTGCGTTGAAAAAGATACCTTTAATTAGTGGGCGTTCAGAGACAAAAAAAATATTCTTTGAAAATAATTTCTCTCTTCAATCAATTAAGGTTTCGTGTAGTTCTAAGGCATCACTATAAATAGCGCAGATTATTTAAGCATAGAAGCAAAAAGATTGTATGGCTTCGCCTTCGCTATTTAAATCTATTTAACATGACACGACAATGTTGTGCAACTTTTGTCTTTTCTTAGTCAGACAGCAGTGGCGGCGTAGCATGGGTTGGCACCCGGGGCGGTTATCTGTTCCGGGTGCCAACCCACGTTGTGCCCCCCCCCCCCCGTTGAACTCTTAACTCAAAATAAGGAGACCTTTTATTGATGCAGTCACTCTTACTTAGTAACTCCCATCACGTAAACTCCGAAATTCCAACTCCAACACTTTCAAGGGAGTGCATCTGCATATAATGTATCTTTTTCGTAATTACGATAAGGAATTGCTAATTAAGCAAGGACCGCATAAATATGAACTGTATAATGTCAGTAAACAAGCACGTGTGAAGCGAGCGCGAAATTTTTTATGTTTTTTTTTTCGTATAGCAACTGAATACGATGATTTTTCACGCTGGGGGGGGTGCCAGTTACATATTTTTTTTTACAATTGCTCTCCGCGTGGCACCCCCTTGTAGCTTGGTACCCGGGGCGGACCGCCCCTCCGCCCCCCCCCGTTACGCCGCTACTGTCAGACAGACTAATACATAGTTAGTTATTTTATTGTCAGTGCCGAATTTTGATTATCTAAGACAAAAATTTTTACATGACTTTTAATACAGCGCCATCTGTTATGTTTGCAATAAAACAAAAAAAAAAAATTGAGAAAAACGTTTAATTTCGCATCATTTACAGTTTATTACCAGGTATAATACTGCTGTCATCTGCCGGCAGAAACGCCGATAACGAAGGCAGGAAGCGCACGCGCATAACTCCCGCACGTAATACTGACGTTGACATAACCGCCTGTCAAGCGTGACATTTGCTGCAGGCAGGCATCGCACGGGAAAGTCTACCACACAATGTGGACCTTATAGTCGTATCCATAAGATTCTCTAGCGGCACGTAAGGGGGTATTGTATGATAATTTTTGCGCCTTAGTAGGTCAGGCGGACAGATTGGTTAGTTCTTATTTTCTAGAATCTTGTTAGTGAGAAAGTTGGTTATTGGATTCTATTGTAACTCGAGAGTATTAACTCGGTAGAACTTATTAATATCCAGTCAGTATAATAAATAAAACCTGGAAAATTTCTTGATACATGTAGAGTCATCTATGGCTGGTACCTTCACCCAGAGTATTATTCTTTCTTTAGATTTCTAATAATAAACAATCTATTGTATTTTAGGCAATTAATACTCGCCAATGTAAAACTTGGCCCTCACGCTTCTCTAATACATATCAAGCAAGCCCCAACCGTGACTAACCACACCACGCATACATCGTCGCGTCTAAGGTTTTTTTAATAGTCAATCAGCCCATCAGTCGCAGACGCAGACTATTGTTCACCGACCTTGTGCTTATTAGATATTGGACGGATTAGACGTGATCAGGACGATTCAACTCGACACAGTAGTGAAAGTAGACGGCCATGGGCATGATTGATGATCTAAGGACCTGCTCCATGTTTAGGAGGAACGTAAAAACGACCGTTTTAGTTATTTAATGACTGCGGATAACTTCAAAAACGCTGCAGCCAACGTATGAAAGAGCACTAACATATTAATAAAACAGCTATGAAAGAGCACTAACATATTAAAAAAACAGCTAGTTAACTAACATTAGCTTTTATTTTTTACACTATTGTAAGAAAATAGGTATAGGTACGTAGATATTACGCTAATACGTTTTTGTAAAATCTTTCTGTACATAATGAGTATGTACAGAAATATACGTACAGGCGACATAATAACCTCCAAACAGGGTGGAGTTTGAATTATTGAAAGTTGAACTCGGCAAATCGTGCTAGAGGGAGCGATATAGGGTAACAAGCGACGAAGGAGTAAGAAAGTATCGACACGGCTAACAAGGAACTTGAGATTTGAATTTCCTGCTTTTATTGTACGTAACGTAGTTACTTATACAATACAAACTTTATCTGTATCGCCTTGTGTACATCTAAATAAATAAAATGAAAACATATTATTGATTTTGGCTACCTTTATGCAAATAAGTATGAATGGATGTTGACTCACTCACACCTTCAGACACCTCGGGGTATTCCATGTTCATAATGCAACGTATTCTTCTCTTATTTGGTCAAGGCTTAAGGATACGTATTTGTATCCTGCTAAACATATCACAATACCTATCGCTGTATTAGACTTTTGGAAATGATGCCAGTAATAAGTTGTGATGTATTTCATATTATAAGTAGATAATAACAGTAATACTTTATAAACGCGTATTATTTTATGGCACGAAAGATAATGTCATAAATATATTAATTATTGTTATAATTTGTAAGACAGCTATATCCTTCACGTAATTTGAGTAAAGTCCCACATTAAGTATCTCTCAAAAATCAAAATGCATTATTATCTCGACATAGGTACCTACATGCTTGTTTATTAGAACCAGAGATTTTCATATACAGAACCTCATTAGAGTCTTGACATGTTTGTTCTGTTTGTTCGACACATTCGTGATACAATAATGGTTTGAGTATGAGTTAAACGTTATCGCCCCATCTCTTTATGTTACGTTGCAAGAGGCGTCAATCAAAGTACTTATTAAAATTACGAAGATTCCATGTATGGAACTTTTTGTGGTTGCTTTTGATGTATAAAATATAAATAATGTTTTATGCACAACTACCCATCTATTTGGTAAAAAAAAACATACAGACGTAATTGTAAACACAAAAATACAAAATCACCACAAACATACATATTTGTCTTCACTTAAAATAATATTTAATCTCTACTGTATAAAATATATTTTGTGACACTCTGCTTCGGAAATTAAGACGAATCTAAAGAGATGCTATTGTGAGGTTAAACACTGCAACGAAAAGTTATCAAGCTATTTAGACTAAATATCCTGGCTCTCCTACAGGCTACAGAGGATTGCATGAAAATTTTTTAAGATATTAAAATTACATGATAATTTCCGAAATTAAACTACAAAATGGTCAAGTTTACGATAGCTTGATGACCTATAACATAGTTTTGTACAAAAAAGTTTTCTTTGCCCCAACGTCTTTGATTTGGCGGCTAGCCGGTGATGATGTCAAACGCAATAAACGGATCTTGCTGGCTTTTGTGAAACTTAACGCAACACTGAGGCACGCGGACTTGCACCCAATAAAATTTATTTTTGCTTCCTCATCAACTTCATCTTTCCTTCGGTATAACTGAGTGGGACACGTGACACAATTCTAATCTAATTCTAATCTTCAAAACTGTTGAATACCTCTGCATTTAGATAGAGAGACCTCTCCATCATCTCGCGTTTGGCTAAACTAGTTCTCCCTTCAGAAAGAGTAAATATAAGACATAGCTTTACTGATTTTTTTTGGTAAGATAGATAATATTTTTACTTTTTATGGCGATTCAAAGGAATATTGAAGATTACATCAGCACGGCTCTTCCTGGTATGAAGTGAGTCATCTGTTTCCAGAAACCAAGGCTCCCAGAAACCAACCCAAGGTCAATAGGGGCTGATTGAATTAAGGTCTCGTGGGATAACTGAAATCTTCGTCTTCGATTGTAAAGGATGTTTAATTTCTTCGATTTCTGAACATTCAATTTATTTTGGCTTCTTTCGATCGATCGCGATTGTAAAGGATGTTTAATTTCTTCGATTTCTGAACATTCCATTTATTTTGGCTTCTTTCGATCGATCGCGAAAAGTAGGAGTTTGATAGACGAGTGGACCTTGGCAATGGCAAATATTAGTTACTATTATTGAGATACTTTTTTAAAATTTTCTAATAGCAGGTACAACGGTTATCGGGATCAGGGCTCGATACCAGCAGGGGGTCCATGATAAACACGGTGGCCTTAAAAATAAAATTAATAAAAATATTTTATTTCAGACAACTCAGTCCATAATTTTAACTTTATTGGTTATCTTTGTTGTAGATAGCTTACGAAAGGGAGTTTTTAATCCAAACTAGTTTTGCGAAATATGTAATTTAAATAAAGAGTACATATATCTATCTATCTTAAAGTGCTAAATAATCATGCGTAATAACTTTTTTTTTTATGATATACAGGATGTTAAAAAAGTGCATTTGAAAATTTAAAGGGTTACTCAGAATCAAGTATAGAATACTTACAGGAAAAATCCGATCTAATTTTTTTTTCAATTTTTTTTTGTATTCTAATTATGTACCTACTTGATTCTGAATAACCCCTTAAAATTTGAAATACTTTTTTAATGACCTGTATAAAAATCTACTGAGTCAACGAATACGTATGGAGAAAATGTATGGGTAACTGTAAAAAAGAAATTTTATTTTTCATTGTATATGGTTGTAAGTACTTTAAGTACACATCCATTTTACAGAGTGAGAGCACTTTATCTAAACCCCTCTACTAACACAACACCCTGTATAATTCGATAGAACTGCGCGGGCGCAAGGGCCACGAGCCACGAACTAAATCTAAAACCGGTCCGGCACGTCCTTCAAGTAACCCACATACGCAGCGACGGGTAGCCTATACGATATACGGCCATATGCTCGTAGGTCGATTTGGGGTCACATACGACTAGATCTGTATGTTTCATTCAATCAGGCATGACGCATTTTGGTTTTGGTATTTTCTAATTTTGAAAAATATCGGCAAAAGTATCAAAAAGCATCTGTGGCTCCACTCACTGCCAGACCCTCTACTCCTAACAAGAGGTTTCGTTATAGAGTCTCAGCCAATGTATTTACTAATAACATTTCCAAAAAATTTCATACATTAGACGAAAGAATACACGGTGAGAAAACCTACACATTCGCATCTAAACGCCGCGTTTCACACATCCGTAAGTATAAATCTAAAAAAATGCTCTAAACTGTGACTGCCTGTCGGTAATGCTAAAAGAAAATCCAGGCATAATATTATAAAAACAAGAAAAAATTATAAATCCACTGCTGGAGCGATAGTCTTCCTCTACGGACATACGTATACTTCACGTTCGGGACATTGGTGAAGTTTGTAGGAAGTACTACAAACATTTATTAAGGCTTTTATATGATTTATAGAAAGACAGTGACGTGTAAAAAGTTAAAGTGGACTGTTTTATCCCAGCATGAGATAAAACGCGATAGAATAATAATAATAATATCCGGGACAAATTACACACGGTCATCTGGCCACAAACTAGGATTCCCTGTACTATGGGAACCAGAGACTGATATACATACACATATACATTTTAATACATACATATAATATAGATATAATACACCCAGACACGAGCAAACGGAAAAAGAATAGAAGTTACAGTTCATAAGTCTACTTTGAAAAAAACCTTTCCAACACGTCATAAATACCTAGTTATGATAATTAACAATATCTTTCGTAATTTATTTATTCATGATTCCCATAACTACTGTGCGAAAGTTAATACAATAATGTATGTTTGTAGCAACAAGGTTGAATGATAAAAGGTCATGTTTTAATACGATTAAATCATGAAGATTTATAAAAGGCCAACCGGTTTGCTTGTGCAATTACCTAAGTGCAGTTGTATTAGAGAGAGTTACGACTGTTTTTAAACAGATATATTTATTATATTAAATCAATCAGCTTTCTCTTTTTACTTTTACAGTTTTAAATAAAAATATGTTTCAAAAGTTAATTTATGATTATGATCCTCCAAGTTTTATTGTCCCGTCGAATGAATTTCCTAAATTAAGAATGGATGTCTGCATGTCTTCTATTTACAAAAAATGCCTAGACACGAGCAACACTAGCAGGTTCTGTAAAAAATGTTTTTTCTACTTGCTTTTGCCATTGCTTTCAGCTTCTCGCTCCCTTATCTACCACAGTATATGTAGAGTCGGAGTCCATTTTCTGACACCATAAAACTTCCAGTTAATTTTCTGTGTATTTATCTTAATATGGTCACCCTATAATGTTGTGGTACTTATCCTTTATTTATTTTTTAACTTAATTGTTGTTATGGTTCTGAAAATAAACATGCCTATAATACACAAGGTGTAAAAAGAGGCGTGGCAATACTGTACGGTTGGCTTTTACAGTTTTACTAATGACAAAGGACAAACTGCAAAAAAATTGACTTCCCACACAACAAGCTTACCTTAACAATAATTTCTTTTTTTTACCCTCAATTGGTAAGCCCTTGGCATCATCCCACCTGGACGATGATGTCGAAGATGGAAGCGGGCTTACAAATATTTCCCAACGCAATGGGGAGCTGGCTATCTTCATGCTGGAACACATCAATGCTGTTAACATTGATGTTTGGCTGCAAGACTTAGATAAGATGGTGGTAGCTAGCTAGGCGGACTCAGAAAATGCCCTACCACCAACCAAACCGAGTCCTTCAAAGTTAGACTCCGCCGGGAATCGAACCCGCGACCTTCTGATGTGAAGCGAGCGGACAAACCAGGCCGCGGAGGCGGTTAAAGTATTTAAGTATAAGAACTTGTGTGCTACTGGAACGGAACGGATATCACATGTTTCGTAATTGATAATTCTACCTGGAAGGAACTTATACACTCGACAACGTTTCGGGAAGTGTTTACGAAGCGAGAAGAAACATCTCTTAATGTTTTTAGGGTTCCGTAGCCAAATGGCAAAAAACGGAACCCTTATGGATTCGTCATGTCTGTCTCTCTGTGCGTCCGTATGTCATACCCACTTTTTTCCGAAACTATAAGAACTATACTGTTGAAACTTGGTAAGTAGATGTATTCTGTGAACTGTATTAAGATTTTCACACAAAAATAAAAAAATAAACAATACATTTTCGGGGTTCCCCATACTCAGAACTGAAACTCAAAAATTTTTTTCATCAAACCCATACGTGTGGGATATCTATAGATAGGTGTTCAAAAATGATATTGAGGTTTCTAATATCATTTTTTTCTAAACTGAATAGTTTGCGCGAGAGACACTTCCAAAATGGTAAAATGTGTGTAACATCTAAAATAAGAGAATGATAAAACTAAAAAAAATATATGATGTACATTACCGTGCAAACTTCCACCGAAAATTGGTTTGAACGAGATCTAGTAAGTAGTTTTTTTAATACGTCATAAATCGTAAACCGCAATTTACCTTTCATTCAATCAACTCAAATATAAAAATAATAAAAAACATTTGATTTCATAAACACAACGAACTACAAGAACTTTTATATTATGTTACTTGCTGCTACGGAACCCTTCATGGGCGAGTCCGACTCGCACTTGGCCGCTTTTTTACGCTTGGATAGTTCTTAATACGAGTATGCGTATTCTTATAATCATCTTTGCTGTATAATGCACAAAAATCTAAAATAAATTGATTCCATCGGATATCTGAATCGCACCTATGAGACTACATAGGTAAAAAACAAATTCGTAACCATCATGTCCGCCGTCACGTACCTACCTCGGTCACGAATGCAAGAACCTTTCTCCAAATAACATGGCGGGCGTCGAAATTTAATGTTGTATCGACTGTCAGTAATGGTATCCTGCACTTATTACTTATATTCACACTACAAAACTATGTATATAGATACTAATTTTGAAACGTGATACCTATAACGTTTAGTGTTTTCAAATTGATAGAATTACTCTCTAATCGATAAAATTTCATTTTTTTTTGTGTAGGTATGTAATATGCAAAAATTAAACGCTGGCTATTTAATTTTTTTTAATAGATACCTATTTCTTAGATTTTTTGTATGATAAGCTGCACAGGACCGGTCGGTGTGGAAATCCTTGGGGGAAGGCCTTTGACTATCAGTGGACGTCTTTCGGCTGATGATGATGATGATGTATGTTAAGCTACGTATGCTCTTTTCTTGAATATTTTTTGAGGAATTATTTTAATCACCCATTCTTAAAAATACGGCTCAACGAACATCAACTTGTGGCAGCAGTACGCTGTATATATGAATTTAATAACATAAAAAATAAAACAATGGGACTGTCAACGAAGGTCAATTAAATAGTACAATTTATTCTGAAGAAAAAAATTACCAACTTTTGTCCGCACTCCGCACTTAACGTGTCAAATGTTCTTTGGTTTAAAAAAGATCGGTTTTTCGAATACTATGATGTTTTACTTCACCACTGCTTGCAGAAATGAGTCTTACTAGGACAATGCTTACAAGTATGTTTCATCTTAAATTGAAGATATCTTGAAGACAGTTAGTTACACGGAATTCATCGGCCCGTTCACTTGCCTATCTGTAAGGCCATTCACAGAAGATAGTGAAAAAGTATTTAGTCAGAATAATTTGTTTATACTATGCGTTAGGAACTGAAGTGTTTTGATTTGAATTTTGACTTTTTCGAGCTTTTAAAGTAAACTCTAACTCTAATCACCAACAAATCGTCATTTTGATATGTTTCTCTCACTCTTAGAAATAGTACTTAAATTAAGTTAGGTTTAAAGAATCTTTATTCACATTAAAGATTATAAGTAATTTAACAAGATATTGTCGTTCGTTCGTCAGAGCTGCAACTAAGTATATACTTAATGTTAGTAGGTACATAGTAAACTAATTAACTCAGTATATGTTTGGCAAGTTTTCGTTTAAAGATATTAATAGACTCACTATTTTTAATGTTGGAGGGTAAGTTGTTATATAATTGTGCTCCTTGTTGTTATATAAATGAGTTTCTTTGTGTATTATAGTTTACACTTTATTGTTGCATTCAGCATCTGACATAGCCCGCATTAGCATTGTCTGTGACCAGCCCTACAGATCGAACAATCACCATCTTTATTTGCTCCACAATAAAATCCAGTCTAAGCTTTTTGTGTCGCTAACCGTATTCTATGCGCCGGAGCATCTTGCCTACTATGCCACTGACCTTGCTCTAGATAGAGTACCTGCTTCGACTGAGGCTTGTGACAAAGACCACAGGTTGTCTGTATCTGATTTGGTTTTCGATGAGGTTATTAAAGTGCATGTTTGATTAACTAAAGTACCTTTGCCTATATTTATAGATATAACCACGAATTCAGAATATACAAAAGAGAAAAATATTCAAACTATGCGCTTGTTAAAACTACTATGCTCTTTTTTTATTTGAAATTAAATAACATCTTCCTTTTCAAACTGAAATTATGTTCTACAGAATAATTTGCATGTGTACCTAAACTTATTTGAACATTCATTTGTTATTGTTTACCGCATTTTAAGATTTTGTTAAAAAAGTCACAAGATGCATCAAATAAACTTGTTGTTTCAGGTAAGATAGCAAATGAAGAAGAAGACTTAGTAGCAACATCATCTAGACAACAGTCGGTACCTGAACCAGAAACACGAATAACAAATACAAAGCGACCAGAGCCAGCTCCAACGATTACCACTACAGAACAAACCGAAGAAGCAACCACCAAAGCAGAATACATCTTAGAAGAAACAGAAACAACAGAAGTTAAACCTAGAGGGAGACTTCTAAATTTAAATGTAGATGACTTGCAGAGCTTCGCGAATGCGCTTCACAATCAAACAGATGAAAGAAGAGAAGGCAAACCAGACCTAAGCGATGTAACTATAGATGATGAAGAAGATGAAACTCCGAAGATAGTTGAAAATAAAAAACATGACCATGACAAGAAAACTCATATGCCTGATAATTTCTACACGAATCTCCAAGCTCCTTTTAGCACTCTTTTGGCTATGGATCGGTCTGATGAAGTGGAAATTTGTCGAGAAAATGGAGTTATGTACAAGGTCTGTATTGTTTTATGTTAGTTAACTAAGTAAGAACTATACTTATTATCGTAGTGTAGGATCATTGAAAACTCTTGGACATGAAGTTGCTTAATAATGTTACATATACGTTTATAACTTTCTTGACTTGATGTTGTCAATACATAATGTGTATAAGTTGTTGAATTAAAATTAAAATAAAAACTAAGCAGTTATTCAATCTTTCATTTAGATTTCTGATCAAGATTAATTAGGCTTAGGATGTGCTTTACTGCACATCTAACATCAGCATCAAAAAATACAGTTTAAACTTATAGGCTACTTAAAATACAAAATATACAAAGGCGGCCTTATCAGCGATTTCTTCCAGGCAAGTATAAGTGTGATAGAATGATGGATGAGATAGATGGAGCTATTATAAAACTGATTATAATCAATATTAACAGGTTGGAGATCATATCGATAGAGGCTGTGAAGAGACGTGCGAGTGTACCACTGAAGGTACATTTGACTGCTCGCCTCGCTGCAAGCATCCGTACATCAGGAGGGGCAGACAGCTCAATGACCCGTTGTGTTTTGAGTCCCCGGTTGACGAGTGCTGCTCTATAGTCGCTTGCGCCAGTGGAAATGGAGGTAACGGTGACAGTATTTTTTTAGATCTTTTACTGCCTTTATTTTGCATTGAAACCCGGCTCCGGTGCTACGCTAACGACATTTGTTTCCAATTTTTTATTAACCCTTTGACCGCCAGAGTCGGTTGACTATGGCCGACAACGGTTTTTCGTGCCACACACGCTAGGTTTTGAGATTTTTATACATTATCGTTATAGGATTTCTCATAGAGTAGTGCGTGGCGGAAATGGTTATATAGGGTGGGCCATAACTCTATACCTAGTTTGAATGTATGTTGTAAGTTTTTGATAGAGTTTTGATCAAAAACCGGAAGAAGTCAAAATTATTACCTAATATTATGATAAATCTAAGAAAATCCGGAAAACACCAATATTTCTTATAATTTTAGAACCATTTTTCTGTAAAATTTGGAATAGGGTATAAGTATTTGTTGGAGGAATAATTTTGATAACCTATTTCCTAAACGACTCTTAAATAATAAGAAATATTGGTGTTTCTTGGGGACACGTTAGATTCTAAATAGTTCTAAAGTTATGCTACGATATAAACAAGTTTAGGTTTTTGATCAAAAAACTGAATTTTCTTATAGGCTGCGTCATATACAATAAAAAAATATATAAATGTTAGGAATTTTTAATTTAAATTTTTAGAAACTGCAATATTTGGAAATTTTAAATACATTAATTTTAAAAATTATGTTCTCTAAGTGACACCCACCAACTCGTTGACATTCTTCAAAACGGATTCGCAGGTTGTCAAACACACGATGACAAGTGGCTTTAAGTATTATGGTGTTTACTTTCCCATACAATGTTTCGTTTTACTTACCCTATTGTTGTTGGTATGTTTTTGTACACTCCAGATTTTATGTAGCCCCATAAAAAAATCGCACTGAGTGAGGATCGGACTTCAGGGGGGGCACTGAATGTCTCCTTTTTTGTGAGATGAGTTTCCCGGGGTACATCTTGCTGTGCTGCAGGAATTCTTAGTCCTAGCCCTACGGGAATTTCAAGGCCATAATTCCAGAACCTGGTTTTAGCAGGATGGGGCCACTTGCCACACTCCACAATGTCCATACACATGTTGAAAAAGATGTACCTCGGAAACTCATCTCACAAAGAAGAGACATTCAGTGCCCCCCCCACCCCCACTCTGTGCGACTATTTTTTATAGGGTGTTAACTCCGATAGTTCAGTGGAATAAAAGATGGTAATTTTAACCAAAAAGATGATGTATTCAACGTAATACATTATTTTAAAAAATTTGGTCGTGTCGCCTAGTGGCTCCGATCGTGATCTGCTCGGGGTCCGTCGGCGCTGCTCGCCCGCCACACAGCGCGCCCCTCCAACGAGAGTAGCTTGGTAGAGGGGCTGCGACGATGCTAGTCGCAACATAGGGCTACTTAAAATCTAGAGTGTACGAAGACAATTCGCCAACAATAGGGCAATTAAAAAGAAACACTGTACGGGGAAATAAGCGCCATAAGCCACTTGTCATCGTGTGTTTGAGAACCTGCGAATCCGTTTTGAAGAATGTCAACGAGCTGGTGGGCGGCACTTAAACAACATAATTTAAATAATTAGATGTCATCCAACTATTGTAGTAGTCTAAAAATATAAATGAAAAGTTCCTACCATTTATATTTATTTTTATAGAGTTATGCACCTAACTCTGCCCCAATCTACAGTTGTCATTGACTTGATCTCATGATGGTCGCGATCCCCAATCCCGAGAATTAGACATGAAAGAAGCGGAAGCGTCAAAGGGTAAATAATAATAATGAATTTAAAAATGCGCTATTAAATCGATGGTTATAGGTAAAAATATTACTACGTAAGGTGTATATAATTATATTTTTACATATAAACATCGATATAGTTGGAATATTTTGCAAGGAGCCAATAAAACTGGTGAAAAACATAACTCTATCATGCTTAATAAATACACTTGAGAACTTAAAAATACCCGTCCCCAATATGCCAGATGTTTATTTATTAGATGCTTTGCTTCTAAGAACAAGGTAAAGTCAACCGCAAACTGCATAGCAGAGGTGGTTCTTTGGCGACAAGCTCTGACATTCTTTGATAATAATTACAATATTCTGTTATTTTATTTCAATGATGGCAGTCAAATCTGGCGTGACTAATGTAATGTTATTGAAGGACTGTCCGTCAACAGTCAAAGTTGTATTGACTATAGTAGCGAGATCGTTAAATCGTTTTCTAGTACCTTAATTAATTAACGGTTATCTTCAGTACCGCTGCGATGCCGTTATTAAAAATAGAATTATTTATCGTTGATGTAACTGTTAATTTCAATGTCAATCAACTGTTGTTGATAAATAATCAATAAATTAAATACAGAAGCGAGAATAGAAGATGTATTTTTATTGAATTCACTTGAATTTTTAGTTCATTATCAGCATATCATTAGCTGTATTCTATGATGTTAGCTTTAAATGATTGTTAATTCTTGTGTCGTTCCCCAATCTTAAATTTTCATCTTGATCCTATTCTACATACACTTCTTAGATTTTCCGCCCTACATTCATGATTAGCTTAGCCTTTTTTTAAATACAAATATTCACTATATAACTATTGTATCCACTTTGCAGATGTAAAACCGCCAAAGATGGGGATATGTCGGTATGGCAATGACACGTATCCGGTAGGCTCGAAGTGGAACATTGGCTGTGAACAGAAGTGCTCTTGCGAACCTAACTCGGTAGTCACTTGTCAACCTAGGTAAGATATTGCAGGATATTTAAGAGATGATGATCTAACACCGTCACAGTATTATGATAAGTAGGAAGATACCTAACAGTCATTAGAAGTGTACCTACAATTTTAGCAGTAACGTCCGATATTCATATACATATTATATACAGTAGTACGTGATCATCTATCTATCTATCTATCTATCTATCATGTGGGATGGATCAAGCCATCTACACAACAAAGAACAAACAATATTTTCGGTGAAAACATGATATTTTTAATTCGTACGTATAATGCTATGTCTAGAAAAAATAGCGCTAAGACCAAATTTTACCTTACTTATTTGATCAGCGTGTGTTAGTGTTTCAGTTTGTAATATGTGCAATAAAAAGTTTATCTCCATAAAAAGCTTTATGTAAGTGATGATCTTGGTCCTCCTAAATAGAGGTGCCAGGTTCAAATCCTGACCGATGTAACAACAACTTTTAATTTAGATTTATTTTCATACTGGTTGTTTGACCGGTGAAGGAAAACATTGCGAGGAATCCTGCACATCTATATATGAAGGTAGAACAGCCGTCTACCTCTAGTGATGGTAGGCTAAAATTCTTCCACGCGATAAGAAAAAGATCTATAGATATATAAACAACTAGCTATTAAACATCTAGTCATTGGAGATAATCCCTTCACATTCCAGATGTAGTGTTCTCCCCCTATCGGATAAGTGCATCAACGTGCAAGACCCAAACGACGCCTGCTGCGAGGTACAGATCTGCGACGTGTCCCAGGATGTGCACGAGGAACCGGAGAACATCACCAGTTCAACTAGCACCACGGCCAGCCCTAGCACCACGACTAGCTCTAGTACCACAACTGCTAAAGTTACTCAGGTAAGTTATCAGCAAGAACGAATCAGGTGAACTTTACAAGGATGTGTACGAAAGAGAACGTTTTAACAGCATCACTGTTGGCTCCTTCATTAGGATTGGTGGCAATATTTGCCACTACTTTTGTCTAAAGCTACTTATGTGACTTCTTGTTAATAACAGAAATAGAAGACTAAAAAAGTGAGGAAAGTTATATTGTCAAGAGTGAGATTAGCACAACTAACGAGGTGTAAAAAGGGAAAGAAGTGAAGAATTCTAAATGAATTTATTGTAAATCTAATAGTCAGTTAGTGTAGTTAAAAATCGTTATTTTTTACACAACTTTAAAAAAAAAAACAATTTTTGTACTACAGTAAAAATCTTTGTAACTTTTAATTTTCAGCCAATCAGAGGCTTTGAAGACTACAGTGACAATGAAATGATAAAATCAACAACAAGGCCCCTAGTCCTAGCTGAACCTATCGGTTCCATTAAAGTTCTACAGAATAATAGCGTCCAAGTAAACCTCATTCATGCAAATACCAGCGAAGATCCAGTACATCTGCTACTCAGCAGCGATGGCGGGAAGAGCTTTGAAGATGTGGAACTAAAGTACAAAAACTTAATACTGAATCTTCCTGGTGGAAAAGATTATATTTTAAAGACTAAAGAAACGGGAACTAAATTTAATTTTACGATGACAACTACTGAATATATAGCTTTAGATAAAGATGAAAGTGATGAACATGATCAACATGATAGAAGTGATGTATTACTACATCGCAGTGAAAATAAAAAGATCGGTTGTCATCAGGATGGAAAATTCTACGCAGTTGGTAAGTTTGCAAAAGCTTGCGGTAAAAGTTTCCCACTGTCAAGATGAAATAAAAACTAAGTAAAAAAAGTTGTTAAAAATGTTTCCTCTTGTGTTAGATCTGAGTGGTAGGAACTGTGTCTACTGAAATAAAAAAAATGATTATCTGATTATTTTGCAGGCGAAGAATTCCACATCGGTTGCTCCGAGCTTTGCGAGTGCACGGGTGACGAGAAAAGCGAGTGTGCTGAGTTGGTCTGCCCCAACCACGTGGGATTGGAGCTAGTCTCACGAGGCTGTGTGCGGTGGGCTCCCACACCCCCACCGCAGCCGCCCAACTGCTGCCCGAGATCGGCACGGTGTTTGAGTGATGGGACTTGTCACTATAAAGAAGTTGCGTAAGTATTAAAAATACAAGAATTCATTGATAATTTAGTATTAAAATACCACTAAATTACGCACCTTATAGATACAACTTTTGTAAGGAGAAATAAAAATCTTGTAGCAGGTATTATACGAGTATGTCAGCAAACAGCACTGATCAGAATGCCTCAATAAGAATATTTTATAAAAATAACATCACATAATTTCTGGTAGGTATTGTAGTCTTCTTCAATTTCTCTTTCAGTGTGCCAAACTGGAGTGAAGTACCAATTGCCCTTACTGGGTGTGAGCAACGCTGCTTCTGTGAGAACGGCGAGCTGGACTGTCAAGAGGTGTGCTCACCGTTGCCCCCCGTGCCGCCGCAGACCCTACGTTGCCCCCCTATGCACCGTCCTGCGCCCGTAAATATCTCTGACGAAGACTGCTGTAAGCAATGGGGATGTGAACCTAACGGTAAGTGAAGATATCGTGAGACAGAGAATTAGAATCTACACATAAAGTTATTCTACATTTGTACTTTCACGCATCCAGTATAGAATTTATCAATGCAGATTCATTAATTAAACGTGAATATGCACGGTCACTATTATCATCTTCATTTAACTCATCAAACATAGGTACATGTAATTATCATATCATTTGCATGAATCATTCATCCATGCCATACCTTTATGCTTACAGCATCGAATGAGTCGACTTTGCAGACCCTGCCAACTTACCTTGAGACAGCGTTGAATTACGTGACTCCAATAGCGCCGACTTTTGCCACAGCAGTTATACCCACAACACCCGTTATTTCCGACTCACTTGACTTTTATAGACATTTAAACTACGTTAAATCCTTGCCTAAAGTCTTTAAAATACCCGTTTACCATCCTATCGTACATAATAAACCACAACCGTTTCAACCTCAAGTATCAGTTAAACCTGACCGAGTTGAATCGATACCGACTGAGAATAAAGATTTAAAGGCAGAATCAGCAATTCCTGTCAATAAACCTATTGAGAACATGAAATGGGCAAATACTTTAGTTACTACTGAAAAGCCAGCAACTCCAAAAAAGTATAATGAACTCATAGAGTATCAACAATCAAAAATATTGTCAAATTTTTCAGTTAATGTAAATAACAAAAACCAACAGAATTTTGAATTATCTTATAAAAGCCCAAAAACAGCAGAACGAACAACAAGAGGATACGAAGAAAACGACTTTAGAAATAGTAATTATTTTTTACCTAACAAAGAACTTACGCCAGCCATGAAACCAGCTCATGTTTACATAGCACCTACCTATACCGAAAAATCTGAGACTGACGACAAATATTTACTACCAACAGACAATGAGTCTACAAATAATTTTGTTAATAACAAATTAGCAAGAACCCGCCCTATTGTGTCGTACGACAAAAAGCTGGACCTAATGAACAGAAAAAACATACTGTTGATGCAAAACAACGATAAGATATCAAAGCCCTCTAGTAGTAATGATCCGATATGGGATTGGGAATCAAAGATACACGAATTGATGAAAGCCTCAATTCCTTACGACACTGTGCTTTTGAAACATGTTACACCAATCTCCATTAATGCAAAAACTAGACCGAATAATAAAGGTTCCGCGAGTCAACCGGGTCCGTTAGATTTAGAACATCTGGTAAATCAAATGGAGCTAGAATCAGAGGTTACTAGAAACTTGGGTCGATCAGCTGGTAAACCTCGAAAAGCGGTTTCAGGTCAGTTAAAGGACCTGTGTTTGTAGTCAGCTGTTTCTAAAATGATATATATTTGTGGACTTTAACATGACTATTGACTGTGAAGACATTTTGACTGACAGTTCTTCTTCTTTCTCCTTTTATACTGTGGTATACTAATTAACCGAGTATCTCAAGTGATAGATGGGTCTAATCCTAAAATTCTATTAATTAACATTTATTCTGAATGAGTAGACGGAAAGCAATTCCTCAAATTCTTATAATACTTGATTTAATAGTAGATATGTGTGTAGTGTTTACTAATAAAACATTTTCACTTCCATTACTTTTGAGTAATTAATCATTATCATCCTGCTGTTAAACCAGATTTCTGCTTTCATAAATTAAAAAAACAATCTTTTACATCACTATATTTAATGTTGTTTTTACAATATTTTTATAATATTTCAGGTCATGCTCCAGAAATGGTACCCAGTAACCCACCGCATTCAATACCGTCTTTCCTTCCAACCATTCCCCCTGAAATTCATTTCCCTCAAGAAGACGACTATGAACAGAACACTGTCCACCGTCCTCCAAACAATCCTGACTCCAATCTACCAGTATTACCCCCTGCACCACCTCCGGGATTGCCTCCAGGGCTGCCAATAGCACCAAACTACGGAGAGGAAAACAAAAAACTTACAGTGCTATCGTTGCTGTCAGATTCTCCGACCAGTGTGAAGCTGTTGTTCGGATTACCACCAGTTCTGGTTGGATTACGAGGCAGTGTCGACTTGAGATACTCTGATAAACCGTGAGTATCGTTTATTTACTCAGAGATCTTATATGTATATGGAAAATTGTTCATTGAATAAATTGTTATTGACTTTATCTTTTATTATATGCTTCTTATTTATTATATCCTCCTAACAGCATGTCTTCAACGTACAAATTCTCATTTACAGCGACGCTGACATCTCACACTGGTATTCGCAAGTGTTCGCCCCAGCTGACGAGGTCCTCACGACTCCTCGGTTAGAGTTCCGTCTTACGGGCCTCAAACCTTCAACCACCTATAGAATCCGGGGGAAACTGTACCTGCATAACCTGCCGGTTGAACCCGAGAGCGAAATCTATAGCATACGGACACAAGACTTACCAACTGTAAGTTATACCAGCTTTAAATATGTATACTTATTTAATTACAAGAGAAAATTTAAAAAAAACAAAAATAACGAATGAACCTAATGAACATTAGATGATGATTGATGTGATAAATAACATGAAAATTCATGTGGCACTTAGTATTGTTTTGGCAGAGATATGGCTACTAAAGTTGCACCAATGTGCTACTAGATGGCGCTGAACGATTTTAAAACGCACTATCGTATTGCTCTCACAATACATGACCTCTTCTCTGCAACGAAAGCAATTCATACTTACCTGGCACAGGGGATACCGTGATCAGGAAGGCGGTTCCCCCAGGGCGAGGCTCCTCCATTGCACTGCGGTGGGGTTGACCCCTGCGATTATCCCTAATGTGGATAACTCGGGTGCGTAATTTTTGATAGTGGGGACTGCGTACGCGCTGTCCCCGACTAAAAGTTCAAAATATTTGTGGGTTATTTATTTTGTTAGATGCAGCCGGTTGAAGAGAAACGGCGGGAAATCGATTGCAGACTCACTGTAGTAGACGTCAATGACACTGCAGCGCATGTCAGCTGGAGACATTTTAACGAGGAAGAGCTCAAGTTCATCGACGGCATACAAGTCAGGTACTTAATGTCATAGAAAAGGCGATAAATTAATGATTCTGTCACATCAGACAGGATGCGTGTAATAAGTGTTTTAATTTAATTATAGTTATTTTAACAGCAAATTTCAAGGCATGAAGCATTTAAAGCACCGTTTTATTTTTTTCTTTTTGTTGGACGTTACTTAAGAACTTTGTTGAGTGGGTTATCGACTTACCGTGAATATCTATATCAGGTCATATTGCCATAAAACAGATTTTCAACATTTGTAAATAGTATGTATAAGAGTGCGTACAATTTACTGGAAGTATGAAGTTGAATGTATGTTGAAGTATGAAGTTGTCTTTGACGTCGTCGCACCTATTGCGATTGCACGTGCATGGGTACATTTCCGTCAACTTGACTATTAGATTATATTCAATTTACAAATTCACTATTTTCTCTTTTAAACCATTTTATAACTGAACCAAATTTACGTAGATATCGTCCAGTGGGCACGCCAATCTACAGCATGACGGAGCTGCTGCACCACAGCCGCTCGATGGCCGTCCTGCAGGAGCTGCGCCCGGGCACGCGCTACGAGGCCTCGCTGACGCTGGTGCCGCCGCCGCGGGCCACCACCGAGCTACACGACCCGCGCCTGGTGGAGTTCACCACCTCGCCCTATGTTGGTCAGTAAATGATGGTAGAATGGTGACTTCTGCTGCCCTAACAAAACTTTACCAAATGTGGATGACTCCCGATAATGTAATATTGAAAGATGGGTTTACTCTTCTAGAAGAGGTAGCCATTAATTGGTGGGTACTTTTTAGATTTCGGATCTTTTAGTATAGAAACCCGCCCATCCATTAAAATAAAGATGCTGTTTATGCGGAAAGTTGGAACATCGACCATAGACTGGAACCCTGCTTTATATCATGCTGACCCTAGAATGCTTGATTTTCTAAAAGATATGGATAAACTGCCTCTCAGATTGTCAGTACTAAATTTTATCTCTTTAGGTGCTACTTTCAAAGTGTTATAACGTTAGCTCAACATAGTACCGACATACATACGTTTCCTATTTTTCCTTACAGACCCATACAACTGGACGGTGACAATCGAGGCCCGTGTAGTAGGGTCGGAAGCAGCCGAGCTGACCTGGCGCGGAGTGCCGTCCCCGGCCGAGCGGTGGGTGCGGGTGTACCGCGCCGCCCACGCGTGCGGGGCGGCCAGGAGGGAGCACGACGCGTTCCGGCTGGCGGCAAGAGACCTCCCGCCAACCATACTACTGTCTGGACTTGAGTCTGACTCTAGGTAAATGAAATTTTGAGTCTAGGTAAATGAAATTTTGAGTCTGCTTCTTCTCGTGTGGCCAATTTAACCGTGCTATTATAAAGAATAGACCGCAGTTGCCTGGTGTTGTAACGTTTATAAATACGGGCCTTAATTTATTTACGGTGAAATTATCTAGCTTAAAATAACTGGAATCATATAATAATTAATAACTATAACTTACTATAAATAAAGCATAAGAGCAGGAACCATAACTGACTACAGAAACATAAGAACGGAATGATCTTAATTAATTCATTTATTCATTTGATGTGTATAATGGTCTTTTCGTTCTTGTACATAAGACAAACATAAGGTAAACTCAAAATTAAGTAGGTACTTACGTTTTTTTCCAGGTGTCGAGTGTGGCTCGAGTTGTTCTTGACCAATGGTAAAATCAAGACTAGTAACGTTTTAGAGATCAACACCAAATCTCAAGAGACACCATCAGATATCGACAGTAAGTTTCAACTTTTCCATGGTTATAAATCTCACATTTAGCCGAATTTAACAAATGAGGCATATTTTGATCCCGAATCTAGCGTTTAGGCTGGATGACATCAAGTGATACGTCATGTCCCTTATAAAGCCAACTCTTTTTAAAAGCAGAGGGTAGAGTTTTCTATCATTTTCCTCAGTTATGTTATTTGCACTAGTAACACATTGGTTTGTTTAGCATCTTTGAATCTGTTACGAATTACGTCAACCCGGTCTCGATCAAGAACTCTAATCATTGTTCCTTTCCCCTTAGACGAGATAGAAGCGTCATGCAACGCTGGTTTGTTGAGATTTTTTTAATCTGTTACTGTTACAAATTAAGTCAACCCGGTCTCGACTACTAGTGACAAATAACTCTTATCATTGTTCCTTCCCCCAGACGAGATAGAAGCGTTATCCATCGCTGGTTTGTTTAGCATCTTTGAATTTGTTACGAATTAAGTCAATCCGATCTCGACCAAGAACTCTAATCGTTCTTCCTTCACCCCAGACGAGATCGAAGCGTCGTCCATCGCAGGCAGCCGGGGCGACGCGCGCGGGGACTACTACGGCGCTCTCGTCGTGGTGGGGGTGGTGGCGGCGCTGGGGGCGCTGACGTCTCTGCTGCTGCTACTGGTGCTGTTGCGGAGGCACCGGCCGCGCTCCGTGCCCATTACTCGTGAGTCGAATTAAATCTTTATTTTTCTTGTAAATGCTTTATCGATTCTTTGGAATTGTCAATAGTTTTTATACCAAGTAGAACGTTTCTACCAAAGAAACTGGTACACTCAATGTTGCTTGTCGCTAGGTTTGCACGAGCATAGATGACTGTAAAATTGGGTCACACAGATTATTTTAATGTTCATGAAAATTATTGAATAAATACAACTGAGTTTGGTTTAGTGCTATTTGTTTCCGCTAATTTAAAAATGTTTGGTTCGGTTATTACTTCTGCTAATTTTAAAATCTTTCGTCCAGCCGTGCCATCCGCCCCGCGCGAGTCCTCACTGCCGCCATACGACAATCCAGCGTACAAACTAGAATTGCAACAGGAGACTATGGGTAAGTTGGCTGCCTCTCTGAGCACCTTTTAGATAACTATTGTACTAAGTAACTTATATAAAGTTTGACCATTTTTACCATGGTACACTAGATTTGTTTGCTTGTTCCCGTCTTTAGCAACGTAAATATTGAATCAGTCGTATCTCTAGGAATTATCTTAAGATCTAAATTAAAAATTACGTTAAATATGGACCCTGAAGACAATTTTAATTCCCTTTTTTCTTTCTCAGATCTCTGACAGTTAAGCTCCCGTGGACTCAACGGAGTCAACGGGATCTCCGAGCGTGGCATAGATGTACCAAACGGGCGGACCTACAACGAAATGGGCGTATAAATCTCGACTTACTCCGTCACATGCCTCAAGCCAAGATGTTGAGCTGAAAATACACCGGTGATGATGTGCTGTATATGATTACTAACAGCAAAATCAGCGGAAATGCTTCCAGAAAATGATGTTACGGCAGTATGCTTTGCGCTAGACTTGGTGGGGGCAATACCGTGTTCCCAGATTCATTATTAATTGTTTCGTTCCTTTCTGGCGAATTGTACTTCCATCATGTACCAAGCAATATATCAGTAACTTTGCGTACGCATCAGATTGGTCTTCTCGCTCTACCAAGTGTCCTTTTTAAGTGATCAAAAGGAAAAGCGCGTCAAAAACATCTGCAGATGAAGTGTGTGGGCTTGAGTGGAGTATCATCGTAATGCTCGACAATTTTCGGACAGTGAACGTATGTAGTGTAGTATAAAAGTACTTATGTACTGGACAAATTCACAGCCTCTGTTTGAAGGAAGTGACGAAAAACTATTAGTGTTCGAATTTAGTGATACTCATACTTAAGTGTATATGTACTATGAAAAACACCATTTAATAATTTCCGTTTTAAATACCTACTTTAGTAATTATTTCTACCAAATGTTTATATACACTGATGAATTAACCTTACCAGTTTGTGACGGTACATTTGAAGGGAATGGGTATTTATTCATTTATAACTTATATTTGAAATAATTGTGCTTACTTAAAATTATGTTAATATTATGAAACTTAAGATTGGTGAGTGCTTTAGCTGGTTTAAATTGTAAATTACGATACAATTTCACTTCAAGAAAAGTTTGTGTATATAGTGTTTATAATATAATAATAAAAAATAGGGACCAACAACGCATAATTTTATTTACCAGGCATTTGTATAAAATCATTAATACTTTGAACTGTGTTCCAACTGATTTGTTAAGACTATTGTAATATAGTTCTCACTTTTAGCTTAGTGGTTTTATTTTGTATATTTCTGTTTTCCTTTTCGTAAGCCTATCAAGGGCATTTCTACGGCTTTTTAAATTAGTTACGTAATACTTCATTCATGTCTTTGACTTTTGATATGTGTCAAGTTTATTTAGAACCAAACATTTGCTATGGTTGGTTGCCGGGACTTGTACCGAGCACACGTCTGTTAAGTTAATTTTACAATTATTACCGTTTTAGAATAGTTTCAACGTTATTTTTGTGATGGAGAAATAGCTGTGATCCCGATTTGAGATAAGCGATAATAAGAAGAGGATTAACTCAGGAGACAGCTCCGTTTTCCGAGTTCCAGCAGCAAACCACCACGTGGAGCGTCTTTAAGTGCCCATCACCCTTAGAGTCGTCACTTTCACTTGACATTGGCGTTTCGCCATTTTTTTTATTGAAGATTCTCCCATTTTTCACTAGACATTGGCAAAATCACGCTCGGAATGAGATGTGGAATGCCAAATAGAAAAATAGAATAGAATAGAACATTTGCTATAATTTATGGGGAGTTGAGGACGACTGGCCCACTGTCAACCTTTAATAAAATGTTGAAGGTAAACTAAACAGAAAGTTCGAAGGGAAAGGAGGCGCGATTACAAAAACGTCTTTTAATTCAAATACAACACCAAATCACAATATATTTTATATAATATTAGTAGGTACATAAGTAATAGAATTTTCTTTATATGTTTTCATGGATTTACGACTATCTTAAACTTTGGTAATAATTATTTTCTACTACGCCCATTACAAAATATTATCTGGAAAATATACCTAGAAGTGAAAGACAAGAAAAAATCATATTTATGTATCGTAAGTATGTATTTTATATTTATTTTTATTAAAAGAAAATACTATATAATATAATGTGTCTGCTTTTATATAAATATAGGTGTGTACATTGCTTTCTGGGCCCAAAAGGAAGGTCTTTATTCATTTATTTCCATAAATACTCCTATAGTATCTTATAGAGTAACGATAAATCTCTAATATATAATTTCCATTTTAAACTATACAGTTCTTCATCGTCCATACTAAAGCTTAAAAAGTATGTACGATGAAAATTATATGTAGGTAACGTAATGACAACAATACAAATGAACTTTGTTTAGCTGGGTTAAACAAGTTCATTTGTATATTCATATAAACCCGTACAGGAAAATAAGAATTTAACTATGAATTTCAAATAATAATTGGAATTTTTTAAATTTTACGTATAATATATGAAATTTAAAAAAAAGTAGGTATGTTGACATTATTTAAAAAACATATTTTTAAACAGGTTCGTGTTGAAAACTCACTGAAAATCTCAAAAAAACTCATTCGAAAAATCTTGTTCAACTTCGACGATCAGAGTGATGATATCTATGAATATCCCGAAAAAATAAATTCTGTAACATTTTGTTGTAATCTGATATGTTCTTAAATGGTCATGGATTTTAAGAAGATGAACAACATTGCTAAAATATTTTCTCTTATTAAAAATATTAGAATGTAATAAATAAATAGAGAATATTTTAGAGAAAAATATGTTTTGAATTAATCAATTAATTTGATTTAATTACCTACATTTTAAAATCAATCTCTACCCGTAATTGCTAGCAAAAGATAAATGCAATTTAGCAGTTATATCAAACTTAATAATCATAGAAGTAGGTAAGCGTGTAACTTAGGTAAAATAGATAGATAAGAAGTAATACTAAAGTTCGTCCAAAAATAATTTTAGCTAGTTTGTGGAAACCACCATAATTTTAGAAGAACTAATAAAAAAAATATAAAAACCAATGCTATTTTGTAAAAAAAAAACTGCAACAATAAATTATGATGGTTTCCTTTCATTGGTAAGATCACAAGTATACTTCTGTCTTGTAAAATTTAAATATTCTGAAGTTATGGTAAGTACCTAAATAGCGGTCTCAGATTTTAATGTTGGACACTGAACCATTCCAACCAAAATGATTCTGCCCATAGAAAAGGTTTACCCTAACTTTGCACTACAGTTTTACTCGTCATTCGAAAATATTCTCTGTTAATGTTATCAAAATAAATAATAAATGTTATCTACGGAAATCTTATCTCGTCTACGTAAGTTTTTACGAGATTAATGTTAATCATTACTTAATTGGGTTCCTAAAGGTACCCAATGCTGTCCTTTGTAAAAACGTAAAAAAACCTGTTTGTTCTGGCACAACTTGCTCGCATTATCAGCTCGTTGCATCAGCAGAAGCTCTAAACTCAACCTCGGAAAACTTAGAAATAAGAGTATGCAGCACGTATTGTGATATTGCAAATAGATTTGTACTTTTTACTGGAACTCATTACCTAATGGCGTACCCTTATTTCTAAGTTAAACACTTTTAAATTCTCACATGTCATCGTCTTCATACGGGTAAATAATAACATTGGGTGCACATCGTTAGATTTTCATTACGGCAAGGCCCCTGTGATCGCATTAGTAAAAATGGCTGTGTCTTTTCTCGACTAGACAAATCCAGATTTGCAGTGACTGTCCTGAACTTAAACTCATGAGATAAGTTTCCTAATAAATTGGTAACCATCATTTAGAATGTGATCCACAAAACTACCACCTTTAACATAGCACAATACCGTGGTATTATTTTTACAATTTACTACTTATTTCCATCAAAAAATATATCACCAACAGTAAATTTCAAATCAAGACTTTTATCCATCGAGATTTTGCCCAATGTTATTATTTACCCAACCCTCCAACCCTCTACTTGTCTTTGGCGTTATCCTCGTGCGCCTTCTTGACGACGGCGAGCTTGGAGCGAGGGTCGCTGGGCTGCAGCTGCGCGTAGGGCGGCGCGCGGGTGCCGTGCAGCACCAGGGACCAGCCGCGCACGTAGCCTGATGCTGAGCTGGGTGCATTGCCACCGTTGAAGCGTGCCTGGGGGAGAAGGCGGCATCAAATGTTGGAACCATAATTTACCTAAGAACTGTCTACATTGTCTTTCATTTTCTTTCTTTTCTTTCTTTCTCTTTCTATGTGTCTGCATTTGCGACCCACATTACGTGGATCTATTTAGATTTGGCCATTTGGCTTCTCGTTAACTTACTAGATCAGACTTTGCAGTACCTAGATCCTAGAGCTTAGTTTAAAAGACTTAATCTAAATAAGTAGGTAACAACAATTTTAAAGGATGCAATCGACTCATTTCTTAAGAATATACTGCATCAAAAATTTGTTAAGAAATATTTTTCACTAAATAGCTCTTTTATTAAATAAGAATAACTTACTATATAATATTATAGCTTGAAATTTCATTACATGTGAAATCTTTCATTTATAAATATGACTATACTATAAACTTATGACGTCTTAGTCAAAGTATACTATTTCAAACATTTTTTTAAATTCAAATGACCAGCAATCGATTACACCATTGGCGTTGCGAGTACACTAATAACAACCCAGACTTAGGTATATTAATCGTGACTCTGAATTATTTGGCGCACGCGTGCCCCGGCTGTATGCTCACCTCAAGAGTCCAAACGCCTTGCGGATACTCGCCCCAGGTGTGGGTCGTCATGAAGGGCCACTTGGTGAAGCCGTCGCGGGAGTCGTCGTCGTTGGCGCGCCTGCTCAGGATCATCGACCTGGAAACGTTGAGTTATGGGATACATTGCATATGGATTTGGATGTTTGTATGTTTATTACTCAGTTTTGCAAAACATTTTTCACTTCCCATAAAAAGTTGACAAATTGAACCAATTTATATGAAAGTCAGATTTTTTTTTATTTTCAGCTAATTCGTCGAAAAAACTTATTCAGTATAATGTGTATAATCCAGTTTATTGTATCGGGTTGTTGCAAATGAAATGGCGGATTGTTGAACATCATATAACAGTATAGTGAATTACTACTTATAGTGTTAATAATTAAATAATATTGCGTAATACTAAAACTGCATGTCCTTCTCTCTCCAGACAAGTCGCATTATTGTTTGAACTCTCGAAGAAACATAACGTATTTTAGTGATAGTGTAAAATGGAGAAACGTGAAATTCACCTATTGTTTTTATACGAATTCAAACTGGGACACAGTGCGACAGAGGCAACACGAAATATTAATACGGCATTTGGCGAAGGTGTAGCTAGTGAGAGAACAACACAGCGATGGTTTGAAAAGTTTCGTTCCGGAGACACAGACTTGGAGAACGAACCGCGCAGCCATCGAGAGGTAGCCATCGACGACGACCAATTGAAAGAAATCGTCGAGAGTAACCCTCATCTAAATACGCGTGAGATAGGAGCGATTCTCGGAGTGCATTATTCAACCGTATCCAGACATCTCCAGGCTATAGGAAAAGTAAAAAAGTTAGACACATGGGTTCCACACACTCTGACAGAAAAAAATAAAATATCTCGATTACAAATATGCACATCACTGATTCTGAGGAACAAAAATGAACCTTTTTTACAAGTGATGAAAAATGGATTTTATATGACAACAGCAAACGAATGAGACAGTGGTTGGACCACCGTAAGGAACCGCCAAAGCGCACCCCGAAACCAAAAAGCCACCCTAAAAAAATCTTGATTTCAGTTTGGTGGTCTGCGACTGGAATAATCCACTATACTTTTTTAGAACCCGGTGAGACTATGAATAGTGAAAAGTACTGCCAGTTACTTGAGACTGTTTGCACTAATTTGACAGTAAAGCAACCGGCTTTAGTGAATAGGCATGGAGTCATATTGCTGCACGATAATGCTCGACCGCACATTTCTAAACCGGTTATTAAAAAAATTCAGGAATTAAACTTCGAGACATTGCCACATCCAGCATACTCTCCAGATCTGGCCCCGACGGATTATCACTTATTTCGGCATTTGAGTCATTTTTTGGAGGGAAAAAAATTCTCGGTCCAGTCTGAAGTCGAAACAGCCTTTATGAATTTCGTCGCATCTCTAAATAAAGACTTTTACAAAAACGGAATATATGATTTAGCATCTCATTGGCAAAAGTGCGTTGAAGCTGATGGCGACTATTTTGATTAGAAATTCTCGGTTTTTAAATAGTTCATAAAATAAATATTTTGCTTATCTTATCCGCCATTTCATTTGCAACAACCCAATAAATAAATAAATATCTGGAACAAAGTACAAAACTGAAATCACGGTCTCTGGTCTCAAACTAGGATTCTCTGTATTATGAAAACCAGAGACTAATACAGTTAATCTAGCTGATTTAGCGAATAAAAGCTTAACGACAGTGCTAAGTTACCTAGTGCCCATGGGGCTGGTGAGGAAGAACTCGAGGTCCCCTCGCCGCGTGGAGTTGGCGCTGACCACGGCCTGCACGTGCTCCAGATAGCGCACTTCGCTGGGGGAGCCGGCGCAGGCGGTCGTGTCGATCGATAGCGTGACGCTGCCTTCCGACGGGATCTCACTGTCAGGCACATAATAGGTCATAAAATACTACTAGGCCTTTCTAATGGCACACCCTGGACAGTCGATACAAATCATCCGAGTTATTTACCTACCACGACCTGGATTTCTGCATCATCAAAAGACGTCTATCACTGTTGAACAATGGCCTCCCTCCCAAGGATCTTCACGCTGACCCGGTAATCCGATTATGGGTACAAAATTATTTTAAAATCCACCTGTATGTTTCTTAAAAAATCATAGACTACATTTTCACGAACTTTCAGGACCTTCTCAAGAAATGTGACTAACGTGTGAGTGTTGACAGATCCAGCCTCGCAGTGGTACCGCGGCGGCACCGATCGCCAGTTGGCCGCTAGTGCCGTCATGGCGCCAGCGTCCAGCACCCCGAAGCCGAAGAGATGGTTGAACTCCAGCCCTACCCCGTTCATCGTCCAGTGGAAACGGCCCTGGAACACATGAAAACGGGTATGAAAACTTGTTTTAAACTCGTTAAGAATTTATAGGAAAACCTGAAGAAGTTTTTTTGTGATTAGTGAGTCAAAAAGTAGTTTTTTATACAAACATAATAAATCAAATTAATAAATTGAAAATGAACAGTATGGCTGTAATAAAATTTTATAAAACGTTTATATTTACAGTTTTTTTTACTTTTTGGTATTTTTTCTAATGCGTAATTTAAATTTATGTAAATACAAAACTATAAATACGCTTTTTTCCGGAAAATATTAAATTAAGACTTTCTATTTGTAGAGAGACAAAAAACATACCTTAGCATCGTATAGTGAATTTCTCTTCGATGTTAACACAGTCAGATGCTGAATATCACGCCAAGTTAGATTTGGGCTGAAACGAAAAAAGATATCAAGTATTTTTGTTTTGCGGCATCCTGATAACTTAATTTGTTATTCGGTGAATAAAAAAAATTGAGCATCTTTTAATTTTTGATTGCCGCTGCGCTATTAATTTTCAACTCATCTGATGCATATCATGTGTTAGATTAGGTATAATTCCTTTCTTATAAACATGAACTTACTTAGCATGCAAAGCCAGAGCGAACACCCCAGCGGCCTCAGGCGCCGCAGCCGACGTTCCCGAGTGGGTGGCGGTGCACTTTCCGTACAGGTCCGTGGTGGCGACTCCCGTGCTGGGGTCCCTGGCTCCGTTGCTGAAGGTGGAGGCGAGGGTCGATGAGCATGACTCGTCGTAATGCGCGTTCTGGCCGTCGTTTATGGCACTGGAATTAAGGAATTGTTATAAAGTATGAGAAATCTATAATGGCCGAATCTTCGCTTGAAATAGCAATCAGAGCCATCCTAGGATTCTATCGATGTTGATATGCATTTCATTTAAGGAGACTTAATTCCGCTTCCGTCCCGGGCCATGGCCCCCATAATAGCCCCCATAATATTTAACATAAATATTTAACATACACACGCACACATACACACGCATGCACACACACACACACACACACACACACACACACACACACACACACACACACACACACACACACACACACACACACTGTGTTTCTCTTGAGTTCCTAAATTCTGTCTTATTTTTGATATAATGTGCATGTACATAATGAATTAAGAAACGGTAATCCTAAATTTAATTTTGTAAAAACATATTGTTCAGGGAGATCACCACCGGATACCCATAACACAAGTAATTTTTTACTTAGTATGGGTTGATGGAGGCAAACATTTGATACCATATAAAAACATGTCTTTGTATATTACCGATATGATTGTAAATTCCTTTTTATGAATAAATAAATTATTATTATTATATTATTATTATACCGACGAGTACATAACTAAGTTTAGTATCCTTAACTTAAAAGCTAATGCCCTCCGTTTTTGCAAGCACTAGCAAAATTCCATTATTCAAAACATTACTGAGTTAATGGAAAGTAATGGTAGGTACGTACTAGATAAACTAAGGCATTTCGCTTTAACCAGCTTTTAAGCTGTAACTTAGTTCTAATGTATATTTTAATGAAGTTAGGGTGTAACAAAAGGTGTAGCAGTATTTTAAAGTAGGTGTTTACTCACCAAGCTGAACTAATTTGGTTATACGACTATTTTGAAACCGCAAATAATATTTTGGACACATTATCCAATGCAATCCGTCGTTCCCTCAATGCTGAGGATCGTGACCGTCATGCCCTAGAGAAGGCGCAGAGTGCTCTCCATCTCTAGGACACATTATACATATAGAACTATATCACCCGTTCGAATATATTGTTTATTGTCCATATATTGTTTGGGAAAAGAAAGGGGGGTTTGTTTGGGGTAAGTTGGAAGGGGGAAGAAATGAGTGGTGGGGTGTCGGAAAGCGCAACTGCCTCTTAGGGACTGTACACAAGAGTGGATCGGCGCGATGCGAATTCGCAACACATAAATCTGTATGGGTAAATCTATGTTATTGTATGTGCAAGTTCGCAGATTGCTGCGATGCAGTTTTGTGTACAAGCCTTTAAAGATGGTTACTCTCTTTTGTTATACTCTGTATAATTTATACTTGTACAATATAATGAAACTGAAAGCCTGACAAGAATAAGAGAACCTCTCACTCTTGTCATCTTACTGTTTTGAAACTCAAACTAAACATAAAACTAATTAAAGTTTCAACTTGCACTTGGATACCAGTTGTTTATTTCATTACATGTCAATGCTAATAAAGGGCACAAGAATCAACCACTATCCGTCAATATTTTTTATTAGGTGTCATTGCGGCTGCGACTACTTTTGAAACTTTTCAATATTTTTTTCACTGTTTTAACACTTTTGAGTTTTGGTGGTATTTATCAGCATAGATAAAATAAAATATCTCGGCAATACAAAAGTGTAAAAAACATCTACTTAAGATTTTTCATGTTCTCACTGAAATGTGTGTGTATCTTTTTGTGTAGTCAATTAGAGCTATATTGTGTCATCGAGTCGCGTCTCGGTAAAGGTCACGTAGATGTCCTCGGTTCGTCTTCGTTGACATATCAATTTACAATAAATAGGTACCTAACCTTTAACAGTTCAGTTCCTTTTGAAAAACATGTCATTATACCCAAACGGGTCCCTCTTATTGCCTCTACAGTTACTAGAAACGCATTCCGAGAAAGGCTTTATTATAAAGGTTTATTTTCATAGCTTCGAATTGATACAATTCCCTCATTATTAGTTCTACTTATTACAAAGATTGTTTATTTTTCTTTCATTTCACGTGTATTATTTTCTGTCAATTACCTACCACATGTGTAGATCATACCTGCGTGTTATATCCTGCAACCTACCCTACTCGTATACCTACTTTTATACGGTTCGACACAGCAGCGCTCTACCTACAACTTTAATAGGATGTTGCTAAATATGGGGTTCATGAGATAAGGAAAGCTTGGAAGAAAGATGCAGTGAAAGAGTAAAAATAAAGACCTCTATAATCTAAAACTACACAATGCCCATTTTTTCTCGTATGCAGATGACACTGCTGTCGTCTTTGAAGGATTGTCCTGGAATAAACTGCGAACTGATTGTGAAAACGGTCTAAAATCTGTGGCATCTTGGCTTAGAAACAATTTACTTACACTTAATGCCAAAAAAACGAACTATATCTGTTTCTCCTTAAATCACCGTACCCAACCAGCTAACGAATTTAAAGTTAAGTTTCATGAATGTAATGACCCTCTATGCAATTGTATGTGTCCTGAAATTGAGAAAACTAATGTCACTAAGTATTTAAGTGTTATGATAGATCAAAGATTGTCCTGGCACAATCAAATCGAACACATCTCCAATAGACTGCGGAAACTCACATGGATATTTAAGTCGTTAAGGCATGTCATTCCAGCCACACCTACAATGCAAAGCTCTATCTCTCAAAATAGTAAAAAAAATCTATTAAAGACCATTTATATAGTATTAGCTCAATCTGTTATAACTTATTGTATTTCCATTTGGGGTGGAGCTAGTAAAATAAAATTCTTAGAAGTAGAACGAGCCCAAAGATTACTTCTAAAAGTAATGTATTTTAAGAAACGAAGGTTTCCAACTGACGAACTTTATGCATTATCTGAAGTTCTTTCGGTTAGAAAACTTTTTATAGTACATATAATTTTGAAAAAGCATAAAGAGATAGGCTTTAGTCACAAGAGAAGAAATGACATAGTAGCTTCAATGAACCCAACAAAAACTGCTTTTGCTCAGCGTCAATATATTAATATATCATCTTATTTATATAACAAAATTAATAAATCTACTTGCATTTACCCTATGAATTCGATTGAATGTAAAATTAAATTAACAGATTTCTTGAAAACCCTAAGCTATGACGAAGTTGAAATTCTGCTAAAGTACACTGCTTAATACTTAAAAGTAAACATGAATAAACCTAATACAAAGATGAATAAACCCAAAACTCTAATACAGAGGTACACACACCACAAACCAACACTTACACACACACACACATACACACACACACACACACACACACAAACACACACACACACACACACACACACACACACACACACACACACACACACACACACACACATACTGAGTGTAACAAAACCACTTTTTAGTAAATAGTATAAGTTTCTACTTTTTTTCTTTTTTTCTTCTTTATATTATGGTAACTTGAAACATCTCATAACTTTGTTAAATATTAGTATTTATGGAAGAGCGGAAACTTCTGCCACAAGTATTTTAATATACTTAAAAGAAGTTTCTTGCAATAGAATTAAGAGTGCTTGTGAGATACTGAAATAAACATTTTTATTATTTTATTTTATTTATTTAAAGCAAGTAGATGAACGATTATTATTAGTTAGAGTTAAATATCTCACTCTTACTAATCACTTCACCTCAATATCACTAATCACTAATCTCATCTCACTCTCACTATCTCATCTCATCTCACTAATATTATAAATGCGAAAGTATGGATGTTCGTTTGTTTATTTGTTCCGCTTTCACGCTGAAACTTCTGAACGGATTTAGATGAAAGAACAATGGTCACGAAGTATAAAAAAAACCCAGAGCGAACAGATACAGGTGTAGCTCAAAATTCTTGTTATATTTAGTGATATAATTCTATGAATATTTCACTATAAGATTCTGTGGCTAAATGTGTGATATTGCTATTTGTTTTGTCAGGGGTGTTTTTTTTTCAACCTATTATATATCATCAAATTGGGTATATTCGAGGATATAAATAGCACCCTGGTAGTTTTAGTAGTATTACAACACTTTCACGACCACAATAGAAGAAAAAAAAAACTGTAAAAAATAAGGTTGAAAAAATCACCCATTTAGCCACAGAATCTTATAGTGAAATACTCATAGAATGATATCACTAAATATAACTAAAATTTTGAGATACATGCTGAATCTGTTCGCTCTGGGTTTTTTTTTAGCATTATCCTTTGGTAGGTAGATAGATAAAGCACTCGGCTAACACATAGGATACTTTTTATCCCGGAATACTCGAAGGTTACCGAAGAAATGGCTGAAAACAAAATTTTTACTTCGCCACTAGATGGCGCTGCTTTAACATTTTATGTCTTTGGACCCAATTCTGAAGTTTACGCAGAAGGAAGCTAGTAAGTTATATTACAAAAAAAATACTCTTGCTTGCTAAAAGGACAGCCAAGCTTGCGCAGACATTGCACTTAATAGGCAATTCCTTGGAGCACGCCACACTACTCCCTCGCTGAGATCATGGCACTAGCTCATATAGAAATCCAGAAACAATACGTCTGTTTGCAATTATCTTACCTATGATGATGCGCCTGCTCTTTTCCGCGATTTTCCCTTTCGGAGTTACTTGATGCGATGATGATTTAAAGATTCAAAATGTCGGCGGACTTCAGACCATCATCTTCATGTCTCCTCCTTGTCTTTCACTAGGATGATGAAGCCCTTTTCATGACTTGAAAAGGTCCCTAGCTAGCTATACTGGCTTATGGACTATATTGATATTGTGTTTAAGAAAGCACAACTAGCAACAAGCTAGCAAATGAAATATTAATATTACCACAGTCTACGTGATATAATCTCATTTAGAACTGAATACTCAGAGAGCCTGTCCATATTTCATAAACAACTTATATCTTATCTTCAATCATATATTGTGCCCTTTTGTCTTTGAGAAGTCCATTAATAGCAACTGCCTGTAAGCTTTCATTCACATGAACGGCAGCTTTATATATGAGCCTTCAGACTAAGCCGACAAGAAACACTTTATTTCAGGTGCTTCCCAACGGCAACCTATAGACGTAAGTCTGAGACTAGACTAGTAATAGTAGCTTAGACTAAGATAAGGAAAAGGTAAATAGAGGTGTGGAGTAAGGAGACAATAATCGACAACGCTGAACGCGTTAAAAAACCGATTTCAATCGCGTAACATACGGGTCAAACTGAGAACCACCTTTTTTGAATTCGGTTAAAATACTAAAACCTTTTCCTAAATATAACAAATACTTTTCCGAAAACCGCATAAAAATCGGCTCAGCCAAACGCGAGATAATCGCGGACAAACATACAGGTCCAACTGAGAACCTCCTTTTTTCTTTGAAGTCGGTTAAAATAGCAACCATCGCTTGTATCTATCTATCTATCTATCAGCCGAAAGACGTCCACAGCTGGACAAAGGCCTCCCCCAAGGATTTCCACACCGACCGGTCCTGTGCGGCTCGCATCCAGCGGCTTCCTGCAACCTTTACCAGGTCGTCGGTCCACCGAGTCGGGGGCCTGCCCACACTGCGCCTTCCGGTGCGCGGTCGCCATTCGAGAACTTTACTGCCCCAACGGCCATCTGTTCTACGAGCTATGTGCCCTGCCCACTGCCACTTAAGTCTAGCGATTCTGAGAGCTATGTCGGTAACTTTAGTTCTCCTACGTATCTCCTCATTTCTGATTCGATCACGTAGGGAAACACCAAGCATAGCACGCTCCATCGCCCTTTGGGTGACTTTGAGCCTTCTTATAAGGCCCATAGTAAGCGACCATGTCTCGGATCCATATGTCATCACTGGCAACACACACTGGTCAAAGACTTTAGTCTTGAGGGACTGCGGTATTTTGGACGTAAAGATATTGCGAAGCTTCCCGAACGCTGCCCAGCCGAGTTGGATTCGACGATTGATCTCTTTCTCGAAGGTGGACCTACCTAACTGGACTGTTTGTCCCAGGTATACATATTCGTCAACAACTTCGAGTGTAGAGTCTCCAACCTTCAGAGGAGTGGGTGTAACATGGACGTTTGACATGATTTTCGTCTTATCCATGTTCATTTTAAGACCCACTTGTTGGGAGACTCTACTAAGTCCTTCGAGCATTGCGCCTAGGTCTTCCAAGGTCTCAGCCATGATCACGATATCGTCAGCAAATCGAAGGTGAGTGATGTACTCGCCATTGATGTTAATGCCGAGTCCTCTCCAGTCCAGAAGCTTGAAAACGTCTTCCAGTGCAGCGGTGAACAGTTTCGGAACGTCTCCCTGTCTCACCCCACGCTGCAGCCGGATAGGTTTCGAATTCTGATCCTGGAGGTGGACCGACATGGTGGCGTTTTCATACAAACACTTCAACACTTCGATGTATCGATAATCAATTTGGCACCGTTGGAGAGACTGCAACACAGCCCAGGTCTCGAAATCGCTTGTATGATATGAAGGTATAACTAAACTCTTCACTGTTCTGTTTGCTCGAAGCCTTTCATCTGACCAGAGCCTTACGTGATACAAGCAATCACAGCGTTCTACTAATCCGTGCTCGCACCATCCGCTCAATATGTAGAGCAAACAGAGTCATATAAAATGTATACGCATGTACCTATGGATTTAGTAACTATAAGAATTTATAGTTTAGTTTTATCTAGTATAGGTACCTACCTATACTAGATAAAACTAAACTAGAAATTCTCATAGTTACTAAATACTATTTAGGTAATACCTACTACCTAAATAGGTATGTTATTAAAATACTCTTAGGATAAGTAGCTACTCAGACGGACTGCCAGGAGACTGGTTACGTTATCGATCCATAGCATGCACAGTGCTGGGATATAGGTCACTTCCCAAAGCACGGGAAGGATAGGCCATACGATAAGTAGAGTTTGTAGGCCTAGTAGTCTAACTTGCACTGCTAATGTCATCCTCACTGCTGTTAGCGCACACCTATACATTATTTAATTTGCATATGCGTCCAATAGTACTCATACACATTTATATACCACATTCCATGGCTCCGCTCTGACAGCAATGGTTCTGTTTTGTACCTTCCCTTTCGCACTTACAGGATTAACATTCGGCTATCCTGCTGTCAGAGTGAACGGTTGCTGTCCGAGCGTACCCTCGGAGTAATACTACCGTTTCAAATTGGGCTACAAGCTCACCTGTTGATGGAGACGGTCCACATGGAGGCAGCGTACCCGTCGCAGTTGCAGTCGTCGTCTTCCCCACCGTCGCCGCTCGCCCACACGTAGATGTTGCCTAGCCCGTTGCGACCCTGCGACAAAACAAGTTATCAGTCAAATGTCAAGTATCAGCTATATTTATATTTGAAAGAGTGTTGACTATTAGTCATCCGAGTTACTGTTACTTTTTATCAAATGCCAAATACGACAATTTGTTCTAAACATGTTTGAAATAGTAATCTATGACGTCATAAGTTCTTATAGTCGTTTTCATACTCATTACGAAGTAAATAATAATAAATAAATAATATCCGGGACAAATCACACACGGTCATCTGGCCCCAAACTAGGATTCCCTGTATCTTGTGAACCAGAGACTGATATACATACACATATACATTTACATACATACATATATAGATATTATACACCCAGACTCAGAGCAAACAATTCTGCTCATCACAGAAAAGTTTGCCCTGTGTGGGGATCGAACCTACGACTCTCGGTATTAATATAATTGTATATAAGTACCACTAGAAAATCCAGCGATAGCTAATGATAAATTAAATTCTTTACTAACCTAGAGATACTTTTTCCTACTCTAATATATAAAAGCTATAAAATAACGGGTTAGTAATTTCAGTATCTGCTGCAAGGTGCATAGAAGCACTATGCTATTCAACTGTCATAAAAAGGTACTAGTTATAAAACGAGAAACCTTTCAGGCTAACAGATAAAACAGTAATAGGTAGGTATTTTTATTATTATTTTTTTTGCACGAGTAGGCAGTCAAGTGATTATGGGCTCTCAGGTTTCTGCGCTTACGAGATATAAGCTTCCGAGGCTTACTTCCCGATAACCCATTTTCGCAGCGGTGAAATCAGGGAATCCTATTAGGAAATGCCTTCAAGTTACCGCGATTACGCTCAAGGCCTACTCTTATTAAGTTTAAGTCTCGGATTAAAAATAAAATGATTTTAAATAATAGGTCCAAATAGGGTTGTTAGGAATTTGACCTATTAAAGTGAGAATATATAATAAGTATATTTATGTAGATTATATTACAATCGTAAGTTTTTTTTTTACAGAGCAGTCTTAATCTTGATACAGCCATTTGTTCTTTTGAAAAATGCGGATTAAGTTTCCAAGTGAGCTTCCTTTGTGCTCACTTCTCTACTCGCCTACTAATTACTTGGAGGAATCCCGTCGTTCCATTTTATTTTTCAATGCAGCACTATGGGAAAGGAAATGATGAGCTCTCTAACTTAAGAGCATTTCAGTATGAATCTACTTCCTATTTCAGTTCGAATCTACTCAATATCGTTTTGTAGTTATAAAACTCTCAAGTTTATAATGGAGCTTTAGATCATATTATTTTTTTATAAGTTCCCTACAAACAAATCAAAAGAAGGTTATTGAAAGGAGAACACATTGTGAAGAGACTGAAGTTATAAACATTTCTTATCTGGAACCTTTTTTATACGTCCTGTCCTGAAATACAACAAAGAAGCCAAAGAAACAGCCACACTGAATTCCTTTTATACAAAGTAACTACGATATTACTGGAGTGGAGCAGACGTACAAACCCTTGAGAGATCCCATTAAGGTAAAGTGTAAGAAAAAATATCGAAAAGGTCGATTTCCTCAGATAAACACTTTGCCATACTGTGTCTATAGGTGTAGGTTTTCACCACTCGATATCGTTACAAGTGTCTAAACACTTACAATGGAACGGCTTTCCATTGAAAAAATAAAGAGTATTTGGAAAAAACCATTTTTCTTCGCAACCATATTATGATTTACAGCAATTTAAATGTAAATCATAATACCTATCTAGGTATTATGCAGTGTAACTGGCTGGTTACAAAAGATCTCGCAGATTCGAAACGAATTGTGTAACTTATTATGCGATGCCTTATTTATCTTATACATTGTTATCAGAAATATCGTGCATCTCTATAGACCCCCAACTGCTACGCTTCGTATGAATCTATCTAACTAAATTTCCAAATCCGACTTGGTAGTTTCCTTTGAAATATTGTAATCGGACCTAATCACTCTATACAATTATCCTAAACCCTTTGGATATATGGATATGTAATTGTTATTTTGCTGCCAAAACATACTAAGATGACAAATTGAATATCTATAATATCTATAGAGGTGTGACATTTCACTTCTTCACTTATAAACGTGAAAGTACGGATGTTTACTCTAGTTTCAGGAGAAAACTACTGGACGGATTTTAATGAAATTTCGTAGACAGATGGATCAACTATTATATTAATATAACGGCTAGTTTTTATCACGGAAAAATGTATGGTTACTAAAAGATAGCTATTATTACAAATACTCTTTTATGTGCCGATGAGAAGTGACACTGGATAATTTTTATCCCGGAAAAATATGGTTCCCGAAGGATCGGAAAAATGTGTGGATACTATTTTAAGTAAAGTTTATAAAAAAAAAATTATAAGTAAAGTTAAGTTACAGAAAGAATTATAAGTAAAGTTAAAGTGGATTTGGAATAAATCTTTCTGAGCACTCATAAAAATCATATCCATGCGGGCGGAGCGGAACCGCGGCAAAAAGGTAATTAAACATAAAATTATATTAATGAAAATAATGTGACTATAACTTTAAAACTAATAAGTTGTGTATTAATAATTGTTACAGTTTCAATTCATTAGCAAACACACATGGAAGAAAATGGAAAATATATGTATTTTCTTATTCTTTATTTTATTCATAGGTACCTACATAGAAACAGGTCGGGCAACCTAGGCAGCAATCCCATCGCACGTGTCGTATCATGAATATTTTACCACACAAAACCTAAAGATACCTTACGCAGACATTGACCTTACGCAGTTTATCTTTATCGAATGTCAACATGGTTATTTACAAAATCAACACATTTTCGCCTCAGTTTAGGTGCTGACTTCCGACTTGAAAGCATTTATTTGACCTTTGCTTTCCCTCAGGTTTTTGATCAGGGAATTTAATAACTGACTGACATTTTGTATTATGCACTATAACAGGCAATGAAATCTAGTTGTACGTCAAATAATGAGTGCTTCTGTTGATACTCATCAACTTTCCCCAAGAAACCCACAGTCAAATCGCAAAAAAAAATATTGGACTCTTCCTCCATACTAATTTGACCGCTCGGCTGATCGATTGATTAAAATTTGACGCACGACTAAATTTACAGCCTGTATACAGGTTGTTAAAAAAGTGCGTTTGAAATTTTAAGGGGTTACTCAGAATCAAGTATAGAATACAGGAAAAATATTGAAAGAATCCGCTCTTCAATTTTTTTTCAGGTTCCCATCGTAAATCTGAATAGTGAATCAAGAGTTTGTATGGGAAAAGTGAAAAAAAAATTGAAGAGCGGATTTTTTCAATATTTTTTCTGTATTCTATACTTGATTCTGAGTAACCCCTTAAAATTTTCAAACGCACTTTTTTTAACATCCTGTATAGTGATTTTTTGATGGTGGATGTGGATATGCCCAGGGTGTAACCGGACAACTGTGGCAACTTTTTTTACCCTTAATTGGTAAGCTCTTGACATCATCTTACCGGATGGTAAAGTGATGATGATGCCGAAGATGGAAGCGGGCTTACCAACCTTGTTCTACCACTTTTTAAATAATGACAAAAAATGAACTCTCCATACTTCCAATAAAATATTTTCCTTTTTTAGGTATATAAATAAAATTATAAGTAAAATGAAGTTTATAGAGAACCTAGGTACTTACTATGAGAACAAAATGAAAAAAAATAATAATGACGACGCCAACTCGTGTATTACCATCACAAGTTTCCATCACAGGGATTTAATTAAAATACTTCAGAACGCTACAGGTAGTGCCTTGTATTTAACAACTGCCACCACCTTCGCTCTGGTCTTATTGGACACAAAAACGTTTTGCTTGTTACAACCAATAACATCCCCACTTCTGGGGTTGTGTACATCGGGAAGGTAAGGCCATATGTGGCTTCTAAAATTGACAACGCTGAATACGTTAAAAACAACCGACTTCAATCGTAACAACTCCAATTTTGCTATGTTTTCTTTTTTTGTTGGATTTTTCAAAAAGAGCTGAATCGATTTCGAAAAATTTATATGGAACCACCTGGGAAGTATACCCTTTTAAACAAAAAAAAAGAATTTTTCAAATCAGTTCAGGTGTCTTCGAGTAATCGAGGAACATACATAAAAAAGATTCCGAAGACTTGAGAACCTCCTCCTTTTTTTAAAAAGGACATGAGCTTTTCACAAAATGCAGATGACAAGCAAGCTCCCAGTGTCAGAAAATTTTCACGTCACCTATAAGACCTCTGACTAAGCCTAACGTCTACTATCTAGTGGTACATTGCTAGATTTGCGAGAAAATATCCACAGCGAAACTGTACCTTAAATAAATTATTTAAGGAAATTACGGTTTACATTTCTTAAGATCGCGTAATACGCAATTTTCCGGTTTTTAATTATATTTCGTGATATTTCGGTTTACGCTATCTCATAAAGGATCATGCACACCTAGATGTTAATTCTGAAACCCTTGTTGTTACATCTATAACTAAGAAACGCCCGCCTTCTACCTTTTGTTTGTAGCAGCCATGAGATCATTTTTTTTAACACACCTCATCCTCCGGGATGAGACTGTATGTCCTGTACGCTGTAATTAAAATTTAATCTACTTAACTAGGTTTACGCAGTGTATGCTCTCATTCAAATCCCTGAAGTTACAAGGAATTTTGCGAGAACATACATTAATTTCGATTTATGCTAAAAGGTTTAGCAATTTAAGCTTACTTCGGCAGAGTATTATTACACGCGAAACTGAGTAGATAATACAGCTTACATAGTTTTAATGGTATTAGATAAATTAATGATTCCATTTCGGAACTGCGCCTTACCCAACATTCAGTACGAGTAAGTATAATTGTGAATTCAAACCTAGAAATCCAGTTTTATTCAGTTTTTCAGCTTTTTCCGTTGTACTCGTAAATGGATCTGTCTGAATGAGTTTGAAAAAATACAAAATTAAACGCCAAAACATTTGGCAACTGTTCATTGCGCGAACGTTTTTCCTCGGTGGGTGGGCAATGGGCATCGAATCCAGGACTCTCAGCCTAGAAGTTAGGAGTGTCACAAGCTCAGCAAAATAAGAGAACTAACAGCCCTAAGAGGACTAACCTCGTTTACTCCCCGCACGATAGCTCTCATGGTGGCGTTCCTAGGCCCATCCACTGTTCGGCCATCGTCCGTAGGGCCCCAGGAGGCACTGTAGATGTGGATCTTGTGGGGCTCGTGCCCCATCGAGTTGGCTTCGATCAGGTCCGTCATGTACGGCTGGTCAAGCATCCTAATACCTGTGAACAATTTTTTTATTTACTACTTTAAACTATCTTTCTAAGTGGTTACGATTGTAATTAAATATTGTTGACGATACAACAAAATGTAATCAGGTAGTTGACTGCGATAGTTATCTGAGTTACTTTTTATCAAATATCTATCTATCTATCAGCCGAAAGACGTCCACTGCTGGAACAAGGCCTCCCCCAAGGATTTCCACACCGACCGGTCCAAATATCAAATATACGTAATTTTTATGCCATCATGTCATTATGACTTTGAAAAATATGGCTACAAAATGTATACCTGCGGAGACCCTTCTATATTACTTACTTGTTTATTGTTTTAATATATACACATTTTTAAGGTCAACCCCATTACATAAATAATGATATTGTTCCTAAATTGGCCACCCATTCCCTAAAGCCGTTCATAACTCTCTTACTGACATTAACGTAACCTAGTGACCTTTAAACATTCGTTTTCCAAGAAATATTCCTTCAATATTAAGCTGGATACTTCCATCCCGAAATCACTTTCCAATCTCATCTCAAAATCTCAAGGGGAGTGCGAAGTTGAAGGGCAATTTGTGTTTTTTTAAATAAATATATACAGGTTGTTAAAACAAGTATGTTTGAGATTTTAAGGGGTTACTCAGAATAAAGTATAGAATACAGGAAAAATATTGGAAAAATCCGATCTACAATTTTTTTCAGATTCCCATACTACAATAAATCTGAATAGTGAATTAAGAATTTATATGGAAAACTGAAAAAAGTTGTATATCGGATTTTTTCAATATTTTTCCTGTATTCTATAAGTACTTGAGTAACCCCTTAAAATCTCAAACACACTTTTTAACACCATTTATTTAACTATGAAAATGGTGACTCGATAAAAATTTTGAAGTTGCATAAAAAATAAGTTATAAATAAAAAAAGTTTACTCTTGACTGGGTTAGTTAAATTAAATACCTGTTGCCAAGTAATTGTGCGGTTTCTAGGTAGAAGCCATACTTCTTTTTTTTCATGTATTTCAGATGGGTATTGTATATAGGATATACATATTTGGTAAAGTGAAATGCCCCCGACTTCGTCCGAAATTAATTAATCCTTACAATCACTTTTGACACTTTATTTCACGCACTTATGTATAGAGATTCAAATTTAAATAAAATTAATGATGTATACTAACCTAACTTTATTATACATGAAAAAGTTCCTATTTTTTTTATTTATAAGTAACGAAGTACTTAGGCTTCATTAGCTGTGCCCCTATGGGGCGTCATAATTAAAAGGTAGAGCCTAATACTTACCTAATCTACTTGTATGATTGACTGTACATTATTAATTGTGATTTATGCAATAAATAAATATAACATTTTAAAAATCCTTTAATAAAGTTCCTGTATCAACAATTTCTAAAGGTACGGATGTTCCAACTTTCAAGTTTATATTTTTAATCGGTAATTTATACAAATACACTCAAGAAACATTATGAACGCAGGTTAAATTGTGCCACAAGATAAGAGAAAGAGATTAAGCCTATCAGGTTTCTGTGATCAGTAAGTAAATCAGCCACTACTGTTTTATTTATAGGCATAAATTTCGGTCCATTTTTATGGGAGGCCTTACTGCCTTCCCACTCAAAGGCTGTGGAGGTAAACAAACGCGAAGGTAAACACGAAAACAAGCCTCGTTACGTAGTGGACGCGTAGCTGCAATCTGACGTCACAACTGACTTTCCAATTAAGTATTTTTGTTATTTTTCAGTTTGTTAGTACCAATATTTTTATCGAATCACCTAAATAATAATAATACTAAAGGTTTCTGTTAAATAACTGCGTGGATCGATTTGAATTGGAATAAGTTCATCATCATCATTATTAGCCGAAAAACGTTCACTGCTGGTTAAAGGCCTCCCCGAAGTATAAGAATAAGTTCATCATTTTTTTAAAGTGCATATTTCATTTAGTTAATCAACTTTCTTTGATTAAAATGTATGATGCGTATATGGTCATAGCATGCGCTTATCAAAGACAGCTTGCCAAAGATGTGAACAAATTCCAACTATGGCTAATTCGAAAGTGTGCAAAATGAATAAAGAAAAATACCACACTGCTGTCGTCAGGCCACAAACCAGTATTTCCAATACTATACATACGCTTAAATGCAAACATATGTTTGTAAATGTAATACAAACATTTGTATATACACAGGGTGCTAAAATACTATAGCTGGAAACTCAATCGGTGACCATCATGAGGCGGCTGCTATGTTGTCTCTGTCTCACTGAAATGTTTGCCCTGAATAGGAATCGAATCCATCGAATGTTATCTTTGCTTATCTTTGCATTCATCCGGTCGAGTGTATTGGGTGAATGTGTTGTTTGAATCCCTGATTGTGTCATGCAATATGTCTCTACTTACTTCGTTATCTAACACCAAATATATCACTTTTACAGATCCTTACTAACGCTGTAAATGCGAAACAAGTTTGTTTGTCCTTGTTTCATGTCGCAACGGACCAACGGATGGACTTGATTTTGCACAGATATAGTTGACGGGGTAGGAAGTGACATAGGCAAAATGTTATCCTCTAGAAATACGAAATTTCCTCGGGAATCAGACCAGGAACCCAAAAAATAGACAACTTCACAAAACAAAGCTGTGACGTCGAGACCAGAATAGGTCATAGGCAAATCAATGGAAGTGAGATCAGACAACACAAAGTGATGTGAATAACAAATCTATGAGATCGACATAAGCATGTTCAACGCACTATAATTAGACAACACTAGATAATGCTATACGATCGAACTTACGCATTACTTGGTAGTTGAGTAAAAATGGCTAGTATACAATGTTACTGTGATAATAATACTCTAAAACGTACAATGGTGCGATATATACATAATTATTATTGAGTATGTAATGTAGTTTTTTTTTTTATCTTAAAGAATACTTATTTCAAGAATCATTACTTTTCGGCGTTAAAGATAATGCGCGTTATAGCTTTTTCCTTATCTTATACCATTAAGTTGAAATGAAAGGCAAAGGCTTCACCGGCACCGAACAAAAATGTCCAATGACGCGGGTCAGTGGTCCGCAAACAATACATGGCAGTCATTCTAGAAGCTTCTGGCCACATTATGAGTAGCGATACAATACAATCTTCCCTGGCAACACAAAGTTTTTACGGTTCAAAATATCTACGTAAATGGTGCCGACGGGATTACAGAACCTTTTCATTAAGCCTACCTAAGTTTTACTGGAACCTTTATTTATTTGCAGTGGTCTCGCAAATATGAACATTAAAATAATCGACTTATATTAAAATCTCAAATAGATTTCTGGCCGAAATTTTCCCACTAGTAGTCATTCGGTCGAAGTTTATCCTGAGTATAAAGGCTCACATGTTGCCCTGCTTTGTATGTTGTTACATCTGCGTAAATAAATAAGGCGATTTAAAAAAGGTTCACTAAAACGGCATGGCCTAACTCGACCTTAATTCCCAACAGGTAATTTAATAGCTGAAATGGCGTAAATCTGCGGTTGGCCAAAATGTGAAAACACGGTTAGATACAACATATACAACGTTTACGTCACATATCGCCTACTGGGGATTACGAGCTTAGACGAAGGCACACTAGCTGCTTTCCAAAATAGAAATGGATGGGGTGAGGATTATATAATACAGCAACTGCTGAATAAGCTTTCACTCGGTCCAGGCCTGTATAATAGACTAGATAGAATTAATTATTTACATGGTTAACAACCTATTTCGCTCAATATTACTGCCAGATACAGTAAACTAATCACTGAACTGTTTTATTCGTTCTAGGTCATTTTTTAATTTTTTGTTGAATTTGAACTCGATTTATTCAATATTTGATTTGATGAACACTCGTTTTACCAAAACTAGGCCACTATAATTCAAACTTTTGATTGGACACCTATATATTTTTTTATAAGAATATGGCCAAATTAAAAAACAGTAAAAAGTACTTGATGTTTTGACGTCGTCGCTCAGACTTCGAAAACTTTTTCAATTTATGAGCAGAACTATAATTTTATCTCCCGAGTAATGCTCCACAAATATTATTATTAACTCAAGACTTGTGTGCCTGTTTATTAGTTTACAGATATAAGATCGGTTAAAATCATAGTAAAGCTACAAGGGTCAACAAAAAAATGCAATACTTTTAGCTGGGCGCGATTTCATTAATTTAGTCGTATTTTATACTACGACTTTACTGAAACATTAAAATATTTTTTTATATTTTTCCACACAATAAAGTTTCAATAATCTTATTACAGAAACAAAATTATGACACTTCTCTTGAACTTAGCTAAAGATCGCAGGTAAGCATACAAACTCAAATGATGATGCCGAAAATGACGCACTGAGTTCGACGCAACAATTGACAGCATATTATTTTGCTACTAATTATTATTTATGTTTTATGTAAAATATACAAAAAAAATACCCGTATTTAATACTAAAATATTTCTTATGATAATTACGATACTTTTTTCTTCGTTATGGCGGGCGTGGCTGTATACGGTATGAAACCTTTCCGTCATGTCGTGTTCACAACGTTTTATTAATTACTTGCCACCTCGTTGTTGGCATAGGCATATGGCAACATGCATATAGCCTATTATATAAAACTCTAACGGGGAAAAATCTATTTAAAAAAGGAAAAAATACGAAGTTGATGCATTGATGTGTTCCGGCATGAAGATAAGTTCCCCGTTGTGTTGGGGAATCTTGGTAAGCCCGCTTCCATCTTCGGCATCATCGTCACTTACCATCAGGTGAGATGATGCCAAGGGCTTACCAATTGAGGGTAAAAAAAAAAGTTTTATTATTGTATTTCCATCGAAAAACACATAAAAGTTGTGGGTGAAATTTTTTAAATGTTGTCAATTATCTTAGTACAAAGGCTCGTGTTCCATAAGTATATTGAAAAGTGAGTCAAAACTAGTGTATAGAGACAAGAATTAATTTATTCCGTGTCATGTAGCAACCAGGCTGACGCAGGCAAAGCGGGCAGTTGGAAACTAACTGAAACTAATCAAACAAAGCCAACTGAATGTTTGCTAACCATTTTCATTGTACCTAAGGGTTAAAATAGAACGTTCGCTACGTCCCTGTTAGCAGTTTACTCGTTTTGAATTTGCTTCTATTAAATGACGTCGAAAATATAAATACAGTAACAGAATCCATTAACTGGTGCTTCAAGTAATCATACGAGTACCAAACAACTTTTCTTCAAATAAGTGAAATCGCAAATAAATGCTCACTTTTTTAGGTATTTTCGAAAAATAAAGAAACCTACTATCATAGGCTTTATAAAACCTTAGTGTAAATAATACATTTAACACTAAGTACTAAGTTACTACAGTAGTATTAAATACTATGTTAAAAAGATACGTTAAATGCAAAAAAAATGTTGTTTAAGGGTTAAATGTCTACTTTTAATAGCCCGTCTTTTAACAAACCACAATTTCTGTGCCCGCGTTATGCGATGCTACTACGTAAGGAAAACCACTGAAAAGGACGTACTGAAGAAAGGTGGTCACGCATATGTTGTATTGTTAAACTGAATAGATGTAGTATAGGCGGGCTTAGCGTTGGACCAATGACCTAGTGAAGGTTGCGGGAAGCCACTGGATGCGAGCACTGCAGGAGCAGTCGGTCTGGAAATCCTTGGGGGAGGCCTTTGTCCAGCTTTTGGATAATAAATAGAGACTTACCAGCGACTTTGGAGTGGTAAGCGACGCCGACGCCGCAGACGCCATTGTCGCGGGCCGCGGCGACTTCCCCCGCGCACCTCGTGCCGTGGCTGGACAGATGCATTGAATTTAAATTTTATTTACGTAGACAATGTTGAGATTAAAGAGGACATTTTGGCTAGGTTAAGGTGTCTGTTGACAGTTCTTTGATGTCTTTCCTTTATCATCCATGTCACGTTATCTCAGGAGGTGTAGGTTTTGAATTTTGATTTCCGGTACAGACTAACTTATAAGATTCGGTTTGGTGGTCAGGCATTTTCTGAGCCCACCAAGCAAGATTCAAGCTTATTGTTACCAAGGGCTTGAGATAATGATTAATTATGATAGTAAATACTAAACGGGCTTCCCTCAATACTGTTCCTAATCGATAAGATACCAGTGTACCTAAGTACCTTTATCTTAAGAACTGAGCTCTTGTCGATGGAGCAACCTACATGTTTAAACTTAAATAATTTGCACATTTATATTCTTGCATTTTTTATAAAATTCTGCTTTTAAGCAAAAATTTTTACGCTAAAATTCGCCTTCAATTTCTGGGATGCTTTAATTTGCTCCTAGGGGAGCATCAAAATTCAAGTGTGTTGAATTACGTTCTCAATTGAGAGCTAACGACGAAAGTGGATGGGACCATCTAAGGATTACTAGATACTGAATAAGTAAGTAGCATCAGGCCCCACCTGTTAAACCAGTCGTCCGTGTATCGGGGGTACGGGAATGGGTCGTTGCTACTGAAATCGTATGAAGCCTCCGCATTCTGAAACAAATATGGATTTTGTAATGACCCTTTATCAGAAAAAAAATATATATATTTGACGTAACACACATGAGTCGAGAATAACATGTCTATGTGTATATATCAGCTTTAAAAAAAAAGAAATAGGAGAAAACAAATTCTTCAAATTCAATGAATATCTTAAAATTTGTAAAAAAGGTGTTTTAGTCAATTCAGTACTATATTTGACTCAAAATTATCCAGATATTTTCAAAAATTACCGCTTCACTATTTCGCATTTTATTTATGAACATTCCGTTGTTTAGTTAATTATGAATACTTAAAGCGTAAAAGTAATATAATTTCTTCTTGTGTTCATCCAAGAACAGTGATTATCACAGAATAAACATTAAACAGATTGACCAAGTCGCTTGTTCCGCACACATTTCCAGCTAATAAGTAGGTCCACGAGGGATTTCTTTTATTATATTCTCAATGTAATACTTGATAATTGAACTTACACGCGCGTACCATAAATATTTTTTTGTGTATAGTAATTGATTTTATATGTAAAACTCCGTATATTGGTAACTCTTAGGTTTTACTAGTAGGTAAATCTTAGGATTTAGGAACTCATGTTGAGTTGGTTATTTTAGGTTAGGTTAGACTTTTACCATTAAGAGTTGGTAAATCTTATAATTTACCGTAGTTCGAGCCATTACAGTAACATATACATTATTTAAACTGAGATTGTGAGCACCAAAACCGCTACGACCTCGTGCTCCTACTAAATTCTCCTACTGGTAAGAGCACAAGGACATACATGTCCTTATTCTCCTTAAGGCGCGAAGTACACTCAATCTGAGCAGGTTGATGCATGACAATATAATATCGACCGTAACGCTCTACTCATTTTAAGTTCAGATCACGTCAAGGCCGAACGCAAAATTCTCGAGATTTCGATGTTTTTATTACTTTTCCTGGCTTTCAAATAAGTTGAAAAAAAATCCGTTCAAGATAAATTGAAGGTATTAAAATTGCCGATTTTTGTGTGTTGGTTTCAACATAAACAAATATTGTGTTTTCGAGAGAATTTGCAATTAATGCAAAAACAAGGTCTACAGGATATTTTTTTTCATCAAAGTTTTTGTGATTTTTATGATTCTGTTCAAGAAAATTTGTTTTTCATTGTTTGAAGTATGTTATATATTTTTTCCATGGTGATAGTTTTAGCCATTATTTCAAGAATTTGAATTGAATATTGCGATTTGGCTATACTTAGCGCCTTAAGTCAATTAAGTTCGTGACTTTATAAGTTAGGACATTGACTGCATCAGCAATCAATTTCAAATTACTCATATTTTCATTCACTTTTTTCATCATAAATACCTACTCGTAGATTTTCATCCTTTTTTCTTATTCAGTGTAAAAGTTTAGAATTATTACTCAGAATAGTATACATTTGGGAATTCTAATTAAACTCTCTACAGTAAGCTTATGATGATTGATGTTAAATATTGAGAGTAAAATAATATTTTGTCAAAGTTCCTTACGCCAATTTAAATTATATCCAAAACAAGTTAACAGGGGAGCGAAATTGGACTTTATAAATACCAAAGGTTAATTATCAAAGCACAGCTCGGAGTGCCTCGGATAAGGTAGATATAATGACCACGCTGAATACGTTAAAAACAACCGACTTCAATCGCAACAACTCCAATCTTGATATGTTTTTGTTGATTTTCTCAAAACCCACTAAATCGATTTCGATAAAATTTATATGAGACTACCTGTGAAGTATACCCTTTTAAACAAAAAAAGAATTTTCCAAATCGGTTCAGGCGTCTTCGAGTAATCGGTGAACATACATAAAAAAAAAATTAAAAAAAAAGATTCCGACGAATTGAGAACCTCCTCCTTTTTTTGAAGTCCGTTGAAAATGAAGTTCGAAAAGTGTACACTGCTACCTACTTCGAATAAAATATTTTTATTTCATTTAAGGTTGACATGAAGGGTATTTATTTCTCCTTTATTTTATTCGTTTGTGACGTCAAATAACTAGTAATTGAATCAAATATGTCGGGCAAACAGGTAAATTTATTTTTGTCTTTGATTTGTACGTATACTTCTGTTGTTATACGTGCCTTTCACATTACTTATTATTCATATCGATATTCTTGTTTGTCTATATTTTACCGCTGTAAGGCTTATATCTAACGCATCTTATAAATTATTGATAAAACTAGCAATAATAACAGAGCGTCACATGTGAGCTACGTGTCCGTGTGAGTTCTAGAGTTGGAACTCTTAGAGTCCACAAACTTTCATGTATTTTAAAAATTAATCTGCCCACATAGTAAGGAAAAAGTAATATTAGTAGTTAAGGAATGTTATAAAGAGGTCTATGTATACCTGTGTGTTTGTCAGTTAAATCAAAGCTTTCAAACGGGTGGACGTATTTTAAGTTTTGAAGCAGATTTCGTTACGGCGGCAGTTCTTAGCTTTATTGACGAAAATTGGTTCAATGGTTATTGAGTTATTCGAATTTTGCGGTCGACACACGAGGACCTATTAATAGACGTTGTGTAACGCTGTAAGTTTAGTACAAATTGTTAACTTTACACAGGACGTGACAATACTTTAAGGTGATTCATGAAGCTGACCAACATTCGTTCTAATTATAAACATATTTTTTCAAATTGTTATGGATATATTGTTGCTGGATATGGATTGTTGATCCGCATCAAAATCAGTTCAACCGTTGTGAAGTTGTTTCGATGACACATATAGACATCTACGATCAAACGCACATATTATGTTTTCCATTTCGACGACGTAGGTAAAAATACAAGCACATACCTAGATTATACGCTTAGAACCTTGTACACCAGTTACGCCTACGCTAACTCGTACTTAGGATAAAGCAATTTTCATAATAATTCAAGCGACAATGTTTCGTTACGAGTTCTCTCAACTTTTGAGATCTAAAGCGCTGGTGAATTATCCAAAGCTAAATTTTATGAAACAAACATTACAACATGATATTATTTAAATAACAACAAAATAAAAGACGTTTATTGATCTGTTTATTAAAAAAGCGGTCAAGTGCGTGTCGGGCCACGCGCAGTGTAGGGTTCCGTAGTACTTCAACAGACACGGCTTAAGGGGAAAAACCTCCCGTCTTACAAAATTGACTACTACTCGTTAACTTGTAAAGCCTACTTAACTGTGATAGTTTTCCTTTTAACTTCGTTATATATAATAATAACAATATCTGGGACAAATCACACACGGTCATCTGGCCCCAAACTAGGATTCCCTGTATCTTGGGAACCAGTGACTGATATACATACACATATACTATTTTAAATACATACATATATAAATATAATATTGCCAATATACTACTGCCGCCGTGAGGGAAACGGATCCCTGAATCGAAAAATGGTTTTCGTAAATCCACAATACCAGCGACACCCCACACCATGGAATAGTCGAGAAAAAATAATTTTATCCTCACTTCACGTCTAGGGGAAGTACCCAGAATTTTTTTTTTAAGATTTTATTTTACCACTTTGTCGGCATGATTAATATGCATATCCGTGCCAAATTACAGCTCTCTAGTACTAATAGTCTCTACACTAAGCCGCGGACAGACAGACGGACATGGTGAAACTATAAGGGTTCCTTGTTGACTACGGAACCCTAAAAACTTGGCTCTTATTTGATCCTGGTGACTTAGCAGCAGATAATTAATGTACACTAATAAGATCCGTAAAGTACCCGTATAGCTTTTAACAATAATTGTAGTAATAATATAATATGGGCTTCTACCTATAAAACTGAACTTTTGTTCTGCAACTTAGAAAAAAGGCTGCGTTATATGACACATACTACACACGTAACTGAGCAACTTATCAATCTAAGCATAATATTACTTCCCATACTAATTAATTATAATCAGTCAGTTAATTTGACTGACGCGGTGGCTAAGTGGTTAGCGCTCCTGGCTACTGATCCGAAGGTCGTGGGTTTGATTCCCACCCATGGCAAACATTTCAGTGTTGAGTCGATTTTTTTGCTCTGTGTCTGGGTATATCATACGGAATAGATTGTATGGAATATCTTATTACTTTGAAGGGGTCCAACGGACTCTTTTCGTCAGAAATCACCGCGAGCACCTTACCAAATAGTCTAATAAAAAGAATCTGTCAACCTTTGCTGCCAGCAGGAAAAGAGAATATAATAAATTGTTGATTCACAAAGACTTCAAACAGTCTGTTTCATATCTGTCGAGTAAATAGGGCCGCCATTACAGGAAGTTAAATAGCAAATAGATTGAGCGCAGTGAGTGGGAGCCAACAAAATCGACGACATACTGAGAGTGGTATCAAAAGAGAATCTACATAGTTTATCAGAGATTTAGTTAATACAAAAGGTCACATTAATATTAAAAAGCTTATCACAATGTTTAGTAGGACAGACAGTTTATAAAGATTTGTTCGTCATTACAACGTAATAAAAAGGAAATTGAGCCGTTGATTCCGGTTGCTCTCTGTAAATGGCAGTCGTTACAGCCACCTTGACAATTTCTAACACTGGGGTTGGCCCTATCTCCAAAACCTCCAACAATGCGGACTTGTGTGTGATGCCATATTTCACACACGGGGGGTGTGAAATATGGCCTAACCTTCAGAAGTTATGGGAAGATAACCGGGACCCGGCGTAGAGACAATAAGAAAATTAAGAAATTTCCGAATCTCGAATTAAACCGACGCATATTTATTAAGCAGCCCCCGCTGGTCCACTTCTGGGTACATATATGTGTCTTATTATTATAGAACAAATTCACAACGAGTCAAATTACCTTCGATTCTATTAACTTCAGTATTAAATAATGAAATTTGATATTGTTAACACATTCGTGAACAAAGGAATCTAGATACTAGGAATACGATACGCTCTTGAATATGAGCATAACAGGTTTCCATTAATTCAATCGTTCCTAAGCTGAAAATTCCACCTAAAATTTCGCTTTCACAGTTATGGTAACGATGTATGAAACAATAAAGTTAGAAACTGAAATGCAGTTTTTGTTGATTCAGAGATTTTTTTTGTTCAACATGGGAAAAGACTGCCTTCTCTAATAGAAAGAAGAAAGCCTATCGGAATCTGTAACCCCCAGTAGGGTTATAAGTGCATTAGTATGGCAAGCTTCTTGTATTCCTCCCATTGGAACAAAGCACGCTGTCCTGAAGCAGATAGGTATAGAGCGAGCAATGGTCCTTAACCACTTGGATGTCAATAGATAAAATAAGGTTCAGCCTACAGCACAGTAATTTTTTCAATACGCTGGCCCGTTTGCATGTACTAACCTTGTAAATCTATTTTTATGTACAACAAATTGTTAAACAAACAAACTTAATGACTTTGTGTAATTCATTTATTATATGACTAAGAATATGTATTTAGTTGGTTACCCATTATATGTATAAAAAAAAGTTCCTCCCCGATAGTCACGCAGTTACTCCTGTTTATGCGCGTGCTGTAATTATATGCGTCGTGTGAGCACGTCGTAACTTTGACGGTAACGCGCGTCAATTACCCGACATTATAATTTTAAGTCACATAAAACTCTCGTTATGTATGAAGCGCAGAAAATATATTGCAGTAATGAACAGTCGATTGTAGCTAGTATTTTTGTTGTTTGTTTACCAGCTCTCGCTTTAGGTTTTTTTAAAGATAGGCTTCGACCATTTAGATAAATGCAAACCCTATCTTGTTTCTTTTATCCATGTTTTCATAATAAGTATGTCATATTTTATTAAAATTAATCAGTCAAAAATCGACAAGAAAAGAGTCGTTGATATAAAAATTCAATAATAATAAGTTTATTTTCAAAAATTAAGAACACTTAGTACTCGTTCTTAAGAATGCATGCAACTCTTACCCACACTAAGTATAGTAATAATACTTGTGTCATGGGCAAGAGTTACCTTCTCCCTCCGTGACATAGCCATTTCTACTGTACATAGTCCTTAACCTTAACAAATATTTACATAATAAAAATAAAAAATAACTTAGATCTTTCATGAATTTTCTTCGGATTTGGAATGTGCTCGGTCGTTGGAATATAAAATGTTTATATACCGTCGTAGCCAGATCACAGGAAATGGCCAGATCATGTAATGACTTGCTATATCTTCGAGGAATTCCGATGAAACAGAGTCAAATCAGGCGCGGATCCAGGGGGGGGGGGGGGCAATGGGTGCAATTGCCCCCCCCCCCCCCCCCCCGAAGCCTAACCGAAGTACTAAAACTTCTATAAAATGCAAATAAATAGAGGCATTTCTTAACTATTCTAAAAATTTCGCGCTCGCTGCGCTCGCAACTTTTTATATTTACGATCTAATACCATTGACCGCTTCATAAATAAGAGTAAACTGAAATTTTGCCCCCCCCCCTCCCCCTGAACGAAATCCTGAATCGGCGCCTGAGTCAATGAAGTCCCACTTCAGAATAACATCAATAACTTAAACTAACCTAGAGTTTTTCAGAGCTCTTCAACGATATGGCGAATCGTTTGATGATCTCACCAATCTCCACCACCACCACCAACAAAGATCTGACCCCGACATACCCTTAAGAAAAATTTCGAGACTACGTAACCTTTTTCTGTAAATTATCAAAATTCAAGACAACAGCTTCTTCATCATAAAAGTTTAATTTTACGTAACCGATTGCCATATTACCTGCAGAAGCCTTAATCCCAAAGAAAATATTAAACAACGGAGCAAATTTACAAAGTTTCCAACGCAAGTCTAGTTAAATTTAAAAAATAATTTATAAAAAAAATATTTTACAAAGGATCTGGTAGGCGCTTCAACATCCGAAGATAAAAAAGTTATATTCCTTTACAAAAAGTTTATGGCGATTCGCGAAACTGAATTTGGGAAGTTTGAATTTCATCTTGATCAATATACACTTCCGGACACATCTGTCGGCCCACCTAGCACTTAAAGTTTCATTGGATTATAGCTAAAAATAAATGTTAGGTTAAGCAAAAAGCTTTTTATTGCAGTTTTGAAGCCAGCACATTAGCAGCCTTTTTATATGCCATTAGTTCCAAATTCAAACTCAGGAATAGCCTATAGCCTAAGATCATTGGCTAGGTTTTATCTATAGGCTATCAAAACTTTAAATCCTAGGTGGGCCGATAAATGTGTCCGGAAGTGTATATTGTCACAGACAACTTTCAATTTACTTAGTTAATGTGTCCGATTCTTCTCATGAAACTGAACAAATTTGCTTCTGCAAGTTGTAAGAAATCGCAAAAATACAAAGTGCACCAATCAGCTGATCGATTTTTAGGAATAGCTCGTATTTTTGAGATTTTTCTTCTTCATATCGTGTGGTGCAGTAAAGGTATAGACGACGACGGTTGCGGTTGCCTGGTGTTGCATTTAGCATCACCCGCGGTCACGCGTATGGCATTAAGTTTTACACCTTCGGATGTCATAAACATTATCATAATACACATCTAGTAAACACATGTGCAGCTTTTCGATGTTTTCCTTCACCATTAAACAAACTCTGACTGACTCGGTGGCAAAGTGGTTAGCGATCCTGACCTCTGATCCGAGAGTCGTGGGTTGTTAAATATATACATATAATATCTATACATGTATGTATTTAAATGTATATGTGTGTGTATATCAGTCTCTGGTTCCCAAGATACAGGGAATCCTGGTTTGGGGCCAGATGACCGTGTGTGTATTGTCCCGGAATATTAGTATTATTAATTGGTATGAAAAAGTATGTAAAGTTTCGAATTTCGAATTTCAAATTAGTCATTGGTGAATTGGCCAGGACTGAAACCCGAGATCTCTGTTTAGGAGGTTGGAGTCACTGCCGTAGCGTGGAGCCATCGACGCTTATTTTCAAAGTATTAACACACAAAAACCTATTTTAATGAGTAGAAATCTTTATAGCTACACACTGTAAATTGGTAAAGTTTTTTATAACTGTACATACCAGCAACAGACATTTAAATTTAATGATGAAAATATAAAACTTCTCCATTTCAAACAAAAAGGCCAACACCTTTTCCTTTTAACATTAAAGGGCATAATTATCCCGTTTTGGCTTACCCTTAAAATTAGCGGCTATTTTAACTGAGGGGCTGGTAGCAATCAACTGCGAATATACGGTCGGCTTGCCAGGAACAAAACTAGGTACCTATATAAAAACGCTTTTTAAAGTGTTTGCTGTTTGTAATCTCACTGACCGGTAAAATCTTAAATTCAAATCTTCAAGTAATGTTTTTCAAGCGTATGTATGTTGTATATTGTTCGTTTGAATGAGTCTGTAGATGAAACTTTCAATCAGTTTTTTTTTTTATTTCGATACAATTCCATCGAATGATTAGGCAATTTTGTATGAGATGTCCCAGCGATTTCAGGGAAGATACAAGAAAAGAGGTTCACTTTTATGTTTCTTAAAGTATTTTTAAAGTTTTCTGTTACACCCAATACTTTTTAATATACTGATATCCTGTATAGTCATTGTTCCGTTTTTTCCACGCTACGCCGTAGTATATACGTGTACCGTGTTCCAAATCAATTTTTCTGCATTTCAGTTTATCATCCAGGTGTCTAATAGGTTGGTAATGAATATAAACAACTAGGACAACTTACGTAATTATACTTCAAATCCGGATGCATGTAGTCAACTCCTGTAACAAAAAATCGACTAATAAAAAATGTTATACGAAAGACAAATAGAGTAATGAACCAACACACTTCAAATTCGTTGGACGGAGTGTTTTACTATTTACATGGACAGTGTCGTAAACTAGATAATCAAGTGTCATGAATCAATCAAGTGTAACTACCGTCTGTGATTCTGTTTATAGTAATTTATAAAAGTGACTTTCTCACTGGCCAATTCGGGAGAAACGTTTAAGTCAGCGTGAACAACTGGGAGCAGGGTCCTGGCCTCGCCGAGTTTAAATAAGTAAATAGTTTTACATTTCTGCTGGACAAGGAATTTTCAATTTGTTCAAGCTCTGGAAAATGTCGGGTGAACTAAAGTTTTCACTTGACATTACTGAGAATTAGTATTTATATCTCCTTTCCCCTTTTTATTTGCGAAAATAATACTTATTTCTTGTTTTTTCTACTAACATATATTTTACTGAAGATAAAAGACAAAAGTAATAATGTAAAAAAACGAAAGACAACGAATCTCTTTTTCTAGAGGTTTTTAAGACTTATACAATGATCCCTCTCAACGGCTTTAGTTCTTCTTCCCGTCACTAAGATCACTTGAAGTTATATTTTTATATCAACCAAAAGCCACGGTCATGCATGTACCTATGTCTCTGTTTTGAAATCCTTCTAAACATAGTGTAGAAGCAAGTCACGCGAACATTTTATCTCAAGAGACCGCAGATCTGTTTGCATGGGGATGTTTGTATTTGAATCTTTGAAAGGGCATATTAGCATAAATGTAGTCGGCTTCTATGAAAGCTATGTTACGATTATTAATTGTAAGTAGGTTAAAAAAGATGTTAACTGTAGGATTTTTATGTTACCGTAGCTTATATATAAAATATATATAAACTACAGTTCAATCGTAGTTCTTATAAGCTGCTTACGTTTTTCTTGATGATTATGTTTATTACCAAGAAATATTATTGGAAGTATTTTTTATATTTCAGAACACAGAAAAAAAGAATACGTACAACTAATTTCAAAACATCATACGTATAAATTATACCGTATAGATAGATAATAACACAATTAGCTAAAGACAAAAATGTTCCAACACAAGAAGAAAAACTACCTACTCAAAGGAGAAGGTGACTTCGGAGAAACAGAGTTAAAATTCACTGCGATCAATAATTGCATGTTACTAGGTTTTAGGTGCTGCGGCATAATTGAGGTCCAGTTTGGTTTCCCGCATAGATTTTCTTTTTTATTGAAAAAGGTGGCAAAGAGGCTAATGGCACATCTGATGGAAAGAGACGCGGATCGCGGGTGACTCACTAAGTGCCTCCGAAACTATCCAATGCAACGTAAAAGTGTAACATATATTTCTGCCCTCATAAGAAAGAAAGCCGCAAAGTATATGGAGTTTTCATATACTTTGCGGCCTTCTTTCTTATTAGGGCAAACACATGAAAAAAGGTGGCAAAGAGGCCAATGGCACATCTGATGGAAAGAGACGCGGATCGCGGGTGACTCACTAAGTGCCTCCGAAACTATCCAATGCAACGTAAAAGTGTAACATATATTTCTGCTCTCATAAGAAAGAAAGCCGCAAAGTATATGGAGTTTTCATATACTTTGCGGCCTTCTTTCTTATTAGGGCAAACACATGAAATATACAGGGTGTAACAGAAGTGTGTGACAATACTTCAAGGTTGGCTTTTACCCATCAAACTGAACAACTTTTGTTCTACAACTTTGTTGAAATCGCAAAATTTTTTTTTGGACTTTTCATACAAATCGATCAGCTGGCGAACCAAGTTTGTATAAAAAGTCCAAAAAATTTTTTGCGATTTCAACAAAGTTGTAGAACAAAAGTTGTTCAGTTTGATGGGTAAAAGCCAACCTTGAAGTATTGTCACACACTTCTGTTACATCCTGTATATATATATTTTTTTTGTTGCCGTAGCGTTACGTTTAAATACATTTTATAGCTATTGAAAAGAGCAAATTCTTCAACTGGAGCCCCCCTTAACATTTGCAACATCAGAAGCTTTAACAACGCTTTACCTATCCCTTAAAACAATTTCCATTTCTTCTTTGGGAGTAACATACTGCCTTCGGAGAAAGGAGATTGAAGCTCATTTAAAAGCCTGAGGCCTTTAGGGAGAAAAATGCTATTAAAATTGCTGTTTGAAGGCAACACTTAGTTAGGATGATGATAGCTGTACAGGTGGCAAATGACCTACCTAATATGCCGGAAATCGAACCCACGATCGCCCGACGTGATGCGATTGGACTAAACACTTTGCCACGCTGGAGGTTGACATGGCGACAGAAGGTAAAACAGACAGAGACCCTCCTTATTTTTCATATATGTAAAGTAGAGTAAGAATTAGGATAGAACTCACCATCATCCATAATGGCTGTCGTTACATTAACCCCCGTGTAACCGAGGGCCCACGCTGCCTCAACATTAAGATCCAGTTTCGGCTTGCCGCCATTCTGGCCGGTGTTCTTGAGGTACCACTGAAGCGGGAAGTAGGGGTCCCTGGGCTCGGCCGCCGCAGCGGGGATGGTCTCTGGCAGCCGCAGGGGACGGAACCCACGCTTCACCCGCTTAAACCCGGTCTGTTGAACTGCTGTATGGACCTGTGGACAAAAATATTGGCAGTACAGTACAAAAAATATTGGATGGATGAATGGTATTTCAAACTTGTCATTGTCCTTTACGATTTCAGTTGAGTCAAAGAACAAAAGATAGTTAGTTCGCGAAGCATTCCATTTAAGTACTCCATTTTTCGGCAAAAATAATGTGACTTTCATTTACTGAAAGTTTAATTACCTCATGTTAGGCATGAATATACTCATGGTAATAAAGTATTATTATACATGAGTTCGAATATTTTTAACAAACAAACTGCGGAAAAACATTGCTTAGAGTTCATTAATTATAACTTTACTAATCAGCTGATCGATTTTTATGAGAAGTACAAAATTGCTTTTTACGTATTTATTATAGATGAGTTTATTGAAGAAGTTTATTGAAATGACATTCTATTATTGTTCACTAATTAAGTCAGCTTTCCATTACGTTATTTATAGTTCGCTGAAAGCTTTGTCTGCATTGTCTTTGTGGCCTGTTTTTGCTTCAGTTCATTACAAACTAACTTTGTTTTATTGTACAAGTAGAATCTAAGCGCTGGCGGTGTCGATACTCCGATGACAGGTTATTTCCAGTTCTATCTCAGAACTAGTTCTGTTCAGTAATTGTTGGTTGTACGTAGGGTGTTCAGGAAGTCTTGTCGTGTGATTAAATAAATTTATATTTTTGTTAAATAACTTCCGTTACTATTAATACCTTTAGTCAAACGCATAATCCACTCATTAATCCAACTGTCCCTCTTTTCTTTAAGAATTAATTTAAGTTTTTTCCTCCAACGTACTAACTCACTGCTCTTTTGACAGAAACTTGCGTCTCTTCTTACGATTTTAACAAATCGAAAAAATCGAAGTCACACTCAAGAGGTCAGACCTATGGAAGGATCTTCCGGTATTTTAATACCGGATATCTGCCAGAATGTAAATTTAAGAAACATATAAAACGCTGTATTTGTTTAAGAGGATACTATAACACTGTAGATTATTTTAATGATAATGACATTTGGAATATTCCTCCAGCAAAATGATATGACGTTTATAAGAGTGCTTAATGTACCTACGTAAAGAAATCAATGATTTTGAATTTGATTTTTTTTTAATTTTGAAATTGTAAAGTAGTACCGGCTTAATGTGTCGGTGCATTATCGTAATGTAGGGACCACGAACTGGGTCTTGATTTCTGTCTTGCTTCGATTATGTAGTTCTGCGATTGATTTAGGTATACCATTAACTACTGAAGGTCCTGTTCCTTTTAAGTATAACATATTTTATTAACCCTTGATTATTAAAATAAAAATTCGTCAAACGTTAATCGGTAGTTTTTGATTTTCGAACTTGTGTAGGTGGCTCTTCATCCTCGAAGAACAATTTGTTGCTTTAGAATAAAGTTGATTGGAAGATCCTTATAATAAATGCATATATATATAATCACTTGTGTCAATTAAAATGACATTATTTGTCCGGCCATGTTCGAATTGTTTATCACAAATTGCGACCATTCGACACGACGTTGGGTCTGATGCTCGTTGTAAGAGGATGTACCCATAGAGTATTTTTTTTATATTTAAACGCGCCGTCATATTTTTGTGTAAAGAAGATACAGAAATATTTAGGAATTTCCCTAACTAGCGATCAGTAATTCGTTGATCTTCTCTAAAATGATTTTCCACTAGAGTTTTGTTTTTTGACACTATAATTTCCACAGACCTCTTTGACCTCGGGTTGTCATCTAGCTCAAAATCACCACGACTGAACTGTAAAAACAACTGTTCCAAATTCCTTACAGTACGAGCTTTAATACCAATACAGCAAACATCTCATGAAAACTTTGATTGTATTGTCGAACCTGGCTTGAATTTTTTTACAAAATTACTACAAAATCTCGTTTGCTCAATGTCATCATCTTATAATCTTTGAAAATTAATAACTACCCAGACGTAATTTACAGAAAGGTGAAATAAACGCGTATAGTCCTGTAAAATACGAGTATGCTACTTAATAACAGAAATAGAATTGTTCGCTTAACTCTCATCGTTTACATATACGTTACGACTTCTTGAACACCCTACGTATTTTAAATGCGACCATCACACGAATGAGCTATGAGATCGTTGCGTAATCGCAATATTATAATCGGATTACTTATTCGGGCGATACAACAACACATCACGGGTTCCTACGAAAAAAATTCGTGCGAACTTGCGACAGCCGCGTAACCGCGTTCTGTGGTTTCGTCCTAATTAGTCAAACACCGATTACAAAACTTTAAAACAATATCTCGGGGCAAGGTTAGGTGACAGCTACGCACGTACTAATCTTCAAATGAGATCAAATCAAACACTCTTAAATCTCTTACTCTTAATCAAATCTTCCTCAAATATTCAAATTAATCTTACAAACAGCATAGTGGATTGATTTGGTAAATAAACAGTTTAGATAGGCTTCGAAAGTTAATTACGGTACCCTAATCTAAGTAAAATGCCGAGTCTGCAGCATCGTATGGAAATTTACCGCAGTAACTAGGCTACACGAGCATGCAGAATTTGCACAACGTGACTGCTGACCAAGCGCAACGTGCCCCGGCGCACCGTGGATCCTGGGAACGCCGCATCGCGCACTTCGTATCTAGCATCGAGCGTTGTCACTTGGTTTTTACTTTAAGTCTAATTATAACTTAAATTGTAACAATTACTTTGTGTAATAAATTTCGTTTAGTAAATTTGGTTTTTTTTCGATTCTCCGGCTGAAGCCTTCGTAATTGGCGCAGTCGGTAGGATACTCGCGAGACGGTTCGTGTGATCGCGAAAGACAGTTTGCCGAAAAAATCAAAGACCTTGTGAATGTGCCGAAATTTCAAAGACTGTGAACGTGCCGAAATTTCAAGGACTTTGTGAACGTGTCGAACTTTCAAAGACTTTGTGAACGTGTTACGCATCCGCGCGCCGCCCGGGGGCTCTTAAGCTCCAGATCGAGTATCCTAGAACCTGAAGGCTGCCAGCTGAGAATTCCAGACATTGAATCAGAGGTCGAAATGAAACCGATCCCTCTACTTCTCATGATGCTATGCCTGGCACAAGCGCACGAGATAAAACTTGAAGACTTTGGAGATGGACCTGGACTTTTACCATTCCATCTAGGACCTATGACATTAATTACACACTACCACACGTTTTTACAGTATGTTGACTTGACTGACATTGAAAGTAAAGTAAATCTTGTTAAGGACCAGTTACGAGAATTTAAAGAAAAACTTTCTAATGAGACTTATGCCCTTTACGAAATTCAAATACATTACCTTTATAACAAATTAGATGAAGTTACAGATCAGATAACTAGTTTAGAACCAAATCGAGCGAAAAGAGGCATTATTGATGGGCTGGGTTCAGTAATTAAAAGCATTACCGGAAATTTAGACTTTGAGGATGCAATAAAATATAATAAAGCCATTTCAACTCTCAAGGGTAATCAGAATAAAATTTTGACAGAATTAAACAGTCATTTAGTCTTAATAAGAATTGGATTGCTCAACATACTAACGTAATAACGGAAATCGTAGTAAATCAAAAGAAAATTAATGAAACTTTAGGCCTCCTATTAGATAGGGAAGCAAACAATGATTTTAGCCTAATCAAATTTGCGAAGTTCGCGCAACTTTTAGCAGTTATCAGTGAGAATGTGGATGATTTAGTTAATGAGTTAAATAAGATAGAAAATATATTAGCATTTACTAGGGCGTCGAATACGCACCATTCTATGATTAAAATAGAAACATTAAGACATATGATAGATAAGCTTAAGACTTTGTACGGCAAAGGTCAAATTTTAGACATAGAACTTAGAGAATATTATAACGTGTTAGTAACAGGGTCTTATTTCAGTCAGAAGCAAGTAGTAATAGTTTTCAAACTCCCAATTTTATCCCCTCGTAGCTACGAATTATACAGACTGTCCATTTTACCCAACAAACATGGTCAAATTATTGTTCCCCCATATCCTTTCATAGCAACAAATGGTAATTCACATGTGTACATAGAGGCTGAATGCCCGAAGTTAAATTCTCGTTACCTCTGCAAAGAATCTTTAAATCATCAGATAAGGACAGAAACTGACTGTATTAATGAACTCATTATGCATCAGAAATTAGACAAATCTTGCAGAATCACAACAACCTTACTATCTAAGGAAGCAATGGAGCAGCTGGACGACAGGCATTATGCTGTCGCATTTCCGAAACCTACAAGAGTACAAATTATATGCGAGCGCGAAGATTCCACAATATTGCAGGGAAGCTTCCTTGCCACAATACCTCAAGGCTGTATACTACGCACCAATGAGTTCACTATAGTTAACGTCAACGACCACCTGGAAGGGAGAGCAATGAAGATAATGAAGCTGCCCGAGAATTTACATATTTCAAAGCCAATTCAACCTACTGTCAAATTAAATTCCATTGACCTGAAAGAACTCCATGAGATCCGGAACAAGATATCATTGCAGGCACCTGTACAGCTGAACTCGTTGTCGTCTGAAACACTCTATCATACTACCATACCCTTCTACTTGCTTTTGTCTAGTGCAGTTACACTTGCTATCATTGTGACATGCATGCGGCGCCATGGATTCTGTAATAAACCAAAAATTTTTAAAGAACCATCCGAAATTTGTGAAGACGCAGAGAAACCAGTTGATAAAGGAACTCCGTCAAATTTTTTTATAAAAGTCAAAAAATAGTTGACGTTCTGAGGGCGGAGGAATTACGGTACCCTAATCTAAGTAAAATGCCGAGTCTGCAGCATCGTATGGAAATTTACCGCAGTAACTAGGCTACACGAGCATGCAGAATTTGCACAACGTGACTGCTGACCAAGCGCAACGTGCCCCGGCGCACCGTGGATCCTGGGAACGCCGCATCGCGCACTTCGTATCTAGCATCGAGCGTTGTCACTTGGTTTTTACTTTAAGTCTAATTATAACTTAAATTGTAACAATTACTTTGTGTAATAAATTTCGTTTAGTAAATTTGTTTTTTTTCGATTCTCCGGCTGAAGCCTTCGTAATTAGTTTAAAAACAAACCAATTATATTTATGCGGGATATGTCTATTTTCTAGCACGACGAAGCTTAGCTTTTAAGTGTTACTGTTTCAACATATTAATCAAAAAGGGACCTCAAAGGAAAATAATTGATTTCGAGTAAATCGCGTTTCAAGTTTTCAGTTTGTTTATTGTGTTAACTGCCTCAGCTCACAAAAAAGTTCATAAAAAAAACTACAGCAGCTAAAAATGTTCTGATTAGACCAAAACAAAGCTGACAGACCACAGAAACAATATTCATGAAAAACAAAAAACCGTTTCCAATCCCTTCAGGTCCCTTTTTGCGTAACCACTCACATATTCTGCCTGTTTGAAACAAATAATTCTTTATAAGTAGTGACTTATTCCTATTTAGGATTCTGTTTTCTGAAAAGTATGAAGTGATCTCTATTAAATAGAACACATCTAAACAGATAATCGTATCTAAACGTATAACTTCTCTTCTGAGATTACTTAATTTAATCTCACGGCGTACGGCGTCTGCTATATGAAAATTTGATTATGAAACTTGATATTTTTTAGATAATTACGCCTACACCTACACCGCCTCTGTATTAGAAACGTTTGAAAATAGTGGCGGCTCACTGAGGGTTGTCTGAGGGTCGAGCGAGACTTACAAGTTCAGCCACTAGGTCACTAGTTGCAAAGTTAGTCGCCTTTCAATAGCTGAATCAGTATTAATGAAACTTTTCTATGAATATGTCTGTCTGAGCAAAGAATTAAAGAAGTTTTGTTACTTTCTTACATATCAAAGTTATTTGACAATAACAAGATTAGGCAGGAATGGAAGCAAGCTAGGATTTATACAAATAATATATTTTCCTAAGATTTATTATTATTATTATTTATTTATAAAATCAAGTGACAATGACTCATGTGTTAGTAAATTCTTAACCTATGTGTTAGTAGATACATGTAGGGAACAACAAAAGAGTATAAAAGGACAGTCTAGCCTGTCCCCGATCATTTTCAGGATGCTATTGGTGCTGCCCCGCACCCTGCGCACTAGAGATGCGGCGCGCTTGCGCATGGTTGCGCGGAAGCAGTCGACCTGCGCCCCCGCGAACATGCCCGAAACACTGCAGCGACGAGGCAGCCCCAAAATCACCCTGAAAGCGTTATTGTATTGGATACGGAGGGCTTCGTATGATCTTTGCGTATAATTTGCCCACAGGCTGCACGTGTAAAAGGATGTACAGTATGCTCTGAAGAGCGTAATTTTGACTTCTGTGGAACAACGTGCAAACCTGCGAGCTATCATATTGGCTCTTACTGACAAAGCCCTCCGTTCCCTTTCCATATCGGCATTGTCCCTGAGATCAGCGGTAACAAGATGCCCGAGATATTTAAATTCGTATACCCTCTCTAACGGGAAACCATTTATTTAGATCAACTTTTTTTCTATAACTACGACTTTGATGAAATCGCCAAAAAAATTTACTCTACATACAAACTGATGATCTATTTAACCAGTTCTGTATGGAGAGTTCAAAACTTTAGTACGATTTCAGTTTTTTTTTTCAGATTTTTGTTAGACTGCTTGAAAACTTCTGAAACCAAATGTATAAAATTCGCATTACCAAACGTTAGAAATATTGACGCTAGTGTAATCATAGATAGTAATGAATTGGAATTTGTCAATAGTACGGTTTTCCTCGGTATAACTTTAGATGCTACATTGCAATGGGGTCCACATATAGAAACTTTAGCGGGAAAGCTTAGTTCAGCTGCTTATGCCGTCAAAAAAATTAGGCAGATGTAGACACTGCACGGCTAGTATATTTTAGTTATTTCCACAGTATTATGTCTTACGGAATTTTACTTTGGGGACATGCAGCTGATATTGAAACTATTTTCGTTTTACAAAAAAGGGCAATCCGCGCAATCTATCATATGCGATCCCGCGAGTCGTTGAGGGATAAGTTTAAGGAAATTAATATTTTAACGGTTGCTAGTCAATTCATATATGAGAGCATTATGTACGTCCGCAAGAATCTACATTTGTTTCGTAAAAACAGTGACAGGCATGATTTAAACTTAAGGAATATAAATAACATTGATATTGCCTATTCGAGACTGAGCAAAGTTAAAAAGTCGTTTGTGGGGCAATCTGTACGATTCTATAATAAAATACCAGAACATGTAACAAATCTGCCTGAAAACAAATTCAAAACGCATGTAAAAAAATGTCTGTGCTCAAAAGGTTATTATAAGATAATAGATTATGTGAATGACAAAGACATTTGGAAATGTATTGCTCTTCCTGATAACTGTATAATTGATAACAAACATTGTATTAGTAATTAAGTATTATTTTAAAAAATGTGTTGAAGCGAGTTTCTTTTGGGCTCGACGTTTCTTCTCGCTTTGGAAACACTTCCCGAAATGTTGAGTGTACAAGTTCCGCGTGGTAGGAACTTTGTACTAGGTAGAAAAAAAGACGATTTAAAAGTATGTGCAAAACATCTACTTAAATAAAAAACATTTTGATTTTGATTTTTTGATTTTGACACCGCGGTTGGCCACTAGCCCCACAACTCCGCCAATCTGGACCTAGCCCCCGTAAGATATAGGCTATATTTTTTCCCGATTTCGCTAGCGGTTCCCGTGAGATTAGCAATTATTGTTTGTGAACGAAACCGAGGGTCGTAATCTAGTAAGTTATACTTACGAGGGGATGTTGCTTCAGCAGACGCGTGTGCGCAATGGAGCGGCGCGCCCGCGCGTGCGGCAGGCCGCGGTGGGCGAAGTGCCATTCTGTGTCTGAACCCAGCAACTGTGAACAAAAAAAGATCGATATTAGTTTTAATATTCTTCACTTTACGCAATCTTATTTAAACTAAACATATAAAACATTCAGCAGCTTAGAAACTCTTTAAATATGGTTCAGTAGGACACGAGTAGATGATTCCTAATAGCAATATTTTATTTATTTAATCTTTTGACTGTCATAGCCGACAAGGGCCGACATCGACAGTTATTTACGTGAGAGCTACCGCGACAAGCCGTGATATTTGATTCTTTTAATACTTAATTTAACATAAACTTTTTATCACGAGATAATCTAATGAATGTATCTCTATCTCTCTCTCTCTCTCTATACGATTTGTCAAGTGCGGCGACGCGGTCAAAAAGTTAAAGTGGGTTATACTGGTGGAATTGTACATCCCTTAGAAACAAATAGATGACAAATTTTCACTTTATTTAAAATTGGGCAGTCCGTTAATCGATTTGTATGAAAATTCAAAATCAAAATATGCATGCATTATCAGTAAAATCGTACAACAAACAGTCAAAAATTACTTTATTCATTAAAAGTTACATAAGCTCCGGTAATAGTCTAAAATCTAAATAATTACATGTGTTTTTATGTTTCAGCACTTGGGAAATTAAGTTAACAACAATAAATTATGTACGAGTACCTCCCTGTCATAAAGAACCATTTATCCTCGAAATAATTACGCATTTACCGCTTAAAATAACACGTTTATGGAAAGAAAATTTTTGTATCCTATATAATTTTCACCACTCCCTATGAAATTTATTATAACTTTATTTATAAGTAGCATAAAAGCTTCTGCAATGCGACAAAACTTAATACAACTTAACTCCCGAATCTTGTTGAGCCCGCTTCCATCCTCGGCATCATCATCGCTTACCACCACCAGGTGACATGGTGCCAAGGCCTACCAAATGTGGGTAAAAATAAAACTCCAACTACAATCTCTCTGTATCTCTCTTCTCTTTTTCTTACTCTTGTTGTGTATTATTATACATACAATTATATTCTATTCTATTTTTCTATTTGGCATTCCACATCTCACATCAAGAGTGATTTTGCCAATGTCTAGTGGAAAATGGGACAATCTTCAATAAAAAAAAGACGAAACGCCAACGTCAAGTAAAAGTCACGGCTCTAAGGGTGATGGGCACTTAAAGACGCGCCACGTGGTGGTTTGCTGCTGGAACTCGGAAAACGGAGCTGTCTCCCCAGTTAATCCTCTTCTTATTATCACTTATGTCGGAATAGCTGAAACGCGCTGAAATAGCGGAAACAGCTATTTCTCCATAACAAAAAAAAAACGTTGAAACTATTCTAAAACGGTAATAATTGTAAAATTAACTCAACAGACGCGTGCTTGGTCAGGAGTCCCGGCAACCAACCATATTACAATTAAAAACTATCTCAAGGGATATACGGTGTCAGTGCCTGTGTTGCTGTATTGTTGGTATCACTCTAAAATATAAAATTAAATGAATATAATCTCAAGCACTGACAAAAGATTGTCAAAAACACCTTCAGTGTGTCGTAGTCGAGCCAAACTTCTATCTACTGCTCGAGACACTTAAACAAATATTTACCAAGAGAATATTCTCCATTGGTATAGCGGCGAATTGATTGGCAGTTCATTTGTCAAAATTCCATTGAAAAGCATTATACACATACTAGCTTCCGCCCGCCACTTCGTCTGCGTGGACTTCGGAATTGGATCCAGAGAGAAAGAAAATGTTAAGATGGCGCCATCTAGTGACGAAGTAAAAATTTAGAGTTTTTAAGCATTCCACCGGGAACCCTGGGATAAAAAGGATCCTATGTGTTAGCCGAGTGCTTTTATATATACCTACCAAATGTCATTCAAATCCGCTCAGTAGTTTCGGCCGTGAAAGTGGAACAAACAAACAAATAAACAAACAAGCATCCTTACTTTCGCATTTATAATATTTATTGAGATTGAGATGAGATATTGTTAACAACCCATTACGTCCCCACTGGAGGGGCACGGGTCTCTTCCCATAACGCGGGAAGGTTAGGCCATACTCTACTCACGGGGGCCAAGTCCGGATTGGTGGAGAGATATTGATGAGATACATACAAACGTCACTAACAAATTCATAACCCTTCTTCACTTTACTCACCTAATCACTAGAAAGACATTTTTAGTGTAGTGTCTTCTGTACTATTTTACTACGAACTACGAAACTACGGTGCTACGCAGCTACGGCATGGTCTGCCAAGATCCTAGATTTCGTGAAGATGGATCGTAGTTTTTTTTTTGCTTAGTTGCAATGCTTTGTTTTCTTAATTTATTTTTGAACATGTTTTTGATATTTATGTTTTTTTTAAGTAAAATAGTAACTTAATATAATTTTCGACTGACTTTACATGAGGAGGATGTATACAAGTCGTCTTTATTTTTATAGGGTTATATATTAATGCGATTTCGATTTTTTGTCTGGAAGAGGATACTCACGCAGTGGTCCCTTTAAAGGATCTCTTCAAAAATTGCACTCATGCCTGTTAAAAATACATGTTACTCCGCCCATAAGAGATGCAATGCTTATAGTTTTAATATGGAAGTTAACAATGAGGTAAAAATTGCATTTTTTTTGTTACGATTAAAGTGTATTAACGTGTTAATCGTTGTTAAGTATTGTTAATAGTAAAAGTAAGAACGGACAAATTGATCAACTAGTTAAACAGTACTCTTTTATAGCAAGAGTTCATTAAAATCTAAAATATTCTGAAGAAACAAAGGTTTTCATATTTTAATCTTAGAATTTATGTTCAGTGAAACCTTTCCTTTCCTAAGATAACACACATAACCAAAACCAACTTTTACATGAAGGAACTTTCAGAGCTTTCCTGTTTCTAATGAAAACAGCTTATCTAAAGTTCATAAAGTCGACCTAGGTCACCTAACAAGCTGGCAAGATACTTCCCACTTCCCACTGAAGGCTGAAATACCAGAGTAACTCTCTCCGCGAAGAAGTTCAATATCTCCAAGTAATTAAACTTGGCGAAGTTGTTCTCAGAAGTAAAACAAGATAAATAAGAATAGTTCTTGAGAACCGTCGCAGATGCCACTTCCGCTGACGCTGGGAGTAAAATGACCGGCTGAAGAACTTCAAATTAACGCCTCCTACTTATTACTGGAACCGGCATCCTAATTGGAACTTTTTTGTTATATCTACATATTTCCTTTTCTATATAAACTTTCAGCAATTATAAAAAAAATGTGGAATGTAAAAATGACGAGTGTTTTCTTGTGGTTTTAAAATTATGTAGTTATCTTTATTAGACAGACTCGGTGGCGCAGTAGTTCGCGCTCCTTACTACTGACCCGAGAGTCGTGGGTTCGATCCCCATCCAGAGCCAACATTTCTGTAATAAGCAGATTTGTTTGCTCTGTATCTGGGTGTATTATATCTATATGTGTATGTTTATCAGTCTCTGGTTCCCATAATACAGGGAATCCTTGTTTGGGCCAGATGACCGTATGTGATTTGTCCCGGTTATTTATTTATTTATTATTTATTAAAAGTAATCAATAGCTTAAAACAGAATGGTATGATAAGCCGTGTTGGTGTCGGCTGCTATTACAAGATGGCAGTCGTTAAGACCCATCGATATAAGATTGTTCTCTTATATCGATGTTAAGACCACTAGCCCCGAAACCTCCACGAATCCGGACTTGGCCTACGTGAGTGGAGTATGGCCTAACCTTTCCAAGGTTCAGGAAGAAGACCGTACCCCTGCAGTGGGCACTATATGGGATGTTAACGAATACAATGCAGACTATATCTTAATTAAGCTATAGAAACAATAGGTATGTTAGACAAAAGATAAGTAAAATAATATTGTAATAGAGTGTTTGTCTACCGAGTACAAAGCGAACCATAGATAGAACACTCTCAGGTTATACAATCTAGTTCTAAGTATACAAAAATCAAAAAGCTTTCTATTTTACTACTAAGAAGTTAATATGCGTCATTTCAAGTTAAATGAGTTTTTCAAAGCGTCGTATATTTCCGCTATTTGGCCAAATTTATGCTCTCACGTTATGACGGGGGACAAAGTATATCGTAAAGCAATAAAATTAAGGGTCTTGTCTTTACCGCTGGTGTAAAGGTCCAGAATTGTGGCGTTTACGAGAGCAAGAGAAGACGTTAAAATCCACTGAGATGCTGGTTTATGAAAAAAGAGCCTTATAATTAAGCAATAGTAATCTTATTATTATTGATATATTATTATAAGCCTGGTGGAAACCCAAAAAACCCATAGTTATATCATGAAGAAAAAAACTGGCCAAGTGCGTGTCGGACTCGCGCACCGAGGGTTCCGTATGAATTCATAATCACACATGTCTTGAACTCTATATTTTTTATATTTGAGTTGATTGAATGAAAGGTAATTTGCGGTTTACAATTTATGACGTATTAAAAAATAACTACTTACTAGATCTCGTTCAAACCAATTTTCGGTGGAAGTTTGCATGGTAATGTATATTATATATTTTTTCTATATTTATTTTTATTATTTATTATTATTATTATTTTTTCTCTTATTTTAGAAGTTACGGGGGAGGGGACACACACATTTTATTCGGTTTAGAAAAAAAATATATTAGAAACCTCAATATCATTTTTTAAAGATCTATCCATAGATAAGGTTTAATGAAAAAAAAAATGAGTTTCAGTTCTAAGTATGGGGAACCCCCAAAATTTATTGTTTTATTTTTTATTTTTGTGTGAAAATCTTAATGCGGTTCACAGAATACATCTGCTTACCAAGTTTCAACAGTATAGTTCTTATAGTTTCGGAAAAAAGTGGGTGTGACATATGGACGGACAGATAGACAGACAGACATGACGAATCCATAAGGGTTCCGTTTTTTGCCATTTGGCTAAGGAACCCTAAAAATGGAACATATACATATTATGTTACCATCAGCTGATCTGAGCATTTTCACTAATTAATTAGTTTTATTTATAGAAGCTTAGATAAATAGTGTCAGTACCTATAAAACACTCTTATGTTTGGATACGCTGTTAAAATACCAATCAAAGAAACCAACCGAAAAGCTACCTACAATAAAATATTTGAAACATCGATCTAGTCGGACCGTTTCTTCCAAAGACAATGATTTAGTAAGCTTAACAGAGCCTTTCTTTACCAATTTACTTACAAAGTAAGAAAATTTGGGATAAAACGTAGAAGCTGCCAATCCGAATTCAATTATGTTTGATGAGACGTAACTATTTTATGTTAAAATGTCAAAGAGACGAATATTAAGCGTCTACGAGAAGAATAAATCCTTAATTTCTATGACCTTAATATGACAATATCCCAAACAAAGGGTAGTTGTACTTACTGTTGGTACTATATGTTAAATAAATTGAAATTGCCGAAAACTTGAATCTAATTTAATTTATCTCTATTAATCTATCTTATTTTAATCTCAATGAAAATAAATTATGGCGTAGTCATTGTCATAATATTAAATTAGAAACATTTTTAATATAATAAAATTTCGTTAATAAAGTTTAATAAAAAAACCGGCCAAATCCGAGTCGGACTCGCGCACCGAGGGTTCCGTATAAATTCATATTTACACATGTCTTGAACTCTATACCAAATTCTCAGGCCTGCAATCCCTTGAAGCTGTGAAAAAAATTAGAAAACCAAAAAAATTTGATACATCACAATGAAAAATTTGTATCTAATTTTTATTCCCATGCGAGTGTCCAAATATGTGGCATAAGGGGCCATCCATAAATTACGTCACACGTTTAGGGGGAGGTAGGGGGGTCAACGAAGTGTGACATTATGTGACAAGGGGTAGGGGGAGTCATAAACGTTGTGACGTCACATAATAAACAATATAATTTTGGAATTTCTGTTTTCATTTATTCAATTCTGAGCGAAAAATTGCAAAATATGTGACGTCACACCAGGGAGGGTGTGGTCCCACAAATGTGACCATCTGTGACAAGGACGGGGGAGGGGTCAAAAAATCATGAAATTCATGTGACGTAATTTATGGATGGCCCCTAAACAGCTGCATCCCTTGATTGTGTTGACATAGAAGTTGGATTTTTTCACAGCGTCAAGGTATTGCAGGCCTGAGTATTTGATATAAATTTCAATTTGATACGTCTACGCGTTCCTGAGAAAAAGGGTCTTGACAGACAGACAGACGGACCGAGTTTCCGTATACTTTGCGGTCTTCTTTCTTATGAGGGCAGACTCCACAATTATCTTACCTTTATTTTTAGACAGATTTTCTAAAAAATATAAAAACACGTACATAGTTTTTTATCGATGTATACAAAACGCAGCTAAAAACCTTGATTCTTTTTTTATAAAGCATATTATTGACATACATAACATTTTTATTCAAACTCAGTTTATGTGTATGACTTTCTAAAGAAAGCACTTTCAGCTTTTATTCACAAAGAGCATATAAAAATTTAGTTTGGGATTGAATGGCGTAGGTTGATTTTGTGTCTTTCGTAGCCAGCTACGCTACGATTTACGAGGTTAACACGGTTCAGGAGAACATAAAACGTCTGATTTAATCAAGAAAGTGACATAGCAAACATGGACGAATGTGAATGCAAAACTTGACGGTGATTTCGAGACTTGTTGCGAAGCGAACACTGCAAACAATCTCGTGTATACGATTAGAACTAGAGTGCAACAAATACCTAAAGATGAATTCGTGAGGACAGGCCATTGCTAAATGTGGTGCCAATTTGGTGGATCCAAGTGGAACCTACAGTCAGTTAACAGTAACAATGTACAATATTCTCAAGAGAATTGCAGGAATAAGGTTTTTTTAAACAAGTATAGTTGTTATTTTGTTCTCAATTTGTAGGTACAGTTTTTACAAATGAAAATCGAAGGTTCTTTTTTACATAATTTGCATGAGACTATGGTAGATGTATATCGACTTTCCACGAGAATCACTTCCTAGATAAATCGTAAATCACATTGTCCTCGTGAAGTTTGTGAAGCAAATTTTACAGAAAAGCAAGCCTGGGGTCTTTGGTATCCACTCTGTAGCTGCAAACGAGTAAATGCATTTTACATTACTTATCGTTCGTTTTACAGTATGACGTGAACACTTGTTACTTATTGTATGCAACGTGAGTGTTCCCTTGTACTTCTTAGGGCTAGCACAAAAACAGAAAGGTGGGTTGTTTGAAATGGGTCAACTTTAGGGTTGCCATGCTTTAATAATTCATTTTATTTTCTTGGTTGGTTTGCGAGAAGCACGCTTAAAAAGCTAACAGGCCTTTTTCGTATTATCGTGTATGTGGGATAAATTAGTCGTTTTATCACACGGACTGAACGGTTGTAAAGCAAATAGAGCAAAGCATTTCGAAATTGGGTTCTGAAGAGTTGTTCTTTCTTTACATCTCAACATCTTATAACACTCAGAAATTAAGAAAATTCTAATGATACTCTGAAAACCATTAAGTCGGCTAATATTTTACAGGCTTATGTGAATAACAGATAAATAGTCACCCGAAAATTTAGGCTTCTGAGAAATTCGGGTAAAATACAGAATAAACCATATTGAAATTGTATTACATAATATTGTGATTCACTTTACGAATTCATCATTCTTTTCATTATGACATTATAGCTAGTTTGAAAACCGCTTGAGGAATAGCGATAAAATATAGCCTATATCCATCTCTATGACACATGTTTTGTACATACCAAATATCGTCAAGATTAATGTAAACAAACAAACATACATATTCACATTTATATTTCTGGATTTCAAACTTTTTTTATATTCTATCCATATGGCGCTAAGCGAAGTAACAGAAGCCACTCCATCAGAATCACAAGTCAGCACCAATATTTTTATAATATTAGTTTGGGTGACAACCCTAGTAGTGAAGTTAAAAGAAAGTATTAGTAGGTGTAGCAGTACAGTTGTATCCAGTTACCCCCTTTGTGGTTGCGAAGTGCTCACTACGCCCCGTTCTCTTTGAACGCCTCCCGAGTATATGGAAGCCTACACGATGTATATTTTTTACGGAAGGATCTTTTGTTATCTTTGTGACGTTATCAGTTGCCGAATTAATAGTCAATAAGCTATAACAAAGAAAATATCAAAGGAAAAAGTCAATTTTTTGGCTCTTCTATTCGATCTATTCACACTCCTTACAAGTGTTCAGCCATCCTAATAAAAAAACTTATTATTTTCTTTATTCTGTTTAACATTTTATGAATAAATGTTGTTTAATTATTGTTGTAATAATAATGAAAAAACAACATTTAAAATTTAACATTATTTTTTGGAACATACCAATCTTATGTATTTCCCCGGAGCGCTTGCAATTTTCAGTTTTAATAGTCTATTTTTCTTTATACAGTCTTTTCTTATTAGGTAAGTTTGTTACATTTTACAATACTTTACCTTTTGAAAACCCCTTTGCGTATTTTTGTGAAACAAATATCTTGTGCAAAATTAACATTAAAATTTTGTAAAATGTAAATGTATTTTTGCTAAGAAGACCAAGATCGCATGAAGTCAGCATAATTGTATAAAAGTGCGAATTCAATGACATTCTTAAGTCAGTGAATTCGCATAATACAATAAAACAATACAATTCACTTTCATACAATTTGCATAATCAAGAAAAGTATTTGGTACTTTAGACATAACATCAGCACTAGGCTAGTCTTTATTTGTACCTACATAATTCGAAGTCTTTACTTTTATCATAATAAAAGAATGAAAGTAATGCACGCATTTATGTTAGATTTTTTGGGTTACTCCCTGAGGGCCCCGATCCCTGAGGTACCCGTCCCGGAGGACCCCGAATACGATCAACTGGATAAGCGGTTCCCAAAAGGTGGGAGGTTTGCAGGGGTTCCGAGAGTCAGGCCTTATTGTCGTAGCTACATAGGAGACACGCTGCCTTTTGTCGGTCTCAGTTCGGTATAATTCGGTACCAGTCTGTGCAACAAATAGTATTTCTATTCTTTCGCGCATATACGGTACAAATATAGCGCGCACAAAAATTCCAATCATTAAATTCAAACTTGAATGAGTTTTCGACTTAAAGATGAATAAGAATTCCTATTGGCGTGATAGGGTTCCGTCAAAAAATTGTAAATCAATAAGGGTTCCACTGCAAAAAAAAAATTGGGAACCGCTGAACTAGATTACATTTCAAGTTCATCGGTTTCGGGGTCCTCCGCGACGGGTGCCTCAGGGATCGAGGCCCTCAGAGAGTAACCCGATTTTTTATTGAAATAAATTACTTGTTTTTACCGGCTAGTCTGCCAAAGGGTAGAATAATGTCTTCGAGTATAGTTATGTATGTATGTTTCATTATTATCGCCTGAAGGCAAAACGGTTTAAACGATTTTGGTTTGTGAGATATCGTTAGATCTCGGCATCTTCGCGATTCCCAGATTGAGATAGGATATATTTTATACATCGGATGTTTGGTTTGGTTATTATTTTTATTACATCTTTCAAGATAGTAATAGGGAGATCTGTGGTTTCTACCTAAATTGAAACATATTGTGTGGCTACTATATTGTTCTTTTACTTATAATTTTAATAAAAACTAAATTGCGTTTACCCCTGACTAACTCCGAGAACAAATTTTATGAAGTAGGTAAGCTTCCAGTATCTTTTTACGCGTAATTTCTAATCAAAAAGCTCAGACCCAGACTTGTAAGAAATGAAGGTCAACTGAGTAAGCTTAAAGGCTATACGGTTTACTTTCGTGACTATTAGTCTCCCTTAAAACATCTCAAATAAGACTACTTCGTTAGTATTCATTATTCCTAGTGAATTGTCAATGTTATAAAAAAATGGCACCAAGTCCAAATTGTCGAATTAAGTCTGGTTTGGTTCAATAAAAGGCCAAATGCCAAAATTAAAATGTTTTTGCAAGTCATAAACAAACTCGACTAGACAATATTAATATAATAATATCACTAGATACCGACATCTAAAATGATGTAAAGAAAACGCAATGACTTTGTCGACACGTTCAACCAGGATTTGTCGGCACCGGCGGCCATTTTGTCGGCATTATATTGTGTGTAGAAAAAACTACTGCCTATAATTCTAAAAATCTTAACAAGTTTTGGGTTTTTATAATACCGTGATATTGACTGCTTCCATAGGTATCTGTAAGCAGATATGGTTATGATAACAATCATGTTATAATGACCGAAAACATGTAAAGTTTTTAAATTATAGCTGTAACGAATAAAAATATTAAGTTTCAAAGTAAATCTTTCCAAACATTTATGAAGAGTAGATTTTTTTGCCAACATCTTTAAAGGTATCTGAGGCAGTAAATAAACTAACTTTGAGAGAAGCCGTAAAAGGCTCTATAAAACCGGGGCGATAAATAAACTTGCGCAGACGATTGCGATGACGGTGGTGTCTCAAATGCTAACCTACGTCAAAAGAGAAGAAATATACGTATAATCACTCACCATATAATATTATATACTATTTTGCTCCGTTGCAGCTTGGCGTACCTATATAAAATACCATACCATTACCAAAACAATATCCGTAAGTACGTAGGTACATGTATATTTTGTGGGGAAAAAAATATTTTAAGATCCTTATAAATAAATAAAAAATATCCGGGACAAATCACACACGGTTATTCGGCTCCAAACTAGGATTACCTGTATTATGGGAACTCGAGACTGATAAACGTACATAAATTCGTTGAAATACATAATTATATAGTTAGGTATAGTATAACCAGAACCAGATCCCGAGGAAACAAATCTGCTCATCTTTTGATAAAGTTTTTCCGCTCTAATTAAAAAAAAAACAAAGTCTTATCCGATGAGCTGCAATAGAGATCCAGACGGCACCCAACTCTTTCTCATTTAAGTAAAGGAATAGTTTGATTGGCTCGTAATTATATGAATATCATCCACACTGCTAAGATATACTTCTCTTTCCTTATCTTGGGAAGGTTACGCCATGCACCATACATGGGGAGGGGACAAGTCGAAGTCCGGATTGGATCATGAAAAAAAACTAAATCTGATTGCTGTTAGGGTTTCCTTTCCTTTTGGGAAATGAACTTGTACCTCGTCAGTAGCATACAGAGTGTAAGAATTTTTTTTTAAGACCGTGCAGAATTCACAAAGCAAAATTTGACTCTCTATACAAAATTAGCCAAACAGCTGATCAAATCGTTCAGTGTAATGAGTAAAATTTAACAGGTCCTACACCTACTTTTTACACCTGTATAAAAGCGAATGCTATTTTGAAAATTGTCAATCGCATTTATTCATGTAATTTAATCACTTGTTCAAAATAAACCATCCCAAATGAAGTAGATAGATAAAGTTACTCGGTATCTAACTCTCACCCCTGAAGTTCTCAAATAAGAGGTTTCATAAAAGATATAATTGATGTTACTAAAATAATACGGTGTTAATGTTCCTTTCATGTATTGTTTCACAAACCAGAGCGCTGTCAGAAAATATATTTGAATAAGTAGGTAGGAGTATTATTCGAGGCACATATTTCGTTTCTATTTCAGTGAGTCTTATATTAGAGTGAAGTTACAATGTTATGTTTACTCCTTATGACAATGACATATCGCCTGACATATCTACTATAATCCTACAATTGTCGTCGGTATGAAAAAATATATGTAAGATTTATCATGCAAAAATACCGCTGTTGCCTAGAAGAAGCAATGAGGACGGAAGGTTGTGTTTAGTCAAATATGATCCTTGATATAAACCCATAAGGTTTACACGTTCATTTCTTTGTTACTAAAGGTTTGTTACGTAAGGTTCAGTTTAGCTCATTTTATGTCAAAATAGTGAAGTGTGAACCCATGATGGCTCATAATCTGAATAGGTTCGACTGTTAATGGCATTTATCTCAACCGTTTCGCTGCTTCACAATGCACGTTAAGCCGTCTGTATAGGCGGTTTGAAAATTTCTGACACTGGTATTTTTCACTAAACTCACTGCTCACAACCAGCAAATCCGACATGGTCTCCATGTGTGTAGGCACTCCACGCTTTACAATATAGTGTTTCTCTCAATATCGATGCCTGTGTCAAAGCTTTGATAGGTCCATTTATCAGAAAAAACGTTACAGTATATCTGTTCTTGAACAAAAGTTCCATAAATTTAGTTTTTCGTTTATTAACACACATTTATATTTGATAAAAATCATCAGTGAAATTTTTTTCGTTAAGATGTTTTGTAAGAAGATCTGTTAATGCCGAGTAAAACCACGCTGAAATATCAAAGGCGATGGTATGCTTACCTCTCTGTGTTTATTGTACCGTAACTTGGGTTAATGAACGTTCCGAGATCCGGCCGACCGAAATAATTACTTAGCACTAATTATGCACAACCATGAAAGCGCGAAGCTCTTTAAATGCAAAGCGTTGAATAATATACATTTTCAATTCTTATTATTGTTTTAATTTCAAACGTTTTTTACGTTTTTCAAGATTGATTATGCGAAAATATTCATTGTATTAGGTGTCCGGAGCAAATCCCGCGCTCTTTAATTACAAGTTTATACGTGTTAGTCAGATTTTGTGCTTGGGTCACTAGTGCATTGTGTAGTATACTTAATTTATTACTAAGTGCCGCACACATCGCCACGTAATGGAGCAATGTGAAGATTCAAAATTTTAAAAATAATAATTTGACCTCTTAACCAACGGCTCGTCATCAAGTTTTTGTTGGCTCTGGGACATTTGCAACTGAAGCCCATCGACCACTACACAAAGTGACAGGAAATAATTCGCTTGATGATTCTACGGTTCGCACGTGATATTGAAAGTTCAATGAAAAAAATAATGACGTTCGAAATCATCTAGGAGGGGCCCATAATAGGCTAGTATCAAGGAGACAAAACGAGATGAAGCAGTGTGGAAAGCATATAACTGAACAAGATATTAGAGCCTGAGGTCTCTGTCTGCCAATTTAGGAATCTCTGAAACCACTTGACACACAAAAAAACTGGAATTGCGAAAAATCATTCCGAAATAGTTTCTTCGTGAACTTAATACAATCCAATCGGAAATGCGTGTAGATTACTCCAGAGTCAATTTGCGTTACTACCAGCAGCAAACAAGCCACCTCTGACATACTGTTGCCGTAGATGAGACATGGGTTTCCGACGTAAAAAGATCAGGCTAAATAACGGGTTTGAAATGAAAGAAGCCAAGTCCAGTATCACAGTCACAAAGTATGGACCTAAATGATGATGATATTAGCAACTGATATCAAAGGGAGTTGTAATTACGAAATTTTGGCTGAATAGAAAACTGTGGAACAAGTAAGATATCTTGGATTCCTCATGAACCACATGAAATATTGGTATGGTAATCGGAAGCACACTGTTTGGCTTCTCGATGACAATGCTCAATACCATCGTAGTGCTTTCATAATAACCTGAAATGAAGAACACCAAATTGAATGTTGGCTTCAACCTGCCTATTCTCCCCGAGAGCCCCAGCGAGAACGGTTGCTTCCACGCGCTGAAGAGAGTTATTGGTAGTGCGTCCTACAAGGATGGGAACACCCTTCGTTATGCCATAGATACTGAGATTCGACAAGAAAAAGAAAGTGAAAAGTATCTTGCTGTTATCAAAGAGCGCTGGCAGCGCGGTATTGATACAGAAGGGCAATAGCGCTTATTAATATCCAACAATCAATTAAGTATCTTAATAACTATTTTTTTTTTTAGGTTAGGGCATTTGCTCCGGACGACCTGTTATTAATAAAACAATAGCAAGATATAATTAGTATTTTTAGATAACGATCAATAATTTTTACCATCGAATTTCTTTAAGTTCGCTTTTTCTCTATGAAAAATAAAATTAACAATTTAGACCTAACCTTTATACATATAACGTGGGGCAAAAAAAAGTTGACAAACCCATTTGTAAATTATTTTTCAGCGAAAAAACTACCACGACTCAGGTTGGTGATGTAATAACTTCTTGAAAAAATACATCCTCTAATTGATTTACAGGTTTTGCTGAAAGGATGAGATCTTTTCAGAACCTTCAAATTTGATCGATTTAAATACTTTGTCGGTGTACAAAGTTCTAAACTTTTTGTCATTATATTATGTGAAATGTTATATTCTCAAGTACTTAAAAGATCGACAACATCAAAGCCTTATAAAAGCTCGTCTTATTTAAGATTTTTTTTCTTTGTGAGCGTTAAACAAAAATTATTGGTAAAAATATTAGGTAGAATTAAAATACTCATGAAAACAGTATGAAACGAAACCTTTTAATTCTCAAGGATTCATTTCAAAGTTCCGATGTCTTTGAAAATTCTTTTGAATGGACAATGTTGGCGAAAACATTACGGAACTCTTTATCACGAACCAAAGAAAACTCTGTTCAAAACTTTGTGAAGCCTGAGGACTTACTTAAGACAAGAATAGCATTTATAGTTCGATAAGATAAAGTTTATAACCGCATTCATGGTCTAGTGGAGAGTCCATTCGCTTTACGTCACGAGGTCGATTCCCGACGGGGTCCAACTTTGAAGGACACGGTTGGTAGTAGGGCCGTTTCGGAGCGTGACTGTTTAGCTACCACCATCTTATCTCGAAGTCTGGCCACCAAACATCAATATTTATTTATTTTTACCTTGTGTAATAACATCTGTTCTGACTATCTAATACTTATAATGGTTCCAAGATACAACACATTTTAAAGGTAAGACAGATAAACGGTTTTAACACGGTGACGGTGTGACAATAACATCCCGTTGGCTCACTTGGGGTGCACATTCTTAAAAAATGTAAAAAATTGCCGTATATTGACAGTACATATTGCGAATATTTTCTCGCTACAAATGGGCCATGTAATAATGATAAATGACGGCCAGCCCTTGATTCATCCATCTTTGCGACTAACACGAGCGAATATTTGATCTAGGTATTGACGTTACAAAAACATGTTATTTTAGATACTTCAAAAGGGCATTTTCTTTAGAAACTGATCAGCTTGCGCACAAAAACTAATAACTAGTCAGTTCAATTCTTAATATTATTAATATTACAGATTAGTCAGACTTGTTTATAGAACTTAATTTTTTAAGTTTTTAGAGAATTCATTCTAAGATCCATGATGTTCGTCCCCATTTCTGGGACACGGATCTCTTCACATAACTCGGCAGTCACCCTGGGGGTAAGATACGGTGCCAGTTGCTTAGCATAAATTACGCAACACACTGCGTGTAAAACGTTATTAGTTTATGTAGCACTAATAGGCAATTATACATATAATGCGACAGCTTGTTCGATTATCCGGGGAGTGGTGGTGGTGAAGAGTGCACTTTCTCGTTAAAATAGGTACCTGAATCTTAGCTCTGAAGATTCCTATCAATATTTTATCCAACCGAAGCAGGTAACATTGCACTGAACCAATTATAAAGTCTTGTCTTCTTAATACGCAGTCCTAATACACTTAGACCGTTTATATTAAGTGGTTGATATTTACTTCTAACCACTATACTTGATCGATCGTTAGGCTGGGAACGTGGACTGAAATAATTTGTCACAAAGTCACCCCTAAAAAATAATTACGTCGTCTGTCCCAAATCAAACCCTCGTCGACTGACCAAAACTACGTTTCGCCACCTAAGCCCCTCGGTAAGTCTCCCTTTATGTATACATAGATGTGGAAGCTTATAAAACTATTGTAATAAAAAAAAGGAAAAAAAATGTATAATAAAATAAATATATATTGTATAGTAAAATTTAGGTACCTATTACTACTGTGGAGTCCGAGGGTCGCCTGCCTACCGGGGGCTGGGTGGAACACCAGGAAACAGAGAAACCCAAAATTGCCTTTAATAGGCCCTAATAAAAGAAAGGCTGTCAAAAATATAAAAACTTTAATGAAGATGCAGCAATAACTATTTGGAAAAATTATATACCTATTTAATTACTACATTATCAATTGCAACTATACGAAATTTGTATATGACTATCTGTGATAGTTGATGGGGTGGAAGGGAATCTGGAATACGACGAGTTCGAAATACGACCAGTCGAGTTCCCTCGGGAATTCCACCGGGAACCCAAAAATATGTATTTACGCCACTTTCATTAAATTTAGAGAGCGGGGAATAACATAAGATAGTTTTTTTCAAAAACTCATTTCCGGTCTCGCGAGTGACAGTTATAAAACCAATATCCTCTCGGGTAGAGCCGTGGGCAAAAACTAGTATATTATACAAAAGATCTTAATAAAAGATACAGAGCTAGTTACTAGTTACTAGTGCTAGTTACTAGGTTTCACCTTCCAAAATTTAGTGTAGGTATTTCAAGAATTCAAACAAATATCTTGGACAATTTTCGTGACCATTTCATTACGCGACAACTACAACCCGCAGTGATAAGCTTAAGCCGGCAAATTTGAGCGCCGGCACGTCTTCGTGGTTTGCATACAAACCAAATTCCCAGTTGAATGTATGATTCTGAGCGATTCTCTTTAGCGTCTCAAATAGTATCTCTAGCATGCTTCAACATTTCGCAAATTCACTATGGGATTTCTCGAGAAAGTATTTCAGTTTTATGAATAGAAGCCTCAGATTAAATTGTTTCAACCATACAAATCTTTTTGTGGTTTAACTGATGTTGTTAGATCTTGGATAAATAAATTCCGTATGGTACCATATAAGACTTCAATATGTTTTAACCACCTTTTCAGACCCCTATTTTCTATACAATAAAAAAAAAACTCACTGTGCATACTTTCTCGCGAATTCGTTTACCGTCTAGCGTACACAAAATTGTCATTCACTCAATACAAATCAGCAATAAACATTTATAACCATAGCAAAAATCTTAAGAAATAAATACAAATAGTCTAGATTACCAGTAGTAGCTTATTTCGATATTTTGAACTACTTAGTATAGAAGGCCATATAAAGTTGCAGTAACGTACAAAGTTTCATTAAAATCCAATAAATTCGAGAACTTTAAACTTATTAGTTATTAATAATAATTTTAAACTCTGTTACAGTGCGCTACAACTTATAAGCGCTAGGAAACTTTATGGAATCCATATTCGTAGAACTTTGTTAATTTGTTAGTTGCGTCGCATGTCGCATCAGAAGTCGCGCTTAAATGCACTCGTGTGCATCTCCTCTGAGAGTTCAGAAAGTGTTCCAACTAAGACTGTAATGTGTACATTTGGGACGAAGGTGGAGAAATTTTAGCTATTTCTTTGTTTGAAGGTAAAAAGCTTTGTCTGTAGCTGGAAAAATTAGAGTGATGTATTGCATTTTATTGTATTCGCGCCACCGCTCCGGTACCGTCGCTTATTTTTTGCTATGAGAAAAGAACAAACGCCTACTTCTCTTAAAGAAAGATAACAGTTTTCATGATTTTTCCAGTAGTAAAGATGATCTGAGAAATCAAGTTAATAAATTATATTAATAATATGAAAAAAATCGACCAAGTGCGAGTCGAACTCGCGCACCGAGGGATCCGTATAAATGTCTTGAACTCTATATCAAATTCTCAGGCCTGCAATCCCATACGTCTACACGTTCCTGTTAAAAAGGGTTTGACAGATAGACGAACAGACAGACGGACGGACAACGAAGTGATCCTATAAAGGTTTCTTTTTTCCTTTTGAGGTACGGAACCCTAAAAAGTATGAAATGGGAGAAAGCTAAAATAAACTTTTAAAAACTTTATAAAACGCTTGAACTTCTGGACCAAACTATGAGCTTATATACTGCTCAAAAGAAAATAAATCTTAAGTTTTTTTGTTATATCATTAAAATAATAAAAGTAAGTAAGTAAGTAATTCTACATTATAATAAAATATCAATTGTTTACAATTTTAGCTAATAAATGTTTTAAATAATGCTCAGTAGGACTCTAACGGCACGTGTGCACTGGCCAATAAAATAAGAGCCGACAGCCAAGCCAAGCCACGCCCACCTGTCGGTCCTCTTAAAAACTCTAGAATGTACGCGAGTGCACTGGTCCGATAAAATAAGAGCCGAAGTAATCATTCCACAGTCGAGCCATATAGTAAGCGTCGTCTTCGCGTCATTGTTTCTGAATAGCGTTTTGCGCAGTACCATAGAAAATGTGCCCGGCTTTTAGCCAACGCCAATTATTGGCGTTATTTTTATAAATACAGCGTAAAGTAAAAGCATAGGTAGGTAACCAAGAGTTTTAATACATCTAAAATGGCGGTTATATCATAAAACCTACCATATTAAAAATACCATATCATGTTATGAAGTTGCATATTCTAAAAGTGTATGTAAATATCTGTAGGTACAACAAATAAAAACGAACGTTGTATTTTTATTAAAAACGCATTAAATTAATTAAAGTACTTGGGTGGTTACAGTACACAACCTAAATATGGAAATATTATTGAAAATCAAAGTATTTTTTATCAATGTAGATGCTTTACTCACACATTTTCTTAAATCATGTTTTTTTACAATTAATACAAAATGTCATAATATATCTACACATATACCTATGCATTTCAATATTCTATAAATGTTTGCTGATTTGTGTAGGTACCTAAAACATTATCATATTAATATACCATGTAAATCGATAACTAAACTATACAAATGTCGATAAATGATGCACAACACTTCGTTTCGTCCGGTAAGAATGTTAGTGTCGGATGAGTGCAGCAGCGTTCAAAGAAAATGTACAGCGACTAGTAAGAGCCGATAAAATAAGATCCGTTCTATAAATCCAGTAAGAATGTTAGTGTCGGATGAGTGCACTCGCGCTCATACAAAATGTACGAAGCGACTGGATCGGACTGTGACGTCATCATCTGTCGGTTCTTATTTTATCGGCCAGTGCACACGCGCTGTAACAATGATGGTCTAATGATATAACGAAACACCTGCTGGCCCTTATTTTCTTTTGAGCAATATACTTCAAAATTGGAACCTGTTATAAAAAAGTTTTCTGGACCGAACAAATCTTGAATGAACGTTAAAATCTCAGATGAAATATTATAATTACCTAAACAAAGAGATGTGCCTGCCTTCACTGTTCAAATAAAAATATTTCATAAGTTATCGCATGTCTTACTACTAATTCATTGTATATAGGGTCCGGAAAAAAGAAAGTACCTAAAAAAAATGCTGCAATTTTTACTCAACTCAACTTTTAAAAAAAATGTCAGTTGGTTCGCTGACTTTGTATGGGAAGTCCAAATACTTATGTTTTATGTTCCATAAGGAAAGTTGCTCATTTTCACGAGTAGAAGTTTATTTTATCAGGTATTTCAGAAATACCCTATCTAAGTAGGTATTACGTATTATGTGGTAATAGGTATTTATTTTCTTCTTCTTCTTCCGTCTAGCACAATCCCGGCTTGAGCCAGGGTCCCTTTTCCGAAATAATAATCTTCTCTACTTAGCCTGGATCTAAGGCCTAGACGCTAAATGAAAGCTCTTTCAAACTACCTGAAGTTGCTAAGTTATAAAAAATGTACTAGGTTCAGATTTTTTAATTCATTACCATTATAATCTGTTTTCCGGTTCAAAATTCGCATCAACAGTACTATAGTGAAATGGCATAAATGTTTTAATTTATTAAAAACTTCGTAAAACCACTTAGCTTGGGTCCCATTTCATTTATACAATACTTTTCGAGGAATATTTTACTACCTAACTAAATCCGTATAAATAACCGCTGCCCGGCTGTCGTTCATTAGAATCGTCATTCAGTAATGAACCTTATTCAGTGTCGGCCATATTGCTTTAATTAAGTGACTTAGTTACTTACTAATGAGGACATAACCTAATGTTCTAAATCGTATAATAAAAATCATAATAAATCGTGAAGACGGACCGAAAGTCTTCCAAACTAACAAATTATATAAATTTGTTAGTTGTAAGACTTTCGGTCCGACTATTAATATAGAAGACCTTATCAAGGAGAGTTATTTCAAGAATCACCAAAAAGATCTCAATACCCACTCACGTCAAGTTGTGACTCCATGGTACAAATATGGCGTCCGGGTTGACGTCATAGCACATGTTTACAAAAACACCTGAAAGGCGTTAAGCATCTCATCTATTTGCATTAACATACATGAATCTTTCATAGTGATGCGTGGGTGCGGAAGATATGACCCTGTATGTGCCTACCCATTTTGATATGGTGTACCAAAATAACTTAGCCAACATACTCGTACTTGGGTAATCGCTATTAGGTTTGGGAAGAGACCGTGCACCAGCAGAGGAGACAAAAGGGGACGTGTATTAAATTCTGTAATAAAATTCCTGAAAATGTTACTAGCTTCTCCGAAAATAAGTTTAAAATAGACTATGCCAAGGACATGTACAGATTCTCCAGCTCATAGTTTTAGTAACAACATCAATTGTAATAGAGATTAAGTTTTGATTTGAAAAAATGTATTAAGGCGAATTTCTTTTGGACTTGACGTTTTTTCTCTAAGGCACTTTCCGAAACGTTGAGTGTACAAGTTCCAAGTGGTAGGAACTTTGCACTAGCTAGGTAGAAATAAAAACAATTTAAAAGAATCTGTACAACATTCTATTTAATTAAATAAAATAAAAATACAATGAATTAGTTAAACCAACTGTAAAGGACATTTGTATTTTTTTAAATCGTTGTGTATTTTTACAACTTTTCATTCAACGATTAGCTTTGTCGTTCGTTTTATACCACATCAGACTAAAAAAAACCTTGAATACCACAATCCCTTGTTAGTAGGTACATAGCAAAAGTGCAATCCAAAAGTTTTTTTTGGTTAAAATACAAAACGAGTGGGTACAAAAGATATATAAAGACTTTTCTTCTGAGAGTGGTACGTAGAAATAATGCATACACACAAATAACATACAGCCTCGTTCACACACAAAAAAATACAACTTTATTTTGGCCTCGTTATATACAGATTTAATAGAAACCGCTAAACAGTATTAAACAGTGGCGGTACGCCGCTCGTTATCTCTCCGGAAAAGCCTCTTTCGTCACGTGACCGGGAGCGGATCCCTTGGGCGGACAATTAATTATCGCATACTGTGTACCATTGTCAGCCTCCTCCTTTGTAAACGGAATAAAATAAGAAAGAAAACCTCACGATGGTCTTTTGGACAAAAGATTAAGTACTTCATATAGGTAAGCAACAAAAGAGAGTAAATGTTTGAGAATATCGAAATATACACGGAGAGTTATTTTTATTCGCTGACAAATGACGCTACTATAAAGTTTTCCCAAGGATACTATACTCAGACAAGAAAATTTGCTTATCGACTAATCAAAGTGATAATTAGTATAGGTAGTCGGATTTTTCTTTTGCTCAAATTATATATTTTTGTTGGGAAATTTGTTTAGTTTTATGAGTAGCTTTTGCAGTTGTTGTAAACAATATTACAGTTTTAATTTAATTCATTACAAAATTCGTTACGTGGGAGTAGGTACGTAACGAATTGTAGAGAGGAGGCGGGTAGCCGTTAGTATCTACTGGGCTCCATAACTTCAGGACTAAATTCATTTATCATTTTAAACGAGTCTTAAAAAGATTCAAGGACAGACTGCTGGTGTTTAATTTAACAAGATTATTAAGAAGTCTTGTCGTGAATATTAAACGAGGAGGTAAATCCCTTCTTCTTGGATTTTACATCGCCTAATTTCCAACTAAATCAGCTTTAAGCAAATAAATCTTCTTTATTTCTATAAAATCTGCTTTTGTTGTCAATACATCAGGACCGCCAAACCTATGGGCAACGCCTTAGCCGCTAAGCTAACAAAAGACGATTAGCTGATCGGTCAACTTAGTATGGGATTCAATATTGTATTTTCGTGAATTGACTATGTATTCCTTTGGGGAAAGCTGATCAATTTTAAGAGTACAACATTGAACATACTTTTTACCCTAAATCACATTTATGTAAGATACCTAAGACATACGCCATGGCAACCAAAACTGCAATCTATTGCTAATATCGGATCTCAGTTTTTTACTCAATTAAATTCCATTTTATTTAGGATTCCGACACCTATTTAATTTTCTGAGCTCATTAAGAGAACAATGAACCTACCCGCATTTTGACAAAGATCCTATCAGTTGGTACCGTACATTTTGATCTTTGACCGACAAAGTGAACGTTACTATACACTATATCGTGCACAAAAGCCCAAAAGAAATACGCTTCATTTGAGGCAGAAACCATTCATTTATCAGTATTTCCATATTAGAAGGTATGATTTATAAGTGAGTATATAACGTGGGTACTGAGTACATCTATTTTGTTACACTTGTATCTTGTATATTATGACGCAAAGAAGAAGAAGTAATCTCCACCTAAAATATATTGTAAAGCACCGCACAAAATATAAGGAGGTCCTTAGGAGCTTTGGAAACCTAGTATTTGTTTCTTTTTTGGAAACTAACCGATTGATTTAAATGTAATTTTATACCTGTAATCTGAACGTAATCTGAAAAAGCTGAACTGAAATCAATAATTAGCTAGCAGTACTCGTATTTACCGCTAAAACGACCCCGACAAACGAATCATGTTCACCCTATTTCTTCCGTATGATGAAAATAAAATCATTGCGGTACTAATAACGTCTGTAGGTAGGTATAGTTTATTTTAATTAAAACAAAGAAAATTTAAAATTGCTTATATTATTTTTAAAAACTCGCAAATCTACAAATTGTGTTGTTCAGCGCACCCTTGACGTATACTTCTTCTTACTGTATACATTAAGAATACTTGTAAACAAAGGCATAATTTCCAAATCGTTACAGTTAATCCTACAATACCTACCAGTAAACGTAAGTATAAATTGTGTTTCAACAAGCCGGACTACGTGCTGTACGTGACCAGTTTATCTGGACCCGAACACTACGCAGCTTACACAAGTAATGAGATTCGGCGAGGGGTACATATTATAATAGTATAGTTTTTACCCGTTTTAGTTTTTGGCCACCCGTATGAAGTGTGGTCTCACCTCTCTGCCTCTAATGCGATATATATATTTTTAATTTTCAAAACTTTAGTATGGAAAGTCATATATTTGTTCGTGAATTAAGGGAAAAGTTAATTAGTTTCATGATTTTAAGACCCACTTTAAATATCTAGTTTCAATTCGTTTTGCGATATTTTGTTAATAATAATCGAATGATTATGAAAGAAGAAATTTACTTGAAATTTGGTTGGTTAGGAACACACCACATACAGTGGTCACGTCGAATGAACTCGATTGATTGATGAATTGCTTACGTCACGTCATAATGAATGATGTATTCCTATCCGACCTCTTTTTAAATTAATTTAAATTATTATTTTTAATGTTCAAATTAATGCCGAAATTTAATGAAATATCAATGCGATTGCATTCCATTTAAGCAGTGGAGCTGGGGTTTTATTAGTGTGCGTACCTTTAACCCGGCATCACCTTGGTTGGGTCAATATGACCTGGCAAGTTTTGAATTGGTTACAAAATGTGTACTATATATGCGATGCTGCCTGTCTTCTCAGTAGCTGGAGGTTTTGAAGTGCTCTACCTGCTGTTGACAAGCAGGCAGCCGGGCAGCGACCACAACAGCGACAGCGACTATGGGTGTACAAAGTTGATAAAGGGTAAATATGACCCATTCCTGTAGTCAATGCAACAACTTTACGCCCTATTCTCGATGATGAATGCATAATTATTGTATTGTGTTTTCACTTATATGATGAATTAAAATTTGTTTTTGTAATAACTACTTGGTATTTTTCACTTTTATAACGAATTTTATTTTTATTTGTAGGTAAATAGAAAAAAACATATTCCAAAGAAAGCGCTAAATTATTTGGGTTCTTGAAGAATTATTTTTTGATGTAGTATTGTCTGACCAAGAGTAAAAAAAAGTTGTTTTACTTATATCAAGCGTGTATCATGACAATTTCAACTAGGGAAAAGAATAATTTTGGAATTAACAGCTATTATAACAACACAAAGTATGTGGTATCTATGTAATTTATTTGCCGTGAATATACCGTAACTTTTTGCCCTGACTGCATTTATAAACAAGAGTCTGACTGGTTTATTTCATTATTTTTCCAAAAATATATTAGTAAAGTTTATAAAAACGCCATTAAATACTAAAGACATTCATAATTAAAGAAATACAATAAGTATTAGCGAAGAGAGTATTTTTTAAAAGATTTTTGAGTGATATATTTTCTAGTTGTTTTTAATAAACACAATTAAATTTTATGCTAATCCCTTATTTGATGTACTAAATCTACATATAAAAAAGGTATATTACGGGAAATATTACATTATTACCTAACAACATTTTTGAAATATAACAAAATACCGGGTCAGAATGACGCACCCCAACGTCCGTGTTACAGTTTTTCACCCCAGTGTCGCCGGGTTAATTACACCCTGTATATTCAATTCTCAAAAAAAATTTTACTCTTCATACGAAATTGGCAAATTGGCCGATCAATTTGTATTATGTATAGAAGTCTATTTTTTTTCAAATTCAGTATAGTTTCGCTAGGGAAAGTTGTTCAGTTTCGTGAGTAGAAGTTTCGTGAGTAAAATTTATAGAAGTTAAAGTTTTTACTCTCTTTATAATACCAAGCCATGGTTTAATACTGAACATAATAACGGTATACATTTGTAATGAAAATTGAAATAGAGTAAAATCTTTACAGATTCGTCGCCAAGTCGAAATCGCGACTTTAAAATTGGAAAATAACCCAACCGACCTGAATATGACATGAATACAAGCATTCTCATTCAAATTATTACATTAGCAACGGCGGCGGGAAAATAACCTCATTCATCTTCTTTTACGACCAACAGTCAATTATAAAAAATAAAACATCGAATGAACGATTTTTATTTATTTTATATTCCTATTATTATTCCTATTTGCGAGAATCGTTTTTTTTTTGTTTTTTATGTAATAAATTGTTATAAGTATTTAATTAGATTTTTAAGATTTTCAAATTGTAGACGGTATTAAATATGTGAAAAGTTTATTTTTCATTCCTGAAAGACTTATTTTATTCCTGTATTCGTTAGCTTAAATATATGGGAACGGTGTGTTCCCATTCTTCGGAGGAAAAGGGAGATACCTCCACCAGGCGAGGTGGGGTGGTATGCCTGGGGACCGGCCGCGGTCCAACGGTTGATGGTTGGAAGTCGTATATATGTGTAGTGCGAAGATATTTTCGATATCGCGTTCTAGGATTAGTTTGTAGCAGTGCGATAGATGTCGCCACAAATAATTTAGTAATCAAAAGTGAAACACGCGTTGTACCTGATAAAAAATTAAATATTGATGTAAGTCCCTTCCAGTTTTCAGTGACTTATTAATTTACCTAAATACTTCTATTAAGTACTAAAGTTTTAGCGATTTTATTTTTAAATAATAGAAAAATATTTAATTAAATATCCCATAGTTTCTAAGCAAAATTTACTAACGAGAGTCTCATTCTTCCTTTATTTTCCGTAGTTCCATTGGACGTCCCATTGATGGGACGACGGAAAAAAACATTTAAACCGTAGACCCCTTTGCTTATGGAACCACCGAAAATATTTTTACTCCACTCAACTTGATTTTTACTAACGAATATGCAAATAAAACGATAGTGATACAGTTTTTAGAGTCAAAACTCATACTGTACCACAGAATACCCAATAGACTATGCTACGCGGGCGGAGCGTAACGTAGTTCTACCGAAAGCGGTTCCACAAGCAAAAGCACTAATTGTATATCTTAGGTACTGCATAGGGGCCGTCCATTAATGACGTGATGTTTTTAGCAACTTTTTAGACCCCCCTCCCCCCTGGTGATACGTGGTGAGGTTTTAGACTACCCCCTATAATGTAATTTAATTCTGAAAAATTAAGCACCGTGATTTATTTTTGAGCCTCACATGATCTATATAGTTCCGCGTTTTTATTATCGAGGTGTTAATTTTTTTTTTTTTTCTGTAAAATTGTTAAATGGAAAATGTATGCGACTTGGATTGTTCCTCAATTAAAGGCGAAGTTGAAAAGTACATAATTGAAAACCTAACTTTTCCCACGTCTTCTTCATCCGAGAATATTTAGGAAATTAATGATTTCCATTGTTATTGCAACCAATCGGCACACAACGCGGCATTTTTTTAATAATCTTATGTTTAGTTCACGTAAACAATTTTTTCTATACGTTTTGACAGTTAGTATGAGTCAAACGATATCAGCGCCTCTATCGGCGAGCTTTGTCAGTTTTCTTCCCCTTAACTCATTGTCATTAAACTGGTGTTTCTGCAAATGAATATAAACAGCTTTCCCTGATTATTTCGTAAACTTAACATACAGAAGTTATATATCTTCTGACTGATAATGATTATATTGCGAATTTTTGATGTGGTAACGAATTAATGTGTTCATGTTAAATTGTCAATACAATCGTCGGTAAAAATAATTGGTGTTTTTGTTCTTTTTTCTTGGCGTACAGTTTGAAGACCTAGCTCCAATTTACTGTACTCTAAATACGATACTAAGTCACAAACCGGGTTCCTTGTTGTAATAGTAATTATTTTAATAGATACCTATAGTTCATCGCTTAATTATTAATTAATAAGACAATCATATTTTACAATAGACAAAAATTGCTATTTATTAAAATAGATATCGTTTAATTAACACTAACAATTTTAGAACTTTAGTGATAAAACGGACTACCTTTATAACTTTTTTATTTACGTATATACATAAAATAAATAAATAGATCGCTTCGGAAAAATGGATTCCTTGTTAGAATAAACCATACAACATTTTTAAATAAACCTAAATGTTTAAAACCAAGTAGTGGTTGACAACGTTTGGTTTTAGATTAAGAAAATCTAACTTCTTAGCTAGGTTTGAGTAAAGGTTCTCAATTATTAAATAATAGTGTTAACAATAATATTTTTCGATATCACTTGTAAAATACCAAGTACTGCATCGCTCGTTGATGTTTTTTTTATATGACCGAGTGATTTCACTTAATCTATTCTACAATAAATCCGACAACCATAACTCTATCCAACGTAGGGCTGGACTGCGACTGGATTTTCTGGCTTCAGGTTACGTTATCGTTAACAACCTACAGCGTCCCCACTGCTGGGGCACGGGTCTCCTTTAATACCTCGGGAAGGTTAGGCCATACTCCACACACGGGAGCCTACTAAGATTGCGTACCTAACAACATATAAAATCCATTATAAGTACGTACAATTATTTCCAAAAAACATGTTAGCCAAACATACAATTAGACCAAATAAGCTATCATCAAACTCCTTATTGATAATATTATCTAATATTATCGTTTCGTTTACAACCTATATCGTCCCCGCTGTTCAGGCACCGAAATATTATAAAGAGAGATGTTTCCTTAAAGCCAAAAATATCCTTGCTTGATGCTTGAGTTGCGCTAAGTACGTGTCGGATGGTCCCTCACTCGGTTGATTGGGTTAGCGGTAACTGATGTTTACACGCGCTCACGTGGCGACTTACCGGGCCGAGACTGTCGAAGCCGTGCCGCGCCGCAACCTGCATTGCCTCATCATGGTGGATGGACCTCTTGAACCTAACCAGAAAGGAGTTGGTGAAGACTTCCTTGGACGCGGCGGCAGTTACCAGCACCGTCGCAGCCAGGCATTGCAGCCACATGATCGCGCGAAGGCCGGCGGCGGCTGACTGAGGATCCTCGGTGCTGACGTCAGAGAGTATCGACCGGGAAGCCGCGCGTGCGCGACACCATTCATAACTCACTGCTGAGGGTATGTTCTTCAACGGATGACTTTTCTAAAGAGACACAATACAGTACAAAAAGGGGAAAGTACTTTCATTTCTTGAAAACTGAAATGTTACGATTCTGAAATGACATATCATAGAAAATATGTAGTCACTTTGTCATAATTTTTCAGATAGGTACATAAACGTTACATTGCTTAGATCTGTCAAGCGAACTGTCGAGTAAATTCTCTCGGTTAAAATTCAGGATTTGTTATCAGTATCACTCCATGTTAGAGCGAATCTGACCTTTACGAACGAACGCCTCGGTTTCACTTGAGTGGTTTTCAGAGCGGCCGGCCGAGGGTGATTTTTACTTGATATCGAGTGATTTTTATCTGATTCTGAACATACTCGTATTCCGTCACAGATTGTGATGTGAGGTTGGATCGTGATTGTTTTGATTCACCATGGAGTTGACCTTGGTCGTAACGCTGGCTGGTCCACGGATTATCATTATACCTCACAGAAATCTACTTAGTGGGTATCCAATCCACATTGATCTGAGTGGTTCTACATATTAGTCTTGCGGAATGGTCTTATAAAGAAATCATTTAGATCGTAGATGCAGCATGATGTAGCTTAACGGCGAAAAGCTTTTAACCAATCATAGGAGCTGTGCTCAGTAATAGTAAAATGAAATTTAATGCTAAATTCATTTAATTTCATTTTATTTAAAGGATTTCATATTTAAATTTAACATTTATTAAATATTACATAGGGATTTTTAATATGGCAGATCCATATTAAAAATCCCTAACTACAATTTTTTTTATTTGTTTTTACATAACAATTTTTTTTTTCAGTATCTGTCTATTTGAAAAATGGCGGTTATCTAAAACATGAAAGTAGATAGTTAATCTTGTAAACGGTAAGCAATTTTCTGCATAATGAACACGGCGTATCGTCTACAAAATACATCATCTGCAGCTAGAACACTAATAACAATTTTAAGAACTTCAGCAAATACGAAAAAAATACATGATCTTAAATCCTAAGTAGGATCCTTCTCGCTTAGGGCTGGCAGTAATTAACTTCTGTTAACGAAAATCACGTGCCCTCTACAAAATTTAAATTCAATTTCAAAATTTCTAATTCTGATGCCGGAACATCCGTGTGAGGTAAGAACGAAGATGCATCCTACTTCAAAACTGCTGCTTACTATTAATCCAGCAAACCGATAAGGCACCTACTGAAGCCATAAAACACTTTACAGTCAAACGGCAATAAATAAATGGCACGCTAATTTCATTTCGGGCCGTATCGCGTCGAAAATATGAGCCACTGTACTAACAATGATCGGGGTCGCGCCGAAATATTTCCTACTTCTTGTTCTGGTGGTGAACATTGGCCTGTGTGAGGCAGAGAGGCGCAACTCAATGGAGGAGTTCATTGTTGGGGGCGAATTCGCGAAAAAAAACCAGTTCCCTCATGCCGCTTTCCTGATGGTCAACTGTGACGAACCGTGGATTTGTGGATCCTCCGTGCTCAACCAGAAGATTCTTCTAACGGCGGCACATTGCGTCGATGAGATCGGAGACGATTGCGTGTTTGTTGCTAAAGCTGGCAATCGAAATCTAAATAAGGTAGGCAGGTATTTAGGCATTTCTTTCGAATATTTTATGAATGAAATGGAATGATGGATTTAACGCGGAACGTTTTGATTTTGTCGTGAATTTGAATTTTTCCGAGAATTTTCTAAAACAGTTCTACGTGTTAATATATTTTTTATTGCGATGGACCTATGAATATCGCGAAAATCTTACATAATGTTCTTCCTATTACAATTTTATCCAGAAAGAGTTGACAGTTGAAGATATAATGAATGGTGAATATTTAAAATGTGTGTCTTCAAAATGTCCTTTTGAAACTAATCTCAGCTCACTCTCAAAAATGTTTGTTTGTTTGTTCTACTTTCACGCTGAAACTACTAAATGGATTTGCATCAAATTTGGCAGGTAGATATATTAAGCGTTGGGTTAACATATAATCATTTTTGTATCAGAAAGTGCATAGTTTCTCTAGGATAACTAATTACTATTACTGCATATAAACATTTATGGGCGAGCCAAGAGAAAAACTTACTTTCACGTCGCAACGGAGCCACGGATTGACCTGCTTTTTTGCCCATAGATAGTGCACAGGGAATTTTTTATCCCGGAAAAATTTTAGTACCCGAAGGAGCTGTAAAATGTTTTGCTAAAACTTTAATTCGGCATATAACCAATAAAGCCTATGGAACAACACGCTTGTACGGAATCTGACGTATAAAAAAACATTGCTCACTCAAGGACAGTAAACACGATATCCATGCGGACGGAGCCGCGGGCAGAAACTTTTATTTAATAAGATACAATTAATTATGATGTACGTAAATAATGTAAGATTTTACGTAACAAATAAATATGTACATAATGACACATGGTGATTTACACGAAATCTCTGGAAATATGTATTTAAATTCGTAACACTATCAAAACGTTCCACAAGTTGTTTTATTGATAACAGTTACGAGGCTTCTTCTTCCAGGCTACAGAAAGAGACGTGAAAAAACTTATTATGCACAAAAACTATGACCCTAAAACTGTTACTAATGACATTGCCCTAGTGCTCTTGAACCGTCCTTTTGATCTAGGAAAGAATATCAAACGAGTCTTCTTGAAAAAATTCGAAGTGAAGTCTATTACAGAAGCGATGGTGGCGGGATGGGGAGTTATTGACGTAAATATATATTTTGTTACAATTAATATGTACCTAGACATTAAGTTGTAAGACAGACAGGCAGACAGACAGACGTACAAATCGTGTAAGGTAGCGCTCCAGGTCCTACTGATACGAGGGTCGTAGGCCCTACTGCTTGGCCAAGGATCTCTTCCAATGCCTATAGAAAGTTAGGCCTTACTCCAAACAAGAGGGCCAAGTCCGGATTGGTGGAGGTTGTCCGGCTAGTGGCCAACAACAGTGTAAGAAGTTTTAAGCCACCTAATAGGCCTCTGACATGGCTTAACGACAATCTAGTGATAGCAACCGGCACGTGACTTGCGAAGCACGAAACTGGTTCAGATAAATGTCATTAACAGTTAAACCCATCCAGATTATGACCATGTATACTTTGTATAGTTTGTTCTACGACTATGCTGAAATCACAAAAAAAAATATTTTGACATTTCATACAAATTGATCATTGTTTTGCCATTTTTGTATGGAGAGTCCAAATTTTTTTTTGCGATTTGACCATAGTCGTAGAACAAAAGTTGTTCAGTACGATGAGTAAGAATCCCCAGTTAACGGGTCCTACACCAATTTTATTTACACCCTGTATAGTTACTCAACCTGACTACCAGGATATAGTCGGGTCAAATGTAACAATGTTTGTTCTACCACTTTTTAATAAGACAAAAATATTTGGACTTTCCATGCAAAATTGGTAAATCGAGCGATTTGTACGGAGAATTATTATTTTTTAAACACTCCACACCACATACTTAGAATAAATGTTGTATTTTCATTTTCAATTTGATGTGGATCTTAATTTTCTCATATTGTTTACAGGATGTTTTTAGAAAAACATCACCGAAGTTAAAATACACGATACAGCTTATAAAAGATAATCATGAATGCAGGAAAGTCGCTCGTATGCAAAAGGGGATGCTATGTGCTAAGAGTGCAAATAATGATAACAGACCGTCGCTGTAAGTAGCTGACCGTGACAGTCAGATCGATGACACCTAAGTAATGCAGGTTGTGTAGAATAAAAACATTTATAAGACTATTTTGTAAAAATGTGTTGGAGGGAGTTTCTTTTTCACTTCGCAAACCCTTCCCGAAACGATGGATATACGATTTCAGAGTGGTAGGAACCTCGTATTAGGTAGTTCGAAAAGTGTCTATCTACTGCTACATAATTCGAATAAAATATTTTTCATTTCATTCCATTATATAATATGTATAATTGTGTACCAAGTTTCAACTTAATCGGTCCAGTAGATTTGGAGCTAATTTGCTGTGAGACACGCATAGACGAACATACGAGTGATCCTGTAAGTGTTCCTTTTTAACTGACTGTATCAGAAGGAGGTTTATGTTTTTGGAGTGTATGTATTATATTTCTTTGGTACGCTCTGTAGCATAAACGGCTTGATGGATTTTAGCTTGAGGGTGTCGGTAGATTCATCTTGATCCCGAGAGTGACATAGGATACATTTTAATGCAGTCTAGTTAGGTTATTTCCTATTTGAGGTACGGAATCCTAAAATTTGAACTTAAACGAACAACATTTCTTATTTGACCCCTCGTAATATCTTATAATTAAAACGCCTCGTTAACACGGAATGAGTTAACGCAACGACTAAATTCACAAGAGTCATCTGAGCATTTTTTTTAACAAATGCCATAAATGATTTTTTTTTTCTAAAAATGTTTAAAATTGTAAAAGATGACGTCATTATACAATATACATAGTAGTTTGCATACTAATACCAAATTTAAATTAAATATTGTGTACATGTCATGAAAATGCAACCGCATCAGTTTGTTCTGCTGTTTCAGTTTAGTGAACAAATATTTCATCATTCTGACCGCGACTTCGTCTACATGGACTTCCGATTGTCATTCAATAAATAAAAAGTATTCTATTTGTAAACCAGGTTATAAACCATCCGTGTACCTTTCATCCACATCCGTTGTGCCGTTTTTCAGTGATTGACTAACAAAAACATCCAAACTTTAAGATTTATAACATTAGTAGGATACAGTGAACTCCCTGGGTAGCCTGTCACAGACTCTGTTTACTGTTTCCAGAGGCGACTCCGGCAGTGCGCTCATCACAGCGAAGGGCCAACAAATCGGGCTGGTGTCCTTCCGGAAGGCTAACTTACCGAACCTGGTCGTGTACACGCACGTGTCTTACTACCTACCCTGGATCAGGAAATCAGCTGCGCAACTTTATTGTGGATACGATAAATGAATATTTTAACGTACAGTCAGTTTGTTATAAATTTCGTTTTATTTGAGGTTTTTCATTATTTATATACCCGATGGTGCTTCGACGGATTGAGGTTGGAGTTTCCAATGCATTATTTCTCTCATCTTTATAATAATTTTAAAATAAAAAACTGATGAATAATAAAAAAAATACAAGAACAACACAATTTAAAAAATACTACAGTAAAATTAGCATTACTTAAAAATCACTCAACAGATTTTCACCAAAATAGCTTAAAAATACCGCAGCGACTCCTGTATCACATAAAAATAGATCACCCTTGGCCACATTGCAATCGTCGCGTCGGCACGTGTGTATTAATATTTTTCATAAATAATAAATTATTATTCATTGGATAATTAACATCATAGAGGGAAAGATAAAAGGAAAGAGAGATAGAGATAGGCCATTAATTAGTTACATCGAACAAGTGAAGGCCAAAGTCAATGTCGTGTCGTACCAGCAAGTCATGGAGTTAGCGAGTAGGAGAGAATGGCGGTTGCTCTACCTACAAGATCCTATCTCTAAGATAAAGAAAAATAAGAAGAGAATAAATTATAAATGTAATTCAGAAACAGACAGACGCACAGAAACAAATTATAAGAAAAACATAGTTCCAAACATTTTCGTTTAACGACTATTCGTTAGGTTTCTTAATGAAAGTCTGATGAAGAGAAGCCTCTGTTTCAGTTTGAAAGTGACTTTGTGTTTCCTTTATTATAAGTATTTTTTTTTTTTTATTATTTATTGTCCATAAAAAATATACATTTTACAAAAAAAAAACATGTGCAACGGAAACCCCATTGGGTTTGTGTATTGCACAGAAGTCGTACACTGATATTAGCTAAGTATAGAATTATTATCTAGAAGTTACAATCGCACGTATTACGTAACATGTTTACTGTGATTCTGTGAGTAGGATGGGTATATCTCAATGAGTGAGTGTAGCTAAGTTAATGTAGGTGTGTCTTATTGGGTGTACAGGATGATGAAATTAAGTTTTAAAATAGTAATAAGGTATGTAAAAAGGTATGTAATGTAAGGTATATACATATATATTATTAATAATAGTAGTTATAAATATCTTGGTTAAGCATACTATTTTGTTAATTATAATTTATGTATTTTGGTAGGTAAGAAAAAATTGCTTTAATTTAGTTTTTAAGTTATTTTTGGTTATTTCTTGTTTTAGGTCTGTTGGTAATTTATTGATTAAGAAAGGAATAATATACTTTAATTCTCGTTTTCCGTATAGGTTTTGAATTCTCGGCAGTTTTAGTGTCTCGTTTCTCACTGCACGTGTTTGCTTTTCATGGTGAGTTGGAGTCTGGAGTGATTTGTTGAAGAAGTTTTCGCACAGCAGTTGATAGTTTACTTTATTGTGGATCGGTATGATTTTACAAAAAGAATATACTTCACTGTAATCTGTTTTAAAAGTTGCTTTTATTTTTGGAGGGATAATTGTTTTGAGGATACGTAACTGGAGTTGATATATGGTATCTAAATGGGATTTAAAAGTCCGGCCGTAGCTGCTGAGACCATAGGATATTATGGACTCACCTAATGCTATGTACAGACTTAGAAGTATTTCGAAAGGAATTTTCCTTGAAATAATTTTAAATTTGGCTAAGATTGCTCTAAGTTTATCACATACATAAGAAATGTGATCAGTCCACCTCAGGTGGTTGTCGATTATAAGTCCTAGATATGTTTGCTTGTTGACTAGTTCAATGGAATCACATTTGCAGGAGGGATTAGCACTGTGCAGGCATTGATGGTCGTGTGCTATCAGATTTATTTGTGATGTTGATCTGTTTTGTGCTGAGCTTATGTACATAATTTTTGTTTTAGATGGATTCAGCGCCAAGCCTGCGTCGTGTGACCATTTGGAGAGTATGTCAAAGTCTTTTTGGAGGTTAAGAAGAGCTAAATCTATGTCTTTGTTTGCTGATAAGAGGCATGTGTCGTCAGCAAATTGGAACATCTCACAGTTTTTTATAGTTTGTGCTAAGCTGTTAACATAGGTAAGATAGTGCAGGGGCCCCAGAACCGATCCTTGGGCTGTACCTTCTGTCACCGGCACAGCGTCACTTAAGGAATTTTCAACTTTAACAACAAACTTTCTGTCAGATAGGTAGTTCTTGCACCAGTTCAGTAGAGGGCCTCTTATACCACAATCATCTAAACATTGTAACAGCTGGTCATGTCGCAAAGTATCAAATGCTTTGCTGTAGTCTATAAAAACAACTAGAACATGCTTTTTGTTATTTAAGTGTTTGCAAATTGTGTCAGTAAACTGAGACAATAGCTGTGTTGTATTTTTATTTGGTTGAAATCCATATTGTTTAGGAGATAAAATGTCGTTCAAATTGTAAAAGTCATGAATTTGTTTAGAAATATATTTTTCGATAATTTTGTCCGTTGTAGGTAAGATAGTGATAGGCCTGTAGTTGTTGTAGTCGTGATGGGTTCCTTTTTTATAGATTGGTCTCACTACTCCAGCCTTTAGATCGGGTGGATATTTTCCTGTAGAAATACTAGTATTAATAAGGTTACTAATAACTTCCGCAATTTTATGGGCCAAGTTTTTAATATCTATAGCTCTGATACCATCAGCACCCGGTGCTTTGTCGTTGCTAAGAGTTTTTATTATTTTAAATATACAATCGGGGTTAGCTTTTTTGAAATATATTGAACTTTTCGCTGTTATTATGTTAGAAGTGTTTAGGATAGGTTTGTTACAGGGCGGTACTACATTTTTCACACTATTACTAAAAGCTTGTGCGAAATTGTTGGCTATGTCCTTAGGCGTTGTAGTTTTATTTCCAAAAGCGTGTAACAAAATAGAATCTATAGGATATTTTATGCGCCCTGTTATTTTGTTTAGGATTTGCCATAATTTTTTAGGGTTTTGTTTATTTTTATATATTTCGTTTTTAAGATGACAGTTTTTTGCCTTCTCTATCATTTTATTTACACTATTTCTAGTTTTATTATATATTTGTTTTAGTACTAAATTGTTAAAATCTTTTTTCCATGCCATGTACAACTTGTCTCTGTTTTCGCAACATTTAATTATCTTATTGTTTAGCCAGGGTTTATCATCAGTCGAATTTTTTAACCTTTTATTTATTTTGATATTAATTTTAGATTGGGTATAGCATTTATTAAATTGTATTTGTATATAGTTATTAATTTTTAAAGGACATGTCATTTCTTTGGCGGGTTTCCAATCTATATTATTAAGAGCATGAGAAAGTTTGTTGTTGTCGTAAATAATTTTAGATTTTTTAACATCCTGTATATGCGGTTGCCCGACGCACGCTATGACAACAGCCCGGTGGTCGGCCAGTACGGTACCAAGCGCTGCCGTATACAGGTCATGTATGCGAGATCTCGCGTAAATGTGGTCTATGCAGGATTTCGTTATTTTGTTCGATCGTACTTCAATACGAGTGTATTCCGAGATCCCGCAAACAAGACCGTGATTGTATAGCATGTTATTGTATAAATGTTTTATAGGTGAATCTGTACGTAGATCGATGTTGGTGTCGCCTAGTAACAATAAGTCATTTTTGTTTTTAATGTTGTTTAATATGACATGAAGTTCGTTAATAAACAAGTGTTGGCTGGTTTTCGGAGGGCGATATAAGGCGCATAGGTTTACAGAGTAGTGTGTAGGTGTGGTTAACTCGGCCAATATGCATTCAAAGTGTGATGTTGTGGACTTAGATATTATTAATTTGTGTTTTTTGTTGACATATAGCAGTATACCTCCACCCTTACGTTTGCTACGCAGTTTGGAATACATATTAAAGCCATCGATTTGATAAAGGCAGGTTAAAGACTCAGGAATGTTGGCTTCGGTTAGTATTATTATGTCTAGTAATTGTTTGTTGGAATAGATACATTGTTCGAGTGTATTGAAGTTTTTTATGGTAGATCTAATGTTTATGTGTAAACAAAGTAAGTTGACATTTTTTTGTGGTATTTGTCTTAAAAAACATCGCAGATTTGTACAATTTGATAACTCGTTAATTTCATCATTGATAAAATCATCCATAATTGAGATTAATAAGTAGGTAAAAGGTAGGTAGGTAAAAGTAATAGATTAAACTGTAGGGTAAGTACCTATACAACAAATAAGTAAAACGTTCACTTGGATAGGTTCTTGATGTCTTCTTCGGATCTTATCACCACGATCTTGCTGTCTCCGGTTTTGCGAACACGAATGACACCCCCTTTACACCAGATGTACTGGAACGTGGGCTTGAGCTCCTGTTTGGTTTTCCAGAACAATTCTTTATTGTACGGGGTAAGCGCTTCCCTTACGTAGATGGGGTCGGTTTTAGTGGCAGTGGGTGCATTCTCAACGACATCTGAGACGGAGATTTTTGTAGTTTTTGCTGCTGTCAGCCATTTAGCTTGAAGACGTTCTTTTGTTAGTTCAAGGCGGATTGCGCCGGTACGATCTTTTTTGGCTGGTAATCTGATGACATTTTCTATATCAGTTGTTGGTTGTTGCAGCTTATTAGCAATGTTGTTAGCTATCGCTGAGATCTCTTCCTTCTCAATACAGGGCACGTTAGAAATTTCTAGATATTTGTTAAGGCGCTCCTGCTCTAGGCTCTGGACGCGTTGCTCTAGTGCTCCCATGCGCGTAGTTAGGAAGGCATTAGTGTTAGAGAGCTCATTGTTTTTCTTTTGTAGTGTAGCTATTGTTTCTTTAAGGGCTTCCAAGCTATCCATCACATCCTCCATTTTATCGCTTTGGTATTCTAGGGCTTGTGTAAGATCCTTAATTTCAGTTTTTATAGCTTTTTGAACTTCCTTAGAGATGTCTTTCAGTAGCTGCTTTACGTCGATAAGTGGTTGGGTTGTATCCTCCTGGCATTCCTCGTCATCAACGTCTTCGGGGACGGCTAGGGAACGCCGTTTAGGTGAGTTGTCATGGCAATCCTGGCAAGTCCACTCTAGGAAATCCGAGGCACGTAGAGCTGCTAGCTGCTTGTTAGTCAACCCAGAACACACCGTGGTCCCGTGAACCATTTTTTCACATTTATTGCACTCTAGGATAGCAGACTTTTTTGTAAAATTTTTGTTGCATTTATCACACTTATTCATTTTGAGGGTATATTCAGTTTTTTTTTCTAAATGACTAGTGACTCGTTGTGCGCGACTTGATTTGACGGAGTTGCGTCAACGACTTAGTATTATACGAGTCATTTTAAGACAATTAAAATATGTGTATAAACTTGCTTAATTGTATGCAATGCTTGAGTACCGGACAGACGGAAACAAATATTATAATAAAGACATATAGGTAGGTAAAAAAAATATAATATTTTCGAAAGGATCGTCTGAAAAATCCACGAATACAGCTTAGACGCCCTAAGCATACACCTGTAAATATTACGACCGCACACAGTCATAAATACCAAATTGCAGCAATAAAACATTCATTGCAATTGGCAATCAACTCTAATTTTCTGATGTACGAGCCCAATATGGCAAGAGTGCACTGTTATATAGCTGTGTTCTTCATACTTGGCAAGTTTTCTGAATGCGCCAAAAAGCAGGCAGCCATGGAGGGATTCATAGTGGGAGGCGAATACACGACCATCGATAGGTTTCCACATGCGGTGTACCTGTCGATGCATTGCGGTAACGACTTCTGGATGTGTGGTGCCTCCATTGTCAACCAGCGCATCCTGATCACAGCCGCGCACTGCTTATATCGCTGTGCAAAAAGCCATCACATTAAGTGCTTTGCGGGACACGAAGACGTCAAACAGGTAAATATCAATTTCTCAGTAATTACAATTAAAAGGCTTCATGCGACCTTCACCAGGTAATTCGGTCCGCGAATGCCCCGCCTGTACTAAATCTTCTGTCCGATACATGATCGCCATTCGAGAACTTTCCTGTCCCAACCACCAACTGTTCTACGAGCTAGGTGCCCCTCCCCCGTCACTTCAGTTTAGCGATTCTGTGAGCTATGTCGGTTACATTAGTTCTCCTGCAAACCTACATATGTATCTCATTTCTGTTTCTATCATATAGAGAAACCCGGGGTATAGCACGTCCCATCGGCCTTTGTGTGACTTTGAACCTTCTTATGAGGCCCATAGTAACTGACCACGTATGTCCGATGTCATCACTAGCAACACACACTGGTCAAAGATCTTAGTCTTGGAACGCTAAACACACTAGTCGAAAGTTATTTGAAATTTTTTTTTGTTTATTAGCTCTTCTTTTTAAACTGAGTAAGTCATTTCCACTTAGAGTGCTTTTATAGTCACGCGGATTTCTGCCCGATAGGTTGCGAGACATGGTAACATGAGAGTTTGCATTATTTTGTGTAAAATAAATTGAAATTGACATTGCCTCCAACATTGGAAATGCCACTCTCGACGTTGTTGACGAGTACATCTGTAAAAGGTCAACTACGTATAACCTTACGTATACAGGGTGTCCCAAAAGTAATGCGACAAATTTTGGCCGGTGATAGCTTTGATCAAGACCTATCAAAATAACGAAACATATGTTCAGCAAAAGTTTATGGTTTTCGAGTTATACCAGATTATAAAAAAATTGAAAATTACTACCTTGCGGTGGGTCTTTTGAGTTTTTGTTATAAAAAACCACTTAATTTGTATTTTCTTTTGCATTCAAATATTGTTGATTAGTGTCTCTACCCGAATCTACTATTTATTCTGCAAAAAAATTAAAGATGCCATCAGAAATACATCATCAATTCAAGAAAAATCTTTAAACATATCCGATAATGAAACTTTAAACATCGGCGACGTAAAAAAATATATTGTATGATTTTGTCTCATACGCTATAAAAAAACCTTGTTTCATGCCCATTTTAGGAATGTATAATACTTGGATATTTTCCTTGCAAATATTGAGTTAAATGCTATTTTTGGCCTCAAGGTGCTGATTTAAAAACAATCTTTTATTAGAGGTTTTTCAAATATTTATTAGATTAATTTAAAATAGAAAGGAGATCATGTGTGTGTTCTACAAGGTCACCTCACCGTGACTTACTACCTGAGACAAAAAAAAGAAAAAACCGCGCATGAAGGGTTCCGTACCATCGTACAAGAAACTCCAAAAATACGTCTCTTGTATGGTGACCCCCATTAATTTTTAAATATTATTTTATTTTATTATATTTTTTTAGCGACTATAGTAATACAAACTTTGTGAGCGTTTCAATCAAGCGTCTACCTCTTGCTATTATTAAAATCGAGCCAAAACCACCCAAAAAACACGTTTCTAGTAGGGGAGCTCTCTTTAATTTATTTTTATAATTTTCTGCGCGGCGGCAACAGAAATACACTCTCTGTAAAATTTCAATCGTCTACCTATTACGGTTCATTAGATACAGCCCGCTGGCAGACAGACAGGCGGGCGGACGGACGGATGGACAGCGGAGCCTTAGTACAATAATAGGGTCCCGTTGGCCTTTAAACTTTGAACCCTAAAAAAGAAACATTTTGCCGCCACTTTTCCGTCTTTCTTCCAAAACAACGTCTTCCTCTTGTCTACTTCGGCCAGGCAGTCTGCCAAACAGTAGCGTGGGTGTATTCAAAATCTAATAGTACAGTTGTCTCCGATTAGGGTACTTTTGTGGCACAGTGTCGCCGCTGCTCTGTCACTCTTGCTATTTAAATGAAATGCTCACAGAGTTTGTATTGCTATAGTCGCTAAAAATATAGTAAAATAAAATTATATTTTAAAATTAAAGGGGTCCCCATACAAGAGACGTGTTTTTTGGAGTTTCTTGAACGATGGTATGGAACCCTTCATGCCCGAGTCCGACTTGCACTTGGCCGTTTTTTTTTTATCTCAGGTAGAAAGTTACGGTGACTTTGTAGAACACACACATGATCTCCTTTCTATTTTAATCAATCTAATTATTTTTATTTGAAAAACCTCGAATATAATATTTTTTTAAATCAGCACCTTGAGGTCAAAAATAGCAATTACCTCAATGTTTGCAAGGAAAATTTCCAAGCATTATATGGGCATGAAATAAGGATTTTTTATAACATATTAGACAAAATTATTCAGTAAATTTTTTTACGTCGCCAATGTTTAAAGTTTCATTATCGGATATTTTTAAAGATTTTTCTTGAATTAATGATGTATTTCTGATGGCATCTTTAATTTTTTGTAGAATAAATAGTAGGTTCGGGTAGAGACACTAATCGAAAATATTTGAGTGCAAAAAAATTACAAATTAAGTGGTTCTTTTAATAACAAAAGCTCAAAAGACCACCGTAAGGTAGTGATTTTCATTTTTTTTTAAATCTTGTATAACCCGAAAACCATAAACTTTTGCTGAACATAAGTTTCGTTATTTTGATAGGTCTTGATCAAAGCTATCACCAGCCAAAATTTGTCGCATTAGTTTTGGGACACCCTGTATAGCGGTCGTGTCTCAGTGCGGCTTGCGTGGTCGCGTCGATCACGCAGGTTAACTGACTACAGACACGGGCATAACCTGGATGGGTTTGACTGTTAGTGGCATTTATCTCGACCGTTTTCGTTTCACAAGCCACGTTAAGCCGCTGGTGCCAGCTGTTATCGCTAGATGGCAGTCGTTAAGCCATGTCGGAGGCCTTATAGGCGGCTTGAAAACTTCTGACACTAGGGTTGGCCACTAGCCCCACAACCTATACCAATCCGGACTTGGCCCCCGTATGTGGAGTATGGCCTTACCTTCCCGAGGTACGGGGAAGAGCCCCGTGTCCCTGCAGTATGGTATAAGCCTAATACGCTTTATATTATGTATAAGGAATCCAATTTGGGTCTACAGCATTCGGGGAACTACGGAACATCTTCTCATCTTCAGTGCCAAGACCAAAGTCTTTAAACCAATGTGTTTTATATACCAGTGACACCTATGATACTTGATAGTGGTAACTAATTGACAAAATTTTATACTCCCATGTATGGTGATGATGAAGGTGTCAATGCCAATAGGATGGCTAGTGGCTACTAATTTAAAAAGTTGTGAAAAGCCTAATGGAGAAAAAAATATTTTCTTGAGATATGCCTAACTTACGTACGGGTATTTTAAGAAATTACGTTATTAACCTAATTATACAGGACGTACACCACACCTCATCTATACATGCAAAGTTATATCCATACAAAGTTTAAATATCAAGATAGAAGAATTTATTAATAACATTCCTCGACCTATTTTTTCTTAATATTACAATCATATCAATCATTTTATTTTTATGTTATTTTTGCTACCCCCCTATCTTATTCTATCGATGTTTTCCTACCCAAAGGTTGCCTGGAAGAAATTGCTACCTAGCAATAAGGACGCCTATTGTATCTCTTTTCCATTTGTAACCACACTTTTGTATAAGTATGTATTTATTACAATAAAGTATATTGAATTGAATTGAATCATGATGTCAATAGAACATTACTTCTTTCAGGCTTCTCATTATAAAGTTAAAATATTTAAAGTCCACGAGGAGTATTCAGAGGAGGAACTATCCTTTGACTTGGCCATGGCGGCGACAGGGGAGCCGATAGCTTTGGGAGACAAAGCAAAGCGAATAGTCATTCTAAACCACTTTCCTGAAAACGTGAGAACAGCGAGAGTTGCAGGATGGGGGTTAACCGAAGTAAGCATACCATAAATATTGTTTGCAGGTATTTTAAGGGGTCACTCAGAATCAAGAATAGTGTAAAGAAAAAAAAAAATTAAAATCCGATCGGCACATTTTTTTTCAGTTTCCCATATAAATTACTAGCTTCCGCCCGTAACTACGTCTGCGTGGCCTTCAGAATTGGGTCCAGAGATAAACAAAATTTTAATCCGTTAAGTAGTTTCGGCGTGAAAGTGGAACAAACAAACAAACAAATAAATAAACAAACAAACATCCATACTTTCGCATTTATAATATTAGTGAGATGAGATGAGATTGAGTCACTATTCAGATTAAATATGGAAAACAGAAAAAAAATGAAAATTGGATTATTCCTGTATTCTATAGTTCGGGTTAGGATTCCGGACCTCAAAAGGAAAAAAATAACCCTTATAGGATCCCTCGTGTGTCTGTCTGTCTGTGTGTCACAGCCAATTTGCTTCGAATCTACTGGAACGCTTAAGTTAAAACTTAGTTACAGGTGTTAAAAAATTAGTTAGTACTATTTAAACTGGGGCTTCTACTCATGAAACTGAACAACTTTCCCAAAGGAACCCATAGTGAATTCGCAAAAAAATGGACTTCCCATACTAAGTGAGCCGATCAGGTGTTGTTAGAAAAGTACAAAAAAAATTTCGCGCACTGACTATGGGTTCCTTGGGAAAAGGTGTTCAGTTTCAGTAGTAGATGCCCCAGTTTAAGTAATACCAGCTAATTTGTTACATAACACCTAAAATAATACAGATTTATGACCCTAACACAGACGTATAATTAGGTTGCACTTAGTGGATTCTGAGTGTAGTTTTGGAGGGTAAAATCAGAATAAAATAATAATAATATTTATTGAAAGAAAACTTAATTGAAAAGATAATGACTAAAAACTAAACATATTATTAGAGTACAGAAAACACACGTGCCTGATCTAGGTTTTCCTATATTTCATGGAAAAAAGAGCTTACATAACTAACTTTCAATATTTACTTGCAAAATACAATTTTCTTCTTAGCAGTAGATGAATGATTATTCAATGACAAATTAACAAAACAAAATACTAAAAAAATATTTTTTTTACATATAAAATAAACGTTAAAATAATATATATCTTGACGTATAGCTCTTGAGGTTATTTCATCTGACTGTGTTGCTAGCGTTAAATCTAATTACGATAAAGCGAAGGTCATTTAAACGAAATCACAAATAATTTACTTTTTTTAAATTTCAAGAATTCTTTTTTGCGTTGTCTGTTTTATTTCAAAATGTGAATAAAAAAACTTGTTTTTCAGGACACAGGTAACGCAAGAGTATCTACAAAGAAACTCAAGACGGTAGACCAAATAATGAGAGACCTCGATACCTGTGAAAATATCTTAGGAGACATGGAGGAGGGCACGTTTTGCGCAGGCGACATTGAAAATCACAACCACAGGCCTTCCATGTGAGTAGAAAGTCGAGCTAGGGACCTTAAAATGTGAGATTTTATTCTTATGTACTGTTTTTATATCGTGCGAAACGATCGTGGCTCAGTGTGGCTTGCGCGGTCGCATCGATCACCCAGGTTAACTGACTACAGACACGGCCATAACCTGGATGGGTTTGACTGTTAGTGATATTTATCTCGACCGTTTCCGTGCTTCGCTAGGCACGTTAAGCCGTTGGTGCCGGCTGTTATCGCAAGCAGTCGTTAAGCCATGTCAGAGGCCTTATAAAAAATTCTGACACTGGGGTTGGCCACTAGCCCCGCAACCAATGATATTTTACTTATGTCGTTGCCCGCAACCTCCACCAATCCGGACTTAGCCCCCGTGTGTGGAGTATGGCTTAAACATTCCCGAGTTATGGGAAGAGACCCGTGCTCCTGCAGTGGGTACGTAATGGGTTTTTAACGATGTTTTCATATATTTTTGTTTGCTTTTGCTTAGCCATTATAGAAGTATACCTACATTAAAAAATCCTTGGGGGAGGCCTGTGTCCAGCAGTGGACATCTTTCGGCTGATGATGAATTACAAGAAATACATATACAGGATGTTAAAAAAGTGCGTTTGAAATTTTAAGGGGTTAATTTTAAGAGAACACAGGAAAAATATTGAAAATATCCCCTCTTAATTTCTTTTTTCAGATTCCCATACTTAATCTGAATGGTGAATAAAGGATTTGTATAGAAAACTAAAAAAAAATTGCAGATCGGATTTTTTCAATACTTTTCCTGTATTCTATACTGTCTTGATTCTGATCGAGTAACCCTTTAAAATCCCAAACGCACTTTTTTAATACTCTTTATAAATCGATGGAAGAAATTCATAAAAAATAAAGAACATAATTCGAATACTTTACAGACTCTCTCTCTCTCTCTCTCTCTTAGTTTGTAACGTCTCTTAAAAGAATTTTGCCAATAATATCAGTATAGACCATTGTCAGTAACATTTAATTTTATACGTACAGACAAATAAAAATATATCGTTTCTAGAACAGCGCCATCTGTTTGTTACAATTTAAAAACTTGATTTATAAATAAAAACGACCAGCCTTCTGTCTGAGACTTCTACTGCTACTACATAAAAATACTTAACTTTAGTTCTACGACTTTCATGATAACACGAAATAGTTTTTGAATACTCCATAAAAATGGCCATGCAGCCTGAATTTCCTTTAAAGTTAACTAATAAAGAGCTAGGCGATAATTTTTTTTCTTTGCGGAAGAGATTTTTAGTTAAATTAGTTTTGTAAGTAAAGAAGCTACCGTAAAACATAGCTGTGACTAAACTATATTCAATCATGTATTCAGGGGTGGGTTGGAACTTCTAGACTTAGTCTATCTAGACTAAATATTGAACAAAAATAAAATGGATAAAGTAAATCAATTTTAGCATTTTTACACAGGGGTGACTCTGGCAGTGGATTAATTTATAAAACAAGAATCCAGATTGGGTTGGTCTCCTACAGAGTGGACGAACATCCAGCTCTCATGGTGTACACTAACGTCACACACTTTTACCCTTGGATTGAGGAGACAGCAAAGTCTCTGTATTGCCAGGCAGTAAGTATGACCTATATTCAGTCAATGGCCTCTACGTCTTATTACAGATGATTCTTGCCTTCAGTGTCTTGGCGCAAAGCTTTTGAAGACTTATCAGTAGTGATCGGAAATTCGGATGCAATTATACCTAAAATTGGGGAGCTAGAATAATATGGACATGCCGTTTTGAATAGAATTGGAAACTATTGGCCATACATATGTAGTATTAAATGTTTCACATTTTAGCCCCCCTATCACCTCTTACAAGGATTACCGGTAACCCTGTGTATATAAAATAAGTTGTGGATATAAACAGATAATATCATACATAAAATTTTCGATAATATCAACATTCACTATACAATTAAGAATCCCAACGCTTTTTACGATCCTGGTATCCCAGGAAATTTTTCTATGAAAATCTATAAATTTATTGAGAAAGGCATATCTATACTATTCTTTCTAAAAACGAAATTGCATCCGAATTTCCGATCACTACTTATCAGACTGATGCGAGCGCGACAGACTCGCCTGCAGGCCTGATGGAAAAGTTTGCGGCAGATGTACTGATGCCGCTTTTGTGACGCTTTGCCCTCTTGGCAGCGAAATATCTGAACCAGGCTTACAATAATGATAGACTTATTTTATTTTCAGGTATCACTAGAAAATTATTAGGTATAAATTATAATTGAAAGAATCAAAAAATAAAATCTCGTATAAAAACAATTTGAAGACTTTTAATCAGAAATTAAATAGAGATGGGTACGTACACATTTAATTCCTTTTCCAATTTTCCTTCGTTTGCCCGTGCAATTTTTCACGGGATATGTTTACAGAGAGGATTGTTTCCAACCGGAAAATGTCCACTTTGAACATAGGAGGGTGAGAGAGTGTATTCGTATATCATAGGCCTCCCCAAATTTCCATTCGGCTCGAACTCGACTCGACTAAGGCTTAGTCACATAAGCTATAATATGCTTTTTGCGGCTTCCGTATATGCTTCCGACTTTAAATATTATGGAAAAGAAGGTTTTTTTCTTCAAAAATCATAATAAATGTCATGATGCAAGTCTAAAATCAAGATGGTGATTGTTAACAGAGGCCGACTCAAAAGCTTCAAGAGATATTTGGCTGTTTATTTTTTTTGGTTTTCCAGTAAGTAATGAAAGACAAAAAAAAGACAACGACTTGTCAGTATTTTTACCCGATTGGTCGTCGTCTAGTCGCTAGGTAATCTGTACTTTTATTATTTATATTGTCAAGCTTTGCAAGCAAGCATTCAAAGAAGCAATCTACGCAGACTCTCCGCGGGTTCATCAGTGGGTTCTACATTAAATTCAACGAAGACTAATCTGACCTCTTCCGAAAGGGATAAGTCCACCATTGCTATATTTTGTTTTGTTTACTTAATTTTTATTAAAATTATGTTTGCAATAAAGAGTTTCAACTAAACTAACTTTTGACCTTTCTATATTATCAAGGAATATTTAATCAAGCACCTATTTCCAACGAAGACGACAGTTCTTTTTAGGGTACTGTGTCTAATGGGCAAAATTGAGGTAACTGCTCTATCCTTCTGTCCATGATAGATAATTCATTCCTGGCGACACTTTTTATTTATCTAAGAGTGAAAATATTTCGTGGTGATAGATCTACAATATTAATTAGATGGTACAAGTTGATGACAAATATAAACTTTACTGACAAAAAATATAACGTTATCATTAAGGCATTATCATTATCAAGCATTATCTCATCTCTAGCGGTACTTGTAAGTAAATGATGCCGAGGATAGCACCAAGATTCCCCAACGCAAGGAGGAGCTGCATGCTGGCTATCTTATCTCCATGCCGGAACCCATCGATACTAGTAACATTGTTGTTTGGTGGCAAGACTTACAATTAGATACCTATAATTGGCTGATAAGTTAAATTTTACTACATTACTTTGTGTGTTGGAAAGCTGTTAAATAAAGAAAGGAGATCGCTAGCCAGGCGAGTTTCGAAAATGCCCTACCACCACTAACCAAACCGAGTCCTACAAAGTTGGGCCCCGCCAGGAATTAAACCTGCTACCTCCTGCCTGATGTAAAGCAAATAGACTAGCCATTATATAATACAGCGTAGTGGGAAACGCGATAAATGGTGAATTAAATACGCCAGTAATTTATACAAGCTGCAGCTATGGAAAAAAAACTCGTATTAGATGCTAACCTCGTCGTCGGACGGATCATGAAGGAACGTAAGTAAATTACAACTTTAGAGTAGAGTGACTTTAAGAAAAAGTTACTGTGAAGAATTGTTCCAACTTAGTGCCTTAAGCTTTTACGTAGTTAACAAGGCTTTCATTTAGAACAAAAACCAACTCCCTTTGGTTAAGGTTTATTTTAAGTTTACCTTTAATATGTATAACTCAAGATCAAGAATTTGTTGGATAACGACTTCATGATCCGACCGATGAAATTACTGAGAATCAAGTATGTATAGAATACAGGAAAAATATTTAATAAATCTGTCCTAATTAAGAAATAAAATTCCTCATCTAAATAGTGAATCAAGAATTTGTATGGAAAGCTGAAAAAAGAAGTTGTAGACCGATTTTTTCAATATTTTTCCTGTATTTTATACTTGATTCTGAGTAACGCACTTTTTTTAACAGCCTGTATATCATATTCTGACTACATTCAAGGTATATCACGAATAAAATAAGTGGTGTCATGTCGCACATGTAAAAATTAACTGAGTAACTTTTCATTAAATACTGTATTGACGTTTTCTTAGAGTTTAATTATTTTCTACCAAAAAAAAATCTGAAATGATCTGAATATCATGAAATATTTTACGAAATATGTTCAAAAGTACTTTTGGTAACGAAAAACGCGGTGAGGCAAGAGAAGCTTTCAAAAATCTAAAATAAGTAAAAATTTTTTTCTTGAAAAAAAAACATTTTTTTCAGTGACGAAGAAATCTATTTTCATAGCTTCTAGACCACTGTGCTCTCAAAATATACCGACAACGCGCATTTAGCAAGGATTATTCCAATGTCCAACGGCACTTTGGAAATAGTTGTTTTGAAATATTCATTGTTTTAATTTTCTCTTTTAACTTTTTTGACTAATTGGCAATTTCATAGGTAAGCACCTAACAATAAATGTAACCTGTATCTTGCCTGTATCCTTCTCCATGTAAAAGCCTACGACGACAACGACCTACCAAACTTGAGGCGTTGAGGCGTTACGGCAAGGGAAACAAACAAACACATTTTCCCTGTTACGGACAGACGAGCGGCCTGATGTATTTAAGCATAGAGTTGATTTTAGTTTTGTTAAAATTGTATATATGTGTTAGAATAGGACGGAGAACTACTGTTCCGCTCTCTCATCTGTTGAAGAGAGACAGAGAGATTTGCTATTTCTCTCTTGCCAATAAGGAAAACTTTGAAAATAATTAATAGCTCTTAAAGTCGAATAGTAAGCTTTGTTTGGTAATTATATTTGTATAGAACATGTTAGAATCAACAATAATTAAGTTTTAAATATAATGTAACTTTGACAGTTTAGCGAGAATTAGCTCGGACGTTGAAAGGGGTTTTTTATCATTATTAGTTAAAGTAATAGCGTCCGGCTGTAATTAGCGAGTATTATCTCTTAAGAATGTAACACTCTTGGGGAATATGTAAAGGGAATAAAGATATATAAATAAATAAATGTAATTTTGTTATGTAAAGATGTTTAAAGTTTAACGTGATTTTATGACTAGAGTTTTATATGTATAACGTTTTTAATATGCTTGTATAATGTGTTTTTATGGTATAAAAGTAATTAGAGTGTTTTGAATTGTGAATTACAATGTTTGAGAAAAACCGTAAATTCTTTAAGTAAATAAGGAAATTGGCGCATTAGCATTGGCCGATGTGTCACTTGAAATGTAACTAGTTGCGATAGGTAACTTTTACCATAAATATAACCGGCCTGCGAGCCGAACGTGGTTTCGATAATTTTGGTTTCGTCAGTTTTAAGTTCCTATTACTTTGAGTATTGTATGTTTTCGATCTCAATAAAGTTCATGGTAGCGATCCTACCACTTTGTCACCTCAAATCAGCGTTTTAATTCAAATACAGTCCACTTGACCAATACATTTGGTCCATCGTTAGCCGGATCTGAAGTGGCGAAGAAGTTGGACTTCGAAGATTTGTTGCCGTCTGCCGCTGTACGGGACCTGCTAGCCTGCTGGGTTGAAGCCGTCCTGCAAGTGGAAGCTGTCGGTCCAATCTTCGAGATCGAAAAGCGGATAATTGGAACGGAGAAGACTGGAGCCGTCTATCGCTGTACGAGGCCTGCTAGCCAGTTCGGGTTGAAGCTGCCTACAAGTGGAAGCCGCCGGTCCAGTCATCGAAATGCCAACGACGAGGAGCCAGTCGGGTCAGAAACCGAAGGCCAACGAGGCACTCGTCATCGATATGCGGGCGCCGCGTGTATTCCGGACGCCGCCCGCATCCCCATCCGCGTCGCGTTCGATGCCGCCCGCGAGCGTGCAGGTCACCGAAGACCTTGGCTTTGCGTCGGGTTCCGCGTTAGCCACCGCGACGCCGCGAACGGAAGCGCCGCATTCTCGCCTTGCGCCGCTTGCTTCCGAGACCACCGCGACGCCGCCGACGCGAACGGGAGCGCCGCACTTTCGTGGTGCGCCGCTCGCTCCCGAGGCCGCCGCGACGGCGCACCGGGACACCGTGTCCACGCGCTCAGCGCTGACGGTCCGCGGCGTACCCCCCGCCCCCGCGCCCGCGCTGCGCGGCTCGCGTTCGGTCCGCGAGGCGGGTACGCGCTATGACTACGCGTGCGAGCGAGAGCGCGCGGTCCGCGACGACGCGTGCGAGCGAGAAGGCGCTATCGGTGGCGCTCCGCGAGAGCGCACGGCTGACGTAGCAGCTACGCGCTACGACGACGCGTGCGAGCGAGAACACGCGGCCGGCGGTGACGCGCTTACGCCCTACGCGTGGGAGCGAGAGCGCGCTATCGGTGACGTGCTTGCGCGGTACGGCGGTGCTCCGCGAGAGTCCGCGGCCGGCGTAGCGACTACGGGCTACGCGTGCGAACGAGAGCGCGCGATCGGAGACGCGACGGCGCGATATGACGCTCCGCGAGAGCGGACGGCCGGCGTAGCGACTACGGGCTACGACTCGCTACGAGCTGCTGACGTAGCGGCTACGCGCTTCGATATAGCGCCCGCGCTCGGTAACCGCGATGCGCATTCGCGCGATGGAATGCTGCCGCCGCCGCTGCTACGTTCCCGCGCCGGTTCGGTTCGGTCGAGGCGTACTACCGTTAGTATCGTGGCGCGTAGACGGTTGGCTGAGTACGAGGCTGAGCAGAAGCTAGTGGAAATAAAACGAAAGGAGCTAGAAATGGAAGCTTCTCTAGTTCGTCGAAAGCTTGCTGCAGAAATGGCTATGATGGATGAAGAATGCAACGCCAGCTTAGTGAGTGTTAGGCAACGGGAGACAGACCAGTTGCGAGCTAACAATCAGCTGCGAGATGAAACCCCTGCTGCTGCATATCCTGCACACCTGGATGGGCCGCGAAGGAGTATGCCTGCGGTGCGATCAAGGTCACCTGATGGAGAGCTGCTAGGGGGGGAGGATGGCAGGCAATTGGAGAGAGAGAAGGCGCATCGTGTTGAAGCATGGCTGGACAAAAGCGTCGATCAGCTGCGAGATGGCCACCAGTTGCGAGGCGTACCCCAGACCGCCCCTGCACTGCCTCAAGAACCTGCACAAAGGAAGGAGAGTGAACGTGGCGTCGATCGACTGGCAGACGCACTTGAGAATATTTTGACGCGAAGACCACCGCCACGTCAAGCCCAGGAGTTGCCTCTGTTTTATGGTGAGGTTGAAGGGTGGATGCTTTTCAAGGCCGCCATGGAGGACTCCACGAAACTATTCAGGTACACAGCAGCTGAAAACCTGACCCGATTACGGAGCTGTTTACGAGGGGAAGCGCGTAATGCTGTATCTGCGCTACTGTACACAGCTGCCGATCCGAACGTGATTATGAAGACGTTAGAACAGCGTTTCGGTCGTCCGGAAATGATTATGGACAGAACTCTCGGAGAGATTAGGAGGTTGCCACGTGTTGGAGCTACCGCCGAGGAACTCAACGACTTTGCGGTGAAACTTCAGAATGCGGTATGTGTCCTTGCTAATATTGATCATAAGAATTATTTGTTCAACCCGATGCTGACCAGAGAGGTCATCGAAAAGCTGAGCCCGCACTTGAAAGCCCGATGGTGCGATTACGCCGAGGAATACGAGGCTGCTAGCTCGAACGCAGTGAACAAGGAGCCGGGGATTGTAGTTTTGTCACGGTTCCTCATGCGAGAAGCGGGCAGATCGTTGCGTCACGCCTACTCTTATTCGTTAGCGCCGAAGATGAAGGAGATGCCGGCTCAGAAGTCGAGGCCAACTCCACCGCTGTTTAAGAGGAAAGAAGTCCTGGAGAGGAAAGGCGGCGCAGTTTTCACCACCACAGAGGAGAAACCAGAAAAGCGGTGCTCGTGCTGCGAGGGTGAGCATGAAATTGAGAAATGTCGGAAGTTCCTCGCGATGAATGGAGACGACCGTTGGACTTGGGTTAGAGGGCAGAAGATATGCTTTAACTGCCTGCACAAAGGGCATCGACGGTTCTTCTGCAAGAGTAAGCGATGCGGTGTGGATAGTTGCAGCTTACGGCACCACGCACTGTTGCATGCTAAGACTAAATCTGAGCAGAAGTCGGAGCCAGTGAAGACAGCAGAACCCAAGGAGGAACGTGTAATGTCAGCCTCGATATCGACAGCCATGCAGAAGAAGGGACCGGTGCTGCTAAAGGTATGTCCGATAATGATAACAGGCCCTGGTGGAGTTCAAATTCCAACTCATGCGCTACTGGATGAAGGGTCCACAATCTCGTTGGTAGATGAAGAGTTCGCGCGTATGCTGCAAGCGGAAGGACCTGAGCAGTCGCTTAATATTCACGCCATAACTTCTTCACAGCGAGCGGTTAGTAAACGCGTGAAGCTGAATATACGCGGCCGAGCAAGCGATGATAAGTTTACGATAGAGGCCTTCACGTTAAAGGATTTTCACGCCGGCACGCAGACGATAGACCGAGCCTGCCTTTCTTTCGACCATCTGAAAGGGCTGCCGGTGGAAGATTTAACATATGAAAGGGCAAGACCGCGGCTATTGATAGGCGCCGATAACTGGCCCCTCATCGTATCGAGGGAATTAAGAGTTGGAAAGAGGAACGAGCCGGTAGCCTCCCTGACTCTATTGGGATGGACGCTACACGGAACCTTACCCCGGGGACGAGCGGAACAGGAAGGAAGGGTTCTGCATCTGCGCATGACAAACGAAAATGATATACGGTGCGGTAATCCAGATCAGAGACTTGAGGATCTTCTTGAGAAGCATTTCGACATGGATTCCCTTGGAATATGCATAACTTCACGGCCGAAGAAATCTGACGAGCGGGCCATGAGAAGTTTCGAGGACACGGTGAGGCACACCAATGGAAGGTACGAGGTGGGGCTACCATGGGTCCACGATGATGTTAAGATGCCTCCGAGTTTCGAAATGGCCAGGAAAAGATTAAGTTCGTTGGAAAAGAAGATGGAGAAATCTAAAGACTTCAAGGAGGCGTACACAAAGCAGGTTAAAAACCTCTTAGACAAAGGTTACGCAGAGTTGGGAAACGGTGCCGAAAAGAACAGCAGTCTTTGCTGGTATTTGCCGCATTTCGGCGTTTCCAACCCGAACAAGCCTGGAAAGTTAAGATTGGTTTTTGATGCGGCTGCAGAGGCTAATGGTGTAAGCCTTAATGACCATCTTTTGGAAGGACCTGATTTGCTGAAGTCGCTGCCGGGAATTCTTTTCCGATTCAGGGAGCAGAGCGTGGCTATCACGGCGGACATCAGAGAGATGTTCTTACAGATAAAAATAAGAGCAGAAGACCGGCCAGCTCAAATGTTTCTATGGCGGGAGAATCCAGCGGAAGACATTAAAGAATATGTAATGACCTCGATGATATTTGGTGCAAGGAGCTCACCATTCCTGGCGCACAGTGTGAGGAATTACAATGCGCGGAAACATGCCGCAGAGTGTCCGCTGGCGCTGAGAGCCATAACAGAAAACCATTATATGGATGATTACGTTGACAGCTTCGCGACGGAGGACGAGGCTCGAGCGACAATGGCGGAGGTTCGTCGAGTACACAAACAAGCGGGATTTGTTATCGCTGGCTGGGACTCCAACTCCGCGAAAGTCTTAAGCGATGTACCGGAAGACCTGCGGGCTAGGACGCCGAAGGAAATGGGCCAAGCTGCACAGAATGGTAGAACACTGGGCCTTATCTGGGCAGCCGATACAGATGAGCTCTTATTCAATACCAACATGCCGCGGGTTCCGGCCGAAGTGAGGTCTTCGGAGCGGTCACCTACCAAGCGCGAAGCACTCAGCGCGGTGATGTCGGTGTTTGACCCATTGGGCCTGCTGAGCTGCATCACTATATCCGCGAAAATCCTTATACAAGATCTGTGGAGGAAGAAAATGCTGAAATGGGACGACCAGCTTCCGGAGGGTGCGGCCGGTGAGTTTGCAGCATGGATGGCAGCTATTACAGACACAGCGAGCCTGCGCCTCCGGAGATGTTACCTGTACACGGGGGGAGTCCGAGAACGCCAACTGCACGTATTTTGTGACGCAAGCGAGCAGGCCTACGTAGCCGCAGCCTACTGGCGGCTCCAGTACGAGGATGGCTCGATCAGCGTTGTACTAGCGGCGGCGAAGGCGAGAGAAGACACAGAGTATTCCCCGCCTGGAATTGCAAGCGGCTCTTATAGGGACTAGATTGTCCGATTCGGTTATCAGAGAACACCGTGGTAAGCCGGACCGGACAATTTATTGGACAGACTCCACCACGGTGTTACAGTGGATTAGAAATGATGAGAAACGATTCACTCCATATGTAGCGAACAGGCTGGGGGAAATTGCAGAGAAAACGACGAGCAGTCAATGGCGCTGGACACCGACGGCGGAGAATGTCGCCGATGAGGCAACGAGAGCCAACGTCATTTCGAGAACCGCTACAGATCGATGGTTCATTGGACCTGCATTTTTATATGACCAAGAGGAAGTTTGGCCGAAAGAAGAAAGGCCTATTCAAGAGATTCTATCTTTCGTCAGAGTAAAAGAAGAACCACGAGCGGAACCAATTCGCCGAGCTACAGCTGAAGGAACAGTTCCTGCTGTGGAGGCACCAGATTCTAATGCGGTGCGACAAACAGGTGCCACAGATATGGAAATAAGAAGGCCAAGAGATCCTGGTCGACAAGATGTGTGTGCGAGGCAGGATTCACGTAGCCAGCGCGAGAGAAGACACCCTGCGACGGCCGGTGAAGATGCTCGTCGTCCTCCGAGTAGAAGATTAGTCTGCGAAGATCTGCGACGGGGGGAGGATGTTACGGACAGACGAGCGGCCTGATGTATTTAAGCATAGAGTTGATTTTAGTTTTGTTAAAATTGTATATATGTGTTAGAATAGGACGGAGAACTACTGTTCCGCTCTCTCATCTGTTGAAGAGAGACAGAGAGATTTGCTATTTCTCTCTTGCCAATAAGGAAAACTTTGAAAATAATTAATAGCTCTTAAAGTCGAATAGTAAGCTTTGTTTGGTAATTATATTTGTATAGAACATGTTAGAATCAACAATAATTAAGTTTTAAATATAATGTAACTTTGACAGTTTAGCGAGAATTAGCTCGGACGTTGAAAGGGGTTTTTTATCATTATTAGTTAAAGTAATAGCGTCCGGCTGTAATTAGCGAGTATTATCTCTTAAGAATGTAACACTCTTGGGGAATATGTAAAGGGAATAAAGATATATAAATAAATAAATGTAATTTTGTTATGTAAAGATGTTTAAAGTTTAACGTGATTTTATGACTAGAGTTTTATATGTATAACGTTTTTAATATGCTTGTATAATGTGTTTTTATGGTATAAAAGTAATTAGAGTGTTTTGAATTGTGAATTACAATGTTTGAGAAAAACCGTAAATTCTTTAAGTAAATAAGGAAATTGGCGCATTAGCATTGGCCGATGTGTCACTTGAAATGTAACTAGTTGCGATAGGTAACTTTTACCATAAATATAACCGGCCTGCGAGCCGAACGTGGTTTCGATAATTTTGGTTTCGTCAGTTTTAAGTTCCTATTACTTTGAGTATTGTATGTTTTCGATCTCAATAAAGTTCATGGTAGCGATCCTACCACTTTGTCACCTCAAATCAGCGTTTTAATTCAAATACAGTCCACTTGACCAATACATTCCCGTTTATAATATTACTTAGGATTAATTTAATCTTTACCTTATACCGTACCGCTCCAAGTATGTATGTTTTTCCAAAATCAATTCCTCTTGTTTATATGTATATTAAACGAAAAGGATAGCAAACACCGTACCATACAAAACGAATTCGAGTTTCCTATGGCAAATTAGAATCCTGGGAAATAACTCTACGAAATATTATGCTGTAGTCATCATTATGTGGGTTTCTCTACTATAACGCAAAATACAGGTTAAATAGTGCAAATATTTAAATGGCACATAGGGGCGTATAGAACCTGTCACAAATAAAAAAGAGCGAAGTCGAAATTCCCATAAGTTTATTTGCACAATTTTTTCTCAAATTTCCGCTTCGCAACTACTTTTTCAGGTTGAGTCAGACATACTGAACGCTCACAATTGACCCGATTTTTTCTAAATTTCCCCTCTTAAACTTTAATTGTTTTATTTTTTAAACTGCTTTTCTGTAACGCCGCCCTTATTTGTTCTCCATCTCTTTCTCGCATGTACAATCGTGCATGACCTGTGCGGGCTATGACGTCACTTTGGGGCCGCCTCACACCGAATCAAAACCTTCGTTTTTCTCTATAAAACATAAATGTACTGCATCTAGAGACCCGTTCTAGCCCTTAAAATATAATAGCTTCACTATTTTACCTAACACCAGGTATAAACTACATTTGAAATTAAACTGCTTTTCCTTTGCTGTTTAAATTGTGTAAAAATACTACGAAGCGACCATTTCCAATCGAACTGCACGGACGAATACACCCGAATAGTTACGACTACACACGTTATGGTAAATTACAACGATAAACCATTCATTGCACATTCCACAAAAAAAATGTGAAAACGTCAAATGGTTACACATGGTGTCCTGATAAAGTATAACAGGGAGTAAGTATACTAGACGTATCACAGATAGCACAAATGTGATTTTAGTAAAATTTACACAGTTTAAAGAAATGTACGAAAACTTATTTCTTTGAATTTATTGTGATTTTGTAAAAGAAAATTATGTACCTATTTAATTGATAAAATATGCATGTATGTATTTTTTTTATCTAAGCGTGCAAAATAAGTACGGGAAAATCTTTATTTAAACAGCTTTCCTGACACGCACAGTGCCACTGTCACTCCGACGTAATAGGTTTGGAACATCCTGTATCCTATATGAGCCTCAGAAGGAACTCTCTATTAGCAGTTAAACAACTAATTCCTAATTTATTTGCCTATATTGCAGTAAATATTTTGATTTCTTTTTATTTTACTTGATATGGCAACGCTGCAGTATTACATAACTGTGTACCTCGCATTAGGCAAGATTTCTGAATGTGTCAATTATCGGAGAGGCACAAAGAGTGTAGTGATCGGAAGCGAATATACCACTATAGATAAGTACCCCCACGCAGTGTACCTTGTGGTGCTTTGTCATCCTGAGGAGGACCTGATTTATATTTGTGGCGCCTCCATAGTCAACCAGAGACTCGTCATCACAGCCGCGCACTGCATATTCATGTGCGATCCGAAAACAGACTCAATATACAGCACAGTCGGACACGAAAATATTAATAAGGTAAACACAATTTTAGACAGGCCTCAAGACCTCTACGGAAACTTAAAACTGGGGCTTCTGCTCAATATATTGAACTTTGATTATTTAATGTCTAGATAGTGCGCTGGTGGCGCAGATGCGTCCAAAAAATTATCAGCCAACTGTTGGCCTATAAGCCGCTCTCCGCTCCTTAGTGTCCAGTTTGACGTCAAAGGATGCACACGCCCGCTCGAGTTACGAATTAAAAAAAAGGTGGTTAAAATGACGAAGTATGCAATAAAAGTGTGCAGAAATTACAAAGGACGTTTGAAAACAACAAATAAAGTCACCTACCATCGCTAAGCAATTCAGATTCATCGTATTTTGACAGAAAATAATTCGTTTTTCAGCCAATTTTTAAAGACTCGCACTTGGCATTTTGTTAGTGTTGCCAGTTTTTCAATGCAAAATTTCCTCCAAATTTGAGTTAAAATAATAATTCTGGTACCAAATTAAAATATGGTGGAACTTAAATGGTTACCCGACTACGGCGAAGTAAAAATCAGGGACACTTGTGGTTATTATGTGCGGGGTACCAGTTTATCTTGAAAACTAAAAACTACTGATGAAACAATTACAATTACAATTGATTGGTATCTTAACAATTAATTGGCCGTAGTTATGTCATAACGATCCAATATTTAAAGTAAGTTAGGGATAATGTACTTTATGACATAAAATACATTAACTCTTACTTACTTAAGCCAGTTGGATCGTTATGGCATAACTACGTTACCAACAACAATAATTTATAAAATACCAATTACAATTAATTGTAATTGTTTCATAACTAGATTGAAAATTAAGAGATTGTGCAAATCATCGAATATTCTTATATTGGAGGTTTGTACCAATTACAATTAATTGTAATTGTTTCATAACTAGACTTAAAATCAAGAGATTTTTCAAATCATCAATATTCTTATATTGGAGGCTCGAAAATGTATGTCAGTGACATAAAGTACATTATATCTAACTTGCTTTATGTCAGTTGGATCGTTACGGCATAACTACACCCAATTAATTGTTTAGATACCAATTAATTGTAATTGTTTCATCACTACTAAAAACACTATCATGCGTTCGAAATTTTAAGGGGTTACCCAAAATCAAGTCAAGAATACAAAAAAAATGATAAATTCGTTCAATTTTTCTTGACAATTTGCCATACCAAATCTAAATAGTGAATCATGAATTTGTATGGGAAACTGAAAAAAAATTAGATCTGTTTTTTTAAATATTTTTCCTGTATTCTAGACCTGATCTAAAGAAACTCTTTAAAATTTCAAACGCACTTTTTTCACACCCCTTCTATGTAATGTAATGTGTTATATTTCAATTAACATTTTTTTCTGCCAACAACACTTATTATTTTGTACTTTGTATTATAACTACTTATTTTGGGGGAAATATGACATTACCTATTATCCCCATGCACGCACACATAGGCAAATTGAACGACATGACGCGAGCGTAAGACAAAGCTGTCACGTGACTATCACATGGTTGTTACACACAAAGCTTGAAAAAATTGGCCGGTTTTGTCGCAGTGATTACAGGGTGACGCTCTATCTAGACAGTAAATAATCAAAGATATTGAACAACTTTCCCCAAGGGGGGCATACCGAATATTTTTCGATTCGTTCTTTGATGGAAAGTTATCAGTATTGTGAATCCCCGTTTGCGTTTTCGGGAGAGGCCTTTTTACACCCTCCCTGTATATGTCACAGGAAAAGTAATTAGCTACAGTCTATAATGTCCACAGATTATCAAACTTAGATAGAATAGTTAGTAAGTAGAGGGATTAATAATCTATCTATTTGGCGGAGGGACGAACGGAGTCGCAGGATCTCGTAGGCACACATTTGTTTCGCTGATCCAGCGGAGTAGTAGCAAGCACGTACTAGTAACTGTAGTGTATATGTAGTTTTCATAAACATTTTAGATAAGTCGGACTTGGTCCATCAATTGATAGTTTTGTATTAAAAGCTTTTTGCTTTATTTTTATTGCAATAACTTACAATTATGTAGATATTCTTTTCAGGGTTCTGCCCACAAAGTTCTAAAATTTATATGCCACGAGAACTTTGTGGAGGGGGCACACACAAATGATATTGCCCATACTGCCATGTTAGGACTCCTCGACAAATAGACATATCTCGTTTTAACACGAGAAAATGCGTCGACAAAATTTTGTCACGTTGCGCATGTTAGGCCAGCTGGTGACGGTTGAACCTCTACAACTGGGAGACAATATAGAGCGAATAATTATTCCAGATCACTATCCTCGACATGTGACACTATCCACGTGAGTTTTTTATTTACAAACTAAAAAAACATGTTATTATAAACTATTGCCAAACCGTAACAGTAAGTACTTACTAATACTTGACTTCATTTATGAAGGCTAAATATTGTTTTATTATACCTATATATGCTCGCTCAATATAAACGAAGTTTGATTCTTATTTGTATATTTGTCGCAGTCAGATAGTAAAGGCCGTGATATAGTTATATCCCTAGGGACATAATTATATGGTGTCAGTGACCCCAGCAAGCACTTTTTTCCTGGGGCTCCTAGGAGAATCCTACCTATCTCAAATTTTAGAGCATAATTACAGCAATCATCATGCCAAGGGAAAAAATTGCAGCAACCATACTTTTCGAGATACGAGCTCCTAAAGGTGTGCTTGCTGGATGGCATGCCATCCAGCAAGCACAACTGGTGCACAAAAACTACAAAGAGTTGGGAAAAAATTTTGATGCACAGATTTAGAGCATCATAAAGTGAGTCGGACTGCAAAGTTTCATGAATGTCATGTCTATAGTTTTCTCGCTAGAACGCAAAACCTGCTTCACGTTCTTTTCACGAATCTTTCTAGCAGTCACATCAGATCTCAGCAAATACAGCATCTTGGTTCAAAATTTTTATGCCAGGATTTAGAGCAACACTAAAAACCTATGCTGAATTATTTTTGAATCCCAAAAATCAGTACTTTTTGTGCTACGAGCCAATGTTTTTTCCTTGCTGGGTGGACATGACAAAAGTGAAAAAGCTGTATAGCTTTGAAACTAATACGAATACAAGACTGGTTCTTATGCTCAGATTTAGAGCAAAATTACAGCATTCTGCTCAAAAAAAACTAGAATCCCGAACGTTATAGTTACAGCGGTAGACGCTAAAAACTGATTTTTCCCGCCAATTTTTTGAATAATTACGGCGAGTCGCGGCAGATTGCGATGTTGCCGCTCTTATTTTTTTTAGTTCAAGCAATAACTGACTTTGTGTTGTGAATATAAGGTACATTTCAGTTTCAATCTATCGATTGTCACTTACATTGATATAGACTAGAAACGAGGGCGATTTTATATATTTCTATGGGCCTTGTGCCTGAAATAAACTGATAGATAATAATAACTGGGACAAATCACACACGGTCATCTAGCCCCAAACTAGGATTCCCTGTATCTTGGGAACCAGAGACTGATATACATGTCTATTGTCCTTTTTTTTCTTTTTGCTATCATTTCTTATTGTGTTTCTGTAAACTTATTTATAGAATGTTTCCATTTCTTTTTTCTGTATCCGATGGAAGACACTAGTTCTCCCGACACAGGGAATCCTAGTGGGAGAACTAGAGCGGCACAAAATATGTATCTAATTATAAGAAACAAATAAAGAATTATTATTATTATACACATATACTTTTAAATACATACATATATATGGATATAATACACCCAGACTCAGAGCAAACAATTCTGCTCATCACAGAAAAGTTTGCCCTGTGTGGGGATCGAACCCACGACTCTCGGATCAGAGGTCAGGATCGCTAACCACTTAGCCACCGAGTCAGTCAAAATAAATAAATACATGTAAAACATACGATAGCGGAATACCTATAATACGGAACGCTTGTGATTCATCATTGCGTTTTGCTGGTGGTGGCGGCGGCGGCATCGTTCCGATTTCAGCCATGCTCCAATATTTGTATATAGCACAGTACAAAAACAAAACGCAAAGCGCCCTACATCCTCACATTCGACCAACACATTAGTCATATAACATATTATATTCATATACCGTACTAAATCATATAAATTCGACTGAATAAAAAGCGGTCAAGTGCGTATCGGGCCACGCGCAGTGTAGGGTTCCGTGTAAGTTTTTTTACTTAGTTCTAAAATATATATTTTTTAATATCTTTATTTTTACTAGTATAAAGGTTAAAGAATTGATGACATATTAACTGAATATAGAGTTGATTTGGCATGGTACTTTTTCACACACAATTTAATTATTATGTACCTAAATAAAAAGATTCTACATGGTGGGATTAGATTAGGTGGGATGATTAGACGTGGGAGAGCCATGCTTCGGCACGAATGGGCCGGCTTGACCGGAGTGATACCACGGCCTCACAGAAAACCGGCGTGAAGTAACGTTTGTTGTGTTTCGCCGAGTGAGTGAGGGTACCGGAGGCCCAACCCCCCCCTCCCCCTCCCCATTCCCCCATCCCCCATCCCATTTCAAAGGTTGGCAACGCACTTGTGACTCCTCCGGTGTTGCGGGTGTCCATGGGCGGCGGTAATCGCTTACCATCAGGTGATTCGTCTGCTCGTTTGCCACCTATCACATAAAAAAAAATCATATATTTTGCTGCGTTACACAGATTATTAAACAAAATGTGAATGCCCTAAATGCGTTTAATTTGTGACACTGATCCCTGAAGTCTTAACAACGATAGCCGACATCAATGAGACCCTTCCTCTTACTTTTAGGCTTTTCAAGAGTTATTTTTTTATTAACACTCAGTGACGTCGTGACATGTCTTTTAAGCTATAAAATATAAAGATATAATAGATGCTGTCAATTAAAATGGCGGTACGTCGTCCGGCTCGATACAATTTTAATACAAATTCCTGTCATATTAAAACCTTACGTATTGTAAGATCACCAACAACTTCCATTTATATTTGTCGCGCTTGTTTCTTGTCTATCAATGTAAATGACAATCGATAGTTTGAAACTCAAATGTACCTTATACTCACAGCACAAAGTCAGTTATTGCTTGAACTAGAAAAAAATAAGAGCGGCAACGTCGCAATCTGCCGCGAGTCGCCGTAATTATTCAAAAAATTGGCGGGAAAAATCAGTTTTTAGCGTCTACCGCTGTAACTATAACGTTTGGGATTCTAGTTTTTTTTGAGCAGAATGCTGTAATTTTGCTCTAAATCTGAGCATAAGAACCAGTCTTGTATTCGTATTAGTTTCAAAGCTATACAGCTTTTTCACTTTTGTCATGTCCACCCAGCAAGGAAAAAACATTGGCTCGTAGCACAAAAAGTACTGATTTTTGGGATTCAAAAATAATTCAGCATAGGTTTTTAGTGTTGCTCTAAATCCTGGCATAAAAATTTTGAACCAAGATGATGTATTTGCTGAGATCTGATGTGACTGCTAGAAAGATTCGTGAAAAGAACGTGAAGCAGGTTTTGCGTTCTAGCGAGAAAACTATAGACATGACATTCATGAAACTTTGCAGTCCGACTCACTTTATGATGCTCTAAATCTGTGCATCAAAATTTTTTCCCAACTCTTTGTAGTTTTTGTGCACCAGTTGTGCTTGCTGGATGGCATGCCACACCACAGCACACCTTTAGGAGCTCGTATCTCGAAAAGTATGGTTGCTGCAATTTTTTCCCTTGGCATGATGATTGCTGTAATTATGCTCTAAAATTTGAGATAGGTAGGATTCTCCTAGGAGCCCCAGGAAAAAAGTGCTTGCTGGGGTCACTGACACAATTATATGCTGTAACATAGTAATACGTAAGACGTTTATAACTATCTTACTAGGGATATGACTATAATACGGTAATGCAGTAGTAATACTTATAATTATATCACTAGACTGGTTTAGTGAAATAGTTGTCTTAAGGATTGAAGGAAGATTATACTACTTGATTAGGTAGGTAGGCACTTCAATATTATGCACAAGATTTTAATAATTTCCTTACTTTTTACTATCATAATTTGTTGATTCTAAACTAAAATATAAAAACAGAATATTTTATTAATTTTTATTATTTTATGTATTAGTTATCTTCTTCTTCTTCTTATCGTGTGGCACAATTCTGTACCCTCGGTGAAAAACGCTATAAGTCCGAAATTGCAGTTTTGAGAAAAACGGCTTTAAAGTTTTTGCACCTTTACATGCATATAACTTTTTTATTATTGTTTTTATTTATGATGTAAAAAATGTTCAAGGTAAATATTTTAAGCGTCTTTACTATAATGTATGAAGAGTAGCATTAAAGTTAGTACATTATGAGCAAAAAAGAAAAAAAGTGACTTATATTAATCGCCACATCAGAATGTACATGTGTAATATAATATAAGAACAGATATATTATTTTACACTACAACTATTGATTATATTGTTATTGGTGAAAAATGATACATCTACGTATTGATATGTAATTTAAATACATTAATACTAATAAGTAACAAAAGTTCCAAAACAAAACTGTCGCAAAAAAGTTGCATCTTTTCTTCCCAGTACATGAAATACAATAAATTACATAATTAACGGTGATGAATTAAAAAACACCAAAAATATCAAATAAAATCACGTGTTCAATAATATATTTCAACTTATTTTGTTACAGTTTAAAGTTTTGGATCGTGTCAAATGATATAAATCGTTAAGGCAGTAAAATGATATAATTGTTTTACTACAATTTTATCTTCAATCAAATCGATCTTTAATCTCGGATACTTTAAGTACCTTTGTGAGACAGAAAATAGCCAAATGGGATGCCAGTGAACCCCATGGAAGTGGAATGTGATACCATTAAAGATTTGTTCACCAAAGCATCTGGTGAGATTTTCGGATAGAACAGGGTGCAATCACCGGACTGGTTCTCCGAACCGAACGAGCCGCCAACTCACTAATGCTTATTGGACAAACCTATGGAAAAGCATTTTAAGACTGCGCAGCTGCTGGTAACTTTCGCGGTGTTTTCGCGGGGATCAAAACGGCTCTAGGCCCTGTGCCAAAAAAGAGGAGTCATCTTTTCTCTGAACTGTGTTCTCTAAAAGAACTTCACGTCTCAGTCATCACTGACTGTAAATATCAACTCAAACGGTGGGTCAAACACTATACCGAGCTTCATATTCGAATAGCTGAGATCAGTCCTATAGGTCTGGATTCAATTCGTACGCTGTCTGTCATGACTGTTGTGGTATCCTTAGCATCCATCCCTGAGGCCCATTGCGGTTCCGTTCTCAAAAATCTAGTACGGATATAATCCACCAACTCAAGGAATATGTCGTGTCGAATAAAATACAAAATGCAACGCATAATGGCACTTATTGACTTGAAAAAAAGCCTTTGATACGGTTAGTTTTCTTTATAGCGCACTCGAGAAAACAGGATGTGCTCCAAAGTTGAAACTGGTTCAATCCTTTCATGATGATATGAAAGATACCATATTCTTTGATGGTCAAACGTCCAATTCTTTCAACATGCGCAGAGGAGTTCATTAGCGTTGGAGCGTTTTAGCACCAACAACTATTCAGTATATTTTTCTCCCTGCTTCTTAAAGCCGCTTTTGGTGATTTATAGCGAGGAATTTTCTAACACACGTTGAGAGCTGATGGCAAATTATTTAACCTCACCCATTTAAGGTCTCGGTGTAACCATGATGACTTACTTGTTAATACCTTGCCGACGACGCAGCCCTTGTGGCGAAAACTACCCAAGAGCTCCAAGTTCTCCTGGACCACTTTGCCCACGCATGATCCCAGTTTTCCATGTCAGGTAATGCATAGAACACCGTAATTCTTGCACAGGGCTACTCCTACCATCTTAGCATCTTGCTCGATGGAGCGACTTTTGAAGAAGTCGATAAGTTCTGTAACTTGGGGTCGTCTGTGTAGAGAAATCTGTCTATTAATGGAGAGATCAACACTCACTTCGGCAAGGCCGCCACGAAGTTCGGTAGGCTTCGTGTAAGAGTATGGAATAATAAACATCTTACAGTCAAAATCAAGATGATAGTTTTTCAAACTTATGTCTTGAGTATACTCTTGTACGGAGCTGGAAAGTGGACATTGTATGCCAGGCAGGAGCGGTGACTGAAACCTTCCATCTGCGATGTCTTGGGAGCATCCTAGGCAAACTTGAAAGGACAGGGTAATAAACGAGATTATGCTGAAGATTGCGCAGCTGCCTCGCATCACCGCTATGCTCAAACAGCGACGTCTGCGGTGGCTAGGGCATGTGCATCGAATGGACCCTTCTCAATTGCTGAGACAGGTAGCATTCGTGAAACGAAAGGTAGGATGACCTTTGCTACGGTTTAAATACAGTGTTAAGCGGGACATGGTTGCGTTTAGGATCGACGGCAACGAATGGAAGAATCTTGCGTCCAACCGCAATGAGTGGAAAAAAACTATATTTGATGACTGCATAGCACAAGACAACGCCTGGTTCAGGACCTGGCGGAAAAGCGCACCCAAAGGTACAATCCTGTCTTATAAGACCTGCAGCCTCAGTTCACGTGTCAGAAGTGTAGCTGTATGTATCGGTCCAGAATCGGATTTTTAGTCATGAGCGGCGGTGTTTCACTCACACTTACGCTGTTTAAGTCATCCATCTACGTCCCTTTAATTCCGCGCAAGAAACAAATAAATAAAATATATTTTTTTTATTGCAGAGGTAGCAAACGAGCAGACGGATCACCTGATGGTAAGCGATTACCGCCGCCCATGCAATATAATTTTGATAGGTATTTTGATTTGGATGATTGTAAATAATTTGTAAATTTTGACTTACTAAACTTTTGTAACAAGCTAATAAATTAACAAGCAGCAAACAGCCATACTTTCACATATTTTACGATATTAATATGATCAAGCTATTTTAGTGACCCATTCATAGAACTAAGAGATTAGTAATAAAACTTGTGTATATTAATACAAGTCGGCTGTGCCCTACACGTTATATCAATAATAACTCAGATCACTGTGGAATTTTTTCGTGTCAAATGATATAAGTTACGTACCAGATGCGACAGTTTTTTCAAATAGTTAAGCATGCTTCTCGCACGAGGTGTTAGGCGGTACTGATGCAAGTGTGCAAGCACACGAAGGTCGAGAATCTCACCTCTCTGCACCGCAAAAGTGCGCTACCTATAGCTGTCTCTTTTGCGTCTGTCTGAAGCTTATGTTTTAGAAGAAGATGGTACCAGAAAAACTTGTATCACTTGACACCAAAAGATTTTTTGTATTACTTATTAGGAACTGGTAACATTTTTGATATAAGTGAGTTGTATTGTTGGACACGAACGTAATAGTTTATAAGCATTCTGGTGAAAAATAATATATTTCGAAATATATTACTTTACACTAAATTTCACCATTGTTTTTCTAGTGTCAAGTGTACTATGTAGACATGTATCATTATCCACATTAGAGTTATTTTAAGATTGAGTCGTGAACGATAATACATTTGTAGTTGTATCATCACTCACAATCTTTTATCAATATATTATCTATAGGTATAATGATTCAACTAAATTTGTATTATTTTACACTTACAATTTAAGTAACTTATGTTAAATTGAATGTGTGTTTGTCAAGTTATATCATTGTACGCGAGGCTTTAAAGACTATTGTATGATACAAGTCGACTTGTATTATTGCGCACGAAAAATATCTCCGGATCTAGAACAGTTAGAGCTACGTGGATCAGACAGAAAAATAGATAATTTTGCACTGATTATAAATGTCTAAAAAAACAAAAAGTGATATAAGTCGACTTATAGCGTTTTTCACCGAGGGTACAGAATTTAACCGTCCTATCCACAGAGTATAGGCGGCGGTTGCCTGGTGTTGCACTTAGCATCACCCTCGGTCACGTGTAGGGGAATTAAGATCTACAGACGTGTGCAACACGACCATCATACACAACTAGAAATCAGATGTGCAGGTTTCCTCACGATGTTACCCTTCACCGATAAAGCAGTCGGTATGAAAATGCACGTAAGTTTCTAAAAACTCATTGATGCACTGGCCAGGATTTGAACCCGAGAACCTCTGGTTAGAAGGACGGAGTCACTAACCGGAGTACTACTTATAAAATAGTTTGTTTGCTTTGTTTGTGAGATTTTTGTAATAAATAAAACCGGCCAAGTGCGAGTCGGGCTCGCGCACCGAGGGTTCCGTATAAATTCATAATCACACATGTCTTGAGCTCTATATTTTTAGGGTTTCGTAGCCAAATGGCAAAAAACGGAACCCTTATGGATTCGTCATGTCTGTCTGTCTGTCTGTCCGTCCGTATGTCACAGCCACTTTTTTTTGAAACTATAAGAACTATACTGTTGAAACTTGATAAGTAGATGTATTCTGTGAACCGCATTAAGATTTTTACACAAAAATAGAAAAAAAAAACATTTTTTGGGGGTTCACCATACTTAGAACTGAAACTCAAAATTTTTTTTTCATCAAACCCATACGTGTGGGATATCTCTGGATAGGTCTTCAAAAATGATATTGAGGTTTTTAATATCATTTTTTTCTAAACCGAATAGTTTGCGCGAGAGACACTTCCAAAGTGGTAAAATGTGTCCCCCCCCTGTAACTTCTAAAATAAGAGAATGATAAACTAGAAAAAATATATGATGTACATTACCATGCAAACTTCCACCGAAAATTGGTTTGAACGAGATCTAGTAAGTAGTTTTTTTAATACGTCATAAATCGTAAACCGCAAATTACCTTTCATTCAATCAACTCAAATATAAAAAATATAGAGTTCAGACATGTGTGATTATGAATTTATTTATACGGAACCCTCGGTGCGCGAGTCCGACTCGCACTTGGCCGGTTTATTATATTTGAGTTGATTGAATGAAAGGTAATTAGTGGTTTACGATTTATGACGTATTAAAAAAAACGACTTGCTAGATCTCGTTCAAACCAATTTTCAGTGGAAGTTTGCATGGTAATGTACATTATTTATTTTTTCTAGTTTTATCATTTTAGAAGTTAGAGAGGGGGACACACATTTTACCACTTTGGAAGTGTCTGTCGCGCAAACTATTCGGTTTAGAAAAAAATGATACCTATTAGAAACCTCAATATCATTTTTGAAGACCTATCCATAGATACCCCACACGTATAGGTTTGATGAAAAAAAAATTTTGAGTTTCAGTTCTAAGTATGGGGAACCCCCAAAAATTGTTTTTTTTTCTATTTTTGTGTAAAAATCTTAATGCGGTTCACAGAATACATCTACTTACCAAGTTTCAACAGTATAGTTCTTATAGTTTTGGAGAAAGTGGTTGTGACATACGGACGGACAGACAGACAGACATGATGAATCCATAAGGGTCAGTTTTTTGCCATTAGGCTACGGAACCCTATAAAACTTATTTTATTGCAGCGTTTTATTTAAAATGAGTGCCAGTTGTGCAAATTAAAGAAAATATACTTATATTACTATATTAGTTTAGTAAGATAGTTATATTACTAGATCGTGCCCGTATTATAGTTATATCCCTAGTAAGATAGTTATGAACCGCTTTCATATAACTAAATCCCGGTATATAGCTATATCCCTAGGGTTATAACTATATTACGGCTTTTAGTATCTTACTGCGAAATATTAATCAATTTTGTAAACACGATCTAGAATTGGCTTTTACTGCAGAACATTAAGGTCACGTCACACTTTATTTTTTCAAATTAACCATCAGTACTACCCTGATAAGATATAAGGCGGCTAAGTACCTATATGGAGTTCCCTATACTTAGCCGCCTTCTCTCTTATGAGGCCAGGGTAGGTTTCCTTGAGGAAGGTTGTTGTGTCTTCATCCCCTTAAGTAGTGTACCCGTCACACAATATATCCTTTTCTTCTTTAGGGGAAAGAAAGAGAAGATTCACATTTGCTAAAGTCGGTAGACAGAGTAATGAGAGACTTCAGGACCTGTAAAAAAGTCTTAGGAGACGCATTGGAGGTTGGCGCGTTATGTGCAGGCGAAATTAGCAACGAAGTCCCCCGAACTTCTTAGTGAGTTGAATCTTAATAAATAAACAAGATACATAATTACATAATCACATCCTACTGTGACTACCAAATAACAGTTTACTGACTGTATTTTCTCAGTATTTATGACGGTTACTTTATTCTTACAGCAGTGGCTCTGGCAGAGGATTAATTTATGAATCAAGATTTCTACTTGGAATCGTCTCCTACGATGTTCAAGACCATCAAGGTCTCGAGGTGTTCACTAATGTCACATACTTTCACGACTGGATTATGGTGACCGCAGAGACTTTATATTGCGAAATTTTAAACAGTTCTGACGTGACTTTTTCTGCGTTACCGCCCGTGAACTGACAATATATATTTTTTTATTATAAAGACGTAGGTATAAGAGGGTAGCCATTTTATTGAAATTGCATAAAAAATACTGGCTTTGATTTTTTGTGCATGTAAAATTTTTGATTTACATTTGTATAATTAATATGCAATTACTAGAATATAATAAACAATGACGTCAACAATGATAATTTCAATTTTTTTTCTGAGCAAATTTCGTTTTTGACGTTTGAGAAAACGTTACTCAGTTGACTATCAGTCAAATAACGGATTCATCAGACTGTCGGTCAATGTCGTCAGCAGCTCATCCATCACTGATCATATTCGGACCAAAGAGTGTGTATTGAATTTTTTATAAAAACACGCGTAAATAAATAATTGGGAAAATGCATATTTTTAATTTATTTTACATTATTTTAAAGCCGAAAACGCTTCGGACCAAACAAAAAATACCAATGCAATGGCATGTACCTAGAGATGGGTTTTTGAGCAGGCATTTTTGGGCGTTTTTAAGTAAATGCCCAATAAACGTCCATTTACGCCATATAAAAATACTATGAATTGGGCATTTATTGGGCGTAAATGGACGTTTAATGGGCATTTACTCAAAAAATGCTCAGGCAAAAACCCATCTCTACGTGTACCTGATAGTACGTAATATTTAGACGTCAAATGTATGTAGCGTGACTTGCACAATTATAAATGCTTTAAATAAAAGTTTTACGTTTATGGGGGGCTGGACAAAGTTTCTCAAAATATAGTGTGAAACTATGAAGAATCTAAAATGTCTTATATTATGTAGTCTATGTAGTGTTAAAAAAAGTATTTTTAAGATTTTAAGGGATTACTCAGAATCAAATACCTACAGAATACAGGAAAAATATTGAGAAAATCCGATCTACAACTTTTTTCAGTTTTCCATAAAAATTTTAGATTCAGATTTAGTATGGAATCAGAAAAAAAAAAGAAATGCGGATTTTTTCAATATTTTTCATGTATTCTATACTTGAGTCTGTGTAAGCCCTTAAAATCTCAAACATATTTGTGTGTTGCCGGTCCACTATGGACTAAAACTGCAAAAAAGGAGTGTGCTTTGGAGGAGGCCTTTTTGTTACTTATATCAAAAAATGTACTAGGTCTAGGTTTAAATCAATAAAGGCTTATAAATAAATATGTATCTGTATATGTGTTGATGTTTTATAACAGTACACAAGATGACACTTCATTGAGCGCAGCAAATTTTATGTGAAGGTGTGGTATGTTTTCTTATTCTGCCTTTTAAAAACTGTACAGAATTATTTACACAATCAAATCAAATTCCAAAAGCATAAAATATTGAATGAAATGAACTAGAACTAGATGATACAGTGCTACAGGTTATTAAGATTGTTTAAAACCAATAATAGGAAATTAAAAAAAGTCTGAAATAGTTTTTATTACTTTTTTTAGCTATTACTGGAAATTAATTGAAAATCATAAGAAACAAATTAAAATAACATTTATAATCTTTCAAATAAACAACCACATCTTATTCTCTATATATTATCACAATTTATTCTAGACTACAAGTACTTATCAGTTCGATGTAGTGGAAGTACTTGAGGCAGTTGAGCACTGGGTCTCCAACTGGTGGGACGGTGGATGCTCTAGCACATTGTCAATCAATCCAAACATCTTTGCTTCTGATGGAGACATGAAGTGGTCCCGCTCCATTGAAGTCTGAACCTTCTCTATTGGCAAGCCCGTATGTCTTACATACAATGAGTTAATCTGAGATTTCAATTTCAATATTTCCTCTGCTTGAATCTGTATGTCGGTGGCTTGTCCTCTCACACCCCCTGATGGCTGATGAATCATTATACGAGAGTTGGGCAGTGCATGCCGCATACCAGGAGCTCCGGCAGCCAGCAGCAGCGAAGCCATACTGCAGGCCTGTCCCACACACCACGTTGCCACAGGCGGAGTTATGTACTGCATTGTATCGTATATCCCTAGACCAGCGGTCACATTTCCTCCAGGAGAATTGATGTACAGATGAACAGGCTTTTTACTAGATTCCGACTGAAGGAAAAGAAGCTGAGCAACTACTAACGAGCTTATTTCGTCATTGATAGGACCCATCAAGCATATGATTCTTTCCCGAAGCAGTCTAGAGTAAATATCGTACGCTCTTTCCCCTCGACCCGTTTGCTCAACTACGATTGGTATCATTCCGAGATTTGCAGGAATCGTGGTCGAAAAGTTCCTTTGTATTGCACTGCGTCTCGAGGCCAGAACACTGACGGATTTTACCATATTACGGATGTAATTCAAAGCCATTTTGTCTAACAATCTCAATGGTACGTAGAAATCTTCAATAGTATGTAACGGTACAGAGTGAAGTTGTGATTATAAAAAATAACCTTTTTCGATTGGAGCCCACTATTTACGATTTATGTGTACAATATATCGTGTGTTCAGGATAATTTATAACTCTTAGAGTGAAGTAAAAACTATAGTAAAACTGTTAAAACCGACTGCGGTTTATTTATTTTCGACAAATTTCTGGATTTTCTATTTTTTGTTTTGACAGATTGACAGTCCAGGGCCGCGTTCAGAACCTACACTCTGACAGCAACCGTTCAGACTTTTTGGCGGGAACTCGCGGCAAGAGTTTGTCATTTTTGTTTTATTATCCGAAAAAATAGATATCGTGGTTTTTAATGCATAATATTGATAGTGTATTGTTCAATAAAGTGCCATTTACGTGTCTAATATGTAGGATAATGAAATAAAAGTGTGTAGACTGTGTTTCGAGTGCTCTCAAGAAGTCCATGAAATCTTCATCAAAAGTGCTATTATTTTGTTGAACAATAGAGAAAAAGTTAAAGACGACAGAAATTGATAAATGAGAACTCAAATGAAATAGAAAAATATTTAGAGAAGAGCAAACTACGTAAGAATAGGCTGTATGGCCAGAAAAGCCTTTGCCTTTTCCTTGCAAAAGCAGGAAAGAACCAAACAAAAAAAAAAAAAAGCAACCGTTCACTCTGACAACAGGATAGCATAATATAAATCGCTTAAGTGTGAAAGAGAGGATACACAACCATTGCTGTCAAGTGCAGGTTCTGAACGCGCCCGTCCAGGCCCGTCAGACGCTGAGCAGACGAGCGTCATTTTTGTTCCCCGGACAAAAATGACCGCTTCTGTCCGTCAGTTCTCGCGGACAGACGCGAAGAAATTGACCGCAAGTGTCCGCGAGCTCAACGCAGACGGTGGTCAGCAGCGGACAATCTGTGCAAAAATTTCTAGTGAGCACGTATCGTATCGAAATCATGAAATTAGAGAGAATTTGAAATGTTGCATATTTGATGCAAAAAGAAAAAGAAGACGTCATAGAAAATATTGGCTACATCCATTAAATTCACAGAGACTGTTTAAAGGTCAATTTCCCACGAAACACCCTGATTTAAAACTGTATCTTGATAGATTCTTCAATTTTTATAAAATGTTTATCCTATTCTATTTTTCTATTTGGCATTCCACTTCTCATAACGAACGTGATTTTGCCAATGTCAAGTGAAAAAAGAGAGAATCTTCAATAAAAAAAATGGCGAAACGCCAATGTCAAGTGAAAAACGCGGCCCTAAGGGTGATGGGCACTTAAAGACGCTCCACGTGGTGGTTTGCTGCTGGAACTCGGAAAACGGAGCTGTCTCCCGAGTTAATCTTCTTCTTATGACCGCTTATCACTGAATTGGTTTCACAGCTATTTTCCCATCACAAAAATAACGTTGAGACTACTCTAAAACGGAAATAATTAAAAAATTAACTCAGCAGAAGTGTGCTCGGTACAAGTCCCGGCAATCAACCCTTATAAAATGTCAATCAAGTCTTTTGACGAGCTTCTATCATTCTATCATATCCTATCAACGTGTCATAAATTTGCGATAGTTTTTGCACTGCGCTATGAGTAGGCTTGCCAACTCCAAAAAAGGCATTTCCGGGATTACCCAGCTCGACATCCGGGACTTGGGTATATTACGCGGGACACAACACACCACATAGGTACAAAATAGTTAGGAAAAAAACTATATTTTTAGTTAGGAAAAAAACTATATTTTTAATCATTTAATTAAAAAATTTTCTTCAACTTTCACTGTCCAAGGTCTGCTGGAAGAAATTTCTTATATAAATAAGCTGCACCTTTTGTATGTTCTTTCCTTCTTAATGTATGTCTTTGTCTTTTCTGTGTACAATAAATTGTAAATAGTGAATAAAAAAACAATACAAATGTATGACAAACATTTTAAATTATTAAATATTTTTTTTTTTACATTTAAAACTGTACTTATTTTGCGATTTTGCGAATTTACAAGTTTTTGTTTTGCAACACAAAGTTATAAAATTCGCTGCATTTTTGGTCTAAATTAATTTTAATTTGTAGTTCAGCCTTAACGTGATCGACATACAGCTTATTTCTGCTGTTTGTCCATGCATTTCCACAGAGAGAAAACACTCTCTCTGCTAATGCATTTAAAGGAGGTCACACGAAATACGCAATGCGTAGGTATTAAGAGATTTTAATAATGTGTAACAAATTACTCGGGCCAACTGCCCAACCGTCGGGTTGGACACGGGTTGGACAGTTGGCCCTGCTGGGGCCACTGACACTGGGGCTGGCCACTACCAACTACCGTCGGGTAGTTGGTACGAGATAGATACTAATATCATATAATCACTGATTTCCGGGACAAAAGGCGTCCCGCAAGGGGTCACGGCGGCGGGACGGTCCAAAATTGACCCAGAAGCGGGACGTCCCGGAAAATCCGGGACGGTTGGCAACCCTAGCTATGAGCGCGTCAACATCGATAGCGTCCATCTCTGCTATCAAGCGCGCGCAGTGGACAAAATTCACCACCGTCTGCGTTGACTTGACACGTACAAACTAGTACGTTTCATTTAACCGCGGACAGCCACGGTCAGTCCTGTCTGCCAGTATCCGCCACTGTCCGCCGGTACCTGGAGGTCTATTTTGTTCACCGCCAGTCACGTTAACCCTCGTTTGCGTTACTGCATAGATTTCCATACGTTCCATACGTCCGTCGGTTCTCGCGGACAGACGCGGATAAATTGTCCGCGAGCTCAACGCGGTCAGCGGCGGACAATCCGTGAGTGAATTTCTAGTGAGGAGCACGTATCGTATTGTAATCACGGAATTACAGTGAATTCGAGTTGGTGAGATGAGCGAGACAGCCGCGGTCAGTCCTGTCCGCCAGTGTCCGCCGGTACCAGGTGGTCTTTTTTGTCCGCCAGTCACGTTGACCCTCGTTTGCGTTACTGCATAGACTTCCATACGTTCTATTCTGACCCTCCGTTGTCCCCCGTCTGCTGAGCGCCTCAACGTCAACAACCGTCATGCGTGCGTTCTGAATGGGGATGAAAACTGACAAACCTCACCGATAGAGGTGCTGATATCGCTTGACTCATACTAACTGTCAAAGCGTATAGAAAAAATTGTTTACGTGAACTAAATATAAGATTATTAAAAAAAAAATGCCGCGTTGTGTGGCGATTGGTTGTAATAATAATGGAAATCATTAATTTCCTAAACATTCTCGGATGAAGAAGACGTGGGAAAAGTTACGTTTTCAATTATGTACTTTTCAACTTCGCCGTTAATTGAGGAACAGTCCAAGTCGCATACATTTTAAATTTAAAAATTTTACAGAAAAAAATACTAATTTATAACACCTCGATAATGAAAAAATGGAAAAAATTGAAAGTTGTTGTGAGTCAAGCGTCCGTAGCGCCATCTGCAAATAGCTTTGCGTTTTCTTCACCCGCCTTCCCCATTTACCCTTTCTCTGTCTAACAACAAGGCCGCGTTCAGAACCTGCACTCTGACAGCAACCGTTTTGTACCTTCTCTTTCACACTCATGTAGAGTGAACGGTTGCTGTCAGAGTGCAGGTTCTGAACGCGGCCCAATAGTTCATTTTCATCACTTCATCAGTCAACAGGTCTGTTGTCATTGATACGGCAATTGCCGTAATCCGTAATATACGGCAATCCAGGATTTTTACACGTTTATACGGTATACGGCAGCCTTTTCATTGCCGTATTCTATTGTACGGCATTTCATCTTTGTAGTAAACGACATCGACAAATTACAGGTCCCGTCAAACTTTAAGATCGCTGAAGGATACTGAGAGGGGGAAGTGTGCGTTCACTTAGAATCCTCATGCTCGAATTTCGAAGAAGTTCCTTGGTTCCAGAGATGAGGCTGCCAGCGAAACATTCCGCTAGCAGCCTCAGTGAAAAACTCGATTTTCTCTAAAACTACGATAGCACATTTTTTCCTTTGGGCACTATTAGACAATAAATATTGGCATAATCAGAATATCAAAATTCGAGCATGAGGATTCCAAGTGAACGCACACTTCCCCCAGTCAGTACCCTTCAGCGATCTTAAAGTTTGGCGCGACCTGTACGAACAAAACGCTCATTTAGCAGCCTCACCAACCTACCGTTATATCTTGGATTTTTCTGAAGTATTAATTTTAAAATTTTGCATGTGGGAGGCACTATTTCAGCACTATTTTTTGACATATAACATAACAATTGGTGCAGTAGTTTCTTGGTTCCAGAGATGAGGCTGCTAGTGGAACGATAAGCTTGCAGCCTCAGTGAAAAACTGGATTTTCTCTGAAACTACGATAGCACATTTTTTTCCATTGGGTACTATTTATTTGGCAGTATTTATTGGCATAATTCGAATATCTAAATTAGATTATGAGACTGCCAACTGAACCCACCCAAAAGATCGTGGTCGCATTGCCCGTTCCTATCTAATAATGTATAAGGTGCTACTTTATTAGTGCCCGATATTTTAGTCAGTGCTTCTACTCCTGATTCTGATCAACTTTCCCCAAGAAACCCATAGTCAAATCGAAAAAATATTTTTGGACTCTTCATACAAATCGATCAGCCGAGCGGCCAAATTAGTATGAAGAGCCCAAAAATATTTTTTCGATTTGACTATGGGTTTCTTGATGAAATTTGATCAGAATCAGGAGTAGAAGCACTGACTAAAATATCGGGCACTAATAAAGTAGCACCTTATATATTAAATGAATAATATGACGTTTGTGTTTAAAGGGTAATATAACTTCGTTTAATTTCTACGTATATCTTTTACCTTTTACCCTCAATTGGTAAGCCCTTGGCATCATCTCACCTGATGGTAAGTGACGATGATGCCGAAGATGGAAGCGGGCTCACCAAGATTCCCCAACGCAATGGGAAACTGGCTAGTTTTAAAATGACACTAAACACTGATTTAAAAATAAATATTGAATGATACGGCAATTTTCTGTATTTTCTTCATTTATACGGCAAATTGAATTTTGAGATACGGCAGTCCAGATTTTTGCAGTAACAACACTGTCAGTTAGTCAGTCATGTAAAACCGCGTATGATTTCTACAGTACCTATAAGTCATTTTATCCCTCAGATGATCAGATAAGGATCACAGTAATAAATATTTCATCCGTGATTTGTGATTCCATTCAACCAATCACCAATATATTATTTTTAATAGTATTTTTAGGGTTCCAAAGCCAAATGGCAAAAAACGGAACCCTTATGGATTCGTCATGTCTGTCTGTCTGTCTGTCTGTCCGTCCGTCCGTATGTCACAGCCACTTTTTTCCGAAACTATAAGAACTATACTGTTGAAACTTGGTAAGTAGATGTATTCTGTGAACCGCATTAAGATTTTCACACATAAATAGAAAAAAAAACAATAAATTTTGGGGGTTCCCCACACTTAGAACTGAAACTCAAACAATTTTTTGTCATCAAACCTATACGTGTGAGGTATCTATGGATCTATCTATCTATCTATCAGCCGAAAGACGTCCACTGCTGGACAAAGGCCTCCCCCAAGGATTTCCACACCGACCGGTCCTGTGCGGCTCGCATCCAGCGGCTTCCTGCAACCTTTACCAGGTCGTCGGTCCACCGAGTCGGGGGCCTGCCCACACTGCGCCTTCCGGTGCGCGGTCGCCATTCGAGAACTTTACTGCCCCAACGGCCATCTGTTCTACGAGCTATGTGCCCTGCCCACTGCCATTTAAGTCTAGCGATTCTGAGAGCTATGTCGGTAACTTTAGTTCTCCTACGTATCTCCTCATTTCTGATTCGATCACGTAGGGAAACACCAAGCATAGCACGCTCCATCGCCCTTTGGGTGACTGAGCCTTCTTATAAGGCCCATAGTAAGCGACCATGTCTCGGATCCATATGTCATCACTGGCAACACACACTGGTCAAAGACTTTAGTCTTGAGGGACTGCGGTATTTTGGACGTAAAGATATTGCGAAGCTTCCCGAACGCTGCCCAGCCGAGTTGGATTCGACGATTGATCTCTTTCTCGAAGTTGGACCTACCTAACTGGACTGTTTGTCCCAGGTATACATATTCGTCAACAACTTCGAGTGTAGAGTCTCCAACCTTCAGAGGAGTGGGTGTAACACGGACGTTTGACATGATTTTCGTCTTATCCATGTTCATTTTAAGACCCACTTGTTGGGAGACTCTACTAAGTCCTTCGAGCATTGCGCCTAGGTCTTCCAAGGTCTCAGCCATGATCACGATATCGTCAGCAAATCGAAGGCGAGTGATGTACTCGCCATTGATGTTAATGCCGAGTCCTCTCCAGTCCAGAAGTTTGAAAACGTCTTCCAGTGCAGCGGTGAACAGTTTCGGAGATATAACGTCTCCCTGTCTCACCCCACGCTGCAGCCGGATAGGTTTCGAATTCTGATCCTGGAGGTGGACCGACATGGTGGCGTTTTCATACAAACACTTCAACACTTCGATGTATCGATAATCAATTTGGCACCGTTGGAGAGACTGCAACACAGCCCAGGTCTCGATCGAATCAAAGGCTTTCTCATAGTCCACAAACGCCAAGCATAGTGGCCGATTATACTCTTCAGTCTTCTGTATAATCTGCCGCAGCGTATGTATGTGGTCTATGGTACTGAAGCCTTTTCGGAAACCGGCTTGTTCGGGAGGCTGGAAGTCGTCAAACCTGCGTGCGAGACGATTCGTAATGACTCTCGAAAACAGCTTGTAGACATGGCTCAGGAGTGAGATGGGTCTGTAATTCTTCAGCAGAGACTTATCACCCTTCTTGAAGAAGAGCACCACCACACTCCTGTGCCATGCTGTAGGCGTTCGTCCCTCGAGCATGACGGAATTAAATAGCTTCTGAAGAGCTATAAGTACCGGTTCTCCACCTGCTTTCAGAAGCTCAGCCGTAATTCCATCATCACCCGGTGCCGTGTTGTTCTTAAGCTGTTTGAGAGCCATTCTAATCTCGCACAGGCTGACGTCTGGGATATCTTCGGTATAGTGTCGGGACAATCTGGCTCTCGGGTCTTCAGCCAGATTGCTGACAGGTAAGCGTGTAGTCATGTATAATTGTCCGTAGAATTTCTCAACCTCTTCCAACAGCTCGGGCTTGGACGACACGACTCTGCCATCCTCGGTCTTCAGCTTTGTCAGTTGACTGACTTTGTCAGTTGACCTATCCATAGATAGGTCTTCAAAAATGATATTGAGGTTTCTAATATCATTTTTTTCTACACCGAATAGTTTGCGCGAGAGACACTTCCAAATTGGTAAAATGTGTGTCGCCCCCCCCCCCCCCCTTATGTAACTTCTAAAATAAGAGAATGATAAAACTAGAATATATATATATATATACACATATTATACATATATATATATATATATATATATATATATATATATATATATATATATATATATATATATATTACCCTCAATTGGTAAGCCCTTGACATCATCTCACCTGACGGTAAGTGACGATGATGCCGAAGATGGAAGCGGGCTTACCAAGATTTCCCAACGCAATGGGGAACTGGCTATCTTATCTTCATGCCGGAACACATCAATGCTGTTAACATTGATGTTTTGGCGGCAAGACTTAGATTAGATGGTTAGTGGTAGCTAGCCAGGCGGGCTCAGAAAATGCCCTACCACCAACCAAACCGAGTCCTACAAAGTTGGACCCCGTCGGGAATCGAACCCGCGACCTCCTGATGTGAAGCGAGTGGACTAGCCACTGGGCTACGGAGGCGGTTAAAATGATGTACATTACCATGCAAACTTCCACCGAAAATTGGTTTGAACGAGATCTAGTAAGTAGTTTTTTTTAATACGTCATAAATCGTAAACCGCAAATTATCTTTTATTCAATCAACTCAAATATAAAAACAGCTAAGTGCGAGTCGGACTCGCGCACCGAGGGTTCCGTATAAATTCATAATCACACATGTCTTGAACTCTATATTTTTAGGGTTCCGTAGCCAAATGGCAAAAAACGGAACCCTTATGGATTCGTCATGTCTGTCTGTCTGTCCGTCCGTATGTCACAGCCACTTTTTTCCGAAACTATAAGAACTATACTGTTGAAACTTGGTAACTTGAAACTTTTTCACACAAAAAAAAAACGAAATATTTTGGGGGTTCCCCATACTTAGAACTGAAACTCAATTTTTTTTTCATCAAACCCATACGTGTAGGGTATCTATGGATAGGTCTTCAAAAATTATATTGAGGTTTCTGATATCATTTTTTTCTAAACTTCAGTTTAGAAAAAGTTAGTTTGCGCGAGAGACACTTACAAAGTGCTAAAATGTGTCCCCCCCCCCCAACCCTCCTGTAACTTCTAAAATAAGAGAATGATAAAACTAAAATAAATATATGATGTACATTACCATGCAAACTTCCACCGAAAATTGGTTTGATCGAGATAAATTGCGGTTTACGATTTATGACGTATTAAAAAAAACTACTTACTAGATCTCGTTCAACTCATTCAAGTTACAACGAACTACATAGTGGGGTTTTATACGTCTTCCAATGTATGGAGAGGTCAAATTTTGGTATTAAAGGAAACCACTTGGTACACGTATATAGTAGGTGAATAGAAGCTGATTTAGCCTGGTAGCCACCCCCCACCCCCTGGTAGGTGGGGAGGGGGGACGTTCAAATACTTACTTTGCCGCGCTTCGGGAAAAAAATCATATCAGCTTGTGAAAAAATCTAAGAAAAATAGAAAATAATCCCAAAAAAATCGACCAAATTTTGCTTTAATATGCTAGTGTTTAAAAAATATGCACCAGAGGCACAAACAAAAATATGAGTAGAAAGCCAAACTATATTTGAGTATATAAACATAAACATTGACGGCATTTACTAAATAAAAATCTTCAGAAAAAAAATTGAAAGTCGTACGGCGCTAGGCATTCGTGGGCATTTTACTCTGCCGCGCTTCAGTTAAACAATTATATTGGCTTTGTTTTGAGCAATTATCTTGAATTTGGTGTCGTTTTCGCAAAAACCGAGGACGCAGCCTTCATTTTTGGAATGATATTTGTACCATGCCATACAAAAAAAAATCGTAGGTACCTGCTATTTTTGTTTCAACAGACTGTTTCTTGAGAAACATACATGAACAGTGAACACTTAGGAAAAAAACATAAACTTTGTAGGTAGCATTTATAATAAAAAATATGTTAGAAAAAAAAATTAAGCAGCGCGGCGGGTTTACTAATAAAGCCTAACTTTCTATTTCCCGTTACCTCATTAAATATTTTGCTCCGTATCCAAAAGTGGGGGCGATTCCTTTATCCAGAATCCAGATGTGTTGCCTTATACGACAACTAGGTGAGAATTGGGAAGCTCCTATTCTGTCAGGCGGGAAGCCCCATGACTGATGAATACGAGTATACTTTTTTCTAGCTGAGTGCACATTCCTCACAACGACATTTTCCACTCATCGTTGGCCTAATGCGTCTATACAGACGATTCAGTCAGTGGAGCGGCTACAATATTGTTAGTAACTGTATAGCCCAATAACAGAGCGGCACAGTCGATCGCAGGACTAACAGGGACAGTTACCAACAGATGGATTAGAAGCAGCTAGATGTCTACGGTATCTCCGCTATGACAGCAGCTTAAACCACGCCTCATCATACGCCCTGCGACCATCTCCCACACACTTGCGCCATTCGTCCCTGTCTACGGCGAGCTTTTCCCAGCCTCGGAAATCGATGGTAAAAGCCGCCATGATGCACTTAACGCAGTCTTTGCAACGCAACAGTGGTCTCCCAATATCTCGCTTCGCGTGCGCAACTGCACCTATCATAACATGTAGTGGTAGTCGAGTGGGTTCCATTCGGTACACATGCTCCAGCCATCGTAAGTGTCGCTGTTTCAGCAGGGCCGTGAAACTGGGAAGTTGTGCCATCTTATCTTGTTACTCTGTCGGCCCATGATATGCCTAGAATGATCCGCAGGCAGCGCATGTGCAAACTGTTGAGCCCACGTTCATGTTTTGCGTACGGCGTCCAGGTTTCAGCGCCGTACAAAAGTATACTGAGTACACAAGCTTGATAAACACCCATCTTGGTCTTCACCGTAAGGTGTTTATTGTCCCATACTCTTGTACTTAACTTCCCGAACGTAGTCGCCGCTTTGCCGATACGGATATCGATCTCCGCGTTAAGTGAGAGATTGTTCGACACGGTCGAACCAAGGTAGCAGAATCTCTCAAGAGTTTCCAAAGGTACGCCATTTAGCAAAATAGCTGGTGGATTCTCGCAACCATGAACGAGCACTATGGTCTTTTTGGTGTTTATGGACATAGAGAACAGAGCACAGGGTGAGAAAAGTTACCCTTAATACACTGAAGCTCGCTGGAAGTGCTCGCAGTAAAAGCCGCGTCAACAGCAAACAGAAGGATGTCGACGAAAAGATCCTCGCGGTTTTTCTTAGCTTTGAGTAGGGAGATGCTAAAAAGCATTCCGTTGGCCCTCGCGTTTAGATGGATACCCTGCTAGTCTTCGCCGAACGCAACCTTCAAAAATACCAAACAGGGTAGGAGTCAGGCAGGACGCAGCCCTGACGAACACCTCTGCGCATGTCAAACGGATCGGATGTTTCGCTGTCGAAGACGATAGCACCTTTCATTTTGTGGGGGTAGGAAATAGCCACAGATAAACAGTGGATACCGACCGACGTGGACTACTGAACCTGTGGCTGCACGATGCTATATCTTGTTGAGAGCGAATTCGGTGCAAATGCACATTAGTAAACCCGCCGCGCTGCTTTTTTTTTCTAACATTTTTTTATTATAAATGCTACAAAGTTTTCTTATTCTACATTAATAAGGCTTTCTAGACCCATTTTTTACTTATAGTGTTCATTGTTCATATATTTTTGCTAAGAAACAAAAATTTAAACAAACAAAACAAATTGAAACAAAAATAGCAGGTACGATTATTTTTTTATGACATGGTACAAATATCATTCCAAAAATGAATTTTGCGTGCTCGGTTTATCGGAAAACGACACCAAATTCATGACAAGGGGCCATCCATAAATTATTTTACACGAACTTCATGATTTTTTGACCCCCGTCGCCCAGAATTGAATAAATGAAAACAGAAATTCCAAAAGTATATTTTTTTTATTATGTGACGTCACAACGTTTATGACTCCCCCATACCCCTTGTCACATATGTCACACTTCTTTGACCCCCTCCCTTCCCCTTAACAAGTGACGTAATTTATGGATGACCCCTATTTGCTCAAAATAAAGCCAATGTAATTGTTTAACTGAAGCGCGGCAGAGTAAAACGCCCACGAATGCCTTGCGCCGTGCGACTTTCAAGATTTTTTTTCTGAAGATTTTTATGTAGTAAAAGCCGCAGTAGCGTAGCAAGGCGTGGGCGAAGTGGGCCCTCGCCCACGGCCTCGCGCTCAAGGGGGCCTCGCGCGAGGCCCCCTACCTAAAATGCTAACGTAAGGGGGTCACATTATTTCATAAAATCTTGTAATTAAAGAGGCCGCGCGCGAGGCCCACTTCAGTGCTTTATGTGGGTATGGCTAAAAATAAAAATGGCAAAACTGTATACAATCAAGTAATAACCATAAAAACATTTGAAACCCAATTGTTCCATTTTATTTATAAAGGAATAATATTTTTACATTACAAATAGAGTCGCGCGAGGCCCCTGTGACTATTAAGTATAGCTAAAAAGTAACTGTGATAACCTATACTCTATGAATAAAACCGCGATGGCTATCATAGTGGGGTCTCGCTCGAGGCCCACTACTAGGGTGCTGACTGCTGACTTACCTTAAAGTTAAATGTCAGTGCTCTGTTAGATGACGTTAATTTGACTATAACTTTAATTGTGTGTATTTGTGTAGTTTTTAGCCCGTTTTTGTATGAAATAGGGTGATAGACGTTTAACCTTAAGTTGTAATATTTTTATATTAAATAAGATCACGCGCAAGGCCCCCTTGAGTGTAAATATAGTTAAATAAGCATAGCTAAAAAAATACTGTAACAACATGAAATATATTCTATCAAAACTACCGATAAACCGTGGAAATCCAGTTGTTTCTTAGACTGCGAGCTAATAAGTGGGAATGTTTTTAAAGTTAAATTGGCTCCGCGCGAGGCCCCTCTTAGTGCTGACCTGAGTATTAAAAAACATTAAAAACTATTTGAGGAATAGCATCTCTTTGCTTTAGCAATACAGGATGTTAACAAAAGTGTGTTTTAAATTTTAAGAGGTTACTCAGAATCAAGTATAGAATACAGGAAAAATATTGAAAAAATCCGCTCATCTTTTTTTTTACTGTATTGTCAATCGCAGCAGAGTTGGCTTCAAAAATCGACTACATGTCTATAAGGATATAATACAGGACTTTAGCAAAATAAAGACCCGAAAGCCATTGAATGAATGAATGAAAACACTTTATTGCACAACATTAAGAGGAAAATATTACATGATAAGACCGTTATACATGCAGGCGGTCTTATCACTAAAGAGTGATCTCTTCCAGACAACCTTTGGGTGGAGGAAATTGCGTAATAACATATTTGAGGGGTGGTGCGCAATAAAAAAAACCATAAAATAACAATTAAAACTAAATACTGAACTTAAGAAACTCCTAATATATACTTATTACTACATACATAAATACATACATACATTATATATAACATGTACTATACTAACATATACATAATCTACAATGTGATACTTAATAACCAAATATGTACAACCAAAGACAATAAGTGACAGCGTAAATAACTTAGAGAGTTAAAAAGTGCTCTTTCACTTGCAACTTGAAGATATTGAGAGAAGGAGAACGGCGAATAAATTCAGGAAGAGAGTTCCACAGTCGGATAGAACGAATAGTGAAAGAATTAGAATAGAAATTTGTGGAATGAGCAATTATTTTTGTAAAATGATTAATATTTTCCAATGCATTCCCACAGATTCCTTCCCGAGCTGCTGTTTATTCTCAGTTAATTTGTTGTGCGTTTTTTATTCAGTTTGTTTTGTGTAATACTCAGTATCGGGCTTGATGAATTAGGTACGAAGTGAAAAAATATTTTTTTGCGTAATAAATTAGAGAAGTAATTAAATGGTTTGCGTTATTTAATTTGGTTAGCAACAAAAATCTGCTAATTAATCATTGAGACAGCAAACAAATATTTTGTCTGCAACAAATAAAAATCTTGCTGCAAAAAATCTTAATATTGTCAGCAATTTAACTAGTATGCAGACAGCTTGTAATATTATGTGTCTGCTCAATAAACATTCGCGATATTAAATAATTACTCGGTTAGCAAGATTTTATAATTGGTCAGTAGGTAAAACATGTACATAAAATAAAAATATATCGTATATAGGCAGTTTATCTGATAGGTACGCATATTTTACAAACGGTAACTTATATGAATAATTAGGTTGCGTTTGTATTGAAAAAAAAAGCAGGATTTTTCGTTAAAGTGGGCGGAGCAAAATGCTGACGCGTGACACGAGCGGTACGTACGTACTGAAAAAAAAAATTATAGTGGCGCCCATTTTGTGCTTGACGAGTAAAGTTTATTTATTTAATGAATTTCTGCTAACAGTCTGAGTGCTTACCATTTGATTAAATGTGGTTCACCCAATGCAGCCAAAATATGTAATTGGTTGTCCAAAAAAAATTCGAGTAGTCCAGTATGACATTAACTGCTGATCGAATCTGAAATGTTTGCTGGTCATAAGTTGCTGACCAACTAGTTATTTTGTCTGACCGAATATATTTTTTTGCTTACAAAATTACGAATATTTTGCTAACCGTTTAAATGATACCCATAAAATTATTCGACACACATTTCAGTTTTTTAGCACTGGAAATAAAACCGTGAAATGACTGACCATCTTATCATACCTATGTAAAAATTTCTGAAAGATAGGGGGCCTCGCTGTGCGATTTCGCCCACGCCTAGATTACACCTTGCTACGCCACTGAAAAGCCGTTAATGTTTATGTTTTTATATTCTTGATTAGTTTGGCTTTTTACTAATAATTTTTGTTTATGCCTCTAGTGCATATTTTTTAAACACTAGTTTAACGAAGCAAAATTTAGACGATTTATTGGGAATTATTTTTCATGTTTCTTTAAATTTTTCACTATAAATGTAATATATTGAACAATTTTCATACTAAAAATGAAAGCTACAGTCTCGGTGTATTCGAAAACGACACCATATTTAAAACAATAGGTCAAATAGAGCTGATATGATTTTATTCCGAAGCTCGGCAAAGTGAGATTTTGAACTCTCCCCCTCCCTATCTGCCAGGGGGTGGGGGGGGTGGCTACCGGGCTTAATTCACCTACTATATACGTGTGCCAAGTAGTTTCCTTTAATACCAAAATTTGACCTGGGGTGTAAGCCTACACTAACAAGAACTTTTATATTAAGATACTTGCTGCTACGGAACCCTTCATGGACGAGTCCGACTCGCACTTGGCCGCTTTTTATTGTATGAAGAGGTCAACCATTTTTTTTTGCGAATTGACTATAGGTTCCTTGGGCAAAGTTGTTCAGTTTCATGAGTAGAAACCACAGTTAGCGGGTGTACAACGAATTTTTCACACTGCATAGTACCCAGAGGTGTTCATTCGTGTCGATTCGGTTTTCACGATACTTGAAAGGATTAACCTTAATTTAAGTGTTCTGTCTTTTTCTTTCAATATCGAAAGACAAGGACAGGACGCTTAAATTTAGTCCTGCCAAATAAGTTTAATCGACACCATTGTTGCGTATAATCCGAGAGTCCCGAGTGGTCCCGAGTTCATTTACTATCGACGTTATCCGACTATGGCCATCCATGAATACCTGCGTGCGTAAGGGCCTGGCAATAACCAATTTAAACCCATTAACATTATGTATCTACTGTAAAAACAAGACAGTTTTACTAATTAACTCTTTAATAATTACATACATACCTGAGCATAACATAATCTTATCACATAAAAATAAAAAGAAGCTGGCATTACAATACTTTTTAGAATCTTGATAATATAAAAAATATCACCAATTTATTTACAATCACATTATTAGCTTGTAAATAAAGCAACATATAAACCATTTTTTTTCATGACATTTTGTTAGGCGGCTGTCTTTTCCTCAATTTCAACAAAGCTTCCTGTCTCTTCTTTTCAATTAATAATTTTATGTCTAGCGATTTATCAGTATTGTTAACTTTATTACTAACTAAATTTGCAGATGCAGTATTCTGTGGTACAGAGACCATTGAAGTGGCTGTTTTCTTAGAAACTGCTGACTGTAACGATGGTGGCAAAGACTGAGCTTTGTGTTGAGTAGATTGAGTAAATGGCAACAGTCTTTTAGCTAAAAGTTTCTCTCTTGCTTGCTGATGTTTTCTCCTTATCTCGTCTGGTGTGCATCTTATTGGTGAGTCCCCTGAAATAAGAAAGTAAAATAATAAAAATATAATAATAAACAATACTATCTTTAAATAAAACAAATAAACAACTTAAACAAACCTAAATTCTTGTTCTTGTCATGTGGCATTGAACTGTATCTTCCGAATACCATTCCACTAGTTGATGGTTTGTTCAGAATATCTGTGACTCTTGGCGACTCAGGCATAGAGTTATGTCGCCCAAAAGACTTAGATGTTGGACTACTCTCATGCAAAACTACTTCTTGTATTGTCCAGTCTGCACCACTTCTGGAGATATTCAGTTTACTCCTATTGGTTATGTTACTTTTTATTGGCATCTGAGTCAGCCTATCTAATGCACTGTCGTTTAGATTCCCAACAAAGTTATCAAATGAATCATTGTTGAGAGAAGGAGAAGCAATTTTCTTAACATGATTCACTGCAGGTGAATCTAATTTAATGCTGTTTAATATGGCATCCATTGAGTCCTGGTCTATGTTGAATTGTAAACTGGGATTAACACCTTTCAATGTTTTATTGCTGTTTTCAAATCGGGGCCTCTTAGCTGGCACAGGATTATGAATCAGAATTTTCTCTTCAATCACTTGGCTAGCTTTTAATAGACATTCATTCATGGAATCATCTGATTCTAGGGCATTATCTGCCTCTGGTTTAGCAAATTTAGAACTTAATAAGTTTTTTCGAAGGCACCTCGTATTTGTTTTGTGACCACTTTTAGGAGAACTTTCTCCAGAGTCATTAAATATATCATCTTCACTGCCTGAACATTGCTTTTCAGTAATGACAGTAGTCTTAGCTTTCTTAGTAATTAGTTCTTGTAAATTTTGATTCAGTTCTAAAAGGTCTTGAAACAGTTCAGTGTTCTTCTGCGATGGTTTTGTAACTCGTCGTCTTGTTATAGGCTTTTCAATCAGCTTAAAGTTGCAAACCTTTCTAGATTTTCTGCTAAGTGGTGTTCCATTCTGAAGCCTAGATTTTGCTGCACATTTAGAATTTGGAGTGTAAAAATTCCAAACAACATCTGTTTCCCCCTCGGCACCGTCTTGCGTGCACAGAAAAGGTACAGGGCTGGCTGCCTCCGAATCACAAAGTGAATCACTGTCTCTAGATGGAGATTCATTTCTATGCTCAGGGGTTGAACATGATAAGACTGGAATAAAGAAAACGTGACATTTATATCAACTGTTTAGGATATGGTGATACTTAATTGCCTTCTTTATAGACTAATAAAATTAAGTACTTAAAGGAAAAACCGACTTACCTTTCTTTTTCGTAGCAACCATTTTTGATGTTGAAACTGGTGTAGTCATGTGAAACTTGTTTTATATTATCTAGAATCTAGGGAATGTTAAATCATTGCCATTTAATGGTTTATATAATTATATTCTTTTATTTTGCTACTGCAAGGAAAATCAAAAAATAGATAAACATTGAAAATGCCCAATGCCCATGACATGACTAGTGATTTTTTTTTTTGTTTGGTTCTTTCCTGCTTTTGCAAGGAAAAGGCAAAGGCTTCTCTGGCCATACAGCCTATTCTTACGTAGTTTGCTCTTCTCTAAAGATTTTTATATTTCATTTGAGTTCTCATTTATCAATTTCTGTCGTCTTTAACTATTTCTCTATTCTTCAACAAAATGATAGCACTTTTGATGAAGATTTCATGGACTTCTTGAGAGCACTCGAAACACAGTCTACACACTTTTATTTCATTATCCTACATATTAGACACTTAAATCGCACTTTATTGAACAATACACTATCAATATTATGCATTAAAAACCACGATATCTATTTTTTCGGATAATAAAACAAAAATGACAAACTCTTGCCGCGAGTTCCCGCCAAAAAGTCCAAGACTAGTGAATTAGTGAGAAAGCGTTCCAAATTAGTTTCGTTAGAGTAATTTTTACCCTGACAGCAGGATAGCCTATCATATTTTTTTTTAAGTGTGAAAGGGACAAACTCTTGTTAGATAAATCTTAACTTCATTTTGGAACAACTTCTGAATCTGATTATATTCTTCTCTTTTGTGCTATAAAACCAATGATAATTTACTAAGTAAGGATATTGCACGCTAAAGCAAAGCGGCATCGTAGCGCGGCACAAGGACACTATACGTAGCTATCAATGATATTTTACTTAAGGATATTGCACGCTAAAGCAACGCGCCATCGTAGCGCGGCACAAGACACTCTATACGTAGCTATACATTAATGGTAAACGTCGTAGAAACAAACGAAACACAGCCCATCTCTTTCTTACGAATGGAGCGCGTGAATTGCTATTTCATATTACGTCATCTCGCAAGCCGAACGCGTGACTTTTGAGAACATAGCGATAGCGTGGAGTAGCATTTGAATTATATTTTTTTTGTATTGGGCATCGTGAAGTAGTGTTTCAAATACTGCCATTCGTAATGTTTTCTGGAATGTTATACAATTGACTTAATTAGAATTCCAGATATATATAATGGGATTTTTAAATGACGGATATGAATATTTCAGGCAAAATTATTAATCGGGATAAATATGTCAAGTTGTCGACTTTTGTTGTACCGCTTAAAAAAAAAGGAAAATAGTGATTCTAAAAGTAGCCCTGTGATAGAATGGTTAATTGTGCCACACAATAAGGAAGGAATCTAAGTATATATTTTTACAAATTTCGAGAATATTCACCTTTTGTACTTCAAATATTTATTTATTTATTTTATTATTTATTGTACACAGAAAAGCGATCCATATTATTAACAAAGTACACTTATTCACATATAGTATGTTTAACTCTGCAAGTTTACTGCCAAAAAAGCAGTTAAATACTTTTTAAAAGATGAAAGAAATGTTGTAAATAAATGTGAAATAACCTAACCTAACCAATTAAAAAAAAAATTAAACCTGACCAATAAAATCCTTTTAATTGGCTGTAGTTGGATAAAAATGTAAATACCCTTCACATATCTGGGGATCGAAACGAATCTAACAACACCTCGCAGTCCGAAATTCATCAAGCCGTCTTGGGTACAGCCGGTAATAATGAAACACATCTTCATACATAACACATACATAATAACATTTATACATACACCCGAAAAATATTATCTTCAGATTCGGCAGTATGGCTTTTACACTTAAAACATTTAAACAAAAGCGACTCCACTCTTTTGTTTTATGACTATGTTCTTGTCGCGTACCGACGCATGTCTCTTTCTGGCGCGCGTGAAAGAAAAGAATAGGAATACTCCTTAATAATTTACGATATTTATTGAAATTTCAGTGATTTTCTACTTTTTTTACACATTTTCGCGTGTTATCTTTTATAAATAAAATTAACTTACCGGTGGTAGGTCACACCATCTTTTTTTAGGGTCGTTCGAGTGTTATTTTGACAATTTTTCACGACACACTTCGGCATCCTCACTGCTGTGCGCTCAAAACACGACTAAGGTAAAAATTGTGCTCACATCGTATTTGAGCACAATTTTGCTGTGCCGTTTACAGCGCGCTGATGCAACGTCCATGTATAGAATGTCGTTGGTAGCTATACATCAATAGTAAACGTCGTAGAAACAAACGTAACACAGGCTATCTCTTTCTTACAAATGGAGCGCGTGAATTGCTATTTCATATTACGTCATCTCGCAAGCCGAACGCGTGACTCTTGAGAACATAAGAAGCGTGGAGTAGCATTTGAATTATATTTTTTTGTATTGGGCATCCTAAACTAGTGTTTCAAATACTGCCATTCGTAATGTTTTCTGAAATATTGTACAATTGACTTAATGAGAATTCCAGATATATACAGGGTGTAACAGAAGTGTGTGACAATACTTCAAGGTTGGCTTTTACCCATCAAACTGAACAACTTTTGTTCTACAACTTTGTTGAAATCGCAAAAAATTTTTTGGACTTTTCATACAAACTTGGTTCGCCAGCTGATCGATTTGTATGAAAAGTCCAAAAAAAATTTTGCGATTTCAACAAAGTTGTTCATTTAATGGCCAACCTTGAAGCCAACCTTGAAGTATTGTCACACACTTCTGTTACACCCTGTATAATGTGATTTTTAAATGGATAACAAAGTGTGCCTTCCCGTGTTGTAATAATTGACCACGCTGAATACGTTAAAAACAACCTACTTCAATCGCAACAACTCCAATTTTGATATGTTTTTGTTGATTTTCTCAAAAACCGCTGAATCGATTTCGATAAAATTTATATGGGACCACTTGTGAAGTATACCCTTTTAAACAAAAAAAGAATTTTCCAAATCGGTTCAGGCGTCTTCGAGTAATCGGTGAACATACATAAAAAAAAAATTAAAAAAAAGAGTCTGACGAATTGAGAACCTCCTTTTTTTTGAAGTCGGTTAAAAATAGGACACGGAGCTATAACTAAAATGTATATGATTTAAATTTGCAGATATATAACTTGACATGTTGTTATACAGATTTTGTTTTGTATTTTGATACAAACAGTTTTATACAGATAAATATATAATTTTAAGACGACTCCAGATACTATGTATCTCTCAATTAAACAAAGAAAACGACTATACTTCATTCCAATAAAAAAAAACAAAAGGTAAACAAACGTAGTATGCAGATGACATTGACATGTGTCAGTTCCATAGTAAGTTTGTTTACGTTTTGGGTTAATCATATAAAAAGTCGTTAATAATGAAACAGATCTTCATACATAACACATACATACACCCGAAAAATATTATCTTCCGATTCGGCAGTATGGATTTTACACTAAAAACATTTAAACAAAAGCGACTCCACTCTTTTGTTTTATGACTATGTTCTTGTCGCGTACTGACGCATGTCTCTTTCTGGCGCGCATGAAAGAAAAGAAAAGGAATACTCCTTAATAATTTAAGATATTTATTGAAATTTCAGTGCTTTTCTACTTTTTTTAAACATTTTCGCGTATTATCTTTTATAAATAAAATTAACTTACCGGTGGTAGGTCACACCATCTTTTTTTTAGGGTCGTTCGAGTGTTATTTCGACACTTTTTCACGACGCACTTCGGTATCCTTACTGCTTTGCGCTCAAAACACGACTAAGGTAAAAAGTGTGCGCACATCGTATTTGAGCACACTTCTGCTGTGCCGTCTACAACAACGCGCTGATGCAAAGTCCATGTATAGAATGTCGTTGATAACAGAGAGTCCGCTCATGTATGTACCGGCATATAGGTACCTACTACTACTACTACTGACCTCAGCGTAAGGGTTGTCACAACATTCTCATTTTTTTTAAATCAAAATCTCATAGACTGAACTCGAAGAGACAAGGTAGGCATTGCGAGACTAACTGCACAGGAAGTCACTGAAGAGAGAAATCAACCAGGAAATACCTGGGTACGAGGAGAAGTTCTTAGTCTTATCATAAGTATTATCATTAGCCAAATGACGTTCACCTTGCGTCCATCATCCTTCCATATTTTAGGTACGAGTACCTAATTGTGCTAAGTACGTAACCATTAAAATCTAATCAAAATAAGTGCGTGCGGTCAATGACATTACCGATTAATAAAAAAAGTGAATTCCAAATTATTACTGTATGTTTAGAAATTAAATACCTAATGCTTGCATAATGCGCGTTGTCTGAATATTTTGAGATCACACACTGCTGTTGAAGCTTTGAAAATCATAGGTATATTATTAATTTTCTGGGGCTATACATGCTTTAGCGCGTTCTTCGCTATCATATGCATTTTGAACATATTTCTCATAATATCATAATACCTATTTCATGAATCATTAAGTAATGTCGCGCAGTCATGTAAATATACCCAAAAAATACACGGACATATGTAATTGTTTATTCCTTACCTGTCCACGTCAGCTGGCAACGAAAAAAAAGGTAATTTACTATTTCTATTACAGTTTAGACAGCCGAATACACAACAGTTTCTAAAATATATTTTTTCATCCAATGTCATAGTGATTCGTAACTACTGATGTGCCATGCCCGGGAATATTCCCGCAAGACAGAGACAGCCCTCTATATTGCATATAAGGGAATATTCCCGGTAACGGCACATCAGTATTCGTAACAAATCCCGTCGTGTCGCTTCCGCGCGCGTGACAACCCTGATTGTGCTGTCGTGACCTTGCCTAGAACGACCGTATACGTCTATAAGCATGTATATGTTTAGGATTTTAGTGGTTTGTATTGAGCGGACACTCTGTTATGTATACTTTGTGTTAGAAGCCTCATGCTATAATTGTGCTATAATATGCGTCCATGAGTGTGAGTGTGGCGGATTTTATAGAACAGTATCGCTCTAAAGTGTGACGCTGACTAAACGCAGTACGTTCAGATTCAGAAGGTACACTCTGACAGCAACCGTTCGCTTTGACAACAGGATAGCATATTATTATAAATCGCTTAAGTGTGAAAGAGAAGGTACAAAACGGTTTTTGTCAGAGTGCACCCTCGGAACGCGGCCCTTCTGCTTTCTGCTCTGCTCTGGCACTGCCTGCACGGCCGCCGCCGCCGCCGCCCGCCCCCGCGACGCCCCGCGCTACCCTGCCCTGCCGCTGGCGTGGCGCTCTCGCTCGCGCGAGTCGCGCGATCTCGTCCATTCCATTCATTCAAGTGCTGCCCGTCGTTGTGTTGATATCGCGCTTCGTTATTTATTTAACGATGCACCCCCGAAAGTGACTATAAAGTGTTAAAAGTGCTAGAAAACTCGTGAAAACAAGCCAAAATGCTGGCCGACGGAGAAATCGTCGGCGATGGGTCATGGAACCTCACGATCTACGTCACTGACCTCAACGAGAGGAGGACCATGGTCGTAAAAGGCGACATGCATATTGGTGGGGTTATGCTGAAACTCACAGAGAGCTTTGGTAAGATACGATATTTTTGGCACTATATCAATTTGAAACTTGAGTACATTATAGACTTGAAAATAGGTAGGTACTGTTTAAGCCAAAGTAAGTAGCGTTGAGTCACGGCATTGGTATGTAAATTTAACTTCAACCACACATTTCAAATGCATGAATGAATTGAGTCCACAATAATGTTTTTTGACAGAATATAATTCTCTAAGAATTATAAAAAAAAGTATTTATCCTAATGTACCTAGTTAGTGTTTCTTATCATGCTACTTTTCTGTAAAGAATTTATTGCATATTAAGTAAAAATAATATAATAAAAAACAAATGGATGGGATAGTTTGTTGTGATATTCCTTTGTAATATGTATGTAATAATTTTTCAATTTCTCACTTACATAGAGATTTATTTAGAGTTTTTATGCAACAGCTGTTGTACCAAGCTTAGCTGATAATACTCTTATCTTGTTCCTTGAGGTACACCTGAAGAGGTAGGTAGGTAGGTATAGTTTGGGGCACCTAGTTAGTTTTCTGCAACCAGGTGATCATTACATCCATTTTGCATGGCAAAGAAACTAGTATTTTAAATCTTAGTTGTTTATCTATAGTATTTTCTATAATATTTCCTCTTTCCCAAGCAAGTTTTATCATAATAGGTAATTGTCCTGGTTTGATTTGGTTGAGGCGGTTAATTGGCAATCCTGACTGCTATGCCAATAGTCCATGGGCCAACAGTTTTGTAATGACCAGATTTGTGGGTTTTGTATTGCATTCGGGTGTTTAACCCTTTGACCGCCACACTTATTCTTTTTTCATGTCGTAAGCCTAAGGATTGGAGATCGAGATCATCATGAGGTCAAGTCAGTGAGAACTGTAGATTGGGGCAGAGTAAGGTACATCTGTTTCCATTTTTGCCACGCTACGCTATGAGAAATTGTGCAATGAAAATTTATAAAATCTCAAATCCTTGTGGGTGTAGCACAAAAAAGCGTTGTTGAATATAGCCGACTGTGGCGGTCAAAGGGTTAATATCGATAAATGTCCCAAAAAATGTAAAACTACTTCTTAAATGAAATCACTGATTAGGTTACTAAAAATGGGCTACCTTTTTGAATCCCCTTTAAGATTCCTGTGTTGGGGGAAGTCAGCCTCTTCCCTGGTTACACTACACAGTTGTTGTTGGTTATTATCTTATAATTTTTTCATACAAGTTTCTTATAATTAAATTGGTATACCAATTAGATGTTGAATTAAACAGGCTTATACAAATCAAATCAGAAACATTTATTCAAAGTCTACATTCAGCTTTACATTTTTTGAAGGTCATTTTTATAGATACACAAATAGATACTTAGAATAAGATTATAATTATGCATGAATTTAAATGTAAATTTATTGATTACTGATTTTCATAGTGCAGGGAATCCTATGATATATTTTCATTGTATTTATTAAATAATTTACCGGCAGTGACAAGACAAACAGAATATAGGTACATAATGTGTATGTTAAGTAATGTATGTTTATGTATAATTTTTATCAAATTCAAGAAAGGTCAATCTGATTTCCCTAGACTATTGATAGTTTGTAGAGGCACATTTTTAAAAAAAAGATTAATAAAAAATTAAATTCGACACAGCCCTAGCTTTCAGGTATTAAAGTAAAAAATATACAAACTTGTCATGCAGTCCCTCCTTACCTGTATGGACACTCCTAGTTTATGTGCTGTATTAACATTTTATCAATATTCATAATATTCATCATTCCTGGGAATCCAATCCTGCTTGCTGACTGGTCCTGATAGCAATAAAAGCAACACTTGATATAAAAGGTTGATAAGACAGGGATAGCAATTCGCAAGAGTGAGAGGCAAGATGCGCGTACGCAGGCACGCGTCCTTCGCGGCCGATGATGTTGAAATGGACTGGTTTTTTAGTTCAGAAACAGGTGAAGCACCGATTAGTTATGCAGCAAGGAAACATTTTATTCTGGCGGATCCAAAATACCATCGAAACAATTCTGTTGTTTCAAGTTTACCTTCACAGCACTAGGTACTAACTACCAGTAAGAACTTATTTCCTATTCAGTAGGAATATGAACTTTTATTCAATGGTTCTTTATTTTTATAAGTAGACAGTTGTTATAATTGTATCAGGAAAAGCTTTGTTGTTGTTTGTTAGCATTCAGACCGCCTACTGCTCCATCTAATAATATTTCTTATATTTTTATTATTGTATTTATTTACCTGTAGGTTTGTGTACTAAAAACTTCATTTAAATAACTCTATTATTAACTCTATTATCTATCGTTCATAATAAAATAATACAATTCATACATGTATAATTAATTAGGTAACACTGGCGCCGCCGACTCCATAGGGCCTGGGGGTGCCCGAGCCCCCCTAATGACATTACCAGCGGGGCTGAGCCCCCCCCCCCCCAATATTTTATATTAAAATACTGGAGTGGCTTGCGGCTCGTAAAGTGCGGCCCCTCAACGATAATCACAAAAACGAAAATAACAATTTTATTCCGCTCTAGCCCCCCCAATATTTTTATGAAGTCGGCGCCCCTGTTAGGTAACACTTTCTACTGTGGTCTAGTGGCATTAACTGATTCAACAAAATCGTTAGAAAAAAATAGAATTTTAAGCTCCATAAAAGACTTTATAGATATTTCAAATTCTTCACCTACACGAATTTATAATGAAGACATTCAAAATGGCGATCAGTGTTCGCCCACCAACAACAACTCCTAAAACCTGTAAGCCTCTAGAGCTGTAAGCACATAAATTATTCAAAATAATATACCTACTGGCTATTTTGATTTGAGAGAATTACATACTACATACATATTATTATCTCAAATGGTACAAGTAATGTCATCGTTATTATTCTAAGATAGAAGTACCTTATTTAAAATACCTATATATTTTTGAAATCTTATTAATTTATGACGTCTGCTGAAATGATCTTTTGAAGGATCAAAACCAGATAAATCGCTATAACATTGTCATGCAATACAAATGTAAAATCGTTAAAAGTGTTGTTTACTTGTTCAGTGGCTATAAAAACTACAAGTACTTATAATCTTTTGTAAGGTGTGAAGAAAAAACTAAGTGGATGTTTTATACCGCATTTTCTAAGCATAATTTTTTTATTAAAGTTGGTATTCTAAATTTAAACAAACAGACCATGAATTTAAAACAAGTTAAATATGTACTTATAAATCATTATGATAATAAAAGTGCATACCGTGTCTGTATACCAAGCAAGCCAGGAAACCTATCAGAAAAGCTGATGCATAAATTAGTGTGATAACCTGGTACCTAACCTTCAGCATATAAGTAAACGGGGTACAGGAAATATAAATTCATTTTGTAGATACCCAACAGGCTATGATGGTTATTAAGTAGATATGTATTTAAATTATAAAACAAGTCAATCTAAATATTTTGTGCTTACAGATAAGATTTTTTTATCAGAATTAACACAATCGGCATAACCTCTGTTATTATTATAAGTTACATAATAATAAAAAGATAAATAGGTAGTCTAGCGACAAGTCTTACTTTCTAAAATTGTAAGTTTTTAGGGTTCCGTACCTCAAAAGGAAAAAAGGCAGCCTTATAAAGCGAAAAAATGTAAAGTTTTGAAATAAACAAACTTCTATGCCAACGCAATCAAGAGATACGGCCGTTTATGCCGCATATTTGGACACTCGCATGGGAATCAAAACCTATAGGGTACTTCCCGTATACCTAGAATCATGAAATTTGGCGGGAATCTTATAGCACAAGTAAAGGGAAAAGTCTGAGATTTTTTCACAGCTTTAAGGGATTGCAGGCCTGAGAATTTGATATAGAGTTCAAGACATGTGTGAATATGAATTTATACGGAACTCTCGATGCGCGAGTCAGACTCGCACTTGGCTGTTTTTTTTTCATTTTAAATGACGACATTATTACTAAATTCATAATTAGGTGGTATGTTCTTTGCTTCTGTAAAATATACATCACGTATCTCCTAATATTCCAAGTCATGTTAAGTAGTGGACAATTGGACATTATGTCGTCTTTATGTCTTGTCTCTATGTTGTAAAATGGCTAATAAAAAATAAGTAAAATATTCAGGAAATATTGTGTAAAAAAAACATCGAAATAATTTTTTTACTAAAATCAAAGTACGTAAAAGTAAAAGCTCATTGGACCATAAAATGTTCGCGACTGTTAGCTCTTTCCACAATCGCTGAATTTCGTTACCCAAATAAATTCATTACGATATACCTACTTAATTAACTCTTAAAGGGTCGATCGGCATCTTTCTAATTTCTTCGCATTAAGATGGATGCGCCGACACACGTTCTCAGAAGCCGCCATGTTGCTTTGTATTTCCGGCCCACCTCCCCCCTCCGACAGATAACGCCTTATCATCCGTTCATTGTTCCTCTATGCTGATGAGCATGGCATGAACACTCGCGGCTAAAGGGCGTTGACTTGGTGATATTTTTAGCACAATACTCAAGTAAACATTTCGAAGGACTCGATTGTTACGAGTCTCGATCCTTAATTTACTATTGCCTGTGCCTATTTTAGGCACACAATCCTATTTTATAGTTCTTTAAGAGGCTGATGCAACCCATAGTTGTACCAGGTTGTACTTCACATGAAACGTATGCATAAATTGGAAAGCCAGAACAGAAACGATGTACGCAAACGAATAAGGAAAATCCATAGGCCATTGTGTTGAATTGACTAGGAAACTAATTGCATTAAATTAATCCTTATCTGGCAACACCAAATTTAGGTATAACCTTGCTGGTGAATTCCATTAGCGTATCCCAGAAAGCATTTATTTTTATCGAGTACATATTGAGGGGAACGTGTGCTATCTCTGAACGGGGAGATAACGTGACATTCTGTAATGTAGCTCTCGACAGTAAACCACTGTACATATCTATCAATAGGTACAGACACTGTCAATATGTCCTGTACTAAAGACCCGTAATAGGTCTAGACTATGAATAAAAACCCTTGTCAGGGAATTCATGGATATAATATGATACGTGTGTATAAAATACCTCTGATAAAGTTGTGGGTTTACTGTATTATCTCGCTTAAGTGCACCGGTTGGTTATGCTCTGTATTGCGATATATCTATGGTATTAATTTAGCAGTGTATTTAATTATTTTAAGTACTATTGATTATATTATTCGCCGTTTCATTTTAAGAATACCTTTTTTTTATAATTGTTCTTGACCTACCAGAGTATTTAAGAGGAACTGTGAAAGTAGAGCCAGTAACATAAGAATTGTTAGGGGACTGTTGGCGTGGTACGGGAGCATGTTATCATGAGGTGGGACGAAAGTATTGTGACTTGCTTGTATTAACGGGAAGAAAAAGGCGACATTAGAGTACATGAATGGAAGAAGAACACATACTAATCCGACGTCTCGTCAGATTCAAGTAGTGAAATAAATAAGTAATAAAAAAGATCAGTAGTAAATATTCGAAACTGCTATGTGATACACACAAATGTCATACATGGTATCTGCCATGCCATAAGATCGAGATGGCGCGCAAGGAGTATCGCGGAGACGGACGCACCGAGCCATTGGTACCGGATGATAACGGTGGTCGCATTCCACCCCTCCCAGCCGTTGACTAATTGTCCAGTTCTTAGTGCGAATGCGAATGCTCAACGTCTCACTGTCTGCGTTTTCTTTCTACATTTGCCCTCTTGGTTACCACTCACTTTCCAGTTTTCATTTTAGACCGAATATTTTCTTTAGTGAGGTTGGAGTGTGGTGGAGTGTGGCGTGTATTCTTATTTACATGCTCTGTGATGTGCCTTATTCAAAATATGTACTCGTAACTAGAAATGGGCTGACTATAGATACGTATTTGGTCGGTTTTCATGTTGTCAATTATGTAATTGGTAGCGTTGATCTTTTTTTTTATACATGTATGATTTTGCTTCGTTTTTCCATGCGATTTTTATCGTTTTATGCCGTGATGAGATTTTCTTACTATTTATTGTAAAGATTATGAAAAGCTTTAGTAATTTTATAACATTTCTTAAAAAGCGGTTTAATTAACTTTAGATTTTTGAGAGAGAAACAAGCTTCGCGTGGTAGGAATTTTGTACAGGAAGAAAAAATACGAATAGCTTATACTTAAATAAAAATATAAAATTATTTTGATTGCTGACTAGCTAGACGTCATTATTGTCGATTAGTCGCCAACTGTAAAAGTTGCTGACCAGTCGTTACATCTCTACCCATACGAGTAAGCAACTGTGCAATTATAGAAAAGGTCAGCTTATGTGACATCAACATATTAAGCAAACTCTTTAGCACATAATTCTCACGAGCTCACGAGCTCACGAGCTACCTGTATTCATTTGGATATTTGACTCCTTATAAAGCGTGTCCCAAATATTCCGGTTGCCATCCGCGCCTGCGTGCGTGTAATTGTCACGTTGTTGTCTTAACTCTTAACTTCGGCTTCTTGTCTTGCTTTATATGGCGTTGATTTGCAATTTAAAATAGACAAACACTCTCCATAAATTATATTCCTCAAGCCGTCAATAAAATGCGGATAAGTTATATCCTAGAAACTGTTGGAAGGAGTTTTGCTCAAAGCTGTTACTAATACAGGAGGACTGTAATTATCATTATTGTGCAAGCATAAAATCAACTTGTAATATAAATTATTAATGTAAAAGATATTTTAACAAATTCATTCAGCACAGGCATATAGTCGATGTCAATATTATTGTATGAAAGAAGATTGAGTAAGTAAGATTGTGCTAAAAACCACGCAAGGTTCGTTGTAATGTAATGCATGTTCCCAGCATCATGGAAGAAGTAATGCTATATTGAAGATTTGACTCTTGTGAGATGGGGGTTCGTTTATTACGAAACTTCATATTTAGAATTTGGAATGCAATTTATTCAGGATCATAACTTTATAAATCGGAAGGTAATGTTTTTGCATGGAACGGAACAAGTAATCATAGTTTTGCATTGTTATGCAAACCGACACGAGCTCCGGAAATTTACTCTTCAATATGACACATAATATAAACCATTACTAACGTTTTCAGAAATTCTAGGAATGCTTGAACCAGCTTCAGCTTGATATTTTGGTGTCCTTTCGTATTTGTGGCAGAGACGTGATTCTCCCTATTTGTCAAATTGCATACAATTATCTACCATTTTAAACGTTTACAATGACTACCTACCATATATTTTACATAAATAAATTGCAGATATTCCTTAAGGTTCTTTCGATGTGTACCATAAATTTTTCTACTCATTTTCTCAAATTGTTGTTTGAGTCGTTTTCTGTGTATGGAAATTTTGTTAAAAACAAAAGTTATTTTATAGTTTCTCTGCATACCTGCATACAACATAGGGCCGTAGACGTAGAAGGTGACTTTTGTAGGACATAGGTAGGTAGTAAATGATTCAGTCGGATCGGGCGTACGGATGACACCATAGCGGTCAGGCGCGATCCGGACCGGTTATTCTGCCGAGGTTTTCGTGACGTCACATTGAGAAACCGACAGAACAACCTATACTTTTATGGCGACAAGGTAACTGCCAAATTCGTCGTGTCACTTGGTAAGATATTTTAAATGTCTCTCGGGTAAAGTCTATCTTACTTGAAACTATTATACAGAATGTTAAAAAAGTGCGTTTGAGATTTTAAAGGGTAACTCAGAATCAGATACAGAATACAGGAAAAATTTTGAAAAAATCCGATCTACAACTTTTTTTTTCAGTTACCCATACTAAATCTGAAAGTGAATCAAGAATTTGTATGGGAATCTGAAAAAAGTTGTAGATTGGATTTTTTCAATATTTTTCCTGTATTCTGTACTTGATTCTGTCTGAGTAACCCCTTAAAAACTCAAACAGTTTTTGTAACATCCTGTATAATTAAAGTACATCATACAGTGAAGTTTCTTCGCATTGGCATCTAATAAGACCTGATAGTGATTATCAAGACTAGCTTGGTAAAGGAAATTTAAAAAAAAATTAACAAAGTACAAATCAATGGGTGTCTGAACTAGCATAAACCTGTATCTCAGGCAACATAATTTTTACATGTTATACTTATGGGCATAATACAAAAATATGCCTTACTTATAAGCAGGGAAAGTACTAGTAACAGTAAGGACTTTGAACTTCATGAATATTGAAGAACAAATATAATTGTGTGTTTATGTGTAGTGTTTATCGTTGATTATAGTGAAAAATATATTTTTTATTTTCTATATAGTTTCAAGTACCTTTTTTTTTCAAAGTTTCTACTTAAACATCTTTATTTTTCTTTTCTCGATTATAGTTTTTTTCTGGATTATAGTTTTATATTTATAAGCTAGCCTTTGTGTTTCGTTTTTAACGCCACATTGCATCGTAAATCTTGAATTGTACAACGAACTGCCGTTGAAACTCAAACGCCGATACGTCCCGATTCCAATCCTATTTATAATCGTCTGACTTCATATGAGTTCGTAACAGAAACAAATACGCAACACCGGAGATGAAACAAATTAGGTTTTTTGCAATGAGAGCAAGCTAGGCACTCAGGATTTTTCAATGTTTGAAAAAAAAAACATTATAGATATCTTCGCACTATGCAATGGACCTCAAATAAAAAAGTTTGATTGTGAATTGGGGTCAAGATATTTGGTCCTCTCTGTTGAATTTGGCTTTATTTTTTATACTTCTTGTATTTTGCCTCAACTTTGTTTCTTTTTTGTCAAGTAGGATTTCCAAATAGTTTCTCAGTAGAGCATAAAACAAAACATAACAAAACCTAATGTTTTGTTTTGGCGTCGTCGTCGACGCCTTTACGCACTACATAATATTGTTGATGTTTTGCCAAATGATTTAACTGCACCAATATTAGAACGCTGGCATTTAAAGCTTCCTTTCAGTCTACGTGTTAGCGGTATAACTTTTGACAATGTATTATGTATTAGAAGCACGTATGCTTCAACAAACTTTGAATTTTATTATGATCTGTATTCATTTTCACTAACGTATTATTGTTTTTTTTTCTGCATAAAAATACAAAATTAGCTCTCGTCGACGGTTTATGATTCATCTTCTCTATTTATAATAATCCAAAGAGTTTAAAAGTACATCTGTTGTTCAATGTCGAGTTGTTTCTTCCGTCCTTCACTTCACATGGCGAACCTCTGTCTTCTCCCTCCAGCGCACTAGTCCAGGTCAAGGTCTTGCCGCTCCTTTATTTACTAACCCATTAGGCGCAATTGTTTTTTGTCTTCAACAAACATTATGTTTATGTACACAACCTTTTCCTTGTCAATATTCTTTGATTTCATTCCATCAACATTCCATAAAGTTGCCGTCGACATATTCATTTTAAAAATCGATATAGAGGAAGAATTTGATGCCACCTTCATTCAGATCTAGTATTTGTTTCGATGTTCTGGATTGGTTTTATCCACAAGTAATTTACTATTTGTAACGTATCATTTGTGTAATATAATTATAAAATTAAAATTTATGTGACTTTTATACTTAAATATTAAGTGCTTTAAAACAAATATAAAAACGCTGTAATCAAAGTAAATTTTATATTTTTTCCTCGTGCTTTGACTTAATTAACGTCGTGGTTCGTGTCTCGTTTTCTATATTTAGCGTACATTGAGTGACCACATCCAGTAATATGACATGCCATTACCGACCTCTGCAACAATTTGCCATGTGTGTGATATTATGGTAAATAGCTATGAAGTCATTATATGACCGCTACTATCCAGTCAGAAACCACTAGGTAAATTAATCGCGTTGTTAGCTTTTATTACAATCATCGCCATTAAATTTCTACTTCACGTTTATTTCTTTTGTATTATTTTTTTACACTGTAGCGAGCGACTCGCCCTTTGAAATATGGATTTGACATTTCCTTTGGAAAAGCGCACCATTTGTAACAGTCATTGTGCCTTTGTCGGTTTCGTTTTTTCAACCGACTTCAAAAAAAGGAGGAGGTTCTCAATTCGTCGGAATCTTTTTTTTTATGTATGTTCACCGATTACTCGAAGACGCCTGAACCGATTTGGAAAATTATTTTTTTGTTTAAAAGGGTATACTTCAGCGGTTTTTGAGAAAATCAACAAAAACATAGCAAAATTGGAGTTGTTGCGATTGAAGTCGGTTGTTTTTAACGTATTCAGCGTGGTAAATTATTTTCTTACTTTTTTTTTAATATTCGAATGACCGCGCGTAGCAAAAGAGAAAGCATAATCGTCTTAAAATATTATATTTATATCTAATTTTACGCTACATATGTTCTATTTCACTAGTATAAACAAAAAAAACAGTTCCGTTTTATTTGTAATTGTCTGGTTTATGAGCAATAATGTTTATTCCTTAAATTCAGATAACGTCAATTTTTCAAAAAATATGCATGCAGTATATGATAATGTGCAGTCATGACGTCACATAAGTATATTTCATCATAAAACATTTGTTATGGTTTTATTATACGTGTTATTCAGACAAACATTACAGAAGGAAAACCGCAGTATAAAATCATTCCTGAAATGTTAAATTCTTGAAAATATTTGGACCAAGGTTCGCAATGAAGCATTACAAATTTTAAGACCGGATTCTCGGCTCAAAAGCTCAACGTTATTAAAGCCAACGAATAGTGTAATCGGGAACACAGGGTTGTGAAACTCCTGCGCAGATTTTGTTACTTGAAACTTTACGGTTTTATCAGTTTCTGGGTTACTTTACTTGCCTAACTATATTTAATTTGAATCGTTTCGCAACGGACCATGCAATGCTGGTCGAATCGGTGATTGCTGGTTCAGTGATCGAAGCCTGTCGCGAGCGTTGTCATTAACAGTTTACTTATTCGAGACTAGTTGTGAATTCTTAATAAATGCTTAATGTGTTTCTATAATAGTTGAAGGTCCCTACATAAAATATCTAGGGGGTGTACAGACCACAGAGAACCGATTTTATAAGATAAAGCATTCAAAATAGTTGCATAGATTCTACGTATCAGAATAAACTATTTGACTTATTAAAAAAAAAACATTAAAAAGCCGATTGTAAATATATAAAATGTTCCTCTATCAATTTGGGGATCAAGACGAATCTAATGAGTATATGTACGTAAGGTACATAAACTTAGCCGCCTTCTTTCTTAAGAGAGCAGCCATATCGTTGGAGGATTTCCGAAAAAACTCTAGGTTAGGTTACTGGTGTTATCGTATAGACGCTTGAAAGGAAAAGTTGACTAAGCGACATACGTATCGTCCTTCGCACGACTTACTCTCCTATCTCAGATTTTTGATGATTTTAGTTTGGACTTTTTCTAATTGAAATACGGTTGTTTTTAAGAACTTGAGGAAAATGAGATAGGAGTGGTAGTCGTGCGAGGGACGATATGGCGCTTAGTCAACTTTTCCTTTCAAGCGTCGGTAGCGTTTCAAGTTGACTCTGTTTTGTCGGAGCTTCTCGACGATATGGCCAGTCATGTCATGATCTGACCATGACATTTACACCCGAAAAACATTATTCTTCGCTCGAGCAGTTGGTTAAAATAATCAGGACTTATTTTATTTACAAACCCAAAAGGAGGATCATGAATGTTTTCTTAGGCGCACGATTCATTAAAACAGTTGGGCTGTAGACTGTGGAATTGTAAGTTAAAACACGTAAAAGGGCAATCGATTGAAAGTCAAAGGGCGAGTTCAAACAAGCCGCCATCGCCAGCCAGACGAGTGACCGATAAATCGACTTGTTTGTAAACAACCGACAACCAAAACATGCGTTAGTTAGTGAATCCTTTTTAAATTATCTAAACATCTTTCATTTAAATTATTTATTATAGCCACAATATTCGTATGCATTCGTTTTATATGTTTCAAAATTAAATCCACTTTATAGGATGAAAACATCACGTTTATGTATTTAATAGGTCAGTTACAATTGGACAGTGGAGTTTGCTCTCTTGAATGTCACTTTGAAACGTTTTCATTCGTTACTTGGGTCAAAGAGAAACCTTTCAGTTTACCTACCTGCTCTACTTAATACCTTTACTTACCTAGTAGAGATGTGGTACCTAGCAAAAAAGTCTATTATTTATTGTATTTAAAATTAAATAAATAAGGTTTTTTAAAAAATAATATATGTATGTATAGTGTATACTTACTTTTCTTGTAATCTCCACATTGCTGTGTATTTTATCTTTATTTAATTTTCTCAGTGGTGCATCAAGCAAGGTCTTCTTTTACACAAATAACGTTGATAAACGTAATTATTGTAAATAAATGCCAACCATGTTGATTATTCTGATAATTCCGACTCAGTTATTGTGAGTAGTGACTCGACAGTGCTGGATGGATGTCATTGAAATTGAATCTGGATTAACCCTATTATACGACCACCCGCATATACGTATCTTCATTCTTCACATCTGATTGATGCAATGATAAAAATTGTTAGGGACGGACCTCTGTATTGCTATCTGCTAGGCTAAATATAAATGCGATCGCATAAACTTGGAATCTTGTTTAGGTTTTATAACTGTCTTCAGTGTTAAACGCGTTGGGTGGGCAGCTTGTTTATTTGAATAAGTTGCTTTAAATATTTAGAATCACATATTAACGTCGTTACCAAGCAACAGGGTACGCATCATACCGTGTTATAATTTCTTATACACTAGGAAATAGGGAATTTTCCACAGCTTTCTCTAAATTCAACTAGATGGCGCTGATCAACATTGGAAATAAGAAAATCTCTAAAAAATCGTCAAAACTGATTGATATTACCGACTAATATCATAATAAATTCGTCATTATTTCGAATATTACTCTTCGTTGAATATTTTTTTGTATTTTGATACAAAAAATACTTTTCATAATTTTTGATGCACAAAGCTTATCAGTATTTTTTTGTATTTCTTAAAAGAATTCTAACACGATACCGAGTTATAAATTGCATTTTAATTATAAAAAAATATTAAAATCAAATTATTTTTGGTTCGGAAGAAGAAATTACATATTACAGGGAAACCAGAACGCACCCAGGTCATTCATACTTGACCTAGTTGGAAATGTATCGTTTCTGTTAATTCATTTAATAAGAATCTATGTTCTGGTGGCTTTTTATATATTTTCAACAATATTAAATATATTTTGCTACCGTAAATTCTACGCTGCTTTTAAAAATACATTGCCAAAGCTTAGAAACGCCATCTATTGAGAATCTTATGAACGGTGTGACATACGTCATCTGAAAACCCCCTATTGAAACTAGAAATTCAAGTTTGTTTCTAATGGTGATCTGACTTATGCGCTTTGCTTACTTTCATACTATAGGTAATTTACCTTCCCACGGTCAGTCTACTTTTAAGCAGTATATTTAGCGTGTTGTGTGAGCTAAGCAGGATTCTTTGAAAACGAAAGTAGTTCCACAGCTTCCGCAGGCTTTATGTTTGACGAGTCTCTCTGAGAAAGAATACATTATTGACTACCAAACATGCTTAACATGTGTCAACAGAAGGTCTTTACAATACAGGATGACGTTTTGTTCGCAGGAAAAGTTACCAAAAGCAGGAAATATTAGAAACTATACGTGATCCTGAACATTTTACTTTATTATTTAGTTAACCTCGTCTCAATTTAATGACAACAACAATATTGTATTGTATAGGTTTCTAGGGGAAAGTTGTTAAGTTTTGCGGTGAATAAAAATGTCCATACTGTATAGTTGATTTTTATAACTTCTCAGTGAGGATCAGAAGAAGTTTTGAAATAGTTTGCTGGTTCCCACACGAAAAGTGGTGTCAGTGGTAAGTGGGGAAGTAAATATTTGTAAACATCTTGCTAGGCCCTGACCTTGTTAAGGCTCTGCTAGTGATATCAGTGATATTAGGGGAAACGAATTGTGGTAGTCTTCTGATGGGCTAGTGGCAGTATAATGTTTTCGAAAAGAAAATTATTTTCTTTAGGCACCAGTTTATTCTTTCGTAAACTATGCTTGCCCCGGCAAAAGCTTGTATTAACGCAGGAATGTAAAAATTTGTTACTAATTTGTACCCATTTTGAAATGTGACTCAATATGCGAGGAATTTAATTAATCTGAGCGAGAGTGGAAGCCCAGACGTCTTCGGCACATGGCGGACAGGGCTGCGGCGCCCGAGTCCCGCCAGAAATAACAGCGCTATTTATACGGAGCCGCCGCGTATCCGCCCTGCGCACGCGCTGACCGCGGGCGACGACGACGCGGCTTCAACATGGCGCCTCGATTGTTGCTCGAATGTGGGACATTTTATTTCGAAAGACAGTTGATTTCTTTTTCATTGATCGCGTCCGCATTCCGCTGTATGCAGGAAAGCACGGGGATAATAAGACTATTGAAAGAAAACGTAGACGAGAGATGTTCTCGTGAGCTATTTTTAGTTATTTATCCGTACTGTTACTCTCCTTCTAGAGCAAGATCACAACATTTACTTCACATACCTACAAACCTTTTAACTTGTGACTCTACCTACTTATGAAACTGGATAACGTTTGTTCTGCAATATTGTAAAATCGCAAAAAAATAACTTTCAGGTGAGAGACTCACAGGTGTAAAGAAGTCTTTCTATTGTTCACTTAAATCAGAAGAATCACCAGTTAAAGAGGTTTGTAACTATGCATCAGTTACCCTGTGTCTCTGTACATTTAGTATATGTCATATGTATTTACATCAAGTTTTGACGATGAATAGACTTCCCGGATTATACTAAGTACGAAACTCCGAAACGATCGATTTCACCGCTATTGCCGGATATTATCCATCAATCATAGTTAATACCTAGCAAGGAGCCGGCGAAAAACTAATCATTTATCTACTTTATCTAACGGACCCACCCTGGGAAGGGGGTGACTTAAATGCGTCGATCAATATCCTGCATGCACAATCTATTTATATCTAACCTGACAAAGTTGTTAAGCATTAACAATTGGGAAATGTTTGAATAAAACATGATTTGCAAATCTTTAAAGCTGGCACGTGTTATGATTATACCGTTTATAAAATACCAATAGTTACACAGTTCTGTAATAAATATGCGTGACTGCGTCCAAAACAATCGCTACTAATTCCAAGGCAACGAAACTAATATGTTTAAATGTTTCCGAATGTAGTGCTATGTGTGGTAAACAAACAAGCTCGCCTAAGAGCAATGATGTAACGCTGACGGTAGGTCGTATTTATAAAGCTGATGAAAAAAACCGACGCCAAATTAATTCGTTGTGACATTGACATTATTATGTTGTCATCATTTTACACGTACTAAGTACGATAAACTTTGAATACTATTTAAATATACGCAAATGTGAAAAAATATCATATACCAATAAATCTAGGAAAAACAGTATGGCAATGAAACGTCGTCGTCGTCGTGCAATAACGTAACGTCGTAAATTGGAGGCACTGAAGTTAAAAGACATACCTACTAAAATATTTTCAGTAAAGCTTCATTGCAGACTTGCAAATGATTACCTACTATTCATATACAGGGTGTAAGGGACAGGTTTCTGAAAACTTTAAGTTACTCAGTAGACGAAACTGAACAACTTTCCACAAGATTTTTTTTCAGGAAACGAAAATAAAAATCGGCTTCTCCATACAAACTGTCCAATCAAGTTTATAATTTTGTCCTGTCCTGTCCCTTACACACTGTATGTCAGTACCTCTGAAATAAAACATAATATGTAGGTACTCTTTAACTATTGGTCAAAAGTTAAAAGAAGAAATAATTTCTATCTAAAATAGATAACAAGTTACTTACAACGAATGTATCAATTTCATGTTTACTATGATGTGCGTCTTCACGATCAGACTACAAATAAGAAGAGTCGATCTGGGTCATGGTCATACGGGCCTCAATGTTGCCACGAATTGAACACAAGGTGCGATATATTCTTTCAAAAAACAGATGCACGTCGCATTATTGAAATTGTGACTGTCGAAAAAATAATGTAAAGAAACATAACTCGGTCTTTGTTGTCGCGCTGATAGTTAAAAATAATGCTAACGAAAATGCAGTGCCGCGGTTTATTGAAGAAAATGGATTGTGAAATAGTAACTTATGTTTTGGATAAGAAATCACAAATGCGGATGCTTCTTGCGATTACACTGAAGATGTCATGTCATGGCAGATGGGACGATTCTGTAGTTATATTTTATTTTACCAATCTGGAGTGAGTTTCAACTTATGAATCTTCGGAGATGACTGCCGTTACATTAGATATGCTCCAATTGCTAACTTATTTGTTAGCGAGGCATCTGTTGGTTTGATCTTATAACTTCCTAGTGCAGTGTGCAATGTTTGCTTTGATATACGAGTATTACTATCTCCTTGTACTTGTATTAAGTGGAATGTTCGTGACTTGCGGTGTGTCTTGAAAGGCGTAATAAATGGACGATTACAGACCTTCGTTCTGTCTGCCGCTTTCCCATAATTTGAACACATTTAGGGATTTTCCAACCACTTTGGCACCGTGGGAACTACTTTCCTGGATGCATAAGTTATATTAAAATTTAAAATTATAGCCTTCGCTGCAAGTGCATAAATTGTTTATTGGCTATCTATGTCGCTCAGAGAGAGCGGGTACCAATAACACCTTAATTGCCACAATCTATTCAAGTACCGTGACACTTGCTGTGCCTACATTTTCCCCAGTGCTATTAGAATCACTACACGTATTTGCAAACGGCTCTCGAGTTCCAACTGTGTCTATCAGTTGATCGTAAATTAATTCCTAAGTAAGAAATTTACTTAGCTGTCTATGGCTACAAAAATCTCTAGCCTAAATTAACAAGTTTAGCATTTCACTTTGCTGGCGCCTGCGCTGCACGCTCAATTAATTTGCGTAAGCGCAGGGAATCACAATAGCAGCTGGCGACACAGATGGTGGCTTTATTCAATGAAAAAGGTACGTGTATGCGACGTCAAATCCATTTATGGGCTCTGAATGTGTTCGTACATGTGGCATTGCAAATGGATTGTACTTTTAATTAATATGCAAAACAGTCACACTACAGTCTGTTTGAAAAATAGAAACAAAGTCATTTTGTTGGGATGTCTTCAATATTTTGCACTGAGTCTGAGAGCTGTGTCATACAGAAGAGGCCGGGGTTAAAGACTTGATTGAACAAGATGGCGGCTTGCGAACGTGCTAAGTGGATGATGGCAATATAACTCGCCAATTTTACGTACTGAAGGACCAGTATTTTAAAGGAAATTTGTTGTTAACCATGCTGTTTATAAAGGAATGTCCGTTGAACTATAGTTTCATTTCGGCAAGCAGTTCCGTGGGAGATCTATAGGTAGATAGGCAGATAAGATAGACTATTATCAGAAGACTAAAGTCAACATTCGCTGTACTACTTTCTAGTCTTTTCACCAAGCTTTTTATCGTCTACTAACATTTGCTTAGCCGAGATTTCTTATTGTATTAGCTGAATAGTCAAATACTTATCAATGACCAAACAAATTGTAACTTTCATCTCACTTAGTTTGTTGAACTTTTGTTCCGACAGTCATCGTTTAGAGTTGTTTCAAATCTTCATTGAATTTTGCTCTGAAACTATTAAAAGAGGGAAACATACAAAATTATAACTTATTAGGTTTTTTATTCGATATTTTTATATAATTATATTTTTTACAATTACTGTTTCTTATAATAACGCATATAAGATTTTTATTTCACAGCTTTATTTTTTCGTTGAGTATCTTTTTGTGTCAAAAGTACATATATGAAACTAACTTTGAAGTGAGTCAATTCAAGACTTCCCATAACTTTGATTAGTTAGCTGATGTCTGTTAATGGTCGAATATCGCACCTCTGTAATTGTTTCGACATTGTTAATTGATCTTGCTACACGGCTCTACATGTACCACGCAGTCAGTCAAATAGTCCCAAGAACTACATTCAAGTCCTAGGGAAATAAAAAGTACCTAATTGTTGAATACTAAAAGTATTGGTAGTCTTAATAGTTCTTGTAGTGAGCTTACATAATAATCCAAGTAGATCTTTTTGAAGGAGCCTTTTATTTAATAATCTTCGTTAAGGAAACTGTTTTTATTTAACAATTAAGAAAGCATGGGTTTGGTGGTTTCTATTTGGTTTAAGAGTCAACAGTAAATAACGTATTATTTATTTATTAATTTGTGAGTGAGTATTTAATTTAGATTAAGTGTTAAAAATCATACTTCTCCCAACATTGTATTTATATGTATAGATACACACAGACGACAACAGTTGTGCAATGCATTTCTTACTTTAGCACAAATTGCAGCATACATACCCACGTTAGCTAAGTATGTATACCTACGTAAAGCAATAGGGAACCACTTTCACTGATCGCTCGCCCACTAGGCCACTGTCCGTGGGTGACAAGGAAAACATAGATGCTAATCTCTCTCTCATCTAGATGACACTTGTAACCGATACCATCTTGTAACAGCCCTCCAATATCTTAATTTGGTGTCCCAGAGAGAAGCGGTAAGTTTTGTAACTGTTAAAATTAATTTATCGTCTTCTTTGGTTACAGGTAAAGGTGAGGAACACTTGATATACCAAAGGACGTTAACTATGGATTGATTTAATCTAAAACAGGTAAAATGAATGTTCACGTTCAGTTCATCAGAAAAATTCAAAGATACTCGTGGCGTGTGAAAGAAGCTAGGAAAACTTGTGAACATGCCATTAAAAGAGAAAAATATCGTAAACTTTATTAGTCTGCAGAAAAAGAGCTCATTTTTGTGTGTTGCTTCCAAAAGTTTTAATAGAGATGCTCATAATGCAGTTTCATATAGCAGTGTTCAAGCATAACAAAAGTATTATAATATGTATTTGCATCTAACAATATAGTTTTCACCAAAAGTATTTCCGCGTCGCGTCCCACGTCTCATAAATATGTATTTAAAAGTAATAATGACTGGCTTCAAAATTTGTTCCACCTGAGATGAAGAGTGCGATAAGTGACCAGTAATTTGGTCATTGACGTGATGAAACTCGATGTTAACATGCTTAGATACGGGTGATTGATTTTAAATCGCTCGTTTGAATTAATAAATCATATGTCTTGAATTTTGTTGACTGTTGAAGGTGATCGACTACCTTCGTATCTGTTATCTAATCGGTGACTTGTATAGTCGGCTGAACACCGCTAGTGCTACCCACTACAAACATCTGGTATATGTCAATGAATGGTGTTTAATGAATGAACATTGTTGGATCAATACTATTTGTTTCATTGAATAAAGTTTAGTGGTGGGATAAGATTTGCTGATGTACAAGTCAATTGATAAACTGTTTATTAACAAGATCTCTTTCGCTTTAAAGATGGGAAGAAAAGCAATGTAGATGACGATTTATCACTAAAATTAGTAGTAGGTATGTAGCAAGTACTATTGAATACTTAACGTTCTTACAATCCGTCGTGTGGGCTGATAGCGTTGGAATGGAAATCTTTATTGCATTAAAATTTTCGATCAAAGTCCTAACATAATCTTCCAACACAATTAAATTAACTTCGTTATTGCTGTGGAACATATTAACCTTAATTGCATTTTACATTACATTAGGTACAGTGACAAACGATGTTTTAACTGACGTGACCTGCCTAGCTTGCTTAATTCTGATATGTCATGTCAGTGTTATAATATTATCAGTTTCGTAATGTTTTGACGGTCACTTTTATATTTCTCATCATTTTACATTGTAATAGTAAGTTTACTAATGGGTGGAGCAAAGTTTAACCTTAATATTTTGGAAAGAGGCTCTCCTTTCGTGGGGAGACTTAGTAATGACATCCTATCACTAGACACGCGAGCCTTTTATGCTTCTGTTGTTTTAGTTGGTTTTCTCTTCCTGTCATTAGCGATGCGATGAGGGACTGAAGTAATTTGCCTTGTTATTAGTTGAATTGCTATTGCGACACACCTACGACGTTTATCCCATTGTCTGCGCTGAATCTTATTCTCTCTATTTCGTAATACCTGATTACATTTGACGCTTTCTTCTTTTGTCTTGTATCGTTAAGATAGTTTATTGACAACCTGCGTTGCTTGTAAGCTATACGCATTGGTAGATTGCAAGATACAACTAACTAGTAATGTTGTTTCACCATTACTTGGTTCTGTACAGAATAGGTTGAATCGTGGGCAGAACTCAATCGTAACTCGGAATCAAATTAGGCCAAAACTGTTAAGATAAACCATTTGAACAATAATGATCACATGTACAGTCAAAAAAGAGTGTCCGTTCAGTATCGCTCACAACAGTTTACCTCACAACCAAGCTGCATGCATTCGTTGAAAATAGGTACCTATGTATATCTTCGAGCGTGACATCGGAGATTCGGTCTTGAAGTTAAAGCTATAAAACTTGAAATTTATAACCTGCATCTCTTGTAAGTAGTGCGATTGTATCGCAGCGCGTATTTTGAAATGTGAATCCAATGTCCTTTGTATAAAATTCCCTTTGCAGTACCAGTGTGCGAGATGTCCTTTCGATAATTTAAATTTATTTATGTCATGATTACCGTTCAGTTGTAGTATTTTATTGCTGTCGGTTTCCGATTTGTCGTTTAGTGTATCATTGTATGTATGTTGTGATAATCTTGAAGTACTGGCTCTGTGTGTGGACCTCGGGCCACGATCGCTGTATTATTTTTATTGTTCTTTTTATCTGTATTGTTGATATCGTCACATCTACCGCCCACGTGTGTGATCCACATTTTTAGTGATAAACCAACTTTAAGATTTCACACGATGATTGGTTGCGCTTGCGATATTTTGATGTTCAAGACGCCAATATGTCCACCAGCTCTGTTTTTGATCTTAAGTACTTAGACCATTAAAAATTGTACCATAAGTTTATTCATAGCTGCGAATTTTACGAGTTATTAACTACTTACGTGAATTATTATGTGTATTGAAAATTTTATTTAAGTCATGACTTGAAGTGAGGAAAATAAAGGCAATAAACGAATGCAGTTTAATAATAATAGAGCGATTGACGACATAATGGATCAGAGTTGATGCTGAGTAAGGCTTGGCTTATCTAAGAGCAACAATGAGTAATATTAATGTGGCTGTAGGTAGTTGGTATGCACAGCGTGTCATGATTCGCGATTACTATAAATTGATGACTGTCATGTCTGGATGAATATTATTTATTATCTATAAATTAATACCTAATGAATTGTATGTTACTTTAACAAATTATATTGTCCCTACTACTTCTGGGGCCTGGGTCTCATACCGTGACACTGGAAGGTTAGGCCGTGCTCCACACTCAGCGTTGCCAGTTTTTTTTTTTCGTGCAAATCGTGATTTCAAAATTTTTCAAGGAAAAAAATCGGGATTAATTCGACGAAAGCGGGACATTATAAAAACACTAATATAAGAATTATTTATAATTTTTATTTTTCGGTATATTTAACAGCTTTTAAAAATTCCTTTTTTCTTTTATAAAATTATAAAACTCAGCACACGAAAACTCGAAATAAAATTTCGGATTTAATTAAATCCACTGTACAGTTACTTGAATCTGACCATTTTAAATTTATCTGCCAAAACACGCGTTCGGGGTAGCAATTTGAATTTCGGACACTTAGGAGACGAGTTTAAATTAAACATATTTTTGGAAACTGTTATAAACTGTTTCCTGGTGCCATTTCTGAGCAGTGGTTTCGTTACAATTTCGCACTACGTCCAAGGACGATTTCAGCAAGTTATATATCAATTAAGACATCGTCTGTCAAGTTAAATAAAGATGCCGCATCTTTATAACAGTTTTCAAAAATATGTTCTCAATCAATTCAAAACTCCCCCGCTGCACCGTCGAAAAACCTCAAAAAGCGGGACTCAATTTCAAGCTAAAAATCGGGACATCCCGTCCGCCAAAATCGGGACGTTTGGCAACGCTCCACACATTTAAGGGAATATTCATTATTAATAATTATTTTTATAAGCACTATTTATAAATAATATTTAAGAAATTTATAACCGGAAACTAGTAATAGGGATGGAAACTAGTTAGTAAAGTCAGTAAAAGTCAGTTTTTTTGGGGTTTGGTCAGTAAAAGTCAGTATTTCCCAGCCATCTTAAGATTTTTCCGCCACAAGAACCCTATTTGCGAGCGAAAACAATAATGGTACCTAATTAATACTAAATCGATTATTTTTAAAATAGGAGCAAAAACATATTTTATTAAATATTAGATACATTACGCACATCTATATAAAAATAATATATATTTTTTTTCACATCCAATATAAACTTGCCACAAGTTTCCACCGCTCAAAAATCTTTGGTCAGTTCAAAACACATAAAAATCTTAGTTATCATCCAGGGGTGCATATAATCTAATTACTTTGTCGAATAATGTATTTTATTATTATTATTATTGAGAATCTCCTCTTAGACTATACAAATTTTAGTCTTCAATAAAAGTCAGTAAAAGGTCAGTAATTTTGAGTTCAGATGTCAGTAAAATCAGTATTTTTAGCCAAGCATACCGTTTCCACCCCTGAAATATAAATAAGCAAGTCGCAAAAAACTGGAATAGTCATCTTCGTATTTCCAAAAACATACAGTAAATAACACACAACAGTATCAATAAAAAATATGGTAACTTTTCAATTCAAAATCTGAAGGAGGTGATCCAAATCGATGTTGCAATAGGTTTTATAGTAAATAATTGAAAATAGAACGCATTAACGTTCATTGCGCACGCTTTGAAACACCCACATATTGGTTTCATCTATCAATCACGCGTTAGATAGCTCTTGCCATCCCATTGGGCTGAATGTGTTATGTAGAAAAATGGCTGGATATATGTCACTTGAGAATTTAATTACAACGGAACTATTCAAAATTATTAAACTTAATATAATCACGGAAGAATAACAATTAAATGAAATTATATTACTGAATTTTGGCAATTTCTCACTTGTTGTGGTTTCAAGATGAATTTTACATTCAATTGATAGTAGTTCGAGTTAAATGTGCAAAATTACCTGGCTGGCATAATCTATCTATCTATCCTGATTGCCACAGAGCAATCAGGTGGTGATGCCGCCTCCGCTACGGAAGCTGTGGGCGTTGCGTTGCGACCAAGTCGAACCCACGCACCCGATTATGTCACCTATACCTACTTATACACCTATACCCAATAGCATATAAGGACAGCAGAGCTATGCGCGACTACATCTACCACTCATCTCATAGTAACGGAACGCATGTTGTTGGGAATACCTTTCGCTATGGGTCGAACGTATCGATGCTGTTTCAAAATTTAAATCCTTAAGCTCCTAAGAGCTTTACGATTCTACTCTATAGAATATTATGTATTTTGCTGACTCAAGTTAATATTGCAAGAAACGAGAATAGCTGGCATAACTAGCAAGAAAATAAACGACGATTATGACTAAATTTCGGTTATTAATGATTGATTTAGTTATAATTCTCAAATGGTGTCATAAATTACACCACCTGATCAACTTACATCGCGCTAGGCACAGCACAAGCCACATGTTTTCTCTAGAGAGTTACTATTAATATGCGTCAGGCCAGGTCGAACATTTACGTGTTTCATCCATTAACCAGCAGCAGCGGTTGCTTACAAATAAACAAGGGTGGAATGTCTGGTTTGCGCATGCTTTGGACAGTGTCAGTCACAATACAACAGCTCTTCAGGTTTAATATCAAAGTAGCCGTACATGGTGTTTCTACTGTTTATCGTTTCACTCGTGAGATGAATATGGTAGCGTTCGTTATCTTATAAAGCGGATCTCGTGGGTAATAACATAAAGCAATAAGATCAAAAGGTACGCCGCAAGGCAGCTCTTAGAGACCGCTACTGTTCTTTATTAATAGGAACGCCTTGTCTATGTTTTTTTTTTTCAATAGGTTTGAGCGTAAACTGATTGATAGATTGGCGCCTGTCATCATTAAATCGAGCCTGAAATACTTTTTTACGAAGTTTCGATTTCGATGCATTAGACAACTTTTAGAACGAAACTACTTTTTATGGTACGGTTCGGTAAAGGCTGTAAAATACTGAGATTTAAAGACACAAGATATATAGACAAAACCGTTGCAAGCCGTCACAATAAGTAAAGCAAACGTTTACTGAACGTGGAAATATGGTGTCACATTCTGGAACTGGCTGCTGCGGCGGCGCAGTGTAAATCTGTTGAGTATAAACAAATGAAATGACTGGTGCAGCGGCGCGTACGCTCGTATTTAATTTGCCCCTGTTTGTTTTACCAGTCGCTGGTGCCTTCTTAGAGATTTATTTATTATTTACTATCACAGATAACGGTCCGTGGGTTTCATTAGCCACGGCTGTTCTGCGTTTTCCTTGCACATTCTATTTAAAATATAAGTATAAAAATAAAACTATACAAAAAAAAAAGTATACAAATTCAATTCCATTACATTACTAGCGCAATGATTTCGATTTACATTATTTTCAACAAGAGCGTGTGGTTCATAAGTCGCGAACGGTTGTCTATAGTGATCAAATCTGTCATGCATATGAAATGGGCGAATGCGTAATATTTCGCAGTATTACTAGGACACACGATACGTGCGGCTGCTTAGTGAAAAAAATTTATTTTGAAAAGAGTGCCAAGTATTTGAAGCGTTTTGAAGCAGTGTTTCTTTGTTAACACGCAAAAGGACCAAAACTAACTTACGCACAAGCTGCGCGTTATATAAAAAAGTCCAAAAGTTTATTAGAAAGTGGGTGCAAAGGTTTAACCTGGCGCACAACATTGACGACTTTCCACAACGAGGAAAATCTCGGACCACTACGGCGAACGAAGACAAGGCGATAGTAAGCCTTTTTCAACGTTCTCTTGGTCTGACGCTGCAGCAAGCTCATGTTGCGTTACGTAAAAAGGGAATAGACATTGCTCTAAATACAATAAGAAACCGTTTGTACGAGATGGACATCAAGTTCCACTCTACTATGCAAAAACCCATGCTCTCAGAAAAACATATGCAAAGATGTTTAAAGTGGGCAACGGCAAATATTAATAAAGAATGGAGCAAAGTAATTTTTATAAACGAGGCTTCTGTCTCTGCATGGATACCTATCAAGAGAGCACGGTCAGCAGCAGGTGCCAGATTAGTTCAATGTTATGTAAAACACACTATAAAAATTAATGTTTGGGCGGTGTTTCTGCGAACGCGGTTTTGGTTGCCTTTACCTGTTTAGCGACAATTTGAACGCCTTGAAGATGTGTACAATATATAAAAATTAGTTATTGCGATCTGCTGAGCGTTGCTTTGGTAAAGAGAAAACTGCCTGGCAACTACAAGAACATAATAATCCGAAGCATCGCAGCCGCCTATGCACCCAGTGGAAAGCTGAAAATGGAATAACAACGATGAGTTGGCCCTCAAATTCTCCGGACGCCAATTCCATAGAGAATGTTTGGTCGCTTGTGAAGTGCAAGCATTAAGAAAAACGTATCTGGAGTTTGAAGCAGCTTTGCTTCCATATTCGGAAGATATGACGATCTCAGTCACGTGAATATGCGGAAAACCTTGTTGCCAGCATGCCTAAAAGATGTCAGGCTATAACTGATAGTGGAGGTAATTGGACGATATATTAATATTATAGCGAAATACACTAAAATATACGCTTCCAAAAAACAAAAGTAGTTTTTTTATTTATAAAATATAAATGCGAATTTAAGGCCACACGCTCTTGATGAAAACAGTGTATACAATAAGTGCATTGACAATTTAACAGTGGTATTTTCTGAATATATTATCTATTAAGTTTATTTTACAAACGTTGTTCCAAAAGCTTTAACCTTTTGTATCGAATGCTTTGGCATTTATCTATTTTAGTGCTGTTAAACATTTTCATATAGTGTCGTCATATTGAATGTTTATCAGGTTTTTAGTGAATTCGCCTACATGTTTATGTCAAATATATTTCACGATAATTTTACATTATTTACTAATACCTAATTTATCTTTAGTCACTAATTTAGGACATTTTAAAACAAAGTGATAAAATTCATATTCCTTAGATTACCGACAATTATACAGGATGTTAAAATAAGTGCGTTTGAAATTTTAAGGGGTTACTCAGAATCAAGTATAGAATCCAGGAAAAATATTGAAAAAATCCGCTCTTCAATTTTTTTTTCAGTTTTTCATACAAATTCTTGATTCACTATTCAGATTTAGTATGAGAATCTGAAAAAAAAATTTGAAGAGCGGATTTTTTCAATATTTTTCCTGGATTCTATACTTGATTCTGAGTAACCCCTTAAAATTTCAAACGCACTTTTTTTAACAGCCTGTATTTGTTTACATTACATAAAATAGGTAAAAAAATAATGTAAGATTTTCGCAAAATACTAAATAAAATAATTAATCGTAGATCACAAAAATTCTGTAATTAGAATTCGTGCCAATATCCAAACATTCCACCTTAAATAGTGGAGTGCATGCATTATAAACTTAGTTGCATTATTGTGGTTAAATTATGTCTATTGCCCTAGTTTGGGGTGCACATTATTTCCGGTTGACATAGGTTCAGTAAATGGGTCAAAGCTGCAATCGCGTGACATTTCGAAATAAGCCAAGCAGCCATTTAACCAATTGTCCGTTAATAAAAGGTCAATGTTGGCTCTGATCCCCTAGGTTTAGCGCTCATTGATGGATTAATAGAGAACAATGTAGGAACAGTTTACTCAGTCTTCGTTTTGGTGATATTGTATTTATTTGGTGAGCTATAATATCGCACCTTGAGAACCGTAACGTCATTATACGAAATTTGGCTAAATCACAAATTTGAACTTTATAAAAGGCGGTAAAAGCTCAATTTTGTGATTTTACCAAATTTCGTATAATGACGTTATGGTTCTCAAGGTGCGATATGTAAAAGATCGCATTTTTATAGTGTAGAAGAAAACGGTAATCGGTCCATCTGATGGGAACACAGGATGGGAAAATGAGAAGTACTCACCGTTGCCTATAGCATTCGTAAAAGCGACTTTGTTCCAAAAAGAATAAAGAATACGAATACGAATGTTCCTATTTTAATGGAACTCAAGATTGATCCTAATGAACAACGACATCTAAAACAACGAGCTAGGACGTACGATAAAGATAGCAAAGAAATTAGATACATAATACAATATGAAACAATGTCCCTATTTTAATGGAATTCAAGATTGATCTAACTAAATGAACAACAACATCTAAAAGTACAAGTTAGTACGTACGAAACTACGAATGCAAACAAAGTACCTAGATACTTAATCTACCTAGAATAGAGGTTATGGATAATGGATATGACAGTACTAAGAACAACGTTGACTTTGTATGAAGCATAGTGTTTATGTTGATATGCCTGAACGGTTTGTGGGTTCACTGAAACGTTTCGTGGAGCATCCAACCAAGCAATCGAATCTGCGAGCTTGTCCCACATACGTAATTTGTAATTTAGTGCCAATGACTGTTCTAGTTACTGGTATAGCTTCACCATCTGAAACTAATAAAATCAATAGAAATATTGTGTTCAAACTAAATCTTAACTAAACGTAAATATACAAGTCGCTATAGGTAGTTACTACGCTATACTGGATTCACGTTACATTTTTAGGTATTTAAAGTCCAACATATTAATAAAATATTTATACTTGTCAATTGCATAAACATTTTAATTTAAGAGGACTTCCTAATTTTGTAGTGCCTCTTTCGAGTAGTGTATATTATACACACTGTATAACATTATACTAAAATATTTACTTTGATTAACAACAGAAGTGTCTGAATAATTAAAAATATGCGTGACGGAAAAGTACTTACTTATTGTTTACGTCCAAACATAGTAGCTTTTTCCGTCTCAGTTGATGCTTAGTAGTAGTATTTAAGATATAGCAATAATTTGTTAACCACAAGCATTTTCATCTAATCTATAGCAGTTACGGATTACGTTATAACGTCAACACCTGCCTTATGGACCCTTATGGCTGTTATCCGAATCCATGGGCATGCTGCGCATGACTGTTTTTATAGGCATTAATAACGTTCTGTTCCGTTACTAATTCCATATTGATGACTTCATCCTCGTCTTGGTCGTATCTTACCTTAAAAGGTTTTATTATAATACCTGACTGTTGTTGTATTATTTACAATAACAAATCCATTGGCATTTAACTTAAATGGTGATGTTCGTTTAGAGTGGAAAGTTATGTTATTATGAATGACGGGTGGTAAAGAAACTTTGTTATTAAAATGTAAGATAAGGAACTTTACTTTGAATCAAACAACAAATATGAGTACAATTATGTTCTTCCTTATGCGATATACACCACATAGGGTACAACAATAACTAATTTATTGACACTTGTGATCGCCTAATTCGCTTACAATGTTGACACGTCGTCGCGTCGTCACGTTAAGAGACGAGACGAACGATGACTGTCTGGGCAGAAATAACCGCCCTGCTCCACATATGAGGTGTCGATAAAGACCAGAATATCCAAGTTATTGCCAGACTTACGAAACAGCCTTAGTAGTAATCTATCTTGCTAGAGGTATACTTGATTTTTGTTTGTTGAGTCAACTATTGTTTGCTTAAACAGGTGTTTCTTTTGTTCGATAAGAATTTCATTTTTTTTAGTAAATTGTAAATACATTAATTTGATGTTAATATCGTTACAATTTTACTGTATGTGACTGTGACTCCTGCAACTATCTCTTGGAGGTTTCCTTGGGACTTTCTCAAAGAAACACTTCGATACCGACCACCGCGTTTATTAGTGGTTCAAACAATACAATAAAAAACTTACCTACATAAAAGTTTTATTTAATACGTGTTATCTTACATAGACCGATCGAAGTGCAAATACTAGTATCTTCAAATACCTGCTATGTACAATATCATACATATTCGTATTAGCGTCACTCTAGAAATATACTGCATTTTTTTTAGGTATTTAAATACCTAAAAGTAAACAATCTTGATATGTCCTTGTATAGATATCTGCGTGTTAAAATTATTAAACGAGTAGAATGTGTTGACTCTTTTAAGGCGGGAAGTACAGTCAATCTGAGCAGGTTGATGCATGATAATTTAATATCGACCGTAACGCCAATCATTTTAAGTTCAGATCAGTGTGGGTACCGTCGCGGCGGTTACGTCAAGGCCGAACGCAAAATTCTCGAGATTTCGATGTTTTTATTACTTTTCTTGGCTTTCAAATAAGTTAAAAAAAAATCCGTTCAATACAAATTAAAGGTATTAAATTGGCCGATTTTTGTGTGTTGGTTTCAACATAAACAAATATTGTGTTTCCGAGAGAATTTGCAATTAATGCAAAATACAGGATATTTTTTTTCATCAAAGTTTCTGTGATTTTAATGATTCTGTTCAATACAATTTGTTTTTTATTGTTTCAAGTATGTTATATATTTTTTCCATGGTGATAGCTTTAACCATTATTTCAAGAATTTGAATTGAATATTGCGATTTGGCTATACTTAGCGCCTTAATAGAAATGTAAAAGAAACTAAATATCTACTTACGTTTGCAAGAAATATCAGAATTTTAACATGCACATTTCAGTAAAAAGACACGTCACGTTTGTTTACGTTTTTGATAATTACATATTTAAAGAATAGAGTAAAAATACGCCTACCTTAGCTGTTTATAAACGGTAGATCTGTGCAAAACTAGACCCGAAGGTAAAGCAGTTGCATGAAGTGTGCAGGCGCCTCGACATTGTTATTATCCCCCCGTAAAGGGCATAAGTTGGAACAACCTCGGCAACTTGAATCAATAAGTGACACGAACTTGCTGACAGTGGTCTTGGAACCCTTTCGCATTATTGACCTCAAACTAGGATAGGAAAAATAGTAAACTAAACACATTTTGATTGAGGGACTAGAAAGTTTTTACATAATTAAGAGATTTCATGTACTTAGTGCTTTTCCTTCATAGCGAAAATGACAGATAATTGCCAAAAAATTAAATGACAATCATTGTCTTATGATTTCCAAAACCTACTGCCTCGACGTTCTTTTTATAAATAAATAATCCATATCGTGATCGTCACCTTCATATAACATCATAGGTACTCGTACTGTCACAGTCTTCAATATGTGCTACCTGGTGTACCTGGTGCTACTGTACTATCTATCAGTGTGGTGGGGTTTAGTGAGACAGATACTATGTTTATTATTCCGAATATTAATTATATAACCCGTCTCTGCCAACGATGTACTTTGTCGTTTTTAGGGTTCCGTAGCCAAATGGCAAAAAACGGAACCCTTATGGATTCGTCATGTCTGTCTGTCTGTCTGTCCGTATGTCACAGCCACTTTTTTTCCGAAACTATAAGAACTATACTGTTGAAACTTGGTAAGTAGATGAATTTTGTGAACCGCATTAAGATTTTCACACAAAAATAGAAAAAAAACAATAAATTTTGGGGGCTCCCCATACTTAGAGCTGAAACTCAAAAAAAATTTTTTCATCAAACCCATACGTGTCCCCACACATTTGAAGACCTTTTGTCCCCATATCATTTTTGAAGACCTATCCATAGATACCCCTATCTATGGATAGGTCTTCAAAAATGATATTGAGGTTTCTAATATCATTTTCTTCTAAACTGAATAGTTTGCGCGAGAGACACTTCCAAAGTTGTAAAATGTGTGTCCCCCCCCCCGTAACTTCTAAAATAAGAGAATGATAAAACTAAAAAAAATATATGATGTAAATTATCATGCAAACTTCCACCGAAAATTGGTTTGAACGATATCTAGTAAGTAGTTTTTTTTTTCAATACGTCATAAATCGTAAACCGCAATTTACCTTTCATTCAAGTTACAACGAACTACAAAAACTTTTATATTATGTTACTTGCTGCTACGGAACCCTTCATTAGCGAGTCCGACTCGCACTTGGCCGCTTTTTTTATTTCGCTTCACCTTTCCGTCCGTCGTGAAACGTGAAATCTTGCAAGCCCATTTTGACCCACTTCCTGATATCTGATTGAACTAAAATTTCGCATACGTATGGAGAACCGATGACGATGCAATATTTTGTCATAAAAAGCCTCTTTTTAAAAGTTCACTTGTTATGGGTCTAGCTGACCGCTGTTTAAAGTGTCTACGGGTTAAAAAATCTTGATATTAAAAAATATTTGCTGTTGATTCGTGTATTCCCAAAAGTACAGTTAAAACGGCTTGTTTCTTGTAGCAGCACACGGAGCACACCACACCTCGTATCGAAAATTCCTCACGCGTCCAATGACCAACAAATATGGTCACCACGTCGACTGGACAGGAGTGCAGCAGTTTTCTAGGCGCGTACGCCGTCAATCGCTCTGTCACCGCATGCTGTGTCCGTAATGATGAAGAATTTCAAGAAAACTATAATAATGTTATTGACTGTTTGTTTACTTAGGCACAATAGCGAGACGAGAGACTTTACTTGTAGGAAATGATAAATGATTGATAAACATTTCTTGCCAAGGAATCTCACTATGTGTGAGTAGAGCATGTGTTAAATACAAGACAGAAACATTTATCGATTTGTAATACTATTGGATTTGTATTATAATAAATAATTGTTATGCGCAAATATTTTTGCTGCCTAACTCTACGATCCACGCACGATCCACCTGTTGGCAATTTATATTGTAGCTTTGAACACCAATATGATTGCTTATGTTATGCAGAAGTTACGCATACTGGATCTTTATTACTGGTTCGGCGAACCACAGATATTTCAGTACATTAGTTCAACAGACCGCAATGCCTTATATTTAACGCTTAACGTATTGTGGCAAGTGATTTTTCTGCAAAGTTTTGCCATGACTCAGAGATGCTCATACAAATACGTTACATATTTTTATGACGTAATTCAAGCGTAACTGTGTTAATTTTGGAAAGCTTTTTAATTCACATTTCAGTTGCATTCATTGACCTCTTTTGGCTTTGCTAAATGGAAATTATCAACATTTCTGCGACTGTTTTGTGAAATAGTTCATTCTGTCTCAAACTGAGTGTAAAAACATGTTTCAGTGGTTTTCAGTTTTTCACTGTCTGTACAGACAGTAAGTACCACTTCAACTTCAATATATGCTATCTGGAGCCCAATAAAGTTTTAACGTTTACTTGTTTCATCCATCAAAGTTTAAATGGTCATTTATTTTATGAATCATAAACGAGACGTAAGTATTTCTTAGATCCTGTCTTTAATGGACCGACTTAAGACAGTATGTGAAATTTTACTATAGGTAATTATAAGAGAAACAGTGTGAAAGGTAAAATTTCTCTTCTCTAAATATCCACTTAAGTCACTTGTAATGGTCCATACTTCATGCTATAATGTGTTTCCTACGTATGGATATCGTTGTCATTATATTTCTCCCTCCGAATGTGTGATAGCGATAATAGGCTACATGACTGCATCAAAAATAAATTATGAACTATTGTTTACCAGATTGCTCTTCGACTGATAAAATAATGTCAAAATGAGTCCAATAGTGATGCTGAAAAACTACCTATGATGTCACGGCTTGGTTTTTCAAAAAAAAATTGAACAAAATGTCGTTTTTGACAGACTGATGATAAAAAGTAGCGGAAATGACTACTAGTCATTGAACGGCAGAATATTTGGTCATTTGGCCTTCTGAATGGAGTTATTTAAGAGCAAAATTTTAACTTTTTTTTTTACGAAACAACCATTAAAATCACCGTAATAGGGCGGAGTGGGTACTGACTGGCAAAGACTTCACGCGTTGGTGGTCGCTTATAATTTTGTTGTGAAAGTTATTGCTAGTGTTTATTTTGGTATTTCAATTTTAAATATTATAGCATCGCATTATTAGATAACACGGTATTTTTCCTAGCCTTATACTCGAAATTCCAATGCATAAGCATTTTTATTTTTGGCAAATACATCTGCAAAAGACGCCACAATTTAGCTACAAAATAAATGTGTTTTTAACATAGCGAATTGACCAGATTTAAGGTTAAACATGTATATTAAAAACATATGTGGACGACCAATAAATTAACCTTGCAACCGCTTCGCTTGTAATTTTTCAATTCAGTCGTCGTTTATGTCCATTGAGTTGAAAGTAGTTTTTAAGTCTGAACAGAGCGTGAGTCAGTGCAGAAAAACTATCGAACCTGAGTAATTTTTTGTAGAGCAATGAGCTACGGTATGACTCATACTAAAAAGTAAGTACTTAGACGGCAGCGTGACCATCTTGTCTGATGGTGCCCTAAATCAGATCCATGACTCACGGTTCAATGTAGTCTGTACTTGCGTACTTGCAGCCAAATTACCAGCGCATCTTGACCTCCACTTCCTCCCTGACACGTCTTCTATAATTATAGCAGAAGGGTAGACATAATACAACTACAGGGATCAACTAACGCAATCGTAACGCAAATAGTGTGGCTTCCCGATGACGTCACAGGATCTTTTTTCTTTTATTTTCCTACTTCCAAGTCTTGGTCGTGACTGGAGCCGGATGAACGTTTTGTTGTTTCATTTGCAACATGTGACTACTTACTGAGAACATTTCCCTTCTTGTATGAGTGCTGTGTTTGTTCAGTAAACTTACATATGCTGCATTTTTGATGTTGTGTTTTCTTTTTGCCACTGTTGTTACAATAAATCTTATACAATCGTTTGTTTTGTTTGGGTGGGTGGATAAACCAATAACTCCACGATACCTTGGCTATATTTTATATTTAGAGTTTTTAAAAGTATGTATGTAGTCCAAATGTTTTGCGTATTCAACAAATTCGTAGAACATAATCTGAGTAGTAGTAGTAGAGTAGAAACTCCAGTTTACGGGACCTAGATCTATTTTTTTTATTTATTTTTTTTATATTTTTTTTATATATTTTGTATATTTATAATTTACATTATTGGTTATTTTCAGATTTCAAAAAGGACTGGTCAGACCACGCACTCTGGTGGCCGACGCGCAACAAGTGGCTCTCCCGTCCCAAGCACACCCTGGACCAGTACGGGGTACATGCGGACGCAGCGCTGCACTTCACGCCGATGCACAAGCCCCTGAGGATTCAGCTGCCGGACCTCAGATACATCGACTGCAGGATCGACTTCTCTATAGATACATTCAGCGCAGTTATACAGCTTTGCAAACATTTGGGTAAGTATGTCAATAGTTTTTTGTTCTAATAGAGATCAAACAGTTTTCTACAATATTTTTGTATGGTATTTTACCACCACCCCGCACTACAGATATTTCAGTTCACAGACCATAACTAAATACCTAATTTTTATGCCAAAACAAAGCAGCATATGTTGCTGCAGTAATAACTACATGATCTTAATATGGTTTGGTAAGAAGAGATAGACAGAGATAAGATAATTTATTAATAGTATAGTTAGGGTCAAAAGTGGGTAAAGATTTGTCACTAATATACATCATAAATAATAAAAATAATAATGTTTATTGAATAAAGAGTGTACAAATTAAACATAAATTACTAGAGATTTAAAACTACAAAAGATATTAAGTGCCTGAACTAGGATAAACCTTAAATACTTAGTACTGATTAAGTTTTGAACATCTAGAACGCAGTAACATGGACAACATTGTCCGTTGCATTGTACAGGACACGTAAAGTTGGTAGGACATTGCAAGACAAAACATAGTCTGTTTATTCCTTCTTCTATGGGCTGGCTAAATCGCATTCTTGCTGAATGCTCATCTGCACATGTAATAACTGTTGTCTCATTAATTAACTTTAAAATATTCATAACATCTGCTTACAACTTTTGTTTGTCATTGATTCAGATTTACGGTAATTGTCTTGGCTCCTTATCATCTTAACCTGTTGGCTCATCTCCAGAGCACATGGACTACTTACCTCGCCTCGTTCTAAAGTGACTTTCAGTCCAAACAAACACATCTCCAGAAAACCTTGACTTACTGTTGTTTTGCAACTTGTTCCAGGTATAAGACATCCGGAGGAGCTGTCATTGTGCTACCCCCTTGAGCCTTCGCATCTCAAACAGAACTACCAGAATTTAAAGGAAGCGAAGAGGATAAAGTCTACGCAGCCTCCTGACACAAATACCTTCATAGCAGCAGCGCGAGGGTCTTCAAATAGTCTGGACAGGTCTAATGGGCATTGTCCGGCTACCCCTCCTCCTCCGAGGTCGCTCTCCGCCACTCCTGTGGCTTCACAACAGGTTAGGAACAACTTCTTAAGAATGAAGAGTTCTATATGTTATAGAACAACGAATGGGATGATTCCCTTAAAGTTCTTACTATATGTAAAAAGGTTAAGATGAATAGACATGAGTCTTTAATAGTTTATTCAGAATTGGCGACGTTTGACCGAATGATGAATGCGAGTTTACCAAGGGTCCGCCAATGTTATGATGAGTTCATAGGTCTGCCTATCGTACTCAGTATCCTGAAATGTCACTCAGTATCTACTATTGTAAAGATGCATATGAACCTGTTTTTGATAGAAAACATTTTGTTTACAAAAGGCAATAAACAATTGTCTGACTTTATTACCGTCACTGTTCTCGTTTCCCTTATCAGTCGTGAACTCTATAAATCTGCCAGTACGCATATCTTCATTATTTTAGATAAGGCCTATAATTGTTATCACTTGTAACTTAACACGTTTTGCAAGATTCTCCCCTTTACTGTTAACCTACCTATATTCTAGTTGGAAATTCTATGATGATTAATTAACTAACTAGGTAGGTACTGTTTACCAGATGGACACTCAGTATTTTTTTAAACGAGTGATTCACCCCGCTCAGTTAGTTAGCTATTTCCGATGATAGATCCCATAAAATTGGCTGATGTATTTACTTGGTGGAAACTTTGATCATTTTGACATACCTAATAATATATTACCAACTTCGTATCATAAATCCTTGGAGCATAAAGCGCAATTAGGATCTAAAGCGGTCCACTAAACTAAATCTAAAAAAAAAAAAAACATCTACTTTAATCACCAAATGCTAGACTGTAGGCCTCTTGAAATTGTCGTCTGGATTCCATATAAGAATCCAGCCTCCTCTTGTATATCTAATTCTTTTTAAATCTATATTTTACTCGTCGCTATAGTATGACGAAAATGTAATATGTTCTTACTTCATGCTCACAAATTGTATATGTAAACTTTTTCCTATACAGAATGGCACTCTCCGTCGCTATGGCGGCGTGTATAGCACACAGAGCGACGGGTCTAGCGATGGTGGGTACTGCGGCACTCCGCCCCGGGCCGCCTCCCTCGATGCCCTGGACTCGCTTGCTGAGCTGTCACTGGCTGACTCGCCGCTGGAGCCCGACAGTCAGTCCCGGGAGTCACTTTTGACACCTAAGTCGCTGATGGAGCGCGCTAGGATGAATGTTGGGTGAGTGTGTAATGTTTTATGGCATGTATAATATCACATATTTTGGGGGCAGTTTAAACAGTATGTTTATGAAAAAGAAATGACAGAAACACATAACAGTCACTGGAACAATAAGGCCAGGAAGGTGATAACTGGCTAAAACAGTTTAATCTTCACATTAGAGAACATGTTGAAACAATGTAATGTGAAAAGCAGTAAAGGTGTAATATTTAATGCTCTTAAGGCGTCTGCTGTTTGCAGTATCCACTGTATGCGTTGACTTAAAATACGCATTACTTTCCTTGGTTTTACTTTATTCGTTCTTCTATGAGCTCAAAGTACACAACTAAAGCAGGCTATTCTGTTCTATTCAAATAAGGTAGGCTGCGGCCCGATGATAAAAGCAGAACAAAAGAAATGACAATAAGCAAGTTGGGTAGCTCTTGTCTCTACAATTTTAGCTACTAAGTTGCCTGAAAATAAATGAATAATAATAAAGTAGCCACTTTTAGCACTTGTACCATTTATAACTATACGATGATATTCTCAATGCTTGCAATGTTCGCTTAAATACCACCCTACTATGGTGTAATGCTCGCAAACAAAAAGTAGTATATGTATCTTCTGTAGTTTAGTAAAAATAAATTAAAAACCTGGGTTGGCCGGAAAGTCTTTACAAAAATGAGACTAAACACTAATATTTATTAACACCTTACAGATTAATCTGTAATATAATCACCTTCTTGGTCTATTATTTGTCGCCACCTTGTAGGTAGAGAATGTATGCCTCTGTTGTAAAATGAATCAGATTTTGAAGTGAAAAATTCTTGAAGGTATGTTTTGACTTCGCTGCGATCATTAAATATTGTCCCTTTCAAACTGCTTCAAAGTGACCTGAATATATGGTAATCTGATGGGGAAATATCCGGCGAGTAAGGCGGATGAGGTAAAATTTCCCAACCGAGATCCAAAAGTTTAGTAAGAGTCACTTTCGCTGTATGTACTCTGCGTTATCATGTAAAAATAAAACTTTTCTGTGACCAGGCCGAACGCGTGCAAGTTCATCGCTCAAACGTTGTAGTTGATCACAGTAGTAGGCAGCCGTAACGGTCGTGTTGTCCGGTAAAAGTTCAAAATATATAACTCCTTTTACGTCCCACCAAACAGACAACATCACTTTGCGCGAATGTGTTTTTTTTACTGGGTGAGATTTTGGGATTTCTTCTTTAGCTACCCATTGCCGCTTCTGGGAGTGATTTACGTAAATCACCCACTTTTCATCGCCAGTGACAATATTGTCCAGCCAACTGAATGTACGACTTTGAGAGAGCAGAAGTGCACAGGTTTCCAAACGTTGATATCGCAACTCTTTTGTTAAACTATGCGGAACCCAAACTTCTAACTTAGGAACTTTTCCGATTTTTGTTAGGTGTTCTTCGATAGTGGAATGAGAACAACCAAGCATGCTGCCCATTTCCCGCGTAGTTAATCTAGGATTAGCTTCTACTAGATTGCGCAGTTCATCGTCATTCACTTCGGACGGTCGCCCTGATCTTGGCCGATCTTCGACGCTGTAGTCTCCAGAAGAAAACCGCTCGAACCAGTTGTAGCACGTCTTCAGATTCACAACATTCTCTCCGAATGCCTGACATAAACGTTGATGGGCAACGCTAACTTTAGTTCCCAGACGAAACTCGTAAAGAAGACATGTATGAACTTGCACCCGCGAAATTGTACTTTTTTCAGACATGTTGACACGAAGCAAACTGCTTTTATACTGACAGCATTCAAGGACGATCGAGCTATTTATAAATATGCGTATTACAAAAAGTCTAGAACAATCTAGAATTATTCAATTTGTAGGAACCAAATAAATTGTAAGGATTTTTCGGCCAATCCGATAAATTCCGCGACGTTCCGCCAGGTATTTTAGGGCCGCAGCCTACTATGAAGTTTAGCTATCCAGGCTACTTTTAAAAGAAGATTGTATATCTGTGTCAAACAAATACTAAATTCTTCATTCTCAATCCCTTCCCATAGCTGGCTGGACTCGTCCCTCTCCATAATGGAGCAATACGTGCGCGAGTGGGACACGCTGCAGCTGCGCTTCAAGTTCTACTCGTTCTTCGACCTGACGGCGCGCGCGCAGGACGCGCCGCGCCTCAACCAGCTGTACCAGCAGGCGCGCTGGCAGATCCTCAACCAGGAGGTGCACTGTACTGAGGAGGAAATGCTTCTGTTCGCTGCGTTACAGGTGACTATCCTGATGTGAAATTTATTACGTGATTGTCTTGCTTTGTTATTGTAATACTTATCTAAAATCTATCATGTACTTGTCTTACTTTTGTTATCGTATGTGTTTAATCGGGGATATTGCAAGGAATAGCATGGCTGGATTTTGTTTTACTTAGCATCCACGCGGTCAAGTGTAGGGGATCATTTTTAGGTGAAACTTAATTTATAGTGTCTCTATATCGAGGGTTCACGGGCGACTTGTATTAAGCGACATTTTTGGAAACACAGGTAACCTCTACTTTAAAAATTTATTTCTTACAAAATACCTGACAAAAAATAACTTCTGAATAATATTTAAAATATTAAGAATATCGACAATCTATATAATACTAAGAAGTTAAGTTTTAATGATTATTTTTCTTATTTTTTTAAATCAGTCTCCTGAACATTTCTAAAAATGTCGCTTAATACAAGTCGCCCGTGAACCCTCGATATGATACTGTATTTCTATAGTGTACTAACACCTGATTTTCTTACATACATATGTTTTCACACGAATTCATTTTTTTAAAGCTTAAATGAAGCGATCCACTGTGTTAATCTGATGAGTTTGTAATTTAAGATAATCTTAGACTACGCTTACATTTGATAACAACGACGTAGCTTTTGACAAAAAAATGCGGAAGCAAATTTATTTAAGTAGGTTTTTTTATAGATACAAAATACTTTTGCACTGAGGCTGAGATATGTTTCTTAGAAAGCCAGAACCTTTACTCAAATATCAAGTGAACAATATTCCTTTTAGCTACAAATCGAGCTGCAAACCCTAGCGGGCGGCGGTGTCGACGCCGCGGACGGGGCCCACAACAACTCGGCCGCGGCGCCGGAGGACGAGATCGATGCGGCTCTGAGCGAACTGCAGGCGCAGCTGGAGGGCGGCCCGCCGGCGCGGCCCGACATCACCCACGTGCCAGAGCTGGCTGGCTATCTGAAGTACCTTAGGTGAGAGGAGCAAACGACAAGCCTGTTGGCGTTTAAACTTTGGTAGATCCGCAGGTTACCCCTATAGATACAGCATATTATTATTATTATTTATTTCTCGACCAACTTTGGATCAATATTGTTAGTAACTTAAATTAGGACTTACAATCTAGTGTTAGTAATAAACAGTGAACTGGTATAGCATAATAAATCTTTTTTTGTTCCTGCTTCCCATTTTGGTTCCATTGCGTTGGGGAATCTTGGTAAGCCCGCTTCAACCTTCGGTATCAGCATCACTTACCAGCAGCGAGCAAAAATGCGGCTCTGTGATTAGCTAATTCAGGAACGCCCCGAACTGTCAATTTGAGTCTCGAGAGCTATAAGAATATAATCCCATTACCACCATTAGAATACTCGTGTAAGTCTCTTATGCAAAGCGAAATGTTTGACAATTTAATACGGAATGTTCATGAATATTCTTGGAATCATCTTAGTTGTAACCAGTCTTAGCAAATATAGTAAATATACACGTTTTGTTCTTATTTTAATCTCTATTATGCTATATTAATTTTTTTTCATGTAATCTATTATTTCTTTATTAATAGTCATATTTTATAATGGTATTTATTTCTTCTTCCATCTTCGCGTTCGACGCCGCACACCACATAGCAAGTGTCACAACGATTACTGTACCATTGCGTAAGATACAGAACATTTACCCCAAGTTTCCGAGCCTTTCGCAGGGCCAACGAGTTATACAAAACATACAACAGAAAAACTGCAGCATATATTGGCTCTACCTAGTTCAACAAAGATTGTGTTCAAAAACTCCTATATTGCTATTCTAAATTGCTTTTATAAAGGCATTGAGATATAACTTTTTTGGCATGGGTGTATTGCGAAAGGGGTTTTTGAACATGGCAACATTGTCCCTCGTTGGCCCTGCAAGCCCAATGTAGTTGTCGTAAACATAGTAAGCATCGCACGCATTGTACAGTACTCAAATCTAAATTAAAAAAGTTTATCTTAATCCTATAACTTTCAATATCACCTAACATGACGTTATTATTTATTTGTATGTATTTTAGTTTTATTGATTAAATTACTAAATGCCTACTAACAGTAACTTACTTCTAATCTATACAATAAAAAAGTCATATCATTTTATGATAAAATATTCTTGGGCTCTGTTGCAACGTAGCAGAGTTTATCGATAACAGACCGAAGCAAATATCCACAGACATGCACCCCGCTCCCAGCGACGATATAAAACTTCTTTGCAAATATCTATGCACTATTGCTATATGTACCTTCCATCCTTTTAACCTAATTTCAAACTAACTTATCAATCATCTCCCCAGGCCTAAGCGGTTTACCCTGAAGGCGTACAAACGCGGCTGGGTGTCGTGTCGCGATGGAGTGCTGCGGATCCACTCGTCACGTGACGCGGCCGCCAAGGGGGACGCTCCTTCCTACGCTGTTGAGCTAAGGGGAGCCGAGGTAAGCATAAGAGCCTTTAGCATAGCGCAAGCCACGCAAAACACACATTTACGTGTCTATCAACGACATATTTTTATACTAATACTAGTAGGTAATTATAATGCGTCAGTTTGTTGGAGTAAGTGTGGTTAAACTGTGAGAGGAAGCTGGCAGTGGACTTTTACAGGCTGTATGAAGATTTGATTTGTTTTTTTTTTTAAATACATATTGCATTAAATAAACAGATCATCATTAAAACAATCCATAGTGAATCCATAGTTAGGGTCCCTACTGCTGGGGCCAGTATATTTTACCCACCCGGGGCCAAGTCTAGGGCAGCTAGGGCTACTGGCAAACCTTATTAACAGCAGTCTCAAAGCAACTTATAATGGTCCCTGATATGGCTTGATATGGACTTCGATCTAGTGATAGCATCTATTACAAGCGATCTTAATTGTCGTAAAAAATGGCAGCCACTGTGAATTCACAACGTGTTTCTTAAATTTCAGGTGACTCCCGACGCGCATCCCGCCTCCGGAAGGTACAGCATCAAGCTTGAAGTGCCAGCTGATGACGCCATGCACGAGATGTGGCTCAAATGTGAAAATGTAAGTGTGAACTTTTTATGTATAATTTTACAGAGACAAATGGCACTGTTAGTTTATCTGTCTAACTTGCAGTAAAAAGGCCTTCTTAATCTTGTCTATTTTTTGATAGGAGGACCAGTACGCTGAGTGGGTGGCTGCCTGCAGATTGGGCTCCCGAGGCCGATCTCTCGCAGACGCTGCCTTCGCCACCGAAGCGGCTGCCGTGAGGACGCTGCTGGCATTGCAGAGGCCGCAGCCCGGAGCGGCCTTGAACCATCAGCAAGTGCCGCACTTGGACCATCTGCAGCCTGAGAATTATCTGGCTCCGAGGTTCCTCAAGAAGTTGAAGGGGAAGGTGCGTTTGTAGACTTTAAAGGGCACTTCTTCCACCAACAACAGCTTATAGACTAACTGCAAGAGTATAGGTGTTTCTGTTCGATCTTTTTCTTCTACTGCACGGAGATTAGGTTAGTTAAGCCCGAAACTGGGATAATGATAACAGGATCCAGTCTTGGTTTTGGAGACAGCACCAATGTTAAAAAAAAGTTTGATTATTTGCCATAATTTCTAGCATCATTGTTAACTATAAATAAATTGAAATATTTTGGCTCCGCAATCCAAAGTGGGTCTCGTTTTTGACATAAAATGACGCCAACATTACATCTTGCTGGCACTCCATTTTGTTAAAAAAGATACTAAAGCAAATTAAAAAACAAAAGTAATAAAATTAACTTGCTTTCCTTTTTCCAGTTCACACAGCGCGTCCTTGAAAGCCACGCGAACGTCAAAGACCTGCCCCTGCTCGAGGCCAAACTACAGTACATCAAGACGTGGCAGAACCTCCCCGACTACGGCCAGACGCTGTTCGTGGTCCGCTTTATGGGTCACCGCAAGGACGAGCTCATCAGCATCGCCAACAACCGGCTGATGAGACTCGATCCCGCCACTGGGGACCATATCAAGACGTGGCGGTTTAGCACTATGAAGGTAAAATATATTACCCTTTTAAAACTTGTATGTTGTCGCAATATCATATAGATCTTGTCAGGTTGTAGTATATTTGTTGTCATTTTCGCAGAACCGAATTGTCATTCATCAACTTTTTTCCAGGCTTGGAACGTAAACTGGGAGATCAAACACATGATGGTGCAATTTGAAGAAGGCAACATTATATTCTCCGTACAATCAGCTGACTGCAAGGTCGTCCATGAGTTCATTGGTGGGTACATCTTCCTCTCCATGCGATCCAAGGACGCCAACCAGACCTTAGATGAAGAACTCTTCCACAAACTCACTGGAGGGTGGACGTAAATGCCTTTTAAAAATAGATACTTTCACATGGAAGGGTATCACCGATATCTGGGTAGGGACAATTCACTTTTTTAATTGTATAAAAAAGTCAAATGTTTCAATCCTTGTAAATAGTGCGAGGCCTTGAAGTTGTGCCTTGGAAACGAAATCATAGTTATTTATTGTAAGTCTAAAAATGTTATTCATTTTGTCTCTTTTTGTTGCTGAAATTGTCTATGACGAAAAGGGATATAATGCATATTTGTCTGTTGTTTTGCTATATTTAGTGAAATATTTTACTTTTAGGAAAATATAAGGAATGTGTAACAAATTGTATTTTTGTACCAAGATTATGCATTAAAATATAACATTTTACTTTATTGACTAAAAGAAATAAATAAATAACTATTTAGACATGTAGTGCTTCCAATAACTGTCTTTTCTGTGTTTATCTATTTATAAATGCCAAATATAATAATTAACGCAGAATCTTATGCTTGGAGGTGTCGTATTATAATTTGATTTATTGACACAATTTATGTTGTTATAATGTCTAATATTATAAAATGCTATGGACATGAGCTTTTAATAGAATTATTTTTTTATTATTTGTAAGATTTTTTTTGTAGTGTAGTGAAGTTAAGAGTTCTATTTTTAATATTCTGAGATTTCGCAAAGACGCGTTATAAAGGTCCTTTATAAAGTGCCATTTTACAATAATATGACGGTGCAGTAATATATATTTACGCCTAAAGTTTACAAACTTGTTATTAATGAATTCAAATGCACATACATTTTTGGTGCTTATTATTGTTCACTTTGGAATGGGGCCTTATTTTTGTGTATGGTTATTTTTAATATTGTGACTATCCTCCCTTGTACATATTATTAACCAGTGTCAGCAAATTTGTATTAAGATTTTCTTTTCTTCGTTTCATGTACTTCAAAACTTTTTTTACTTCTTCAAAAAAGCATATTTCAATTCTAATTTTAATAAATTGTTGGCTACTAGTCTCATTGAGATCGCATAAAATGCTATTATTGTAAGTGTAATATAACGGTATGAGTATTAACAATAATTCGCCTTATTTTACTGTAGTCTGTACAAAACTGTATGTACACATAAATTAGAATGTTTGTAAATGAATGTCAAAATAAATGTAAATGAATAACATATTTTCTTCTTTTATTTTGTAGATGTTTATATTATAACAACATTTACCAGTATTTAGTTATGAGTGGAAGGCGTAAGAAAGTATTGAAGTCTGTTTTTTTTAAATATAGAAAATAGATTTATTTTAAATGCATTTATACAATCTTATTCAGGATACTTAGATAAATATTTACGATGATACTGCGAAACCTCTTTGCACAGTGGTGGCATAGTCATAGCCAAGCAGCAAGACCCAGCTACATCATTGACTTTGATGTCCATATCTGACCTACTCCAAATTACCCTGGCCTTTTCATCTGCACTGGTCTGTTTGTATTCCTCAACCGTCACCACGTCTGACTGGCCACATAAAGTCCTTGTGAAGAATAATAGCCTGTTTCCTGGAAAAACAAAAGTTCTTATTTATTCAGTGTAACTTTGAAATAAAGACTATTTAATTTTTTAGTCCTTGTACTGTGAGTTTGATCTTTGAAATGCGTTACTTTTTATTCAGATAGATTTAGTAATGCAAGACAGACAGCTATAATATGATTCATTCATGGATTCATGTCTAGTACTGACTGTTTTATTAAATCAACAAATAAGGTTTAAGAAGTGTAAAACTTTGCTGTGTGACAGTATGGCAGCTTACCTAAATTACAAATAGCAGCTGGAGGATTACTAAAACATGAAATTATTTCCAATTTCTTATCAACATCTGGTCTAAACTTGTATAAATAGCTGAAAAAGTTTTGCGTGCAATAGATGGTGTCTTTGTATGATATCATACAACTCATCCGTATCTCTGTGCCCACAACCCTGACCCATTGTTCTATGTCTCCTGTGTCTTCATACCGATATATGTTGTTATGACCAGCAGCATATACTTGGTTATTGTGTGCGCATACAGCGGGATTTTGGATTGCATCGGGGAATTTTGCAATTTTTCTATATGTCCTTTCTTTCAAATTGTATATTATTGCTGTATCCAGAACTACCCTGAAAAGATAAAAGATAGTTAAGTATTATAGATTGTACATTCATTTCTCTGTTTCGGTTTATCTATCTATTTTATTGCCATACTGGGTGTTCTTTTAGCTTCCTCGCTAGTAGCTTACAAACATTATTGGGGGATGTTTTATTATGAGCAGTTATCAAAGAGTTTCAGTGTATGCAAATGGATACCTGTAAGTAATAATAATAATATCTGGGACAAATCACACACGGTCATCTGGCCCCAAACTAGGATTCCCTGTATCTTGGGAACCAGACTGATATACATACACATATACTTTTAAATACAGATATAATACACCCAGACTCAGAGCAAACAATTCTGCTCATCACAGAAAAGTTTGCCCTGTGTGGGGATCGAACCCACGACTCTCGGATCAGAGGTCAGGATAGCTAACCACTTAGCCACCGAGTCAGTCAAGTAAATGTTAAAGCCAAAAACACAGGAGAGAAACTATCTGACAAAATCAAAGTAACTAAAAGTCTAAAAATACATTTATCTACCTATTCCTGAAATTCTATTTAAGTAAACTGACCTAAACCCACCTACACCTCCAATTATAAAAAGTGAATCTCCAACCACAGCAAGTCCACCGTGTCTCCGAGGTGGCAGCTGCACCCCATGCTGTATCCACTCTTTCTTCAGTGTATCATATACTTTGACGTCTTTCATGAAGATCCCTGTTCCTCTGCCATGCTCTCCACATACTACAACTAGCCGCATGGGATCCCAAGCTATGACGCTCCAGCCCCAAAGGTCCTTCTCAGCAACCTCCAACCACTTCTCAAAGCCAGACTCTTTAGAAAAAGTGTACATGAAGTGTGGTACAAATTCTGGTTTAGCATCTTTTAGAGCCCACACTGGAACAGCTGGAACTAATTGTAACAAACGACTTTTGCTTTCTTTCACTAAATTCAGTACTTCAGTATAAATTCTCTCGGTAAACTTTTCACATAATGCTGTTTTCTTCTCTAAAATAAGTGATGGTGATACAACATCACTATTTTCTAAAAATAATTCCAATAAACAGTCAACAACTTTGCTTGGAAGGCTGTTCTCAAAATCTATGAGTAATTTTTTAATTTTTACTAAGTCTGTACTTGTTAATTTCTTCATATCTAAACAAGTGAGGACAACTAATATGCCATCTGCCCCAGTTTCTGAGTGCAATACCCAGTTAAGACCAAATTCAAACACATCCAGTTCACTTCTTGTATCTAAATAAGGATGTGAAAGGTACCAAAACAGTTTATGAATTGATGGAATGTACTTCGGTTCCATATATTTGAATGAGAAAAGTCCAAATGCTACTGATACTTGTTCTAGTTGGCTATATGATGCATTCTCCGCTACAGACATGGTTTCCAACCAATTGGAATGGCTTAGTTGAATTTCCAAGGTATAATCAATTTGTTTAATGAGTTCCGTTATTTGTAGAAAGTTGGCAGCCATTGCCAGGTCTCCGATAGTAGTCAAGGAGTATTCAGAGAGATCAATCAATCCAATGTTCATGTACTGAAGAATCATACTCATAGAATACGCATCTATAACCTGAAACACATGAATAAAAAAAGTATTAGACCTAAAAAGATACGATTATCAAAGATGAACTACCTATTATGAGATAGGGGCTGCTCACCAACAGGATAATTAAAATAATAATAATTTATTCATTTAAAAAAAAAAAGTAAATTGAGCAGTCTCGCTCGGTAACTCACGTCGATAGTAATTTCTTTTTGATAGTTTTCAACATAACTGCCACTAAACATAGCCCGGAAATAATCACTGTATTCACATAAAAGTTCTTTTTTTACACTGAATGTTTGGTTTTCTACTTTAAGTAATATTTCTTCCATTTTTATTCAATATCTTTATCGGCGATCAAAAACACAATAAAATAAAAACAAACACGCGAAACGAAAAATTGCAAAGACTTTTTTTTTATTTTACCTCGAAATGGGTAAGGCAAAGGATCAGAGCCATACAGCCTCGTCTGTTGAAAATCTTCTGTCGTATTTAGAGGCTAAAAGCCATTTCCTCTGTCAGTTTTGTTTGAAACATTATTCTACTGATTCAGGTTTATTTAGGTTGGTTGCCGGGACTTGTACCAGGCACACGTCTGCTGAGTTATTTTTTTAATTATTTCCGTTTTAGAGTATACTCTACTCTCAACGTTATTTTGTGATAGGAAAATAGCTGTAAAACCAGTTCAGTGATAAGCGGTCATAAGAAGAGGATTAACTTGGGAGACAGCTCCGTTTTCCGAGTTCCAGCAACAAACCACCACATGGAGCGTCTTTAAGTGCCCATCATCCTTAGGACCGCGTCTTTCACTTGACATTGGCGTTTCGCCATTTTTTTTTATTGAAGATTCTCCCATTTTTCACTTGACATTGGTAAAATCACGCTCGTTATGAGAAGTGGAATGCCAACCAGAAACATAGAATAGATTATAGTTTCTTGGTTCCAGAGATGAAACTACGATAGCATTATTTTTTCATTTGGATTTCTTTTTACGTTGACGTTGGCGGAATTATTGTGGCTAAACACAATAAAGGCCATTAAAAAAAAAAAAAAAATTCTGTTTTCTATGCGTTTCTGTGTTGTCTCATACTTTTTTTGCATTTCTATCCTTGTGAAACATTCAACGTCAAATCCAGTTTTTATTTGCTTGATGTGATGAAGTTATAACTCCAAGTTACTAACTATCGGACCTGTTTTGACTCGCTTTCAGTTCACTTCACCTTACCTCTTGTTAATGTTTCGGTGATAGTGGACAAAGCAGAATGTCTGCCACTGCGACAGCTTCAACTGCAACGGCGGCTTTAGCTGAAGAGGAAGATGAGTGCGGACCGCAACTTATCACTAAGTTAGAGGTGAGTGAGGTACTTCATAAATCTAACCCTAAAAGGTAAGAAAGAAAGTGTTCGGCAAAAAAATTGTTGAAATCTCTCTTGCTTAAATTATTAATCTAGTTGAACTTAAACGGTTATCGGTTGAAGAACAGTTAAGAGGTCTTATAAAGGCCTTATAAATAAAAAATATAAAAATTTAAATGTGATAGTGAAAGTAAGATCTCTATCTAATTTAGTGCCACTGTGGCTGAGAGGGTGATGCAAATCTGGGCAGCCCTGCGTTTCCTTAATTCAAAATTTGGAAAAAGTTTTGATAAAAAACTGACCTAAAAGAGAGACACTCACATGTGCAGGGGGACGAATAAAGACACAAATATTTTGTTACCTTATTGCTTAAGAAATAGAGGTGTTTTTTTTTATCAAGACTCTGTGGATTACTCTTTAAGTCAGTTTCTTACGCAAAACTCATTTTGCCAAAATTTTGAATTTGGTCGTTGTTTTATTAAGAGTGCGATTTGTTGACCAGAGTAAATCTAAAGTAATATCATAAGTTCTCTGAAGCATATTCTAACACAATAATTCTTATATTTCACTGCAACTACACATACCTCTGTTTTTCTTCTCAGGGCAATGGTATTACTTCAGGGGATATAAAGAAACTGGAAGAGGCAGGATATCATACTGTTGAGTCTGTGGCATACGCTCCAAAGAAATGGCTGATCACAATCAAGGGTATATCGGAAGCTAAGGCTGATAAAATATTAGCAGAAGCATCTAAACTTGTCCCTATGGGCTTCACCACTGCTACTGAGTTTCATCAAAAAAGGTTGAGTGAATTTTTATGTTTTATTTTTCATTTGCTTAACTTACAAAGCTTTGCAAGACATGTTTAAGTATCTAGTAGTTGGTAAGCAGGGTCAGATAAGTACCCAGAATTAAATTTAAATATTTTTCAGGGCAGAGATTATTCAGCTGAGCAGGGTCAGAATAGGTACCCAGAATTACATTTAAATATTTTTCAGGGCAGAGATTATTCAGCTGACAACAGGATCAAAGGAGCTGGATAGGTTGTTAGGTGGTGGGATTGAGACTGGCTCTATCACAGAGATCTTCGGAGAGTTTAGGACAGGGAAGACACAAATATGTCATACTCTTGCTGTTACATGCCAGGTAAGTCTTGATAATAATATTTACCGTTTTTTATTAAATTAATATTATCGTTTTTTATATACTGTCTGTTTTGACTAACTACAATTAACAATCTATTATTTTCTTCTAGCTTCCTATCGAGCAGTCAGGTGGTGAAGGCAAGTGCATGTACATCGACACAGAAGGCACATTCCGACCAGAGCGTCTGCTCGGGGTGGCAGCCCGGTATGGAATGGAGGGGGCGGCGGTGCTCGATAACGTTGCGTATGCGCGCGCCTACAACACGGACCATCAGACGCAGCTGCTACTGCAGGCCTGCGCCATGATGGCTGAGTCCAGGTAATAAAGTGAGAAATATACAGGGTGTTGTTTTGGTCGACAACGAGCTTTTCAGGGGTGATAGTATACATGATACTGATGCCGAAAAAAATATAAAAATGGTACCTTAAATTTTCTTAAGAAAATCTTAGAAAATAATTATTTGTGGTATCCTTGTTTCCTTGCGTAACGTATTTTAACAATGAATGGTTGCGTAGCAACGAGGTAAGGTGTGCGGGGGTGTGCGAGGGGCCCGGCTGCGGCAGCGGCCGCGGCGGCGCGAGCAGACTGCCGCGTGCCTCCGCGCCGAAACTGCGTCTCATTTTCTCAGTGAGAGCAAGCGCCTCTGCGCGTGAACCGTTTCGGCCCATAAGATCCGTTTCCCAAATCATCCAGTATGTTCAAAACCTCCATTTCCCAAAACATCCAATTCCTAAAATATCCAAATCCCATAACACCCGTTTCCCAAAACATACAAATTCATAAAATATCCATCTTCTAAAACATCCGTTTCCCAAAACATCTGTTTCTCAAAACATCCGTTTGCCAAAATATCTGTAATATATCCGTAATAATATATTTAATATATCTCAAGGTTAAAGCGGAGTACTGCGGTGTAACTCATATAAATGGCGTTTGTATATCAAGGCGATACTGACACACAAATTTTGAAGTAAATTCCCATATGAGGCCCAATTCGCTATACTTATCCTGCTATACCCTTTATGGGTTTCGCGAGAAAGTATGCGCAGCGTGGCTGTACAATGTATTTTCGTAATATTTGGATCTTTATCCTATCCACAGTCCACACGCGTGAATATGACTATCGTTTCTATGACTATCCTCCAGAAAGCAACGATTTTCTCCAGAACTTCCTTTTACCGTTTGTGTTGTTCCTCAGCCTGTACCTACATATATTTAATCACACCTCCAAATCCATTCAGCATTTTTGGCGTGAGTCAAACATCCATACTTTCACATTTATAATATTAAAGTTATAATATTATGGACAGGAACTGAAAATTTTTAGATTTGGTTATTTTGATCAACGGATTCTATGCTATTTGGAAACGGATGGAATTTGGATATTTTAAGACAAATGTTATGGGATTTGGCTATATCAAGAAACGGATATTATGTGATTTAGATATTTTAAGAAACGGATGGTATGGGATTTGGATATTTCAAGAAAAGGATGTTATGGGATTTGGATATTTCAAGAAACGGATGTTATGGGATTTGGATATTTTAGGAAATGGATGTTATGGGATTTGGATATTTTAGGAAACGGGTGTTATAGGATTTGGATATTTTGAGCCCAAAGGGCGTGAACTTACGGTACGGCCTACGGCTATGATCAGGAACAAGTGTTTATTCAATAGTCAATAGTCGTAAACTGAGCGATGTAGATTTACATTTCGTGTGGTGTAAATCAAGTGGAGTGTGAGGGATTGACGTCGCGCCGCCGTAACGTGTTACGCAATAAAAACATTATTTACAAACTCCGCAAATCGTGTTCTTCCAAAAAACATCCCATGCTGAAGGTAGAGCCTAAAGTAGACAAGAGTTCAAGGAAGAAACTATCTTGGAATACTTCTCCCGACAGCCACGTTCATGTAAGTGTCATTGTCATTGACCTTTTTGTAGGAAAATACGTGAATGAGCCAGCCGTCATTGACTGACTGCGCGAACATGCGTTTTGATAATTTTGGGAAAATTTGTTTGTCATTTTTTCAGTAGAATCAATTGATTAAAAAAATATATTATAGGTATATTCAGAACAAGTATTTTTTGTACTTTCATCCCTTAGAAGGCCGTTGTCGACCAAATCAACACCCTGTATATTTTTTCAAGTAATGCTCAGCAATGAGATACTATTGGCTAAAAACAATAATAATTTTTAAATACTGAGTGACTAAAACCTAAATCATCATAACTGTAATTATTAAGCGGATGTATATTTTCTATTAAAGAAAATCAAGGAAACAAGAAGGGGTGTTGCCTCACGATTACCGAAATATACGGCCATCAGCGTTAAGAATAATTTGATGTTACAATGCCTGTAGATAGACTAGTGATAGTCAGTTTCCATCAGATCATCAAACAATCTTCTGCAATTAGAAATGGTAAAAATACATAAAGAAAGATGTGCTATTCATGTCATGTACTTAATGTAAAGAGCTAAAGTAATTGCAATCCAATGTGTAGCAAATTTTTTTTATTATCAGGTATTCACTGATAATAGTGGACAGTGCAACAGCCCTGTACAGAACAGATTATTCAGGCAGAGGGGAGTTGAATTCCAGGCAGGTTCACTTAGGAAGGTTCATGAGGATGCTTCTAAGATTGGCTGATGAGGTAACACCTTTGATAATTTTGTCTTCTACTCGTTATAAGTATATCACATCTTTAAAAATCTTTTTAACTGCTGAACTTCTTAAGCCATGAGCTTTTTTTTTCACTTTTCTTTTTCTAGCCTTGAGTAATGTGTTTTTGCTGTGATCTTTTTGTCTATTGCCTCAGTAATGCGAACCTATCCTTTCTAATATTTCAAATGCGAAACTTGAAAAAAAAATAGGTTTCTGTGCATTGCGTTAATGCATACCCTGAACATCAGCCACAAAAACGATATCCACAGGCAGAGCTGCTAGCAAAAACAATGAAATGAATTTGTAAACTTGTGTTAAGGTTGCGATTTGACTAAACACAGCCCTCTTTCTCACTTCCATCCATCCACGCTTCACTATCGCAACTCGAGAAACTTATTGAATATCAATGCTGCTGCACAACTGTTATACTTCACATCATGCTGATTTCTTAGTATCACGTCATCTTCCAGTTCGGCGTAGCAGTGGTAATAACCAATCAAGTTGTGGCAAACGTTGACAATGTGGGTGTATTCAACGCTGACACGAAGAAGCCCATTGGCGGGCACATTATGGCGCACGCGTCAACGACCCGCCTCTACCTGCGCAAGGGCCGTGGCGACAACAGGGTCTGCAAGATATATGACAGTCCGTGCTTGCCGGAGACGGAGGCCATGTTTGCGATCAGTGCAGAGGGTATCACTGATGCTAAAGAGTAAATAAATAGGCACTTTCTATTTATGTATGTATAAAATGACTGACTGGATCGATTGGTGTGTGTCGTTTAAAATTGTATTATTATAATCCAATAAAGCAAGGTTCAAAATACATAATTAAATTTTCCAAATTAATAACAAACTAATGTAACATAACAATGTATTAATGTAATTATTTTTGTAACTAAGCAACTTTTTAGTTTTTCTAATAAATAGGTAATGAAATATTCTACTTTTGCATTTAACTCTTAACAGTTAACTCATAAACCTTGCCCCAAACATCATATTTGGGGGAAACCCTGTGTTTTGTTAATGGGAAACACCTCGCAATCTAACTTGTGGATAGCACGGTGAAATTGGGCCACATGATAAGAGAGAGAGAGAGATAATGTGAATTTTTCACGCAATAGTATCCACGATGTGCACAAGATGCCGCTTTCGTTGACCTTGATACCACGTAAAAAACTACAAATAGGTACGTTAAAAAATATTGAAAAAACATTAATCTAAAATATACATATATATTTTTTAATCTACAACTGGTAAACCCTAAGAATTATTTCATCTCGTGGTTAATGATGATGACTCCGAAGATGGAAGCGGGCTTACCGAGATTCGCCAACGCAATGGTGACTGGCTATCTTATCTCCATGCTGGAACACACCAATGCTATTTTAACATTGATGTTTGGCAAGGCTTAGTTAGATATGTCAACAGAGCTACTCAACAGGAGAACTTCGAGTAAAGAAGATGGTAGTATACATATAGGCAGGCGAGTTCAGAAAATGCTCTAGTACAACTGAGGGGAATCGAACCTGTGAGCTCCTAATGTAAACGGACTAGCCACTAGACTACAGAGGCGATTTAATTAAAAATAATAATAAAATGCGAGATTTAACATTCCGTGATTGAGAATCAATTAATACTCGGAATCGGAGATAAAATATGTGAGGAAGAGAAAGAAATTAAACTCGAAAAACAATTCTAGCATAAAGAAACTATATACAGGGTGTTAAAAAAAAGTGCGTTTGAAATTTTAAGGCGTTACTCAGAATCAAGTACAAAAAACCCAGGAAAAATATTGAAAAAATCCGCTCTTCAATTATTTTTTTCAGATTCTCATACTAAATCTAAATAGTGAATCGAGAATTTGTATGAAAAACTGCAAAAAAAAATTGAAGAGCGAATTTTTTCAATATTTTTCCTGGATTCTATACTTGATTCTAAGTAACCCCTTAAAATTTCAAACGCACTTTTTTTAACACCCTGTATACTTACTATTGGAAAAAAAATATTGCAATAATGCATATTGAATTGTTTTACCTCCAATTTTATGTTAAGAAATATGTAAACTACTTATATAAGTAGTTATATATAAGATGCTACTTTATTAGTGCCCGATATTTTAGTCAGTGCTTCTGCTCCTGATTCTGATCAACTTTCCCCAAGAAACCCATAGTCAAATCGAAAAAATATTTTTGGACTCTTCATACAAATCGATCAGCCGAGCGGCCAAATTAGTATGAAGAGCCCAAAAAATTTTTTGCAATTTGACTATGGGTTCCTTGGGGAAAGTTGATCAGAATCAGGAGTAGGAGCACTGACTAAAATATCGGGCACTAATAAAGTAGCACCTTATATATATATATATATATCCGATATTTTAGTCAGTGCTTCTACTCCTGATTCTGATCAACTTTCCCCAAGGAACCCATAGTCAAATCACAAAAAAATTTTTGGACTCTTCATACTAATTTGGCCGCTCGGCTGATCAATGTGTATGAAGAGTCCAAAAATTTTTTTGCGAATTGACTATGGGTTCCTTGGGGAAAGTTGATCAGAATCAGGAGTAGAAGCACTGACTAAAATATCGGGCACTAATAAAGTAGCACCTTATATAGTTTAACCTTGTGTTTTCCAATTCCAGCAAACTGTGATCCAAATCTAAATTCAGTTTATCGTGATTTGAAAAGGTAACTTTTAATAGTTGGGTGTAACAAATTAAGTGTAGGACCAGTTGACTAGGGCTTCTAAACATCATACTGAACAACTTTTGTTCTACAAAGAATTTACATATGTATACCTCAATCATTAAAATCCATTCATACCTATGTTGCCTTTCTATTGCGATGGTTCGAGGAAATGAAGAATCCCACATATATACATATACACGCGTAAAAAACATAAAAACTCCCAGTTAACGGGTCCTAGGCATATTTCGTTACATCGCCTCCTTGGGCTAGTGGCTAGTCTGCTCGGTTTACATCAGGAGGTACCGGCTCTATTTCCGGCGGGGTCCAACTTTGTAGGACTCCATTTGGTTGGTGTGGTAGGGCATTTTGTGAGCCCGCTTGGCTAATTACCACCATCTTGTCTAAGTCTTCCGCCATATTCCGGCATGAAGATAAGATGGCCAGTTCCCCATAACGTCAGGAAATCTAAGGAAGCCCACATCCATCTTTTGGCATCATTTTCACTTACCATCAGGTGTGATAATGCCAAGGGCTTATCAAATATGAAAAACTGTATAGACCCGGTAAAATAGACGCAATCTTGTGTTTTCAACTCACATTTGGGTGACCTTGTCTATGTCTATTAATAATTTTAGTAAAATATGTGTGTTCACGACAATTCACATTGATATCTACTTTATCTTTAACGACTCTGTTTTCATTAATTAAAATTATAATATTTATTTGAAAAGTCTAAAGTCTTTATTCACATTTGGGTAGCCTTATATTTTGATAGTCCCAGAAAAATATCATTCAATTCATTGATAGTAATTCCAGTAAATGATATAATTCACATTTAGGAAACCCTGTGTTTTGATAGTCCCAGCAAAATTTAATTCAGTTTACATTTGGGAAACCTTGTGTTTTGATAGTCCCAGCAAAATGTGATTCAGTTCACATTTGGGAAACCTTCTGTTTTGATAGTCCCAGCAAAATGTGATCCACTTCATATTTGGGAAACCTTGTGTTTTGATAATCCCAGCAAATTGTAATTCATTTTACATTTGGGAAACCTTGTGTTTTGATAGTCCCAGCAAAATGTGATTCAATTCACATTTGGGAAACCTTGTGTTTTGATAGTCCCAGCAAAATGTGATTTAATTCACATTTGGGAAACCTTCCGTTTGATAGTCCCAGCAAAATGTGATCCAATTCACATTTGGAAACCTTGTGTTTTGATAGTCCCAGCAAATTGTAGTTTATTTTTACATTTGGGAAACCTTGTGTTTTGATAATTCCAGCAAATTGTAATTCATTTTATATTTGGGAAACCTTGTGTTTTGATAGTCCCAGCAAATTGTAATTCATTTTACATTTGGGAAACCTTGTGTTTTGATAGTCCCAGCAAAATGTGATTCAATTCACATTTGTGAAACCTTGTGTTTTGATAGTTCCAGCAAAATGTGATCCAAGTCACATTTGGGAAACCTTGTGTTTTGATAATCCCAGCAAATTGTAATTCATTTTACATTTGGGAAACCTTGTGTTTTGATAGTCCCAGCAAAATGTGATTTAATTCACATTTGGGAAACCTTGTGTTTTGATAGTCCCAGCAAATTGTAATTCATTTTACATTTGGGAAACCTTTTGTTTTGATAGTCTTGGCAAAATGTGAGTCCGTTCACATTTAGGAAACCTTGTATTTTGATAGTTCCAGCAAAATGTGATTCAATGCACTTTTGGGAAACCTTGTTTTGATAGTCCCAGCAATATGTGATCCAATTCACATTTGGGAAAGCTTGTTTTTTGATAGTCCCAGCAAAATGTGAGCCCATTGACATTTGGGAAACCTTTTGTTTTGATAGTCTTGGCAAAATGTGAGTCCGTTCACTTTTGGGAAACCTTTTGTTTTGAAAGTCTTGGCAAAATGTGAGTACTTTCACATTTGGGAAACCTTGTGTTTTGATAGTCCCAGCAAAATGTGAGTCCGATCACATTTGGGAAACCTTGTTTTTATAGTCCCAGCAAAATGTGAGCCTATTGACATTTGGGAAACCTTTTGTTTTGATAGTCTTGGCAAAATGTGAGTCCGTTCACATTTAGGAAACCTTGTGTTTTGATAGTTCCAGCAAAATGTGATTCAATTCACATTTTGCTGGGACTATCAAAACGCAAGGCCCCAGCAAAATGTGATCCAAGTCACATTTGGGAAACCTTGTGTTTTGATAATCCCAGCAAATTGTAATTCATTTTACATTTGGGAAACCTTGTGTTTTGATAGTCCCAGCAAAATGTGATCCAAGTCACATTTGGGAAACCTTGTGTTTTGATAATCCCAGCAAATTGTTATTCATTTTACAGTTGGGAAACCTTGTGTTTTGATAGTCTCAGCAAAATGTAATTCAATTCACATTTGGGAAATCTTGTAAAATGAATTACAATAATAATAAAAATAATCAAAAGATAGTCCCAGAAAATTGTAATTCATTTTACATTTGGGAAACCTTTTGTTTTGATAGTCTTGGCAAAATGTGAGTCCGTTCACATTTAGGAAACCTTGTATTTTGATAGTTCCAGCAAAATGTGATTCAATTCACATTTGGGAAACCTTGTGTTTTGATAGTCCCAGCAATATGTGATCCAATTCACATTTGGGAAACCTTGTGTTTTGATAGTCCCAGCAAAATGTGAGCCCATTGACATTTGGGAAACCTTTTGTTTTGATAGTCTTGGCAAAATGTGAGTCCGTTCACTTTTGGGAAACCATGTGTTTTGATAGTCCCAGCAAATTGTAATTTATTTTACATTTGGGAAACCTTTTGTTTTGATAGTCTTGGCAAAACTTGAGTACGTTCACATTTGGGAAACCTTGTGTTTTGATAGTCCCAGCAAAATGTGAGTCCGATCACATTTGGGAAACCTTGTGTTTTTATAGTACCAGCAAAATGTGAGCCCATTGACATTTGGGAAACCTTTTCAACCGACTTCAAAAAAAGGAGGAGGTTCTCAATTCGTCGGAATTTTTTTTTTTTTTTTTTTATGTATGTTCACCGATTACTCGAAGACGCCTGAACCGATTTGGAAAATTCTTTTTTTGTTTAAAAGGGTATACTTCACAGGTGGTCCCATATAAATTTTATCGAAATCGATTCAGCGGTTTTCGAGAAAATCAACAAAAACATAGCAAAATTGGAGTTGTTGCGATTGAAGTCGGTTGTTTTTAACGTATTCAGCGTGGTCAATTATGTTTTGATAGTCTTGGCAAAATGTGAGTCCGTTCACTTTTGGGAAACCTTGTGTTTTGATACTCCTAGCAAAATGTGTGTCCATCCATTCACATTTGGGAAACCTTGTGTTTTGATAGTCCTAGCAAAATGTTAGCCCATTCACATTTGGGAAACCTTGTGTTTTGATAGTCCCAGCAAAATGTGTTTCAGTTCACATTTGGGAAACCTTATGTTGACATGAAAATGTGATCGGCGAAGTCATGGTTTTAAGAATTTTTATGTATTAAAATGTCAAACGCGGGAAGTTTTGCTGTCCGATGGCCGAATTTTTGCGTGCCACACAGCCGTACTCTAGACACTATCTATGCAAATATTCATAGTATTTACCTATTACGATCTCCCTTTCTTATACGTAGGATTAGGAACGAGTGAGATAACCGAGTTAGGAAATGAGTACTTCAGAGAGTGTCAATATTGTATGTAATTATTTTTAATATACTGTACCGCAAGCGCTGCTCTTGATTTTTGCAAATACAGTGTTAAAAAAGTGCGTTAGAACTTTTAAGAGGTTACTCATATATTATCAAGTATAGAATACGGGAAAAAATATTGAAAAAAATCCGCTCTTCATTTTTTCAGATTCCCAAACGAAAACTGTATAGTAAATTAATAATTTGTATGGGACTCTGGAAAAAAGTTGTAAATCAGATTTTTTCAATATTTTTCCTGTATTCTGTACTTGATTATGAGTAATCTCTTAAAATTTCAGACGCACTTTTTTTAACAACCTGTATAGCCACGAATGCGTGGCCACGCTGTGTGGTTTCACACACTTGTAGAACGATGACATATATAAGGTGTAGTGATCATTATTTAAAATGAGGCTTCTAAACTGAACAACCTTTTCCAAGGAACCCATAGTCAATTCGCGAAATTTTTTTTGTACTTTTCTAACAAGTCTGTCACCTGATCGGCCCACTTTGTATGGGAAGTCCAAACTTTTTTTGCGAATTCACTATGGGTTCTTTTGGGAAAGTTCAGTTTTATGACTAGAAGCCCCAGTTTAAGTAATGACAGCTAATTTGTTAACACCTTGTATAAGGAACAGAGATCTAAGTATGTATACGATAGAAACGTGAAGTACATACAGCTAGTCTAACCTATACTGTTTTTTTGCCGTCGCGCGTCGTTTGGCAAGAGTGTAGAGAGAGCTGGTATTCTGCCTATTGCTGTGCAGGTCCCAGTCAGTCATTTTAACGTACATAGTATGTATATATTGAATTTTTGTAAATAATCTTATGGTAGTAAAAAAAAATAAAGTAAATATGTTAAGATCACTTTTGGTTAGTTGAGCTTGCAAAGGAAGTAAAAATACTCATATGATTTTATAAAATAAAATTTTATTAAGTGCCAAAAAATAAGATTTTTCTAATTACAGTTGTTTTATTTATTCCATTACATTGTATCGTTTTAAGCTAACAGTTTTGTAAAGTGGTAGTGCAAAGTAAAAATATTTATTTTGTAAATAAAAAAATGTGTGTAAATGTGCACCATTTTCCAATCCTGTTCCAAATTAGATGATTTGACTGTTATAAAAATAACTACTTATTACTAAATAATTTATAACTATTATTATGAATTACACTGGTATTAGTTACTTACAATATTTTAAAAATATTACAATAAATTAAATGAATACACATCTGTCATAGTCTTAATGTTTTATCCCAATAAAAAAGAAAAATATATTATTTAACCACATGAAAATGAAAAAATAAATAAATAGGTATATTGGGTGTAACAAACTTCTCATAAAATACTGCCAATTAGATTACTGTAGTCGCACTATTTTGATGACTTGAATTCCCAGTTAACGGGTCTTACACATATCACGTAGAAAAAGTGGCCGTTGGGGCATTAAAGTTCTCGAGTGGCGATCACGCACCGGAAGATTTTTTTTTACCCTCAATTGGTAAGCCCTTGGCATCATCTCACTTGATGGTAAGTGATGATGATGCCGAAGATGGAAGCGGGCTTACCAAGATTCCCCAACGCAATGGGGAACTGGCTATCTTATCTTCATGCCGGAACACATCAATGCTGTTAACATTGATGTTTGGCGGCAAGACTTAGATAAGATGGTGATAGCTAGCCAGGCGGGCTCAGAAAATACCCTACCACCAACCAAACCGAGTCCACAAAGTTGGACCCCGCGGGGAAATCGAACCCGCGACCTCCTGATGTGAAGCGAGCGGCAAGCCTCTACGCTACGGAGGCGGCAAAAAGTGAAGAATAAGTGTGGACAGGTCTCCCACTCGGTGCGGTGGACCGATGATCTAGTGAAGGTCGCGGGAAGGCGCTGGATGCGGGCAGCGCAACACCGGTCGTGAAAATCTTGGGGGAGGCTTTTGTTCAACAGTGGACGTCTTTTGGCGGATGATGATTGATTACATTTGTTACACCATGTATACAGGGTGTTAAAAAAAGTGTATTTTAAAATTTAAGGGGTTATTCAGAATCAAGTATAGAATACAGGAAAAATACTTTAAAAAATCCGGTCTACAACTTTTTTTTTTCAGTTTTCCATACAAATTCTTGATTCACCATTCAGATTTAATATGGGAATATGAAAAAAAATTGAAGATTTTTTCAATATTTTTCCTGTATTCACTTGATTCTTGAGTAACAGTCAAACGCACTTTTTTAACATCTGTTATCTGTATATTTTTTGCAGTAAATGTGAAGGGAGGAGGGCAGCGAGAATATCAAAGTAATATGTATTTTTAAAGTAAATGAATATTTGAAGACTTTAATGTAAATAAAATATTATAATATTTTTCTGCGTTATACAGGTTGTTAAGAAAACTTTTTTAACACCCCTGTATATTGTTTTACAAAATTCAGTTGCTCTTTCGAATTGCGATTTCAAAAAGAAATAACAGTTTGTTATGCGTGCAAACAATTACTGTACGGAAGGACAACAAACCATTATTTCACGGAAATTGTATTTTTTGAATAAGGCAGAGGGTGGACTATGAAAAGTACATTTATATAATGTGCAAATATATTGAGAAGATATATCTATAGGGTCTTATGCCTGTCAAGCTCGATATGCCCCCGTACGGATCGCATCACATCACACGCATCTGATCATTTTGATAAATTTATTTATTTATGTTATTATTTGGATGCGAAACACGGGGCAGTCATGTTCTGTTAGCTTATGCATACCGAGCAAAGAGCACGCGGTCCGAAACCGGCTAGACAGGAAAAATAGCCTAAAAGGGTAATTTGTTACTAAATACCATACATATAATAAAAATGTCTCTTCTCAATATGTTTGAATTGATGACGAAATACTAAAAACTGGATATCAATTATTATATAAAACGAAACATACGGATAAATGAATCAATCTTATACAGACCATTACCAGCTAAACATTTAACTAATGATGAAAATCATTATCCCCATAAATAAATAATATTGTTACATATCGAGGCACTATTATCTACAATTATATTTATTTAACTAACTATACTGATAGAATGATAGTTATGCCGATGTCGCGGAATTAAAAAAGAAACAATCGATTTAACGTAAATAGGACTAAACAAAAATATACACATATATGTAAATAAACAGGATGAAATTTTACCAGTTTCCGTTAATTGTGTGGGGGTCTACTCAGAAACTAACAATGTTTCAAAAACCTTTAACGGAACGAATAGAATAAAATTCGTTCTGTACACTTACATGTAACCAAAAATAATTAAAGGAATAGGGTAGTTGACTGCATCAATAATAATTAATTATGAAAAATTTTTCACTAAATACCTCTTATTGGAATACTAGAAAAACTTACTAACTTGCAGTTTCATTATTATTCGCAATCTTTTGTTTATAAAAATTTCGTGATGAGGTGAGTATGGAAACTAATTATGAACTTATAGATTACTATTTCAGACAGTCGGCTATCCTATTCTACCAATCTGTTTCTGTTACTTTAACTTCATCAAACCATATAAACCAAATGATAATTTACTTATTTTTTCAGAATTTAGATAATATCACAATATTACGTTACGAACAAAAAAATTTACTATTTTAAAAAATGCATTATCCCTCTTTCAATGTATAAAAAATACTTCCATTAATTTACTGTAGGAACGGTACACGAACATACATACATCTGAGTCTATCCGTCACCTGTGCTGGTAAAAAATAAATAATTCTTAACATGAATCATGAGTAGTGATCGGAAATTCGGATGCAATTTCGTTTTTAAAAATGGTTAAGCCTTTCCCAATAAAATAGATTTTCATAGAAAAATTTCCCGGGATACCGGGATCATAAAAAACGTTGGAATTCTTAATTGTAATTATCTGATTGTCGTGAATGTTGATATATTGACAATTTTATGTATGCTATTATGAGTTTATATTCACAACTTATATACACAGGGTTACTGGTAATCCTTGTAGGAGGTGATAGGGGAGCTAAAATGTGAAAAATTTAACACTACATATGTATGGCCAATAGTTTCCAATTCTATTCAAAACGGCATGTCCATATTATGCTAGCTCTCCAATTTTAGGTAGGTATAATTGCATCCGAATTTCCGATCACTAATCATGAGTCATGCATGACAAAAAGAAACTAAGGCACCCTTTACATTTAGGTCCTGCGTGCACTACAGACTTTTGGTTGGCCGATAGTTGGATTGGCATTGTTCGTGTCATAGTTTATTCAGCCGATATTCGAATCTATAAATGCGTGCAATCCTATGTAGCTTCATATTGTGTGAAAGATTGGAAGTTTGTAGTGCGCTATGACCCTTAGTATACTGATCTGACCATCGATTGATCGTAAGAAATGAAATACATATATGTAATAATCTATAAAGTCGCAAAGTACTCCATCTAAATATAAAATAGATTTTATTGCTACGCGAATCAGAAATGAGGCACTTCCAAATAGGTACCACTGAATTGTGCAGCGGTCCCAGGATATGCGTTACTACTTATAATAATAGGTAAGCAAATCAGGCCAAAGAAGTCGACACCCTATCAATATGATGTAAAATTGGACCGCGTTAGTCGTTTTTTCGTGAAAAAACGCGGCTTTTGCGTGTCGCAATGGAAGCTTTAGCGTCACCATTCCATAAGTTTGTTTAATGAAGCTTCTAGTTAAATAAAAAAAAACATATAAAAAAAAAACTAGGCGATCCTAAGGTGACATAAATACTGGTAAGCTCTACTTAGACCTGAATGACTTAGGCGGATATCATACTGCACCGGAAACCGCTCCAGTGCAGGATGATAACCGCCGCCTTATACTTATATCAGCGAATAAAGATTACCGTTTCTGAATTTAATTTTTCCACGTATTATCGAGGCTATACTTACATAGTGACGGATAGGTATGGACCTGGTACTCAGAGGCCGGATGGCGGCGGGGAAGCCGGGGCACGATGCTGTGGCTCCTCGCGGGGCCCCGACGGCGGCGGCTGGAACGGCAGCCCGCCTTCACGGTCTAATCGCTCGTGCTCTTGTGCGACCATGGCTCGAAGCTCGTCCTTTCAAATTGTAGGTGCGATTAATAATACTCTCGATGAAAATGTAGGTTCAATAGTTAGAAGTGAAGTTGTAGGTATAAAGAGTTGTGTACGATTAATTTAGTTTGTTTCTACGTCGATGCAGATTGTTGTTGCTGTTGTTTCCACTGTTGTCATATAATAACAATCTGTGTTATGTTGGTAAGTAAGATTAGTGTCTTATATCTTACTCCATCTGTGCAGAAGCTCAATAAATTGAATGTATCAAATGACATTGCATCCTAGGTCTAAGCGGTCGCAGTTCAGTGCGGATACGGTCATAACATGGAAGGTACTTTAGTGGCATTGATCTCGACATTGTCTCCTAACCTAGTACTCACCCCCCACCCACCCCAGCCATTGTTGTCACATAATAAAAATCTATGTTATGTTGGCGAGTAAGCTTAGTATCTTATATCTTACTCCATCTGTGCAGAAGCTCAATAAATTGAATGTAGCAAATGAAATTGTGTGAGCGACCCCAGCAAGCACTTTTTTCCTGGGGCTCCTAGGAGAATCCTACCTATCTCAAATTTTAGAGCATAATTAGAGCAATCATCATGCCAAGGGAAAAAATTAGAGCAATCATACTTTTCGAGATACGAGCGCCTAAAGGTGTGCTTGCTGGATGGCAGTCCACCCAGCAAGCACAACTGGTGCACAAAAACTACGAAGACTTGGGAAAAAAATTTGATGCACAGATTTAGAGCATCATAAAGTGAGTTGGACTGCAAAGTTTCATGAATGTCATGTCAATAGTTATCTCGCTAGAACGCAAAACCTGCTTCACGTTCTTTTCACGAATCTTTCTAGCAGTCACATCAGATCTCAGCAGTTACAGCATCTTGGTTCAAAATTTTTATGCCAGGATTTAGAGCAACACGAAAAACCTATGCTGAATTATTTTTGAATCCCAAAAATCAGTACTTTTTGTGCTACGAGCCAATGTTTTTTCCTTGCTGGGTGGACATAACAAAAGTGACAAAGGTGTATAGCTTTGCTACTAATATGAATACAAGACTGGTTCTTATGCTCAGATTTAGAGCAAAATTAGAGCATTCTGCTCAAAAAAAACTAGAATCCCAAACGTTATAGTTACAGCGGTAGACGCTAAAAACTGATTTTTCCCGCCAATTTTTTGAATAATTACGGCGACTCGCGGCAGATTGCGACGTTGCCGCTCTTATTTATTTCTAGTTCAAGCAATAACTGACTTTGTGCTGTGAGTATAAGGTACATTTGAGTTTCAAACTATCGATTGTCATTTACACTGATAGACAAAAAACAAGCGGGACAAATATAAATGGAAGTGTTGGTGATCTTACAATACGTAAGGGTTTAATATGACAGGAATTGGTATTATTGTATCGAGCCGGACGACGTACTGCCGTTTTAGTTGACAGCTGATATTATATCTTTATATTTTCTAGCTTAAAAGACATGTCACGAGGTCACTGAATGTTAATAAAAAAATAACTCTTGAAAAGCCTAAAAGTAAGAGGAAGGGTGGATGCGAGCCGCACAGGACCGGTCGGTGTGGAAATCCTTGGAGGAGGCCTTTGTCCAGCAGTGGACGTCTTTCGGCTGATAGATAGAAGAGGAAGGGTATCATTGATGTCGGCTATCGTTGATTAGACTTCAGGGATCAGTGTCACAAATTAAACGCATTTAGGGCTTTCACATTTTGTTTAATAATCAGTCTTACGCAGCAAAATATATGCAGAATCTTTTTATTTACCTAATAATTAAACTGTGTGTAAAAAAGTACCATGCCAAACCAACTCCATAATCAGTAAATGTGTCATCAATTCTTTAACCTTTATACTAGTAAAAATATAGATATTAAAAAATATATATTTTAGAAACAGACATCCATAATCAGTTTTTTGTAACTTTTATACACACGAGGGTTTTAGTCAAGCCGAGCTTCTCTTGTTTTGTTTTGTTGCTTATAATTTTTTTTTTATTTCATTCTGTGTGTTACCAACGCAATAAAGTAATGACAAATAAATTTTACCCTACATCCACACATTCGGCCAATGCAACGATGAAGACCGATAGTAATAAAAATCGGTCACCACAGCCGCAGTTCAGTGTGACTTGCACTCTTGCTTTTTCGCGTCGATAACGTAGGTTAACTGAATAAAAGTTAGATAATTATCCGGATAAGTTTTTCTGTTAGTGACATTTAACTCGACGGTTTTCGCGTTTTTCAAGACACTCTGACACATTCGTGCCAATTAATATCCTTAGATGGTAGTCGTAAAGTTATTTCAGGTGTCTGACAGTGGGGTTCACCACTAGCCCTATAATCACCATACAAATAAAAATATTTTATTTGAAAAAAACTGACTTTTATGTAGGTACAGTGGTTTTGAACGCGGCACTAGGTATACCTTGTTTCAATCCAATTTAAAAAAGGCAAACAATCTTATTAGGGAACTGACACATGTAAACGTCAAAAATTTCGTACCTGCTTCATATTTTCATTGATTACTTTGATAAAGTTGTACCACGGAACCCTACACTGCGCGTGGCCCAACACGCACTTGACCGCTTTTTATTCAGTCGAATTTATAGGATTTAGAACGGAATATGAATATGACTAATGTGTTGGTCGAATGTGTGGATGTAGGGCGTTTTGCGTTTTGTTTTTGTACTGCTATATACAAATATTGGAGCATGGCTGAAATCGGAACGATGCCGCCGCCGCCACCACCAGCAAGACGCAATGATGAACCACAAGCGTTCCGTATTATAGGTATTCCGCTCTCGTATGATGTACATGTATTTATTCCCATAGAAATATATAAAATCATCCTTGTTTCTAGTCTATATCAATGTAAGTGACAATCGATAGTTTGAAACTGAAATGTACCTTATACTCACAGCACAAAGTCAGTTACTGCTTGAACTAAAAAAATTAAGAGCGGCAACGTCGCAATCTGCCGCGAGTCACCGTAATTATTCAAAAAATTGGCGGGAAAAATCAGTTTTTAGCGTCTTCCGTTGTAACTATAACGTTTGGGATTCTAGTTTTTTTTGAGCAGAATGCTCTAATTTTGCTCTAAATCTGAGCATAAGAACCAGTCTTGTATTCATATTAGTTGCAAAGCTATACACCTTTGTCACTTTTGTTATGTCCACCCAGCAAGGAAAAAACATTGGCTCGTAGCACAAAAAGTACTGATTTTTGGGATTCAAAAATAATTCAGCATAGGTTTTTCGTGTTGCTCTAAATCCTGGCATAAAAATTTTGAACCAAGATGCTGTAATTGCTGAGATCTGATGTGACTGCTAGAAAGATTCGTACAAAGAACGTGAAGCAGGTTTTGCGTTCTAGCGAGATAACTATTGACATGACATTCATGAAACTTTGCAGTACGACTCACTTTATGATGCTCTAAATCTGTGCATCAAATTTTTTTCCCAAGTCTTCGTAGTTTTTGTGCACCAGTTGTGCTTGCTGGGTGGACTGCCATCCAGCAAGCACACCTTTAGGCGCTCGTATCTCGAAAAGTATGATTGCTCTAATTTTTTCCCTTGGCATGATGATTGCTCTAATTATGCTCTAAAATTTGAGATAGGTAGGATTCTCGTAGGAGCCCCAGGAAAAAAGTGCTTGCTGGGGTCACTGACACAATTAAATTGCATCCTAAGTCTAGAAGGCGTAGTACTCACCCCCACCACAATAAATTGCATATATATATATTAAATGACATTGGTGTCGATTCGGTGTTCACGATTAAACTTATTTCACACGACTAAACATAATTTAAGCATCCTATCCTTTTCTTTTTGATACAGAGAGAAAGAGACAAAACACTTAAGTTTAGTTTTGTCAAATAAGTTTAATCGTGAAAACCAAATCGATACCATTGTATCCTAATTATAGCGGAGCTAGTCCTAGCACTCACCCCCCACCCCAGGCGGTCGGCGAGGTCCTGGCAACCGTCGTCGCAGTCTCCCAGGCGTGCCACGTCCCTCACAGAATCCTCGTCAAGCTGCAGGCCTCCCGACATGAGGCCCCACATGCGGAGCAGCGGGGACTGCATGCCCGCCTTTTCCCGGTTGATGAGCAGGCGCGGGCACCAGTCGGGGACCCTATATATATGCACGATTTAAATGGTAGCCAGAGTTTATGTTTTAACTTTGCAACACCGGGCAATCGCCATCTATATCTATATAGTGGATAGCGCGCTTAAATTGTGCCACACGATAAGACGGCGAGAGATCCTTATCAGGAACTATACGTAAACTATAAGTACATTTACCTAAAAATACACAGATTTTTTGTTTCTTTCCATCCTTTTATAAATGTTAAGGGTTTGGATTTTTTTTACTTAATCAACAAAAACGCTAAACGGATTTGGATGAAAGGCTTAAAAAATAGTGTCGACGATGGAGATTAGCTACCAGTCCTGGTTTAGTCACAATTTGGAAGTCCACGCAGACGAAGCTGCGGGCAGAAGCTAGTATTTCTTGATTTCATATCTCCACTTGACTAATATGACGTCTGCTAGGTATGTCAGGTGAATGCTATACATACATGTCTATGAGCGATGCGAACGGCTGCACTTCTAGTGACGAGCCCATGATGATGAGCATGTCACAGTGCTGGAAGTCCTCTTGCAGGCATCGCTGGAACCGCTCTGGCAGGCTCTCGCCAAAGAACACAATATCTGGCTTGACAACACCAGGACATTCTGTGCAGATTGGGATCTGGTCTGCGAATATTCGCTCTGGAATGAAGTCAGATAGAAATAGGTATAAAGTAAAATTTCAATACTCTTGGGAAGGAAGGAAGGAAATATATTATTTTTTTGAGACAATCGTGGTATTTTTTTTTATCCGTAACAATATCTAATACAAAGTTTTTTTTGTTGAGACAGTGTAGAAAATATGGGGAATACTAAACCATAAGATGATAGGTGAACTTCCTTAGGTCTACCAGGCTGCCAGGATATTTCAGATCGGCTTGACTCCTTGGCGATGCGTAGAGATGTAGCCTCGGTCTGCATTCTCTATCGCTTGTACAATGGCGAGTGCTCCGAGGAATTGTTCGGATTGATCTCTGCCGCCTCTTTTCGCCATCGTTCTACGCGACAACAATTTCCTCCCCATAGATGGTTGGCAGTCCACAACTGTGCGTTTCACTAGAAACTTTCTGCCGCGCACAACCAAACTGTGGAATGAATTGTCGCCTGCGGTATTTCCGAACCAATACGACATTCAAACCTTCAAGCAAAGAGCGTACTCCCATATTAAAGGCCGGCAACGCACTTGTGCCTCCTCTGGTATTGCGGGTGTCTATGGGCGGCGGTAATCGCTTACCATCAGGTGATCCGTCTGCTCGTTTGTCACCTCTACCATGTGTCCATTCGGTGTTTACCATTAAACTTATTTGACAGGACTAAACTAAATTTAAGCGTCATGTCCTTGTCTTTTCGATATAGAAAGAAAAATACATTTAAATTAAGTTTAATTCTGTCAAAAAAGTTTAATTGTAAAAACCGAATCGACACCAATGTATGTTTTTTTATTAAATCTATTTTGCCATAAGTTTTTTTGGATCAAATGTGAGTTGTACATTTAAATTAAGAAATTAAACAAATATACGACACAGAAATACATTTACTATTCTATTCTGTAGTATAATACCTTTCATAAACTCCAAGGAATACTCTCTCCGGCACTCCAAACAGTGTGATGTGTAAAAGGTACCATGTGCCTCCACAATCTTGTCTTCGGGGATGCCCGCTGCTCGCTCCAATGTGTCTATGTTCTGTGTGTAGTGGCGTAGCAGGAGCCCTGGGAATACATAACATATTTTTTTGGACAATTGGGAAGTGGCTCTTATGTATGTAAGCCTGTTGCAATCACAGAAAAAAAATATTATTTATTGTGAAATGCAAATTTTTATTGCCCCTAAAGTGGGAACAAAAACGATTTGTATGTTTTTTATAGTAATGGAAAGAATATGATCAGCACATTTAAGTATAAAAAATGTTTATTATTGCAATAATCTTATGGAATAAACCAACTGGCCGTAGATATGCCATAATGATCCAACTGACATAAAGTAACTTACTTTATGTCAGCTGGATCGTCATGGCATAACTACGGCCAATTATTCACATGTAATTATTTAATTTTTCAAGGTACCTTATTAACCATTTGTAAATATTTACCTTTTTCATGTAATAGCTTGATAAAGTAGTGTGAAAGTGTAGGTTTGAACGACCCTGGGTACAGTTCTTTGGCCAACATGAAGAATGGCTTGGGGTTCTGTCTGAAGAAGTTGATGTCAAAGATTGCCTGTGGTTCAGGTAGATTGTATTTTTGTAGGTTGTGGTAGAGGCCTGTCTCCGGGCTTCGAAAGTCGGGGATACCAGCGGCTAAAGAAAAAAGAAGAGTTTACTCAAAAGAAAAGTTTAACAATTTCCATAAGTATATATGTTCCTAAGAAATGTTAAATTTAGAATTTTAGGTATAAATACCTTATAATTTATACTGTGTATAGGGTATTTATAGGAAAATATAAAAGTCATTTATTAAGTTTTTTAAAAACACAATTTTTTTAACCCATGTTAGTACCATGGATGAAGGAAACTGTCAATTTCTTCAAACCAAAACCCAACTGGATGTCTTATATCAATTTGGGAATCTAGACAAATCTAATGATACCATGCACTAGGGTGGGCCGAAAATGAACTTATTTTTATTTTTTTATTTTAATAGCGACAAAAAGGTGCTAGGTAGCGTAGAAATGACGTGTGTAAAATATTATTGGTCGCTGTTACCATTAAGAGCCTTCAGATTCACTTTGAAAAAACCTCAAAATAATTTTTAGAACCGATTTCAAGAGACCATATTTATTAAATAAATTCAAATATTGTATCATTTTTTGCACTATTTGAGAGCAAATATGGCATATTTTCAAAACAAAACAAAAACAACTTCTTCTTTTTAATAATTTTAGACGTCAGGTGAGGGGTCAGGGGTGTGCAGATTGCACTTTGCGCGACAATTTTACACTTCAGAAATTACGCTATGGCTAATTACATTACAAGCAAGAGAGATCATTGCAGTGCACCCGCAACGTGACGATATAATATGTCCTGGGATATTAAAGAAAAAATATTGCATATCTATGAATATTACCAGTAGGCAAGATGACAATTAAAATTAAACAAACATTTGACTGACTCGGTGGCACAAGACTGACTCGGTGGCTAAGTGGTTAGCGATCCTGACCTCTGATCCAAGAGTCGTGGGTTCGATCCCCACACAGGGCAAACTTTTCTGTGATGAGCAGAATTGTTTGCTCCGAGTCTGGGTGTATTATATCTATATATGTATGTATTTAAAAGTATATGTGTATGTATATCAGTCTCTGGTTCCCAAGATACAGGGAATCCTAGTTTGGGGCCAGATGACCATGTGTGATTTGTCCCAGATATTATTATTATTATTTTAAATAAAAAACTTTAAAAAAAAATTGTGAAAGATAAAAATGAAAATATTTTGACAAAATCATTGAATCCCGTTGTTATACTCTACAAATGTTACAGACATATCATGTAAAATGCATAAATCTACATTTTATGTCTCTTTCCAAAATACCACGAAAAATTACAAAGAGTTTCAGCGTAGTAGCAAAGCTTTGTTAGACATTTCTGCTTGTAATTGTATATTCAATAATAAAGCTATGAATACTAACGGTGATTTGGAGTGATTTGGACAACTATAGAGATGCGAAGTCAAAATTAAAGAAGCGAATATGATATCGAAGCGCTGACCAAGATCCTCAAGGCGTGCCTAGCCCACAGGTATGTCCCGCATGCCTGGAGAGAGGTGAAAGTGATATTCATACCTAAACCAGGTAAGAGTGACTACACGGACGCTAAATCCTTCAGACCCATCAGCCTCACCTCCTTCTTACTTAAGACGCTGGAGAGGCTCTGTGACAGGGAACTGCGGGAGAATGCTCTGAAGAACATCCCTCTGCACCGAAATCAACATGCATACAGTCAGGGGAAATCAACTGAATCAGCTCTGCACGCTGTAGTCAGCAGAATTGAGACAGCAATACAAAGTAAGTCTATGTGCCTGGGGACCTTCATTGACATAGAGGGTGCTTTCGACAAGACAAACTTTAGTAGCATGAGAGCGGCACTCTAAAAGCATGGAGTCAACGCAACCTTTACGGACTGGATCGAAAACATGCTCCGACAAAGGGTAATTAAGAAAACGAACAAGGAAGACGGCGGAGCCATTGTCGCGAGAGGGTGCCCGCAGGGAGGCGTCCTCTCGCCTCTCCTATGGAACCTTGCCTTGTGGTAAATGACCTGATTACTATCTTGAACAACAACCACTTCCATACGATAGGATACGCAGACGATCTGGCTATCCTCGTGTCAGGTAAATTTGCCCACATAGTCTGCGACCTGACTCGGTCTGCACCCCGGATCGTGGAGCGCTGGTGCCGCGGATATGAACTGTCCGTGAATCCAGCTAAAACGGAACTGGTTCTATTCACCAATAAACGAAACCTAGATAATTACCAACTACCTAAGCTTTTCAACACTGAACTCTGTCTGTCCACTAAAGTTAAGTACTTGGGCGTGACACTGAACAACAAACTGAACTGGAGTCACCACTTGGACAACAAAATAGAAAGAGCAACTATTGCCCTGTGGCAGTGCCGTAGAATGGTAGGTTACAGGATCCCAAAACAGTACGTATTTGACAAAAAATACAATATACAACTCTACGAGGGCCCAAGGGAGAGTCAGAACCTGAAGGGGCTTCGGATCTTCACCGACGGCTCCAAAACAGGCTCTGGTGGTACCGGATATGGCGTCTTCTCCGAGGACCTAAACATCTTCATAGCCGAGCCCCTTGGAGAACACACTACGGTCTTCCAAGCCGAATGTATGGGTATCATTACGGCGGCGGATGAGATTGCTGCAAGGAAGGTACGTGACTACCCGATTCGTATCCTCTCCGACAGCAGGGCAGTACTACAAGCCCTGCAGAGTAGCACAACTACGTCGGGGCTCATACTGGAGTGTCACCGTAAGTTGTCAGAGCTATGTCACTACAGTGACATCACTCTACAATGGATTAAGGGTCACAGCAACTCACGCGGCAATGACGGGGCGGACGAGCTAGCCAGGAGGGGGTCGGGACAAGCGGCGGTAGGGCCAGAACCCATCATCCCACTTTCATCAAACTGGCCGAGATCCGTACTCCGTCAACGCACTAGGAACAGACACAACGAATACTGGTCGAACCTAGACACCTGCCGTCAGACAAGGTTGGTTTTACCAGCAACAAATCCCGAACTATCCAGAAAGCTTCTAAGACTTGAGAGCAATCAGCTCCGCAGGCTTGTTGCTGCTATCACTGGATATGGAACCTACAACAAACACTTGCTCACCTTGGGCGTTACAGACAGTCCACTGTGCCGAGCATGCATGCAAGCTAAGGAAACTGCTGCTCATATCCTGCTGGAATGCGGAGAGGTAGCATCTTACAGGTTCGCGCACACAACAAGCCATAAAATGTTCATATTGGAAGCTCTAAAAGCAAGAATTTATGCTAAAATGTTAAAAAACACGCAACAATTATTCTAAAACGGTTAAGTTTGAAGATTTCTCATACATACATTTCAATGAGCCCAATGGTCACAATGAAGTGCTGTCCTAAAGCAAAACAGCTACTCAAAATGACTGCTGCCAGCGTGAAATATCCCATGCTCACCAAAACTCTTGATAGGTATGGTGTGTCAGACAGAGCAAGGGCTCATTAAGGCAGCAAGAAGCTGCACTGATTTTTAAGCACTTTTTGGGCTTTGCGGCAGCTACAGTTTGCCAAATTCATACAATTGCAAGCAGAAATATCTAACAAAGCTTAGCTTACTACGCTGAAACTCTTCATGATTGTTTGTGGTATTTTGGAATGAGATTTATGTAGACTTATTCATTTTACGTGATATATCTGAATTATTTGTGATGTATAACAACTGTCACAATATTTTGAAAGTTATTTTTTGTATTTTTGTTTACTTTTAACTGTCACATTGCCTGCTCATAACTTTTCGTAAAAATGCAATATTTTTTCTTTTATATCTCATTTCGCGCAAAACAGGACATAATATATCATGATGTTTCGGGTGTGCTTCAACGCTTTCTCTTGTAATGTAATTAGCCATAGCGTAATTACTGAAGCGCAAAATGGTTGCGCAAAGTGCAATCTGCACCCCCCTGCCCCCCCCCCCCCACCTGACGTCTAAAGTTATTGAAGAGAAGAAGTGTTTTGTTTTGAAAATATGCCGTATTTGCTCCCAAATAGTGCAAAATATAATAAAATATTTGAATTCAATTAATACATAAAAGTTTTTAGACCGATCTTGAAATTGGTTCAAAAATTTTTTTTTTCTGATTTTTCAAAGTTAATCCTTAATGATAACAGCAACCAATAATATTTTACACACATCATTACTTCTTGTTGCTATTGAAATAAAGAAATAAAAAAAAATGATTTTCGGCCCACCCTACCATGCACTGCAAATCCATCGACCCATTGTGGTTATTGTATAGGTTTTACAATCTACAGAATGTTTTTTTTTTAGTATTGTTGACACGCCAACAAACCACAATCAGTAACAAAACAGGCTCAGCTTTGATATGAGGACAAATCCATAATGATAAAAATATTCCACTGTTTCGGAAGTTTACTTCACTGACCTTGATTGAGTGTTGTAAACAAGAAGTTTAGGTTAACACTATTTTCCACTATTAATATAAAACAATGTCTTTACACGAAAATCTTGCTTAAAATAAATGCGATAAATACACATGAAAATGAATAAAGCATACCTGTTGAAATACCAGCTCCAGAGAGTGTTATTATGTTTTTGCATCGTTCACTTTGAATCCATCTTACTACACCGTCGAGGTTCACTTCATCTAGGACCTTTTCCACGGGCGCCGAGTTCTCTGACGGTTCGTACAGCCCGAGCTTCTGCGCCAGGTACCTTCTTATTTGATCTACATCCAGTTCCCTTATCCTGGCGCCAAGATTTTCGATCGGATTTTGCGGAACGGACCTTTCAACAGAGTCATCTCCTGAAAACACGAATCCACTTGCATTATTACGTAAATTTTTTTTAGTATGGTTGTGTAATAGTATAAAACTTACTTTCACTGTTCCCAGGTGGGGAATTTCCGGACATTTTACGAAAATATATCAAATTGCGACTCCAAACCTTTGTGCAATTTTGCCACGGTCTTTTTGACAGAAGGTTGCGCATTCTTGAAAATAGCTATGTGCGTTAGCTTACTAAAAAGATCAGTTTTAAAAAAATTACGTAATCAAAAATGTACAGGCATTAGCTGTGATTTAGTTAGCAACATTCAATTAATTGGAAAACTATGTTGCATAATATTTAGTATGTAAATTCTAAATAACTTAGCACTGAAATCTAAGTCTTGACGGATGACAGACACGCACGCAAAATGCAACATACTTCGTAAACAGAATTGATAGACCGCGCACAGCGCGCGCGTCCGCTTTTGTTAGCAAAGTTGAAAGTACGAATAAATAGGTACCTATGTAATAAAATAACCGCTATTAAAATAAATACTAATTATATTTTATAAAGTTTATTCATTCTACACATTTTTTATACACACAAATAAAGTATCTGATACAGCAAAAGTAAATTAATTCTACAATGGAAATGGCTGAAAATCCCAAAATCATTCCGCCGAAACCGCCAACATTGCCTGAAAAAGTTTATTTAATAAATATCGTTTCAAGGTATCGTAGGTACCTAGTTATATTATTCCTAAGTGCAATTTAATATTAGGTAACGAAATGTTATCGAGACCGTGTCATTTCAGTCAGACATCTAGCTAACTTTTACCATACGACAATACAACCTAGGTAAGTTCTATTTAACTACAGTGGCAGATACTTACTGACGATCTCGTACCAGTAACTGACGACGTCCAGCCGGTCAAGGGTGCTGTCCGGTACCGGGTTGTAGACGCTCATAAAGGATTTGTTCGTCATGTTCACTTTGTTACTGGGAAATAAACGTAATAAATCAGCAGTTGCATGTACAGTTTGTGCTCAAAGAGAACCATCATAATATTTGAGGGCACAGGTAGCACTATTTAAGTATAGGATGTAAAAAGATCGCTCCCGGAAACAGGGGCGCCGCCGAGCCGGGTTTTAGAAAACCTCGTGGGTGCCCTGCCCACAGTGGCGGCGGCGGCGCAAATGGTGCGAGATCTAATGGTGGCACCCCTATGTTATGCTATGTTACCAACTTATAAGTAAAGGTACTACTTATATAAAAGTTATTTGAGAGACATACAGACAAACATAAAAACATAGGGTTTAAACTTATAACACCGCCCTTGCGTATTTATGCCACGACGGTTCTCTTTCAGCACCGACTACCTGAATTTCATCAGTCAAATAAAAGTTTTCATTGTAAGCACAAGAAATATGATAAAAAATACTCTATCGAAATCTGTTCCTTAGTAAGTATTATAATTTCGATGCACTCATAGAAACTACAACTAAGTAGGTAATTAGATAAAGGAATTGTTGCACAGTTTTAAAGCATCAAGTTACTTAATTTTTTTGTTAATAAGATTAGTCCTATTTCAAATTGTTTTACACTCCATTTTTATAAGTGTTCTACGTAGAACATACAAAAATAAAACAGCAATGTTTAATAGTTTTAGTTAGATATTTCTCGAGATATTTTAATTGCTTTTTCTTTGTTATTTATATTTGTTTGGTTGGGTAGGCTGTATATGAAGGCTCGGCTGTAAAGGGTATATGAAAATGGAGCCTTTTCATCAGATAGAGTTAAACTTTTTTTTCTTTTAGTAGTGATCCACCCAGTTGGCATAGACTAGATTGACTAGATTGATAGAATTTTCTTTAGAAATATGTAGGTAAAGCGAAACGCTATTTGTATGGGATAGTCAGAATGGATTATAAAGGGTGTTAAAAAAGTGTGCGTTTTTAAGGAGTTATTTGGAATCGAGTAGAGAATACAGGAAAAATATAAAAAAAAACTTTTTTTTTTCAGTTTACCATTCTTGATACAAATTCTTGATTCACTATTCAGGTTTAATAAGGGGATACTGAAAAAAATTGTAGATCGGGTTTTTTCAATATTTTTCTCTATAAGTACTTGATTCTGAGTAAACCCTTAAAATTTCAAACGCACTTTTTAGGGTTCTGTAGCCAAATGGCAAAAAACGGAACCCTAATGGATTCGTCATGTCTGTCTGGCTGTCCGTCCGTATGTCACAGCCACTTTTTTCCGAAACTATAACAACTATACTGTTGAAACTTTGTAAGTATTAGATGTATTCTGTGAACCGCATTAAGATTTTCACACAAAAATAGGAAAAAAAACAATAAATTTTGGGGGTTAAACACTTAGAACTGAAACTCAAAATTTTTTTTTCATCAAACCCTTACGTGTGGGGTATTTATGGATAGGTCTTCAAAAATGATATTGAGGTTTTTAATATCATTTTTTTCTAAACTGAATAGTTTACGCGGGAGACACTTCCAAAGTGGTAAAATGTGTGTGCCCCCCCCCCCCTGTAACTTCTAAAATAAGAGAATGATAAAACTAAAAAAATATATGATGTACATTACCATGCAAAATTCCACCGAAAATTGGTTTGAACGAGATCTAGTAAGTAGTTTTTTTTTAATACGTCATAAACCGTAAACCGCAATTTACCTTTCATTCAAGTTACAACGAACTACAAGAACTTTTATACTATGTTACTTGCTGCTACGGAACCCTTCATGGGCGAGTCCGACTCGCACTTGGCCGCTTTTTTTTAACATCCTCTAAAGATGCAAGCAAAATGTGGCACGTGCGTGGCAGTGAAACCATATTATGCATTACGCGTTCATGCGTCGTCGAAGATACAAATTAGCGCAACTAACACAAAAGCATTCTGAAACGACTTGTTCGGATAGCCGTCGACGTATAGCGGCGTCACGTGTGATTTGACGTCGTGCTTGGTCAGTTCGCAGTCCGGCAGACACTCGGGGCAGAAGAGGGACTCCTCCACCTCCATCTCCAGACCGACGGTGTCCTTCGCGTTGTGGGGGTACAGGTACCATAGCTTTTCTGGAAATAGGGTTTGTGCAACGGTATATTTAGTATGATAGCAGAATAACAGTGCATACCTAACCTTCTGTATATGTATACATATTATGTATGTTTTATTGCACACTAGGAATATACTAATACAAATAAACAAAGGGGATCTTTTCGCTAGAAGCGATTTCTTCCAGACATCCCTTGGCAGAGAAAATACGGTAACAAGAAATCCTGGTAAACTTAGTCCATGATTCTGGTAATGTAAGAAGCAATAAGAACTAAAATTGTAATCAGAGATGTACAAATACATAGTAGCCTATTAATTATATGTATAGGGTGATTTTTAACGGTGGATGTTAACAATCAATGTGATAACGTCGTTAAAAAAAAGTACTCCATATATAAATTACTCGAATTTAGAAAGTCGAATTAAGAAGTCGAAATTAGAAAGAATCCGTCATTTAAAAAAATCACATACATCTATCATCACAGAGCAGAGTCACTATCCAGAAATACGTATCCTGATAGTTATCCTGATAATTCTTTGTACATATAGGAACATACTATTGACCTTTGTACTTATTGAGGCATCGCATTTCATCAAGGGTGCACACGTTCTCCTCCTTGGTCCTTCTAAAGATGTTGATGAAGTAGGGGGTACACTTGCAAAGCGACTGCAGGGTGGACACCCTGCATCGTACTATACATGTGCTGTACGAGTATAGGAAGTTGAACTTGGTCTTGCTCTCGTCTTTGAAGAGGCATGAGCGCTGAAATATGTAAAACCTAAATAAAAAATGTACGGGACAGATTACTGTCGGTCGTCTGGCCCCATCAATCAGTAGCAGTAATAAGGGAACCAGAGACTGATAAACACACAGATACTTTTAAATGTAGACAAATATAGTCATAGAAATAATAATAATCATCATCACAGACCTGTTAGATATACACTCAGACACAGAGCAAACAAATCTGCTCAATGTTTGCCCTGGGTGGAAATCGAACCCACGCACACAGGCGAAAAATCAATAAAAGTCGGACATAACTTAAACATTCATGATTATATCAATCGGAATCGTATAAATAAAGTTTCTATAAGTAATGGAAACAAGACATTATTTTTTATGTTTTTTATTTTTTCGCAAAGTTCATTTACTTTCAGAGCACTTTGGACTTTGTTTAGCAGATATAACATTTTATCTGACTCCTCCATTCGGGAAGTTTCTTCCCTATAAAATCCGGTTAGAGTATTTCTACTAAAGCTCATTTCCTCGTCAGTTGACCCTTAAATAATATTAAACAATATTTTAAATTAAATTCCTGAAAAAAAAAAATTTTTAGTGACTAAGCGACCACGTTTGACTATACTAACAAGTCACTGATTAAAATGTCAATTTTGTTAAAGCGTCGCATACGCTCGCATAAAATAATAGTTGTATATTAAAAACCAAAGTCTGGAGTTTCTAAAATGACTAATATCAAAACCGGATCTATCAGGAAGTTGTACTTTTCCTCTACGTAAAGTTAAACACTATGCAAAAAATAACAAGATATTAGAAATATTTTATTTTATTTAAAAAAAAAAACAAGCATTGCTATCAAAAATAATTATTAAAAACTAGTTAATTAGTTCCTAAAAGAAAATCCATCGCAAAAACCAAAACTTTCATAAAGCAAATGATAGCAGTAAGCACTAAAAGTAAACTGGTCTGAGAGCCGTAAACACATCCGCCGTTGAACAAGTCGAACTTTGGAATGTGACCAAGACGTGTGGATGACTCATAGCTCGAACTACCCGCGCATCTAGCATGCATTGTTTATCTAATTAACTGATAAGACGGGATTTCACCTCATCGGAGTACTTTGAAGATCTTTGGTTTTGTCCGACTTTTAGGGATTTTTCGCCTGTGTGCCACGCCACGACCCTCAGATTATTAGTCAGGAGCTATGAGCCATCGAGTCAGTAATATCAAGTCTTTGTTATCTCATCAATGAAAAGTACCAAACAATAATTTTTGACATATCATACAAATTGACAGCTTTGTATGGGGCGAATAAAAGGTCACACACATTGTGTTAAAAAAAGTGCGTTTGAGATTTTAAGGGATTACTCAGAATCAAGTGTAGAATACAGAAAAAATATTAAAAAATCGATCTACAACATACAAATTCTTGGTTCACTAGTATGAAAAACTGAAAAAAAAACAGTCGATCGGTTTTTTTTTCCTATTTGTTTCTGAGTCACCCCTTAAAATCTCAAACGCATTTTTTAACACCCTGTATAATTTAAGAGATTTTTTTCAGTGGCACCATCTCCTTGGAAGCTTACCGTATTCGCGGAGTATTTCCGCACCTCTGCGGTGGCTTTCTGCGTGGTGGTGTGCAGCTCGAAGAAGGTGGCCGTGTTGGGCTCCACCACATGGTGTACCACGCGCCCCGCCCGCATGTCCGGGAAGTGCGAGGGTTGGAACACTAGAATCTAGGACATTATAATAGAAAGCAATTAAAATATCAAAAAGAAGAACAAATGGAAAATTAATTGTCAAAAAATATAAATCGACGCCCAGTGAAGAAAAATGTGTTTCTTTTGGACTCGACGTTTCATCTCTTTCCGTAGCGTTGAGTGTACAAGTTCCAAGCTGTAGGAACCTTGCACTAGGTAGATCAAACCAGATAAAAAGTTAGAAACAATTACACAATAGTGTACAAATATGTATAGTTACAAGGTGAATTTCCAAATGGTAGCCGCCACTCGTAAGACTTTACAATTTTCCATAAAAACCTATAATTAGTTCATTCCAATCAAAAAAAAGCAAAACGTAAACAAACTTACTATGGAATTGACACATGCCAATGTCATCTGCATACTACGATTGTTTACCTTTTGCTTTTTTTGATTGGAATGAACTATACTTATACAATCGGAGCAAAAATAGTATTAGAATTTTTGTACAAAGTTCGCAAAGCGATTGATGAATGTTATTGACAATTACTTACTAAGTACTTACCTATAGAAGGTCAATATTTATTTTGCTCCAGTCCAATGTTATGGGCTTCGAAAGTTGATTGTTTTATGATTAAGTATCATTTACCATTCGCCGCTTGTTGGCGAATCTAAAGTCAATTGTACAATATAAGCCGCAATATGAAAAACTTACGTCAAACCCTTGCATGTAGCTCAAAGGGTATGCGTAGTCATCCAACTGAGGATCCAAAATCACATTCAGCCCATACAAGTAACCAGGATGGTTCTGCTTCCTCACATCATCGACTGACTCGCTTGATGGCCTGTTCAGAGAACATTATTAATACATACATAATATGTATTATTTATCATAAAACCCGAGACAAACCACACACGGTCATCTGGCCCCAAACTAGGATTCCCTATATTATGGGAACCAGAGACTGATATACATACCCATCCATATACATTGAAATACATACATATATATATAGATATAATACACCCAGACACAGCAGAGCAAACAAATCTGCTCATCACAGAAATGTTTGCCCTGGGTGGGCATCGAACCCACTACTCTCGGATCAGTAGTCTACTAGCAGCACTAACCACTGAGCCCCGAGTCAGTTTTGTCACCGATTTTGATAAATGACAGTTTGTTTAAAAAAAAACATTTACCATTAGAGGTGTACGTATAAGATATAAACTCTATCCAATGCTTCTCCCTCCACTCATTTCTAATCCAATCCTTGAAGTTATTTTGATTGGTTCCAAATATAAATAAAATATGCTCTACCTATAGTCCGAATTCAATATAATTTCGAACTAAAAACCCTTATCGACGAAGAAAAGCCATGGTTTTATAAATATGTCTTTAGAATCATGCCGATAAATCTGATTTTATATATACTTAACTTAGTATTATGTTCTTACCCATATAAAGGATGTAAAAATATGACATATTATGTCCACTCATGCATGAAACAAACTTTTTTGTAAAAAAAAAATTTCAACTCCTTACAAAATTGCCTGATTGGCTTCAATACGCAGTCTTCAAGTTCCGCATAGGCTTCAAAGAAAAAGTTGTTCAGTTTCATGAGTAGAACCACCTGTAAATTTTTCGGAAGTACATAAAATATATTTTTTTATCTTTTTTCATTACCTGCCAGACTTATCATAATCCAAGACAAAGTTGAAGGTGCAGCAGTGGCCTCGTATGGTGCGCCGAGTGGCGAACACCTCCTTGCAGTCCACCACCTCGCCTCCCCATGCGCATTTGACCAACAATTCCTGACAGCTTGGTGAAAGCTGCCAAAGATGCCAGATAAATCTCAATAAAAGATAAATTTTAAGTATCAAAGAGGTTGATGAAGTTGGAAACCCAGTTTAAAGATTAATATGATAAAAAAGAACTCTGATCAGTAGTTACACACTAACCGCTGAGCCAAGTGAAGAGTAAAAAAACATGCGATAAAAATGGAGACTCAATAGCAACGGAATGTACGTGGTAAGTATCTGTTTACCCTTTTCATATTATCGATTATTTTGTGAGTGTCTTTGCGGTAAAATTCCGACATGGCAGAGTACATGGACAGCTTGGTCAAAGACTCGTTGTAGCTGAAGTCTAGTAGTCGGCCGTAATTCAGCAGGAAGTTCTCCACTTCCTCTAAGCTTTCGTTCTTCTTCGCAAAGTCTTTGTAGCTGTGAATGCAACAAGTTATTATGATATTAAATACAGTGTAAGAGTAACTTACAAAACAGCCTGACTAAAAAAACTGGAATTTATAAAATGTATCCTTTCTTAAACTGGGGATCAAGATGATTCCTACTAGACCTTGCAATTGAAAATCCATCACGCCATTTTTTTATCGAATATTAACATTTTTGTAACGAAGAAACGAAAATACACATGTACCATAAATTCATAAAATGTGCACTTAATAAACAAACATACATACGTTCACTTAAAACCGCATATGACCTTCCGTTTGGGCAGTCGGTTAAAAATAATGAAATTGTAAGGTAGGTAAGTTGCAAAATATCGCACGGAGGAGATATTGTCGGAGCAGTCGCGGATCCAGGGGGGTGGGGGCAATGGGTGCAATTGCCCCCCCTGAAGCCTGACCGAAGTACTAAATCTTCTATAAAATGCAAATAAATAGAGTCATTTCTTAAATATTCAAAAAATTTCGCGCTCGCTACGCCCGCGACGCTTTATATTAACGGTCTCATACAATCGACCGCTTCATAATTAAGGGTACACTGAAAATTTGCCCCCCCTGAACGAAATCCTGGATCCGCGCCTGTGTCGGAGGCGTAGGCGGCTTGAAAATTTCTGATACTAGGGTTGGCCACTATTCAAAATTGTCATTATACATAAAAAATAAAGTTACCATGTTAAAACCTATAGTTTTGTAACTACAGGTAAGACGAATAACACTGGCCATAAACTACTTTTCCCTTACTGTTCTGTAGCAAATAAATGCAGCGCCTTCTTGCTAATTCGGTTAACGTTGCAGATAGCCACTGCCGGGAAGAGCACGTTGGAGATGTGATACGTTGAGGACTCCAGGGATACGATGAGGGGGCGGTTCAGCGTATCCGTCCAGATGTACACGAAGTAGTAGCAGCAGGCAAACCCGCCGGCGAGGAAAACGCCAATCCAGAGGATTCTGGCACAGGATGTGAGTTGGAGACAAATAATATATGCATAAGTTTATTGCGCACACTTAAAATAAAAGAATAATCGAAGAAGGAATACAAACGGCCATGTTATTATTAATATTTTACAAAATGAGAAATCAATGTATTTTTTCCGCTAATTCTGAACTAAATATAGGTACTTTTTATAGGGTTCGCTGAAAATTGGGAAATGGTAGAAGCTACTAATATTCAATCAAAATCTCGTTGGGGGGGTGCGAAGACTCCCCGGCAGGCTGGCAGCGTAGGACCGGTCCGTGTGGAAATCCTTGAGGGAGGCCTTTGTCCAGCTCGGATAGTGATGATAGTTTCCACAGTTAGCCGCCTTACAGTGAATAATAAAAAGTCACCCAATTGTTTCTTCACCATTGAAATCGAATTTCTATCTGTTGCAGGTAAGATATTTGATATATGTTTATGTTTGAAGTTTGCGGTAGAAAGTTAGCTCACCGTTCCCAAAGAGAAATGCCAGGCTTAAACATCTGCTTGACGCCGCCCAGCGAGCATTGGTTGACATATTCTCTCATATTCTCCTTGAAGCATTTGCGCAAGATTGTCTCAAAGGCGAGTTTCCTATGCTTGCTTTGTCTTTTTGAATGTTCCCGCCAAAAATGCTCGTCAGTCACGATCATAGTGACAAGTCGCTGTTAGGTCATACAGGTTGATCGTAGAAGTAGGGAAGGTAGGAGAAATTTAGAGGGTGTAACAAAAATACAATCTTCATGCAGGAACACATCAAGACATACGTATACTTCATTCCAATCAAAAAAAAGCAAAACGTAAACAAACTTACTATGGAACTGACACATGTCAATATCATCTGCATACTATGTTTGTTTACCTTTTGCTTTTTTTTGATTGGAATGAACCATATAGATAACACGGTGTTACTAGCCAGGCAGGCTTAGAAATTGACTAGCCAACAACCAAACTATGTCTCACAAAGTTGGACCTTCCGGAAATCGAACCCGTGACCCGTGACCCGTAATAAGCGACTGGACGCCACGGAGACAGTTTTAATGAAGTTCTCGAGCATTTTCTGATTTGATAATTTAACTAAGAAACTTTAAAAGAAACTGCATTTTTAGGGTTCCGTAGCCAAATGGCAAAAAACGGAACCCTTATGGATTCGTCATGTCTAAATAATGATGTCAAAATATATGATGTACATTACCATGCAAACTTCCACCGAAAATTGGTTTGAACGAGATCTAGTAAGTAGTTTTTTTTAATACATCATAAATCGTAAACCGCAATTTACCTACAACGAACTACAACTTTTATATTATGTTACTTGCTGCTACGGAACCCTCCATGGGCGAGTCCGACTCGCACTTGGCCGCTTTTTTTATTTATACGTATACTTAATACTTTGACAACCGATAGGCACTAATTTTATTTACAATCATGAACCGTTATTTACGAAATGCCAAACTTATTGTCTTTCCGTTATATACAACAATAAAATTATAAAACCACTGACACGACGCTACAAGCGAAAGTTCTAAATGTAAATGAAAATCGTATGACTATGAAAAGATAACGAGTAATGATACCAACATTGCATGTTAAGCGTAATTAATTTTAATTCCTAAACGTATGAATACTTTATTCTTTGATTAGCCCAAATGAGGTACGGTCTATGCCATGGCACAAGGCTGAAGTGAATTAAATAAAGTTGGAGTTGAAATCTTCGTTTTATTACCTACTGTATTATTATTATTATTTATTTTATATGGCATAAGTGGCAAACGAGCAGACGGATCACCTGATGGTAAGCGATTATTTATCTGCCTATCAATTAAGTTTGTGTATAGCTGTGGCATTACGATAATAAATAAGTTTAGTACTGTTATAAAGGATACAATTTTTGAAGGATATCTAAGGTGAAAATTAACAACTTTCAGCAAACCGCGGTCGATTCTCAAAACAATCAGCTGGGTAGATCAAGTTTGTATGGAAAGTATTATTTTTCTCAAAATATTTTTTTTCATTTAACATGTGTATGTTGTCTGTCAGTTTAATAGTAAGAAGTATATTTTCTTTCGAGTTAGAATGTGATTTCCGTTCTTTAAAAACCTCATCAGTTATCAGTATTTTAAGCCAATTTTAAAAGAAGAAATCCTCTACATGTCTGAGCTCTACAATAGACAATATAATATCGTAGTTATGCTATCTCTAGTATCTCTACCCACATTCCCTAAACTCAACATCTTTATTATTGAAATTAATAGATTACTCATACTTTTCCTCCTATTAATATGAATGTATCAATAGTTGTAAATAATAATAAAATCAATTTAAATTTACAATGTTTTGTTTATTAAATATTTATAGTACTATATAGGTACTTAATCCGTTTTGAGTTTATGAAATCACAAGATAAAGGTTGCAAAAACGCTCAAGCATTTTATACGAGGTGTCGTTATACAATTTGTCATCGCATTTTTAGTTTTTTCCATTGCCTGTCGGGGTCCGGCCTTGTTTTGTTCCGTCCGAATGAAAATAATCGCGAATAATATGTAGGGTTACCATATTATTATACGGGGTTAAATTGTGGAATTTTGAAATTGCGAAATTTATGTAATTCCACTAACAGATTTCATCATAAACTCATTTTTTGTAGTCTTTCTGGAATTTATCTGCATGGAAATTGGGATGTTCTCAGTTTATTTAGTTTGTTGTCTATTTATCTTTACGAAAATATAAAAAAACCAACAAAGGAAAAATAAACTATAAAGGAAATAACAAAAAAGTGAAAGAAAACATAATTAAAAAATTTCTTTATAATGACATTGGTAATGAAATAAGTATGATGTTGCCATATAAAATTGCTATGTTAGTGCAGCCACAAATCCATGTTTTCAAGGGTTCTGCGGTAAGATAGGTACCTCGGGAGTAGACGTATATCGGGCATATCTTTTTTCGTGATAAATAATATAATATAAACACGTTGCCGAAAAGGCCTATAGCCACAGCACTTTGCTGAGTTTCAGGCCTTTTCGGCAACGTGTTTATTAAGTCTTTTGTTTTCTAGTTTTTAAGTTAAGTTAATTTATGTACTTGTTGTCTTTGTTTTGTAATATTGTTGCTGAATAAACCTTTTTCTTACTTTCTTTCAAATACAGTTTTTTTCATGTGATAGGTGGCCAACGAGCGGACGGATCACCTGACGGTATGCGATTACCGCCGCCCATAGACACCTGCAACACCAGAGAAGTCACTAGTGCGTTGCCGACCTTTGAAATGGGATGGGGGATAGGGGGAAAATGAAACCTACAAAGTTAGCCTCCGCCGGGAATCGAATCCACGACCTCTTGATGTGAAGTAACTGGAATTGCTCCTCCGCCACGGGGGTGTTTAATTTATTAAATTCAGTTTCCTTCAAATGCACATTTTCTTCAATAGGCATCAACGTGAGAACCATACATAGGTATTCATTATTATTATTCATTCACTGTCTAAGAAAATACATCAACGCGAGCACTTTTTATTTCTTCAATTATACTTAAATAAATTCCAACACAATTCCGATTCTGTCAAAATAATATTATAATATAATATAGAAATATATAAATAGTCACTCTTACCTAAATTTATTATCTACTTATGGTATTATGCCTGGTTACTGTTTGCCTACCAGAAACGATAGCTGTTTAGATCACTTCATGCTTAAACTTGATATGAAGAAGGCAAAGGCTCAAATTGTTGTATTAAACACCACAGTAACTGACCACCTAATAATACTCTTAGCCCTATCGAAGTTTGAAGTAAATTATACTGAAAATAAAACAAAGACGATAATAAATTTCAATGAAGCGTTAAAAACTTTAATGAATAAAAATTTAGAAATACTGCTTTTTACAGACGATCCAAATATCTTGATTGAAGCATTAACGAATAAAATTACTGAGTCTATTCAGGAAAATACACGAACTGTTCATATACCTAAATCTAAGCGCTGTATCAAACCTTGGATAACATCTGGAATACTTCGTTGCATATGAAACCGTAATAAGATGCAAATCAAACTACGATCTGATCCACATAATGAAGTGTTGAGGATTACATTTAGAGGATATCATAATTATTGTAACAATTTGATTAAAAAGTTAAAAAGATCATATGAAAGACAACTACTAGTTATATCTACAAAAAACTCCAAGTATCTCTGGAATAACATTAAAACTATAACAAATACCAAACAAACTGAAATTGACAACTCTCCACTCCTAAACATTAACTCAACACCTACTCAATCAGTAAATTATGTAAACACTTATTTTGCTAATTTAGGCAAAAACCTAGCAGAAAATATTCAAAATAATTTTGTATTGCCTAACGAAAATTCGGAAATGCCGGATTCTACAAATAGTTCATCCTTTGCATTGCTTGAAACCGATTAAATAGAAGTTCATGAAGTCCTTATGAGTTTGAAATAAGACAGTGCCCCTGGTTTGGACAACATCCCTACTAGTTTTATAAAACTCGCTAAAATATTCTTATTCCCATAATAACTCATTTAGCCAACAATTGCTTTAATAAAGGAATTTTACCGTCACTTCTAAAAAGAGCCATAATTACACTGGTATACGAGGGCGGGGACAGGGATGATGTCAACAATTACAAGCCGATATCAGTTTTACCTGTAATTTCAAAAATTTTGGAAAAACTAATAAATAACAGATTATTGAAGTATCTCGATAAATTCAAAATTATATCAGAATCGCAATTTGGCTTCAAACAGGGTAAATCTACAGAAGCTGCAATTTCAGCGCTAACATCCCTGATAACAAAAAAATTAGATCATGGCAAAAAGTGTCTTCCTGTGTTTTTGGATCTCAAGAAAGCTTTTGACACCATCTCTGTCCCTACTCTTGTTCAAAAACTGGATAATATTGGAATAAGAGGACTACCCCTAAAACTCCTATCTGACTATTTACATGACAGAACACAGTTTGTCAAAATTGGGCGATATGTAAGTCAACCGGAAAAGGTAACGTATGGAGTACCACAAGGGAGTGTACTCGGCCCAACGTTATTCCTTGTATACATTAACAACCTGTTGACATCACTGCATATTAAAAATGCGCAAGCTTTTTCGTACGCAGATGATACGGCTATAGTCTTCGTAGGTAAATCGTGGAGCGAGGTACATAAGGCCACAGAACTAGGACTTTCCAAGATATATCAATGGCTGCATCAAAATGCCTTAACATTGAATACCCAAAAAACAAACTTCTTAGTTAATTTATCTTTTAAACGCTTGTGCGACCCTAGTATACAAAATAAATAAACATGCCTGGATCCTGCGTTGTTTGAAGGAATAGTTACAAGGTAGGTGTTACGATTTTTCGGCGTGCATAGTATTTTTGGTTTTACGAATGCAAATTCATTGACTTAAAATATTCAATCTTATTCAATCATTTTGGACACCCTACATTATTTATAAATGAAGACCTCAGTTTTTTGTCATAAAACATCAGACTGGAGAAGGTTTGCCACTGCTGCCACTGTTTTAGTAAACACAAATTATATCATACATAATCGAAATGAGACAAGAAACGCAGGGTGCAAAGGCGCCCGCGCCGCCACTGCAAAATTGTCGATGGTTTTTGTTGATTCGATTATTGTTTCTTATGGTAATTGGATTGATGGCGACCTTTGTGGTTAAGTCTTAGATTTACGACTTTTAAAATGGACTCGGAATGTTCATATCAAGTAGCACGTTTTTCATACGATAAATTATTTATATGTATAATAATTTGGATAGATTTTGACTTTTTCATTACTATGGGATTTGCTACGAAATTATGATTTAAATTTTTATCAGCCAATGTCGATTATACAATGTCGAACATAATATAACGAACATTAATATTATTGATACTATTTTATTGGCGCCCGGTGGCGTTACACACTTAATCCTCAGTATGTCCAGTTCCGGTACGACGTAATCTCGTTATTACTGAAACCCAATACAACCTAAGTTCAAATTGAATTTGTCCCATAATGAGTGAAATTTAAAATTACTGAAATCCAATACAACCTAGGTTGGGATTGGCTAATGACCGAAATTTAAAAAAACATCGAACTCCTTGGTTATGGTATGGTGCTAATCTCGTATTGCTCTAAAAAATAACATTTGTATTAAATTACGATGAAACAAAGAACTTGTATATCTACTAGATACTACATATAAATTCCTTGCGATGAAACCCAAGAAGCTTATAACCAAACTGGAGGAAACACTTTGAAATAATAAGTGAAGACGAAAAATATAATAATAATAATAATATCCGGGACAAATCACACACGGTCATCTGGCCCCAAACTAGGATTCCCTGTATCTTGGGAACCAGAGACTGAAATACATACACATATACATTTTAAATACATACATATATAGATATTATACACCCAGACTCAGAGCAAACAATTCTGCTCATCACAGAAAAGTTTGCTCTGTGTGGGGATCGAACCCACGACTCTCGGATCAGAGGTCAGGATCGCTAACCACTTAGCCACCGAGTCAGTGACTTTGAATGCGCTTCTGTCTCATATGTGGGAGCTGCTGTCTCATTCGAATTACCCTACTTAGAATGAGACAGCAGCTCCCTCAAAGAAAGAGAAAAGCGCATTCAAGGCCAAATTTTTTGTCTTCAGTCCGATCTTAGAGAGTGTTTTCTTCAGTTTGGTTATAAGCTTCTTGATGAAACCTAAAATGTTTAAGATGTAATAGCATATACCCAAAGAACTTGTATATCTACTATACTACAAATAAATTCCCTGCATATACCTAAGACCTATTTGGAAAACTTGTATTGGAGGGAGTTTCATGTCCGTCCTTTCTTCTCCGACTCCCCAAACAATTCCTGAAACGGTGCGTGTACAAGTCCAAGAGGTAGGAGACAAAAAATATTATACCTACGAATAAAAATTTCCATTTTCATTCATTCACAAACGGTTAGAATGTATAAGTCTGATTCATTGTAAAATGGGGGGAGGGAGTGTTAACTATTGGCGTTGCTACAAATTGACTCTATGCAGGGTTCTTCTAAGTTCAGCCAAAATTACCCAACATCACTCAAAAAATATGTTCTTCTGGACAAAGACCTCCCCCAAATATTTCCACGACAACCCATACGCATCCACTATGTGGACCGGTGACCGGGGGAAGCCTGGAGGAAGCCGGTCGAGGGAAGCCTTCTAAATACCAAAAAAATTATAGGCCGTGGTTTCTACTCATCAAACTGAAAAACCTTTTCCCAAGAAACAAAAATGTGTTCAGTTCGCAAATATTCGAGTTCGATTTTCCCGCCCATACAAATTCACGAATCAGTATAAGATGCCCGAATTTTTTTTACGGATTGGGTATTAATTTTTAGGTTCATAAGTTTCAGTTCCGGTTATGAAAATTTTTGGTTCTGTAGCACTCCCACCTTGTTTATTATCTCTTCATTGTCATTAACCAATTTATTACATTACACTTTCATTACAATTATTTTACATTTCTTTATTAAAACACAAACTTAAACATGAACAAATGAAAAATCACACACATAATATAATAAAAAAAATAACACATTTAAAAAACTGATCAGTCAAAAATACCGCCCCGAATCGTACCCGGCACAAAAGTACACAGAAAGAAGTAATCTCTTAAACCAAGAGAGTGTTTTTCATTCAAGACCTTTTAGGTTTTCGATATAAGGAAAATCGAAAATATCTTCGCCCAAGAAATAAGATGTTTTGTATTAGTTCTTAGCCCAAGTACTAAATGTCTTGTAACAACTTTGATAAGTTTCTTTTTTTAAAAACGAAATGTTATTTCTCCAAGAGCGAAACTATTTCAATCTAAGATTTTTTATTTATTAATATTAATGACTCTTTTTTTTAAACAACTTTATTATATTAAGCCAAGAGTGAAACTATTTTAATTAAAAAAAGTAATAAATTAACCTAAGGGAGAGGCTATCTTAATTGAAATATTTTGTTTCATCATTCAATAACTAAAAACTCTTTTTAGGGTTCCGTACCTCAAAAGAAAAAAAGGTACCCTTATAGGATCACTTTGTTGTCCGTCCGTCTGTCCGTTCGTCTGTCCGTCCGTCTGTCTGTCTGTAAAGACCCTTTTTCTCAGGAACGCGTAGACATATCAAGTGAAATTTATATCAAATTCTCAGGCCTGCAATCCCTTGAACCTGTGAAAAATTCAAACTTCTGCCAACGCAATCAAAAGATACGTCCGTTTATGCCGCATATTTGGACACTCGTATGGGAATCAAAACCTATAGGGTACTTCCCGTATACCTAGAATCATGGAAGGCAGGAAGGCAGGAAGCAATGTCTTATAGCATAAGTAAAGGGAAAAGTCCGAAGACCAAAAATTTTTAGTTACATCATAATATTTTTTCTTTAAATATATATTATTTATATTTAATATATTTTTTGTATAAATAAAGTCTTAATTTAACTGGTTCTAGAGCGAACAAAACTCGCGTCTCATAGTAAGTAATATTTTGCATTCAAATTGTTACTTGTTTTGTAAGTCAACCTATTTTACAACTTAAAAGTGGTGCTGAAAATAACTGTGGTCTATGTCTTTGTCAACCTGAACTGTTTATCTTAAGGAGTAAATTCATTTTATGTAATCACTTATGATTTATTGATTTTTGTTACGACTTTGCCATTGCCTAATCAAACCGTGCACAAAACAAAATGTATCGATCAAACCACACAAAACTTGACACAAAGCGCGAGGTTAGCACTTGGTACACGAGAAAACATGTAGGAGGGTACTTAGATAGTTTTATTATATCCCCGATGATGACGGGCCGCCGACAGACACCACATCTGCATATCACCGGGCATTCCTTGTATTGTCCAGTGCATTAAGGGGTAAGTGATATGCGCATACGCTGGCATTATTATAAGCCTTCTATAGAGGTCGTAAAATTTGAATGAAATTGAATAAAAATCAATGTCTAATCTTTATGCGAGAGCAAGCCGACTTTTTAACTATCATTTTATAAGTCCGATGGACTTTTTTGTCTTTGTTCTAAAGGCAGATAGGACGTGTCTGAATACTTAAGAGTCGGTGCATTTAAATATTGCATTAATGGCAGGATTATGAGCTCGCACAAGTCCACTGGTGGGCTATTATGGGCCTCCCGCACATCAGGTCATCATATTTGTTTACTTTGCTTCTCCGTAGCAAGTCGATCTTAAAGGCTAATAGTCTATAGCGTAAGTGACTCCTCTCATTTCTCGGTTGGTTAGGTCATCTCCACCAGTCTGATGTTGGACCTCATCAGACAGCAGTCTGATGTTGCCCACACACGGAGGCCACGACCGGATGGGTGTAACCGTTTTGGCGAAGATTAACCTAAAAAATAAAAACTTGTTAACAACCCATATCGTCCCCACTGCAGGGGCACGGGTCTCTTCCCATTCCTCTGGAAGGGTAACGCCATACTCCACACACGCGGGTTAAGTCCGGATTGGTGGAGGTTGTGTGGCTAGTGGCCAAAGGTATTTAAAAATAAATCAATAAAACCTTTTGATTTTGATTGGTGGAGGTTGTGGGGCTAGTGGCCAAACCCAGTATCAGAACTTTCAAGCCGCCTATAAGGCCTCCGACATGGCTTAACGACTGCCATCTAGTGATGGCAGCCGGCACCAACGGCTTAGTGAGATAAATGCCACTAACAGTCAAACCCATCCAGGTTATGACCGTGTCGGTAGTCAGTAAACCTGCCTAATCGGCGCAACCATGCAAGCCTCACTGAGCCACGACCGCTTTAATGCAACCTAGAGATTTAGATATGATGAATCTAACGACACCAGTGAGGTTTTGAGTGCAAAAATCCATCAACTCGTTATATACATATAAGTACACCAGAAAAACAATAACTTCCTCTTGGGTATTCGGGCGATAAAAAAAATGAAAAGCCCACAAAATTATTCATACAAAAGTTCTTAAAATAATTGACCACGCTGAATACGTTAAAAACAACCGACTTCAATCGCAACAACTCCAATTTTGCTATGTTTTTGTTGATTTTCTCAAAAACCGCTGAATCGATTTCGATAAAATTTATATGGGACCACCTGTGAAGTAAACCTTTCAAACAAAAAAAAAAAAAAAAAAAGATTCCGACGAATTGAGAACCTCCTCCTTTTTTTGAAGTCGGTTGAAAACAACAGTACTTTTCCCGTACCGAACGTTACGATGAGAGCGAGCGAAAATAGGTAGGCATTATGTTACGTGAAGGTAATGTGGGATACTCCCTCTCTTCCCCTTCCCGACAAAGGGAATCCTAGCGGGAGAGTTAGAGAGACATCATAAGATTAAATGGATACAGTAAGATTAAACTGATACAAGGTATAACAAAATTGGTTAACGCCTTAACTGGGGATTTTACTCATCATTATAAACAAATCTCAATCACAGTATTATACAGACATATCAGACATTATACAGTATGGACATTCCCTGCCGCTCTCTAAATGCTACCTCACCCCCCCTGTGTGACCGATGTGTGACATGTTGTCAAGGGGTTGGCAAACCAAAGCACAGTATAATAATAACCGAAGACAATTTTATTTTTTTAAGGAAAGAGTTAAAGGCTTCTAAGGCTATACAGGCTTCACCTTGTTTGTAGGGCTAATTATTGAATCTCGATTCAACCCTAGTTCATCACGCATACATTTACATGTGTACAAACATGAATGTCTATGTAGTAAACAATGGCGTGACATTTGTATGAAGTGTCGGGGGTGTGTTTAAAAATAAATCATAAATTATCATGTCGGTAGGTATTTGAGGTAAAAAGTCAAATACCTAATTAAATTGTGAATGAAAAATTTGTATTTTTAACAAAACTACTGCAGTAAATACATGTAGGGGTTTCCACTCTTGAAACTAAACATTTGTCCCTAAAGAAATCATAGCTGATTCGGTTATTTATTGTCTTTTATTCATACAAGTTTAAAATACTTAAACAAGCAGAGGATGCGACCCTGCTATTTTCAAACTGTCATACATTTGCCGCGTGGTTAATTTTAAAACTCGCCTTTCCAGTTAGTGTTTTTTATTAATTAAGTAAGTCTCTCTCTGCGTTAGGTTTACCTTTAACCTAGTACTTAGAATATTTTTCATTAAATTATTTAGGTTTTTTTAACTCTGTGCGTTGTTCGTAAAGAATTTAATTAAAAAATCACCAAATATAAAAAAAACCCAAGTAAATTTTTATACTCGTATATTACTGTTACTTAATACTTCAATAACTTAAACTGTCTTAAACTTGTTTTACAAAACTTTTGGACAACTAAAACAGTTACGAACGTTACGCGAAAAAATTACACACGCTTGAATAGACAGGTTTATTTAGATCCGCCTTGCCTCCGTACTTTGATCGGTCTGAAGTAGTCTGAGGAGGACACGACTCTACAAGCGAGGGTCAAGTTAAACTGGTAGAAATGCACGTCTTGCGATGCACAGTGCACACATAGAAGATTTTGTCGTAGCAACTCGTACGTAGGAAGATACGCGCTTACGCACACAGAGAGAAGATGCGTGTGTGTGCCTACGTAGTTGCACGCGACGCGACGGACTGATGCAGATGCGAGAAGTGCACGAGTGCAGCCGGGGCATTTATTCGTGTGCTATAAACGTGTTGTTCGAAAATTAAGATTTCTTATTGGAATCTGATTTTATTTGCACTTGGAGAATTTATTAACACAACTCTTGCCTTTGTTGTCGGTGTCATTGAAGTTAAACGTATTATATTGTGTATAAAAAGGTGCATAGTACTTAAAGTATTCAATATATTTTTCTTCAACCAATCATATTATCAACAAACAATTTGATCAGCTAGGTACCTATTTGACAAGTTTTTTTTTATGGAGCGTCAAAAAATTGTTAGGTATGCTTTTTCAGCAAACTCGTCAAACAGAAAGTATTCACAATGACGAATACAATTCAAGTTAATGGGTTCTACATGTAGGTATTTTGTTTCACCCTGTATACAGGTAACGAAGGGGATGGCAAAATGTGTACTGTAGGTGACTACCATTTTCTAAGAAAGTATGTACCTAATAGAGAAAGAACTTCCGGACATAGCTCCCATGAAGATGAAAGTGAAGATGAAATATGGCCCACTGGATTGCTAAATTTCACCTAACCTTCTAGAGAAATGGCAAGATATACGTACGTAATAAACAGAGAAAGGTAAGATAAGAAATTAAAGATTAAACGCGACTGTGTTCGTTATCATAAAAAATACATATTACGAAATATTTTCGTCAAGTAATAAATTCAAGCTATAGCTAACACAGGTGTAATTTATGATGTGGATTTTCTTTGCGGAGTTCCCTTATTTATTACACGTTTTGTTTGCCTGAAATAGTAAATATACAGTATTTCGAAATAATTGATTTGGCTTAACCCTCGCAAACCCAATTTCTGTCAGAAATCTTCGTGGACTGCAGTTGCATTGGAGTTGCATGTGCACAGCAATAAATGCATCTGGGCGGTGAGGGGCGCGGGCGGGGCGCGGCGGCGCGCGGTGGCGGGCGCGGGCCAGTCGCTCCGAGACCGCGCGCCGCGTGCCCGCGCGCACTTCCCTCAGCGCGACACTCTGACGGCCCGCCATGGTGTCCGTGGGCGCCTGGAGGCGACGCACCCCCGACGACTGCGACGAGCGCTCCGAGCCCGGCGCCTCTAGCTCCGGGGTGCCGCGTGCGCCGCCCAACTGTGCGCGCTGCCGCAACCACCGGCTCAAGGTCGAGCTGAAGGGCCACAAGCGCTACTGCAAATACCGGTACTGCACGTGCGAAAAGTGCCGGCTGACGGCTGACAGGCAGCGGGTGATGGCGCTGCAGACGGCGCTGCGGCGGGCGCAGGCGCAGGACGAAGCCCGCGCGCGCGCACTGGATGCGGGGCTGCAGCCGCCCGGCGTAGAGCTGGACCGGCCGGAGCCGCCGGTGGTGAAGGCGCCGCGGAGCCCCGCCGTGCCGCCGCCGCCGCGCTCTCTGGGCTCCGCCAGCTGCGACTCAGTGCCGGGCTCCCCCGGCGTGTCACCGTACGCGCCGCCGCCGCCGCCCTCGGCGCCCCCGCCGCCGCCCATGCCGCCGCTGCTGCCGCCTCAGCAACCAGGTTAGTTACCTACTCGTATTAAGTTAACAACCAGATGCACCAGGCATACCAAGTCCCCAACACCCAGATGCATCAGGCATTCCCGGTCCCAGTTCAAGCTCCCAGTCCCGAAACTTTTTTTAACAACACGAAACACACGTTCTCCTTATGGAGTAACCTTCTTGATATAAACCATAAAGGATACTTCATTGAACTGTGTACCTGATAGGTTAATGAGAAGTTCGGTCCGTTAATAAGTGCATCTCTATTTATGATCAGGGTCGTTATAAAAGTTGTATGACACAGGTCAGGTGTAGAGCCGCTAGTTAACAGTTACTGGCGGCTCTACACATGAAGATACTTTTAATACTTTTCTGAAACCGGTAAAAACTTCATAGAAAGAAATAGATCAGTTGACCTAATTTGTTTGGAGAGTAGAGAGTACTTTTCTTGAAATTTGACTGTTGAGCTCTTAGAGGAAGTTATTCATTATGCTGTGGAGAAGCCTTAGGTAACAGATCCTATTCAAACACGGTTTGGATAGCCGCATTGAGAGAGGTTACCATGAAACTCAGATTATTTTATCTAAGTCATCTTCTTCTACCCTTTTTTTACGGTCCTTTATAATTATTTCAGGCACAATAATTATAAAATTATGTGCTAATAAAAACGTCGAGGACTTGAGAATAAATATTTTTTTATCTGAGATTGACACGTAAAACTTTGTTTGGAAATTTTCTGTGAATTTCTGTGATGAAATCCTGACCTTTTAATTATGAAACCTTGGAGGAACACTGGCAATTTTCAAGAATTTAAAATGTACTTACAAAACAAACTGAAAAGATTTTGTTTTCTTCTCGTTTAAGCGATTAAAGTTTTATTTAGTTATCGACTTGCCTATTTATAGACCAAAAACGTCTTCAGCATCTCTACTGACAATGAGTTCAGTTTAATTTAGACTTCGCCTAAAGAATCTTCATTGTATAACAGTTTCTAAATTGTACTTGTTTCATTGTAGAGCTGCCTCATATCATGTATCAAATTAAATTTTTAACTTATTTAAATAAAACGTTGCAGTTTTTACGACAATGAGAGGATATTATTACTTACAAAACAAATATTAACAAGACAATTTGGATCAAGTTACAAGATACACTGTGAATAATTTTGCATCCTAACTGCAACTGTGAGTACTGAGTATAGTCAACTAGTATGTCAACCGGTTCACGGTGTAACATCTGAACCTCGTCAGCATTTTTTTTTTCTCCATAGTTGAGCGTAACTTACTTACTGAACTCAACATATTCTTCAACTTAATCATCTGATAATTATCTTGGCCAATGAATCGTCTAGTGATTAAGTAACCTACTTCGTGAACGTAATACGTAACTCCGGGACGTTTAAGTGAAAATAAGAATAGAATCTTTATTAATTTGAATCAAGTAATTTATTAGTTTTAATCATTCATTAATAATAAATAAACAAATTTTATTCAGTATAAAACAACTGAATCCATTAGTTCGGAATTGAGAATTTAAAAACATTTAACACGTTCAGTGCTACTACTCTTTTCTCGAGAGCGCACGAATCTTTGTCGTGTCCCGCATCCAATTTAGTTAGCACGAATTATATTGGTTTGAAGCTGTGAAAGTGTTAATCACTTATGAAGTCTCAGAGTAAAATTTATAAAATAATCTAACGCGAAGCAATGTGTAAACCAGATGACTGATCTATAAACTGCTTTATACCGCAACTCTTTCAAGTTGCGGGAGAGCTTCTCCGCCTTCCCCTAAGCCCCCAGTCCAACGCCACCGGGTACAAAAGTTTATTAACCTAACTATCTAAAAATAACATAATAAGGAAAAATTTACTATTCTTTGAGACTTCATAGCTATTAATTTCTTTTAGTAAGAATAGTCTAATTTTAAATTGAGACATTATTTTCTCAAGTTAATAATTAATTTACTGTATAGTTAGAAATTTAATAAATTAAACTTTAACTACCTAATACAAGGTTCCTACGACTTGGAACCCGTATGCTGGCCGTTTCGGGAAGTGTTAGCGAAGTGAGAAGAAACGGCAGCCCAAAGAAACTCACTTCAACACTTTATCAAGGCAAAATAGTTAAAAGATTCTAAATATAAAAATAAAGACAACTAACATCAATAAAGAGAGCCTAATCCTACTTTGAATATCTATTGAGACCACCTATGATAATTAGAACTCGATTCCTAACTTCATACCTAAACCAATTCCCTATGTTTCTAATCTGTACATTAAGGTTCACATGCACATGACAAGAAGAACTTAGATTTACAAATTTGTAACTGGATAATTATTTGATTTCAATAAAATACAATGTTATGGGTTTTGCACTATGACAAAATGAATAATTAATAAGTCTGTGTACCTTAGTAGCATGAACTCAGTCAATCAGATATTTAATTTTCCTTTAGATACAATAACTACCTCTAGTAGTTATACAAAATATGGATAATTATTAATCCGTTTGCACCCATAATGTTATCAAGGCTTACTACTCTTCAGCCGTAACACTAGTGTAATGAAACATACAACCCTCTGAGTTGATAAGGTGAGGACTAACGCCTCAATAACAAATAACTACCTCTAGTAGTTAATCAATATAAATTGTGTGAACCACAACGATAGAAACATACAACCCTCTGAGTTGATAAGGAGAGGACTAACGCCTCAATAACAAATAACCACCTCTAGTAGTTATTCAATATGAATTGTGTGAACCACAACGATAGAAATATACAACCCTCTGAGTTGATAAGGCGAGGACTAACGCCTCAATAACAAATAACCACCTCTAGCAGTTATTCAATATGGATTGTTTGAACCACAACGATACTCTGCTCGGTATCCAACATAATTATCTGCTCTATGACAGAATTATTATAATTACATCTGTAACTGAGACAGAAGTAGCCCCAACTTGGCTTGACGTGTATGTATACTTTACTACCTCTAGTAGTTAGAGAAATAGATCTGGTCAATCGCCAGCTGCTGCCCATAGTGCCGTCATAGCCTACTTCCTTCAGCGTGGTAACACTAATGAAACAGCAACCAACCCTCTGAGTTAGCGAAGACCAAACCCATTGCAATGCGGATGAAATAAGGAATTCAATTGATAGCACAGTTTGGACTACTTCTTTGAGTAGAAATTTGTTACTTAAACGAAAAAGAATAAATTATTAGAAATCGAGCAGAATACAGTCATCTTCTTCTTCCATCTTAACAACAATCTCTAGTTGTATCATCATCAGCCATCTATCAGGCAAACTGAATATTTTCATAAGAAATGTATTTGAACTTCTTGCATCTTTTATTTCAACAACCTCTAGTTGTATAAACATTTGACTTTACCATCAGGTGGGTATTAACCACAATGATACTCTGCCTGGTATCCAATATTATCTTGCACTTTGGCAATTATTGAGTCTAAACAAAGACAGAAGTAACCCCAACTCGGTTAGACGTGTGTGTAAAATTTACTACCTCTAGTAGTTACATAAATGGATCAGGTCAATCACCAGCTGCTGCCCATAGTGCCGTCATAGCTTACTTCCTTCGGCGTGGTAACACTAATGGAACAACAACCAACCCTCTGAGTTAGTGAAGACCCTAGCCATCGCAGTAGAAATAAGTAAGTAGACAAATCATAAAGTTTGGGTCACTTCTTGGAGTAACAAACAACTGTTTAAATTATTCAAAATATTCTATTAGATATCAAGCAGAATATAGATGTTACCATTAATGACTTTGTCATCCCTTTTATATGAAATAACTGAACAACCATCTCTAGTTGTAACATCATTTACCTTTTCCATCAGGTGAGTTACATCCTTTGATTAAGTTAGGACAATTAATTAATTGAACCATGAGATTAACTTATCTCAATTTCTATTTACCATCTGGTGATTAAAAATAATCCATTTCAGGATTTTTAGATTATTTAAATTAATACTTTTTAATTTGAACCTTAACATAAGAACAACTCTGTTACTTATAAATACGCCTTGCCCTACCATCAGGCAGTTAGAATCCTTTGATTCTTATTACTTAGTTAATTTAAATTGCTTACTAGTACTAAGCAGTTAGTTCTTAAAATCAGTCATCCATCGACTACTCAGGACTAGCTTGAGATCTTCAATAATAAATTATTATAATTTATCTACTTCCCATCAGGTGAGTAGAACTTCTGATTCAAAATATCACATTAAATTGAGTTTTACTACAACTTCCTTTCCATCAAGTGAATAGAATCTTTTGATTCAAAGCTACCTAATTAATTGAGTTCATACTTCCAGGTAACATAAAGACATAAAATACTATAAAGAAACTTTTGCCTTTAGCGGATTAACTTTGTTGGCATTATCTAGCTATTTAAGCTATAGATTTTAGTACATATAAGTTAGTGAATTTCCTATGAACTTAGCCTTCCTGACATGTGAATTGGATTCCCTAGACTTGCAAATATTCATTTATTTACTGAGGAATTATATGGCAAAACCAAACCATTCTTTCTTTCCGTTTGTTATTGACATAAAATACTTTTATATGCCTATACCAACAGGTGTAATAAAACCGAAGACTTTGTTAAAGGGAACTTAATTTTGTAAAAAGAAAAGGCAAGACTTTCAGAATTCTAGATTTGAAATTTCTTTTCCTAACTTTTAACAATTTTAATTTGGAAATCAATTTACTCAATCATACATAAAATATTTTTGAAACCTATATTTAAATACTCAAAATTCACATACTTTCATTAGTATTCTAGTAAAACCTAACACCCTACTCAACCTAGTACACTACTAAGTAACAGTCCCTTTATTATTTCCTACAATGCTACATGTTTACCGTGTTATATTCCGCCATCTAACACAGAACGTCATTTCATGTCTGTTCATGCCTACAGCTATAACTGATAAAATGTTTGAAATGAATATTTGAACTAATTTCCTCCTATATACTATTATTTTAGGTATTTTTACCTATGTTCTACACCAAGTATACAAATATATCCGTATCCGTCTTATCTAGCTTTAATTTCTCTGAACTAAGAGTTTATTGGACTGGCGTACATAAAATGAATTGAACATTTATTGATAAAAAATCGTAAATTCTTAAATTTAGCGTTATACCCTAACAACTTCCGTATATTGTACCTTTTACAACCTAGATAATTCTCAAAATTATCATCCTATAGTTTTCTAGCGATTTACCTACAAGTCTATCTCATTTACTTTTTCCTAGTAAAAATAACTCACTTATTTATAAGAAATTATCTAACCAATCCCTACAAATAACATCCCTATACCTATAACGTTACTTTGGTCATCGACCAAGCTAGCTAAATCATAACAAAGCTATTTTTTTTATTTTTATGTCCATGTTACCGATAGTTCCCTATCCCCACTCTATCTTCACAGGCTAAATTGTACTACAACATCCCCCACTCACAGCCCTAAAGAGACATCCCACGGCTGTTCTCGACAGATACTGGGCCGCAGGCAATAATCCACCTTCCACCTTTCTCTTCGATACCGGGTGGAAGCAAGAGACAGAAGACCGTGAGTGAGAAAACATTTGCAATACAACCTCAATCGAAAGATCAAGATTAATGCCCACAGATAGAGTAAAAGAAACCTAGGCGTGGTGTGTATCGTATGCGTGAGTGCCTAACCAGACCTGTATCCCTAGTCCCTAAGAGTACCTATCTCAAACAAAAGGAATAATCCCACCTTCAAACACAGTTTGAGGTGACACGACACCCCTTGAATGATGTGTGTAACCAGCACAAGATAGAGGAAAGGGGGGGTATGTGCCAATTGTAGAAGGGGGTACTGCTCCATGTAGTTAATAATTAAAATACTCCCTAAGTACCTATTAGATAGATACATAAGGAATATAATAACCAATAAGACACCCGTGAAAAGCGCGGAAAGAACCCGCTATGTCCATCCTGTGGTCCATTTCACTGATGAATTCTTACATGAGCCAGTCAGACTGATCAGAAACCTGAGGATCTGGTGAACCCGTCTGAAGATTCACTTTTGAAGGATATTGTAAACCAGGTCAACCGTGAACGATTGGCCTGATCGACAACGAACCTTCATCTGAAATCAGAAGAGCAAAAATTAATAAATCATAATAAACAAAACACAAACAAATAAATTTACTAAACCATCATCATCGTCATCATCACCCCATATTAGTGATCACTCTCCAATTTACAAATATCTGCAAATGATAATAAATTATTTTAAATTATTATCGTAATCATCATCAGCCGGTAATAGTGATCACACCCCAATTTACTTAATAACTGCAAATAATATATTAAACAAAACACAAACAAACAAAATTATGGAAAAATATTTCAAATTATACAAGGTGTTACCGCCTCGACGCCCAGATCCAAAAAGTCCTGTTTCCTACCCCTCTATTCCTTATATACTCCGAAATCGTCCACTAGGTCCACTACGTCCACTACGTCCACTACGTCCACTACGTCCACTACGTCCACTACGTCCACTTTCCCTCTATCACGCGTTGCCGCGCGATTCATTTCAAAAAGCTAAACTACTACTAGCACCATCTACCAGATAGATATTGAACTTAGTAGTACGTTAATAAGCCCATTTATAGAGACTTACAATGGTCTTGCTACATTAACGAGTTATCTAGTAACATTGTTTTTTTGGAAATGGGACTAGATGTCGCTAGGAGAAATATTATACAATAGTGTTACTAATAATCATCTTATTTTTTATAATGTGACGGCCTGTCAGACCGTTACAGCCAACCCCCAAACTTTTTGAAGGTGTACAATTATTAAACCGGAAAAAAGTTTTCTTCTCACCATTTCAACAAAATTAAAATGTAACTGAATACCTTATAATCTAAAATTAATTTGTCTTCACAAAATTATGTTTTTAGAAATATAAATTTACAACTTTAATAAACCTTATTTTATTGCAAGTTTCATCTAAGATTTTGAGACCTTTATCCCAAATCAATCACAAAGAAAAACATTCATATATATATATATATGTTTTACACCATTAACCCAAATGTTATCTCCATAATATTAATGTAATATTAAGTTGTTCATTTGTGAACCATGACATATCCTCACTAATATCAAAATGAAAATAAAATGAAGCATTATGCATGTCTCAAAACAACCCGAGAGCTAACCACGGCTCTTTACTATTTATAACTGACCTCCACCTTCCCCTTAGTCAGTCCACGAACCATCCACAACTATTCACGTGGACTAAGTCATAGCCAAAGATAATAGCCAGCAATTATCAGCAGCTCATCCTAAAAAAATATTACAAGGCAAATGTCATTATTATATTTAATCTGCAATTTTTTTGTAACATACCTAGTAACTCTCAGCTTTGTTTTAGACAAATAAGAATAACAGTCTTCAGCTATACGAGTACACAGTTCTTATTACAATGATAGTTCTTAAGTTTTGGCATATAAACAACTATAAAATATAAAAAATATTCATTCAAGACAACCACCGATGACCTGATAAAGGTGGCAGGAGGTCGCTGGAAAACGGCAGCGCTGAACCGGTCGGTGTGGAAATCCTTGGGAAGGCCTTTGTCCATTGGCCTTCGGCCGATTATGATTTAAACCACCATATATGAAAATCCTACCATCGGACCCTGCACACCCAATGTCTTGTGAAATGCTCGCGGAGAAGGAAGAAAACCCCGGGCCCGAAAGAACCTTCTTACAACACATTTATTTTGAATTAAAGGTCCTACATATCACTGCGCAACTCGGACAAACAAGTCGGATCTCAGTTTCATTTAGCTGTACACTACCACAAAAATGTGAAAGAATTAGCAAAATATATTAACGTAATAATTAGTAAATAATAGTTTTTATGATTAAAATTACTTACTTAAAATAATTTTAACGAGCCTTATTGTACTGAACAACTACTGTACTGAACAACTTCACATTTTTGGTTTGTCCGGCCTAACATGATGCGCTCCAATCTCGGGTATCCTAAGGTTTGATGAATTGTTCTAACGACCACTGGATGCTAAACTTATTGGAACTAACTGTTGAAATCACTGTTAACGTTCTTTAATTAAGATTTTAATTACACACTCACCAGACTTACTAGACTTACTTACTTACTAGACTGCTACATTATACCTTTCTTTTCTCATTAAACTATTTGTTCTAACTCCTACCTCAATTAATTTATTGACACTTCTTCCCAGAATGTAATATGTACTGTGTTTTTAAACCATACAGCCAATCACTAAAAATGTGAATCAAAACTCTAAATTCATGACATCTTAACATGAATAAAAATCATTATATCACAAGGTCAATCTGGACTCTGCAGAGGAATTTGGTTGTGAGGCAAATCAGCTCTAATAGCAATAAATTGGCACTACCAATCCAAACCGTTCCTCAAGACTTGTAAACTGATACCGCCAATCTATCCCCCCCATAATCTAGATTACTTTAATAGCTCAAATGATAATCATTCCTTGCTTTAGAGCCTCACCCAGAACTTAGACCCATCATAATCGTGATTCTCTGTCTGGAGCTTGTGCAGTTGTCGAGAAATAGAAATAGCTTTCAGCTGCGTGTACAGTATGAGATTACTATGGGATACAGTATCAACACTGTTGTTGTCAAAATGACTTAACCTAACTCCTATTCCCATAGTAACTCAATTGTTCGTTATAGTGCCTCCGGGTTGGACTGTCAATAAACTCATTCTCCATACTCTAGCTTTTGTTGCCTCATTAGAGTCCTCTTATTCATCCCTTTATTCTATATAAAACAATAACACTCTGTTCTATCAACCGCCTATTTTCTTCCCCATAACACACCAACACCATTTTACGCTACTCTAACGAATCACCAGCCCAGTCAGTATGGAATTTTCTAAATTTATTCAGCTTAAGGATTTTCTTTTTCTTAACAAATGACATTCGGTAATTGACTAATTACTTGAACATGAGCATTTCCTCTACTATATAATTATAATTTAAATAAAACTTCATTTATATATTATTGAATTTAATTTGAGTGAAATAAATGAAACAACTTCATGAGATTTGACAAATTTAATTTATAAAATGACATACCGTTATTCCGTACCTTTACCTTCTTAACTACCTTCAAAACCTTACCCACAATATATACCTTTTTATGTATTAAATCATTAAATTGGTAATAGGTAACAATCGGTAACCTGACTTCTTTTTTAAGTTTAATCAAATTCCATGTATAATCCACCTAAATATTCAGTAACTGCTGTTCGCTCCGACTCTTTGAAATACTATTTAATAACAATTGTTCTTAATTTGATCTGCCTATTATGGATTGCTCTTAATTTTTTTTCTGTATAAATATAATAACCTATCAATATTCCAAAAATATGAATAATATTTCCTACTATACTGCCAACATGACTGTTCTAATTTTTATTATCACGCGCTATGAAACTAATGATTTTCCTAAAATACATTTTCCCTAAGGTCTGTAATTCGGTCTGTTGTGTATTAAACACCTAAATCTAGTAAAATAAAGACATTGCTGTCCTACTTTATATTACTTGTATATCTAGAAACATTAAAAAACAACTGAATTACATTTAATATAAATTCCTGACCATACCAACCTACCTAATACGTCAATAATTTATCAAAGTCTTTGTATATTATGGTATTTTACAGGGGTAGAAATTGTTACCAGTATGTTTCTCTTAGTATTTTGCTTGCGAAAATCAACTTATTATCCTTCTGTTGATAAACCTTACATTTTTTTTTTCCTGAATTCTTCTGTTAAAGACTCCAATAAGTCCATCACTAAATCAATTAAATAAAATTCTAATACTTCAATTGTAATTATAGCAAAGATTTTTGAATTTATCTTTATATTTCTTTTATGTAAATAATGAAATTTCTAACAGATTTTTCTATTTAATTTTTTTCCCAAACAATATTTAAATCTTTGATACTTTGTACTCTTTTACTACACTTCTTACATACTGATAACCATAGACAGTGACATTTCCAGTCAATAATATGGATTTCCAATAATGTTATTAGAAAAGTTTACTATTAAGCATTTTACGTATTTTCTAGAATGCTTTAAAGAATATGAAATTTAAATATAAATAGCTTTCTATCCTTCTAAATTATACTCCACTACCAAATAGATAGTATTTATATAATTCCCTTATACGTATTTGCCCGTATTTAAATGTCATGTTCATAACAACTACGTTACAGATTTGAAAGTAAATAATACATATATAATTTTTTCTTTCGAATATTATTCCTAATTCGCAATCTATGGTAACATAATTACTGAGTTTTTTATATAACAACCCCCCATCAACTAAACGTTTTCACACATTTAATATTAAAACCAAGTAACTGCTGCCAACCCCCCGTCTTTTAATACTTTCACTTGAATTAAATTGATATTCAAAGTGACTATGGTGGACAAAAATATGGATAAAAGCAATAATTTAACAAAATAGTACCTACGCTATTTATTAAAACGAAATCTCAACCCCCAGTCTATAAAAATTTTAACGATTTAATAAAATATAAATCTACTAAAAATAAGATATACATATTTCAACCCCCAAATATTAAGATAAAACAAATTATACAAATCCTTTTACATTTTATTTTTTCTAACAAATAACGAATTAAGAGAAACGATAAAACCTTTTAATTATAAATCCACTCTTATTTCACCATCCATTTCACGGGCAGCAAATTGTGACTATTTCCTTTAAAGAGAAAACAGTCACGAAATATCCTGGTCACGGCACCAAATTGTAACATCTGAACCTCGTCAGCATTTTTTTTTTCTCCATAGTTGAGCGTAACTTACTTACTGAACTCAACATATTCTTCAACTTAATCATCTGATAATTATCTTGGCCAATGAATCGTCTAGTGATTAAGTAACCTACTTCGTGAACGTAATACGTAACTCCGGGACGTTTAAGTGAAAATAAGAATAGAATCTTTATTAATTTGAATCAAGTAATTTATTAGTTTTAATCATTCATTAATAATAAATAAACAAATTTTATTCAGTATAAAACAACTGAATCCATTAGTTCGGAATTGAGAATTTAAAAACATTTAACACGTTCAGTGCTACTACTCTTTTCTCGAGAGCGCACGAATCTTTGTCGTGTCCCGCATCCAATTTAGTTAGCACGAATTATATTGGTTTGAAGCTGTGAAAGTGTTAATCACTTATGAAGTCTCAGAGTAAAATTTATAAAATAATCTAACGCGAAGCAATGTGTAAACCAGATGACTGATCTATAAACTGCTTTATACCGCAACTCTTTCAAGTTGCGGGAGAGCTTCTCCGCCTTCCCCTAAGCCCCCAGTCCAACGCCACCGGGTACAAAAGTTTATTAACCTAACTATCTAAAAATAACATAATAAGGAAAAATTTACTATTCTTTGAGACTTCATAGCTATTAATTTCTTTTAGTAAGAATAGTCTAATTTTAAATTGAGACATTATTTTCTCAAGTTAATAATTAATTTACTGTATAGTTAGAAATTTAATAAATTAAACTTTAACTACCTAATACAAGGTTCCTACGACTTGGAACCCGTATGCTGGCCGTTTCGGGAAGTGTTAGCGAAGTGAGAAGAAACGGCAGCCCAAAGAAACTCACTTCAACACTTTATCAAGGCAAAATAGTTAAAAGATTCTAAATATAAAAATAAAGACAACTAACATCAATAAAGAGAGCCTAATCCTACTTTGAATATCTATTGAGACCACCTATGATAATTAGAACTCGATTCCTAACTTCATACCTAAACCAATTCCCTATGTTTCTAATCTGTACATTAAGGTTCACATGCACATGACAAGAAGAACTTAGATTTACAAATTTGTAACTGGATAATTATTTGATTTCAATAAAATACAATGTTATGGGTTTTGCACTATGACAAAATGAATAATTAATAAGTCTGTGTACCTTAGTAGCATGAACTCAGTCAATCAGATATTTAATTTTCCTTTAGATACAATAACTACCTCTAGTAGTTATACAAAATATGGATAATTATTAATCCGTTTGCACCCATAATGTTATCAAGGCTTACTACTCTTCAGCCGTAACACTAGTGTAATGAAACATACAACCCTCTGAGTTGATAAGGTGAGGACTAACGCCTCAATAACAAATAACTACCTCTAGTAGTTAATCAATATAAATTGTGTGAACCACAACGATAGAAACATACAACCCTCTGAGTTGATAAGGAGAGGACTAACGCCTCAATAACAAATAACCACCTCTAGTAGTTATTCAATATGAATTGTGTGAACCACAACGATAGAAATATACAACCCTCTGAGTTGATAAGGCGAGGACTAACGCCTCAATAACAAATAACCACCTCTAGCAGTTATTCAATATGGATTGTTTGAACCACAACGATACTCTGCTCGGTATCCAACATAATTATCTGCTCTATGACAGAATTATTATAATTACATCTGTAACTGAGACAGAAGTAGCCCCAACTTGGCTTGACGTGTATGTATACTTTACTACCTCTAGTAGTTAGAGAAATAGATCTGGTCAATCGCCAGCTGCTGCCCATAGTGCCGTCATAGCCTACTTCCTTCAGCGTGGTAACACTAATGAAACAGCAACCAACCCTCTGAGTTAGCGAAGACCAAACCCATTGCAATGCGGATGAAATAAGGAATTCAATTGATAGCACAGTTTGGACTACTTCTTTGAGTAGAAATTTGTTACTTAAACGAAAAAGAATAAATTATTAGAAATCGAGCAGAATACAGTCATCTTCTTCTTCCATCTTAACAACAATCTCTAGTTGTATCATCATCAGCCATCTATCAGGCAAACTGAATATTTTCATAAGAAATGTATTTGAACTTCTTGCATCTTTTATTTCAACAACCTCTAGTTGTATAAACATTTGACTTTACCATCAGGTGGGTATTAACCACAATGATACTCTGCCTGGTATCCAATATTATCTTGCACTTTGGCAATTATTGAGTCTAAACAAAGACAGAAGTAACCCCAACTCGGTTAGACGTGTGTGTAAAATTTACTACCTCTAGTAGTTACATAAATGGATCAGGTCAATCACCAGCTGCTGCCCATAGTGCCGTCATAGCTTACTTCCTTCGGCGTGGTAACACTAATGGAACAACAACCAACCCTCTGAGTTAGTGAAGACCCTAGCCATCGCAGTAGAAATAAGTAAGTAGACAAATCATAAAGTTTGGGTCACTTCTTGGAGTAACAAACAACTGTTTAAATTATTCAAAATATTCTATTAGATATCAAGCAGAATATAGATGTTACCATTAATGACTTTGTCATCCCTTTTATATGAAATAACTGAACAACCATCTCTAGTTGTAACATCATTTACCTTTTCCATCAGGTGAGTTACATCCTTTGATTAAGTTAGGACAATTAATTAATTGAACCATGAGATTAACTTATCTCAATTTCTATTTACCATCTGGTGATTAAAAATAATCCATTTCAGGATTTTTAGATTATTTAAATTAATACTTTTTAATTTGAACCTTAACATAAGAACAACTCTGTTACTTATAAATACGCCTTGCCCTACCATCAGGCAGTTAGAATCCTTTGATTCTTATTACTTAGTTAATTTAAATTGCTTACTAGTACTAAGCAGTTAGTTCTTAAAATCAGTCATCCATCGACTACTCAGGACTAGCTTGAGATCTTCAATAATAAATTATTATAATTTATCTACTTCCCATCAGGTGAGTAGAACTTCTGATTCAAAATATCACATTAAATTGAGTTTTACTACAACTTCCTTTCCATCAAGTGAATAGAATCTTTTGATTCAAAGCTACCTAATTAATTGAGTTCATACTTCCAGGTAACATAAAGACATAAAATACTATAAAGAAACTTTTGCCTTTAGCGGATTAACTTTGTTGGCATTATCTAGCTATTTAAGCTATAGATTTTAGTACATATAAGTTAGTGAATTTCCTATGAACTTAGCCTTCCTGACATGTGAATTGGATTCCCTAGACTTGCAAATATTCATTTATTTACTGAGGAATTATATGGCAAAACCAAACCATTCTTTCTTTCCGTTTGTTATTGACATAAAATACTTTTATATGCCTATACCAACAGGTGTAATAAAACCGAAGACTTTGTTAAAGGGAACTTAATTTTGTAAAAAGAAAAGGCAAGACTTTCAGAATTCTAGATTTGAAATTTCTTTTCCTAACTTTTAACAATTTTAATTTGGAAATCAATTTACTCAATCATACATAAAATATTTTTGAAACCTATATTTAAATACTCAAAATTCACATACTTTCATTAGTATTCTAGTAAAACCTAACACCCTACTCAACCTAGTACACTACTAAGTAACAGTCCCTTTATTATTTCCTACAATGCTACATGTTTACCGTGTTATATTCCGCCATCTAACACAGAACGTCATTTCATGTCTGTTCATGCCTACAGCTATAACTGATAAAATGTTTGAAATGAATATTTGAACTAATTTCCTCCTATATACTATTATTTTAGGTATTTTTACCTATGTTCTACACCAAGTATACAAATATATCCGTATCCGTCTTATCTAGCTTTAATTTCTCTGAACTAAGAGTTTATTGGACTGGCGTACATAAAATGAATTGAACATTTATTGATAAAAAATCGTAAATTCTTAAATTTAGCGTTATACCCTAACAACTTCCGTATATTGTACCTTTTACAACCTAGATAATTCTCAAAATTATCATCCTATAGTTTTCTAGCGATTTACCTACAAGTCTATCTCATTTACTTTTTCCTAGTAAAAATAACTCACTTATTTATAAGAAATTATCTAACCAATCCCTACAAATAACATCCCTATACCTATAACGTTACTTTGGTCATCGACCAAGCTAGCTAAATCATAACAAAGCTATTTTTTTTATTTTTATGTCCATGTTACCGATAGTTCCCTATCCCCACTCTATCTTCACAGGCTAAATTGTACTACAACATCCCCCACTCACAGCCCTAAAGAGACATCCCACGGCTGTTCTCGACAGATACTGGGCCGCAGGCAATAATCCACCTTCCACCTTTCTCTTCGATACCGGGTGGAAGCAAGAGACAGAAGACCGTGAGTGAGAAAACATTTGCAATACAACCTCAATCGAAAGATCAAGATTAATGCCCACAGATAGAGTAAAAGAAACCTAGGCGTGGTGTGTATCGTATGCGTGAGTGCCTAACCAGACCTGTATCCCTAGTCCCTAAGAGTACCTATCTCAAACAAAAGGAATAATCCCACCTTCAAACACAGTTTGAGGTGACACGACACCCCTTGAATGATGTGTGTAACCAGCACAAGATAGAGGAAAGGGGGGGTATGTGCCAATTGTAGAAGGGGGTACTGCTCCATGTAGTTAATAATTAAAATACTCCCTAAGTACCTATTAGATAGATACATAAGGAATATAATAACCAATAAGACACCCGTGAAAAGCGCGGAAAGAACCCGCTATGTCCATCCTGTGGTCCATTTCACTGATGAATTCTTACATGAGCCAGTCAGACTGATCAGAAACCTGAGGATCTGGTGAACCCGTCTGAAGATTCACTTTTGAAGGATATTGTAAACCAGGTCAACCGTGAACGATTGGCCTGATCGACAACGAACCTTCATCTGAAATCAGAAGAGCAAAAATTAATAAATCATAATAAACAAAACACAAACAAATAAATTTACTAAACCATCATCATCGTCATCATCACCCCATATTAGTGATCACTCTCCAATTTACAAATATCTGCAAATGATAATAAATTATTTTAAATTATTATCGTAATCATCATCAGCCGGTAATAGTGATCACACCCCAATTTACTTAATAACTGCAAATAATATATTAAACAAAACACAAACAAACAAAATTATGGAAAAATATTTCAAATTATACAAGGTGTTACCGCCTCGACGCCCAGATCCAAAAAGTCCTGTTTCCTACCCCTCTATTCCTTATATACTCCGAAATCGTCCACTAGGTCCACTACGTCCACTACGTCCACTACGTCCACTACGTCCACTACGTCCACTACGTCCACTTTCCCTCTATCACGCGTTGCCGCGCGATTCATTTCAAAAAGCTAAACTACTACTAGCACCATCTACCAGATAGATATTGAACTTAGTAGTACGTTAATAAGCCCATTTATAGAGACTTACAATGGTCTTGCTACATTAACGAGTTATCTAGTAACATTGTTTTTTTGGAAATGGGACTAGATGTCGCTAGGAGAAATATTATACAATAGTGTTACTAATAATCATCTTATTTTTTATAATGTGACGGCCTGTCAGACCGTTACAACGGCTCCCGATGCAATGCCGATGTAGGTAATTAATTAACTACATTACGTTTGCTTTGTACCATCTTTGACTTTCTCAATCTGTCAATTCATCGACGTACTCGTTTTTAGGGTTCCGTACCTTGAAAGGAAAAAAGGAACTTTTATTTAAAAATATTTTTTAGAAATAAAATTGGTAATTAGCCTACGTAAATTGTTTTAATTAAAGTGTTTTTTGTTTATGTGTCGATCAGGTAATAAAAATAATTAACATATTTTGAATAAAAGTAGTTTGATAAATGAAAAATATTCTATATTAATAAAAAAAATGTTGCAAAATAAAGATTAATTAATTATTTGCCTACATATATGAAAGTAAAACAAATTGATATTAGCTGGTTGATTTAGCAGATCGTTGCTTACAATTGACAACATTTAATTTTTTTTCTCCCAATTTTTGTGTGTGTATTTTGTAGAATATTAGAATATTCTTCAGACGCTTCTAGATTATCGTAGTAAAGGAGTTACTAAGCAATCAAATGCACTATCTAGACTGCTTAATAATGTAAATATTATTTTAGAGCTATTTGAGATAACGATTGATTTAATTGAGGTGACAGTGTTATCATTCCATGTGTTGCAGGGTTGCACTGATAACGAATCTGTATCAAATAGAAGTGTGTATTCACACTTTATGCAACAAAGAACTGAATAGACAATCTGTTTTGCGCTGAAATTTATTTTACGCATAAAATAACTCTTAAACAAATTAATGGAGTAAGAGGCCTAACTATCCCTAGGTATTGGGAAGAGATCCTTGCCCCAGCATTGGGGACGATATGCGTTGTTAACGAAACCGTATTTTTACTATAAAAAAACGGTTATTTATGATGTGTACTCCCAGGGTGTTACACGAATCTTAATGTCAAATAGTATTTTCCATCCATCAAGTTGTTTAGGCTAACTATAGAGGATCAAAGCCATTCAGGTCAAAGAAACATAAACATACCTACGCTTAGAAGTAATATTATTCTTCTTTTCGGCAGTTCGCCTCCGTAACCTAGTGGCTAGTCCGCTCACTTCACATAAGGAGGTCGCGGGTTCGATCCCGGCAGGTTCCAACTTTGTAGGACTCGGTTTGGTTGGTGGTAGGGCATTTTCTCGCCTGGCTAGCTACCACCATCTTATCTAAGTCTTGCCGCCAAACATTAATGTTAACAACATTGATGTGTTCCGGCATGAAGATAAGATAGCCAGTTCCCCATTGCGTTGGGGAATTTTGGTAAGCCCGCTTCCATCTTCGGCATCATCATTACTTACCATCAGGTGAGATGATGCCAAGGGCTTACCAATCGGGGATAAAAGAAAGTTGGGTAACAACATAAACTGACTCGTGGGATAGACGCTTCTGACTACTACAATGAGAGGTAAGGGTTCGATCCTAACGGAGGAAAAATATTTCTACAATGAGCAGATTTGTTGGCTTCTTGTCTAGGTGATTCTTATGTAAATATTTATATACTTTTAACGTGTATTACAATTACTATCGTATGAAGTACACTAAATCAGTCTCTGGTCCCATACACTTCCTATAGAACAAGGAATCAGAGTTCGGGACTAGGTGATCTTGTGAGATTTTTCCCGAATATTTTTATTTATACATAAGTAAGTACAGTCCAAGGGTCACCTGGATAACCAAGGAAAGAAAGTGTTAATTTTTTAAACTAAATTGCGCCCTGATAAGCAACATACTGATATACGGCTATAAAAAAATATAAAACATTAAAAATCCGCTCAATGGTTCTCTTTAAAATCGCGGACAACACAAATACACACGTGACAAACTAATAACCGCATTTTTTGAAGCCGGTTTTTTTGTCGCTGAAGGTGCGAGCGATACCTAAAAAATAGACAAGAGTGGTTGGTTCTGTCTTTTTTTTCTATCAGTAAGTAATAGTGTCTGTTCTATTTACAATATTTTAATTAGTTTTTACTATTCATTACGTTTTCATGTAAGTGACTTTTCATCTTAGTAAGAATCTTTAAAGCTAACGTTAAACCTAAGAAAACAACATTAAAATACTCTCCATCTACCGCGAATACATACAGTTGTGATCTCCCTTCACATAATTTTGCGTATGTTCAGGTCATTTCTTGCATGTTTTAATTCTGAATAGTTTATTTTATAATGAGATGAATTTTTTGCATACACACTATTCTATAGTAGATACATAGGTAGGTAACAACAGAACCCGGCAATAATGTAAAAAAAGCAATTAAATACGATTACTTACTTACATTTGAATATTAATCATGATCATATTCACATTCCAATGAACCATTCATTGTTCTTACAATATATATTTTTTTTTAATTAAAAATTTGCGTTTGACTACATCTCACCTGATGGAAAGTGACAATGTAGTCGAGGATGGTACACGCAAACTCAAATAATGCCTATTCACTCTCGCCTTGAAGACCCCCAAATTATAGGAATCGGGATACACGGACGCAGGTAAGGAGTTCCACTCCTTCGCAGTTCGCATAATAAAAGAGGAAGCATATCGCTTCGTGCGAATAGTTCCACCTATTCGCACGAAATGTCAACTACAAAGGGATGAAAGGCCTCCCTACGCCTAGTTGTCATGAAGTTCTTGAGCACACTCTCCGAAATGAATTCGATAAAAAACCGATTTCCGAACCGTGCCGAAAAAATTTCGCCACCAAATAACTTCTTTAGGATAGTTATTTTAATAAAAATACCAGGTATAGGTAGGTATTGGTTACCTACATTTTTTCCTAAAATATCATGTAAGTTTTGAAGGTTATAGCTACATATTACCATTTTTACGAAATGAAATTAAATGAAATATTTATTTGCCAGAGAAAAAAAATACGTTCCTTATGTGGTTAGTTCCTTAACTTTTAATTTTCTGTTTATTTTTTAATGTTAAGGTATACTTAGGTATATTCTGTGAAAATTTCCTGCTACCTGATATTGTTCAAAAGATACAGCTATTTAAAGGACGGACTGACAGCGTAGGATAAGAAATAGAGTTCCGTTTTTTTTATTGGGTATGGAAGCCGAAAGTATACTTTTTCATTTTACTGTTTTCTTATAATTCTTATGTGTTATTATTTTTGCAATTCCTTTTTTCTATTTCTTATTGTATTTTCTTTTTATGTAGAGATGTAGTGAGTGTTTTGTATCGAAGAAATAGGTATTTGAATTTGGATTAGATATGACAAATCGGCGGTCCCAACGTACAATCCCATAAGTGGTAGTTAAGTGATTTTCAGTTTAGGTTTGCTTGACATCCAGGACTATATAGTTTCATTTGGTTTAAAAAAATAGGTTAAAACCATGTAAATTAAACCTTAATCTACACACTTAAACTTCAAACTGCTCTCCTGTAAAGACTTAGGGACCGTCGCAATAACGTGATCATGACCCTTACTGAGACTGTTTGTTGAATGTCTTTCAGTTCCAAGAATCAAAGCCCTGCAAAAATTTTCAGAAGCTGGTCGAAAAAACTAAAAAAAAATACAAATAGGTATCTGCATGTTATAGAAATTTATTAAAATGTTCAAAGTTTCTTTATGTTTGAGGTGTCTAATATACAACATGACCGTAAAAGTTTTTTCTAAACCACTTTTTAGGGTTTTGTTGTCTTATACAATAGTTTCGCCATGTCCATCTATCCGTCAAAATTTCACAGCCACCCACAGTCAATATTTAAATTTGGTATGGCAAAAAATTAAAATTTTCGTTTGCTGTGCCATCGACTAGGAGTTTGGAAAATCATGTATGATTTTAAACATGTTTCGATAACTGTATCACACGTAATGAAAAGTGACAATGCAGTCCGGCAAAAATTATAAGTATCGGCAAATACTGAAGAAAACAAGGTGTTTCACATTTTCACTGTATAAGTATGAGGAACCTAATAAGTGCGGGAAAGCAAAATAATAAAATATTATACAGACAGACAGAAGGCAGACGGACAAATCATTTATTTAACATAACGACACATAAATAAAACCAATTAACACAATGAGATATCGTAAATAATTATAGAATACAACAAAGAAATAACTTTACGCTAGAGATAAAAAAGACTGTTGAAGAAATGTTACATATACATTATTTAAGTTTATTTACAACTGATTTGCTAATATCTTGTTGTAGTGGTTGTCTTAGAGCTGCAGAGTAAAGTTCCGCCAAACTTGTAATCTTGTAAGTCTGAAATTTCCTATGAATAACAATCACAAGCAAGCAATTATGTATTGTAATACTCGATCTAGTAATGCTCGTTCTAAAAGAATTCTCACGAAATGTAAAGTGCAACAATAACTTTGTATTTCAAAATGTACTTATCTTATCTTGTATCTTTTGAAATTCACACTCCTTCGCGCGTGGTTTAACACCAACTTGTACTTCGATTTTTTACCAATTTCCGTTACAATAAAATCGACGACGTTTTCATACTCGCCTCAGTAACGAGGTGCAATTTGTGTAGCCAAAAGTCAATGAGAACATAATAATCCTGTCTGGAAGCTTGTTTGAGAACAATGAAGTCGTGCTTGAAATTCAGGCCATAAATTCCACCGATGCTGTAACAATAAGTCTGGAACATTATCACTCTTTTTCTTCTGCGGGACCGTCCTGCCGCTTGCCAATTTTGGTCCGCTTAAAATTATAATGGTGACCGGTAGCCCCTAGCACTGTGGTGTGACTTACATCAAAAGACGCCCATAAGGGTAACGTTATCTGTCCTTACGTTATAATGGGTCGCATTATAGCTGCGTCCCGCTCGCTCCTTGGCCCGAAGCCGGGGGTGCGCGCTGCGATAGGTTGGCTCCCGGGGAGGCAGCAGCGGCGGTAGGGGGTTGCAATAAAAACTTAAGCCTATAGCGACGCAGCGCAGCTGTGCTATGCGAGCTTTATCCGAGTAAATGGGTCTATGTAATAGAAAGACGATGCGTCTTCCGCGTTTTATGTAAGCAGTAAAATCCCTTTGTTGTAAATAAGGTCATTCGTGCAGCCCTAAGTATTTTTATTATTATTTTTGGGAGAGTTTTTTGGGAATTCCTCACTGAATTAAAATCTTCGTTTTGTGTGCAACACAACACGACAGCAAATAGTAATACACAAAGTTATTTAATTATTGGTTTTGCATAAAAAAAAAAAATTGTAGATTTTAAGGCTTAAAGTGTTACTTCAGGAAAAAAGTTAATTTATCCACCATACAGTTACGATTCATTCAGTGTTACCCTTCGGGATAAAGAATAAGGAGGTTAAATGATTGTATAAGGAATCATATATGACATCAATAAAATCGGCTATGTAGTTTTTGTGAATTGAATTCAATCAAAGGCATTCAAGAAATTCAGACAGAGGGACAGAAGACAAACACAATGTTCCATCCGCTATTGACGTTTCTTTTCGCGTCGCTAACAATTCTCGAAACGTTGAGTGAACAACTTCCGCGTGGGACTTTGTATTAGGTAGAACTAAAAACCGGCCAAGTGCGAGTCGGACTCGCACACCGAGGGTTCCGTATAAATTCATAATCACACATGTCTTGAACTCTATATTTTTAGGGTTCCGTAGCCAAATGGCAAAAAACGGAACCCTTATGGATTCGTCATGTCTGTCTGTCTGTCTGTCTGTCCGTATGTCACAGCCACTTTTTTTCCGAAACTATAAGAACTATACTGTTGAAACTTGGTAAGTAGATGTATTTTGTGAACCGCATTAAGATTTTCACACAAAAATAGAAAAAGAACAATAAATTTTGGGGGCTCCCCATACTTAGAACTGAAACTCAAAAAATTTTTTTTCATCAAACCCATACGTGTATCTATGGATAGGTCTTCAAAAATGATATTGAGGTTTCTAATATCATTTTCTTCTAAACTGAATAGTTTGCGCTAGAGACACTTCCAAAGTTGTAAAATGTGTGTGTCCCCCCCCGTAACTTCTAAAATAAGAGAATGATAAAACTAAAAAAAATATATGATGTACATTACCATGCAAACTTCCACCGAAAATTGGTTTGAACGATATCTAGTAAGTAGTTTTTTTTTAATACGTCATAAATCGTAAACCGCAATTTACCTTTCATTCAAGTTACAACGAACTACAAAAACTTTTATATTATGTTACTTGCTGCTACGGAACCCTTCATGGGCGAGTCCGACTCGCACTTGGCCGCTTTTTTATATTTGAGTTGATTGAATGAAAGGTAATTTGCGATTTAAAAAAAAAGTACTTACTAGATCTCGTTCAAACCAATTTTCGGTGGAAGTTTGCATGATAATATACATCATGTATTTTTTCTAGTCTTATCATTCTCTTATTTTAGAAGTTACGGGGGGGGACACACACATTTTACCACTTTGGAAGTGTCTCTCGTGCAAACTATTCGGTTTAGAAAAAAATGATATTAGAAACCTCAACATCATTTTTGAAGACCTATCCATAGATACCCCACACGTATAGGTTTGATGAAAAAAAAATTTTTGAGTTTCAGTTCTAAGTATGGGGAACCCCCATTTATTGTTTTTTTTCTATTTTTGTGTGAAAATCTTAATGCGATTCACAGAATACATCTTCTTACCAAGTTTCAACAGTATAGTTCTTATAGTTTCGGAATAAAGTGGCTGTGACATACGGACGGACAGACAGACAGACAGACAGACAGACAGACAGACATGACGAATCCATAAGGGTTCCGTTTTTTGCCATTTGGCTACGGAACCCTAAATAACGTCGATTAAAAGAATGTGTAGTATGTCTACTGTAATAAAAACCATTTTATATTTGATAACGTTTTGTTTTGGGTTACGCGCTTCTCTTCAGTGGGAGGAATAATTTATTGACTTCTGGTATTAATGAGTGTTTTTTTTTTTAATTTAATGAAGATTTTTATTTGTTGTGAATTTAATAACTATTTTACGTAAAAATAATATATCGCACTTGAGTAACTAAAAGTCCTTTACATTTAGATGTCCCAACAAATAAGAGATACCTTATTTTGAAGGAATAAGTCTTAATGCTTAAAAAAGGTGACGTGCACTACTACGGTGCGGCGCGGCGTCTTGGTTTAGTTTTTGTTCCTTCCTAGCATGAGGTGCCGTCCAGTTCAGTGGGAACGAGTATGGCTGACAATAGAATACACATTTTTAAGAATTGGAGAACAGTTTGTACTGAGAAATTTAATTTTAATTAACAATGATACCGTGAATCGGTGATGGTCTAGAAATATATTTTATACCCACTTTTGTAAATTGGAGCATATTAGAGTTACTTACAAAGTTTTATTCATAGTTTTAGTTTCAATCATCCTTCCAATTTCCCATAAAGAAGCATTTTTATTTCTCAAACTGAACGTTCTACTATTTAAAGAAACAAAATACTTAAAACGATATTTACAATTAAAACGAAAAATGTAACCGAACAAATAAACGTCAGACGTCCAGACGCTGCTGGCTGGGATGGCAACCCTGGCGCGCAGACGTTTGATGTTTACGACGCCGCCACTCGTCATTAAACCTTCCCTATTTGAGATATGTCAGGGTTGTTGCAATATTTGTGATAATTTTTTTTTATCATATATATTTTTTAAATAATAGGTCGTTAAACTATAAGCTTGCATATTACTCGTGTGTATCAGAGTTTACTTGGATATTGTTTTTAGATGCTGCTATCCATTGCCTCGCTTTCTATCCTTTCGGACATCAAGATTTTTTGTCAGACGTTTAAAAAGACATTAATGTTTGATAAGTTCGAAATGAAATAATTGCCTATTTAACAAAAAGTAAACTTTACAAATTTCAACTGAAAGTACCTATAAATTAAAATTCTATGTAAACAAATAGTTCCTGAGACTTAATGTCTAACGTTATTTAATAATTTTATGCGTTTAATTTGTACCGCTGCAATGACGTAGCAACCCTACGGAGAGGGTTACTTTTACGCGCTCAGCATTTCGGGCAGTGGAGCAGCGTGGAGCCACCGAAAGCTGGCGGGCAAGGTCGCCTAAATTACGTAGGTACCTATCTAGCTAGCTGGGTATTGTTTTAGTTTGAGCTGGTTTTCAAACTTTTCAAGAGTTCTGTTATTGTAGACAAACGTTTTCCGATTCGGCGTTCGTTCAGAAATAATCTAGTAGATGTACCTACGTAAAATGAAGTACGAAGTCTGGTTGCTGAAAATGACTGTCAAAAAAGAAATTATGTGCTAAGTAATTAATAGGTAATAAAAATCGTGATTAATAGGGATGTCGATAATTAAAAAATAGCATGTAATAGTATACGACAATCAAGTATTGTAAGAAAGTTGTAAAAATATCTTAAATAAAATGAAAACAAAAAATTTTGTTATGTTTTCAATTCCTTTGTTGGGGAACTGTTGCTGCTTCATGCAAGTACTCGAAAGGAACAGAGACTGAAAAGCTCTCCCTGGAAATCCCTCTGATATTCGGTTGCCTCAATTAAGTTACACCCTTGGTGCGACTGCGCGCAATCAAGATGCAACCACCCTATATTTCCCTGATATTTCTCTCTCTCGAAGGAAGAAAACGTCGTTTATATGTATATGCAAACCAAGACAGGTCCTCGAAATTTGGTAACATATTCAGAATTTCTTTTAAGTTTGTTTACTTTTGTAGAATAATTTTGGTATTTTTGGAAATTAATAAAAAAAAAATTTGAGTTTTCGGATAATGTGAGAAGAATGAAAACATGCATATCGCAAAAAACATTATTAACACTTAATCTCAGAACACAGAATAAGTTTTAAAAGTGGAAAATATTTTTTTGCGTTGATTTTATTACTAAAACCAATGACAACAACGAGGAGTTACAAAAAATATGTTTTAATTAAAATTGTTAATTTGCAATCATCTGCCGAGCGGTCGTATAAGACACATAAAATACAAAGCTCACCTTGCTTGCCAGCTTAACAATCAAAAATTAAGGTCGCGCTGGGCCCGCTTTTACGGGTCCGACTGCTGGGTTAATTTAGTTGTAGTATGTAAATAATTGCATGTCGTTTTAATTTGAATTGTATTAAAAAAAACTTTGGTATGGATTTTCTCCGCCGCAAAAGAGACCTTTTGAGACGTCGTAGCTCCAAAGTCGTTGAACCGATTTGAATTCTGATTTTATTAAATGAATACAGGTTTCGTTGCATTTACCGTATTTGTTTTTCATACAACTTTTGAGGAAGAGTACCTTTGATATCAAACAATAAATTTGATGGATAAGGTACAAATACTTTTTATTTATTGATTAAGGTCTATATAATGTAAGTGATAAAAAGTTGTGATATGGGTATAAAAAAACTTTATAAGATTCTCACACATAGTTACGAGTACGTTCAAATCTATAAACAGTGTTATTTATACCCTACGCAATGCTTTACATCTATAAAGCTCGAACACAGAACTGAATCCTACGCACAATAACATGACGTAGCCATTAAATGCAAACAGAGTAAAAAGTAATTCTCATTTTGCATCGTCCAGAAGTTACAAATCAAATCGAAATATATTGGTTATAAAAGTGCAACAAGTATGCGAAATGCACACTGGCCAGGCCATAGTGCTTGTATCTCCACTTGGGTTTATGGGTCATAAACGGTTTTTACGACTGTCAGGGTAATGCCGTCCAGGGCGGCTAAAAGGGTTTCGGCCCCCACTTCAGCCGCTAGATGTGGCCTCACTGGCTACTAATTAAAAACGTCTGCACAGGTATTATTTTGTATTTTAAGTTTATTTGTTGTTAAAAATATATTTTTATTACCATCGTTCAACAGAGCTGATATAAGTTAAAGTATGAATAATATTTGGAAATATGTCTTTTTAACTATTTCCAAAATATACATACACACACAACTGTTAGGGCGCTTTTATTTTCATGCGGGTTTCTGCCCGCAGGCGGGCCGTACCCGCATGCGTGCCGCCCGCAACCTATCGTTTCAGTACATTTTTAGGGCCCTTTTATTGGCATGCGTGTCAGACGCACGCGGGTTGCTTTGGGCACGGCCCGCATGCGTGTAGAAATCCGCATGACAATAAAAGCGCCCTTGATGTATGCAGAATTGGTCAGATCAGCACTAATTTTCAAACCACCAACAAAAATATGTCTCATGACTGTGACATGGACAATCTTGCAATCCCGTCTTGTTTGCATTTAAGACTGTTATTAATATAGTGTGTCATAGACAACACTCAACTCATACAGTCGCGCAACGAGTCCAGCTAACTCTGCAGCGCTTTTACTTCCTCGCATCGACTTAACGAAGCCATAGAATCGTTTGAGGTGTTTTATTTGTCTTTTCAGCCGCAACAATAGACCATTCCGACGTAATTACGTGGCTCAGCGTTATGACCACTTACTAGAGACGTCTGTTGTATATGAACGCGACTTATCTACTGCAAAAAGTTCTCACTTGTCTGTGGTGAGTTCTGTGTTTTCATTTGTTGGAGACTTGGTAGCTACTTGCTGTAATAAACTTGTATCTGTTACGATTAAACTCGGTTTGTGTTCTGCTGTATTACTTCACAGTTTGTTTGGCATCTAAGTTTAGGTGAAATGTTTAGTTTGGTAAGCCTTTGCCTTGACTCACCTGATGGTAAGTACCGGGGGACAAATCTACAGTTTCTGTATAGTATTTTGAGATACATACATATACAGGCTGTTAATAAAAGTACGTTTGGAATTTTAATGGGTTACTAGTATTCTACATAGTAATAGAATACAGGAAAAATATTGAAAAAATCCGATCTGCAATTATTTTTCAGTTTCCCATACTAAATCTGAATAGTGAAAAAATATGTGTATGGGAACCTGAAAAAAATTACAGATCGGATTTTTTCAATATTTTTCCTGTATTCTATACTTGAGTCTGAGAAACCCCTTAAAATTTCAAACGCAATTTTTTAACACCTGTATACGTTCAAATACATGCAATGGTATCGATTTATGTATATCTTAGTATTACTGAAAAAAAGTGTTTTACAATCGAAATAGGCTTCTTTTGTTTGTTGTTATTTAACAAAAATTGTGTAGATACAATATGCAAGGCAGTAAACTTGAACATATATTTTTGCCACCCTTTTAAAATTAGACTTGAGCTTGGAAGCACCCAAGCCTGTTGCAGGCTGCTCGCGTGGCCGTTGCTCTCCCCCAGACAGCCATAAAAGCCTCCCCTCGGGAAACAAGCACAACGCCAAAAAATCGAAAACAAACAGCTTTTATAATTATACAAGAAATAAAACGCACGTTTATGACCGGTGCGGTTTACTCCGTTTATGACCTCCCAGGACTGCATTGGATAGATGTCAGTTGGAAGCCTAGACGTCGTAAATAAGTATGAAATATGATAATTGCGAAATTCTTCAATATATTACGATTTAAACATTGATGATTTGCCTGACGTTTTGTAGGGCCATAACTTGGTGTTCGCGGAATCAGCGCGAGCGCCGCTCACGATGCGCGCGCGCCGCCTCTCACACAATGCCTTTTGAAAGGCTATATTGAGTTACATAGGCCGCCAAGATATTCCTTATTTGTTCTTATGGTTATGAGTGGTTTTTGAGTAGTCTTTTTTCCTAAATGTTGTAGTTTACTTTCACTTTACTCATAGTAATGTTTTCATAGACAAAGGTAAAGAACATCGCATCACCAAAAAATCTGCAGGGTACACCTTTGTAGAAGTGATTTGGAATCTATCTCAAGAAGTGATACAAGTTTTCCCAAAGAGCCCAAATTAAATTAACAACGATTTTGTTAATTTGATTTGTTTGTTTCAAATGATTTTGTTAGACTATATATTTCTAAATAATTTCTCAGAGCTATGGATTCCAAAAACACGTTGGAACAATTCTTCGGCAGGCAGATAAAATTTGTTATCTCGAGATAGCACAATAAAAGGCACCTAACGTATCAAGCAGAAACATTTAATTAATCAACTTCATTCTCATTTGCAACATTAACTCATAGTTACGATAACTCCAGCAGTAATTATATTTTTACGGCCGTGTTCGCAATTAGTAGGTGCGCGGGAGTTGGTTCGCGGGTATTGCCGCAAATTGTGTGTGACCGGACAAATGGGCCAGATTGATTAAATCTCGGGTCGGGCTTATTCATTTATTGTTTCTCGATTGGTACAGTGACATCATAGGAGTTTGAACTGTAATCGATCCATGTTGGCCTGATACCTAATACCGAAACATTAGATGCCAATGACAATGTAAACGTAACAATTTGAAAGTTGACTTAGAGCAGTCTGGGACACTAATTCATGATAAGAAATAGACAAACCACCGACAACCAAACCCAAAACCACACCCCGGACACTTCATACATATATCGCGGTATTGTTTACTACATAGAAATTTGACTTCTTCATGTCTGTATTCTTCATGTCTGTACACGTGGTAATGTGTGTGTTAGTATCTAGGGCTGCTTAGGCTGTCTTCTTGGTCATACCACCTTGTCGTAGGTTACCCTTCTTTTTGTTATGTTGACGTTTTTAGTAACTGATATTTCCGAAAACAGTAGAACTTTTAACGACAGATATGAACAAAAACGACCACAGTATAAGGACATTATACAGTATGGACACTCCCTGCCCCTCTCTGAATGATACCTCACCCCCCATGTGTGACCGATCTGTGACCATTTGTCAAAGGGTTGGCAAACCAAAGCACAGTATAATTAATTACCAAAGACAATTTTATTTTTTTAAAGCCAAGAGCTTAAGGCTCCTAAGGCTATACAGCCTTGTCTGGCGTATACAACTATCACTTTATTTGTAAAAGGCTAGCTAACAATAAAGACAATAAGAGCTAAATTGAATCTTGATTCAACCCTAGTATATCACGCACACATTTACATGTGTACAAACATGAATGTCTATGTACTAAACAATCGCGCGAAATTTGTATGAAGTGTCCGGGCTCCGGGGTGTGATAAAGGACAGAATTTTACAATAGATATTTTTAATGAAGTGAATACAGTACACACGAGACAAGGCTGTATAGTTATAGAAACCATCCGTAAAGAATCATCGAAGAAACAGCGTATCGCGGCGCGGTATCATAGTATCGGCAAATAGTCACCGACATAACAATTTTCGCGGAATCATGTTTCGAAGTGAAGTAGAGAACCCTATTTTTTTTTTTAACGTTGGGAAATCCGTCATGGATACCCAGTCGCTGCGGAGGCAGCAACCGGGTTATGCCGGACTCCTACCGGCTAAAACCCAACGGCGTTCCCGCTTCGCTGTATGGCAGGGATCTGGGAAACTGGCAGAGCCATTACATCCAGTCCCCACCGGCGACTGCCACCCGAAGGCGGCCCGGCTGCGTGAAGGGCAGATAATCTGCCCACCCGCGTTTGTAGGGCGCACCGGACGCAGAGAGCACCCTCCAACTGCTTCCTCAAAGTGGACAGCAGACCCCCCGGTCTACTGTCTGGAAGCGATGGGGGCCAGGAGACCCGACCCCCTGCGGCGGATAAGATGTTAGGCTCCGCCGCCAACCGACGCCGCGCAGAGATGAAAATCTCTGGGTGCATCTATAAAATCGACGCCCCCGAGCATCCCTTTATTGGACCCTTCAGCAAGGGTCCAAGGGAGCTCCTCCGCGGTTGGCGCGAGACACATCCCTAGAGATAGTGTCAAGCGCCCCCTCCTGTGCTGCGCTTCGTCTGGTCCCTCGCTTCAAGCCTGTCCGGTATGGGTGACCCTATCCGGCATAGCCTTGAAGGTCATTAGGACACGCAAGCCCCCCCACCTACGACAAGGTGGCAGCACGACGGGGGGGAAGTAGAGAACCCGTCCCAGCCATATCTATCTCCTTATGAAAATAAAATTGTGTTTGATTTGTCTTGACAACTTGTCACTTAGAAGTCACACACACACACGGGGGGGGGGGGGGTTGTGAGGTAGTCTTCAGAGAGCGGCAGGGAGTGTCCGTACTGTATAGGGCTGCTATCACCTAAATTGTCGATTCCGGGCAAGAACTCTTAAAACCCCGGACATTTGGGTGAAATCAGATTATTTCCCCGGACAATTTTCTTCTTTTTGCAACAAATAGTGAAATACCAATATATATATATATATATATATATATATATATATATATTCTCGACTTTTTTGTCTGTTTAAAATCAACTGTAAAAAAATATGGACCAGCTTTAGCCAATATATAAAAACATAAAAAAATATTCAGATATAATGCACACAAACACACTCTCACCTGTATACTCTACCCAGACTCTGTTCATCTACATCTGCATCAATTTCGTAATAACATTAAGTAATTAGGCAAGGACCATATATGCAATCCATGGATTAAGGAGGCCCTATGAGCAAGACAGTTTTTATTGGTTTTTCCGTAACTATTTTGAATATCTTTCCTTCCAGGGGAGTAAAAGAGAACTCCATTGCACCTTCTTTCCGTTGCTCATGCGTTCCCCGGACACTTTTTGTAAATCCCGCCCGGACGGTCCCGGACAAACTAGGACAAATCCGGGGAAACCCGAACGGCTGGCAGCCCTAATACTGTATAATGTCGTTATACTGTGCCCGTAAATCAAATCGGATCAGAATATATTTTTTTAACTAAATTTATATGGTTAGTATTAAAACAAAGACCACAAATGATACGAAGTCTTGTAGCGTGTAGAGCAATATACATTTGACATATTGCTTATTTGGAGCAAGAACGACGTAATTACACATTTGGTCAAAACTGACTTGAGTATTCCACTTGAGGTGAGGTTTGTAAAGTTTGGAGAAAAGTCGACGAAATTGTTTTTTTTATAATCATGATCTAGATGACGCCACCGTCATCGTCATACAATTGCGTTGATTTTTCTCTGAACGTAAATAACATACATGGTTTGAAATACGCAAGTTCATTTAGACAAGATGTGTTATTACGTCATTGTTGCACCAAGTGAGCGATATTATCCACTAGGTTAGGAGTTTATTGATACAAGTCGATTCCCAATACTAAATACTTTCAAAAGTAGGTATCAGTGACTAATACAGTAATTCAAGATTACGAAACTATTCTACTGAATTCTTCAATAAACTGTCAAATACAAGTTAAAATGGTACATTGTTGTTACTTATAAATACGCGACTTATTTACACAAATTTGCCAGAGCCGAAATACATACATACGAGTATAACATTTACAGCTACCATGTATCAGGTTACAAGAAGGATAGAAGGATAGAAGGATATTTGTACATCATGATAGTATTGAAAACTCGAAAGTGACATAAGTCGACTTGTATCTCTTTTAATTAAAAGTACTGCTTACTGAATTATCAATTACTTAATTCACCGATATTGTATTATTATCTTTAGTTATGCAAGAAATACGGTTCATAATAGGGCGTTACACTGAGCATACCTTCATACATGAGTTGAGCATGTTTCGTCAAACGTAAGACATACATAGCAATAGGCTAATAGGCAATAATTTGTTATAATTATACATGCTCAAAGAATTGCTTTGCGCTATCGATTTTTTAGGGTTTCGTACCTCAAAAGGAAAAAAGGAACCCTTATAGGATCACTTCGTTGTCCGTCCGTCTGTAAATATGTAGTTACATCACAAACAATTTAATTTTTTGCGGTTGCTAAACTGACCGCGACCTATGCCGATGTATGGGGAACAGCAGTTTTCCAACGGCAAAGTTAAGTTTGTCCCTCAATCCCAATGTACTTGTACGGAATCCTCGGCCTCGGTTCGCGAGTCTGACTCCCACTTGGCCGGTTTTTCCTTCTAAAACACCCGAAAAAACGTAACTGTGATTTTTACGCATGAAATTGATCAACTTTAGTAAAATTTTTGGGATACTCATCATAGTAATTGGTCAGCAAAGTCAACTTTTCGCGGGAAGTCGATATTTTTTACGAATTGAGTAAACGTTTTTTTGGGGTAAATTTTAAGCGTCATGATAAAATGAGATATTTTTTTCATCTATTTTAAATGGTAGGTAAATGGTTTAATGGCTTACCATTAAGTATCATAATGATAACTTTTATTAAAATTTGGAAGTGTTCTGTCAGTGTCTACCTAGTGTTAATCGTACATCTACATAACAATTTTCTCAGATATAAATACCATTTAACTAGTATAAAAGGGGCCAATAACAATATTTTCATGTTTGATAGGGACGTTTAATAAAATTAATTGTCTCAGTTCATTAGGTCTCAACATGTTTCAATGTAATTTTAATTTACAAATATACTAATCAATTATTTATGAGTATTGGACATACAGGAATGTGCCGTTTACATATAATCAAACAAATTACAACCTTGTGATTCGCTTCACTTCCATACATCAGCAATAAAACTGGAAAATTAACAAGAAAATGAAAATAGGTATTCTGAGTAGTTAGTGTGTACAACTTACGAAGGCTTTTGAAGTTCCTACCATTTAGAACGCGAATACTGACCGTTTTCAAATACGAATCTTTATTTGCAAGAATGTACGATTACAGGTCTTCACATGAAATATTGGATTCAGTACATTTAACCACACACTATGGCATGCAAAAATACAAATAATCTAATACAATAATTTAATATTTTCAGGTTTATAGTTAGAAGTGTATGTTCAAATTAAAGAATTGGACCCAAAAAAAACTCCCTCTTACATAGCAAAAGTTTTATATTACAACTAGGGTAAAGTACTGATCACCGATATTTTGTATATATCTACGATACAAACATTATGGGTTATTTTACTGCAGAACGTGTTGTTATTACTGCACTGCATATAACACATATAACTGCATATATAATCGTTTGCCACATGTCAATCTGGGGATGAAGAATTTAACGATACGTCACACACAACGTATACACTCGAAAACATAACCGTCAGTCAGGGCAAGAAGAAGAAAAGGGGAGGGGGGAAACATTATGAAACGGTTGTCATATGAAAGGTTTTTAACCAAATATAAACAAACCATATTATTGTTCACCACGAAATATAGTACCATAAAATTTAAACCACGGCTACTACTCATGAAACTGTACAACTATAATATACTAGAATACTATGTATAAACAGCAGGACAGGAGATGAATTATTGTGATAATATTGCTCAATGTCTGTAAAAAACGAGGCCACAAATATATAGGGTCCTTCTAAAATACCTGGAAATAATTTAACCACGGCTTCTACTCATAAAACTGAACAACTTTTACCAAGGATCCTATACATTACATTGACATAATCTATTAGTTTAGCGTATAATTTATTTCACTAACCTAGGCTAAGTTTACTAACCAATTACCAATGGATCTGTGTAATCTGAGAAATTAAAACTCCCTCCAACACATTTTTTGAAAATGTCTTATATTTCATTTAATCTTAATTCTAGGTCAAGAAATGATTTATTATAATATCTAGACTGTAAATGAAAAAAAAAGAAAGGATTCAAAAGATATAAAAGATATTTGTAGCTTATGACTAACAATTACAAAAACCAATGACAAGACAGTTCACATGGACAGCACCCGATCAAGAGTATAACGCGAGAGTCAGCCATCGCTCCCCTCAACCATATTTGAGGGAAGGGAACGACCCGGCTCCCGATACGCCACCATCCGCACAAACATTTAAGCGAGCATTATATTTGTAAACACTGGCAACATTGTATTGCAACATACCTGACCTACACCCACAACAGTTTCTTTCAAGCCGGTTCGGGCAGACTACGCTATCAGATATCTTATCTTGACCGGTCGTATCGTGCCGCGAATTTTGTTATCTGCCTGTTGCTATTCATTTTATTGTGATGGAAACGACCTAGGTTGACCCACACAGTTTACTTGAAGTGAGTTTTTCAAACGAGTTCTTTTAGAATTGTCTTTGGGCCCGTGGTTTCTTCTCACCCCCTAAACACCCCAAAACGGCAGGTAAAGTGTGAGTGCCAAGCAGTAGGAACTTCATAATGGTTAAATTACATTCGTAAAGTGTACACTTCTACCTAATTCGAATAAAATTTTCATTTCATTTCTTCTAATGATGTGGTCTTCTAACGCTGGAGGTTATACTGACTTGGTGGCCTTGTAGTTGGAGATCTGCAATGCCAGGATAAGGGCTGTGGGTTCGCTTCCCACCTGGGACTATGACTAGATCTTTCGTTTTTTGCACGGAAACATAATACATACATGATAGTAATATTTAAAAGAAAACAGCCAAAAGCCTTAGTCTATAAGGCCTCCCCGACTTATACCTAATACCTTACACCTACTTCTATACCTTACACTAGTTTGGTGTTTATTCCTTTTAAATGTTTGTTTTTATTGTATTAAATATAATGGTTTGTAAGTAATAATTAAAACAATGTTAGCTAAGTATTATTATATTCGCGTTCCATGCGTTCAAAAATTGCTAATTTTAAGATTTACTCTGAAGTATTGTTTAGCAACTGATTTCCAAATACATAAATAAACGAATTAACAATTAATACGTTGTGATTTTGTTATGTGCTGTAAAAAAATACACTTACCTATTGGTGATTCAGCTTAAAATGTTTTATCTTTATTAATTTCATTATTTATGTTTATCTGTCTTTATTGATATCCATTATATTAATGTTTTTACTTTATTTATTGTCAAACTAGTTACTGAAGTATTTTTTAAAACACGCATTAAAAATACTTATATAGCTACGTATTACAAAATTAATTTACATAATATATCAGTTTTACACGTGTGGGTAGGTATCCTGACATTTGACATTGAATACCTATATCACGATAATATGAGTGTGAGAAATAATTTTATTGACGACGATTCGCATGCAGAGTTTGCATTGAGATACCGCATATCTTGACATAATAATAATGCCAAGATAACCCTATCTACTTACATTGTAATTGTAAACAAACTCATTCAGGTGCAGTTGTCATTCCTGTTATTGCTATGCTGTTGCCATCTACGGGTATCCCGTGACTGCTGAGCGTAAGCCTGGGCTATTTGGTCTGAGTTATTGGTCTGGGCACAAAATTGTTTAAAGTTTATTTCAGAGAGACGGTTACAAACTGTCAAAATAGAAATCAGACTACAAATATTATATCGCACTGCAGAAGATTCAATATTGTAATATTCAATATTCGCCTTCGTGGATATCGTTTTTTTTTTATAATTGTCATTGAGGATGCGAAGAACGCGAGCCGCTAGAGCGCGAGCCACAAGCGGCTTGCGAGTACAGAAATGATTTCTTTGGGATTAAACTATCGAATCTTATTCCCGCCAGAAGGCGTAGGTAGAAACCCAGGTTGTTTGCAATGAATATGAAATGAGTGGTAACTATAGCAATAAATATAGCGTTGCTTTGTCGAGTTGCATGCATTATTTTTAGTTTTCCTGGGCAAATTCACGAGGGAATGCGATATTTTTATACGATACAATATCTTACACATACACACACACTATATTTACAAAAAATCCTTGGCCAAAGAAAACGAAACAAGTTCAATTTCGCATTTATAATATAAGTAAGGATAGCAGACTGTACGAGTGCTGTACTCTTATTTCCTTCTCATACAAAGTTGTCTTAGCTAATAGATTGCTATAACTTTATAGGTCTGATGACGACCATGACAGATACATGGATCTCAGCTCCAAAAAAATCAGTTTATAATTAAATACTTGTGTGTTAAGTTGTGTTAAAAAAATGTTCCAACCATAATTTTGATGGTCTTATAACGACCATGGTTATTAAAGCGGCACAGCTACCGAAGTTTTGATTTACAAAGAGACAGTTTTCGTTTGTATCGGGGGTTTTATTATGTTAGGTTAATACGAAGAAGCCAACTCTATGAATTACCAACACAACATTTTTACGCTGCCCTTTTTTAAAACTTCACGGATTGATACTTGTCCACTGTATAGATATTTATTATAGATTACTTTACTATACATCGCGGCTCAGCTGATAAGAAGCAGTAATATTCTGTAGCTTCGCAACAGGACCGATCTGTGTTTAAGAGCCTTGAGTTCGTATACAAACAAACAGGCAAACGTTTGTACTCGTCGTGATGTGATATGAATAGTTCTAATAGCTGTCATCTTTTCTTAGGTTATGCTTAGGTTACTGGAAGAGAACATATTATAACATAAAATGTCTAGATTTCTTATACACGTGATGAATTTAAGTGAGTGAAAATTTAAAATACAAATCCCGACCTCTTAAAATCTTAATCTACTGAACGGTATTATTACAATAATAAAACGTTGCTAAAAATCACGCAACGAACTGTTTTCAATTAAAAAAAAAAAAACACACCCAAATCGTTCCATCCGTTTTAGAAATACGACGGCATAGAAAGTGCGCGTGTCTGTACACGTTTAGAGTTTTTTTATAATATTCATATTTAAAATTCGAAAAATCGAAATCCACTGAACGATTTTAAGTATTAATAAAACGTAGCTAAAATCACCGCAACAAAACTTGCTTTCAATAAAAAAAAAAACATCCAAATCGTTCCATCCGTTTTAGTAATACGACGGCACAGAAAGTGTGCGTGTCTGTGTAGACACGTATAGAGTTTTATACAGGTGTCCTAAAACTAATGCGACAAATTTTGGCCGGTGATAGCTTTGATCAAGACTATCAAAATAACGAAACATATGTTCAGAAAAAGTTTGTGGTTTTCGAGTTATACCAGATTTAAAAAAAAAAAGAAAATTACTACCTTGCGATGGGTCTTTTGAGTTTTTGTTATAAAAAACACTTAATTTGTATTTTCTTTTGCACTCAAATATTGTTGATTAGTGTCTTACCCGAATCTACTATTTATTCTGCAAAAAAATTAAAGATTTCATCAGAAATGCATCATCAATTCAAGAAAAATCTTTAAACATATCCGATAATGAAACTTGAAACATCGGCGACGTAAAAAAAATATATTGAATGATTTTGTCTCATATGCTATAAAAAATCCTTGTTTCATGCCCATTTTATAAATGTATAATACTTGGATAATTTCCTTGCAAACATTGAGTTAAATGCTATTTTTGACCTCAAGGTGCTAATTTTTAAAAAATCTTTTATTAGAGGTATTTCAAATATTTATCAGATTAATTTGAAATAGAAAGGAGATCATGTGTGTGTTCTACAAGGTCACCTTACCGTAACTTACTACCTGAGATAAAAAAAGAAAAAACCGGCCAAGTGCGAGTTCGATTCACGCATGAAGGGTTCCGTACCATCTTACAAGAAACTCCAAAAATACGTTTCTTGTATGGTAACCCCCTTTAATTTTTAAATATTAATTTATTTTATTATATTTTTTTCGCGACTATAGTAATACAAACTTTGTGAGCGTTTCAATCAAGCGTCTACCTCTTGCTATTATTAAAATCGAGCCAAAACCACCCAAAAAACACGTTTCTAGTAAGGGAGCTCCCTTTAATTTATTTTTATCATTTTTTGTTATAGCGGCAACAGAAATACACACTCTGTAAAATTTCAATCGTCTACCTATTGCGGTTCATTAGATACAGCCCGCTGACAGACAGACAGGCGGGCAGACGGATGGACGGGCAGCGGAGCCTTAGTACAATAATAACGAAACGTACAATAATAGGGTCCCGTTAGCCTTTAAACTTTGAACCCTAAAAAAGAAACATTTTGCCGCCACTTTTCCGTCTTTCTTCCAAAACAACGCCTTCGTGTTATCTACTTCGGCCAGGCAGTCTGCCTGTAACAGTAGTTTGGGTGTATTCAAAATCTAATAGTATAGTTGTCTCCGATTAGGGTACTTTTGTGGCAGTGTCGCCGCTGCTCTGTCACTCTTGCGATTTAAATGAAATGTTCACAGAGTTTGTATTGCTATAGTCGCGAAAAATATAGTAAAATAAAATTATATTTTAAAATTAAAGGGGTCCCCATACAAGAGACGTGTTTTTTGGAGTTTCTTTTACGATGGTATGGAACCCTTCATGCGCGAGTCCGACTCGCACTTGGCCGGTTTATTTTTATCTCAGGTAGAAAGTTACGGTGACTTTGTAGAACACACATGATCTCCTTTCTATTTTAATCAATCTAATTATTTTTATTTGAAAAACCTCGAATATAAAAAAAGCTGTTATAGCTGCTAGTGTATAAACTATAATAATAATAATAATAAGTTTTTTTTTAAATCAGCACCTTGAGGTCAAAAATAGCAATTAACTCAATGTTTGCAAGGAAAATTTCCAAGTATTATACATTTCTAAAATGGGCATGAAACAAGGATTTTTTATAACATATTAGACAAAATTATTCAGTACATTTTTTTTACGTCGCCAATGTTTAAAGTTACATTATCGGATATTTTTAAAGATTTTTCTTGAATTAATTATGTATTTCTGATGGCATCTTTAATTTTTTTGCAGAATAAATAGTAGATTCGGGTAGAGACACTAATCAACAATATTTGAGTTCAAAAGAAAATACAAATTAAGTGGTTTTTTATACCAAAAACTCAAAAGACCCACCGCAAGGTAGTAATTTTAATTTTTTTTTAATCTGGTATAACTCGAAAACCATAAACTTTTGCTGAACATATGTTTCGTTATTTTGATAGGTCTTGATCAAAGCTATCACCGGCCAAAATTTGTCGCATTAGTTTTGGGACACCCTGTATAACATCCCTATTTTCCGTCGGTGGCTACAAATTGAAACTTTTTAAAGTCTCGACTTTCACAAAGTTATCAAGCCAAAGACTGAAATTTACTAACAACTGCGACTAGTTGACTGGTATTTGATTGCTTAAGGTTTTAAAAAACTGAGTCTAGAAACGAATACTGATCAAATATCTATATAATATTCGTTTTTCAGTTTACAAAGATCTTTTCGATAAATGAAAGGTTTTAGTCACATAAATTCAGCAGATGTTATGTGAAATTATCATTTTTTTAATGGAAAACAAGACAACAATGGCGCCAAGTCAGTGGTAGTCTTTCAAAAAGTCACCCAACAAATGGCTTGATATTCTTTGTGGCCTGTAGTATCTTTATAAAGCCTTTCCTGAGACACACATTATCATTTTCTTTATGCTTGTCATCGGTACCTGGTCCCTTGTTCACTGGACAAAGTATAATTATGTCCTGAGTGTCCATTTTATGACTTCTATGCGAATAACGTGAAAGACAGTGGTCGAGAAATTGGTACGCACTTTATAAAGTTGAACAAAGCGTCCGAGGTGATTATAATTTTCATTAAAAAAATATATATATATACTTCATTTCAGAAATGTATACTGTTGGTATTACTTTAGTTGTGCTATGCAACTTTTGGAAATATGCTTTTTCAGAGCCGTAATTCATTTTCCGTACTTTACAAACTAACTTCTCATTGGTATCCCTTCACCTGAATTTGTTCGTAATCGCCGCTACTTTAGCAAAAATTATCTGCTTGATTCACTTTATACTTTCTAAGTTTCGTTCTCTTTTCTTTCTATTAAAAACTAAGCGAGTTTCTGCGATTTCAAAGAGCTTTTTAGTGAAGAACAGTTTTTAAAACATATAACTGTAATAATATTTTGATGCTGTTATCTACCCTATCTCTAAAGGCAGGTTAACATAACACATTTTTTACAGCTGTTGCAACAATCAGACGTTTCTTTGTATGGGTGAAAAAAATTTGGACATGACAGTACAGTTTATACAGGGTGTAAGGGACAGGTTTCCGAAAACTTAAGGGCTTGCTCAGTAGACGAAACTGAACAACTTTCAACAAGAATTTTTTTCAGGAAACGAAATAAAAAATCGACTTCTCCATACAAAATTATAAACTTGATTGTACAGTTTGTATGGAGAAGCCGATTTTTTTTTCGTTTCCTGAAAAATTTTTCAGTTTCGTCTACTGAGCAAGCCCTTAAAATTTTCGGAAACCTGTCCCTTACACCCTGTATATCAAACTAGGTACAAGAGTGGAGTAGTTGCATGTCGCCTTGATCTAAAGTTGCTGGACTGGCACGGAACGGACAGTACAGTTTATACAGGGTGTAAGGGACAGGTTTCCGAAAACTTAAGGGCTTGCTCAGTAGACGAAACTGAACAACTTTCCACAAGAATTTTTTTCAGGAAACGAAATAAAAAATCGACTTCTCCATACAAAATTATAAACTTGATTGTACAGTTTGTATGGAGAAGTCGATTTTTTTTTCGTTTCCTGAAAAATTTTTCAGTTTCGTCTACTGAGCAAGCCCTTAAAGTTTTCGGAAACCTGTCCCTTACACCCTGTATATCAAACTAGGTACAAGAGTGGAGTACTTGCATGTCGCCTTGATCTAAAGTTGCTGGACTGGCTTGGTAATAGACGACACCGCCCGCCCCTACCTTTTGCCTTATCAGATATTGTTTGTTATATGAACAAACAAATATGTATTAACATATTTCAAAAATATTTTATTTGCCTTATTGCATCTTTTTTGTACCATATACTTCTTTGATACTTTATTTTATTTTAGTTGTTCCTTTCTTTTATATGAACTTTTATCACATCGTATATTCTGCTTGACTGTTATCGGTTTTTTTTCTTGAATCTAGTAAATGACAGGTATCTTTCACTTTTATTCATTATAATGATTTTTTTCAAAACTGAGTTTACATAATATTTCGATGTACTTACACAATAAAGTCTAGTACCTACATCCTTACTCATATAAATCGGGAACAAATATTTTATTATCTATAAATCGCTAAGCCCTCGACATCGTCTCACCTGACAATCTCGTTTGTTTGTTTGTCCTTTTTACGTTACAACGGCGTAATATTTATAGTTCACGGGGTGGGAGTGACGTAGATTTTTTTTTAAACATTAAACCGAGAACCCCAAAAATAATGCAATTTATTAAAATTAAGTTATTTATTGCTATAAATTATCAACTGCTTTCATTATTTTTTGCCAAGGGGCTTAAATGGAGGGCGGGGAAAGAAAGTTTTTCCGTGCTTGCGAGCCACAAGCGGCACTGCGTATCTTCAACGACAGTGTTATAAAGGATATCCACGCGGGCAAAGCCGCAGGCAAAAGCTTGTTTTCGGTAAATCGGTACATTACGATAAGTTGTCAGAATAAAGAAACATATTTTTTATACTGAAAAATAAAAGGCTTCACCTAAAGTTGGTAGTAAACAGGTCGCGGTGAAAGAAAACGAAATATTTGTTTGAAATTAAAAGGTAGCCTTATACTGAGTATCCCAAGGCTGTGCGAATACGACATTCGTCAGTTGTCCAGAACTCATTGTATCAAATTCACACTTAATTGTAGCCACAGGGAGAGCGGTGGTCACGACACGGAAAGCCAACAAAAAAATTCGTGGTAACAAAGCATTTCAGCCGTAGGTTAATTATTTACGATGAAATAAGTTCCAAGTATAGTTCTTTTAAATGTCAATTTATGAAGTGAGGTAGTTTTATCAATAATTTCTTAAGTGTGTTAACGAAAGTGTCAAATGTGGGTCACAGAACCCTTGAGAGCGTGTGTTCTTTATTTGCTGAGTGACACATGACCATTCATTTTAATACTTACCTGCAGAAAAATTAAACAAATATTAAAAGATTTGAAAACTATCAAAAGATATGGAAAACCTAAAAGAAATATTCCTTCTAAAAAGAAAATCTTATGGTACCAGATTTGTAGGACCTACTAGACGGTTAAAGTTTTTCTTGAGATTGTTTATTTAAATTCATTATCGAGAATGCTTCGAGTTTCCGTAGTATTTCCCTTATTTTACAATGCAAGAATGGTCATCGGAATTTGATGGAATTGGCGAAACTCAATTTGGTTGGGAATAGGTTACGGGCGCGACTCTGGTGGGTAGTGGGTCAAGCCGTGATTGTGATGGGACGTACGGACGGACACGCAAGTCCCTGAGCATGCGGAGATGTAGGGTTGGCGGCTTATTAGCATGAGATGGATTTTCTGAATGAGATCTGAATAGGTCGCCCAATCATTTTGTACTTAAAATAAGAACTCTATATTGTTAAACAATATAAACACAATAAAACAAGTTAAACAATATAATTTAGTCAACTATATGAACATACAGTATGTAATAAAAAAAGTGGCCGATGGCTAACTTGACACTGAACACCTCAAACTAATATAATCAATTTAATAATTATAATTAAACTAGCTTCCGCCCGCGCTTCATCTGCGTGGACTTTAGAATTGGATCCAGAGAGAAAGAAAATTTTAAGGTGGCACCATCTAGTGACGAAGTGGAAATTTTGAGTTTTTAACATTCCTCCGGGGATCCTTAAGTTTTACGGGATAAAAACTATCCTATGCGTTATAGCCGAGTGCTTTATCTATCTACCTACCAAATTTCATCCAAATCCGTTCAGTAGTTTCGGCGTGAAAGCGGAACAAACAAACAAACATCCATACTTTCTCATTTATATTGTATTAGTGAGATGTAATTTACTATTTCGCATGTATATTTTTATAAGCGAGTCACGATGTATCTTATATTATTTTGTCATCTGAATTACCATGTTTCATGCAAATAAATAAATAAATCAAATCGTTTTATTGCAAGAACATTAGGTAATTAATAAAATTACATTAGATGTTAAAAAATATGATTATTAGTCCCTTAACATTCTGCCTTTATCTGATAGGTCATGCAATTTCTTAAAAAAATAATATTAATGTTATCCTTTGAAAAAATTTAATATAAAAATATTATTGTAAATATAATAATAATAATAATAGCCTTTATTCAGAAATTTTACAGTTTCTTTTTTTTTTCCACTTAACCTAATACATCTTCATTATGTTCTGTTTGCCCTTTGGCAAAGGCCTCTCCCAACTGTCTCCACCTGGTCCTATTCCCCGCTGTCCTAGTCCACAGACCGCCTGCGATTGCCTTGATCTCATCGGCCCAGCGTTTGGATGGTCTGCCTCGTTTCCTTATATTACTTTTTGGATACCAGTGCATAATTGTCTTGCTCCATTTGTCTGATCCTCTGATTATGTGTCCTGTCCATTTCCATTTTAGCTTCCTAACTGTTATTGTGACATCTTTTAGTTTCGTCTGTTCCTTTATTGTAGTTGTTCTTATTCTGTCCGATTTTTTCTTCCCTAACATGCTCCTCTCTATTGCGTTTTGACAAACCTCTAATTTCCGTGTGTAAGCCTTGGTAAGTGCCCATGTTTGGCAGCCGTATGTTAGCACTGGCAAGATACAGGTGTTAAAGAGTTTTCGTTTGACAGCCATACTCATTTCTGTGTTTTTCATTATCTCCTTCAGACTCCAATATCTTTTCCATGCGTGTCCTATGCGTCTTTCTATCTCTTTTCTAGTTAGGTCAGTTGGAGAGATTATTTGTCCCAGGTACACATACTCTTTTACATATTCTATTAATTTATTGTTGATATAGATAGGTGATTCTTGTTCCCCGTTTGTCATAACTTTAGTTTTCTCTGGGTTCATGACTAATCCCACCTTACGACTTTCTCTGTCTAGTTCTTCCAGCATTATCTGTAAGTTGTCTTTCGAAGGAGATAGTATTATTAAGTCATCCGCGAATCTAAGGTGCGATAGGTTTTCTCCATTGATCTGTATTCCATATTTGTCCCAGTTAAGCTGCTTGAAGACCTCTTCTAACACTGCTGTGAACAGTTTTGGGGATACTGGGTCGCCCTGGCGTACTCCTCTTTCTATCTTGATTTCGTCTCCTTCTTTCTCCAATTTGATTTTCGCAGTACTGTTCTGATAGACATTTTTCAAAATTCTTATGTACTTTATATCTACTCCTTGATTTTTAAGTGCTTGCCAGATGTTTTCGTGATGAAGTGAATCGAATGCTTTTGAATAATCAACAAAGCAACAATAGAAAGTCTCATTGTATTCCTTACTTTTTTCAAAAAGTTGTTTGACAACATGGATGTGGTCCAAGGTTGAATAGCCACTTCGAAATCCAGCCTGTTCTCTTGGTTGGTTTTCTTCTAGTATCTTTGTTATTCTGTTCAGAATTACTTTAGCGAAGACTTTATATATATTTGACATTAGGCTTATGGGTCTATAATTGTTTATATTGTCCTTGTCGCCTTTCTTGTGAAGTAATATAATGGTTGAAGTGGTCCACTGGTCGGGTATTATTTCGTTTTTCAGAACTTCATTGAACATAATAGGTAAGTACAGGTGTTATAAGATCTTTATTACAGGTCAGCAGTTCGTTACTAATCCCATCGGCTCCTGGAGCCTTATCTTTTTTCTGTGATTGGATGGCCCATTCCACCTCTGCGCGCATAATTTCTGGTACCGTTTCTACTTTTGATAAGTCTGTCGGTGTCCCGTTGTTATTATTTGAATATAGGTCTCGGAAGAAGTTGGTGGCTATTGCAGAAATATCTTTTCGATTTGTTATTGTTTTTTGCTTTTTGTTTTTCATATTGGGTATCCAGTCTCTTTTTTCTGTAAGTTGCTTCACTGCTTTCTTGATACCTCCTGTTTTCTGAATACACTTATCTAATGTTTCAAGTCTATGGTTTTGTCGGTCTTTCCTTATGTTTAACTTAATTTGCTTGCTTATTTCAGCTATATCGCTTCTAATGTTTTTTGTTTTATTGACTATGCCTATAAGTTCAGCTCTAGTTTCTAATAACGATTGTGTTTTATTTGATATCCATTTCATTTTACTTTCTTCTTTTGGCCTGTTTGTTGCCTTAGTGCTTATGAGTTCTTGCAACTTATTGTATTTGTCCTTTACATTCAGTTCAGTGGTGTTTTCTATAAATCCTTGTAGGCTTCCCTCTATTAAGTTGGTTTTAGTAGATGTTAATGTTTTATGCTTCGCTTTAAAGGGTCTAGTATTCTTAAGTTTGTTGATTTTCATTTTTGTTCTAACCATTCTGTGGTTACTGTTGAAATTCAAGCTTTTGACCACTCTACAATCTTCGAAGGCATTACCTCTATTCGTTAGAATATAATCAATTTCGTTATTGTACTGGTTGTTTGGAGTAATCCACGTCCACCTGTTGTTTTCTCTGTTTTTGTATACACTGTTTAATATTTTTAAGTTATTTTCGTGGGCCAGTTGGATTAATTTATCGCCGTTTCGCGATCTCTTTCCGTAACAATAGGTGCCTAATATTGCTTCTTCACCTTCTCTTCTGTGTCCAGTTCTCGCATTAAAGTCGCCCATTATTATTATGTTACTGTGTGTGTGGTCTTTTATAGCCTCAGTTAGAGTAGCATAGAAGGAGTCTATTTCGGTGTTGCTGGCTTGCTCTGTTGGAGAATATATTTGTATTATGGACCACAAAGCATTCTCGGGTGGCAATCTTATATTTAGTATGGCAATACGTTCGGATATGCCGATAAATTCATCAATATTGTCTTGGAGTTCTTTCTTTATTAAGTATCCTATACCATATTGCCCAGGTGTAGTTCCTTTGTAGTAAAAGATGAATTCGCCGTGATCTTGTATGCATTCACCCTGGCGTCTTACTTCACTCAATCCTACTATTGTCCAGTTTACATTTGCCAGTGCTGCCATCAGTTCAGTTAGACTGTCATTTGTTCTCAAGGTTAGGGTATTGTATGTTGAAATGTATATATAGTTATCAATTTGGCGGGGCGCTTTCATCTCTTTTGTTTGTATGTTGGTTGGGAGGTAGTGGTCCTCTTCCCCCACGGTGACCGGCCGGCTTGGGGTGCAGTTTGGGTGTGTTGTTTTAGATATAGTTATGGTTTTTGGTTCATTTCGGTTCCTGGTGGTGATGTTGGTAATTAGTTTTTTGGATTCTCAGACAATGATGCTGATCTACCCCTTGCTACGTAGTTAAGTATATTTGGTTTGATTATGTCCTTTGTGATTGTCGCTGGTTGCTTGTTTAATGGATTGGTTGTATTTATTTTCTTTTGCGATGGTGACTTCGGTGATCCCGTGTTCTCTCTTTTCCTTTTTTCTCTATTAACTTCATTTGGTTTCTTTACTACTAGTTTGTCATATTTTATGAACGCTATATTTCCTTGTTTCCTCTCTTCTTCTACCTTGGGCTGCAGTTGTTTCCGCACTTCTAGTATCTCTTTCGGGTAGTCTTCTTTGATGTAGATACCTTCTGGGAGGTTTGACTTGTTTCTCATTATTTGGTGTTTTTTCCATGTTGATGTAAAGGCAACAACTACTGGGCGGTTCTTGCTAGATGTTGCGCCAATCCTGTATACGCTGTTAATTTCCTGGCATACGATGTGCGTTCCTGATTCTACTATCTTTTCTGTTATGTAGTCTACTAGTTCGCTTTCCTTTTTCCCATTCTCTTCGATGCCAAAAAAGACCAGATTATTCTTTCTGTTAGTAATGTCCACTTTATTGAGTTTCTGCTCTAAATTTGCTATTTTAATCTTAAGATTGTTGTTCTCCTCCATTACAGATTTTAATTTCTCATCTAATGCTTCCATAACATTTTTCGTTACTGCGGTGGTTATAATCATTGTTTGTTGATTTAGTTTTTCGTCTAGTTTTGACAGTAACACGTCCATATTTATATCCATCTTTTTTTTTTTTTTTTTTTTCTTAGTAGAAATTAGAAAGTTGGTGCTGGCAACTCTGAACACTTCTTATGTCAATGTCTTTTGTGTTGTTAGGTTGGTAATGGATGAGTGGTTTTTAGGTTATATTGTTGGAATTTCGTGATGTGATATTATGTGAACACACGGATTTTGCGCTGCACTCAGTTGTTATTTGAAACACTCCTTCATAGTTCTACCCAAGTTGATAGTTAACACTGTGTATTCTATGGATTTACACTGAAGTTTTAATAATATTCGCGGAGCTCACCGACGTACGTGTTTACTTATTCGCAACCGGAACCGGAAAAAAAAAAAAAAAAAGATTGTAAATATAATTGTAGTAAAATAAATGAAATATTTATTGGTTCCTTTCTTCCGTCAAGTTCCTTATTCAGAGTACAAGTTAATCGGGCTGTAAAATTCGCTGCGTGATTCTAGGCGTGCTCTGTCATTACTGTCTTCAAAAGTCTCGTTAAAGCCCACTGTTTGAGTTAACTGGTTCCTCTCCATTTCATTCTATTTAATTTCATTTTATGCCGAACTATTCCCATTTTAACACCAGAGTTGCGAGTGCGGTTTCGTTTGTAATTATTTATTAATTATACTCTAAAATGGTTATCTGTTCTTTTCTCTCAATTTGTTTTTGTACATATGTCGTGGCCAGATCATAGAATTGATCATTTCATGATGTGGCCGACCATTTCATGAAATGGTCGTATTTCATGAAATGGCCAGCTAAAACTGACCATATCATTTAAACGTCAACGTTTAACGATATGTCCATCCACGTTTGGCCATATCATTAATGTAGGGATTCCATGATATCAAAGGTTTAATAAAAATTAAAAATACGTTGAAAAGTTACTGGCATTCTTTAAATCTGAGTAATCTTGGTTAATAGATAAATTAAACATTTTTAATACTTAGCTTTTAAGATTGATATGTACTAACCTATGAAATACTTTCCGAACTGCAAGGTTTTTATGTTGAGCTCGTTTTTGATTGACTTTCGAAAAAATATTGTAGTTTAGTGTCGTAACAAAATTTAACTTCTATTTTATCTTGAATTGGCGCAGTATTAATAGCCTTTTTTTATTGTACGCCGCCATGATGCATCACAAAAACAACAATGATATCAGCGCCTCTAACGGTGGATACTGTAACTATTTTACGATATGATCACTAATTTCATTTCATTTCATTTCTGTATATCGTCAAACGTTGATGTTATTCATTGATCTGGCCAGACCATATCATGATGTGATCAGCGGATAGTTTCCATTTCATGAAATACGACCATTTCATGAAATGGTTGGTCACATCATGAAGTGATCAATTCTATGATCTGGCCACGACACATATACGGTATTTATTTAAATTATTAAACATTCCAATCCAATACAGAAACTTAAACAGCACACCATTAATCGTTTTCTATGAGAAACATATTTTTATTTATCGAATACAATAAACTCGGGTAAGTTAAAAAAAATAAAAAAATATTAAAGAGTACAATAAGAAAAACAAAACTACTAAGTTACAACCCTAGTCTCAAACAGAAGTGTCATATTTGGATACGTAAGCTAAATAACTTTGACTTTGAATTATAAATTCAAGGTTCTAACTTCGAGTTTATTTATAGTATTGCACTTATTCCATTTTCAAAAACTTTGTGAAACGTTGAGACCACAGACAAGCATAGCATAGCAAAATTCAGCATAGGTTTCTTTGGAAAAGCTGTTCACTTTCATGAGTGGAACACCCTGGTATGGTTCGGGAAGTGGACTTTTTACATCCTGTATATTTTCGTTGTTTTAGGAACACAAGAGCTATAGAAAAGAAATCAACTGGGTCTGTAAGATGTACCTTTATAGAAAATACATTTACAAGAAATTAAACGTTTATTGTATTAGTCAAAATTTTTTTTATTCTGATTGTGTCTTGTTCGCATTTAATAAGTACCTAAGCCTGTATAAATTTATAATTTAAAAAAACTTGTGACATTAATGTCAGTTCCTGACGTCTGCATTGTTAAGCCCGCGTGGTTAGATAGTCAGGCCTGCCACCAATCGATCAATATCTTATGATGAATACTTTCACTGTCTGCAGGCAGTTTGATATGATTTAGTGGTCTCTGTGAAGGGCCATCGCTCTGCGGTAGGTAGAGTAAACCGGGAAGCTGTATCATCCGAATGTCACTTCAATTTACGAGCTATAAAATAAAATTTTACAAGCCACAGAACCTGTGTCCCAGCCAAGATCACTTTGTAATGAATTTCAAGTTACTTAATTTATTTAAAAAAAACTATATTTTAGTTTCGCGGTTTTCACTAATAAAACTAATTGAGTGGTTGACTTTTTTATATTCTTTTTATGACCCCAAATTTTAATGGCTGACTTTCCGAATCATTTCATATTCAACCCCTCGTAATGACACTGCTTTGTCAATGGCATGGAAGGATAGATATAAAAATAAGTAAAATACTCGAGGAACTAATGTACCATAATAGTTTAGTTCTTTTAGATATAAGCTCTTTCTATGCAGTAATAGCTTATGTCCTAATTAGCATCTTGACCTGCTGATACGAAATGACTTCCACTTTAATTATTTTAGTGTTTACTTAATAACATAAGAAATATTCCCAGTGAAACTTGGTAAGTTTAAGGGTGAATATGAATTATGCCAAAAATATATACATATATATTAATTTAACTACTAGGGTTGCACTAGACGTGTCTATCGATATAACATCAAGTTAAATGGCTCGGCAACGTTTTTGCACGAACAGTTTTTATTCCACGCAAACTTTACGACCGCCAACAATATTTTACGAGTGTATCGTACGAGTTGCATCAGTTTTATAATGCTTTAATTTCACCGCCAGAAAACCATAAAAATATGCTAATGCGACATAAAATCGGCCGCGGGTATAGTAAAATACGATTCAACTATAGATAGCGGTGACAACACTAGTTTTAATGAAGAATAGTGTTGAAAACAATTAAATTTGTAACAAATATTATTTTACGATGTTCATAATACAGATTGTAACAAAATAGATGTAGGATCCGTTAACTATTTTGTTCGACTAAGCTGAAATCGCAAAAATTTAGCTCTACATACAAAATGAAGCCATTTGGCTAATGCTGTATGGATGATTAGAGGCTGCAGTTAATAAGTCATACACCTATTGTGTTGCATCCTGCATAATATATATAGGTCGTACCATAAGTCCTGACACCTTTTTTTTAAATTGACAAGTCTTCACTTAAAAAAAAAACAATTAAATCATGCTTTGTGTAGAGTAGACGATTAGCTGCTGTCTTTTGATAAATTTATCGTGTTCATAAAATCATTTTAGAGAACGGAAAGTTCGAAAAAGGCGTTTTGGGTGCAAGAGCAAAGATATATATATTTTTAATTTAAAGTTCTTTTGGATTACTCGGCGGGACTTTCGCATGTCTTATTAGTCAAATGTGTAGGGCATATACTATCAGTAAAAGTACGATGATAAAATGGCTTTAGTCTCACAATGATGAAAGATTGCAGGTAGAAGACTTGCCGTGGGAAGGCAATAACTACTCAACCGTACTCAAAGCACCTTCTTCACTGGTGCTGGCCACAGTTAACTTCCTTGCGGAAAGAAATTGACAAACTTGCATAAGATCCTCTGCAGACGATTGCTTTCGGCGCGAGGCAAAGGCTCACACCGTCATAAGTCCAAGAGATAAAACTGTCAAGCGCGACAAACACGCGTCCGGCGCGTATCACTCACAATGTAGAGACAACTCAATATACCCCCGACCGGTGGAATCGTAAACTTTGTAATTAGTTTGAGTGGCTTAATCTGAGAAGAAAACTAGTTGGACACACGGATTATAAAAACTAAGAACTGCAGTGGTAATACTGGTTGACATCAACTATAATTTAATCAGATATACATATAGGGTCCTTATGAAATACCTGAAAAATTTTTAACCACGGGTTCGACTCATGAAACTGAACAACGTTACCCAAGGTTCCTTGGGGTTCCTTGGGGATACTCAATTTGTAAAAAAATTTTGGACTCATACTAATTGATCATTCGATCCGCCAATTTTGTATGGGAAGTCCAAATTTTTTTTGTGAATTGAGTATAGGTTCCTTGGGGAAAGTTGTTCAGTTTTATGAGTAGAAGCCACTGTTAATTTTTTTTCAGGTATTTTAGAAGGAACCTATATTCATATTATCGTACTTTTTTAAACAGAATTTGGCAGCGTTTAACATTAATCTCACCAGGTGTTAATTGAAGGTGGAACACACAATCTCGAATAATGCGTATTCAGTCTCTTCTTGAGCGCCCTACATCAAAAAATTCCAGAAACAGACACCGACAATGAGTTTTATTCCTATGCAGTTTCGCTTTGAACGTTACTAGGACAAACGACAAAGATGTTGTGCTTTTTGGATAAGATAAAATAAAAAAATGTAACTCAAAAGAAGGATTAGTTCATCATGAGCCTTGCCAAATATCCAAATCTATTCAGCTACTTTGTTTCTTGTCCTTTCCAGCCGTGTGTAGTACTATAATATAATCCTTTGCGTGGCCGTCGGCGGCGTCGTCGCCCGCCCGTAAATATCGCGAGCTCGTCAGTAAAGAAGCTGGAGCATTCCCGGCCAAGGATTATCCACTTAATGAAACTACCCCCGAGGATTTACCGAGTGATCACAATATAAAACTTCGCCATGTTTCCGCTTGTTTAGCTTCTATGCGGTAACAAGTTCAAAGTATATTATGGTAGTGTGTAGCCGTTAGTTGTTAAAGTTACGATAGCTCTTGTTAATATTTTGGAAAAAATCCCAAACTGGGATTCCTGGACTTTGGGTATTAGAGACGTACTTACATAAATACATGCATAGGTTTTTATTTATGCATGGCATTTATATAGATATTTAACACAGAGTCAATATATGTATAAATAAGAATATCGTATTTGCCCTGGGTGAGGATTGAACATGTATAGTCTCGGTTATATGAAGGTAAGGTTATGAACTGGGGATTTGAATGATGCATAAAATTATCAAATATAAAATCTAACAAATCTGGCCATCACCAAATGTCGTTTAAATAAATATTTATACAGCACGCTTCTGTGAAGTCATTGTAAGTGACACCGGGCGCACAGACTGTCCGTCTGTTTGTGTATGAGGGCGCAATTAGCGTCAAAACAATGGTCAACTACCGGCCTCTGGCGAGCGCCAAACGTTTCCAGGGTACCGTAGAACTAAAGAGTAAGCTTTTGAAAGCTCTCTAAACAGAGTGTACAAGAGAGAGAAAAGAGGTGATTTTAAAGAAGGTATAAAGCATATGTACTAATCAGTTTTTAATAATTCTTTTTAATTTTTATTATACAGAATGTTAAAAAAGTGCGTTCAAAATTTTAAAGGGTTACTCAGAATCAAGTATAGAATACAGGAATAATATTGAAAGAATTTGATCTACATTTTTTTTCACATTCTAAATCTGAATAATAAATCAAGAACTTGTATGGGTCACTGAAAAAAATTGTAGTTCGCATTTTTTCAATGTTACTCCTGTATTCTATAATCACACTTTTGTAACACCCTGTATAAAGGTGACCTTTGTTTAAAAAATACGCATAACTTATAAATACAGGGTCTAAAGTTTTTCTGTGACTAGAGTAAGTATATTTTTAGACCATTATTATACCGAAAAGGTGATTTTTAATGACGGATTTGAAGTGTGACAATTATTTTTTTCTACCACTTCTTAAATAATAACAAAAATTGTGGACTCTCTCAACAAAAAAGGTTAATCCGAAGCTCGATTAATATGGACAGTTGAATTTATTGTCTTCTATTTAAGAAATGGTGAAAAAACTGTTCAAATTTGAACCAAATTAGCCAAATTAGAAATCACCTTTTTAGTTACTCGTTATCCTAAAGGGAACGGAACCCAGCACATCCGCAATATGACACTCACTTAGCATCTTAATTATTCACTTCTATACTACTTCTCTGTTGTTCGCATCCGTTCGCGACTTCTTTGTAACACATGCCTTGAATTTGGATTTCATTGTTAGGACTGTAGGTACCAACTTATTTATAATCCTTGCTAATATTATACACGCGAAAGTGGGCTTATTTGTTTGTCCTTCTTTCACGGAGCAACGAACGCATCGACATTTTTTTACATTGAGATTGTTAGCGGATTTATTCTGTAATATATCGAATTTCCTCGTGACTAAAACCGGGAACTCCAAAAATAACACAATTTGACACCGATTTCATTGAAATACAGCAAAGAGCTTTGATAGAGGGCGGGGAACAAGATAGGATAGTTTTATCCCATAAGTTCAGTCCTGTGCTCGCGAGCCATTGCGGCTCGTGCACTGTGCACCCCTTAACCACAGTCACAGAAACAATGTCCACGGGGGTGGAACCGCGGAAAAATGCTACTTTATAATTTTGTAAATACGAGTATCGTTAAGATATTTTGTTACAAAAAAGTTATAAAATCTTTGTTATGATTTTCAAACGTATATGCACGATTTGACCCGCAGTGTTGTTTTAGTGAAAGTCTGACGCGGTGCCGTATTGGTTGTCGTTCCAGATAACCACATCGAGGGCTGTGGGTCCGACGTCAGCCCAAAGCAAACATTTGTGTGATTAGTAGATTTGCTTGCTATTTGTCTTGGTGTTTAATACCTATATATTTATGTATTTAAACATAAAAAGGACGCCACAAAATAAGTATAGGCTTCTACCGATAATACTATACAACTTTTGTTCTATGAATACTCAATGACAAAAAAAAAATGGGACAGGGGACTTGCCCTACAAAATAGGCCAAACAGCTGATTAATTTGTATGAAGAGGTCGACCACTCGAATGAACTTTATGGATTGGTTGCACCGGGGTAGCGGCCGTCTGTCATGGAACCAATTAATCGTTTGGCAATGCAAGTTAGATCGCGCTAGGCAATCAAAAGCTTAGGTGAAGCGATCCGCGTAAAGTGACACGAGCCGGCCGACCGACGCAGTGCCAAAATCCTGTATATAGGTTACTGTATACGTGACTTGCGTGATGACATGATGATAATGATACAGTAAACGTATAAAAACAAAGCTCAATTAACACCTGAATATATATTTAAAGGTCGTTTAAAAGTCTGTTAGGGTAATTTTTTAAATTCACGATTAGGTTCCAATCATGAATTTAAACTTTACGTTTTCTATTTAAGTAGATACTATACACATGTATATAGTATACATATATGTGTTTACATATTTATTTGTATAAGTATATTTATTTTATTTGCGTGTATGTGTTAATAAGATATTAAATATTAATAAAAATAATATATTTGGGTATGGCCGCCAAAAACTGTACAATAACAATCGTGAACTGGTAACACACAGTAACGTTCGTGAATAAAGATAACACACGTGAAATTTATAAAGCCTAGTTTATATGATATAACATTTTAAAATGAATTTGGGTGTTTAAGGGTTTATTTTTGCCATACAATTAAAATACGTTCTTTATAATTAAAATACTTTTATCTGAACAGAAATAGTTTTTATAAAGTATAAGAAATACATGTATCGCTATCTACATTCTCATTTTCGTTTGATGCAACATTTTCTATTAATTTATTTTTCTGTTTGTTTTTCTATTTTTCCACTATTGTCTTATGTTTCTTCTAAAATGAAAAATGCAGCAAGGATTCAGGAAAGGAGAAGAGTTGGCGAACTGACGGAAATCGAAAAAAAATTCGATTTCCGTCAGTTCGTTAATTTTTCTCCTTTTTTGATTCCTTGCTGCATTTTTCATTTTAGCTTCTTCATAATTTTCGGGGTTATTGATTCGCATACGCTCCCTATATCGCTTTTGTTTTTCCGCTGCTGTCAACGCCATCTAAAAATGAAATTAATTAAAACAGATGCTTAGACTACAAATCATAGTACGAAACAATAGTTTGTTTCGTAAATTATTACAAATGTCATTTTCATTTACTTTTTCAATCACGGAAAAACCACTGAATGGATTAAAATGAAACTAAGAACATTGACAATAATTAACAGCCTTTATAATACCATGATTACTCAAGCCTTTTTTCTTGAGAGAGTTATGAAATGATTATCATAAGAAGTCTTGATTAAGTAACCTCAACCGTTCCTTGTAATTATTTGTATGAATATTTAATTAACCTTTAATCGGAAAGGGACAGGCTCCTTTTTAACCGACTTCAAAAAAAGGAGGAGGTTCTCAATTCGTCAGAATCTTTTTTTTTAATGTATGTTCACCGATTACTCGAAGACGCCTGAACCGATTTGGAAAATTCTTTTTTTTTTGTTTTAAAGGTTCACAGGTGGTCCCATATAAATTTTATCGAAATCGATTCAGCGGTTTTTGAGAAAATCAACAAAAACATAACAAAATTGGAGTTGTTGCGATTGAATTCGGTTGTTTTTAACGTATTCAGCGTGGTCAATTATTATCCTGACTCCTCAAACATCTAAGTTTGCGTGGAAAATCCTTACTACTTAGTTCTGTTGAGGCTCGCGCACTAACTACCCAACATCAAAGGCAAATTGATCATGTAAACTTAGCTTTATATCAGATCACGAATGTGACGTAACACACATAGTAACACACGGTATCATTCGTGAATAAAAACCAAGGTGGACATAACTTAAAAAGTATTTATCTACCTCAGTTTTGAGTCGTAAAACATTGCAATGATTGAATGCACTAAAATAAATAATCTGTCTATTCGTACAATTGAAAATAAATAGTAATCTTACCTTGCATATTCACTTTTAAAGATTAAAAATTTTCTCGAGACAAAATCACCGACGGAACTCGTTGATTTTTAGTAGGAAATAAAATGGAGAATGTTTTCATAGGTTGGACAACCTGTGAGTATGGTGTTGCCAGATTCATTAAAAATTTATACCAGTCTGGATTCTTGATAGTTGGAGTAATAATTAGGTAACTGTCGTGAAGTAACATTCGAGAAATAAAACAAGACACGATTTTAAAATTCGTTTTTAAATACCTTCGCTATGATAAATTTAATATAATCGAACAAATAATCATTTAAGTTATAAACAATGTCAGTTATGCATAATCAGAGGGTGTTACGAATCGATTTTGTATTTTTACTTGCTTTATTGCGCCAGATTTCCCAGTGGGACAAGCTGTTTTTGTAAGGATACCAAAAGAAGTCTTAGAAAAAAAAAACTTAAAGGTAGTGTTAATAAAAACGGAAACTAACATAACTGATATCCATGAGTAAATAAAAAACCCTTAAGTTCGAAAGCTTTGACACTTCCTTAGAAAATAAAAGATATAATAGAAAATTTTATATTGAAATTGGAGAGACAGTTGAATGTTTTCCAATGTACAATTTTTGGCGGCCATACCCTTTTGTGCATTTCTTAAAAGTAGCTTTTAGATAGTAATTAACCATTTTTCTTCTTTGCCCCTCAATGAAGTCCTCTATTTACTTCAAGGGTGGCTGAAAGAGATCCATTTATGGGATAAGTCCGCCTTTCTATTTTATTTTACTTTTGTTTGTTTGTAAACTCTTTATTGTGAAAAAACAAAATACAATACATAAAACAAGGACAAGACATACAAGGGCGGACTTATCCCTTACGGGATCTCTTCTAGTCAACCTTAGACTTTAGAAGAGGAATTACATTAATAATTAAGGTGGAGCAAAGGCTACAAACACGACTTATAAGTCTTATAAATAACACATCTTAAATATACATATTTTAATATATAAATAAATATTAAATATAATACATACAGTAATATACATACAAAAATAATATAATTATAATAATGATCTCAGGAGCCAGGGTTGGGACTCCACAACTTTTTGAGTGAGGACTTAAAAGTGGCGAGAGAGGGACTCAACCTGACGTCGGGTGGGAGATCATTCCACAGTCGGGCGGCATGTACAGTGAACGACTTGGTGTAGGTATCCGTGCTATGGATCGGAATCGCAAGCGAAAGGTTATGGCTGGAGCGGAGTCTAGAGTTCATGACCGTACGGAAGCTGAACCTGTCACGAAGATACTGTGGAGCCGCAGGGTTGAACAACACATTATAAAGGAGTGTTAAGATATGTGTGTCCCTACATTGGCGGATGGGTAGCCAGTTCAGTTTCACACGATACTCCGACACGTGGTCATACTTCCGCAGGCCAAATATGTAACGAATACACAAATTTTGGAGACGCTCCAGCTTAAGAACTAACTCAACAGTGGGATCTAGAAAAGCAACGTCACCGTAGTCTAGTAATGGAAGAAGAAGAGAGCGAGCAAGCAAGAGTTTAGTATGAAAAGGAAGAAAATTTTGCAGGCGTTTTAGACCATGAAAGGAGGCATACATTTACATTTTTGTATGTAACTAACTTCAGTATAGTATTTACAAACGAAAAAAACAAACACATTCTTTTAAATTCGATTTTTTTTGCTTATGTCAAAGCCAATGACCTGATCGTAATCGATAATGATGCCGAAAGCTGGAAGCGGGTTCACCAAGATTCTGGCTAATTATCTCTATACCGGAACACTTCAAAGGTTTTAACACTGATGTTTGGCAGCCAGACGGCCAATGACCTACCACCAACAAATTACTAAGAGGTTGATGAAACAGGTTAACATGTATTACTATAAATAAACCACTTAAATATATCGATACAGATTCCGAATTTATTTAGGTCTTACGTTCCTAATGCTTTGGAAACCTTGTGCGGATGCTTAGTTTACAGCTCAATGTATATGCAGATGATACAAATGTACAAATACCAAGAAACCTTTTAGCCAAAAAAAATGCATAGTACTATATTTCTGTTGGGTCTACTTAACTGTTATATTACGATACTTTTATGTATGTTTAACAAGTCGATAGCAAAACTGGGAAACTTTTTTTGAGCAATGTTTATGAGATATCAGTGTAAGTTGTGATTGGATCCTGTGATATAAAACTGAAAGAAATAATATAAGAGAAGCTGAATGTTAAAACAATTGAAAACTTACACTGCCAAATTATTTTATTATGTTTTATTTATTTTAATTTTACTATTATTCGGGAGTCTTACAGCGAAACAATTTAGGTACAATATATCATCAAATGAATAGGTCTGCTTATTACAAGTCTCCACCCTACAATAATTATATTAATTTGAAAGATGTATTTATAATCATACCTATTGATTCACCTCAGGTCAGTATGGTATGTATAGTGAGCAACACGAATGCTTCACGTGCTCGTGCATCTTGTGACCTTATTTGGTCAATCACGCGACTACCTGTCGCCGACTATTGTCAATACCCAACACAACAGCCAGTCAACACCAAAAGTTTCTCTGAACCGTTTAGCATGGTAATTGGCGTACCTTTCCGCATATACATACTCCTTGATGCTCGCTTCCACAGACTATGAACTCGTGTGTGACTGGAATCGATATAGGCTGTGACGCCGCGGTGGGTCGTTGTAGTGTAGAAGTCTTGTTGAAGAACCTTGCTTGGACAATTGAAGGATATCCGTGTGCTAATAAGTTTTAAGAAGAAATAGTTTGTTGAATAATTTTGGGAATAATGTTGTACGTTAGCATAAAAATCTCTTACGATCTCTTATTTAGAAGTTTAGAAGAAGAAGTGAACAATATAAGACGTAAAGAAGTAGTTGAAGGACCTGTTAATTTATTTTATATAATTATTTATCCGTTTATTGTAGGCATAAGGCCCATAGAAATATACAAAATACCTACAATGCAGTTAAAAATATATAAATACTTATACTACATTACAATATAAAATTAATATTAACAACCAAGTGGGATCATTTTCTTCAGTTTCGCCTCCCTGAAGCGTCGGACGGAATACAACTCCTTCTGGCCAGAAGTCGGGGCTCAGGAATACTTTCTGGTGTTTGGACGGAATCCGAAGTTTGAATTTTAACTGGGGAATCTACTCATCATACGTTATCATCATTATTATTTTGTTTCAAAAACAGACATTCTGTGTGCTAAATAATTTAGTTTTGCAACTTGTGATGAAATTGCAAACAATGGACTCTCCAAACGGCTGATAAATCTGTATGAAGAGCCGAATATTTTATTTACAATTTCAGCAAAGTGCCAGAACGATAATTGTTCTAGTATGATGAGTAAAAGCCTCAGTTAACAGGCCCAATACCTACACGCGGCTTCAAAAAAATCGCACGTCCGTAAAAATAGGCTTCAAGCACTGTTAATCCTTAAGACAAGCAGTTATTCGTAGCAATATTGGTATCATTTGAGAGCCCTATAAAAACTCTTTAAAAAAATATCCATTTCATTTGATTAAAGAAAAAGCTTGACACTTTAAGTCACTGTGAATGACAATGGAACTGATTCTCCTCTTCAAATTTTGTTTGTATTGTTTTGTTTTTTGGGTATAAAAGTGTCGATACAGCTTATCGGGGGATAAATTTGCTACCAACAGTCGAAGAAGACACAGAAGAATATCTTTCATCAGAAAAACGTCCTTGAAGATGGACACTACTGCTGCTGAAGCCGCCCAAGTTATCGCACTACTGCAATCAGGACTACGTCAGTGTGATGTTGCTCGGCAATTGCACTTGAGTCGCTTTTCTGTTCGAAGAGTGTACCAGCGGTTCCTGCAGACCGGTGGCTTTGTCCGAAGGCGTGGGTCTGGTAGAAATCGCTGCACCTCTGCGAGAGATGACCGATTCGTCGTATCGAAGTCTTTGAGAAATCGGTTCTCTAATGCTGTTGAGTTGCAACAGCAGCTTCAAGCAGTTCGTAGAAGGGCCGTGAGTGTCTCTACAGTTAGAAGAAGACTAAAGGAGAGAAATATTGTGGCTAGAAGACCTGCCACGGGTCCAAAATTAACCGCAGCGCATCGGCGAGCACGCCTGCAATTTGCTCGCGCCCACGTCAATTGGACCCTGGACCAATGGAGAGCTGTTCTCTTCTCAGACGAAACGAGAGTGTGCCTTTTCTGCAACGATAGACGCAAAAGAGTATACAGAAGACAATGGGAACGTTTTGCCCAAGCCTGCATCCAAGAGACGGTAGAATACGGGGGTGGTTCCTGCATGTTCTGGGGCGGCATATCTGCCGACGGCAAAACTGAACTTTCTTGCGTCTCTCGGACCGGCGGTGCTCGCGGGCAAGGGCCGATGACTGCTCACCGGTACATCACAGAGATCCTGGAAGAACATGTGGTCCCCTATGCTGGATTTATTGGCGACGGGTTCACATTAATGTACGATAACGCTCGCGCGCACACTGCTGGAATTGTGCAGGGCTACCTTCAAGAGGTTGGGATCCCTGTCATGCAGTGGCGAGCGAGAAGTCCAGATCTGAACCCGATAGAGCACCTCTGGGACCAGCTGAAACGCAAGGTTAGATCCCGTGATCCCGCTCCCGCGACTCTTCAGGAGCTCCAAGACGCCGTTATTGAGGAATGGGACAGAATCCCTCAAGAAGAGGTCCTAAAGTTGGTGCGATCCATGAGGGAGCGCATGGAAGACGTCATTAGGGCTAGGGGGGGTAACACTAGGTTTTAGGTTAGTTTTAAGCAACTTTGTTTTGAAAAATTAATCAGATTTCATTTGGGTTTTTTAAGGATTTTTATTGTTTTGTAAATTTTTCTCAGTTCCAATAAAAAACATTGAATGAATTATTGTTTTTGCATTCTCTGTTTCCTTACCTTTCAAATGATACCGAACATTACCAATATTTCATAATACAAATACGATTGAAAGATGTTTAAAATAGATTTCTTAAAAGGTGCGATTTTTTTGAAGCCGAGTGTATTTTGCTACACTTCGTAAACTACAAATTTTTGAAATCTAGTTTTAACAATCAAAGAAAATTGGGCAACAGAGATATTCAAAGGAGTCTTTAACAATATCGTCCCCACTGCAGTGGCACGCGTCTTTCAGGTTAGGTTTCGTTTAAGAATTTCGAAAGACTACACTTTGGGTCTGTCTAGGAGCCGCGAATTCCTTGAAATCAGTTTGTTATTTCTTTGTCAAACTGAACTAAAATAATCCCTAACAACCTGTATAATTGTTTGTTTGTTTGTTTGTTAACTCTTTATTGTACAATAAAATCACATAACATAAATTACAAGAATAATATAGGTGCACAAAGGCGGGCTTATCCCTTAAAGGGATCTCTTCCAGCCAACCAATTGTTTTACTTATTATTCGTATTAATCGATTGTAATTACGGATTTTCATACCTCTATGCTATTTATTAGTTCACAATTGAAATCATAAAATAGCAAAATCAAATGCTAAACCATGAAATAAAAATATTGTTGTTATTTCATCAATGGACAATTCAAATATATTATGTTCTTTACCTCTGGCCTTTGGAGACAAAGGTTACTGGAATAATGTATAAAAACATTTTGTGAAGGAGACTGCAATGAATCGAGTTAGTGTAAGAATGTGAAGTTTATGCAAGAATTGCATCATTTATTGTTTAGCGAAATAAAAACATTCGCTACAATGAGTATTGCGACACAGCGAGATACAGTATTTGTAAACTATTTCTAGTCGAGCGTCATTTGTAGCGTTGTCACTTGTTACTTTGATGAAATTTTAAGATTAAGTTTTAATTTAAGTCTTCTCTCAAAACAATATTTACCGTACTATAAAAATATGAAAAGGCATATACGGCGATTGCCTGGTGTTGCATTTAGCATCACTCACGGTCACGTATGGGGCATTTAGATATAAAACTACGGAAGTGTACAACGCGACTGCCATACAACCGTTTCTTCAAGAAATTTTACTTCACGGTTAAAGCAATCTGTATGAAAATGTACGTTAGTTTCGAAAAACAAATGGAAACATTGCACAGGATTTTAACCCAAGAACCTCTAGTGAGGAGGTTGGAGTCGCTACCGTGGCTTTTTGAATTTTATTTTAAATTACAAATGTGTTCACACTAAATGCTTGGTTGTGTGCTAACAACCCATATCGTCCCCACTGGAGGGGCACGGGTATCTTCCCATACCTCGGAAAGGTTAGGCCGTACTCCACACACGGGGGCCAAGTCCGGGTTGGTGAAGTACCTATTAATTAAGTATTGAATATAGCTCCATATATTAAGATCATCGCACTAAAAATAGGCGGTCTAAAGTCAGCTGTCGTCAAGATTATACGTAAAATACAATTCGAGAGCATGTTGGACGAACGGATAGGCTAAATCGGGAGGTTAAAAATCTATTTCATTAAAATCTGCATTTATTTAAATGTGCAAAAATGAATCTACCTTTCACCTATCACGAAATAAAATTTAGGATAAGAATAAAAAACGAATAAAATATCGCTAATCAAGCATAAAGTTTTATTTTCCCAATGTTATTTCTTTTCAGAATACGTTTTAGTATTTTTTTATTTATTTTAACAATGTACAAACGACAAGGAAAATTGTTAGGTTTGAACATTTCTCCTCATCTTAAGAGCCCTGGCAATTTCAGTTGGGGTCCCATCGGGCATACTGAAGATCTTGACGTTCAAAATTGATTAAAAGTTAAAAAAAGCTGTATTTGCACTTAAAACGGCATCCCTGATGGAAGTGCTCTGCCTTGACCTGGGTATACTTCACAGGTGGTCCCATATACATTTTATCGAAATCAATAAAAACATGCCAAATTGGAGTTGATGTGATTGAAGTCGGTTGTTTTTAACGTATTCAGCGTGGTCAATTATTATTATGTTGACGTTTTTAGTAATTGATATTTCCGAAAACAGTAATAGAACTTTGACCGACAGATATGAACATAAACGACAGCCTTTTACAGTAGACATTTTTAATGAAGTGTATTCACGAGACAAGGTTGTATAGCCTCAGAAGCCATTACCTTTCTCCTTATGAAAATAAAATTATTTTTGGTTTGACAATCTCTTGGCAACTGGTCACTTAGAACTTAGAAGTCCCACAAGGGGGGTGAGGTAGCCTTCAGAGAGCGGCAGGGAGTGTCCAATACTGTAAAAAGTCCTTATACTGTGGTTGAAAATGTTAGTAGCAAAATATTTTTAAATAAACCAGGGTTCGTAAATATCCGATATTTATAATAAATATCAAAATATCTGATATTTTTGATATAAGTATATCTGATATTTTCGATATTTTTGATATTTATCAAAATTACATACTAATTTCAATTTCTTACTCTAATAGTTTTTTTTCGAAATAGCTGAATATACAATGTAGGTGTATGTTTGATAATTTTAAGATATTTATCAAAATCACATTCAAATTTTATACTCTGATATGTTTTTTCGAAATAACTGAATCTAAAATGTATATTTTATTTTTACTAATTGGATGATCCAATTCAAGAAATCACTTAGTCCAAAAGTTACTTTTGCATATTGATGTTATTATGTAAGAAATCACTTATTCCAAAAGTTACTTTTGGCATATAGATGTTATTATGTTATAATCTCAATGTGTTCTGAAATAATATGCGCAGGTTAAAAAAATATGAAAAATAAAAGTAATATAAATAATTTAGCGGTTTTATTAATTTGTTAAAAGAATCATAACCTTATGTTAACAATGAATGTCATGAAAAAAAATCAAAACCGTATGGACTTAGTGATTTCTTGAATTGGGTCATCCAATTTGAAGATAGTTCATTAAACTCATTTATTTATTATTGTAATAATCATACCTTTATTCTTTGGATTTGGCACATTCATTCTTAAGAATCAGCTCTTAGAAGCTAGGAAAATATAAATATCAATATTTATATATATCAAGCATAAATATCAATTGATATATATCATGCGAATCCTGAAATAAACCCAATGCACTAGATGTGTGAAGCATGCAGTGTTATTTTTCTTTATATTTTGGTATTTAGATATTATCGGATTATCTTTGGAAGGCTTCTCAAAAATTATTATTTGTGCTTCAATGCTATTGGAAGTTTCTTATTTATTTTGGAAAATCACTCGGCTACTATTCAGCGATTCATCCAAGAATGAATATCGAACCAAAACAAATTAAATGGAAAATCAATCTCGTTCAAATATATTTAGTTTTCATTAATAAAAGCTTAGATAACACATCATCGCTGAAAAGTTTGTGGATGGAACTGACAAGGTGTCGCCGTCGACGGATACGTCTGGGAGGACATCATCATATCAGTCATCACATATTTAAAATTACATATGTGTAAGATACTCACTGGGTAATGGGTGTGTTATAATATTACACTGTAATAACATTAATTATATCGAAACAAGTTTCTCATGACATAGACATATAATACACCGCATATTGAAGAAATGTTCCTCAATCCTCATAGATTTAGTGTCAGAAACTATTATGTATTTTATACTATGATACGTTTTATAGTTGAAGGGAAGGTATGTACAGGTGTTGATTTCTGTAATTTATTTAAATACTACTAAAGTAGTACTAAAAGTACCTGGCCTGATTGTCGTCATGAGGATCACATCGCCATCATCATCATCAGCCGAAAGACGTCCACTGCTGAACAAATATGTTACTTACTACAATACTTCATTGGACGATCACATATTGTTACGTAATACGATATTTACGTTACTTTCGAACCTATGGCTGTGGTAAATCCAGAGTGATAAACTGATAAGGGACAGTTCGTATAAAATCTAATTTTCCGGATAATAAAACAGAAATAAGAGACTGCTGCTGCGAGTTCTCGCCAAAAAGTCTAGACCATATTTATTTCGACTGTTAGAAAAAGCTTTTTGTGTGTAAAGAATATGGTTCCTAAGACAACACCATCTGTTGAGTTATAATGAAAACTAAATTTTAAATAGTAAAGAAAACGCGCTCATTATTCAAAAGAAGATTTCACATAAAACCTCTTTAATGCAACTTCATAGTTTTAATGTCAGTTGGTGGCGAAACTTCTTGGTGGAGCTATGTAACCTTCTTGGTAGGTTGGGTTGTAGGGGTACTGGCAGCCTGCAAAGCTACTTTCATACCGGTGTAATAAAAACTTTTCATTGGCTGGCTTTAACTAAAGTTTATCTTTGTTTTACGACGGCTACTCTATCTTGGAGCTTCGCTTTGATACATAAGATATGTGACGCGCTAGCGGTTTCTTTTGAATGAATTATTGCCTTTCCATATAATCTACGTACGCATCATCTCACTTGCATGCCATTCGGGTGAAAAGTCGTAAATAAATCGAAAGCAGCTAAAGCTAATTATTAAAAATGTTAAAAAATTATCATTTTTTATTGGGATTCATATAACATCGTCTCGTAATATATAGGTTGAGACTTCCTTTTAGGTTATGTAATTATCCCGTTGATTGGGTATAATATAAAACAGGGACCAGAATGTCAATATCGCCCAATAATACTGAATTGTAATTAAGTACTTGCGTAATTACCTAATAAGAATCTTATACTTTTTAAATTAGAAGAAAGCTCTTCTTGCTTTTTTTAGTATGTATTTCAATAAACGTTAGCGTTCAGTTCGTGACACGACCATAAAATATTGTACATAAACGAACCCTAAAACAGTTGAGAGACATAGAAACTGCATAGAACATCATCAAGTAACCATTTATTTTAACAATCACTTGCTGCTACAACGACGTTTCTCTAACATTAATCACTTCTTTCACTCCGGAGGCGTTCCTACTGTCATGTTCAGCTGTCGTTGTAAATTATCTTTTAGTTCCACTCAGCAAAGTCGATTTTACGTAGATTTTTGTTGGATAGTGGCGTAATGAAACTGCACAGTGGGAGGGGCCACACCAACGGAAATATTAATGACTTCTAGTAATGGTTCATGTGTGAGACGTGTTGCTTTGTATGGGAGCCGCCTGTGCTGTGTGCTAGCATAGTGTTAGCCTCATAGTAGTTAAGTCTTCTATTATAATTTGACAGAGAGAATTTGTGGTCGAGTCTAGGCTACAATAGAGAATGAAGTTGAAGTTTTGTTTAAAGAACGAAGTCAAGTAGGTAGATTGTTAGTAGTTAAAAGCAAATACTTTCAATATTTATTACATTTTATCCTTTACTTGAAAATGTAAATTATGTGTCTGTTTATGACAGGCTAGTAGCGCCGCCATTTTGGAAACATAAAATTAAATATAATCTTTGGTCACGGGTAAGAACGAACAACTAATTAACAAATTGTTTTCTATTTTCTTTATCAGTATTCATGAGCAATGCACCATATAATGTTACTTTTATTGCTTTTCGATAATTAATGATAGTTCTTTATTGTAAGTTAACTTATTGATCGATCGCCTGTTCGCGTTTAACAACTAATCTAAAAAACACCTACTAGCTAATAATGAATCTATAATAGTTTAGATTAGACAAAGTATATAAGCTTGATTTTATACATGGTCACTGAAATTTAAAGAGGAGTATTTATCTTATATCTTAATAAAAATCAACAGCTGTTTGTTAAATCTAATAAATACAAATTGTACAAGTGAATCTGGATACGTTTGTGAAAGGATATCATATTATCGTAAAAAATCTTTCATCCAAGGCTCTTTAAAAGGGTTCGTTAACAACTTGTCAGTGTCACGTCAAAAAATCTTTTGCTGAATATTTATTATGGTTTCTTTTTTTTACCCTCAATTGGTAAACCCTTGGCATCATCTCACCTGATGCTAAGTAACGATGATGCCGAAGATGGAAGCGGGCTTACCAAGATTCCCCTACGCAATGGGGAAATGGCTATCTTATCTTCATGCCGGAACACATCAATGCTGTTAACATTGATGTCTGGCGGCTAGATAAGATGGTGGTAGCTAGCCATGCGGGCTCAGAAAATGCCCTACCACCAACCAAACCGGTCCTACAAAGTTGGACCCCACCGGAAATCGAACCCGCGACCTCCTGATGTGACGCCAGTGGACTAGCCACTAGAGATAAGTTATTCATTATTAAATCGTAATAGGCAGAGAAATAATGGTTGAAGCCGCCTTCAAAATGTTCTGTGCTGTGCTTTCATACTTGGTTTTTAAATGAATTTAATGGAATCGGATAATTCTACGTAGGTACCTATTATGTGTATCTATAACTGTAACGGTAGTAAGTGAGTCTATGGAGGACACCTATATGTTCAAAACTTAACAGTGAACCTCTTCTTTCTGATATGATTATGATTAATGCTTTTTTTAAAGTTTAAACAATATAAGTAATAGCTCATGACCGTTGGGGCATTAAAGTTCTCGAGTGGCGATCGCGCACCGGAAGACATAGCTTAGGCAGGCCTCCCACTCCGTGGACCGATGACCTGGTGAAGGTTATGGATCAGCTACTAGATATGGACAGCGAAGGACCGGTCGGTGTGGAAATTCTTGGGGGAGGCCTTTGTCTAGCAGTAAACTTCTTTTGGCTGACGATTTTTTGTTTACTGTATTGGTAGGTACTTAATCCTAGAAGGGATGTGATTGTGAACGAGGCTTTATACCAGCGCCAGTAGGTCTCGTTTGGAAACAAGAGCACTTGCTTCGCACGCCAGACCGAGACGTCCGGTGATAACGCATAGCGGCGGCGGTGCGGCGTTCAACGCATAAAGACATGCCTACTGCTGCACTCTGTATATACCACTTATAATGTGTAAACAGGATCGGAGTTGTAAGTACCTATAGTCCGTTTTTAAAGCTGCATAGAAATGGTTCTATGATTAAAGGACAATGGGTAAGTGCGTACCCAAACACAAAGTCAATTGTAGCATTATGAACTATGACGGTATGAGGTGCCCCTATGGTGTAGTTTAATTTATCCTAAGAGCGCTTCTCTTTTACTTGGAGAAAATACCTAGTTTCTCGTACATTTCTATAATTATTACGAAAATCAGTTCATCTTTCAACAAACATATTTTTTTTTTCTCCAAGTGAATTAAGGCGTACTGTATAAGAATAAATTAAACTACTCCATGAGGGCAACAAAGATCAACATAGTTCATAATGCTACGGTGCATGGGTACGGTGCTCATACATTAACCATTCTCCTTTCTATCTGCCTTAACATATCTGTCGGTGTCGGATTTTTTAATTTTTTTTTATTGAGAAATAACGTCCACGCTTGTTGTTGTCACTAAAGATTATCTCTCAGTGATAATCTTTTAGTTTAAACTTTCAATGAAGTATATCTCACTAAAGCAGCAATAAAAGTCTAGTGTCCAAAATGTAGGTTTGACCACAGAATACTTATAGAGTTTGAGGAACCTTGAATTTGCATGGCGTAATACCAAACAATTGGTATTAGAATTTCGACTTAGTTTTAACTAAGAGTTACCTGGAAACGTCAAAACCTTGAAAAAATAAAGTAAACGTGACAAGCCTAGAAAGTACTTCATTGAGGCCTCGAATGTCTTCAAAGTTAATCCGATTGGTATACATTTGTTCGTAAAATGGACACATTACATGAGTTCCACAGAATTCTAAATAAGTACCTATTTATGTAGAGTTCTGTGCATAATACAATATAAGAAAATGTCTTAGATTTTTTTTGTAGAACCTAACGTCCATTGTTGTCTGTGGTACCAACTAATATGGCGCTTGATAAAAAATAAAAAAATTGATTGAAATTAAGGTTACCGTTGGCTGGACATACTCAAAAAACCTTCAAAGCTTTAAGCTTTCTGAGGACGATGTCCAGGTCAGGACAGGGCGAAACACTAAATAACACATACAACAAAGTATTTTTTTGCAGACTCTTAATCAGAAATAAAATCTGCGTCGAATAAAGGGACTTTGTACTATACAGAGAAAAAAACGAATTAAAAGAATGTGTAAAGCATCTACTGAAATAAAAACATTTGACTTTGAAGCTGCATTTCCACCGACGAAGCGAGGCGAGGCGTGGAGTGAAGAGAATTGAAATCGCGTCGGTCCATTTCCACCGAAGATGTGCTAGAAAAGAATTTATTTTTTTCCCATACAATTTAAAATTCTCTTCCCTTCTTGCCTCGCCGGTGGAACGACTAAAATATATTTTTGTACAGCTTTGAAATTGTTTTATTTTTCTGAAATTTCAAAAGTTTTTCGGCTCTGATGTTACAATTTACAGTTTGTGGGTTACAGCGTTTATTCTTTTTTGGGACGATATTCATATAGAGTAGCAAGATATTTCCATTAAAATATGAAATCGTAGGTAGTTATAATTTAATTTTTTTCTTATACAAAATAATCAAGTGATTATCAATTTTCGAATTGGAAGCTTTTTTGGATGGATAAGGATAGTTGTGTAAGTTGGAATCGACAGCGAAGGACTTCCGGATATTTAATCAATAATTAAAATCGTATTGCTGACCTCATTTACTTAGTTTAGTACGTCCCTGTGCAGGAACAATACCTCACTACTTTGTGCGTTATGGTGGCTACGTGCCTCCTCTCAGACAGCCAGAGGAAGTGGCGCGATAAGATTATCACACTCGGGACTATGTGTTCACTATGTGGTAGTGAATGGCCGCTTGTTAAGAGCGCAAAATATAAATTTACGTATAATACAGTTACATATACTAGGTAGTCTTAACTAAAGTATGTCACGAAGTGAGATGGAATATAATATGAATACCGCCTCCTTTCATAACGGTTGCGTTTTTGTTTCGACTTCCTTTTCATAGTCAAAGTCAAAAGTCAAAAGGTTTTTATTGAAATATACTTAGATGTTGTAAAAGATCCTCTTTTTTTTCTACCTAGTACCTTTGTACACTCAACGTTTCGGGAAGTGTTAGCGGAGCGAGAAGAAACTTTTTCTTCGAACGTGACTGACTATTAAAAAACTGAATGTGTCCTAACCTAATACATATAAGGGTGATGCTGATCTATAGCGACAAACATCAAAAAGATTTGAGATATACAGAATGTAACAAAATTGGTGTAGGATTTGTTAACTGGGGATTCTACTCATCACACTGAACAACTTTTGTTCTACGAATTTGCTCAAATCACAAGACATTTCATACAAATTGATCATTTGTTTTGCCATTTTTGTATGGAGTCCAAATTCCAAATTTTTTTTGCGATTTGTCGTAGAACAAAAGTTGTTCAGTACGATGACTAGAATCCCCAGTTAACGGGTCCTACACCAATTTTGTTACATCCTGTATTTTCAAAATGTTTTTAAATATACTAGCTATTTAAAATTTTCTTTGTTTTATTATAAGTGATGTCGGTAGGTACCGCTAGTATGTTTTTCAAGGTTCAGTAATTAATCAAGAAAGTTACTAATTTGTTTTTTGAACAATTTACACTACCGTCTCGCAAAATTTGAAAGCACTTGCAATATTAATTTCTTTAAGATTTGTTTCAAAACGAAATAAACGTTCAGTCATGTTAACAGCCATGTCCCGAAACGATCATAAATGACTAGCTAGGTTACTAGTTTATTAAGACTTATTAGTTTGAGTGTACTAGTTTTATAGTTAATTATTTTTGAAATCCTAATTTTATAAATTGATCATTAAAATGATGCTTTGAAACTATCTGACGATAGTGTATGTCTTATAAATTGTTTTAGATCCTTTTTATACCAAAGTGTGAATTTTTAATTCTCTATCAGTAAATGCTTGCTTCAGACACTTGTTTTTATCATCTTAATTGTTGTTTCTTCACATGTTGCTCACTGAGTAGGTGTTGTTTCACTGTTTCGGTGTCAAGGATCAGAGGTCCACCCTGGAGGAGCGATCGATACGCGTATTATGTAATGACATATTATAGAGGGAACTATGAAAAAAGCGATTTTTAAATGATATTTTTTCGAATTATAGCTTGATTCGAACTTTATTTATGAATTGAGAAGGTCAGATAGATAACATTTAATCAACTAATATAATTAATTTATTGAGCGAATAATTGGACTTCAGCTTTGATAAGTCGTGATTTTTGTCAAGTTTTCCCGTTACATGTCTAATTGATTGATTACAAAATATAATTACGTATTACGTACCCTTTAAATGAATATAAAAACTTTGCGCTTCAATATTGGGTCGTTCTATTTTGGTCAAAATAATAAATGAATTGGTACTTATTATTATTTTTTTAAACTCTCAATCTATTGAGTCAAAGAAGAAAACGATATCATACATTATTACCTAACGAGACAGTTACACTCATCCCATGGGACATTCTACCCATTGCTACCTGATGTTACCCTTGTCCTACATCTACTGAGGAGGGTACCCTCTTTTGGAAATGTTACCTTCCCTACTGCAAGCATTTACCCTCGTCCGGACATGTCATTTATACCTACTGAATCAGTTACCCCTATCTAAACAAGTTGCCTATACCTTATAATGAGGCAGTTATCCAGGTCTGAACATATGACTTATCAACTAAGATTGACATAATGAGAAACTTGGGCCCCAAAATGGCCAAAAACTACTGCATTTTCACGGTTGAAAGGCTTCGGTCGTCGTTGGTACCCCGGTGTCCTCAATGTATAAACCTAGTATGTCTTTGGTAACCGTAGGATTTGAGAATTTTCTCGTTGCAGTTGATTCCTAGCGCTAGCGGCCATTAGTCTGTCCTTGCATCGATCTTATTGCTCTTTTATTACTCTTTCATGGCGACCATAACTCATCTCGCTAATGAAGCTTACAAAGTATTGTAATGGCTCCACGTAAATACAACTATTCGCACGAACACATAACATTCTATTTATTCTATTTACTTGCTTTTGAAACGTGAAAACGACTTTTTACTGCATATTTGTTCCATTGTAAATGGGTCTTATAAGATGCTCGGTTATGACTTCACTTTATAGTTTAACGAATGGAAATAAAAAAAATCTTAGTATAGGTACCGCTTGTGGAATAGCTAAGTTATCCATCAAGGATGAACCTCGCTACTAGGCATATAATACAGAATCAGGCACCAAAATTAAGGGTGATCTCATACTATACAAAATACATGTAATTTTTCAAATTTTTTGCTCTATCGTAAAACATGTTAAAGTTTAAATTTGGTGTGATTATAGTTCAAAGTCTCAAGTAAAACAACAAATTAAAAAAATCGGCTCAATGTGAGTCTGAACCATAGGTGTCTGAAGTGAATGAAAGAAAATACATTTTTTGAAAAATAAATACATTACAATTTGGCCAGGCTTTTTATCACTACATCTAGTTAAGAATTCAAGATTTGAGTTAGGTATTAACCGATATTTCTTTATTCGTTAATGTTTTAAAAATGATTTATTATAAGATACCTATAGTTATTAACAACATTATAAATTTAGACGATTTGTGAAATATTATGAATGCTCGAGCTTGCGCTACATACGATCCACAATTATAGACTAGAGCAAAACCCATTAAACCCCTAGTTATTGCTTACGTTTTATAGTTTATAGTATAAAGTTGCTATTAGCAGATTTAGTCATATAAATAGGTATAAGCTTTTATGCATATAGGGTGTTAGGAAAGATGGCGCTCATCATAAAATGAAATGACTATTGTCCTACAATTTTGCGCAATAAAAATTGTATCATTCATTACTTTGAATGCAACGTAGACTAATCAGCGTTCTAGGTCGTGTGGCACCCAAACTGAACTACATCTACGAGTAGTCTAAAAAATGATCTGATTTTAGAAAGTTGCCGAAGAAAACTTGTCGATTTTATGAATTAAAAGTTCTGAACAATTTTACCTTAAGGCGCTAAGTATAGCCAAATCGCAATATTCAATTCAAATTCTTGAAATAATGGTTAAAGCTATCACCATGGAAAAAATGTATAACATACTTCAAACAATGAAAAACAAATTGTATTGAACAGAATCATAAAAATCACAAAAACTTTGATGAAAAAAAATATCCTGTAGGCCCTGAATTTTGCACTAATTGCAAATTCTCTCGGAAACACAGTATTTGTTTATGTTGAAATCAACACACAAAAATCGGCCATTTTAATACCTTCAATTTATCTTGAACGGATTTTTTTTAACTTATTTGAAAGCCAAGAAAAGTAATAAAAACATCGAAATCTCGAGAATTTTGCGTTCGGCCTTGACGTAACCGCCGCGATGGTACCCACACTGATCTGAACTTAAAATGAGTAGGGCGTTACGGTCGATATTATATTGTCATGCATCAACGTGCTCAGATTGAGTGTACTTCGCGCCTTAAACACTGAATATTTTGTGTCTATCTTATTGTTGTAAGTAACAATGCGAAATTTCTTGGAATAGGAGAAAATATCAACATCTTCTCATGTATAGATAACACTGACAAATAAAACTGATTAAAACTAATAAACTGATAAATTATTTTCTGTTCTTACAAAAAAGGCACCCAAAGGCAGGCATATCTCGTGTCACTTTTTTGCTCAGGATTGAAACTCCTGGACATAAACATGTCAGAATTGAAATATTCATCTAGTGATTCTATTTTCAAAATATATGTTCTCTATGCTTGATGGGTATCTCTAAAAACCAAGAGAAAAGTCAGTGATTATCCAACATCACCTGTCACATCTTGATTGGTAATTCGACGTGATTCTTCAAAGGGGTTATACTAGAGGTCATTTTCAATAAATTAAGTCCAGTTAACCAGGGGTCAAAAATGTATGGTTACTGAGATATTACTGTTTTTAGATTTTTTGAAATTTTCTACCTTGTTACCAAAAACAATAAATTATGAAAAAACTATGACACCGTTTACATTAAATTGATACTTTTTTAAAAGCTGAAAAATGAGTGCATGCTTTGAAAAGAAATCTGTGCCCAAAACTTACAAAGTCTCAAAAATCTTAGGTCTTAAGTTGCATAAAAATATTATTTTGTATAAATTTTCCATAAGTAATTGAGTATTACTAGAAAAAAATGTAGTGAACTTGGCGTACAAATTAATGGCAAAAGTTCCTTGTTTCATATGCTTTTTTAAAAGGTACAAACGTTATCAACTTTTGCACGGGATCGAAAAAAAAATCCAATAAATCAAACAAGTATCACATTTTTTCCATACATATCCTGCACGGTGCTGCCCTCTCTTTTATTCGTGTCGTGCGTGACTCGTGAGCTTAACATGATTCTATAATTTGTAGCAATCTTTGCGACAGTTCGTGGACACGAACTCCCACAGTTTTCAACCAGATAGTTAGTTCGTGCGGACAGAAAAGTCACAGTATTCGTTAAACAATAGTTAATATGCTTATTAGTGCCTCCGACATGGCTTAACGACTGCCATCTAATGATAGAAGCCGGTGCCAATGGTTTAACGTGCCTTACGAAGCACGGAAACGGTCGAAATAAATGCCACTAACAGTAAAAACCCATCCAGGTTTTGACCGTGTCTGTAGTCAGTTAAACTGCGTGATCGATGAGACCAAGCAAGCCACACTGAACCACGACCACTTCTATGTTCGTGCTGTAGAATCGTCCCAAAACCACGCATATTAAAATTAAAAGTGTTTAAACGTACTTTTAGTTAATTAACAAGGATATTAACAAATACTGTGACCTTTCTTACGCACAAACTAACTATTTGGTTGAAAACTGTGCGAGTTCGTGTCCACGAACTGTCGCGAAGATTGCTACAAATGATCGAATCATGTTAAGCTCACGAGTCACGCATGACACGAGTAAAAGAGAGGGCGGCACCGTGCAGGATATGTATGAAAAAAATGTGTTACTTGTTTGGTTTATTGGATTTTTTTCGATCCCGTGAAAAAGTTGGTAGCATTTGTACCTTTTTAGAAAGCTTATAAAACAAGGAACTTTTGTAATTAATTTGTACGCCAAGTTCACTACATTTTTTTCTAGTATTACTTAATTACTTATGGAAAATTTATACAAAATAATATTTTATGCAACTTAAGACCGTTTATTTTTGAGACTATGTGAGTTTTGGGCAAGATTTTTTTTTCAAAGCAAGCGCTCATCTCTCAGCATTTAAAAAAGTATCAATTTAATGTAAACGTTGTTATGGTTTTTTCATAATTAATTGTTTTTGGTAAAAAGGTAGAAAATTTCAAAAAATCTAAAAACAGTAATATCTCAGTAACCATACATTTTTGACCCCTGGTTAACAAGACGTAATTTGTTGCAAATGACCTCTATAACCCCTTTGAAGTGAGATCTCATCAAACACGATCTATCGAACTCGATAATAGTATAGGAACCAAGAATATTTTTGATTACTCACCATTTTAATTTGTATTATGATGAAACATTAAAAAAATTACATCTACATCATTACATCTTTATTGTTTTGTGCACTATTTGTTTACTTTTACTGTCTTACAAACTGGCATTCAACTCTTGGTCTATATTATATGACGCTGTCAAATATTCCGCTTTATAGTGTCAAAATTACTGAATACGAAAATGATCTAATGAACGCAAATTTCGATCTCATCGCTTTTTCAGCGCTGAAAACGATGCGGATTTTTTAGTGAATAGCCTTGCTGGTCTAAAGAACCGCTGTGTTTTTGTGTCCGTCGACACAACTTGGAAAATGACAATCGTTGTATGAAACTATATGAAAGTAAGTCAACTTTTATGGCGGACATTGGCGGGCAACCTTTATTATTGCTCATTGCTGCTTAAGTTTCATTCATTCCGGAAAATCAGTTCCAAGGTATATCAGTCCCGACTCTTAAAACATAATGATTAAATAAATACTCTTTGTTAAGTAAGTATATATTTTTTACTCCAGTTAAAGATATTCGATTATTCAGTGTTCATGGACTTGAACGGAAGTTTATGCAAACGAATACACAGTCCATATCTAACCTTTATCACGATATTCCTTTAAAAATTCAATAGTACGCAGTGGTGAAAGCCTTATTAGTTTGGAACTATTTAACGTGGTATGTCTGTCTATAAAGTTTCATTACTTTATGCCGGGTTACGACTCGCGATGCAAATCATCTAGCTATAGCACTAAAAATAATTATTAGCATCTTTTATTGCATCCATGTTAATCGTTAATACTAAACAGCGATACCTACTTTGAAGTCATTACAGGGTTTGATAATAAATTAATGAAGGTGTCTTTATTACCTGTTTTGGAGTAGGTATAGTCTTAACTATTATACTTATATTGCCTCCCCATTAATATATGTATATTAAGGTGCTATTAAAATATCTGCCAAAAGTGTCGCCAGCCGATGGCCCAGGGGGGCAAGTTAATTTGTGGAGTATGGAAAAAGTATGAATCGTGTCCAACTTCTACGGCGATAGTAATCAGAACGAATGTGACAAAGTCCTATGTGTAAAGCTCCGTGGAGCTCTTGACTATAAAATATATAGAACTTGTAAACAAGGGGCTAAATTTTTTTGGATCTTGGCGACGCCCTTGATATCTGCCAGGACTTATATTATTTTTCTCTTATAATTTAACATATTTAAATGATGTTATTATATTAGTATACGTACGATCTGTACAATATTATTTCTTAATTGTTTTACGTGTAATTTATATTAATAATAAATGATGCCTGTGTCTATGTCTACTCATAGATCTGAAAATGTTTCTCTGTGGAAAGTGGAAACCATAGTCAATTCGAAAAAAATATGAACCCTTCATACAAATCGATTGGCTGATCGGCCAACTTTGTATGATTGTTTCTAACCATAAATAAGCCGTTAAAACTTTAACGAATAAAATATACTTGCCTCAAAAATAACACATTGCAAAAATTTGTTTAAAGAAATTAAAATAAAGTATTTTTAAGTAAACTGAACATAAATATTAATTTAATTATTTCAGTGACATTAGGCATAGGGCATTTTCTGAGCCCACCTGGCAATCTACTATGGCATTGATGAGCCCAAATCATTGCGACTACTAATTGGGGTGGGAGTGGATTGGGGGGTTAAGACATGTAGGTTCCACGCATTGATAGAGAGTGTTCGAACACTCTCTATAAAAAAAAATGTGTTTTAAATGTGATGCCTCCGAGACTCTATCCGAACAGTCTCGGAGGCATCACATTTAAAACAATTTTTTTTTGCTTTTGCGGGTGTGACAGTGCTTTGAATTTAGCTTAAATAAGTAAAATTAGTTGTTTCTAGTAGTGTGTGGAGTATGGCTTAACCTTCCCGATGTATGGGAAGAGACCCGTATCCCTCTAGTGGGGACGGATGTAATGGGTTGTTAACATTCGTTCTACTTTTGTTATTAAATTTCCAATGTGCGACTGGGTTATTTTATGTAATTAAGTCTCTTAAATAAAAATAAAAAGTGATCAGTCCATGGAAACATTGGCTTACCTTACCTACCTTACTTAAGGGACTGTTTTGTTCCCAGGACAGAACACATCAATAACATAAATGTTTTTCATAAGATTTTAAGAAAATGTCCTCTTACGAGTCTTAGAATATAAAAGATCATCTAGTAGGTTCGTATCTATTATATGCAATATATATGGTACCCACAGAATACTCAATATATTAGTGCAGCTAAACACAATGTGCGGTCGTTAAATTACAGACAAAAACATTCAACGCACATAAATTTCTGAATACTCCAAAATAAACCATTGTTGTTATAAACTGCAAATACAAAACGACTTATTAACCAAACGCCTTGTTTTAAATGAGCCATTGCAGTTGTAAAACTACAATAAAGTATTCGTTGGACATAGCAAACGGAAAACTGTGGAGCTTACGTAGGCGTTAGTGAAAAAAGTGGTTCTCTACATTCAAAGTTGGACGATCAGCCAATCAGCGAGGCAGTAGGCGTGGCGGCGGGGCGCGATTGGCTGCACGCCCGCGCGCTGCGGACGTAGATGGATCGGGCGATTATAACATTAGAACAAGAGAACGGAACGTAACTGTGGTTAGCGCGAACAGAACGTACGGCCATCCAAAGCCGAAGACGTTGCAATTAATAGAAAGAAGAAAATTGTGGATCCGAAGTGTTTGTTTCACTTTAGCTGAGTCATGTCAAACGTAACTGATTATTATTGGTTTTACTAAAAAAAACGTAAAATTTTAAACAGGCATAACACACACCACATCAACCAATCAAACCATACCCTATATCAATCAAGGGTAGATCGAGGATTTCATTTTAAGAACCTAGATTTGTCAGTTGTAAGCGTAGTGTTTAAACACTAAACAACACAACACAACATAACACTTAACTTTAAAGTTAAGTTATTGGTTTTAGGTTAGGATCTCTACATTTTAACCTCTCTAGGTCACATCACCACTAGGTATATAGAGAGGTATAAATGTAAAGGTCAATCGAGAAAAAAACGGTTGTTCGTATGTTTTTGGTTTCCTAGTCATAATTTTAGAAAATAAAACCTTTGAGACTTGCTGCGCATTGTTACTCCAAAGTGGCCAATCTGGACAGGTGTTGTGTTATCTTCCCAACAAAAATCCTTGACACAATGACCATGCATTCACGCGAGCAAAGGCAGCCTGAAATTTTAGATTTCGTTAGCAATCCTTGACAGAAATGCATGGCGAAAGATAAGTCACGAGCTTCAGAAATGAAGAATACGACTGGACTGATTGATTGATACTGCTGGATACTGCTTTCTCCCCATAGCTCGGGGAGGTCATATTCCACAGTCCACATACGGGGGCCAAGTCTTAACCTATGCGTAATTTTATTGTAACTTACGTTATTTTATTACTCACAGGAGATGCAGAAATATTACGCAGACAAGTCTTCTATAACACGAGGAATAAATGACTTAGCACAGTGTCATAGTTGCCTTAAATCTTGAGTTAGTGCGCGTATAACTTTGACCTTTTGGCATATAACTTTAATAGCCCGTATTTCTCTAGTAATGGCGGAGTCGTTAAAATGCATATTATTATCACGGTTTACGCCGATGTTTTATGAAAACATGTGTTGTAGTTTAAGACTAAACTTTTTCTATACTCTACAATTGTCTTTTTGTCATAAGATTTGAATCAATTCTTGGAATATTTGCATCGTAGCCTTATGTTCTTTTTGAATACACTTGAATTATGTTGAATTCGTATTAGGAAAACGTTTAAAAGCATTTATTTGTACCTTTCATCTAAAAATTATAAGAGTGGCTATATAAAATTCGTAAACTTTAACTCAAACTTAACCAATTTAATTTATTGTTTTGAGTGAGAGCAGATGACGGCAGCACAGGTCTGACTCCTTTTTTTAATGTTTTGTTTGCTTATGGAGTTCCTTTATGACGTGGATATACAGAATTACAGAATAACTAAAAAATACCTATTGCCGTCAGAATTTTCTTTGTTTTTGGATTATGCCTCATGTTATTAGTACGTAAAACTTCCTAGCGCCTATGAAGAGTAATATGGATGATCAATGTAAATGAATATGAGGGTAAATTCCATAAAAACACTGTGAAAAATTTCAGCACAATGTATTTTTTTCCATATTTCCTTTTTATCTTAAAAAAAGGGATAACCAATAAAGTACTTAGTACCTTTGCTTATAACCTTCGCACATTATTTTTATAAAAAATATTATTTATGTACGAGTAACATACTTTAACCTAGGTTTAAACCTTAAATTTATGTTTAATGTTGAAGATATTTTAACTCTATTGGTCAGTTTGTTCTTAAAACACCTTTTATGTACAGTGCAAAGCATTTCCTTTGTTACTGGCGTATTGTGCTAAACAATGTGAGTAAATACTTAGGTTTCTAATGTTATGTACTAGGTTTTATTGCTAACCGTCGTATCTATGTCAGGGTTGTCAATTTTCTAAAACTTACGAAGTTACAAGTTTTTTTGATCCAGAAATTCTTGGTAGTCACTTTCATCGATGTAAGAACACACTCTCAAACAATTTCCATTTCTTGAATTCAAAATAAAAAAAACAAGACTTTCTAAGAAGGTCAATATTTTTGTATGCTGTCTGTGTGTCTCAGTTTGTAGCCCTTACTGTTTGAAGGATTTTGTAGAGTATTATATCAGGTGTTCTTTTGGCTTCTTAATTCTGAAAATCTACTTAGCACCTTCAGCGTCGCTAGTTTTTTATTGAATTGGTTAATCTATTCAATGTTACAAGTAGAAATTACACTAACGAATACTCTTATATTGGTAGATAGATACGTCGTCGCCTGAGAGTGAAAACCTCATATGCGGAAAGGGTAATTTTTCAGGAGGAAGAAAACCCTTCTTGTAATAATAATTTATCCCTTCAAGTGTGTATTCATTACCCTTGATGAGGTTTCAGATGCTTCTACAATTAATTTCGAAGTGTTGTCTTAAATTCGTTAAAAGCTACAAATATCACAGAAAAAAATGATCTCTTTAACCAAGACTTCTAGGTTTCCGATACAAGGAAAGTCGAAAATATATTCGCCTAAGAAATAAGATATTTTGTGATATATATATTTTTTTTATAGTTCTTAGCCCAAGTACTAAATGTCTTGTAACAATATTGTGACAAAAGGTGTCGTTCTTATTGCGAGAAGTCAGTCTTCCTCATCCAAGATATGCGTTTTCAAGCGCGTTATAAAATTCTTTTCACATAATATTAAATCTTAATTTTTTTGAATTTAACATTTTTGCAACGATATATCGCAATAGTGCGATTGTCTTCCAGCAATACCTTTATATTTGAAATTAAAAAATATCAGTTGAAACATATTTGGTTATTTCTTAGGCGAAGATATTTTCGACTTTCCTTATATATCGAAAACCTAGAATCTTGGTTAAATATATACATATTTGCAATTTTGCATTCCCGAGGTTTTCTTTTACTCTTAGGCAACGATGTAGAGTTAGCAGCCCTAGAGAGCGTGAGTGAGTGCATCACACCTAGTCACGTCGCGGTTACGGCTAGCGGCTAGACAATGGCGATAAGTTTATGGGTGTTTCTAACATAGGAAACCAGTTATGGTGCCTCGGTGGGTGGCACCGCGAAATGTGGGTTACCGCTCATTTGTTTCACGTTGCGTTGTCTTTGGCGAAATAGTAGGCTTGTACTTGTGGGAGCACTTGGCGATAAGGGTTGCCTGGCCCTGGTTCCAGTACACAGAAAATTGTTGTTTTAGTTAAAAAAATATGAATATTGTTTCCACCATATTTTTCTTAAATAATTTTAAAAGAAAAAAAGGTTGGCTTGGAATTGGACAATGCTCTTTCGTGTGGCGAGTTTGTGCATATGTATAATAATGCAATAATAAATAATATGAGTACTAATTTTTAATGTCAGTAAATAAAATCAACTTAAAAAAAAACTTCATTTGTTTTAAACACAACTGCTATGCACAAAAGCTTACCAAATACACAATCAACTTGGAAATTCCACATGGTAGCTTTATAGTTTATTTGATCGCCATCAAGCATTGTCGCACTGCGGCAGCCATTTCACTACATCGCTTTATACCGTCATACAGGGTGCTCCGTTTTACGAGCCCAATGATGGCGTGGCTGCCCAAGTTTTGTAGCCTTCGGTTCCCAGTAGTATAACGTATTATACAATTTTATTATTAAACAAGCTTTTGTCCGCGGCGGGAATGATATCGTGTATAGAGCTATCATTAATGGGGTAATTTACTGGACTCGATTTAATTCTGCATATTTTCCAATTCTTACGAAATCAAAATAAAATATTGGCAAATAATGAAAACCTGTCGTCTTATGTACTTTTTATACTCGAGCGTGATCATTCCAAAAATACAAAGACGATCCAAGTCAAACACTTTGTGACTTATACATACTACTTTTGTCTAAACTTCTGACCTGTAAAGCACTCTTTGAGGTACCTAATATAGTACAGGTGTTTTACTAGGCAATTAAGCTGCTACATTGTTTTCGCATTAGGCAAATTGCTAGAGTAATGAGGTTAGTAATCCGTTATGTACAGTATTATTATTGTTATTGCCTTCGGTTATAATTTTTTTTTGTTATACAACTATTTTGTAATAGCTAAAAATATTTTAAACTCTGTATATAAATTGATAAGCTAAAATATTTGTGCTATTTTGTCGTAAAGTAATTAAGTATCATAAAAGAAGCCTTAGATAAAGGGCCCTACACTCTTACATACATCTATTTTGTTATACACTTATAATCATTGTCAAAGATTTTTTGACTCCTAGTAATAGGGAATTTTCCACGGGTTTCTCTAAACTCAACTAGATGGCGCTGATCAACATTGGAAATAAGAAAATCTCTTAAAAATCGTCAAAACTGACTGATATTGGCGTCGATTCGGTATTTACGATTAAACTTATTGGATAGAACTAAACTAAATTTAAGCGTCCTGTCCTTGTCTTTTCTATATAGAAAGAAAAAGACAGAACACTTAAATTAAGTTTAATCCTGTCAAATAAGTTTAATCGTGAAAACCGAATCGACACCATTACCGACTAATATCATAATAATGATGAATAGCTTTCGAATTTACTTTTCATTGATTATTTTTTTGCATTTTGATCCAAAAAATACTTTTCATATTTTTTTATGTACAAAGCTTATCAGTATTGTTTTTGTATTTCTTCAAAGAATCCTAACATGATATCGAGTTATAAATTGCATTTTAATCATAAGAATGTATTTAAATCAATTTATTTTTGGTTCGGAAGAAGAAATTACATATAACAGAGAAACCAGAACGCACCCAGGTTATCCATACTTGCCCAAGTTGGAAATTTATCGTTTCTGTTAATTCAATTAATAAGAATCTATGTTCAGGTGGCTTTTTATATATTTTTAACTATATTTAATCTATTTTGCTACCGTAAATTCTACCGTAAACTCTGTTTTTAAAAATACATTGCCACAGCTTAGAAACGCCATCTGTTGAGACACTTTTGAACGGTGTGACATACGTCATCTGAAAACTCCCTAATAGGGAGTTTTCAGATTATATTTAAATGTGTTTCCTTTGGACCCGACGTTTCTTCTCTCTCAGCAAACACTTCCCGAAACGTTGGGTATACGAGTTCCGATTGGTATAGGAACTTCGTATTAGGTAGATTAAAAAACCGGCCAAGTGCGAGTCGGACTCGCGCACCGAGGGTTTCATATAAATGCATATTCATACATGTCTTGAACTCTATATGAAATTCTCAGGCCTGCAATCCTTTGAAGCTGAGAAAAAAATCAAACTTCTATGCCAACGCAGTCAAGAGATATGGCCATTTATGCCGCATATTTGGACACTCACATGGGAATCAAACCTATAGGGTACTTCCCGTATACCTAGAAAAATGAAATTTGGCAACAAGCAATGCTTATAGCACAAGTAGAGGAAAAAGTCCGAAAACCAAAAAAATTTTAGTTACATCACAAAAAAAATGTTAGATTTTGATTGCCATGCATGCGAGTGTCCAAATATGCGGCATAAACGGCCGTATCTCTTAATTGCGATGGTATAAAAGTTTGTTTCTTTCCACAGCTTCAAGGGATTGCAGGCGTCAGGCAATTTATTTGATATAAATTTCAACTTGATCCGTTTACGCGTTCCTGAGAAAAAGGGTCTTGACAAACAGACAGACAGACGGACGGACAACAAAGTGATCCTATAAGGGTTCCTTGTTTCCTTTTGAAGTACGGAATCCTAATAATTGACCACGCTGAATACGTTAAAAACAACCGACTTTAATCGCAACAACTCCAATTTTGCTATGTTTTTGTTGATTTTCCCAAAAACCGCTGAATCGATTTTGATAAAATTTATATGGGACCACCTGTGAAGTATACCCTTTTAAACAAAAAAAGAATTTTCCAAATCGGTTCAGGCGTCTTCGAGTAATCGGTGAACATACATTTAAAAAAAAAGATTCCGATGAATTGAGAACCTCCTCCTTTTTTTGAAGTCGGTTAAAAATGACTTGCGAAAAGTGTATAATGCTAGCTACTTCGAATAAACATATTTTGACTTTGACTAAGGCCTAATTGCCCTGACATTTGAGAGGACAGTCCAGTAGAAGAAATGAACACCTTAAAAATCTCGCAACATTCTTTAAGTAAATATTTTCAATATTTAAAACTCAACCTGGGTCTATAAGAAAATTTTGAAAGTCTATAATTGACCACGCTGAATACGTTAAAAACAACCGACTTCAATCGTAGCAACTCCAATTTTGGTATGTTTTTGTTGATTTTCTCAAAAACCGCTGAATCGATTTCGATAAAATTAATATGGGACCACCTGTGAAGTATACCCTTTCGAACAAAAAAAGAAATTTTGAAATCGGTTCAGGCGTCTTCGAGTAATCGGTGAACATACATAGAAAAAAAAAAAAAAAAAAGATTGCGACGAATTGAGAACCTCCTCCTTTTTTTGAAGTCGGTTGAAAATGAATAAATCTTCGTATAACTTGTCAGTTATCGCTACCTTGTTATCAAGTGTCATTTGATTTGTTTGTTATTTATGGTTTGAGAGTATAATCTGGCATAGTTTAATACTGCGAATGAGACTAAACTGAAGTGTGGTCATTGCTAATGCCCGACTGTGAGAAAATACCTCCGAACATTATGAAGTGGCTCTTCAATATTTGTATACTTTAAGAAACATTTTGAATTATTTATGAAATAGGTAATATTTTTCTTATAATAATTTTACTTTGACATAATGTTTTCTTGATATACCTAATAGGCACAAAATACCTTACTACTGTCATATACTATGCCTTACCTGCCTCCTGATTACTGATCCATTTGTTTGATTTTCACCCAAAGCAAATAAACTTAATATGTACATATGTACAGGGGCGCTGGGTTTCAGAAAACCTCGTGGGTGCTGGGTGCCCATAGTGCCGGCCCTACAAAATGTTTAGTGAGGTTTAATGGTGGCGCCTCCTCCATATACAAAATCGATGCATTTTATTTATTTCCTCGTAATTATGCTCTTCTACATTTAGATCAAAACGAGCATAGGTATTTTTTTTTTACTTTCAAGACACGAATTAAATATTGTCACGGCAAAAAATGGAACTTGAGATTGGGATAATGCAGTGCAGGGTTATATTTGATGCCCTAAGAAATCCACGTCTGTGGGCCCTTTATCCACTAGTAAAGTCTACTATTGTCTGGGCGCAAAAGAAGGAGAAATGGCGGGATAAGTTTGAAAACAGGTGGCTCGAGTGAGAAATATGTTACGAAGTTCAGTTGCACACCCAGATTTCAAAACAAAGGGGCAAGGTCTTTAAAATTTTGGAATATTTTAAGGTGTTAGTTTTCAGCTAATCGTGTGCAGTAAAATTATATGCTTATAAACGTTTTTTACAATTTATCTTACAAAGCTCCTCAAATTGATTGTTTTTAAACAATTGTCGGTGTATTTTGCAATTCTCAGAGCGCGAGCGAAGCGAGCGCGAAAATTTAAGATTTAAGAAGTTAAGGCATCTTTAATCATCAGAATATCAGATATTTTTTTGGGTACTGTTTATGGTGCCCTGAGACATGATGCCCTAAGGGAATACTTAATATGCTTATAGGCTCATCCAGCACTTGGATTATGATTGAGAAAAAATTAAAATAAATAGTCTGGGTTTTTATAAAAGGTACCTTGTTTCGTTTTTTCCCGAATAATTAATATCCTAGTATAGTAGGTACTATTTAGGTACTCCATATAATTTATAGTAGGTAACATAGAAATGTTCATTAAAATCTTTAACTATTTTTGAGGACAATAATTCAAAAGAACATCGGTTTGTACCTTGGGAGGTACCTTAATTTAATTTGAATTAACCAACTTAATACTTAGTTAAATATATCGTAAAAAATCTTGTATTTTACAACGTTTCGTCCGAAACCATCAGAGCCATTTTTGAGAAAAAATATATCAGACCATTACAAATTGTGTTAAGAAAAAAATAACGCTCCTTTACGTATGTCCCTCCAATTATGTAACTCAGGAGGCGGCAGGATTGATTATCGTGTAGATATGAAATTGCGTGAGCGAAGGGAGCGCGAAAATGTTTTATTACGAAAACGAAGACCTCAGAGTAATTACGTTTTTAAGAAGTTTTAAGTTAATTTTACGCCGTTCTTTGCGTAATTCCCGACAGTAGTGTTATTTACCAGACAGTAGAACCGATTGTTGTGCTAAACGCGAGCGAAGCGAGCGCAAAAAAATTAAATTACCTCAGATTAGTAGCAGAACTTTAAGAAATATTAGGTCAGTTTTCGACGTCGTTTTGTTCAGAAATCACCGATGAGTCTTAATTCTCGTGGGTGCTCAGCACCCACTGTTTAAGTATCGTGGGTGCCCGAGCCCCCGAGCACCCACGTACTCGGCGCCCCTGTGTATGTATGAATTTAAGCGTATATGAGTATGTATGATAATCAGTCTCTGGTCCCAGTAACACAGAGAACCCTAATTTAGGGTAAATGACTGCGTGGGACTTGTCCCAGGATATTATTTTTTTTAAATTATAATAATAGGTTCCTACTGCTTAATAAGATATTTATGTGCATTTCCATAATTCCCTCCATTGTCCACAGTAGTATCGCTGGAAACACTGGTGGAGAACTGTCACAAGCTGCTGGAGAAGTTCCACTACTCCTGGGAGATGATGCCGCTGGTGCTGGTCATCCTCAACTATGCGGGCAGTGATCTCGACGAAGCCTCACGGAAAATTGATGAAGGTATGTCTGTAATTTTTTTAAAGTGAAACTTCTTTTATGAAATTGTAACGATCAGGTTTGAAGCTTAAGGCCCAAAGAGATGTCATTAAGCTTCGAAGGGCAATTTTTTGAATGGCAATTCCACGAAAAGCAGTAAAGTAGATGACAGCATTAAATTAAATTACTTTTGATCCAAATATTTTTATAAAAGCTACGTTTAAATTAATTGTTTTTTCCTCTATTTGTCTTAATAATTTTAATATAATAAAATAATTGTAATACTAGTTATTACAATAAAAAAAGATGTTTAACTATAACAATTGAGAACTTGTTGAAAACCAAAGCGATTACTTTACAATTTCATCAAAATATTAGTGAGAGTAGGTTCATGGTTTATAATTTATTTTTTACGCAGTTAACTCCGATTATACGTGCAAAGTTAGAAGAAGTTACGGGTTTTCGTTAGGAAATCTTTCATGGACTAGCGTGGACTCACCCAAAATGTTGCCATTCAGAGAATTGCCCTTTATGGAGTGGTATATCTTTATAGTTTCTCTGAATACGGTAGGTAGGTACACTATTTAGGTACCATAGTGCATAGTACTGTTCTTTGTTTTTTATTTTAATTTAATGACTTTTACTTAAGTCTTAAATATCTTTTGTAAGCATATAAAGAGAAGTTTCACTTGTAAGTTTTAGTTATATTTTTGGCATTGCGAAGGATTTTCAGCCAGCGCGATTATTTTTATTTGAACTCATAATGTTTTATTAGAAGGAATTGCATTTAAAACTTTGTAAGACTTTTAATAACTACCTAAATAAATAACTAAACTTGATAAAATGTCAACACCAAAACTTATTTTTATTTACAATCATTCTATTATTATTATTCATGTAAAGTAATAGGTCATGTTTGAAGTTTTAAAATAATATGAAGGCCAGACAATTAATAGTTGTTTACTTAATAATTTACATTTGTATATTAATGTTTTATGAGCTCAGTACGAATGTACTGACGTACGAAGGAATGAATGTACGAATGTCCATAAAACTCTTTTTTGGAAACTACATATTTTCTTGATTTTAATCTTACATTCATAAATAAGCAGAATTGCTATGTACGATTAAAATCAAGAAAACATGTTGTTTGCAAAAAAGAAATACATAGTATAGGTCAATTTCGAGGACAAAACCTAGCTTACGCGGGAAAACGTTCTTTTTCAAAACTTACAATGAAAGATTATCTCAAGAAAAATGACTTGCAGATACACTTAAAACACTACAGTTAATGTACACAGCCAAGAAAAAACATACATATGTGAATGATTAAATGCCCTTTCTCAGCATTGGTCTGACAATGACAGCCAAAAACAGCTGTTAAGTCCACACACGTCGCTACTGTGTTGTGAGCCAACTGATACTGGAATACCGAAGTCTGAAATATGGGCAGATTTGGGAAATTACATGAAGGGAGTTACAACAATGTAAACTGTGAGCTGGACGTCGGGAAGCTAATTTCCGGAGACCAGAAAGTGCTACATGTTTATCGGTCATCATCAGTCGAACTGCTGGACAAAGGCCTCTCCCAAGGATTTCATGTTTATTGGTATCCATCAATAATTCTACAACATCATTTAAGGTGACGAATTATGATGTTATTCAAAGGAGCCCTAAAAAAGTACCAATCATCAAGATTTAATTTTCCAAGACGAGGAGAAACAAGCATTAGTTCTCGATATATTATTTTCTAGAAATAATAAACTGATTCCTTATAGGCGACTAGAAACCTAGCGTAATTCTCCATAAGGAAACAGCTTATAAAATGATCAAAATTTTTTAATTGGAACATCGAGTTAAGGATTTATCTTCCGTATACCTCTGATTTGGCAGCAGTAAACATTTTCTTATATTCGTTTAAAAAGAACTAGGTATTGAGTTGTTACAACGGTCAAGACATATAAATTAGGCATATGAACAAATTCGAATTTTACCTGTGCAGAAAAATTCTATTTATTCCCTGATTATTACCTAGTTTTGTTAAAGAAGCTTTGACTAAATAAAAATGACCTCAAAACCAACGTGAAATTATCTCAAAACCGAAGGAACTTAATTAGAATTTAATCTAAAATTAAATCAGTTGACTTCAAAACGTTACTAATATTAAACGTCAAAGAAATTAGTACTAAATATTTCAAAAGAAAATGCAATTCCTTCACCCCGCCCAGCGAATGTGTATTGTGTACCGACGGCGACCCTTGTCCGCAGGCAAGATGATCATCAACGAGTATGCGCGCAAGCACAACCTGAACATCTTCGACGGCCACGAGCTGCGCAACTCGACTCGCCAGTACGGACTTTAATACAGTAATATTAGTTTTTCCGAAAAACAACACACAAATCACAAATTATACACTCCACACTAAACACACACACAAAATACAAAAAACAACACACCAGTCACTTACTTCACACAAACAGAATACAAGTATTTTACCAAAAAACAACACTCAAACTACATATTTTAAACTGACATAAACTTTTTTACCTCTCTAGCACGAAAAGGTGCCTTTGATCCCTAAAACTCAAAGAAAAAACGAGTTTTGCTGCGAGCGCGAGAAAACGTGATTTGAATTTCGAACACTACCTTTTGCGCGGCGCTGAAAAAAAAATGGGCGATAGTTCGTTCAGAAACTCATTTTGGCCTAGCGATTTAACTGATAGGCACAAAATGTTGTCCGTTGTTTAATAAAATTTAAGTTTATAAATTGTGCTATTGCATTTTAAAGACGTTATATTTAAAATAAATATGTACTAGGAAACATGAATATCGCTTACTTAAAAATATCATTTTGGTTTTCATCTTAGGTTTTTATAAAAATGACAGTCAGCGCAGTTTCCGAACGCAACTTTTAAGTTAAAAACATTATAATAAAAAACTTTATTGTCTCAGTAGTCTTTATTATAATCACTCGCTACGCTCGTGATTCAATCCTGACTACTTCGCTAGTTCGTGATTTAAAGTCAGCACTCGTAGCAAAAAATAACTTCGCTCACTAGTTGAACAAATAACTATAGTCACTTACTAATTAATCACTATTACTTCATTTTATCTAGTTAAAATTTATTCCGAAATAGCACACTTCTTGCACAACTTAAAAATACACATCACTATAATAAATATCTATACTATCTATATCCTTCTAAACTACATACACAACTTAAATAAAACATTTAGGTAAAGTTCGTTTGTGCAAACAGTTTCACTCACTCAAACATAACCCCGTTTAATTTACTGCCATTGTTTTTTTTAGAAAACAAACACTATAAAAAAGTTAAAAGAAATCGGCATTCATAAAAGTTTTGTAAAGATAATAACGGATCAAAAAATGTCGTGTAGGCATTCGTCAACGCGAGCGAAACTGTCTGTGCAAGCGAGGTATAACGCTCAAAACGAGAATATAATAACAACACGGATTAGCTCTTTAATTAACTTTAACATTCACGATTAGCTTATTCCAAAGAGCTATACACGGAAGTTTCACATTTCGATCTAACACCTCATCATAAATATAAAATGTAAAAGGCGCAGAAAACATGACAAACCAACACAAATTAAATCAAAAATATTTCATAAAAAGTCATAATATTTTAACGAAAGAAAGAAGAAAGAAAAGAAACTGCAAACATCTCATAGTTATATTTTTAAATCACACTAACAAAATTTTCTTTATACTACACCTACTTAGAAAGTACCTTAATACTTTATCGAATTTGAGGCAAAATGTACGTCATTACTATCGTACAAATATGCGGAAAGAAAACGCGTGTATGATAATTCATTATTAACGTGCTTTTATTTTTATTTTGGGTAAGACTATGTCGGTAAACTAAATGTAAAATGCCAAAATGTTTTTTATCTCCAAGTTCGCAAAATGATACTGGCTACTAGCTTTTGTCATTAATCAACATTATTTTTAAAAAAGAACATGTAGGTGTAGTATAAAGCACTATGTATCACTCGGAAGAAAGTGCGATTCCCAACTCGAGTGTATTAAGGCCCTCGGCTGCGCCTCGGGTTACTCAAACTACATCTCTCGTTGGTAATCGGTCACTTTCTCGCCTTGATAAACAATGTACTATTTTTTTCCTATTTCGAAAGGCGTAAGGAAAAACAGCACAATATTTTTTCTTCCCATAACGACTCTACATATTACAACACACACAAACAATCAGTGCAACTTTACACATTAAAAAAAAGTATTGACGTACGTACATTATTTTATTCACTTATTTTCTCAATAAAGAAACTGAATTTGCTAATGAAATCAATGTATCTTGATTATGTCGTCCACCACTAATTTACAATTTCAAATTTGGAACACTGCTCTAGCGCAACATATTGTTTCATCTCTTGGTACAATAAAAGATGAAATACGAAGCTGGACGGAATTTGGACATCGGCCAACGTAACGATATTTATCGACCATTGGTTGCCCTAAGTCTGTAAGAGACACTAGACTACGTAGTTAGATTGAAGCGCTATTCGGATTACTATTTTGGTGATTTCGGCTCTATAAATGCAAAAGCAAAATCTTTTTACTAAATAAACGAATGAATGAATGAAAACACTTTTTTGCACAACATAAACAGGAAAATTTTAACAATGTACATGCGAAGAAAGTAAAAATATAAAACACCAATTTAAAAGAAGCAAATCGAAAAATTTGAAACAAAAAGCGTTTCTGTTGAACTCTGTAGTGCATGAAATATAGAAAACGGATTAAATATCAAAAGTTATTACGTATGTACAAACGCGGGATTGTCTGTTTTCTTCGTAATATACTTACATTAAATATTTTTAAAGAAAACGAAAAAAAGAACAGCGATATAAAATAATCATTTTTTTTTAAATCATCAGGTATAATAATCTAAAAGACCCGCAACTCTTTATTAGCTATACAAAACTTCCAATTTACAACAAAAAAAACTAGGTCTTTTTTACAAAACATTATTTAGCGATTTGAAAAGTAGAAAGTACACAATTAGTAACACGTTAATTATATAATGTCATGTAATACAGTGAACTATTGTATGGTATTCAGTCAGGTGTGCACGGTGCCTAGGTATCCTTAAGTCTCATCTCACTAATATCATAAATGCGAAAGCATGGATGTTTGTTTATTTGTTTGTTTGTTCCACTTTCACGCCGAAACTACTGAACGGATTTGGATGAAATTCGGTAGTTTGTTTGTTTGTTTGTTTTTAAAATTTGGTAGGTAGATAGATAAAGCACTCGGCTAAAACATAGGAAATTTTTTATCCCGGAAAACGCTAAGGTTCCCAGAGAAATGGTTAAAAACTGAAATTTTTACTTTGTCACTAGATGGAGCTGCCTTCACATTTTATTTATTTTCTCTCTGGACCCAATTCTGAAGTCCACGCAGACGAAGTCGCGGGCGGAAGCTAGTGTCGAATAATTAGGGACTTTTTAGTTTCGATGTCCGAATAACGGATGTGGCAAATTATCGAAAGACTCCGATGTACCTAATTATGCAACCGCTATGGTCGGTGCATTAGAGAAATTGCATGTAATTAGCAATTAATTACATTTGGTAATTAAATAGGCGACTCTTTCTATAGGAAAGTGGCTACGAAATTAATGACTATATTTTGAAACCTTTTTTTATTTCTTTCTCTTTATTAATGTTAATAATATTTATATTCACATTAATAAAGAACAAACTATATTAGATAAGAAAAATAATGTTAACGAACGAATACCAGATCACCATAAAGAGAATCCGAACGTCCTGTTTGAATGGAACTAATTAATTAAATTGTATAATGCACCGGGTGAATTTAAAGGTACCTACCCTTTCGGCCTATGTTAGCAAATTCAGTTTCATGCATTTCTTACTTTTACTCACATGACAACATACACAAAGTTCAAAGTAACATCACGACGACGTCACACCTAACATACATTGCAACATGCCAACAAAATAGTTACATTGATTGAGCAAGCCGATAAAGAGGCCAACCAGCGGCCTCTGCGACTACAATAACCAGAAGTGATTTTCGCTTTGCAGTGGCCGGACCAAGGGGAAATTCGAAATGTAAATTTTAAATTTGGAAAAGTGACTCCATTTCAGTATCTACGCGAAAAGAAAACCGCGTCAGTAAATTGCCAGTGCTGTGCTAGTGATTACGATATTTATTTTATTTTCTTTTTTGTAGGAAAATGCTGAGCGAAATTAATAATATAAGTGGTGTACTATCGTCGTCGATGAAGTTGTTTTGCGAATGATACTTTGTTTTTATTGTGGTGTGTTTGTGTGGACATGTGCTGTGCGCTATGTGCGAATTACCACCGACTTTGTTTTGGAGGCTGCGCCGGATGATACGGTGAGTTTAGACATAAGCCTACATATATTTTACAAACGCAATTTTGATGTAACATTTAGACTTTAAATCAATTTAACAACGTAAAATGAGTGTAACTTAATTATTTTGCTGTTTAAATGACAACTTCTGACACTGGGGTTGGCCACTAGCGCCATAACCTCTACCAATTCGGACTTGGCCCCCGTGTGTGGACCATACTCCACTAACCTAACCTAACCTTCCCAAATATGGGAAGAGACCCGTGCCCCTGCAGTGGGACTTTATGGGTTGTTAACTCTATAGTTCTGAAATGAATAGAGCCAAAAATATTTAATTTAAAACCCGATTATCGAGGCAGAAATTTCCTAAAAAAAATATAATATATATATAAATACGCGTATGAAGTATCCGCCTTAAACTATTATTTATATTTCAACAAAGTATAAAATTGGACTCGTTTACAGCCTAGGACTTTTCAGTTTACGATTCAATTAAAATGCATTTTTACAATCGACATATTTAAAATGAGAAAATCACAAGGTTTCGCCATAACTATTAAAATAGCGTTTGACATTAATACAACATAAACTTTATATTCCTTGTAACCTTAAAGGTTAAATTGTTACTATTAAGTTTGGATATAATTAAGAAAAAAACATTGCTTTGAAAAGCAAACATATCTATGAGGTGCGAAATGCCATATTTTAATTGCAATATTAAAATGAACATTTAACGCCCTTTTTTGTTGATGTTTATAAACCTTGCTGACTTAAGTGAGCTGATTGACGTTCTGTAAGCGCAGGAAATACATGTACCTAAGTAAACAATAAATGTGTTGTTAATAGTACCAATAGTTATCAAATAATAATCACATACTATTTCTATTTTATTGTGTGACTACTTATTTAGAAAAATAACATAAAAAAGAAATTATTAGAAAGCCGACCATAAAAAAGCTTTAAGGATAAAAAAGAAGATGAAATCTTGATATATAAATGAAGTTAGTCATTACCCAACATGTAGGCAGTTAAACATAACATTCTATGTAAGTTACAAATAGCTTAAATGTCTGTCGAATTAATATTACTTTTTTATCGTCGTTTTTGAAACGGCCTTCCGATTATTATATTTTTTTAAACGAAACTGACATGACTTTCAACCATGTACATACCCTCTGCTTTTCTACAATATCGTTATAAGTTTTCTTCAAATTCTAGTTCGCTCTATGTATTTTTACAGCTCTTGTTTTACTATGTTTTATTCTGCGCCGCCGCCGCCGCCGTAAATTCAGTCGTTTTCATCTTTTATAATATGCAATTAGAGATTGTAAAAAACGTTAAATGGCAACCCTGATGGGGAGTTGTAAACGAAGTCTGCATTTAATGGGTGCCGTGTAAGCAAATTGTATATGTATATTCGACGATTCACAGGAAGGTTGTAAAAGTTTTGCAATAATATATCTTATAAGTTAGTAGGGCATCAAATAATAACTAAGCAACAACATTTCTTCGACGCGACGCGCGACTGCAAAGACGGGGTTATATATTTCACGCGTATCTGGGTATGTATGTTGTTATTTGAGAATGAGGAACAGCGACCAGCTGATTAATACTAATATAGACAATACTGAGGTTAGACATCGAGATAATGTAGTTCCTAGGATGGATTTTTATAATAGCCAATACTTTATGGTGGGCTTTCAACCATGAAATTATTTTTTTTGTCTGTGCTTCAACACACTTTGTTATATTTATTGTTTTTTCTCTACAAAAGATATCAACGAGATACACGTACTATTTAAATAACGTCATCTATTTAGTGTCAAATTATGAGACTGCTTTATTAGTCCGGTTGGGCAGGTCCTAGGAAATCCCTTTTGTGCTCTTATCATTTCCCATGTTATCATTTTTTTTCAGTATGTGTTAGTTCACAGTTGGACATAATAATATGCCTCCCCCATAGTTCTTACAAGCCATTCGATTTCTTAGAGATGATTCCGGTCTGTATTAGTTTATTTCAGATATCGTTAATTTGCTAATACGGTTTTCGTTTTGTAAGAAGATTACCTATAGATCCGCAAGAACCCATTATAAGACAAGAACTACCTACCGCATACAAAAAATAATTAAAATGACAATGTCAACAATGTTTAGAAAATAGTTTTGCTCATATTATTAGCCTCATGACATACGGGGCTGTGTTATGGATACGGGTAATCCTGTTTTGTGGTTGTTAAAACCAAAGAACGTAAATAATATCGCGATATTATTTTTCTGGGAGTTTTATTATATCCACTCACTCGCATTTAGTTGTTAGAAACTTGGTTTTCTAATTTTGAATTATTTCATTCTCGCATTCTATTATTAAGTCAATATATTATAATGCTGAAGATCTGTGAAAAGAGGTGGCTTTAAACAAAGATGTATGGTGAAACTGAGGAATGGCTTTCGCTCAGCAATGACAATGTGTATGCTAGTATAATGATAAATAAATAGATAATAATGCCGAAGATGAAAGCAGATTTATCCATATGGCCAAAGCAATAGGAAATATCTGTATAGCTGTATACATAACTAATGCTGTATAATGATGGTAGGCCAACAAGATTAGAAAAGACCACTAACAAAATAGTGTTCTAAAAAGTTTAAATCGGAATGGACCCTGTGACAGTTTTTAAATGGGTTCATTGGACTTGGATGGCTGCGAGGTTAAATCCCATAGCGTTATAATTAGATTGAATGATCCGGATAATGAGGGATATACAAGCTAATGAGTTACTTTAGTTGTTTTGATACTAAAACTACTCGCTTTGTTTTTGTTTCAATGCTATAAAATCTGACATAAATAGGTAGTGTATTAGCGCCTAATTTTCCCACGGGATCTCGTTTTTGACCTATAAAAATTGCCCTTCATTCTTTTTCAACTTATTCGAAAATGAGGAACTTGATAAAATAAATACGAGTAGGTAATGAGTATATTTCAGAGGAAAAATATATGTTTAAATACGTCGTTTGGTATAATGCATTTATTTTATTTTTTAATAATCAAAATTAGTTCTTTATACGGCGATAATTGAAAGAGAATATTGTTTATTTCAATAGGTACACTCAACATCAAATGTGGCACATTTGTGCCTTATTTCTGTATCGACATCTGCATATCCTACAATGTTGCTTACTTTCCCTCCCTGTCGCTCTATATTTAATTCTATGCGAGATAGAAAAGGATGAATGTCGAAGTTTTACGATTATTGCTCTCGCGATTGCTGGAAAGGCTTAAGAAATTTCATTGCTTATTTTGCAGTGTGACTAATTTTACGCCCACGGGGCAAGAGTAGCGCTTTCCGAGAAATTTTATATTACTACCCAGTTTAATAAGTTTTATGGCTCCTTCAGTGATTCAATGAATAAGTTTTTATAAATATCTTACTGCTTTAGTGCTAAAGAGCTTATGTTTTTTTTGTGGTTATAAGTACATATTTATTTACGCAATGGATACAAATAGATTAGTTACATACACACTTTAAAGTAATAAACAAACTCTATGGTTTGATTTCGAGTGTGAAATTCGATTTGGCAACTGAACGCGGAAGGGAACTTGACTTCGGATGAGACTCTGAGAGGGTCGGCATCGTATGCAAGGTGTTTTTAATAGCGAATATAACTAGGTAAGACCAGGCTAATAATCGGGTCGAATGTGTCAATTTTTTGGTCTCCACCTCCAAGCTGTCGTCGTCACTCGTGAACTATTCTTTCCCATCGATTATCAACTAGTTATGGAACAAACAACAAACAAACTTACTTGAGAACTGACTCATGAAAACGTCAATTGTCTAATAAGTTTGTTTACCTTTTATTCTAATCGAACTGAAACAAGGATTAGTTATGCAAGTCATTCGGTTACGTGACTTTTCCTCCTTATTAAGATTTAATTTAAATCAAGTAAATTTTTAAACCCAGAACAAAGTAATCAAACAAATTTATTAACAAATTAAATAGAGTGTCCGGTGCAAACCACATGAAATGGTTTGCTGTGTTAAGCGGTCAATTTAAAACAACCCTTGTCAAATGCATTTAGGACACGAATATAAATAAATTGGAAGAGGCATTGGCTAACACTAACTAAAATTGGACTGTGTCTGAGCAAAATTATGTTAATTTGAACTAATTTACAAGTTTTTGATGAGAGGTTATTTTGAAAAAATTCTTTGTTCATACATTTTTACTCTATCAAAAGTGGTTCCGCTGTTTTTCTATAATCGATAAATGTGATGAGGACACACATAAATTACACAGTTTTTTGAAATCCAAAGTGTATATAGTCATGATCTCGGAGTCGTTGTCTGAATGATCACATCATTCTTTCGATGTGTAAAAGTAAAAAGCGAAAGAGTTCGAAAGAAAATAGTTCAACGATATCTCATTCGAAACCGAAAAACAAAACCAACTCGCTATTTACCTTTCAACTATCGTCTGATTTGAAAGAACTACAATAAGGTATAATTTCTTCCTTCCATCAGTTTAATGACAGTGTCTCAGTAGCCCCTTGTGTTTGTATATCTTCTGAACCATGAACGACCGCTCCTAAGCAACAGTTTGCCCGCTCTTCCTCGCTCCGCGTCGCTCGCAAAGTTCCACCGTTTGCGGTTTTATCACACTTTATTAGAGAGCTACAACTTGAGATAGGCGCTAACTTGTACATATGTCGTGTTGCTTTTATGGTTGTCAGAAAGTTACTGGTGTCAGTACGACTTGTTTAGATGCGGTTACGTTTTGTTAAGTTTGTTGGTGCAGATATAGAAATATGTATATAACTAATAATAAAAGTTCTAAGCTCAATGACAATTCTCTGTAAATGGTCTGTTTATCAAATTCCAAAAATATCACATGACTGTTTTGTGGTTTTAGCTATATTCTATACCTTTCCGAAAATTACTATAAAAAGATTAAATAAAAAAATATAAAAAACATTTTAATAAAAGCTATCGTGTTGTTAATGAAAATGTTTGTTATGGTCACATAGTATACCAACCTTTATAATAAAAGTTTGCCGAATTATAGGATGTTCGAAAAACAATTAGTTCACTTGCCAAATGTTTTGTCCTGCGGTAGTTTCCCGACTCACTGTGCGGTCTGCCGCCTGTACAGTTCTGCTTTGTTCTGTGTTGTTTTCAATTACAATTCATCAAGAGAAAATTGTTCACATAATGATGTGTGTTTAAGCGGGACCTGTGAAATGGTTTGTGAAACTTTGCTAAAATTTTCAATCTTGAATCGTAATCGTATCTTATTAGATGTATCGATCAGTTGCTTATGTAGGAGTAACAAATAAAACTCTGTAGAATGGGAAAAATGAAGGGCCACATAATGGTAAATGACGAGTTTCTTAGAAATGTCACGAAAAGGAAGTGAGGAAGGAAGGTGTCTATGGGCAGCGGTAATCGCTTACCAGCAGGTGTTCCGTCTGCTCACTTGCCACCTATCACATAAAAAAGGTAAGGGAAAAACAAGAAAAAGTGATATGGACCAAACTTTGAAAGCGGTGAAATAAAAGAGAAGGACAAGTATTTAATGTTAAAAACAAGAGCGCAGGTCTGAAAAAAATATATAAATAGGTATGTAACGAAAAGATGGATTTGTATTTATAAGATTAAATAATTTTAGTTTTTTCTACGCGTTTACAAAATCTTTAAAATAAAAAATTTTTAGCTTTTCATACAAATCAGTCAGCTCAATTTTAACTGTGTAAATATTATTTTACATTTACACAGTTTTTATTTCAAGATGTTCTAAGACGTTTGACTATTATTATTTGCTATTTGTGTTGATGGTCCATAACAAAATAAAACTGATCCCAGCTTCCGTTTCCGTCTGAGCGTTTGACCTATTCACATAAAAGGGTATAATGTTATAAAAATCTTTAAAATTTTTAGAGCTAACATAAAGGCAGGCGCAGACGATACAGGGTGCCTTCGGTTGCGAGTGCGGCTGCTGCCACTAAAGCCGTCTACGCCGATATCGGGATTCCGCGGGTCCTATCAAAACTTTTATTACCGCGAATCTTTTGTCCCCCTTCCGCCCGGCTTTAAGGATATCGCTCTGTTGCGGTATTATCTTTTTCAGGAATTCATTGTCGTTGCAAGTTTTATGTGCGCCGGAGCATCCATCCTTGCCATACTTTTATTGCGTCTCGCGGATTGAAAAGCTGCGAGCAATCTATGTGTTACGATGGTGGGCGATCAAATTTGTCCTTTTCCGTATTTTTAGTTCGCTTCATAATAAATGTACGTTGTAAGTTCTAGAGCAGACAAATCAAGTGCGAAGCTAACTTGGTTATATTTGACAATCTAGTTCAGTTGAAAAGTTTAGAACATTGGAGAAATTTATTTTTAATTGTAGCCTGGTTAAACTATTTCCAAATATAAAAGCAATTTTTTTTTAAATGTTTATTTTATTTATTTTCCTGTTTTGTTGTACAATAATGTGTTTTCATTCATTCAATTTCAACTTTTCTTTGTTTTAGTGAAAATATAACGATAAATGATGTTGGTAAATGTTTTTTTCTGAAACGAGCTTTATCGTATGAAACGAACGATCTAGCTGAATAGGCCTCGAATACAGAACGTTATTTATGGTACAAACGTAGCTGTTGAATAACCTACTCAAATGCAAAGATACCAGCTAGAATTGATTGTGCATTGCAAGTGAGGGAGATCCGTGTAAGATACTAAAACTGTTTCAGATAAAAAATGTTAACCACATATCATCCTTTACTTTGATATTTTTCATGGTTAAATGTTGCACTGCGTATAGCAGAGGCTCTAATAGAGCTGCTTAAGCAGCGTTTCAATCCACAGTGTAGACAGATCCAGTCCAGTAACTTGTACCGAAGCGAAGATACCTCAAGGCAGTCAGGCAGAGCGGGACGATAATGTAGTCACTTAGGGCATGCGTTGGGGTGTTTTAATTAAGTTTTTTATAGGACAAATAGATGACAATTTTATTGATGGGTTGCGCAACTATCGGCCGGGGGCGAATCGTCCTCGCTCCAAATTACAGACCTTAAAGATAACTAGATACCGATAGATAGCACTTTATAATTATTGTTCCAATACGCGCACGCAACCAGTTGGATGCATTTTGAATTATAATATTAGAGTTGCCCATTTGAATTAAAGTATTATAAACCTATACGTCTTTTTACCGTGTCGTCGTCGTCAAATTGACAACTTTTTCGACTTACTTGTAATTTGTTTCGGTTGATGCAGATGGATGCATTTTTAATTTTAAATATTTAAGTTGCCATTTGAATTAAAGTATGTATTATAAACGTTTACATAAGGAGAACCGTGTCGTATTCGTCATAGTAAGACGTCAATTTAAAAAAAAATTCCACTGATTTGTTGTTTGATTCGGTTGATCTCTGTGTGACTGACTCGGTAGTCCAGTGAATTGCGCTCCTGATTGCTGATCCGAGGGTCGTGTGTCCGATTTCCACCCAGAGCAAACATTTTTGTGATGAGCAGATTAGTTTGCTCGGTGTCTTGATGTATAATAACTGTATATGTATGTGTTTAAACGAATTTATGTATGAAGCGGTCGTGGCTCAGTGAGGCTTGCGTGGCCGTGGTCGCGTCAATCACGCAGGTTAACTGACTACAAACACGGTCATAACCCGGATGGGTTTGACTGTTAGTGGCTTCGCAAGGCACGTTAAACCATTGGTGCCGGCTGCTATCGCTAGATGGCAGTCGTTAAGCCATGTTGGAGGCCTTATAGGCGGCTTGAAAACTTCTGACACTGGGGTTGGTCACTAGCCCCACAACCTCCACCAATCCGAACTTGGCCCCCGTGGAGTATGACCTAACCTACCGAGGTATGAGAAGAGACCCGTGCCCCTGCAGTGGGGACGATTGTTAACGATGTACGTATATCAGTTTCTGGTTCCCATAATACAGGAAATCCTAGTTTGGGCTCAGATGACGATGAGGTGTGTGATTTGTCCCGGATTTTTATTTATTATTTATAGTTTTTTTTAAAATCTAATTTACAGAAATTCGTAGTTAGCAAACAGCTTCCAATATTCACTCAAAAACTAGTAAAAGTCGTACTCGTAAACCGATCAAAACAAATAACCAGTGAATGTGACTCGTACCTACGTACGCTAATGAAATTGAAACCACCAGTTCCGTACAATTGAGATATTGCTTACGTAGTGGTACGGGCTGACTTAGCCCGTAATGAGAAATGCTCCAGTGGCAGAATTTACGCGCGTCTGATCGTAAATACACGGGAGTCGTAAAAATGCGACGTATTCGGTTATAAGGTCCTAGGTTACTGTGTTTTGGACGCGGTGTAATTTGGTCACGTCACTAGGAATTTAAAAAATGTATTTTCATGAAATTCTTACGGGATCAGTTCAATTAATTGTTGTATGTACTGTTTTTGTAATGGTATACAAGTGTAACATATTTTTTTTGTAAAATTTAAAAGTGGGCTTCTACTCCACAACTAAACTATTTATATTCTACGACTTTGCTGATATCGCAAAATACTTTTAGGACTTTTTATGAGAATTGATTATCTGTTTGGTAAAATATTTATGATAAGTTTTAGAAAAAACCATTGTTCAGTATTTCTACATTGCAGTATTGATACACTTTGTCATAAGTACTTTTTTAAAATTTTAGCGTTCCTTAACTTTGAAAATTAAAAAACAAACGTGGTATCCTTTGTAATCCACATAATTATCTTCTAATAAGCCTTACTTTTCTTACGTTAAATAAATACATACCTACTGTATACTTTATTAATTTCAATTAGTTTAATTAAACAGGTTAGAAACAACCCACGAAAAGCTTACGAAAGTATAACGTTAAACCTACCAAAATACAGCAATTTATACGGCAAACAATTACTTGAGTATCAAGTACCCAAATTAATTAATGATCTACCTTTAAAAATAAAATCAGAGCTGACAAACGAAAATATTAAAAATAAATTAAAAGATTATTTCTTATTAAAACTAACGTAAATCAATAAATAAAACCTCTAGTTATCTATTTGTATATCTAAAATGATAAAACATAGTTTTATTTAAAAAGTGTGCGCTGCTCACCAGGTGGGTGCGAGTGGTGCAAGTACATTGTAAAATAGAATTAGGCACGAAATGCATACGTACTTATACTTTATTTATATTTTTCTTGTTAAATTGCTTACTGCGTAATGATGACGAATGACGGTGTGCGGACAAACTCTTATGGGTTTTTGCTGCACCGGTATTGTATTAGACATGGTTTTGTATCTAAAAAAAAAAAAAAAAAAAAAAAGGTATGTATAACTTATTCACGTTTGCACCAAGGGACTTATTTCAAACGCGGTTTTTTTTAAAATATTCTGTCCGTGACTTCGTCTACGTTACCCTTTAATTTCCGGGTTCAAAAGTATCTTGTGTATTAATTCAGGTTATAAACTGTGATAATAATCTGCATATAATCAGTTCAACAGTTATTGCGTGATTGAGTGACAAACATTTAAACATGTCGTAAATACTATAGTAGGATAGGATGTATATAAATCGCTCCTTAAATAATTACTATGCAATAATAGCAATCCGAGCTAAAAAATAGTATATGTGTAAATCCAGGTACTTGACGTCTAGATCTGGTAATTGACTGCTAGTCATTTGAGTAACTATTTATCAAATGTCAAAAACGACATTTTGTTCTAAAAATGTTTATAATTTTGTACGATGACGTTATTGTTCAAAGTAGTAGTTTGCATACTAATTAGGAAATTCTTAGAAATTAAAAATTGAAAATGTAATGAAAATTAAAGTGATTAAGGTTTTCAACAATTTTAATTAAAGAGCTATTTAGTCAGTAATATTTCGTAATTTATTTTTCATGCAGTCAACTCCCGGATTGGGTCTGCAGTTTAGGCGTGAAAGTGGAACCACTACAGAACTAACAAACATCCATACTGTTGCGTTTATAATATTAGTGAGATATTAATTTCATTAGTAATGATATTTTTGTCTTAATAAGTCAAGTAATTATTTACAAAAAAATATACCTAGTCGATTTGTATTCGGTTCTTTTATTTATGCATACATGTCACTCTATATTAACACGTGACAATGCAGTCGAAGATGGTACATCATACAAGTTCAAATAACGCGTCTTCATTCTCGCCTAGCTTGTTTGCGCGATTACGCAAGTTAACTAACTGTAGATACGGTCATAATTTGGGTGGCTTTACGGGTAAATACGAGTAGGTAATGAGTATATTTCAGAGGAAAAATATATGTTTAAATACGTCGTTTGGTATAATGCATTTATTTTATTTTTTAATAATCAAAATTAGTTCTTTATACGGCGATAATTGAAAGAGAATATTGTTTATTTCAATAGGTACACTCAACATCAAATGTGGCACATTTGTGCCTTATTTCTGTATCGACATCTGCATATCCTACAATGTTGCTTACTTTCCCTCCCTGTCGCTCTATATTTAATTCTATGCGAGATAGAAAAGGATGAATGTCGAAGTTTTACGATTATTGCTCTCGCGATTGCTGGAAAGGCTTAAGAAATTTCATTGCTTATTTTGCAGTGTGACTAATTTTACGCCCACGGGGCAAGAGTAGCGCTTTCCGAGAAATTTTATATTACTACCCAGTTTAATAAGTTTTATGGCTCCTTCAGTGATTCAATGAATAAGTTTTTATAAATATCTTACTGCTTTAGTGCTAAAGAGCTTATGTTTTTTTTGTGGTTATAAGTACATATTTATTTACGCAATGGATACAAATAGATTAGTTACATACACACTTTAAAGTAATAAACAAACTCTATGGTTTGATTTCGAGTGTGAAATTCGATTTGGCAACTGAACGCGGAAGGGAACTTGACTTCGGATGAGACTCTGAGAGGGTCGGCATCGTATGCAAGGTGTTTTTAATAGCGAATATAACTAGGTAAGACCAGGCTAATAATCGGGTCGAATGTGTCAATTTTTTGGTCTCCACCTCCAAGCTGTCGTCGTCACTCGTGAACTATTCTTTCCCATCGATTATCAACTAGTTATGGAACAAACAACAAACAAACTTACTTGAGAACTGACTCATGAAAACGTCAATTGTCTAATAAGTTTGTTTACCTTTTATTCTAATCGAACTGAAACAAGGATTAGTTATGCAAGTCATTCGGTTACGTGACTTTTCCTCCTTATTAAGATTTAATTTAAATCAAGTAAATTTTTAAACCCAGAACAAAGTAATCAAACAAATTTATTAACAAATTAAATAGAGTGTCCGGTGCAAACCACATGAAATGGTTTGCTGTGTTAAGCGGTCAATTTAAAACAACCCTTGTCAAATGCATTTAGGACACGAATATAAATAAATTGGAAGAGGCATTGGCTAACACTAACTAAAATTGGACTGTGTCTGAGCAAAATTATGTTAATTTGAACTAATTTACAAGTTTTTGATGAGAGGTTATTTTGAAAAAATTCTTTGTTCATACATTTTTACTCTATCAAAAGTGGTTCCGCTGTTTTTCTATAATCGATAAATGTGATGAGGACACACATAAATTACACAGTTTTTTGAAATCCAAAGTGTATATAGTCATGATCTCGGAGTCGTTGTCTGAATGATCACATCATTCTTTCGATGTGTAAAAGTAAAAAGCGAAAGAGTTCGAAAGAAAATAGTTCAACGATATCTCATTCGAAACCGAAAAACAAAACCAACTCGCTATTTACCTTTCAACTATCGTCTGATTTGAAAGAACTACAATAAGGTATAATTTCTTCCTTCCATCAGTTTAATGACAGTGTCTCAGTAGCCCCTTGTGTTTGTATATCTTCTGAACCATGAACGACCGCTCCTAAGCAACAGTTTGCCCGCTCTTCCTCGCTCCGCGTCGCTCGCAAAGTTCCACCGTTTGCGGTTTTATCACACTTTATTAGAGAGCTACAACTTGAGATAGGCGCTAACTTGTACATATGTCGTGTTGCTTTTATGGTTGTCAGAAAGTTACTGGTGTCAGTACGACTTGTTTAGATGCGGTTACGTTTTGTTAAGTTTGTTGGTGCAGATATAGAAATATGTATATAACTAATAATAAAAGTTCTAAGCTCAATGACAATTCTCTGTAAATGGTCTGTTTATCAAATTCCAAAAATATCACATGACTGTTTTGTGGTTTTAGCTATATTCTATACCTTTCCGAAAATTACTATAAAAAGATTAAATAAAAAAATATAAAAAACATTTTAATAAAAGCTATCGTGTTGTTAATGAAAATGTTTGTTATGGTCACATAGTATACCAACCTTTATAATAAAAGTTTGCCGAATTATAGGATGTTCGAAAAACAATTAGTTCACTTGCCAAATGTTTTGTCCTGCGGTAGTTTCCCGACTCACTGTGCGGTCTGCCGCCTGTACAGTTCTGCTTTGTTCTGTGTTGTTTTCAATTACAATTCATCAAGAGAAAATTGTTCACATAATGATGTGTGTTTAAGCGGGACCTGTGAAATGGTTTGTGAAACTTTGCTAAAATTTTCAATCTTGAATCGTAATCGTATCTTATTAGATGTATCGATCAGTTGCTTATGTAGGAGTAACAAATAAAACTCTGTAGAATGGGAAAAATGAAGGGCCACATAATGGTAAATGACGAGTTTCTTAGAAATGTCACGAAAAGGAAGTGAGGAAGGAAGGTGTCTATGGGCAGCGGTAATCGCTTACCAGCAGGTGTTCCGTCTGCTCACTTGCCACCTATCACATAAAAAAGGTAAGGGAAAAACAAGAAAAAGTGATATGGACCAAACTTTGAAAGCGGTGAAATAAAAGAGAAGGACAAGTATTTAATGTTAAAAACAAGAGCGCAGGTCTGAAAAAAATATATAAATAGGTATGTAACGAAAAGATGGATTTGTATTTATAAGATTAAATAATTTTAGTTTTTTCTACGCGTTTACAAAATCTTTAAAATAAAAAATTTTTAGCTTTTCATACAAATCAGTCAGCTCAATTTTAACTGTGTAAATATTATTTTACATTTACACAGTTTTTATTTCAAGATGTTCTAAGACGTTTGACTATTATTATTTGCTATTTGTGTTGATGGTCCATAACAAAATAAAACTGATCCCAGCTTCCGTTTCCGTCTGAGCGTTTGACCTATTCACATAAAAGGGTATAATGTTATAAAAATCTTTAAAATTTTTAGAGCTAACATAAAGGCAGGCGCAGACGATACAGGGTGCCTTCGGTTGCGAGTGCGGCTGCTGCCACTAAAGCCGTCTACGCCGATATCGGGATTCCGCGGGTCCTATCAAAACTTTTATTACCGCGAATCTTTTGTCCCCCTTCCGCCCGGCTTTAAGGATATCGCTCTGTTGCGGTATTATCTTTTTCAGGAATTCATTGTCGTTGCAAGTTTTATGTGCGCCGGAGCATCCATCCTTGCCATACTTTTATTGCGTCTCGCGGATTGAAAAGCTGCGAGCAATCTATGTGTTACGATGGTGGGCGATCAAATTTGTCCTTTTCCGTATTTTTAGTTCGCTTCATAATAAATGTACGTTGTAAGTTCTAGAGCAGACAAATCAAGTGCGAAGCTAACTTGGTTATATTTGACAATCTAGTTCAGTTGAAAAGTTTAGAACATTGGAGAAATTTATTTTTAATTGTAGCCTGGTTAAACTATTTCCAAATATAAAAGCAATTTTTTTTTAAATGTTTATTTTATTTATTTTCCTGTTTTGTTGTACAATAATGTGTTTTCATTCATTCAATTTCAACTTTTCTTTGTTTTAGTGAAAATATAACGATAAATGATGTTGGTAAATGTTTTTTTCTGAAACGAGCTTTATCGTATGAAACGAACGATCTAGCTGAATAGGCCTCGAATACAGAACGTTATTTATGGTACAAACGTAGCTGTTGAATAACCTACTCAAATGCAAAGATACCAGCTAGAATTGATTGTGCATTGCAAGTGAGGGAGATCCGTGTAAGATACTAAAACTGTTTCAGATAAAAAATGTTAACCACATATCATCCTTTACTTTGATATTTTTCATGGTTAAATGTTGCACTGCGTATAGCAGAGGCTCTAATAGAGCTGCTTAAGCAGCGTTTCAATCCACAGTGTAGACAGATCCAGTCCAGTAACTTGTACCGAAGCGAAGATACCTCAAGGCAGTCAGGCAGAGCGGGACGATAATGTAGTCACTTAGGGCATGCGTTGGGGTGTTTTAATTAAGTTTTTTATAGGACAAATAGATGACAATTTTATTGATGGGTTGCGCAACTATCGGCCGGGGGCGAATCGTCCTCGCTCCAAATTACAGACCTTAAAGATAACTAGATACCGATAGATAGCACTTTATAATTATTGTTCCAATACGCGCACGCAACCAGTTGGATGCATTTTGAATTATAATATTAGAGTTGCCCATTTGAATTAAAGTATTATAAACCTATACGTCTTTTTACCGTGTCGTCGTCGTCAAATTGACAACTTTTTCGACTTACTTGTAATTTGTTTCGGTTGATGCAGATGGATGCATTTTTAATTTTAAATATTTAAGTTGCCATTTGAATTAAAGTATGTATTATAAACGTTTACATAAGGAGAACCGTGTCGTATTCGTCATAGTAAGACGTCAATTTAAAAAAAAATTCCACTGATTTGTTGTTTGATTCGGTTGATCTCTGTGTGACTGACTCGGTAGTCCAGTGAATTGCGCTCCTGATTGCTGATCCGAGGGTCGTGTGTCCGATTTCCACCCAGAGCAAACATTTTTGTGATGAGCAGATTAGTTTGCTCGGTGTCTTGATGTATAATAACTGTATATGTATGTGTTTAAACGAATTTATGTATGAAGCGGTCGTGGCTCAGTGAGGCTTGCGTGGCCGTGGTCGCGTCAATCACGCAGGTTAACTGACTACAAACACGGTCATAACCCGGATGGGTTTGACTGTTAGTGGCTTCGCAAGGCACGTTAAACCATTGGTGCCGGCTGCTATCGCTAGATGGCAGTCGTTAAGCCATGTTGGAGGCCTTATAGGCGGCTTGAAAACTTCTGACACTGGGGTTGGTCACTAGCCCCACAACCTCCACCAATCCGAACTTGGCCCCCGTGGAGTATGACCTAACCTACCGAGGTATGAGAAGAGACCCGTGCCCCTGCAGTGGGGACGATTGTTAACGATGTACGTATATCAGTTTCTGGTTCCCATAATACAGGAAATCCTAGTTTGGGCTCAGATGACGATGAGGTGTGTGATTTGTCCCGGATTTTTATTTATTATTTATAGTTTTTTTTAAAATCTAATTTACAGAAATTCGTAGTTAGCAAACAGCTTCCAATATTCACTCAAAAACTAGTAAAAGTCGTACTCGTAAACCGATCAAAACAAATAACCAGTGAATGTGACTCGTACCTACGTACGCTAATGAAATTGAAACCACCAGTTCCGTACAATTGAGATATTGCTTACGTAGTGGTACGGGCTGACTTAGCCCGTAATGAGAAATGCTCCAGTGGCAGAATTTACGCGCGTCTGATCGTAAATACACGGGAGTCGTAAAAATGCGACGTATTCGGTTATAAGGTCCTAGGTTACTGTGTTTTGGACGCGGTGTAATTTGGTCACGTCACTAGGAATTTAAAAAATGTATTTTCATGAAATTCTTACGGGATCAGTTCAATTAATTGTTGTATGTACTGTTTTTGTAATGGTATACAAGTGTAACATATTTTTTTTGTAAAATTTAAAAGTGGGCTTCTACTCCACAACTAAACTATTTATATTCTACGACTTTGCTGATATCGCAAAATACTTTTAGGACTTTTTATGAGAATTGATTATCTGTTTGGTAAAATATTTATGATAAGTTTTAGAAAAAACCATTGTTCAGTATTTCTACATTGCAGTATTGATACACTTTGTCATAAGTACTTTTTTAAAATTTTAGCGTTCCTTAACTTTGAAAATTAAAAAACAAACGTGGTATCCTTTGTAATCCACATAATTATCTTCTAATAAGCCTTACTTTTCTTACGTTAAATAAATACATACCTACTGTATACTTTATTAATTTCAATTAGTTTAATTAAACAGGTTAGAAACAACCCACGAAAAGCTTACGAAAGTATAACGTTAAACCTACCAAAATACAGCAATTTATACGGCAAACAATTACTTGAGTATCAAGTACCCAAATTAATTAATGATCTACCTTTAAAAATAAAATCAGAGCTGACAAACGAAAATATTAAAAATAAATTAAAAGATTATTTCTTATTAAAACTAACGTAAATCAATAAATAAAACCTCTAGTTATCTATTTGTATATCTAAAATGATAAAACATAGTTTTATTTAAAAAGTGTGCGCTGCTCACCAGGTGGGTGCGAGTGGTGCAAGTACATTGTAAAATAGAATTAGGCACGAAATGCATACGTACTTATACTTTATTTATATTTTTCTTGTTAAATTGCTTACTGCGTAATGATGACGAATGACGGTGTGCGGACAAACTCTTATGGGTTTTTGCTGCACCGGTATTGTATTAGACATGGTTTTGTATCTAAAAAAAAAAAAAAAAAAAAAAAGGTATGTATAACTTATTCACGTTTGCACCAAGGGACTTATTTCAAACGCGGTTTTTTTTAAAATATTCTGTCCGTGACTTCGTCTACGTTACCCTTTAATTTCCGGGTTCAAAAGTATCTTGTGTATTAATTCAGGTTATAAACTGTGATAATAATCTGCATATAATCAGTTCAACAGTTATTGCGTGATTGAGTGACAAACATTTAAACATGTCGTAAATACTATAGTAGGATAGGATGTATATAAATCGCTCCTTAAATAATTACTATGCAATAATAGCAATCCGAGCTAAAAAATAGTATATGTGTAAATCCAGGTACTTGACGTCTAGATCTGGTAATTGACTGCTAGTCATTTGAGTAACTATTTATCAAATGTCAAAAACGACATTTTGTTCTAAAAATGTTTATAATTTTGTACGATGACGTTATTGTTCAAAGTAGTAGTTTGCATACTAATTAGGAAATTCTTAGAAATTAAAAATTGAAAATGTAATGAAAATTAAAGTGATTAAGGTTTTCAACAATTTTAATTAAAGAGCTATTTAGTCAGTAATATTTCGTAATTTATTTTTCATGCAGTCAACTCCCGGATTGGGTCTGCAGTTTAGGCGTGAAAGTGGAACCACTACAGAACTAACAAACATCCATACTGTTGCGTTTATAATATTAGTGAGATATTAATTTCATTAGTAATGATATTTTTGTCTTAATAAGTCAAGTAATTATTTACAAAAAAATATACCTAGTCGATTTGTATTCGGTTCTTTTATTTATGCATACATGTCACTCTATATTAACACGTGACAATGCAGTCGAAGATGGTACATCATACAAGTTCAAATAACGCGTCTTCATTCTCGCCTAGCTTGTTTGCGCGATTACGCAAGTTAACTAACTGTAGATACGGTCATAATTTGGGTGGCTTTGACTGTTAGTAGCATTTATCTCGACCGTTAAACCTTTGGTGCCAGTTGCTATCACTAGATGGCAGTCGTTAAATCACGTCAGAGGCTTTATAGACGGCTTGGAAACTTCTGATATCGGGGTTGGTCACAACCTCCACTACTCCGGACTGTGAAGGAACCCAATCTTTTCAAGGTATAGAAAGAGTGCATCCTTACTTGAGATAAAGTAATCGAGTGCATATACCCACAAGTCAGTTCTTCAAGTTTTTACTAACTATTACAGTCCGACGTACAACTTGGGCACTTTAATTAAACTAAGGTAACGTCGCGAACGTTAAATGTAGACGAAGGCGGCCATTGTAAATTCCACCAGCGTTTCAGTTTCATGGCTTTAGTCGGAAAATGCCGTCAGACTTTTATGGGCAATTTCGGTTCAGGCGTTTTGTTATATTACCAATGCTTTTAAGGTGCTGCGCCTCGCCCCGGTAAACATATGTGCAGCTTTACGAGCCACTAGTTTATGGAAAATGTGCAGTAATGCCTGTGGAAGCGTTAAGTGTGCAATACTGTGCATCTTGTGCACTGTTTGCGTTGTCTCGGTGGACAAGCACGGCTTTGAGTATGAGGAATTAAGTGGTTTGTCTCTGTTGGGGGTGCGAATGTATTGTCAAAGATAACTATAATAGTTTCTCTTTGTAAAGATACTGTAGATTATAGTATATTTACTACTATGTAAAACTGTTGGATTGTTGTGTATTATTTTTTAGTCGTTTTGACTGGTGGAAGTGTTAGAGATAAGCAAGATTTATCGGTAGGTCAGTGAAACGATAATCGATCGATACAGTACATCAATGATTAATACTTAAATACCTTACTTACATACCTAGCTATTAAGGACTTTACAGAAACGGGTTCCAGAAATTGGAACCTTTTGTGAAATTACTAATATTCGCATTTTATACTGTATGAAATTAAAATAAAGTTCATTTTTTCATAGCACCACCTGCTTGTCTGCAAACCCATCTTACAAAGTACTAGAAGCTCATAAGTTGAAACTACTCCATCAATATCATACTCAGCATCGTTCGCAATTAGGGCTCGCTCACAACTGCGAAACATCATAAATGCGGTTTACGAGTGCCGAAGATAGCATCCAATAAAACTACTCCTTAGTGGTGACTTCGCACGTCTTAAACACAGTCTTAGCACAGATTGTACGGCGTGTATCGTGTGGAACAGCCTTTATGGCGCTCTTGGGGAGTCTATGGCTCGCCGATGAAATGGAATGTTTCAATACTACTCGCTAATTGTTGTATGTACGGCAGAGATTTATTTATGGTGCCAAAAATAGATCTTTAAAACACCATCAAAATTATTTTTAACGGTTATGTAAACTATACAAACAGTAAATTGTAGTACCATCCTTGCGAACTGGAATTTGATTTTTTAATTTATTTTAACATTATCATCAGATTTATTACCAAGTGAAACTCGTAAAAGCAAGTTTCTGTCTGAACACCGTATCGGGGTATTTATCATGCAAATTGATGAGTCAGATTTAAGATAAGAAGGAATATATTCGTAAAACCCGTTAAAGATCTAAAGTGTAAAAGAAATTTTTCAAATAATAATCAAGGAAGAAACTGTATGCAGCTCACAAAACTGGTACTTGAGACAAAAAGTCCTCGAGTGGCGACCACGGGCCGGAAGAATGCCGGAATGCCCCCACCGGATGGACTGATGACCTAGTCATACTTCGCCAGGAAGCCGCTGGATGTAGTCTGGCTCAGAATCGTGCTAAGTGGAAGTATACGTGAGAGGCATCTGTTCAACGGTGGATGTCTTCTGCCTGCAATTAGTGAATTTATAAATATTATAAATGTTCAAGTTTCAAGTGGTAGGAACAAAAAATTTACTATTATGAACAAAAAAGAACTTAATAAAAAAGGTTTCAGTTTCAATTCCCTCGTTTAGAACACACATACAGAGTGAGTGCATGTGATCTGTCTCATACTTTGATTGATTAATTTAACAACGTCCTTGACATATCCCAAGACTTTTATCACCCTTAATGACTCCCAGACCGTTTAGTACTTGGAAGTTTTTATTCAATTGTATAATTTTATTGTCTCTTTTATAGAAGTATCGTATTAACAGTTTATGAAAAAAAACTTTTGTATAAACTATGTGTTGTATATTTTAATGTAGAAATTGTCGCTATTTTATAAAAAATACATGATTAGATTTTTATTAGGGTTCCGTAGCCAAATGGCAAAAAACGGAACCCTTATGGATTCGTCATGTCTGTCTGTCTGTCTGTCCGTCCGTATGTCACAGCCAGTTTTTTCCGAAACTATAAGAACTGTACTGTTGAAACTTGGTAAGTAGATGTATTCTGTAAACCGCATTAAGATTTTCACACAAAAATAGAAAAAAAAAACAATAAATTTTGGGGGTTCCCCATACATAGAACTGAAACTCAAAATTTTTTTTTCATCAAACCCATACGTGTGGGGTATCTATAGATAGGTCTTCAAAAATGATATTGAGGTTTCTAATATTTTTTTTTTCTAAACTGAATAGTTTGCGCGAGAGACACTTCCAAAGTGGTAAAATGTGTGTTCCCCCCCCTGTAACTTCTAAAATAAGAGAATGATAAAACTAAAAAAAATATATGATGTACATTACCATACAAACTTCCACCGAAAATTGGTTTGAACGAGATCTATCTATCTATCAGCCGAAAGACGTCCACTGCTGGACAAAGGCCTCCCCCAAGGATTTCCACACCGACCGGTCCTGTGCGGCTCGCATCCAGCGGCTTCCTGCAACCTTTACCAGGTCGTCGGTCCACCGAGTCGGGGGCCTGCCCACACTGCGCCTTCCGGTGCGCGGTCGCCATTCGAGAACTTTACTGCCCCAACGGCCATCTGTTCTACGAGCTATGTGCCCTGCCCACTGCCACTTAAGTCTAGCGATTCTGAGAGCTATCTCGGTAACTTTAGTTCTCCTACGTATCTCCTCATTTCTGATTCGATCACGTAGGGAAACACCAAGCATAGCACGCTCCATCGCCCTTTGGGTGACTTTGAGCCTTCTTATAAGGCCCATAGTAAGCGACCATGTCTCGGATCCATATGTCATCACTGGCAACACACACTGGTCAAAGACTTTAGTCTTGAGGGACTGCGGTATTTTGGACGTAAAGATATTGCGAAGCTTCCCGAACGCTGCCCAGCCGAGTTGGATTCGACGATTGATCTCTTTCTCGAAGTTGGACCTACCTAACTGGACTGTTTGTCCCAGGTATACATATTCGTCAACAACTTCGAGTGTAGAGTCTCCAACCTTCAGAGGAGTGGGTGTAACACGGACGTTTGACATGATTTTCGTCTTATCCATGTTCATTTTAAGACCCACTTGTTGGGAGACTCTACTAAGTCCTTCGAGCATTGCGCCTAGGTCTTCCAAGGTCTCAGCCATGATCACGATATCGTCAGCAAATCGAAGGTGAGTGATGTACTCGCCATTGATGTTAATGCCGAGTCCTCTCCAGTCGAGAAGCTTGAAAACGTCTTCCAGTGCAGCGGTGAACAGTTTCGGAGATATAACGTCCCTGAACGAGATCTAGTAAGTGTTTTTTTTTTAATACGTCATAAATCGTAAACCGCAATTTACCTACAACGAACTACAAGAAATTTTATATTATGTTACTTGCTACTACGGAACCCTTCATAGGCGAGTCCGACTCGCACTTGGCCGCTTTTTTAAATACTCCTAAATAATCAATACAATCATATATTTTAACATTTTGTTCGCCTGTTACAATGTTCGTCCCATGAGCCTTCTCTCTGATAGATATTGGGTAATTAGAACGAACTGGAAAGCTAATTAAAACTTATTAATCACTGAAGCACTCCCGACCGTAAAACCGACGCCTTTACTGCAGAGTCGGCAATAAAAGCAAGTTTTCCTCTAAAACCTTTAAAAATGCTGCCTCGCACTACTCAGAACGAAATTCGATGGCAGTAAAGTGCTCGGTTTACGATAGACTGGGTTTAGTTCAGCTGCGCGCGCGCGTGACTTTTTAACTAACAACTTACTTTGATTAGTTCGAGAAAATGCCTCTCTGTTTGCTGAAAAATGGCAAATGGTTTGCTGGAGCTATTGTCGTGAGAGCTGAGAGCTGGGCCGTTGACGGGTTTCCGAGGATTGGTTCGGTTAACTTGGTACCTTATGGAAAGTTCAACTAAAGATGTCAAAGTCAACATTATACTGAACTTTCCCCCCTTTTGACACAAAAAAATATAATGCTTTAAAAACAGCGCTCGTAGCTAATTATGTGAACAAAATTCCACATGCTAGGAACTTTGTACAAGTTAAAAAAAATACGATTTAGTGACGTTCAGAGTCCTGTTTTCGGACATTATGTGTGAAATTGAAAGGGACTTCATACGGAATCGCGGGCCCTATAATATAAATTAAACTGTCCAATATCTATCTGACGTGTTAATATCATGTCCACAATTTGTTTTTTTTTTCTCCTTTTTCTTAGATCCTTGCCACTGTTTTTTTTACGAACTTCACTGAAAGTAATCAAATGGCTTTAAAGGCACTTGTACACCTGATTTGAAATAAGCAACTTCTCCTTAGAACCGCGTCTCTAGTTACACTGCTCTCATTGAGAGGGTCATAAAATCAGTTGATTCCGGCATTCCGTCCATTTAGTCGGAACTCGCAATCGATCGATTTGTTTTGACTATTACACTGTTCTCCAGGTGGATTACACTAGAAAATTTTGCATTTAATAACTTCCAATTTGTTGTACTTGTTGCAGTATAATTTAAAAAAAAATGGTATCATTCCAAATTTGCTGTGTTATTTATTGTGTTTACATTAAAGAGTATTTATCTCAAATCCAGATGATTGGTAAATACAGTTTAAAATAATAAATAAAATTTTATGGGAAGGACAGACAGCTTCTTTTGTTTGATGCTACACTGAAAAAACACTTAGGTTGATTTCTCTATGATTGGTTCCATTTACAGTTGAGGTAACCGTTGTATGTTAGTTGCCCTTACAAAAAACAAAATGTAGAAAAAAATAATGTTGGTACAACCAAAAAAAGGTTGTTGTAACAAAAATTAAGTAGATTATAAAGCAGATTTATGTTGATTTAACTCAAAAAATTCAACCAAACTCTCTTTTGTTATTTTAACAAAAAAATTTGGTAGGGGCTATATTAACCCTGAAATGTTACGTGAACTTTTTTTCTTTCGGTGTATCGCGAGGCTATGCTCTATCTTATTCCGTTTTTTTTTTTGCAATTTTCTTTACTATATTTTCCGACCATCCTGACTTTTGCATGGATAAGTGTTGTTATGTAACTATACTGTGACATATACATTTGATCATTGTGAACCGCGGTAACCAATAGAGTGATGTGACTGAGATTCGGTTCTGCTTGAAAATTCATTATGGTATCCTAGAAAAAAGTTGTTGTGATGAGTCGAAAAGTGTAATGGCCTCTTTAAGTTTCCGGGATAGTCTATTAACACACTCTGTATAGTCTATTGATTTTGAACTTCAAATACACATTAGAAATAGAAACAAAAGAATATAACTTTGATTCAATGGGCGGCCTTATTGTTACTTCCTACATTGAAGTGCATTGCATTGCATCGCCGAGTCGTGTGCGCATACAAATCGCGCGCATCCTTGGCCTCTGAACCGTGGACTATATAACAGTATAGAGCAGTGACGACTAACGTAATATAAGAGAGATAGTAATCCATCATGTGACTAGATTTTCTTATTTGCGTGTACGTTCTTAGAGCGCGCTGAATTACAAAATTGCTTCGGAGTTTTTCAGTTTTTTTATAAATTTAGGTACTTTGTTTTATCAAAAATATATCTATACATACAAAAGGAAAAGTCCAAACTCACTCACTGATTGACACATCAACGCAGAGTCAAAATTACTAAAGCTAGAATCATGAAATTTTATACAATACATAGATAGACAATATATACATATACAATACATACATAGATAGTCTGATCTAGCACCTGAGGGCAACACCTCTTAGGAGGAAACCTCTACTTAAATGTAAAATGTCTATTGAGAGTAAGTGTAAATTTTAAACTCTTTAAAGTATTAACTTCATGTGAATAACAACATAAGTAATTTTAACGTTTGTTTTGGTATTTTACAATAGTTGGCGGACGAAGCTGGGTCTATCTTTAGACAATTCGAATTAACACGTATTCATTGTAATTTATAAAAAAAGGATTGACCACTACTGATAGCATCTGCAACTTTTTTACAGGTACGCTAAACAAATCAAACGCAAATCCACGCAGACGGAATCCCGGGCAGAAGCTAGTTTTAAATAAAATTTGTGTCCAAGGGACACCTCTCATGTTACCATGCTAAGTTTGCAGGTCATGTTTTATTTTAAGGTTGATATTATGATTGAATAAACTTTGAAATTATTGCTGAATCAGAAATTTTATAATTTCTTGTACGAGTCGTAAAAAACAATTTACGTAAAGATGCTTCGCTGTTGCGACATTGTTGCTTGTTTGCACAGTTTTGCTTAGCTACAGGCAGGCACCTAATTATTGTTGTAAATAGAGATCGTCCCCGTTCTAGCCGGTTTGCGTAGGGTTTTAGTGCCGAACGGGTATGTGATTTCGATCTAAATGTTAAGTTAACCGTGTGTTGGTTTTATTTGAGAGAGATGGATAACTTATTTACTACGATTGCTCATATTGCAAAAAAAGTTTGGGCTCTTCAAACAAATTGATTGGCTGTTTCGCCCAAGGTTCGGAACCGGTTAACAAATACCGGTTAATTTCGTTCGAATTTCGTTTAACGATTCCGTTCAGGTTAAAACCGGTTTCCAGCTTAACCGGTAAATTTGAATAAAATATCGGTTAATCAGGAAGCGGTTTTCTAACCGAAATAAGAACTAAATTAACCGGTTAAAACCAAACTTAGTCAAGTACAGGCGCGTCGCGCGGGTGCCACTGCCCGAGTCTTCTGCTCACTTTCTCGCACGCTTTCAATTGATTGCACGCGGCAAACATGCCTACAAAGTCGCATATTCTTCAAATTAACCGGTTAATTCCGTTCGTACGAAAAAATATCGGTTTTGGTTAAACCGGTTAAATATACCGGTAACCGAAACCTGAACGAAACCTTAACCGAAATTATTTCGATATAGGGGTCAATGACCGAAACCGGTATTTTCAAAAAACCGGTTTCCGAACCCTGGTTTCGCCTATTTTGTATGTAGAGTCCAAAAAATATTGTGAATTCAGTAAAGTCGTAGAACAAACGATTATCAGTATAATAAGTAGAGTAACTTACAGTTAACTAAAATTAATTTGGTCGTATATTGAAGTAATGTAAAATAATAATAATATAATAATAATAATAATATAGACCGCGCCAAGCTCTACTGGGACCGAGACATCATCACGGATAGGTCTGTTGATCATAACAGACCTGATATCGTGTTGATGGATCGGGCGCAGTCAAGGGTGTTTTTGGTGGATATCACTATTCCACACGACGAAAACCTCGTGCAAGCCGATGCCGACAAGAGGTTACGGTACCTTAACCTGGCGCACGAGGTTACGGATGTGTGGCAAGTGCAATCCACTGAAATCATTCCTGTAGTCCTGTCCGTTAATGGTTTGATCCCCACTGACCTGGATCGTAACCTTAGGCGGTTGGGACTTCGAGGCAGACCGATAATAGCGGCTATGCAAAAGGCAGTCCTCCTCGACAATGCCCGGATTGTCCGACGCTTTCTCTCCTCGTCGCACTGACCTCCAGCCGACTGTGCTTCTGCTGGAGTAGCTCCTGCCACTTCGCCGAGCGCGAAGTGGTCAGAGTAGCCCAAATTCATATTTCAAAATAATAATATCCGGGACAAATCACACACGGTCATCTGGCCCCAAACTAGGATTCTGTATCTTGGGAACCAGAGACTAATATACATACACATATACATTTAAATACATACATATATAGATATAATACACCCAGACTCAGAGCAAACAATTCTGTTCATCACAGAAAAGTTTGCCCTGTGTGGGGATCGAACCCACGACTCTCGGATCAGAGGTCAGGATCGCTAACCACTTAGCCACCGAGTCAGTCAAATGAAAACTTGGTAGGTAATAACTATAAAAAAAACGTATTCTACCTACATTATGTAGGAGGTAAATCGTTTTTTTCACTTCACTCGGTCTCGGACTTCACCCTTCGTAAACGATTTAGTAAAAAAGCTACTTATAAAACCGAGTCGGTCAACATCTAGGCACGTATAATAGTGTGTTGGCCAGAAGATGGACGGGCAGAATAGAGACCGGATGGATAGAGACGGACGGTTACGTTGGGTTAATTTCTCTGGAAAAAGGACCGTAAGAGGAGCTTTTACAGTAGTAGTGCATTAAAAAAAATTACGTAAGTGCATTTTCAATTCAATAATAGTTTCGTCGTAGTTACTATAAACGTTTGATATGGTTCTCATAAAAACTTTAGTCCTGGAACCGTTATGAAATGACTTCATAAGTAGTTTTACATTGTAGAATTATTTTCAACTCGCCCAGAGTATCAGTTGATATTAAGCTGAAGTTTCTTGATAACTATACATATCTATATATACTACTGATAGAGATTCACAAGGTAAGAATTACTATAATAGAGTACCACGTTAATTTCTTGTCAATAAACTAAAAAACGTGACACCTGAGTATTTAAGTATTTGTTGCTATCAAGAAGCTTATAACCAAACTGGAGTAAACACTCTCTAAGATCGGACTGAAGACAAACATTTTGGCCTTGAATGCGCTTCTCTCTTTCTTTGATAGCTGCTGTCTCATTCTAATGAGGGTAATTAGAATTAGATAGCAGCTCCCTCATATGAGACAGAAGCCCATTCAAGGTCATATTTTTCGTCTTCACTTGTTATTTCAGTGTTTCTTCTGCAGTTTGGTTATACATATATAAGCTTCTTGGTTGCTATGTATAACAAAAAAACTATTCAGAAAGTAAGAGCAAATATTATTTTAATATTAACTAGATACTAACACAGTTGGTCACACGATCTCTTTTTACAAATATATCTTGGATTTTTGGTTTATTTAAAAAAAAAACGAAGCTGCACTCTCGTTTTACCCTGATTATCTCAAACAAAAAGTTCCACTACGGTCTGTGATAGAGTTAGCTACAATCTTCTGTCTAATCATTAGATAATCTACTGTAGTTTTGTACAAATTCAACATTGCGAGTAGCGTTTTATTTCAACCAAGTATCATTTCCTTTTGGATATCCTCCATAAGTATTATTGCTTCCTTCACAAATACCTACAATAAGAACAAGATAGACTACCTAGGCCGATAGTGCAATACAATCTTTATCTACAGTATGTATGAAAAAGGCAGCAATCCTTTAAGGTGGTTTTCCACTCATAAAACTGCATAACTTTATCCAGAAATCATATAAATAGAAATAATTTGAACTTTAAAAATGTATCTGTTAATACATTTTTATCTACTTATAGCTATCATTATTATTATTGGTCATATCAGATATTACAAAAATATGTTTTTTCAATTTCTATAAAGTCCAGTGTTGCTACAGCCTGTATATCCTATTTATAGTTGCTTGTTAAGACTAGAAACGCTTACTTTTCTAATTTACATGTATTATGTTACCGACGTTACCGACTATGTAAAGTTTGTAAAGTATTGAAGAACTAGCTTTTGCTCGCGACTTCGCGCGCGTGGACGCGTTTTTATGAATGCATTTGAAGGAACGAATTCATACAGGTATGCATTTTCGTTTTCATTCATCGTTCCATACACATTAGGCTTTTATAAATATAACATTGTACAGTAATGTTTCATGCTTTAAGTACAATAAAAGAGACAATAAAAAAATCATAATAATAATAATTGTTGACGCAGTCAACTTTAACCTATTGATGGACGGTTTAGTGTATTGTTAGTTCAGTCTTTCAAGTGGTGTCGTTCGTTCTTTTTGTTTTCTTTACTCTAACCATTTATTTCATAGTGTATTACAGATTCGTTGCATTCTCTAGATTCTCTAGGCTGTAGGATATTCCAAGTCTGCATTATACATGGTGGAGAAAAACCACTTTTGGAAACTTAAACGATGGGTTCCACCAGATTTTGGACTAAGAAAATTGACTGAGTGGCCGATTAATTTGCATGAAAAGACCAATTTTTTATTTAATTTTTTTGGACAGCCTGTAGTGATTACCAATAGCATAAGTGCATATATAGAATTATGCAGTTATATACGAAAGTTCCATCCTTCAAACAAGTATAAAAATTGATTACCCGAAGTAGCGAAATAATTAATTTAACTAACAAAATAATTGAATCACATTAACAATGTTGTTAGGCTCTTGCCTATATAAAGAGCTGGGCAAGTTGTAAATCTTGTTGTAATTACTACACAGTATCCATACTTGCATAAATGTTTCCTGAACAAACAAATCATTAATAGTACTACAGAAGGAAATCCCCTCGACCGATTATGCCAGTCAAGTTCAATGCCACCGAGTGCATGTCAAAACAATGAATGCAGTAACATTGTGAGTTGATACATGGTACCCGCGCCCCGTTGATACAATGCAGTGTCAAGGTCGGCAGACAATGTTGGCGGCTGTTGCTCCACTTCTCCAGATGATATGAACTGTTGTGATGCAACATGTTATGCTATGTGCAGTTATAACGGATATGTTTTTGTTTCGCACAAGAGTTAACTTAGCACAAAATAAGACTTTATATTATAGATCAGTCCGTTCCAAAGGAAGTTTTGGGATATGTGGGGATGGAAAGATTAGGCGGCTTGTGATCGGGGTGTCCTAATCGATCTATTGAGCGTTGTTTCTGATTGTCCCATAACGATTGTAAATATAGCGGACACAAGGCAGATTTTAAAACTTATGCTAGACGCTGTGTCATACTTGAAACCAAGTGTCATAAAATTCAGAACGGTAATTAGCTATAAGATAAGAGATAAACCCGTTGGTCGGGCAAGTTTGGTTATTTTCTTTACGATTACTCCGCAAAAGTGTTGCCCCAGTCTAGTTACGTACCTTCTGAGATACAAATCGGTATCTCGTATGGATAACGTAATGGTGTGTATCACAGTATAAGATCATAATACAGTATGGACATTCCCTGCCGCTCTCTGAAGGCTATCTCACGCCCCCTGTGTGACCGATCTGTGACAATTTGTCAAGAGGTTGGCACAGTTCCAAAACGGTTCCAAAGCACAGTATTATAACCAAAGACAATTTTTTTAAGGAAAGAGCTAAGCCTTCTAAGGCTATAGAGCCTTGTCTGGTGTATACAGCCTTTACTTTATTTGTAAAAGTCTAGCTAATAATAAAGAACAATGAGGGCTAATTGAATCTCGACTCAACCCTACTACATCACGCACACATTTACATGTGTACAAACATGAATGTCTTTGTAGTAAACAATGGCGCGAAATTTGTATGAAGTGTCCGGGGTGTGGGTGTGCATGTTACTTGTAGTTCTGTCGGAGTATCGGTTAGTCTGCAACTATTAATATGGTAATCACATACCAGCCCGATTTCACTTTAGCATTACGTTCCGTGTAAATTTACGACCTCCTCAATATGTAAATGGTTGTAAAATCACTGAATCAGAAACTAAGTCAAACAGTCGAAATACCAAAAAAAACAAGATAAAAAACAAGTCAAGTGCGTGTTGGACCATGCATAGAGTAGGATCCCTCATAGTAATATAGGTACATAATTTATTTTATATGTTATTTATTTTATTTTCCCTAACTCGAAATTACAATATACCCGAATATTTTTAATTAAGGGTTCTTATTGAAATGAAATTTTTATTTAGTAACAATAGTTACAGGTCAATACAACAAAAGGTAGCGTAGTACACAAATAGTACATAATATTATATAAAAAAATAAAATAAAAACCCAATTACACGAAATTTTGTAAATCTCTGAGGCCCTCGCTCTTGCATAGGCGATTTCAAGTTTATACCACATGAGGTAGTGCGTTCGAAAAAAGTTTTTATTCCTCTTTAGATGTATCGGAGAGAAAACAAAATAAAATTATAAGTAGTAAAATGAGATCTAAATTAAAAATATTTTATATTAAATTGTATGCTATTCAGTTTTAAAATGCAAAGTTAGTGACCAGTGACAGTCTATGAAAGACAGACGGAAATAATGATCTCATAGGGACTAATAAGGAATCCTGTCTTTTTTTTTAGTTTTATTTGACTGACATAAGTTTGTATTTTACTCTTGCCAAAATATAACACCTTAAACTACCGTAAATAAACTTTTATATTCATACTAATTAATGAATATATAAATATCCGGGACAAATCACACACGATCATCTGGCCCCAAACTAGGATTCCCTGTACTAGGGAACCAGAGACTGATATACATAAGGTAAGTGACCCAAATAAGGCCTACCTTATTTTTATCTTGACGTAATTAGTAGGATTTTAAGAAAAACTCACTCATCTTTCGAAATATTAATCTTTATTGATTAAACTTTAAAATAAATATAGTTGAAACGTTGAAAAAACAAAAATCAGACTTCTGTGAATCAAAATATAAAAAAAGTCCTTTAGGCCTTATTGGGAGACCCATGTCGCAATAAGGCCTTTCATACTAAAAGAAAGAAAACACAATCATTAAACTTCAGTTACTAAAACATATCAACGTAATATTATTTAAATTTAGTAAGATCCTTTAGTAATTATATTTGGGCGTTATAATCAGTCTTGATAATCGTCTCAACGTATTATCCTTCCTTTCTTCATTTTCTTCAAGCAATCTCCTGAACAGTATTTTTTTTTTATTAGCAGGGGTAAAGCCAACACACAGCTGATGATACCTACCAGATATTACAAGCAAGGCATTGCCGCATGTCATCCATTTGTTATTATTTGCACTTATATTATTTTGATAGGCCTTATTTGGACCTGTCGTATGTGTAAGAAAAAATAATATTACAGAAAATACATTGAAAAAATGGCGTATAAATGCTTATGTAGGGGTTACAAAACTTTTAAACTAAATAACATACAAAAAAAATCTCGGCATGCGTGCAAAAATATCAAAATACTTACAGCATTACCTGTCGAAATTTTATAAAACGGGCGTATTCTCCGCGTTCCGACTGTTTTCGACTACATGTTCCCACATACTTGTCGTAAGCGGCGCTCGCTATTCTTGTATGTGTCAGATACATCCTTACGCACACCACTGTAAACTTTCGCGGTTATTTGAAATGTCTAAGCAGGAAATTTGAAACCTAGGCCTTATTGGGGCATAGGCTTTATTTGGGTCTCCTACCTTACACATATACGTTTTAAATACATACATATATATGATACACCCAGACACAGAGCAAACAAATCTGCTCATCACAGAAATGTTTGCCCTGGGTGGGGATCGAACTTACGACTCTCGGATCAGTAGTCAGGAGCACTAACCATTGAGCTACCGAGTTAGTCTAGTTACATGATCAGAATATTTTTCTATCGTGAAGAGCGACGAGCAGGTAAAACGCAATCTAAACTATAATATTCTTCACACGTGCTGTTTCGCTATCCTGCAATTACTTATTAACCTTTTATTAACATAAACATTGTGATCGCGTGCATCTGTCTATAATCAAACGCATCTGTATTATCTGTTCAGTTTCTTTTAATTACAAGTTACACCACAGCACAATGGAAACGTCCGTAGCAACAATGTCGTAATTCAGGCTTTATAATTTTTTTCACAGTTCCTTAAAATAAGGAATTGAATAGTTTGAAGTTTTCTTTTTAAAATCGCAAAATTCACTAAATAAACAAAAAAAGTTTTGTCATCAATCAAGGCATACACAATTACACAGTGAGTTGGGCTAAAGCATCCTTTTAAATGTTATAAACATTTGTGGCAGAAGACTCTGTTCTTCCTTGTTACATAACTTATTTACTGGTTGACATAATAAAGCTTAAATTAAACAAAAACAACTCAAAAAAACATTCCCTGTTTTGTGGGAACCAGAGACTGATAGACACATTAAAACAAGGTAATTTGCAAGTTCAGTTAGAGAAAATTGACTAACAGAAAAATTTGCCAAGAAAAAAAAGAAAGAAATTATTAAGCAGAAAATAACATAATTTTTTTCTTTTAAAGTTATAAAAGAACGTTATACATGATAGTAGCTTTGATCTAAGGAACTTTGAAATAACTTGGATACCTAGATCTAGATATCATTTCTTTTTAATAGCAAAGTCATAATCCGAGCTTACCTTACAAGGTTATTTACGAACGAGGCTCTATTTTTTACATTTATGTTTTGGATGGGATATTACTTACTCGGGTGGTTCCGCATCCTTCGTTTACCCATTTACTTGTTTCTACGTTCCTTGACGTAACATTATTTACATGTTCTTCAGCTACATTTGTTATAATGTGATGTTTACTCATGATAATGAAGAACTTATTCCATGGAAATTATACTCGACTAGTGGAGCGTTTACGCCTTCTTTTACATATAATATACCTTTTTTTTTGGCAGAGGTAGCAAGTGAGCAGACGGATCACCTGATGGTAAGCGATTACCGCCGCCCATAGACACCCGCAACACCAGAGGAGTCACAAGTGCGTTGCCGACCTTTGATATGGGAGTATGCTCTTTTCTTGAAGGTTTGAATGTCGTATCGGTCCGGAAGTACCGCAGTCGACAATTCATTCCACAGTTTGGTTGTGCGAGGCAGAAAGTTTCTAGTGAACGCACAGTTGTGGACTACTAACCATCTATGTGATGGGGATGAATATATTGTCGCATAGAACGATGGCGAAAAGAGGCAGCAGGGATCAATCCGAACAATTCCTCGGAGCACTCCCCATTGTACATGCGATAGAGAATGCAGAGAATGCCTGGGTGTAAACGACCCTTTGTACACCCGTTTAGGGATAGACATTAAAAAAACTTTGTGCTCCTTTAAACTATGGCTTAGTTCTAATTCTAGTAGAAGTATTTGGTGTCGGCTGCTACCTCTAAATGGAAATTGTTTGCCATGTCACAGGCCTTATTGGGGGTTAGACATTGGAGTTGGTCATTACAACCTCCACCAATCCGGATTAGGCCCAATGTATAAAGGATGGCTTAATCTTCCCAAGAAACGGGCGAAGGACAGTGCCTATAACCGTGGGGTTCCTAGTGGTTGCAACGTAACGTAGCTTTCATTTACATTTGACAATCATAGCACAGTTAAAATAATCTTGACCTATCTGAACTTCATGAGTTAATTAAAGAAAGCACGCATCTCTGTAGCTCGCAACAGTGTTGCAACTGCAACTCTATTATGAGACAGGTACTACGCAATCGGTCATCGAAGAAGCAGGAAAAAACTAAACGACGTAACTGCTAATATGTTTATGATTATATTATTTTTCCTTCGCATTGCCATTAGCATAGCATTTTTTTTATTATATTGTTTTACAAGCAGAGATAAAGTTAACTGAATATATTTATTTCAAAGACTGACTGATTGACTGACTCGGAGGCTAAGTGGTTAGTGATCCTGACCTCTGATCCGAGAGTCGTGGGCTCGATCCCCACACAGGGCAAACTTTTCTGTGATGAGCAGAATTGTTTGCTCTGAGTCTGGGTGTATTATATCTACATATGTATGTATTTAAAAGTATATGTGTATGTATATCAGTCTCTGGTTGCCAAGATACAGGGAATCCTAGTTTGGGGCCAGATGACCGTGTGTGATTTGTCCCAGATATTATTATTATTATTAAAGAGAAGTCTACCTAAGTATATAATGCCAGCTTTGGTATGGTGGAAAATAATAAAAACAAATGTATAAAATTACATATTTTATTCATCTATTTAAGCAAAGTCATTAAACAAAAGTTATTAAATTTCACGAGTAGAGCTCAGCAACAATTTTTCTAATTAAGTACAAAATCAAAAATCTTTTTTATTTAAGTAGATGCTTTACACATACTTTTAAATCGTCATATTTTTCTACCTAGTACAAAGTTCGTTCTAGACTAGACTTTTTTATACTCTGTAAATAATTAAACGTAGCTTTGTTACTAGTTTAGCGTTTGCATTGTCAAGGCTGGGCTGCAATGTTGATTACAGTCGTACCAGAGACATGATATTACGTGTCCTATATATTATTGTATTTAATATAGAACATTTGCACTATAACTAACATGCTGTCTCGAAAAGTCACAGAACCAAATAATTATTTATATCGTTCATTCGTAATAATAACGCTATCTGCACATTTCCTGAATCTTACTTGTAATTACAGTTTTTTTAACCTTTTTATAAATCCTTTTCATCGACACCTGGGAAGCAGAGATAACAGTTAAGAATTATATATTTTATACTGTCAGAATTTATAGAGACGATAGTTATTTAATATGGTTTCTAAATAAAATGGATTATGTTAATTAGGGCGTATAACGGTTATAGGTTATGAACAACTCTGTGTTTGACCTTCCGTTGTTCGATGCTAAGTGCAGAACGTCGGCTAGATTATTATGTATGAACTGTAGTTTATTCAATCAATGCGTATAATGTATGACATTGATTCAATGTTTATATTGCATATGTTTACATCCACGTGCAACCTCTTGTGAACTCGAAAATCGATTAATTCTTTCTTCGCTACCAATTTAATTTGTACTTAATTTAAGATCCAAAACATAAGTACTTTGTAGCAAGTAAATTTAGAACTGTTAACATCTTTTTTTCGAGTTCCGCATAGTGAAACTGCAAGCATGGAAATCTTTACTGTTGTTTTGTACTAGATCGAAGTTCAAACCTAACAGATTTTAGACCAAGATAGGTACAATATTTTCTTTTGCTTTATTTATTTGACGTTAATATGTTTGTGTAGACACCGAGGGCTTTGTAACTCACCTCATTGACCGAGGAGTTAGGACATATACGAATACGGATTAACATTTCCGAGGTTCCTATGTTTTTCTTAATAATGATCTCTCGAAGTAATTTATGTATGTTTTCGTAAGTAGTTCTACATACATATTGGCAGTGTAATTATTATAAAGTAATATGTTTTGGCACCCTTTTTGGAGTATAGCCTATACGTGCCTATACTTTCCAAGATATGCGAAGAGAATCGTGCGCCAATCGGACGCTATGGATTGTTTTTTTATTACATACTCGTATATTGATACATTCGTACGAGATATATCTAGGTATTACGATATAATTCTGTATGCACTGTACCTAAAATATGTAAAAATAATCTCGTCCGTCTAGTTGTGCAATGAGCATGTACATAAGGTATAGAATGCACACACGCTGGTGGATTCAATTGGTACAATCGCGAGCACAAGTTTCGTTGACACGTTATAATGTTTCTCATAATAACACTACAACACTTGTTCACTGTCAAGGTCGCCATACTTTGTTGCCGGTTGTTGCACTTGGTGTGTGTATTTCATTTAGTCTCTTGAATTGTAGATAAGTATCTACTATAAACGTGACTTGCTTTTAGATATTTTGGGTGTCATGAATTCCGTTCAGATAACTGTATCTAGACAGTTTAACATATGTAGTTTCAATACTACATATAAGTCTGTTTTATGTACCATTGAAACTACTGATTTGGGTGTAGTGACTGCTACGCAGAGGTTCGTAGGTTCGATCCCCATGAACTCTGTGAACTTTTGTGAACTTTTGTCAGGATGAACTTTTGTGTTTGCTGCATTTGAGTGTTGTTTGTTACACACTAACCGTTTGTCACATCATGTGAAAAATGTTCTTCTCTATTACTCTCTAAGGAACATATTTTTCCGATTTTGTCAGATAGTTAGTCACTATACCACCTTGTGTTGCATATGTATATATAGATGTTAGTCTGTAAGCAATTTAGTTGCATTAGGGTAAATGTTTCACTGTGTCAAGGACTGCTTACATTGTTGTAGTTCGTTGATCCAATAACAGGGTTTCATTGAGCCTTCCTTCTGACATCGCATCGTCCACTCATTGGCATATAGCGGTGAGGCATACACAGTCATGACTCATGATACAATGTATAGTGTGGTTGCCGTTAATCTAAGTTAATCTTACTACGTAAGTACGATGTATCGTAACCACGTATAGCATTGGAATCTTTTCATTGTGTTGACGTAGCAAAAGAGTAAACATATTAAAGTCTTACAAAAGTAATGTTTGACACAGGTGTAAAAAATAAGACATTTTCTGCTTTTTAGTCTTATACCTATGTGAAATTTTACTATCGATTATAAACATCTTAAATATTCTATTTTATTTTTCCTGAATTGTCATCCAGTTTTCCTAGCTACATCTAGCTACAATAGGTTACAAAAGTACCGAATATATTAAAAGACACAAAATAAAGGTACGAGTACCCAAACGTAAGACAAAAACGGCAGTCTCGTGTGAAATTAAAAATTTTACTTAAAAAAACATTTCAGTACTGAAACTAGAACAGAAGATCTGAGTTTGAGTAGTTCATAAATTTTCGATTTCTGATGAAATGGAAAGAAATTATTTAATCATTTCTAATTGTTCTCTTTTGAATTTCATAACAATGTATCTGTAGTAGGATGTTATATTTTAGCCAAGTGAACCGCAACAAAAATTATTATTGGCTCGACTAATTTTCACACACTTAAGAAATGATTTTACGCTTACTGCCGGTCTTTAAGGTACAGAAGCACATCAATCAAGTCATCATGCACCTTTTAAAATTAGCCTGCGGAAAATGCGGTTTCTATGCGCTTAACCTCAACATTGTAAGTACCTATAATGGAAGCTCAAAACGGCTCAAAAAATGTTTTAATATTTTTAAACGATTTTGGCTCACGCTATCGATATTGAGAAGAGAGAGAGAGATATTAGTTAGTTCACATTTAGTCTGCTTTATTACTCGACTAACCCATAGAGAATTATTGTATTTTCGGGATTATGAAAATGGACGCCTGTTTCATTTGACGGGTCTTGGAGCATAAGATTGCATTATATTAGATTCGTCGGAAAGGTAAGGTTAGGTTTGGTTTTATGGTCTGCACTTGGGAGCTTAGTCCAGATTGGTGGACTGACTGACTCGGTGGCTCAGTGGTTACTGCTACTGACTACTGATCCGATAGTCGTGGATTCGATCCCCACCCAGGGAAAACATTTCTGTGATGAGCAAATTTTTTTGCTCTGTGTGTTGGTGAATTATTTTACATATATTTACATATGTATGTATGTATTTAAAACGTATATGTGTAAGTTTATCAGTCTCTGGTTCCAATACAGGGAATCCTAGTTTGGGGCCAGATGACCGTGTGTGATTTGTCCCGGATATTATCTATTTATATTTATTTATGCTCGCTTTGATATCAAATGTAGTTGAACTAAAGATTATTTCAACCCCACTACAGTAACCTGAGTGTATTCATGACATTGTATCACAAATTCATATCCATCAGCAACATTTGATGGGTCCGTTTATCTCTTCTTCATAAGTTCATAAGGGGCTCCTTGTCAACTAGCTATTATTCAATTATTAATTTAGAAAGCTATGAGTTAACTCGGCGACATTTTGATAAAACAACACAGAGGTGTTGTTGTCTTTACGTTACATTTTATTGAAAGGCGTCCTTTCAAGAGAAAAGTTCAATTCATTGTGCTTATGTTTATTATCTTATTTGTATTTTGTGCTTTAAAGGTTAGGTTAGGTTATACTTATACTATAGTTCCATAAGAAGAAACAAGGCATTTTTGCCATATAGGTATTCCATGGTAACGAAAACGTATAGGTGGTGAAAGAACCTGAGTAATAGATAGCAGAAAGTAAGTTTTTAAAATTTAACCGTGTCTGGGAGAGCCATGCTTCGGCCAGAATGGGCCGGCTCGACCGGAGTGATACCACGGCCTCACAGAAAACGGGAGTGAGGGTACCGAAGGCCCAACCTTCCCTCCCCAATTCTCCCTCCCCTCATCTCATTTTTAAGGTCGCACTTGTGACTCCTCTGGTGTTGCGGGTGTCTAAGGGCGGCGGTAATCGTTTGCCACCTATCACATAAAAAAATTATACGTATTTTTGTGGTTCAAAATAAAGCTTTTTAGTCTGAACTTAAAAGCTGTTGGCTTAAAAAACTTTTTTACACGACTGCCCTCTCCGGCCTTGTGCTCCTACTAAATTCTCCTACTGATAGGAGCACAAGAACATACTTAATATACTTAATAGCAGAGCGTATTATTGTAAATGTCTTTTCTTTGTTACCATGTAATATAGTCTATAGCCAAAAGGACTTGATAAATATTTGATTAATAGGAGTAAAAGGACAGCCGCACAGGACCGGTCGGTGTGGAAATTTTTGGGGGAGGCCTTTGTCCAGCAGTGGACGTCTTTCGGCTGATAGATAGATAGATAGGAGTCAAAAAAAACTGAAAATTATCAAACGCATTAAATACACAACGTGAGTGCATGCGTAGTATAGTGATAATATCTGTTTTATATCTACACAGCATAGAATACAAACTAGGAATATTTTCTTGTCTATGGGATGGTCATAAATCTTCATACATATACCTAAACTTAAACTTAAATGCTCAATTTAATTTATAGTTTTTGTAATTACAAATTAATTGGAAATACAAACGGAAGTTAAACTGTAATGAATGAATGAGAAACGCAACATTTAATCGTCAATCAATCGGCAATAAAACGCTATCATGCGCAGGCATCTATTCATTAGGTATGTCAGCAGCTCCTTATTTTATCTGGAATTTAATACCGCACATATTGACCGTCCGTGCCTTTTACATGGCAAGATTGGAGAGGTCAAGTATGGGTGGTCGAGTGGTCATCATACACATATACATAATTTCAAACACACGTGGTGTGTATGTAGCCAATAGATACTCAGGACTTGGCACGCTGGCAGAAGTGTCAGATGCCTGTGATTAGGGCTGTCACAGATTGACGTGGGATACTTGAAGATCGTTAGCACCCAAAGAGAAGTCGGAAACGTTAAGTCATAGTTGCACAGAAAGTTATACTTACCATTTAGTTTTGTACCTAGCAGTTTAAACACGGACTGTATGAAAGAAATACATAAAACAGTTATTATTTGATTTTTAAATTAAAATATACCTATAATTTATAAACATAATTTGTCGCCTTGTATTAAAACAGTCAGTCAATACACTACATTTTTAAAATTGTACATTAGTAAGGAAGGTGACTAAAGATAAAGCCATCGTTCTTATTATGATGAATATGTTTAACACATTATGCTTCTAATAGTCTGGCACAATTTAAATGTACAATGATAGATAGCGGTTGCCTGGTGTTAAAACTATATTTTATCATTATAATTGGCCTTTCACATCTACAAACTATACAGTTAGTGTAGCTGATACTTTCATCACAGACATTGCGTCGCTTGGGAAAAGCAGGGTTACCCAGAACCTGCGTCACCCTCTCGACCTCACTGGCACAACCCACAAAAACGACGCGACCATCGATATGAGAGACATTAGATGAGGTTAATACTGCCCGACTGCGTAGTCGCTAATAGAAAGCCAGTTCGACTAACTATAGTTATTCCAATGATATTAGTATTATATCAAAAACAAAACCCATACCAATATTGCAACCTCTGGTTGGGTACCAACCCTAGAGATGGTAAAATACACCGCTGGAAGAACGCAACAAGTGACCTACGTTAAGCATTCGAATTCACACCGCATGATCACTGGCATATAGTCGATTTCATACTTACATTTTCTGTGTGTGCGTGACATCGTAAAAATAGATATCGTTTGATAGCGCCCATTACATTGAAGATTGAAATTATGCATCTGCTACATTGTATCGTCTCTATTGCTATCGACTTGATATTTTATGAGCTCACACTTCCTAGCTACGATATAGCACTGTCGCGAAATTTCCTTATGTTCTGTGAATTTAAATGCAGTGGATATTTAGAATTAGCGCTTTGTTCATCGTTAGTGATTTTGGGGTTTCGTTTCTTTTTTACCCTCAATTAGTAAGCCCTTGGTAAAATAAAAATCCTGAATTCGGTAAACAAAATAATATTAGTTTGTTTTATTTCGATTATAAGAATTTTATCAACATTTGTGAAAAGTGGTGAATAACCTTGTGATTTTTTTAAACTAAGTTTTGTTTAGTGCATAACATTAACACTATAGTACTGTGGCTTCTATTTCGGAACACTTGCCTACTTGTACATACTACAAGTTTAGTAGACTTGAAATCTTGCGAAAATTTTATATTTTAAAATTTTATAATAAGCATTGGAAACAAACCATATAACTTAACACATGAATGCTTTTAAAATAGTCAGTTACGACAAGCAGTGTAATAATTTTCACAGCATTTGCGAGTTTTGAACATTAAACTATGTAACCTTGAATTTCTACCTTCGACGCGAATGCTATTAAGTATCTCATCGGAAGTAGAAGTGGATATGCAGAGGGAACCGAATGTTATTATAGTGTTCTATTATAATATTATCAGTCGCCTCTCTTTCCTCATGCGATGTGACAAAGCATCCATAACCAATCTCTTTGGTTCGCTGCATTGGGTGGTGCATCTGTGAAGGCTGTACGAGCGGTCCCTATGCTGATTGTAACTACAATATGATCTAAGATTATCAGAGGCACATGCGTCAACCATACCAATACGGCAACTAAACCCAGTCTCTTTGGTACGCAGCCCACTGGGTGGTGCATCAGTGGCGGCTGTACGAGCGGTCGCTGTGCTCACTACTGGAGCTGCAGTCCCGCAAGAGCGCCTACACCACCATGTGCTGCTCGCCGCGGTACGTGCTGGCGCCCGAGTACGGCTCGCACCTGCTGCCGCTGCCGCTGACCACGCAGCGCGCAACCCCGCCGCCTGCGCACCTCTAGCGGTGCGATCCTGCGCCGCGGTCGGTGAGTGCACCTGTTAATGTTGATAGTGTTGTTATTAACTGTTCATGCTAAAGCCACTGACCTAACGCTACCACCTATACAGCGCGCGTCGCCGTTGCCTGCGCACTTCTAGCGATAATAGGGATATTAGTTAAATGCTTGTCGGTTACTTTTCAAAAACAACAATTTGTTCCGAAAATGTTTGAAATAGCTAATTATGATGTCATAATTTCTTATAGTCGATTCCATACTCATAACGAAATTTCTATAAATATAATTGACCACGCTGAATACGTTAAAAACAACCGACTTCAATCGCAACAACTCCAATTTTGCTATGTTTTTGTTGATTTTCTCAAAAACCGCTAAATCGATTTCGATAAAATTTATATGGGACCATCTGTGAAGTATACCCTTTTAAACAAAAAAAGAATTTTCCTAATCGGTTCCGGAGTCTTCGAGTAATCGGTGAACATACATAAAAAAAAAAGATTCCGACGAATTGAGAACCTCCTCCTTTTTTTGAAGTCGGTTTAAAAAAATGCACATGATATGAAATTCCAACTAATATTTTTCTACTATTTCATTAAAAGAGCTATTTAATGAAAAATATCTCATTACTAATAGTTGATACAGTCTTTACCCATTTGCTCAAGTTACTACTTATTGGCGCGTCGTGCCACCACCAAAGTCTTCTGGGTTGCACGCCTTGCAACTGTTTGAGCCTGTCTGTCTCTGAGCCTACGTCCGTCTATCCGATGAACTCTGATTGTCATATTCTAGTTGCTTTGAGATTCTACGTATATATTTGTAGCGCCTGAGTTTACAAGTTACAATACCTTATACCCTATAACAACTTATACCTTATAGGTTTTCAAAGTCGACGTATATGTGTTCCGTACCTTTCCATCAACGTTTTCCCACGTTTGAACGCTTCATGAGGAAGACTATAGACATAAAAACGCCATCAAGGGAGCAAACATCGTACGATGGGGTGTAATCCCCACTATAACTGTGATAGAAAAGTGGGGCCCGGCCGTGGTTCCACTACCACTCTTTAGCACCAATTTTGAGTGGTGTTAGTACTCGTAAAGGGAACCTTTATAGTTGAAATGGGAGGTCGGCCGTTCAGAGGAAGACAAAAGAAGTTTGTTTATATATTTCTGCTACTGAACAGAATATTCTGGTTGGATATCGTACCTAGGTTTCTTATTCGTGTAGTAATAAATGTGACTACGGATTGCATCAAAAATAAATTACGAAATATTGTTGTAGCACTTTTATTTAAATTGCTGAAAACTGTATATTGAGACCATGAAGACCAAGAAAAAAATATATTTTAGCATTTAGTGTCAGCGGGTTTATTTTGTTTGTTTTTATTAATATGTCATTTCCATATCGATGTATGTCATACATTAAAAAATGTCGTCGATTTCATAAATCAGTTACAGGTTTACTTTACATCTATTTGATTCAATTTACCTCCACTTCTGGGCATGCGCATATAAGTCACTTACAATTAAAGAAATAAAGCCTTATTGTATAGCCCCTGTTCGCTCAAAAGCGAATTGGTACATAAAATTAAGCGAAGCACACACTAGAGCTATAGTAACTACACATGTTTGTGAGTGCTTACTATAATTTTAGAACTTCAACATAAACTGTGAACTTATTACAACTTAGCTCCGTCTTGGAAAGCCAAGTTGTAACTACTAAGCCACTGAAACACTATTTGAATTATGAGGTGTTTTTAAAGTATGTGCCAGGACTGGAACAGTATATGATGTGTCTTAAAGTTTCTGCCACGGCTTAAATCTATGTTTCTAGTAATGAATATGAAAATCTTCCCCCAAAAATACATAATCATTTTACTTTCGATCCGCTATTCGGCCAACTTTGTATGTAGAGTCACCTTTTTGTACATTGACTGTGTTTCTTGGGGAAAGTTGTTCAGATAATGATTAGGAACCCTAGTTTCAGCCCTAGGAGATATTTTTACCCTACTAAAAAAGGAAATCGTCCTTCTCTAATAACTCGATCAGCTGATAAAGATAAAGAAGGACTTTAAGCGCAGTGACTATAGTTTTCTGGGGAAATTTGTTCTGTATCACGAGTAGAATCCCCAGTTCAAAAACTCAAACTCAAAATGTTTTTTCTTTAAGTAGATACTTTACACATGCTTTAATTTTTTTTTTTTACCTAGTACAAAGTTTCTACCACACGGGACTTGTCAGCGTTTCGGGAAGTGTTTGCGAAGCGAGAAGAAACGTCGTTCGCATGAAGATACGTTCTTTACCACAAACCTCCGTCAAGAAGTCCTCAGACAGTCTTATTTCGGAGTTTGCGAAGGTGTGACAACTTTGTCTGTCGGACGTCTGGTCTGACCTGTAGCGTGTGCATCTGCATATACAGTAGCCTAGAAAAGCTAGTCACTTAACAGGATGTTCGTGACTTTTAAATTACTTTGCTATCCAGATGAAGCGTCGTAAGTATGAAGAGAATAATGAATGGCTCAGTCAGTCAGAACAGAACAGAGCGCCCTAATGAATGTGTGGATGACATTTCGTAATGCCCTTTTGACAGCAAACATGTTATACCTTTATGTTCCAATGTATTAACTGCTTCTTAAAATCTACCTTTTAATTCTATTTCTTAGTCCATACTTACTGTCAGAAAACAAAAGAGAATCGTGACTGACTGACCTTAAGGATACTAGACCGAAACTTGAAAATTGGAACATACATAGTACGTTCCTTTGTATAATGTAAGAAGCACTAATAAACAAAATTTTACAAATACTGACGATCCCTAATAAGTTAAATGGTCTTTTAAAGTTAGTATTAACAATAAAATTTTCAAAGGGTGCGATAGTCTGTTTAGATTAAGCCTTCGCGTACAAAGGCGGACGCTCCATCCATCTGTTCAGTGATAAAACTGATAAAATGACTAAAAAATAATTGAAGTCCACGCGGGAAGAACAGAGAATGTCAGTTAGAAGTGTTTACTAGAAAATCGATTTTCAAACTTTGCAATTAATGTATAAATTTTCGTTCAACAAATATCCGAAAATATTTTATTTCGGTATAATTACTATAAACTTAATTTTGTTTTGCATTTTCATTAATAAAATTGATTGTTTTCATTTTTCATTTTGTTTAATTGGACATTCCTTGTTTTAACCAACATATTCAAATTAAAAATGCGAACTATCATTGATAAACGTGTTCTTGCTGCAAATATATGAGCTTAAAAAGTGTTGCCAAGGTACCACTAGATGGTACCACTGCAAGGTACCTACCTACTTATTAAGGGGGCAAAAAAGTTTATATATACCTAGTTAAGATTTTCTTTTATATGTTGCACACATCTTTAACGTCAAATCTCTCAAACTGGAAACGCTTGAACCAACTTTGTACTACTGGTACTGACACTGTACTATAGGCTCGTACACAACCTTTATTATTAAATCTTTAGTTGCTTTAAAAAAAAAAAACTAGCTGGGAGACCGAGCGTCGCTCGTTCAATCGGAGCGTTTATAAACTAAGAAGAAGATAACTTGTTTAGTAGTACCTATAGGATTTATTTTCTATGAAACATTTTGCAGGGTGATGTTTTAGTGGATAGTGGCCTTCTAAGGGACGAAAGGACAAACAATATTTGTTCTGAAAAACATCTATATTTTTTTGTAATTTGATTCTATTGAAAAACGTACATGGAAATAATCCTTTTATAAAAAAATATACAAAAATTCATATAATAAAATAAAATAAACAAATGAATAAAATAAATCCTATAATTGCCAATTACATGGGGCAGGGCGGCACAATCATCAGGTATGTATGTAATTCACTTATACGGCAAAAGATGGCGCCATAAATAAAAATTCGTTCAAATGTCCCTAAAATATATTTGTTTTATCACTAAGTCTTTTTTTTACAATATATTTACATAAGTTCACACAAAATACAAAATAAAAAGACAAAAAACAATAACGTCTCGGGGATACGAATCCGGACCTAAAAGCAGCAAAACGAAAGTGGTTCGCACCGACACCGCTAGGCAATTATGCACTTATAAGCGAGGGTTAAAAATAAGCATCACATTATGCGTTCATATTTGATGTATATTTCGCTCAAAATCTCCCTAAATTCAATGTTTTTGAAGATAATTCCCTCATAAATCGATTTCTGGTGATTTTTAACCCCTAATCCTAGAGTTTCGTCGAAAGGTTTCAAGCCGTTTTCGAAATCTTTGGGACACCTAACTCGTTTAATAGTGTAAGATTAATTTCAAAATGTATCGAATTTCTTCGATTCATTTAAAATATTTAATAAGAATTGAAAATTAGCGGAAAAAAGATTTTTTTTCTAAATACAAGTAGTGCAATCAAAAAGGTTTGATGACATCTTTACCTACAAAAAACTTAAAAAAGACTTTCATTGATTTTCCACCGAAAATGTTATAGTCTCTGCCTTATGCCCGTCTATGTGTTCCAGGACCTAAAGAAGAAGAAGAAGAATACCTACTTAAATAAACTAAATAGTTCGAAAGCTTATAGTAATATTAAACACTTAGTTAACAAACCATATCGTCCCCACTGCAGGGGCACGGGTCTCTTCCCATAACTCGGAAAGGTAAGGCCATGCTCCACACACGGGGGCCAAGTCAGGATTCGCAGAGGTTGAGGCTGGTGGCCAAACCCAGTGTCAGAAGTTTTCAAGCCCTCCGATATGGCTTACAACGACTGCCATCCAGTGATAGCAGCCGGCACCAACGGGTTAACGTGCCTTGCAAAGTAATATAAACATTTAAAGGATTACAAATGGCGAATCTAATGGCACCTTGTACTCTGAAATACATTAATTCTTTTGCTCAAAATGCCTATATACGCTCAGTCAAATAAACACACACCGTCTTTCTGGTGCAGTATGATAAAAACATTTAATTTAATATACTTACCTACTTCTTAAGTAAGTTATCACATTTGTAATAGTCTTTAAAATGAGCGACTAAAGGCAACAATACAAAATTAACATAACATTATCATTTTCACAACAGGCGGCCTGGATGCTCGACTGTGTGCACCCGCCAAGTTCTCAACCCGCTCGCACTCACATCACTTGGTCCGGTAATAAAACCACCGGCGCAATATATGGCTATCTCGTATTTTCACGGTCGTAAACTCACGCCAGTAAGGGACGGCAAGCTTTTATAGGTCGCCGTCGCTTTTCGCAACAAAAACTTTTATTGCTGACTACTCGTAAATTATACGCAGTCTTAGCGTAGTGTCGGGGAAATTTCAAAACAATTCCAGGTCTTTATGGGCTACCAGTATTGATTTCTAGTTTACTTGATTAGTTTGTATTCGTAGCCCACTTCTCATATAATTTATTAGGTAGTTCTTGCTTCTGATTTAAAAAATATACCTGTAAAAGCTGAACATCAATAAAAAATAGAGAAACAAAAATTTTAATAAACTAAGCGTTTAGGACAAAACATTTTCTGATTTAGGCTATAGGTACAAAATAAAAAAAGTTCTATAGACAAACCCATAAAGTGTTTGCTCAACGACCTACCACAAGCACGGACCTATTTAAAAATGGAACACCGGGACGAGCGAGACGGTCGTAAAAGAAACCTCTCAGTGCGGTCCAGTTCCGTTTGTTGTGCGTCGCTTCATATCGATAATATTTACATTACTAAACACATATTTAATTTGGCTTTATTTATTATTTTAGAAAATAATATTTTATCTATCAGATTACAAGATAAAAACCTAAATGACTATTATGAGAAAATATGCAGAACAACACCATTAAATATCACATTAATAGCTCTAGTTCTTATTAAAGCAATAAGAAACATAAATTTTCTTATATTATAATAAGGAACACTATAATTAAAGCGCGAATATTAAATTTATTTATTAGATAATATGAATAATTAAAATAAGGTATTTTTAAAGGTACTAGCACTTTTTTAAATAGGGCTTCAACTCATGAAACTGATCATCGCCAATAAGCCGTACTCACTTCGTGTTTTATTTATGAGCCAATTTTGAGAAAGGTTTCTGGTTCTGGGCTTTAATTAACGGTGAAAGTTATTCAGTTACACAAGTAGAAAAACAGCAGTGGCAGCTTCTTTATAAATACCTTAAATTCAAAAGTGATACACCCCTTTTTTGTTAATCAACTCAAAAGGGAATTTTATATTAATTATCGCTACATAAAATAGATATATACACAAGCATTTGATGTCTCATATTTGAAAAGGGATAACATCGATAGGTTACTGTAAATAAAGTAACTACGACACGCCGCATCTCTATTTCGTGTGACGCTGACGCGCCGTCTGCGGGTCGTAAACTTTTCGCGCGTAAATGTCACGATCGCGATTGACGTGACACAGCAGCTGCAGCGCTGTACTACATGCCTTTGAATATAGTACCGTCTAATCCACCGCGACAACGTAGCGCTGAACAGCTGACTGAAAAGTTCTGATAAAATTTAATATGCACGAGGCCGGGGTCAATACACGCAAGTATCATAATAAGGAGTTGCATGTCCGTAAAATCATATTTATGATATTGTTTTTTTAGTTTCTGACTTGGTTACGTTTTAAAATAATATTATTTTTATGGGTTTTATAATTAGGTTACACTGGTTTTCCGAGAGGTGATTTTTTTTGGAATTTGACATATTTTTATGAAAATAAACTTATTTTTAACTACAGTAACTGCCTCGACAGGTCAATAGCTAGCGCTTTTAACTGACTTGACTACTGATCCCAGGGTTGTGGGATCGTTTACACTTATCAAAGAAATACCTATTTAGGTACGAGGTTACCTTCGTCGCGTTAAATGAAACTTTTTCTTGTACCTAAATATTTCTTTGATGACCAGATTTTTTTCTCTTTCTCTCTCTGGTGTTTTTTATACAGGGTGTAACAGAATATGTGTGGGAATTTATTTGGGCTTCTGCTAATCATATTACATAACTTTTGCCCTACGACTAGGCTGGAATCGCAAAAAAGTTGAGTCTTCATTAAACAAATTGACCAGTTGTTTGGATAATTTAGTATCCATGAACAAAGTCCAAGTTTTTACGACTTCATCACTTCCCTATTAGAACAAAATTGGTTCAATATGATTAGTTGAAGCCTCTGTTAATGGGTAGTATCAATATATTTTCCATACTAAAAGGGAACCTAGTTTCGGACTGAGTAACGGTGTGTGATCGATCGATAGTTTAAAAAAAAAGGCAATGTATGTTATATAGTTGAACCTAGATATAGTGACGATCAAGGGACTGGTGACATTACGTCGTAGGTACTAACAGGATGACTGATATGATCATGGTTAATTATAATTTTCATGATCAATACATACATAATTAGGAGAAGCAAAGAGAACGCATAAAAATAAAAACGGAACGATATTAAAAAAAGTTACCATAAATGACGCTGACGCGCCGTCTGCGGGTCGTAAACTTTTCGCGCGTAAACGTCACGATCGCGATTGATGTGCCACAGCAGCTGCAGCGCTATACTGCATGCCTTTGAATGTAGTACCGTCTAATCCACCGCGTCAACGTAGCGCTGAACAGCTGACTGAAAAGCTCTGATAAAATTTAATATGCACGAGGCAGGGGGTCAATACACGCAAGTATCACAATAAGGAGTTGTATGTCCGTAAAATCATATTTATGATATTGTTTTTTTAGTTTCTGACTTGGTTACGTTTTAAAATAATATTATTTTTATGGGTTTTTATAATTAGGTTACACTGGTTTTCCGAGAGGTGATTTTTTTTGGAATTTGACATATTCTTATGAAAATAAACTTATTTTTAACTACAGTTACTGCCTCGGCAAGTCAGTAGCTAGCGCTTTTGACTGACTTGACTACTGATCCCAGAGTTGTGGGATCGTTTACACTTATCAAAGAAATTTACCTATTTATACCTATTTAGGTACCTTCGTCGCGTGGCGTGAAACTTTTCCTCATACCTAAATATTTCTTTGATGACCTGATTTTTTGCTCTTTCTCTCTCTGGTGTTTTTTATACAGGGTGTAAAAGAATATGTGTGGGAACTTTTTTGGGCTTCTGCTAATCATATTACATAACTTTTGCCCTACGACTAGGCTGGAATCGCAAAAAAGTTGAGTCTTCATTAAACAAATTGACCAGTTGTTTGGATAATTTAGTATCCATGAACAAAGTCCAAGTTTTTACGACTTCATCACTTCCCTATTAGAACAAAATTGGTTCAATATGATTAGTTGAAGCCTCTGTTAATGGGTAGTATCAATATATTTTCCATACTAAAAGGGAACCTAGTTTCGGACTGAGTAACGGTGTGTGATCGATCGATAGTTTAAAAAAAAAGGCAATGTATGCTATATAGTAGAACCTAGATATAGTGACGATCAAGGGACTGGTGACATTACGTCGTAGGTACTAACAGGATGACTGATATGATCATGGTTAATTATAATTTTCATGATCAATACAGAAGCAAAGATAACGCATAAAAATAAAAACGGAACGATATTAAAAAAAAGTTACCATAAATACAACCAATATCTGTTCGTTCTTGCATATATTTTTGTTTCATACTTTTATACATTACATTGCTAAATATGCGATTCACCAATCAAGTGTTTTTATTTATTTGCTAAGTAGTTTCCAAACGTTATTTTAACGTAAAGCGTTTTTTCATGATCTGGATAACATTTTCATCTGACGAAAATTATTCTGCGTAATTATGGCCATTCAGTTAGTCTCCAAATGCAAAATGATGAATCTTGGTTGTAACTGGATGATTTAATAAGAAATAACGTCTTTCGCCGCGGTTAGTCTTCTCTAGACAGACAGACAGACAAATGATATATCTTTGCGTCTTTGTAGCTAAAAATTAGTATTAGTGTTAAGCGTCTGTGGCTCTGTGGTTAGTGACTGACTACGTCCTCCTAACCAGAGGTCTCGGGTTCAAATTCTGACCAGTGCACCAATGAGTTTTTCGAAATTTACGTACATTTTCATACTGCCTGCTTTAATGGTGAAGGAAAACATCGTGAGGAAACCTGCACATCTGATTTCTAGTTGTGTATGATGGTCGCGTTGCACACGTCTGTAAGTGTAAATCCTAAATGCCCTACCGTGACCAAGGGTGATGATAAGTGCAACACCAGACAACCACCGCCTATACCTTGTGGATAGGACGGGTTAAATTGTGCCACACGATAAGAAGAAGTATTAGACGGATTCTACTGTACCTCTAATTAAAGTAAGAAAAATATCCTACCGTGTGCTTACATTTTGGTGTGTTTACAGTAGTGGTGGAACAACGTATACTAATTCATTTAGTCAACTCAAATAGTATTAATATGTATAAATTTATTTTATTTAGTTATTATCAGCAATAGTTAGGAATATAATATAATATATCCCATGGACCTGTAAATACTATAGAGAAGTTCAAAATTATAATAACGTTGCCTTAAAGGCACTGTAGTGAAGTACCATGAACGTTCCCCAATATATTATGATACTCGTAGCTTCATCATCAAAAAACCTTTGAAAATGCAAAAATCTCCGATGTCATTTAACTACTTCCGTTTAAAGCAATAAAATAAATTCTTAGATTCTATTAAGTATCCAATATACTTTATCTCAATATCAAACAAGGTTACTGTAATGTGTATTCCGCTAACAATTCAAGGTATGGGATCGCTTTCTGGAAGTAGCGGGAGCCATAAAGTCTAGCCAGACCCAGACATCCATCCAGCCGCGCCCGTCTGCTGTCGTAAAACGTACCTAAAATAAGCCATAAAATATTGTCTGCGTATTTAAATTTATCTGTAGCACTGGGCAGGTTAATGGCATTTAGGGGACGGTAATCGAACTCTTGGTTTCATTACGTGGTGTGCAATATGCATTGTGCAGTGTGTTTTGTGGTCGGGGTGAATTGTCTTTGACTTTCAAAGTTTATCCTTTTTACTATGATTATAGTTTTTATACAATCATATCGAATTAAATGTTTGTTTTTGTATAAAATATATTTTAATTCAGTGGAATTTGGCTCATATTTCTATTCAGTATTATGTGTTAAGTCTATGACTTACTCATTGTCAATCTAAAAATCGATAATCTATTTAGGCTTAACAATTGTGGATAAAAAAAGTATAAAATCTCTAGGTCCGTGGTTTAGCTCTTGCGATTAGAGTAGATACAGCCAGCATTGGCGACTTCTAACTAGGTGTGTCATCAACGTAGCGCTAGCGCTTGTTTGCCACTAATGATTCCTGGAGTCATGTCCTGACCTTACCGACTTCCGGGATCCATGTTCAAGATGGTAATGTGTAATGGCTTGATTCCCATAGACGCGTTACTGGGAAATCATTTCAACTTACAGTGGCACTTACTGCTGGGCTCTGCAGTGCCTAGTGCATCGGCCATTCGGGTGGCTGAGATTAAATAGATGGCTTCTCGGAGAAAAGGGTGGTATGCATACTGTTAGATCTTTCTCCAAGATTCTACATATAGTCATTGTAAAACCATAGACCACACCTTGGCGTGGCTTAGTTGTTATGAATTTCTTTGATACTTTTGAGAGGAGAACAATGCTCAGTTCAGTTTCCAAAGGATATGTCATGTTCATGTCGTTATCATTGTTTTGAAAATACATTTTAGAATTATGTTTCCAAAATATGTATTTCTTACAAAAACAAAGTTGCACAATTTGATTGGCTCAGTTACTCAGTGAACTTTCAGTGATATGGCAAAGGAGCCGTGCCCCAGCATTGGGGACTAAATTGGTCGTAAAAGAGTGATGACTTCTTATACTTACTAGAAACACTTTGTGAATTTTATCAGGTCTTGTGAGCGAACCCTTACTCTGCGTAGGACTTAGGAGCAGAATCTCAAGATTATATTTCCACAAACCTATAAACTCGAAGACTTAATAAAATTCGAGAAACCTTGCATTGTAAAAAGCAGCCAGCTCTATTCGCGAGAAGTAATGATACAATTTACTGCGACTTTTACTTTTGTGCTAGCATTATGATTATATTCAAAATAAATCATAACGTTTATTTATAAATAATATTCACAAGTTTCTTCACAAAAGTAACATCGCAAAAAAGTACTACTTAGTTTACTGAGCTATGCTTCGATATGCAGTAATGACTGTTCTTTTTTGGAGTTTATTATGAACTATAGTTGATTAATAACTGGATACCTGCCGACTTTATTATTTGGATTGTTAAGCGGGTGCTACACGGTCACCAACAAGCACCCCAACCAAGGTGTAATTCGTTGTTTCCAACCGTGTAGACCGTGGTTGGTGACCAAATTTCTTTGTCTACACGGTTGGAAACAACGAATGTCACCTTGGTTGGGAATTGGGATGCTTGTTGGCGACCGTGAAGCACCCGCTTAATAATCCGAATAATAAAGTCGGCAGGTATCCAGTTATTAATCAACTATAGTTCATAATAAACTCCAAAAAAAAACAGTCATTTAAAGCTAATATAATAACCCACGACCGGTAGAAGCAGTGTTACAGTAACTAATATTGCATATTATTGAGTAACAGTGTGTTGGATGAAATGAGTACGGTTGGCAAAAATTGCAGATGTCACCGCGACGACATACAGAATGCCATAATCGGCGTGCAGTGGGACCCGTCAGCAACAATGTTGCCAGTAAAACGAGCGCCAAGGCAAAAGCGTAAGCGTGCTTTCGGGCGTTTACATGACTTATATTCTTGCAAGACATTTAGTGGCGGCAGTGAATTTTTTTTTTGATTTTGATAGGTACTTATTGAAGTTTATTCTGGAATATATTCTATATTCAACATTCTAATAAATAATAATAAATAAATAAATAGTTTATTCCATTAATCTACTTACATAAACAATATCAGTTTCTAAAAACTTCTAGTAAGCAGAATAATCTGCTTGTGTTAGAAGTTTTCGCTCTTCTATAACAAACAAAAGTAGACTATGTAAAGTACTTCTAAATAATTAATTAAGACTTATTTACTTAGTAATGGAGAAACAAAAGGTAAGTTACTTTAACAGTAGTTAAAACATAAACACATCGTAAAGAAGTGTGTGTGCTTGTATGTATGTATGTGGGTTGGGTGTGTATGTGGGTTGGGTGTGTATGTGTGTCGGTGGGTGTGTGCGTGTGTGTGTGTGTTTGTGTGTGTGTGTGTGTGTGTGTGTGTGTGTGTGTGTGTTTGTTTGTTTGTTTGTTTGTGTGGGTGTGGGTGTGTTTATTTGTATGTATTAGAATTTGTATTTAAGTAGATCTTCCACCTCATCGTAGGTGAGAGTTTTTAGCCATTTAGTTACAGTAGTTTTGCATTTGTAGTTTGGTAATGGGTAGATGTTAAGTTTTTTATTTACAGCATTGTACAGGTAAGTGGACATCATATTATACTGTTGGCTACCAAAACTTGATCTAATAGTGTTGGTGTAACCTAGAATGTCTTTCCTCCTTTTAGTTAGTAAGTTTTTGTCAAATACTAAAGTTTTGTGTTTTTTTAGTACAGTAGTTAGAACATACAATTTACGTACTGACATCAAGTCACATGTCAAATAAAGTGTTTCTGTGGGGAACCGGAAAGGTTTGAAATACATTACTTTGAGCAATGAGCGCTGCGATCTTTCTACCTCCAGAAATTTAGTTTTGAGGGCGCTTCCCCAAATAGGAATGCAGTATGTGATGATTGATTGTGCCAAAGCAATGTAAATAGTATTAAGGAGATTTGTTTGAGGTTTTTTATAGTTCGTATGTGAATATTTAGTAGGAACAACATGACGAAGGGTTTTAAATATCCATATTAATTTTCGAATTCGGTTTGAGATTTGTTCTATTTGATGATGCCATTTTAGTCTTTGGTCAACAACAATACCAAGATACTTTGTATGAGTAACCTGTTCAATTATAGGACAGGAACTTACGCAGTCACGTGAATTACTACATCTATGAATTTTAATTTTGAAGTTTGAGTCAGGTTGAGTCCGGTTAGAAAGAGTAAAACAGATGTAATTAGTTTTTTTAGTATTTAAGGTGAGGAGGTTACCATCAAGCCACTTTGCAATCTTTTTCATGCCGTTTTCAACCTCTACACGAAGATTGCTCCATGTTTTGCCAGTAAAAACAACCGCAGTGTCGTCCGCGTAAGAGTATATGTGAGCATTTTTAATGTTCATTTTACAGAGCTCATTTATGTAAATTAGGAACAGGGTTGGACCAAGGACACTTCCTTGAGGAACTCCATATGTAATGTCAGCTTCATCACTAATGTACGAGCCAATTTTTACGATCTGCTTACGGTTTGTGAGGTAACTTCTTAAGAGATCTAAAGGGGTGCCTCTAATGCCATATTTGTCAAGCTTTTCCAGCAGGATGGGGACAGAGACGGTATCAAAAGCCTTTTTGAGGTCTAGGAAGACTGATACACATTTATTACCTCTATCTAATTGTTCAGTAATAATCGCAGTTAGAGCAATCACAGCGTCTTCAGTAGATTTTGCTTTTATGAATCCAAATTGATTTTCTGCCAGAATATCAAAAGAGTTTAAATAGCTAAGTAGCCTAATATTTATATTTTTTTCTAGAATTTTAGAAATAACAGGTAGAACCGAAATTGGTCTGTAATTATTAATATCATCTCTGTCCCCACCCTTATGAACTGGTGTAACAATTGCTCGTTTTAGGCATTCAGGAAAAATCCCTTTTTTGAAACAAAGGTTAACTAAGTGTGTTAGCACAGGGATAACCTCATCTTTAGCAAGTTTCAGATAGTTGGTTGAGATGTTATCCCATCCCGCCGCACTTTTTGATTTTAAATTCATCAGTATGTTGTGAACTTCAACTGGGTCTGTATCTAATAGCACAAAGGAGGACAATTTGGAACTTGCGTGTTCAACAAGGATATTATTTAAATATTTAGCGTTGTTCGCAATGTTTTCTGCAAGCATTTTTCCTGTTCCAGCGAAGAAATTATTTATGTGATTAGCAGACTCTGTAGGGGAAGATTTAATATATAGTAATTCATTATTAATATCACGATTTTGTTGAATATTAGTTACTTTTTTAATATTATTCCAAAGAGTTTTAGTATTATTTAAAGATTTTGATAGAAGCTCTCTGTCGTATTTATGTCTCAACTTTTTGATTAGTTTGTTGCAAAAATTTCTGTATCTGTTATAGCTGATTTTTAATATTTCATTGTGGGGGTCATTATGAAGACTCTTCTGCATTTTATTTCGATTTCTGATACAACGCAAAATACCAGGAGTAATCCAGGGTTTTATTATCCTTTTACTATTTGGTAATGTTACTATAGAAGTATTTTCATTTATAGATTCAAAAAGTTTCTTTGTTAAATGTTTCGCTACGTATTCCGGATCATCAGAGAAAAGTAGATTAGATAAATTTTTGTTTAATAAGGACTCTAATGCATTTTCAAAATTTGTAATCGTTTTAGTTTTGGGAGCGGTATGTTTGTTTTTCAGTTTTGATATTACTAAAATAGTACTAAAATGATCTGTGATTGTAGTATTTAGAACAAAAATAGAAGCGTTAACTTTTGCCCTTTCGGTCTTAAGTATAAAATGATCTAGGCAGTTATGCTTTCTAGTTGGTAGTGTATGTCCCGGAAGTAAACCATGACTAGATAACATATTAAGATAGTTTAGTCTGTTGCTTCTTTCATAATTTTGTTCTTTTTCGCTGTGAATAATGTTTATGTTTATGTCTCCAGCAATAATTATATTTTTATGTGCTTTTAGTTTATCAAGATGTGTATCTAAGGAATTAATAAAATTATCTGCATTGGTATTAGAGGGAGAGCGATAAATGCATAGGATTATATTATTTAGAACTTCGATCTGTAGGCACGAAGCATGTATAAGTTTTATTTCTTTTATGTTAGATTTTAAAGACTTTTTAACGTATACTACCACCCCATCGTTCTGGTTTATATGATGTGTACTTGCAAAAGAAACGTAGTCAGGCAGTTGTGGGATAGGTTTGTCACAGGAGAGTTGGCATTCTGTCAGAATTATAACGTCAAAATATATGTCTAAGCTATGTAACAGTACATTAAAATCATCAAAGTTACAGTAGATACTTCTGATATTCTGGGAAATAATAGTTATGTCAGTTTTACTTATTGATATGTGACGAGAGAGCTCGTAATCTTCACATCCAACAGATTTCGCTGTTTCAAAATTGTCTATTTCTTTCAGTGTGTTTAGGGACTTATCCATATTGAAATGTGAAAATGATGTAGAGTGGTGTTTCAATTTTATAACAATACGTGTTGAGCGTTTCAATTTTAATTATTATTAGTGGAAAAATAGGTACAGTTATTTTTATCGAAAGATCTTTTAAATACATATTTTTTACCAATGTAAGAGCATTTGTGAGTGTTGGGAGATGTGAGGTGTGTATGTAGGTGTTACCGTTTAGAGTGTGTGGTTTGGATGACTGTTGTGATATGTGTGCTAGTGGACGTAAGAAGTGTACAAAATTATACAAGTTTACAAAACAAAACAATCCAGTTATTACTAGTATTGCGACTATGCGAGAAACTTTTGAATGATCATTAATACCAGAGTTAACCTTAGAATATAGTCACGTTTGCTGCATTAATTGCTGGATCTGTGCTTCAGATTTTACCAGTATGATAGGCGAGTTGTCGTCCTTTCTTACGTACACTTTTCCGTAGGCGGTCCAGCAATACTTATACGCTTTGGTCTTGGCCAGTTCACGTGCTAGAAAGTGCAGACGAGACCCTTTTGCGGTAAGCTGCTCAGAGACACAGATTCTAATGATGACTTTTTAATATCGAGGGTTCACGGGCGACTTGTATTAAGCGACATTTTTGGAAACACAGGTAACCTCTAATTTGAAAATTTATTTCTTACAAAATACCTCACAAAAAATAACTTCTGAAGAATCTATATAATACTAAGAAGTTAAGTTTTAATGATTATTTTTCTTAGAAATATTTTTTTAAATCAGTCTCCTGAACATTTCTAAAAATGTCGCTTAATACAAGTCGCCCGTGAACCCTCGATATGATACTTATTATCAATTGTCAGTTTTAAAGACACTGCGAGTTAATTCACAAAGTTTCGCTGCTTTTATGGTTCAATTTAAAATTTGACAGTACATAAGCCAATTGCATCTATTATATTTTTACAATATATCTTTTACACTTACAATATTTTTTAATAACATCTTTCATGGGAGTAGTACTCTTCGAAATTTTAAGAACTTACAATTAATACTTTTTAAGCCAATCTAGATACTACGTAATACTAAATTAATAAATGAAAAAAATATATATTTATTCTGCTCTGACCAAACTAAAAACTGAATAATAACTGAGCACCTCAATATTTATTTCTTACTTTTTATTGAGTGAGATGAAAAAAGGCTGACAGCCCGCCTGATGTAAAGCGGCAATCTCGCCTGTGAGCATCTGTAACCCCAGAAGGGTTATCAGTACCTTGCCGGCATATTTTACATCAGGATTTGAGCATTTGCTCGTTAAAAGTAACTGTACTCGCTAGCTCTTATCACTCGCAACCTTTTAATATTGTACGAGACGAGACTGTATCCACATGAATGCGTCTACCGGCTAGCGGCTCCGGCGCAACAGGTGCTGAGTGCATTCACATTCGCATCTCCGGTATTTATACCGATTACACCGACTCTAAACTTAAGTGTGGGGATTGGGCTACGGATAATTAGTCATTTTGATACCTGTATCAGATATGTATCAGTAGTTAAATTCGTATAAAATCTCATTAATATTACATTATAAATACAAAGGTGTTAACCTATACTACATAGGTGTTTGTCTGTTTGTTTTACTTTCCCGCCTCAACTGCAAATGGAAAATGTTCATTTCGGAATAGGAATGTTCCTACTTCAATCGTAGCTGAGATCTAGATATCAGACTTCTGCTGGAATGTAAGAACTTTGCCTTTGAATGAGAATTGAAGCTCAAATTCGAAGTTTATAATTGTAAAATCGGTCAAGTTCTCCTCAAAAATGTCAAAAGACCTGAATATCTACGAAATTCCTTAACCGTTTTTTGTCAAATTCTTCTAAAAACCACTGCGTATATACTAGCTTCAATATAAAGAAAACTACATTAAAATTGGTTTAGTCATTATGAAGGTAAATGTTAACCGATACTCAAACTTTACGTTTCTCACGTTTTTTGCTGAAATTACTTATCTGATGTTACTGTTATTTTACATATACGAGTATGTAGCTAAAGGCATGGGAACAATATAGTAAAACACAGTGTGAGAGGGACCGGATTTTTTTTTTCGTGCACCCTCAGGCCCCGCGGGCAATTTTTTTTTTAATGTGATAGGTGGCAAACGAGTAGACGGATCACCTGTTGGTAAGCAATTACCGCCGCCCATAGACACCCCATTAACGAAAGTGAAAAAAATTTAAAAAATTGGAAGATTAGTGTCTTTGGAAATCGCAAAGTAAAACTTTTCTTTCTCGGTGCCATCACTTTACTCCTATTCAAAATGAAAATTTCACCATTCAAATAAGATGGCCTCAACATTCAACATTTTTAACCGCCTCCGTGTCCTAGTGGCTTGTACGTTCGCTTCACATCAGGAGGTCGCGGGTTCGATTCCCGGTGGGTTCCAACTTTGTAGGTCTCGGTTTGGTTGGTGGTAGGGCATTTTCTGAGCCCGCCTGGCTACCATCATCTTATATAAGTCTTGCCACCAAACATCAATGTTAACAGCATTGAAGTGTTCCGGCAATGGAGATAAGATCCCCATTGCGTTGGGGAATCTTGGTAAGCCCGCTTCCATCTTCGGCATCATCGTCACTTACCACCAGGTGAGATGATGCCAAGGGCTTTACCAATCGATGGTAAAAAAAAAACATTTATTTCAGAAGTGGCATTTACTAACTCTCAAGTAGGTCCGGTACCCCATTTGAGTAAAGAATAAAGAAGTATCCTACTTCAAAATATAGGTACAGTACGTTCTCATTTTAAATAATCTTATTCTGATTCGTACAGATATTGTGATTTCTTAAAAAAAAAATGTTTGAAAGTGTTTAATTGATTGATTATCCACAAGAAGAGTTGTACGACCACACCTTTTGCTAACAAAACTTAGCAAAAAAGCAATCTTCGAGAAATACATCCAAATTTTTTTAGTTTGCTTATCCAATATCGATCCAATTTGAAAATCAGCTTGAAGTTTTGCCTTACTTTTCTACTTTGTCGATTTTAAACAAGAACTGAGCTTACAGAATAATTGAAATAGGAACGAACGGACGACCGACATAATACCTAAACTTGTAGAGTCCCGTACGGTAGCGAACGCAGTACCGGTACGTTCCAGAATGTTCCTTATCTGGAACTATTCAATCCAAGTTTCGGCAGTAAAGCTGCGAGAGCCTCGGAAGACGTCGCTTTATGCACTTCTTTACCTTAAAACTAGATTTCCATCAGAGGTACCCGCGTTTAAACGCAGGGAACGGATTCAAGAATTACGAGTACTTAGTCAAAATATTCTGAAATTAGCTGAATGAGCTGGCGTAGCCATGCGAGAAGCAAACTTACCAAGTCTGATGCTGGGACCATACATAGGTCGTATTACTTGTTGCTAAAATGTTTTAAATAACCAATTGGAAAAGACGTCTCAGTACCCATATTTGAAGTATGTCGTAAATTCTTTTTAAATCGGTGAAGTTAGTGACTTTATCGCTATAATTCATGCCATTAGCACAGGCATTACTTAGGCATTACTGTGGCCCCGGCATTCGTAATTTATTGACACTTGAAGATTTTATATTTTCTGGAACGTCGTTATGTAGAAATAACAATTTGTGGAATATTCAAAAATTAAAATTCACATTTTTATGTTTTTATGGCTCCCTAAACTAAGATGCATCCTTTACAATGGGTAACGCTAAAAACCAAGTTTAGAACAACTTACAAATTAAAGAAAAAACCTACTTTTAATTTGGCTATTTGGCTAAGGCTCCCTGACAAAATTATACCACTGAAATTTAGTTCCATCCGCACCTATTGGGCAATTGGGCATGTGCTTTAAAAACGCTAATTATGTGAATTCCTAGAACCTTAAGAATCCCTGAATTCCCCCCTGTTCTTGTTATATTTAAAGTTGGAGAGTCGTAAACAGTAGCGAGGCTATCGTGTTTTGAACAAAGAAAAGGGAAGCGTGAAACAAAATGATTTTTAACACCCTTATTTTCCTGATTTAATTATTTGTTAAAAAGGCAATATTAAGGTAAAAGGTTGAAGAATTTCGGAGTGAAACTTTGTAGGTACTACGTAGGTACAAAAATAAAGACGATTTTAAAGAATGTGTTAAGCCAGTAAGCAGTAAGCAGTTAGGCCATAGGTACTCCACACACGGGAGCATCTACTTAAAAAAAAATGATTTGATTTGAATAAAATCTTGTTAAATAATTTCACGTTTTTAGTTCGCACTTTTAAATTAAAATAACTTTATTTAAAGCTTTCCTTCCCAAGGGAATGTCGATATTTACCAACAAGTTAACCAACATGCATACATGTATGGCTGACGTAAAATTATCTTTAATACCTGTCATTATTACGGTGCTTTTCTTGTCACCGCAATTATTGGATTTTTTTCACGCAGGCATACAGGTGTAACGTTATAGGGTCCTTATGAAATATGTGAAATATACCACGACTTCTGTATGTAGCAGTAAAACTCTAAAAAATCATAACACGGTCTATTCCCATGTTGCCGTTAAAAACATCCGTTTGTCGGTCACAGCTGTCAATCGCGTTTTTATTTATGTCTTCACGTGCGAGCCTCAAAGGGCACAGTGTAAGCTTTACAGTGTCGCGCTTCGTTCCTGAGCTGTTAAATCTCAAAAGTGCTCAAATTGATGTTTTCGTATTGAGGCACACTGGGTACAAACCGTCCTCAATAGAAATGGTCGAGAAATTCTACATCTTCGTTGCCTAAGAAAATTTCACAAAAGTTCTTTACTTCAGTGTAAATGTCGCCTTATAATTACCTACCTACTACTATCCATTAATCACGTGATGTTTTTTTAGCAACTACCCCCCCCCCCGCTCCCTCTCCCACTTGTGATATTTCGTTATTTTCTCCGAACCCCCTCCCCCCCTTTTGAGCCTCACGTGATTAATGGACGACCCCAAAAGTCCAAACTGTATATAATTAGTACTAATGTATACCTATACTTACTGTGGCCATGCAAAAGACATCACGAGTACAACATTTTTTTTTGTTGACTTTCTGCAATACTTTTAAACATTGAGAACGTCTAAACTCTAAACCTAAGAACCATAGACCCAAATCTAGTTAATATTTTTACTCTAGCTACAAGCCTTCTATAAAAAAGTCTTATTTCACTCCTTGTGTAGTTTCCAAGAAAATAGTGGATACATAAATCATACACAACAGTCAGTCAATATTATAACAATCATTGTTTTAAAAACATTGCAGAGGGGTGGCAAAAAATTATACAACTACAGTGCGACCTAAAAGAGTAGAAAATAAATGACGAAATCAGCTAGATGCTTGACAGTTATCTTACCAAATGGTGATGGTGCCAGTTTAGTTCTCGAATTTATTTTTTATTTTTCATGCCGCACTGTACGTTTCTCAAGAATTATTTAATTTACTAAGTTTCACTAATAGCTCGAGTGAAGCGAGGGCGAAAGTTTGTTATCGGTATAAATAATAGAGATAGAATAAAAAGCTGCGATTAGGAATCTAAATTCTCCAGTCAGTGTCGTACCCTACTAATTTTCTTGCTTATCATTCATTATCGACGAAAACATACGGGAACGTAAATATTTTTTTTACACACAAATGCGACGAGTTAGGGCGCTAATCTAAAAATGAGTTATGCCTGTCTCAGGCTATAGCCGATTGCACGCCACCACGGCTGCGTTATGGAAAAAAGAGGTCAGACTAGAAAGAAGCAGAAATTTACTGACGTCAACAGGCCGCCTGTGCCAATATAGAACACAATAAAGAACCAAGCAACTTGTGTCTTTTTGGTATTCAGTTTGTCCCAGTCGCGGGTTTCCAAGGACCTTGGTGCGCTCTACTTGTGCCCCGCACCTTATTTTTATTTAACTTTAACGCGGTTCAAACTTAGCGCGCTGGACACGGCTGTTATTCCTCTATTAAATCGCGCGATAAAATTCACGTACAATGTTTTCTTTCAATGGCCTGTTAGACCGACACGACAGCCGTCAACCGGTTAGATGCAGCGTTTTATACGTCAACATAAAGATTCGTCTTTGTGTGGAAATGACACATTAACGCTTAGCTCCTCTTTTATTTTTATTGTACGGTTTTATTTTATTATCGTGTCCAATAGGAAAATAGGTGTTGCTCAATTTGAGTGGGAATCAATGAAGGCCTTTTCAAAATGACTCATCTGTTCATATTACTGCTCTGTTCGTCGATTGTGTTTTGTACGGACATATTAAAAGCGTACTTGTTTCCGGATTAGTTGAGAGTGTTTATTCTCTCTTTTTTATTACAAGATTAAAAGTAACTACTTACTCGTAATTTTATTGGGTTTTTGTTTGAGTATTATTTTGTACCAAAAAATAATCAAAGAAAATCATGGTATCAGTGATGTTTAATTTCTCCAGGAAAGCCTCCATCAATACGAGTAAATGTAGTCAAGTAACAAAACTGGGACGTAGTTAAGTTATTTAAATAAAAATCCATTTCTATTTTGAAAGCTTAATTTATTTTTTGTTTCCAGCTCTTTTGAAATATTTTAGATTCTAATTTTGAGTTTTTGAAAATGAAAGTTAAAAAATCCCTTTTCACTCTCGTTAAGAATCACCAAATCATAAACAAGCTCCAAACTATGTTTCAACTCATTAAACTAATCTTAAACTTATATTCACGAGTAATAAACCAAAACCCGTTTATGTGCCACCCAAGTACAAAAAAGCTGTCATTCTCATTTAATCGCTTCTAGTATTGCATTTGTCATGGTCGTTCAAATGCGGACGCGGGGTGAGATGTGTTCAAAAGTTGACGCATTTTGTCCCTTGGGATGTAAATCATAAAATCATAAAGTTCATAAAATATTAGTTACCGGTTTTAGTAAAGTTATAACTTAATTAAAAATGTGAAACGATTTCACATAGTGTTGACGACTTATGGATGGTATTTTTATGAGGCGGTATTTACTCTGTTTCGAGCTTTTGGAAGAACAAGCAATTTTTGGTTTTAGTTTTTTTTTGTTAAAAGCGTTTTGTTTCTTGTTAAAGAAAAATTTGATTTTGGATTTTAAGAAACTGATAAAAAAAATAATCTATTATCGGATGAGGTAACCCTATGACGGTACTACCATATTTATTTTTTGGTTATCTTAACTGAAAACGAGTGGCCAGGTAAGAAGCAATCTTCAATCACTGAAAACTCGTTTTGAAAATTTTCTTGCGGTACGGACCTCTGTTTTTTAATCTTTTTTCAATTAAACGAATGAAATTTGAATTTGCTTTTATAATAAAAAATAATAAGCTGACTACAAAGCAGGTTTTAGGGTTCCGTGCCTCAAAAGAATGAAGAGTACCATTACGGATGTTCAGTGCGTTCTCAGTAAAAGAAACAGGTAAGTATAAGGTAATATTTTAAACGCGGTACGTACATTATTTCTGCGTCTTCATATGCTACGCACATTACACAAAACGCAAAACTCTGTTGATGCAAATACACAAACTGCCTCTTTTATTAATTTAATGCTATATGTATTTTACACACTAGTTTGTATTTATAAAGCCGGTTTTACACGCAAGATGTTGTTGCTCTTGAATTGAGCCTCGCGGTCCGGATGTTAATGGAAACATGCCCTTAAATCAATGGCGAACGACTCTTAACACTAATTTGAGGAACACGGGAGGATGTAGCAAATAGTGAGTATTATTTTTTATTAATTTAGAAAATCTAAATTTTGCTTGTCTCTGGCGCGTCATATGTTATGTCTGTTGGACTTAGATGCTAAATGTTACATTTGGTGTATGATTCCATGTATCTCACAATCATCATCATCACATATGTATTTCTTTGTGTTTTCTTATTATGGTATGTAAGTATGAGTATGTAGATAATTTACTTAAATAAAAAAATAAAGTTTTATTGTGATTCTCTACTATACCGCGTTAGCGAATAGTATTGGTTTAATAGGAATGTTATGTTTTGTCATAGAGGTACATACTAATAATTTTTGGGTATGTTTTTATATTTCCGGTTTATTTGGAAGAGATCGTTTTTAGTAATAACGTGTATCTCTTTTTATTTGAGAATTTATCTCTTTTTATATTAATGAAGAGTATTTGATCTGATGTATTTTTTTGTAATATTTTTTAATTTTGCATAATTTTTTGGTGTATTTAGTTAGGATTTGAAAAATGCCAAATCGTTGTCACCCGACAGTGTATCCCGAGCCCAACCGTATCGCATCAGATCCCGTCCGAGTGCGTATACAATTGTTTTGGAAATAAACGCCTTGGTGTGGTCACGCGCGCGTGATTTTAACGTAAACATTCCCTCGGGCGTCGTCGGTGTGCGCTGCCTTAGTAACAAAGAAATAATTTGTCACCGGACGACGCATGCCGATATGGAATGAGTTGTGGAAATATGGAGTACCTACCTAAAGATAGTAACTGCGGATATTGTGTTGTGTGTATACACCTTTATTTTATTTCATACTGGTTTTTTATTTGCGAAGTTCTACCCTGCATTTAGGTGCAAAACACTATCACAATTGATAACTAATACGATGTCTTTCTCAATAGCGTATGATCATAATAACCGGTTACCGTGCTCGTCTGTACATACATATCCATTCCACGACTCAGCGGGACTCCGAGTCAAATGCATCCAGTGGATTTCTGCCATCTTCACCAGGGCATTTCAGACTGCTAATTCCTTTAACCATGCACTTCTTTAACGACCCGAGCCTCCCAGCTGCTGGGGCACGAGCTCCTATACCTCGGGAAGGTTTGGCCGAACTCCACTCACGGCGGCCAAGTTGGGATTGTTAGGTGTTGTGGGGCTAGTAGCCCCAGTGTAGTTTCAGTGTATCGTACACCTGCAGATTTATATATTAAATAATATTGCATACAGTAACGACACTCCCTGCCGCTCTCGAAAGGCGACCGCATAGGTATTATAAATGCGGGTGTATTGAAGATTTTTTGTGTCTTTGTTTCTTTGTTCCACTTTCACGCCGAAACTACGGATTTAAATGAAATTTGGTAGGTAGATAGATAAAGCACTCGGCTAACACATAGGATACCTTTTATCCCGGAAAACTTAGGGTTCCCAGAGGAATGCTTAAAAACTCAAAATTTCCACTTCGTCACTAGATGGCGCCACCTTTACATTTTCTTTCTCTCTGAACCCAATCTGATGTCCACGCAGACGAAGACGCGGGCGGAAGCTAGTAACTTGTAAACTAACTATTAAATCTTAGTTCCGGTAACTACTCCATTGCTTCTCGATACCCATTCCATAACACTTTATAACAGGACCCTCAAACACAATGCAGTGCTTATTTCACTGTAGAAATAACAATGAAATGTTATACAAAGGTCAAGTTCATGGAAAAAATATTAAGAGAATTTTAAACGCATAAGATGTAATAACTGTGTTAACAACCCATATCGTCTCCACTGCAGGGGCATGGGTCTCTTCCTTAACCTAGGGAAGGTTAGGTAGGCCATAGTCCACACACGGGGGCCAAGTCCCGATTGGTATTGATGTGATAACCAGTAGATAACTAAAAGGTAGGTATATAATATTGGATATTAGGAGCGGTTTTTAATTTTTTAGTTAAAATAGTCTATAACCTGGTATCGGTTACCTGGTTTAAACTGTGCTGACCAGGCTGTCGTATTTATACCTCACAAGTCGAGTAGTTCGCAAAAATCCTTTTTGCTAAAACGATATATACTACAATTCATAAATCGCGGGCAAAAGCTAAAAAATATAACTATAATACCTATAACGTTATAGAAATTGAAATTGTCTTCAAACGCTTCTTAGTTAAGAAACAGACTTGATATGAATATTTCCAGTTGAACCTGTCTTTGAAATTGCATTACTTGTTAAACGCAAGAAGACCATTGCCCAAAACTAAAAACCGTCAATATAAGGGTCGAATTGACAATTTATAATCTCAAGTATCAAGACAAAATTTAGTAGGACCACCTACCTTATAAAAACAACTAAAATGCACACCACACCACAAATCTGACAGCTATTGCACAAGGCTGCATATTAATGTGCACGCTACTCTTTCATTTTTGACATTGATAAGAATCTGGAAGTCTAACCAATTTTGTCTGCTAAACTTTATGCTCCAAATCTTTTCGGGTTTTACAAGGTGATTTTAAGGGCGGACGTGAACATATCGTGTCGAATGTGACTACTTTTGTCCTCCCACTTTTTTAAATAAACGAAAACAAAGACCTCTCAATACAAATTAATCGTTGGAATGACCATTTTTGTATGGAGGTACCTAAATGTTTTGTCGATTATTTAAAATGTGAAATGTGATAATTATGTCCATATCTGCCATTAAATATCAGAAAGGTTATGTCATCTACTCTACATGGAAGAGTATCCAAACTTCCAAGTACTCTTGAAATGTAATCTGCGTTCTTTTATGCACTATTTTATCATATGCCACAGTAGTTAGTTGTTAGATCTGAGTTTTATAGATGTGAATTGTGTGAAACCATAATCTAAGAGGCTGATGTAAGGAAAGTGACATAATGAGACAATCACTTTTAAAAACAATGCTCAATGAATGTTCGCTCGTCGTGGCTAAAATAGGATGTTGATTTACCCCATTTAATGTGATTAGCTTACAGTAAAGTAGTAATCATAAAATTAATAAAATTTCTAAAAACTCACAATTAATTTATTATTTAGTTATTTTATATTACTAATGGCACTTGTCTCGACTATTTTCGTGATAAACAATTTAAGGCGTTGGTAGAGGTCACTATCACTAGATGGCAGTTGCTAAGCCGTATCATGGCCTTATAGATGGTTTGAAAACTTCTGACACTATGGTTGGCCAGTCCCAAAACCTACACCAAACCGGACTTGCCTCCCGTGTGTGGAATATGGCCTCACCTAACCGAGATATTAGAAGAGGTCGGTGCCCCGTCAGCAAAGGGGACGCTATGGTTTGTTAACAAATCACCAACAAAACAGAAATAAGAACATCCTAAATTAATTTAATAAGGATAAATAGTAATATTTAACTGCAGTTTTTTGACACAAGCCCGGTAGGTCGTGACTCGTGGCATAAGCCCGGTAGGACGCTGTGTTGTTGTTACTAATAGTAGTAAGTGGAAGCTACGTTTATATTGCCATATTTTATGTTCACATAACTTGACGTTTCACGATCAAACTGCGCTTACTAATATAACGTTGCTAAATTAAATTTCACAGGAACCCCGGGATCTTCCTAAAGTCCTTATGCAAACTCGTAATTTACACCCAACGTTAATTTAAAGTGGTTTATTCTGCCTTTTACGGTCTTTGGGATCGGGATTGGCACTTTCCTGAATAAGTTTCTTTAACGAGCGGCGGAACCTAAGGCGGGGTATAAAACCTAGACGTTTTAGTGCCTTACTTGTGGTAGGGTTTGACTACGTTATTTATTACTTACTCAAATAAAGAGCGTATTAAAAGTAGGTTATTATTTTGTGTTAGTTATATTTTTTTTATGAAACTTCAGTTATGAAATGTTCTGCAGAAGTACTACTTTAGGTAATCTGTGGTTCTACAGTTATAAAAAAGACAGTTTTAACTGAAAGAAGGTGGTTATATTGTGTTACAGCATAAATATTTAGTGCCTCTGGTGCAAATTGGCCTTAAAGAATCGCAGGGACTAAAGAAATCGCCCAAAAATTGCATATAAGTCACCAGCGCCCATCATTCGTACCTAACTGTTGTCTGTGAAAAATTCTCATTTTACAATAGATTATGATATGTCAGCATTTTATTTGATTAGTCGACATTACGCTGATTGGAAAAATTCAAAATATATTTCAAGACGCTTTTCATGTTACTGCACAAATGTTCTATAAATTTATATTGAATTAAAACACTTTCCATACAAAGTAGGCCAATTAATTGATCGAATTAAATGAGAAGAGGACTCAAGTCAAGGTTCAGTTTTAAGAGTAGAAGACAACTCCCAGAAACAACTAAAACCACATAAAGTACACTAATCCGAAACCGAAATTTCCGCTCGTAAAACGCATAAGTATAAAATTATAACTGAGGTCATTACAAATCGTAAAATTTACGACCAAAAATGACAAAACTACTCCCAGGGCGGTCGGTTCGTGTGTGTATCTTCCAGGAAACCTGACTTTTATAGTTTCAAGTTCCCTGACAGCACCCTTTTTGAGTAATTCGTTGTTTAATCTACTGCAAAATTTGGTGATCAAACTCAACAAGACTCATCTGTTTTAAGATACTCAGTGGTTCATCAAGTCTGTAGCTAACTAACTGGCGTTTATTTTATAGACAGCCTAACTAGGATTATCCAGTCGGCAATAAAACTAACTTCTGTTGACGGCAAGTTAGTATTTAGTATTGTACTGAAAGTTAAGAAGGCTCCGCCACAATTTTTCCAACCTACTTCTCAAAAGGTAGATGTATACAACATACGTATATAATGGAGTTAAATATTAATGCGATTTCGATTTTTTTGTCTGAGAGAGAATAATCACGCAGTGGTTGGTCCCCTTAAAATTTGGTGAGGACCTTATAGGTATGTAATTGACTTTATCAGGAAATGGAAATCGCCCCTCTTCCTTACTATAAATACATGTGACTGACTACCTATGGAATAATTTACGTTATATATATTTGGCACATGCACTATCTCTGTCAGGTTTGATAGGCCTATAATAAAATTTATGACAACAACATAGACACAATTTGAACACTGCGATAGCCTGGTAGTAACTATCAAAATCTATGTATATCTTCGTACTATCAAAAGGTTACATTAACATTATTTTGACGGTGGCAATAGTGTACGCCCGGTTTTTATACTACAAATTTTTTTTCCGATATATTGGTGTCAATTCGTTTTTCACGATTAAACTTATTTGAAAGAACTATACTTAATTGAAGTGGTTTTTTTTGTTATATTTTTTTTATTTATTTATTTATTCACCTTAAATACATCATCGTTACAGGGAACCCAATTCGATAATGTAGCAAAATTTACAAAACAAACACATGAAATTAAAAATCAAGTACATAACTACTCTTTCAAATTCCACCAGTCCATTCCAGTTTTGTCTTTTTCTGACTGTATCGAAAAGACAAGGATAGGATGCTTAAATTTAGTCCTGTCGAATAAGTTTAACCGTAAATACCGAATCGACATCATTATTCATACTGGCATGTGACATCAGTGTTTGACGAACTTATTATGAAATAGAGAATAGATTTATTTATTTCTTTCTAAATTTTAGGGGGGGGGTGCTATTAAGTGAATAAATATTTTTTTATTTGCTTTTGATGCATTTTTCAAATCCTTCTAAAAATTGAACCTAAGTTTGAGCAATGTTTTTAGTCAAATGATTGATTAATGGATAGACGAGTAGATGTAACCGTTAAGTTGATAGTATCGTACTTAGTTAAGTTCAGCTATGCAAGGCAGTTAAGCACGTTTGGCTGAATGAGTCATCGTTACCGCATACAATATTGATTAAACTATCACATAATTATGTTAAACTCAACCCAAAGCACCAGAAACGTCAGCCAGCGGCTAGTACTCGCATCTCGCGGCTATAAACATTTAGTAACATTCTCAGGGCGTGTTTACCATACATCTCGGCAAGCTCCACGTTAATGTAAATTATTACACAGATATTATTAAACATCACTTGCCAGTTATTTGAGAAACAACGTCTAATGTTACCCATATAGTAGGACAATTGCTGAAAACTGTGAAAACACAGTTATAATATGCTTTAGTTGTTATTGTAAAGTTATAAATGTGAACATTGTGAGACAATGGTATCCGAATCCGACGTATAATATTCGATTGTTGTTATAATTTTATAATGTCGGTGATCGATTTGATACATCAAAATTGAATGTGTTTCTGTTACACTAAACAGAGACAAACTACATATATATACCTCTAGCCTGCAATAACTTTTATTTAAATCCTAGTTTGGGGCCAGATGACCGTGTGTGATTTGTCCCAGATATTATTATTATTATTATTATTATTATTATTTGACACGACGACACGCGTTACTCTTGTTCTATGGCAAATTCAGCCACACATAAATATGAAGTTTATCACTCTGGTTTTGCGCCAATCAGATCAGAATTTTAAATTAAAATACGCCCTAAGAAATATATTTCAATTACACTTTTCTTCTTCCATCAATCCAGACTTGGCCCCCGTGTGTGGAATATGGCCCTTGGCCCAGCAGTTGAGACGATATGAGTTGTTAACATTAATATACACTTTTTTTGTTAGGTTTGTGATAGGTGCCAAAAGGTTGACCGCCACAGGTTGGCTACCGCCACCTATTGGCAACGGTAACTTCGGAATCTTTATCAGTGCCTTGCGAATCCTGTAGACTAAAATGGAATACCTCTTAAACCGGTAAATATGCAGGTTTCCTCGGAACATTGCACGCGGCTTGGCGACATAAATACGAAAGTATAGATGATTTTTTGACTGTTCCACATTCACGCTGAAACTTCTGCACCGATTTAGATTAAGAGAGCCCGTTCCCCATTACGTTGGAGAATCTTGGTAAGCCCGCTTCCGTCTTTCGGCATCGACAATATAGATACGATTACCATTACAAAAATAAATAAATTATTATTATTAGGTGAGTTGATGCTAAGACCTTAAAAAAACCAATGGAATAAAAGTTGCGTGGAAAATAACATTTTTGTTGTATTTACTGTCGATAGCTATAGTATCTATAGTGTCGTTAATGTTTCTTAATAAAAATTACATCCATGCGACCGGAGCCTCGGGCAAAATCTAGTATAATATAATAAGCAAACTGTGGTACTCAACGAGACAGGCATTAATACATACATAATCGGAAATATGTTTGTCGTATTTTTAATGTTTTACTTTCCGTTTTTCCTTTTAATTTCAAACTTGTCCTTGCTAATATGATTTATGCTGATACAAATTTATTATTTTATTATCAATAAAATACGTAATAAAAATTGGAACTTTAAAAATCCAGAAGTCGTAAAAAGGCGCTCAGTTCAGTCAAAAGTTACGCAGTCAATGTTTCTGAGTACAAAGAGAATCGTAAATATTTGCCGGCGGTTTTACGATGACTACGCTACTTGAAATGCCATTTAATTTCCATTATTGAATTAAAAGTTGGTTAGTATAGTCAAGTCAGTCGCATCTCGAGACTATTCATAGTTATTCTTCTATTAAATAAAACAATTGTTAAAAGACCTCGTAGCGACAATAATATAATCATTATTATTTATTTAATTTCTCAGATTACACAGATCCATAATTGGTTAGTAAACTTAGCCTAGGTTAGTGAAATAAATTATAAATTAAACAAACTATAATAATAATGAATGTTAGATCTCTGTATTTAAAAGAGATGCAAAGTCTCTACAAGAAACGAGCTGAGAATATGGAGGGTGTATAAAGACCACTCCCTGAATCGGTGGGTTACACTCATGAAGAGGACCAGACACTGTCAGTAATATTGACAATATTTTTCATCACTATTACTATTGCTAACAGTGAAGTAGTTGAAAGGAAGACACAGACTGTAGTAATGATACCAAGCGATGGATTGGTAGTAATTGTGATACAATAGTAACTATATGATTATTGATAGTAATTATGACATATTGATTGAAAAATATTGTCAATATTATCTGAATAGACAGTGTCTGGTCCGCTTGAAACCGAACAACTTTTCCCAAGGAACCCAATTCTGAATTCTCAAAGAATATTTGAAGACTCTATTCAAAATTCATTGACTGGCCGATCAGTTTGTATGAAAAGTCCAAAATTTTAACTGTAATTTAGTATAGGTTCCATAGGAAAATTTGTTAAGATTCATGAATAGAACAACCTCTTAGATTCCGGGAATCCTCTCTTTACACTGTTTATTACCTTTATCCGTTGATTTTGAAACGGAGAGGACTAATGAAGGTCCAAAAAATAAATCCATAGCAATCGTAAACATTATAAAACTGTTTTAATCATGAACTGAGCGTTTCAATTCCGTGTTGTCCATCGAAATGCAGAAATAATTCGTGATTTACCTATTTTCTATTTATGTACCTACATTGGGAGCGTTTGGAATTAAAATTCAGCATAAAGTAATTAATTTTTAAAGTATTCTTTATGATTGCGAGGACTGCGTATTTGCGTAGGTTCTTATACTGCGACCAAAAAGTATACTTAGTGGCGATGGCGGGCCGTCCTTTCGGTGCGTTGTCGCCACTCGATAACCTTTATCTTCCATCGGTTATCTTCTGCAAGCAATAAATATTAAGCAAGCAAGGTATTGTACTTTGCTTACTGCCATTTCAATTTGCTTATTCTGGGACCAGTATCGCTGACTTCTTCATGTGATGTGAAACTATACCATAGAAATAGTAATCAGTGGCAACACACAACACACTTTTGGCTTTAGGTTACAAGTACATTTTTAACCGACCGACAAAAAAAAAGGAGGTTCTCAGTTTGACCTGTATGTATGTATGTTTGGCCGCGATTATCTCGCGTTTGGCTGAACCGATTAAAACCGCATTAAAATGCGGTTGTCAGAAAAGTATTTGTTACATTTGGGAGGAGGTTTTTGTATTTTAACCGACTTCAAAAAAGGAGGTTCTCAGTTTGACCCGTATTTTACGCGATTGAAGTCGGTTTTTTGACGCTTTCAGCGTTGTCGATTATGGACGAGATGTTTCATAGTTTCTCGAACGCTGCCAGTCTGAGTTGGATTCTTTACTAGGTTTTTTCTTGAATCGCAAAAGTCGAAGTAAGCTACACGAACAGACGTTTAGTTTTGGCACAACATAGTACTTCAGTGTATCGGTAATAATCAATCAGGCACCTTTCTGCTAACATGATATAATGTTGCAAAAAAAGTAATTAATAAGCCGTTCAAGTTACATGCACTCAGTGTGCGTATTGAATAACATAAGTAAAGCCTTGTTTCTTACCAAAGATGAGAAGTTGATCTTACTAATTTTAGTAACGCGAGAACCAACAAAATGCAAGGTTGTATTGTCCTCAACCAACTTTTTTCGATCAGATTCCCATCGATCGTTTACGGAGCCGGTTTTAGGTACCATGTAATTAACAGTAAACTACAGTTGTTAAGTTATTAACTCCTGACAGACTCAGTCGCGGCCTACGCAAAGACATATTTTCATCTCATTTATCGAATGAAATTAATTTGCAAGGGTTTTGTAAAAGATATGAAAGAAAAATATAAATGGAATGGATATATATGTATAATATATATATATATATATATATATATATATGTATAATAATATTATAAATGCGAAAGTAACTCTGTCTGTCTGTCTGTCTGACTGTTACGTTTTCACGCCTAAGCCGCTGAACCAATTTTGATGAATTTTGGTGTAAAGATAGTAGGGGCCTTGGAGAAGGACAAAGGCTACTTTTGGTCGCGAAAATAAAACTTGGAGGGGGTGAAATAGGGGATGAATATTTGTATGAGGAACCAATCATTTCTCAAGTTAGTGCTACAAAAACGAAGTTAACGCCGGCGAAGCCGTGGGCGAAAAGCTAATTAAAACTTAACTGACTAACGTAACTTTTATAAAATGAACGATTTGTAATGGAAAATGACGTGAATTGAGACAGAATATATAATATAAATAAATAAATCAAATACACTTTATTTTAAAGACATATTTGAATTCATATCTACTTACTTATTTGTTTTATTTACAACGTAGTGTACGAAGTAAGAATACGCCATATGTTTTCCATTTTAATTACAAAGTCCTCACTAAAATAAATTGAATTATTTTCATACAGCATTAACAGTAGATATGGCTTAGAACGGGTTTCCAGGGATTGCAGTACACTTATTATTCATTCCAATCAAAAGAAGCAAAAGGTAAACAAAGACATGTGTCATTTCCATAGTAAGTTTGTTTACATTTTGCTTTTTTATTGGAATGAACTATAAACTGTTGTTGAAACTATAGTTTTATAACTACAAGTATGAAATACACATAATGGTCTTTAGAACCTCTCACAAGAGTTGTAACTAGGTACATATTAAGAATTTGGCAGAGAAAACAGGATGTTTTCAGTTTCTCTTACACAGGGTGTTTAAAAAGTTATATTTTCTAAATGTCTTATATTTTTTTTGTACTGCAGCTTTCGCACTGAATAAGATAAATAAACATGAAAACTTAGCACGTTTTTAGTAGCTTTTTATGCTGATGTGATTTTAACTAATTATTAATTACTTAATTCTTAACTTTGTTCAAGAAGCCAATATTCAGTTAAACAAAAATAAGGAAAAAAAACTCAAAATCAAAGAGTTAAAACATTTTACGCCGTTCCTGTATCAGAAAATAGTAGAATCTGCAGTAATTATAGCGGCAGAGTCCGACTGAAGCGCTGAATGTTTTATGCTCTCCTTACTGTCGTGAGTGGTATTGATCTTTATGGGGTCGCGTTCTGGCGTGACTTTTCATCTGAAATGTGATGATTTGTGGCGCACTGAACACGCTCTGGTGGCATTTGCCACCAATGTAGTCACTGCTTAAACTTTAATGCACATTACAACATTATAGGCCGTACAACATTATAGGCCGTACAACATTATAGGCCGTACAAAATCAGCTGAAACTTGGGCTTCTACTTATAAAACTGAATAACTTTCAAAATTTGACTTAATTATCATTTAAGTTCATCGATTGACAATTGACATGTTAGTAAAGTTTTTATCTTATCTTCTTATCAAAGCATTCTTAGCCAAAATACAGGATGTTTAAAAAGTGCGTTTGAGATTTTAAGGGGTTACTCTGAATCAAGTATAGAATACAGGAAAAATATAAAAACCGGCCAAGTGCGAGTCGGAGTCGCGCACCGAGGGTTCCGTATAAATTCATAATCACACATGTCTTGAACTCTATATTTTTTATATTTGAGTTGATTGAATGAAAGGTAATTTACGGTTTACGATTTATGACGTATTAAAAAAAACTACTTACTAGATCTCGTTCAAACCAATTTTCGGTGGAAGTTTGTATGGCTATGTACATCATATATTTTTTCTAGTTTTATCATTCTCTTATTTTAGAAGTTACGGGGGGGGACACACACATTTTATGGTTTTACCACTTTGGAAGTGTCTCTCGCGCAAACTATTCGGTTTAGAAAAAAATGATATTAGAAACCTCAATATCATTTTTGAAGACCTATCCATAGATACCCCACACGTATAGGTTTGATGAAAAAAAAATATTTTTCAGTTTCAGTTCTATTTACCCCCAAAATTTATTTTTTTGTGTGAAAATCATAATGCGGTTCACAGAATACATCTATTTACCAAGTTTCAACAGTATAGTTCTTATAGTTTCGGAAAAAAGTGGCTGTGACATACGGACGGACAGACAGACAGACATGACAAATCAAGGGTTCCGTTTTTTGCCATTTGGCTACGGAACCTTAAAAAGGGTCTACAATTTTTTTTACAGTTTCCCATACTAGTGAATCAAGAATTTGTACGGGAAACTGAAAAAAAGTTGTAGATCGGATTTTTTTTATTATATATTTTCCTGTATTCTACACTTGATTCCGAGTAACCCATTAAAATCTCAAAAACACTTTTTGAACACCCTGTTTATTCGAGTTCGCTTCTATGGTACCTACATAGACACCCTTTTAGAAAATATTTTATCCCTAGATTTACATACGTCATCTTCGTCCGCTTTACTAAAATCAGGTTAATTTACTCATACTGAAAGTTTTCTTTTAATTGCGGAAAAAAAAATGTAAACCTATTCGAAATTCCATGATTAAATAAGAATTTAAAAACAAACAAAAGAGGAGTAATGATCTGAAAACCCCATAAATCAATTTGTACAATATTTGGATTTAATACTATTAAATAAGAACGGAGTCCAGCTCTGTCTCTTAACCGGTTTCCAACATTGTTGCCACGACATTTTTTTTTACTTTTCGCATCGGCCGGCCGGCGAGTCAGTCAGGTTAAACAGTGCAGCTGACCTGTATTGGCTTATTAAGTTTATTGAGCGATCGCTTTTTATTTTGTCTTGGTTCAATTTTTGACAGTACTGTAAGGTATATTATATACAAGACTATACATAGTATATTTATACATACTTACTAACAAAAAGGTTAGGTTAACTGTAAAAAATTTTTATTTAAAATGCACATACACATAATTACATATTTTAAATAAATTTTAAATTATCTGATACGACTAAATAATTGAATGACGATTTCTTTCTTTTTATAATACTTTCAACCAATAATTTTAACCAATTTATAGTAAGTTCCACTATCCGCACTTTTGCGGTTGCATGCGATCCTGTAACCGGATATACTTACGGAGTATTTTGTCTTTAAATACACACACATGTTTACCTTTGTATGTAGGTATGCACCCGTTGCACACACATACAAACACACGCGCACGCATGCAAACGTACATTGGAATCGTTATAAATTTAAAAAATATACATACCTATTGCTATTTACATTGTAGTCAATAAAGAGTATAAGATTGATTGATTTGATTCATTGATATATATAATGAAATGAAACACACACACACACACACACACACATACATACACATACACAAACATCACAAGCACATTCTCACTTCGGAAAGTTCAGTAGTCCAATTAGCTTCTTCACTTCCACCGGTAATGTGTTTTTATTTTTTAATTTAATAGTAATTATCTTGATCTAATTTGTCCTCCTTAAGCTTTTTTAATCGTATAATTGTACAAGGTCATGAATTCTCATGTTGATTGAAACTCTAACCTTAGTAGACATTTTGTTAATCTTTCTATCTATACATATAGAATAGAATAGAATAGAATAGAATAGAATAGAATATAATAGAATAGAATATAATAGAATAGAATAGAATAGAATAGAATAGAATAGAATAGAATAGAATAGAATAGAATAGAATAGAATAGAATAGAATAGAATAGAATAGAATAGAATAGAATAGAATAGAATAGAATAGAATAGAATAGAATAGAATAGAATAGAATAGAATAGAATAGAATAGAATAGAATAGAATAGAATAGAATAGAATAGAATAGAATAGAATAGAATAGAATAGAATAGAATAGAATAGAATAGAATAGAATAGAATAGAATAGAATAGAATAGAATAGAATAGAATAGAATAGAATAGAATAGAATAGAATAGAATAGAATAGAATAGAATAGAATAGAATAGAATAGAATAGAATAGAATAGAATAGAATAGAATAGAATAGAATAGAATAGAATAGAATAGAATAGAATAGAATAGAATAGAATAGAATAGAATAGAATAGAATAGAATAGAATAGAATAGAATAGAATAGAATAGAATAGAATAGAATAGAATAGAATAGAATAGAATAGAATAGAATAGAATAGAATAGAATAGAATAGAATAGAATAGAATAGAATAGAATAGAATAGAATAGAATAGAATAGAATAGAATAGAATAGAATAGAATAGAATAGAATAGAATAGAATAGAATAGAATAGAATAGAATAGAATAGAATAGAATAGAATAGAATAGAATAGAATAGAATAGAATAGAATAGAATAGAATAGAATAGAATAGAATAGAATAGAATAGAATAGAATAGAATAGAATAGAATAGAATAGAATAGAATAGAATAGAATAGAATAGAATAGAATAGAATAGAATAGAATAGAATAGAATAGAATAGAATAGAATAGAATAGAATAGAATAGAATAGAATAGAATAGAATAGAATAGAATAGAATAGAATAGAATAGAATAGAATAGAATAGAATAGAATAGAATAGAATAGAATAGAATAGAATAGAATAGAATAGAATAGAATAGAATAGAATAGAATAGAATAGAATAGAATAGAATAGAATAGAATAGAATAGAATAGAATAGAATAGAATAGAATAGAATAGAATAGAATAGAATACAATAGAATAGAATAGAATAGAATATATTTTTATTGGTCTATAATGGCTTAACAATTGTGTGAACAAAAACAACTTATTGATAATATAGGTAAGCTTGCATCAATGTGTTGCGCTGATTTCTAAACTAGGGTAACCCTGTATCTTAGAAATCAGATCCCTTCGGTACATAATTCAATTCGGAAGAAGTTTATTTTATTTATAATTTAGTTACAATGACTTTGGTACATAAAGTGAGCTAAGCATGAAGTTATGAGGGTCAACCTCAAACGTAAAAACTAGAAAATCAAATAATAAAAGTAAAATATTAACTAAAAGAGGGTGAGTGTGTGTGTGTGTGTGTGTGTGTGTGTGTGTGTGTGTGTGTGTGTGTGTGTGTGTGTGTGTGTGCGAGGGTGCGGGTGTGTGTGTTCATGTGTGGGTTCAAATACTACTGAATTGGTTTTAGCAATTTTTCAGTTTTTTCATATCTAAGGTTTACGAGCCAATCTGTGGCAATCTTTTTTAGACAGCTTCTCGTTATTGGTTCAGATAATAAATCTTTGTGGGCCTGGGAGAACATTTTATAGATACAAGGACGTAAGAACTCAAACTGTCTCTGCGCAAAAGTAGTTTTAGTTGCTGTGATTGGAATGTACAGTCTTCTGTTAGGTGATTTAGATGGGAGCTTCTGTACGCGAGTATGGTGGAAGGTTGTACATTTCAATGCAAAAAGCTTTCGAACTGATAGTGTTTTTGATTCTTCATATAGAGTATTAGTAGGATATCTGTAGGGCTTACACAACATAACCTTGATGACGGCTCTTTGAGCTCTTTCTATTTCGAGCATAGTTGTGCTAGCAGCGCCACCCCAAGATACAACGCAGTACGTGAGGAGTGATTGGCAGAGTGATATGTAGACTTGGTGTAAAAGTTTAGCGTCTGCAATATCTCTTAGGTTGCGAAAGATTGGTAGCAGTCTCCTGATTATGCCCGATAAGTTAGATATGTGAGAGGACCAATGAAGTCTCTCATCAATGATAACACCTAAATATTTAATCGTGGATGTGCGGGTCAGTTTGGGACAAGTACAGGGGACCGGCACTTGGGTGGGCAGTTTGTTGCATGGGTGTGTATGGGCAATAATACTGAAATTCGAAGTTGGAGAGGATTTAGTGGAGATAGCAAAAGGTATGAACTTAGTTTTAGATGTGTTTATTGTAAGAATGTTTTCTTCTTGCCATTTTGTTACTTGTCTGATACCGGTTTCTGCACTTGTTTTAACTTTGTCCCAGGATGCTCCATGAAATAAGAGGACAGTATCGTCAGCAAATGTGATGATATGTCCACTTGGAATAGCTAGATTACACAGGCTGTTGATATATGCAAGAAATAAGGTTGGACCGATCGTGCTTCCTTGAGGAATACCATAAGTGACATTACTATCATTACTATGCTGCTCTCCTATCTTTACAACCTAAATATAAAAAAACTGTAACGGGATCGATTCTGTGCATAGAATATTTTTTGAAAATATTAACTGTAGAGGACATGTCTATCGATATAGAGACCAAAACAAATAAATTTGGATTTTTTGTCTGTCTGTTGGCGTATCACGCAAAAACAGCTGGGCCGATTTGGGCGAACTTGGACCCTTGGAGTGAATGGGAAGAGACGCGAGCCCAGTAGTGTGGGTAGTCGTGAACATAAATTCTATGCTATTGCTAAAGCAATATAAGAATAATTTTTCCGATTTAAAATTTTCCATGCTATGCTATAGTATTTAATAATCTTTTTAAATCTATAGCAATGTAAAGCAAACCTTTATAACGATATTTGCAGCCGTTTTATTATATTTTCAAAATTTTCGTTTTTAGGGTTGCCAGTTGCCACTTTGATATGATAAAGGATTTTATATTTTTTTCTCAAAACTGGCTCTAAGTGTTATTATAAAAGTTTGCACAGGGCTGCTTGTCATACAGCAGTTTTACATTACAGGTTATACGAGAAACATGCATTTATTTAATTTTCTTAGTTCGAAAGAATAATTAGGCAGAACATATGAACTTTTGTAAAAATCCCTACTTCTACGTATATAAAGTATATAAAGTAAGAAGAAGAAGTATAATATATAAAGTAAGAAGTCGCGGCGACCAGCTGCTTAATAATTAAGAGGTTCCTGAAGTTGATGAAAACGTATTCTATGAATTTTTAAGAAACAAACCGGCGGGTTTTAAAATGATTTCCGTAACTATTATCATAACTATTCGTAACTACCGGATTAGGTATATTATACTATTTCGGTACTGTATTACTGTTTTAAAACGAACTGAAATCGATTAATAGCTAATATAGGAAAGATTTTTTATTATTTTACGCTAAAATGAGTCTTTTCCTTCGAGTTCGTTTTATCCGATAAAGGTCGGCTAAAAAAAAAATTGCTTGCGGTATCGACATTTATTTTATACCTACCTTGTTTATTTTCAATAAAACAAAGAAAACTTTTAATATATTTTTTTAAATATTGAAAAACTACGAATTATATTTTTTTGTTTATTGCGTTCTTAAAGCCAGGCTGTACTACGCTGCTACGCATTTATTTGCGCAGTACTGAACGAAAGTCTCAGTCTCACCCATATGCGCCACGCGCATTATTTGTTTAAGGTTTTTTTTGTGAATTAAAGTGTTTAAGTTTAAACATTTTTTTTATGGCATAAGTGGCAATCGAGCAGACGGATCACCTGATGGCAAGCGATTACCGCCGCCCATAGACACCCGCAACACCAGAGCAGTAGTTTCCTTCATATCGTCGAAACCAATATTGTTATACTTTTTTATAGACTAGGGAATTGTTTTAAGTAACGGTAGACCCATCTTTGTTTTTTTACTAACGAACCGAAATTGTTGAATCGTGTTGCTGATGGCGTACTATCGTAGGAAATATTATTTTTCAGACATGAATATTCTATAGTTTTACGTTATTACTGTTCAAAAAAACGTCATTTTGGTACAAGAGCGCCTTAAGTACCCCGAGTCGAATTTAGGTTTGGCTCGGCTATTTATTGTATTATACGTATACCTACGCAGCCTTCGTAGTTTTTGTTACTTGGATATGAGAATTATACAACAGATAGGCGTCCCGAAGGGTCTGCCGTTGTCTCTAAGCTTGCAGCCTTATTTGCTTCCAAGTTGAGCGTGGCCACTCAGTATTGTATTGCGTTAGCTATGTTATGAAAAAAATGAAAAGTCCTACTAAGTCCTAATGCCAGAAAAAAATGAGCTGTGATTTCTACTCATGAAACTAAACACCTTCCCAAAGTAACCAATATTCAATTCGCAATATTATTCTTGAACTTCACATACAAAATTTGCGGATCAGTTGATCAATAAGTATGAGGACTGGAGTCCATTTTCTTGCCAATAAGCTATAGGTTTCTTGGAAAGTGGTTCAATTTAATTTTCAGAAGCCGTGGTTATATTTTTTTAGATTTTTTATAAGGGCTCTGTACATATATTATATCCGTATGTCTATTTCTATTGAAAAAATATACCTCAAGTTATATTTTCTTCTGAAACTTATATGGATGTTTTTTTATCTTTCCAGTCTGCGGCGCAGGAGCCCTCTGAACCGCCCTCCTCCTCGTCCTCGGGCGACTAGTGAGGGGTTCGACTCTCGCCGCGAGCAACGCGGCCATCCGGAAACTAGTGTTAGTACGATAATTGTCCGAACTTTTTGGAGAAAACGTTTTGGTGATCTAAAAAGTGTTGTTGTTTTTCTTTTTTTATTTGTGTTATTTTAAAGTTTTGATTGTATAAAGGGTAGGTTAGTTACAAACTCCTTGGTTTAGACAGTCGAGCAATTTCATTCTAGAATTTTAAGTAGGGCGTTATCGATGCCTGTTTTTTTATATCATAAAAGGTTAGTCCCTTAGTCATGCCTTACTGCAGTTTACTATTCAAATGGATGACAAATAAAATGTCTATGATAACTAAAAATAAACATACATTGATGCACTTGAATTCTTGTTATAGTGAGCTATTACAATATTACATCTATATGTATACAGTCACAGATTATACATAATAGATGCACATTGGAGATTGCAGGCGTGCCCGCGGGCGGGCTAGCTGGAGATACGCCCAGCAGCCACCGACCGCCCAGTCATGCCACGTTCACTCATACGAATAACGAGTATCTAAGTATTGACCGTCGTTAGTGGCATTCATCTCGACCGTTTCCTATGTCCGAGACTGCAGCACGTCCCCGGGAAAACGGAATATCCCGGAAAGTACTGGAGCACAAAAAATAAAATTTTTGGGTACTAATTGGCACAAATTAGGCACAAATTATCTGCAATAGAAGGAGTCCAAACAACGCCGGGGGCGTGCTGCAGTCCGTGCTTTGCCTTGCACGCTAAGCCGTTGGTACTATCACTAGATGGCAGTCGTAAAGCCATGTCGGAGGCCTTTTAGGCGACTTGAAAACTTCTGACACTCGGGATGACCATTAGCCCCACAACCTCCACGAATCCGGACTTGGGCCCCCGTGTGTGGAGTATTGCCTTACCTTCTCGAGGTATGGGAAGACCCCTTGCCCCTGCAGTCGGGACGGTATGGGATAACAAGTATAAACTAATAGTTCTGCTCACCTATCAAGGATGAAAAGTTAGGTTACGATCAGTTAATCATTTGCTTCAACGAAGAATCAGTAATCATCTGGATAATTAATCAAATCAGAGTTTACATCTGTTAAATAAATTGTATGATATAAAATTTGGTTATCGTCGAAGGCAGGTGTTAAGGCCGTTCCGTTCCGTTTCGGTTACACTAAATACTGACCAGAAGTCAAAATCTTAAGGGGTCTAGAATCAAGTATAGAATACAGGAAAAATATTTTAAAAATCCGATTAACAGTTTGAATCAAGAAATTTGTATGGGAAACTGAAAAATATGTAAATCGAATTTTTTCAATACGATATTTTTCTTCTTTATTACTTGAATCTGAGTAACCCCTTAAAATTTTAAACGCACTTTTTAACAGCCTGTATTATACGATGATTGTCATTAGACATCTCTTTGTCAATTAAATAAAAAATATACATGTATTTAATTTTGTCAATGTATAATAATTGAGAGGTCTGGCATTAAAATAAACAGAAGACAAATAAAATAAAAACAAGCTATATACCATTAGTAATAAGGAATGAAATTGCTCGAATTAGTCTCTTGTCTTATGCGAATATCGCCATGTAACAACTAGAAGGTAAGTTGGTTAAAATAACTTATCTCAAGTACTTATTCAGTCGGAGAACAGTTGTGTGTTTTGATAATAAATACTGAATATACGATATCACTTACAGAGGTTTCTAAACAATACATGTACAGGATGTAAAAGTAGTCAGTTAAAACTTTAATTGCATGCTCTACTATTGAAACTGAACAATTTTTCCTATCGAACCTAAAAAAAAAGACCTTCCTTAGAAAATCATCGGCCAATCAGCCAATTCTGCATACAGAATAAAAGAGAGAGAGAGATAAGATTTTTTAGAGCAGTGTTTTTCAACCTTTTTTAATACCCGACCCCTTTACAAGTTAAAAAATTCTTACGATCCCCCTAGGGCCATAAAAATACAAAATGTTAGTGATTTGAAAAACTACGTTTATAATTTTCTTCAATTACAAAATGATTTACTTATAAACGTCTCCAAAATAGAATTACGTTTTAACAAATTGTTAAAAAAAAACAGTGCCAGCTTTCTCACTAAAATCGTATTTTATCATTGCAGTGTAGGACCTATAACCACTTACTTTTTCATTTCCCGCGACCTCTTTAGGTAGGCTTCGCGACCCCCGAGGGGGTCACGACCCACAGGTTGAAAAACACTGTTTTAGAGAATTCAGTAATGGTTCCTTGGGAAAAGTTGTTCAGTGTCATGAGCGGAAGTCATCGTTAGAGTTTCCGGGAGTGGTCTTTTTACACCCTGTATATGTAAGGGGGTTAGTCTAATGTTTAGGATTTGAAACTCTCGTTGGTAGAGCTGCCATGACATGAATAATGTAGGTATCTTCTGATACTTACCTGTTACTTACCTGTTCTTAATGGTAAATCTACAGGGCTTAAAACCCTTTCTCAGAAATTTAAAAGTGAAATCATACTGAATGAACAACTTTCCGAAATTTTTGTTGACGTAAATTTTGAATTTTATTCTTTTTTGTGAAATTACTACGTACGTACCTTTTAGTTGTTACATCTACTGTATCAAAAAGGAGTCAAAGCTTCAGTTGTTACTAAAAATGATATTTTGAAACTCGTTGTAACTTGGCACAAATGTTAATTTGTTTTTATCATTTACCTGAACGTAACATTTAGTTAATTATTTTTCATAGGTTATATTTAGAGTTCACTTGTTAATTGTACACAAAAAATGTGTGTAACATTATTGCAGTTAACTTTAACCATCGTAGGTTGTTTTATTTATAAATATAATACATAATTATATTTATAGATCATTCTTTAGGTAAACGTTCAAGTTCATTCCATCCAGTTTTGAATACAAGTTAATTTAACTAGATACATACATGCCCGGTTAGTTGGCGATTACATAAAAAAATGTGATAATTAAATTCATGAATTGATTTGATCTCATTCATTTTAAAAATTTGAAGTGATTTCATTACATCACAATTAAATAATTAAATTTTAAAAAATGTTGTGAACATCACTAATGTCTTTAAATGGTTTTGACACCAAAATTAAGTGACTTCATAGTTTTAATCTCAAATGATTGCTAGTCAAAGTGGTCACAAATTTGGTTAACAAATTAACGAGTTGTTTAAAATTAACTTAATTAATTTCGTTTAAAAATTTAAGATATTGGCCAGTGATATTGTATTTAATAAACTTATCGCCGATAACAACAGTATTTATTGATTTTTTTGTCCATTATTAGATCAACCGATCCAGAAATTCGTCCCTGTTATGTAAATAAATAAATTAAAATATATACATACATACTTACATTCTAATTACGATCGTCTTTTGGAATTCGATACCATCCTGTCTTTGTCCTGACTTTTTATAAAATATTTATTGTATAAACATTTTCAGGTAATGTGTACCTGTACCTAATAGAGTACGTAGTTATTATATCTATGTGATTCAACTATACAAGGTGTAACAAAATAGGCGTAGGACCCGTTAACTGGGGCTTCGTCTCTTTATACCGAACGTATTTTCATCTAAGATTTGTTTGATTTGGTACCCTTTTGTTGAATAGATAGTCAAATAATAGATGGACTTCCCATACTTCGGCACATCCGCTGATATTATAGATTTGTAAGAGAAGTCCTAATTTTCTTTGCGATTTCTAAAAATCGTACAAAAGTTGTGCGATTCTATGTCTATTTTGTTACATCCTCTATAATGTAACTAAATATAAGTGTTTAGTGTTAACTCAAAACGAATGTAAATAAAAATTGTATAATATTGTAGTTAGTTAAACATTTGATTTATGTATGTTATAATTAATAATTAATTAATTAATCCGAATTACGTGTTTAAATGTACCCTAAAAAGATATATTACTATTGTTAATTGTAGCTTTGAATTGGTTACCTCCGAATTATGGTTACACACGGCCCTGTGTCGAAGAACTAAGTTCGCGACATACAGGCCTGGGTTAATTTACACGAACCATTTCGGGCCAGTTTCAACCCCCCTATAACTTAAAAACTATTTGACCTATATTCTTTTAATTTTGCGTGTCCAATAAGACCCGTTTCGTATAAACAAATCTAAAATTTTACTGAAAAAACTCTTACGGTTTACAAGACAATGACGTCCAAAAATAGCTATTTTAATCACTGACTCACTCACTCATCAAAAGTATTTACTACTTCCAAAAATTAGTGATATCCCATCAAAAAAATAAATGTCAAAAAAGAAACAAGTTCGTAAAAATCTTGCAAGATTAGCTCTGATAATGGTTTGACTACCAAAAGATATGATATCTAATTGGATCCCAATTTCTTTATTTCCTTAAATCAAAGCTCCTGTCATGTAATGTTCTTCAGTTACTATAAAGGAAAATTTGTGATGTTCTTTGCTACTCAAAAGTGCGAATCGGAAAGTCCTTCTTTCTCTAATTGAACTTGAACTGAAGAATGTTATTACATGACTTATGAGCTTGATTGATTGCATGAGCTTTGATTTAAGGAAATAAAAAAATTGGGATCCAATTAGATATCATACCTTTTGGTAGTGAAACCATTATCCGAGCTAATCTTGCAAGATTTTAACGAACTTGGTTCTTTTTTTGACATTTATGTTTTTAATGGGATTCCATTTACCGAATTGTGTCAACACATCTATTGTTAAGACCTGTCATTAGCATTTGAACTATTCATAATTTTCATAATTAATAATTATCTAGGTACTTGTAATAAATACGGAATTAGCAAATCGAGTACTTTTATAACCGAATAACGCAGTCCATAGTCCACTTACTCCAAAATTGGCTATACTCCAATTGGAATTACACTTAGTCGTAAAATGTAGGGCATAAAAGTCAGATCATGCGTTCTTACTACGCATATAATCTCCAGATCTCATCGTAGTAAGATGAACATCAAAAGAATTTCATAAAATTAAAATAAAAACATATTTCCGAACGCTGAACCTTAAATTTTTAATTTTGTACAAACAAAACATTTAATTTTTTTTTCATTGGAGTTTTTAAGACATACTGTGTTTCAGAAATCCAAAAATCACGTCCAAATATTTATCTTAATTAGGTACGAACAGGTTTTACTACGAAGCATCACAAACTCGTCCGTGTATTCCGTTCATAATTAATAAATAATCAATATATTTAAGGGTCTCTACAGACGATGGCAAAGTGATAATGAATTCAAATGAAAAGGAAAACATTAGACTTCAGATAATAGGTCTCATTGGAAATCAGAATTAATAAATACTACATTTTTTAGTTAGTTAAACAGGGTGCTAAAAAAGTGCGTTTGAAATTTTTAGAGGTTACTCAAAATTAAGTATAGAATACACGAAAAATATTTAAAAAAATCCGATTTATAATTTTTTTTTAGTTTTCCAGAAAAGTTCTTGATTCACTATTCAGATTTAGTATGGGAATCAAAAAAAATTGAAGAGCGATTTTTTCCTGTTTTCTATACCTACCTACTCCATTCTGAGTAACCCCTTAAAATTTCAAACGCACTTTTTTAACACCCCGTAAGTATGTATGTCTCAATTCCATTCAATATAAGGTGTAACAAAATCAGCTAAAACTATTTAAGCTCCTACGAATAAATCTGAAAAACTTTCGCAAATAACCCATAGTGGAGTCGTAAAAATTTTGGACTTTCCGATACTAAGTTGACCGATCAGCTAGCTGATTGACTTGTTATAAAAGTCCATGTTTTTTCGCGTATTGACTATGAGTTCCTTGGGGAAAGTGGTTCAGTTGTGGTTCAGTTTCATGAGTAGAAACCCAGGTTTAAATAATTTTGCTGATTTTTAAATTTTATATGTATGTATACATTACGAATAAAATCAGTAATATGTAGCAACTTCCTGATTCTACCCATTTGAATCAGTTACTTTTTATTTGTTTTTTGTCATTGATTGATCATCTATAAGAAACGCTCTTTTATTCTATAATTGACCACGCTGAATACGTTAAAAACAACCGACTTCAATCGTAGCAACTCCAATTTTGCTATGTTTTTGTTGATTTTCTCAAAAACCGCTGAATCGATTTCGATAAAATTAATATGGGACCACCTGTGAAGTATACCCTTTCAAACAAAAAAAGAATTTTTGAAATCGGTTCAGGCGTCTTCGAGTAATCGGTGAACATACATAGAAAAAAAAAAAAAACCGACGAATTGAGAACCTCCTCCTTTTTTTGAAGTCGGTTGAAAATGGTATTCATGTTATCATAGAAAAGACAAACTCTGATATAAGTCAAATAAAACGTCATTAAAGTTTTTGACGAACCAATTAATTTATTTCGGTTAAATATTAAATGGAAAGTGGATTATATTGTAAAACGACTAAGGTTTGTTATTTACTTTGCTATGAGGAATATTGTTAAAATAACAATATTTTATTTTTCATAGTAGACAATACCATTTTATTTCAATATAAAACCTCTAGTTATGGTAAAGCCGTTATTGATTCACCTATATCGATGGTAAAGCCGTAATTTGCTAAAATATTTTTTTATTAATTAGTTACAACCTTCTGGGTGAATTCATTGTTATGTCGATTACGTTATCGTATTTGGTATGCCTAAAAAAATTATGTAGGTTTTTATTTTAGTATTTCCTATACAGGTAAAATTAATGATGTCTGAAAATATCGGCAGAGATTTCCTCTTTTATTAATAAATTGATATTTGATTGTGAGTTTTGAGATGATGCTGAGGGCTTACCAATTGAGGGTAAAAAAAAAAGTTCCTCAAAAAAAATATTGTCTGAAGAATTGAGGTCTCAGTCAAAACTTGAAAATATCTTGTAAATACCTTGTAAGAAAATATTTTTTAATGACGCAATAGTTATGTATTTAAAAGCCAAAGTTGTATCTGCTTTTTTTTTTGAGGTAATTATTGTAATGTTATGTAATAATACATAAAATGTAAAAATATAACTTTTATTTCGTCTTCTATAAAGTATTCATATTCGTCCTTAACGTCCTACTGGTGCTTGAGTCAGGAATCTCCTAGGTATTTAGAAAAGCTAACTTGCATCAAATTACCACTTATTATTAGTGGCCCAGTACTGAATACAGGCATCCCCTCTCTTTTCCACACCTACATCCCTATCTCGATTTATTATTATATTATTATTACTCCTATTCAGCCCTCTAGGAACGAGTATAACTCTACCCACTACTAACGTTTTGGTCTGCCTAGAAAGGAAAGTCCTTTTGGTACCCAGTCTGTAGAAAGAAACCTTTGCCCGCTTTTTCAGAGGAATAGATTATATGTCCCATACAATCCCATGAGGCTGGCAAATAAAGTATTATACAATACTTATTTTCTATTCAATATCGAGTGTTCACGGGCTATTTGTATTAAGTGACATTTTAGGAAATATTCAGGAGATTATTTAAAAAAATATATTTCTTAAAAAATAACCATAAACTTCTTTGTATTATTGATATTCTTAATATTTTTAATATTATTAAGAAGCAATTTTTTATGAGGAATTTTGTAAGAAAGTAATTTTTAAAACAATCTCCTGAATATTTCCTAAAATGTCGCTTAATACAAATAGCTCCTGAACCCTCGATATCATCTTACATCTTATTTATAATTCATTCATAATTATTTTAGGAAGTTGTGCTTTTTGATGTCACAAGTTGGAATTGAAACCTACTAAGACTTTAACCCTGTTTTTTTTGAAAAAAATCTTTTAACATTTTTCTATTTTGGCTAGTACATTCTCTCCGTAGAAAAGACATCAACATCATTTACGCGTGGTTTATGCTAATTGGACAGGCGGATACCTACTGCCTTCGGATCGCTCTACCGATTAACCAAACGTTTAATGATAAGACCGTTTAAAAAATTAATCCGTGGGTAGAAACGGTTTTTTTAAAGAATAAAAAAAAGTACTAACAGCCGGTATCGCTTAAAGCAATTACTGTTACTGAACAAAAAAAAAATTTAGACAAAACATTTGTTTTCTTCAAAAGTCCAATGCATGTCTTATCCTTCATTAATTCATAATGCAATGTAACTCTTATTTTTTTAAGTATTCTGTATTCGAAATTTAAAAAATAACAATCACATTCAAAGGCAAATGTGCCAGCTTTAAAACTGCATTAAAACTTTTTGCTCCACCTAACATTTATTTTTGGCTAGATACCTACCATCAAAGCATAAAATGCAAAATGGGTCGATAGATGTGTCCGGGAGTGTATTTATTTGGAACCAAAAACTTAAAATTTGTTCGATAACAGCAGCATTAGCTTTCGCTGTGTCGCTGCAGATAGCGCCCACCCATGGTTATAGACGCGTTCCGACATATTCAATAGACAAAATTACATTGATTCTGGAACGAGATCGAGTAGAAGCTATCGTATTTAGTACGTATTTTGGTCTTTGGTGCAAGGTAGCCTTCTAAAGAATTTGTCATTTGTAACTTATTGTAATAAATTAAGTAAAGCACACTTCATCATAAGCTAGAGTCCATCACAGTAGTAAGGTACCTTTGATAGTTATATTGTAATTAAACTAATTGTAGTTAACCTACTCCTATTACTTACCTAGTTACATGAAAGGGTTATTTTTGGACCATTGGTCAATTATTTATGGCTCTGCTTCTCGAAATAAAAATGAAAATTTTGGTGAAATGAACTTCAAAGTTTAGCTAGCGTTAATTCTGTATAAAAGCCTTTACAAATCAAGCATGTTATTTTCTTTGGAAAAAGTGTTCAGTTTTAGTGGAAGCCAAAGAAAAAATGTTGGCCAAATGTCCAAAACAGACCTGTTTAATACTTTATCTAGGTAATTTAAGCTGTAGAATTAAGTGACACATTTTGAAAAAAGGGTGATTTGGGTTTGAATTTCATCGAATCTGAATAAAAAGAATTGTAAGTAAAATAATGTTTTCTTTTAGAGTTGCTGAAGATTCAATTTAAAAATTATTCTACGTACAATAGATAAAGATGGACGTTATGTACGTAGTACATTGTATAAAAGTAAGTAAGTAGGTATAGATAGATGCTGGTACATCTTTTCCCAAATTTAATCATACACAAATACAGGTGAAATAAAAAATTGCCAATGTGGACTGCCAACTGTTTTTTTAAGCATTTTGGCTGAAATTGCAAAGAAATATACATACATATTAACCCTTTGACCGCCACAGTCGGCTAGGGCTGACAACCGGTTTTCGTGCCACAGGCGCCAGGATTAATTTTCATACATTTTTGTCAACTGGAATGACTGGAGCTGACGATGGCGGTGCGGTGGGGGTACGATTAATATATATGTCGTGGCCAGATCATAGAATTGATCACTTCATGATGTGGCAGACCATTTCATGAAATGGTCGTATTTCATGAAATGGGAAATATCCGCTGATCACGTCATGATATGGTCTGGCCAGATCAATGAATACATCAACGTTTGACGATATACAGCTAAACGCACGGCTATTTCATGAAATGGTCAAGCATGAGTGATCATATGATTCATATCGTAAAATAGTTACAGTATCCACCATTAGAGGCGCTGATATCTTTTTGGTGTTGTGATGTATCATGGCGGCGTACAACTAATAATAAAAAAAGGCTATTAATTATGCGCCAATTGAAGATAAAATAGAAGTTAAATGTCGTTACGACACTAAACTACAATAATTTTTCGAAAGTCAACCAAAAAACGAGCACAACGTAAAATCCTTGAAGTTCGGAAAGTATTTCATAGGGTAGCAATCTTAAAAGAATGCCAGTAACTTACAACGTATTTTTTTTTAAACCTTTGATATCATGGAAACCCTACATTAATGATATGGCCAAACGTCGATGGACATATCATTAAACGTTGACGTTTAAACGATATGGTCAGTTTTAGCTGGCCATTTCATGAAATACGACCATTTCATGAAATGGTCGGCCACATCATGAAATGATCAATTTTATGATCTAGCCACGACATATATAATAGACTAACTCGGTGGCTAAGTGGTTAACGCTCCTGACCACTGATCCGAGCGTCGTGGGTTCGATCCCCACCCAGGGCAAACATGTCTGTGATGAGCAGATTTGTTTGCTGTTTTCATATTTTTAGTTCGTTTTAATGCAGTCTGATTTTTCAATTTTTTTATCTTAAATTGCTTTGCTTAACGATAGTTGAGCATCCTAATTATGATCCTAGGTACTTGTTTCGTTTTATTGAAAACGGTTATTTGGCAGTTATTTACAAAACTATGATGATGCAGTGGAGAAGTCGACCCTTACAGAATTTATACAACCTCGAACTTATTAATAAATTATCAACGCAAAATACAAAGTAAAATTAAAAGTCCAATAATTTAAAATGGAACCAAGTATGATATGGAAAGATAAAACACACATGTCAACTATGGTTCGAAAGATCGAAGACAAACATTATTGTAATGTTCTAGTATCTATATAGGTATGTATTTAAATTTATATGTGTATGTATATCAGTCTCTGGTTCCCAAAATTATTATTATTTGGGGGTAAAGGGGTATAGGACCAAAGGAGGGCCTCTATTGGATCATTGCGACCTGGGTAGATCTATTGTGATCACTGCCTCTGTTATATCCTCAAGGCCAATAGTTCTAATGAACTGTTGCACGTTAATGTTATGTAGGATGCACTTGGGATCGAGTTCCCTAATGACCATTGGAGTTACTAGCGGTCCACCTAGAGATCGGCTTCTGGCTTGGACCAGTGCCTCACACTCGCAGAGTATATGAAGAGGAGTTTCCTCTTCCTCGAGGCAGAATCGGCACTCGTCCGTATCTGCAAGCTTCATTTGATAGAGATGTTTGTTAAGCTTGCAGTGGCCAGTTAGAGTTCTGACTAGAATCCTAAGTCCAGGCCTAAGAAGTCGTAGTGCTCTAGACGTGTATTCCCGCGAAAAACCAGATATGAGCACTTTCGAATGCTTTTGGCCTGGGGCACTAGCCCAGAGTGCTCTACTCTGTTCCTTAGCCCATTCCTGCAGCAGTCTTCTTCCGGTGCAACGAGGCACTCCCACTATTGGTTCGGGTCCAATAGCTAGCTCATCTGCTATTTCGTTCCCCTTGATGCCACTGTGCCCAACATAAGGTGACTTTGTTGTGCCTTCCTAGCTTTTTAAGTGCATTGGCGCACTCAAGGGTAAGTTTTGAATCAATCTCATGTGATTTCAGAGCCATAAGGGCTGCCTGACTATCCGAGCATATGATTATGTTTCTATTTTGATAGGACCTCAGAAGGTTTTCTTGCACGCATCTTATTATTGCGTATATCTCTGCCTGAAATACCGTCGCATGCGAGCCTAGACTGTACCGTATTGATAAATAGCAGATTTTTTTTATGTTTTTAGGTAGGAATGTAGTATTTTTTAACTCCTTCTTCTATTTAAGAGCAATGCTCTTGTCGGTGGAGCAATCTCCAACTGTTCCTGTCCTCTGCTATCGTATTGAGGTGCTTCTCGCATGAGGTTCTCATTTTGCGACCTAGACCATCTCATGCGGCGTACTCCACCAGCGGCGGGCGCCGCTTGCTGGGCTGGGGTGAAGACCCTGCCGACCAGGGACGTATTCTCCATAGGGTCATTCGGGCAAACGCCCGGGGCGGCCCGTCCCAAGGGGCGGCCCACCCAGTTCTCCAACAACTCTCATTTTTAGGGTTCCGTAGCCAAATGGCAAAAACCGGAACCCTTATGGATTCGTCATGTCTGTCTGTCTGTCTGTCCGTCCGTATGTCACAGCCACTTTTTTTCCGAAACTATAAGAACTATACTGTTGAAACTTAGTAAGTAGATGTATTCTTTGAACCGCATTAAGATTTTCACACAAAAATAGAAATAAAATATAAATTTTGGGGGTTTCCCATACTTAGAACTGAAACTCAAAAAAATTTTTTTTCATCAAATCTATACGTGTTCTATGGATCGGTCTTCAAAAATGATATTGAGGTTTTTAATATCATTTTTTTATAAACCGAATAGTTTGCGCGAGAGACACGTAAAATGTGTGTCCCCCCCTGTAACTTCTAAAATAAGAGAATGATAAAACTAGAAAAAATGTATGTACATTACCATGCAAACTTCCACCAAAAATTTGTTTAAACGAGATCTAGTAAGTAGTTTTTTTTTAATACGTCATAAATGGTAAACCGTAAATTACCTTTCATTCAATCAACTCAAAATAAAAAATATAGAGTTCAAGACATGTGTGATTATGAATTTATACGGAACCCTTGGTGCGCGAGTCCGACTCGCACTTGGCCGGTTTTTTTTTCATTAGCTGACTGTGAAAAATTGTAGGTAATGTAGAATTTACACGGGCGCGGGAGTCTCGATGAGTACTCGTATTGATCTCTTCTCGAAGTTTAACCTAGCTAGCTGGACTATTTGTCCCAGTTATACATATTCGTCAACTACTTCGAGTGTAGAGTCTCCAACATTCAGATGAGTGGGCGGATATTTTACATAATTTTCGTCTTGACCCTGTTCATTTTGAGACCCACTTGTTGGGAGGCTCTAGTCATCGGGCATTTAATTGTGCCTAAGGTCTCAGCCATGATTACGATATCATCAGCGAATCAAAGGTGAGTGATATACTCGGCGTTGATACTAATGCCGAGTCCTCCCCAGTTCACAAGCTTGAAAACGTCTGCCAGGTCCCGGGCAGCGGTGAAGAATTTCGGAGATATATGTAACGTCTCCCTGTCTCACCCCACGCTGCACCCAGTTTCGAATTCTGATCCTGGAGGCGGACCGACATGGTGGCTTTTTCATACAGGCACTCCAATACTTCGATATATTGATAATCGATTTGGCACCGCTGGAGAGTGTAACCATTTGTCTCTGGTGTAACCACACTCCTGTGCCATGCTGTAGGCCTTCGTCCCTCGAGCATGACGGAATTAAACAGCCTCTGAAGAGCTGTAAGTACCGGTTCTCCACCTGCTTTCGGAACCTCAGTCGTAATTCCATCATTACCCGGTGCCTTGTTGTTCTAAAGCTTTTTGAGAGCCATTCTAATCTCGCACAGGCTGACGTTTGGGATATCTTCTGTATGTGTCGAGTCAATCTGGCTCTCGGGTCCTCGGCCAGATTACTGATGGGTAAGCATGTGGTCGTGTATAAGTGTCCGTAGAACTTCTCGACCTCTTCTAACAGCTCAGGGTTGTACGACACGATTCTGCCATCCACAGTCTTCAGCTTTGTTAGTTGGCTTTGACCAGCAGACAGGTCTCTTGCGAACTTTTGACCCTTTGTTGCGCTCGATAGCCTCTTTAATACGATTAGTATTACATTGGCGTATATCGCGAGTCAAGGACTTGGAGACCTGTCTGTTTAGTTGCCGATACTGACAAGCATCTTCAGAGGTTTTCATAATCAGGCTCCATCTTTCGTCTATAGCTTGCTGATGTGATCCGAGATGTTCTTTTTGAACGGCTGGTTTTGAAAGCCTTATTTATTTCCAACCGTTTGGACAATTTCCTCGAACCTGTCGTAGTAATCGTCCACATTTTCGCAGTCTCCTAGCCATTCGAAGCGGTTTTGCAACTCGAGCTGAAAGTTATCGGGGTTTTGGAGCTGGATAAGCGCTTGTCGGAGCGTGGGTTTCATTAGTCGACATCTTTCCAGCTTGGTTTTTAGATTCAATGTGCCTCTTAACATTCGGTGATTGCTTCCTTTCTTCATGATCATAGCTCATTTTCAGTGTTGAAAAGAATTTAAAATTATATGCGCTCTCGCATGAATGAAAAACGACTCAATTATTTAGAAATTCTCAAAATTGAGGCTGATTTAACTAAAACACTTGATTTTGATGATTTTTTAGAACAAATGTCACATCTTCGCTCATCGTAATCAGCTAATAAATTCATTTAATTATGTATTACTATATTTAATTCTGTTGTACTGTTGTTTCCTTTGGCTGCGGAGGGTGAGGGGCGGCCCGATCGTATTCGCCCAGGGCGTGAAAATCTAAAATACGTCCCTGCTGCCGACGCCAAGCCCACTGGTGGCGATGATGGAAGTGACCGGCCAGGTGTTCGGGCCGGTCGTGATGCGCCAACTCGCATGCTGCCGCGCCTGGCATTAGCGCGACCAGACGCGCCCCGGCGGCCCCCGGGCAGCGACCCTATGCGTCTTTCATCAATTCGACTTTCCATCATCTTTTTACGCTTGACCGTTATGGACCCCTTTATTTTTGTACCCGGGGTCAAATTGTAATTCGGCACGGTCAACACCGAGCCCAGGGGGTACTGACTAATTACACTGGTGAAGAGGCTGCGCTGTCACTGCAGCCTCTACATCAGTGGCGATAGAAAACAAAAAAATACAAATAAAACAAAAACATTAGTTATCTCAAAAAAAAAACAATAGTTAACAGTCAAATATACTTAAACAATAATATAATAGAAGAGGTAAAAAAAAATTGATATTTGGGCAGTATAATAAAAAATGATGCTAGATGTACCCCTGATATAATTTCAAGAAAAGCCATGGCCAAAGCAGCATTCAACAGTAAAAAAGACCTTTTAATATCTAAAATGTCACGCAAAAGTAAAAAGAGACTTATCAAATTGTATATATGGAGTATTTTATATTGCTTTGTACGCATCAGAGACGTGGACACTAACTCAGCGGGACAGGGAGAAATTTGGTGCTGGAGGAGGATGGAAAGGATCAGTTGAACAGAAAATAAATCAAATCAAGAAGTTCTTGAGATGATTGAAGAAAAAAGAAACATGTTGGAAACAATTCAGAATAGACGAGGAAATATGGACACCTGATAAGACACGATAGCTTCCTTAAAACCATAATAGAGGGAAAGGTAGAGGGGAGAAGAGGAAGATGAAGACCAAGACGAAATTATATAGAACAGATAAAGGAGAAGGTTGCTGTACAGTCGTATCGGGATGTCAAGACGATAGCAGAGGACAGGAACAGTTGGAGAATAGAAGAAGTTAAAAAATACTACATTCCTACCTAAAAACATAAAAAATTCTGCTATTTATCAATACACTTAATATTGGACGACATTTCATATACAAGTATGTTTATATTTGAAACGGTTTAACAATAAAATAACAACGAAGTTCAAAATTATGATAGGTAAGTAAATTTTCGTTGTATACCTATGTTTGATCGACTCCTGTGACGTAGTTATTGAATCACTTTTAATGAAAATTGAAATGGATATGTAAAATATACTAAAAATATTAAATAAAGTTTGTTTCAGTTAAAATTCAAACATTTTCGTAATTGAGTTTATCGCGTGGTTTTCCTTCAGTCAAGACACTGTGCGTCGCTCAGTGCGGCTTGTGCGGCGTCGTGGTCGCGTCAAATCACGCAAGTTAACGGAAAGTATACGACAACTCCATAAACGTATGTTTATAGCCGTCGAGTAAAACATCTAAAATTACTAATTGTACTAAATAGTATGATACCTACTTACTCTTCATATAGACGGATAGGGTGAAATCTATCCTCTGTTCAAAAATAGACTCGCTTTATGCCGTACGTAATCGAATACACTTACTCGTATCGAATGCTTATTAATACGTATGTATTTTCATACTCTTGTGCAAGATGATGCTCCAACAACACACTAGGGACTAGGGATGATAATGGATGAATGACAAGCGTCGCTTTATATACCTAACACTGAAAGCACAGATAATATTATATACTCCGAAAGTATTAAAAACAATTGAGAACCATCCCAGCTTTTTCTCGTAGATTACTCCTCTCAATCTTCTTTTGTTTTTAATCACTTCGAATAATAATAATTCCCTTTGGCATTTGGGTACAGAACTTTAAAAAATCGCGGCTCGGTGCGGCGTGAAAAGCCGCACACAAACTTTTTGGTTAAGCCAATTCTAGCACTAAGTGCGCCATCTACAATTTATGTTATGAAACTCGTACATCGCTGGCACGCTGGTAATGAAGAAGCAAGAAAGCGCCATCTGTTTGGTTTTAAGCGTACAGCGAAGTCTCGTTATCTTGCTATTTTTCGCTTGTATCCCAACTTGTACAAATTACAAAAAGTTCAAAGAAAATGTCACAGATGGCGGTATTTGTACAGTGACATCTAGTGGCTTTTTTGATACTACGGTGACGTTAAGCATACGTTCGTGAATACAGCTTTGGTTCTACTAAAACGAAATCATAGTAAAATAAAAATTAATTAGAGGACAAGAGCATCATGCAAATAGGTATCTATAACCTGAATAAACGTAAAAAAAGTATTTATTTCTAAACATATTAATTTTCAACCTTTTTCCAACCAACATGTTTCTTCCTAGTCTGTCCCTTTCACACATAAAAGATTTACTATAGGCTATCCTGTTGTCACGGCTGGAGGTGTTTTGGAGTGTGAACATTTGTGGCAGATGCCTGCCACAAATGGTCACTTGGAAATTGGAATGTTATAACTTGATTTAATTTGAATTTGAGGTTATGTTTATGTTTTGATTCAACGAAACTTTTTGCGTTTGTGGCAAAAAAGCGAATAATATTATAGTGAATTCGCTACTTGTGAGTGATATTAAAAACTAAAACTAAAGAGACTTGGTGTGCGATTGCAGTGTATAAAAACATGGATAAATCAATCATCGAGGAGACTATCACAAAATACGAAAGCTTCATCAACGACGTACTGAAAGAGGACCTGCGGCAAATAGACTTACGACTACAACACACAAATGCCGAGATATCCGACCTGATTCAGCAGAGGCATGCCTTGAAAGTCATTACAGACAATAAAATGCACCCTAATGGCTTCAAAACACAGGTCAATCTGGGTTGCGACTTCTTCATGGAGGCAGCGGTAACTGACACTTCTAAACTACTTATAAACATTGGACTGAATCATTACCTAGAGTTTAGTGTAGATGAAGCCAACAAATACTTGGATGTGCGGATAAAGGCGTTCGAGAATAAAGCAGAGGAGCTTAGAAATAAAAGTGCAGAAACGAAGGCTCACATTAAACTCATGTTGTTGGGTATTGGAGAGCTGCAGAATAAAGAGAAGCCATAAGAACTGTTAGTACCTTTGTAAAGTTTTTCTTTATTTTATTTTCTTTAAATACAGTTGTGATTTAAGGATATAGAAAGTAAAAAGTTAATATTAACTAGTAAAGCAATATTTTATATTATTACAATAGAATAAAATCGTTTTTTGTCATTGTAATACTTGTTGCATCTGTTTTTTCTCACAACAGTCAACAGGCACCTCACCAGGTAAGTCATGATGATGCCGAAGAAGTAAGTGGTCTTGCTAAAATACCATAACGCACAGTTTTCCTTTTTACCACAAACCAACAGTCAAATATTTTCTTGTCAACAGTAAAAAAAAAAATTTTGTTGCCTGGGCATGGGAGTAAAGGGCGTCACACATAGGCGCTATATTGTGCTATTTTATCCGCCACACTATTGAACGGATGGCGAGTCGAGTGGGGTGACCGTGAAGTTAGAAGCCTCATGCTTGAATTTAGATATTCTGATTAAAAGCCAATAAGTACTGGCCAAAGTAAAAAAAAATGTGCTTTCATAGTTAAAAAAGTAATAAAAAATCGAGATTGCACTGAGGCTGCTAGCATAATGTTACGCTTACGATTGGCATAATCAGAATATCTATTGTAAATTCTACCATGAGGCTTCTAACTTCACTGTCACCCCACTCGACTCACTATCTGTCCATGAGTGTTGTGGATAAAATGGCACAGTATAGTGCCCATGTATGACACACTTAATTATGTGATATTAGGTGGGTAACACTGTATAGTGAGGCAAAATTAATAATGTTGGTACTTCTGATATTAGCATTGCCCATGGTCATATTATATAGGGAATTTTGACTTATTCTATGAATAAATAAAAATAAATAAATAAATATCCGGGACAAATCACACATGGGTATCTGGCCCCAAACTAGGATTCCCTGTCTGTCCCCTAGGATACACATACATATAAATGTTTAAACACATACATATGTAGATATAATATACCCAGACACAGAGCAAACAAATCTGCTCATCACAAAAATGTTTGCCCTGGGTGGAGATCGAACTCACGACTCTTGGATCTTTAGTCAGGAGCATTAACCATGCCAGCCGATGTGTGCAACTTTTCTTTCTTTTTTATCATGTGCTACAATAAATCACTCTATATTAGGGTTTCTGATTTCTCGACCTTTTTTATTTCTCGAGTTTCGAGAATTCTCGAGCCCAAATTCTCGAGTTTTCTCGGATCTCGAGTCTTTTTATACAAACCATTGGAATATATTAAAATTAATTTAGAAAATCAATTTTTTTTATGTGATAATTTTCTAGTATTTGGTACCTCTTATTTAAAAATATCTATTTAAAAATCTTCTTACATACTAAAACAGATACATAGATAAACTCTAAACAAAACAACTAAAATCAAAACTTAGCACTAAACTAATAGTCGAGTGGGCCCGATGGAATCCCTCCTATCGTGTTGAAGGTGTGTGCTCCAGAGTTGGCTCCAATTTTAACGCGCTTTTTTTGGTTTTCCTACTCTTCTGGCGTAGTCCCGAACTCATGGAAGACAGCTTTGGTGCACCCGATCCCTAAAAAAGGTGACCGCTCGAATCCGTCCAACTACAGGCCGATAGCCATAACCTCCTTATTCTTAAAGATAATGGAGTTTATTATCAATAGCCAGCTCCTTCGGTACCCAGAGGACCACCAGCTGCTTAGCGACCGACAGTACGGTTTCCGTAGCGGCCGGTCCGGTGGTGATCTTCTTGTCTACCGTTGGGCATAGGCGATCGAGAAACATTGGCGGTTAGTTTGGACAGAGCGAAGGCCTTCGATCGGGTCTGGCACAATGCTCAGATTCTATGTCTGTGAATGCTGGTGTCCCTCAAGGCTGTCTGCTTTCGCCTACACCGTTCCTTCTGCATATCAATGATATGCTACAAATCAGCAGCACTCACTGTTATGCGGATGACAGCACAGGTGATGTCGTAGACGACATCACCTGCAACACCGTAGATACCGTCCGTGCAACATTTCTCGGGAAAATGTCATCGAGACTCGAAACAATTTTGTGTCTGAAATTGAGGCTTCTTTAAAGAAAGTTTCGGAATGGGGTCGACATAATTTGGTCCAATTTAACCCCACCAAGACACAGGTTTGCGCGTTCACCGCCAAGAAAATGCCATTTATCGTATCAACTCGTTTTGAGGATACCCCTAAATGCCTCAGCTATTATCGGAACCCTTGGTGTCGACATTTAGAGTGAAGTCCAGTTCCGTGGTTATCTAGAGCAGTGTTTTTCAACCTGTGGGTCGCGGCCCCCTGGGGGGTCGCGAAGCCTTTCTCAAGAGGTCGCGGGTACAAGAAAATGTAAGTGTTTTATAGGTCCTACACTGGGCCTGTTTATTTTTTATCAATTTTTCAAAACGTGGGTCTATTTTGGAGACGTCGTTGATAAGTAAATCGTTTTCTAATTGACGAAAATTATAAACGTAAATCTCAAATCACTTACATTTTGTATGTTTATGGCCCTAGGGGGGTCGCAAGATTTTTTTAAGTTTTAAAGGGGTCGGGTATTAAAAAAGTTGAAAAACACTGATCTAAAGGGTAAGGCTAAATTAGCCTTGAAGAAGCTTGGTGTGGTGTGTGTGCTCAATAGATCGAGATGGTATTTCACCGCGGCCCATCGCCTGCAACTTTATAAGGCGCAGGTTCGGCCTCATATGGAATAAAGACTGTTCTCATCTCTGGGCAGGGGCACCCCAGTAGCAGCTTCTACCTCTGGACCGCATTTAATAGAGAGCAAGCCGAATTGTAAGCTGCCAGCATATTTCAGATCGGCTTGGCCCCTTGGCACTGCGTAGAGATGTAGCCTCGCTCTGCATTCTCTATCGCATATAGTACGGAGAGTGCTTCGAGAAATCGTGCCGCTTCTTTTGGCCATCGTTCTAAGCGACAATATTTTCATCTCCATCACTTAGATGGTTAGCTGTCCACAACTGTGCGTTTACGCGACAAAAAAAGACGCACGACGCGCTTGGCGCAATTCACATTCGGAACTCGAGAATTCTCGAGCTCCGGTCATTTTTTTCTCGTCTCGAATGAAGACAAATTTCTCGAGTTTTCTCGAGTTCGAGAAAGCTCGAGCAGAAACCCTACTCTATATAGATAAGGAATAGATAGCGGTTGAAAGAAGAGAGTTGTGAAAGCATTTTCGCAATTTTCAGGTAAGTTTCGAAAAAGTCATAGTTTTATTGGTTTTCTTTTTTTAATTTTTTATGGCAGAGGTGGCAAACGAGCAGACGGATCACCTGATGGTAAGCGATTACCGCCGCCCATAGACACCCGCAACACCAGAGGAGTCACAAGTGCGTTGCCGGCCTTTGATATGGGAGTACTTACGTTCTTTTCTTGAAGGTTTGAATGTCGTATCGGTCGACCCAGGTTGAAATTCGAGCAGAGGGTAGCTTTTTATTTTTTGTGTAGCTGGGATATTTATGTAGATATTTCAGTCTTTTTTAGTTTATTAGAGTGAGTAGTTTGAAAAAAAAAATACAACTTGAATGTTGATGATCCACTCCGCCATTCATGAATTGACTCATGAAGCCTTTGCAGCTTATAAAATGTCAACACTACAAGTCCAATTAGGTAGTCCTTGAGGGTCCATAATCAGCTCAAAAGGCGCTGCCGAAGCCTTTTAACACTTTCTTCAAAAGGCAATTTTTCATTTTGTATATTAGGGGTACAAAATTGCCTATAAGATTCTGGCGACGACGCGAGGGTTCAAATCATTTGACTGGAAAACTTGAATAAAATTAGCATTTAAATAGATTTAGTGCCAAGATAATGATATAAGGACGTGGATAAGAGGAACCAATATTATACCTCTCCTTTGTAATTAATACTGTTTAAGTGACATATTGTTAGAGGTTTTCTTGCCTTCTATTGTTTTATGTACAGTAATTACACCTACATAAACATTTTTTTATTTAACTAAATGGACAAGTTCAAGGCAAAATAAGTTATCAATGCTTTATCTTATCAGTTAATCTTTTTTAACTGCGCCATCTTTGCGTGTTTTCTTTTCATTCATTTATCGATAAATAAAGTATATTATCACAACAACAAGAAAAAAACGAATTATTACTTAGTTGATGAGTTTATAAATCTTTAAATGTGTGACAACTCCAATATTCCATTTGTTTTGGATACTGTCAAATACCTATCCGATTTAACTGATTAAGTAGTAATCCGTAAGATCCTAATTGCGCGTTCATGTTCTACTTTCTGGGACTGATAGATGTGGATTTTCTAAATGAAAAGCAAGGTATTCAAATAAAAGCTTAGCTTTATTACTCGTTATATTCACGAAGAAACATCCCCCACCGGTATCAACAAGTCTGCATGCGACATTGCTATAGAGATACAACATGTTTCACCGCTTTCGTTCTTCCGTCGATTAATTTTTGTAATTTTGAACAACATTTTTTAGAACCGCCAATTTTATAAATACCAATAATTTGTAACAATCTGCCGGCAGTGACACCGTTAGATTAAAATTTTGATTACATTTTTCACATTAATTCCACTTTATGTCTAATACACCGAACAGTGGTTAGATCCTAAATATTCACGGACAAAGACACACGCTCTTTAAATTATAAGCATTATGACAATGTGATAATTAATATTAATGTATAAGTAGGTATTGTTGTAGTATTAAGAACCGTTATAATTAATGCGTAGTTAGGTTAGGTTAGTTTTCGTGATTAGGTATGGTTTGTCTGAGGCCCACAGATTACAATAGTGACCATAGCAGCCATTCAAGACAAATACCGAGGAAACGTTTACAATTTTTCACTTTTTCCACCTTAAATGTTTTAAATTTATCTTTACATCCAGAACCATATAAACATCTTTGGGTTGTTATATATATTTTTTATCTATATAACGGGCCTTCACTGCACCGCCTCGGTGATATGTCGTACAACTTTTTATTTACAAATGGGTAATGCTCCTAAAAGTTTAATAAGTATTCGACACTAGTCTTAAAATTAAATACGGAAACGCATGACACTCTAAATTTATCTAACTTTCCGTTTTGCCACATCGTCGCTATAATTTATGAAATTTTGATCTTTACACCAACTTTAGAAATATTCAATACAAAAATACTCTTTTTGAATAAAATTTTATACACGACTCATTATAATTGGCGACGGCGAGGCGATGCAATGGAAGCCAAAAAAGAAAAGCTTTGAGCCTCGTAACCTTAACATCATGAAATTTGTACTAAAATATCAAAACAAGTGGACGCGGACTCTTATCACTTAGCCGAAATGCGAGGATACCGAAACGTTGCCTAAACCACTATAAGTATTTTAAATTCAACTATGTGACTCTTTGTCCACCATGAAAACTGAAATGCCGCACAAAACGCAGTGGAGCCACATATTATCCAGGTGGACAAAAATACCACATCAAACTAGGTACTTAAATTAATTTCGTTTTTAAATTTTGTCACTAATTTTATCACTGGTTTCCGCGTCCACTCGCGATTGTTTTCAAATTTAATACACTACAAAATTCCACAATAATGGACAGTAGCTCGCCAAAATGAACAAACAAACACAATAATATGATACACAAGCACTTAAATTCATGGAAATGAACGTGTATCGCTGTTACGAATAAAGACCACAAGGATATTGAAAATACTTTTTACACTACAGATTACTTTTGAATACAAAATTACTTATGCATTTGACCTTTTGGGATATTTGTTTTTCTAGACATTTTTGAATTATGTTCTTAATCATCAAAATACGGGGCATTCAGCTTATCTAACTTAATTATTTTATTATTGACAACTGACAAGCAACGGCAGTTTATGTTACGAGACAATCTAATAGTATATCCGTGCTCAATTTCGAATTTTTATTAGATAATTTACACGAATGATACTTATATTCTTACCTAAATCTCAGCTTTCTCCCTTAATGAAAATTTCTGACGTTTAGAAAAGTTGATACAGCTATTTGGTACACCTAAATGTTCTAATTTCCAAAAATGAAATGCTACATACAATAAAGTCCATTACAATTTCGAAAATTTAGGAACCATAATACCCAAACGTGAAACCAAATATTTTATTTTTGTATTGTTATTCTTTATAGTTAATTTTGAAAATAAATTGGTATAGGTTCATACTATACTACTATAAAATTGATTAGTCCAAACATTTCGTAGACGGATTCGAAAATAGTAAAACTGTAAAGGAAAAACAGTAAGTAAATACGTACATTTTTGAAACATAAATAAATACTTAATGTAATATTATCTAGATAAGTACAAACTCCAAAATAATTTAGCAGTGGCTCCGCCGAAAGGACAATTTTAAATACATCTACATACATACATACATAATATACAATACAAACATGAGATTTAAAGTCAACACCGAATTTTGTACTTTTTCTGTGGGATAGCCCCATGATCACTGTGGACTAAATATTTCGATGTTTTAAAATTGAGTCTTTTTATTTTAATTTCGAAAATATGTGTCGTTTGAAATTCAACATAGTATAATCGAAACAGCGGATGAATCTAATCGGCTGATCGCATTATATCCGTTGTGGTCTTGTTGCTCTGCACAGTGAGTTGCTCATGTAAAAAATCCGGATAAACTGAAGACGTAGACAAACAAATTATTATATTTATCCAAAAATTCCCTGAAATTACGTTTGTCAAAAGTATTAAACGGCTCCAAGTATCTGCAAATTACGGCATGTCGGTTGAATACTGTTGATGGGAAACGAATACATTCTATTGTAATATGTGTTTGTGTTTAGCCTGCATTTATATTTTATAATAGATTAATAAGAATTCTATTGGAGAGATTGGAATAACGGATTCATTACTTACTATACAAGAATTAAATATTCGAGAGTCGCTGATATTTTAGAGCTCAATTTGCTATATGGATCAGCGATACAGTCTGCGCAGTACTACCTATTTGTTGACAGGCACAGCTTACTAAACATGAAATCAATTCCATTTTTAATAAAATATTACTTATTAGTTATGTATTTTATTATTGCTGTAAACCTCTTTGCAATTTTAAGCTCTAAATTATCAGAATACCTATTACGGTACAAGAAATGAAACAACATTCGTAACATAACATGATCTAAACATAACACAGAACGATGCTCGATCTCCGAATAAGCCCTGCGGCGACTGCGTAGTAAATGCCTGCTATCTACGAACCGACGCGAATCGTGGAAAATTAACCCGGGCTATGGCTGTGAAGACTTGGTTGGTGATTGCTGGTTGGTCATTTCCATAATCGCGCACTAAAATCTCAGATTCTAGCTTGCGACCGGAAATAGACAGGGAAAATTTAGAACATAAAACCAGTAGTTCAAATGGGGGGAGGGGTTGCGTGTGTTGTACTTGTTTGTCAATGTCTGTGGAAGTTCCATATCTCTTAGTCTGACCTAACCTGACACTAAGCACACCAGTCGACGCCTGGTCCATCCTTAAGTGAGATACTCTTATAATTAAGTAATAGTTCAAATGGTTACAAATAAAACAATAACAAACGTGTAATATTAAATGAAAAAATGCTTACACTTGCTTAGCTAGAGCCGGCCGCCTACCCTGCGCGGTTTCATACTTTGAACTGAGGATGGCATAATGTTTTCACAATTCCGCAAATCAAATCTCAATATTTCTTGTGTTTATTGTGCTTTACTTAAAATATTTATTAGCTCTAAGATAGTTTGTATTCGCTCTATCAATCTGATTTGTATTAAAACTTATTTTATTATGTACACGTCGCTATACATCCTGTACAACTGTCTATCTTATTGTTGTATATCTATTATGAGAAGCGAAATGATAATTTGTATATTGTTGTTTGTCTGTCTTAACTGAGGATGTGAACTGAAAATGTCACCGCATAGTGGGGTTGGCGGTCGGCGACTACATGTTATAACAAATACATCGAGATATACGGTACGACTCGATCTGCCTTGCGAGCGATTGACAGAGTACCTAACAGTGAAGGTTTATCTAACACTGGCACCTGCCTACATAGATATTAATTGCATTGGAAGTCACCTTCGTTTGAGTCGCTCGTAAAGAAGAGTCCAATCATCCGCACTACATATGTCTACGAATCGAACTAATTATTCTTCTATAGTATAATAGTAAGTGTGTATGTATACTGCTCGTTCGTTTGGCGAACTGTGCGTGTGCGCTGGTGGTGCGTGAGCATCGCGCGGCAGCCAAGCGGCCACTTCTGTTGAGAGCCTGCTAAAATGACAACATTTTTGTAACTAGTTTTTAAACAGACTGACCTGTCGAATTAGCGAAATAGTTAGGTACATTTAAAGACTTCAAAAATACATATGTGGGAGTTCAAAAAAATCATCAATGTATCAATAATATCTACGCTTATTGATGTCAGATGTATATACTGTAGGATATTATTAAATTCTTTCAGATAAAACAATACACATAAATTATCCACAATTTATTGATTTGTTAAGTATATGTTTCATTATTAGACTTTAATATGCTTATTAATTAGATGCCTGAAAGTGTCAACATATTATAAACTCGACTGGTCCACTGTGTTTAATATTTCAGTTACAGTTTTTTATTGTGGAGCCTTCAGTTATAAAGTTTTTTTTTGTTAGGTACCCCGTGAAGTTTTTTTTGTTAGCTGCTGCGTGATGCCCTGCATGCGGAGTCGAATGCACTGTTGTGGGTATGCGTGTGATGTTCGTGGACAAAATAATAATTTTTATTTTTTATCAACTGTCTTTCGTGGCTATTGTCATAAACACAGTAAAAATATTGTAAACAGTACTCTTTGAAAGTTAGTTATCATTGTATTTGTGTAGGTAAATCATATTTTAAGAATCTTTTAGAAATGAAGACAATGAATACAGTAAAGTAGTATTATAATAATTGTGAATCGCTCCGCTCTCGCACAGATTTTTTTTTTATCTAGCCCACGCATAATTTCGGAAAATAGTGGTTTTATTTAACAGATAAACTTAACCCTATGCCTGGAACGAGATGGGTACGTCCCAGACTAACTGAAAATGCGATCCGAACCATGCCGAAATATTCAAAAACGAAACTTAGGATGTTTACAGTTAATTTAACCAAGGATGTTTAATTTTTTCGAATTTTGTATCCGTTTCATTATTATCCTATTGAAATATCACTGCATGAACTGAAATCCGGTTATCAGTATAAAAATAATCTATAATACTTATTATATTTGTTTGTGGATCGAAAATTAACCCTGCTCTATTGTACTAATGGCTATGGTTACCGTTAATTAATTATTCCTAAAATAATCACGACGAGAGGTAAAGGTTGACAACTGAGAGCCGCCGAGGCGTGCCAAGTGAACTTAAAACGTACCGGGAACAAACAAAACGACACATGCTTCTAATAAACAGGAAGCGAGGGAAAAAAATAAAATAAAAACATTCAAAACTTAAGAAGTTAATATATTAATCGTTTTTCTTCTTAAAGAATAAATCAATAAATGATTTTATGATGTACACAACTATAAAAACCATTTAAGATAATACTTAATAGTAATATAATAATAATAATTATATATAGCGAAATATATTATATGTGCAGAAATAAAATTCTAGGTGACTTAAAATTTCTCTTACTCGTATAATAATGAATTTCCTAGTAGAGAGCTGGCCCGGCCGCGGCCGGCCTACTCACCGTCCAACGTACAAATTCAAAACTTTCTTTTATAATTTAATTTAACTTTGTTTATCAATAATTTTGAATCTGAAGGCCTAAATGCGAGTGTCGTAAAATTTTGGTATGCGAAACAATCGTCCAATGATTTTTTAGTTTTTTCGTAACTTATTGTGCCGAAACAATGTTTGCGTCGGGTCGGTGGGCGTTCACTCCAGCTGCTCGAGGAAGTTGGGCGACTTGAAGTACTCGGGCACGGGGTCGTCGAGCCGCGATATCACCTTGTAGATGGACTTCTTCCAGCTCTGCTCCGCGTCCTTGCCGCCCTGGATCGCGCGGAAGAACTCTCGCAGAGTCTGCTCCACCACGTATCTGAAGTTTGGCGGAACCTGGAAATTAGAACGAATTGTTAGGTTTCGATTTATTTATTACAAATTCATAAAATAGACACAGGGAATCGGTTATTTAAGAAAGGGAACATGTCAAAATGACCTTACTTTTTAGGAGATGAAAAAATCGGATTTGTGTTTTCTAAAATGTTCTGTTTCTTGTGAAGGTAAGCTTGACGCTTCATATAAGATACCTTCACTGAAGAAACAGAACATTTTAGAAAACAGAAATCCGTTTTTTTTATCTCCTAAAAAGTAAGGTCATTTTGACATGTTCCCTTTCTTAAATAACCGATTCGGTTATAAGCTATGTCAATTAGGTTATCGTCAAAATACAATATTAATAAAAAGAATAAAATTACTATTTAAAGACGAAATGTCATAGTATTATAGTTTGACTACAATCCGTTGTTATAGTTTGTCGCCAATTTTAGCTTCTTTTTTTATCTTTTTCGAATCGAAATAAATAAATAAACGCACGTTTTGACAGACTGTGAACCCACCTCTATGTGATTATTTCTGTTGTAGTGGAGATTGAGCACTCTATAAAGCTCTGAATCTCCTGCGACGTGCAGGTCCTCCGCTGCCTTGAGCCCTTCGCTGATCGCCTGCCGCGCGTATTTCTCCATCTGGATGTAGTAAAACTCTCTGCAAATAATAAAATTGTATATTATTTTTTAGCTGTCATTTAAAATAGCTATAACTATGAAGTAATTAATACCCGGCACGACAATTTCTAAGACTTCCATATTCTAATTTAACATACTCGTAACCGTAACTATTTAATTTCGTAATTCAAAATAGGCGTTAGTGAAAAGAGAGTATTCCAGGTACATACACTCGAGATACACGAGTTCCTATAGATAGGTACGGGTGGCGTCACCTATGTTATATGGAAAACAGAAAAAATAGCAGTGTGATACTTCACGGCATAATGGAAATAAAAACGCTCTCGAAACTCGTCCGGGAAGCGGGAAAGGATTTGATTAGCCATTTTCGCCCACTCGGCTGGGTTGCAGCGCATCGCATCGCTATCTTCGCTCCGGTTCGCTTACGAGAGCGAGGAGAGCGCATCGAGAGTCTCGCGAGGCTAATTACTTTTCAGTTCGCATTCAGACTAATTTGGTTTTTCGCGTGTTACGAATGACGTGATATCGATGTCGTGATGTCGATTTACGCCATTTTTTTATAATATTTTTTTGAAGAGATGCACGGTATGTTTTAGGTTTCATTGTATCGTATAATAACAATTCGTGTGTTGTTTTTTCTACATATCTGCAAAGGATCTTCATAATAATATAAAGTCTCAGACAAACTTTAATCAAGTATCTACTAAAAATCACTTATCCTTCCATCGATACAGAGTATTTGAGACTAATTCACCGACTGTGGGTTTGCCCAACGAGGATCCCTAAACCGCTCGCGCGAGAGAGCTTCATTCGAATGTCTCACTTGCTCGCATTCCGGGGGTTTCTATTATTTTTTAATTGGCACTCTGTGAGATATTGCATGCAGCCTTACTAATTGACTAAGTAATGAAGTAAGTGTCTAAATAATTTGATGTCTTTTTGTCGGTGTCGGTTGCCAGCGCGAACCACTTTGCACGTGTCTGTCGCATTTAAGGAAATTTTCATTATAAGCATTTCTTTAATGAGTACTTACATTATATCAACTATCTATTACGTGTAAGTGTGAAATATAGTATCTGAATTTGTATGTACTAATATAACAGATAAGAGACCTCCATATGTTTGTCATTTTAAATATCCAGTCATCGTAATTTCAAACAGATGTATTTCTTAATCAAAACTGAGTAACTAATTGCTCGTTGGATTTTTCAATGACTCAAACCGTTTTGAAAGTAAACTGGTGTCACACTCGATAATATGGCTCTTAAGTAATAACAGTATTTATTTTTAGCCATTATGGAGTGCTGCATCATACTCTAGTTAACTAGTTATCTACAGCTGTGAAAGCTACTTAAAATGTTCAACGGGGCGCTAGACGTCAAGAAAAACTTGTCTGTGATTGAATTTTTAAGAAACTAATCGGCGTATATTAAAATAGTTTCATACCTGAGTTATAACTGTGTTATTTATTTTAATAGTGTACTGAAATCTATTAATAGCTAGAAGAAGTAAAATAGTATTTCACGCTAAAACTAGTCATAATCATCAAATTCTTTCCGCATAAGAAATTTCTTTTATAAAATCCTTGCAGTACTGACATTTTTCGGTTTTAAAATCATTGTAATGCCGACATTCGTCTATTTTCATTAAAATTAATGTTTTCATTTTTATTACTTGTATATTTAAAAAATATATAAGACTACGAATCAGTTTTTGATGATCAGCGCACCCTTAACTTCACGTATTTTCCTGTAAACCATCATTTACAAGGATGTGGTTTGCGCTATAGATAAGATCGCGCACGTACCACTGTACGACGATGCGCCTACTGCTTACAAAATACCTCACGATCACAGTAGGCGCATCGTCGTTTGCGCAGTATTGAGAACATGCGGGTGGAGTGAACGAAAGTATACGAAAAAAGAAACTTCACGGGACTCTACGCGTAAAATTACTTAGTTATATTGCTGTTCTAGATATTTTTCACTTTTGTTTTTCTTGAAGAGCAAACTAATCCAGTTTCGTGCAACGATGAAGTACGGTTTGCATAGAAATATCTAAGAGTTTAAAATTAATATAGTCAGAATTTTTTATTTTTTATACAAAGTTACATCGATTTCTCGCCTTTCTTAGATATCCATTATGAGCGTCCATCAACTAACCTTAAAACCTTCTTGAAACCATAACGACAACTTTTAAAACCGTTACAGTATAACTGGTCGTGCGCACAGCTGTTGCCAAACAATGATAATGCACCACCTTACCGCGATTTGGCAAATGTAGAGGCCAAACAGATATAAACCTTTGCACATGATTCCAAGGTCTAAATTGAATAGTAAGTCTTTTATAAATACATGTCAAATAAATTCATAATAGGTGACTTACGAACAGGTATTTATTCAATTTTCAACTCTACGTATTTTGTATCAAAGCAGGAATTCGATTTTGAAATTGTGTCTTTGTTGTGAACAGATTTCTTAAGACGTTGCATCTTGCGTCTACCTGAACTCCAACGACTTGGATTCAATTTCTTTGATATTTTTTGTTACTGCATTTTGGCAAAAGGTCTGGGAGTTTTGTATTAACTATATTGCCTGCTCAACGTTGAAGCTTTTGGCGTAACTCAAATAGTAATTGGCACATCTGTATCTTTAGTAGGAGCTATTTCGTGTTTTGAAGACAAAGAAACACCTTGGTATCCCAGTTACTTAGTAGTGTCTTCAAACAAATCTATGAAAACCTAGTAAGAAACATAATTTTTGGACTTTCAATACTAAGTTGGTTGATCTGGTGGATCGACTTGAAACTTTTTTCGCAAATTTAAAGAGGTTGCTCGTGGAAAGTTATTCTGTTTCACAAGTAGAAGCACCAGTTTAAATAGTTTTCGCTGATTTTGTTAGACCATGATAATCATGGGATTTCTGCATACGGATTTTTTTATTGCCTATTCGTTCTTATATTAGGATGTACTGTTAATCTTTAAAAATCTTGCCACTGCGAGTATTCGGGTAAGGAACGACCCCTTCAAGAAGTCGCAGCATTCCCGTGTGAACCCGAAGTAAACGACCATAATGTGCTCGACTATACAATCCGATAGAGCGGGCTGGTCCTGATAAATATAAGTGCCTGTGCTGTAATAGTATGTTCGGAAGAAGACAATATTTTATCGTTCAATTTTTGTATTCTAATATCTAGTATCGATACATTCTTGTTATAATTTTTCTTAAATGGTTTTATTATTGTTTATATCGATGCCATTAATATAATAAATTGGTTTTATTTATTTATTTTTGTAGTCTTATTTTCCACTTATCTCTGCCACTACTAACCGTTTTATTAGTATGTTCATTTTTCCGGCAAGTGACCCTTAATTACGTTGATTTACAAAATAAAAAACAGAGTGTTCTGTATGGCACAATTGCTTTATGCTAGAGTCCAAAGAACCGCACTATCATGAATATTGTAAATAAAGACCATTTCTAACAAATTGCTAGCTCTACATCTAAGTCGGTGCCAAGACGTTGTGCTTGCTCCTATCAGAGGGGTCAGAGCATTGTTATTTTTTTTTCAGTAAATTTCTTCCCTTCCCAGTTCTCATTGTTATAGAAATATTAGCAAGAATTTAGGGACTTCGACAAACTTCAAACTATAAAATAACAGTTTTTCTTGTACATTATAGGGACGAATAACCAAGATAAGTCTTGCAATATTTATAATTAAGCTAATAAATACAATATTTTGATTAGGTTTTTTAGGAAATTAATTAGATACGGTTTTCGTACAATGTTCTTATTTTTTATAAGTAATAACTACGGTTTACGGTATATATGTAATATGTATATATATACTTCCAACATGCGGGTAGACATACCGCTATTTATTTGATAACGTAACCAAGAACCTACTTCTTTACGTAAAAGGGAAAGTGAGAATATCTATCAGTCTAGTCTACGGGTATTTCTGTTATCTAGGTACCTACAGGTAGTACCTAGACTTAGGTACCTTTACTAACAGCTTTTTTAATTTAAAGTATAATTTCGTAACTAAATGACCTGCTTTTGTAAGGTGTCTGGATAGCATACTTTTTGATTTACTGATCTTAGAATAAAATACACACAGGTATAAAAAATTCGCGTTGAAACCGTTGTTTGTTGAATAAAATTGGACTGTTCATATAGATTTTGCTACCCACCACCACTGGTAAAGTTATTATTTTGACTCCAATTTTAAAAAGCACCTATTTTTTGTACCCTAAACAATGCAGCAACAATATATTCCCTGTAAAAAACCTAGAAAATACATAATACAGGTCCGCCAAAAAATCTCATAAACCACCCTGTTACATTACCTGCTCATATTAACAACGTAGTTTCCCAAAAATAGTTAGCAGACGGCTTCCGACTTTCACAAACACTCATTTCGATAGCTACCAAATACAATGGTTATTAAAACACGCCCGAGGTTCTGAAATGATACCTTCATACCTACATACACACGGGGGGAGGCATTACTTTGTTTCTGCATGTGCTTCCGATACCGGTAGCAGCCTTCTGTGAGGCTGTGTGAGTGGACCGAGTCCAGCAGCTTGGCAATGACGGTACCAATGACGAAAGAGTTTCCCTACCTACAGATCGCTGCAGTGAACAGAGGAACGAACAAATTCAGATGGTATCTGAAAATATATTTTTTGTATCAAAATCATTGGACATGCTCAAATAGAAACATATTGCTTTTTGTTGAGGTTGCATGCGGAATACAATAGACTGTTGACGTTAAATCTGAAATATCGTAACTAGGGCTTAACTTTTTTTACCCAACTATCCAAGCGGTGGATAATGCGTTTGTAATGCATACACAGTATATCAATAACAAGCTACTGATTTCCTTCAATCCATAAATTTAAAAAGTATGTCCTACGACTTTACGTAACGTAGTTCGCGGAAGTCTGAAGTTTTGCCCCCATTGTCTCTGGCGCACCCTACTCTGTGCAAAAAGTTGAACGGTGCACTGCACACACGCGCGGTGCAAGCGCATACAGCGGCAAGTAGCAGCGAGTAAACTAATACCGGCCCGGATTAATGCTTCAGTTAGTGAAAAAAACTTTTTTCAGACCGGTCCGGCCGAGCGCAGGGTCGCACTCTATGTGAATTAAGGTGCATAGTATATGTATTGATTTAGGTAACATTTCCTGTACAGATTTATTTGGAATGGGTTTCAAGAGCTATCTGTGTGTTATGAGAAAATAGGGAATTATTTCACCGCTTTGCTTTCAATATTAAGCCTAATCTTATGGCGCGCTACTTTCTAATATGTCTTCAGCAACTAATAATAATATCAATTATCTAGGTGATTATTTGAATAAGATAATTAAGTATTCAAGATTTCTCCAACATTTTTGAATTACTTTAAATAAATGTAGGTACTTGATAAACTATTCATATGTAAATTAAGTAGATATACTTACTATTCTTTGCAAGCATTATTATGCGGGTTCACCTACTTAGATTGTTGGAGTGCCTTCATTCGTAAATGCCGCATTTCTACAAGCATTTTGCACTTTGTAATTAAAAATCATACACAATCTCTTTAGTATCAAATTAATATTCTATGAACCTAAAACTTGCTACCTAATTGTTTTTCTGCATACCTACCATTATCTTGCTAGTTTGATGTTTATGCAGCGTCCCAAATCCGCGCCTGGAGCCTCCCCGGCTGACCCGCCTCTGTCTTACCCCTTCAAAAGTTCAGCTCATTTCAGAGCTACCGAGATTTCATTACCAACTACTCTGCTATTAAATTTCGAGAAAAAAGGGGTGGACGGCAGGCTTGCTGGGGTACTTATGGACGCATGACCGTTGTGATTATATGGCTAAACTACCTACCTACTGCATTTAAAGGGATAAAGTAAAAAAGTTAAGTAAGTATGTATCGGTGGTTTATGATAAAGATGAAGTTCCACTTTTTATATCGAAATACCTTTATATGTCTGAATTTTGGCCTACTTGTGTAAAAGTAACTTTATTAAAAACTATTTGTAGCGCTTATACTACACAATATCCTCTGCAAAATTCTTAGAAGGCTCTCTTAAATATACTGATTTTTGGTTCGATAAAAAGGTGCAAATTACAGACTTAAACTAGTAAACCTGAATAGCTTTTTGCAAGGAACTTGTAAAATCGAACCTAAAATATTGTTGAATTCTCATACTTATTGTCTATAATTAATCAGTAGAATTTTTAAGTTATTTTTGTACTAGCATTTTTGTCATCGGAAATATATTAATGAAAAAGGTGTCATTTGAATTAATGGCACAAAGAGCATGGCAACTGCTTATCTAGGTATCTTTTAAAAGTTTACTCTTACAAGTCCATAGCGTATGGGTTTATATGGTCATAGCTACTTATGCCTAGCCATGTGCTTGCGTGCAAAAGAGTAAAGGCATCCAAAGCTGACCATTCACGGTGCTTGATTACAGCATTACTTAGTTGGCTAATTGCTGTTTGCGAGACAGTTTCAAAGGTCCTCCCCCTCAACGAGTGGTGGCACTCGTGCTTGTTTTTAGTCCCGCCCGTTCCACGACTGTGACGAGAGCTGAGGTACTCGGCAATAAGAACTAAAAGTACTTGAAGAATGCAGCGACGTTTGTTGAGTTTATCTAGGCACTAAATTACGGGGATTTATCAAAAAGTCAAGGGTTTTTTTAAACTACACGTAGGCAGTATTTTTTAGGGACGTCATTATAATTATATGAACTTCGGAATTAAACAAAAGCTTTTAAGATGTTCGTGACCATTTCTCATGAAACTGCAAAAATCCCCAAAGAACCTTTACTCAATTTGCAAATAATTTTGGACTTCCAATACAAAGTTGGAGAAATATCTAAACAATCAGTATGAGAAGTCAGTTTTTTTGTGCGGGAATGTTGTTCAGTTTCATTTTAACAAGCCAAGATGGATATTTTTGGTGATTTAGAAGGACTCTATATACGTTTCATTAACTAATCTGCAACTCAGTTGCTAGCACTTCTGAACACAACTGCATTATGACATAACTGTAATCCATAAGTACATCTTGTATAACAACAATATAAACAAATTACACGCGATCCACTCTTATTAATTGCGTCTTAGGGCGGGGAGGAGTCATTCCGGTAATTTCCCATGTGGTATCATCACCGCGCCTTTTCACCTCCGAACTAATACGACACATCACTAGGTATGTACATACCTAGTGATGTGTCGTATAAGGCACAACTACACACCGTTAACTTGTAGTTTATTTTTAAATATTCAAATGCCTACAATATTTTCAAAGAAGGTACATAATTTAACAAACATTTGTATTTCCTCCTGTTTCCTAGTAGGTAGCAAAGATATCTATAAAGTCGCAATGTTTTTGTACCATTTACTTCATACCACAAAACAACAATGTTTAGTAAAATATTAAAATAAAACAAGTATCGGTAATAATAAGAATCTTCTAAGTTTGACTGAAGTAAATTGAGCTCCTGATACAAAACTGGACAAATGAAAGACACTAGAATACTGAAGTTACCAGAGTTCTTACGAGATTGGACGTCAACGCGTCTGTTCGCTCTGATAATGAGCTGCGCAGGCGCAGGCGTTGTTGGTCAGCTTCCGTTTGACACGATAACGAGCAAAGAACAAAGCTTTGTGGATATTTTAATTAAACTACTTTATAAGAAACTTATTGTCCTATAGTATTCCCTGTTAAGCTAACGAAATGCAGACACTAAAATAAGATACCTGCTCATCTAACTTGCATAATGTTTAATTATATTTTATATTATAATATTGATGCATTTGGTTGTTAAAACGTGCGTGTTGGCAGAACACCTTATAATCTTCGCCTTATTAATTACATACCTACCTGAAAAAAAAAACTGAAATTGCGTGACGTCCCCGCCTAAAACTCGCATATGTCATTAGAAAAGCATAAGGTTTTTTAACGTAGACACTAATGAAAGAATGGCGCGCCCGCTCCTTCGAGACCGGGCGAAGGCGCGCCCACGACCTCGCATGACAAACAACCCAACATGTGATTGTCATAATTATGAGTTCTATAAAAAGATAGGACTAAATTAATTTGAGCAGTATAACCACGAAAACGTTTATTATCAAAATGTGTCCTGTGTTAAAACCAACCAGGGACATAAATAAACCTACTAAGAAGCTTCTAATTAGATACAAAATTTAATTACCCACTATTTTCAAACTTGTCGTAATGACGGGCAAGATACATGCACGCATGGTGGAGTAATTAAATTTTTACCGCCCCATCGAAGACAAGATAAGGCCTAGTCGGAAGAAGGCTCTTTTCTAATTACCTAACTGCTTTCATTAGTTGATGGAAACGCGTTGGGCGTTAAGGTGCGTATTCACTAGGCGTTTTATACTGATTAGCTCAAAATACCCTCATAACAGTTTACTGTTTACCGCGAAATGTCGGTAGGTACCAAAAATATACAAGTTTCTCAGCTGTAAGAAACTATAAGAACAGATGACTTTTGCTAAAGTCATCAGTTTTTTAGTTGATTTCGAAAACCTAAATCTCACCGATAGTCTCTTATAAAATCTTACTGTAGCTTAATTTGCGGTTAATTAAATAGAAGAGTAGCTTCCGTTAAACCTGCGTATCCACATAACTCGTGGTCACCCCACACGAACATAAATGTAAGGAGGTTACGTTCCTAGTCACGTTTCTTGATTACAGCGATAAGTATGACCGCGCCTTCGCGTGTTTTAATTATATTATTAACGACGATGTCCGGCGAAAGGCTAATATTTTATAATGGAGCGTATCGCAATGATATGTAAATATTCTGCCGCTCCCGCGTCTATTACTTGGTCGCGTGCGTGTGAACTTTAATTCGGATGTAAAGACACGTTAGGCCGGAATTTAGTAGGCACAGAAACGGTACGTTCCATTTTACAATAATTCTTATGGCTATGGCTAAACAAATTAACTAGCTAATGGGGAAACGCGAGAAATGCAGCGTGCTCGTGTAATTAGCAGCTTTTCATAAGGAAAACTACTCATAAGCTTCCTCGAAAGGGTCCTGTTAATTACTGGGAGGTGCGAAAAATTACAGTGAAATGACTGGCTACTTGACGCCCTACGGCGTGTTTAAAATATAACACTTTAATTAAATTATATGGTGCATGTCTGCGTTTAATCTTTAAAGGATGCGTAAAACTGTATTTATGATAAAATTTAATTATAGTAAAAACTTCAGTTGTAATTTATTTATAAATGAATAAGTATTTCCTTAAGTTACGCATGCTACGTAAAATTTTTATATGAATTACCGCATTAATTTACGGTACAATAAATATTGAAAGTAATTCAGAAAGCCGCCAACTAGTTAGTTCAAAAGGCATGCAAAAATTGCGACGTTGTTAGCAATATTACAGATTTTATAGATGAGAGATTTTAGCCTTAGTTAACTTTTATACCGGAAGGAATGGTAAAATAAGTAAACATGATTATTATTGATGTAGTATTCAATTATATTCAAAACTAAATATTATTAAAAATCGAGTATCTAAGGAGTCTTCAATTTTTTATTAATCCTTCATAGTACTCGTAACAATACTTCAACTGAGACAGGTCTTCTTCTTCTCATATTAGTATAGAAATATAACAAGAAGTAGAATAAAAAAATACCACTCTTTAAAACAAAACTAGATAGTTTATCCAGTCTATATTCTGAAAGTGTTGCCACTTCACTTCTCTATACGTACCGACGACGTACATTTACGCCTGAAAACTGAAAAGTCGCCCGCGCGCGGCTTAAAGCCCGGCATCTAAGTGCCCCGCCCTCGCGACTAGTTGGATGTGTAAAAAGATTAATTGGAGTGCCATGTTCTAACAATTGCACCTTGCAAGGACAGAGGTTTTAAAACTTGTTCTGTGCATAGGCCATTTATTTTAAAAACTATTGTGAAACCCGACTTTCAAATAATATGTTAGTATCGATCGGTGTAAAGTATACGGAAAAGGAACAACTCGCTGTTCCGTTCAAAAAATAAAATAAATAATAAATTTAGTTAATTAATTTAGTTTTATATTTAATTTCACAGATGTTCAAGATCCACAAAAACTGTGACAAGCAATACATTTGATTTGAATTGAAAAAATGTTTGTCTTAACTGTACAATAAATAATCATGTTATAATTAGCGTAACATATTCCTTTTTGTAAGGAGAGTTTAGGAACCACTGCACTAGTCACAGGTATAGTGGCGGCCGCAGACCACTTCTGGAAGGCTTAATTAAGCGAAATAAGTTAAACGAGTCACCGTACCTAATTAGTGCTATCGTCGGCTAATTCAAGGCGGACTCTTTGTTTGCGGTTTGCGTTTCTTTGAGCGCGTTCCAAAGAATTTGTCTTTGCGACTTTGAGCAAGCTGCTTGTTGCCTGCAGTCTCTCTGCTTTACACTTGTTTGTAGACGGGGCTCTGTGGTCTGGGAAGAGCGCAGCAAAGGAGTATTTTCTGTTTTCTTGTTAGAAACATTTATCATCTAACCATACCTATGTTTTAAGAGTCACGGTTGCAGTAAAATTTGATTAAGTATGTAAAATACTTAGATTGGATGTTTAAAGCCTATTTTCTAATTTACTTGCTGGAAATGGGAATACATTGACGATTGAATTTACGAGGAAAGGAAATTAATCATATATCATAAGAAATAACCAACCCAATTAAAGGGGTGCAAACACAAGTCACTAATCGATGTTTTCCGTAAATTTAAAATGCTATTTATTATTCACGGGACTAGGAGAGCTGCTTCCAGTAATTGCCTTCCGTGCGATTGCGAGTGACCCTTTCAGGCGCCTTTCAGAGATGTTATCGGCAAGGAAATGACCGTTTTCCGTTGTCCACAATGCAACCATTAAGGGGGCAGTACTAATGGACATCGTAAGGCGTATTTCAAAGAAAAACGCTGTTCGGTTTTAAAGTTTGCGTGGGGTTGTATTAGTATTGTTGCCATAGGTTTTTCTTTCCTGCAACTGGTCCGTTTTCTGTTATTAGAAATATTTATATTTTGCCATTTGTTTATATAATTAAAACAAAACTAAATATTACTCAATAAACTTTAAATTAACAAGCGCAACAAGTGTTACACGTAAGCAGAGCAGTAATCAAATCACATATGAGCGAAGACGTAAAGCCTTTGCGGGCCACTTGTTGGCATCTGAATGGCACTGCCAGTAAGAGCTCTCGGTTGTGCGTCTTTTAGCTTAGTGCCGTCTGTGGCACTGACACCTTTGAGCTTAGTAGCACCGGCACTTTTATGAAAAGTGTTCAGTTTGTTTATTTAGTGTTTCTTTATTATTTCACTAACCTAGGCTAAGTTTACTAACCAATGATGGATCTGTGTAATCTGAGAAATTAAATAAATAATAAATAATTTAGTGTTTGATGTGCAAAATAATAATATGTCAAACGCATTTGGTGCGTTTGCATTACTTATGATATTTCGTTTTAAATGTAGGTATAAGGACATAGTTGGGACTTAAATATTATGTTTCCAGTTTTAAGTAGGTATCCATGTGAATTTCTCTACTCGTCTTGATGTTAGTTTACATAATTGATAATTCTAGTGCGTTTTATTATTTATTAGGATTTTTCCATTATTACCATATATTTATTTATTATATTTATAATGCGCAAACAGACTTATCTAAGCTTTCTAATACTAAGTGTTATCGAGATAACCACAGTACAAGTTTGAGATAGCCAAGCTTTAATAAAAGTTGTTTTTATCGATAAAAGTAGGGTGCGCGGCCCTATTCTGTACTATCGCCTACGATGATACTACGAAAGCTACAGGTTTCGTTGTCGGATTCTTTCCTGAATAAATTTATTTTACAAAAGTATGAGAAATCGCGTCGTTGGCAGATAAGCTAATCGATTTCATAAAAATGAAATTATACACTCAGAAATAAAAAAAAATATATATAAGGTGTTACTTTATTAGTGCCCGATATTTTAATCAGTGCTTCTACTCCTGATTCTGATCAACTTTCCCCAAGGAACCCATAGTCAAATCGAAAAAAAATTTTGTACTCTTCATACAAATCGATCAGCCGAGCGGCCAAATTAGTATGAAGAGCCCAAAAAAATTTTTTCGATTTAACTATGGGTTCCTTGGGGAAAGTTGATCAGAATCAGGAGTAGGAGCACTGACTAAAATATCGGGCACTAATAAAGTAGCACCTTATATATTTTATCAACAGCTGAAAGACATTAACAGTTGAACACAGGCAATATTTACAATTTCGTAACTTTTCTAAAACGTATATCTCAAAAGTAGTAGTTAAAGTGTAGTAAGTGGAAATAATTTTATTTGTTTACTCTTTTGTATGCTGTACTTATAACGATGTTTATAGTTAAGGTCTAAAGCAGACTTTTTATGAAAGTTAGCACCAAGTTTTTACCAGTTTCTGAGTTTTATGTCATGTACAAAGAAGTGGCAAGGGGAGTAGGGGGCCAAAGTGGCTATCACGGCGTCTCTGATAATGTATCTAAGGCAGGTGGTTGTTATCATAAAGCTTTAGATAACAGAATTGCTCGAGCAGAAATCAATACTGAAGGCACGCTTCGCTCGTTCGTTATCATATCGATATAGGTACCTCATTAATATTATGGAGAAAGATGCGTAGGCAACTAAAGAGGAGGAATAAAAGTAAACCATCCTTCATTTGCAAGGGATAGTATTGGTTAAAAAGGTAATATGATAAAATTTTCTCTATTTAAAATAATATCATCACAAACAATTAACTATATTTCTTTTATTTTCGATTTATTCATTTTTTTTCATGAACTTATGAATAAAATTACTTTTCTCATACTATATTTTCATTCCAGGCTCTCTTAAAAAGAGATCATGGTAATTTTTAGTTCCGGTAACATTAAAAAACTGTTATAAAATATCGTATATCAGTTATTATTTCGTTTCATAAAGTCAATCATTCACACAGCACTGAAAATATAGTCATAACATAAGGTTGTGCTATAAGTACCTTTAATGCAGTCTTCTGTTTGTTTTCCTAGACTCAAGTAATAAGAGGGTAGAGTCACCCTCTATGATTGTATAAGGCCTTTCTTATTGTATAATTTATTGTAATTTTTGTATTAGACATTCCGTTGGTCTAGCAATAATGCTACCTAATGACTACTTTTCTATGACTATTCTTTCGTTAATGGATTGATCGGTTTGAAATAAATTGAAACATAATTTTATTATAAGAACTTGTAAAACAGATTCAATAACAAAAATAAATTAAAAACCAAGAACTCAATGAACTATTTTGTAGTAAGGAAAGTTTTTAAATGGTTTATCTAAATATATTATTCTCGCGTGCTTTGGTGACGTTTTGGTAAAATTTGTGGTTACTAAGAGGAAGTCTTTCTTTAGTAACTGCCATAATTATTTGATCAAATTCCTCATTCTACGAGTAGTACACGTACCTATTATAGCTTCTCGTAGGTAATTTGATTATTATTTTTCCTCATATTTAAAAATTAAAACGGACACTTTTTATCTTTATAGTTTACTGTCCAATAATACTGTCCAATAATGCGTCCACTAATGTAAACTGCACAAAAGAATGAATACCAACCGATCTATATCGATCCCGGGATAGAGACGAATCTAACGACACCTCGGGCTGAAAAACTCGTTTTCTACGTTTTTTTTATTATTAAACGTTAGTACAGTAATAACTTACTGTAATAAAAAACAGTAGGATATATAACGGTATTAAAACTTCCAATAAAGACTTGATTTCTATTTGTAAATAGGTGAATCCGAAACGCCCCCCTGTCACGCTTGTATGTACGATAACTGCGTTACCCTAAACGGTTCCATAATTAGGAAATAGTGAATTCACAACCCTTTACAGTTATTATTATTTGATTACTCAACTAACTGGAAGACGTCCGGATTGTTAATTGAGCGTAGAATAAACATGAAGGGTGACTATTTATTGAAAACTTCTTCGTAAAGTACATATTTATATTATTTTGGAAAATCTATACTCCTACCATTTTTTATTAATATATTACCTATTATTTTTATATTCCCACAAATGATTACCTAGACAATCGTACAGACCATTGAATTAATCTCGAAGCGTTTGTGTTAGCCACCATTGATTATTAAGTTAATATTCGTGTAATTTTACCGATTTCGAAATCTGTTTTCCATATCGGTTGATCATTTACCATCAGTTTTTAAGATGCTAATGCAACAGTTTAGCGACTGATGATACTGTGAGAAAAATTGAATGTAACATTGGTTACAAAATTGTACTTATACAGGTTCCAGATTGTGTGAATCGAATTGCTAACAATAAGTAGTTTATTAATTAGCTTTACCTAATCTGGTAGGACATTAGCCAAGCTATCTGCCATCGCAATTTGAATCACCCATTCTGGGACACCTGTAAACGTAACCTGGCAAAAAAGTGGATAACAAAGATTCGCACTCACCTAAAGTTGGAGAACCATTTGACTAGCTGGGCCGTGTTGTTCTTGTTGAACTTGATGTCGGGGAAGTACATCTTGAGCACGGCGGAGCTGGGGTAGCGCACCCAGAAGAACATCAGCTTGGCCTTGCGCAGGTGCATCGGCGTCAGCGTGGACGAGTGCACTGGAGTTAAGTCTTTATTGACAACAGGAGAAAGTTCACATTGAAAAAGCTGTTACATGGTGCAGACCACAAGGAAAGCCATCAAAATTGTTTAACTCACCAAGTGAGCAAGGGATTACATTTTCAGAAATATTATAGAAATTTGCGAAGGTAAGATATGCAGAATTATAATATAAAGGGTGTATTGCTTAATAGTTTGTTTTAAAGTACTGCCCAGCCTAATTAATACCTTAGCAGTTAACAAGTATATTTTTTTTATCAAACAGGAAAATGTTTTTAGAACATGACTCGTTAACATCTTGTTAGCAGGACGCGACGCGATAACATTTTTTAAGTACCTAACATTTAAATTTTAATCGCTTCAAAATTAATGAACATAAAAACAAAACTTTAATTTGATAAAGTTTTTTTTCTAATAAATGTAAAGAATATTCTGGTCTCGATTTGTTACGTGCCTACTCAGTGGGCGACAAGCAGGCGAATGAAGCTCTACAAAGATTTAATCCGTTGGGATCTAATCTTATAATGTGCCTTAGCCACCGCCTACCTTGTAACACCACACTTTCATATGTACTGTGCTTAGTTGTCTATATATACGTAATTCCAATAGAATTGCAGCGATAATTGCGTTATACTACGCTGTAGCTACATTTGCTTAAAACTCAGAAAAATAATTAAAAAGCTTTACTCATAGTCATAATTTCAGTAGTCAAGCAATTTTTTCAATGCAATTTAATTAATTTGATGAGACAATGCCTTGCGTCTTTGACTTTTCCCCTCACATTAACAGGGTGGGAATGGAAAATGTAGAAACCGCATCGTTTGTAAGGTTTCCAGAGTCGTAATACAAACTGCTAAGTAGGAAGTAGGCGCGGCAGTCGTAAGGTTAAACATAGAAGAAATAAGATATCTGTGGCTATAGGATTTGTGGCCCTTGGAGTATTAGATGGTATTAGCTCGGATTTAATCGACAGTACTGACCTGAAGGAAATTGTTGATTAATGAAGAGTCTATTTGAAAAGGATATAGTAGGCTGAACTCCGTCGTAAGGCAGGTCCGTGGAGTTGCAGTCGGAGTGCGGGTCCTGCGTGTCCATGTTCTGGGGGTGGTGCGGCGGCGGGTGATGAGGCGCGTGCGCGTGGTGGTGGCGCAGGTAGTCGGGCGAGGCGTGGTGCGCCGCGGCCAGCAGCGCCGGGTGCAGCAGCGCCGGCGCGTGTGGCAGCGGCGGCGAGTCGCGCTCCGGCGCCGGCGGCGACCGCGCCAGCCCGCCGCCCGCGCTGAAGAACGGCGAGTACGGTGAGAACACCTGGCTCTCATGCAGCGAAGGGTTCGGTATCGCCACCGAGGTCGGCAGTGCCATGCCACCTGGGTAAGGCCGTGGGGATGGCGATTCTGGGAACTTGCTCTCTGGAGACTGACCGACTCCCTCCCCGAGGATCCTGCTGACGGTGCGCGGAGTGATCCTCGTGTCCGTCACCTTATGTCGTTTCTTCTTTGGCGTCACCACTAAGCTCAGTGCCTCGTTCTGCTCTGGGTTCGGCTCTCGTTCGAAGTGCCCGTTCATTGAGCCGTAAAGGGGTGCTAACGGCTTCGGCGGTGTCTGGAACATGCCTGTCGGAGGTCGAACGTGAGCACCGTGGCCAGGACCGCCCGCCTCGGTGTGCAGCGTGAATGCCGCACCACCAGGCGCGCGGGGGCCGTTCATCTGGCTTATCAGCATTTGATTATGTGTAATGAACGGAACGCCGTTTGGTGCGCCCGCATGATGGACGGGTTGGTTACCTGATAATTGCCCGGTCGGCCTGTCTATTGATTTCGGCGTGGGCGTCTTTCTTTCGAGCAGCCGCGTTGCTCGCAACAGGTCCTTGTTGAGTTGTTCTGCAGCCGCTGCCGCCGCCTCAGATTGCTTGCCTAACATTCGCCGCTGGGACACGAAGCGAGTTACAATAGAATCGATCAAGCTCGCTAAGGATGCGGTTATTTCGCTCTTAAGCACCTCGGCTAGACCTTCTAGGTCGGCCCCTGCAACCGGTCCTACTGATCCAGTGTTACTTCTTAACGCATCTAGTCTCTCGGCTAACTCTGAGGATAACGGGGGTTTCGGAGTTTGCCCCATTCCTCTTTGTTGAGGCGAGTGTTGGTTCGACTGAGATCTCTGTTGGTTGTTTTGCTGCTGTTCGGCGGCTTCTTTCATTCGAGCTTCTTGCTGTTCTAGGAATAATTTTTGACTAACATTTAGGTACATAGCGGCGGCATTGTTCAGGTGCTGGTGCGGGTGCGATGGGTGCAGATGGTCGCCGGGGGGCAGGTGCGGCAGAAGCGGCAGCGATCCGTTGAACCCGGGCGGGAGGTGCGGATGCCCCGCCGCGTGAGCTTGCATCCTCGCTGACATAACTTTACTCATCACCTGCGAGAGCATATTTGGTGTAGCACTGTTTGGAATGTTCGAAATGGGAGGCGGCACGTCCTTCGATGGAGACGCGGGCTCCGATTTAGGCACTGGTTCGTCCGTCTGTTCTACATCACTAGAAGCACCGTCGTTATCGATAGTTTCGGACTCTTGCCCCATTCGATTACACAGTTGCATATACTTTTCTTGCATCTCGGCTAGTTGCTCTTGCATTGTTCTCAATTGTGACTTAAGTGCATTCTTTTCTACAAGTTTCTGCTGAATTGGAGGTCGCTCACCATCGTCTTCAGAGTCGTCAGAGACAGTTTGCGCTCCACTACTGTGGCTCGTGCCGTAGCGCTCCGCTGCACCCTCGTGCTGCTGTGGATGGTAGAGCTTTCGTTTCTTGCATCCGTTCACTTGAGGTTGCTGTGGCACGGGGCTAGCACGCATGGTCGACACAATGTTTTCAACACGAGCACGTTTCACATCAACAGGTTTCGGGGAGGAACGTTGAGCATCACTATCGCGGTCCTCGGGTTCTGACTTCGGAGCCAGAAGAGGTTCGGAAGAAGCCTGCGCAGGCGGCGGCGTACGCGAGTCAGCGGCGCCGTCAAGCGCTAACAGTGCATCGTCCAGGTCCTCTCGCGAGTCGTGTGACGCAGGCCTTTCCGGAGAACGCTTTACTTTTGGCTCATCGTTGTTGTTGTTTTGAAGTACATTATTATTGTCCGGAGAGAGTCTGAGTAAATCCTTCTTATTTTTCTGGAGGATCCCTCTGAGCACGTGATGCGCGATATCTCCACCGGTGGGCTCCTCGCCAGCGTCCTCTTGCTTGGGGACGCGACTGAGAATTTCGTTGAGCATCTCAGCCGGCGCGTAGCCGGGTCCGAAGAGGCCAAAGTGTTGGCGGCCCTCGAAGATGGCGCCGTAAAGTCCTCCACTCATGTGTGCGGCGCGCGCGGGCGCGAGTCCGTTCGTCGCGAGAGTCGAGTAAGAATTGCGCGGCTCGCCGGCGTCCACGCGCTGTCTGGCGCGTTTCTGTTTCTTCAGTAGTTTATCCGAGTAGGGCGCGTGTGAGTCGGCCTCCTCCTCCGATGACATCATAGGCGCGGCGGGCCGCGATTGGCTCGGCGGGCGGCGGGCTGGGCCCCACCGCGCTACTCTTGCCGCATCGCCCGCTCTGCAACAAGGAGGGGAGACTTACTACACACCTGCCTGTGCCCGCGCGCACGTCGTGCGCTCGGTCTCTGACTCAAGACGCGCATCGCAAGCGCACAGGACATTAAATGAATTTTACAAAATAATATTATATCGATCGAAGATATTAATTAGAGATTTACTTTAGATACTGATAACTAATAGTAACTTGTTAGTATTTAATGTTAAAGAGGTTTACACTACTTTTCTTGTAGTTATAAACTTTTAAAATAGGTACTTAAGTTTAAATTGTCATTATTTAAATTATTGGTTGTTTCAATAAATAAGTAATAAAAATTAAATGTATACGTTCAGTCTTAGAATTATAAAGTAGCTCTACTTAAGTAATAATTCCAAGAATGAATGTAGGTATACAATAGCAACATTCCTTCCAATTACCAATTAGATATATTACTAATATCTATCTTCCATTCCTTTACTGCTCAATCGATGTAAATTCAAATAATAAATTCATAACTTACTTATTACCCACAATTCCTACGTAGACTTATAATCGAGGAGATCGTTATCAAGAAATCGATCGAATATAAATATTGAGCTTCATTGTATGAGACATCGATACTTCGACAGCCCCAATTTAGTTGCTTTATCGAGTACAATTTCACGAAATTGAAAAAATTTCTTGGAAACAATTGCTTCCAGTATTATTAAGATACACAATCTATCGACGAGTAGGGCCTACCTAGATTTTTATCGACCATGATAAAATGAGACAAGCACTGACCGAGGCGAGTACAGTACAAAGGTAATGGCAGATGACAAAAGGCCAGTAATGTATGTATATACATGCATTAATTTCTTTTGGAGCGTGACTCCGTATTCACGGGAACAATGACGCTGAAAATGTCAGAAATAATTCTATGAGACACGCGGAGGTGCGCGGCTCCATTGACGGAAAATGATGATAATGAAGAAAGACTCACACAAACCAAAACATGTTTTTCTCTCTAATTTGATAAATTCAAATAAGATGAAACTGAATTAATTTATGAATGTTTTTTTTTATAAGAAGTTTTATTTATTTATAAGAAGTTTCTAATAAGAATTCCAAAAATGTATTTTATTATTTTATCAAATTAGCTGTAACGCATCGAAGACGTGCTCGAACTATTACCATTCATTTATTTCAAGCAAGGATGACTATATTTACCTATTGCTTCAAATATTGGGCATTCATTAACCTATCTGTCACAGAATAATGGATTTTTTTAGAGTTTTCCCGGATAACGGTGCAATGGAAACGCTGACATCTCACGTCTCTGGCAACATCCGGCTGCAAATTGCCGCCACAATGAGATGGTATCAATGGTACTGCTTCCGATGGCGGGACCACTTGCCGCCGCCGCGCCGTCACGCCTCGCCTCGCTCTTGCTGTGACTGTACAGCCAATGACAGAGAGCTTAGCACCAAAATACTTATGGATTAGCTGAATAACTAGAACGAAAAACGGTAACATTGTAAAGTATCCAAAGATATGTTTCTGGAAATTTTCTTAGTGTCACAAAACAGTCTATGAATTAAGGTACGATTAGTGAATTTAATAATTATTATATTCAATTCATAAACTTTGACTGACTCGGTGGCTAAGTGGTTAGCGATCCTGACCTCTGATCCGAGAGTCGTGGGTTCGATCCCCACACAGGGCAAACTTTTCTGTGATGAGCAGAATTGTTTGCTCTGAGTCGGGGTGTATAATATCTATATATGTATGTATTTAAATGTATATGTGTATGTATATCAGTCTCTGGTTCCCAAGATACAGGGAATCCTAGTTTGGGGCCAGATGACCGTGTGTGATTTGTCCCGGATATTATTATTATTAAAAAGTTGAACGAGATAAAATCGAAAAGTAAAATCTAAACAAAATTCAAAAGAAAAAGATCGAAGATGAAGAAGACAATTTGTTGGTCTGAAGGTATTTGAAGATTTTATAACAACCTAAACACACGAGGCTACTCAACTACGGGACAGCAATCTATTTCAAATAAAAACAAAAACTGGTGATATAATTGTTGTCTAGATACTGTAAGTGTCAGTGACTGTACACACTGACCATTGCGATTTCTAATCGTAGAATTAAAATAGATGTCGCAACGCAGGCAACTCAGATGCGTGTATTGTCGTTTTTTTGTTGAACAATGTTGTTGTGTACTGATGTCTGATGACCTCACTCGCACAATAAATTGAAGTATTAATTAACCATCTGTAGAAGGTTTTAACAAGATTTTTCATTCAAAATTTTGAACTAAATTATTCGAAAGTTTCGTGTACAATCCACTACGTGCGACGACGTAGCCATTATGGGTCTTTTCAATTCACATCCTATCGCGATGTGTATATATATGTAGTTGCGGACACGAATATGTTAAAATCAAATCAACTACTAAAAACTAAACTATTTTAATCGAGGCAACTACTCATGAAAATTACAACTTTCCCCAAAAAACCTGTTTTAAGTAACTTTTACGACGACTTTAATTCTCTCACAAGACGATCACCTCTTTGGCCAATTCAGTATGGGGATTCTTTTGTCGTGATTTGACTATAGGTTCCTTTAAGAAATTTTTTTATGAGTAGAAACACTTGTTTAATTATCTGATTACGACCGAATACCACTTTATTATTTGTTAGGTACATAAATCGAATAATATGTTTTTTTTTATTCTATAGATAGTGTGATTAGAAATTATTGCGTATGTTGTTAACTTAAGGAGGGAAGTAAGTCTGTTTACCCTCTTCGTTTACACCGCCGTTCCCACCCACCCTGCTTTTGGAGCATGGCTCCCTATAGATTGTACCATGGGGCAAGGTGTACGACTCTGTTTTGTCGTAATGTCGGACAATTCCGGTAATTACCGGCTCATGAATACGCAGTGTGCTGTCAAATATGATCGGTGCCCTATTGAGGGAGGGTTCGTTTAGACCCGACGATATGACGACGACTGGCCATTGTAAATTAATGCACAGGCCAGAGAGGAGTGACATTTTCGGTATTGTATGGGCCTTGTATTCGATACAAGCTAAAGATCATGTTGACTGTATGCACATTATATTCTGTATGCTGTACGTATTACGATAGCTACCTGCATTCAAAAGTATGCTTGATTTGCTTTATATAGAGAGGCACCTACTTTTTCGATGACTCCATAATCCAATGATGGATGACTGATGAGATTTAAAAGAGTGATCGAACTACCGTGTTATCAAAATATTTTTCTTTATTAAATTACTCTTAATTAAGTTTAGTAATCGAGACCTGTGCCTAAGAGTGGGGATGTTATGAATTTTCTTAACGATAGGAAGCAAAAGATTAGTAAACGTTACATATCGTGCAATGTAAAGAGTCCTATTGTATGGGCTTAGGTCCATAGTATAGGCATGTGCCCCGACTCGACACGACCTGTTGATTTCCACCCATATCGCACCGGTAGTGATGGGCTGCACCACTGATGAGTTTTTCCGATTGTCGATATTTTTTACTGTGACATATGCATATGCCTAATAGTTATTATTATTAAGTATATTAATAAAGAGGCACTTATCTATCACCCAGGTATATTGTAAGAATAATGGCATTAAATGAACATGACATGTTACACGGAAAATTACGTTTAAAGTGTAATGTTTACGTTTTTTTATTTTTATATTTATATTTCACCTGATTTACTATTTATTTATTCAACGTTTGCAACTTTACAGTCAATGCCATTACGTTACAAATTCATACAGAACACAATGATACACTTACAAAGAAAAAAAAAAAAAAAAGAAACAAATGTACATTATCAAAATATTATAGAGCTCTCAGGCATTCTTTTTTTTTGCAGGCAGAGTTTTATACTTATGAATGAGAATAGTAAAAAAGTATGAGAACCTACACCTTTTGGTACAGGCACTTTTTTCTATATCAAATACTTATTAAAGTATTGGTCTACTAAATTCAATTCTGTAAATATACTTTAGGGATTATGATTATAATAATGCAGATACAATACAATAAAATACAATAATTTAGTCATAAAATCATTTACACGTCATTTGATATGCAGCTAACGTATTTTACTTACAGATATATTATCGATATTCATTGCGAGAATGTCCCAACCTTTATATATTATACGTACCATCCACAATACCCAGCCACCGTGACAAGGGCGCAGAGTTAGCATTTTTATTAGAAACATTCCCTTACTTTTTAGCCAGCTACGTTAACAATGTATGCATATACCTACTCGTACATATTTGCAATAGTTATTGAATTTAGTTTACATGTGGCTCAACCGGTCTTAGTGGAAGTAAGTCAATGGGAGAGATCAACAGTGGACCTCAGTGGACCTCTTTCGGTTGATATGATTATAAAGGTTTTAACGAAGAACAAATATTCACTTACAATTTAACATTTGTCTCACTTATTTCGCTGGTTTAATGGCCCAAAATTGATTTGTTTAAATTTAAGATAAAATACCTGAAGCTAGCTACGGCGCCGCCGTCGCGTCGTAGCAATAGCTACGAATGACAAATGAATGTCGCGATGAATTAAATAATGATTTTAAAATTACTTAAAGGGATAAGCCACTTTAAGGCAAAAGTCTGTTTCTTTTGAAAACTATTTTACTGACTAATAAGGTTTACCAAACAAAGTAATGATTCGAATGATGAATGAATTCTTGAAATGTGTTAAGAAATTTTCGTGAAATGTCATTGTCCTTTTAAATTTAAAAGATCATTAAGGGTGACCATATGGCACATAGCCCCATAGGTCATTTCCTAAAGGGTGGAAAGAGGGAAGTGCAGGAATGCGTGGGAACGATCTACCCTACACCAGTGTTCGTATTTATTTAACCATTCTTTGGAGTTCGGCTCTGGTGACTTATGGTCAGTTTACATTCGACCACATGGCGTTTGTCACGCTATGCGTACTTGCTGAGAAATAATAGGTGTTTATAATTATCTTTTGCATATCTTCAGATAGGGAAACATTGATAATAAGACTATGCAAAGTTTGTATGTGTAGTATTGGGTCTTAAGAGTCTTTTAAAACGAGTGGCAATGATTAACAGTTTTAATAAATAATCCAAAGGTGATTGCTAGTCATGTGAGTTCTTCTAACAATGTTTGAAATTGTGTCCGATCACTTTATTATAGTTTTTGCATACTAATTACGATATTTTTAAAACATATTTTTTACCATAGCAAGTTTCATCATTTCAAAAAAATATTTATTTAATATAAAATGTTTCAGGATTTATTTTGATGTCATCAACTCTCAGTTAGTATTTATGAGTAAGATTCTCACTAGGTAATGTAACTTTCATTGTTTTTGTTTATATCGTTTTTATTTAAGCCTATGTGATGGGTTCGTATATGAAATGTTCGATTAGTATTTAACTCAAGAAGAAAGCGGCCAAGTGCGAGTCGGACTCGCCCATGAAGGGTTCCGTAGCAGCAAGTAACATAATATAAAAGTTCTTGTAGTTCGTTGTAGGTAAATTGCGGTCTACGATTTATGACGATTTAAAAAAAACTACTTACTAGGTCTCGTTCAAACCAATTTTCGGTGGAAGTTTGCATGGTAATGTACATCATATATTTTTTTAGTTTTATCATTCTCTTATTTTAGAAGTTACAGGGGGGGACACACATTTTACCACTTTGGAAGTTTCTCTCGCGCAAACTATTCAGTTTAGAAAAAAATGATATTAGAAACTTCAATATCAGTTTTGAAGACCTATCCATGGATACCCCACACGTATGGGTTTGATAAAAATTTTTTTTTTTTCAGTTTCAGTTCTAAGTATGGGGAACCCCCACAATTTATTGTTTTTTTTTTCTATTTTTGTGTGAAAATCTTAATGCGGTTCACAGAATACATCTACTTACCAAGTTTCAACAGTATAGTTCTTATAGTTTCGGAAAAAAGTGGCTGTGACATAAGGACGGACAGACAGACAGACAGACAGACAGACATGACGAATCCATAAGGGTTCCGTTTTTTGCCATTTGGCTACGGAACCCTAAAAAGATCTCACATGGTTATGTACTTAGATGAAATGTTTTATATTTTATACACTGACAGACGACTAGAAAGTACCTACATAGTACCTAAATATTCCACAATGTACTGGATACTTCGTGCCTACTTTATAAAAAAGTGGAGTAAAGGGTAAAGTCAAGCAATCATCATGCATAAGTTATAAGCTGTGTGGCGTGTCTCCCGCGCCATTACCGTGCTTCTATGAAAAAGGACATTTCAGCTTATCGGCGGATATCGCCAGAATAAAAACGAGCGATAAGATCGCTGTAGGCGCGCGGCTAGTGATGGGATTACGGTGAAGAGGTTGCCGATATCGATGAGAATCGGTCACATCAGAGAGAATGTATTTAACTGAATAATAATAACCACGCCTTACTGTACAATAAAAAATCATTATCTGTCTATCCGTAAAACTTTTACCAGTGAGATTTCTGCCGGAGATTTGACATTTATTCATGTCTGTTGAAAATTTTTATCCAACTTTCTATAATTAATCTTTTGGCAGCGCTTTACAGTTTTTTTTAACACAAAGTCATCGATAAACCTTAAAATCGATAAGTTCAAGGCAGTAGACACAGCCCTAGCATGGTGTGTTGGAAGACAGGCACTTATTAGTAGTCATTATCTATAGCAGTATCGCTTGTGACATATGGCCAATATCGGGCGGTCGCTATCTGCGATGAGGCATGCATGCCACTAGCCACGCTACCTTTGTGCTATGAAAAAACTTTAATTATCCACCTATTGTGTGTTTGAAGAAAATGACTTTCATAAAAATGCCGCATTGTCTGTCAACACAACATTACGTGCAGCTAGATAGATATATGGGCACTTTGAAAATCGGAAAAAGTAAGTTTGTCGAAGAAATTCAATAAAGATGCGTTACTATTTTTGAGAGAGAACCCTGTCTTCCTAGTCAGGGTAGATGCACCAGTAACCACGACACCGACGGTTTTTAGTGTCCTTTGTCATTTTCTGGCAGTGGAACATCCATAATGGGACTTTCTTCGGAACATAAAACTATTGAAAACAATCGTTGAATCAACAAATCGTTTTTCAGAAACATATCGGCCCACTCGGACCACCCTTCCATCATGAGCATGACTAATCATATCTTGTGGACACATGCTCGAATATTAACAATATCTGTCATCGAACAGTGATAATTTTGATTTCTGTTCTGAGCTTAAATGACTAATTCGACGAAGGCGCGCGCGATGTAATGTTACAGTGGGTTACTGTCAGATTACAACGCTAAAGCGCTTTTAGGCAATCTTGGTTAAGCCTGTTTTGTGTTTCAAACTAGACCCGAATGCCTGGAATCCCTTAAAATACTGGAAAAACGGAATCAATAAATTTACAAAATTTAATAATAACTGGATCGTGTTTTGCAGTTGACTGAAAAAGACATCAGAGAACAATTGTAAACTAAAAAGTTACAGTCGAATTCTATATCGGGGTTTCATCAAAGGTTTGTTTTAGGTTCGTACGGGCAGAACTAGAATTTATATTTATGTATGACATTTAATATTACGTTTACTAGGAATTTTGCTGACGGACACATTTCTCGCTGTCTCTAGAACACTAATATAGAATGGACAACATCGTTTTATTAAAAGCGGCGATTGCGAAACAGAACGGCTAAGTATTATCGTTTGACCCGCTGCGTGCGCGCAGGAGTGCAATGATAACAGATGTATTTGGGTTTCAGTTACATTCGTGTCCAAGTTAGAAGCTGAAAACTAATTTGAATCACTCCAGTCTAGCAGTTAGATACACTTGTATTTTTAAAAAAGGCTAATGATTTGAAAAGGCTATTCAGTCCAAAGTTAAAGATTGTCTACTCTACATCTATACGTATTAAAATTTAAATTATATGACCTTTCACAATAGGTCTCAGTTTAAAATACTATGATTTTGTTAAAGAACGTATGACTTAGGTGTCTTTGCTTGTTTATTTTGGATATTTCTAAGACAGGCAATGCGCTTTCCCCTTGGGACTCACTCGTAGACGAACAATGAACCCGCCAATAACTCAGACCACATTTGGTTCGCCGATGTCTTATCGACCACACCACCCAACAGCTCAAAGGAAAACAACGCTGGTTTTTATAAAACTTTGTTTTGTTGATTTAGTCATGTTTCCTCTCCAATGTCATCTCATTGGGGAATAAAATTTGACCCAAGAACGCTGACTGGGAGGGATAACACAAAACAAAGCTAATCTTTTTTTTTCGTTTCCTGCGATAACAAATCCGGTAAAGTTAAACTGAGTAGTTTCAAATTATACTTTGGACAGTCATAATGTTTTGACGACGCTTATCGTTGATAATTAAACCGTAGGAACATTGAAATGAGTTTTTGTATCCCTATGTTTAATTACGTGTTTCTGTGTGGAGTGATAAATATTTTTTTTAAAAATTGGCGTATTGTATGATCCGTAAACTGGGGCTTCAACACACCACAATTTTAAAAAAAACCTACAAATTTACTCTTAGTTAAAATTCTTCATACAAATTGGTCAGTTTTGCATAGAGAGTTCAATTTTTTTTGCTATTTCAGCAAAATCGTAGAACAAAAGTTGTTCAGTGTCATGAGAGTAGCTAAAGTTAACGGTTCCTTTCCTACCCCTATTTCTCCACATCTTGTATAACAATATTATCTAGCAAATAAAGTTTTGTTACGTTATACATTGACGGCATCGAAGGATCACGTCAGCAAAATCTAGAGAGAGCGCCACTTCTTCTTCTTATCGTGTGACCATATTTAACCGTTCTATCCACAAGGTATAGACGGCGGTTGCCTAGTGTTGCACTTAGCATCACCCGCGGTCACGTGTAGGGCATTTAGATTCACTGCCACTGAAGCCGCCCGCTTATGTCAGTGACATCAAGTTTCCGAAATCAATTTTCGTCACAGCATAATGAATGAACCTTCTAGTGCTATTTCTGTCAGACTGCACTTTATATTTTAGATGAAATTACCGATTCCATATTTAAGTTTGTAATAAATAGTTCTACCATTCGTAACTTTGCCATTTCATTTACTTAAACTCGTATTTTATTATTTATTATTATGAAGTGAGACTGTCGAAGGCGTCACAAGTCTCTAATTTTATTTTTATTTGCTTAAGACATTTTAATCATGCGCATACTTATTTCGATATATAATATTCTCATTAAAAAAAGAGTTTGTTACGAATTTTTAATAAAGACTACTTACATACGTATTCGGAATATCTCCCTTTAACTAGCATATGACTAGCGTCCTTAACATCAATGCTCTATTCCGGTACGTGCACCCATAAATATTATTCTATCGAGCGAGTCTATGGACGGGTAATAGAGTATTCTATTAACTCTATGGTTAATAGAGTAGCGAGACGGCCGTCAAAACATCCACATCCACAACTCGTTGCTTGGCCACTTAGAACGACTACTTCCCCAACTAACTGCCTAACAAATTGTCTTTTCCTCTCAAACGGAGGGAAGGCGTGTGCGCACAAGTGAAATAAGATAATGGTTTTATACGTGAATATATTTTTAATATTTAATAAGATTTTGTATTTGGAGAACTGGAAGTACTTATATCTCCAGAACCTAAAGAAGAAGAGATTGCTTGTCACAATTAACGATTTATATTCAATGTTGGTGTTTTTTGAATAAATTTTGGCGTTTTCTTTAATGGCACTTTACAATAGGAACTTACATTTCTCAAGACGGTCTATTGACTTTGTATAGCTAACTTTATCTGACGAAGACTCGAAGTCCTTTTTTATAAAGTGACCATACCTTCTTTGGGCAATGTGTTTAGTGTCAGACCATAGTAGCCTTAGTAATTTGAGTCCAAGGACCAAGAAAATCTGTATTGTTACACTATAAAATAGTATACACGTGCCCTAACAGCTGAGATTGACTAGAGTTCCGTAGCAAGCGGTGCGCGTACAAGATCGCTTCCTCGTTAGCTGGCCAATTGGAGGTTCCGTTCCTTGGTTGGTGCGCAGGTTGTCCGATTAGAATAACGTCGCGGCACATTGTTTTTGTTAACATACTGCTCCATATGTGTGCCTACTGCCTACCTCATCAGGTCCTATATATTAAATGAAGACGTGCCTTCTTGCGCTGCATATGTTAAATAAATGCAAGGCTTGATCTTTATACAAGTGTTACTTTGGTCAAAGGGATGAAAGCATACGTGACAGCAATTTTTTTTAAATCTCCCACTCAAAATTTAATGGTCTTGCATCGAATAATTGCTCTTTGTAGCTAAGCTTACGGAGCGAAGTAAAATGTTGGTGAAAATAATAGGAAAATTTGTAAATATAATAGTAATATCTACTACGAATTAGCTGTTACAGTAGAGGGCGCTCTTCGTTTCTGACAAATCAAACTACTATCAATTGTATCTTTACACATGATAGTTTGCGAATCGGACAATATGCTTCTAGACTTGTTCCTTGTGTACGGAACCCGGCCCTAATAGCTCAATTGATCGCTTAGCTAACCGCGTTGCGAGATTCTGTTGGGGTCACTACGGACTTATGATGACCCTGATTCATAATAACTGAAGTACGCACTTAATTTGTATCAATGAATTGAATGAAAGTTTTAGTAAGATATGACAAAACTAACAGGATAACAAAAACTTTCGAGAATGTATGATTTCCGTCTTGTGGTATCTAATCTTACTTTTTTACCTATGCTAATTCCGTTACGGCGTGAAAATTATTCCTTCCTTTTTGTTAACAGTTTCTACTAGTTACTACTAATTACTAGACACAAAATTATTAGCACAAACTAACAATGTATTCTGATCTAGCCTGCCTAACATATATTTGCCTAATTTAGTCTTCCTCCTAGTCTATTTCCGAAGTTAAAAATAAGTACCCGCCACTCAATTTCGTTTAATTCAGTATCATTTCGTGTAAAAACTGATACGCTCAATGCGAGATGACAAAGCGACTGTCTCTTTTTAATTTCAAACAAATGAAGGGGACAGCAATATAGGACGCGACAACGGTTCTCTACCGAAGTAGCTCTGCACACATGTTTTTCAGCAACCGCAAGATATTCTAAATTCGTAAATTACCGTTAATTGTGGTCGTTTAGCCTAATTCAAATGACGGTATTTTCTTTTCGTGTATCTGTAGTAGTTGTTTATATCAAAAACACCTGGTGTAATAGGATTATACTATACTGTGTATTCGCAATAATTACTTAGCTATTTCGGTATAGTTACGATTTTCAGATATAAAGGTAAGGCAGGAGTAAATTAATTAAAAATAATTTAAACGACGAAAATAATTAAGACGACTAAGGGAAAGGGCAAAGAGTAATTTTGACTAAAATATTTCACGATTAAAATACGAAGCGTATACAGGGATAACTTTCAGTTTGAAAATCTATATAAGTATATGTAGTAGTAATCTAATCTAGTACATTACGCCACTTATGAAACTGGACAATTTTCACACCAACGATATTATACAATCAGGGGAAAATGTATAAGAAATACATTTTAAGACTATCTGTAGTAGGTACTTAATTAGTAAGTCGACTTGCAAACTATTATACAGGGTGAAAAAAAATGTCTGGCAATATTTTAACTGTGGCTTTTACTCATCAAACTGAACAAATTTCCACAAGAAACTCATACTCAAAAAGCATAAAAATTTTTGGACTCTTCATACAAATCCGTCAGCTGGTTGATGAAATTTGTATGGGAAGTCCAACATTTTTTTGCGTTTTGACCAAGACTTTCTTGGGAAAAGTTGTTTAGTTTGATGAGTAGAAGCCACAGTTAAAATATTGCCAGACATTTTATAATCACCCGGAATTTGTAAATTTTCTTGAAAATCTCCTAATATGGTATCTATAAGTGCAATTACCTTTAAACAATCCAATCGATAAGCATTAAAGAAATTCTGCAACAACAAACTAGATATCTTCTGTTCTCGATATATTTCTAGGCACACCCTTACTCCTAAGGCAGGCTGTAATTGCCCACTACCTCGTAGCCCCATACAGTTATTACTACATATTACACTTAAGAACAACCGCCATTAAAACTGCAGGAACTTATCCGGTTACGTATGCATGCAGTTGCGAGTTTGTGCAGCGCCATTCGTAACCCCAAAGTTTGCGAATACACACGGCTGAATACGATGACAAGTAAACATTTTGCCTCTTACAAGTACGTTAAGTCTTGTACGAGGGCCCATTTTATTAGAACTGGTGACTATATTTTACTAACTCTGTAAAAAAATTGAGCTTGCTATACAAATTGGTGAATCAGTTGATAGATATTTATGAAAAGTACTTTTTCTGTACAGCAAAGTAATTTCAACCAACTTTTGTTTAAACGCTTTCGATAAAAAAAACCGTTCAGTAGGTACTCTTTGATGAAATCGCAAAGATATAAAACCAGCTGAAAAAGGACGCACCTTTCTTGAACTCGTATACAAACAAAAGCCAGGGATACAGATATCTGTATATGAACTTCTTGTTCATATCAACAATTTCGATAAGTTTTTGCTAAGCCTTGTTTGTTATTCTTGCCGCCAGTATACCCCTCGCACAACACAGGGTTTACACTAGACTTCAGTATACTTTGGACTGTGGCCAGCAGTCTTTCTGGCCTCAAGATGTCGTGTCATTTCCAACTTACGCAATACGAGCGAGCATCGGGTTAGTGAGCCGGAACGGTTTTACAGATATTGCAGTTTCGAGTTTCTGTATCTTGCTGTTACGCTTCATATGCTTGGCGTATAATTGCGTTTTACGTAGGCTTCCTTTAAATAAACGGCTGTAAAGAATGTTAAAATTACGAATGATATTTTAATGAGTAATTCTGAATCGAAAGGAAAAATAAGTAAATTTAAACAGGCAATTGTGGCTCATTTTTGCTTGCTTAGTCGCTGATAAGGACACTTGGATGGGGTTGACTATTAGTGGCTTTCACTATTTGTCTATTTTGTCTCGACCGTTCCTGCTTTGCAAGATACGTTAAGCGTAGGTATTATGTATATTTTCCCGTATTCTCAAGTAGTTTTTTAATTATTACTTTGAAACATCCAAGGTGTCCTTTTTGTCCTGTACTTACTAACCTCCATATATTGAACTTGACACTTATATGTTTGCGCTATCTACTGACTTTTTACTTTGTAACTCCTTTAATTTTATGCGTTTCTATTTTAACCCAAACAAGTGTCCGCTTAATCTTGCGCTTAATCACTCATTAAGGATATATCCTTTTTACAATTAATTCGCGCTCTCAATTCTCGCCGCGTTTAGTTTTGCGCGGCGGCGATGCGCGTACGCAGTAGGAGACCAATATTTGTCATAATTATGGTTTTGCACAGTAAAATGTACTGTTGTTAAATATTCCAAATAAGAAAAGATTAATGAGCTTTTTTATGAAAACTTCATTTATCTCTTATAATATAAGGTAGGTATGAGTAGTAAATACCAGCTATTAATTATGTTATCACATGGGATTGCTCAGGTTAGCTGGATTTACTTCTAAATAATGTAACCAATAAAAACACGATCACTCTGGGGATCAAGGCGAATGTAATAACAACTTGGACTTCACAACTATAAAACGGACATAATAAACATACACTAGAAAAAATACTACCCTCTTCTTGGAAAGTCGAGTAAAACAGATGCACGTTACAAGAGATTTTCTCTATATTAAAAACTCATAAAATAAACGTTATTTTGGAATATTTTTTTTTTTCAAAACTACTACAATCGCACTGCAACTGCGTACGCGCATCGACAATTAACACCAGTTTTAAGCAGGAAGCGCGCGAGGATGTCCCGCTATGGATTTAACCTCTGCCCGTCCATGCCGTCTTGGTTCCGCTCGCCTGTAATTGGGGCAAGGATTAATCACTATTATTAGAGTGCACGCATGCGAATGACGCATCCTAGTAGAAAGACAGATTGGGAAATACTGAAACTATAAAGGTTGCATTCTGTTTTACAAAGTTCGATCCACTCTTTTTGTTCTGTTTTAAAAATAACCGAACCAAACTTATTAAAAAAAACACTACTGCATAAAATGTTTAGGTCAATTTAGGATGATCAATACGTATAATTTTTAAATGTATCTGATATACTCATACATTACTTGATTTCTTGTTTTTTTTCAATATTTTTATCTTCACATAAACTATTTGTATAAGGAGCGTATGCTTGGAGCCTTAAGTACTTAAATATAGCAAACAAGACCACGAAACCCGTGCACTGACGTACCAAAAGCATTGAATTTCGCGTGTCGAATTGCACCGATCACTATCTTCGCCACTTAAGTGTGAAGAACATTAAGGCCAGCCACAGAAAATTATGGATACAGTGTTTATAAAAAAATCAAATTTATACCTTTTGAACAAATATATGAATTATTATTTACATTGATTATCCCTTGGCATCATCTCACCTGATGGTAAGTGATGATGTTGCCGAAGATAGTAGCGGGCTTGCAAAGGTTCCCCAACGCAATGGGGTACTGGTTATCTAATCTTTATGACGGAACACATCAATACTGTTAACATTAATGCTTGGCGTATCTTGCCGCCTCAGAATGCCGTACCACCAACCGAACCGAGTCGTACAAAGTTGGGCCAAGCCGAGAATCGAACTGGCGACCTTCAGATGAAAAGCGAGTGGCCTAACCACTACGATACGGTTGTGGTTACGACGTATCACCTGTTGTGGTTAATTAATTAAATAATTTTGTGTATTTAAGCCAAGTCCCTGTCGTAGAAGTGCTTTCTATAAAATTTCAGCATAATCTAAAAGCGACCTTAGGTCTAATGTTCCGTTTGAAAGATTGCGTAAGCAGTAACAGTTTGATCCCTGATAGCGGCCCTACAACGCGAACTTAGCAAGTGCGTTAAACTTGCAATTGAAACTGCCCCGTTATTTTGTTTATGATCATCTAGATGTGTTAGCGAGGTAGACACGATAAAAATTTGGTTGTTTAATTGGCAAATTGCAAATGATGTCATAATTATCTAACAAGGCAAATTATGGAATTACTACCTAAGTAGTATGAGGATACAGAACATTTAACTACTGGATGTTGTAAATTTATATAAACTATCTACACAAGTAATCATAAGTTAACTAATTTAAAGTAATTCGAAAGCTATTTACATGAATATGTATATGTCTATAAAAAAACTAGATTAATAGTAAAATCAAAAAATAAATACCAATAATAACAGAGGTGGTGCCAATCAGACATAATCAATCATGACAAGGCTCCATTAAACTTCAATTAGTTACATAATATATAACAATTAAAAAAGATACTGTATACATAAGTACTACTATGTTAACGTGTCCTATGCTTAATGAAATGATATTTTTGGGTGGTCCCTTTAAATATAAAGTCCTAAAACACATTGGAATTTAATTTCAGAGAATCATTCATATACAAACTTTTTCAATATTTAAGGTTAATGTTATGTTTCGTGGCAGTAAAAGGTTTTGTGGGCCCATTATATCACCAGTGTCTCTAAAGGTTAGTTTCTCGGTCGTAAGATCAAAAGTGGCTTATCTTAACGTATCGTTCCAGGTATTCTTGGAGCCCTCTAGCTAACTTGAAGCCAAGTTCGCGAGTTAAGATTAAGAAGGGGATAGTTTAATGGTCTTTAAACCCTACTTCTGTGTTTGTTCGAATTGTTATGGAAACAGCTGATACTTTGACTATGCAGCTTTTGGTCTGAGAGGACACAATATACATAAAACATTTTCTACATAATTCAGTTGTGATATAACGAAGTGCATCCTATGATGAATAGATTGAAAGGTGTGAAATCTATAGTACTGGTGACTAAGATTTCGCAGTGTAATGGCATAATTACTTTTTGAAAATAAATGATTTTCACATCCTGTTAATATACAATCTATAATGTCTATTAGCAGTTTTTTGCATTTATCATTCTAACCTTCATGAACTAAGATTCACTAAATTGTAGTCATACCAACTCGTTTTATAGTCGTCCAGAATCTTTGAATTTAAACAGCGATACTCCTTCTCATCAGGGCGAGTGGCGTGGTAGGACTACGAAGCAAGAGGCGCGAGGAGGATTCAAAGAGCGGAGGATTTCAGTTCATTACCGTCTTACAACCTCCTTGCTGGGTAGTGACTAGTGAGGGAACTTTGTCGACAGTTTGCTAGTGAGGGATGTTAGTCGGTAATTTTTATAGATGAACTTCGAAATCACCTAGAATTACACTTGTAGGGCATAAGGTCGGAATTTATTGTTTTGAAATATAATTTATTTATACAAAATTTCAATTGAAAAGTTGTATGCGAAAAAGTTCCTTCAAGACTGAAAGCAATCGTATTCAAACCAGCAAAAGTTTGTTAGTATAAATTCTAAAATACACAAATTAGTAAAAATGAGTCGTACTTGACATTATTGCCAAAGACTGAAAGCAATCGTATTCCAACCAGCAAAATTTGTTTTTTAGTATACGTTATAAAAACCCCTTTTTTAATAAAGCCCGCATTCCAACCGGAGTCACTCGAACTATCATCGCCGAGCGGAACAAACTACCGGCAAGTGTGTCGATTTCCACCGCCGTCGAGTGGTCTAGAAAAAAATATTCTCGAGTCGCAAGTTCAGGAGGTGGGCCGCCCCCACCCTCGCGGTACTCCTTAATGTTGCCAGCGGACAAAAAGAATGAATGGATCCGCCCCTTAACGAATACACCGAGCGGCATAATTCATACTTAGGAAAATATAGAAGTTGACATCGCTGGCTATCGTTTTTTCATTAGTTTATTTTGTAAAACCTTGAGATTTTCTTTCAAATGAGCAATCTAAATTCTTTGAGGCTGTCACTGTAACTTGCTTTAGATTGTCTCTTTAATATTTATCAAACTCTGTAACTTTTTACACGGTCTTATTAAATCCATTGTTTCTTGTGCTTAGTCCACCATCTTTGCATGTTAAGAGTAAAATGTAGAGTAAAATGTATTTATTTTAAAGAATACGTACATATATCTTTATTACAATTTTATCAGTACGAAAATACATAACCTTAACAATTATCTTTAATAATAATGATTCAGGAATACAATAGCGAACCGCGATTGGTTTATTCTACTTGTATTCAAGTGAACTGGCCGCACTAAACGCGCCACCGAGGCCGCCTCGGAAGTTAAGATGCGTCGGTTGCCACGTATAATTTTTCCAGTCTCTTTCAATTCAGTGCCACCCTCCCCCATCGCCTCCTCAACCCTTCCGTCTGTCAATCTTAACTACAAGGCAGGAACTTCGTATTACGGGACTCAGTAGTGAAGCCTACGGTTTTTAGGGTTCAGTTGTTTTACCGATGACTTGACTTATTTACTTGACTTAATGTCCTAGGTCCCTTAGGTGGGGCAGAGGGCGTCTACAGTGTTTCGCCATTGCGTTCTATCTTGGGCTACGCGCTTATTTTACCGATAGGCTTCATTTATTGTCAATATCTGAATCTTAACACTTAAGAATCTTAACACTGAAGTGTTCCAGCGTGAAAATAAGATAGCCAGTTCCTGCATCATCATCGCTTACCACCAGGTGAGATGATGCCAAGAGCTAACCAGTTCTGGTTTAAAAATAGAAAAGGACATTTATTTAGATGTAGGTAAACAAGTTAGGGATGAAACGGTGGCTCTATTGCACCTAAACGTGTTCCAGCTGCCAAGCAATAGGGTTTGGTAAAATGTAATTTACTTATAGCTACTATAAAATTTGCCTCTAAGCGTATTAAAAAGTCTTTGACTACAAGGCAAGTTTTTTTTTGTTTTTTGTAATAAATAACTATTCAGGTAACTAATCTATTTTGTTTAAAACTGCTCATAAATTAATAGTGCATCTAAAAGGATGTTTAATGTTTATTTTCGACAGAACCCCATAAGTCCAATCCGGCCCGCACGTAGCGTGATTTTAATAATTTTTTGCGGTGTTTTAATAGGTCTCCAGTCGTCGACGGTTCTGGGAATCAATGACTTGCGAACGAAAGTTAGTGGATGGATAGGTCGTTAACGTTATATATTAAGAATCATGTTTTATACTAAATATAAAATGATTGTTTATCTAATTAATTTGATCAAAGTTAGATATTTGATATTTAAAAAGTTTTTTACCTTAGATGAATAAAATACAAGGTGTTTTTTGAAGATGCTTAGCAACTTGTAATTATTTATATTTATTTTATTAATACCTATGTTTGATTAAGTTTTTTAGAAATCTGTTCAATTTATAGAGAAAAAATCCACTGATCTTCAATAAAATTACTACTTGTACTCGTATAGTTATAATTCAATTTTGTAGCTATTTAAGTTTAATAACCAAAAAGTACTACATAACTATTTTAATCATACTACAGTCCTACTCCCTCCAAAGAATGGGCTATTTCTCATTAGACAAAATATTAATCAGAACCTTGTGGTTAGTTGTTTGAAGTCTCTGGAAAACTGGAGACCAGACAGGCCAGGGGGAAGAAATAAATAAAAAAAATACCCTCAACTCGCATTCACGCATAAGTAGTAACTGCATGTCGCGGTGAAAGTTTGAAATTAAAGAACGAATCCACTCCTGTAAGATTCTTTCAAAATACCTTATTTTTTATGGCAAACCTTAATGAAGAAAACACTAAGAAAAATATATATATTTTGGTTGTATTTATCAGCTAGATCAAATGTAAATTCTCGGTCGTACTAAAGACATCATCAACGTCTACTGCAAATTCGTGATACGTGATTTATTTAGGTAATACTAAAAATATAGAAAACGATAGTATCAATTTTAAAAAGAACCAAACCTAGCTATTATACAGTTATTTGTTCCTGCTACAAGCTTCAAATCAAAAAAGTTTACCTCTAATTTCAAGATAATAATAAGAGTTACCTACTTAGTGTTAACGTTTAACTACATATTTGACAAAATTTATACAGGGTGTAACATACAAGTATACAAACTTGGTTCGCCAGCTGATCGATTTGTATGAAAAGTCCAAAAAAAATTTTGCGGTTTCAACAAAGTTGTAGAACAAAAGTTGTTCAGTTTGATGGGTGAAAGCCAACCTTGAAGTATTGTCACACACTTCTGTTACACCCTGTATATAGCTGTGCATGCTTTTTGATTGTAGGTCATACCCATACTAAGTTTAAAAAAAAATCGTCCAGTAGTACAAACAATAGATTTTCATTCGTACTCTTCTGGGAAGATAAATGAATGACATTTTATTTAAATTTATGTGATCACTTTATCATTTAATTATATGATAACATTGTTTTGTGAGTTTGTACAAAAAAAGTGGTGCGTGATTGTCTCTGTAGTTCTCTTACTATAGCAACTTTTAAATTTTACCGCTGCACAGGACTCAAGATGCATTACCGAAGGGGCCCCTACGATCCACTACGCTGTACAAACTTAACAGATAAGTACCCCCCAAAGGGGTAAGATACCCCCAAGTCTAGACTAGTGGAAGGAAAGAATAATAGAGAGAGACGGCTGCATTCAATTGAATCTTACTTTTTAATGAGAATTTTTCGGTTTTAATTCCAGACTTACCAACGGTAGTTTTATGGATGTACTATTGTTTTTAAGCTGTAAATGCGCGGTAAGGGGGCCAAGACACTGAGTGAAAAGGAGGATGACAAAAGGAGAGAGGTGCGCGGTGCGTGAAAAGCGCAGACAATGTCACGTTCATGTATCAAGTTCACAACCTGCGGAGGATACCGACCATGTTTGCGTACAGGGTACAGGTAGGCGCGTAAAATGCAACAAATAAAAATAAGAGAACAAACACATGTTGAAAGTGCAAAGTTTTTTTTAATGTCACACATGATGAATGGGATTTATTTCACTCACATGATGAATGTTTTTTTTTTACCAATTCTTTCACAGGAATCTTGATGTTCGTTTGTTTGTGTTTGATAGAATGAATGTATTCTAAAATTCCTATACATGCGATAAAATTGTTTGCCAAGCTTATGAGAATCCACTGATCGAAATAATTAATGCAGAAATATAATTTCGTAAATGTTCATCATATACTTAATATAAATTGAATGTTCCATTTAGATTGCATAAGTTTTCAACTTTTCTTCATCTGTCACACGGTTGTTACTCTGCCGTTTTTACGTATTTTTTACAGCTTAACTGTACTTGAAAGCGATTCTTCGGTTTGAGGTAAGATTTAGAAACATTTACAATGCTTTTAGAACAATACGTTGTAACTTGAGACGAGTGTGGGAATTATCAGAGCATTGCTGTGTCTCGGAGAAAAAAACTGTGACAAAAGATGTATTGTAAGGCTTTTAATTTCGTCACTTAAAACTAAAGGGAAGAAAAAACCATACACTTTTGAATAACATTAAATTAAATTGTTATGTTAGGAAGACCAAATTAAGGGCGTACTGCTCGAAAAACTTATAATAATAATAATAATATCCGGAAAAAATCACACACGGTCATCTGGCCCTAAACTAGGATTCCCTGTATCTTGGAAACCAGAGACTGATATACATATTCATATAAATACATACTTAAATAAATATAATACACCCAGACTCAGAGCAAACAATTCTGCTCATCACAGAAAAGTTTTCCCTGTGTGGGGATCGAACCCACGACTCTCGGATCAGACGTCAGGATTGCTAACCACTTAGCCACCAAGTCAGTCATGCTTGTCAAAGAATTGACTCCTTACTGTACCACTTCAAGTTTTACTTCTTTTGTTATGAGCTGATCTACTATTAATGCAATATTGATTGTACTTAAGTTTATATGTCTGCTTGGAGTATTCGTATTTATATCTTTTGCAAAATTATAAGGAAATCGGCCACCAGTCCTAAAAAACTTCATACTTTAGAATCGCTTTCATGTTCAATCTATGTACTACACCTGGATTGGAAATGCGACGAAGCGTCATAAAAATGTTTTGGTTCATAAAAAAACAGTAGGTTTTTTGCATGTTTTTCTTGTATACTTTGAGTTAAAACCTACCTAATTATACAGGGTGTAACAGAAAGGTGTGATAATACTTTAAGGTTGGCTTTACCCATCAAACTGAACAACTTTTGTTCTACAACTTTGTTGAAATCGCAAAGAAATTTTCGGACTTTTCATACAAACTTGGTTCGCCAGCTGATCGATTTGTATGAAAAGTCCAAATAAATTTTTGCGATTTGAACAAAGTTGTAGAACAAAAGTTGTTCAGTTTGATGGGTAAAAGCCCACCTTGAAGTATTATCAGACCTTTCTGTTACACCCTATATAATTATTTCCGCGTATACTCATTTACACAATGTTATTTTTGCCAGTAACTATATCAAATACAAATTAAGAAAAAAATATTGTTTTTTTAACACTAGAACTCGGTGGCGGTGTACGCCCGTTCCTCAAGCCGCAAATGAGGGTTAGGTTAATGAATAATTAATGCCAATGCTCGCGGCAATTATAATCGCGAAGGGGAGCAATTACGAGGTGCCTAGTGCACACGACCAGTTTATGTTAACACGTTGTACTCTGGAAGCGATTTAAGACTTCATATTAGTTCTTCTTAAAATGTTTTAGTTTTACTTACTTATTTACTTTTATAAGTAGAGTTCGAATTTAAATAATATCAAGTGTTTCAGGCAGCAAGTGTGAGAGGGAATATCTATTTATGAATCTGAAAAACTTTGATCTACACAAAAAAGTTAAGGATTTTCATACAAATCAACTTTGTATGATGGGCTCCCATATATGAAACTTTTCTTCTGATTTCACAAACAATATCATACAAATCAACTTTGTATGATATTGTTTGTGAAACCAGAAGAAAAGTTGTTAAGTTTCATATATGGAAGCCCATCTTTAGTATTGCCACACCTGAAACTAATTAAATTGGGGCTGCCACTTATGCAGATTATCAACTTTCCCCAAGGAACCCATAGCCAATTCTCATTTTTTTTTCTTACAAGTCAACCACCCGAACTTAGTAATTTAGAAAAAGTAAGACCGTAAAGAAATGACATTTACAGAAAACGTACGAACGAAATCTTGACCCTACTGTGTTACGAGTACCTTTACTTCAAGTTCCCACTAAATCTTAGCCCTACCGTGTTGCACCTATTAATAATTCTTTACTCTGCCTCCTGCCGGAACGTTATAATTGAATAAGAACTTAGCGGGAGTGTTTACAGAAATATTTGTGTTTGTGTGCATAAATAAAATGATGCGTTTCAGTTAAGATAAAAATGTCTTGTAGTTTAAAAAAATATATCTTTTTTTATTATTTTAAAATTCGCAACCGGAGTCTTAAATTTTTTTATTCCTTTTCTTATGATATGGCACAATTAATCGTCTATCCCCAAGAAGAATTTTACTACTTGTAAAATGTATAAGATAAACTGTTTTTTTTTTCGACAATCTGATTATTCAATAATCACTTATTGAATTTACCTTTCAGCGCCGAATTCTGGTAGGTATATCTTAGGGTTCCCTACTTGAAATCAAAACCTGTTGGTGCGGGACTTGTTGAAGTGGTTATTTTTAATGTTCTTTTTTAAAGTTGTTAGACTTAAAAAAAAAAGGAGGAGGTTCTCAATTTGTCGGAATATGTTTTTTTTATGTATGTTCACCGATTACTCGAAGACGCATGAACCGATTTGGAAAATTCTTTTTTTGTTTAAAAGGGTATACTTCACAGGTGGTCCCATATAAATTTTATCGAAATCGATTCAGCGGTTTTTGAGAAAATCAACAAAAACATAGCAAAACTGGAGTTGTTGCGATTGAAGTCGGTTGTTTTTAACGTATTCAGCGTGGTCAATTATTTAGTTTAACACCTTGAGAACGTCCTTCTCATATAAGGAATATAAAGGAGGCTCAGTGAACTTGGCCTTCATTGCACTTTGAGAAATGGACGGTGTTTGCGTAGCTTAGATAATTATTTTGTCAGGAATTTTAATATCAATTAAGTCTCGAGCTTGATTACGACTTTGTATCTAAATATGACAAAACATTTTTTTTGCGCAAAACAAGCGAAATAAGTAAGTTATTATTTTGATTCTTCTTTGTTTTAGGTTTCTAACAACAACTTACTTTTGTCCAGATGATAATTGTCAGACTTTTAATATTTTTTCCTTTGTGTCTGATTTGTATTTTGGGAATAAAGTGTTTATTTTTTTTCTCTTTACAAAATCCTTAGATAGTTATACTTATATCACAATCATAATTGCCTATAACAAGTGAATTAACAAAAGTATTCTCCCCGCAGACCACAGAGGTGCGCGTACGCGCGTTACGGGGCGGTGCTCGTCACGGCAGCGGCGCGGGCGCAGCGCACCGGAAGCCGCGCCGGACGCCGAGATTGTGGAGCCCCTGATTCCTTCCGGTAACCAATGGGCAGTACAGGTCTGAGGCATGGGACGCAGCGGTAGAAGAGAGAGTACCAGAGCGTGAGTTAAGTACATAAAATATTAGGGCTGGTTGTCTGTTTATGTTAAGACAAAGAGTGAGTAATATTTAATAGCGAATGGAAGTATTCGTCTAAGTAGACTTCGGCTGGTAAGTAGACAGTAAAATAACGATTTTGTTATCCGTTAATTCTGATCGGAAAGTTCTTAAAATCAATAACATTTTGCTAACCAGGTAAATATCTTTGTGTGATTGGTTCGAGTGATTGATGATTTTATTGTAATTGGAAAGTTTTGTCCCGCGGCGGTAAAAATGAAGTGAAAAGCTCTCTAAATTAAGAAATTCTATTTTGTTAAAGTACGTAACTAATGCTCGATAACCGAACTTTCTACAAATCCTAGGACAGTTAATTTTAAATAAATATTGTTTTTAATTATTTTTCTGTGCTATAACTTCAATTATTATAGTAATTTACTGATACATTTCAACCTCACCTTGCTTTCAGAGTTCAGATTTATCGCTTGTACCTTAACCCCCACGTTGCTGTCATATTAAGGTCGTCGCACCCTGATCTTTAGTACGGAACGACTGTCGCCGCTCTTTTTATTGGGCATGTGTAAATCACGCCCTGCCTGTGAGTCACTCAAATCGTAGTAGACATACAATAAATACGGAAAAATACTGATAAATAATCAAATAAAGCAGAGTAATTCTAATTGCCGTGCAAATATTATTATTTAAAGCTATAATAATCTTTTTACTGATTTGTGAAGTATTAAGACTAGTTTGGTTTTCGAATGATCTCAACAAGGTTCAATACCTTTTATACACTGTAAATCGAGGAGCGCCCGCCCGCTACTTCGTCTGCCTACATTTAGCATGTAAACAACCCGTTTGCAATTTAGTTTTCTATACAAACTTCAACATCCCATCCTTTAGCTACATTAAATTTTTGTTTCATCCTAGTAAAGGCTGAGCTGTGTGTTTCGTTTCTTGTCAGTAAGTCTGTTTGCTGTTTTTAATGTATTTTGTATAGTTATGAATTGTAAAATTAAGAACGTCTTTGGTTTTTCACGAAGATGTTCAAAAAAAGTTTTCATTAAAAATTTCAAAAAAAACTACTATTACATGGGTCAAGCTATCCACCTGTTGCCGTGGCGGTAAGGCGTAGTTCTCACGACACTCCGGCGCTTCTCACGGCTCGCCTTACACTTCCGTCCGGCCACCGTCGCCGTCGTCTGCACAGGCGAGGGGTGCACTATACATTTCATATATTATCATACTTTTTAATGAGGTACGTATTGAAAAAATATACTACTAAGTATATGTATTATTACAAAAAATAAAATATTTAAACTATTTCATTAAACAACAATGGCAGGTATTTGGACAGCTTGGTTAGTTGCGTTGATAAGACAGGATTCTATGTCTAACTGATTTTCAGTATCAAGTTAAAATTTTCCAATTTCTATGTCTGTTTGCCGTGCTTAATTCGTTAAAGAGGGCCGAACATATTACTTAAACCTGAAATAACGCCTAAAGTCTAGTCTTTAACGTTGTTCCTAGCAACGGACAATAAAGTTTTCTAAATCCACATTTGTGTTTTTGTAACATTGAGCTCAAACTCACTTTCTCATACTCCGTCACAACATCCGATCTGCCAAGGGTCAGAGTCACTTGCCTTGTAATGTAACCGATACCTCTAAGGCCCATAATCGTTTGCCACCCGATCGCACAACCGCGCTTTCCGGCACACACCCCTTAACAATAAGTGACAAATCTTTTTTTGATTGTGAGAACTACGCTGCGCTTAGGATAGGAAGCGCCCGGTTAAGTAGCCGTAGAGAGGAAACAAGGAGGAAGTCCTCTAATCAATTGATTGTTCTAAGTTTTGCAGTGAGAAGGGACTGTTTAGGAGTTGGAAATACATGATTTCATTGCTTATTGTGTTACTGGGAGAGTTATTTTACGTCTCAAATTTCAATTATGATATCAGGATTCGAAATTAGAGATGCTTGAAAGAAATACGTTAATGCTTTTTCTATATATTTTATATTATTACTTGTATGCATTATCATTGAAATGTTACTCTTAAGAAGAAAAGTGCAAATGTTTACCACCAAAAACAAAAAAAAAATGTCTAAGAAAAAACAGAAATCAGAAATAAAATAAAATAGGACATTCATACGAGTAATATTTATCGTTTTCTTCATGAGAAGGCCGAAAAAATTAAGCTTTTATTTTTCGTTCTTCTTTTTTATTTTATAAATACCCTCTTTATCATAGTATTTTGCAACAATATTCACCAACAGTACTTAAACGAGTATCCTTTAATTCTTTGCCATTGATGGATTTTTCTTTGAGGTTGCGGTTAAGGGCCTTTGTCCGAGGGGTCCTCGTCTTGAGAGCAAACAGGTCATGGGATACGCTTTGTTTCAAACTCACATTGTTTAAGGAGGCTGACGTTCCCACGGTTCTATGAAGATTTTATGGGAATTGTAAGTATTTAAGTAATCAAAGTTTTCATTGTGATCATGATGATTTTCAACCGACTTCAAAAAAAGGAGGAGGTTCTCAATTCGTCGGAATCTTTTTTTTTTTTATGTATGTTCACCGATTACTCGAAGACGCCTGAACCGATTTCGAAAATTCTTTTTTTGTTTAAAAGGGTATACTTCACAGGTGGTCCCATATAAATTTTATCGAAATCGATTCTGCGGTTTTTGAGAAAATCAACAAAAACATAGCAAAATTGGAGTTGTTGCGGTTGAAGTCGGTTGTTTTTAACGTATTCAGCGTGGTCATTTCAACTCAGATTCTGTTCATATAAAAAAAATTACATGAAGTAACATTGACTATTGACGTCAATAGTCTGTGACGTCGTATATCTGTATTTTTATTCAGTTATAGTTATTATTTCTTAATCTCCATTTAAATAATTTGGTTAGGTATTGAATCAGGTATTTTTATTTTATTTTTTAATGCCGCCCAGTGTTTTATTATTGTTTGATTCAGAAATTAGTACCTATATAATATTTTATTATATGATAAGTACTTATAATAAAAGTGACAGTTATCATCTCGTAAGATCGTTGCGTGCTTGCGCATCATTAGGGGCTGAGCGGCGCGATCGGCCACCGTTTGTGCATGACATAACTTGAGGTGTGAAGATATAGGAAAGTTTTAGAGCCGGCAAATTAATTCGGTTTTTTTTATTTTTATTTAATTAACCTTTGTTTACTAGCTCAAGTGCTAATAATTAGAAACTGCATCAAGTAAGTTGCCACTAGTCGGACAAGCAGAATATATCGTGTATAAAATCGAAATCATTAAACGCAATCGCCAAGCATATCTTTATATTTAAAAAAATGTCTTTGTTGCCAATCCTGTATTTTTTACCATTGCAGTACTATTATCAATATTCTTTTATAAGAAAATATTTTCGATTAAAATCAAATACCTGTCTTTAAACAAACTCATCACGACAAAAATCTTTCTTACATTTACTTTTCAAATAATTTTTACTCTCTATACATTCCCAGTGCCCGCTCACCTTCAGTTTTAGTATAGTAGTAATTATGTCTAAACAACGGCCCGGCAAGCTGTCGCGGAGTCGTGGCGTACCGGGACCGATACCGGTCGGGCACATCTGTCGGCAAACGTTACCGTACGGTGTGACCTTCGCCTTATATGTAATTATTAAAAGCGTTATTGTTTTATATTAGTAGGAGTTTGAGATGCTTAATTTTATTGTACTGTTTTCCATCCAGATGACCTCTATAGATTTTTAAACACTGTAATAAACTGTGTTCCAGATAAGCATAGTATGAGTATTATTTGAGCAAAAAATATACTTTATAATATTTATTCTTCATCCATTTTTGTCACAATTCAGACAAATTGTAAAGTTTTTTAATATAAGAGCGGCACTAGCGGAAACTTTCGTACTACTGCCGGATAAGCAGCCTAATGTGATAGCGCTCTAAGGACTGTTTACGAATCTCCACAAATCTAACTACGAATAATTAACAATCGTATATTTGTATGCAGGAAATTGTTTAAAAGGGATTTAATCATGATCGAGCAGAATCTTAAGTCACATCTAGGGTAGTCTTACACTGTTTACTAATTAAATAACGATTTATAACACCATATGTCCAACAGTATGTGGTCCGTATGACTTAGCGATTTCTGTTTTCACTTTGTAGGTTATGTTACACTATCCCCATACTTATTTCCCTATCACATTGTAAACTTGAAGTCCATCAGCAAAAACACACGATAAGTTAAATTTCCACTCAACGCCCTTTCCAATTAAACAATAGTGTCTTGAAGGAAGCCATGCATTGTTCCATTTTCAAGTTTCAAATTATCTCCGTCATGCTGGCCGAAAGGAACCGTGAATAGACAAGTTTGAGTTTCGAAGTCTGCTTGATTAGCTAAGTTTTTGTTGCGCACGTCCGGTTTGTCGTGTTCTAAATTCAAGTTTTCGGATGTGACGTCGCTCCGCTTGGATAGTTTTTGAGAAATTGATATTATTTGGCGTCTTAAGTTGCAATTAGAGGGTCTGTCTTCCGGTTTTTGATGACTAGTGGCGCGTGCGCGCCTAATTGCTTCATTTGTAGCCGAAATGCGTGATCGACATATTGACTGCGCAAAGCACTTCCATTATTTGACTTAAGGTGTTCTGCTCCAATGAGGAATCCAATTTTTCATTTGTGTCGGATACAAACGTAGCGTCATAGAAGTGTCTAATAACAACTATCTATCAAATGGCAGCAAACAATAAACTGAAGAAACAATAGATGAATCACAATCAAGCGCAAAACAAATTCCATAAAACTGATCATTTTACGCCTAAACGAATAATTGGCTGGCAAAATTTTAAGCCAGCGGTGTGTTCTCTTATTCAAACAAAATACCAACCAATCACGATTTTGTGAATTTGAAATTTGTTAAAGCCCAACGGTGCTACAGAAAACCGATATCGTGTACATAGAGTCGGTACATGGTAAAACTACGCACGGGCTAAGCAAACTCCCGCTGGTGTGGCGCCGCACACATGCCCAGGGGTCCGCTGTCGGCATGCACACAGGGAAATATTGCAAATGGGCTAGTCGAATGTATTCGTTCACCCGCCGGCCACTGGGGGTGGGGGTGATGGGGGAAGATGCGTTTTTGCGCACTAACTAGGTACTAGCGTTTATGAAATACAAGTGCGTAACCGATAGCTAGTTTTGACCCTAGAACCTCACTCGCTTTTAGGCTTCAATTATGACTGTCAGTCTGCGAGTTCCCCCGCTGTAATGGCGCGGCGGTAGGCTTTTAAAAATAAACAAGTAGGTATTGTAATATTAGTAGGCAGACTAAGTGGTTGCGACCCATCGTCCTGTAGTTAACCACACCTGACTGGCGATGCTCACACATCGGTTCACAGTTCTTTCAGCCTTAACCGACTGGATGGAAAGCTACATGAAAGGATAAGTTACTTCGTTACTAAGAAAAAGGCTAAAAATGGTTTATTTTTTTACCATTTTTACCAGAGGCAATTTAACGAACTGCCTAGTTCATGCAGGGCTGGAGTTGACGAGCTCGTCGCAATTTGGCAACAAAAAGATCATAAGTTGACACCTACGCCAACCCTATCTGATCTGACAATGTTTGCTGAAGGTCCTTTGTTAGACTCAGTTTTGAAGCTCAATGTAAGTACTGCCCTTCGATCTCTATAATTTTTTTTTATGTGAACCTGTCATTTTTTGACCGTACATTGAAAACCTTTGTAAAATATTGAGCAGCCTGCCTGCGGTTCACCGGAAGACAATTCAATTAAAACAATCGACAAACCACGCGGCAATAAACGCGTTGTTTCTATCAATTTATTTAGATTAATCCATTTGCCGTGTAGGCCTTTTGCCTACACGACATGAACACAAAGCGAATGGCGGTGTCCACTGCTCTTATACGAATTTTCACACACACACGAGTGTGTAGTTTTACCGCACACTGTCGGGTTTGCGTATAAAATTTATGGTGCACACTTTTGCAGAGCTTCCAGCGTCCAGCATCCAGGCTGCATGCGGCATAGATCTGCGAAGGGGGATGGAGTCGGTCAGCCATTTCGTGTCGGAGAGATTTATAACCTCTGTGCGTGCGCTAACTTCAGTAAGATTGTACGCTTGCAGCTGACACATCGTTATTGATATTACTGGCACAATAAATGAAACACACATATTTTTTACATAAATTAAAAAAGTTTTTATGCGGTACTATAACTAAATATGCGCAACTCTATGGTTAATCGAAAGCTAAATTCGTGTTTAAAACTGGAAGTCTGCGATGCGGGTTGGACTCTGGATGCATTATTTCAGGCCGAGGTGTGGGTGGGGAGTGTGGGGTCAGCCTGTTTGTCTATCACCGCGTTTTCCCATTCACCGGGTGAATTTTCCGAAGCCCATTGCACTTCCGACGCCCACTCCCACTTTGAATCATCGTGTATTTTTTATTAAATCTACTTCATTGATTAGGGATTGTATTTTAGTCCAAAAAAGATAGAATATTGCAAATATAGACCGATAGGAGTATGTCTTATTTGACCGCTTCATTATTATAATGCATTTTCAAGAAAGTAATAATCATATGTGCATAAGGATATAGTAACTCACATGTATATAGTATCAAACATGACAAAATATTTGAATGAAAACACAATTTTCTCCAGCTAATATGTAAGAGTGAGCGTGCCAAGTTACATTTAGCGATTTTCACCCATTGCCTTCAGATTGATCTGGCTATCGATACGTAGGGACGGGTGTTTCGCACCGATCGGCGAACTTTGAGCAATCGTTAGCTTATCGGAACCTAGAATGCATTTTAAGGTATAATTTTCTAGCATGATTTTCAGTTATGTTGACTTATAGGATAGGTATGTTTTATGTGCCTATCGTACATTACACTAACATACAGCTTCCTGCTCCTATATGAAAAATGAAAGTTACAAAACATATTTTTAAATATGCCATGTTTTTTAATCATCTCTAAATAATATTTCGTCGTTATAGCAGCATCTTTTGTTTTGTGGGAAAAATATGATAATCTATAGTTTGAAATAATAAGTTTAGGCTCTTTTTAAAGTTACTTGTATTGTATAAGTTAGAGCTTCTATTTATGAAACTGAACAACTTTTTTCATAAAAAAACTATTTCCTTTTTCTATATTTATAGACGGATCTTGGAAAACTTGTAAGTAAAGTTTAAATAATCTTCGCGGATAGGCTATGGGTATCTTGGGAAAAGTTGTACATTTTCATCAGTAGAAACCCCAGTTTAAGTAGTGTCAGTATCTGTTAAAACCCCCCTTTATTGTAATAGGATCTTTTTAAATACCCTGCTAATTTCTGCACTGTTTGCGTTTATTTTTAAATTTTATTTTCACGGTTGACGGTTTTTTTTTAAAACAGTTTTGGCGCCACTACTTCCGCCGCGTATCGCGATAGAATCACAGGTATGTTCAAAATTGCGTTCGTTTTGATTAATGTGCTTTATCGGCTCATGTGTAGCATCCGCATTTGATAGAACTTCAATTTCAAATTTGAAAATTAACAAATATTTTTGTAAATTTATAGCTGAATTTGTAAATTATTATATGAAGAAGAGAAACGAAAATCTTTTACCAATTATCCACGTTACTGTGAATTCGGAAAAAGATGGTTTTGTTATTATTTGACTACCAATCGATGAGCCGATTAGAATTTTAAAAGATACAAACTAGACTGACTTGATGACGAATTGATGATGGATAAAGATTGAAAAAGTTAGCAAATTGACGACTTACTTTTGACGTAGCTACCTCCTTCATTAAACACCTGTTTCTCAATTCGTCCATCACTTCCGTCACGACCGAGTTCTGTATCAGTAAGTCCATTAAACAATTTAAAGCTTTAATATTTTTAGGTTCACTTTTAACAAAGCAACGCGCAAACAACATCGAATATTATAGCCGAGCTGTACATGTCTGATTATACGAAATTTCAAGGGAAGTCTACCCCTGTTAGGCCGCAGACAAAACATACACCTACCTCCAGCATGTGTTTGAATTCAGGTTTTATTCGGAAGCCGCCGGAAAAGCCTGTGAAAACGGACCCTAACAAGATAAAAATGCCTGAAACTTATAGGTTACGTAAATATGAAGTCGCAACAGACTACAATTATACCTTTTGATCTATCTGACTTATTTTTCTTTGAGCTTTTAAAGCTAGATATGGATGGAATGTTGCTATTTAACGTATTTAAAGTATAAATATATACGATAAAGATATTTTATATAATAATCTTACCATTAATATGTTTTTAAAGACTTATTCAGATGAAAATGCCCGTGGCCTCCGATGTATCTGAAAATAAGGACAAAATTTTATTTAAAAAAATGTAAGATTAAAATTAAAATCTTAGAATAATCGTTTAAACTTTCAAATACGAAACGTCATACAAGTATAATTTCTAGATTTTTCAGTTCGATCATGTTTCTTTTTCACTGATTATCCTTAGTCTGAAAACGAAATAGGTACCTACATTACTCATAGTTTTTTGGGACAGCACCAAAACCCCTCACCTATCGATAATAAGTCGATATCGATATCGATCTATACGGGTCGCCACGTGCGAGACCACCCGGCGACGTGCGCGTGCGCCGTTATTGCTGACTCCTTTCCGCAACAGAATTATTGATCTGCCGCTTTTTCTTTTGTTCTCAACAATTAAACGCTTCTTTGGGTAGAAAACAATAAATACTTAAAAGTAAATGAAAGATATAAAATTAAATGGATTTTTTTTCAATAGTTACATTTTCAGAGTAAGTTCATCTCATCATATGACACAGATACTTCCATACGAAAGACATCAACGAAACATAATTTTCTTTAAAAATTTGCTAACCAATTCAGTATTGTTGTGAACACAAAGCAAAAATAAATAATTTGAGGTGGGACAACGCAATGTTTTTTACTGTTTGGACTGTATACAGGGTGTAAAAATATCTCTCCTGGAAAACTAAGATAATTAAACGGAGTCTTTCATATTTAATTTCTCAGAACTATTTTTCGATCTTCTGATAATGGTAAGTTCCAAAAAATACTGAAATTTACATATGGGTTTCTTGAGGTTAGTTCGTCAGTATGATAAATCCTCCGTTTAAGTTTCCGGTAGAGGGCCCTCCTACACCCTGTAAAAGTTAATAGAATATCGAATATGTATTAACATTCCAATAAGTACAGAAGATATCAACGAGATATCTAATTTTACCAGAAAATTTAACCAGCTCAGCGGTACCATAAGTAAATCGTTTATGCAAATATATTCTTTTCCTTAAATGTAACCTTAACGGGTTTGGAATCTGTCATTAATTTATAACTAAAGAAAAAAACGCTGTTGTAACTACTGTTACAACAAACTGTTGCTGCTACTGCAGCCAAAACTTATTGAACATTATAAATAAATCATGTCAATAAACCCTTGATCCAAAGATGTTTCGGCCAGGTGGCGTAGGCGTGCGCTTGGGCACCTTTCGGCTCGTTTTATGGCCTTTTAGGGCATTCAAGGGCCTAATTGTGAGGCAAAGGAAGCCCTTCAGGACCGGAAGCAATTTGTAAGTAGCAACTTTCGTTGAGTTTTGTATGTAATTGATTTATTATTGCGCCTCTTGTTAGTAAGTTCGGAAAGACATCAATGTAAATGTTACGAAAACCATTTTGGTTGATATTGAGTTTGTTACGAGATCATTTATAACAATTTGAACATGATACGATAATTACTTATTTATCAATATATTATTTATCAAGAACTGACGTTGCATTATTTTAATAGTATTAAAGCAACATTCTGTATTTTATTTTCTATTTTAAATTACATTTAATGAAATTTTTAATTACAGTTTAGGGAAATCGGGTCGATTGTTTTATATTGTCATAATCTTAGAATAAGAAGAATTCTTAGAGAAACGTGACTTATTGGATTTATTGAAGATTACTTGCAAAAAAGGATAGAATTTTTCTTTTTGAAGTATAACAATGACCAAACATCTGTCAATTTGACAGAATACGGTTGCCAGCGCGACTGTACCCAAGGAATCCTTGATCTGTCAACTTAAATGTACTTAAATTATACGTATTTATTTATAAGACGTTTATCAAACTGTATCTTATTGGAAAAAGCTCATAAAAACATATCCAGGTTGAAGAACTCCATGCTATTCTTAAGCCAAGACAATAAAGAATTAAGTGAAATGACCCAGCCTTAGAATGTAAGGTTAAGCAGGAATTCCTTACTATTTTAGCAGCAACGTTGCCTAGGGTCCTAATACATCCGTGAATGTTGTATGATTTACTTATGTATGATTTACTATTTAGGTTTAAGCCTTTGAATTTGCATCTTTGTGTATATCAACCTTATTTTGTGATATTGAAAAGCGTACTCTACGTTCAAAGACACGTGTGTTCTTTTAAATACACTAAAATGTCACACAAACTGGGCTTAATAAATGTATTCGCGATATATGCGGGCGTTCGCACCAAATTGAAGGAACAATTCTTGAGCCCCTTCGACCACAATAGACCTTCGAAATTGGACTACTTGGCCCGAGTTGGCCCAAATTACCACTATACACATCCCGCATCCTCGATCCCCGCTGTGCCATAGACAAATTACCATTAAAGCTTTTTCGCAACACAAGAACAAGATCTCGAACCACACCGGATGTGAACAATATTCGAAAATTACATTCGAATACTCACAAAACATCGTCACTTTAAAAAGTATAAGTCTAAATCATAGGTTACGTGATACTTTATTGAATCTTATTGAGTTGTGTAACTCTTTCGTTATCTTTTTTATCGGATTCAAAAGTCAGACCGCGAGCTGTCAAAATATAAAACATATCATGTCAATTCATGTCATTAGGGTGCGTTCACACGCCCACTTGTAAGACGAGTTATGTCTGCGGAAGTGACGTACTGACGTATGACGCAATGTTCTTTTCTTACATTCTAAGGAGGTCTTGTTGCCGGCTTGTCGGTCGCTACCAACGCCGAGCCGGTCGCCTTTCTTGAATGGGCACGCACACTACTTTAAATTTTACAAGGTGAATCTTGACTGTGAGTATGCGTGTGAATGAACGTACACCATCGCTTTGCTTAGCTGTTTACGTTGTGATTGTGTTGTGAGATACGTCTCGTCTATTGAGATTGACGGCCGGAACGGCTAGTGGACAAACATAGCTGATAGACGCGACGTGCTTAATTGAACGTATGCTATTCTCCCGGACGAACGAATTAAACGTTTCAGCCGCGACCGTTTCAAAAACTAGCAACTTCTAATGGGCGAACAGACGTACGAATTATCTCCCCATCATAAAGTCTCACTTGACCGAGCTTAGAACAATCGGAGTTAAAAAAGTTCTCGTCATTTCCGAATTTTAATGAGTGAATACGTTGAACGACAGGACATTGCACCGTGTGCTAAAACCATAATACACGGCTTGCCTAATAGACAGTTTGAAGAGTGAAATATGGAGGATATGAAACCTTATTATTTTGAGAAAGCGGTCACGAAACATTTTAGAGTGAAATTTATATTTGTTGAGTGTAATACACTATCGGTATGGAGAATGCAGTGGGGTGCTGTAAGAGGGGTGCGGGCAGGTGTGAGGCCAGATGTCTTGAACAAATTGCTGTGCCATAAGGTACGTGCGGTGCACGGTGTGGACACACCCTTACCTTTGTCAGAGCTTGGCGTGTGCCAAGTTTTAATTTTATGCTTGATTACTGAACGATCGTCATCGGGGCAATGCTAATTAATGGTTATGAGATGAATACGACTTCACCGTTGTTTTGTTCTATTTATTGTTTGCTCTGAGTCTGGGTGTATTATATCTATATATGTATGTATTTAAAAAAGTATATGTGTATGTGTATCAGTCTCTGGTTCCCAAGATACAGGGAATCCTAGTTTGGGGCCAGATGACCGTGTGTGACTTGTCCCAGATATTATTATTATTATTATTATTATTATTGACTGTGTTAATTAGAAAAAAACGCTAACGTACGAAATAAGTTTTCTTTGGCAATTACTGAGTGACAGTATCTATATCAAAGAATAATTAAATTTATATGACTGTATTTGATGCTACCTTATTGCAATGTAAGTAATTGCGAACAAACAAGCTTGAGGCAAAGAATGGAGCATATGCATAACTAACTCTTCTTTCCATTTAAAATCTTCATTGTCTTTGCCCGCGCACTGTCCGGTTCAGAAGTAATCACAGGTGGATGACAAAGCCTATATCTGGCTTTTTGAGCGCAGTCCTTTGCTTTCACCGCTCCTGTTTCATATCTCAGTAATTGACTTTCGTTTACGTTGTCTCTCTAGTCTGTCTACCGCTTTTTGCTATGTTTCGTTTTGTGATTTTATTGTTTCTTGATTTACTTGGTTGTGTGTTTGTAAACGCCAGAAATTGGTTTGTTCTAGTTTGTTTTGATTTGAAAATATTTATTTAACTTTATTTACTAGTTGCTCACAATGAACAAATTATTGGATTAGGAATTCGTTAAAATATATTTAATATTTTTTTCTTTCGAGCTTCAAATAATATCAGAGAAAAGACGCGTTCGAAAAATTTGAAATAAACCGCCGAATTGGCGACGTGCGCCGGCGTCGCTTCGCCCTCATCGACGCAACCCCCGCGAAAGGTGTGCGCTATGCCATACAGGGGGTCCAACGCCCCTATTATCTTTAGCTTTCGAAGTCTGTTTGCAAGATAAAGGCAAGGGGAGCCGGGGGGTGATTTTCTTTATTCTTCACCCGGATTTATTATTATTTTTTAGATATTATTACTGTGATTGTTGGGCGACGCGTGCGCACATGTCCTGAGGGCCACCCTAAATAGAAATGAGCGCGTAATGTAATGCTCTTACTTGGTATTGTTAGTTTTTTTATTGTTCTCGGATTATTTGAAGGTTACTTTAGTGGTCTCTGACTTAGCTTATTATTATTCGAGATTGTATCAGATCATCATAATTTCAACAATTTTCTACCCGGCACCGGTTGATATTATTTACGGATAAAACAGACATAAAAAATTTGTACCTATTTACTATGAAAAAATATGTAGATTGTAACTTTTACAAAAAAAATGTGCTAAAGAGAGCTGATCAAAGTAAGTTCATTAAATTGAAAAAGAATTATAAAGTAGGTACTCGTAAATAATTACTGCATATGCATTAGAACCCGGCTAGACTGTACGTATCCGATGTCATTCTGGAGACCATCCATACCTGAATCTGAAATAGATTACCCTCCACTGGGGCAGTCGTTTAAATATTCGTCATCGCTGTCAAAGCTAACGTATCATGAATGGGAGAACAGCTGATCTGATCACGCACTATTACGCCTACACCTTACGTTCAAACACTTGAAGAAAGAGGCCCATCAGCCTATTTTAACCTTTAGTTCTCGTTTTTATAAAACTCAAAACAGCACGAACGAAGGCTTCAACTGAAGGCATTCACGGTTCCTCATAATGTGTTCAAGAAACCGATTTAAATTTTAATGCTAAGACCATAAGGTAGAAACTGGCTTAAATATATGAAGGCACGTGTTTCAAAGATAGTAATCTTATACACATGTTTGATCCGGCGATTTAATGTGTTTTGTGGGCGTATCGAATGTCTCGGTGTTTTTTGTTGTGCCGGCGCCTCCGTAGATCATCGCTCTATGATGGGCCGTGGTCCGCTGCCAGGTGTGCAGGTCATCTGTCAAGGAGGATGTCACTTCCGTGTACATTGTTTTCCTGTTGACATTACTTTTGTTTTTGATCGTTGCAACTTAGATTGGAATTATCAACTTTACTAAAATATGATCTTGTTAGGTAATACTGTGAGTTAAGTAGATAAGTATTGAGACTTTATAAAGAAAACTTTATGCCAAAAAGGGCTTTATACCTATTCACAAATCCTTCTCAAAATGAAAGCTAATTTAAAAATTTAAATTAACCGCTCTCTTCATTTCTGATTTCGAATCTAGTATCGATCCAACATGGCGTCGCGTCGTAATCTGGCAGGCGCAAGCGCCCACTACACAAGGCATTATGCGCAGGAGCACAATGCCTCGCACTTACCCCCAGCTCAGCCACCTTTGACCCGGCAGCTGCGTGTGCGCCACTAAGATGGCCGAGGGTGCATCGCGATCGATACGGCTTACGCTTCGGCTTGAAGTTCGCTGAATTTGAGGTTTACGGTTATGAGCTCTACATACCTGATGTTGTTCATCAAAGGTTCATAATTTGTATCGATTGTAAAATATGTAATAAACTAACAGGGAAAGAAACATAATCCTTTTACATATTTTTTAAAAATATTAATATGAAAATTGATTGATAAAAAAGAGGAGATAATCAGCAATTTTTTTTACTAATATAACACGTATATCAAACAATAGCGAAGTCAAAATAATCATTAATTTATTAAATTTAACCATCTTTCACCATATCAATATTATCAAATAAACGATTAGAAATATAATATTTTCGAAAAAGGAATCCATCATTCATCATTGGCGAAACATCTTTTAGCAAAGATGCGCACGCGATGGCATCAGCCTGAGCAGATGCGTTCCGCGAACTTTATCTATCTGTTCTATTATGATAAATATACATATTAAAATTAACAGTTTTTCAATTGAACTTTTGCACGCCCCCTGTATCACGTGCCATTAACTAGATCGATTTGAAAATAAAATGCAAATATATCTTCAGATTGATTTCACATCTGTTACGTGTGTTACATACATACAATATTATTGGTTATATGTAGCTATTGTTGTAATACTCCATTTTTGTATGCAGCAACAATGTTTGAGATTTTAGCTTTTTGCCTAAATACTGCCCATGAATGTAAGATATATAGGAAATAACTTCATATGCAGCTCCGCATTTTGCGAAGTTAATTAAAATATAGAATGTGAGTAAATTATGTAAGTGATTTAAAAATAACAACAACCCTTGATCGTTAATCCTCACAAAATCCCAACACTACAAAATATTCTTAATATGTACAAGTACCTTACACATCAAATAAATAAGAAGAAATAAAATAAGCAAAACGCAGCCCGATTTCTACCAGGTAGACAGGATTAATAATAAAATTGATAAGGGATGTGACAGATGAAGGAACCCTGCAAAAAAATTAAGATGACCTACTTCAGAATTTGCACCTTTCGAGACGAAAGAGTTCCATTGTCTGCTAAGACACCTTGCGAGCACATGCGGCCCGCATGTCTTGGGTTCGCAATGGTTTTTGCTGAAGCATTCTTCATTGAAACTAATATGGAGAATCCAGCGTGATCTTTGATGTCGTACATATACGTATAAGTACTTATTTACCTATGTAATGATTATTGAAAGCTTGTCAGGTAGGACTTTGATTTTTTGAGTGGAATTTATTCTACATGAGTAGATCGAAATCTGAGTTAATCATTTTTTATACCGAAAAGCTTTTTTAAGGAACTACATATAACACAGCCAATCAACAAAAAAAATTACTTAACTTACGTACTTACGCTTCTGTCCAGATAGATTGGTACTTTGGCAAAGCTTGCACGAAGCCGCAAGATTTACGTACCTAACTCAAAATTGTATCGAGTGGAAATCTATAGATTCTATAGTGAATAATAATCTATAGAATCTATAGATTTCCCTATAGGGAAGGCGTTGAACAACATAACGATTCAACATATTGAATACCATACAAAAACTTCTCTAGTGATAAATAATTTAAATGAAATTCAGATTTCAAGCGTTTTAATTATTACTCAGATCTCAAAACTTCCCTGAATACGCATTCAAATATTTGTAACGAAATGAATTTGAAAATCAATACATCGATACTTTCAATCTCAAAAGTTTAACCACCGAGCTAGCGATGCGATGCGGCTATTGTTAGAATCGATCGATTGTCAAGACCCCCGCATCAAATACTTTCTAGGGTCGAACTCGTACGATTGTGCGGAGAAAGGGGTCGGATGCACCTTTGCGTTCGCGTGTGCGCACGTCCCGTCGTCGCACATGGCATAACTACTTACTGCATGGTCATAGACAAGTTTAGTTAATATGGATTTAGCTGGTTGCACCTTTTACAATGCTAACTGTAATTTGTACGGCTTTTCCGTGCGGTACTTAAGCGGTTGACGTAATAATATCAAGGCATTTTGGTGTTACTATTAAAATGTGTGATAATAATGGGTTAATCCATTTTTTTTACATATAAACAGTGTAAGTTTCACAGAATTGTAATCAAAATAAATATGTACATTTTTGTTAATAACTCAGTCGTCGATTGCTTTCCCTAAAATTCTTAATAATAGTCTGTTTTTATTTATTACATTTGCAAATCTTTATAATATATACATGAAATATCAAAATTTAAGAAATTTACATCACTATCAATCACTTCATCTCAAAGTAGACATTATGTACAAATCTTTAAAAAAAAAAAAATACATATCGACACAGTAAAATGATAGCAATTTCAAGGTTGTTTAATAATCGATAGCATTTTAGAATCGCACGCGATCCCACAGAAACAACAACACGATATAAAACCAACCCTATTGCTAAAGCAGAGAAGTAAGCTTTCTCTAAATGAGGAAATATAACAACTTTTTAAAGTTGACCTCTAGCTTAGACAGTTTAATTTTGAATTAGTTGGTGAATTAAATGATTTGGGAGGTCAACAAATTTTTGGGGATTATCAAGGGTACCCCAGTTTCCCATAGTCACCATCTGTTTGCATAGACTTGAGTTGAGGGTAGTAAGAGGAGCATTTGGTGTTACTCTTAAATGTTTTTTGATTTGTATTTAAGAGGTCTTTATTTTAATATAATTGTGGCTTACTTTATTTTGTATGTCTAATGCTGAAATAAAAAAAAAACGAAGTTTATATCATTTAAATTATTCCCGGGGGCATAAATAAATTCTGGAAATTAAATAAGCACTAACATCAGAAATAAAGTTAATTGCCTAAATATAGCAAAATAAAAACATAAAAACGCTTTTAAGCATCAACTTAAGTAAGTTTCTTTTTTACATAATATTAAGGTCATTGTGTAGAGTGAAGTCAATTAATACCAGTTATCAATAAAGGTAAATGAAATCAGGGACACCCTTTCAATTAGACACCATGCATTCCGTTGAAGTAGGTCAAAGGCATAAGCGTAATAGGTACTATTACAAAAAATGCTGCGCGAATGTCTAATTGTTATTTTAAACCAAAATTAAGATATCCTGTGTAATCTTTAAAACTGAAGTAATTTCTTAAAGAAGACGAAAAGAATTGACCAATTTTTTTGGCTACTATGACGTCTTCATTTACTTATAATAAGTGAAATATTTTTAAGGCATGTAGATTATATTTCACAATGTTTAGAAGAAGTTAAGTGAAATCAATACGTATTTGATCCACATTTACCAATCCTTTTACTAATTTAATGCTCAAAGTTTATAAATTTTTTCTAGTGGTGTATCTATGTAATTTTCACTAGCGGTGGTAGTTAGCGCTTAGGTTCAAATATAGGTATACTCTGTTTTCGAAGTGAACTATTTAAATCAGACTAGTCTAAAGCGCAATCTACTATAAAAAAATATACTTAAAAAAACTTCAATAAGATTACCCCAGAACTAGACTCTCATGACTTAATCCGCACGCCCGGGCGCTCGGAGCGGAAACGCGACAGCCCTCACAAAGAGATGCGCGGAAAACATATAATTATGCTATCATACAGCGGAATGGGCGTGTCGTACAAGTGTCGCACTTGCAGTTTCCTTTGCCAAAGAATAGATGAGCTTTGCAGGTTCAAAGATCTTGAAAAGGGTTGAAAATTATATCTTTTGTATTAATATAAAAAAATACGTTGAACCACTTTATCGTCGAGAGCAACAATGTCTTACCGATCTCATTATCACTCTTTTTAAGTAAAAAAAAAGTTTGAATGGATTCGATATTTGGTGACTATGTACTATAATAAATATTAAAACAGAAACCATTGTTAAGAATCTTCTTTTAGCTACAAGTTTTCTATCACAAAGCCTCATTCCCATATTTTCGAGAAAATTGTGTACATACATACTATTAAACTACATACTGAAAACAGAAGCACCTCAAGATGAAGAAAATGCAAAAAATTACTTTTTAGAACCGTCGTCGTCACTTGTTTCTCGTAATAGCATAGTTAAGGGCTTGTACACAAAACTGTGATGCGACGTCGATGAGATATCGATTTTAATTTTTTTGGTAGAATAAGTCAGGTCATTGTTAGGAGAAACCTATTGGACACAATCCATTTAGTACAATAATTACCAAATTTACACTACTACATATCACAATGAATGAACGAAAAGTACTTTCTCCCCATGGTTGTAGTCTGGAGCGTGACAGAGCACCGGAAAGGTACATACATACCTACCTGTATAGTGCACACGGACGGACAATCCCGCTTCCGTGCGCTATGCCCACTTCCGCGCATTATTGCCCCACTACCGACTCCTGCGCAAGCAGCATAAAGATTTGAACAATTTACCCATAGCGCAAACACAACAAAGCATGACATCTCCTTTTAACGAGATATAAACGAGAAAATCAGCAACAGAGATAATGAGTCAAGGGCTTACCAATTATGGGTAGGAGGGTAAAAAAAACAGTGTTTAGTCGTATTAAGTTCGATTAGTTTTGTCTTTGTAGTGTCCTTAATGTATTTTGGTTTGGATTCGGTAGCAAATATTGTCAGGATTTTTAAGCACGTCGTCTTGTATATGGTACTGGTACTGGTTCTAGTTTACGCTACAGGTGTTTCTAATATACGAAAATATTAAATAAGAAACTTAACTTTGTAAAAAGATTTTCTCTGATATTTATTCATCTCAAAGTGGAGTAAATAAACCAGTTGTACACTTATCGAATTGAAACGGGTTTATGTTAAATCACTGATTGATGTTCATCGGAAATAGCTTGGTTAATATAAATGCAAGCGTTATCTGCTTACATTACTTTTAGTAAGAACGTAAAGGTTAAACAAAGCCGTGTCGCAGTTTCCGCACTCAAGTCACATGATCAGGGATGGCACAAATATATATTAACTGTGAGTTTATGCCAAGTCGTCAAAATACTAGGAAATTGATTTTTTATCTGTGGATCAAGGAAGCTAAAATATTATAGTTTAAGATTCATGCAATCACTTACGCGATATATTCTCCTTTGAGGACTAGGTATATTTTTGGATAACTATTATTAAATAAGAATTTATGACCGCATAAATAATACCACTATAATCTCTTCAAATTCAAATAATGTCAAATCAGTACGTTACCCTGTTTCCATCCCTGGAGCTCACGTCTATAGCTTCAAGCCTAGCCGGCTCGAACGAACCGGCTAATATGGCCGCATCTACGCCGTAATGAGCCACTCAAGTACATAACTTGTTTACATTGTTTCTTTATTGTGTTTTTTATCCGCCTTTTTCTCTCTTTTCTTCTCTCCCAAATGATTTTTCCCCCACAGTAAAAAGAGACTGTTCGTAGCGAGCTTTGTCTTTTACGCGATTTATTTTTAATTAGTTGTAGAGTCTATGACGTCATGTGTTTAGCGTAGTTCAGTGCAGATCTTTTTGCTTCAGCAATCTTCTTGACGTTGCGTTGATATGATTCTGTTGTTGACTGTACTGATGTTGAATGGAAATAAACTTCATTTTACTCAGCTTCGTATTTTCTGGTTCATAATTTGTTGTTATTTAAAATTATAGGTAATTTTGCTTATATTTAACATGAGAAGTAAAATAATAGACAGTAATTTAGCAAATCAACGCATCAGAAATAAACGGAACGTTTAAAATTAGTTAACAATAGATCAAAGTTATGTTCCGCAACTAGAATTTCATGTTTTACTTTTCTTGTTACATTTTTTCTTTGTGATATATCTCCTTGGGACTTTGTTTCTTTTTTGCTCGCTATAATGTACTCTTGATATAGAACACCAGCTTAATTATTTTCCAGCATCAGAAAGCGACCAATGACATAAAGGACACCAGCTATTTGGGACTTCTTTATATGCTAACATATTTTAGTGCTCATGATCAATATTTCAAGGTAACCTTACTATCCACCCACTCGTCCATCGCCTCTCGTCGAAGTTAGTACAGTCGCCAACAAAACTGCAGCCCCGTACAGACGCGCACAAAGGCGGCTAATCACTCCGCAGCATGCGTGGCCCCATTTCGCACAATGTTCTGTTGGCTGATTAAGAGGATTGTCTCCATCGTTCCTCGGATATTAAAAGCCTGTCTTCACCAGCGAATAGTTGCACGTATGAGTGCAGAATTGTTCGAATTGTGCTCACATTCTGGTTGGATAATGTGCAATGGTGAGGAAAGTTGCGCGCAGTTTTGTTTCTGCTCATTGTTGTGACTTTTTGTATTTACGTTTCAGATCGGCGCTGCGGCGTTTTGTTGTTTTTCATTTGCTTTATACATTATTTATTACATAATAATACTGTCAGCTTTCCTATTCTTAGTTACAAATAAAGTAAGAGTGTTGCGCATTTGAAAGTTCTAAGGTAAAAGATTCTATTAAAAGATAAGCTGGATAAATTTCACCGGAAGGAAATAGAAATTAATCAGCCGTCGATGGTTCCAATATAAAAAGTTGGTACCTCTCCCTCTCATATCAATAAGTAATCACCTTTATACCAAGATTATGACCCTAATTCGTCCTCAAAAGACCACCAAAAGAGCGATAAAATAATACGTACATACTTGAATGGAGTGAGCAACTTCAGACCCTCCCGAGACATCTCCCCTTAAGAGGGAAATCTTAGTCGAGATCAGTGTCGTCTGAGGTGGTAAGATAGGGCTGACTCACGGATAGATAACTTCACTGATTGATTTTCTTGGCAAAACTCATTTTGAAGATCCATTTGAAAATGAAAGAAATAATTTAATCCATAAAATGGTAAGTGAAATTAAAATTATTTGTTTACAATTTCCCCACAGCTGTGTCCTTAGTGCATTTTCCCACTAAAACTGCATAAATCTTTACATTGCGTGCGAACAGAATAAACGAGGTATTTAACAAAACACCGGAACCGCATCGCGTGTAACACCCCTACCGCCCCGAACGACGTCTTCACCCCTGTCTTAAGACGATGTAAACACCGTGTAATACCCGCAAGGTGGGGTGCGAGTGCCAGCGGAGGGCTACGTGTAGATTGGGAAACAGAATAAAATGAAGAGCAAAACAGTGTACCTACGTACTGTATATACTGAAACATTAAGTTCTGTTCCATAACTTACAAATATTGTACGATTGCTACTAGTAAAGTATTTTGTTTTGTTGTTAATTGGTAAACCCTTGACATCATCTTACCTGATGGTAAGTGATGAATGGTATCAGTTGAATTATAATATTTATCTGTGACGATTATAGATTTTTATCGAATTAGAAAAATTAATATTGACTTACTTAACCACTTTTTTGTTGCGATTGCGGTTCAAAAAAATTATTAATTACATCAACTTTATAACTTAAAATTGTGTGTACAAAATCAACTGTAATATTATTTTCTTTTCCTAAATTTAGCGACACAGAGTTCGCATGAAATCTGCAATATGCACTGGCACCATACCCCAATACTTAAGTGGGTATTTTCTGCTCGGGGGAGCGCGACATGTGTTTCTTAAGCTGTTGATAGCGCCGCCGCCGTCGTCGTGGGAGTGTTAACTCTTTACAATTTGTTTTGATTTGTTATTTTGTGTAAGTTTTCAGATAACAAGGTCTAAAAGAAAAACAAAAATTAAGTGTAAGTGTAGTACGATAACTGAAAAATAACACCAGTGGGTCAACGCGGTGGGACCACGAGTCGGTAGGTCGCATTTATGTAAAAGTAAGTGAGAAATTCCAATTTCAGTTTCAATTTCAATATACTTTATTGTAATAAATAAACATATACAAAAGTGAGGTTACAAATGGAAAAGAGATACGGCGGCCTTATTGCTAGGTAGCAATTTCTTTCAGGCAACCTTTGGGTAGGAAAACATCGAAACATCAAAAAATATCAACGTTATCTTAAACTTTCGGATACAAAATTAACTTTCGTAACTTCTTAATAGGTTTGCGTCCATAAATAACATATTTGGAAGCTTTTATCTCTTGTATACCCATTGTTGCTTCAATAACATTTTATATTGACATTTTATTTTTTGCTGAATTGAAACTAAAACAAAGATAGTTTTTCATAGACACTAAACATAGAATATTTTAAATACTTGACAAGGAAACGCGAATCGGTGTGAAATAACTCACATTTCAAAATATTGACATGTGTTACAGGAAGTAAAAGGGGTACCAAAATAAATAAAAAGTATATGAAAAAATGGACGATGATTTTTGCGGTTCGGAAGCTATTAAGTAAACAAACGTGGCAGATAAAAAATAAAAAAAGGATCTCACAAAAAACAGCGCAAAAAGTACAAAAAACTGCAGTTAAAAGCTGTTTAGATTAGTCGGTTTGCAAAAAGATACAGATAGATAACGCACCTTTGGTTTGGTAGAAGTTTTAGGGTTCAGTTAGATAAGAGGTAATGTGTAAGTAACTTAAACTTGTAAAAAAACACCTCTTTTTAAAATAAATGAGAAACATTCGCTGACATCAGTTGACATGTAATAAAAAAAAACAACAAAGTTTGCTGTTTGTTGTGTGCTAATTTATTTATTATGTTTATATATATTACACAAATTATTTTACACCTTAAGAAGTATATAATAATAAGGCAAACATATACGAATTCACTCTTGGTGTCACAGTCCAAAATGGCAGGAGCCTGTGGCAGGACTGGTCACTATATTTTTAATAAATAAATAAATAATCGTACGTAGTTGCTTTAGTTAAAGTATTTATTTGATTCATTGCATGCATATGAATCCTATAAATACGGAACCTTACAGTGATTGAAGGGACCAAGTGCCTTTTTTCCATCTAAATGTTAAACCAAATTTAGTCTCGCCTGAGATGATCGAACATATGTTTTGTACAAAGCGCAGCGCGTGCGCAGAAACACAGTGGAACATTGCACCTTTTGCCGACATTTGCAAAAGAAGATTGCTTTTTTATGATGATGCATGCGCGGTCATGCTACATTTAAAGGAAACGAAAAAATAATACTGAAATTGATATAAAATTGTTATCATGTGATCTACAGGCCGATAGAAAATGTTTAGAAATTATTTTTGTAGCTTCTTATCATAAAATTACAACTTTCTCCAAAGCTATCTACTACTTAAGATAAGGAAAATATTAGTCTTGGCATAAACTTCTACGACCCAGTAACTTTTGCTTATCTTCTATATTTTTTCAATTTCTCAGTAAAAATAGTCATTAACAAAAATATGCAATGTTTCTTTTATATCTTACTTGATATACTTTAAACGTATGAAGTTATAAATAAATTAACGAATACTTACATTAGATAAGTCGTTGAATAGTTAACTATGGCAAAGCAATGGTAACGTTATTGACACAGCAAACATAAGCCATAAGGCACTCAATAGTTCGTTGAACCACATTTTTTGTGGCATACGGTTAAATTCGTTACGGTCACACCGGTAAAACTCCTGCTTGAAAACATGTAGGTATCATCTGTTCTGAAGACAAAGATAATAAAAAAAATACGTGTACATTTATATGGATATAAAACTTTAAATACTTTAACAAATGAAAAAAAGCCATTATGACGGACTGACATGAGGACTGACTCGGTGGCTCAGTGGTTAGCGATCCTGACTACTGATCCGAGAGTCGTGGGTTCGATCCCCACCCAGGGCAAATATTTCTGTGATGAGCAGATTTGTTTGCTCTGTGTCTGGGTGTATTATATCTATATATGTATGTATTTAAATGTATATGTGTATGTATATCAGTCTCTGGTTCCCATAGTTCAGGGAATCCTAGTTTGGGGCCAGATGACCGTGTGTGATTTGTCCCGGATACTCGTATTATTATTATTATTATAAAATAAAACTGCTACTCTAATGAATTGAAAAAAAAAAGAATGACGTTCGAAAAGTGTCCACTGCTACCTAGTTCGAAAAAATATTTTCATTTCATTTCATTTGAACAACAACAATAAAAAGCTAAAATTATCCGAAACATATAAGGAACCTACTCCTCGTTATCAGTGGATTTGCAAACATTTGTGAAAATTTTGAAATATTATGTTCTCATTATAAACTTTTATAAAAGATTTCTATTTCCGAGTTTGGGTAATGTGAAGATTTGAGAAGACAAGTAAAAATATAAGCTTCTATAAATACGAGAAAAAAATTGATAAAGAGTTGCATTATGCTACGCTATAGCAATTTTTTCACTAATTGTGGAACTAACGTGTCAGTGTTTTCTGTGTATATTACATTCCCTCTTTGTAAATACATTACAAAACTTAAATTCTGACTCATTTGAGTGTTTGAGGCCATACTTTATTGAGCAAATAGACATATCTTCAATAAAGGAAACTCCACACCAGGCCATCTGCGCCAGATGATGTTTCATTGCTCTCATTACGATAGCTCTTAACTGTTGACTAGGTCTTTATCGCGGCTTCGTCTGCTCCAAGAAGTGTTATGTTTTTTTAATAATCAACATCATTATCAGTTTAAGAGGTTAATAATTAACGCTTATAATTAACGCTCAATTATTACATATAATTTTGATAAGTGATGAGAATTCTAATGCCCTTAAGAGCCTGGGACTAGTTTGAAAGCTTTGAGCTCTTATTTAAAGACATTGTTAAAGTTAAGTTAAACAACTTTGTTTTAGAAAAGGAAAATATGCTTTAGTCCTAACTTTTGACCGCAACAAAAGAAATTTGTGAATCCCAGAAGTCTTAAAATATTTAAAAAGGTACTTTTTACTTTGTACTATTTTCTATCAAACCACAAAGTGTAAAAAAATAAATTGTTTTAGAAAAGACCTTTAACCTATATTCCTAGGAAGCAAATAAAATTGGTGATAGATTTTTTTTGTAAAACTAATGTCTAATAGATAATAACAGAAGATATGGAGTGATCTTAAAGATGAACAAAAATTATAGACGTTGTATTGAGCTTCTTCAATCTTCTTATCGCGTTGCACAATTTAACCGTGCTTATTACAAGGTATAGATAGCAATAGTCTCTATTAAGCTTAGTTGAAAAAATTAAAGTTAGGTTGTCCTAGTTTGTAGTACTCTTAAATTTATATTTTCCAAATGAGTCACTAGGTACCCGGTACCAGCTTAATATCCAAACGCACATCTTTTCAAAAGATCGCCGCACGGCACACACGCCGGGCGCGTGGCGCGGTCACCAGGTGCAGTGCCGTGCGGCTCCCCTGTCTGCACTACGACATAATAATACTTATTATTACTCCTTTATTATTTCTTGTTTTAATTGTGCCCGTGCACCACTTAGGGTAGGACATTCTGGAGATATAACACTTCGGATCTGGTTCGGATATGGATTATGGATATACAGAATATCATTAATATATAGTTACAAGTTGATTTTTAATGGCATGTGCGAACATATTAAGGATAGTATTCAGTTAAATGTGTCAATTTTTGAACTCTAGGTTGAACAAGTAGGTCGTCGGATTGATTATTTTTGTATGGAGAGTCTAAGAATTTTCATTATTCGTTATTTGGTAGAAATAAGTGTCACATTTGACCCAAATAATCAAATTAAATTTATTGCTTTTCCAATTAACACAATTCTTAACTAATACATGAATTTACCAATCCCAAAGTAGTTGAAAAACTGTGTGATGGTAATAATAGGCAGAAATATTCATAACCTTCACTTCGAAATCACCTTGCATATTAGAATACTTCTTCGTTGTAGTTAATTGGGAAACTAAATCAATCATTTTGTGGTATAAATGTATCTATCTACCTATTATTGAAATAATTTTTAGACAAAACAATAAATTGTCGGTCGGATCATGAAGGGGCTTCAGCAAATTTTTAGAACTTTACAGTAAACTGATTTAAAAAAGTTTAAAAGTTATTATGAAGAGCTGTTCCAACTTAGTGCCTTAAGCTTTTACGTAGTTAACGAGGGTTTTATTTGGAATAAGAAGTAACTTCCTTTAATTTTTAAACTTTTTTTCAATTTTACCTTTAATATGTATAACTCGAGATCAAGAATTTTTTTGATACGCCCATTCATGGTCCGACCGACGAAATGGATACTTAAATATTTCAAGACAACACAACTGAATTCGTTATTTACACATGGTCTGTTTCCCCCATGACAGATAATCGTTTCATAATAGTTAAATAATACTGTTCATCTACATTTCAGCAAAGCGTCACAAAGTTATTTAAAAACTACTTATTTTGCATAACGGATGGATATCCGAATATTTAGAATACATGGGATACATCCCTTTGTGAGTGCCCCATCCATAGTCGCGACTGCTCCGACTTGCTTACTTCTTTTGTTCGTTAATGGCATTTATTGTTTTGTTTTCTTTTTATTATATAATTTTTTAAATGCGTACGTGTGTTGGCTGCATCTGTAAGATCGTATTCGTGGGTTGTCAGATTTACGACTTATTCGTACGTATTGTTTATTTAATTTAAATTAAATAGCAGATTATTAAAATCTTATGTTTATTCTCCGCGATTTAGTCTCTACATCTTTTTTTGGGCAAGGTATCGTCGTACATTCTTTTTTTATGGCAGAGGTGGCAAACGAGCAGACGGATCACCTGATGGTAAGCAATTACCGCCGCCCATAGATACCCGCAACACCAGAGGAGTCACAAGTGCGTTGCCGGCCTTTGATATGGGAGTACGCTCTTTTCTTGAAAGTTGAATGTCGTATCGGTCCGGAAATACCGCAGGCGACAATTCATTCCACAGTTTGGTTGTGCGAGGAAGAAAGTGTCTAGTGAAACGCACAGTTGTGGACTGCCAACCATCGATGTGATGGGGATGAATATACTGTCACGTAGAACGAGGGCAAAAAGAGGCGGTAGGGATCAATCCGAACAATTCCTCGGAGCACTCCCCATTGTACAATTGTACATGCGATAGAGAATGCAGAGCGAGGCTACATCTTTACGCAGCGCCAAGGAGTCAAACCGATCTGAAATATCCTGGCAGCTGACGATTGGAGTTGCTCTCCGTTGAATGCGGTCCAGAGGGAGAAGCTGGTACTGGGGTGCCCCTGCCCAGAGATGAGAACATTAGAATTTTAGATGAATAATGTTTCTTTTTATTTTATTTAATTGAAAACCTTTCTAGTGGTGTGAAAGGACAATACAGATCGTAAATCGTAAAATAAGAAGATTTCAGATAGTCGATACATCGTACTATAAAGAAACTATGCTTTATATAGGTACCTATTCGAAAAGCTATTGATGGCACTTCACTTTATAAACTAACTCAATTGACCAAACGGAAGAATTCACACATGCCCCAAACCGAAGTTTTGCCAAGTTTAATTAGAGGATTCCTTAGTAACCGCGATGCCGTGTCAACATTACAGTAACATATTTGCTGGTAAAGTTACCTAATTGATTTCGCAACTTCCGTGCCTGATCCAAGATTCGCATTCCTTGGGATAACCAACGTTTAATGATAGCCTCTTTGTGTAATTGCAGTGCAGTTTGCCAATTTTATCTATTGACACAATGACGATGATATCTTTGATTCGTATAGAATTTTAGAAAGGTGATTGCATATACAGGTCTAGTATCTCCTACTTTCATTTTTCTAAGAATTTTTAATTAATCAACGCTAGGATTACTTAGGTTTAATGTTCATTGCATTTTTGACAGAAGCGGTGGCTCGGTGCTTAGTGGTCCTGACTACTGTTCTAAAAGTAGTAGGTTCGATTATATGATGAGCAGATATGTTTGATCTGTGTTTGGCTCTATTAATCTACACGTGTATGTATTTAAACATATATATGTAGGTTGGTATGTTTATCAGTCTCTGGTTAACATTCACTTATATTCGATTTCAAGTAAGACAATTTTTTAACAAGTTTTTATTTAAAAACAATGGCAAGCATTTTCTTCCAGTCGCGAACACAACGCGACCCCTTGATGTTGCCTGCTCATGACTAGTAATTATACTGTACAAATTCTTTCAACAAAGTAAGTCACCCCGGCTTTGAGCCAGCTGTCCGTGGACGGCACCTGGTGAAGCTCTTCAGTGCCCAGAATTATACAAGGTGATTTTTATATGGAGGAAAGGCTATTTGTAGTGTCCCGTGACCCTGCAGAGGGGACGATGTGGGTTGTTAACACTATTTTTTTTGGTTATTAAAAAATATAATGATTTTCTACTGTCTGAATATCTTGCAGAATATGAAGAAGGTTCACTCACAAACGGTACGCCTCTCAGATTTTTTTTTTGTATTTTATAGTAACAGAATTGATCATCCGTATGACAGAAAATATCATATTAGAAAAATAAGAATGTGAAGAAAAAATATATGTGTATTTCTATTAGAAAAACAGCGAAGTTTGTAATAGAAAAAACTTCTATTAAATAATCGTCAATGCCACTCAACTCAACTCAGTATAATTTATTGTAAAAAACGAAATACATGCAATAGTCGACCTTATTGTTATCTATCATTCTGTTTCAGATATCCACTGGGTATGAAAACAACGACGTTACAAGACAGGGTAATTCGTAATTAATAACGTATCGCAACTCATTAAGAGATGACATAACGCTTTATTCTGTCTCCTTTCTCCCTCAATTGTTTTGTCTAATCCCCAACTTATCAAGTGACTGGATTCTTCTATAAACGCGTCAGTGTCATGTCGGGCGCTAATGCGAAAACTTTAAAACTGTGAGTGCCGCGCCTCTGCGTCTTGTGTGACCGAGTCGCCGTGTAATGTGTTCACACTAGACCCAACGTACGGGTAGAAATTGCGAGCGTTTACGCAAATCTTATAAGTTCATCCATTAAGGTATCACGAAGCGTAAAGGGTTTACATGATTGTATGTGTTATGTTTTTGCTTGTTCCATATTATTATTATAAATATTGTTCTAGAAAATTTTTCAAGTTCAATGAATATAAGTAACTATTGTCAATATATTTCAAACAATTGGAGTAAAAAGATCTTTTTAAATCGCAAATATTTCTAGTGTAACTTGAAGGTGGGCTATATCACGCTAAGTTTAATCTAGGAATCTAAATCGTTTAAACTTATTTGTATAAGAAGAAGATAGCTTATCTGAAACTACTTAATTTTATAGGTCTATCTACATTGTTTACAAATCAATAATGCTTTTTCGTGAATAAGAAGTGAGAAGTAGAACTCGCTTAAACTCGTCCCGCCCGTATGTTTTCAAAGCCACATCTCACGTGGCAAGTAATTTGTGTGGCTTCTCGCGAGAATTTTGCAACCCGCTGTTACTTTCAGGTTAGTTTTCTTTTATGGCAATTTGCTATCTCATCAGCGTTTGCTAATTTTCAATAAGCTGTGTATAAATTAATCGAAAGTTTCACATATTTGACTGTAATTTCAGAAGAATATCTTTATTTTTTATTTTTACATCCTGTTTAAAAAATATACATTCACCTTGTTGATTGTATCTAGCTACCAAAATGAGTCAAACTCAAAGCTACTAATGATCAAACCTACAGGAGGTAACAAGTTCATTCCCCCCATATTTCACATCCGGAATCTACCGGATCCAGCACATCTTGCTACTTGATGCCAGCAACAATAGTCTCTAGTCTATGGTTATGTTATTGGCGCGCAAAGCGTAACGGCGCAGCACGCGATTGGTCGCTGGCGCGCTTCCGTTTCCTGAAGTCACGGCTATTATTTTGTAAAGGTTGGTACACCTGTATCTCCGTACATAAGGAAGTTTGAATAGCATCTGCATAATTGGAAGGTAATTATTGTATTACATACGTGCTGTGTGGGAAGGGCAGATTCAATAGCGATAAGAACTATTCAAATTAGTGCTTTCAGCTTTGATAATACACGTTATATGGGATATAAATATAGAATTTATTTAGCAATAGTAACGTATAAAAATAAATAGAAACGGTCTTGATTAATGCGGGGTATCACTGAGGTGCCTTTATGTTTTTAAAGGGTCAGACTTGATTCAAAATTTTATAAGTAGAGCTTTGTTGATTTCATTGTCTGTTATTTTACGAAGTTCAAGATATCTATGTGTAACTTAACATCTCTAGCTAACGTAACTGCTTTACACGCTGTGTTTTAGAATTCAGAATACTCTTATCTTATGCTGTTAGCCTCTATCCGCTGTCGTTTTGGGTGTATCTCGGCTCTTCGTTAATGGAGGGCCAGATGCGCCTCTTTGGTGCTTAGTCTCTTTGCTTCCGCCTTTCAAATTGTCTTTTTACTGAGCAGCGTTTTGTGATAATGGGTGAAAAGGAATGTTGTATTTCTCTGTGAAACTTGTGGGCGAGGGGATTAAGAAGAAACTTTTAAGGCCTCGTAGATGGGTTCTTTTTTACAGTTCTTTATTTTTTTTAAAACTTTAGATTAACTTTGTTCGAATCTTGCTACCCCACTTCTTAACACTTTTTTGAGTAATGGGCCTTTTGTACCGCAACTTCAGGCTACTTTGATACCGGAGACTAACTTTGACCCAAAATGGAAATAATTTTCCTTTATTTTGTGCTTTGAACTTGCGTATTAAAAATTTGGTTGGCTGAACTTATTGGGTTCGTTGAGCCACCATCGTTTTTTTAACTGTTTACAGTATTAGAATACAATATTAAACTGTGACGATAAAACTGTATGTAAAAAGCCGGTCTGTACTAAGAAAAATAATATATTAGTTGATACTATTATTCAAGGGCAGCACGTTTTACCGAATAGTAAATAAATATTATATGCTGCTAACTTCTACTTATTGTTGTGGCGTTGTTGAATTATTGTATATATGTATACATATATCTAACTACGACGACAAGAAGAAGAATACACTATTATTTCGATCTGAATACTCTAAAATTCCGCAAGTTGCACATAAACAAAAAACCTTACCACAACGAAGGTCTTTAAGCATTCATAGAAAACAAGCAAACCACTAGCAAAATTAAACCTTTTAGATTCCACTTCACGGTGCGGGATGCTGTAAAACCATTACTTAGTACCTGGGCGAGTACATGAAATCTTTTTAAACGCTCTTGCTGAAGAGATGGCTGAATAGGTGCGACCCTTGAATCGGCTTAGAAAAAAATCAAAAAAGAAATCTCACGCATCGCATTCCATTGTACGCAGACACGTTGAAGGTGGATCTCATTAACGGTAGCAACGTTCGAATTAAGAACTGCGAGCGATGGGGCGGCAGTCTTAGGCATCATTACGCGGAGAGAAAATATATCTGGCATAAACCTTCACTATAGACACCTACATTTCTACCCCTACCTTCACTCAACTTCAGAGGTGAAATAAAATCTTTGTAAATATTTTCGATGCTATGATGAAGCTGTACAAATACTTTTGCGATAACTTCTATGATCTTGAAGAGCACCTATTTATACACAATATAGTTATATTTCAAATCTGCCCATTATTTTGGAAATTTAGTTAACTACAATACAAATAAAATTAATCCATCGATATGTATCTACTTTAAACAAAACAACTGGACTAAATATTTGCTGCCAGTCCATTTTCGAGTCCCTACACGAAGAAGTCTCCAAAGCATGATTAGTGCATGATCTCTTGAAAATTAATACAAATATTATACTGAAATATTATAGAGATTTAGACATAAACTAATCTCGAAGTTGTATTAAGTGTACAACCATTACAACTTACTTTTTCTTAAATTAATATTGTAATTTGATAAGAGTGATTTAAAGTTTTCATACGAAATAGTAAATTGTACTTATTTCACTTTCATAGTTTAATTTAACCGCCTCCGTAGCCTAATGGCTTGTCCGTTCGCTTCACATCAGGAGGTCGCGGGTTCGATTCCTGGCGGGGTCCAACTTTGTAGGACTCGGTTTGGTTGGTGGTAGGGCATTTTCTGAGCCCGCCTGGCTAGCTAGCACCATCTTATCTTAGTGTTGCCGCCAAACATCAATCTTAACAGCATTGATGTGTTTCGGCATGAAGATAAGATAGCCAGTTCCCCATTGCGTTGGGGAATCTTGGTAAGCTCGCTTCCATCTTCGGAATCATCATCACTTACCATCAGGCGAGATGATGCCAAGGGCTCACCAACTGTTGGTAAAAAAACGATCAAAACTGCTCATTTGGAAGAATTTTCAATTTTATAAGATTGTATGAGAAGTGACTTCTTTTAAGGATTCTTACAACCTCACTGCGATATCTAGACCGCGAGATATCGCTGTGACCAAGTGCAATTAAATTTTATAATTTATAATAGAAGACCTTTGACCCAACTATTTAACTTGTTATTGAAACTGTAAGGTCGAGAATATCAGCGGAAGCGATAGGAGCGTAGGACGGGATGTGGCCGCGCGCAAGATAGTTGCCCGCTTAACGTATAAGTATTGTGTGTGTATATATAGAAGTCTATAGTTAGGTTTTCGGTTATCATATTAGTTAGACCAAACGATGTTCTGTTAAATTACGTTATGCTGATACAAACGTCAATTTAAATATACCAAAACATAACAAACTATTATTTTAAAAACTAAAAGTTTTTATCACTTTCTGTCGAAAATCCACATTCATTTCATTCATCGAATTTCATTTTAAAAGTCTTAGATAAAAGCTCACTTTTTCCCCATCCTGATTCTTGCTAAACATTTTTTAACAACCTATATATATTTTAATACAGTTTATTTGTGGTTCTATGTACTACGAACCGTTAAGTTTAAAACTAAAACCTGACTACGGAAAATCTCTATGAAAAGTATGAAATAAGAAAATATTATATAGTGAGTGATGTTCAGAGAATAGCCGTGGTCTCATGCCACCTTGCCCTTAGGATCGGTTACTACTATAATATATAGGGTGACTTTAAATTAGTTCTTGATATGAAAGGGTATGCATGTGCTCATGATAACAAACAACTTTCCCTAAGAAACCAATAGTCAAATCGTAAAAAAATTTTTGGACTCTTCATACTAATTTGGCCAATCAGTTTCTCGATTTGTATGGAGACTCCAAAATTTTTTTTGCGATTTGACTATGGGTTCCTTAGGGAAAGTTGTTCGTTATCATGAGCACATGCATACCCTTTCGTATCAAGAACTAATTTAAACTCACCCTGTATGTATACTGTTATACTATAATATACAACAATATATATTGTTGTATATAAACAACCCTTAGGACATAGAGTTCATATCTTTCTTGAACTCTGTGCTTAGGATAAGGTGGAACACGACCACGGCTATCCTCTGAACATCACTGTACATATAATATTTTCTTCTTTCATACTGTTCATAGAGAGATTTTTCCGTAATCGGGTTTTAGTTTTAAAACCTTTTTTTAGTATGGCTCAAATGCAAGCAAAGCAGCGAGCAACAGCTAGTAATATATGTATTTTCTTACCAATTCGAAAAGGTGGAGACTATCTTGATGACGTCGACTGAGTAGAATTATCTGGAATCAGAGAAATAGCATAAATTAACAAAATAGGGTAAACTGGACACCGAAGCGCAATACGTGATAACAGATGAATATAAATAATGCAATTGATGTAATGTAGAAATACCTAAATGTAGGTAATAATAGGGTGGTAACGTATTGTTTATGAGGTAAAGTCACAGACTGAAGGTATTATTATAGTTTGGCAAAATCGTAGAACGAAAGTTGCCCCCAATAAATGCCACTTAAAATATTTAGCTGTAACACTTTTTTTAGTAAAATAAAAAATATTCGACTTCCCTAGCGGAGGGTAAATAGTATACAGTATATAAAATATATATATATATCCTTATGAAAAATGAAATACCTGAATTTTTGTATGGGAAGTCCAAAAATTTTTTTGCGAATTGAGTATACGTTCCTTGGAGGAAGTTGTTTACTTTTAAATATTTTTTCAGGTATTTTAGAAGGACCCTATATATAGGTTTACTGTGTACATATCTGTTTCGTTGTTAACAGTTGTGACCAAAACGGATTTATGGATTTTAAAGTGGAAAGTGTCTTGAGATTCCTCTTGATCTCCGCATTGAGATTGGATACATTTTAAGCAGTCAGGTTACATTATTGCAACAGACTGCATATTATTCAGCACGATTACTTAGCCTAACTCGCTCTGTAATCTTTTCTTGAACTAAATCTTGGCAACTTGTTAGGCCCCGCCTTACGTCTTGCGCGGGGCGGTGGCGGTTCCTTGCGCGCCACGCCCTCTGTCTTACGTCATTCAGCCGCGGTGCGTATTGATTCTAAAGAAAATTACTTTACTGTAAGACGCAAATTTTACGTGCCTCCTATTGGCCACTGGTTTGATTTCTCCCAAATCCGAAATCCAACTTTGTAGTACTCGTTTTATTTGGTGGAACCGGAACCGCTGTAAAATTTTTTGATCTTGTGTTTTTCGCAGTCATGTAATCGAGTCGATTATTTTCCGCCCGCTTGGCTATATCCTACCCACCTGCTACCCACCATCTTATTAAGTCTTGCTGTTAAAACATAAATATTAACAGCATTGATGTGCTCCGAGATGCTACCATCCTCGGCATCATGGTCTTTTACCTACACCTCTTATTTATTTAAAATTGTGATAAGTTATTTTATTACACGGGTAAAATTATAATAGAGCTCTGCTTATTGTTGCATTACAATAATAAGCGTTTTAAGTAAATGTTTTATGTATATTTTCTTTTTAACAAGGAAATTTCGCAAATATTATGGAGATTCTAAGAATATTTTATATTTCAATCCTGCAGAATTTTGATAATTTCACACTTTCGAATCCTCACAAAAAATGGTGAATCTACTTTTTTGATATTATATATAATTGCTGTATATAAAACAATAAAAGTAAATAAATTATAATAACTTCCACATTACTTAGGTCTTCCCTTATCCCAAATTGTCCCAAATATTATAAGGTTGTAAATATTATAAGGTTTCTATCCTTTATCTCTTGACTGCAATATCATCTCTGGGTAATCCTAAATACCTATAACGAAGGTATCCTGGCAGTACCTAATTTAATTATGAATGCTTTTGTTTTACATAAAAAACGGATTCATTATAAACAGCATAGATCGATTCATTTCATATGTAAAAGTCCATAATTCTCAAAAATTACTGTAGCAATTGGAGTGAAACTTTATACATATTATGTATTCTTTTGATTTTCATAAAAAAACTGATTAACTCGTCTCAAATTCTCATCACAAACAGCATAGATCGATTCATTTCATATTGAAAAGTCCATTTGTAAAAAGTTGCTGTAAGTCCGTGGTTTTCTCAAAAATTACTGGACCGATTGGAGTGAAACGTTCATTGATGAAAATTTCGTAGCCGCAGAGAAATAAAGCTGGGTCGAAACCCAGGTTCTTAAAGTCCAGACAGTTGTTTTGAACATTTTAGGTATTCCAAAAAAATAATAAAGACTGAATCTCTCGTTGATGTCTTTTGTATGCAAGAACACTACGTAACTATTCAAGCCATATTTTTTTATTTTTGTATAATTTATTTGCAGTATCAACATTAGGAACAAACTATTATCTATTTACATGTTTTCACCCTGTGAATTAACCATAGTACAGGGAAATAATCTTGCTTAAACCACACTTTATGTCGATAAACATCAGAAAAATAATTTATAACTCGGCTACGTTTTATCGGATCTAAATCTTCCGCCAATAGCCAATAAGCCCACCCACATACGTCTCACCACGCCCCCTTTCTTACGGAACTCGCCCCCTCCCATCCATCGTCTAATCCGCCTTCTTAGAAGTTAGTTGCCTTCGTCACCTCCCACCCGCCTTGTTCTTTGCAAGTGAGGTCGAATTCTTTCCCCTCCCACTAAACAGTATTTGAGGATTAGTATAGTAGGATTTTTTGTAAAACTTAATTAAGAAATATTTTGAAAACGCTAAAAAAGTATCTGATGTTAATAAACTTATCAGATCGCTGAGTTGAGAGAGTTTAACACTCTAAGATTCATTACAGGCAGGAGCTTAACATTTTCATTATGATAACGTCAAATAAGAATTTTAAAATAACTTAGTAATTTCTGTTTAGAATTTTACATATGACTGTAACATTGAATTTACTTTATTTCTAAAATGCATGCTCGAGCGACCTCTATGGTGGGACCAATAAAAATGCAACTCAAAGCGCCATCTATCTGAACATATCATAAGCTCGTTGAGTTCTTCAGAGCTACTGCGCTTACGCATAAAAACATGAACGTAAAGCGCCCTCTATATTCTAGTAGCAGTACTGGATGCAAGCGCCTGCGCTTGCGACTAAGTGATTTGTAGCGCCATCTATGTGCCAGTAGCGGAACTTTTTAGCAACAAGACAAGCTTGAACGTAGGTGAGCTTGGGATATAGCTATTTCAAAAGTTCATACTTTGATCCATAGGCGGCGCGGTATATTTTGTTTTTTCGTCGTCGTTGAAGCTTTATAAAATACATTTACATTAGGTATTATCTTTGAAAAAATATGAAAATGAAAATATTTTATTCGAAGTAGGTGGCAGTGTACACTTTTCGAACGTCATTGTTTTATGTACCTAATACGAGGTTCCTACCATTCTCTTCGTTATAATGCCTTATAGTTGGGGATGTTCTCTATTTTTGACCCTGGTAATAATAAAAGTACGTAGTTAAAACTGTTAAAAAACCAAAGACAGACAGACAACGTTTCTGCCCTCATAAGAAATAATGCCGCAAAGTAAGTATATGGAGTTTCCGTATACTTTATATTATTATGTACTTTATATTATTCATAATTTTCAGTCAGATCAGAACTTAAGGTGACAATGGTTTAGCGAGTTTGGGTACAAAAATGAACGAACGAACTACAATAATTGATCTAATACCATTCCCTCCTTGGTCTAGTGGTTAGTTCGCTCACTTTACATCACGAGGTCATGGGTTCGATTCCCGGCGGGGTCCAACTCTTTAGGACTCGGTTTGGTTGGTGGTAGGGCATTTTCGGACCCCCTGGGTAGCTACCACAATTTTATCTAAGTTTTGCCGCCAAATACTAGTGATAATAGCATTGATATGTTCTGGCATGGAGATAAGATAACCAGTTCCCTATTGCGTTGGGGAATCTTGATAAGCTTACTTCCATCTTCGGCATTATCGTCACTTACCCACATGTGACATGATGCCAAGGGCTTGAAACAAATAAACTATCTTTTTTAATTGTCTGTTTTCTTTTAATTTATTTTTTAGAAAAAAAAAGATACTTACATATTAATTCATGATAGATTTACTTAGCAAGTTTGTGTCTATTTGTTTCTCCGTCTAGATTTTTATTTAAATTTATGTGGGCAAGGTTGATATGTTAGTTTTTCTGTAGTCCTATTATGTAGATTTAATTCTAACATACATATAGAACATGTTCTCTTTACTTTCGAAAAAGTTCTTGAAGAGAATTTTCGAAGTATTGTAAACGACACGGTACACACAGCTGTTTCTCGAAAAGGTCGTTTATTGATACAATCGACTAGTATGGGTGCTCTGCTCCGCAGAACAAATATGTTGAGATATCGATGGTTTCCGCTACAAAGGTCGTAACTCCAAAATGCTTACTTTTGGCAATAGCATAAAACATTGTTTTAAATATGTCATAAATTACGTAACCTTTTTTTTTATAATAATTGAATCATTAGAATCATATTTTTATAACTTAAAAACAAAAAGTTATGTAAAAAAATATTTTAAATATATTATTTATATAATACAGTTTGATTTTTTGCTCTTGCTAAAAGCATGCATTTTAGAGTTACGACCTTATTGTAGCGGAAACAGTCGATATATTGTCAAATGAACATATTTCTTAATAAATAGATAAAATATGTTCATTATTGTCTTGAACCAATAAGAATAACATTTTTAACAATAGCCAAAAAAAAATCTGATCAGTCGTGAAATACCTATAATTTGACCGTGTGTTGATTAAATTTGCTGTGCGTAATAATATTTGGTGATACTTCACGCAATACACGGATTATCAATTGTAGTTGAATAAAATGTATAGAAACTAGAGACACACACTTACAGTCTTACATACATACTTAAATCGTACGTAATCAATGTAAAAAAATAGGAAAGATATCTTTTTGTGCATTTTATTAAAACATTAACTAACTAAAATAATAATAATAATATATTTTTCATTATATGATAAATAAAAAAATAGTACCCAAGTGGAAACTTCTCGTATCGGAGGCCAAGACACACTTTGGGTTGCTGAGCCAGCGGAGTAAGTAGTATAAGTAGTAAGTAAAATTAAGCCACAAGATGAATAATTTATAGATCGATACTTTGAAAAATAGTCTTTTCATTTTGCCGACTATTAGAAAAATGTTAAGATGTATTCAGGTTTTATTTTTATTCACTTGTAAAAAAGACGAGGATTAACCAAGATCGTCTTATCTTATCGATAGGGGCTGCCAAAACAGCGACACTTCGAACCAACAAGTATTGATACTAATGAGGATGTGAATTATGTTTCAAGCTAAAAGCAGTATTATACGAAACTGAAAATAAAAACAGGGTATAAAAAATATAAACTGAAATATTAAACAAGTTTTATTAAAAAAAACAATAAACAAAAAAACATCACTAAGAAACTAACTTATAAAAATAAGGAAAGTAACAAAAATAATATAATAAAATATGATTTTTACAAAAAAAAAACAGAAAGTGATTTTTCGTATACAAATTAGTTTACGCTTACATTTCTAAAGGTACTAAATTGTAATTGGTAGATTGAAATTCAGAAATAAAACTTCTTTTTCATTCAAGCCAGAAAAATAATAATAAGAAAAAATACTTCCGACGGCAAATCTGCACTAGGTGACAGGCAAATCAAAAACTACAGTAAATACAATACTACTAATTTAAATACTAGAATCTCAATTTTAGAAAACAGTTACTGCTTTTAAAGAACAAAAAACAAAAAAAATAATAAGCATCAAAAATTTACGTACAAAATAAAACACAAAAATCAACACTATCTACATTCTATTAAAATATAACCTTCTCTCCGAAGATAATCTTCAATAACAATATCACTTAAACAGTGTCTGAAGATCACAATATAGTCTCGTATGGTTATCTGAGTCCTTCAAGTATTTTTCCTGGCAGTCGAAAACTTATTTATGGTAAAAGTACCTAATTAAGTCACTAACACTATATTAACGCTTATACGGTTAACTTAACCCTATTATTATTATTACACATAAAACGCTCACTTGAGGTGTCGCTCTTTCGATAGGAAAAATAAATTTTAAATAAAAATATTCTCAATAACGGCCAAAAGTTTAATCTCTTTCAAATGTAACCGACGTAAATATTAAAAATTTTGCGAAAATCTTTTACCACCAACAGTTTTTTTTTTCGAAAAGGTGAGGATCGAGGGAGATTAAGCCTAAAAATATTTTTGATTAGACGCGGTCAGGTTTTTATTTTTTTTCTCTTAAGAATTAATTTTGAATTTTGTATCTTTTTTAAAATTTATAATCACAAGAGCACGAGGAACGTGTATTACGCCGCGCGGCCCGGCCGGCCGCCGCGACTTCAGACGGACGACTGAGACGTGGTCGCGACGCGCTGCCACCCCCAGCCTCCCACCCGCCCCCGCGCCCCGCTCCCTCGCCGACTTCGTTACGAGCCACTTGTGATCGTCGTGCGATTTTTCCGCCTAAGACAAATTAGGCGGGCCGCCCCCTCCTGTCCGATTCCTATTCTTATATTTGGGTGGTTTTCTGAGCTAAGACGTTTTGTCCACGCCTTACCACTTTAAAGTCAACTACGCGACACTTGTACAAATTCAGATCAGAATTTCATTTCCTTTTCCGTTTTAACTTTACCGTTTGTCTTGCTCAAATCTAAGTTTAATTATTTAATTTGTGTTAGTATATGATATTTGTGTAATATTTCAAATTTTAAAAATTTCAGTACTAACAACTTGTTTATACATACACTCTCATTTTTTCCGAGCGAAATGTGCCTCTACCTACCTACGAAATCCCAATGTTATGCCGAGCGGCTGTTTTATTTTTAAATGGCGTTTAATCATCACTCTCGCTCTCGGCGCCAGATTAATTGTAAATAAAATTCAATCATTCGCAAAAAAATCGCGTAATCGGCCTCCGCCAATGTCAATGAGCGATTCATATTCGATGGTTGTACATTTCAGCCTATAGAAAGTGTATTGGCATTGTTTACGTTTTTTCGCATATAAACAAACTTAGTAATTTTTAATATAGATAATAAACATCGATATACATTAAAAGTCTGTCTGATATTTAAGAGACTTGCTCTTGTCGGTGAAGCAAACTCCATCGAGCTCTGTCATACATTAAAAGTAAGAAAGCAAAAAACAGCGACTGACTAAACAAAACTCCTGTGACGTTGGTGATTCCGTTGCCACAAATTGTTTAGGTACTTATTACTTTCATTAGGTTTCATTCTGCTTGTAAATGACATATAAAATTTCAAACGTTGATTTTTATTGTTTTTATACTGACATGTTTTTTTTTTTCTACGATTACATGCACGGCGGGATATATTTTCTACACACTTAATCATGATTAAGTGATACACTTTTAAAGCAAAAGCTTACGGTAACGACTTCTCGACACAACATCGGTCCACGCGAACCGGCCGGGATGAATTAATATTATGATTCTTTTATCAGAGAGCGCGGCCCAGCTGGGGCGGCGGGTCGACGACCTTTGCATTTTTCAGACTCGAGTTCAGTTTTAATTGCGTGTCTCTCGATATATTTCGGTCTTGGGTAAAGTATGTTGTTTCTAATAAAATTTTTGATATTAAAAATCCATCATCAAATTGCAAAATCTACTGTAAATTGTTTCTTTGACAGGAAAGTGACTTTAAAAATATCTATTTTATAATTTAAATAATTGATAAAAAGCAAAAACTGTGTTTTTTAAACAATAGTGTATGTAGTGCCTAGTGATATTAGTGAATCCTACTAGTGAATCAAGAATTTGTATGGGAAACTGAAAAAAAAGTTGTAGATCGGATTTTTTAATATTTTTCCTGTATATCTATACTTGATACTGAGTAACCCCTTTAATCCAAATGCATTTTTTAACATCCTGTATATTTTACTAATATGTGTCTCTTCTAGTCAATTATTTGACTAAGTTAGCAATGTGAAAAAAAATATTTCTTTTGGTAATTTAAAAATAAAAAAATAAGTAGTTCAAGAAAACATTCGACAACGGCTTTCAAACGTATTTTAAGATAAAGTAATGGGAAAATTATGGTTGAATATTATATGAGTAATGTAAAAAAGTCAAGCAGATATTTTATTTACTCAATATAAAAAAAAATAATAAGAATAGAATCGAGATTGTAAAATGGTGTTTAATTAAACATATTAGTAAGAATAAGTATAGTTACTGTTTTTGAGAACTACTGAAGTATCGAAGATAAATACAACTTATTTTTAGTTTTAATCTCAAACCCAGAAAGAAGCAACATTTTACATTTCATTGAACTCATTAATCAAATTATGATGAGAAAAATGTATTTTTCCTAGTTATTTTTTTTTATTTTAATGTTATATTTTATTACTACGACTACGACTTATCGCCTGACACAAAAATAAGCATTATGCAAAAAATAACTTTTACCGTAACGTGAGAATATTTTTATTAAAAATTAAAAATAAAAAAACAAAAATTATATTAAATATCTGGGCAATACAATCGAAATAAACTACAATTTTTTTTTATGATCATAAATCAAATTATGATAAGCAAAATATATTTTGCCTAGTTATTTTTTTATATTAAGTAATTTTATATTCCTACGAATAAGACTTATCGTCTGACACGAAAATAAGCATTATGAAATAAATAACTTTTACCGTAACATGAGAATATTTTTACTTAACATAATAATAATAATAAAATATTAAATATCTGACCAATACAATCAAAATAAACTACAATTTTTTTTTATGATCATAAATCAAATTATGATAAGCAAAATGTATTTTTCCTAGTTTTTTTTTTATTTCTACGTCTACGAGTTATCGTCTGACATGAAAATAAAATAAAAAATAATAATAAAAAATGACAAAATTATATTAAATATCTAAGCAATACAATATATTTTTTTATGATCACACACAAGTTACCTGGATAAAACGAATGATACGACTGACACTGAGTTTGGTCATAAACTGAATGGTCCGATGTTTTCAGTTCAAATAAACTAGCATGTTATAAAAGCACCACTACGCAACTGAGAATGTCCACGATCATTTTTTTAATAAATCAATTGTCCTATATTACATGAACATTTTTATTCACAATCGGAGCGGCTTCACTTAACAAAAATTCCAAACACTTACACAAAGTCTCAAAATATTGCTAAAGTCAAAAAAATGTAGTCTATTAATTAACTGACCGCGAGAAAAACAAAAACCGAACGCGATGGAGGAACTCAATACCACTTAAAGACTATGCGGCAAAACGAGCCGAATATTTACATTGAAGAAAAAAAAATGAGGTCATTCGGAGGTTACGGGCAACGCAGCCGGTCGGCGCGGGCCGCGACGGGATGTGCCGGGCGCCGGCCCCGCCACGTGCGCCCCGAGCGGGACGCCGCCACTCGCGCACCCCGGCCGCGAAAGGGACGCAAATATACTTTTTTCAATTTACTATATTTGATGATTTTTATTATTTTTTAGCATTTCGATATTTTATTTTTTAGTTGATGCGCGGCAACTCACCTGTTGTGCTTGACCCGCTTCGATCTGTCGACCGATCACATGTTCCACTGTTTTCGATACCTTTTTTAATCAGCAAGTCTACGTTTTTGGGAATATTGGTAGATAGCTACTGAAAAAAATATTTTAACATAGAATTTAACTTAACAATTTACGCTAACGCAGCGTGTCTTCAATTCATTGCTGGTAAAATGTTAGAAACATAGTCACCCTAGCAAGATAACTAAATTTCGAAAGAAATAAATATGTTTTAAAGTTCGTCCTTAAATTTATGTAGTCATTCATTAATTATATTATGAATATTTTGGAAAAAAAATCACAAGGCACGCATAATTTTATTGTTACTTCTTTTTATAACAAAATAAGCAAATGAGCAGAACACTTGTTTTATTAAAAAATACATGCGTACATAGTGCTGCTAATATCATGCAGTGTCGAATAGCGGTACTAAGTCTTAATAAGTCCCGGGTTCTAAATGTATGATGGCGATGACAGAGCCACTATACACTGGTGGCGCCTAACGGAACTGCCTCCATTGGTTCATCTCGCCTCTCGCTTTTTTCTTTTTTTAATTTAATCGTGAAAGTGCAACGTTCACTTCGTTCGGTAGTCGACGATTTTCGTTTACAGCTACATTTCCAGCTTCTTTTTTAGCAGACGTTTTGATCGCACGGTCACACGCTCGCGTATTTAGTCTGAATGACTGGTTCATTCTATATTTGTATGCATTGCACTTACAATGAGTTGAAGCTTTATCGATTAGGTTTGTTAAATATCAGTCTAGACTAAAAAATATCAAGTATTATTTGTACCAAGTATTATTATTTACACGACATTACAATAACGAATAAGCAGGTGCTATGAAAACATAATATTGGTCCGTCTAATTTTCTCTCTTCTTGAGCTTTTTAAGCAGCTTGTTAAATTATAATATTCAAACTTTTTAATTAAATCATATTATACCTACACTATAAATTAGGTAGTGCAAAACTCGTCTAATGAAATAAGTATTGAATACTTATTAAAATAGATGGCGCCACTTGTTTCAAATTAGAACGGAGTTGAAAGGCGTTTTGGGTAAATTTTAAATTACATTATTATATTTTTTATGCATCTATGTTATTTTCTATCATTTAGTTATATTGTATGTATGTGTTGCTACCAAATTCAAATAATTTGGCTATAGAAAATGGCCAGATCCTGAAATGACTGCCCATATCGTCGAGGAGCTCCGACACGACAAAAAGACTCAGCATACATCTTGGTATGATTCTTCGGATCGTACGTAAGCCCTTTAAACTTTCCTTTACAATAAAGCATTTTATTCATCATACGTGAGGAGTGTTTTAGAATTTAACAGTGTTATATGGAATCCCCAATAACAAGTTAATAAAGACAGACTACGTCGAGAGGATTCAATATACCTATATTTCTTAAATCTCTCTGTTACAGAACTGGCACATATTTTGAAAATTCCGTGGAATCTTCACGTCATTTTAACCTTTTGTCGTTGAATAACAGAAGAATATATTTAGATGTCATATTTTTTTTATAAAATTCTTACAAACATTAATTGGTGTCTCGATTTACTGAAATGTATAATTTTCGAAATTCCCCATCTGTGCATACAACCACGTGAACATTTCCATGTCAGCTTTGCCCGTACAAATTATGTGCAACATACCTTTTTTAGAAAAAAAAAAAAAAAAATGTTTATTTCAGTATCTCACAAGCACTCTTAATTCTATTGCAAGAAGAAGACTTTCCAATTTATTTTATAACAATTTTCTAAAGACATTGACCCTTTCCGACATTAAATACAAACCTTTAAAAAACCGGCTAAGTGCGAGTCGGGCTCGCGCACCGAGGGTTCCGTATAAATTCATAATCACACATGTCTTGAACTCTATATTTTTATAAGTATTTGAGTTGATTGTTTGTTGTTGTTTTTTTATATTTGTTTATTTGGTGAGATGATGCCAAGGGCTCACCAATTAAGGGTAAAAAAAAGAAAGGTAGTTTGCGGTTTACGATTTATGACGTATTAAAAAAACTACTTACTAGATCTCGTTCAAACCAATTTACGGTGGAAGTTTGCATAGTAATTACATCATATATTTTTTCTAGTCTTATCATTCTCTTATTTTAGAAGTTACGGGGGACACACACACACACACATGTTTTACCACTTTGGAAGTGTCTCTCGCGCAAACTATTCGGTTTAGAAAAAAAAAGATATTAGAAACCTTAATATCATTTTTGAAGACCTATCCATAGATACCCCACACGTATAGGTTTGATGAAAAAAAATTTTTTGAGTTTCAGTTCTAAGTATGGGTAACCCCCAAAATTTATTGTTTTTTTTTCTATTTTTGTGTGAAAATCTTAATGCGGTTCACAGAATACATCTACTTACCAAGTTTCAACAGTATAGTTCTTATAGTTTCGGAAAAAAGTGGCTGTGACATACGGACGGACAGACAGACAGACAGACAGACATGACGAATCCATAAGGGTTCCGTTTTTTGCCATTTGGCTACGGAACCCTAAAAACGTGTATTGTCAAAATAAATTAGTATATTGCAGTTATGTAAAACTTATCTCTTTTGGAATGTTAAGTAAAATTTGTGTACAACCAGATTGTATTTTTTGCGTAGAAAACAAATAATGCTACAAATTGTGCTCAAAAATGTTAAATTAACTACATATTAATGAATTCTATTTTCTAGAATAGTCTATTTTTACGAATTTGTTTTTAAAATATCTACAGTGTGCGACTGTTTGTGTTTTAAGAAATAAATAAGATATCAATTCCCCATTACGCTGGGGAATCTGTCAGCCCGCTTCCATCTTCAGCACCATCATTACTTACTGTTACGTGTTATGATGCTTTGGCTTACCAATTGTGGATCCCAGTCTACTTGGCGGTAGGTCGCGGCACTCAAAGCCACTTCTCTGGGAAAAGACCGTCGATCGGAAGCAGTGGAAAGCTGCAGTTCAGGCCCTATGCTCTTCAGCGAGTTAGAGGACCCCAAAAAGAAGAAGCTCCCGTGATAAACAGCAAGTGGCAAAATATACTTAGAATCTGAACTGAAGCTTCTTCGTCATAATGAACAACTTAAAATTTTCTAATAAAATATGCTCCATACAAAATGCCAAACGTCTGAATCGTAGCAGTGGCTTTAGTTACCACATATAGATAAGGGATCTTAAGGAAAACAATAGTTTCTGTGTGACACAAAAGAAGTCTGTTTTTGTTTTACTCAAAAAGGAGTACCTAAATAAAAAAATACTAATACAGTAAAACCTGGTTATGTGGGACGGATAAGTGAGAAACCTCTGCTCTTATAAAATACATACTTACTCTGATAAAAACACACCGGAAAGGAATTCATGGTATTTTTTTCAATATATCCCCCAATCTAAGCAATCCACGACAAGGCACATGGCACATCTTTTAATGATACCCCAATTGTCGAATTACGTTATGCGAGAACAGATGAACATACATACATATATACGGGTTAAAATCATAACCCCTCTTTTTGATTCGCCGTAGTCGGGTAATAATGGCTTTGGTTACGTTCCTTTAACGATTGTTCCTTTACGGTTAACTTTTATGAAAAATCGTTTCCTAACAAGAAACATCACAATAACTTTGTTTAGATTTTTACTGACGACCGAAACCTCAAAAAGGTGTCGTGTGTGACACTAGAGGCGAAGCTCGTAAACCGCGGCCTCGATTACCTTTTCTGCTCTCATAAGAAAGAAGGCCGCAAAATATATGGAGTTTTCGTATACTTTGCGGCCTTCTGCCTTATGAGGGCTGTATTGTGAATAAACCGCATTAACGAGAGATTTGTCTGAGAATAGCAGTGGTATAGTCGCGTTACTGACAACGCAATAGGCACAGAAATACTGTGAGCGAATACTTAAGGCTTTTTATTTATTTAGAACTAGCTTCCGCCCGCGACTTCGTCTGCGTGGACTTCAGAATTGGGTCCAAAGAGAAAGAAAGTGGCGCTATCTAGTGACGAAGTGTAAATTTCGAGTTTTTAAGCATTCCTCCGTGAACCCTTAAGTTTTCCGGAATAAAAAGTATCCTATGTGTTAACCGAGTGCTTTATCTACCTAAATTCCAAATTACATTCAAATCCGTTCAGTAGTTTCTGCGTGAAAGTGAAACAAACAAAAACACTTATAAATAAACATCCATACTTTCGCATTTATAATATTATTATTAGTGATTAGTGATAACAAGAACCCACTTATTAAAGTGAAAAAAAAAGTTTGAATATACTTATTAGATTCATTAATTTATTTCATAATCACAAAAAGTAGTTGCTTATTAAAAATACCAGAGGATAATGTGATCTTCAAAATAATGAACTATAAATAATACTCATGTGATTAAAGCATTTATAATAAAGATGCCAAAATTAAAGATATATTCATCTAAGTCTTTATAATAGAGTAGATGAATACTAGTTATTCGTGTTGTTTTTATCATCTGATTAAAATCTATATTTTGGAATGGAAACCAAAACATATACAGGATGTAACAGAAAGGTGTGATAATACTTCAAGGTGGGCTTTTACCCATCAAACTGAACAACTTTTGTTCTACAACTTTGTTCAAATCGCAAAGAAATTTTCGGACTTTTCATACAAACTTGGTTCGCCAGTATATCGATTTGTAAAGCTAACTTTTCAAAGTCCAAAAAAAATTTTGCGATTTGAACAAAGTTGTACAACCAAAGTTGTTCAGTTTGATGGGTAAAATCCCACCTTGAAGTATTATCACACCTTTCTGTTACACCCTATATATTATCAAGAACCGTCACAAATACAATATCCACGCGGGCGGAGCCGCGGGCAACAGCTAGTATATATATCAAAGATTAATTGAAGACACATTTTGTAAACAAATAGCTCAAAATTCATTTTTTTTGCAGTTATCTAAATACCCTATTTCATTTGATTTACATAAAAATTAAATAAACTTATCGTTACAATGGTTATCTACCGAGTTCTTACTATTCGGATTCCAAAAAAATTACAAAAATACAGAAGTAAAAACTCTTAAAAATATTTTTATTAGCTACATAAAATACAGTTCAGTACTAGTACCTAATGTTTTTACACCACTTCACCTTTCTTTGCTCTTTGCCATCTTTTTAGGGTTCCGTAGCCAAATGGCAAAAAACGGAACCCTTATGGATTCGTCATGTCTGTCTGTCTGTCTGTCCGTCCGTATGTCACAGCCACTTTTTTCCGAAACTTTAAGAACTATACTGTTGAAACTTGGTAAGTAGATGTATTCTGTGAACCGCATTAAGATAAAATAGAAAAAAAAACAATATATTTTGGGAGTTCCCCATACTTAGAACTGAAACTCAAAATTTTTTTTTCATCAAACCTATACGTGTGGGGTATCTATGGATAGGTCTTCAAAAATGATATTGAGGTTTCTAATATATATTTTTTCTAAACCTAAAATAGTTTGCGCGAGAGACACTTCCAAAGTGGTAAAATGTGTGTCCCCCCCCGTAACTTCTAAAATAAGAGAATGATAAAACTAGAAAAAATATATGATGTACATTACCATGCAAACTTCTACCGAAAATTGCTTTGAACGAGATCTAGTAAGTAGTTTTTTTAATACGTCATAAATCGTAAACCGCAAATTACCTTTCATTCAATCAACTCAAATATAAAAAATATAGAGTTCAAGGCATGTGTGATTATGAATTTATACGGAACCCTCGGTGCGCGAGTCCGGCTCGCACTTGGCCGGTTTTTTATTTTATTTATGTACGATATTTTCATATTTATGGTATCAAATCCAGCTGGCATTAACGAGAACGCGTCGAATCTCCATCGAAAAGAAATAGAGTAGCGATCGTAAACGTACTCCCCCTGTACACCCGTAATTTTAAGCACGAAGCACCTCGTAAAGTGATGTCAATTCCTTCCTTAACCATAGATTAACTCGGTGGTGTGAGATGCCGCGTAAATCTTATATAGCTGCTTCATGTTAACAACCCATGACGTCCCCATTGCAGGGGCACGGGTCTCTTCCCATAACTCGGGAAGGTTAGGCCATACTCCGTACACGGGGGCCAAGTCCGGATTGGTGGAGGTAGCCCCACAAGGGCTAGTGGCCAGCCCCAGGATCAGAAGTTTTCAATCGCCTATAAGGGCTCCGACATGGCTTAACGAAATTTCAAACTAATAACTTTTTCCAACATATTTACGGTATAACTAAAAATCAATAATTAATTATACATACATAACTTATGTTTTAGTACTTTGGTATTTGGTTAAACAGCTTATCTAATTAAAAAAATATTATTAATATTACTATTTCAGCAATAACAAAAAAAAAAACATTTGCTTCATGAGTAGATAGATGCCTTAAGATATTTCTATGATTGTAACGTAAGACATTCGTTAACTTCAACTACCTACTGAATCAAAAAGCTCAAATTTCCATACATATATACCTTAAATCGCCTGACATCCATCGTTAAATGTTAGGTGACAAATAATGTCCGAAACAAAACCATTTCGTTTAAAAAAGGATATAAATCCGAAAAAATAAAACCGTCACCTTTGGAGCCGTATACCTTATTTGTAATGGTGCAAAACATAAGAAGCTAACTTCTTTTTTATTGGCACACCTTTAGCGCTTCCAAATTCAAACAACTTTGAATTTGGAACGTTTTTATTGTTGTTACATACGTTAACCAATATTGAACTTTATTCCTCGAGACAAACGTAGCATTTTATTTCGCACTCTTGCTTTTTCAACCCTTCAAGTACATGACGTCATATCTCATACATAAACCATTACAAAATAAATCTTACTCAAACGACATAAGGATGAATTTTTGTGAGGATTAGAGAACCTCAATCGCTCACACTAACATTTTGTAAGGATATTTTTTCCGTATTTCAGAGATCCTTCGTCAATAAAAAAAAAACATTTTTTTGTAGGTACTTCAAGCTTCTAAATATTGTATGAAAATAAGCAAGTAGGTGCTTTGCCTGTCGCTTCGGTCGTCGTAAATAAGCGCAGAAACAGAGCACAGAAAATGATAATATAATTTCGTAGGTATTTAAAATGAATAATTACATATGTTATTTGTCTGTAAATTCTATAATGTATTCTTTTTATTAAAAAGTGTTTCATTTGAATCCATAGAGTAATTTCAGAAAAACAACATATACAAGGCTACTTTTTTTAACGGTTGATGTGAAAATACCTAGGATATTAAACGGATTAAATATGACAACTTTTGTTCTACCAATTTAATAAAATGAAAAAAGTATTTAAACCCTCCATGCAATTTTCGAGAAAAAGTCATATACAAAGCTGTTTTTTTTAACGGTGGCTGTAAAAATACCCAGGATATTAAGCGGATTAAATATGAAGACTTTTGTTCTACCACTTCAATAAAATGACAAAAATATTTGGACTCTCCATTCAACTCGATCTTCAGATTGACCATTTTTGTAGGAGAGTCCTGAACAGAACCCTCAATTTCAAGTTCGCCAACTCACCCTTGGCCTCTCGTATCTGTGACAAGGCAGCCTCGTAATATGCGGCATAAACCTAAAGTCCGTTTATGAGTTCTCTATGAGACCACTGTTTGTATTGTATGGAAACGAATCCAAGTTTTTATCCCTCCTCCGTATAAAGCCACAATAAAACGCGTTTTTACAAGAAGCTGTAAATGCGTCTCTCGTTAATGGAACAAATCACCTTTATTGCGTTGTTTGTTGTACAATTTGAATTTGACGAAAAGATTATCGTTGGGTCTACGTATACTTATAGTAGGTGTATAGAAAATATGTATGAGTATTTTTTTCCTTTTTTTAATTACAACTTTGACACAGAAAAAATACTTACTGTTATTATATTTAGATCTTATTTAATAACCATAAAATTAACAATAAGTCAGTATTCATAAGTCTTACTAAGCCCTTACAAATAACATGAAAGAAAAGAAGGGTAGGTATATATTTACTTTCACAAAACAAATCTGAGCATCGCGAGAAGAGAATGAAAATAAGTTACACAAAAGAACGGACGGAAGGGATTGCGGTCCTAACTTCTTTGATTCGTATCGCGATATTACAAAATTAAAGCAGTTATTACGAAGGATTTAAATACAGTTCCGGTTCAATCTTTCATTTCATTACAGTTTTTAAGACTATTAAACATTTGTTAATTAAAACCAAAGACGTTTACCTTGGAGGAATTGTATGCTGTCGGAGTAGAGTACTGTTGGAATGGAATAGTGTAGTGTCGGAGCAGTGTCACGTCGGAGTATATTGTACATCGCAGACAGTTTGAGATTCAACCTGATCGTCCATATATTCTTCTCCAATAAGTTCACAATTCATACACTGAAACTGACAATAATAATAATAATAATAATAATAAGCTGAGCTTCGTAGCTCGCCGGTTGCCGTATTACAAGTACACGCCGGAGTCGGTTCTCGAAAACGACCGCGCCAAGCTCTACTGGGACCGAGACATCATCACGGACAGGTCTATTGATCATAATAGGCCTGATATCGTGTTGATGGATCGGGCGCAGTCAAGGGTGTTTTTGGTGGATATCACTATTCCACACGACGAAAACCTCGTGCAAGCCGATGCCGAGAAGAGGTTACGGTACCTTAACCTGGCGCACGAGGTTACGGATGTGTGGCAAGTGCAATCCACTGAAATCATTCCTGTAGTCCTGTCCGTTAATGGTTTGATCCCTGCTGACTTGGATCGTAACCTTAGACGGCTGGGACTTCGAGGCAGACCGATAATAGCGGCTATGCAAAAGGCAGTCCTCCTCGACAATGCCCGGATTGTCCGACGCTTTCTCTCCTCGTCGCACTGACCTCCAGCCGACTGTGCTTCTGCTGGAGTAGCTCCTGTCGCTTCGCCTAACGCGAAGTGGTCAGAGTAGCCCAAATTTATATTTCTGCATAATAATAATATAATATTTATTGAAAGAAAACTTAATTGACAAGATAATTACTAAAAACTAAACATATTATTAGAGACAATCTAGTAGACTATGGTTCTTATGGACATTCCGCGCGACGAACGGTCTAACCTACACCTACTACTATGCCCAGTAAAGTAGTACGTGTTATACAACTTACCTACTTGAAGGTCACTTGAGATTCGAAAGCAGATCGACCCGTTCTATGAAATAAAACCTTTTCTTTGTGACTGGAAATGTTCTTACATCTCGAACGCTCTTTCTAAATTTGATTCCAATCGACTGAAGGAGTCACCGGAATCACCCATATCGCCCAGACGACAGTAACGACATTCAAGTGACCGGCCAGGGGCGTCCAACCGCAGGGCCGCAAGGAGCCGTTAATTGTCACCGAGATTTACGGTTCCGGACCGTGTTAGCCAAATTGAAAGTTCGGCATAAATTAGCATGCAATGTCCAGACATTGCTATTTTGTACGGTTAAAGCCAGACCAGTGATTTATAAGGGCTAGTTGTAAGGATAAATGGATTTCTCGAAATGTCAATTACTTTACTTATAATAGATACTTGAACATTATTTTATAAAGTAGCTCTGTAAAAACTCACGTTACTTGTTTGCTTGTTGTATAAAAAATCTTGTATTAAATCGCCTCAATTTGTCAACTTCATTTAGGTATTTTTTGTTGTAAACAAACAAACATCGGCCTTGACTCTGTATTCCCTCTGTTATTACGTCATCACGTGCATTAACCCCAACGGGAATCAATAATTCATTACGTTTTATTCTGTTGTTAACGTTAAAAATACCCTGCTTTTTTGCTGTTTCGCGAACCAGCCGGCCCAATTATTGGGTTGTAGTTTCAGCAATTATGACGTCACGACTCACGGTCACGTATGTTGCTGTTCGGGACACCTACCGAATGGATTTCATTTTTCAAAAATGAATGACAATTTCAGGTCTTACATGGTTAATCATTAATAGGATTTTTGTCTATGTAAGTTCAATTATTACAATCGAAAAACTCAACATTCACTAAACAGATTTTCATCAAATAGCTAATAATAATCACCGCAACAAAACTTTTCAAATAAAAAAACAGAGTTTGAAGCCGTACAGTTAATTGAAATCTACGATGCTACAAACACAGCCCAGACACTTCATACAAATATCGCGTTACTGTTTACTACATAGAAAAGATTTGGCAGGATAAGTATAGCGAATCGGCCCTCATGTGGCAACCTACTTCAAAAGTTTTGTATCAGTATCACCTTGATAAACAAACTCGATCGATATGAGTTTCACTCAGTTCTCCGCTTTAACCTTAAGATATTTTTAACCGACTTCAAAAAAAGGACCGATTTGGAAAATTCCTTTTTGTTTAGAAAGGTATACTTCACAGGTGGTTACTTCACAATTTATTAATTATTTATAATTGACCACGCTGAATACGTTAAAAACAACCGACTTCAATCGCAACAACTCCAATTTTGTTGTTTTTGTTGATTTTCTCAAAAACCGCTGAATTGATTTCAATAAAATTTATATGAGACCACCTGTGAAGTATATCCTTTTAAACAAAAAAATAATTTTCGAAATCGGTTCAGGCGTCTTCGAGTAATCGGTGAACATACATAAAAAAAAAGAAAAAAAAAGATTCCGATGAATTGAGAATTGAGAACCTCCTCCTTTTTTTGAAGTCGGTTAAAAAGAGAACACAAGTATGGGTCTCATTCAAAGTATCGAAAGATTTTTTTATGATTATTATACATATATGCACATCAAGTACTACAACATATATTTTTTCAGTGATTCTTTACTTTTGCTATAAAACATTGCTTTCTGCCAAACATGATTCTAGGTATACGGGAAGTACCCTATAGGTTTTGATTGCCAAGCGAGTGTCAAAATATTCGGCATAAACGGCCGTATCTCCTGATTGCGTTGGTATAGAAGTTTGATTTTTTCACAGCTTCAAGGGATTGCAGGCCTGAGAATTTGATTTAGAATTCGAGACATGTGTGATTATGAATTTATACGGAAACCTCGGTGCGCGAGTCCAACTCGTACTTGGCTGGTTTTAAAAAAATATATCTCAAGGTAAAAGCGCGTTTGTTTATCAAGGCGATACTGAACACAAGTTTTGAAATAGGTTGCCGTATTTTCTTCTGTATTCCCTTTACTTATCCTGCTAGACCCTTTTACACCTCTTCATGTCTGTACACGTGTTAATGTGTGTGTGAGTATCTAGGGCTGCTTAGGCTAAGGCTTCTTGGTCATACCGCCTCGTCGTAAGTTACAATTTTTTTTTGTTAGGTTGATGTTTTTAGTCATTGATATATCCGAAACCAGTAGCACTTTTAAAGACAGATCTCATCTTATCTCACTAATATTATAAATGCGAAAGTATGGATGTTTGTTTGTTTGTATGTTTATTTATTTTTTACGCCGAAACTACTGAACGAATTTGGATGAAATTTAGTAGGTGGGAACCAGAGACTATTTGTATTCTAGACACAGCAAAAAAAAAAACATTGCATTACTGTATGCCCTGTGTGGGGAATCGAACAATCGACCCGCGGATCTGCAGTCTGGAGTGCTAACCTGTGAGCCACCGCGTCAATCAAAAAAATACCACCTATACAGGTAAATGATTGATGCTGTTGAACACTTTTCGATTTCAGATGAAAATATCACATAAATTCTCTATATCGGAAGGACCCTGGACTTAATGGAACCGAACCGACGCGACGACCTTCTAACCAAAACAGCTGTTCCGTCTGTCACATATCCTCCTTGAAGACATCTCTTTTGAAGTTATTGGTACGTGCCTATTATAGCTGTTTTTTATTCTAACATGTTAATATATGATACTTACATAAGTACTGTATATTTTCTCTTATTTCTATATAATCAGGATATGTTTACAACCAATAACGTTCCCACTGCAGGGGCACGTATCTCTTCCCATACATCGGGAAGGTTAGGCCATACTCCACACACGGGGGCCAAGTCCGGATTGTTTAGTAATATAAGGTCACAAAATATTATTTCAGTTTTGAACATTGATATAATATCCACATTAAATAAATAAATGTATCGTTTATTTCGTCCAAAAACTGTAAGAATGAATACAAGATAAACTTTTATTAAATACTCCCAAGTTTGTGGAGCTGGTGACTGTGGTAGGTTTCACTACAGTTCACCAGGCTCTGCCTCATGCTCATACATAAAATTACACACACCATATTACAAATAAAATCAAAAACTTACCCTAAATCACAGATGTCACCTTGAATCCAGGCAACCAAGAACTACACACATAATAACAAAAAGCACCTAAATTTTCAGACCATACGTTTCAGTATCACAATATTGCACACAATGGTTAAATCACAAAATAGAGAAAATAATTACGTTTCTTTTCTAAATTTGAATTTGAATGTCGAACTGTCAAGTTTGAATTTGGCGGGCGATCGCCAGGGGTGGCGAACACTCGGCCCGCTCGTGTCGCGGTCGACAAGGAACTCGTCGCGTCTTGGGTTTGGGGCAAAAAGACGTTACACGGACCCTTCGATCCCCTTCGCTTGTTTCGTCTTGATAAAGGACTGACTGGTGCTTTAAAAATAATGGTTTCCAAACTGTGCTCATGTTGTTTAAAATTAGTGTGATTGGATCAAATTGTGATGTGGAATTTCAGATGCTCTGTTTAAGTGTTTGTAACTTATAATGTGCGTTTAGTCTAATAACCAAAAAATACATATACGTTCAAAAATACACATTTGTACATAAACTGTTATTAACGTAGCCAAAAACTTCTAGCGGGAAAAGATGGCAACTCCTCTCATGAAACAAAACTCTACATCATTAAACTTGCTCACTTTATATTGTCAGTCAATTTTTAATCGTCAAGTTAACTACTTATAATATCATAAAGTTTAAAATAATAATTAAATATTAATTTATTCACTCTTCAACGACATGATTTATTTAAGAAATACTTACTTAAAGAAATACCTATTCAAATTTGCAGTACCATTTTTTGCGTTATCTTTCTTTCATTTTTCTTTTCATTTACAAATTATGGTACAAAATCAACTATCTATATCAACTTCTACACTTACCTACGTATATTTATTTAAAGTCTGTTACCACTTTACTAGTAAGTTTAACAAACTGCCACAGCTAAAGTTTGGGAACATTTACCACGTGATATCAAAACTGTAAAGAGTAAACAACTGCTTTATGGTTAATCGAAATAGTCTTTATTACAAAGGGTATAAAGTGTGTATTTTGGGCCAGGTAGAAAATAAAAAAAAAGTTTATTAACGAGGGTGAGCTTTCTTAGCCATCACTACTGTTGGTTGTTCAGCATAAAAGACGAACGACAATAGCCTGGTGCACAGAGACGAACTACGAGTAATAATTGAATGAAAAATATTTAGTGTTCTCCTACTTTCAATTTATTAGAGAAAATTAAAAAGGTATTAGAAATCCAACAACCTATGATATATTACAGTAAAAAATATTTAACCTTTTTTTATAGCTCAATTATTTTTATGAAAAGATAAACAGTATTACCTTAAGATAATTCTTCTCTCTATTTTAAAAGTCCTAGATAATATTTAAAAATTCACAATACGAAGACTTTTTTCTGCCTTCAACATTATATGCATATCTCTTAATAACCAAGCTATTGTATACTTAATATCTTGGTCATAAGAAGATCTATTTTATTTTGTAAAATTACCTTAGTACAGCCCTGTCTTGGGAAGTATTGCACGGTGACTTATTTTAACGGTCATACTGCTCCTCGTGGCGCAGGACTTATCAACTGCTGGGCTGTAAACTTTTTACTGGTTTCTAGAAAAAAAAAAAAACAAACTTGGAACATTTTGACTTTGACTATAAATATGTTTAATAAATATTTTAAAAAATCATAATCACTATGTGGTTTTATGTATTATTATATATTATTGGTAGTATAGAGTATAGGGCTGGTGTTTAGGCTTAATTTCCTTTTTCTCAGGGAGCTAATGTCTAACTAAACTTTTTTTTGTAGGTAATGTCCATATTATACCTAACTTACATTAATAACTTTGCTTATATTCAGTGGAACGAAACAGGTGTAGGTAGATACTACATGTTCATCTGAAAACGGAGATATGTATGTTGTACATACGAGTAATAGTTTTTTAAGCGTTAGATAGTTAATAATCAAATTCGAAATTTAAATTTTTACACTTCCCATATTCATAACGCTTAGAGTAGTAGTAGTAGTAATGCACCCAGATATTTTTGTTTTTGGCCCATGAGTTTGTAACCTCTGGCCGCAATACTGTGCGTTGAACGTTATGTCTTCGAAATTCAAACGTAACCACCCGAGCAAGACGGCAAACTAACGTACCTATATTTCTTAAATACATTACACCTCTTTGCTAAATAGATAGCATTATTAACCGGCTTCGTTTACAATCAGCACATCTCAATAATAGGTCAATATCTCAATTAATGTACTACATCCTACCTATTAACGGTGATAATAATGAAATAAATCTGATTCTACAAATACCAGATAAATCAGTTCATTCATAAAAGGGAGCTGGTCTTATCTTAATACATATTTCAAAACATTTACCTCCTCACAAGTATCAGAGGCAAAAATATTGTTTTTTTATGTCTTAATCTAAGACAGAAATCAGTCAAGACAATTCTTAAACGAATTATGCTAATAGAAAGAACCAGCTGGCAAACATAATTTATTCATGGCATAACGTACATTCTTAATAGGTAAAGAGACTCGTGCCGGCCACACGAACGGAAGTCTCCAATTTCTTTAAAAATACGGACAACAACTGGCGAGTGCTTATTTCATGGTGATAAGGGTTAATTTGTTGTGTGGCGGCACGCGTCGTCGTGGGTCGCTGGCTCCAAGAAAACGCAAGACAGGATGCGACTTAACGCAAGGGTGACAACCCTTAACGGAAAAGGTGCAATACTCAAAGTTTCTGTTAAGTAAAAGAATGAGTTTGTTTTAATATAAGCACTATAATAAAATACAGTGCCTTTGAAATTTTAAGGGGTTACTCAGAGTCAATTAAGAATACAGGAAATATATTGAAAAAATCAAATCTCCACCTTTTTTTTTGTAGTTTTCCACACAAATTATTGATTCACTCGTCAGATTTAGTATGGAAATCTGAAATATATATTGAAGGGCGGATTTTTTCACTATTTTTCCTGTATTCTATACTTGATTCTGAGTAACTCCGTAAAATTTCAAACGCACTTTTTTAACAATAATTCTGACGTTGCTTTTGCTTATCATTTAAAAATCCTTAAACCTACGTACTGATATAATATGTAAACGGGTGATTTCGCTTTAAAAACGGAAATAACTGTTCTTCCACAAATTCGTTAAATAAAAACAAAAAAATGACTTTGGTCTTCACATAGAAACAGATCAGCTGATAAACCAATAAAAGTACTAATACTTTTGGGGCATAGATCTGTTCTGATAACACGGTAGTTTTGGCCATACTCCACGTACGAAGGAAATCGCGGTCCCAAATTTTCTGATGTATTGGATAAATCCGTGTCTTCCTTTAAAGTCACTTCAAAACTCGTATTTAATTGTTTTTTTACACTTTTTGATTTCGACATCATAGTTCAAGTGAAATGGTTTAAAGTAGATATTGCATTTTCAGATTTTCCTCTTTATGTCGAAAAATTAGTGCGTAGATAAAAAAATATTCCAATTGTCTAGTAGATAACACACAAATTAACAAAGAAGACATAACTACGTTACAAGCAGTCCCTCCCCCATTAGATAAAATGACATCCACTTAGTATCTAACTCGATCAGTCCAGTCAAACAAACTAACTGATAGGAGCTCAAGTAATTAAATCATTTACCTGTCTTGTACAAGTTGCTCGATCCAGTTCAGGTTGTGCTAGGTATCCAGTTTGCGTCGAGTTTTCGCAGTGTTGCCGTTTGCGTACATTTTACACATTTGACGTACCTTTTTAAGCTCCCATGTGTAATGTGTAATTGGGACCTCATATGTACCTTTTGAACTTATACAAAAGATAAGTTAGTAACTTACTTAATAGTAATACCACAGGCGCGGCGATAAAAATGAACCTCCACCTTAAATTTTTTGCGCTCGCTCCGCTCGCGCCCTTTTGTATAAACAGGGAAGGTTCTTCTGTTTTGTGAACGATAGAACTAAATGCATTTGCGCAAAAAAAGTTGGTTGCGCTTTCTTAAATGTATGTAATTATGTATATTATAAACAAGAATACTGCAATACAAAGTAGAGTGTAAAATTAAACTTAAACTTTCTAAAAATGCAGGGAATCTGAAGTGTTTAATTTAATAAAGTAATTTACAAGCAGAACTGTAGATTCTACTACTTCGTTAATTACAACACTCGAGGATGACCCCAATGGTTTTAGTAAAAAATGCCCATGTACCTTTTTAACCCAAAATGTACGGTTTCAGCGCTTGATATGTGCCATTTGGCAGATCAGTGGCGGCAACATTGAGTTTTCGATTTAAGAGATAATTTGACAGTTTAATTAAAAGATCGGATCTGTTAAAATTTTAAAATTGAACTTTTCTGACAATTCTAATAGTCAAGACGTTTCGTGTGTACGGTTAACACAATTGACAATTTAATTAGATATTTTTTGAGATAATTTTAAAAAACTCCGTAAGGATTTTTATTACGGATACTTAAACGTAAGATGCCTATACCAATGGGGCAGCATTTTTTTTTAACCTCCTGATGCCCAGCACTTTCGATTTTCGAAATGTTTAATTTAACTTGTATTAAACGAATCAAAGGCCAAAAAAGTAACCCAGAAAAATAGAAAAAAAAATATTCCGTTCAAAACTACGATTTTCTCAATGTCTATGATGTATCAATTTAGTGTCGTATATATATGACATAGAAGAATATTAATTAATATTAAGAGAATTTTTAAAGTGAAAGCCGCAGCGTTAAATATTTTGATTTATTAATAATTTCAATTAATAAAAAAAATGTCCTCACCAACATCACAGTTAGCAGACATAGGCTGTGATTTAAAATTTCTGTCGTCACAGTACACATAATCTCAAAATTACAACTAACTTATCTTTTGTTACAGAGCAGGAACTATTAATGTAATACATATAAAAATAATGGACCCCCTTCCCCCTAATCAATAAAACAAAATAAACTCGCAAATAATAATAAAAAACTTCAAAAAAATAACATTTTCATAATATTTTTATTCGTTTTTCTTATGAAAATCTAAGAAATATTTGTTTTCTTAATAGTATTTAAAATATTTCATAAACTTTTTTTAGTATTTAAGTTCTATTAGTGGTATCAGCCATCTTGAGCTGGAAAAATTGCAATTTTAAAGGTGAAAATTTTCCGTTAAAACAATAAAGGACCTCGTCCTTTAAGAACAAGAGTTCTTAGAACACGGCCCCTTGATCAAAATCCTTTACGAACGCAACTTTTGCTTCTTGTTTTAGCATAGACTACTTGGTACTGTCAATTAAAACTAATAAGATAAATAAATATGATAATTAACAACTATTTCTGATAACGGACTCTTTGAATCCTTCTCAAAAGGATCAGCCAAAACCATACTTAGTCTTGCGGCAGTACTACTGCCATCATTACCCGCTACTAGAGTAACCTCTACAGAATTATCTTCGTCAGACAGAAAATCAGTGTTAGCTAGAACATCTGTGACTTCTAACTCCCTCAAAACTGTGAAAAATAGCGAAAAAAGTGAAGAGAAGTACTCTATGTCGTACAGGTAAAACATCAAACGTCAAGTCATTGGGACTACGTGTAGAATCTGTACGACATAAAACTTTTCTCATTTGTTTCTGAGTAATCATCATCGTTCTCATGATGATTAATTAACCCATATTCAAAAGAATAGACTAATGTATCACAAAATATTAGTTATACACAGTGAAATACTTAAATATTTTTCTAAATATTGAAAATTACTTTTCATGCGGTGATACCCTTGCCGCCATCGTTCACGTCAAAATAAAGAATGAATTATTTAATTGACATTTGACTGACCAATATAAGTTCAAAATGGCGTATTAATAATTTTGTCTATGAACCTTAAATAACAGTTCGACATTTATTATACAGATGGCGGTCCAATATTTTTTTTCTTCTTATGTATTATATTTACGACGCTGGACCCCAGGAGGTTAAGTTAACCTGGCGGAAAGAGTTCTTACCCTAGACAGTCTAAAAAACTAACGTAGAAAGAAGTAGTTAATAAAAATAATTATTTTAAAGACTGTAAAAAAGGGTAGTAATAGACGCTCCATGACACGATCCTCCAATAATTTTTTTTAAATTACGCGTGTATTCATAAAACCCTGAATGAATTAACGAATTGCGCAATCTTACGCTAACGTAGGTGATACCTACCTAATACCTATTGTTGATATTATAACCACTCTTTCAACATACGTCGAAAAAACATTGTTATGCTTCTAAAGTAGAATATTATAATATATTTATAAAAGATTATTGCTTAAAAAAATCCTTTCCCCAACGGTCTTTGAAGTCATACAAACTTACCAATGCACTTTATAAAGTTTGATACGCGTGTGAACGTAAGATGTTTTTCACATTTAGAACGACAAACTTTAATTGGTGAAAACCGTCCCTACAGTCATTAGTTTCGGAGGCTCAAGGAGTTGATGATCGGTTTATTCCTCACTCCAGAAACTTCTCAAACATATGTCTGTCTAGGCTAAAGATGGCCGGCATATCTTGCAAATTTAATGATTACACTACAAATCTAATGAGAAATTAATATAATTGTACCAAAAAAATTACATTGTATACATAGGTTTTTATTTATTTAAGGAGCTTTTAAAAAAACTACGTCATTCAACAGGAAACCAAACTTATGTGTTGTAATTTTGGCCAAATCACAACACATATAGTAAGCCAAAGTCCTGTCGCAGTCACCAATAGTCCTATACAGGATATTAAAAAAAGTGCGTTTGAAATTTTAATGGATTACTCAGAATCAAGTATAGAATAAAGGAAAAATATAAAAAATCCGATCTACATTTTTTTTAAGTTTCCCATAAAAATTCTTGATTCACTCAATCAATCTCCTGGCTTGTGGTCAGCTTAGGGTCAGCCCTCCTGATACTCTTTCGCCACTCTCGGCGATTCTGTGTCATTTCTGGCGTTAAGCCTAGCTTCATCATGTCATTCTTGGTTAACTATTCAGATTTAGTATATGGGAAACTGAATAGTAAATCGGGTTTTTTCAATATTTTTCCCATATTCTATACTTGATTCTGAGTAACCCCTTAGATATATAGGGTGACTTTAAATTAGTTCTTGATACGAAAGTCTATGAATGTACTCATGATAACAAACAACTTTCCCTAAGAAACCCATATTCAAATGGCAAAAAAAATTTTGACTCTCCTTACAAATCGATGAACTGACCGGCCAAATTAGTATGAAGAGTCCAAAATTGTTTTTTGCGATTTGACTATGGGTTCCTTACGGAAAGTTGTTCGTTATCATAAGCACATGCATAGCCTTTCGTGTCAAGAACTAATTTAAAGTCACCCTATATAGACAGATCACACGTTTTTTTACCCTCAATTGGAAAGCCCTCAAAATATAAATCTTAAAAATCTTAGTCTTAATGTTTATCTGTAAAGGGTACTTGTTTGTATAAATTGTAATAACTCGAAAAGTAATAAAGAAATACCTGTCTGGTTAGCTTGAAAAAAATATTTTCTATGACATTATTTAACAACTCATGTCGTCCCCACTCCCCACTGCAGGGGCACTGGTCTCTACATGGGAAGTACGGACCTCGGGAAGGTATAGGCCATAGTCCACACACGGGGGCTAATTCTGGATTAGTGGAGGCTGTGGGAGTAGTGGCTCCCCGGTGCCAGAAATTTTTGAAGTCGGTTACAAGGCCTCCGACATGGCATAACGACTGCCGTCTAGTGATAGCAGCCGGAACCAATGGCTTAACATTCAGCAGATTAACGATACGCAGTCCAGGTCGCTAGGACAGGCCGGCAGATCCTTTAAAACGGACATGGTTTACCCGAAACATATTATTATTTTTTTCTATGAGGGAAGTTTAATAAAAACGAAACGTATGTTCATTGTGAGTATCTCTAAAACTTGAAAATCAATCTGAATAATCAGTCAGTGTAAACTAATTAACCATAGGTCGTGCCAAGGTAATAAGATCACATCACGGTTAAGATAAGGATAAAACAAAGCTTATTTGGTATTTGAAAGGTACAAACAAATTTCCACTAACATTTCCAAGGGCTGCTTACTCAAGTCATCGTAAATCTCTCGAACGCTTAATTACGGTTCGGCAGGAGACACGGAGTCGGGGCCAGTTTACGAGCGAAGGAACCCTGCTACGCATGTGGACTCTCTAAACATTTGCCGGTTCTTATGAGTGCTAAGTAAAGATTTGGATTGTCCTATTATTTTCTTTGAAATTGGGTGCTTTTTCATCTACCTACAAAAATCATCTTCGTCTTGAATGTCTCTAATTTTTGACCATTTGATATTAGGTCACCGTCTGGTTTCGTTAAAACACTATTAGTTCTCGGACGTGACTTTATCATATTAAAGTTTATGACATTGTTTTGTTTTATTGAGCAAAGATAACATATTGGAAAACGGTTAACACTAAGTTAAAACCTTTTATTGCCTGTTGTTGCTTCATCGCTCAATGTCTATAGTTTTTTATTCTACAAAAAGCTTTTACGAAACACCTAATGGTACATTATAACGACACTCTTATCAGTCAAAAGAAGTCAACCCCTCATTTTCAACAAAAAAATAATTTCTTCATTAATGACCTCGGAATTCACGCAGAGTTTGGAATTGAAAAACGGCACTTGGTTGCTTAGACATTTTTAAATAAAAAAACAGTCAAGTTCGAGTTGGATCGCTTACTGAAGGTTCCATACCACCACTCCGGATTACTATACTTTTGTTCGCTTCGGGAATTCAGGATTGTTAGCGCAAGTTCATCTCGGACTTGGTTTTTTATTGGTATTTTATTATTTATTTGTTGGTTATAATTTTATTGGAGTTTGTATGACTTACCATGTAATATGTTGGCTGGAATACATTTCTTCTTGGAGACATCATTATTTTTATTTTTTTAATATTATAAATGCCAGACAGACACATAGGCTTAATAACGGGGGCCCGTTCATTGGCACCCTTTAGGTACGGAACTCTATAAATAATATTTTTTTATTATTCCGTTTTGGAGATAGTTTGATTTAGACTTACTTTTCTAAATTTACAATAGTCCTTTTGAAATACCTACCTTAAAATGTGACTTCTACTCGTGAATGTTCACCATTAAGAGGAAACGCTAGCGGCGAGATATTTGAAGAATAGGTATTTTAAAAATCTGTTTCTGTCGCGCTGCACCCGAGCGACTGAACCACCGATGTGTGAGTGAACCGAATTGAGCCTGTGTGCGTATCCCAAGCAGGTAGATATCGGTACTGTGGTAGTTTTTCGGTTTCTCTGCTGTGTAACTCCAATATTTTGTTTGACCCTGGCTTCGGTTTACTGGACTTATTTCTCCGCTACTGTTTTGACTCGGCTTATGTTTAGTGGACAATCACTCCACCTCAGAGTTAATTCGAAAACTGTGTTAATTTTGAATATCAGTTTATCAGTTTTCTACGTTAGTGATCGATCACGGATAGTTTTTAAGTTTGTCTGTAAGTTTTCCTAAAATAAATAAAAAATAACATCAAATCACGTTTTGTTCAAATATAATATTACAAGTTCATATAAAAATATAATTCTTAATTGTGTTTCCTTTGTAAGCTAAGAGATACTTAATTAACGATCAAATCAGTAAATGTAAAAATTAACCCACATTTAAGAACAATTTAGGCTGGCTATACAGGTGGAATGTTGTAACCTCACCTGGAGGAAAAGTACTCTTAAATACTGGAGATAGTAAATACTCAAAGGAAACATTCCTTTTTTTAGGGTTCCGTACCTCAAAATGAAAAAAGGAACGCTTAATCCCTTGAAGCTGTGAAAAAATCAAACTTCCATGCCAACGCAATCAAGAAATAATAATAATAAATTAATAATAATAATAAATTATTTATTTGATACAAAGTAATGACATTTACATTTTAAACAACACACTAACCCTCCCACTAGGATTCCCTGTGTCGGGAGGATTAGTCTCTTCCCGGTAACATCATAGTAAGAATATTTTACAAAGACTCATTCCAAAGACTAAATTAAAAAAAGTATTAGGTTAACAATTGTAGGTTACATAGATTAGATTATTGTACTAGGAAATTATGAATGACATACTACTTAAAATTATCAAGGCACTGTCGCGGCAGTGCGCGGGATCCTCACCGTTGCGTACATTGCGCAACCGTGAAAGTCCCGTGCTATGCCGGGCAAACAAAGAATACAATGGGTTCTATTCATCATTCGTACTTCGAGGATCATAGATTAGTTAAATCAATATCGTTACATATTTGCAAGAGAGGTAATTACCTATTATCGTATTGTACCTTATGACACATATTGTTTATTTATTATATAAGTTTTATTAAAGTTATTTATGAATTTAAATTAATATAAGTTAATATAAGTATGTATATGTGTATGTGTGTGTGTGTGTGTGTGTGTGTGTGTGTAAATGTGTGTGTGTGTGTGTGTGTGTGTGTGTGTGTGTGTGTGTGTGTGTGTGTGTGTGTGTGTGTGTGTGCGTGCGCGTATGTATTAGTGTGCGTGAGAGTTTCTGCCAATTTTCTACTCCAGGGGGAGCAGAAGAGTCTCTGTAGTATAGTAATCCATGTCTGCTAGCCATGATTTTATTTTTTTCTTGCACACGTATCTAGAACAGTTCATTATCTGGATTTCTTTTTCCGCTTTGGTATACAAGAAAGGCCCCCGATACGACAGGAAACGAGTAGCAAAAGTTGATTTAGTAAGATGGGTTGGCCATAGCGGTTTTCTTCTAGACCTAATGACACTTGTTTGGGAGAAAAGAGCGATTTTATGAAAATTTAAGAGAACCGACAGTACATACGATTGCCTAACAGTCATTTGTTTACAGTCTATATATAATTTTTCTGTGGGATACATGAAAGGTTTTTTATATGCAACTTTTAGAATTGCCCTCTGTGCACGCTCAACTGGTAGTAAGCGTGTTGTACATGCACCTCCCCAGACTGCTATACAATACGTTAGAACTGAATGACACAGTGCGTCATAAACAATTTTAACTATGCTTGTATCAGCAATATGCCTTAGGCGTTTAAATATATGAAGTAGCTTGCGGACACGTGCACGTACTGCCTCCGTTTGTTTTTCCCACGTTAATGATTCATCAATTATCACACCAAGATATTTTAGAAATTTGACTTGTTCAATGGTTGTACAATTGCATACTATTTGATTTGATATACAGTGATGTATTTTTAAGCTAAGGTTAGTTTCAGGAGCTGTGCGTGTCGAAATTTGAAAAGCTAGGTATTTTGTTTTATTTGCATTTAAGGTAAGGAGATTTCTTTGCAACCAATCAGCTACTAGCCGCATGCCTCTTTCAGCAATTGCCACTGTAGCATTCCAGGTGTCAGCATGGAATATTATTGCCGTATCGTCTGCAAAAGCAAGAGTTTTGGCATGAAATAGTTTGAGTTGACATAAATCATTTAAATAAATTAAAAATAACGTAGGACCAAGCACACTGCCTTGGGGTACTCCAAAAAGAACAGTTTCATCCTCACTAATATAGTCATCCACTCGTACTTTCTGTCTCCTATCGGTTAGATATGATTGGAACCAATCAAAGGCTACGCCGCGGATGCCATAGGCCTCCATTTTCTTTAGGAGGATGGGTCTAGACACAGTGTCGAACGCCTTGGCAAGGTCCAGGAAGACGCCGATGCAATGTTGTCCAGAATCTAGTTTTTTGGAGATATAATTGGTCAGTGAAGCAACAGCATCTTCCGTAGACCTTGCACGACGAAAACCAAATTGGTTATGGGACAGAAGTGATTCCCGTTCAAGAAAGTTAAGTAGCCTCTTGTTAACCACCTTTTCAAGGATTTTTGAGACAGAGTTTAACAGTGAGATGGGACGATAATTAGAGACATCACATTTATCACCTGCCTTATGGATGGGACAGATATGTGCAATTTTCATGGAGGACGGTACTACGCCAGTGGAGAGTGAGAGATTAATGAGGTGTGTCAGTGGTTTAACTAGAACTTTTCTTGATCTTTTGAGTAAGTCATTTCCTATATTATCCCAGCCCGGAGATGACCCTGACTTAAGACTTGTGATTATTTTGTCCACTTCATATTCATCAGTTGGAAAGAAGAAGAAAGTTGTAGGATTATTTGGAATTTTAACCTGTGCCACGAGATCTTCCTCAGTCATTTGGGTTTGTTGAAGAATTTTCTGAGCCAATTCCTCACCGACGTTGGAAAAGTATTGGTTAGTTTTATTTAGTGATTCTGATTGTGTGTGACAAATTTTAAGTAATTCATTATTCGTAGATGTTTTTGATGGCATATTGCATATATTTTTAACTACCTTCCAGGTCTTCTTACTGTCCCCTTTACATTTTTCTAGTAGTGCCTGTTCATGTTTATTTTTTAGGTTTTGAATTAGATTATTGCAGCAATTACGGTACTTTTTATATTGGCTTTGAATTTCTGGATTGTTTGGCATTTTTCTTGCGGTACCATGTAATTTGTCTCTTTTGCGGACAGACTTAAGCAAACTATTTGTAATCCATGGCTGTCGAGTTAATTTAGAGTTAGGGATAGTGACTTTACTTGTATGTGCTTTAATTTTACTGTTTAAGGTTGAAATGAGAATATCAGCAGCCAAGGTAGCATCTGTGAGCTTATAAAATTCTCCCCAATCTATCTCATCTATGTCTTTGTGAAGGTTATCGTAGTCAATTTTAGTTATGATCTTTTGTAAAATTGGTTTTGTTTTTAAAGTTATGTCTATACCCAATATTATCGTATCATGGTCAGTTATATCCGCTCCACATACAACCACTCTAGAACTACGACGAGAGTTTATCAAAAAATGGTCTAAACAAGTACCTCTACGCGTTGGGAAGTTATGACCAGGTATGAATCCATAATGACTGGTGAGTTCTAAATATTTATCAGCAAACGGATCTTTAGTGTCATTTCCAATGTTAATATTTACGTCTCCTGTTATTATAATAGTACCTGTTTTAATCTTTTTAATGGTTGACTCTAGGGACATAAGAAACTTGTCTGCATTGTATACTGATGGGGACCTATATATTGCCACAATAGTTATTGCGTCATCAATTGTAATTACAAGACAGTTTGCATCATTGAAATTGGGTTCAAATATATCAACTTTAAGATGATCTTTAGTAAGGACTACTATCCCATCATTTTGATTTAGGTACGTAAGTGACTTATGATAGTTATATGATTTAAGCTTTGTCTCCGCCGAATTTTCATTTAACCAACATTCCGTAAAGATTAGTACATCTGGTTGAAACTTCAGCCGATCAAGAAAAACGGTGAACGCAGTAAAGTTTTTGTTAATACTACAGATATTTTGTGCCACCACTGTAAATTGCTCACTAGTATTCCCTAGGAATTCTTTGCATGTAGTTGGATCAAGGGTAAAAATACTCGGTATAATTTCAGTTGCGTCTATATCATTCTGTATTATATTATTATCCATAATCTGCATTTGAAACTTCACAGGTGCGTTGCAAGTAGAATGTTTTGGTAGTTTGTATCGATAGGTATGTAGTCGTTAAGGCATTATTTACTTGATGTGTAAGGTAAGTGTATCTTAGCATGTTCCAGTATTTATGAATATGTATAGGTTTAAGAGTAGACTTGATTTTGTGTGTTGAGGTGTATAGGTCATTTGTATTAAATTTGATTATCATTATATAAGAAAGATTAGCCCTTTCATTATTAAGTGTCTTGTGTATGACAGGATGTGCTTCTTTGTTGATGTTATGTGTGGGTATTAGTGAGTAATTATTAGTGTTTTCATATGTTTTACATACAATTACAAATTCCAGGGAGGTAAGTACCACTGCTAAACCATAAATTAGTCACTTTGCAATTTTCAGTCCATCAAACTGGTCTTCACTCCTTATCAGCACGTACGGTTCGCCATGTTTTTTCCTTAGGTAAACCAGCCCATTGTTAGTCCAACAATACTGGTAGCCGAAGGTCTTGGCAAAGTCACGCGCCAAGTAGTAAAGGCGTTTACCTTTTGCAGTGAGACATTCGGAGACATATATTGGTGCCGAAGGACAGTCTAGACCCATGTGTCTGGTACTAAGTTGGTCCCTGCCAGATTTGCTCCATTTTTTTACGGCTTCAAGGAAATTAGCTTTCATTAGCGTGTTTCCGAGCTCGACTACTATCGTAGGATTTTCACTGCTTTTCCTGTAGATACGGTATGCATCCCGAATATCTTGAGTGTCCAGCTTGACTTCCAGGCTTCTGGCTAGTGCGATTAGGGATGAGTATAGGTCACTAGTTTTTTCTTGCGTTGTTTTAGGAACATTGCGTACTTCAATGCAGGCTTTTCTCAAGTATCTGTCCATGTTTTCGCACCTGGAATCGATTTGTGCTATCTGGTATTGCATTGCGCATCTTTTTTCCTCCAAGGAATCTATTTTGGTCTCCATAGTAGATAATTTCTCGGAAACTAGATCTACAGATTTCTCAATGTCCAAATTGGTGGTTTGTACTGTAGATGTCATGCTTTTGATCTCAGATACTTGCTTCTCAAGATTATCTACCCTGGTCATAATAGTAGATTGTAGGGCACCGAACAAATCCCTCATTTCCATGCGCAGCGATATCAATCCATCATGTTTATCATGGCTATCACCTGACAGTCTTCTGCGTTTATCACCACGGGTCATATTGACTGACGTCGAATCTATGGGATAGGTTGAGTGTTTATTGCCATCTGCTAGGTCAGGGTTTGTTTCACTTTGGTTTGACATTTTATTCTGTTCAGTTTCCAGATCATTAATGATTGCTGGGATTACTTTGCCTTTTTGGTTTTTAGGCTCAGTTATAGACCCAGTATTTTTACGATCGGTATTCGCCTTTTTTGTCGAAGATTTTTCCGGCGTAGCATTTGGGCGATTTTTGTTTGATGGTGAGCCACCGTTCTTCGTCATCGTAGGTATAATGTGGACTGTCTATTCTGCGGACCGATTGTATCTTATTCTCTGACGACCGAAGTTGTTTGCAGGTGTGTGTAGTGTTAATGATTGTACTTGCGTGCGTGCGTTACGTTGTACCAGGCTCCCGACCACCTCTTGCAGTTTATGATGTCCTATTTTTTGTCCCAGATTAAACTTTTAAATATTTGAATAAAAATTGTAAAATAATTTAGCACGGAATACACGTCTAACTGCTTGCGCGTCCGAGGGGGAAGAGGAAATACCACCGTTTATGCAGCATATTTGGACACTCACATGGGAATCAAAACCTATAGGGTACTTCCCGTATACCTAGAATCATGATTTTTTTCAGGAAGCAATGTCTTATAGCACAAGTAAAGGGAAAAGTCCGAAAACCAAAAGTGTCTCATGGAATTTATAAGTAACTTTTTTTTCATGGTTTTCCCTTCATTTAACTAAACATGTTTATTAGAGAGATTTGATCCTTATGATTAACCCTATCGATTAATGCCATAAAAGGACAGGATGTATTTTTTTCGGATTTCACCCGGTTCAATTACTGGGTCATGGGTGTGACAAGGGTATTTTCAAAAATCTTTGATGTAGTTTTGCTTCTTTATAAAAATAAAGCTAATTTGCTATCTCCAGTATTTAGAATACTTTCCCTCCAGGTGAGGTTACAACATTCCACCCTGTATATGTTATGGACAAATACCATTATTATTATACCTACATAATGCCCGGGCATTATGAATAATGACAAGCTACATTGGGCAAAGTGATTAATTATTATCTAAACATCATTATTTATCACATTGTCCGGTCATTATGAATATTATTATGCGATGAGCAGGCAATTTGATAATATTTGTTATTTGTCTTATATTTTAAATTTGATTTCATTTTATTTAATTTAATTTTAACTGATAAGAACTAGTGGATTCTAAATGTAGAAACTCTTCCTAATAAGTAAAAACTGTGAGTCTGATTATTCAAATTGTATAAAGTCATTATTGGCCCAAAGTTAATCTGATAAAGGATTAAAAATTAATCATAATAATAATCTTTTATTTCGGACAAATAAAAATCCATAATTTGTTGATTCATCATTAAAAATCATAATAAAAAAAATCGGATTAATTAATCATAATCATAATCATAATCAAAATAATGATTAAGACTAATCATAATTATCTATTTACTATGTCCAAATGAAGCGGCCGTGGCTCAGTGAGGCTTGCGTGAGGATCGCATCGATCACACAGGTTAACCTAACAGTCATAACCTGGATGGGTTTGAATATTAGTGGCATATCACGACGATCAAAAAATCAAGGGGGATCAAGGGAGGGATAGCGCTTGAACTCAAATGCAATTCATTCAGAAATGGAGCCAACATTCAAATCTTAACACAAATACAATTTTTTTATTTACCATAAAATCAGGAAACATGGGTTACATTTTGGTCTCCACACTAGGCAAAGCCTGATTCGAATATGATTCCGAAAATAAGTTCAATTTTTAAATAGTATAGTATAGTCCTAAAATTAGGACGTCTGGCCTTAGGAGGTTAATGTATGACCCGCCCTTGACCCCCTTGATCCCTCCTGTACCCCTTGATTCGTCCCTTGATCCCCCCTTGATCCATCCCTAACCCCCTTGATCCCTCACTAACTCCCTTTGTTCCCTCCCTTGATCCCTCCCTAAGCCCCCCCTTGATCCCTTCCTTCCTTTTCCATTATTTATTTGAAGTCAAATTCAAAAATCAAAATGTTTTTTATTTAAGTAGATGTTTTGCACATACTTTTAAATCGTCTTTTTTTCTACCTAGTACAAAGTTCCTACCACGCGGAACTTATACACTCAACGTTTCGGGAAGTAGAATTGACAACATTGATGGATGTATTAGTTTAAGGTTAAGAGAAATAAGTTAATCACTTAATGATTAGCGCCAGTAATCTTTCAATCATAATTAAGATTACATTTGCAATAATGATTAAATTTCATCTGATAAAATTAATCGAAAATAATTGATTTAAAAAATAGTCATTAATGCGAACACTCTTTAAAGTTTAGTTTATTTAAAGTTTTATAACCATAGGTCAGTGATATCTATAAAACGAATATTTCATGTAATTTGTGTTTTAAATTTTGATTTAATGACGGAAATGAAAATAATTGTAATAAATCATGTATTTTTATCATTCTTTCCAATAGGCGATAGCCATTATGTATTCTGCTCGGGCAATTTAATTATTTCAATTGTAATTATCACATTACCCTTTCATAATGCTCATTATTCAAAATGCCCGGGCATTGTGTATAATGCCCAATTAATCACGTGGTCCAGAACATATATAACTAAACATTGAGACCAAATCTAGCTAACATTTTTCGTCCCCGTACTAGCTTCCTTTGATATGCGTTTATAGATAAGTAATTATCCTATGTTTTCTCGTCCAAAACTAAACCGATTTTAACGATTCTTTTTTAAACGAGGTAAAGAGGATTTAGTTTATGTCTGTACGTTTTTCTTATTTTTTTAATACTTGTCAAATTTGTATTTTGGACGTCTGTAAATGACGGTCTAACTGGGCAATTTTAAGCATTTTGGAGGGTTTTTAATTTAATTTCTTTATTAAATAAATTATCACAAAGAAAAAAACAGGGACATGCTAGTGGCAGAAATCTATAGCTTGGTAAAAAATTATGAGTCTAGAATCATAATCCAGGGAGAAAACAGGGGAATACGTTTGTATGGAGAAAACACCGCTAGCCTTTCCTCTTAAGTTGGGAAATCTAGGTCAGCCCGCTTCCGTGTTCGGCATCATCATCACTTGCCATGAGGCGAGATAATGCCAGTATTAGAATAAAAAAATGTTTTTTTGCAAATCGTAAATCATCTGAAGAAAATCGTCCGTGAAAATCGCCACAGTATTTCTTAAAAGAATGCTTAGCACTTTTTAATTTTAAGAAAAAAGAAAATACCTAAGTACGTCAGTACGTGTATAAACATCTAGAAGTGAATTGCATTGGTATGTAAATTTGATGTCATGACTATAACTAGTGATGTCGCGGAAGGGCTTAACCCTTTCAATGGCATTGAACAGAACGTTTATCCGGGATCAGGATAAACATATCGCCGAGAAGAGGATAAGACAATATTATCTGAGTAACCATCTTAAGTTATGGTGATGAAGCCACTTACTTACTCGTACGTTAGGCTAAGTGCGTTGTATGGGGTTACTTATGGAATGATCAAAGGCTTTTGGTTCCTTATTAAGCAGCTAGCAAGGTCAAATTAAAGGTAATGTCACTATTTAAAATTGTAACTATTACATTAAAACTGAATAATAATAGTATAGACTTCTGAACTTACTGTTTGAACTGTATAGTATGAAAAGTTAAATATAACTTTCAACCGTAAGGGACTACATATAAAATCCTTATTAAATATTATTATTACGTATTGTATTGATCAACTGATCCGGCAATTTTTTATGGAAAGTCCAAATTTTTTTTTGCGAGTTGAATAAGTACCTATAGGTTCCTTCGGGAAAGTTGTTTAGTTTCATGTTAATTTTTAATTAAGGTTATTATTAATTAGTTGGTTTTTTATTTATTATTAATTTTTTTCAGGCGTTTCATAAGGACCCTATACAGCGCGTTACGAAATAGGTGCCGCACTTTTAACTGGAGCTTAAACTCGTCATACTGAACAACTTGTTTTATAATTTAGCTGAAATCACAAAAAAATGGACTCCTCTTAAAAATTGAAATTGATCAGCTGTTTGACCAATGTTGTTACACCCTCATAAAAGCTGGAAAGAGTTCCAGGATACTTTCGTGAGGGTAATTTTTACCCTTACAGCAGGATAGTCTATTGTAAAACTTTTACAAACAAAGTTGTTCAGTTTATATCACAAAGGCTTTTAGTTAAAAATTACTTCCGGTGTAATACGTGTTGTGATCTTATAATAATAATAAAATATACGATATTATGTAGTTTATTCACTTCTACTACTTTAAAAAAATTACTGGTAATGGGCCGCCTGCTGATCGTTAAATTTAAGTTTTATTTGTATGTGCGAATTTTCAATGTCTATGTACTTATGAGTTTTGACTATCAGTGACGATATTTGTGTCATTACTTTATTTTGGGGGACAATAGTCCCTTTCAAACAAAGGCGATTTTTTTGGCTCAAAGTGTAAATTATTAAATGAAACTGCTATCAGTAGCTACCGAAAAAGAAGTATGGTCTAGAAAAACAGTTTTTTTTTTGTTTTTTTTTATTGGCTGTCCCGCTGTGCAAGTCACGTGAAATGACCTTAATTTTTTTTTTCTCGTAACCTATGTAATTTAATTTTTCAACGTATACACTATTACTTTAACCTCACTTCCACGTCATTAATTACTATATACCGACAATATTTTTTTAAATATAAAATAGTTCTGGCCGTGTCCCCGCTGCTTGGCAAAAGTTTACCTACCCTGTGTTACCATATGAAAGTTAACTTTGAAATAAGTTTTGTGCACTTTTTTCTGCTATTTAGTTTAATACCTATATTATGAATTGATATCGGGATGTGGGAGAATTGCGGTATGATGAAAGTGAGCCGAGTGTGTCGCGTGAGAGTCATCAGAAGCGACATCATGTGCGACCACTTTGTTACCGCTGATAAACGGTGAATTTTTCGATATATCTCCGTTTTACTTAATGAAAATATCGCATAATTGTTTTATATTTTGATAGCATCATAATTTATTTAGAATTTATATCCCTATAATTACCACGATAAAATAAGTTTTATTTTTACAACTGCGTTACCACTACACTACGTTACTCGGCGTGTAAAAAATTAAAAAATCTTCCTATACAAAATTGTAGGTTTAGTTAGTTGATCAATTAGTATGAGGACTCCAAAAATTTTTGTGCTAATTTAGTATAGGTTCCTTGGGGTAAGTTGTTCAGTTTCATGAGTAGAGCCGTAGTCAATTTTTTTTCTGATATTTTATAACCCTATATATTTAAGTGGTGGGCAGAAAACAGAGATCACAGTCGTATACTGCGTAACTTGGCGACCCGCTACCTTTCCCCACCAAGGAGCTCAGTATACAGCGAGCGTCTTTTCGAAAGCAGAGAAGAAGCCGACTAGATCCTAATCAAGCTAAAACGCTCGTATTTTTACACCATAACTGTAAACCTACAATACTAAATAAGATTGAAAAATGAACAACAGTTACATAAATGTACCTTTATTTATACTTTTAAATTCAAAATAACGTGTTTTTAATAACTAGGTAATTACCCGGTACCCGGCCGGATCCTTAAAACACTTAATGCAGTGTTTCATTTAACTAAATGAGATTTCCAAATCCCTCTGGAAATATGCATTTTTGTAGGATGAAAAATATGCTAGTTGTTTTCTTTATTTTAGTTCTATGAGTTTCATCTAACTCTATTGATCCATCTTAGCGTAAAGGAATCAGATGCAGACATTTACCGTTGTGATGGGGGACTTCAACGCGAAACTAGGCAAACGAAGGGACAACGAGCTGAGAGTGGGGAAATTTGGATACGGAGAGAGGAATGCGCGGGGTCTGCTGCTGGCCGGCTTTATGGACAAGGAGGGCCTCTTCATGATGAACTCCTTCTTCAAAAAGCCAAAACAGTGCAAGTGGACATGGCTGCATCCCAGTAGAGTAGTAAAAAATGAGATTGACTTCATCTTGTCGACAAAAAGGCAAATATTCAATGATGTCTCTGTGATCAACTCGCTGAAGACAGGAAGCGATCACCGAATGGCTTACCATTCGGTGATCGCTTCCTGTCTTCAGCGAGTGCCTCTTAAGGCACATTGAATCTAAAAACAAAGCTAGAAAGATGTCGACTGATGAAGTCCACGCTTCGACCAGCGTCTATCCAACTCCAAAACCCCGAAAGCTTTCAACTCGAGTTGCACAATCGCTTCGAATGCCTAGGAGAATGCGAAAATATGGACAATTATAACGACAGGTTCATGGAAATTGTCCAAACGGCTGGGAATAAGGCCTTCAAAACCGGCCGTTTAAAAAGAACATCTCGTATCTCGGACGTCACCAGCAAGCTCATGGAGGAAAGACGAAGCCAGATTCTGAAATCCTCTGAAGATGCTTGTCAGTATCGGCGACTAAACAGAGAGATCTCCAAGTCCTTGACCCGCGATATACGCCAATTTAATACCAATCGTATTAAGGAGGCTATCGAGCGTAATAAAGGGTCAAAAGTATTCGCAAGGGATCTGTCTGCTGGTCAAAGCCAACTGACAAAGCTGAAGACCGAGGATGGCAGAGTCGTGTCGTCCAAGCCCGAGCTGTTGGAAGAGGTTGAGAAGTTCTACGGACAATTATACACGACCACACGCTTACCTGTCAGCAATCTGGCTGAAGACCCGAGAGCCGGATTGACGCGACAATATACCGAAAATATCCCAGACGTCAGCCTGTGCGAGATTAGAATGGCTCTCAAACAGCTTAAGAACAACAAGGCACCGGGTGATGATGGAATTACGGCTGAGCTTCTGAAAGCAGGTGGAGAACCGGTACTTATAGCTCTTCAGAAGCTATTCAATTCCCTCATGCTCGAGGGACGAACGCCTACAGCATGGCACAGTAGTGTAGTGGTGCTCTTCTTCAAGAAGGGTGATAAGACTCTGCTGAAGAATTACAGACCCATCTCACTCCTGAGCCATGTCTACAAGCTGGTTTCGAGAATCATTACGAATCGTCTCGCACGCAGGTTGACGACTTCCAGCCTCCCGAACAAGCCGGTTTTCGAAAAGACTTCAGTACCATAGACTACATACATACGCTGCGGCAGATTATACAGAAGTCCGAAGTATAATCGGCCACTATACTTGGCGTTTGTGGACTATGAAAAAGCCTTTGATTCGATCGAGACCTGGGCTGTGTTGCAGTCTCTCCAACGGTGCCAATTGATTATCGATACATCGAAGTATTGAAGTGTTTGTATGAAAACGCCACCATTTCGGTCCACCTCCAGGATCAGAATTCGAAACCTATCCGGCTGCAGCGTGGGGTGAGACAGGGAGACGTTATATCTCCGAAACTGTTCACCGCTGCACTAGAAGACGTTTTCAAGCTTCTGGACTGGAGAGGACTCGGCATTAACATTAATGGCGAGTACATCACCCACCTTTGATTTGCTGACGATATCGTGATCATGGCTGAGACCTTGGAAGACTTAGGCGCAATGCTCGAAGGACTCAGTAGTCTTCCAACAAGTGGGTCTTGAAATGAACATGGATAAGACGAAAATCATGTCAAACGTCCGTGTTACACCCACTCCTCTGAAGGTTGGAGACTCTACACTCGAAGTTGTGGACGAATATGTATACCTGGGACAAATAGTCCAGTTAGGTAGGTCCAACTCGAGAAAGAGATCAATCGTCGAATCCAACTCGGCTGGGCAGCGTTCGGGAAGCTTCGAAATATATTTACGTCAAAAATACCGCAGTGTCTCAAGACTAAAGTCTTTGACCAGTGTGTGTTGCCAGTGATGACATATGGATCCGAGACATGGTCTCTTACTATGGGCTTCATAAGAAGGCTCAAAGTCGCCCAAGGGGCGATGGAGCGTGCTATGCTTGGTGTTTCCCTACGTGATCGAATCAGAAATGAGGAGATACGTAGGAGAACTAAAGTTACCGACATAGCTCTCAGAATCGCTAGACTTAAGTGGCAGTGGGCAGGGCACATAGCTCGTAGAACAGATGGCCGTTGGGGCAGTAAAGTTCTGGAATGGCGACCGCGCACCGGAAGGCGCAGTGTGGGCAGGCCTCCGACTCGGTGGACCGACGACCTGGTAAAGGTTGCAGGAAGCCGCTGGATGCGAGCCGCACAGAACCGGTCGGTGTGGAAATCCTTGGGGGAGGCCTTTGTCCAGCAGTGGACGTCTTTCGGCTGATAGATAGATAGATAGGTATAGGCAGACACACTTTCTTGTTCATATGTTAGTATATCAAGGATAAAAATTCGCCGTACGATTTCACTTTTCAATAGTAAATAATTATCAACGTTGTATAAAACAAACATTAATTTTGCATCTTTTCATCTTAGTGTATTGACTCTTATTGTACCCTGAAGACGTTGATTCAACAAAATGAAGCCATTGTTAGTGTCACCGTGCGTAAAATCATGAACAAATATTATGCACGTAAAGATATCTCAATAGAGCAATCAGTAACATTTGAACAGGTGGTGGACGGTTGTTCTTTGTCGAATGTAATTGTCTTAACACTTAGGTTCACCAAGTATGAAAACCTTTTTAAATTGATATAATTACTTTTTATGTTATGGTTTTTTAACCTGGATCTTGTTTAATTAATGAGCGTATCAAGATTATAATAATATGTGAGAGATGTAGTCGTTTTTTGGGTTCCGTAGTCAACAAGGAACCCTTATAGTTTCGCCATGTCCGTCTGTCTACCTGTCCGCGGCTTAGCTCAGAGACTTTTAGTACTAGAGAGCTGTAATTTGGCACAGATATGCGTATTAATTACGCCGGAAAAGTGGTAAAATAAAATCTTGAAAAAAATGTTTTCAGGGTACACTTGAAGTGTGTGTTAAAGGCACAAAAAGGAAACTTAACTGTTTTTGGTATTTTTAGAAATAAGCCAAAATTGCGATGCACTTCCGTAGGTGAGCGTTTTTAGAAAAAAGTGTACCATGTCTAAATTCATGACCATATTTGAAATATCATATTTTTGATGATTTTTTGGATTAGTATTATATAGATAAGTTAGAGTATATGAAATGATATTTGATTACCTGCAGATAATCTATTTTGCACGAGAAATTATCAAATAAAACTGACACTATAGAAAAAAATTACAGTTCTGACACTATCTTAAAAGTAATCTACTTACTAACAATGAAGAAATACGCAAATGTTTATAATTATATACCAAAGATTATCATATACAGGGTGATTGGTAATTCGACGTGATCCTTCAAAGGGATTATACTAGAGATCGTTTGCAACAAATTAAGTCTAGTTAACCAGGGGTCAAAAATGTATGGTTACTGAGTTATTACAGTTTTTAGAAATTTTCTGCCTTGTTACCAAAAACAATTAATTATGAAGAAAACATTATACGGTTAACATTAAATTGATACTTTTTGAAAAGCTAAGAAATTAGCGCTCACTTTAAAAACAAATCCTTGCCCAAAACTCACATAGTCTCAAAAATAAACGGTTTTATGTTGCATAAAATTATTATCTTTTATACATTTTCCATAAGTAATTGAGTATTACTAGAAAAAAATGTTGTGAACTTGGCGTACAAACCAATGACAAAAGTTTCTTGTTTCATAAGCTTTCTAAAAAGGTACAAATATTATCAACTTCTGCACGGGATCGAAAGAAAAAACAATAAACCAAAAAAGTAATAGATTTTTTCCATACAAATCCTGCACGATGCCGCCCTCTCTTTTACTCGTGTCTTACGTGACTCGTGGCTTAACATGATTCGGTAATTTCCAGCAATTTTTGCGACAGTTCGTGGATACGAACTGCTACAGTTTCCAACCAGATGGTTAGTTCGTGCGGACAGAAAACTTACAGTATTCGTTAAAAAATAGTTAATACCCTTGTTAATGCCTTCGATATGGCTTAACGACTGCCATCTAATGATAGCAGCCGGTGCCAATGGCTCAACGTGCCTTGCGAAGTACAAAAACGGTCGAGATAAATGCCACGAACAGTAAAAAACCCATCCAGGTTTTGACCGTGTCTGTAGTCAGTTAACCTGCGTGATCGATGAGACCACGCAAGCCACACTGAGCCACAACCGCTTCTATGTTCGTGCTGCAGAGTCGTCCCAAAATCACCCATGTCAAAATTAAAAGTGTTTAAACGTAGTTTAGTCAATTAACAAGGATATTAACTATTATTTAATTAATGAATACTGTGAGTTTTCTGTCCGCACGAACTAATCATCTGGTTGGAAACTGTGCGAGTTCGTGTCCACGAACTGTCGTGATGATTGCCAAAAATTATCGAATCATGTTAAGCGTGAGCTGAGCGTGAGTCACGTACGACACGAGTAAAAGTGAGGGCGGCACTGTGCAGGATATGTATGGAAAAAATCTGTTACTTGTTTGGTTTATTGGTGTTTTTTTTTCGATCCCGTGCGAAAGTTGTCAATATTTGTACTTTTTTAGAAAGCTTATGAAACAAGAAACTTTTGTCATTAATTTGTTCGCCAAGTTCACTACATTTTATTTTAGTAATACTCCATTCTACATAGAGAATAGACGAGGCCGAATTATTGGACACTTGTTAAGACACGACTCCTTCTTTAGGAACATAATGGAGGGAAAAATTAATGGAGTGAGAGGAAGGGGAAGACCAAGACGAAGCTACTCCAAACAGTTGAAGGAAAAGGTTGAGGTCGTGTCCTACCAGGATATAAAAACGTTGGCCGAAGACAGAGCACGATGGAGTTTGCTTCACCGACAAGAGCAAGTCTCTTAAATATCAGACAGACAGTTACTTATGGAAACTTTATAAAAAAAAAATATTTTATGCAACTTAGGACCGTTTATTTTTGAGACTATGTGAGTTTGGGCAAGGTTTTTTTTTCAAAGTGAACGCTCATTTCTCAGCTATAAAAAAAGTATCAATTTAATGTTAACAGTGTAATGGTTTTTTTTCATAATTAATTGTTTTTGGTAACAAGGCAGAAAACTTCTTAAAAAATCTAAAAACCGCAATATCTCAGTAACCATATTTTTGACCCCTGGTTAACTGGACTTAATTTGTTGCAAATGATCACGTCGAATTACCAATCACCCTGTATACTTTTAGAGAAATAGGCCAATACAGTCTCCAAAGACGCAAAATACGAATTATGCTAGTTTTTATTTTGGTTTTGTCACAAGTGATGCCAAAGTAACAGTTTCTTTTACGGTATATTAATAAATACATAGTAGTCGCCAAAAGTATTCATGTAATCTAGAACATCAAAAGCATTTTGAACATTGTGTGAACTTTTTTGTACCCCCTTTATATTGAAAATTTATAAAAACTAAGAATTACCTCGTCACAAAACGGGGACAGTCGCAAAACCGACAGACAAATTTATCTAAGGCTGGGCTTACACCGAAACCAAAATTTTATAAAAAATGAAATTGATATTCATTATTTATTAAACAAGCGATACAGGTTGCTTTTAAAATATCTTCTAGGGCTCAGGTTGGAATTTCTATACATGAATCTGAACAACAAGACATATAGGATCCTTGTGAAATACCTGAAAAAAAAAAAATATTACTACGGCTTCTACTCATGAATCTAAGCGTGTTGCGTCTTTCCACACTAGTAAGTGACAGTAAGTTCCGCAAATTGTGAAATGTCAAAACGTAAAAGCACTACATGTAGACCCAGCTTTATGGTGTCGGTTTTGCGACTTTACTGGTCAGCCTGTAGGTCACGTGTCAAAATGTCGCAAAACGGACGTGACGTTCTCCTTCCATTTTGTTTTTCAAATTATATTCTGACGAAATCGTTTACCTAATATTTTTATCTGATGTAAATAATGTTTTATTAGGATATTATTCGTCTTCTGTTATATATTTAAATAATGTAAATAAACCTGAATCAGTAGAATAATGTCTCAAAACTGACAGAAGAAATCTTGACGGTCGCTGGACTCACACAAAACACGTCTGTTATAGTCGAAATGGATTTGATAACCAGGTTTTATAAATTGCGATCGGCGAGTACAAAAAGTAATTTTGTCATTTCAAAAGTTAAAATACTCGCCGTCAATTTTCAAATAGCACTTTTAGCCGTGACAAAACTGACATGTCCGGTCAGTACCAGATTTTACGATTTTATTTGAATGAGCGTTAATAATTTTGTATTTAAATGAGCGTAAGACTTAAATAATAAACTACTGGCAAGGATAGGCGATTCAGAGTACTTTCAAACGATACCAAAAACAGATGCTACTTTAGTACAAAAAATAATCAGAATCGCTTCTATTGTCAAGGAATTTGATAAGATAAGATTATACTTTATTGCACACCAAAAGAGTACAAATAACAACGAAAACACATAAAATATTTAAAACATTGATATGCAAAGGCGGTCTTATCGCTTTGAGCGATTTCTTCCAGACAACCTTTGGCAAATGGAGGAGACGAGAAGTGGATAGATAGCGGGTGGGTGCACTCAAAAATAAAATAAAATAAAATAAAAAGGCAAGATATAGTGAAAGCAATTAAAAATAGATAAAAAAATAAATAGATTACTAAAATATACATATCAATATACCTAATAAATTAATAATATACAATATATACGTATAATATATATCAATACACATACAGGATAAGCTACAAGATTACACAAATAAACTAAATACAGTATGCGGAGTAGGCGTCAGGAATAATTTCAGATCTGGAAGTAGTGATCCCGAAGTCTGTTTTTAAATATAGATATGGAATCAGCCAACCTGATATTTGCAGGTATCGAATTCCACAGCCTGGTAGCTTGCACAACAAACGATTTGTTATAAAAATCAGTGCGGAACAGAGGGTAGGAAAATAAATATTCGTTACATGATCGTGGTTGGCGGCCATGGACGCTATCTCTCAAAAAGAATTTCGTTTTGAGGTACGGAGGAGCAGCCGGATTGTTTAGAACATTATAAAGAAGGCAGAGTATGTACATGTTACGTCGTAGGCGGATAGGAAGCCACTTTAGTTTAGCACGAAATTCAGAGACGTGGTCGTATTTCCGTAATCCGAAAATAAATCGAATGCACATATTCTGCAGGCGCTCAATTTTACTCAGCAGCTCCTCCGTAGCATCAAGATAGCATACGTCGGCATAATCTAGGATCGGCAGTAAAAAAGTTTGAGCCAGAGTGGTTCTGGTCGCCATAGGTAGGAAATTACGAAGTCTTTTTAAAGATGCCATTGATCCGAAGATTTTTCTGCTTACCTCGCCTACTTGACTAGACCATGAGAGCGTCTGATCGAATATAACCCCAAGGTTCTTAACTTTCTTACTGTAAGGGATCGGAGTACTATTCAGACGCACAGCGGGTAGCGATGCGAAGTCAATTTTAGATAATTGGCGAGAACTTCCAATTATTATGGCTTGGGACTTGTTGGGATTGACTACAATACCGTGAGAGTCAGACCAGGTTGAATTTTTTTGCAGATCGTCATTAATTATCTCAATAGCTTGATCAATGTTCTCACTCGTATCATGGATGTAAATCTGTAGGTCATCCGCATATAAATGAAAAGAGGAGACAAGACGCCACCTTGTGGGACGCCAACACCGATGCTGTGCCAGTCTAAGTAATCATCCTCAATCTTAACACGCTGTTGACGATTGCTAAGATAGCTACGGAACCAGGCAATTATGGAAGAAGATATATTCAGCGAACGCATTAAAGCCAAGAAAACATCAAAGTCAACGGTATTAAAGTCGTTGCTGAAGTCCAATAGAGTAAGAATTGTAACTTTCTGGTTTTCCATTGCAAATCTTATATCGTCTGATACTTTCACAAGCGCTGTCACAGTACTGTGACCAGGGCGGAATCCTGACTGGAAGGTATTTAAAAGATTATTAGAACAGAGAAAGGAAAACAGTTGATAGTGAGCTAAACGTTCTAACACTTTAGAAAGAAAGGGAAGGATAGATATGGGTCTAAACTGTAAAAAAGAGGAAGGATTACTTGATTAAGGTAAAGGGATGACAACCGCTCGCTTCCAGGAATTAGGAAAAGAATTAGAAAAAAGAGAGAAATTCATGAGATGCGTGATGACCGGCAGAATCACATCTAAGATAGGGAGAATCATGTTTCTACTGACATCATCACTACCCACGGCATTCGAGGAAATACCCATTACATTCTTCCTCACTTCATCACTAGATACCGGTTTAAAGGAGAAGTCATCGTGTTTCAAAGGAGGAAGGTTTTCTATTAGGGTATTAGCCTTTATACTGGAGTCTAAAGTAGAGGCAGTAGGGGTGAAGTGTTGATTTAGAGAGTTTAAGTCAATATTATTCGGTGAATTTTGCCGCTGTTTCAAAATCAAAAATCAAAATCAAAAGGTTTTTTTATTTAAGTAGATGTTTTGCGCATACTTTTAAATCGTCTTTTTTTTTCTACCTAGTACAAAGTTCCTACCACGCGGAACTTGTACACTCAACGTTTCGGGAAGTGTTTCCGAAGCGAGAAGAAACGTCGAGCCCAAAAGAAACTCGCTTCAACACATTTTTTAAAATAATACTTAATTACTAATACAATGTATGTTATCATGTATGTTATCAACAATACAGTTATCAGGAAGAGCAATGCATTTCCAAATGTCTTTGTCATTCACATAATCTATTACCTTATAATAAGCTTTTGAGCACAGACATTTTTTTACATACGTTTTGAATTTGTTTTCAGGCAGATTTGTTACATTGTCCGGTATTTTATTATAGAATCGTACACATTGCCCCCAAACACATTGTACACAAACGACAGAACATTCTTTGACATAAAAACTTGCTTAAAATGAAACGTAAAGTTTCATCGTAATTTCAATACAATGCAGGTACTTGGTTAGGTAAGAGTGAGTGAGAGATACTGACACATAAGTCGTATGCTAGCTATAGTATGCTAGTCTATCATACTATCTCTTTGCACAATTTATTTGCATAAAGTAACTCATGTCAAAAACGCAATTGACAGTTTGACGTTTGACACAAGAAATAGCTACGATATTTGTAAAAAATCAAAACAATGTGGGTATGTACTAGTAGTGAGTTATAAGCTTAATTATTATGACCAAACTGCCTTAGCTTAGCAGTAGGCTCGTGTTATGGAGTTTCATTAACTAGAAGGGCAAGAGCAAGCAAATAATAGTTATTGACTAGGTTACTCACGCACCAGTTGATTCTATAATTCATTCCAATCAAAAAAAAGCAAAACGTAAACAAACTTACTATGGAACTGACACATGTCAATGTCATCTGCATACTATGTTTGTTTACCTTTTGCTTTTTTTTGATTGGAATGAACCATACACAGACACAATACACTATAAATTAGTCTTATTTCACTGCCGTTACTTTTATCGCCTTACGCGGCTTGGAGGAGCCGGACAGGGGCAGGCTAGGTGACACGCGCGAGGAGATTTTATCGAGCTCGGCCATGGAGGTTATTTTATGGCGCTTGTCGTCGGCATCAATCACAAAAATATATCCATCTCGGGTCCAGCACTTGGTTACGCCGAGTCTTTGTCGAGCTGCCATAAACAGATCGTGACGCGTCTTCGTAAGGAACTCGGAAAGAGTTATACCTGTGCCCTTCAGACTCAACTTAGCCTTCCACAACTTATCCCAGATAGAGACATCACAAAACTTGACAAGAAGTGGGCGTGGTTTGTCTTTCAATGGTTGCCCCAGACGAAAACTCCTAGAGATATTCTCCTCAGAGATCCCAATGTCTATGTGCCGTGTCAGAGTTTTGACGACTGAAACTGGAGGGTCCTCACTTTTGGGTTCTGGTACACCATGGAGTAGTAGAAACTTTCGCCGGCTCCTCATTTCACGCATTTCACAATCATTGGAGATTATTTGAACTTGCTTTTGAAAAGCATTCAGTGCAGTTACCACAAATGATTTAAATGCTGTGAAATCTGCTGCCAGTAATTCCACTGTAGTAGGCCCAGGTTGTGACTGTTGAAGCTCTTGCTGGAACTGGGCAATTTTTGAGTTGAAGAGCACTGTCATGTCCTCCAGTGACTGCTTGATAGCCTCCATTGTGTTCGCAGTGATGAAAAATATATGTGTTTGTGTTGTGAATATTTGTGCTTGGAATTGATTGAAGATAATAACTGCTGGCAGGTAATTCGAATCACAGATTCATAATCAGCTGAATTTGTTATAAAATTTTGACTTTAACTATTTTGAATTAAATATTATAGCGCAACATTTATAATTAGCGAAGATTTATAATTAGCATTGTTTAATCCATTTTGTATTTACCTAAATCTTGTTATTTGACTGTTAATCTTCCAAAAAAAAAAAAAAAAAAAAAACACTAGTTGTATTTATCACGCCTACCCGCGATTTTTTTTTATTTTTTTTTGAAATTTATTGAAATTTGAATGGGGGACATACCAAAAACGGACATCTTGGTTTTAAAAATGCTCATTATTTAAATATTACTCAAGTTATTAGCAATATTTCTGTTTGAATTTAACTAGTTTAGAATGTGTTAATTGATTTAATTGATTTAAAAATTGTTAAAGTAATTAGTAAGTTGTATATTTTACTTTATTGGACGTTAAACTTAGGGGACAGCCACAGCACAGAGGGGTACATATTTTTTTGAAAACGCTTAGGTGTATATTTGAATTCTGTAAGTGTTGCCACTACATAAAAATTTAATGTTTCCAACATACTCCTAACTCAGAAAAAACAGCAATAAAGAGGCACCCTTAAATTATAAAAATCAAGAGGAGTGGACTGTATTATTTTAACATAGAACATGCTATTTAATATAGATATTGAAACTCAATATGAATTTAAAGCCTCCCCCAAACAGGCGCGTTTTTTGTGGCGCGAAATTCGCGCGAAACTCGCAGGTGAAGCTGCGACGTCGCGTCGCAAAAAGCCGCTACACGTCGCGGGAATATCGCGCGAATCTCGCGCTACAAGTGGCGATACTTCTGCGACACTGCGTCGCGACACGTCGCGCGAAATTAGCGCGACACGTGTTGCAATATTCGGCGACGCGACAAGGTGTCGCGCGAAAATTGTGCGATATTTCTGCGACACGTAGAGGTGGGTCGGTAACAGATATTCCAATAACGTAACGTAACTGATTAACAGTCAGTATCGATAATGGACTTGGAAACTATTTATGTTTACTCCTCACAAAGGTAATAAGAGACGTTTATGTGTTTCTGTTTCCTCAATATCAATATCTCTAAATATTGCATTACAGAGTGTAGAATAATAAATGCATATACGATTCAAAAGGTTCTGTAAGTTTTAATTGTCGTCCTGAACTTGGAACAGGTTATATTATAACAAAGATAAAATAAATATACAAGGATAAACAAGAATAATAATAAATGCTTTTAAGTAATGAAAAAAAAAACTTCTTTCTTGCATTCAAAAAAGGGTCTTTGGGTGGCCCCAGACCTACCGATTCTGTTCTGCCTAGAACGGGTGGAGACGCGGGCAAAAGCTACTATCAGATAAACAATCTTACTAGCTAGGAAACTGGCACATGAAAATGTAAATTGTCTATTAAGTGTGTACACTGGTGCAGTCGGGTAAAAACATAACCCACCTTTTGGCACAGCCGGGTAAAATATAACCCTCCTTCTGTCGTAGTCGGGTAAAAACATAACCCTCCTTCTGGCGCAGTCGGTTAAAAAACATAACCCTCCTTCTGATCCAGTTGAGTAAAAAACATAACCCACTTTCTGGCGCAGTCGGATAAAATACTTAACCCTCCTTCTGGACCAGTCGGGTAAAAACATAACCCACCTTCTGGCGCAGTCGGGTAAAAACATAACCCACCTTCTGGCGCAGTCGGGTAAAAACATAACTCTCCTTCTGTCGTGGTCGGGTAAAAACATAACCCTCGTTCTGGCGCAGTCGGATAAAAACCTAACCCTCCTTCTGGTCCAGTCGGGTGAAAAACATAATCCACTTTCTGGTGCAGTCGGGTAAAAACATAACCCTCCCTCGGGCCCAGTCGGGTTAAAAACAAAACCCTGCCTCTGGACCAGTCGGGTAAAAGCATAACCCACCTTTTGGTGCAGTCGGGTAAAAACATAACCTTCCTTCTGGCCCAATCGGGTAGAAACATAACCCTCCTTCTGACGCAGTCGGTTAAAAAACATAACCCTCCTTCTGGTCCAGTTGAGTAAAAAGCATAACCCATTTTCTGGCGCAGTCGGATAAAATACTTAACCCTCCTTCTGGCCCAGTCGGGTAAAAAACATTACCCTCCTTCTGGCGCAGTCGGATAAAAACATAACCCTCCTGGCGCAGTTCGGTAAAAACATAACCCTCCTTCTGGCTCAGTCGGGTAAAAAACATAACCTTCCTTCTGGTACAGTTGGGTAAAAACATTACCCTCCTTCTGGCGCAGTCAGATAAAATACTTAAGCCTCCTTCTGGCCCAGTCGGGTAAAAAAACATAACCTTCCTTCTGGCGAAGTTGGGTAAAATCATTACCCTCTTTTTGGCGCAGTCGGATAAAATACTTAACACTCCTTTTGACCCAGTCGGGTAAAAACATAACCCACCTTCTGGTGGAGTCGGGTAAAAACATAACCCTCTTTCTGGCGCAGTCGGGTAAAACATAAACCTCCTTCTGGCGCAGTCAGGTAAAAAACATAACCCCCCTTCTGGCGCAGTCGGATAAAATACTTAACCCTCCTTCTGGCCCAGTCGGGTAGAAAACATAACCCTCCTTCTGGCCCAGTCGAGTAAAAATATAACCCTCCTGGTGCAATTGGATAAAAAATATAACCCTCCTGGCTCAGTCGGGTAAAAACATAACCCTCCGTCTGGAGCAGTCGGATAAAATACTTAAGCCTCCTTCTGGCCCAGTCGGGTTAAAAACATAAGCCACTTTCTGGCGCAGTCGGGTAAAAGCATAACCCTCTTTCTGGCGCAGTCGGGTAAATTAAAAACATAAACCTCGTTCTGGCTCAGTCGGAAAAATCATAACCCTCCCTCTGGCCCAGTCGGGTTAAATACATAACCCTCCTTCTGGCGCAGTTGGGTAAAAACATAACCTTCCTTCTGGCGCAGTTGGATAAAATACTTAATCCTTCTTTTGGCCCAGTCGGGTAAAAACCATAACCCTCCTGGCCCAGTCGGGTAAAAAACATAACTCTCCTTCTGGCGCAGTCGGGTAATGAAATAAATACTTGCACGCAATAATCGTTATTTGAACAAAAGCTATTACGTACTATTTACAAAAACGGAACGCGGAACGCGAATCGCGGCGCTACTCTACCTTGCCCCCCCCCCGGGGCTCACCCCCGTTGTCGCGTCGCAGGAAATTCGCAGAATTCCGCGATAGCGACCATGGGCGTAGGTAGGGGGGGGGGGCAGGCCCCCCCTACAAAACTCTTGGCCCCCCCTAGAAAAATCAGCAGTAGGCCTGACTAAGACCGAGGTCATTCTTTAAATTTTCGCGTTCGGTCCTCTCACTACTTTTTACAATATATAAGCAGAACCACTAGATTTTTCCCGACACATAACAAGGTCGAAAACTGACCAAAAATTTGTTAAATTTCTGCTACAAATCAGAAGTCATTTAAAATATTCGGGCTCGCTTCGCTCGCGTTTAACATAAAGAACTATTCTACTGTCTGGCAAATAGCATTACAGTGGAAAAGATCTCTTATCATGTATAGAACTTCTTAAGATAAATCTCAAATTTTTGCGCTCGCTTCGCTCGCGCTTTTGTACCAGACTTGCTAAGTACATCTAAAACTATTAAAAAATGCAATTTATTTGAAGAGCTTGGTCAAATAAATAGAAAAAAATTATACATGTATCTATATGACCTAACTACACGATAAGCCAAAAACTGTAACGCTTCTCATCTCACTAATATTATAAATGCGAAAGTATGGATGTTTATTTGTTCCATACAAACGCAATAAAGCTACTACATAATTTTTCGAAAATGCGCGTGGATCGCGTTTTATCGCTTTGCCGGGTCCAAATGACTGTGATAGTACTTCTTCTGTGCGGCCCCCCCTAGAAAAAATCCCTAGCTACGCCAATGATAGCGACGCGACGTGAAGCGGCGACAGCGGGGCCTGGGGCCCGGGGGGCAAGCGCGGCGTCGCAGGAAAATCGCCGCTACACAGGGGGGGTGAAGCCGCCACATCGGGGCCAAGGGGGGCTATAGCTGCGAAATCGCCGATTTATCGCGGCAGTGTGTAAAAGCGACAGCGTCCCAGTACAAAATGTACTGAAAGTAATTATTCGCGCTTTATTCGCGCTACAAAAATCGCGCCTGTTTGGGGGAGGCTTAAGGGTACGATACAATAGTATACTACTATAGCTCGCTAATACAAAACAGTCTATAATGTAAGTATGTAACAACATCATTAATAATAATGTATGTAACAACATCAATGAGAAAAATAATTAAATTTTACACCATGTAAATTTCAATGAACAAGCCAGCTTAGACTTAATGCTAATGTATTATTTAGCTTTATAATGTACCAACAGTCATTGGATTTGAACAAATATCAACTTATAGGTTAACAGAAATAGCATATTATATCATATTTTATATTTATGATAAGTTATGTAAGTTAGACTTATTCTAGACCAAAGAGGTTTATGTACAAGAGCCGCAATCACCTATAACGCTTCCATGACAACGTGGAGTAAAGTAACAAAAACTAGGACGTAGCTTTAAACATGAACTTATGTGAAAGTCACACTATATTTGTCTCACTCTTACTAAGCGAATCTATACAACTAAACGTCAAGTAAGAAAAAGAGGGCGATATGTTTTCAATGACACTTGAACAATGTTGCCAGTAGTAGTATCATATTCCCCCAATGAATGAATGAACGAATGAATGATAGATCGATATTTTTGTAACTGTAATGTAACACCGAGTGGATGATATCGTATTATCTAATTACTAGTAATAATTTAAAAGCAAAAGTGAATAGGCGTAATGAAGCTTACGAAGGTTTTTAAATTAATAGAAACTTTTTATTCAGTTTTCTGTTTATTCAGTCAGAGTGTAATAAAATGTTAGTGATGAAACAATAACAATTAATTGTAATTGGCATTTTAACAATTAATTGTAATGAGAGGTTTTTAAGAAAAAAAAAAGTTGCCGAATCTCTTCAATAGGTGGCGTTGATGGAAAGTTAGGTATTAAATTAAACAGCTGGCACCCCGTACTCGGCCTATATTTCCATGGGAACTTTGTATGGAGTACACAATTTTTTTACAAAGATGTGGGACAAAAGTTTTTCAGTTTGATAAATATTATAGAATCTCTAAATCGCCCCTCAAAAAGTACCTATTTCTAATTTTCTTAATACTCTGTATAAGGCTGCCGACCATTTTAATGGTATAAATATGTGCGTGTTGTATTTAATAATCTTCTTTAAATGTCCAATAAAGAATTGTAATTACCTATAAAAAGAATTACGTACAAACATGAAATCTCATAATTATTTATGACATTAACGCTCGACTTCGGTGCAGCGCCATCTATTGTCACTGTTGAAAATCACTAAATTGCTTGAAAATGAAAACCCCTTATTGTTACGTTTACTGAAATGATTTAACAATTACTATTTCAACTTTTTAGTCAAATACTTGTTAGTAAAACATTCAGATGTGACTTCCGAAAAACTTTTCTCAATAGCAGGATTAATAAAAACTGAAAAACGAAAGAAAACTTAAGAGCTGTTTTTTTAATTTTTAATGTTAAACGACATAAATCATATAACTTTTAGGTTTGACGGGTCATTTTGTGTCGTGTTTGAGAACCCGTACTTTAATTTTTAATTGATAGTCTTTGAAAAATCCAGGAACTTTTATTAAAATTATCAGAACTCACTCGTAAATATTATCAGAACCAATTTTAAATTCAACTATTAGGTTGTTCCAAAATAAAACACTGAATATGGCTATTTCACAAAAAAAGGACTCTCTTACATTTGAATTTACTGCATACGATGTCACCTTAGCGGAGATTTAGAGCTACCGAAAAAAGGCAATAAAGTATTTTGAAAGTTTTAAGGCTAAGGATTTTCTTTAAAATTTTGCTAATATAAAATTATCGAAATGGCGTATTCAGTATTTTATTTTGGAATAGCCGAATTGTAATATTAATCGGCATTTACTTCAAGAAATAACTGTAATTAATATAAAATACGAGAATTTAGACATAGACATAGACATATGTTTATTTTTGACACAAAAAACAATATACAAACAGTAATAATACTAGATTATAAAACGACAAAACTAAACACAAATACATTTTTTTAAATAAAGAATTTAATCGTTAATTTGTGCCAAAAAAATGGCCCTCGACTCAGCATGAGCTGCGACTGCGGTGACACAGTGCAACGCTGGTTTTCAGCGAGGCCCATTTATTGCCACTTGCACGTGTTCTGCGATTAGATTTAGTTTTATCAACTATTGTATTTATTGTCACGAGCTTTCGCCCGCGACTTTTATTATTTATTACAATTTTTTTCTCCTCACGGGATCTTTGCGAATCCTAGTTTACGTTTTAGGCGGAAAACACACTGCTCCGCTCACCGCGGCGAATTGCGGTGGAGCGGATTTAAACTTTGTTCTGTAAAATGTTGATTTGTATACAAAAACCGCGGGGTACCACACACTGGCACCGCTTCTCCGCCCGGAGGCGCGATTCGCACGACGGATCCGTGCTCCCGGATGGCGACGCGGTAAGATTCGCTGGGTACCACACACTGACGCCGCTTCTCCGTCCGAAGGCGCGATTCGCGCGCGATCCGCGCAAAAACGAAACATAACTACTGCTTCAGAACAAGGTCGGTAGGACAACAAATAGAGTCGTCTCTACTTTTTTTTGTACTATGAGAACCAGAGACTGACAGAGTGTGTGGTACCTACTATCGCATAATAAATGTTATAATATGTGATTTACTCAATAATGTTATTATTTGTAACGAAATAATGTAATAATGAAATAATAATCCTAAGTAGGTATATGATGTTATATTTATATTATGTTATATACACTGACTTGTAACTTGTGTTATTAAATAAATGCTCGGGGAGCGGGAGGGGGTGAGGCTCGGGGTGCGGGGGATGAGGTAGGGAATTCTAAAATAATAATATACCCTGAAAACGAAAAATATTGTTAATGAACCAGATATGTGAATTGTTAGACTAAGGATTCAATAAAAGAAACCTCTTAGATTTTTTTTTCTTTTGTTCCAACTACCAGACGATCTTACATCAACTCCCTGAGCGAAGCCGGGCCCTCCAGCTAGTGTCCACTAGAAGTTCACTTCGATGTTTTTCTAAGAATGTTTGCAGTAGTAAAAAATATTTTCGTTAAAAAATGAAGTAGAAGCGACTTCACTATCAAATCTGTTCTAATCAAACCGCTGTGACGTGGAATGCCACAGAACTCAAAGATAACAGTAAGTTATCTTTGTGTTCTGATAAAGTAAAGATAACTTTCTTCGTGGGAGAGCCATGCTTCGGCACGAATGGGCCGGCTCGACCGGAGTGATACCACGGCCTCACAGAAAACCGGCGTGAAGCAACGCTTGCGTTGTGTTTCGCCGAGTAAGTGAGGGTACCGGAGGCCCAACCCCCCCCCCCAGTGATAGCGCAGTTACCAAAAATGTTACCCCAGGAGGGTACCAGCTGCGCTAGCGCTGGAGAATCCCTCTCTGGACGTCCATGCTCAGGATACAATGTGCCTGAGCCTGGACGTCCAGGCCGCCCCTCGTCGTACTCTGGGGGGGGGCATAACAGCGCTCCATCATCCAGTTGCACAAGAGAAGGGCAAAAACACCTTGGCACCCCCTGCCGTGGGCCGCTGCACGCTGGCCGTGGACTTCTGCAACATCAGGGGCTTACACTCAAACATTAATGCTGTTCACTACCACCTAGAGACAGCAAAGCCGGCCTTGCTCTTCCTGAGCGAGACACAGATATCGTCCCCAGCAGACACATCATACCTCTCCTACCCTGGGTATGGACTGGAACACTCCTTCGTGCCTAGGGCTGGAGTGTGCGTGTACGTTAGAGACGATATCAGTTCTCGCCGTCTCAGCAACCTTGAAGGTAGGGACCTCTCTACCATATGGCTACGTGTAGACGGCGATGACCATCCCGGCGTCTATTCGTGCCTATATAGGCCCCATACTGGCGATGGCGAAACTGACCGACTCATTGAGCACATCCAAATGGCTGCAGATACTGTGCAGCAGCAGATCCCATCCGCTGAGATCGTGGTACTCGGCGATTTTAACGCCCACCATGCCGAATGGCTCGGTTCTAGCAAGACCGATCATGCGGGGAGATCTGTTCACGACTTCGCCCTGGCATATGGTTTGACACAACTGGTTACTACGCCCACGCGAATCCCAGATGTGGAGAACCATGAACCTTCACTGTTGGACCTTCTGCTGACTTCTCATCCGGACGGTTACCAAGTATCCGTTGACGCCTCACTCGGCTCTTCGGATCACTGCCTTATCCGGAGTACGGTGCCACTCACGTGCCCGCCGCGACCGCGAGTCGCCTGTCGCCGTCGTGTGTGGCATTACAAGTCAGCAGATTGGACGTGGATGCGGTCTTTCTTTGCGTCCTACCCTTGGGGGCAGGTTTGCTTCACGCCGGATGATCCCAACTTCGCTGCCGATTCTGTCGCTGATGTGGTGCTGCAGGGTATGGAGCTTTTTATCCCATCCTCAGTGGTCCCCATTGGCGGCAAATGCCAGCCTTTGGTCGGTCCTGCAAAAAGGCTTCTCGCCGAAAGCAGGAATGTTACCAAGCCTGGGCAAATGCGGCGAAGGTACGGAATGAAAAGACCAGCGAATTAAAAAAGGAGTTTAACTTTGCCTCCAGGTCCTTCAAAAGAGATATTGCCAGGGGAAAGTCAGCGCACATAGGCAGAATTGGCGAGAGACTAGAGCATCTTCCTTCGGGAACTCGTGCCTTATGGTCTCTGGCCAAAGCTGTCCAGGGAAATTTCTGCACGCCACCATTTCCACCACTGCACATGGGAAATGATTCATTGGCCCACGACGCAAAGGAGAAAGCCGATCTTCTAGGCAAACTCTTTGCGTCCAACTCAACGTTGGATGACGGGGGAAACGAGCCGCCGACCATACCGCGATGCACGAGCTGTATGCCGGATATCCGGTTCCACCAACGCTCAGTGCGTAAAGCACTTTTTTCCCTCGACATTCATAAGTCGAGTGGGCCCGACGGAATCCCTCCTATCGTGTTGAAGGTGTGTGCTCCAGAGTTGGCTCCAGTTTTAACGCGCCTTTTTCGGCTCTCATACTCCACTGGCGTAGTCCCGAAGTCATGGAAGATAGCTTTGGTGCACCCGATCCCTAAAAAAGGTGACCGCTCGAATCCGTCCAACTACCGGCCGATAGCCATAACCTCCTTATTCTCAAAGATAATGGAGTCCATTATCAACAGCCAGCTCCTTCGGTACCTAGAGGACCGCCAGCTGCTTAGTGACCGACAGTACGGTTTCCGTAAGGGACGGTCCGCTGGTGATCTTCTTGTCTACCTGACACATCGTTGGGCACAGGTGATCGAGACTAAGGGAGAAACTTTGGCCGTTAGTTTGGACATAGCGAAGGCCTTCGATCGGGTCTGGCACAAAGCACTTCTTGCGAAGCTTCCTTCTTATGGGCTTCCCGAGGAATTACGCAATTGGGTCACTAGTTTTCTTGCAGACAGAAGCATAAAGGTCGTAGTCGACGGTGCATGCTCAGATTCTATGTCTTTAAATGCTGGTGTCCCTCAAGGCTGTGTGCTTTCGCCTACACTGTTCCTTCTGCATATCAATGATATGCTGCAAATCAGCAGCACTCATTGTTATGCGGATGACAGCACAGGTGATGCCTTCTATACCGGCCGTGCCAACATTTCTCGGGAAAACGTCATCGAGAGCCGAAACAAACTAGTGTCGGAAATTGAGGCCTCTTTAAAGAAAGTCTCAGAATGGGGTCGACTTAATTTGGTCCAACTTAACCCCACTAAGACACAAGTTTGCGCGTTCACTGCCAAGAGGATGCCATTTGTCGTATCACCTCGTTTTGAGGACACTCCCCTAAATGCCTCAGCTAGTATCGGAATTCTTGGTGTCGACATATCGAGTGAAGTCCAGTTCCGTGGCCATCTAGAGGGTAAGGCTAAATTAGCCTCAAAGAAGCTTGGTGTGCTCAATAGATCGAGTCGGTATTTCACTGCGGCGCATCGCCTGCAACTTTATAAGGCGCAGGTTCGGCCTCATATGGAATACTGTTCTCATCTCTGGGCAGGGGCACCCCAGTACCAGCTTCTCCCTCTGGACCGCATTCAACGGAGAGCAACTCGAATCGTCGACTGCCAGGATATTTCAGATCGGCTTGACTCCCTGGCGCTGCGTAGAGATGTAGCCTCGCTCTGCATTCTCTATCGCATGTACAATGGGGAGTGCTCCGAGGAATTGTTCGGATTGATCCCTGCCGCCTCTTTCCGCCATCGTTCTACGCGACAACATATTCATCCCCATCACATAGATGGTTGGCAGTCCACAACTGTGCGTTTCACTAGAAACTTTCTGCCTCGCACAACCAAACTATGGAATGAATTGTCGCCTGCGGTATTTCCGGGCCGATACGACATATAAACCTTCAAGAAAAGAGCGTACTCCCAAATCAAAGGCCGGCAACGCACTTGTGACTCCTCTGGTGTTGCGGGTGTCTATGGGCGGCGGTAATCGCTTACCATCAGGTGATCCGTCTGCTCGTTTGCCACCTCTGCCATAAAAAAAAAAAATTTAAGTACTCCTGCTACGCGAAAGTACGCGAAAGTTGTTTAACATGAAAAAACGGGCAATTTGCGTTTATAATACAGATAATTTGCAAAGAAATATTAAGAAATTAATATATTTATTAATCAAACCCGTTTCGTTATTCTATAACATACATTTTGTTGCTTCGATTTACTGAGTTTGCTTGCTGTTTTTCCGTGATTGAATCTTTACGCTGTGGTTTTGCATACGCATAGGTCAAGTTAGACTGGACGGAAAACATAATTATATGAAACCATCGCGACTTACCATTCAAGGTTGACCTCTGTTGACAAAGATGTATACGTATATATAGGATAAAGTACTACCCTGCTTTTTGGAAGGAGTATTTTATGGAATCACATATGGAATTCAGTTTTTATACCTATTCTTGTTCTGAGCTTGTTATAAACAAAAACAACCCTTGTTACATACATACACGTTCGAATATTAGATAAACGTATGACAAAAATCGTCGTGCACCGCAACTTCGGACGAAATTCGGACGGAAACCGCCCGGCGGTGGCCCGGAATCCGCGCCTTCGTCGTGCACTGCAGCTTTCGACGAAATTCCGACGGAAACCGTCCTGTGGAGCGGATCGCTGCCGCATGCGAATTTCGTCGCTCCGCGCTCCCGTCCGAATTCCGCCTCAGTGTGATATCCGCGTTAAATTAATATAAAATATAAATATAGGGTAACATTTTTATTTATTGCTTCTTCTCTCTCTCTCTCTCTCTCTCTCTCTTATCGTTTATTTATAGTAGGTGTTAAAAAAGTGCGTTTTGGGGTTACTCAGAATCAAGTACAGAATACAGGAAAAAAATTGAATAAGTCCACAATATATTTTTCAGTTTCTAATACTGAATCTGAATAATTAATTAAGAATTTGTGTGGAAAACTACAAAAAAGTTGTATATTGGATTTTTTAAATATTTTTTCCTGTATTCTATACTTGATTCTGAATAACCCTTTAAAATTTCATGCGCGCTTTTTTAACACCCTGTATATATTTTATACAAAAAATATACAGTTACAGTAATTTTACAATTTAAACAGTTATCGATAGACACACGTAATACGTCCTCATCATTCATTCATTGAAATTCCCCCAAATTAGGGAATTTAGTATTTTTATTTTTAAGCAACACTGAACGATGGACAATGGCGACAATTTGTGATGAATTTTTACGAAGTTATTTTTATTCAAAATCTTAACAAAATACTTATTGACCTGTGAAATGTGATACCGGTGTTCTTGTTATCTCTGGCGGAATGAGATTTACACGATTTTACTACGCAATTCGGCATGTTTTTGTGTAACAAGGAGTGAGTACGGAGGAGACGTTGTCGTGACCGTAGCTTGATACAGACTGAGTAACTCATAAGACTTTTAGCCATATATGGCGTTGGGGCATGTTTGCGATATAGAATAGTGTTTTGGAGATATGACATTTCACTATTCTAGACATAGTTATTTAACTAGTTATTTTATCCTGTATAAAATAACTAGTTAAATAACTATGTATAGAATAAGTCTAACTTACATAACTTATCATAAATATAAAATATGCTATAATATGCTTTTTCTGTTAACCTATAAGTTGATATTTGTTCAAATCCAATGACTGTTGGTACATTATAAAGCTAAATATTACATTAGCAGTAAGTCTAAGCTGGCTTGTTCATTGAAATTTATGATTATATTTATGATAAGTTATGTAAGTTAGACTTATTCTAGACATAGTTATTTAACTAGTTATTTTATACAGGGTGTCCCAGAAATACCACGTCAGAGTGACACAGGAGATAGATGAGCTTGAAACCTATCAGAAAAAAACAATTTGACCTTAGTAAAAATCTCACGGTTTTCGAGATATTCGCACTTTTTAATTTTTTTTGAAAATCTATCCTGTATTGGTTTTTTTGCTGGTACTGCCTGGGATATCTTCAGGAAGTTTTTTATTTTTTCTTGTGATATCTTAAATAATTTCTCTAGATAATAGAAATATTCTTTTACTGAAAAATACTTTAAAATCCGAAAAAAATAATTCAATAATTGTGACTTGTGACCTTGTGAAAAGTCAAACACTAACTTTGGCTAGCTGTCTTGAAAAAAAAATTTATGAAACGGAGTTTACAAATCATTTTAAAAATTAGTCCACTTTATGCTGATTTAGAAATGGTTTAATACTTGTGAGATTTTTAGCAAAATCTTTGACATTTGTTTTTTTTTTGTCATGTCATTCTTGGCACCACTTTTGTTGGCTACTACTACACTAGTGTTTAAGTTTTTGCGATGTTACAAGCTGTATTTGATTCTATTTTTGTTTTGTTTTGCTCATTTACTGTGTTTTGTTTTTTGAGTGTGTAATTCATTTGATGTATTTGTTCCTCGAAAGCGAAATAAAGATATTATCTATCTATCTACCTCGTCCGCGCGGATCTACACTGTATTAGCTCATTTACACTCTCGTGCGAGTGGCGGCGAGGCGAATGGCGAGGCTTAAAAGTTTACTATTGCGCATTCAAGGTCAGTCAACACCTCCGCCATGCCAGCCTCAGCCCTCGCAATAATGAAAAGAGAGCGGGACAACAAATACGGGTTCTACCTCTCACATTTTTTTTATAACCACAGTCCCTAGTAATAATTTAGACTGTGATAAGGTCCAATAATAGTTATTTTATCGAGTTCGGCTAATGGGGTCTTATGTCGAAAAACATTCAAATGTCAAAGATTTTGCTAAAAATCTCACAAGTTTTGTACTATTTCTAAATCAGCATAAAGTGGACTAGTTTTTAAAATGATTTGTAACCTCCGTTTCATACATTTTTTTTTTCACGACAGCTAGCCAAAAGACAATGCCAAGCTGGCCATACTGTCGAGCCCCAGCCCGAAAATAGGCAATACACACATATTACACGAATGTGTGGCGACATCTATCGCACCGCCACGAACTAAAAACCTAGAACGCGCTATTGAAAGTTTCTTCGGATTAACTACATATACAACTTCTTGGTTGGACCACGGCTGGTCCCCAGGCATACCACCTCGCCTGGCGGAGGTACCTCCCTTCTCGCCGAAAAGCTGTCACCCCACAGTTCCTACAGTGGTGACCCCGAGCTGAACACAATCATCGCACCTTCAGCCAGCAGCGCGTATACTCCACCATCAGTCTCCAGCTGGTAAAGCAAGCCTCAGCAGCACAGCAGTCGCATCGCACTGAAGTATCAACAGGACCACCGCAACCCGACAGATCGAGTTTCCTGGCCTGCCACTTCACCTCCAGGCAGCAGCAAGTTGTCGGCAGCCCACACGCTAACACAGCGCGCATCTCTGCTTCCCTTGCCATGACGCCTGACGCCAGCCTCCATCCCGACTCACCGTGGACATCGGCATGGCACGTGCATATAGACCCGACTCACCGTGGACGACAGCACACGCATACGTCCCAACTTACCGTGGACGTCACACTAGCGACATTGGACTGCCAGCTCAAGTTGGATCGACCTCCGGTCTCGGAGGGGGAGTGATGTGGCGACATCTATTGCACCGCCACGAACTAAAAACCTAGAACGCGCTATTGAAAGTTTCTTCGGATTAACTACATATACAACTTCTTGGTTGGACCACGGCCGGTCCCCAGGCATACCACCTCGCCTGGCGGAGGTCACACAGTTCCTACAAATGATTTATATATCAAACGATAGCTGTTTGATTGTAAAATAAAACCGTATTGCCATTTTACCTTCAAAAGTTGGGAGAACAGAAATATTAACTTGTAAGCTAAAGTGATGCTTACCTAAGGTACGATAGGGTAATAGCGGATGACTTTTTAGTGCCTTGTAATAATAGTGAGAAAACATATATATTTCACAAATCTTACGGCTTACGGCTGTAAAAATTCGTAAAATTAATAATAAAGAGATAAATAGTTAATACAAAATTAGAAATAAATATTTAAATGGTAACTTTTCTTCTCTAAATTGTCCATCTTCTATTGACGCACATTCCATGTTACCCTTGCTAACTGGAGCGGCTTGGAGGTTCTGGTAACCTATAAATTTTGACGAGAGTGGACTGTAAAGGCGCGGTTCTGGAAGCAGGTATGGACCTGCTTCCACGCGGTATGGAGGGATGTGATTATTTTACAAAGTACCGATTTTGGGGATAATTGAAGAAAGCACTGCGTCGTACCTGTTAGGTTCCGTCCTGGACGATCTTGGGAGTCCTCGTGACGGGCTGGTTCGGCAGAGTCTTTCTAATGTTGACACAAGAAATCAGTTCAGGGTACTTACAAATGCACTTATAAACACACCCGCGGGTCACAAACTTTTGTATTAAAGACAATTTACAGAGTTTTTCACAATAAAAACAGTAATTACAAATTGGCTCGATTGGCTTATTTTCGGTTCGAAATAAGACTGATGATCTTCATTTTTTTTGGACGCGTGCCAAAAACTGACACGAGGATCTTCTCTCTTCTTCTCTCCAGGTCATTTGGACGCAGTGCGAAAGAGAAGAGGAAAGGGATTCGGTACTTTGATTTTAAAAATGCGGAAAAGAAATTAAATAGACCGAATCGAAAGTAAAGAGATTTTAATGAGTGGCGCTACCATAACTCCCCGCCTTGAAGGGTCACCTTTAAAGAAAATTAAGAATGAAGAAAAAACCAGAAATAAGCAGTATAATTTAAATCAGATACGTGAGGAGTATGATAATTTGGAAGAAAAACTACTGTGTAGGTAAGGGACATAAGCGGACTACAGTTCTCACAAATGTTCCCTTCGAAGTTCGAATAGAAACAACACGAACAAGTCCATCCTTAGATGGATGTAACTTCTCTATCACTCCAAGCGGCCATGACAAAGGCGGTGTATTCTCATTTATTATAACTACCACTGTACCTTCCTTTATATTTTCATTAGATTTATTCCATTTTTGACGCGCTTGTAAACTATGTAAGTACTCGCTTCGCCATCGCTTCCAAAACGATTGGACCATTTTATCCAAAAGTGAATGTCTTTCAAGGAGATTATCAACGGTTAAACCTATCTCCGCGGCGGGTAACGAATAGAGCGGCGCGGTATGCAAAAAATGGGAAGGCGTCAAAACCTTAGGATCCGATGGATCGGCACTAAGAACGGTGAGAGGCCTAGAATTGAGCAGCCACTCGATCTGTGCAAGACAGTGACTAGCTCTTCGTAGGAAAGAAGTTGCTGACCAATTGTTTTGAATAGGTGACTCTTGACGGCTTTGACCATAGACTCCCAACAACCACCAAAATGTGGCGAAGCCGGCGGTATAAATTGCCAATCAATGCGATTTTCAGCAAGCTCTTCCTCAAAACGTGGCCGGTACTCCTTGTTAATGTAATTGTATTAGTCACGTAAGTAAGCACTAGCACCACGAAAATTGGTCCCATTTTCAGAGTAGAGACACTGCACCGGGCCACGACGCGATAAAAATCGCTTTAAAGCGGATATGAAGCTGACCGTGGTAAGGTCAGTAGAATTTCAATATGAAGCGCACGAGTCGTCATGCAAGTAAAAATACAGAGATAAGCTTTACGACTCCTAGCTCCCCTGGCACGCACTGGCACGTACTGTATAGGGCCAGCATAGTCGCAGCCTGTGTGAGAGAAAGCTTTATCAACTGTCGTTACTCTATGACGAGGTAAATCACTCATAAATGGTGCGGGATTAGGGCGCGGTTTAAACCTATAACAAGTGTTACATTTGTGTATACGAAAGCGAATAATTCTTCTTGCAGATAATATCCAGTATTTATTTCTCAACAACGACATTGTGAGCTCTGGGCCTGCATGACAATATTTTTTATGGAAATAGTCTATAAGTAGATCTACTGTCCGGTCATGTTTCGGTAAAACTACGGGGTGTTATGTATCATAAGACTCAGCTGAATTCTCTAAACGACCACCGACTCGCATTAAATCATTGTCAATAAAAGGTTTTAATTTTATCAAAGCGGTTGACGAACATTTATTATTTTGCAAGTCAACAAAATCTTTAGAAAAATGTTTTCTCTGAACATGACGTAATACGACCCTTTCTGCGACGTCAAGATCACTAGCGGTAACAGCGTTGACTCGACGTGGAAGTTTCTTCAAAAGGCGGTAAATAAATACAACAATTCGCAGTAACTTCGTCCAAGATGACGTACGTTCTGCGAGAGCAAGAATAATCGAGGAGTCAACATTGGGGACAGCGATTACTGGATGTACGTGAACCTTTTCTTCAGGAATTACATCTAACACGATAGAATCAGGTTTATTAATAGGCCACTGGAAAGGACTGAGCTGAGCCCAGGAGGGTCCGTGCAACCACAATGGATGCTCTATGAGTTTATCCGGAGTTAAACCGCGGGACAAACAGTCTGCGGGGTTATCTGCACCAGCTACGTGGTGGAAGTGAGTTGCGGGAATGTTGTCTACAATGCGAACAACTCGATTGGCCACGAAAGTGTGCCAGCGATGAGGGGAGGAATTTATCCAACAAAGCACCACCTTTGAATCGGTGAATGCGTATAAGGCGGTAACATTAAAACGTGGGTTATACGTGTCGTGAACACGTCGAAGAAGCTTAGCGAGAAGCTCGGCGCCGCAGAGTTCGAGTCGAGTGACAGTCAGCGGTTTGACCGGAGAGACCCTTGACTTAGCGCAAGATAACTGCACAATGACGTCATCTCCACGAGTAATGTGTACGTATACGACAGCTCCGTAGCTTTTTCGCTAGCGTCTGAAAAGCCCAATAAGCGAAGAGTACAGCCTTCAAATAGGCCTAAGTGGCGCGGAATTCTCAAATCATTAAGTATAGGAAGTGTGGCGCGGAAATTATTCCAAATATTTATTATATGACGGGGAGGAACGTCATCCCAATCTAGCTTTAATAGCCATAAATTTCTAATAAGTAATTTCGCATAAAGCACGACAGGCGCGACGAAACCCATAATGTCCCAGAGGCGAGCTACTGTGGACAAAATGGTACGTTTTGTACACTTATCTGCGGGTAAAGAAATATTAAATTGGAAACAATCACTCGATTTACACCAACGTAACCCGAGGACCTTTTGTTCAACAGTTTTATCGAATTCGAGCTGTTCGGTCAACCTATGAGACGCGGGAATACTTTCTAGCACAGTGCGAGAGTTGCTAGTCTACTTGACCAAGTCCAACTGTCCTCCTTTAAACAGCTGTATTAGTTCGTTCGCAGGTATTAATAGCATTTGATTCGGACTTATTACTGAAAACGATATCATCCATGTAAAGCGAATTAGAGGCTATGTCTCGAGCGCGCGGGTACAGGTGACCATCATCCTCCACTAGCTGTTGTACGGTGCGAAGCGCATGGTATGGGCTCGACTTAAAGCCGAAGCACACGCGATTAAACTGATATAACAACAAAGGTTCATCGACAGAAAAACGATATAAAATCTGTTGAAAGCGGCGATCGTCATCTCTTACACCGATTTGCATGAACATTTGCCGGCAGTCGGCTGAAAGAGCTACAGCGAACAAGCGGAAATTCAAAAGAATAGTAAATAGTTCTCCTTGCAAATTGGGACCGCTATGTAAGATATCATTAAGCGAAATTCCAGAGCTAGTTTTTGAGCTAGCATCTAAAACTGAGCGCACTTTAGTCGTCGTTCTGTCTAAACGAACGACTGCGTGATGCGGAATAATATAATGTTACGTGACAAATACTAAAATTGTCTTTTTAAAAACTATTTATTTAAAGATACAGAGTAACAGTGTTAATGCTACAGAATTTAGAAACAGAGTGAATGGATTTCGGAAAAGGATGGTTATTTATAATTAAAAGTTCTTATCATATAGACTTAAGTGGTAAATACATGATAACTAAATGACTATGGGAAATATAAACAAAACAACTAATCGTTATATCTAATTGTACTTAAACTAACTATCAGCTAATGAGGAGGGCAGCGGTTCCAATACATAACACCTCCCCCCTTAGAACAAAGATTGAGCGGTTTTGCTAAATTTTTGAGGGGTGTGGACTTCGACTTCATTTTCGTGTTCCGATATGCACGACGTGGTAGTAGTAGTAGTGTTCAGTGTTGACATGGGAATCTCGATATGTTGACGGCGGTGGGAGCGATCGAAACAATTATTGAATATTTGTACGCAGCCATCTCGATGCGAAGTTACAGAGTTTATTCCGAATGGAATACGGCATTTGAAACATTTATAACATAGAAATACAGACATGATTAGGCCAAAGATTGCACTCATAAAGAAAAACTTTGTTGCATGATTTTCAATGAATGTGGGTTTGTTTTCATTGAGTAGTTTTGAATGTGTTTTCAGTTGTTCTTTAATTGTATTTAAAGCATCCAATGGGATGTTATTCAACTGGATCGGAAGAAGTTCTACTCGTTGTAACTTGGTTTCTTCTGGCAAGCACACGTCTTCGATGTTCACAGTGATAATAGGATGGCTAACATTAAGTGATTTCGTTTCTTCTGCTAGGAGTGTGACGAAAGATGTAAACAATTTGCAGCCTTGATCTAGAGTGATGATACCTGCGCCGGAAATTTCACCGTGGGTCGTTTTGCTTTCACATTCTAGCGCATAGGGTGTTTTATGTTGAAGTATGTAAATCCAGTTGTTATTCTTCAGAGCTTGGAACGTGTTGATGTGTGCAGAAAACGTAGTGACTTCGCAGATTTCAGGAATGTCTCGGTCAGTTGTTGTGAAAATGGTGACTTCGCAGGTTGGTCTAGAGTTGAAGTTGTAGACTAGAAGATCCTTGCATACTCTCGCTTCTGGTGCGAAGCTCTTGCATTTTTCCAGGGAGTTCGTGGTGACGTATCTTTGTCTGGTGGTACTTATGGCAAGGTATGTTTGCTCGGGAAGGATAGTAGAATAAAGGGATGACTCAGGATGTTTGATAGGAATGGAATATAAACGATATAGAGTAAATTTGTTATTTCGAACAAGAGGAAATTCTAATATATATATTATTTTGTTCATATAGATATAGGAAGTTACTGTAGCGGATTCAATAATTTGATGTATATTGGACATAGAAATAGGAGCGACTAAATTTTTATTCAGCCTATTTGGACTAGAAGACAGTAGTTCTTCATATACGCGTACAGTAGATATAATCGAAGGATGTATGACGCCTGATTTAATAAACAAAATGCTTGTGATGATGTCATCTAATTCTTTTTCTAATGACATTACCGCTTCTAAGATTTGGATTGAAATTGATGATATATCTTCTATTAATGTTAGGTTAAATATGATTTTGTTCGTTTCGTTAAAATAAGAATTTATTCTGATTAAATTTTCATTTAGGACGTGTTCATCATAAGAGATTTTTAACACGGTATCGTTAAAGTTATTAATAGTTGATGATATTATTTGTAGTTGTTGTTTTAAAATATTGTTAGTGGAGAGTTGTTGTCTTTCTAATAATCCAATACATTCGTCGTAATGTTTGGCATCTTTTGAGTCTGGAGTACCTATTAACCATTTTAGAACAGAACTTATGCCATCGAATAATTCTCGTTTATAGCGTTTATTACTAGTGTAAAAGTTTAATTCGTTTAATCGGGAGTCTATTTTATCTAAGTTTAATTTTATAAAGGAGCTTGTGGTAATAACAGATGGTAAATTGGGGTTGTTAATTACTACGTGATAGTAATTATTTACTAGACGTTTTAGCGAATCCCGAGATATAAATAAAGGTTCAAGATTTCTATAGACTATGAGTTTCCATGAACTTTCGGATACGAGGAGCTCGCCATCATTTTCGTAATACAGACCGGAGTTGGAAGGAAGGGGTTTGATGTGGGTATCTCCTTCAACTATGGTTGAGGAATACCTGGAATGATTAATTTTGATTTTTAAATTTACTAATGAGAATATATTTAATTAAAATATAAACTTTATATAGTAGAACGTAAATTAGTAATTTTACAATAGAGCAAATAATAAAACTAATATAGGGATTATTCATAGTTGTAATAAATCTAGTATTCAAATCTAATGTGTCGTTTCTGTTAGGAGGATGAGGATGTGCCACGACTTGTCGGGTCATCCTGAAATGGAAATAGTCTAATTATAAGATGTATAGATTTAATTATTAATATTTAAATTATTTTCATGAGTGTCGGATGAATGTAGTGGTCTCAAGCGATTGTCATGCACGAGATAATTAAAACGATTAATTATGGAATTTTGTTAAAGCCTAACCTAATGACGACGTAAGGGCCGTCCCATTTACACTAACCAGCTAATAATAAGTTAACCTATTACTTAACCTAATTAGTCGCCTCTTACGACACGCCGAAAATTAAATGATGGCGTTAGTGCTATTCTAAAGCCGGTCACTACACGGCCGTAATGGACTTAATTAGTTACCGAAGATTGCGAAGTGAATGGTCGCAATCTGTTGGCATGGACCAATTGACTTTTTCCAGATTTGCGTATGAGATAGTTTTCATTAAGCCCAACGCGTATCACTTCATAGGGTCCATCCCATTTACTATCTAAATTATTTGGGTTAGGAACTTTAAGCATAACTTTATCACCTAATTTAAAATCGGCCATGTTTTTGATATTGCTGTCGTATCGTTGTTTTGCTTTTTCTTTCGTACGTTCTAAATTGCGACGGGCTACGTCTCGTGAAACCTTAAGTCTTTCATTTAAGTCGCGTAAATAATCGTGAGTTGTATAGTCATTGTTTTCTTTGAGTGAATATAAGGAACGAGGCTTGTATCCGAAGAGTAGTTCATGAGGTGTGAGTCCTGTGGATTGATTGACAGATGTATTATGACACATAATAGCGAATGGTATTATTTGGTCCCAGTTCGAATGGTTTCTTTTATGGTACATTCGGATGTGGTCACGTAAGGTTGCATGAAATCGTTCTAAGGAACCATTGGTTTGTGGATGGTACGCGGTGCTGACCGTGTGATTTGAACCGAGTAGTTTCATGAGTTGTTTGATGATGCTGTTCACGAATTCTGTGCCTTGATCGGAGTGGAAACGTTTTGGGACACCATAGTGTTGGCAGAATATTAGGAGAGATTTAGCAACCGTAACTGCTTGTTTATCTGAAATAGGGTATGCTTGGACGAATCGGGTTAGGTCATCTTGTATTGTAAGGATATACTTATTAGATTCATTAGTGATGTCAGAGTATGATACTAAGTCAATTGTGACGCGTTCGAATGGTTCAGTAGAGAGTGAAGTGATAACCATAGGGGCTTTGTATGTTTTTCTTTGAATTTTGTTGTGTTGACATATTTGGCAATTTCCTACATAATCTTTAATAGTGTCAGTCATTCCTTTCCAGAAATATTCAGATCGGATTTTACGTGTTGTCTCTACGATGCCACGATGTCCTGATAATGGATCGTCATGGAAAATTTTTAGGATATGTGTATCTCTTCAGGAGTTGGAGTTTTGACTCTATTTTCACATATCGTGATTTCGCATTCGTATGCGTCAGCTAAATAGGCTGTGATATGTAACTGTTCGTTACCCTTAAGTTTATAAGTGGGATCAGCTTTAAGATCTGGAATGTGAAGTGATTTGAGGTCGTATTGTTGTAAGCAATTTAGAAGTGTTTTGAAATAGCTTTCGGAATCCCAAGGGTCGAAGTGAGAGGGTCTAGAACAGCCGAATATGACATTTTGTTTTTTATTGGAAACTAATAAGTCTGCGTCGTAAATTGCTTTGGGTTTATTTAAGTATGGGTCTACTTGAGAGCACATGGAGATTGCTTCGTTGAAGAGGTCGCTTTTATCTGAGAGTTCAATAGAAGTTGGGACAAAAATGTTTTCGTGACGTTCGTCTAAAAGACGGTCTGGTGAAATATGGAGGTTTGGAGTGTCGAAGCTATAAGAGGCAAGTTCTGAGAAGTATTCGTAATTGATTTGTAGGTAATCTTCAGGATTTTTTGTGGGTTTTTCAGGGGGTTCGTCATTCGTAAGGTCGATAATGTTGGTGTTGAAAACCGGAGGGCGTGAGAGCGCGTCTGCATTAGTGTTATTCTTACCGGCTTTATAGATTATTTCATAGTCGAATTCCTCGAGTTTTAATCTCCAGCGAACGAGACGACTTCCAGGATCTTTAATTGAAAATAACCATGTGAGGGGTTTATGATCGGTCACGATTTTAAACTTTCTACCAAACAAATAAGGTTTAAAATGCTTGACAGCCCAGACAATGGCTAATAATTCGCGTTCTATTGTGGAGTAGTTATTAAGGGTACGAGATGCATAGGCTATAGGTAGATCTTTGCCAATTTCGCCTTGGGATAAGACAGCGCCGATGGCGTGTATTGAGGCGTCGGTGGTTAATACAAATTCCTTTGTGAAATCGGGATATTGAAGGATAGGAGGATTTGTAAGGAGACGTTTACATTCTTCGAAAGCGGATTTTTGTGATTCACCCCATATAAAAGGAACGTCTTTCTTAAGGAGGCTTGTGAGAGGTTTTGTGATTTTGCTAAAGTCAGCTATAAATCGACGGTAGTAACCAGTGAAACCTAGGAACGCTTTGATGTCTTTGCAGTTTTTGGGAGTAGGAAAATCCTTGACGGCTTGGACTTTAGAAGGGTTCGGCTTGACACCTTCATTTGAGATGATATGACCTAAGTAGGCCACTTCTCGCCTTAAGAATTCGCATTTATCGGGTTGTACTTTAAGACGGTATGTTTGAAGTCTGGAAAATACTTCGCGGAGTTTTTCTTCGTGTTCTTGGAGGCTAGATGCAAACACAACTATGTCATCTAAGTATACAAAGCAGCGTTCACCTTGAAGACCGTATAAGACAGAGTCCATTACTCGTTGAAACGTTGCAGGGGCGTTTTTGAGACCGAAAGGCATTCGTTTGAACTCGTAATGTCCGTATGGTGTATTAAATGCTGTTTTAGGTAAATCTTTACTGTCGACTTCGAGTTGATGGAATCCAGAGGCCAAGTCTAGGGTTGTAAAATATTGTGAATGCCCTAGCTTATCTAGTATGTCAGTAATATTTGGAAGTGGATAGCTGTCACCTATTGTTACTTCATTGAGCTTTCGGTAGTCGATTACAAGACGCCACTTTTGTTTGCCAGATGCGTCGAGTTTCTTAGGTACCACCCAGATGGGGCTACTCCATGGAGAGGAGCTTGGTTGAATAATATTCTGATTTAGCATCTTCTGGACTTGAGACTTAACTTCTTGTTCATGGACTTGGGGAAAACGATAGGTTTTAGTATGGATAGGTTTTTCGGATGTCGTTGGAATTGAATGTTTGGTGTGGTTAGTAAATGATAGTGAATCGCCTTCTAATTAAAAGATATCTGAGAATTCTGAGATAATTTTGTCTAAGGATTCGATTTCTTCGTAGTTTAAGTGTTCTTTTCTAATAAGTTCGAGAACTTTGTTTTGTCTATCTAATGAGTTGACGCTATTATCGGAAGGAACTTTACTGGAATGGTAATTAATGTTGTTTATTTGCTGGGTATTGTAATTATATGGGTGAACATTTATGATAGGGAGGTCTATTGTCGTGTCAGAGTTGTTAGTATTTACAGAAGTGATTAAGAAAGAGTAATTTTTCACATCAACTAATGCGTGAGGAATGATGATACCATTACCGATGTCTTGTTTATCAACTATAGCGGTTCCTGATTCTAAAGTTTGTGTTTGACATACGATTACGGTTTCCGAACGTAAATTAAGGAATTGTTTGTTAATATTGGAACCGGTTTTGGGTGTTTCTCCTAGGAAATGAAGTTTATAGCATTTATTTTGGATTCGCATTGTTTTCGACTGGACATAGATGTGGGCGTTGAATTTACTCAAGAAGTCGTTTCCTAAAATACCGTCAGCTTTAATGTTTAGATTTGCAACATGAAATTGGAAATTCGGAAAATCGTCTAATGAGATTTTTGCTGTTCCGAAACTGCGCGTGGATGATTGGGTACTCGAGATGCCTACTATTGATACTATTTCAGATTCGTCTAGGTTAATTGAGCCAATTTTGTCTTTGTGTATTTTAGAGATGCCAGCGCCCGTATCTACGAGAAGCGTGACAGGATTACCTTCGATATGAAATGTACAGTGCAATTGGTTTTCAGGAGGGATATCGTTTAATGAAGAAATGGAAAAAGATACGATTCCATCGTTAGGTTTAGTACGATTAGAATCGAGGGACTTGACAGATTTTGATTTAGTAGAATTAGTATAGGATTTATGAGATTTAGGATGACGTTTAGTAGATTTTGGATTTGATTTAGAATGTTCAGTTGAGTTCGAATTAGATTTAGAAGACGTAAAGCGGCTCTACTAAATCTAAAAGCGGCCAAGTGCGAGTCGGACTCGCCCATGAAGGGTTCCGTAGCAGCAAGTAACATAATATAAAAGTTTTTGTAGTTCGTTGTAACTTGAATGAAAGGTAAATTGCGGTTTACGATTTATGACGTATGAAAAAAAAACTACTTACTGGATATCGTTCAAACCAATTTTCGGTGGAAGTTTGCATGGTAATGTAAATCATATATTTTTTGTAGTTTTATCATTCTCTTATTTTAGAAGTTACGGGGGGGGGGACACACATTTTACAACTTTGGAAGTGTCTCTCGCGCAAACTATTCAGTTTAGAAGAAAATGATATTAGAAACCTCAATATCATTTTTGAAGACCTATCCATAGACCATGAAAGTTTCTTTATCAATAAACCGATTTTTCCACCCCACACGTATGGGTTTGATGAAAAAAAAATTTTTGAGTTTCAGTTTTAAGTATGGGGAGCCCCCAAAATTTATAGTATTTTATTTTTATGTTTGTGTGAAAATCTTAATGCGGTTCACAAAATACATCTACAGTATAGTTCTTATAGTTTCGGAAAGAAAGTGGCTGTGACATACGGACAGACAGACAGACAGACAGACAGACATGACGAATCCATAAGGGTTCCGTTTTTTGCCATTTGGCTACGGAACCCTAAAAACATGCTTTATTATTCTGTTGGTCCGGATAAATTAGTTCTTTCGATCAGTTCACCTACCAAGGGTCCTAAGTTTATTAAGTCATATAACAATATGTGAACGTAAACCTCAATGTGAAACCTTTAGTTAGATGTTTAAATATCACAATGTTTATATTCAGATTAAAACAAGAAGTAAAAAAGTAACTTGACAATTTTAACGGTAAGTTTTAATGAACGTTGCCAGTCCACTACTGGATGCCTACCTATAAGGCAATCATAGAGGAATAAGTATATTATTGGAACATAATCTCCTCATATGAATTACGAGCATCATCTGTGTTAAACCTTATTATCATTTATCATTCAGTCATTCATTCAAGAATGTAAACATTAAGTTACGTTTTATAAGGTTAGCAAGGGTAACATGGAATGTGCGTCAATAATACCAGTCTCGGTGTTGCCAGTTATTTCCAAAATATTTGAAAAAGTGATATATAACCGACTAAATGATTATTTAACACAAACTAATTTTATATTTAAAAAACAGTACGGATTTCGTCCGAAGTCAAACACTCTTTTCCGCTACAATAGATCTTATTACAAAAATTAAGACGAATATTGATGCAAAAAATATTGGTTTAGGTATATTTATCGACCTTAAAAAAGCATTTGACACGGTAAGTCACTCGCTACTAATAAAAAACTAAAGAAGGCAGGAATAACTGATAATGCTCTAAAAACTTTCGAATCTTACTTAACAAACCGGTCACAAATTGTAAAAATAGGAAACTATCAGAGCTCAGCTCAGCCGATAACTTGTGGCGTTCCTCAAGGATCCATATTGGGTCCGCTGTTGTTCCTGGTTTATATAAACAGTATAAGTCAATTGCCTTTACATGGGGAGATAAGTTTGTATGCTGATGATACTTGCGTTTCTTATTTTGGGCATTCAATAAATAATATCATCCGTCTGGCACAAGAGGATCTAAATATTCTGAATAAATGGTTCCAATCCAATTTGCTTACCATCAATGTTTCGAAAACCAGCTATCTTATATTTAAAGCTAAAAATAAAAAAATCCATGCTCACAGCCCTTTAACCATAAATAACACGAAAATCCGGGTAACAAATGAAGAAAAATACTTAGGTCTCTTATTGGACAGTAGCCTTACGTGGAATTCACACATTAATAAAATCAAAGCTAAGTTGTCTGCATTGCTGTCCTCCCTGTATGGTATGGTCCGATGTATACCTCGTCAGATTCGATGCACAATTTATAACTCATTGGTTAAACCTCATTTGGACTATCTTGTAGAAATCTGGGGAAGTGCCTCTAAAACTACACTTAAAAACTTACAAATTACTCAAAATAAATAAATAAAGGTACTTTTCCATTACGACTTTCTTACACCCACACACAAAATATACTCAGATACTAAATTCATGACTATTGATCAGATATACAAATACAACACATGCATTTTAATCATTTTAGATTTTAAAGTATTTCTCAGTAAAAGAATATTTCTATTATCTAGAGAAATTATTTAAGATAAAAAAATAAAATAAAAAAACTCCCTGAAGATATCCCAAGCAGTAACAGCAAAAAAAACCAATACAGTGTAGAGATTTTCAAAAAAATTAAAAAAGTGCGAATATCTCGAAAACCGTGAGACTTTTACTAAGGTCAAATTGTTTTTTTCTAATAGGTTTCGAGCTCATCTATCTCCTGTGTCACTCTGACGTGGTATTTCTGGGACACCCTGTATAATCGTAGATAAGTAAGTTAGTATATGTATATATTTAGGTACAAAAGACAATGCCCGTTTGTGCCCCAGAGTCATATTCGTACTTATATTTTCATTATTTTATTCCGAAATATTACAAAAATAAGATAAAGTAAAAAACCGTAACACAAATAATTCAGAATTTTACATTTTTCAAAATTTCTATAAAAGTTGGGAGAAAAAAGATAAAAAAATATTTTTGTAGATATTTGACTAATTCACGCGAGTTACCTGAGGAAGATAGAAACATTTTTGGACTTGTATTATGCTATTTTTTTTACCCCTATGTAATACAAAAATAAAATTACGTGACATACCTTAAAATAATGAATTAATAATTATGGGTATTCTCTATCCTCTTTAAAAGTTTGGAAAATAGATAATAAATAAATAAAAAAATACTGCTATATACGTGATACATGAAAGATTGATAGGCATTTGATTTTCATTAACTCATTCAATAGTTTTGTGAAATTATCGGAAAAATGAATCAATTTAATATGTAATATTCAAATACCGATAACTTTTATTTAACGAGTATTTAAAAAATACCAATGATTTATATATGTAAAAAAATGAGAATGATAGAAACGACAAAAAATATAATATTAAACATTATTATTATTACTTATTATTGCAATTCAGAATGAGAGAGTTTTTAAATAGATCTAGGGATGGGTAAGTACTGCAGTATTTACTCATGCCAGAGTAAATACTCAGTAAAAACTATTATAAGTACTCTTTTTTTACTTTTTACTGAGTATTTATGTTATACTAACAAAAAATTAATAAGTTATTATATTTTATCTAATATTTATCTGTATGACACTTTTTTACGTTTTTCTACATTCTTTAAGTTTTCTAAGTTCTAAGTAGTCTGACGATATAACATTATTAACATTTTATTTAGGGGATTCCCCTTAAAATCTTTATCAATAGAGTTGTTATTCGTAGTGTTACCAACTAAAAAATCACTTTAGGCTCCGCGCACACGGGAAACTTTTATGTACCACTAATGCGTGTAACTTGTTTTGTTTTTAGGGTTCCGTAGCCAAAATGGCAAAAAAGGGACCCGTATAATTTCGCCCTGTCCGTCCGTCCATTATAGCCATTTTACTCGGTGAGTATTGGCACTATGTAGATGTTTTTTTTATGGAATGAAAGTCCACTCCCGCATAATAAATGCACAAGCATATCGCTTCGTGCGAATAGGTGGTATATCAACTACGAAGGGATGAAACGCCTCCCTGCGCCTAGTGAACCAAAGGTGGAATGGAGCTAGGGGAATGAGGTCATGAAGTTCTTGAGCACACTCTCCGAAATGAATTCGATAAAAAACGATAAAGAGGCGGCTTTGCGGCGATGCTCAAGGCTTTGGAGCTTATTTAAAATAAACTCGTCATCACCTATTAGTGTCCTGACGCGTCGGTCGATAGCATCCAAGGCGTCAAGCTGGTAGCGGGGTTCTTGCTATCCAGGTGTGAAGTACCGTCTCACCTTATATAGGATACGTAGGTCCATTCATCTCGGAGAGTAGGAGTCAAGGTGAAAGGACTCCTTTTGGAAGAAAAAAGACACGCCTGTATTTTAGAGACATTGAACCTAACGAGGTTGTTGAAATGAAATGAAAATATTTTATTCGAAGTAGGTAGCAGTGTACACTTTTCGAGCGTCATTCTTTTATCTACCTAATTCGAGGTTCCTACCACTCGGAACTCGTATACCCACCGTTTCGGGAAGTGTTTGCGGAGTGAGAAGAAACGGCGGGCCCTAAAGGCTCTCCCCCCGCAAACCGCGCCTCACCTCCGCATCACACTCCTCCCCCCGCACCCCGCGCCTCCCCCCGCACGCCGCGTCTCCCCCCGCACCCCGCACTCCCCGCACCCCACTCCTCACCGTCCCCCGCACCCCGCTCCTGTCCTCTGTAATCCGCGCCTCAACCCCGCACCCGCTCCCCCCGCACCCCGCTCCCCCAAACCCCACTCCTCACCGTCCCCCGCACCTCTCTCCTCTCCCCCGTAACCCGAGCCTCAATCCCTCCCGCTCCTCCCCCCCGGCACCCCGCTCCTCCCCTCGCACCCCGATCCCCCGCTCCCCGCGCCTTCCACCCGCACCCACCCATCCTCCCCTACACCCCGCGCCTCCCCCATACCCCTTTCCCCCACCAACCGTACCCCGCGTCTCCCCCCGCAAACCGCGCCATAACCCCGCAACCCGCGCCTCACCCCCGCACCCTGCTCCTCCTCTCGCACCCCGCAACTCACCCTCCCCCACACCCCGCTCCTCCCCCACCTGCACCCCACACCTCCCCCTCCTCCCCCTGAACCCCGCTCATTGCCTTTTTGTTTTGTTTGTTGTATAAATCTACGTCCTCTTTAGCAAATTAGTAGTATAATATTAAAAAACAGAAATATTTGCCCTGGGTGGGGATCGAACCCACGACTCTCGGATCAATAGTCAGAAGCGGAAACCGCTGAGTCAGTGTTAGGTGTTATTAGTAAGAATAATTATGAAAATATCGAAATATCGACATCGCGACAGACCAACATCGACAGAGTCACGTCACTACGTCGCCGCAAACCCAGTGACCTTGTCGCTTGCGTCGTGAACAGTCATCGCTGTCGCTGTCGTTGTTGCTGTCGCCGTCGCTGTCGCTGTCGCTGTCACTGTCGCCGTCGCTTGCGTCCAGGCCACGGCCTTATATGTAGCAGGAATAGAGTTGCACAAAGAACCGAACCCTGAGGTACCCCGGCATCGATAACCAATAGGTCAGACAAGCAGCCATCAACGACTACCCGAATCGACCGTTCCCTCAGGAAATTGGATACTCAGTTGCACAAGCTCACAGGGAGCCCGTAAGATGGAAGCTTGCTAATAAGGCTGGCGTGCCAGACCCTATCAAAAGCCTTTGAGATGTCGAGAGACACAACGAGTGCTTCACCATGTTTCTCAATGGCCTCGCCCCAAACATGCGTAGCATACACAGGAAGATCTCCTCGGCGAAACCCGTATTGTCGATCGCTAAGAAGGTCATTGTCTTCGAGATATGCAAGAATGAGGTTATTCAGTACACGTTCCATAATCTTGGATTGTGGAAGTGATTGCTATGGGGCGGTAGTTGGCAGGATCCACACGGCTACCTTTTTTGGGCACAGGTTGCTCGTTGGCAAGCTTCCAGGACTTTGGGACTACACCTGTCTTAAGAGAGAGACGTGTCAGAACAGGAGACAACTCAGGAGCGCAGTTCTTGAGAACTATGGCTGGTATACCATCAGGTACACTGGCTTTGTTCACGTCTAGATTGTAAAGTGTATTAAGAACCTTTTGGCGGATACAGATTGGAGTCATTGTAGTACCGCAAGGAGGTAAGTGGGGTGGTGTACTATTCGTAGAATCCAAACGCGAATATTTTCAGCCACAAGTTTGCCTTATCAGTTGCTATGTGAGCCAGTGTTCCATCAGGTTTCAGCAGTGGAGGCAGAGACGGCACGACAGAAATTCGCCTCGACCGATTTAGCCAGGGACCAAAAAGCCTTACTCCCAGAGGGATAGGAGGCAAGTTGTGATCCGATGCGGCGTATGTGGTCGAGGCGTGCCCTGCGTAGCGTCTTTTCGTAGGACTTTGCGGCTCTATTAAAGGTTCTTTTCTTATCTTGCGTACCCGGAGCTTTGCGACTGCGAGCATCAGCCCAAGCTTGGTACGCCGAATGTTTTACTGCCTCGGCAGCTGAGTATGCGGCATTGAACCACGGGCGAGCTTGATTCTCAAGAGGAATGTCAGAGAACGGGATGTAATATTCCATTGCCTGACAGATTACCTCTGAGATTGATGCCGCACAGCTAGACGGGTCTCAAGAAGAAAAAAAATTGCCCAGTTAGTGGTCGAAGAATTTAAACATATTCAACCATGAGTGCGCACAAGATGCTTTGAAGCGATATTCAAATATGGAAGGCAAGCGAAAGGTTAAAATAAACTCCAACACGAAGACCCAAAAAAAAAAAACGCATGTTTTTTTTAATATATATTTTCCTCACATTGCATTGGTCTTGATTTTATTATATGTATACCATGATTACCATGTCATGCAAAAATAACCGATAAAAAGTTTTTACTGTCTCTAGAGAGTAAATACTCAGTTAATATAGTATTTACTCAAACTCAGTATTTACTCTGACTGAGTTTTTACTCCCTTACCCATCCCTAAATAGATCTATGTAAACTCTACGAACGGTATGCAATTCTCATTTTAGTTTTTAAATCTTACTGTCATTATTTTGTCAACTACTCAGGCTGAGAACACACCGAGCTTAATTTAAATTATTTAACCAAATATTTCACACGGGTAGAAGGTACCAGTGATTCTCCATATTAAATATTGTATTATATGGTCGACTTATTATATAATTAGATCCGCGAACATGTATCCTTCATTGAACTGAAGTAACTAGAAGAGCAAGTCGGATCCAGGTCCTTTCGTGTGTTAATAATAATAACATGAGTATAATTATTCATTTGACATTTTAACAATGCTGTTTATGAAAGTTTATTTATCAATAAACCGATTTTTCCATAAACTCACGAAATATCCACATCATACATCACTACACTGACGTTTGATCTCCGGATATTAAATGTCAAAATAGCATTTAATTATTTTCGGCTGTAAATACACCATGCTAGATTCACACACACCAACAAGATGCATATAACTATATACTAGATCACTATAAACAAACCTCTAAATTTATTTTCAGTTGCCTCAGTATATTATAAGACAACCTTTGTTATAATATGTAGATAGTTACTAAAATAAACACACCGTAAGCATTACATTTAGTAGAATTTAGGTCTGTTTTGTTAAAAAAAATAAAGCGGCCAAGTGCGAGTCGGACTCGCCCATGAAGGGTTCCGTAGCAGCAAGTAACATAATATAAAAGTTTTTGTAGTTCGTTGTAACTTGAATGAAAGGTAAATTGCGGTTTACGATTTATGACGTATGAAAAAAAAACTACTTACTGGATATCGTTCAAACCAATTTTCGGTGGAAGTTTGCATGGTAATGTACATCATATATTTTTTGTAGTTTTATCATTCTCTTATTTTAGAAGTTACGGGGGGGGGACACACACTTTACAACTTTGGAAGTGTCTCTCGCGCAAACTATTCAGTTTAGAAGAAAATTATATTAGAAACCTCAATATCATTTTTGAAGACCTATCCATAGACCATGAAAGTTTCTTTATCAATAAACCGATTTTTCCACCCCACACGTATGGGTTTGATGAAAAAAAAATTTTTGAGTTTCAGTTTTAAGTATGGGGAGCCCCCAAAATTTATAGTATTTTATTTTTATTTTTGTGTGAAAATCTTAATGCGGTTCACAAAATACATCTACAGTATAGTTCTTATAGTTTCGGAAAGAAAGTGGCTGTGACATACGGACAGACAGACAGACAGACAGACATGACGAATGGTATGGTCCGATGTATACCTCGTCAGATTCGATGCACAATTTATAACTCATTGGTTAAACCTCATTTGGACTATCTTGTAGAAATCTGGGGAAGTGCCTCTAAAACTACACTTAAAAACTTACAAATTACTCAAAATAAATAAATAAAGGTACTTTTCCATTACGACTTTCTTACACCCACACACAAAATATACTCAGATACTAAATTCATGACTATTGATCAGATATACAAATACAACACATGCATTTTAATCAAAAAAATCAAAGAAAACATAATATCACTCAGAATTGACTTTTAAAACTAATAAAGAACATGGATTAAGACAACTTCGCAGCTCAAATAACATTACTCTTCGAAAACCACGCACAAATTATGGCAAATTATTACCTCGTTAAGTGAAATGTAAAATTTCTTAAGAGGAATAAAATTTTCTTTAACCACAAAGATGGACAATTTAGAGAAGAAAAGTTACCATTTAAATATTTATTTCTAATTTTGTATTAACTATTTATCTCTTTATTATTAATTTTACGAATTTTTACAGCCGTAAGCCGTAAGATTTGTGAAATATATATGTTTTCTCACTATTATTACAAGGCACTAAAAAGTCATCAGCTATTACCCCATCGTACCTTAGGTAAGCATCACTTTAGCTTACAAGTTAATATTTCTGTTCTTCCAACTTTTGAAGGTAAAATGGCAATACGGTTTTATTTTACAATCAAACAGCTATCGTTTGATATATAAATCATTCGTGTAATATGTGTGCATTGCCTATTTTCGGGCTGGGGCACGACAGTATGGCCAGCTTGGCATTGTCTTTTAGTTTTGTAAGTATAGTTGTTTTTTTATTATTATTGTTATCACATCATCTTTTTATAGTATTTTTATTAATTTGTGGTTTTTTATACTTTTTTATAAATCTATGTTTATCTTTCGTTGGAATATATTTGCCTGCCTTTCACTATTTCCTTTCTTACAGTCCTTAAAGCAACAATTATTATGTACTCAAAATTGTTTACCTAGATTTTAGTAGATAAGCACTTTTATTTTACAGCTGTTATTAAAATAATGAGAACACATACTACATCTTATTTTATTTATAACTAAGTAACTAGTTTTCCGCACGCGGCTTCGCCCGCGTTAACACGTAAAGAAAACGATCCAGTTTGAGAAGTACCCCTCTAAGTGTTAGGACGAAAACACAACAGAGCGGCGCGGCGCCGCAACGCTGAAATCGGCGGCACACGTTACGCCGCACCGCCGAACGCAGCGTTGCGCGGCACGCGCGCCGCGCCGCTCGTATCCGCGGCGCGCACCGCTCCTAGCCGCGGCGCGCAACGCTCGTACCCGCGGTGCGCAACGCTCGTAGCCGCGGCATGCGCCGCTCATATCTGCGGCGCGCACCGCTCGTATCTGCGGCGCGGCGGCTCATTTGATGTCCACAGTTTCTGTAGGTCGGAAGCTTGTTTTTAGGGTTCCGTAGCCAAATGGGAAAAACGGAACCCTTATGGATTTGTCATGTCTGTCTGTCTGTCTGTCTATCCGTCCGTATGTCACAGCCACTTTTTTCCGAAACTATAAGAACTATACTGTTGAAACTTGGTAAGTAGATGTATTTTGTGAACCGCATTAAGATTTTCACACAAAAATAGAAAAAAAAACCAATAAATTTTGGGGGTTCCCCATACTTAGAAAATTAAGAACTTAGGACTCGCCCATGAAGGGTTCCGTAGCAGCAAGTAACATAATATAAAAGATCTTGTAGTTCGTTGTAGGTAAATTGCGGTTTACGATTTATGACGTATAAAAGAAACTACTTACTAGATCTCGTTCAAACCAATTTTCGGTAGAAGTTTGCATGGTAATGTATATCATATATATTTTTTTGTTTTATCATTCTCTTATTTTAGAAGTTACAGGGGGGGACACACATTTTATCACTTTGGAAGTGTCTTAGCGCAAACTATTCAGTTTAGAAAAAAATGATTTTAGATAATATTTTTGAGTTTCAGTTCCTAAGTATGGGGAACCCCCAAAATTCATTGATTTTTTTTTCTATTTTTGTGTGAAAATCTTAATGCGGTTCACAGAATACATCTACTTACCAAGTTTCAACAGTATAGTTCTTATAGTTTCGGAAAAAAGTGGCTGTGACATACGGACAGACAGGCAGACAGACAGACATGACGAATCCATAAGGGTTCCGTTTTTGCCATTTGGCTACGGAACCCTAAAAACAAGCGTGCGACCTACAGAAACTGTGGACATCATATGAGCCGCCGCGCCGCAGATACGAGCGGTGCGCGCCGCGGATATGAGCGGCGCATGCCGCGGCTACGAGCGTCGCGCCGTGGAAACGAGCGGTGCGCGCCGCGGCTAGGAGCGGTGTGCGCCGCAGCTACGAGCGGTGCGGCACGCGCGCCGCGCAACGCTGCGTTCGGCGGTGCGGCGCAACGCGCGCCGCCGATTTCAGCGTTGCGGCGCCGCGCCGCTCTGTTGTGTTTTCGCCCTTATAGTTTCGGCGGGCAGTAGGGTCACTCCGAGATGAGGAGCAGATTTCCAAGATCTGGAAGTTTTCCCATATTCACTGCCACCCATCGTTCAAATTCCGTATACACACCGTTAACCGATTCTAGGTCAGAGCTAACCAAACTTTTCCGTACAGAAAGATTTAGTGTGGCGGCCATCTTGAAAAATGGCGGAATTTAAAATCCAGCCCAATATTCGTCATCAGTGATTCTGAAAACCCCCAGATGCCAAATTTGAGCTGGATCAGCGCAACTAAATTTTTAGCCACCATTTTGAATCTGCCATCTTGGATTTTTATTTTACCAAGGTGTAGAGAAATTTTTGTCATAGTATCCCTCTAAGTGTTTTAGTTTCAGCGGGCAGTAGGGTCTCTCCCTGATGAGGAGCAGGTTTCCAAGATCTCGAGGTTTTACTACTTACCAGTGCTCACCCTCCATACCCCCCATATATCAGTTTTAACCCCCGTGGCTCCTTTTGGGACAACAATTATGTCGAGTATAAACTCTTCGCTTAGTTTACGACGACGTAGAGAATAATGGAATTATGGAAACCGCCAATTAAATTAAATAAATTATGGAACTAAAAACTTCTTGAAACAATCTTTTTCCTAGCTAAGAAAAACAAAAATCGAACTCATAATTACCAAAAAGTTTATATTCGCCTACATAATATAAGAAAACAGCTGAGTTATAAACCTCCTTGCTTTGTTTTGAAGCAAGGTATAAGATCTCATTGATTGAACCGCTACATTTTAAAAAAGTTTAAACGATATGAGCGTTCCGTTATTCTGTAGTGAAAATATTTGACATGCTGTAATTTGATAGCAGGATAGTTTATTGTAATTTATGTAAGTGTGAAAGAGACAAACTATGGTCACATAAATCTGAGGGCACAGAGTTTAAGGTGCCGAGGGTAAATCTCGCTGGTTTTGGAACATAGCTGATTGACGTCTTTAATAATGTTGCAACTTATTAGCTCAAATCCCCGACCGTACGGCAGCCGAAACTGTAAGGCATAAAAACAATAGAAACATAAGTAATAAAATATTTCGTTATTACTTAAGGCTAAACAAATATTAATACATAAAAACAAGATGAATAAATACTTTGCCGGAGGAATTTTTTCATCTTACAATTAGTTCAATAATCGGCAACTTTTTTCATAGTTCATGATACGGCAACATTCCGTGATTTGCTTTTGCATTTTGAACTCTAATAACATGAAGCTGTATGGAGTTCATAAAATCTTAATTATTTTAATTTTATTAAATGAAATTGGCTTTTTTCGGACTTTTCCTCTACTCACTGGAGAAAACCACGAACTTCTGCATTCAAAGTTATACCCTCCGACCCCCGCAACAGGACAAACAACCATGTCAAGCTTTATATTTATAAAACTAAGTAATATCTAAACAAACTTATTCTATGGGTAGGATAAAAACTTTTATTATTGAAGTTTTATGAGACCTACCATTGGCCTTTTTTACTTTTAAGGCAGGAACTTTGCCATCGTCACCAGGATAAAGACATGGGAGGGACGTCTAGCTCTTTTAACAACACTAAAGACCCTACTTTAATATTTGGCAAGTTATCTTTCCCTTTTGGTCTTTTTTGCAAAGTATTTAAATAATTTTTAGACCAGTATTTCCAAAATGTTTGCTTTATAGCAGTACATATGTTCCAGAACTTTAATATATTTTGAGGAGTATCTGATATGTCCTGTTCAGGAATACAATTCAAAAGAGCTCCTGTTAAAAAGTGACCAGGGGTTAAAAATGACAAGTCATTAATATCCCAGACATTGCAGTAATTGGTCTCGAATTTAAAATGCCCTCTATTTGTACAAGAATTGTATACAGTTGCTCATATGTAAATATTTGGTTACCTAAGACTCTCTTTAAGTGGTCCTTAACGCTTTTAACTGCAGCTTCCCACAGTCCTCCGACCGAAGACTGGGGAATAACTGGGGATAAAGTGGAATTTGATCCCTAAACTTGCAGCTACAGTTTGCACCTGCTTTATGTGTGCTTTACTATTATTAAGCTCATACAATTCAGTTAAGTGACTCTTTGCTGCTTTAAAAGTACCAGAATTGTCGCAGTAGACCTCGGTGGGCACATTACGTGTCGCGATAAAACGTTTGAAGCTCGCCAAAAATGTATCAGTTTTTAAATATGACACCAGCTCGATATGAATCGCCTTGGTGACAAAACATACATAGACAGCTATGTATCCTTTGCTGACAATAATACCTCTTAAGCGAGATTGTTTTACCGAAATGGGCCCAGCGAAGTCCACGCCGACCTTTTCAAATGGACGGCTGGCACTGAGTCTATCTGTAGGCAAAGAGCCCATCAACTGCTGAGCTGTTATTGCTTTAAACCTGAAACACGTTGTACATTTATGAATTATCTTCTTTACCAAACGTAAACCGTTTACAATCCAATACATTTGATTCAAACTACTAAGTATGAGTTTTTGGCCAGCATGAAGCAGTTTTAAATTTTCTTTTCTAATGATTAGATGCGTAACTGTGCTTTCTTTATTTATTGGATGCTTTTGGGCATAAGGCAAGGCAGAATGTTGCAACCTACCACCTACTCTGAGTATGCCATTGGCATCTAAAAAAGGATTTAATTAAACCCCTTAAATTGGAAGATAATTGTGTTCCTTGTCTTTAATGAATTTATATCTTTACAGAAATACTTTTGTTGCTCATTTTTTATTGTCATATTTAAAGCCTGTTGTGATTCTACATGAGAAATAAAATCTGTACCCTCGGTGAAAAACGCTATAAGTCTGAAATTGCAGTTTTGAGAAAAACTGCTTTAAAGTTTTTGCACCTTTACTTGCGTATAACTTTTTTGTTACTATTTTTATTTATGATGTAGAAAATGTTCCAGGTAATTATTTTAAGCATCTTTGCTATGGTGTATAAAGAGTAACATTAAAATTAATACATTAGGAGCAAATAAGAAAAAAGTGACTTATATTATTCGCCACATCAGAATGTACATGTGTAATTTAATATAAGAACACATATTATTTTACACCACAACTATTTATTTTAATGTTATTGGTGAAAAATGATATATCTACCTATAGAGATATCATTTTGCTGAAATTGCTTTCTCTGTAAGCTGTGACATAGAAGACCTAAACAAACACATCCATATAAACAAAAATGATCTAACGGTTATTACACAAAACATTAGGAGTGTATATAAAAACCTAGATGACTTTGAAATTTCTTTAACAGATTTAAATTACAATGTGGATATAATAGTACTAACTGAATGTCACATCAATCCAAATAAGCAAATTCCTAGTCTTACAAATTACACATCATTTGTCAGCTCAAATCACTTAAATCAGTGTGATGGTGTTATAATATATGTCTAGGATACTTGAGCATGCTTCATGCCTACAAATTGAAATTTTTAACTATACTCTACTTGGCATTTATCGTTCACCATCAAATACAAATGCGAATAAATTTATAGACTCGCTAAACACACATTTAGAAGCAATCAAAAGTCATGAAAATATTATTGTTACTGGTGATATAAATATAAACATCATCCCTAAAACACATGAAAACACTAATGAAACTAATAATAGATCGAATTAATAATAAATTTTAAAAATCACATACAAAAGATACAGGAATTATTGTAATAACCTCATTAAAAAATTAAAGCGGAAATTTGAAAGAGAACTGCTAGCTAAATCAGTAAATAACCCTAAATCTTTATGGAGTAATATAAAAAGTATAACAAATCTTAAAACAACTAAATCTACTAACAGTGAACTTTTAACAATTGCCCCTTCACCTTTACAGTCTGTTAATGAAGTGAATAACTATTTTGTTGGTATAGGAAAAACCCTAGCAGAAAATATCCAGGCTAATAACAACTTTCCTCACAGCAACAGCCTTCCCGTTAGTATAAACTCCCAATTAACATCTTTTGTTCTATTGGATACTGATCCAGATGAAATACACAGTATCCTCATAAATCTTAAACTCGATAGCGCCCCTGGATGGGATAATATATCGACCAAGTTTCTAAAGCTTTCAAAACACTTGTTAATACCAGTGATCTGTCATTTAGTAAACTTATGCTTTCACAAGGGTGTATTCCCTGACCTGCTTAAACAATCAGTAATAACCCCCGTGTACAAGGGAGGGGACAGAGACGACGTCAATAATTACCGTCCTATCTCAGTTCTTCCTGCAATCTCAAAAATTCTAGAAAGGCTTATTAATGTTAGACTAATAAATTATTTTAATAAATACAATATATTATCAGAATCACAATATGGATTTCGGAAAGGAAAATCAACCGAGGATGCAATTTTAAATCTTACTTCATCGATAACTAAGAATCTTGACAGTGGTAAAAAATGTCTAAAATTTTTTTTGGATCAAAAAAAAGCTTTTGACACCGTCTCTGTCCCCACTCTTGTGCAAAAGCTAGAAAAAATTGGAATTCGTGATGTTCCATTGCTTCTATTGAAAGACTATTTATGTAACCGCAAACAAAGAGTTAGGATAGAAGACCATACAAGTTACGACTTACCAGTCACTTTTGGCGTCCCACAGGGAAGTGTGCTAGGTCCAACGCTATTTCTCATATATATTAATGATTTGTGTAGTTTGAAATTGACAAATGGACATATAATTTCCTATGCTGATGATACTGCTATTGTTTTCACTGGAAATTCGTGGAAAGAAGTACAAGTAATAGCTGAAAGAGAACTAGCTTGCGTAGCGAAATGGCTAAATCTAAATCTATTGACACTTAACACTTCAAAGACAAATTATATATGTTTCACTATTAATATTACAACTCAACCTAAAAATGACTTCATGATAAAAATACATTCTTGTGATGATGTTACTAGTAATCTCTGTGCTTGTCCAACTATACAAAAAGTTTCCAATACTAAATATTTGGGGGTTATCTTAGACCAAAGATTATCTTGGCATCCACAACTTGAAATAGCAACTAACAGAGTTAGGAAATTTATTTGGATTTTTAAATCATTGAGACACGTTGCCCCGATTAATTTATTACATCAAGTATATACTGCTTTAGTACAATCAATTCTATCATACTGTATCTCTATCTGGGGCGGAGCTTCAAAAATGAAGTTTCTCGTATTGGAAAGGGGACAGCGTTCCTTAATAAAAATTATGCATTTCAAAAAATTTTGATATCCTACTAAACAATTATACTCAATTAGTCAACTACTAACAGTAAGAAAACTATATATATTACATATAATACTTAAAAAACACAAATCTATAACATATGACACGAACATAAACAAAAAAAGAAGAAAAGACATAATTTATAAACTAGACAGAGTCAAGACTACTTTTGCTAAAAGACAATACAACAATCAATCTAGCTATCTATACAATAAGATAAATAAAAAACTTGATATATATCCAACAAAGTTTTATGAATGCAAAGAAAATCTAAAAAATTGGTTGAACACTCTCAGCTACGAGGAGGTCGAGTCATTGATGCAGGTCATAAGCTAACAAAACATACCCACTCACACACACAAACACACACACACACACACACACACGCACACACGCACACGCACACACGCACACACGCACACACACACACGCACACACACACACGTACACACGCACACATGCACACACACAAACACACGAACACAAACACACACACACAAACACATACACACGAACACACACACACACACACACCTTATATAACACATACTCAGCGAGAATATAACATAAATATAATTGTATACTTATTAAGATATTATGTTTTAAATTTTCGTTTTATATACTTAAATGTTTATTTTTCCGTGTTATAAATTATTGTTAACTTATCTTATGGAAGAGCGGGACCTCCTGATACAAGTATTTTTATACTTAAAAGGAAGGTCCCATCCATGTTACTAAAATGTTAAAAAGTTGGTTAATGAAATAAACATTTTTGATTTTTTGATTTTGATTTTTTTAAATACATTTATACTAAGAAGTCACAAAAGTTACAAAACAAAACTCTTGCAATAAAGTTGCATCTTTACCTTGCAGTAGATTAAATACAATAAACTACATAATTAACAGTGATGAATTAAAAAACACAAAATATATCACATAAAATTACGTGTTCAATGATATTTCAACTTGTTTAGTAACAGTTTAAAGTTTTGGATCGTATCAATTGATATAAATCGTTAAGGAAGGAAAATAATATAATATATACCTATCTTTATTATATTAATATTTTCAATCAAATCAATTCAATCTCGGATACTTTTAGTACCTTTGTGAGATAGAAAATAGCCAATTGGGACACCGGTGAAGCCCATGGAAGTGAAAGGGGATATCATTAAAGATTTGTTCACCAAAACATCTGGTGAGATTTTCGGATATAGCAGGGTGAAATCACTGGACTGGTTCTCAGGAAACATAGACCTACTTCAACCTTTTAGTGCTCGAAGCGTCAAGCTATATTAAATAACTGCATTAATCTTTGAGATGCTACACGTGCAGCGCTCTGTGCTGCAAAGTCATTTCTACAGAAATTGGCCACCAACTCGCTAATATTTATTGGACAAACCTGTGCAAAAGCATTCAAGACTGGGCAGTTGCTAGTAACTCCTTGCAATATTTCCGTGGGGATCAAAACGGCTCTCGGACCTGTGCTAAAAAGACGGCTCCTCTAAAAGAACTTGAAAGCTGAGTCATCACTGATTGTAACCGTCAAAGCAAACGCAAGGTTGAACATTAAGATTTATTTTCGAAATATTGTCACCTTATACAAACGAAAGGGTAAACGCGGCGATTGCAACAACTATAGGGGTATTTCCCTCCTTAACGTTGTCGCAAACTATTTTCAAGGGTTGCAAAGTCTTGTCGAGCATGTGTATCCTGAGGCCCAATGCGGTTTCTGTTCTTAAAGATCTACTAAGGATGATTCGCCAACTCCAGGAAAATGTCGTGAGCAAAAAGCAAAACGCAACGCACAATCGCATTTGTGACTTAAATAACGCCTTTGATACGATTTACAGAGAGGGTCTTTATTGCGCAGTCGAGAAAATAGAATTTCTCCCAAAGTTGCTAAAAATGGATCAATCCTTTCATGTTATATGAAAAGTACCATAATCTTTAATGGTTCCACTTCCGATCGATCCTTTCAAAATGCGCAGTTTGTGAGCGTTGGAGCGTTTTAGCACCAACACTATTTATCAAATTCTCCATGCTTAAAGCCGCTATTGGCGATTCGCATCAAGGAGTTCACTTACACATGAGAGCAGATGGCAAATTATTCAACCTCGCTATTTTAAAGTCTCGCTGCAATCATGACCTTAACACATTGCTCTTTGCCGAGACGCAGTTTTCGTGGCGAAAACTAACCATAGCTCCAAGTTCTCCTGCACCAATTTGCTCATGCATGATCCCAGTTCTCCAAGTCAGTTAATGCCAAGAAGACTGTAATTCTCGCACAGGGCTACTTGTACCAGCCTAGCATCTTGTGGATGGAGCGACTTTTGAAGTTTTTGAAGTAGTTTTTCTGTTACTGTGTAGAGCAATCTCTCTATTGATGGAGAGATTGACACTCGCTTCTACGAGGCAGCCACGATGTTCAGTAGGTTTTATACAAGAATATGAAATAATAAACAGCTTACAGTAAAAACCAAGATGATCGTTTTCCAAACTTGCGCGTTGAGTATACTCTTGTACGGAGCTGAGATGTGGACATCGTATGTCAGGCAGGAGTGGCGCCTGAATACCTTCGGAGCAACCTAGGCATAATGTCCTACCACTAGGACAGGGTAGCAAACGACGGGGTGCTGGAGATCGCGCAGCTGCCTAGCATCACCACGGAGGCTAGGGCTAGGGTATGTGCATCGAATGGACCCTTTTCGATTGGCAAGGCAGGTCTTGTTGAGTTAAGTAGCATTCGCGAAACGAAAGTAAGGATGACCTTTGCTACGATTTAAATACTGTGCTAAGCGAGACACGGTTGCGTTTAAGATCGACGGCAGCAAATGGGAGGATCTTGCGTCAAACCGCTATCAGTGGAGAAAATCTATATCTGATGGCTGCAAAGCACACGACTGTGACTGATTTTAGGACCTGGCTGACAAGTGAGCCCAAAGGCACCATCGTATCTTGTCAGACCCGCAGCTTCAGTTTACATGTCAGAAGTGTGGCTGTATGTGTCGTTCCAGAATCGGATTTTTTTAGTCACAAGTAGCGGTGCTCCGCTTACACCCATGCTGGTAAAGTCGTCTATCTACGTCCCTTTGATTCAACAAAAGTGCAAGTAACAAATAAATAAAATTCATGTTTATAATATACCGATTGCAATGTAATTTTGATTATAAGTTTTAATGGACAAAGTAGTTTTTATATTATATATAATTGCCCATCCCCCCGGACAGCTGAGGCGATCGGACGTGTTTATTGTTAAAATAAATTCATAATTTTTGAAGTGAAAAATCGTTCAACTAAATAAGGAGCATACCGAGGGTTCACGGGCGACTTGTATTAAGCGACATTTTTGGAAACACAGGTAACCTCTACTTTAAAATTTTATTTCTTACAAAATACCTCACAAAAAATAACTTCTGAATAATATTTAAAATATTAAGAATATCGAGAATCTATATCCCCCCGCTTCCGCTGCCACCGTCGTCATCTCATACATAGAAAGACTGTAAGTGTACTTATTTACTTACTTACTTCGATATGGCGCAACAACAAACTAGCATAATAAACTGTGCGGGGTGTTTGGAAGTTATTAAGGACAGGCGTTTTATGCAGCAGTGCTGTTCCTGTGAAGATTTTTATGATCTGCAATGTGCCAATATACCTGAATGTCGTTTTTATAACACAATGTCCAATGAGAAAAAAAGTTCTTGGAAATGTCGAGTATGCATTTCCAAGCTTCCTAAAGGTGATAATTCCAACACGCCGGTGAGAGGCTCAGTCACTAATTTACCTTGCCTCGATGACACAGTTAGTGATGCCTGTCTTAACAAAACAAAAGACGAATATGTCACTATTCGAGCCACCAGGCCCGCGATAACCCAAATCGATGGGTTTTCTAGAGATCACTCTTGTATAGATTATACGTATGTTCAGGAAAATTTGCGCACTGTAATTAGAGAAGAGTTTCAGAAGTTAATAGACGAACGCCTGTCTAAATTTATTAGCAATGAAATCAAGAAACAATATGCTACATTTGAGCGCGCAGTAACTGAACTGAAAAATTGCATGATAGATTTACAGGACACATTCTTGGTGCTGTCGGAAAAGCTTACCCAGCAGTCGAGTAAAGCTAGCAAAATATCTGAATCATGTAATAGCTCGGCTCAGGTGCCAAATAAGAAGGCCGAATGAAAATCGCGTACCAAGACCGCCGTCGCCACTGGCGCCAGCGCCGCCGCCGCCATCATAAATCCTGAACCTGCCTCTACTCTAATTGTTGAACGGGACGTAGCGCCCAAAGGCGCAGTTTCTATTCCTGCCTTGGATACTGTTCCCGTGGATAAACTTATTGACCCGCAATCATCAGTAACTGCATTGGAAGCCAAAGTATGTGGCGAAGAGGGGGACGCAGGTCGGTCGCCTCCTCGTGCGCGGACTCCTGTGGTTGGGCAGGAACTGTGTTTCCTCCTAAGCACAGGCAGCTCGCCTGGTGCGCCCCGGACAACAATGGTTAGTTATTTCCTGTTCTACAGGGAATCACTAGCGATTGGCTAAGTACCGACAGCCCAGAGGGTACTCCTGTCCGGAGTGCACGGGGACGCGACCCTGGGTTCCTCTAGCTGCTATATGAATGCACCCCACTTAACTCCGTTCAATAGCATCCTGCACTACCTCATTTCCATCTCATTCTTATTTTCCCTACCTATTATCCCCATCCTTTTCATTATCATTTACCTCTTCCCGCATTCCTTCCCTCCTGGAGGAGCAGACCTCGACTCTAAAAAGCAACTAACCCAATCCAAGGTGTTTCCACCGTGCCGAGGGATGAATGGCTGAGGGGTTACTCAGTCTCGAACGGGGTCTCTGAGCTGGGCCGACTCGGGGACAGTCGAAGGCCTTACCTGGGGTACGGAGCACTGCCGCAGGTGGACTTTTATTTCTTCCTAACTTGTGGGATTCAAATGGACGACCTTACGACAATTATTTCTGAAGTAAACGCCTTAAGTACCGAGGAGAGCGCGTCAAGTGCCTCCGAGGCTATGGTGCTTGGAGACATTGAGTCACAAGCCCATACCCAAAACCCCGCCGACGACAAGGGCCATACGGAACTTGGAGTTGACGCAACGAAGCAGAGCAAGAGAGCTAAGAGGCCTCTTACTGGAGCTGCTAAGAGACGTTTCAACTGGTGGCGGCAGCAGGGCAAAAGCGTCGAAGATGCGGCTGCCCTGTGTGCCAAGCCTTTCGACCAACTGCAGGACTTACCGGAGGTTCAAGCCAAGGCTACGGAACTCCAAACTAGGACTGCAGTTGCTACAAAGCGTCCCAGGTCCGAGGAAGCCTCTCCTAGGGAACGACCGAGCAAGGCGGCAAAGCGTGGGCCCTCAGGGCCCACCTATACCGAGGTAGCTGGGTCGGTTCGGGTCGGCATCACTGCCGAAAGACCGATGGGAGAAGATGACCATAGACTGGTGATGAGGGTGATCGGCAATGCGATTAACTCCGCCCCCCCGGAAGAGGAGATAGAGCCGCGTATCACGCGGAGTTCACTCAAGGCGGGGTGGATGCTTCTCACGTGCTATAATAAGGATACGCGCGACTGGCTTGCTAGTCGCGTATCGGACCTAAAGCCGTGGGAAGGTGCCCAGCTTAGACTTGTGGACGAGGCCGACCTCCCCAAGCCTTACACGGGCGTCGCCTGGATCCCGGATGAGACCTTAGAGCCTAAGGTTCTCCTATACCGGCTGCACAGGCAGAATCGCAGCCTCGGTTGTTTATACTGGCGGGTCCTCAACGTCAAGAAGGAGGAAAGGGGGCAAATGGTCACTTTCTCCTTTGACCAGACCGCGTTGGATTTCCTCCAGGAAAACAACTTTGAGGTACACCTGACGTCGGGAACTATAGGGACTGGGCTCGTTCACATCCGGGTGAAGGGCACAAGACCAGCCACTGAGGTCCAGGACAAGAGGACTCCTCCCGCCACTACGCAAGCACGGGATCCCAATGGAACCGCGGCTTCCACTAGTGTGCAGGCCGAGCCAAGTACTCGTAGGCAGCCCGTACCCACCAACCCCGTTGCCAGACCATCCAGGCAAGTGATGATTCCCAGGGCCGGCTCAGCGAGTCATCACAACAGGGGAAGAACTGGGAGCATGGCTGCACCTAGGGTCCAAGCTGGACGGGCCACCGGGCCGGTTACGCGAGGGGGTAGCAGAGTAGCGCGGGGGGCCACCAAGGGGAGGCCCGGGAACAATGGCGCGAGAGGGCTCGCGAGGGGACGGCCAGTGCAGCTCCCCTCCATAGCTAGCGAGCACTCGAGCAAGAAGGCGGCGCGCAACCCCCTGAACAACCAACCTCCTCCCCCACACACTTAACAGTAACACACCGCAACAGACACAACACACACAACACTTACACTAAACAGTCCTACTTGTCCAACCCTTCCTATCCTTCTCCTATTCCCAATTTTCCTTCCATACTCACTCCTAAAATGTTTAAAGCCATACAAGTTAACCTACACCACGCGAAAGCGGCGAGCACCATCCTGTGCCAAACCTTCGCAGAAGAGAAACTTGACATGGCGCTCATACAAGAACCGTGGATCCACAAAGGGAACACGGTCTCGGGTCTTAACTCAGCAGGTAGGCTGCTGTTCAATTCCGACGGAATAAGACCCAGAGCTTGTATAATTTTTAAGAAAAACTTAAATTTCTTACCAATTCCTTGTATGTGCATAGATGACTTGGTAGCAGCGTATGTAGCATTGCCAGGCAGCGACGAGAAGGTAGTTGTCTGCTCAGCTTACCTGCCTGGCGACACATCGGATCCAACATGGCAACTAGAGCCCCTTGTCGATTACTGCCGGGAGCAGAAGACACAACTGCTGCTTGGCTGCGACTGCAACTCCCATCACACCACGTGGGGTAGTACCAATACCAACCGAAGGGGTGAGTTACTATTTGACTTTCTTTTATCTAACAACATCTAGGTTCTAAATGTGGGCAACGCACCGACGTTCGTAACGTCCGCTAGACAGAAGGTTTTAGATATCACTATTTGTACGGATCGGCTTGTTGACCGTATAAACAGCTGGCATGTAAGCAATGCAGTATCTATGTCAGATCACAGGTTTATTAGATTCAATCTAACCTTAACTAAAACTTTAAGTGTAGAATCCTATCGCAACTGTAGGGCTACGAATTGGGACGGCTACCGCAACGACCTAAAAGAGAACCTCAGTACGATAAGTAAATCCGTCAAAACTAGGGATCAACTAGAATACACGGTTGATGCTGTAACTGCCGGTATTGTCGATGCCTATGTTGACAATTGTCCCCTTAAAACCGTAGTTACTAACCGAAACGTACCATGGTAGAACGGCAGATTACAGAAACTTAGGCAATCCGCCCGGGCCCTATTCAACAGGGCTAAGGTGGATGGGAATTGGAATGCATATAGCAGAGCCCTCACGGGATTTAATAAAGAGCTTAGGAAAGCTAGAAGGAGGTCATGGCGCGGCTTCTGCGAGGAGATCAAAGGAGCTGCACATGTTGCCAAAATACATAAGATCATGGCCAAAACTCCCTCTAATCATCTAGGATTCCTTAAGAAACCAGACGGAAATTTCACTACCACGCCTAGGGAGACCCTTCAGCTGCTAGCAGAAGTGCACTTTCCAGGGTCGGACGTGGTCAACGCGAGGCTCACCTCAGTCGGCACGGCTCAGTCTAACGCTAGACCGAAGACTGAGGACTGGAGGATGGCCTCGGTTGTATTCAGATCCGACCGGGTTAGATGGGTCATAGATAGCTTCAAGCCCTTTAAAACCGGTGGGGAGGACGGAATTTTCCCAGCCCTATTGCAACAGGGCATTGATACCGTCCTTCCGGTGGTGACGAAAATATTCAGAGCCAGTTTTGCCTGGGGCCATATACCCCACAAGTGGACCATGGTTAGAGTAGCGTATATCCCTAAGGCTGGAGATCGTGAGAAGTCACAGCCTACCGACCTACCGACCTATAAGTCTCACTTCTTTTCTACTAAAAACAATGGAGAAGGTCATTAACGTGCACATTAGGGAATCTTACTTATTGGAGCGACCTCTGCATGCGAAACAACACGCTTATCAGAAAGGCAGGTCGACGGAAACGGCCCTGATGGAGCTTACCGATAGAATAGAGAGAGCACTAGATCAAAAGCAAATTGCCCTCTGCGCCTTTCTAGACATTGAGGGAGCTTTTGATAACACCTCAACTGACGTTATACTGAGATGTATGAAGATGCGGAACATTGACTTGACTACAATAAACTGGGTTAAGTCAATGTTGACTAAGCGGACAGTCAAAACAACACTACTAGGAGATACTCTGGAAGTGAGACTAACACGAGGTTGCCCGCAGGGCGGAGTTTTGTCTCCTCTGGAGTGGTCCCTTGTGGTTGACTGTCTGATTGAAGAGCTCAACGGAGCAAACCTGGACACACAGGGCTATGCAGATGATCTGGTTGTGTCAATAGTGGGGGGTGTCCCTCTGCTATTTCAGAACAACTGCAACAGGCCCTTTTCAGGATAGAACGGTGGTGTAACGAATTCCAGCTCTCAGTAAATGCAGGGAAAACAATTATAGTCCCCTTCACCAGGAAAAGGAAAATGGAGGGCTTAACGCCTCCCACGCTTTTTGGCAGGACTATACCGTTTTCACGGGAAGTTAAGTACTTAGGAGTAATTCTTGATGACAAACTTACCTGGAACAAACAAATTGACCATATCGCAAGGAAGGCTAAGATAGCGCTAGGTGCATGCTGTCGGCTGGTGGGATCCCGGTGGGGGCTGCAGCCCAAATCGGTGCTGTGGGCCTACACATCCATAGTGCGGCCGATGGTTGCCTACGGATGTGCAGCGTGGCACAGTAAGACCCGACAATCGACATGCATCACTGCACTTAACAGCCTACAGAGAATTCCTTGTCGAATGGCTACAAACTCTATCTCATCAACTCCCACTGCAGCACTAGAGGCTATTTTAAACCTCGAACCGCTGCACATCCATGTACAGAAGGAGGCCAGGATGGCCATGCTGCGTGCTATGGACGGTGGCAGGACAGTCTGGCAATCAGTGGTAATGAGGGATCTCTTTGATGTACTCATTGTAAACCCAGCACTGGCCATGCCATCCGATGTCCTCTTAAAGGAGTACAGTTTCAACAAACTGTACACGATTCACGTACCGCGTAGGGACGAGTGAAACTGTGCGGTTCCCGAAACTCTCAAATCTGGTGACCTCATCTGGTTCACAGATGGTTCCAAAAAAGAGGGTTTTGCCGGTGCTGGAGTATGCGGAGGAGACTCGGAGACGAAGCGGTCATACAGTCTAGGCTCGCATGCGACGGTATTTCAGGCAGAGATGTACGCAATAATAAGATGCGTGCAAGAAAACCTTCTGAGGTCCTATCAAAATAGAAACATAATCATATGCTCGGATAGTCAGGCAGCCCTTATGGCACTGAAATCACATGAGATTGATTCGAAACTTACCCTTGAGTGCGCCAATGCACTTAATCAGCTAGGAAGGCACAACAAAGTCACCTTATGTTGGGTGCCTGGGTACAGTGGCATCAAGGGGAACGAAATAGCAGATGAGCTAGCTAGAAACGGAGCGGAGGCACCAGCTATTGGACCCGAACCAATAGTGGGAGTGCCTCGTTGCACCGGAAGAAGAATGCTGCAGGAATGGGCTAAGGAACAGAGTAGAACACTCTGGGCTAGTGCCCCAGGCCAAAGGCATTCGAAAGCGCTCATATCTGGTTTTTCGCGGGAACACACGTCTAGAGCACTACGACTTCTTAGGCCTGGACTTAGGATTCTAGTCAGAACTTTAACTGGCCACTGCAAGCTTAACAAACATCTCTATCAAATGAAGCTTGCAGATACAGACGAGTGCCGATTCTGCCTCGAGGAAGAGGAAACTCCTCTTCATATACTCTGCGAGTGCGAGGCACTGGTCCAAGCCAGAAGCCGATCTCTAGGTGGACCGATGGTAACTCCAGAGGTCATTAGGGAACTCGATCCCAAGTGCATCCTACAGTTCATTAGAACTATTGGCCTTGAGGATATAATTTAACAGGGGCAGTGATCACAATAGATCTACCCAGGTCGCAGTGATCCAATAGGGCCCTCCTGGTCCTATACCCCTTTACCCCCAAATAATAATAATAATAATGTGGCGAAGAGACACCCTCTCCAGCGCTAAAACCTATAATTATCGCTGATGATAATGACAGTGAGTGGACGGAAATCAGGAAGAAAACCAGGAAGTCCGTTGTCATGCGTGGTACAGCTGCACCTGGAACAACCAAACTAGAAGCATCCGAGAAAATGAGCTACATACATGTGTACTACCTGAAATTCAAGTGCGGGACCATCTGAAAAACATATGCGGCTATGACATCTGTACAGTAGAAGGATTAAAAAGCTCGAGGAAATTATGCTTCGTTCAAGCTTGGTGTCCCAGCAAAGTTTTGTGAACGAGTGATGTCCCCTGAAAATTGGGCAGAAAATATTTGCGTACAACCCTGGCGTCATTCCTTTCGCCAAAAAACGCAAAATTAAAACGACGAAAAATGTGACCATGTATTATCAGAATGTACGTGGGCTAAGGTCCAAAACTAATGTGTTTTTAAATGGTGTGATATTGAATCAATATGATTTTATAGGACTGACGGAAACGTTTCTAAACAGCTCTGTATATAGTTCGAAACTATTCCCGTCAAACTATACCGTGCTACGTAAGGATAGAGCCGGTGATGTTGGCTGGGGTGGCGTCTTACTAGCTGTTAAAGATATTTATTCTGCTCGTACCATAACTGATATTGATGATTTAACGGACGATAAGGAGATTTTATTTGTTGATATCAGATGGAAAAACGTTTCTTTGCTTGTTTGTGTAGCATATATCCCTCCATCATATAACGAAAATCAATTTTTAGATGTATTGTCATGTATTGAAAATGCCGTATGCAAATTCTCTTTCCATGAAATCTTTATTCTTGGTGACTTTAATTTAAATTCTTTTAATGCACATGTTGTGTCACAGTTTCATTCATTTGTTGAATTTTGTAAACTAATACAATTTAATACTGTATTTAATGTTCACGGTGGCATGCTGGATCTCGTCTTATCGAACTTTCATAGTGATAAAATTCATGTATCTGGTGACGTTGAGCCAATAGTGCCAATCGATGCTTATCATCCGGTGCTTGAAATTAGTGTCCAAATGCCACGACCAGGTCATTCGTTTGCTCAACTTTGTCCGTCCGCGGCTCCGCCTGCGGCTGTTCCAAGAAGTGCTCGGTGGAATTTTCGTAAGGCTGACCTTTTTGAACTGTACGCGGACATTGCTGATATAGATTGGTCGAATTTATATAATCAAAGTGATGTAAATGTCGCAGTTGATTTATTTTATACTTACTTGAATCAAAAAAATTGAAAAAAATGTCCCTGAAAAGTCAAAGGTGATCCCAGTTGGCGAGCAATATTCCTATCCATCATGGTACACGCCTGAAATAATAAAATATATTAAACTGAAGTATTTTCATTTAAAAAAGTATAGAGCTATGGGTCTCGAATTTAATCGCGAACTATTTCGATATTACCGGAATATTGTTAAATTGTTAGTTACTGATGCAGCTGTGCAGCATAAAAACCTTGTAGAGCAAAATATATGTAGCGAGCCTACGATGTTTTGGAAATATGTCCGGGATAGACGCAGAGATAAACAATCATGTCGCACATTCAGTCTCAATGGTAAGACAGTTTCTGGGTTGGAAGCTGTGGAAGCATTCAGGGATTATTTCAGCTCGGTATTTGTTACCAGAATCCCATCTCTTGACACTGAAACTGCTGCTGCAAATATTTATAGTAGCTCTAATTATATTAGTATCGAAAATGTGACAGCACCAAAGTTAAGAATCGCTCTGCGCAAGTTAAAGCCGCATTCAAAACCTGGCCCTGACGGTATACCTTCATTTTTACTTAGGGATTGCGGTTGAGTTCTGGAGTCACCTTTGCTTTTTATTTTTAATCTATCACTGCAAAAGAGTGTCTACTCATCCATCTGGAAAATGTCACGTGTCACTCCCGTACCAAAAGAAAAATCAAATGATATCGAGACCTTTAGACCCATAGCAATTCTGTCAGCATTGGCTAAAGTTTTTGAGACAGTAATAAACAATCGTTTGAGAGCTCAGATACTGTCATTCCTGTCAGATAGTCAGCATGGTTTTAGGCGTGGTCGATCTACTGTTCAAACCTATGTAATGTTGTAGATTATGTAGCAGAAAACATGGACAAATGTGGTCAAGTTGATGCTGCATACTTCGACTTCAAAAAGGCATTTGACTTAGTGGATAACGACATCCTATTACGCAAGTTTGCTTTTCTTGGTTTCTGTCCAAAGCTGCTTAAATTTTTTGGCTGTTATCTTAAGGATAGAAGTCAGTATGTTCGGTTAGGTGGTTATGAATCTATAGAATACGCGATCTGGTGTGAGCCAAGGCAATGTCCTCGGTCCCATCCAATTTTTAATTTTTATAAACGACTTACCCACTGTACTTAGATACACCAAATGCTCTATGTTTGCTGATGATGTTAAACTGTTCTCAAATATCGTTTCAACTATGCACTGTGAGAATATGCAACAAGATATAGATGCTGTGCTGGCTTGGAGTTCACTGAACAACTTAGACTTCAATTTCGGAAAGTGTAAAGTTATCACTTTTACAAGATCTCGCAAACCTTTGATTGCAAACTACAACCTCTCGGGGAGTCCCGTTGATTTGTTATGCGAATCTCATCGCAATTTAAGGATGCTAAAATTCCACAAATCTTGTACAATATATTTGTCCGCAGCAAATTAGAGTTTAACAGTATTATATGGGACCCCAAAGAAAGTAAATATAGCATGCTGATCGAGCGCGTGCAGCGTAAGTTCGCGAGGTTCATGTACAAAAGGATGTACGGGTATTATCCCTTTCTCTACCCGTCGCTTTTTGTATGTGGCATGGTGGGCTTGGATACCTTAAACCTCAGGCGAAAGGTTCAGCTAGCGGCATATTACTGGCAGGTCCTGCGCGGCGCGGTCGACAACCCGCTCGTCCTGGAGCGCATGCGGCTCTGCGTACCGCAACGGTACGTGCGCACAGGCCGCCGCCGACATCAGCTGTTCGCCTTCCCTCTCGGTCTAAGAACTAGCCATGCGATGAACTCGCCTTCATCCAGAGCCTTGTCGCTATTTAATGAGTTTGTAGGCGAGAACCAGAATGTCGACCTATTTTCAGGTAGCTGGGAAGCTGTATATTATTATTTGTATATGTTTTTGTCGTATAGATATATTACCTATTAATTAGCTTGTAAGCGTGTTGGATCTTAGTCTGTAAGCTTACATGTAAATAAATCATATAAAAAAAATATAATACTAAGAAGTTAAGTTTTAATGATTATTTTTCTAAGAATTTTTTTTTAAATCAGTCTCCTGAACATTTCAAAAAATGCCGCTTAATACAAGTCGCCCGTGAACCCTCGATACTAAGCAGAAGTCTGTCGTGTCGTGTCAATAACAGACACATATGTGACTACGCAAATGGGAGAAACCCTCCCTGAATAGAAAAATGGTTTTCAAAAACCCACAATATTTTTGAAAGACCTATGCAATAACACCCCACTTTATGGGATAGTCGAGAAAAAAAACATCCACACTGTTGGAAACATTAAATTTTTATGTATTGGCAACACTTGCAGAATTCAAATATACACCTACAGAAGTGCATCGCAATTTTGACTTTTTGTTTCTAAAAATACCAAAAACAGTTAAGTTTCCTTTTTGTGCCTTTAACATGGCTCACGGTGTCTGTAAAAAACTTTTCCAAAAAAAATTTTGGTATATCAAGAGTGCAAGTGCAAAAGTTCTTCCGTCAAAAACATGTGCGCAGTAGTACACGGGTTAACCCGTCTTCACAGTACGTACTCGCATCAAAAGGTGTACAGTTCTCCAAATCAAGAATCAAACAAGCAAGCCATTTCTAGAAGATCTTCGTATGTGGTAACTAGCTGTGGAACAAAAATTTACATGTATTTGCATACAAAATTCATGTACTTCAAATCGCCATTTTTGTTCTTGTACATCATCCATCACACATACACATTCTCAAAAAATTGCAAGTCACTTGGTACGCATTTCCGCAAACACTTTGCTGCGAAAACTAACTTCACGCTTCTCATTTCTTCGTGTTTGACATCAATGAGCTTTGAGCGCAGTCACAATAACTGCATTTCCGCTGCACTCTGATTGCTGCATCCTGTTGTGAAAACTGTAAACGACAAATTTTTGGCTACACTGCTGCATTTTTCTACTACTCTAAGCGACGATTGGTTGGCGGACTGTCAAACTTGACAGCTTGCTCGTGAATGGTTTCTGGACAATACGGTGTGCAATTTTAATTGGTGAACTTAAAGTGCTCCTACGCCATTTTGTGAACTACACGAACTGCACGAAAAATCTACAAAAAGACACGCGAGAAGACGCCATTTTAAGGACGCTAGTCTACATGTACGTTTTGCGTATCGAAAAAAGTTGCTTTCTTTTAATGAAGTGTTCAGTTGCAAAAATTGTACGTTAAATACATTTAGTAACGTGTCATTGTGTCAAATCGTATAATTAGTTACTCTTATTTATCATAAGTTTCTTTGTTTTAGCTACTTGTACAAGAATTGTGTAATTGCATTTGCAATGGCTACCGCTACGGACGAGGCGCTGGTAAAAAAGCGTGACTATCTCAAAGGCGGCTTGACGCGCTTGAGAAATGGACTTACGAAAGAGTTTTTAGGTAACGCTTCTATGCAAATGCTTATGATAAAAGAAGAAAAAATATGCAGTCTGTTTGGTGAATATGAAAATTTAATAGAGATTAATGATGGGGAAGATCCTAGCAAAACTAAGGACTGTTATTTTGACTGCTTAGATTTGCTAAGAACCAGATTTGAATTCTGTAAGTGTTGCCAATACATAAAAAATTAATGTTTCCAACAGTGTGGATGATTTTTTTTCTCGACTATCCCATGAAGTGGGGTGTTATTGCATAGATCTTTCAAAAATATTGTGGGTTTTTGAAAACCATTTTTCTATTCAGGGAGGGTTTCTCCCATTTGCGTAGTCACATATGTGTCTGTTAATAACCTTGTAGTTGTTCTACTACTATTTTTTACGCGATGCACTGTAACAAAATGTTATAAATAATTCTCCAAGTAATATATAAAGAAACACAGAAACTGTTATAACACATTTACTGGAGCGAGCAAAAAAGACCTTATATTATTATAAACATGCCACGACGGACAAATGAAAGAGTGTCTAGAAAAAAGACATAGTTTGACACTAACTTTGTTGCAACTTGTTGACTGTAATGAGCAGCGAAGAAGTACGTAAGATCATTTAGCGACATATTCAAAACCGCGTATTGTCAAATCTCAAACAAAAACACATGCCGAAAAAGCCTTTCCAATATGTAACGAAAATTACAATATAATATAGCTGCAAACCCACTGACTGACTGACATAATTGTTCTCCCAGAAGTAGCCACGGGGGGTAAAAATGATGTATTGGGGGTAAGGAGGGTGAGCGCTGGTGAATATGGGAAAACCTCGAGGTCTTGGAAATCTGCTCCTCATCAGGGAGTGACTCTACTGCCCACCGAAAGTATGACACTTGGGGGGTCTCTCTAAAACAAAAAAATCTCTACGCTTTGGTCAAAATTGAATGGTGGCAAGAAAAAAACAAAATGGCGAAAAACAAGATGGCCGCCATACAAAATTCAAAGTGTAACATTTTCAAAAGTATTAGAGATTTGTAGGGGGTGCTTGAACAAAAGGCATTGAGAATGAAGGGGGAAAACTGCCTGATGTAATAAAAATTCAAGATAGCGGATTCAAAATTGCGGCTGAAAATTTAGTTGCGCTGATCCAGCTGAAATTAGGCATCCGGGGGTTTTCAGAATCGCTGATGTTGACTATTGGGTCAATTTTTTAATTCCGCCATTTTTCAAGATGGCTGCCATACTAGCTTTCTGTATGGAAAAGTTTTGTTGGCTCGGGCCTAGAATCTGTTAATTTTGTGTATAGGGAATTTTGATGATGGGTGGTAGTGAATATGGGAAAACTTCGAGATCTTGAAAATCTGCTTCTCATCAGGGAGTGACCCTACTGCCCGCCGAAACTATGATACTTAGAGGGGTACCTCTCAAACAAAAATTTCTCTACACCATGATCAAAAATGGATGGTGATAAAAAGATGGCCGCCATACAAAATTCAAAGTGCAACATCTCTAAAGTATTTGAGATTGACAGGGAGTGCTTTAACAAAAGTCATTGAGAATACAGCTGCCTGACGTAATAAAAATCCAAGATGGCGGATTCAAAATGGCAGCTGAAAATTTAGTTGCGCTGATCCAGCTGAAATTTATCATCCGGAGGTTTTCACAATCGCTGATGACGAATATTGGGTTGATTTTTCAATTCCGCCATTTTTCAAGATGGCCGCCATACTAAAGCTTTCTATACGCAAAAGTTTTGTTAGCTCGGGCCCAGAATTTCTTAATGTTGTGTATAGGGAATTTGAACGATGGTTGGCAGTGAATATGCTTCTCATCAGGGTGTGACCCTACTTCGCGCTGAAACTATAACATTCAGAGGGGTAACTCTCAAACTGGATGGTTTTCTTCACGTGTTAACGCGGACGAAGTCGCGTGCGGAAAACTAGTTATGTCATAAAGTCATAACAGTAACTTTTTTTTTATATTGTTCCGACAATTCGAGGTTTGTGTAACTTTTATATATTAGTACTCGAAAATGGACATGTATATATATATAGGGTGTAACAGAAATGTGTGACAATACTTCAAGGTTGGCTTTTACCCATCAAACTGAACAACTTTTGTTCTACAACTTTGTTGAAATAGCAAAACATTTTTTGGACTTTTCATACAAACTTGATTCGCCAGCTGATCGATTTGTATGAAAAGTCCAAAAAAAATTTTGCGATTTCAACAGAGAAGTATTAAATTATTGTCACACATTTCTGTTTCACCCTGTATATACAGGGTGTCCAAAAAGTGAAGGATAATCCTTCACCTGCGGATTGGTCAAATCATTTTCGAATAGTTAACTTCGATAGCCTGTGGTGTAAAAAAAATTTACTAAGCTGATCGTGCCAACAACTTTAAAAAAATTCTTAGTTATGGATAATTGTAAAATGGTATAATTGTTTGACATTACATTAAAAACGATTTTTTTATGATAATTCTAATGCACCAAGGTCGAATTTTTGGAGTTTTGCTACTTTACATCTTTTTGCTTAGTTACTTTATGTCGATAGAATTTTAGTAAATAAAACTCGAAAAATGGGGATACGTGGGTCCTAGATGGAATAGCAAAACAAAACCGTGCACATGCATTTTGCACTCGCTGGACAAGACCAAGTGGCCTTTTCAGTAAGCAGGGGCCATAAACTGTTAAACCGTAGTTAAGTTTAGATTAAACAAGGCTATCTACCAGTTTGATTCGAAGATCAGTACTTATTTGATAATAAAATCCCATTAAATTAAATTAAATTAATTAAAAATACGTAGCTCGAACTGTCACCCGGCAGGGTTGCCAGCGCGTTCCTTTGCCTAACTTTGAAGTAGTTCACTAACATGACCCCCTAAACGGAGACGGTTATCCATTAGGAGACCAAGATTGCGTGCTACTGTGACCTGAGGTATTTGGCTGCCAGCGATTATAATGCTTGGACTATGGTTCGTTATATTATTAATTTGGTTAACAGAGCCCAGAATCATTACTTTAGATTTAGATGGATGTAGGAGTAGCGAATTTTGACGAGCCCACTTATGTACGCGATCTAGATCTGCGTTCATAAGTTGTGCAGCGTTATTACAGTCATGGGGTTTAAAAGATATGTATAATTGTAAGTCGTCGGCATATAGGTGAAATTTACAATGATTAATGCATCTAACAATATCTGCGCTATATATAATAAATAAAAGGAGACCTAGGATTGATCCCTGAGGAACACCGCGGTCAACAGAACGGTAAGAGGAATGCCGCTCAGCACCATCACTGTTACGAGTATTATTTAAAACTACTTTTTGGCGACGCTCAGACAAGTAACTGTTAAACCATTTTAAAGCAGGTGCATCAAACCCATAGTAATAGAGCTTCTAGATAAGCAATGACGTATTAATTGAGTCACAAGCCCTGGAAATGTCCAATAGAGCAAGTAGGGTACCTTGTCCAGAGTCCTGAGCTGCAAGTATGTTATCCACAACATCTAATAAGGCGGTTGTTGTACTATGACCCTGATATTGTTTTGGTTACAGTATTCTATGACTTGGCAATAAACCACTTTTTCTAGTCATTTTAAAAGGATGGGTAAGAGACTTATAGGCCGCAGATCTCTCGTTTCACTTGGATCTGAAGTCTTTGGTATGAGTCGAACAATTGCATTTTTCCATTTTGAGGGGAAAGTAGGAGAAATGATAAAGATTTATTTAAAATATCAGCAATCAAAGTAAGAGTATGGGGGAGAGTAAGAATATTATGTCAATATTAATACCATCTTCTTTCTGAGCCTTAGATTTAATCGATTGGATGTACCTTGCGACTTCATTAGATTGATTTTGTTGCAGAGAAAAGATGCCATTATTAAATCTATTAAATTCAAAAGATGTAAGATCGAATATAAAAGTATGACTAGGACACGGAATATTAAGGAAGTGATCATTGATGAGATTAGGCTCATTCTTTTTAAATTTTGAATTTTGAGGTTTTGGAGTTATAAATATTTTTATCAATATGGTCAACAAAATAAGCCTTCTTTTCGCTGTACAGACAGACATTCACCATATGTTTTAAGCGTTTATACTTTTCCCTTTTCTCTTCAGTTTTATGTTGGCGTAAAGTCGCGTGTGCAGTGTCACGGAGATCCATCATACACCGCACGTTGCTTGTTAACCAAGGGGGCGTAGGCGTTTTAATTACTTCACTTTTGACAGGAGCGTAACAGTCATACAGGTGTGTCAATTTACAAGTGAACATTTCCACCATTTCATTAACATCATCCAACTTTGACACCGCAATTGCTTCATTTTCTTTGTCGAAAAGATCTAAGTTAACATTTTTAGTGGTCGATATCTATAACGCATAGGGGTGGCTTAATTTTTTTAATTTTTAGTTCCACACCATAAACCATAGCACTCCACTACTAGCAGTCCACTACGTAAATTTTGTCGTACGCCTGATTGAAGCAAGATAAGACTTGTTTGAGGATAATATAATAAACTTTAGTTCATTATATTACTATCAGTTGACATTCGATATACGTACTGTTCTTTCCTGAATTATAAAAAAATAAGTAAACCACTGTGATGGCTGAGTTAACGCGAGGTGATGATTGGTTTATTATCACATCACACTTCACACTTATAATATTATAAATGCGAAAGTATGGATGTTTGTTTGTTCCGCTTTCACGCTGAAACTACTGAACGGATTGGGATGAAATTTGGTAGGTAGATAGATAAAGCACTCGGTTAACACATAGGATACTTTTATCCCGTAAATCTTGAATGTTCCTGGGGGAATGGCTAAAAAGTGGAATATTTACTTCATCACGTTTGTTCCACTTTCACGCCGAAACTACTGAACGGATTGGGATGAAATTTGGTAGGTTTGGTTGGGTAGATACACAAAGCACTCGGTTAACACATAGGATACTTTTATCCCGGAAAACTTAAAGGTTCCCGGAGGAATGGCTAAAAAGTGAAATATTTACTTTATCACGTTTGTGCCGTTTTCACGCCAAAACTACTGAATGGATTGGGATAAAATTCGGTAGGTATATAGATAAAGACTTGGTTAACATATAGGATTCCTTTTATTCCAGAAAACTTGAAGGTTCCCGGAGTAATGGCTAAAAAGTGAAATATTAACTTCATCACGTTTGTTCCACTTTCACGCCGAAACTACTGAACGGATTGGTATGAAGTTTAATCGGTAGATAGATATAGCACTCGGTTAACATATAGAATACTTTTATCTCGGAAAACTTGAAGGTTCCCGGAGGAATGGCTAAAAATGAAATATTTACTTTATTACATTTGTGCCACTTTGACGCCGAAACTACTGAACGGATTTCATTGAAATTTGGTAAGTAGATAGATACAAGATACTTTAATCCCAGAAAACTTGAAGGTTTCTAGGAATGGCTGAAAAGTGAAATTTTTACTTTATCAGGTTTGTGCCACTTTCACGCCGAAACAAATTTGGATTAAATTTGATAAGTAGCCGGGTGTCTACTTGAGGAATATTTAAGTGTTATGCTTCTTGGTCTTTCCATAAAATAATGAGGGACTCTAAAGCGTCGTTTTTTTCGTGTATCTAACAGTTTTTGAGTACACTCTGTATTTTTTCTACTGTATCTCTGTCTATCCCTTGAATCAGTCTACATCGTTTATGGCATTGTTCTACCTGGTCTCCTGAAAAGTAAATTTGCAAAAAATGTGGCTGCGAATTAAGAGCAGGAAGCAAAGATCCAATTCTGTAATACACCTCCTCTTGGAAAGTAAATGTAGGGGAAAATCCCGGCATGGTCACAATTCTATCACCACCAAAGGATGTCATGTGAAAACAGGAATTGTACCGTCTATTTTAAGGGTTCCGCATCTCAAAAGGAAAAAATGGAAACCCTTATTGTATCATTATTATAGTGACATTTCCATGCCATCCTCAAGAACCGTCACAAATACAATATCCACGCGGGCGAAGCCGCGGGCAACAGCTATTAGATTAGAAGTGATGCTTCTATATGATTTACTACATAATAGGTATGACTGTATACCTATAATTAATAAAATACGTTATTGTGTACCGGTAATGTCTCATGTGAGAAAAGTTCGCCCGGTTCGAACCTTTGCAGTTCCTAGATATCGTACTAATGCTGGTAAACGTTCACCTCTATATAGACTTGTTACTACATAAAATGTTAACTTTAACGATATTGATATATTTTCCTTGCGTGTAAGTAATTTTAGAACTATGGTAGTGAAAAAACGTTGCTAATTATATTAAGAGACACTCGTTACTGTAAAATACTAAATTTCTAAACCAATCTGTGTGGATAAATTTGTCAACGATTATTTATAATTAAAAATTAATTGTTAGATTAAAGCACATAATATATGCTGTCCTTAAATCTTAATCTCTGCTATCTAATTATATTACTTAGTACATAGTGTAAACCATTTTCTTTCTCAACTAAAACGGTTTTGGTATCACAATTACTTTCTTTATTATTGTACACTACTTAAAGTTTAAGATGTATTGTGATATTGTTTGTTAGTCCTTAAATAAATAAAAAAAGGGTGATGGAACGTGCTAGGCTTGGTGTTTCCCTACGTGATTGAATCAGAAATGAGGTGATACGTAGGAGAACTAAAGCTACTGACATAGCTCTCTCAGTATCGCTAGACTTAAGTGGCAGTGGGCAGGGCACATAGCTCGTAGAACAGATGGCCGTTGGGGCAGTAAAGTTCTCGAGTGGCGACCGCGCACCGGAAGACGCAGCGTGGGCAGGCCTCCGACTCGGTGGACCGTTGACCCTGGTGAAGGTTGCGGGAAGCCGTTGGATGCGAGCCGCACAGGACTGGTCGGTGTGGAAATCCTTGGGGGAGGCCTATGTCCAGCAGTGAACGTCTTTCGGCTGATGATGATAGTTTTGAATATTTCTTTTTCCACTTACAGAGTCATTATACCATATTTCAGCTAGTTATGATCCATTTGGTGTTTTTGATTTTTAGACTTATAGTCCTGAGCTAAATGCGTCGCCATTATCTTGGCTAATTATGTGAAAATTGTCATGTTATGTTATACATGACTATGGTTGATGAGACATTGTATTTTTTTCTTACAAATCAGTGCTGTTTTAGTCTTCTTTTAAAGATACTGGTCAAAAAAATATTTACAAAGTAGCTTCCGCCCGCAACTTCGTCCGCGTGGAATTCAGATTTGTGTCCAGAAAGAAAGAAAATGTTAAAATAGCACCATCTAGTGACGAAGTGGAAATTTTGAATATTTAAGCATTCCTACGGGAATCCTTAAGTTTTCCGGGATAAAAAAAGTATCCTATGTGTCAGCCGAGTGCTTTATCTATCTACCTACTAAATTTCATCCGAATCCATTCAGTAATTTCGGCGCGAAAGTGGAACAAACAAACTGACAAACAAACAAACATCCATACTTTCGCATTTATAATATTAAAGTGAGAAATATATATTTAATTTGACCCTGTATTGTATATCTCAGGACGCAAGCACTGCCGTGGTTACGATAAAAGCAGTAAGTCTGTGAAACACACTTTCGAGTTTTCGTCTCATTTTTTTCATTTTCTGAATTGTTTCCTTAGATTATTTTTAAATACGATTTTTGAAAGTAAATGTGTAGCTCAGATTCAGTATTTTTATACTGCGTTATCATTTATCTGTATTATTTATTAGTTTTTCATTATTAAATGACGACATCAATAAAGTTACAGCTTTTATATAATATACATGTATACATATATTTGGGTGTCCCTTTTTTTCTAAGTTATTATTTTTTAACGCTTAGGCTCTATTTTTGTGTATTTGACCCTAAAATACTCGGAAATAATTTTTTTCCTTATTTGGAGCACTGCAACCCGTGCCGACTTGAGCGGGAACATGTTCATACAAGCCCCTACGCAAGTGCCGCGCGGGCGCGCTCGGTTTGTCACTTACTCTCGGATTGTCGCGTAACTAACACGTAATATTTTATATTTCGAAGATGTCAGTGGAACTGAGAAGCGCTAAAAAGAGTATTTTCTTGGTTGGTGAGGTGCATCACCAAATAACGGGTGCAAAATTGCCGTCTAATCGACAAGTTCTCGCAGTTCTATTTTTTAATATTCGCGAAGTGAAACTGACTGTCTATGAAAGCGCAAATCTTGTAATACGGGAGTGTATTATATTCTGTGAAAAGGCTAGAATACCTACCAAAGCTCTTCCTAACTGTGTGAAGAAGCTTGTGGATCTTTATCAAGTCTGGCGAGAGCTTCAAAAAAATCGCAAAAATCACAGGATGTTTTTAAACGCCGTGAGGAGGAATATTTAAAGGATTTGGATAATTTATTTGATATCGCTCACGCTGATGCTCTTAAAAGGATGAAGATTGAAGAAGATAAAATTTTCCTACAAAAGCAAAGAGAGCCAGGGCGCCTTGGTTGCTTGGCAGGTGTAGACAAAAAGTTAGCTGAGAAGGAAGAAAAGGCAAGGCAGAGAAAACTAGAAGAGGAGAAAAGGAGGCTCCAGCAAATGACTTCAGTGAGCTCATTGACATCTTCTACTTCACACAGCTTAACACCACCACAAGAACTACATGAAGGCTAATTTACCAGCTCTGAAGAAAGCCTGGAGGAACCTTTGCCTGCCACATCTCAATCTGAAAGTTCGGTAACTACTAAAAAAAGAGGAAGGAAAGATTTTATCACACCTAAGTTAGCTGCAGCTTTAGACAGATGTCAACTAAGCATAAGAGATTCAGTTTATATAATTCAAGCAGTAATAGAAGCACTAGGTCTTTGTTGCGACGACAATCCAATTAACAAATCTTCTATTCAACGTATTCGAACACAGATAAGAAAGGATAGAGCAGAATCTATAAAATCCGATTTTCAGAATAACGTGCCAGAAGTAGTTACAGTTCATTGGGATGGAAAATTGTTACCCGGCCTAGATGTGAGAAGTTCTAAATAGGAACGCCTGCCGATCCTTATTTCCTTTGGAGAGAAGGAGCAACTTCTTGCAGTACCAAAACTAGATAGTTCTTTCGGTAAAGTTCAAGCTAAAGCTGTTTCAAACGCGCTTCATGATTGGAACCTTACTGATAAGGTTCAAATTTTGTCTTGTGATACAACAGCATCTAATACAGGGCGCATAAATGGAGCTTGTGTGCTTTTGGAACAAAAATTAGAAAGAGAATTATTACTGTTTGCTTACCGCCATCATGTGTATGAATTGGTCCTCAAAAGTGTATTTGAATCAAAGATTCACCAAGTCACTAGCAGTCCCGATATCCCACTATTCAAAAAGTTTAGAGACAGCTAGAAGAACATTAATCCTGAGGCTGTCGAATCATGCATAGATTTTGTTAAACAGCATCTTTCTGATGCGACCATTAAGGGATTGCTGACCTTTTTCAAACATGAACTGCAGAAATCCATCGTACGGGACGATTATCGAGAACTAATCGAGCTATCCATTATTTACTTGGGAGGAGATAATGAGGGTAAAATTAAAATTCGTCCTCCTGGCGCAATGCATCAAGCACGATGGATGGCAAGAGCTATTTACTCTCTGAAAATATGTTTGCTGCAGTCTCAATTCAAAATGAGCGTTAAAGACAAACGAGCATTGCAAGATGTTTGTTTATTTATTGTGGCAATTTATGTGAAGCCCTGGCTCGGATGCAGTTTGGCAGTGAAGGCACCGAATCAAGATTTGCGTTTTTTAAAAACGTTGAAAGACTATGAAAATGTTGACAAAGTAATTTCCAAAGCGGCTCTGAGTAAGTTCAGTCAACACCTGTGGTATTTATCAGAAGAAGTGGTGATATTATCACTCTTTGATGATGATGTTGATGAAGAAACCAAGGCAAATATGGTAACGAACTTAGAAAGAGAAACTGCATATGACTTCGGGAAGCGATATGTTGCATCGAAAGAAGAGATGTCTGCCTCTTTGTATGGTAAGAGTTTTTTTTAAATATTTTAACTGAGTTGTTTGTTCTGAATTTGGTTAATTTCCTTGAAATACCTACTAATCATATTGTTACAGGGAAGTCGTTGAGCGATTTCGTGTCAGCTGAAAGCAAAAAATGTTTTTCGCGATTAAAAATTGATACCAGTTTTCTTGAAGAAAACGTATCTTCGTGGGATCATAATGCAGCTTTCATCGAAGCTAAGAGGAAGGTGTTAAGCTTAAAAGCTGTAAATGACACAGCTGACAAAGCTGTAAAGCTTATGCAAGACTTTCATGGTTTAATTACCGCAGAAGAGGAACATAAACAATTCTTGTTACGCTGTGTGCAAGAGCATAGAAAGCTGTATCCAGACTGCAAAAAAGAGACTTTAAAAAAGAAGCACCCTGAATAATTGTATAATTTTATTTGTTTGTCAATTAAAAGCATTACTTACATTTTTTGTTTCGTCAATTTTTACCCAAGATATGCATATTAACAACAATCTAGCTACATATCAAGAAATACTCAAAAATAGCTACTTTTATAAAAAAAATGGGACCTTGTCGGCACGGGTTAATATTAACCTAGAGAGTTAAAATTTTATATTGATGTAAGGCTTAATATTTAACAAAGAATTAGGGGGTATGCGTTTCTATAACCCAAAAAAAATGTTTTTCGTCCATATAAGGGACACCCTAACATATATACATACATATGTATACATATACGTACTACTCTTATCGTAAGAACGTCTGCCGGAAGCATTTAATGTTTATATTTTCAGAGCTCTTTTAGTCTTTTTTTACCGTCTGAAGTTCTTTTAATAAAGTTAGCGGTGGAAAAAAATATTTAAAATTTTATTTTTATATTGACCCCAAACTCCCTGTATATTTTAGGACACAAGCGGGAGAGGAATGAGGAGTTTTGAGTAATTATTATTTCCACTTACAGTCAGTATACCAAATTTCAGCTAGTCCTGAAACATTTTATGTTTTTGGTGAAAAGCCCAATACTCCTGAGCTAATTATACAGGTTTTTTGGGAATTTCAGGAGGTGACAGATGAGGTCAAAAGCAATCGATTTTGTCCTATAACTTTTTTCGAAAATTTAACGTTTATTGAGTTATTTCAGTTTTCCTTTTTTTTTGGGAAAATGTACGAAAATGTAATGAAAATGTATGTACTCTGGCTAAATAAAATTTTATTAAAAAAATTACGTATTTTTTTAATAAAATTTTATTTTATTTTTTACGTAATGATTTTGTTTTGGATTCTTGCAAGTAACATACTGACTATTCATAACAAATAATAAACTTATCAAAAACTAAAAACATCTCAAAACAATCAATCTAAATTAATGGATTTATAAATTTTTTTCAAAAAATCTGTCAAAACCAGCGAATTTCTCAAAATTTCTGTTGAAAACATCTATCTAGCTTTTTAATTAGGTATAAATCTTACAAATAACTCAAGTAAGTACAGAGATAATTAACAAATTATGAGTAAAGGTATTTTATAAAAATTGAGATGTATGCATCTAAACTAAAGGGTAATCGGCGTAACCTTAACTGGTTAAGGTTACGCCGAACATGGTATGTTAACACGACGGCTGCCTTGCACATTTTGGACACTTGCCTGCGAATTTTGGACACTTCATTTCCAAACCGATGGATTGGAGGAGGTGGTCCAATTGCTTGGCCAGCAAGATTCCCAGACATCATGCCAATGGATTTTTATGTGTGGGGTCATATGAAGAGAAAAGTGTGTGGCGTGTCACCCATTCCAACACGCGATCAACTTTTTGCCAGGATAATAAATTCGGCAGAAGAAATAATATTAAATGTATCGACACGTGTTAAAGAGTTATTTGCGACACAAAATGTGTGCTTGTATTACATAGGGGTGAACAATTTTAACAAGATTTATTAAAGAATAAAGAAGTTTCGTTTAATGAAACAGCTTTTTAGTACTCCGATTTCATTACAAACTCTGGTAAGTGCAGACATAATTAATCAATTGTGAGTAAAGGTAATTTTATGAAGACTGAGTTTTACGCAACTAAAAGGTAATCGGAGTTATAAATGGCTGTCTCATTAAACAACATTTCTTTAATCCTTTTTAAATCTTGTTCAAATTGTTCGCCCCTATTTCAAATACAATTACAAGCACGCATTCTGTGTCGCAAATGACTCTTTGTAACACATTTAGATAAAATTTCTTCTGCCGAATTTATTATCCTAGCAACAAATTCATCGCGTGTTGGGATGGGTGATACGCCGCACACTTTTGTCTTCATATGACCCCACACATAAAAATCCATTAGTGTGATGTCTGGGAATCTTGCTCGCCAAGCCATGGAACCACCTCTTACAATCCATCGGTTTGGAAATGAAGTGTCCAAAATTTGCAGGCAAGTGTCCAAAATGTCGGTAATGTCAAAATGCCGGACGGTTGATGCGAAAAAGGATTGCTTTATTATAAAGAGCCCTGAAAATATGATTTCTCAGAAGATAACAAAAAGAGATATACTAAGTCAAATATCTAGGTTTAATGATCCTTTAGGATTTATCAGTCCCATCATAGTTAGGGCAAAGGTCATAATGCAAAGGCTATGGCTTGAACAAATTGACTGGGATGCTAGCCCAGTGAGGTGCATGCAAGATGATTGGTTGGCATTTGCTAAAAGTCTGGCTTCCATGGATTCTATTCAGTTAAACAGGAACATTCAGGTGCCCTCCGATGCTGAAGCAGTGCAGCTAATTGGCTTCGCAGACGCCTCAAGCTCGATGGATTACGGTTGCTGCATATACTCGCGCGTCGTGGACGCAGCAGGTAAGGTTTCCTTATTCTTGCTCTGTTCAAAGTCCCGCATAAACCCGCATACAAAACCTCTTTCGGTTCCAAGACTTGAGCTTAATGCTAATTTGCTTTTGGCAAAATTAATGACAAAAGTGTATAATACACTAAATTTAAAAACAAAAATAGATGGTGTGTATTTGTTTACCGACTCTAAAATCACAGAAGTTACGCGATTACAAGCCTATGTCTCGAACAGAGTAAGGGTAATACAGGAATTAACAGGTAGATGGCGCTGGTTGTACGTGCATACGCAAGAAAACCCTGCAGATCTAGTAAGTAGAGGGCTGAGTCCGCATGTACTTCCAACCTGCTTGATGTGGTGGAACGGACCGACATTTCTGCATAACAGGGAGTAGGTATGATTTTGAAAGTAAAATAGATATGCCCATAGACCTACCTGACCTGAAGCCAAGCTCTGCATCCTCCATTGGCGTAGTGCTCGTAACTCTGAAAGAAACTGAATTATCTCATTTCATAAGTAGATATTTCGATTTCGACAAGTTTAAAGAAATAAATATTTTAACTGTTGCCAGTCAATTCATATATGAAAACATCATGTATGTTCGTAAGAATTTAGATTTATTTCCAAAAAACAGTGACAGGCATAATTTTAATCTTAGAAATATAAATAATATCGAAGTTGCTTATTCGAGACTGAGTAAGGTAAAGAAGTCGTTCATGGGGCAGTGTATAAAATTCTACAATAAAATACCTGAAAATGTAATAAGTTTATCCGAAAATAAGTTTAAGACCTATGTAAAGAAATGCCTGTGTTCAAGAGGATATTATAAAACCCAAGACTATGTTAATGACAATGATGTATGGACATGTATAGATCTTCCAGCTCATAGCTTTAGTAATGACATCAATTGTAATAGATATTAAGTATTTATTTCAAAAAATGTGTTGGGGCGAGTTTCTTTTGGGCTCGACGTTTCTTCTCGCTCCGCTAACACTTCCCGAAACGTTGAGTGTACAAGTTCCGCGTGGTAGGAACTTTGTACTAGGTAGAAAAAAAAGACGATTTAAAAGTATGCGTACAGCATCTACTTAAATAAAAAATATTTTGACTTTGACTTTGACTTTTGACTTTGACGATTTAAATAAAATGAAGCGAGTTTTAGCATATGTTTTCGTTTCTGCCACAATATAAAAAAGTAATGATAAAATTAAATTAAAATATTTAACAACTTTCGAACTCGAGCGAGCTATGTCTCTTCTCATAAAACATGAGCAACAAATCTATTTTAAAGATGAATTTCAGATGTTGTCCCAAGGTGAAAATGTAAAAGGCCCTCTTAAATCCTTGCATCCATTTGTTGATAAAAAAGGCATCTTAAGAGTAGGGGGACGCCTTCAAAATTCTGAGCTTTCATACTCTCAGAAGCATCAAATCATTTTACCGAAGGCTTCAAAGATAACTGAGCTTATTATATATCATGAACACATGCGGTTGCTTCATGCAGGTCCTAAATTAATATTGTCTCAATTGAATACTAAATTTTGGCTTGTGAATGGTTTAAGACAGATAAAAAAATGTACTTATAAATGTTTAACTATTAATAATTAATAAACCCATAGTCTAATCGAAAAAAAATTTTTGGGCTCTTCATACTAATTTAGCCGCTCGGCTGATCGATTTATATGAAGAGTCCAAAAATTTTTTTTCGATTTGATTATGGGTTTCTTGGGGAAAGTTGATCAGAATCAGGAGTAGAAGCACTGACTAAAATATCGGGCACTAATAAAGTAGCACCTTATATAAATAAATAAAAAAAATACTTTTATGTAACCGATACATAAAAGATTGATATGCATTGCATTTTCATTCACCTCATTCAATAGTGTTGTGAAATTTACGAAACAAATGTATCCATTTAATGATATTAAAATACCGATACTTTTTCCTTAACGAGTATTTAAAAATACCAATGATTATATGAATATGTAAAACAAATAAAAATTGATATGAGTTATATTTCAATTCATTTTAAAAGATTTTACATAGTTTTTATCAGTAACGCAAACTCCATGTAACCACTTCTCTGTTCAGTTTTTTAATCCTGTCATTATTGTTTGTTTGTTTGTATACTCTTTATTGTAATAAAAAACAAAGAACAATACATCAATAAAACAGGAAAAACTAAAAAAGGGTGGACTTATCCCTTACGGGAGCTCTTCCTTTTTAACCTTTTAAATTTGAGGGGAATGGGGAAGAAAACGCAAAGCTATTTGCAGATGGCGCTACGGACGCTTGACTCATAACAACTTTCAATTAGTTCCGCGTTTTTTATTATCGAGGTGTTATAAATTAGTTTTTTTTCTGTAAAATTGTTAAATGGAAAATGTATGCGACTTGGACTGTTCCTCAATTAAAGACGAAGTTGAAAAGTACATAATTGAAAACGTAACTTTTCCCATGTCTTCTTCATCCGAGAATCTTTAGGAAATTAATGATTTCCATTATTATTGCAACCAGTCGCCACACAACGCGGCATTTTTTTAATAATCTTATATAAAACATTTTTTTCTATAAGTTTTGGCAGTTAGTATAAGTCAAGCGATATTAGCGCCTCTATCGGCGAGCTTTGTCAGTTTTCTTCCCCATTACATTTACATTATTTTGTTCAATTACCCAAACTGTGAACACACCTAGCTACACCTGAATGATTTAACTAAATATTTCACACAGGTAAAATAATCACAGATTGAAATACCTACTATCTAGATATTAGATGGGTAAAAGCTAGAACCGCAGATCCTTCATTGACCTGAAGTAACTACGAAAGCAAATCGAATCTAGATCCATTGGTTCATGAAGTTAAATCACATCCCAGATCCGGATCTTGTAAAAACCTTAAAACTACCCATTATTTATCATACCATTTTATTATACTATCATACGTATGTCTGAAATTTTTCTGTGATAATAAGAGTTTCAAATATTTCACCGACATTTTATCAATAAATCGATTTTTACATAATCTCATGAAGTATCCACATCCCTACTACTGACATTTGATCTCCAAAGGATAAATGACAAAATAGCATCAAATTATTTTCGGCCGTAAATACACCATGCTGGATTCACACAAACCAACAAGGTTTGTAAAAATAAAAATTCTGACAAATCTCTGAAAGTTTTTATTTTTATTTTCAATTGCCTCAGTACATTTATGACAACCTTTGTTTAAATATGTAGATAGTAACTAATCTAGTGATCACTAAAATAAAATATTCTGTTACGTCGGATATAATAATCATTTTTAAGTTACCTGTCAGGGATGATCCTATATTTAAGTCAAATAACGAGACGTACCTTAACGTGAAACCTTTAGTGATTTAAATGTTACAACATGGATATTCAGATTGAAATAAGAAGTACAATAAAAAAAGTACCGTCACCATTTTAAAGGTACGTTTAATTAACATTCACCGTCCACTAGTGGACCTACCTAAAAGACAGTGAAATAAATCTATTGGAATTGGAACATAAGCTCCAGATTAGAATTATAGACCTCATCTGTATTAAACCTTATAATCATTTGTCATTCATTCAATAATTTAAACATCAAGTGACGTTTTATAAGATTTGCAGGGGTAAAATGGGATGTGCGTCAAGAAGAAAATTCACAATTTAGAGGGGAAAACGAGAAAATTTACCATTTAGTAATTAATTTATATTTTTATTAACGATTCATATCTCCTATCAATTTTACGAATATTTACAGGCGTAAGATTTGTGAAAAATATATGTCTATTCATCATTATTACAAGGCACTGAAAAGTTATCCGTAATTACCCCATCGTACCTTAGGTAAACATCACTTTAGCTTACAACTTAATATTTGTGTTCTCCCAACTTTTAAAGGTGAAATGGTAATACGGTTTTATTTAGCTATCAAACAACTATCGTTTGATATAATGAATCATTCGTGTAATATGAGTGCATTGCCTATTTTCGGGCTGGGGTACGACAGTATGGCCGGCCTGGCATTGTCTCTGACTATGGATGTTATCGAACAGTTAAAAGACCTATAGGACGGTTTTGTTATAGGACGGTAATTTACTATTTCTTGATGATTTACTGTTTTTTGTCCTTTTTTGATTAAATAATCATATTACAATCCTTGGGGCGCGGGAACTTATCTAAATAACTCTAAAAACTAAAACCCGACTACGGAAAATTCTCTATCTGAAATGTATGAAATAAGAAAATATTATACAGGGTGTTAAAAAGTGCATTTTTGTGTTGCGGTTCTATACTTAATTCTGAATAACCCCTTAAAATTTCAAATGCACTTTTTTAACACCCTGTATAGTGACGTTCAGAGGATAGTTGCGGGAAGCCGCTGGATGCAGGCAGCACAGGACTGATCAGTGTGAAAATCCGCCTTTGTCCAGCAGTGGACGTCTTTCGGCTGGTAATGATGATTATGATATTCACGCCATCTTGTGGTGATATAACCACCATCTAAAGATCAAAACCAGTCTGCTAACAAAGTCCGTTAAGATATTTTGACTTTGTGTCCGGTTTTATGATTAGAAGTCCCAGTTCAGGTAAATAGTTTCACCTGATTGTATTGGACCCTATATATAGGCTGATTTTATTAGACACTATATGTAGCTTTTGTATGGAAAGTCCATTTTTTTTGCGAAGATTTCCTTAGGGAAAGTTGTTCATGAGGCTGTGCGTATTTTTTTTTCAGGTACTTCATAAGGACCCTAAATAGGCTCAATAGTCGCTTATTCTGATTTATGACAGTGTCTCATTTAAATTAAAGATACAAGTCAAATTAGATTTGAACTTTAACAAGATAGATCAAAAATTCATAATCAAAATCGAGCACAGAACCTACAGGTAATCTTATACAAAATGTCTAGTCTACGTAATAAATATTGTTCTAGAACCAAATGTTACATAGGTCATGTGAATTAAAAATATTTATCAAGAGTGATAATGTCTGTGGAGCCGAGTACGACAATAACTTAATCAAGCTTTAATCACTTTCATTGTTCGTAACCGAAGGTAACGTTGATGATTATTGTTTTAAATATTATTTGCTTATGGTCAATAATAAATTTGAGATATTGAATATTACATATTACGTAGTTTTCAAAGTAAACACTTAGCCAGGTTTCGGGTATAAAAGCCCACGGAAACTTCGTAGCAGCATCAGTTCGGTTTCGAACTCTCGACAATATGAGAGTAACAACCTTTGTGATCCTGTGCTGCGCTCTGCAGGTAAGAAATACTTTAGTGCTATAAACTATGGGCATAAAGAAATACGCTAAACAGTTGAACTCCATTATTTTCTTGTACTTAAAGCCAGTATTCAGATAAAAATCAGTTGTACAAAATCAATCAAATCTGTTCGGCTCTCTTTTCAAAATATCCTATTAGTTGAATATTTTCATCATATTTTTATCAAAAGTTAAATTGAACAATCAAATTTTTTTAAGAAGATATTATAATTACCAGTGATCGGAATAGGTAGACTGTATTTACCTAAACTTCGTCAGAGAACAGAGAGATCTTTCGGAGACTTCCTTACAATATTTTTTCTGGGACAATTGACCCGGGTTTCGTGAGATCACTTAAGTAAATTAAGAATTAATGTTATTTGGAATAGGTGGACTATATCTATAACTATAACTTAGCGACGAGATTTTTATTTTCATAAATATATTTTTATTTTATGACAATTCAATATAATAGTATTCCACGCAAACGAAGTCGCTGGCGGAAAGCTACTTTCAAATAACATTAATTCATCATGTACTTATGCGATATTCCGAAACCCCGGGACAATTATCGCGGAAAAAAAATGTTGTCGTAAGGAAGTCTTCACTCTGTTCCTCGAAGTTTAGGTTAAATACAGTCTACCTATTCCGAACACTAATAATTACACATTCTTTTAAATCGTCTTTTTCTTCTACCTAGTACAAAGTTCCTACCACTCGGAATTTGTACATTCAAAGTATCGCTACAACTATATCAACCTATATATATAAAACTATTACCATGTCAATCTATATAGTCATATCATTATTATATAAACTTTAAAAAATGAACAGAAACCTTCATTGACTACGTTTCATACGGAATAATACATAGGTACTTGTGTATTTCATATTTTTAGCATTACTGATTAATTTTTTGCACTAGGTATATACTGGATGATGATAGGTTGATGGACTGATAGTTTATTACATTATGTTGATGGACTGATAGTCAATTATTTTGCTGTTTTGCACAATCTCATTTTTCACTTTTATAATTAAATACTTTTTAGTATGATGAAAAATAAAAATGGTAAGCGATGGTGAAGCCGAAGATGGGAGCGGTCTTACCAAGATTCCCCAGCGCAATGGTGAACTGGCTATATTATATCCATAACGGAACACATGAATGATAATAAGGGGTTACCCCTTATGCTCGCGCGCATTGATGTTTGGTGGAAAGACTTAGATAAGATGGCGATATTTAGCAAAACGGGCTAAGAAAATGCCCTACATACTACCAACAAAACCGAGTCTAACAAAGTTGGACCCTGTCGGGAATCTAACCCGTCACCTGTTGATGGGAAGCGAGTTGACTATATAAATTAACACATATAAGTGGTTAATTTATACTATAATTAGCAGTATGACATAGACATTTAAAACCGTTTGTTTTCCCAATAAATAAAATAAAAATAAAAATATTATAGCCACTAGACCAGGGAGGGAGGTAGTTGGAGGATGGAGAAGTAATTTCTGTCACTTTTCTCGCCCAAGACTATATTATGGAGTATTACTGTACTTTAAAACATGAACCAATATGACCCAAAACTCTGTAACAGTAATTTGTTTAGGCATTCAGCAAACTACTCCAGCTTGAACATAGTAGGATTTAAAAAAAGTAGAATATATAAGTGTATAACTAATATAAAACAATTTGATTTCTTTGTTAACAGTATGTTGCTGCAGATGCAAACAACTACAACTATATAAGTGATTTTATATATGAGGAAGGTGGTAACTTCAAACAAACCGACGACACCAAAACAGAAAAATACGATGTCAAAAATGGAACCGTTTACATAGAATCGACTGAACGTAAGAAGTTTGAAAGAAACGGTAAAGTACCTGGAAATATATCCGGAGAAGACAAGGTTGTAAGGACCTTTGTTATTGAAACGGATGCTCAAGGTCATGAAACTATTATGGAGGAGGATGTAGTCATCAAGAAAGTAGGACAAGGCTCTGATGCTAGCTCAGCCTCAGCCGCCTCTGCTGCTGCTGCTGGCTCCGCTGGGAAAGGCTCTGGACGAGTCAATGTTGTGAACATTAACAACGGCAACAGTGGTTCTGCTGCTTCTGCTGCTGGTGCTGCTGGCGGGTACGGAGCAAACGGACTGAACGGAGGACGTGGTGGTGCTGACTCTGCTGCTGCCGCTGCCGCTGCCGCTGCCGCTGCCGCTGCCGCTGGTGCTGGTGGTAACAGAGGAAACTGGGGACAATGGGGACCCAACAATGGACTTGGATCCGCCGGTGCCGCTGCTTCTGCCGCTGCCGCTGCCGCTGCCGGACTTGGACCATACGGACAATACGGACAAGGTGGTCAATCTGGAGCTGGTTCTTCTGCTGCTGCTGCCGCTGCTGCCGCTGCTGCCGCTGCTGGCTCTGGCTCTGGCTATGGCAAGAATGGACAAGGACAAGTTGTCATCATTGAAGAAAGAGATTCCTCTTCCGGTTCCGCTGCTGCTGGCGCCGCTGCATCCTCTGCCTCTTCTGCCTCTTCTGGAGGAGTTGGTGGAAACAAAGGACATGACTCTGGTGCTAGCTCTGCCTCTGCCGCATCTGCCGCTGCTGCCTCTTCTGGCTCTAGTGGAAAAGGCTCTGGAGGAGTGAATCTTGTCAACATTGTGAACGGCAACGGAGGTTCTGGTGCTGGCGCTGCTTCTGCTGCTTCTTCTGCTGCTAGTGGTGCTGGTGCTGGTGCTGCTGGTGGATACGGAGCAAACGGATTGTACGGAGGACGTGGTGGTGCTGGCTCTGCTGCTGCCGCTGCCGCTGCCGCTGCCGCTGCTGCTGGCGCAAACGGACTGAACGGAGGACGTGGTGGTGCTGACTCTGCTGCTGCCGCTGCCGCTGCCGCTGCCGCTGCTGCTGGTGGTAACGGAGGAAACTGGGGACAATGGGGACTCAACAATGGACTTGGATCCGCCGGTGCCTCTGCTTCTGCCGCTGCCGCTGCCGCTGCCGGACTTGGACCATACGGACAATACGGACAAGGTGGTCAATCTGGAGCTGGTTCTTCTGCTGCTGCTGCCGCTGCTGCCGCTGCTGCCGCTGCTGGCTCTGGCTCTGGCTCTGGCTATGGCAAGAATGGACAAGGACAAGTTGTCATCATTAAAGAAAGAGATTCCTCTTCCGGTTCCGCTGCTGCTGGCGCCGCTGCATCTTCTGCCTCTTCTGCCTCTTCTGGAGGAGTTGGTGGAAACAAAGGACATGATTCTGGTGCTAGTTCTGCCTCTGCCGCATCTGCCGCTGCTGCCTCTTCTGGCTCTAGTGGAGGCTCTGGAGGAGTGAATGTTGTCAACATTGAGAACGGCAACGGAGGTTCTGGTGCTGGCGCTGCTTCTGCTGCTTCTTCTGCTGCTAGTGGTGCTGCTGCTGGTGCTGCTGGTGGATACGGAGCAAACGGATTGTACGGAGGACGTGGTGGTGCTGGCTCTGCTGCTGCCGCTGCCGCTGCTGCTGCCGCTGCTGCTGGCGCAAACGGACTGAACGGAGGACGTGGTGGTGCTGACTCTGCTGCTGCCGCTGCCGCTGCCGCTGCCGCTGCTGCTGGTGGTAACGGAGGAAACTGGGGACAATGGGGACTCAACAATGGACTTGGATCCGCCGGTGCTGCTGCTTCTGCCGCTGCCGCTGCCGCTGCCGGACTTGGACCATACGGACAATACGGTCAAGGTGGTCAATCTGGAGCTGGTTCTTCTGCTGCTGCTGCCGCTGCTGCCGCTGCTGCTGCTGCTGGCTCTGGCTCTGGCTATGGCAAGAATGGACAAGGACAAGTTGTCATCATTGAAGAAAGAGGTTCCTCTTCCGGTTCCGCTGCTGCTGGCGCCGCTGCATCTTCTGCCTCTTCTGCCTCTTCTGGAGGAGTTGGTGGAAACAAAGGACATGACTCTGGTGCTAGCTCTGCCTCTGCCGCATCTGCCGCTGCTGCCTCTTCTGGCTCTAGTGGAAAAGGCTCTGGAGGAGTGAATCTTGTCAACATTGTGAACGGCAACGGAGGTTCTGGTGCTGGCGCTGCTTCTGCTGCTTCTTCTGCTGCTAGTAGTGCTGGTGCTGGTGCTGCTGGTGGATACGGAGCAAACGGATTGTACGGAGGACGTGGTGGTGCTGGCTCTGCTGCTGCCGCTGCCGCTGCCGCTGCCGCTGCTGCTGGCGCAAACGGACTGAACGGAGGACGTGGTGGTGCTGACTCTGCTGCTGCCGCTGCCGCTGCCGCTGCCGCTGCTGCTGGTGGTAACGGAGGAAACTGGGGACAATGGGGACTCAACAATGGACTTGGATCCGCCGGTGCCGCTGCTTCTGCCGCTGCCGCTGCCGCTGCCGGACTTGGACCATACGGACAATACGGACAAGGTGGTCAATCTGGAGCTGGTTCTTCTGCTGCTGCTGCCGCTGCTGCCGCTGCTGCCGCTGCTGGCTCTGGCTCTGGCTCTGGCTATGGCAAGAATGGACAAGGACAAGTTGTCATCATTGAAGAAAGAGATTCCTCTTCCGGTTCCGCTGCTGCTGGCGCCGCTGCATCTTCTGCCTCTTCTGCCTCTTCTGGAGGAGTTGGTGGAAACAAAGGACATGACTCTGGTGCTAGCTCTGCCTCTGCCGCATCTGCCGCTGCTGCCTCTTCTGGCTCTAGTGGAGGCTCTGGAGGAGTGAATGTTGTCAACATTGAGAACGGCAACGGAGGTTCTGGTGCTGGCGCTGCTTCTGCTGCTTCTTCTGCTGCTAGTGGTGCTGGTGCTGGTGCTGCTGGTGGATACGGAGCAAACGGATTGTACGGAGGACGTGGTGGTGCTGGCTCTGCTGCTGCCGCTGCTGCTGCCGCTGCCGCTGCTGCTGGCGCAAACGGACTGAACGGAGGACGTGGTGGTGCTGACTCTGCTGCTGCCGCTGCCGCTGCCGCTGCCGCTGCTGCTGGTGGTAACGGAGGAAACTGGGGACAATGGGGACTCAACAATGGACTTGGATCCGCCGGTGCCGCTGCTTCTGCCGCTGCCGCTGCCGCTGCCGGACTTGGACCATACGGACAATACGGACAAGGTGGTCAATCTGGAGCTGGTTCTTCTGCTGCTGCTGCCGCTGCTGCCGCTGCTGCCGCTGCTGGCTCTGGCTCTGGCTCTGGCTATGGCAAGAATGGACAAGGACAAGTTGTCATCATTGAAGAAAGAGATTCCTCTTCCGGTTCCGCTGCTGCTGGCGCCGCTGCATCTTCTGCCTCTTCTGCCTCTTCTGGAGGAGTTGGTGGAAACAAAGGACATGACTCTGGTGCTAGCTCTGCCTCTGCCGCATCTGCCGCTGCTGCCTCTTCTGGCTCTAGTGGAAAAGGCTCTGGAGGAGTGAATCTTGTCAACATTGTGAACGGCAACGGAGGTTCTGGTGCTGGCGCTGCTTCTGCTGCTTCTTCTGCTGCTAGTGGTGCTGGTGCTGCTGGTGGATACGGAGCAAACGGATTGTACGGAGGACGTGGTGGTGCTGGCTCTGCTGCTGCCGCTGCCGCTGCCGCTGCCGCTGCTGCTGGCGCAAACGGACTGAACGGAGGACGTGGTGGTGCTGACTCTGCTGCTGCCGCTGCCGCTGCCGCTGCCGCTGCCGCTGCTGCTGGTGGTAACGGAGGAAACTGGGGACAATGGGGACTCAACAATGGACTTGGATCCGCCGGTGCTGCTGCTTCTGCCGCTGCCGCTGCCGCTGCCGGACTTGGACCATACGGACAATACGGACAAGGTGGTCAATCTGGAGCTGGTTCTTCTGCTGCTGCTGCCGCTGCTGCCGCTGCTGCCGCTGCTGGCTCTGGCTCTGGCTCTGGCTATGGCAAGAATGGACAAGGACAAGTTGTCATCATTGAAGAAAGAGATTCCTCTTCCGGTTCCGCTGCTGCTGGCGCCGCTGCATCTTCTGCATCTTCTGCCTCTTCTGGAGGAGTTGGTGGAAACAAAGGACATGACTCTGGTGCTAGCTCTGCCTCTGCCGCATCTGCCGCTGCTGCCTCTTCTGGCTCTAGTGGAGGCTCTGGAGGAGTGAATGTTGTCAACATTGAGAACGGCAACGGAGGTTCTGGTGCTGGCGCTGCTTCTGCTGCTTCTTCTGCTGCTAGTAGTGCTGGTGCTGGTGCTGCTGGTGGATACGGAGCAAACGGATTGTACGGAGGACGTGGTGGTGCTGGCTCTGCTGCTGCCGCTGCCGCTGCCGCTGCCGCTGCTGCTGGCGCAAATGGACTGAACGGAGGACGTGGTGGTGCTGACTCTGCTGCTGCCGCTGCCGCTGCCGCTGCCGCTGCTGCTGGTGGTAACGGAGGAAACTGGGGACAATGGGGACTCAACAATGGACTTGGATCCGCCGGTGCTGCTGCTTCTGCCGCTGCCGCTGCCGCTGCCGGACTTGGACCATACGGACAATACGGTCAAGGTGGTCAATCTGGAGCTGGTTCTTCTGCTGCTGCTGCCGCTGCTGCCGCTGCTGCCGCTGCTGGCTCTGGCTCTGGCTATGGCAAGAATGGACAAGGACAAGTTGTCATCATTGAAGAAAGAGATTCCTCTTCCGGTTCCGCTGCTGCTGGCGCCGCTGCATCTTCTGCCTCTTCTGCCTCTTCTGGAGGAGTTGGTGGAAACAAAGGACATGACTCTGGTGCTAGCTCTGCCTCTGCCGCATCTGCCGCTGCTGCCTCTTCTGGCTCTAGTGGAAAAGGCTCTGGAGGAGTGAATCTTGTCAACATTGTGAACGGCAACGGAGGTTCTGGTGCTGGCGCTGCTTCTGCTGCTTCTTCTGCTGCTAGTAGTGCTGGTGCTGGTGCTGCTGGTGGATACGGAGCAAACGGATTGTACGGAGGACGTGGTGGTGCTGGCTCTGCTGCTGCCGCTGCCGCTGCCGCTGCCGCTGCTGCTGGCGCAAACGGACTGAACGGAGGACGTGGTAGTGCTGACTCTGCTGCTGCCGCTGCCGCTGCCGCTGCCGCTGCTGCTGGTGGTAACGGAGGAAACTGGGGACAATGGGGACTCAACAATGGACATGGATCCGCCGGTGCTGCTGCTTCTGCCGCTGCCGCTGCCGCTGCCGGACTTGGACCATACGGACAATACGGTCAAGGTGGTCAATCTGGAGCTGGTTCTTCTGCTGCTGCTGCCGCTGCTGCCGCTGCTGCCGCTGCTGGCTCTGGCTCTGGCTATGGCAAGAATGGACAAGGACAAGTTGTCATCATTGAAGAAAGAGATTCCTCTTCCGGTTCCGCTGCTGCTGGCGCCGCTGCATCTTCTGCCTCTTCTGCCTCTTCTGGAGGAGTTGGTGGAAACAAAGGACATGACTCTGGTGCTAGCTCTGCCTCTGCCGCATCTGCCGCTGCTGCCTCTTCTGGCTCTAGTGGAAAAGGCTCTGGAGGAGTGAATCTTGTCAACATTGTGAACGGCAACGGAGGTTCTGGTGCTGGCGCTGCTTCTGCTGCTTCTTCTGCTGCTAGTAGTGCTGGTGCTGGTGCTGCTGGTGGATACGGAGCAAACGGATTGTACGGAGGACGTGGTGGTGCTGGCTCTGCTGCTGCCGCTGCCGCTGCCGCTGCCGCTGCTGCTGGCGCAAACGGACTGAACGGAGGACGTGGTGGTGCTGACTCTGCTGCTGCCGCTGCCGCTGCCGCTGCCGCTGCTGCTGGTGGTAACGGAGGAAACTGGGGACAATGGGGACTCAACAATGGACTTGGATCCGCCGGTGCTGCTGCTTCTGCCGCTGCTGCTGCCGCTGCCGGACTTGGACCATACGGACAATACGGTCAAGGTGGTCAATCTGGAGCTGGTTCTTCTGCTGCTGCTGCCGCTGCTGCCGCTGCTGCCGCTGCTGGCTCTGGCTCTGGCTATGGCAAGAATGGACAAGGACAAGTTGTCATCATTGAAGAAAGAGATTCCTCTTCCGGTTCCGCTGCTGCTGGCGCCGCTGCATCTTCTGCCTCTTCTGCCTCTTCTGGAGGAGTTGGTGGAAACAAAGGACATGACTCTGGTGCTAGCTCTGCCTCTGCCGCATCTGCCGCTGCTGCCTCTTCTGGCTCTAGTGGAAAAGGCTCTGGAGGAGTGAATCTTGTCAACATTGTGAACGGCAACGGAGGTTCTGGTGCTGGCGCTGCTTCTGCTGCTTCTTCTGCTGCTAGTAGTGCTGGTGCTGGTGCTGCTGGTGGATACGGAGCAAACGGATTGTACGGAGGACGTGGTGGTGCTGGCTCTGCTGCTGCCGCTGCCGCTGCCGCTGCCGCTGCTGCTGGCGCAAACGGACTGAACGGAGGACGTGGTGGTGCTGACTCTGCTGCTGCCGCTGCCGCTGCCGCTGCCGCTGCTGCTGGTGGTAACGGAGGAAACTGGGGACAATGGGGACTCAACAATGGACTTGGATCCGCCGGTGCCGCTGCTTCTGCCGCTGCCGCTGCCGCTGCCGGACTTGGACCATACGGACAATACGGACAAGGTGGTCAATCTGGAGCTGGTTCTTCTGCTGCTGCTGCCGCTGCTGCCGCTGCTGCCGCTGCTGGCTCTGGCTCTGGTTCTGGCTATGGCAAGAATGGACAAGGACAAGTTGTCATCATTAAAGAAAGAGATTCCTCTTCCGGTTCCGCTGCTGCTGGCGCCGCTGCATCTTCTGCCTCTTCTGCCTCTTCTGGAGGAGTTGGTGGAAACAAAGGACATGACTCTGGTGCTAGTTCTGCCTCTGCCGCATCTGCCGCTGCTGCCTCTTCTGGCTCTAGTGGAGGCTCTGGAGGAGTGAATGTTGTCAACATTGAGAACGGCAACGGAGGTTCTGGTGCTGGCGCTGCTTCTGCTGCTTCTTCTGCTGCTAGTGGTGCTGCTGCTGGTGCTGCTGGTGGATACGGAGCAAACGGATTGTACGGAGGACGTGGTGGTGCTGGCTCTGCTGCTGCCGCTGCCGCTGCTGCTGCCGCTGCTGCTGGCGCAAACGGACTGAACGGAGGACGTGGTGGTGCTGACTCTGCTGCTGCCGCTGCCGCTGCCGCTGCCGCTGCTGCTGGTGGTAACGGAGGAAACTGGGGACAATGGGGACTCAACAATGGACTTGGATCCGCCGGTGCTGCTGCTTCTGCCGCTGCCGCTGCCGCTGCCGGGCTTGGACCATACGGACAATACGGTCAAGGTGGTCAATCTGGAGCTGGTTCTTCTGCTGCTGCTGCCGCTGCTGCCGCTGCTGCTGCTGCTGGCTCTGGCTCTGGCTATGGCAAGAATGGACAAGGACAAGTTGTCATCATTGAAGAAAGAGATTCCTCTTCCGGTTCCGCTGCTGCTGGCGCCGCTGCATCTTCTGCCTCTTCTGCCTCTTCTGGAGGAGTTGGTGGAAACAAAGGACATGACTCTGGTGCTAGCTCTGCCTCTGCCGCATCTGCCGCTGCTGCCTCTTCTGGCTCTAGTGGAAAAGGCTCTGGAGGAGTGAATCTTGTCAACATTGTGAACGGCAACGGAGGTTCTGGTGCTGGCGCTGCTTCTGCTGCTTCTTCTGCTGCTAGTAGTGCTGGTGCTGGTGCTGCTGGTGGATACGGAGCAAACGGATTGTACGGAGGACGTGGTGGTGCTGGCTCTGCTGCTGCCGCTGCCGCTGCCGCTGCCGCTGCTGCTGGCGCAAACGGACTGAACGGAGGACGTGGTGGTGCTGACTCTGCTGCTGCCGCTGCCGCTGCCGCTGCCGCTGCTGCTGGTGGTAACGGAGGAAACTGGGGACAATGGGGACTCAACAATGGACTTGGATCCGCCGGTGCCGCTGCTTCTGCCGCTGCCGCTGCCGCTGCCGGACTTGGACCATACGGACAATACGGACAAGGTGGTCAATCTGGAGCTGGTTCTTCTGCTGCTGCTGCCGCTGCTGCCGCTGCTGCCGCTGCTGGCTCTGGCTCTGGTTCTGGCTATGGCAAGAATGGACAAGGACAAGTTGTCATCATTAAAGAAAGAGATTCCTCTTCCGGTTCCGCTGCTGCTGGCGCCGCTGCATCTTCTGCCTCTTCTGCCTCTTCTGGAGGAGTTGGTGGAAACAAAGGACATGACTCTGGTGCTAGCTCTGCCTCTGCCGCATCTGCCGCTGCTGCCTCTTCTGGCTCTAGTGGAGGCTCTGGAGGAGTGAATGTTGTCAACATTGAGAACGGCAACGGAGGTTCTGGTGCTGGCGCTGCTTCTGCTGCTTCTTCTGCTGCTAGTGGTGCTGCTGCTGGTGCTGCTGGTGGATACGGAGCAAACGGATTGTACGGAGGACGTGGTGGTGCTGGCTCTGCTGCTGCCGCTGCCGCTGCTGCTGCCGCTGCTGCTGGCGCAAACGGACTGAACGGAGGACGTGGTGGTGCTGACTCTGCTGCTGCCGCTGCCGCTGCCGCTGCCGCTGCTGCTGGTGGTAACGGAGGAAACTGGGGACAATGGGGACTCAACAATGGACTTGGATCCGCCGGTGCTGCTGCTTCTGCCGCTGCCGCTGCCGCTGCCGGGCTTGGACCATACGGACAATACGGTCAAGGTGGTCAATCTGGAGCTGGTTCTTCTGCTGCTGCTGCCGCTGCTGCCGCTGCTGCTGCTGCTGGCTCTGGCTCTGGCTATGGCAAGAATGGACAAGGACAAGTTGTCATCATTGAAGAAAGAGATTCCTCTTCCGGTTCCGCTGCTGCTGGCGCCGCTGCATCTTCTGCCTCTTCTGCCTCTTCTGGAGGAGTTGGTGGAAACAAAGGACATGACTCTGGTGCTAGCTCTGCCTCTGCCGCATCTGCCGCTGCTGCCTCTTCTGGCTCTAGTGGAAAAGGCTCTGGAGGAGTGAATCTTGTCAACATTGTGAACGGCAACGGAGGTTCTGGTGCTGGCGCTGCTTCTGCTGCTTCTTCTGCTGCTAGTAGTGCTGGTGCTGGTGCTGCTGGTGGATACGGAGCAAACGGATTGTACGGAGGACGTGGTGGTGCTGGCTCTGCTGCTGCCGCTGCCGCTGCCGCTGCCGCTGCCGCTGCTGCTGGCGCAAACGGACTGAACGGAGGACGTGGTGGTGCTGACTCTGCTGCTGCCGCTGCCGCTGCCGCTGCCGCTGCTGCTGGTGGTAACGGAGGAAACTGGGGACAATGGGGACTCAACAATGGACTTGGATCCGCCGGTGCCGCTGCTTCTGCCGCTGCCGCTGCCGCTGCCGGACTTGGACCATACGGACAATACGGACAAGGTGGTCAATCTGGAGCTGGTTCTTCTGCTGCTGCTGCCGCTGCTGCCGCTGCTGCCGCTGCTGGCTCTGGCTCTGGCTCTGGCTATGGCAAGAATGGACAAGGACAAGTTGTCATCATTGAAGAAAGAGATTCCTCTTCCGGTTCCGCTGCTGCTGGCGCCGCTGCATCTTCTGCCTCTTCTGCCTCTTCTGGAGGAGTTGGTGGAAACAAAGGACATGACTCTGGTGCTAGCTCTGCCTCTGCCGCATCTGCCGCTGCTGCCTCTTCTGGCTCTAGTGGAGGCTCTGGAGGAGTGAATGTTGTCAACATTGAGAACGGCAACGGAGGTTCTGGTGCTGGCGCTGCTTCTGCTGCTTCTTCTGCTGCTAGTGGTGCTGGTGCTGGTGCTACTGGTGGATACGGAGCAAACGGATTGTACGGAGGACGTGGTGGTGCTGGCTCTGCTGCTGCCGCTGCCGCTGCCGCTGCCGCTGCTGCTGGCGCAAACAGACTGAACGGAGGACGTGGTGGTGCTGACTCTGCTGCTGCCGCTGCCGCTGACGCTGCCGCTGCTGCTGGTGGTAACGGAGGAAACTGGGGACAATGGGGACTCAACAATGGACTTGGATCCGCCGGTGCCGCTGCTTCTGCCGCTGCCGCTGCCGCTGCCGGACTTGGACCATACGGACAATACGGACAAGGTGGTCAATCTGGAGCTGGTTCTTCTGCTGCTGCTGCCGCTGCTGCCGCTGCTGCCGCTGCTGGCTCTGGCTCTGGCTCTGGCTATGGCAAGAATGGACAAGGACAAGTTGTCATCATTGAAGAAAGAGATTCCTCTTCCGGTTCCGCTGCTGCTGGCGCCGCTGCATCTTCTGCCTCTTCTGCCTCTTCTGGAGGAGTTGGTGGAAACAAAGGACATGACTCTGGTGCTAGCTCTGCCTCTGCCGCATCTGCCGCTGCTGCCTCTTCTGGCTCTAGTGGAAAAGGCTCTGGAGGAGTGAATCTTGTCAACATTGTGAACGGCAACGGAGGTTCTGGTGCTGGCGCTGCTTCTGCTGCTTCTTCTGCTGCTAGTGGTGCTGGTGCTGCTGGTGGATACGGAGCAAACGGATTATACGGAGGACGTGGTGGTGCTGGCTCTGCTGCTGCCGCTGCCGCTGCCGCTGCCGCTGCTGCTGGCGCAAACGGACTGAACGGAGGACGTGGTGGTGCTGACTCTGCTGCTGCCGCTGCCGCTGCCGCTGCCGCTGCTGCTGGTGGTAACGGAGGAAACTGGGGACAATGGGGACTCAACAATGGACTTGGATCCGCCGGTGCTGCTGCTTCTGCCGCTGCCGCTGCCGCTGCCGGACTTGGACCATACGGACAATACGGTCAAGGTGGTCAATCTGGAGCTGGTTCTTCTGCTGCTGCTGCCGCTGCTGCCGCTGCTGCCGCTGCTGGCTCTGGCTCTGGCTATGGCAAGAATGGACAAGGACAAGTTGTCATCATTGAAGAAAAAGATTCCTCTTCCGGTTCCGCTGCTGCTGGCGCCGCTGCATCTTCTGCCTCTTCTGCCTCTTCTGGAGGAGTTGGTGGAAACAAAGGACATGACTCTGGTGCTAGCTCTGCCTCTGCCGCATCTGCCGCTGCTGCCTCTTCTGGCTCTAGTGGAAAAGGCTCTGGAGGAGTGAATCTTGTCAACATTGTGAACGGCAACGGAGGTTCTGGTGCTGGCGCTGCTTCTGCTGCTTCTTCTGCTGCTAGTAGTGCTGGTGCTGGTGCTGCTGGTGGATACGGAGCAAACGGATTGTACGGAGGACGTGGTGGTGCTGGCTCTGCTGCTGCCGCTGCCGCTGCCGCTGCCGCTGCTGCTGGCGCAAACGGACTGAACGGAGGTCGTGGTGGTGCTGACTCTGCTGCTGCCGCTGCCGCTGCCGCTGCCGCTGCTGCTGGTGGTAACGGAGGAAACTGGGGACAATGGGGACTCAACAATGGACTTGGATCCGCCGGTGCCGCTGCTTCTGCCGCTGCCGCTGCCGCTGCCGGACTTGGACCATACGGACAATACGGACAAGGTGGTCAATCTGGAGCTGGTTCTTCTGCTGCTGCTGCCGCTGCTGCCGCTGCTGCCGCTGCTGGCTCTGGCTCTGGCTCTGGCTATGGCAAGAATGGACAAGGACAAGTTGTCATCATTGAAGAAAGAGATTCCTCTTCCGGTTCCGCTGCTGCTGGCGCCGCTGCATCTTCTGCTTCTTCTGCCTCTTCTGGAGGAGTTGGTGGAAACAATGGACATGACTCTGGTGCTAGCTCTGCCTCTGCCGCATCTGCCGCTGCTGCCTCTTCTGGCTCTAGTGGAGGCTCTGGAGGAGTGAATGTTGTCAACATTGAGAACGGCAACGGAGGTTCTGGTGCTGGCGCTGCTTCTGCTGCTTCTTCTGCTGCTAGTAGTGCTGGTGCTGGTGCTGCTGGTGGATACGGAGCAAACGGATTGTACGGAGGACGTGGTGGTGCTGGCTCTGCTGCTGCCGCTGCCGCTGCTGCTGGCGCAAACGGACTGAACGGAGGACGTGGTGGTGCTGACTCTGCTGCTGCCGCTGCCGCTGCCGCTGCTGCTGGTGGTAACGGAGGAAACTGGGGACAATGGGGACTCAACAATGGACTTGGATCCGCCGGTGCTGCTGCTTCTGCCGCTGCCGCTGCCGCTGCCGGACTTGGACCATACGGACAATACGGTCAAGGTGGTCAATCTGGAGCTGGTTCTTCTGCTGCTGCTGCCGCTGCTGCCGCTGCTGCCGCTGCTGGCTCTGGCTCTGGCTATGGCAAGAATGGACAAGGACAAGTTGTCATCATTGAAGAAAGAGATTCCTCTTCCGGTTCCGCTGCTGCTGGCGCCGCTGCATCTTCTGCCTCTTCTGCCTCTTCTGGAGGAGTTGGTGGAAACAAAGGACATGACTCTGGTGCTAGCTCTGCCTCTGCCGCATCTGCCGCTGCTGCCTCTTCTGGCTCTAGTGGAAAAGGCTCTGGAGGAGTGAATCTTGTCAACATTGTGAACGGCAACGGAGGTTCTGGTGCTGGCGCTGCTTCTGCTGCTTCTTCTGCTGCTAGTAGTGCTGGTGCTGGTGCTGCTGGTGGATACGGAGCAAACGGATTGTACGGAGGACGTGGTGGTGCTGGCTCTGCTGCTGCCGCTGCCGCTGCCGCTGCCGCTGCTGCTGGCGCAAACGGACTGAACGGAGGACGTGGTGGTGCTGACTCTGCTGCTGCCGCTGCCGCTGCCGCTGCCGCTGCTGCTGGTGGTAACGGAGGAAACTGGGGACAATGGGGACTCAACAATGGACTTGGATCCGCCGGTGCTGCTGCTTCTGCCGCTGCCGCTGCCGCTGCCGGACTTGGACCATACGGACAATACGGTCAAGGTGGTCAATCTGGAGCTGGTTCTTCTGCTGCTGCTGCCGCTGCTGCCGCTGCTGCCGCTGCTGGCTCTGGCTCTGGCTATGGCAAGAATGGACAAGGACAAGTTGTCATCATTGAAGAAAGAGATTCCTCTTCCGGTTCCGCTGCTGCTGGCGCCGCTGCATCTTCTGCCTCTTCTGCCTCTTCTGGAGGAGTTGGTGGAAACAAAGGACATGACTCTGGTGCTAGCTCTGCCTCTGCCGCATCTGCCGCTGCTGCCTCTTCTGGCTCTAGTGGAAAAGGCTCTGGAGGAGTGAATCTTGTCAACATTGTGAACGGCAACGGAGGTTCTGGTGCTGGCGCTGCTTCTGCTGCTTCTTCTGCTGCTAGTAGTGCTGGTGCTGGTGCTGCTGGTGGATACGGAGCAAACGGATTGTACGGAGGACGTGGTGGTGCTGGCTCTGCTGCTGCCGCTGCCGCTGCCGCTGCTGCTGGCGCAAACGGACTGAACGGAGGACGTGGTGGTGCTGACTCTGCTGCTGCCGCTGCCGCTGCCGCTGCCGCTGCTGCTGGTGGTAACGGAGGAAACTGGGGACAATGGGGACTCAACAATGGACTTGGATCCGCCGGTGCTGCTGCTTCTGCCGCTGCTGCTGCCGCTGCCGGACTTGGACCATACGGACAATACGGTCAAGGTGGTCAATCTGGAGCTGGTTCTTCTGCTGCTGCTGCCGCTGCTGCCGCTGCTGCCGCTGCTGGCTCTGGCTCTGGCTATGGCAAGAATGGACAAGGACAAGTTGTCATCATTGAAGAAAGAGATTCCTCTTCCGGTTCCGCTGCTGCTGGCGCCGCTGCATCTTCTGCCTCTTCTGCCTCTTCTGGAGGAGTTGGTGGAAACAAAGGACATGACTCTGGTGCTAGCTCTGCCTCTGCCGCATCTGCCGCTGCTGCCTCTTCTGGCTCTAGTGGAAAAGGCTCTGGAGGAGTGAATCTTGTCAACATTGTGAACGGCAACGGAGGTTCTGGTGCTGGCGCTGCTTCTGCTGCTTCTTCTGCTGCTAGTAGTGCTGGTGCTGGTGCTGCTGGTGGATACGGAGCAAACGGATTGTACGGAGGACGTGGTGGTGCTGGCTCTGCTGCTGCCGCTGCCGCTGCCGCTGCCGCTGCTGCTGGCGCAAACGGACTGAACGGAGGACGTGGTGGTGCTGACTCTGCTGCTGCCGCTGCCGCTGCCGCTGCCGCTGCTGCTGGTGGTAACGGAGGAAACTGGGGACAATGGGGACTCAACAATGGACTTGGATCCGCCGGTGCCGCTGCTTCTGCCGCTGCCGCTGCCGCTGCCGGACTTGGACCATACGGACAATACGGACAAGGTGGTCAATCTGGAGCTGGTTCTTCTGCTGCTGCTGCCGCTGCTGCCGCTGCTGCCGCTGCTGGCTCTGGCTCTGGCTCTGGCTATGGCAAGAATGGACAAGGACAAGTTGTCATCATTGAAGAAAGAGATTCCTCTTCCGGTTCCGCTGCTGCTGGCGCCGCTGCATCTTCTGCCTCTTCTGCCTCTTCTGGAGGAGTTGGTGGAAACAAAGGACATGACTCTGGTGCTAGCTCTGCCTCTGCCGCATCTGCCGCTGCTGCCTCTTCTGGCTCTAGTGGAGGCTCTGGAGGAGTGAATGTTGTCAACATTGAGAACGGCAACGGAGGTTCTGGTGCTGGCGCTGCTTCTGCTGCTTCTTCTGCTGCTAGTGGTGCTGGTGCTGGTGCTGCTGGTGGATACGGAGCAAACGGATTGTACGGAGGACGTGGTGGTGCTGGCTCTGCTGCTGCCGCTGCCGCTGCCGCTGCCGCTGCTGCTGGCGCAAACGGACTGAACGGAGGACGTGGTGGTGCTGACTCTGCTGCTGCCGCTGCCGCTGCCGCTGCTGCTGGTGGTAACGGAGGAAACTGGGGACAATGGGGACTCAACAACGGACTTGGATCCGCCGGTGCCGCTGCTTCTGCCGCTGCCGCTGCCGCTGCCGGACTTGGACCATACGGACAATACGGACAAGGTGGTCAATCTGGAGCTGGTTCTTCTGCTGCTGCTGCCGCTGCTGCCGCTGCTGCCGCTGCTGGCTCTGGCTCTGGCTCTGGCTATGGCAAGAATGGACAAGGACAAGTTGTCATCATTGAAGAAAGAGATTCCTCTTCCGGTTCCGCTGCTGCTGGCGCCGCTGCATCTTCTGCCTCTTCTGCCTCTTCTGGAGGAGTTGGTGGAAACAAAGGACATGACTCTGGTGCTAGCTCTGCCTCTGCCGCATCTGCCGCTGCTGCCTCTTCTGGCTCTAGTGGAAAAGGCTCTGGAGGAGTGAATCTTGTCAACATTGTGAACGGCAACGGAGGTTCTGGTGCTGGCGCTGCTTCTGCTGCTTCTTCTGCTGCTAGTGGTGCTGGTGCTGCTGGTGGATACGGAGCAAACGGATTGTACGGAGGACGTGGTGGTGCTGGCTCTGCTGCTGCCGCTGCCGCTGCCGCTGCCGCTGCCGCTGCTGCTGGCGCAAACGGACTGAACGGAGGACGTGGTGGTGCTGACTCTGCTGCTGCCGCTGCCGCTGCCGCTGCCGCTGCTGCTGGTGGTAACGGAGGAAACTGGGGACAATGGGGACTCAACAATGGACTTGGATCCGCCGGTGCCGCTGCTTCTGCCGCTGCCGCTGCCGCTGCCGGACTTGGACCATACGGACAATACGGACAAGGTGGTCAATCTGGAGCTGGTTCTTCTGCTGCTGCTGCCGCTGCTGCCGCTGCTGCCGCTGCTGGCTCTGGCTCTGGCTATGGCAAGAATGGACAAGGACAAGTTGTCATCATTGAAGAAAAAGATTCCTCTTCCGGTTCCGCTGCTGCTGGCGCCGCTGCATCTTCTGCCTCTTCTGCCTCTTCTGGAGGAGTTGGTGGAAACAAAGGACATGACTCTGGTGCTAGCTCTGCCTCTGCCGCATCTGCCGCTGCTGCCTCTTCTGGCTCTACTGGAAAAGGCTCTGGAGGAGTGAATCTTGTCAACATTGTGAACGGCAACGGAGGTTCTGGTGCTGGCGCTGCTTCTGCTGCTTCTTCTGCTGCTAGTAGTGCTGGTGCTGGTGCTGCTGGTGGATACGGAGCAAACGGATTGTACGGAGGACGTGGTGGTGCTGGCTCTGCTGCTGCCGCTGCCGCTGCCGCTGCCGCTGCTGCTGGCGCAAACGGACTGAACGGAGGTCGTGGTGGTGCTGACTCTGCTGCTGCCGCTGCCGCTGCCGCTGCCGCTGCTGCTGGTGGTAACGGAGGAAACTGGGGACAATGGGGACTCAACAATGGACTTGGATCCGCCGGTGCCGCTGCTTCTGCCGCTGCCGCTGCCGCTGCCGGACTTGGACCATACGGACAATACGGACAAGGTGGTCAATCTGGAGCTGGTTCTTCTGCTGCTGCTGCCGCTGCTGCCGCTGCTGCCGCTGCTGGCTCTGGCTCTGGCTCTGGCTATGGCAAGAATGGACAAGGACAAGTTGTCATCATTGAAGAAAGAGATTCCTCTTCCGGTTCCGCTGCTGCTGGCGCCGCTGCATCTTCTGCATCTTCTGCCTCTTCTGGAGGAGTTGGTGGAAACAAAGGACATGACTCTGGTGCTAGCTCTGCCTCTGCCGCATCTGCCGCTGCTGCCTCTTCTGGCTCTAGTGGAGGCTCTGGAGGAGTGAATGTTGTCAACATTGAGAACGGCAACGGAGGTTCTGGTGCTGGCGCTGCTTCTGCTGCTTCTTCTGCTGCTAGTAGTGCTGGTGCTGGTGCTGCTGGTGGATACGGAGCAAACGGATTGTACGGAGGACGTGGTGGTGCTGGCTCTGCTGCTGCCGCTGCCGCTGCCGCTGCCGCTGCTGCTGGCGCAAACGGACTGAACGGAGGACGTGGTGGTGCTGACTCTGCTGCTGCCGCTGCCGCTGCCGCTGCCGCTGCTGCTGGTGGTAACGGAGGAAACTGGGGACAATGGGGACTCAACAATGGACTTGGATCCGCCGGTGCTGCTGCTTCTGCCGCTGCCGCTGCCGCTGCCGGACTTGGACCATACGGACAATACGGTCAAGGTGGTCAATCTGGAGCTGGTTCTTCTGCTGCTGCTGCCGCTGCTGCCGCTGCTGCCGCTGCTGGCTCTGGCTCTGGCTATGGCAAGAATGGACAAGGACAAGTTGTCATCATTGAAGAAAGAGATTCCTCTTCCGGTTCCGCTGCTGCTGGCGCCGCTGCATCTTCTGCCTCTTCTGCCTCTTCTGGAGGAGTTGGCGGAAACAATGGACATGACTCTGGTGCTAGCTCTGCCTCTGCCGCATCTGCCGCTGCTGCCTCTTCTGGCTCTAGTGGAGGCTCTGGAGGAGTGAATGTTGTCAACATTGAGAACGGCAACAGAGGTTCTGGTGCTGGCGCTGCTTCTGCTGCTTCTTCTGCTGCTAGTGGTGCTGGTGCTGGCGCTGTTGGTGGATACGGAGCAAACGGATTGTACGGAGGACGTGGTGGTGCCGGCTCTGCTGCCGCCGCTGCCGCTGCCGCTGCCGCTGCTGCTGGCGCAAACGGACTGAACGGAGGACGTGGTGGTGCTGAGTCTGCTGCTGCCGCTGCTGCTGCCGCTGCCGCTGGTGCTGGTGGTAACGGAGGAAACTGGGGACAATGGGGACCCAACAATGGACTTGGATCCGCCGGTGCCGCTGCTTCTGCCGCTGCCGCTGCCGCTGCCGGACTCGGACCATACGGACAATACGGACAAGGTGGTTACTCTGGAGCTGGTTCTTCTTCTGCTGCTGCTGCCGCTGCTGCCGCTGCTGGCTCTGGCTCTGGCAATGGCAAGAATGGACAAGGACAAGTTGTCATCATTAAAGAAAGACAGTCCTCTTCCGGTTCCGCTGCTGCTGGCGCTGCTGCATCTTCTGCTTCTTCTGCCTCTTCTGGAGGAGTTGGTGGAAACAATGGACATGACTCTGGTGCTAGCTCTGCCTCTGCCGCATCTGCCGCTGCTGCCTCTTCTGGCTCTAGTGGAAAAGGCTCTGGAGGAGTGAATCTTGTCAACATTGTGAACGACAACGGAGGTTCTGGTGCTGCCGCTGCTTCTGCTGCTTCTTCTGCTGCTAGTGGTGCTGGTGCTGGTGCTGCTGGTGGATACGGAGCAAACGGATTGTACGGAGGACGTGGTGGTGCTGGCTCTGCTGCTGCCGCTGCCGCTGCCGCTGCCGCTGCTGCTGGCGCAAACGGACTGAACGGAGGACGTGGTGGTGCTGACTCTGCTGCTGCCGCTGCCGCTGCCGCTGCCGCTGCTGCTGGTGGTAATGGAGGAAACTGGGGACAATGGGGACTCAACAATGGACTTGGATCCGCCGGTGCCGCTGCTTCTGCCGCTGCCGCTGCCGCTGCCGGACTTGGACCATACGGACAATACGGACAAGGTGGTCAATCTGGAGCTGGTTCTTCTGCTGCTGCTGCCGCTGCTGCCGCTGCTGCCGCTGCTGGCTCTGGCTCTGGCTCTGGCTATGGCAAGAATGGACAAGGACAAGTTGTCATCATTGAAGAAAGAGATTCCTCTTCCGGTTCCGCTGCTGCTGGCGCCGCTGCATCTTCTGCCTCTTCTGCCTCTTCTGGAGGAGTTGGCGGAAACAATGGACATGACTCTGGTGCCAGCTCTGCCTCTGCCGCATCTGCCGCTGCTGCCTCTTCTGGCTCTAGTGGAGGCTCAGGAGGAGTGAATGTTGTCAACATTGAGAACGGCAACAGAGGTTCTGGTGCTGGCGCTGCTTCTGCTGCTTCTTCTGCTGCTAGTGGTGCTGGTGCTGGTGCTGCTGGTGGATACGGAGCAAACGGATTGTACGGAGGACGTGGTGGTGCTGGCTCTGCTGCTGCCGCTGCCGCTGCCGCTGCCGCTGCTGCTGCTGCTGGCGCAAACGGACTGAACGGAGGACGTGGTGGTGCTGACTCTGCTGCTGCCGCTGCCGCTGCCGCTGCCGCTGCTGCTGGTGGTAATGGAGGAAACTGGGGACAATGGGGACTCAACAATGGACTTGGATCCGCCGGTGCCGCTGCTTCTGCCGCTGCCGCTGCCGCTGCCGGACTTGGACCATACGGACAATACGGACAAGGTGGTCAATCTGGAGCTGGTTCTTCTTCTGCTGCTGCTGCCGCTGCTGCCGCTGCTGCCGCTGCTGGCTCTGGCTCTGGCAATGGCAAGAATGGACAAGGACAAGTTGTCATCATTAAAGAAAGACAGTCCTCTTCCGGTTCCGCTGCTGCTGGCGCTGCTGCATCTTCTGCTTCTTCTGCCTCTTCTGGAGGAGTTGGTGGAAACAATGGACATGACTCTGGTGCTAGCTCTGCCTCTGCCGCATCTGCCGCTGCTGCCTCTTCTGGCTCTAGTGGAAAAGGCTCTGGAGGAGTGAATCTTGTCAACATTGTGAACGACAACGGAGGTTCTGGTGCTGCCGCTGCTTCTGCTGCTTCTTCTGCTGCTAGTGGTGCTGGTGCTGGTGCTGCTGGTGGATACGGAGCAAACGGATTGTACGGAGGACGTGGTGGTGCTGGCTCTGCTGCTGCCGCTGCCGCTGCTGCTGGCGCAAACGGACGGAACGGAGGACGTGGTGGTGCTGACTCTGCTGCTGCCGCTGCCGCTGCCGCTGCCGCTGCTGCTGGTGGTAATGGAGGAAACTGGGGACAATGGGGACTCAACAATGGACTTGGATCCGCCGGTGCCGCTGCTTCTGCCGCTGCCGCTGCCGCTGCCGGACTTGGACCATACGGACAATACGGACAAGGTGGTCAATCTGGAGCTGGTTCTTCTGCTGCTGCTGCCGCTGCTGCCGCTGCTGCCGCTGCTGGCTCTGGCTCTGGCTTTGGCTATGGCAAGAATGGACAAGGACAAGTTGTCATCATTGAAGAAAGAGATTCCTCTTCCGGTTCCGCTGCTGCTGGCGCCGCTGCATCTTCTGCCTCTTCTGCCTCTTCTGGAGGAGTTGGCGGAAACAATGGACATGACTCTGGTGCCAGCTCTGCCTCTGCCGCATCTGCCGCTGCTGCCTCTTCTGGCTCTAGTGGAGGCTCAGGAGGAGTGAATGTTGTCAACATTGAGAACGGCAACAGAGGTTCTGGTGCTGGCGCTGCTTCTGCTGCTTCTTCTGCTGCTAGTGGTGCTGGTGCTGGTGCTGCTGGTGGATACGGAGCAAACGGATTGTACGGAGGACGTGGTGGTGCTGGCTCTGCTGCTGCCGCTGCCGCTGCCGCTGCCGCTGCTGCTGGCGCAAACGGACTGAACGGAGGACGTGGTGGTGCTGACTCTGCTGCTGCCGCTGCCGCTGCCGCTGCCGCTGCTGCTGGTGGTAATGGAGGAAACTGGGGACAATGGGGACTCAACAATGGACTTGGATCCGCCGGTGCCGCTGCTTCTGCCGCTGCCGCTGCCGCTGCCGGACTTGGACCATACGGACAATACGGACAAGGTGGTCAATCTGGAGCTGGTTCTTCTTCTGCTGCTGCTGCCGCTGCTGCCGCTGCTGCCGCTGCTGGCTCTGGCTCTGGCAATGGCAAGAATGGACAAGGACAAGTTGTCATCATTAAAGAAAGACAGTCCTCTTCCGGTTCCGCTGCTGCTGGCGCCGCTGCATCTTCTGCTTCTTCTGCCTCTTCTGGAGGAGTTGGTGGAAACAATGGACATGACTCTGGTGCTAGCTCTGCCTCTGCCGCATCTGCCGCTGCTGCCTCTTCTGGCTCTACTGGAAAAGGCTCTGGAGGAGTGAATCTTGTCAACATTGTGAACGACAACGGAGGTTCTGGTGCTGCCGCTGCTTCTGCTGCTTCTTCTGCTGCTAGTGGTGCTGGTGCTGCTGGTGGATACGGAGCAAACGGATTATACGGAGGACGTGGTGGTGCTGGCTCTGCTGCTGCCGCTGCCGCTGCCGCTGCCGCTGCTGCTGGCGCAAACGGACTGAACGGAGGACGTGGTGGTGCTGACTCTGCTGCTGCCGCTGCCGCTGCCGCTGCCGCTGCCGCTGCTGCTGGTGGTAACGGAGGAAACTGGGGACAATGGGGACTCAACAATGGACTTGGATCCGCCGGTGCTGCTGCTTCTGCCGCTGCCGCTGCCGCTGCCGGACTTGGACCATACGGACAATACGGACAAGGTGGTCAATCTGGAGCTGGTTCTTCTGCTGCTGCTGCCGCTGCTGCCGCTGCTGCCGCTGCTGGCTCTGGCTCTGGCTCTGGCTATGGCAAGAATGGACAAGGACAAGTTGTCATCATTGAAGAAAGAGATTCCTCTTCCGGTTCCGCTGCTGCTGGCGCCGCTGCATCTTCTGCCTCTTCTGCCTCTTCTGGAGGAGTTGGCGGAAACAATGGACATGACTCTGGTGCCAGCTCTGCCTCTGCCGCATCTGCCGCTGCTGCCTCTTCTGGCTCTAGTGGAGGCTCAGGAGGAGTGAATGTTGTCAACATTGAGAACGGCAACAGAGGTTCTGGTGCTGGCGCTGCTTCTGCTGCTTCTTCTGCTGCTAGTGGTGCTGGTGCTGGTGCTGCTGGTGGATACGGAGCAAACGGATTGTACGGAGGACGTGGTGGTGCTGGCTCTGCTGCTGCCGCTGCCGCTGCCGCTGCCGCTGCTGCTGGCGCAAACGGACTGAACGTAGGACGTGGTGGTGCTGACTCTGCTGCTGCCGCTGCCGCTGCCGCTGCCGCTGGTGCTGGTGGTAACGGAGGAAACTGGGGACAATGGGGACCCAACAATGGACTTGGATCTGCCGGTGCCGCTGCTTCTGCCGCTGCCGCTGCCGCTGCCGGACTTGGACCATACGGACAATACGGACCAGGAGTTATTATTGAAGGAGCTTCCTCCTCCGCTGCTGCCGCTAGTTCCGCTTCATCTGCTCCTACTTCTGGAGGACGTGGAGGAAACAATGGAAAAGGCTCTGGCGCTACCTCTGCTGCCTCTGCCGCCTCTGCTGCCTCTGGTGGCTCCAATGGACTCATTATCAACCGTAACGCTGGCGCTGCTGCCGCTGCTTCCTCTGCAAGTGGAGTAGGACAAGGAGTATACGGACTTGGTTCCAATGGAGCTGCTTCTTCTGCTGCTGCTGCTGCTGCTGCTGCTGCAACTGGTTCTGCCAATTCTGCTCCATACGGCGTGCCCGGCTTCCGCAAATCTTGTAAGCTTACCCGTAGAAATCTCTTTGTTAAAGTTGGATCCAGACGTGTTCCATGCGCTACTTGCTAAAAAGCCGTATAATTATTTTTTTTATTATGACATTTCTTTGTCATGTACTTTTTGTTTGGATACATCTTTTTTCTTTCAATTTTAATAAATTATTGCATAATGTATATCTGCTTTTGAATTATTACCTTTTTTTCGGTCTGCTTAATGAGGCTTTATTTGTTACTTACACTTACCTTTAAGTTTTAAGGCCGTTCACATTTTTTGCGAGCAACCACAATTTTTAAGCTCGTAGTTTGCTTACTTCGGAAAGTGTTATAGGTACATTTAAAAAATTTTTTTCAGTAGTTTCGTGTTTCTTATTGTAACTTCTTAACTCAGATTTTTAAAGAAAATGAAAATCAAAATATTATTTATTCAAAGCTAGGTATCACTGTATACTTTTCGTAGGTCATATTTTTTTCTACCTAATACGAAGCTCCTGCCATTTGGAACTCGTATACCCAACATTTCGGGATGTGTTTGCGGAGAGAGAAGAAATTCGGGCCCAAAGAGACTCCCTTCAACACATTTTTTCAATAAAAAGTTTATATTCTGTTACATATTTTGTGAAAAATTCTTATCATATTTATATGTAATTGCATACCATTATAAGAGAGTGTAAAGGATCGAAAAAATACTCAAGTACATACTATTATTAATGACTAGACAAACACCAATAACAAGAGTAGGCCAGTTCACACGGACAGCACCCGATCACGAGTATAAAGCGGACCAGACACTATTAGTAATAATGACAGTATTTTCAAGTAATGACAATATACTGACATTATACTGACAGTGCAGTGGTTGGAATGATGGTCTGACGCATACTAAATGATGGAATGTCAATATACTGATGTAAAAATACTGTCATTATTGATAGTGTCTGATCTGCTTAACGCGAGCCATCGCGAGCCATCGCTCCCCTCAACCATATTTGAGAGAAGGGAGCGCCCCGGCTCCCGATACGCCGCTATCCGCACGAACGTTTAGGCGAGCATGCAGCATCAATGGAAAGAAGCAATGAAGAAAAGAAAATGAAAATCAAGTATCAATCCTTCCAGTCACCCTGCAACAGGTATGCAACCAGTCACAAATTCAATAATTGAATACCTACACCAGGTATTGCAAGTTTTACATGTTATGTCATCGTAACTATGTTGATTGGAGAAACATCTCCCACCCAGGCTTCTTTATCGAAGAAGCTTTACAGCTCGGGGGCGGGGGGGGGTGTTAGGCTAAATCTGACCAAAAACATAAAATGTTTCAGGACTAGCTGAAATTTTGTATACTGACTCTGTAAGTTCCTCCCCCGCTTGCGCCTGAGATATACAGGGTGTTTGAGTTCTATATAAAAATAAAAATTTAAATATTTTTTTACACCGCGAACTTTATTTGTTATTTATATGATTTATTTACATGTCAGCTTACAGACTAAGATCCAACACGCTTACAAGCTAATTAATAGGTAAAATATCTATACGACAAAAACATATACAAATAATAATATACAGCTTCCCAGCTACCTGAAAATAGGTCGACATTCTGGTTATCGCCTACAAACTCATTAAATAGCGACAAGGCTCTGGATGAAGGCGAGTTCATCGCATGGCTAGTTCTTAGACCGAGAGGGAAGGCGAACAGCTGATGTCGGCGGCGGCCTGTGCGCACGTACCGTTGCGGTACGTAGAGCCGCATGCGCTCCAGGACGAGCGGGTTGTTGACCGCGCCGCGCAGGACCTGCCAGTAATGCGCCGCTAGCTGAACCTTTCGCCTGAGGTTCAAGGTATCCAAGCCCACCATGCCACATACAAAAAGCGACGGGTAGAGAAAGGGATAATACCCGTACATCCTTTTGTACATGAACTTACGCTGCACGCGCTCGATCAGCATGCTATATTTACTTTCTTTGGGGTCCCATATAATACTGTTAAACTCTAATTTGCTGCGGACAAATGCATTGTACAAGATTTGTGGAATTTTAGCATCCTTAAATTGCGATGAGATTCGTATAACAAATCCCAGGATTTTATTGGCACTCTTACATAATACACGCTCAACGGGACTCCCCGAGAGGTTGTAGTTTGCAATCAAAGGTTTGCGAGATCTTGTAAAAGTGATGACTTTACACTTTCCGAGATTGAAGTCTAAGTTGTTCAGTGAACTCCAACCCAGCACTGACTCCCCGAGAGGTTGTAGTTGCGTGCAATCAAAGGTTTGCGAGATCTTGTAAAAGTGATAACTTTACACTTTCCGAGATTGAAGTCTAAGTTGTTCAGTAAACTCCAACCCAGCACAGCATCTATATCTTCTTGCATATTCTCACAGTGCATAGTTGAAACGATATTTGAGAACAGTGTAACATCATCAGCAAACATAGAGCATTTGGTGTATCTAAGTACAGTGGGTAAGTCGTTTATAAAAATTAAAAATTGAGTGGGACCGAGGACACTGCCGTGGCTCACACCAGATCGCGTATAATATTCTTTAGATTCATAACCACCTAACAGAACATACTGACTTCTATCCTTAAGATAACAGCCAACAAATTTAAGCAGCTTTGGACAGAAACCAAGAAAAGCAAACTTGCGTAATAGGATGTCGTTATCCACAAAGTCAAATGCCTTTTTGAAGTCGAAGTATGCAGCATCAACTTGACCACATTTGTCCATGTTTTCTGCTACATAATCTACAACATTACATAGGTTTGAACAGTAGATCGACCACGCCTAAAACCATGCTGACTATCTGACAGGAATGGCAGTATCTGAGCTCTCAAACGATTGTTTATTACTGTCTCAAAAACTTTAGCCAATGCTGACAGAATTGCTATGGGTCTAAAGGTCTCGATATCATTTGATTTTTCTTTTGGTACGGGCGTGACACGTGACATTTTCCAGATGGATGGGTAGACACTCTTTTGCAGTGATAGATTAAATATAAAAAGCCAAGGTGACTCCAGAACTCGACCGCAACCCCTAAGTAAAAATGAAGGTATACCGTCAGGGCCAGGTTATGAATGCGGCTTTAACTTGCGCAGAGCGATTCTTAACTCTGGTGCTGTCACATTTTCGATACTAATATAATTAGAGCTACTATAAATATTTGCAGCAGCAGTTTCAGTGTCAAGAGATGGGATTCTGGTAACAAATACCGAGCTGAAATAATCCCTGAATGCTTCCACCCAGAAACTGTCTTACCATTGAGACTGAATGTGCGACATGATTGTTTATCTCTGCGTCTATCCCGGACATATTTCCAAAACATCGTAGGCTCGCTACATATATTTTGCTCTACAAGGTTTTTATGCTGCACAGCTGCATCAGTAACTAACAATTTAACAATATTCCGGTAATATCGAAATAGTTCGCGATTAAATTCGAGACCCATAGCTCTATACTTTTTTAAATGAAAATACTTCAGTTTCATATATTTTATTATTTCAGGTGTGTACCATGATGGATAGGAATATCGCTCGCCAACTGGGATCACCTTTGACTTTTCAGGGACATTTTTTTCAATTTTTTGATTCAAGTAAGTATAAAATAAATCAACTGCGACATTTACATCACTTTGATTATATAAATTCGACCAATCTATATCAGCAATGTCTGCGTACAGTTCAAGAAGGTCAGCCTTACGAAAATTAAAGGAAAGGACGGTAAAATAAGACTAAAAGAGCTCTGAAAATTTAAACATTAAATACTTCCTCTACTTGCGCCCTGAAATACTATATAAAGGGTGTTGGGGTCATATAGAATATATATTTTTTGACCGATATCTTTATTGAAGAAACTTCAAACAGTAAAAGAAGACTAAAACAGCACTGATTTGTAAGAAAAAATACAATGTCTTATCAATCATAGTCATGTATTACAATAACATGACAATTTTCACATGATTAGCCATCATAATGGCGACTTTCTAGGCAGACATTAAGGTGCCGTACGTTCATCGAAAACTATCGAATTCCTTATTCGAAATGCTTACAAGGTTCAAAATCATTCGCGCCAAAGGAGACGTTTCACGGGACTATGGAGCTTGGACCTGGTCTGTGTACTAAACATCATAAATAAGTCATTAGAAACATAGTCTTTTCTAATTGTACATTTCCTTCGATTTACCTTCGTTGCGAGTTTCATCTAGTTTCTCAGATTTAACAATCGCAACACATAAATCACCCAATATGGCGAAGCGAGCGCAATTTTGAGCATTTTACGTTCAGAAACTAGATTTTGTACATACCATTGAAATTAATAATTTAGTTGTCTGACAAGTAACTCGAAAACCAGCTGTTATGCCTGTAAAAGAGGCAAGGCATATCCGCAGATTTTAAAAATCGTACACCAATGTCAGAAGTCAGAACAGAAAGGTGTTCAGTCAATCAGAGTCAGAGAAAGCATCTGAGGAATATGTGGATGAAACCGTAATTTCTGAACGTGACCTACTATTGCAAGCTTCAGTGTTACCATTTATATTGTAAAAAGTGGTGACAAAACATTATGCTTGAACCACGCAACCCTGCTTCTAATATTTTTTTCATTATTTTTCCTAGAAAGCCTATATTTTTCTATATTTTTCGTACTACGTACATGTCCAGGCACAAAATGAAACGTGTCCTTTGTTACTGTGTTCTTAGTTTGTACGGCAGCGCGGGAATCATGGTTTTCAAATTATTACTGTTGATTGCTTTTAATTTAAAAAAAGTAACTGATAAATTCCCTCGAAAATACAATTACGCAATTTTAGATACAATTTCCTTATAACCAGATGATTTAAAAAACAACATATATAAATATTAAAAGGTGTAGTAGAGGTAGGTTTGCGATTTTTTTCTATCGAGCGTAAATGCTTAATCGTGTTTCGAATCGATGTAGTCCCTGCAGAAAGGTCTCAAGATTACTATTCATATTTTTGAAAACCATATTATCACATCACACTATCACACTATTTTTTTTTTAAATATTATAAATGCGAAAGTATGGATGTTTGTTTGTTTATTTGTTTGTTTGTTTATTTATTTGTTTGTTTGTTTGTTTGTTCCGCTTTCACGCTGAAACTACTGAACGGATTGGGATGAAATTTGGTAGGTAGATAGATTAAGTACTCGGTTAACACAAGGATACTTTTTATCCCGGAAATCTTGAAGTTTCCCGGAGGAATGGCTAAAAAGTGAAATACTTTCTTTATCACGTTTGTACCACTTTCACGCCGAAACTACTAAACGGATTAGGATGAAATTGGGTAGGTAGATAGATAAAGTATTTCGTTAACAAATATAATACTTTTTATTCCGGAAAACTTTAAGGTTCCTGGAGGAATGGGTAAAAAGTGAAATATTTACTTTATCACGTTTGTGCCACTTTCACGCCGAAACTACTGAACGGATTGGGATGAAATTTGGTAGATAGATAGATGAAGCACTCGATTAGCACATAGAATACTTTTTATCCCAGAAAACTTGAAGGTTCCCGGAGGAATGGCTAAAAAGTGAAATATTTACTTTATAACGTTTGTGCCACTTTCACGCCGAAACTACTGAACGTATTTCGATGACATTTGGTAAGTAGATAAATATAGGATACATTTTATCCTTAAAAACTTGAGGGTTCCCGTGGAATGGGTAAAAAGTTAAATTTGAACTTTATCACGTTTGTGCCACTTTCACGCCGAAAGAATTTGGATTAAATTTGATAAGTAGATAAATAAAGCACTGGGCTAACACATTATAGGATACTTTTTATTCCAACAAACTTGAAGGTTAAATAAGAGACAATCATGGCTCAGTGCGGCTTGCGTGGTCGCGTCGATCACGCAGGTTGCTCGGATTTATGGTTGAAAAGCATAAAAATCTATACATGACACCTTTTGTTTGGGATTGGACGACCAGTAACATGACATTAATATATGACGACGCTCGGGGTAAATGAATGATCGGTGATGGCAGCTGTGGTGCCTCGACGTCAGGTTCGTCTCCATTTTCTTGAGGTAAGGGCTCACTCATGGCCAGGAAAACCAGGAATAAGCAGTGAGAGATTTATTTAGTACGGCACTGAGTAAGTACAGAGGTTAGGTCCTACTCAGTACAATGAACTTAACAGGTTCGATGTGCAGCAGCAAGAGATGTGTTCACTATGGCGGTTCAAAATAGAATGAGCTCCATCGACTCTGTTCTCGTGTGGCGACGAAACGATCCTAGCGCCACCACACTGAGTTCACTGTACTACACAATAGCCAATCAGAGACGAGCAGTATCATGACTTTACTAATAAGAATCAACTGAGGATCTAAATAATCAATTGTGTGACTTAATTATTACAAAAATAACTTGTGACGATACGGCCAGACCTGATAGTCACACGTCCTCGTGTGTACCTGCAACAAGAAAAACACGGCCGGAGTAAACTCAAGCTCGGCTATTCCTGACAATACTACGACGAGACTATTTACAAAGCTCTAAATCAATCGAATCAGGAAAGGTACCTCATTAGTAAACTTCGCAAATTAAAATCCAACTTTATTACACGATAATGTAAACACACACAACATAGCCCGACTGCTCGGCAGTTGATCATTTCGTAACTCTCAGGTTTCCATAAACCAAACCACAGTAGTCTTCCACGAGACCCAGGCCCCCGCCACACCTCCAGCCGCGCACCGCGCTCTGAACAGCCCATGAATGGACTGCAGTTACGACTACGACTAGAGAATGTAGTGCGACCAAAAAGTTGTTACGCTATGTGTGTTCACCAGCACTCTCAGAATCTACACCACAAATATCAAGCTCTGATGGTACATTACTATGAGGCATCTTTCTTAAACGATCATGCGCGTATTTGTAAGTTCTGTTACCAGTTAATGATTTTAAAACATAACGGTCAAGTACTTCAATGACTTTAAAGGGGCCCTTGTATTTAGGGTCCAGCTTCGTTTGATTTCTCTCCTCATTCTGGATGAGAACAAGATCATTAACGCTAAATCTAGCAAACTGGGCTTTATTACTGTCAAAACGGGATTTTTCATAAGTAGCACTCTTTTTAACCCCCGACGCAAAAAGAGGGGTGTTATAAGTTTAACGTGTCTGTGTATCTGTGTATCTGTGTATCTGTCTGTGGTATCGTAGCTCCCAAACGGATAAACCGATTTTCGTTTTGTTTTCCTTGTGTCATAGATAATTTTATCCCGAGTGTTCTTAGCCATGTTTCATGAAAATCTGTTCAGCCGTTTGAAGATCATCAGCTCTTTTCTAGTTGATGAGGGGATCTGACTAACTCCCTTATGTCCGATCGATTCGAAATTTGGTACCGTGTTACTTCAACGATATTTAAAGAACATGGTAAGGCAAGCGTGAACTGGTCAGCCGTTTGAAGATCATCAGTTCTTTAATAGTTGATGAGGGGATCTGACTACCTTCCATATGTCCTATCGATTCGAAATTTGGTACCGTGTTACTTCAATGATATTGAAAGTATATGGTAAGGTAACCATGACCTGATCAGCCGTTTGAAGATCATCAGCTCTTTAATAGTTGATGAGGGGATCTGACTACCTTCCATATGTCCTATCGATTCGAAATTTGGTACCATGTTACTTCAATGATATTGAAAGTATATGGTAAGGTAACCATGACCTGTTTAACCCAACCTTAGAGTAGGTAGTTAAAACTTAATCTAGTAAATTAAAACTAATATACCTACTTAGTACCTAACTAAGTTACTAACTCAACTAACTAATCATTATAAATACCTTCCTAATATTTATACCTACTTTAAAAAGGACAAAATAAAAGTAAAATTAAAATTTTAAAAACCCCCCGACACAAAAAATAAACTCTAAAAACTAACAAATAATATTTTAAACCTATTATAATTATTATCGTCACATATATTATGTAAGTTCAAATATTTTTATTTTCTAAGCGTCGTCGCGTCGGGGGACCGCTAAGTGAGAAAAACAGGTGTAGTCGCAGATTGCAACAAAATAATTTACTCCGAAAAATTCGCAAAATCGACACAACCGTTAACGACGTCTGCCCTCACGTGTATACCCATTCGGGTCGCCGCACTTGGTGACGCCTCCCCCGCGCCGCATACCGCACACCGAGCTCGCCGCGCGCGGCATTACGTAGTGCGTAGACTATGCATGAAATTAAAGATCGCTCGTACCTAAATGTAATTCTTAATAATTAATTAGCTGTCGTTGAAAAAATACTTTATAAACTTAAGCGGTCCCCCGACGCGACGACGCTTGGAAAATAAAAATATTTGAACTTACATAATATATGTGACGATAATAATTATAATAGGTTTAAAATATTATTTGTTAGTTTTTAGAGTTTATTTTTTGTGTCGGGGGGTTTTTTCAATATTGTGGGCCGCTTGTTCTCTCGCTTCATTAATGTTAATCTCAATTTCGGAGTCATTAGCAGTTAAAAGATTCAGTGGTCGCGCTACACGTCCGATCATTAGCTCAAGAGGGCTCGCTTTTGTCGCTCGATTTATAGTGCAGTTTAGCGCAAGTTGAACCTCATCGAGAGCGTCCTGCCACGACCTGTCAGATGTTTCTACAGAGGTAAGCATTCCTTTAAGCGTACTCATCACGCGTTCAACTTGGCCATTCGCACGACTCGAACCTGTTGCGATAAGGTGTAACTGTATACCGTTAGCGTCACAAAAATCTTTAAAATCTTTGCTCGCAAAGCAACGGCCTTGATCTGCAATGACGCGTATAGGAGCACCGAATAGGGAAAAGCTTTGATAGCGCTAGGCGTATCAATACGAAGCGTGTGATAAAGCAGCACGAATTTAGTGAACGCATCTATCAAAACTATAACGTACTCCTTTTGATCGTTCTTTCTGCTCAACTTTCCGGTAATATCTACATGCACAGTGTGCCACGGTGTGCTAATTTTGGGAATGGGGTGAAGCTCGGCCTGCACCCGACCAGAATGTGATTTCGAAACCTTACACGTGATACAATTTTCTACAAATTTACGTACGTACTTAGCCATTTTGTCGAACCAGTGTTGTAGTCGTCATTCATATCTTTATAATAACTTACCAATAGTCCATTTTATTTTACGATTTACTTAAATAATTTAATAATTGTCCAGCCATTTTATTTCACAATAATTTAGTTGAAGTCATGAGTAGAGACAATCGTTTGATAATTCGACTTCCCTTATCATAACGTCGCGTAGATCCCCACCACGAGGTAATAAAATGGCTGAACAGACTTGCGGAGCACATTCTCCGATGTGAACTAGAAGGGTTAAGTCGTAAATGCTGTGTGTCAAGCTGTATCTCTTGAGCAAAGGAAATAAATATAAATTATTTGAAGCTGGAAGTCATGGTTTTACTACAGTATCAGAAGATGGATCGACAGCTCACGTGCAAGGTAATGTGTTGAGACTTTTTTTTTATTGTTCGTTATATATTAGGTACTTCAGATTCTTAAGAATGATGGTTTTCATGGTAGAATTTGATAAAATTATGAAATAACATGAAGTGTACAATTTATGCTTGTCAGTTTATATTATTTTTAATGAATACGGCATCGAGATAAATAGTTTGTATTCCTTTCCACCCTACCCACTAGTGGTATTTAAAATAAATTCAATAGGTTTTATATTTTTACTGAGATTGGTTAAATGTATTCTATAACGTATCAAGATCCGTGATAAAATGTCCACGAATGTTTTAAATCCAAGTTAATGCGAGCTTGATACGTGGAATTTATTGAAATAAAAGGCTAGTTGTCTTAAGTTATATTACATAAAAACATCATATTATCCAGAGTAGTTCTAGTGATGGGAAAATAAAATTCGATATTTACACTCTTTCAAGATAATTGTGGAGTTGTGTCAATGACCATTTAGTCGTTATAATTGATATGGATTTCGGGGCTAAAATAACAAGCGTTTAGCTCTCACAGTTCAATAGAAAGTTTTAGATTGAGGTGACCCTTATGCACCCTCTCACATTCACTGTTTTATTGCGAGGTACACCGCCGGGACCACTGCGGCTGACCTACACATGAATGACCGTCCCGAACGTCGCGCCACGTCGTCGTCGGTCGTCGTCGTCGCCGACAGTTGCTGGTGGTCGAGATGCTGCTATATCGCAGCCGCCGCGCCGCCGCCGCCGCGCCCTCGGTGGAATGTAACCACAGCAGTCGCGAGCTTGATGGACTTCACGGACCAAATAACATCAATACAATAAAGTACGTTTAGATTTATTTTACGTATATTTCAGTTTCAATTCCGAATCCATTATTCTCTCAGAGTACAGATTGAAGATAGTTATGGTAATATTGTTAATACGTACGAGATATGTACTTAGAGTACTTCTAGATCAAAAATTCAGAGTGAGATTTTAATTTCAAATTAATGAAGACTAAACTGAAAAATGTAACAAATTAGTAGTAACTCCAAAGAGTGACTGCAACATAACTGCAGCTTCTCTTGATCAGAGTAGCAAACAACGGCAATCTGTAGATACGGATACGGATATCTGTGTTTGATAAACGTAAGTCTGTAATTCCAGCTTTACGAATAAGTTATTATTTACGTACTTGGCGTACACTATTTTCTGACTGAAGCATTATAATAATATCGCTTTATTAAGTACATCCACATCCATAAACAAGACCTAGTGACCGTTAATTATAGAAGAACAGAATAATAATATCCACAACAATCTTAAATATTTTATTTCTACATAACTCTAATTATTGACGCTTTAAGGCGAAGATTTCTCTATAATCCCTAATGAAGGAAAACTGACAGCAGTTATTTATGATCCAATGGAACGAGGCATGACCACATATTCTTTATAGTACAGTGATTCGACTTTTCACTTTTTCACCTCAAATTTGGACAGTTAAAAACACAAATAATGAAATGTGACTAAATTTGAACACACATTCATTTGGATACACACGCATACGTAGGAATTTAGAGCCCGGATAAAAGCTAACGGGTTTCTGTTGAATAAGCGTTACTCAAATTATGTCAATGGATTATTTTAATAGTTTTGTAAAATCAAAATAATTTTATTGTAAGTTTCATATCTTAGTCAAAAGTACGTGTTGCCGATATTCATTCACTATTATATTTTTAGAAAAACAATCAATTTGTAGAACCATAACATAAATAATAAAATAAAATTATTCAGATACAATTGACTTTGCTGCCAAGACAGAATGCCCTCACTGTTGAATTACTTATTTAATTTGGCATTATAAATTTTAAGCGCTTATTATCTAACTGCCGTAGTTTTTGCAAAATCATAAACGCACACAGTATCTGTCATCTAAGACAACCACTACTGGACGAAAGTAAGAGGGAAAAATAAAACTAAAACTTTACAATGAATTACGTAGCTACTAGTCAAGTATTACGGTTATAAAACACTGATTCTGAGTAACAAGTGATAAATCAACCAGAACTGTTTTCTCGAATAATAACTTTGTTTGGGCGAAATAAAAATTTTGAGGCTAAAAAAGAAAAAAAAAAGGAAAAAAACAAACGTACTTTGTAGAAAATGGGAAAGTCATTAGCTTCTGAGGGATCGTGAGAAGTATTGAATTAATGTACCAATGCGAGGATAGAGGATCTAATAAACAGTTTATTCATGTGATCATCTAACAACAGCGAGTTGAAGTGATTGGAACTTTTTGTTTCTATTTACATCATGTTATAACAACTGCTATATTTTATATCATATGAGAGTAAAAGATAACACGGTCGTTGTTTATTCTCAAACTATTGCGAAGTGCAAAACGAAACACATCAATAAAACTAATGTCGGAGATGACTGTAATCGTCACCCTAAGTTTTTAAGCACCCGCAGATATCCTCTTTACTTTGCTTATTTCCTTTTAATGGTTAAGTTTATTTACAACCTCCTTAAGTTTATCTTTCCTGTGTGTAATTTGTTCTTACGTTTAATATACTCTTAGATATTTGGTCATGAGCGAAAACATGGAGACCGCCTTTTAAGAGAAAACATACTATCAACAAAAAGGTAGTTGTTAATACACAGAAAAAAATAATTGTTAATATACATTAAAAAAATGTTTAATAGAATATTATCAAGTCACTTGTTTATATACGAACGCACAAAGCTTTGTGATTCCGGGAATCAAGCTTTCTTGATTGAGAAATGAAACAAGCATACATAGTACATTCCAATAAGTAATTGTCGGCTTGATCAATTCTAATCATTATTTTATAATATTTTATTGGATGAACTAAGTGTAATGTGTAGTAATAATAAAGCAACTTGATGGGTCTAAATAAGTTGATGATAGAACTGACTATGCCTTGACATGAATAAAGTAAACTTATTAAATTCAGCACTTTCAATTTGATAAACGTTCAATCATTTCACTTTATTGTGGCAAGAAACCGTCAATTATTGTTTTTGATATTTCCTTGAATGATTCAGTCATATTTTTTTCAATCAAGCAAAACTGTAACTTATTTAGCCATGATTTTTTTCAGTGTATGATACATATAAAGCAGAGATCATTTTACGGTTGACACATATGCCACCCAAAAAAGAAAAGTTTCGGTTATGGATATATAATTCCCAAACAATGTATATATATATATATTATTTTTCTTGTTATAGTGTTTATAAATTAAACTAAATTCAAGTTATGGCGGCAAGTGGTATTGTCTTAAACCAAAATAGCGGACTTAAAGCATGAGCTCTCAATCCGACATTGACGGGCTCGGCGTCATGCGCCATTACGACGCCTGTATTTCATTTTCGTCTTGTCCTTCGTCAATTTAGAGTGTAGTCATATGCAATAAACATAAAATTGGCCAAAAATACAAATAATGTCAAAGTCAGATCTGTTTTCTTATATTAAGATATTTTGAACCTATGGCGTGTATTGATATCTGTTTTCGAGAACGCATAGATTTACTGGACAGGAAAATTTAGCCTTCGATTTTTTGCCATATTGATATTTGAATTTATATTGAAAGTAAAAAAAAAAACGAGGAAAAGGAAAACGCAGCTTACTATACTCAAATACATTTTAGCTTGTTTTAACTAGAATGCCCCAGTTTAGCTGCATGGCTCTGAAGCGATCGCTGGTTTTCTGTTGATGTGTCGACTCTCGACCGTCGTTCAGCCGTCGACTCCATAGTTAACATATAACGACAACAGAATAGTAATAGTAAGAAGTTAAAAAAAAAGAGATTAGTATCTTGACAATTCTATAAGTTCTCTATTCAAGGAAGTTTTACTTGATGTTTTGGTTGAGACGTGATATTAAAATATGAACACTAGTAACTGATGAATACAGTGTGCTGGGAAATTTAATTGAGATTTGGTTCAGTCGATCTATAATGACATTAAAAAAAAAAAAACACCTACATAAATTTTGCCGTTGTAGAGGATGATAGCGTTACTTCTTATTTAACTTCATAAAAATGATATCGAACCATGGAAGTAACGTCCATAAAACTAAACCAAAAAAAAAAAATCTGAAATGAATGTAATTTGCTTCAATGTTTTATCGTGGTAGATTATATTGAAACTACTTATATATTAAGCACAACATCTGTATTTACGTATGTTCTTTGGAAATAAAAAAAATATTATTTTATTATGCATATTCTATTCAAATCCAAATATAAAAAAAGAGATTAAATGATGGGTATGTATGAAAACTAACGTATCGTAAGATGTCTTGAAATTGAAATAACAGAGTGCACCGGTGGTGCCGTAGTAAAAACATATTTTCACAAATAATCTGTTGCAGTCGGTAAACCCAGTGCTAAGGATAACGGTTGTTAAAATACCTAATTTGAGTCTAGTTACGTTTTTCTTAATCATAACGTTCTGACATCGTTAATGCAATTTTGTTCTTTAACCGAGTAATATCATACTATAAATGTAACACATGAAAATAGTTTGAGCTATGGCGTTAAACTATCAAAAATAAACAATACTCACATTAGTCTCATTGAATCCATTTTTTTCATTCTCGTCTAAGTGAATCGAAGTTCGGAAAAAGTTTGAAGCGTTGTCGAAGAGATTATGAATAATTTCAAGGAAAGAAACGTTACTATTTATAATTTTAAACTAATGCTGTACCTACAATATTTATAGTAAGTATGTTTTTTTAAAGCATCTAAAAATACGTGCAGATTATCGGTGAAATCGCATGAAAATACATTCGGTATTTTCGGGAATCAATACTAGCATTCTTTTGTATAGATTTATTAAATTTAATCAAAATTAAACGGCAAATCCATTCACAGGGGGAATCAGCTATATTAAAACTGAATATACCATATCTCTAAAAGGTTTGTGTAGGAAAGGCGACATTCTTTCCTTTTCTTGGAATTTAGATTAGAATCGGTGAACCATTGAGATTGTTTATCCGTTGATGGAAGTAATTTACAGTTGTTTAAGTTATAAATTTTTAGTTGTTTAAGTTATAAAACGCATCTACAGATTTCGTATCACCCTTTCAAAAATTATTTTCACTCGCTATAAATATTTGTTTAGATCTGTGGTGAATTGAAACTGAAATAGGAACGAAATGAATTTAAAATTAATTGCGATATGGATAGAAGCGATCCATTAGCAAGGGGAATTGCGATATGGATAGAAGCGATCCATTAGCAAAGGGAATTGTGATATGGATAGAAGCGATCCATTAGCAAGGGGAATTGCGATATGGATAGAAGCGATCCATTAGCAAGGGGAATTGTGATATGGATAGAATAAGAAACAAAAATCACAGTTACCATATTGGCTTATCTATATATTGAGATCAGATGTATACTGTAAAAAAAAACATAAATGCGAATTTGGTATCAGTTTAATTTTGTTATTAGGGGATACTATTGGAATGCATCATAAAATTATACTAACAAGGTATTTGGTTACCTATTTTACTTTTAGGAAAAAGTTAGGTAGTGTACGAAATCTCATGATTTTTATAAAAAACGGTTACCACCGCAGATTTTTTACATCAAATATCTGAGTACTATTTGATACTGAATAACAATATCCGATAAAATAATAAAAATTACGAGTTATGGAATTATGTCCAGGGTAAGCTAATTTTATGCGCCTACCACAGGGTTTATCGACACAATTTAACCAATATCAAAATTACCTACTGGCTACTATCTTTAAGTTATCCATGTAAGGTTATTAATGTCGAACTAGACCTCATTTTATGTAAGTGAAACTTTTTTAAATCTCAATTTTATACATTTTTCCATACTTTAAATTGTAAGCATTTTATTTTTATTTACCTATTTTACACGATCAATAAGTACCAAAAACATAATTCAAATTTCTCTATTTGCGTTATTCGCATTGTTGGGGCTATGATACAATTTATTGTATGATTAACTCAATGCTGTACTTAAACTTTTACAAAATTATCACAAAGAATAATAATAATGATGCCATATGCTATATTTTTCCAACCAAATAATTTTAACCCCTTTTTAGACAAAAAGTGACAATTAGGTGAAATAGTCTATAATTCGTAAAAATATAGCTAACAAGAATATGTTTATAGACCAGGTGAAATCTTTTTAGTTATCTAGTTCAGGCCATTCGCAGGGTTGTCTGTTTACAGTGTTGAGAATAAATAAACTAGGTATTTCTACAATTAACAATGAATATTAAATAAATACCGATGTCATTAAGCAATAACAGAATTCAGTTATAAAATCACAATAGTGAAAATTGATTTGGTCACGACATTTTCATTTTGTCAATAATTCAGTCAACAATTACAAAACTGCTTGCATGCCATTCCATACTATAATAATTATCTATAAAGTATCTAGATCACTTCTATCTAGTCTCCCGTAAATGGATCGCTTCTATCCATATTACTTCTTAAAGTGTCGTAATAAGGGGAATTCAGATCGCTTCTATCTGATTCCCCCTGTGAATGGATCGCTTCTATCCATATCACAATTTCCTTTGCTAATGGATCGCTTCTATCCATATCACAATTCCCCTTGCTAATGGATCGCTTCTATCCATATCGCAATTCCCCTTGCTAATATATTGTAGGTACAGCATTAGTTTAAAATTATAAATAGTAACGTTTCTTTCCTTTCTTTTTTTTTTCTACATATTATGTCAAAATTTAACTATATGTTTCCTCCCTGAAATTATTCATAATCTCTTCGACAACGCTTCAAACTTTTTCCGAACTTCGATTCACTTAGACGAGAATGAAAAAAATGGATTCAATGATTTCGGATGGCCGAGTTGTTGTAGTCGTCATTCATATCTTTATGATCATAACATCATTTTCATTATTTTTATATATTGCTACAGAATTTGAAATCCTTTTCCTGTTCGCAGTTTTTTCTTTAATCTCTTGTACATCCAGTTTAAGTATTTTACTTGTTTCCTCTGCAACATCATTTTCATTATTTTTGCATATTGCTACAGCATTTTTTTTCGTACTTCGCTGTCTTTGTTTCTTCTCATTTTTCTTCTTATTTTGCGTTTCTAATTTGAAAGCTGTGTTATCAAAAAGATTTACGGGCGGACGTCCAGGAACAGATCTAGCTGTAGATGGAAAAGGCAAAAAATCGTTGCTCAAAATCATACAGCGCAAATGACCTCTCATCATTTCTGGTACATAATTGTGTAGAGAGGTATTCATTTTAAGTGCTAAAGAAGTGGCAAAAGCTATTGCATAAAGCCCGCAATCTATTGCATTGGATTGACGTTGCACGCTAGGAAATTGAATATTAAATTCTGCTAGGTATGGAAACAATGCACTAATATATGTTTTTTGAGTTGCCTTTAAACAATTATAAAGACTATCGTACACGCGTAGTATACCATTGATATAATAAATACAAGACCAGTGTCCTATTGAACCCACATCGCCATCATAAATAATTTGGAGATGAGACTCATTTGGCGGCACAGGCTCAATGAATTCCGGGAACCCGAACAGACCCACTTCCCGCGGACGGAAAGATGTATGACGAGACAATTTTTCATGAAATGCTCGCACGACGTCATCTTCCAGAACGTTATTTGGGTTTAATACATAGGAGAAAGTATCATCAGCCAAGGAATTCATACTTAAAATAATACTTAAGTTTTATTCTAATATGAGTAGGTATTATCGAAGTATCGATAGAATTATACGGATTATCGAAAAATTTGCTCCGCTCGCACGTGTTTCAACGACGTCTGCCCTCACGTGTCTGCCCGCTCGGGTAAGCGCAGTCGGGAACCTGCCCCCCGCGCGCTCCGCACCCGCTACCGATCAAGCCACGCCCCGCGCGATTTATAATAATTATTATTTACTTAGGCACCTATGACAGATTTATTATTAGAAAATAATGGTTCACGGTTTATGCATAAGGTTTATGTTTATGAAATTAAATGTTTTTATTTTATTTTTATGTTTGAGTTGATTGAATGAAAGGTAAATTGCGGTTTACTTATATTTACAAAACAAAAAACGAACTATCAAAATAAATTCCTTATTTGTAAGGAGAAGTTTAGGTTTAGACCCTCATAGATCCATTGTAGATCCGAAACAACTAACCATAGATCGATAGAATTATTTTTGTTAGAATCGTTTTCGACAAAGATAAAAAAAAATGTAATGCACAGTAAATTCGAAACATAAACATTGTAGCAGTCGTTGATGTCTTTTATATGAAACTTGATAAGTCAGCGCGCGCCGAATTTTTTTTGGAATTCTATCTTCGATAAAATAGGTAAAAAAAAATGTAATGCACAGTAAATTCGAAACATATCTAAACATTGTAGCAGTCGTTGATGTCTTTTATATAAAACTTGATAAGTCAGCGCGCGCCGAATTTTTTTTGGAATTCTATCTTCGATAAAATAGGTAAATAATGTACCTACGTCATTCACGCTGCAGCACCCGATTTGAAATGTTCCAAATCGATTTTTGGTGATTTTTAACCCCTTATCCTAAATTTTCGTCAAAAAGTTTCAAGCCGTTTTCGAAATTCTCGGGACACCTAACTCGTTTAATAGTATAGAAATAATAATAATTACACAAATAAAAAGACAAAAAACAATAAAGTCTCGCGGGATTCGAATCCGAACCTACATAAAAGGAAGCTAGCACCGAACCATTAGGCCAGTTCGCACTTAAAAGTAACGTTAAAAATAAGCATCATATGTGTCCGTACATTCTGTAATTTCGCTCATATCTCCCTTAAATGAGTTTTTCGAAGATAATTCCACCATAGATCGATTTCTGGTGATTTTTAACCCCTAATCCTAGATTTTCGTCACAAGGTTTCAAGCCGTTTTCAAAATCGTCGGGACACTTAACTCGTTTAATAGTATAGGATAGGATAGGATTCTTGTAGTTCGTTGTAGGTAAATTGCGGTTTACGATTTATGACGTATTAAAAAAAACTACTTACTAGATCTCGTTCAAACCAATTTTCGGTGGAAGTTTGCATGGTAATTTACATCATATATTTTTTTTTAGTTTTATCATTCTCTTATTTTAGAAGTTACAGGGGGGGGGGACACACATTTTACCACTTTGGAAGTGTCTCTCGCGCAAACTATTCAGTTTAGAAGAAAATGATATTTGAAACCTCAATATCATTTTTGAAGACCTATCCATAGATACCCCACACGTATGGGTTTGATGAAAAAAAAATTTTTGAGTTTCAGTTCTAAGTATGGGGAGCCCCCAAAATTTATTGTTTTTTTTCTATTTTTGTGTGAAAATCCTAATGCGGTTCACAGAATACATCTACTTACAAAGTTTCAACAGTATAGTTCTTATAGTTTCGGAAAAAAAGTGGCTGTGACATACGGACAGACAGACAGACAGACAGACAGACAGACAGACATGACGAATCCATAAGGGTTCCGTTTTTTGCCATTTGGCTACGGAACCCTAAAAAGCAAGTTCAAGGGAATACAGGATCGGAACGAAAAAATATTAGCTACATCTGGGCTGAGCAACTAAGTTTTTTGGACGACACTATAAAGCCTCGTTCAACAACGTCCAATATTACCGCATCAATTGAACGACAACGACAGTCACTGATTGCGAGTACAAGTTTGGAAGAATTTGGCACCGCAGACCAAACATCAAATTTCAATTTAGTTTATGACGTACCAATCGAGTCGTATCCTACATCCACGAATAATATATTTCCAATTCCTGTCGCGGCTGATCTACATGCTCCTACTTCTTCACAAACCAGTACCTATGCACCTCCAATTACACCTCTCGTGCAAAGTGCAACTATTTCTACACCTATCTCCTCACCGACCAGCACATATGAATCTTCAGGCACAACACCACTCGTGACTACAACTCAGCATCCAAAACAAAAACAAAATGAATCGGATATCGATAAAGCATTGAACTATTTTAGAAACAAAAAGAAGGAAGTTTATGATGGAACTGATCATTTATTTCTAAGCTATGCTAGTACTTTTAAAAAACTATCTATACCTAAACAAGCTGAACTTAAAGTAAAACTAGCACAGTTATTTGCTGAGGCAGAAGTAAGTGAATTTGCAAATCAAAGAAACTCGGCTCTACAAGTTCAGCAGTACATATCACCTGCTTATTCAATGATATCTCAAAACTCATTGTCAGACCATGAAGTAACAGCCACAACTAGTGAAGATAAAGCAGTGGACTACATACAAGTACTATCAAGATAGTATTCCAGAGGATCTCAGTACTAATGGACCAATAAACAATTGCCAGGACGAAGAATAAAATATTATTTTGTTATTATTTAGTTGAAAAGATATTGTAAGTAAATATGTGTACATACTAGTGTCTATAGTAAAAGTTTACTGAATTGAGGAAGATTCAATTTCTTGGCTTACTGTACCTACTCAACCGAAATATTATAAATCAGCATTTAAATAATAACTTTATACCTAACTGTGATTTTAAATGATTATTATGAAACTTTATTGTGATTATCAGTTAAATATAGGGCGTTAAAAAAGTGTGTTTGAGATTTTAAGGGGTTACTTAGAATCAAATATAGAAGACTACAGGAAAAATATTGAAAAAAATCTAATCTACAACTTTTTGCTGGGCTTTTTGACTAAGGCGTAGGCTTTTACAGTGCCTAAGCTGTAGATAATCTGAATAGTTAATTAAGAATATGTATGAGAGTAGTAGTAGTATAGTGTTTTGTATTAAATAAATTAGTAAACTAATCTACAACTTTTTTTTTCACTTTTCCATACAAATTCTTGACTCATGGTTCACATTTAGTATGTTAATATATAAAACAATTATTAAAGAGCTGATTTTTGATGAGTGATGATTGATTCTGAGTAACCCCTTAAAATTTCAAACGCACTTTTTAAAAATCCTGTATATGAGAGAAGGTAATTTTGAGTTTTAAATTAGTGTTAAGACGCTCCCTAGTGGTAAGTTTATCAAAAGTACCTAAGTCTAATATTTGACTTGTGACTTAATACTTAACTGTGATCTTAAATGATGAAACGTTACTGTGATTATGGATTATAATAAATGAGAGTTTTAAGCTGGTGTTAAGAGGCTCTTTAAGGTTAAGTTGATTAAAATTTCTTAAGTCTGATATTTGAATTGTAACTTAATAACTGTGATTTTAAATGATGAGACGTTAGTGTGATTCTCGGTTAAAACAAATGAGACTAATAACTCTTATAAGGCACATTCAGATTATTATGAAACATTTCTGTAATTTATCTGTGATTATCGGTTAAAATAAATAAAACTAGATGAGTGTGAGCTTTAAATTAGTGTTAAGAGGCTCCTTAGTGTTAAGCTTATCAAAAATACATACAATACAATACAATACAATACAATAAATTTATTGGCAACATACATATTGCAGGTCAGATTCAAAGTAGAACATTAACAATAGTAATGCTTTCATAATAATAATACAAATAAAATTGATGTTATTACGATATAAAGTAATAATAAAAAATTAAATCTCACTATAAATAACTAAAAGAAATTAAATCAATTTTTCATGTTCGTGAGTTCCTCTAAACTATAAAATAAATTTTCCAACAGCCATTTTCTAATTTTACACTTGAACACGGCGGTGGATGCTGCATTTTTAATACTGTCCGGTAATTTATTATATACAATCGGGCCGCTTATTTGGACAGACTGCTCCGATTTTTTCAGTTTGTGGAACGGCATAACCAGCTGATCTTTTTTTTTATTGCTGCGTAAGTCGTGCCGCGGGTTTGTGCCTTTGCGTTCATACGTTTCCAGGTTCGCATACACGTACATTGCTACCTGGTAGATATATTCGCAAGGAATCGGCAGGATATTGTATTCCGCGAAGAACGGTCTACACGATTCATCGTCGGCAATAGTCGCCATTGCTCGTATGGCACGTTTCTGCATTCTGAAGGCGCGCTGAAGCTCGGCAGCGCGCCCCCACAGCTCGAGACCATATGTCAACTTGGAGTGTACCGTAGCGTGGTAACATGTGCGCACGGCGTCGATTGATGCGGTAGCGGTCAGTCGTCGCAGGGCGAAGCAAGCGCGGCCTAAGCTCACACATAGGCTGTCTATGTGAGCCTCCCACGTAAGGGCGTCGTCTACGTGAAAGCCTAACAATTTGGTGGTTCGTACCTGTTGGAGCCATATATCGCCAACGCACACCTTTATAGGTCGAGATGCTTTGCCGTTAAGGTTAAAGGCTAAAAAGCATGTTTTGTCGCGGTTGAGGGCGAGACCATTGGATTTGAACCACCAATCGAGGCGGTTCACTGTCTCGTTGAGTCTTGCCTCGAGTTCGGTGCGTGTAGTCGCAGTTACGACCGCGGCCACGTCGTCCGCGTACATATAAATTTCAGCATCCTCCACTGCACCGGGCAAGTCATTGAGCAGCAGGCTGAAGAGGGTGTTAGAGAGGCATGAGCCTTGGGGGACACCTAGTGCGTTTTCTAGTTCTGAAGAAGTGACTTGACCTTTATCTCCGACCACTACTTGTTTTCTTTTTGACATAAAAGAAATAATTAGTTCCAAGGGAGGACCCTGTATTCCGTAGTGGTGGAGCTTTCGAGCGATCAGCGAGTGGTTGGCGGTGTCGAAGGCGCGCGAGAGGTCGCAGCAGATGAGCGCGACGTGCCGGCCCGCCTCGCGCGCCTCCAGCACGCGCCGCACCACCTCGCGCACGAGGTCCGCGGTGGCGCGCCCCGCGCGATATGCGTATTGTCTTTCGGACAGTATGCCGCGACTACTCACAAAAGATAGCAGCCTATTATTAAGACCGACCTCCAGAATTTTGCTTATCACTGGGACTAGCGAAATGGGTCGGTACGATTTAAGTTCAGATTTTTTACCTTTACCTTTATAGAGCGGTGATATCTTAACCTTTTTTAAAGTCGACGGGTAAATACCACTACGGAGGCATAAGTTAAATAAATAGCAGATTACTATTGCGATGGGTATGATAGAAGGTTTCAGTAAGTTTGCAGACAGGCCATACACATCCGTACTTTTCTTGGGAGCGATGGATATTTGTGCAATGCGTACAACTTCGTCGGGCGTGAAAGCGGACAGCCTTAGTGATGCGTCACTGGGCTCCGCTCCCGCACTCAGAGCGGAGACGGCACTCGGCAGGTGTACCGGTGGCGCGCCGCACTTAGCTGCCGCCGATACGAACTCCTGGTTCATGGAGTCTACCAGCTCCTGTTTGGAAGAGTACTGCTGTCCGTTACTATCGCGAACACTGTCCGTGTAGTCGAGTCGTTCTCTGTTGCAGCGGCCTATCTCAGTATTAACTACACTCCACATGCATTTGCTTTTATTTGGGTTGTTATTAATTAATGTGGAATAGAAATTTGTGCGTTTGTGACGCAATAACGTGTTGTATTTATTTTTATACTCGTCGGCTATTTTACATAAGTCGGGATTATTAGGGAAAATTGATTGGATTTTAGATATATCGAAAAGTAATGATTTTAAATTGATAACTTCCTCATCTATCCATTTATTGCAGTTAATTTTAGTTTTTAACGATTTTACTGGAAAACATGTTTCAAACTTATTACATAAAATGTTCATTAAACCCTCTGTTAGTTTTTCGCAGTCGTTCTTTGATTTAAGAACTATATCACTCCAGTCAACTGATTCTAACGCGGTGTTAAACTGCAGTTTATTGCTTGTGTTAAAAATACGCATACGTCTGACGGGTGCTTCGTGCGAGGCTGTGTTACATAACAACCTCACGCGTTGCGCGTCGTGGTCGCTCAGTCGAGTGTCCACACCCGTCACCGAGGTTATGCATTCTGAGGGTGCGTTTGTGTAGGCGTGGTCCAGGAGCGTACCACTTTCGGGTCGGGTGGGAAATTCGATCAGTTGGGTGAAACCATGGACCGATAGTATGTCTTGGAGCGATTTTTTTGTTGAGGAGTTATCTGAGTAGTTTATATTAATATCACCCATAATTAATGCGGTTAACGATTCATCACTAATTTTCGTTAATAACTTTTCAAACAATAGCAGGTAGTCAGCGTTACTGGTTTGGTTAGAGTGGTATATTCCAACAATAAGCAAATTATCGTCCGTCAGCTGAGCCGCGCATACGTCAAAAACCTGTTCTTGCGATAAGTCGCAGTAGTCTTTCCTACTTATTATCCTAATGCCGGAGCGTGCGTAAATGCAGCTACCACCGTGTGCGATATGTGCCCTACAACTAAATGAAATAAGGTCGTAATTACAAATGGTAACTGAGTCTAACTGAAAGCTGCGTAACCAATGTTCAGTTAATATCAGAACATCGCACTTTAGTTCTTTTATTAGTAGCACTTCAAGCTGTTTGGTCTTGCTGTTGATGCCCCTGATGTTTTGGTGGCACACAGTTAGTGGTATGTTCTGCGGGGGCGTCAAATTCCTTGGTACATGGGCCAGCGCCGCTCGCGGTGGAACCGGGAGGCGGGGGCGAGCGAGCGCGGCGAGTGGGGGTGCGCGCGGACCTAGCAGGCGCGGGGCGCGCTGCCCGCTGCCCGCCGCGTCGAAACCACTTACTGACCTCGACTCTCGGTGGCCAGTTTTCAGGAGTCAGAAAAAAATCTAATGCACTTACTGGTACAGTGAGTACGAACGATGAATAGAAGTTATGTTTTAGTTCTATCTTGTCCACCTTATAATCGAAACTGGGGTTCTTACGTTTCATATAAGATTCAATTGATTCGGCGGTCGTCTCGGGCTTGAACAAACATGCGTGGATTTTATGCGTCCGTTCAACTGTCTCAATTTCGCTATCAGCGGTGCCGGTGCCGGTCACAACTACACGCCGCGGTTGTCGGTTACGTTGGCGCTTGTTTCGCTTGGGGACTACCTGCCATACTGATTCGTCGGTGTCGCTGAGGCTGACATCGTCGCTTTTGGTTTCGTACAGACTAGCCTTAGGTGCTATGGGAGGGACAATTACATCCGTTTGTTTGCTGTGGACGGCTGATTTGGCATTTACATTTTTTGCGGAAGCGATCTCGCTGAATGAGGCGCGCTGGGAAGTCACCGGTCGCGCACTGGCTGTGTTTAACTGCGCAGAGTTGCCGGCTGTTGCCGTATTCGCTACCGTCGTCGTCGCGGGTGCGGGTAGCGACCCCCTCCTCGCGCTCACCGATGAGCCACACCGATCGCTTGCTGTGATTCGTTCTTGTCGAGCGATACGTTGTGCTGATGGAATTTTTGCAGCATTGCTTACGTATTGTAGTGGTTTAGGTTTAGGCTCCTTTGGCTGGGCGCTTGGTCTTTCGTTCGCTCCGGATTCGGTCGTCTTTTTATTACCTTCAGTTTGATTTTGATTTAATTTCTCTTCTATTTTCTTAAATTCTTGAAGCACACACTCTATTTTTTCTTCAATAGGTTGCAACAACTTTTTTAACACTTTCTCCAAAGCTTCAATAGTAGATTTCGACATTTTAAGGTATTGTATTAATATAAACGCGGAGCACGATGTGTCGCGTGCCACGGACGCGGTAGTACGTCATAAGCCTGATTATTTGACTTGTAACTTTATTTGTGATTTTAAATGATGAGGCGGTTAAAATAAATGAGACTTATAAGGCCAATTTAGTTTTATTGAAGCATATCATATTTAACATGTCTGACACGGTGGCTAAGTGGTTAGCGATCCTGACCTCTGTTCCGAGAGTCGTGGGTTCGATTCCCACACAGGGCAAACTTTTCTGTTAAGAGCAGAATTGTTTGCTCTTAGTCTGGGTGTATAATATCTATACATGTATGTATTTGAATATATATGTGTATGTTTATCAGTCTCTGGTTCCCAAGATACAGGGAATCCTAGTTTGTGGCCAGATGACCGTGTGTGATTTATCCCTGATATTATTATTATTACATGTATTATACTAACAAATACACTTACCGCAAACAAATTGCTAGCCTCTCTCTGGAGGTGATGGCAACTCTATAATTTGTATCAATCTTCGATATTTCCAGCCGTAGTAGTTGATGCAGTTCTTCAAAAGCACTTCTCGACATTCGGAAATAAATGAAAAATTTATCCTCGTGACTTTCTAGTTCCCTGCACAAACGATGATATTCCCCATATTGTTCTCTTCTTTTATTAATATCGTGCACCCAAATTCTTTTTTTTTCGATTTAGAGCCAAAAGCACCAAGAATTCTTCTTCATCAGAGTCCATTTCGTTTGACATCTTGCAGCCAACTAACCTCCGCCCGTCTACGTCACACCGAACGCGGTTTTAACGCGGCCCCGCGTTAAAACCGCGTTGGAACTGCCGTCTGCATTCAGTGTGCCGTCTCCTGCGCTGCTACTGACCTGCTCCGTGTCTGACCTGCCTTTGGTGTGGCAAAGCCTTTATTGTACTGAACAACTTCACATTTTTGGTTTGTCCGACCTAACATGATGCGCTCCAATCTCGGATATCCTAAGGTTTTATGAATTGTTCTAACGACCACTGGATGCTAAACCTATTGGAACTAACTGTTGAAATCACTGTTAACGTTCTTTAATTAAGATTTTAATTACACACTCATCAGACTTACTTACTTAGGTACTTACTTACTAGACTGCTACATTATACCTCTTTTTTTTCTCATTAAACTATTTATCCTAACTCCTACCTCAATCAATTTATTGACACTTCTTCCCAGAATATAATATGTACTGTGTTTTTAAACCACACAGCCAATCACTAAAAACGTGAATCAAAACTCTGAATTCATGACATCTTAAAATGAATAAAAATCATTATATCACAAGGTCAATCTAGACTCTGCAGAGGAATTTGGTTGTGAGGCAAATCAGCTCTAATAGCAATAAATTGGCACTACCAATCCAAACCGTTCCTCAAGACTTGTAAACGGATACCGCCAATCTATCCCCCCCATAATCTAGATTACTTTAATAGCTCAAATGATAATCATTCCTTGCTTTAGAGCCTCACTCAGAACTTAAACCGAACATAATTGTGATTCTCTGTCTGGAGCTTGTGCAGTTGTCGAGAAATAGAAATAGCTTTCAGCTGCGTGTAAGTATAGTATGAGATTACTATGGGATACAGTAACAACACTGTTGTTGTCAAAATGACTTAACCTAACTCCTATTCCCATAGTAACTCAATTGTTCGTTATAGTGCCTCCGGGTTGGACTGTCAATAAACTCATTTTCCATACTCCAGCTTCTGTTTCTTCATTAGTCCTCTTATTCATCCCTTTATTCTATATGAAACAATAACACTCTTTTCTATCACCCGCCTATTTTCTTCCCCATAACACATCAACACCATTTTACGCTACTCTAACGAATCACCAGCCCAGTCAGTAGGGAATTTTGTAAATTATATTCAGCTTAAGGATTTTCTTTCTCTTAACAAATGGCATTCGGTAATTGACTAATTACTTGAAACTTAGCATTTCCTCTACTATATAATTATAATTTAAATAAAACTTCATTCATATATTATTGAATTTAATTTGAGTGAAATAAATGAAACAACTTCATGAGATTTGACAAATTTAATTTATAATGACATACCGTTATTCTGTACCTTTACCTTCATAACTACCTTCAAAACCTTACCCACAATATATACCTTTTTATGTACTAAATCACTAAATTGGTCATAGGTAACAATCGGTAACCTGGCTTCTTTTTTAAGTTTAATCAAATTCTATCTATAACCCACCTAAATATTTAATAACTGCTGTTCGCTCCGACTCTTTGAAATACTATTTAATAACAATTGTTCTTAATTTGATCTGACTATTATGGATTGCTCTTAATTCTTTTCTATATAAATATAATAACCTATCGATATTCCAAAAATATGAATAATATTTCCTACTATACTGCCAACATGACTTATAATTTTTGTTAACACGCATTATGAAATTAATGATAATAATATTTCCTACTGTACTGCCAACATGACTGTTCTAATTTTTATTATCACGCGCTATGAAACTAATGATTTTCCTATAATAAATTTTCCCTAAGGTCTGTAATTCGGTCTGTTGTGTATTAAACGCCTAAATCTAGTAAAATAAAGACATTGCTGTCCTACTTTATATTACTTGTATATCTAGAAACATTAAAAACAACTGAATTATATTTAATATAAATTCCTGACCATGCCAACCTACCTAATACGTCAATAATTTATCAAAGTCTTTGTATGCTATGGTATTTTTACGGGGGTAGAAATTGTTCCAGTATGTTTCTCTTAGTATTTCACTTGTGAAAATCAACTTATTATCCTTCTGTTGATAAACCTTACATATCTTTTTTTTGAATTCTTCTGTTAAAGACTCCAATAAGCCCATCACTAAATCAATTTAATACAATTCTAATACTTCAATTGTAATTATAGCAAATATTTTTGAATTTATCTTCATATTCCTTTTATGTAAATAATGAAATTTCTAACGGATTTTTCTATTTTTTTTTCCAAACAATATTTAAAACTTTGATACTTTCTACTCTTTTACTACACTTGTTACATACTGATAACCATAGACAATGACATTTTCAGTCAATAATATGGATTTCAAATAATGTTATTAGAAAAGTATACTATTAAGCATTTTACGTTTTTTCTAGAATGCTATTATTATTATTATTATACTATATAAAGCTCGATTACCACTGACTGACTGACTGATTGACATGGTTGTTTGTCCTGTTGCGGGGGTTGGAGGGTATAACTTTGAATGCAGAAGTTCGTGGTTTTTTCCAGTGAGTAGAGGAAAAGTCCGAAAAAAGCCACTTTCATTTAATAAAATTAACATAATTAAGATTTTATGAACTCCATACGACTTCATGTCATTAGAGTTCATAATGGAAAAGCAAATCACGGAATGTTGCCGTATTATGAACTATTGAAAAAGTTGGTGATTGTTGGAATAATTATAAGATGAAAAAAATTTTTCATCCATCATTTTCCTCCGGAAAAGTATTAATTCATTTTGTTTTTATGTATTTATATTTGCTTAGCCTCAGGTAATAAAGAAATATTTTATTACGTATGTTTCTCTTGTTATTTATGACTTAAATTATCGAGTGCCTTACGGTCGGGGATTTGAGCTAATTAAGGTGCAACACTGTAGTTTGTCCCTTTCACACCTACATAAATTACAATAAACTATCCTGCTTTCAATCAAGGTGGAAATGTCAAACTCAGATGTCAAATATTTTTACTACAGAATACGCAAATCAAACGTAAACAATATTAAATAAGTATGAGGCAAGTTTGTTTTCAAGAAGAATGGCATTGAAAAAGGATCCGTGCCATGGGAGCCCCCAACCTACTCTTCATCAGGACTCCAAGGCAGGTCTTGCGTTTACGGCCTTGGGAGGCTCTTTACGAGGCGGACACCTGCGCAGAAGAATACGGGAAGGAAGAGAAACATGCTGCGTTTGCCATTAGAGATGCTTACTGATCTATGTCCATGCCAAACTGTGAAAAACCTAGCTAAAGCTATGAAGTGAAAAGTGTATTGATTGTAGTTATGTTAGCAGCAATCAGCATTCAGAAACAGCAACAAGGATACTGATCAATGTCCATACCAAATTGTGAAAAAAAGTTACTAAAATAATATTAATAATTTTGTTAATAAATATTAATGTTGTAATATGTTGTTTTATTTATTTTGTTAGTTATACCTATCGAAACCCATAGAAGATGTGGTAGTGCTATTGTAAGGCCACACCTACAGGCGTCACATACACCTATAAGCTGGTGAAGTTTGCAGAAAGCCACTGGGTGCGGGCAGGGCAGGACGGTTGGTGTGAAAATCTTTGTGTTTAGGGAGGCCTTTGACCGGCAGTGGATGTCTTTTAGCTCATGGAGATGATGAAGATAATTTAATAGATAAATAAATCATAACTCATTGTCATCAAATATGTTTCTTTATTTTGCCATTAAATACCTATATTATCTTTGGCAATTTTTTATAACTATAGTCAGTTCATCAGTTTTAAACTTTAATTTATAACACCTTACAACTGTCTATCCAGATAGGTAGGTATATCTATAATTTTTGTCATTTATTTCTACTAACCGAGCCAGTCTGACTTGCACACTGAGGGTTCTGTACATATTTATTGCAACCACAGTTACATATTGGTGTTACATTAATAAAATGAAGTTCCTTTGTGATACCTTTCTTAAGCACAGCAATATAGTAGCCTATTATTGTTAAAAAGCAACATCCATAATAAAAAGTTCTTTAACATCCATAATAATATTTTTTAAATTTTCTATAGTCAATTTTGTTAGTATTACAGTGTTAAAATAGTCATGTCAATATTATAATCATAAAAATAAAGTTAAATTACTGATATATCAATTTTACAAGTAAAAATTTTATTTTAGGTAAGATCTTTGATCTTCCAGTTAAAAAAAGATTCCATTTTATGTATTTTAAAACCATTGACTTCTGATAGGATTTCAAGTCATTATTTTATATTATATAATTTTCTGTATTTTTAGGCTCGGCAGTTTCGAACGAAAGGGGTGGGGGACAGACAGACACACAAGTGATCCTATAATTCAATTTTCCTTTGAGGTACAGAACCCTAAAAAAGGAAAAGGAATGTTTGTTATACTTAGATGCTTTCCAATTTTAAATAATTATATAAGATAAACTGTCATCTCTTATCCAAAATTTAAAGTTGTGGCCTGCGCAATAGAATACAATTTGTTATTTATTTTGATTCACAGAATTAAAAACAATCAGTTTTAAATTTTTTGCTATTTTATATTGTTCTTGGATTTCTTAGGGCCCCTTCCTCACATTCTGTAGACTTCATTTGTTGAAATTGGCAGTTCCACCAGCTTAATGATAGAAATGTAGACTTTGTTTGGAGTCCACCTATGCCATTTATTAACGTCTGGATCTGAAAAACATAATAAAACATAACAGGATATAATATAAAATTATAACTAGACAGCCTAAATGGGTAGGTAACAATTTTCGAAATTATGTATGACTGTTTTACTGTCACCTGTAGCCAAACTACAAGAAATATTATCATTTACCAACCCATAAGTAGGGACCCTACTGCTGGGGCATTGGACTCTTCCCTAACTTGTGCAGGCATGGACAGGGGCCAAATCCGGATTTAGTATTATCATCATCCAATTTAATATGGAAATATATTTTTTAAATTTCTTTGAGAAACTTTAATGTGTAGGTACCTGAAACTATCACTATTGTATCAAAACCGGGAGACCATCTACTATTTTGCTTACTGCTTTACTTTGGGGCTGCAGAATGTACCGATTACCTTGTAGATGCAATTTTTCTTCTTATTTCCTGCAAAGACTTTTGATCAGTTACGGTATGAGATGACACCCTGTTATAGTAAGGTGCGATTAAAGGATCCATGGGCAAATACGTGTATCCTTACGACTCCTTATCCCTTTTCTTCCAATTCCACATAACATAATTTGCCAATCTTTCTTGAAAAAATTGAAAAATCCGAATCGAGAAAAAAGCCATGTAATGTAAAAACCGCTTCGTATTTCGAATCGTATTTTTTAAAATTTTGCAAGAATAAGGCAAAGGCTTCTATATCCATACAGTCTTGCCTGATGTAAACTTTGGTTCGTTAGCGGTTTTGGTATTTGTCGTTTTTCATTTTTTCTTTTGTATTATTTTCTTTTTTGTTTGTCTGTAAGATTAAGGCAAATTCTATATGCGTGTTGTCGGGTCGGGTGTCGTCACGTGGCGTCGGGTGGCGTTTCAATAATATGTTTCCGCTCTTTTTTTTCTTTCTTTTCTGCGCCATTAGATAGCAGCCCGCCATATAATATGCGGTAGTGTACGATCTCATAGTTGGTGCGTTATTTTTTTATGCGACTCTACGCGGGCGAAGCCGCGTGCGGAAAACTAGTTATATTATATAAAGCTGGACTACCACTGACTCACTGATTGACATGGTTGTTTGCCCTGTTGCGGGGGTTGGAGGGTATAACTTTGAATGCAGAAGTTCGTGGTTTTTTCCAGTGAGTAGAGGAAAAGTCCGAAAAAAGCCACTTTCATTTAATAAAATTAACATAATTAAGATTTTATGAACTCCATACGACTTCACGTCATTAGAGTTCATAATGGAAAAGCAAATCACGGAATGTTGCCGTATTATGAACTATTGAAAAAGTTGGTGATTGTTGGAATAATTATAAGATGAAAAAATTCCTCCGGCAAAGTATTTATTCATTTTGTTTTTATGTATTTATATTTTTTTAGCCTCAAGTAATAACGAAATATTTTATTACGTATGTTTCCCTTGTTATTTATGACTTAAATTTTCGAGTGCCTTACGGTCGGGGATTTGAGCTAATTAAGGTGCAACACTGTACTTTGTCCCTTTCACACCTACACAAATTACAATAAACTATCCTGCTTTCAATCAAGGTGCATGCATGTCAAACTCAGATGTCAAATATTTTTACTACAGAATACACAAATCAAACGTAAACAATGTTAAATAAGTGAGAGGCAAGTTTGTTTTCAAGAAGAATGGCATTGAAATGGCAAATCAACGCCTATATACGACCGATCTACAAAGGATCCGTGCCAATAGATTCTCAATCCAGATAACAGAGAGCCCCCAACCTACTCTTCACCAGGACTCCAAGGCAGGTCTTTCGTTTACGGCCTTGGGAGGCTCTTTACGAGGCGGACACCTGCGCAGAAGAGTCACATGCTGAGTTTGTCATTAGAGATGCTCACTGATCAATGTCCATGCCAAACTGTGAAAAAACCAGCTAAAGCTATGAATTCAAAAGTGTAGTGATTGTAGTTATGTTAGCAGCAGTCAGCATTCAGAAACAGCAACAAGGATACTGATCAATGTCCATAACAAATTGTGAAAAAACCACCTAAAGTTACTAAAATAACATTAATAATTTTGTTAATACATATTAATGTTGTTTTATTTATTTTGTTAGTTATATCTATCAAAACCCATAGGAGGAGATGAGGTAGTGCTATTATAAGGCCACACCTACGGGCGTCACATACACTTATGAGCTGGTGAAGTTTGCGGGAAGCCACTGGATGCAGGCAGGGCAGGACGATCGGTGTGAAAATATTTGTGTCTAGGGAGGCCTTTGACCGGCAGTGGATGTCTTTTAGCTCACGGAGATGATGAATTTAATAAATAAATAAATCATAGCTCATTGTTGTCAAATGTTTCTTTATTTTGCCACTAAATACCTATATTATCTTTGGCAATATTTTACAACTATAGTCAGTTCATCAGTTTCAAACTTTAATTTATAACCCCTTACAACTTTCTATCCAGATAGGTAGGTATATCTATAATTTTTATCAGTTTATTTCTACTAACCGAGCAAGTCTGACTTGCACAGTGAGAGTTCTGTACATATTTATTGCAACCACAGTTACATATTGGTGTTACATTAATAAAATGAAGTTCCTTTGTGATACCTTTCTTAAGCACAGCAATATTATTGTTAAAAAGCAACATCCATAATAAAAAGTTCTTAAATTTCTGTAGTCAATTTTGTTAGTATTACAGTTTTAAAATAGTCATGTCCATATTATAATGATGAAAATAAAGTTAATTTATTGTAAGATATATACAAATAAAAAATATATTTTAGTAACTTTAATTTTCCAGTAAAAAAATATTTCATCTTATATTTAAAGACCATAGACTTCTATATCACACATCATAACAAGGAATGTCATAGAAAGATGCTTTCCAGTTGTAAATAATTAATAAATAAGGTAAGCCGTCATCTCTTATTCAAAATTTAAAGTTGCCCCAACTTTGCGCAATAGAATACAATTTGTTATTTATTTTGAGTCATAATTATAAACAAACAGTTATAAGATTTTTGCTATTATATTTTGTTTTTCTTGGATTCCTTCGCATCTGTTTTCTATATTCCGTAGACATCATTTATTGAAATTGGCAGTTATTACATCAGTGTTATGATTTAAATGTGGACTTGGGAGTCCAACTAGGTGTTCCATCTATTAACGTCTTGATCTGAAAAACATAAGTAACCCTTAAACAGCACTGCATCATACAAAATTATTAACAGATTGCCTAAATGGGAAGGTAACAATTGTAGAGTTGTAGATTTGTTTTTGTGAGTTTAAGTATGTATGACTGATTTAATGTCACCTGTAGACAAACTACCAGAAATATTATCATTTATCAACCCATAAGGACCTACTGCTGGGGCATCGGACTCTTCCCTAACGTGTACTATGGACAGATTCCATACTCTTACCGTCTTGAATCAAAATCGATTAGGCCTACTTTTCTGCTTTACTTTGGGTGCTTTGGGGCTGCAGAAGGTTCTGCTCAACTTGTAGATATCCTATGTCGAGACAACAGACTGTTTGGGATGCTCATTTTGTTTTTATTTCCTGCAGACTTGATCAATTGCGGTATGACACTCTGTTACAGCTATGGTTACAGTAAGGTGCGATCGATGGGTCCATGGGCAAATACGTGTATCCTTTCTGAAACCTTATGAAAGAAAGTTTTATCCGATTCCACATAAGATAATTTATAAAGCAATCAATTCCTGAAAAAAAACGAATTAAGAAAAAGCGCCGCTTCGAAGTTCGAAACGTATTTTTTTCTGTAAGTATAAATAACGCATAGGCTCTATATCCATACAGTCTTGTCTGATAATAAAAATCTTCGGTTCGTTAAGAAATATTAATATTTTTTCGTTTTACATTTTTTGTTTTCTTTATTTCGCAAGAATGAAGCAAAGGTTCTATAACTATATGCGTATTGTTGGGTCGGGTAAACTCGGGTGTCGTCACGTCGGGTGACGTTTTAATAATATGTTACCGCCTTAATTTTTTCTTTTTTCCCGCACCATTAGATAGCAGCCCGCCATACGATATGCGAACTCCGCAGTAGTGTACGACATAATAGTTGGTGCGTAATATTTTTTTGTGCGATTTCAACGCGGTCGAAGCTGCGTGCGTAAAAAACATGAAAAATATATTTAAAGAAAAGGTTTTCATCCATGAGATTTTATATTATATCGTACAATTGAAGAGTATTGTATGATCGAAAATGCCAGCAAAGATGTTTTAACTCAACTACTTTGGTTTAGTTTTTTTTTACCTTTTTGGTTTTATTGCTTACTTATATTTTCGATTTTCATAATTTTGGATAGGAAAGTTTTTTTTTCAATAATGATATAAAGACTAATCTAAGTTTTAGGAAGAATTTAGTTTATTTACATATTCGTGCCTATACAGGGTGTGACAGAAAGGTGTGATGATACTTCAAGGTTGGCTTTTACCCATCAAACTGAACAACTTCTGTTCTACAAGTTTGTTCAAATTGCAAAATTTTTTGGACTTTTCATACAAATCGATCAGCTGGCGAACCAAGTTTGTATGAAAAGTCCGAAAATTTCTTTCAAGCGATTTCAACAAAGTTGTAGAACAAAAGTTGTTCAGTTTGATGGGTAAAGGCCAACCTTGAAGTATTATCACACCTTTCTGTTACACCTGTATATGGCAGCCCGCAAAATTCCGACACACTCCTCACTGCACGACTGTGTACTGTGACTGTGTACTGTGTGTTATCTTTTTATGAAATTGTATAAAAAAAAGCTTCACCGCGAGCTGCATGCAGCTCGCGCACCGAGCGCCCACTAGTTATATTATATAAAGCTGGATTACCATTGACTGACTCTGACCATGACCTGACATGGTTGTTTGCCCTGTTGCGGGCGTTGGAGGGTATGACTTTGAATGCAGAAGTTCGTGGTTTTCTCCAGTGAGTAGAGGAAAAATCCGAAAAAAGCCACTTTCATTTCATAAAATTAAAATAATTAAGATTTAATGAAGTCCATACGACTTCATGTCATTAGAGTTCAAAATGCAAAAGCAAATCACGGAATGTTGCCGTATCATGAACTATTGAAAAAGTTGGTGATTATTGAAATAATTATAAGATGAGAAATTTCCTCTGGCAAAGTATTTATTCATTTTGTTTTTATGTATTTATATTTGTTTAGCCTTAAGTAATAACGAAATATTTTATTACTTATTTTTCTATTGTTTTATGCCTTACAGTTTCGGCTGCCGTACGGTCGGGGATTTGAGCTAATAATTTGCAACATTATTAAAGACGTTAATCGGCTATGTTCCAAAACCAGCGAGATTTACCCTCGGCACCTTAAACTCTGTGCCCTCAGATTTATCTGACCATAGTTTGTCTCTTTCACACTTACATAAATTACAATAAACTATCCTGCTATCAAATTACAGCATGTCAAATATTTTCACTACAGAATAACGGAACGCTCATATCGTTCAATTTTTTTTAAAATGTAGCGGTTCAATCAATGAGATCTTATACCTCGCTTCAAAACAAAGCAAGGAGGCTTATAACTCAGCTGTTTTCTTATATTATGTAAGCGAACATAAACTCTTTGGTAATTATGAGTTCGATTTTAGTAGATTGTTGGAAGATTGTTTCAAGAAGTTTTTAGTTCATTGGCGGTTTCCGTGATTCCATTATTCTCTACGTCGTCGTAAACTAGGCGAAGAGTTTATACTCGACATAATTGTTGTCCCAAAAGGAGCCACGAGGGGTAAAACTGATATATGGGGGGTATGGAGGGTGAGCACTGGTAAGTACGGAAAACCTCGAGATCTTGGAAATCTGCTCCTCATTAGGGAGAGACCCTACTGCCCGCTGAAACTAAAACACTTAGAGGAAAACTATAAAAAAAAATTCTCTACACCTTGGTAAAATAAAAATCCAAGATGGCAGATTCAAAATGGTGGCTGAAAATTTAGTTGCGCTGATCCAGCTCTAATTTTGCATGTGGAGGTTTTTAGAATCGCTGATGACGAATATTGGGTCAGATTTTGAATTCCGCCATTTTTCAAGATGGCCGCCATACAAAATCTTTCTGTACGGAAAAGTTTTGTTGGCTCTGACCTAGAATCGGTTAATGTTGTGTATACGGAATTTGAACGATGAGTGGCAGTGAATATGGGAAATATTCCAGATCTTGGAAATCTGCTCCTTATCAGGGAGTGACCCTACTGCCCTTCGAAACTAAAACGCTTAGAGGGATACTTCTCAAACTGGATGGTTCTCTTTACGTGTTAACGCGGGCGAAGCCGCGTGCGGAAAACTAGTTATTATAGTATATAAAGCTCGATTACCACTGACTGACCGACTGATTGACATGGTTGTTTGCCCTGTTGCGGGGGTCGGAGGGTATGACTTTGAATGCAGAAGTTCGTGGTTTTTTCCAGTGAGTAGAGGAAAAGTCCGAAAAAAGCCACTTTCATTTAATAAAATTAACATAATTAAGATTTTATGAACTCCATACGACTTCACGTCATTAGAGTTCATAATGGAAAAGCAAATCACGGAATGTTGCCGTATTATGAACTATTGAAAAAGTTGGTGATTGTTGGAATAATTATAAGATGAAAAATTTCCTCCGGCAAAGTATTTATTCATTTTGTTTTTATGTATTTATATTTGTTTAGCCTCAAGTAATAACGAAATATTTTATTACGTATGTTTCTCTTGTTATTTATGACTTCAATTTTCGGGTGCCTTACGGTCGGGGATTTGAGCTAATTAAGGTGCAACACTGTAGTTTGTCCCTTTCACACCTACACAAATTACAATAAACTATCCTGCTTTCAATCAAGGTGAAAATGTCAAACTCTGATGTCAAATATTTTTACTACAGAATACGCAAATCAAACGTAAACAATATTAAATAAGTAAGAGGCAAGTTTATTTTCAAGAAGAATGGCATTGAAATGGCAAATCAACGCCTATATACGACCGATCTACAAAGGATCCGTGCCAATAGATTCTCAATCCACATAACAGGGAGCCCCCAACCTACTCTTCACCAGGACTCCAAGGCAGGTCTTGCGTTTACGGCCTTGGGAGGCTCTTTACGAAGCGGACACCTGCGCAGAAGAATACGGGAAGGAAGAGTCACATGCTGCGTTTGCCATTAGAGATGCTTACTGATCAATGTCCATGCCAAACTGTGAAAAAACCAGCTAAAACTATGAAGTGAAAAGTGTATTGATTGTAGTTATGTTAGCAGCAATCAGCATTCAGAAACAGCAGCAAGGATACTGATCAATGTCCATGCCAAATTGTGAAAAAACCACCTAAACTAAGATAACATTAATTTTGTTAATAAATATTAATGTTGTAATATGTTGTTTTATTTATTTTGTTAGTTATACCTATCGAAACCCATAGGTAGGAGATGAGGTAGTGCTATTATAAGGCCACACCTACAGGCGTCCCCATACACCTATGAGCTGGTGAAGTTTGCGGGAAGCCACTGGTGCGGGCAGGGCAGGACGGTTGGTGTGAAAATCTTTGTGTTTAGGGAGGCCTTTAATCGGCAGTGGATACGTCTTTTAGCGCACGGAGATGATGCAGGTAATTTAATAAATAAATAAATCATAGCTCATTGTTGTCAAATGTTTCTTTATTTTGCCACTAAATACCTATATTATCTTTGGCAATATTTTAAAACTATAGTCAGTTCATCAGTTTCAAACTTTAATTTATAACCCCTTACAACTTTCTATCCAGATAGGTAGGTATATCTATAATTTTTGTCAGTTTATTTCTACTAACCGAGCAAGTCTGACCTGCACACTGAGGGTTCCGTACATATTTATTGCAACCACAGTTACATATTGGTGTTACATTAATAAAATGAAGTTCCTTTGTGATACCTTTCTTAAGCACAGCAATATAGTAACCTATTAATGTTAAAAAGCAACATCCATAATAAAAATTTCTTAAATTTCTGTGGTAATTTTGTTAGTATTACAGTTTTAAAATAGTCATGTCCATATTATAATGATGAAAATAAAGTTAATTTACTATAAGATATATCAATTTTACAAGTAAAAAAAAATATTTTAGGTATCTTTAATTTTCCAGTAAAAAAATATTCCATCTTATAATATTTTAAGACCATAGACTTCTATATCACACATCATAATAAGGAATGTCACAGAAAGATGCTTTCCAGTTGTAAATAAATAATAAATAAGGTAAGCCGTCATCTCTTATTAAAAATTTAAAGTTGGGGTCTGCACAATAGAATACAATTTGTTATTTATATTGAGTCACATAATTAAAAACAAACAGTTATAAGTTTTTTTCTATTATATTTTGTTCTTCTTGGATTCCTTAGCGTCTGTTTTCTACATTCTATAGACTTCATTTATTGAAATTGGCAGTTCTTACATCATTTTTATGATTCAAATGTGGACTTGGGAGTCCAATTAGGTATTCCATCTATTAACGTCTTGATCTGAAAAACATAAGTAGCACTGCATCATACCAAATTATTAACAGATTGCCTAAATGGGAAGGTAACAATTGTTGAGTTGCAGATTTGTTTTTGTGAGTTTCAGTATGTATGACTGTTTTAATGTAACCTGTAGACAAACTACCAGAAATATTATCATTTATCAACCCATAAGGACGCTACTGCTGGGACATCAGGCACTTCCCTAACGTGTACTGTGGACAGATTCCATACTCTTACTGTCTTGAATCAAAATCGGTTAGACCTACTTTTCTGCTTACTGCTTTACTTTGGGTGCTTTGGGGCTACAGAAGGTTCTGCTCACCTTGTAGATATCCTGTGTCGAGACAACAGACCGTTTGGGATGCTTATTTTGTTTTTATTTCCTGCAGACTTGATCAGTTGTGGTATGACACTCTGTTACAGTAAGGTGCGATTGATGGGTCCATGGGCAAATACGTGTATCCTTTCTGAAACCTTATAAAAGAAAGTTTTATCCGATTCCACATCAGATAATTTATAAAGCAATCAATTCCTGAAAAAAAAAACGAATTAAGAAAAAGCGCCGCTTCGTAGTTCGAAACAAATTTTTTTCTGTTAGTATAAGGCATAGGCTCTATATCCATACAGTCTTGTCTGATATGAAAAATCTTCGGTTCGTTAAGAAATTTTTTTTTCGTTTTACATTTTTTGTTTTCTCTATTCCGCAAGAATGAAGCAAAGGCTTCTATAAAAATATGCGTTTGTTGGGTCGGGTAAACTCGGGTGTCGTTGCGCACGTCGGGTGACGTTTTAATAATATGTTTCCGCCTTAATTTTTTCTTTTTTTCCGCGCCACTAGATAGTAGCCCGCCATACGATATGCCAACTTCGCAGTAGTGTACGACCTAATAGTTGGTGCATTATATTTTTTTGTGCGATTTCAACGCGGTCGAAGTTGCGTGCTTAAAATACATGAAAAATATATTTAAAAAAAAGGTTTTCATCCATGAGATTTTATATTATAAAGTACAATTGAAGAGTATTGTATGATCGAAGGGCTAAAGAAAATGCCAGCAAAGATGTTTTAAATCAACTACCTTGGTTCAGTTTTTTTAACTTTTTGGTTTTATTGCTTAATTATATTTTCGATTTTCATAATTTTGGATAGGAAAGTTTTTTTTCAATAATGAAATAAAGACTAATCTGAGTTTTAAGAAGAATTTAGTTTATTTACATATCCGTGCCTATACAGGGTGTAACAGAAAGGTGTGATAATACTTCAGGGTTGGCTTTTACCCATCAAACTGAACAACTTTTGTTCTACAAGTTTGTTGAAATGGCAAAATTTTTTTTGGACTTTTCATACAAATCGATCAGCTGGCGAACCAAATTTGTATGAAAAGTCCGAAAATTTCTTTGCGATTTCAACAGTTGTAGAACAAAAGTTGTTCAGTTTGATGGGTAAAAGCCAACCTTGAAGTATTATCACACCTTTCTGTTACGTTCTGTATATGGTAGCCTGCAAAATTCCGACATACTCCTCACTAATGCACGACCGTGTACTATGTGTATTATCTTTTTATGAAATTGTATAAAAAAAAAGTTTCACCGCGAGCTGCATGCAGCTCGCGCACCGAGCGCCCACTAGTTATACTATATAAAGCTCGATTACCACTGACTGACTGACTGATTGACATGGTTGTTTGTCCTGTTGCGGGGGTTGGAGGGTATAACTTTGAATGCCAGATTGTGTGCAAGTATCCAGTGAGTAGAGGAAAAGTCCGAAAAAAGCCACTTTCATTTAATAAAATTAAAGTAATTAAGATTTTATGAACTCCATATAACTTCATGTTATTAGAGTACAAAATGCAAAAGCAAATCACAGAATGTTGCCGTATCATGAATTTATTGAAAAAGTTGGTGATTATTGAAATAATTATAAGATGAAAAATGTTCCGCCGCAAAGGTCATATTCGTATTGTTTTTATGTATTTATACATGACTAGCCCTAAGTAATAACAACATGTTTTATTTCCTATGTTATTTTGCTTAATTATAGTTTACAGTTTCGGCTGTCTTGCTGTTGGAAATTTTAGCTAATTAAGTCTAACAACACTGCACGACTTTGCATGCATCGTCATAAATAAAGGATACGCCTAACGGAAGCGACAAATGGCACCGTTTTTTGGCCCCAAAATATCAATCATTTCTGTTGTTCGTTTCCTTTATATGATCAGCCAAATGTGTTATATACCGTATACTGTTACTGCGATAAAACTTTTTTTATTTAGTTTCACCTCAAAAGTAGGCCAGGGAGTTTATTCAAAGAATTTTAATATCAGTTTTGGTACCAATAAAATGGTGCCATTTGTCGCTTCTGTAGGGCCTGTCTTATAAACTGATAAGTCGGATGTTTGCACGACTTTTTTTTTCTTAATTCCGGCTCCTGCGTTCCAAAATCAACAATCACCAAGGATTAGAGTTACCTGATAACAGTGTGTCCCTTTCACACTTACACAGATCACAATAAGCTATCCTACTAACAAGTTTAATTTTCAATATTCTCATGACATAGTTCTGGAACGCTGTTTAAGTTTGTTTTGCTATTTTGTTCGTTTCTTCGAACAATAAACAAGGATAAAGTTATTATTTTTTATAGTTAAGTAAGAAAATACGAAATCACTATTACGCATTATTCCTGGACCCGGTCGATTTAAAGTTAGGAACAGTGACCAGACTGCCTTTGAGTGTCAGAAGCCGATACAGTACCGGCGGAGAAGCCGTGCCAGGAGAATCTCTCTCCATCAGGACATGGCAATTCCAATCGGCCTCAGGAGGTTCTTTACGAGTTGAGAATGGATAACGGCCAAGTCTGGAGCCGAGACTGACCAGCTGTTTGTCGCCCACTTGATGCGCTGAGACATCAAGATCAACATCCGTTGCTTGCTTGAGAGTTGAGATATTATCGATAATTTGAAAGTGAGAAGTAGCTAAATTAAAGTGAAAAGTGGATCTATAATATTTTAAAATATTAAATGCACTCATGTTATTTTTTTATGTATAAAACTTTCAGTATTCCCATAAATATTAATCCATGTCAAATTGTGAAAAAATCAGGCTCTACTCTTAGTAATAAGCATCAATATTTTGTATTATATTAATAAATCAGTTGTTTTTATCAATTATTTTTTTATTTATTTTGATAATTCCAATATTAACCAAGCTATTTTTAAAGTAAGCAATAGATTCGTTTTCAACTTTATGTTCCATCTGTTAGAGATAATATTAACATAAAAAAATAGGTAGTTTATTATTTAAAAACCGGACACGATCTAATCCTGCAGTCATAAGAAAGGCTACAAAGTATACCGAAACGTCATATACTTAGCGGCCTTCTTTCTTATGAGGGCAGAATCTGACTTCCGAGCCAAGGGTTCATTAGAAACAATGAAGATGAGAATATAACCATCCAATGACATAAATTTCTAATAGCTTTCCTGTAATTTTTAACTGAAGAGTTATGGAAGAGGAACAGGAAATCATCTATTGTATAATATCTATTTTAAAATATTAATTAAAAAATATTGCAGAACCTACTAGCTTCCGCCTGCAACTTCATCTGCATGGACTTCAGAATCAGGTCCAAAGAGAAATAAAATGCTCCATCTAGAGACAAAGTAGAAATATCAGTTTTTAGCATTGCCTCAAGTTTTCTGGGAGAAAAGTATCTTATCCGTGCTAAATGTTAATCCAAGTTTACATACTATCTGTGTGCCAAATATTATCCAATTCCGTTCAGTTAGTTTTGTGTGCTGGACACCAAACTTAAAATTTATGATATTAATAAGTAGGATAGGTATAACACGGTACAATTTAACAGTTAATAAAACTTTTTTATTTTCATGTGTGCCCTCCACACTTGTAAGTCATATATGAAGGTTACACATCCATGTTTAGTTCATGTAAATCTATGGGTGACTTTAAATTAATTCTGTCTAAAAAAGGCTATGAATGTGCTCATGATAACAAACAACTTTCCCTAAGAATCCCATAGTCAAATTGCAAAAAAATAATTGACTCCATACAAATCGATGAACTGATCGGCCAAATTAGTATGAAGAGTCAAACCTTTTGCGATTTGACTATGGGTCATACATACCCTTTCATATCAAGAACTAATTTAAAGTCACCCTATATGTATATGTATGCCAAGTTTTAACTTCATCGGTCCAGATTTAGAGCAAATTGGCTGTGACAGACAGACAGACACACACACAAGTGATCTTATATAATTCGATTTCCTTTTGAAGTACGGGTATAGGTACAGATCATTACATCAGAACAAGGAATGCCATAGAAAGAGGCTTGTTCAAGATTCAATGTAGTAGCCTGCGAAATAGAATTTTATTTCTTTATTTCTCTTGCCCAAGATAAAATATTGGGGCCTGCGCAATAGAACACAATTTGTTTATTTATTTTGTGTCACATAATTACAAACAAACAGTTACAAGTTTTGTTATTTTATTTTGTTCTTAGATTTCTTAGCATCTCTTCTCTACATTCAGAAGACTTTATTTGTTGAAATTGGCAGTTCCACTAGGTTAGGTAATGATTTAAATGCAGACTTTGTTTGGAGTCCAACTATGCCATCTATCTGGATCTGAAAAAAAATTATAAAACATAAGTAACCCTTAAACAGCACTGCTGCATCATACCAAATTATAACCAGACTGCTTAAATGGGTAGGTAACAAATTTCGAGTGAGTTTATGTACAACTGTTTTACTGTCACCTGTAGCCAAACTACAAGAAATACTATAATTTACCAACCCACAGGGACCCTACTGCTGGGGCATTGGACTCTTCCCTAACTTGGGGAGGAATGGACAGGGGCCAAATCCAGTAGTAGTATAAACATTATGCAATTTATTGTGAAAATACTTTTATAAATTTCTTTAAGAAGGTTTAATATGTAGGTAATTACCTGAAACTATCAGTAATGAATCAAAAGCAGTTAAACCTTCCACTTTTTTTTTAGTTAGACCTTTACTTTGGAGCTGCAGAAGGTTCCTGTTCCTGTTTGGATGCACGTTTTCTTCTTCTTAATTCCTGCAAAGATTTTTCATCAGTTGCGATATGAGATGATACCCTGTTATAGGGAAGTGCGATTGAAGGGTCCATGGGCAAATACGTGTATCCTTTCTTAATCGACTCCTTATCGCTTTTCTTCCATATCTTTATCGACTTTCACATCATTTATTTTTTCTCAGACAATAATTCTCTCATGAAAAAGAAACCGCCTCGTAGGTATTTCGTAATTTCGAATTCGAAACGACGTTTTTTGTTTTAATTATTCTGCAAGAATAAGGCAAAGGCCTATAGCCATACAGTCTTGTCTGATACATAAAATCTTCGGTTCGTGAGCGTTCAGTTAGAATGCTCATGATCATGATAGAATTTTGATATTCTAATTATTCCAATAAATATTGCGTAATTAGTGCCGAAAGAAAAAAAAACAGTGCTGTCGTAGTTTCAGAGATAATCGAGTTTTTCACTGAGGCTGCTAGCGGAACATAAGTTTAGTTTTGCTGGAACCATGTTAAGGCTGCTAAAAAGAGCGCGTTCATTTAGCAGCCTCACCAACCTACTGTTTTAACTTGGATGTTACTGAAACTCGATTTTCTCTGAATTTACACTCAATTTTTTCCTTTGGCCAGTTTTCAGGCACTATTTATTGGCATAATCAGAATATCAAAATACGATCATGAGGATTCTAACTGAACGCTCACTTTGGTTGGTTTTAAAAATGGTTTGTTTTCGCGCCACTAGATAGCAGCCCGCCATATACTATGTGGACTCGGTGGTAGTGTGCGACCTTATAGTAGCGTTGTATTTTTTTGTATTACACATGAAAAACATAAGTAAAACACATGAAAAATATGTAAAAAAAGGTTTCCATCAATAAGATTTTATATTATATTGTACAATTAAAGAGCCTATTGTATGATCGAAGGGCTTAAGAAAATGCCAGCAAGGATGTTTTAACTCAACTACTTCGGTTTGTTTTTTTTTAACTTTTTGGTCATATTTCCTACTTATATTCTCAATTTTGAATTTTTTGGATAGGAAAATGTTTGTTTTAATAATGAAATAAAGACTGATCTGAGTTTCAAGAAGTATTTAGTTAATTTACATATCCCAGCTAATAGATGGCAGCCCGCAAGATTCCGCCACACTCCGCGCTAATGTACGACCGTGTTCTTTGTGTGTTATCTTTTTATGAAATTGTATAAAAAAAGCTTCACCGCGAGCTGCATGCAGCTCGCGCACCGAGCGCCCACTAGTTATATTATATAAAGCTGGATTACCATTGACTGACTCACTGACATGGTTGTTTGCCCTGTTGCGGGCGTTGGAGGGTATGACTTTGAATGCAGAAGTTCGTGGTTTTCTCCAGTGAGTAGAGGAAAAATCCGAAAAAAGCCACTTTCATTTCATAAAATTAAAATAATTAAGATTTAATGAAGTCCATACGACTTCATGTCATTAGAGTTCAAAATGCAAAAGCAAATCACGGAATGTTGCCGTATCATGAACTATTGAAAAAGTTGGTGATTATTGAAATAATTATAAGATGAGAAATTTCCTCTGGCAAAGTATTTATTCATTTTGTTTTTATGTATTTATATTTGTTTAGCCTTAAGTAATAACGAAATATTTTATTACTTATTTTTCTATTGTTTTATGCCTTACAGTTTCGGCTGCCGTACGGTCGGGGATTTGAGCTAATAATTTGCAACATTATTAAAGACGTTAATCGGCTATGTTCCAAAACCAGCGAGATTTACCCTCGGCACCTTAAACTCTGTGCCCTCAGATTTATCTGACCATAGTTTGTCTCTTTCACACTTACATAAATTACAATAAACTATCCTGCTATCAAATTACAGCATGTCAAATATTTTCACTACAGAATAACGGAACGCTCATATCGTTCAATTTTTTTTAAAATGTAGCGGTTCAATCAATGAGATCTTATACCTCGCTTCAAAACAAAGCAAGGAGGCTTATAACTCAGCTGTTTTCTTATATTATGTAAGCGAACATAAACTCTTTGGTAATTATGAGTTCGATTTTAGTAGATTGTTGGAAGATTGTTTCAAGAAGTTTTTAGTTCATTGGCGGTTTCCGTGATTCCATTATTCTCTACGTCGTCGTAAACTAGGCGAAGAGTTTATACTCGACATAATTGTTGTCCCAAAAGGAGCCACGAGGGGTAAAACTGATATATGGGGGGTATGGAGGGTGAGCACTGGTAAATACGGAAAACCTCGAGATCTTGGAAATCTGCTCCTCATCAGGGAGAGACCCTACTGCCCGCTGAAACTAAAACACTTAGAGGAAAACTATGACAAAAAATTCTCTACACCTTGGTAAAATAAAAATCCAAGATGGCAGATTCAAAATGGTGGCTGAAAATTTAGTTGCGCTGATCCAGCTCTAATTTTGCATGTGGGGGTTTTTAGAATCGCTGATGACGAATATTGGGTCAGATTTTGAATTCCGCCATTTTTCAAGATGGCCGCCATACAAAATCTTTCTGTACGGAAAAGTTTTGTTGACTCTGACCTAGAATCGGTTAATGTTGTGTATACGGAATTTGAACGATGAGTGGCAGTGAATATGGGAAATATTCCAGATCTTGGAAATCTGCTCCTTATCAGGGAGTGACCCTACTGCCCTTCGAAACTAAAACGCTTAGAGGGATACTTCTCAAACTGGATGGTTCTCTTTACGTGTTAACGCGGGCGAAGCCGCGTGCGGAAAACTAGTTATTATACTATATAAAGCTGGACTACCACTGACTCACTGATTGACATGGTTGTTTGCCCTGTTGCGGGGGTCGGAGGGTATAACTTTGAATGCAGAAGTTCGTGGTTTTCTCCAGTGAGTAGAGGAAAAGTCCGAAAAAAGCCACTTTCATTTAATAAAATTAAAATAATTAAGATTTAATGAACTCCATACAGCTTCATGTCATTAGAGTTCAAAATGCAAAAGCAAATCAGGGAATGTTGCCGTATCATGAACTATGAAAAAAGTTGGCGATTGTTGAACTAATTGTAAGATGAAAAAATTCCTCCGCCAAAGTATTTATTCATTTTGTTTTTATGTATTTATATTTGGTTAGCCTCAAGTAATAACGAAATATTTTATTACATATGTTTCTCTTGTTATTTATGAATTACATTGTCGGGTTTTTTACGGTCGGGGATTTGAGCTAATTAAGGTGCAACACTGTAGTTTGTCCCTTTCACACCTACATAAATTACAATAAACTGTCCTGCTTTCAATCAAGGTGCAAATGTCAAACTCAGATGTCAAATATTGGATGTGTGCAAAAGTTCTACCCGTTTTTAGGGCATAAAAAAATAAAACAAAAATTATGTTACAAAATATCTTTATTAATCCACATAATCACCATTCTTATCAATAACATCTTGCCATTTTTCTGGTAATAAGAAAATTCCTTTATTGTAAAATTCTTTGGGTTTAGAATCAAAAAACTCCTTTATAGCTATTTGTACTTGTTCAAAATTATTAAAATTTTTATCGGTCAAACTGTTTTGCAAAGAACGAAAGAGATGATAGTCTGTAGGTGCAAGATCGGGGGAATATGGGGGGTGGGGTAAGACCTCCCATCCCAAGTCCAAAAATTTTTTTTTTGTCGACAAAGCTGTATGAGGTTTAGCGTTGTCATGGTGATAAATGATACCTGTACGATTGAATAAGACTGGACGTTCAGTTTTTAATTTTTCGTTTAGTTTTTCTAACTGTGAAATGTACAAATGAGCATTGATTGTTTGATTAGTAGGAAGTAACTCCCAATGTATTATTCCTTTGAAATCCCACCACACACATAGTAAATTTTTTTTCGAATGTGTTTCTGGTTTTGGGACTGAGGTACTCGGCTCTCCAGTTCGACATATAATTTTCCGGCGTTTTATATTTTTGTAAATGACCCATTTCTCATCACAGGTTACTAATCTTTTCAAAAAACACTCCTTTTTTTGGCGGGATAGCAAAGAAAAACAAATATTTAACCTCTCCTGTCTATTCTTTTCTGATAGTTCATGTGGCACCCATTTCTCAAATTTTTTTATAAATCCAAATTTATGTATCTGTCTTTCTACTGTAGTTCTGTGTATAGAAAACCTCTCTGCTAATTCTTCAACGGTTATTTGCTTATCATTTAATATAGCGTGTTCAAAATCCTCTTCGGAAAACTTCGAAGGGCGTCCAGATCGCGGTTGATCGTCGCAGCTTGTATCTCCTTTCCTGAATTTTCGAAACCAACGACGGCAGGTACTTTCGTCTATAGCATCTTCCCCATACACCTCAAGAATATTACGACACGCTTCAGCTGCAGTATGACCTTTGTCAAACTCATAAAGCAAACAGTGTCGGATATGATCTTTGCTACACGACATGTTAACCGTACGACGACTTGATTACGTATGAGCAAGAAATATGTTGTCATGCGCTATTGAGAGCTCGCGTTTTCTGGAATACGTATTGCATAATATTACGTTATTTATTAATGCGGAATATATATTTTTTAAACTCAGTATTCGGGATTCGGGAAACGGGTAGAACATTTGCACACACCCAATATTTTTACTACAGAATACGCAAATCAAACGTAAACAATATTAAATAAGTAAGAAGCAAGTTTGTTTTCAAGAAGAATGGCATTGAAATGGCAGAACAACGCCTATATACGACCGATCTACAAAGGATCCGTGCCAATAGATTCTCAATCCAGATAATACGGAGCCCCCAACCTACTCTTCACCAGGACTCCGTGGCAGGTCTTGCGTTTACGGCCTTGAGAGGCTCTTTACGAGGCTGACACCTGCGCAAAAGAATACAGGAAGGAAGAGTCACATGCTGCATTTGCCATTAGAGATGCTTACTGATCAATGTCCATGCCAAACTGTGAAAAAACCAGCTAAAGCTATGAAGTGAAAAGTGCATTAATTGTAGTTATGTTAGCAGCAATCAGCATTCAGAAACAGCAACAAGGATACTGATCAATGTCCATGCCTAATTGTGAAAAAAAAAAGTTACTAAAATAACATTAATAATTTTGTTAATAAATATTAATGTTGTAATATGTTGTTTTATTTATTTTGTTAGTTATACCTATCGAAACCCATAGGAGATGTGGTAGTGCTATTATTAGGCCACACCTACAGGCGTCACATACACCTATGAGCTGGTGAAGTTTGCAGAAAGCCACTGGATGCGGGCAGGGCAGGATGGTTGGTGTGAAAATCTTTGTGTTTAGGGAGGCCTTTGTCTTTTAGCTCATGGAGATGATGAAGGTTATTTAATAAATAAATAAATCATAGCTCAAATATGTTTGCTCATTGTCGTCAAATATATTTCTTTATTTTGCCACTAAATACCTATATTATCTTTGGCAATTTTTTACAACTATAGTCAGTCTAAACTTTATAACCCTCTACAACTCTCTATCCAGATAGGTAGATATATCTATAATTTTTGTCAGTTTATTTCTACTAACCGAGCAAGTCTGACTTGCACACAGAGGGTTCCGTACATATTTATTGCAACCACAGTTACATATTGGTGTTACATTAATAAAAGGAAGTTCCTTTGTGATACCTTTCTTAAGCACAGCAATATAGTAGCCTATTGTTAAAAAGCAACATCCATAATAAAAAGTTCTTTAACATCCATAATAATAAATTTATTTTGGGTAAGATCTTTGATCTTTCAGTTAAAAAAAGATTCCATCTTATGTATTTTAAAACCATAAGACTTCTGATAGGATTTCAAGTCATTATTTTATATTATATAATTTTCTGTATTTTTAGGCTCGGTAGTTTCAAACAAAGGGGTGGGGGACAGACAGACAAACAAGTGATCCTATAATTCAATTTTCCTTTGATGTACAGAACCCTAAAAAAGGAAAAGGAATGATTGTTATACATAGATGCTTTCCAATTTTAAATAATTATGTAAGATAAACTGTCTGATAAAATCTCTTATCCAAAATTTAAAGTTATGGCCTGCACAATAGAATACAATTTGTTATTTATTTATTTACAGAATTAAAAACAATCAGTTTCAAATTTTAGCTATTTTATTTTGTTCTTGGATTTCTTAGGGCCCCTTCCTCACATTCTGTAGACTTCATTTGTTGAAATTGGCAGTTCCACCAGCTTAATGATAGAAATGTAGACTTTGTTTGGAGTCCACCTATGCCATTTATTAACGTCTGGATCTGAAAAACATAATAAAACTTAACAGGACATCATACAAAATTATTACCAGACGGCCTTAATGGGTAGGTAACAATTTTCGAAATTATGTATGACTGTTTTACTGTCACCTGTAGCCAAACTACAAGAAATATTAGCATTTACCAACCCATAAGTAGGGACCCTACTGCTGGGGCATTGGACTCTTCCCTAACTTGTGGAGGCATGGACAGGGGTCAAATCCGGATTTAGTATTATTATCAATAAATTTAATATGAAAATATATTTTTTAAATTTCTTTGAGAAACTTTAATGTGTAGATACCTGAAACTATCACTATTGAATCAAAACCAAACCGGGTAGACCATCTACTATTTTGCTTACTGCTTTACTTTGGGGCTGCAGAACCCCCCTCGTGAGAGGTGTATAGTATTCTTTGCTGCAGAATGTTCCGATTACCTTGTAGATGCAATTTTAGTTCTTATTTCCTGCAAAGACTTTTGATCAGTTGCGGTATGAGATGACACCCTGTTATAGTAAGGTGCGATTGAAAGATCCATGGGCAAATACGTGTATCCTTACGACTCCTTATCCCTCTTCTTCCAATTCCACATAAAATAATTTGCCAAACAATCTTTCTTGAAAATCCGAATCGAGAAAAAAGCCATGTAAAAACCGCTTCGTATTTCGAAACGTATTTTTTAAAATTCTGCAAGAATAAGGCAAAGGCAAAGGCTTCTACATCCATACAGTCTTGCCTGATGTAAACTTCAGTTCGTTAGCGGTTTTGGTATTTGTCGTTTTTCATTTTTTTCTATTGTATTTTTTCTTTTTTTTTGTTTATCTGCAAGAATAAGGCAAATTCTATATGCGTGTTGTCGGGTCGGGTGTCGTTTCAATAATATGTTTCCGCCCTTTTTTTTCTGCGCCATTAGATAGCAGCCCGCCATATGATATGCGGTAGTGTACGATCTCATAGTTTTTTTTCCTTAAGCAATTTTTTATGCGACTCTACGCGGGCGAAGCCGCGTGCGGAAAACTACACACAAGAAGAAGCAAATAAAAAAACACAAATAGGAAAAAAAATAAAAAAAAAAATGCCAAGAAAATGCCAGCAAAGATGTTTTAAATCAACTACCTTGGTTTAGTTTTTTTAACTTTTTGGTTTTATTGCTTAATTATATTTTCGATTTTCATAATTTTGGATAGGAAAGTTTTTTTTCAATAATGAAATAAAGACTAATCTGAGTTTTAAGAAGAATTTAGTTTATTTACATATCCGTGCCTATACAGGGTGTAACAGAAAGGTGTGATAATACTTCAGGGTTGGCTTTTACCCATCAAACTGAACAACTTTTGTTCTACAAGTTTGTTGAAATGGCAAAATTTTTTTTGGACTTTTCATACAAATCGATCAGCTGGCGAACCAAATATGTATGAAAAGTCCGAAAATTTCTTTGCGATTTCAACAAAGTTGTAGAACAAAAGTTGTTCAGTTTGATGGGTAAAAGCCAACCTTGAAGTATTATCACACCTTTCTGTTACGTTCTGTATATGGTAGCCTGCAAAATTCCGACATACTCCTCACTAATGCACGACCGTGTACTATGTGTGTTATCTTTTTATGAAATTGTATAAAAAAAAAAGTTTCACCGCGAGCTGCATGCAGCTCGCGCACCGAGCGCCCACTAGTTATACTATATAAAGCTCGATTACCACTGACTGACTGACTGATTGACATGGTTGTTTGTCCTGTTGCGGGGGTTGGAGGGTATAACTTTGAATGCAGAAGTTCGTGGTTTTTTCCAGTGAGTAGAGGAAAAGTCCGAAAAAAGCCACTTTCATTTAATAAAATTAACATAATTAAGATTTTATGAACTCCATACGACTTCATGTCATTAGAGTTCATAATGGAAAAGCAAATCACGGAATGTTGCCGTATTATGAACTATTGAAAAAGTTGGTGATTGTTGGAATAATTATAAGATGAAAAATTTCCTCCGGAAAAGTATTTATTCATTTTGTTTTTATGTATTTATATTTGGTTAGCCTCAAGTAATTACGAAATATTTTATTACGAATGTTTCTCTTGTTATTTATGACTTAAATTTTCGGGTGCTTTACGGTCGGGGATTTGAGCTAATTAAGGTGCAACACTGTAGTTTGTCCCTTTCACACCTACACAAATTACAATAACTATCCTGCTTTCAATCAAGGTGCAAATGTCAAATTCAGATGTCAAATATTTTTACTACATAATACGCAAATCAAACGTAAACAATATTAAATAAGTAAGAGGCAAGTTTATTTTCAAGAAGAATGGCATTGAAATGGCAAATCAACGCCTATATACGACCGATCTACAAAGGATCCGTGCCAATAGATTCTCAATCCAGATAATAGGGAGCCCCCAACCTACTCTTCACCAGGACTCCAAGGCAGGTCTTGCGTTTACGGCCTTGGGAGGCTCTTTACGAGGCGGACACCTGCGCAGAAGAATACGGGAAGGAAGAGTCACATGCTGCGTTTGCCATTAGAGATGCTTACTGATCAATGTCCATGCCAAACTGTGAAAAAACCAGCTAAAACTATGAAGTGAAAAGTGTATTGATTGTAGTTATGTTAGCAGCAATCAGCATTCAGAAACAGCAGCAAGGATACTGATCAATGTCCATGCCAAATTGTGAAAAAACCACCTAAACTAAAATAACATTAATTTTGTTAATAAATATTAATGTTGTAATATGTTGTTTTATTTATTTTGTTAGTTATACCTATCGAAACCCATAGGTAGGAGATGAGGTAGTGCTATTATAAGGCCACACCTACAGGCGTCCCCATACACCTATGAGCTGGTGAAGTTTGCGGGAAGCCACTGGTGCGGGCAGGGCAGGACGGTTGGTGTGAAAATCTTTGTGTTTAGGGAGGCCTTTAATCGGCAGTGGATGTCTTTTAGCGCACGGAGATGATGAAGGTAATTTAATAAATAAATAAATCATAGCTCATTGTTGTCAAATGTTTCTTTATTTTGCCACTAAATACCTATATTATCTTTGGCAATATTTTACAACTATAGTCAGTTCATCAGTTTCAAACTTTAATTTATAACCCCTTACAACTTTCTATCCAGATAGTTAGGTATATCTATAATTTTTGTCAGTTTATTTCTACTAACCAAGCAAGTCTGACTTACACACTGAGGGTTCCGTACATATTTATTGCAACCACAGTTACATATTGGTGTTACATTAATAAAATGAAGTTCCTTTGTGATACCTTTCTTGAGCACAGCAATATAGTAGCCTATTATTGTTAAAAAGCAACATACATAATAAAAAGTTCTTAAATTTCTGTGGTCATTTTTATTAGTATTACAGTTTTAAAATAGTCATGACAATATTAAAATGATGAAAATAAAGTTAATTTACTATAAGATATATCAATTTTACAAATAAAAAAAATATTTTAGGTATCTTTAATTTTCCAGTAAAAAAATATTCCTTCTATATCACACATCATAATAAGGAATGTCATAGAAAGATGCTTTCCAGTTGTAAATAATTAATAAATAAGGTAAGCCGTCATCTCTTATTCAAAATTTAAAGTTGGGGCCTGCGCAATAGAATACAATTTGTTATTTATTTTGAGTCACATAATTAAAAACAAACAGTTATAAGTTTTTTGCTATTATATTTTGTTCTTCTTGGATTCCTTAGCGTCTGTTTTCTACATTCCGTAGACTTCATTTATTGAAATTGGCAGTTATTACATCATTTTTATGATTCAAATGTGGACTTGGGAGTCCAACTAGGTATTCCATCTATTAACGTCTTGATCTGAAAAACATAAGTAACCCTTAACAGCACTGCATCATACAAAATTATTAACAGATTGCCTAAATGGGAAGGTAACAATTGTTGAGTTGCAGATTTGTTTTTGTGAGTTTCAGTATGTATGACTGTTTTAATGTCACCTGTAGACAAACTACCAGAAATATTATCATTTATCAACCCATAGGGACCCTACTGCTGGGACATCAGGCACTTCCCTAATGTGTACTGTGGACAGATTCCATACTCTTACTGTCTTGAATCAAAATCGGTTAGACCTACTTTTCTGCTTACTGCTTTACTTTGGGTGCTTTGGGGCTGCAGAAGGTTCTGCTCACCTTGTAGATATCCTGTGTCGAGACAACAGACTGTTTGGGATGCTTATTTTGTTTTTATTTCCTGCAGACTTGATCAGTTTTGGTATGACACTCTGTTACAGTAAGGTGCGATTGATGGGTCCATGGGCAAATACGTGTATCCTTTCTGAAACCTTATAAAATAAAGTTTTATCCGATTCCACATCAGATAATTTATAAAGCAATCAATTCCTGAAAAAAAACGAATTAAGAAAAAGCGCCGCTTCGTAGTTCGAAACAATTTTTTTTCTGTAAGTATAAGGCATAGGCTCTATATCCATACAGTCTTGTCTGATATGAAAAATCTTCGGTTCGTTAAGAAATTTTTTTTTCGTTTTACATTTTTTGTTTTCTCTATTCCGCAAGAATGAAGCAAAGGCTTCTATAACCATATGCGTTTGTTGGGTCGGGTAAACTCGGGTGTCGTCGCGCACGTCGGGTGACGTTTTAATAATATGTTTCCGCCTTAATTTTTTCTTTTTTTCCGCGCCACTAGATAGTAGCCCGCCATACGATATGCCAACTCCGCAGTAGTGTACGACCTAATAGTTGGTGCATTATATTTTTTTGTGCGATTTCAACGCGGTCGAAGTTGCGTGCTTAAAATACATGAAAAATATATTTAAAAAAAAGGTTTTCATCCATGAGATTTTATATTATAAAGTACAATTGAAGAGTATTGTATGATCGAAGGGCTAAAGAAAATGCCAGCAAAGATGTTTTAAATCAACTACCTTGGTTTAGTTTTTTTAACTTTTTGGTTTTATTGCTTAATTATATTTTCGATTTTCATAATTTTGGATAGGAAAGTTTTTTTTCAATAATGAAATAAAGACTAATCTGAGTTTTAAGAAGAATTTAGTTTATTTACATATCCGTGCCTATACAGGGTGTAACAGAAAGGTGTGATAATACTTCAGGGTTGGCTTTTACCCATCAAACTGAACAACTTTTGTTCTACAAGTTTGTTGAAATGGCAAATTTTTTTTTGGACTTTTCATACAAATCGATCAGCTGGCGAACCAAATTTGTATGAAAAGTCCGAAAATTTCTTTGCGATTTCAACAAAGTTGTAGAACAAAAGTTGTTCAGTTTGATGGGTAAAAGCCAACCTTGAAGTATTATCACACCTTTCTGTTACGTTCTGTATATGGTAGCCTGCAAAATTCCGACATACTCCTCACTAATGCACGACCGTGTACTATGTGTGTTATCTTTTTATGAAATTGTATAAAAAAAAAGTTTCACCGCGAGCTGCATGCAGCTCGCCCACCGAGCGCCCACTAGTTATACTATATAAAGCTCGATTACCACTGACTGACTGACTGATTGACATGGTTGTTTGTCCTGTTGCGGGGGTTGGAGAGTATAACTTTGAATGCAGAAGTTCGTGGTTTTTTCCAGTGAGTAGAGGAAAAGTCCGAAAAAAGCCACTTTCATTTAATAAAATTAACATAATTAAGATTTTATGAACTCCATACGACTTCACGTCATTAGAGTTCATAATGGAAAAGCAAATCACGGAATGTTGCCGTATTATGAACTATTGAAAAAGTTGGTGATTGTTGGAATAATTATAAGATGAAAAATTTCCTCCGGCAAAGTATTTATTCATTTTGTTTTTATGTATTTATATTTGTTTAGCCTCAAGTAATAACGAAATATTTTATTACGTATGTTTCTCTTGTTATTTATGACTTCAATTTTCGGGTGCCTTACGGTCGGGGATTTGAGCTAATTAAGGTGCAACACTGTAGTTTGTCCCTTTCACACCTACACAAATTACAATAAACTATCCTGCTTTCAATCAAGGTGAAAATGTCAAACTCAGATGTCAAATATTTTTACTACAGAATACACAAATCAAACGTAAACAATGTTAAATAAGTAAGAGGCAAGTTTGTTTTCAAGAAGAATGGCATTGAAATGGCAAATCAACACCTATATACGACCGATCTACAAAGGATCCGTGCCAATAGATTCTCAATCCAGATAATAGGAAGCCCCCAACCTACTCTTCACCAGGACTCCAAGGCAGGTCTTGCGTTTACGGCCTTGCGAAGCTCTTTACGAGGCGGACACCTGCGCAGAAGAATACGGGAAGGAAGAGTCACATGCTGCGTTTGCCATTAGAGATGTTTACTGATCAATGTCCATGCCAAACTGTGAAAAAACCAGCTAAAGCTATGAAGTGAAAAGTATTGATTGTAGTTATGTGAGCAGCAATCAGCATTCAGAAACAGCAACAAGGATACTGATCAATGTCCATGCCAAATTATGAAAAAACCATCTAAAGTTACTAAAATAACATTAATAATTTTGTTAATAAATATTAATGTTGTAATATGTTGTTTTATTTATTTTGTTAGTTATACCTATCGAAACCCAGAGGAGGGGATGAGGTAGTGCTATTATAAGGACACACCTACAGGCGTCCCCATACACCTATGAGCTGGTGAAGTTTGCGGGAAGCCACTGGTGCGGGCAGGGCAGGACGGTTGGTGTGAAAATCTTTGTGTTTAGGGAGGCCTTTGATCGGCAGTGGATGTCTTTTAGCTCACGGAGATGATGAATTTAATAAATAAATAAATCATAGCTCATTGTTGTCAAATGTTTCTTTATTTTGCCACTAAATACCTATATTATCTTTGGCAATATTTTACAACTATAGTCAGTTCATCAGTTTCAAACTTTAATTTATAACCCCTTACAACTTTCTATCCAGATAGTTAGGTATATCTATAATTTTTGTCAGTTTATTTCTACTAACCAAGCAAGTCTGACTTACACACTGAGGGTTCCGTACATATTTATTGCAACCACAGTTACATATTGGTGTTACATTAATAAAATGAAGTTCCTTTGTGATACCTTTCTTGAGCACAGCAATATAGTAGCCTATTATTGTTAAAAAGCAACATACATAATAAAAAGTTCTTAAATTTCTGTGGTCATTTTTGTTAGTATTACAGTTTTAAAATAGTCATGACAATATTAAAATGATGAAAATAAAGTTAATTTACTATAAGATATATCAATTTTACAAATATTAAAAATATTTTAGGTATCTTTAATTTTCCAGTAAAAAAATATTCCTTCTATATCACACATCATAATAAGGAATGTCATAGAAAGATGCTTTCCAGTTGAAAATAATTAATAAATAAGGTAAGCCGTCATCTCTTATTCAAAATTTAAAGTTGGGGCCTGCGCAATAGAATACAATTTGTTATTTATTTTGAGTCACATAATTAAAAACAAACAGTTATAAGTTTTTTGCTATTATATTTTGTTCTTCTTGGATTCCTTAGCGTCTGTTTTCTACATTCCGTAGACTTCATTTATTGAAATTGGCAGTTATTACATCATTTTTATGATTCAAATGTGGACTTGGGAGTCCAACTAGGTATTCCATCTATTAACGTCTTGATCTAAAAAACATAAGTAACCCTTAACAGCACTGCATCATACAAAATTATTAACAGATTGCCTAAATGGGAAGGTAACAATTGTTGAGTTGCAGATTTGTTTTTGTGAGTTTCAGTATGTATGACTGTTTTAATGTCACCTGTAGACAAACTACCAGAAATATTATCATTTATCAACCCATAGGGACCCTACTGCTGGGACATCAGGCACTTCCCTAATGTGTACTGTGGACAGATTCCATACTCTTAATGTCTTGAATCAAAATCGGTTAGACCTACTTTTCTGCTTACTGCTTTACTTTGGGTGCTTTGGGGCTGCAGAAGGTTCTGCTCACCTTGTAGATATCCTGTGTCGAGACAACAGACTGTTTGGGATGCTTATTTTGTTTTTATTTCCTGCAGACTTGATCAGTTTTGGTATGACACTCTGTTACAGTAAGGTGCGATTGATGGGTCCATGGGCAAATACGTGTATCCTTTCTGAAACCTTATAAAAGAAAGTTTTATCCGATTCCACATCAGATAATTTATAAAGCAATCAATTCCTGAAAAAAAACGAATTAAGAAAAAGCGCCGCTTCGTAGTTCGAAACAATTTTTTTTCTGTAAGTATAAGGCATAGGCTCTATATCGATACAGTCTTGTCTGATATGAAAAATCTTCGGTTCGTTAAGAAATTTTTTTTTCGTTTTACATTTTTTGTTTTCTCTATTCCGCAAGAATGAAGCAAAGGCTTCTATAACCATATGCGTTTGTTAGGTCGGGTAAACTCGGGTGTCGTCGCGCACGTCGGGTGACGTTTTAATAATATGTTTCCGCCTTAATTTTTTCTTTTTTTCCGCGCCACTAGATAGTAGCCCGCCATACGATATGCCAACTCCGCAGTAGTGTACGACCTAATAGTTGGTGCATTATATTTTTTTGTGCGATTTCAACGCGGTCGAAGTTGCGTGCTTAAAATACATGAAAAATATATTTAAAAAAAAGGTTTTCATCCATGAGATTTTATATTATAAAGTACAATTGAAGAGTATTGTATGATCGAAGGGCTAAAGAAAATGCCAGCAAAGATGTTTTAAATCAACTACCTTGGTTTAGTTTTTTTAACTTTTTGGTTTTATTGCTTAATTATATTTTCGATTTTCATAATTTTGGATAGGAAAGTTTTTTTTCAATAATGAAATAAAGACTAATCTGAGTTTTAAGAAGAATTTAGTTTATTTACATATCCGTGCCTATACAGGGTGTAACAGAAAGGTGTGATAATACTTCAGGGTTGGCTTTTACCCATCAAACTGAACAACTTTTGTTCTACAAGTTTGTTGAAATGGCAAAATTTTTTTTGGACTTTTCATACAAATCGATCAGCTGGCGAACCAAATTTGTATGAAAAGTCCGAAAATTTCTTTGCGATTTCAACAAAGTTGTAGAACAAAAGTTGTTCAGTTTGATGGGTAAAAGCCAACTTTGAAGTATTATCACACCTTTCTGTTACGTTCTGTATATGGTAGCCTGCAAAATTCCGACATACTCCTCACTAATGCACGACCGTGTACTATGTGTGTTATCTTTTTATGAAATTGTATAAAAAAAAAGTTTCACCGCGAGCTGCATGCAGCTCGCGCACCGAGCACCCACTAGTATACTATATAAAGCTTAACTACCACTGACTGATTGACATGGTTGTTTGTCCTGTTGCGGGGGTTGGAGGGTATAACTTTGAATGCAGAAGTTCGTGGTTTTCTCCAGTGAGTAGAGGAAAAGTCCGAAAATAGCCACTTTCATTTAATAAAATTAAAATAATTAAGATTTTATGAACTCCATACAGCTTCATGTTATTAGAGTTCAAAATGCAAAAGCAAATCACGGAATGTTGCCGTATCATGAACTATGAAAAAAGTTGGCGATTATTGAACTAATTGTAAGATGAAAAAATTCCTCCGTCAAAGTATTTATTCATCTTGTTTTTATGTATTTATATTTAGTAAGCCTTAAGTAATAACGAAATATTTTATTACATATGATTCTCTTGTTATTTATGACTTACATTTTTGGGTTTTTTACGGTCGGGGATTTGACCTAATTAAGGTGCAACACTGTAGTTTGTCCCTTTCACACCTACACAAATTACAATAAACTATCCTGCTTTCAATCAAGGTGCAAATGTCAAACTCAGATGTCAAATATTTTTACTACAAAATGCGCAAATCAAACGTAAACAATATTGAATAAGTGAGAGGCAAGTTTGTTTTCAAGAAGAATGGCATTGAAATGGCAAATCAACGCCTATATACGACCGATCCACAAAGGATCCGTGCCAATAGATTCTCAATCCAGATAATAGGGAGCCCCCAACCTACTCTTCACCAGGACTCCAAGGCTGGTCTTGCGTTTACGGCTTTGGGAGGCTCTTTACGAGAGACACCTGCGCAGAAGAATACAGAAAAGAAGAGTCACATGCTGCGTTTGCCATTAGAGATGCTGTCCATGCCAAACTGTGAAAAAACCAGCTAAAGCTATGAAGTGAAAAGTGTATTGATTGTAGTTATGATAGCAGTAATCAGCATTCAGAAACAGCAACAAGGATACTCATCAATGTCCATGCCAAATTGTGAAAAAAAAAGTTACTAAAATAACATTAATAATTTTGTTAATAAATATTAATGTTGTAATATGTTGTTTTATTTATGTTGTTAGTTATACCTATCGAAACCCATAGGAGATGGGGTAGTGCTATTATAAGGCCACACCTACAAGCGTCACATACACCTATGAGCTGGTAAAGTTTGCGGGAAGCCACTGGATGCAGGCAGGGCAGGGCGGTTGGTGTGAAAATCTTTGTGTTAAGGGAGGCCTTTGACCGGCAGTGGATGTCTTTTAGCTCATGGAGATGATGAAGGTAATTTAATAAACAAATAAATCATAGCTCATTGTCGTCAAATATGTTTCTTTATTTTGCCACTAAACTACTAAGATAATATAGGTAATATTATCTTTGGCAATTTTTTACAACTATAGTCAGTTTATCAGTTTCAAACTTTAATTTATAACACCTTACAACTGTCTATCCAGATAGGTAGGTATATTTATAATTTTTGACAGTTTATTTCTACTAACCGAGCCAGTCTGACTTGCACACTGAGGGTTCTGTACATATTTATTGCAACCACAGTGACATATTGGTGTTACATTAATAAAATGAAGTTCCTTTGCGATACCTTTCTTAAGCACAGCAATATAGTAGCCTATTATTGTTAAAAAGCAACATCCATAATAAAAAGTTCTTTAACATCCATAATATTTTTTAAATTTTCTATAGTCAATTTTGTTAGTATTACAGTGTTAAAATAGTCATGTCAATATTATAATCATAAAAATAAAGTTAAATTACTGATATATCAATTTTACAGATAAAAATTTTATTTAAGGTAAGATCTTTGATCTTCCAGTTAAAAAAAGATTCCATCTTATGTATTTTAAAACCATAGACTTCTGATAGGATTTCAAGTCATTATTTTTTATATTATATAATTTTCTGTATTTTTAGGCTTGGTAGTTTCAAACGAAGAGGTGGGGGACAGACAGACACACAAGTGATTCTATAATTCAATTTTCCTTTGAGGTACAGAACCCTAAAAAAGGAAAAGGAATGTTTGTTATAAATAGATGCTTTCCAATTTTATTTAATTATATAAGATAAACTGTCATCTCTTATCCAAAATTTAAAGTTGTGGCCTGTGTTTATTTTGATTCACAGAATTAAACACAATCAGTTTTAAATTTTTTGCTATTTTATTTTGTTCTTGGATTTCTTAGGGCCCCTTCCTCACATTCTGTAGACTTCATTTGTTGAAATTGGCAGTTCCGCCAGCTTAATGATAGAAATGTAGACTTTGTTTGGAGTCCACCTATGCCATTTATTAATGTCTGGATCTGAAAAACATAATAAAACATAACAGGACATCATACAAAATTATTACCATACGGCTTAAATGGGTAGGTAACAATTTTCGAAATTATGTATGACTGTTTTACTGTCACCTGTAGCCAAACTACAAGAAATATTAGCATTTACCAACCAATAAGTAGGGACCCTACTGCTGGGTCATTGGACTCTTCCCTAACTTGTGGAGGCATGGGCAGGGGCCAAATCCGGATTTAGTATTATTATCATCCAATTAAATATGAAAATATATTTTTTAAATTTCTTTGAGAAACTTTAATGTGTAGGTACCTGAAACTATCACTATTGAATCAAAACCGGGTAGACCATCTACTATTTTGCTTACTGCTTTACTTTGGGGCTGCAGAATGTTCCGGTTACCTTGTAGGTAGATGCAATTTTTCTTCTTATTTCCTGCAAAGACTTGATCAGTTGCGGTATGAAATGACACCCTGTTATAGTAAGGTGCGATTGAAGGATCCATGGGCAAATACGTGTATCCTTACGACTCCTTATCCCTTTTCTTCCAATTCCACATAACATAATTTGCCAAACAATCTTTCTTGAAAAATCCGAATCGAGAAAAAAGCCACGTAAAAACCGCTTCGTTCGTATTTCGAAACGTATTTTTTAAAATTCTGCAAGAATAAGGCAAAGGCTTCTATATCCATACAGTCTTGTCTGATGTAAACTTCGGTTCGTTAGCGGTTTTGGTATTTGTCGTTTTTAATTTTTTTCTTTTGTATTTTTTCTTTTTTTTTTGTTTGTCTGCAAGAATAAGGCAAATTCTATATGCGTGTTGTCGGGTCGAATGTCGTCACGTCGGGTGGCGTTTCAATAATATGTTTCCGCCCTTTTTTTTCTTTCTTTTCTGCGCCATTAGATAGCAGCCCGCCATATGATTTGCGGTAGTGTACGATCTCATAGTTGGTGCGTTCTTTTTTTATGCGACTCTACGCGGGCGAAGCCGCGTGCGGAAAACTAGTAAAGAATATAAAATTTAAATATAAATAGCTTTTCCATCCTTCTAAATTAAACTCCACTACCAAATAAGTACCTTAATAGTATTTTTATTATTTCCTAATAAGTAGTTACCCGTATTTAAATGTCATGTTCATAACAACTACGTTACAGACTTGAAAGAAAATAATACATATATAAATTTTTCTTTCGAATATTATTCCTAATTCGCAATCTATGGTAACACAATTACTGAGTTTTTGTATACAGGGTATTAGGTAAAATAGTGCAGATATTTAAATGGCACGTAGGGGCTGCAGAACCTATCACAAATAAAAAAGAGCGAAGTTTATATTCCCCTTAGTTTACGAGAAATAAGGGTGTAAAGTTGCCCTATTTTTTCTCAAATTTCCGCTTTGCACCCACTTTTTCAGGTCGAGTCAGACATGCTGAACGCTCACAATTAATCCCAGATTTTTTAAATTAAAATTTCCCCACAAAACTTCAATTACATTTTTTTTTTAAAACTGCTCCCGTGTATCGCCGCCCTTATTTGTTCCATCTCTTTCTCGCACGTACAATCAGTATCGCTATCTTACTCACTGACGTCATGTCTGACAACGGTGCTACGTACTGCAAAGATACGCACACACACAAACAACACGAGACGACGACATGCGGACGGCGCGGCGCGTGGATAACCGCCAGCGGTTTTACCGCTCGCTTCACATTCGGGGAGGCCGCGGTTTCGAATCCTACCGGGGTTCACTTTAAAGAAAACTCGGTTTGGTTGGCGGTAGGGCATCTAACAAACCGCCTAGGTAGTTAGGTCCGTTCAAAAGAAGCTACCAACTACTAAAGTTTTGCACATCAATGTTTACAACACTAATGTGTTCCGCCACGTAGAAAAGATAGCCAGTTCCCCACTGTATTGGGGATTCCTTCCTGGTTATCCTCCATCTTCGACATCATCGTCACTTACCATCAGGTGAGATACCTACTGTCAAAGGTTTACTACTCACATGTGGATAACAAAAAACGCATTCCAATAAAGTCCACAGATATTTCCGAGGGGTAGACATCACTGATTAAAATAGACAGCAATGGGACTGGCTGCCTTGTCTTTGTGTCAGAAAAAAAATCAATGCTATTAACAGTGATGTTTGTCGTCAACACTTAGATAAGAGAGTCATAGCCAAGTGGGCTCAAAAAATGCTCTACCACTAACGCAAGCCGAGTTTTTCAAAGTTAAACTCCACCGGGAATCGAACTCGTGACCACACATTGTGACACAAGCGGAGAACCACTGTACCATGAGGGTGGTTTTAAGGATGTTTATTATTTTCATTTAAATAGGTAGTATCAGAGTGGTAGAATGAATAAAAAGAAACCTATCTATCAAGGTCGTTGGTCGACCGAAATTGTATGGAATCGCCGTGGTTCATTCCAACGACACCAAGCATAGACAGGGGCTCCCAGTGAGATTAAGATATTTTTTAACCATTTATGCATAATTTGACAGCCGAAAATAAGTCCTCATACCTTCTTTCCTTTCATTTCCTTTTTTTAATTTTTTCAAAGTTATTAGCTACAACTAATAATCCATAATTATGAGTTGAAGTTTATTTTATTTTGTAGACGCAAATTAGCTACTGAAAACATAATACGTATAGTCATAGAGCATTATTGTTTTAATGATAAAGAAATAAAAAGAAATAAACTGCCGATAGTTTTCTTTTGATGGATAAGAAGTTGTACAGATTCGTCAGAAGCATCTGGTTGTGCGGGGTGGTGGACTGTATGAGGTGTGGTCTGGGCCTGCTACGAAAGAGTACACAATATGAGGCAAAACACTCACCGTACGCGGGCCATAAACTTGCAGCCGGGCGCTGGGCTACCTGTTTCTTAATATTTCACATGCACACCACCAAGGAGCATTCAAATGTTTATTTTGTTAGTCACACACAACTCATTATTTACAATTCAAGCTGGTTAGTTACAATAATAGCGGCGGAGCTGGCTCCATATAAACAGCGAGAATAGCGGTGAGTGGCAAGAGCAGCACATACGTCGTGACTCGAACTCGTTTCACGGCGCACTGAGGCGCTTTCGAGCAACTTGCGAGGCCGACTGAGAGTCGCAGGTAGGGATGCCCATCGATCGATCTTCCAGAAGATCGATTCACGGCACCTCGATCTATCGATTTTTAGGGTTCCGTAGCCAAATGGCAAAAAACGGAACCCTTATGGATTCGTCATGTCTGTCTGTCTGTCTGTCTGTCCGTCTGTCTGTCTGTCTGTCTGTCCGTCCGTCCGTCCGTCCGTCCGTCCCTTTTATTGAAATTGGTTTAGAACAACTTCTATCCCTTCAAAACACCTGTTTTTTCTAGCTGGAAATACCAATAGTCGTTATAGGCTAGATCCAGTTCATTGGTCCAAATTATTGTTTAAAAAAATTTCATTGCAAACGGAATCTGTAGTTTTGTTGTAAATAAAGTAAAAGATGTGTGATTTGAATCCACACCTCATAAACTTTATTATTTTTTAATACATAAGCCGAAAAAACTACATTACATTTAAATAAATCATTTTGCATACTATTCCTTATTATTACTTTTATAAAATTACAATAAGATCTTCCGAAATCGAATGAGATCGATTCAATGCCATACGATTCAGATATCTAAAATATTGTGATCTATTACGATCCAAAAGATCGATTTAATACAATAGATCGGGCGTAAGATACATCCCTAGTCGCAGGCGATGGCGGACTTGGGACTCGCGTCTGAAAAAACCGGCCAAGTGCGAGTCGGACTCGCGCACTGAGGGTTCCGTATAAGTTCATAATCACAAAAAAATTGTGATGTAACAAATAATTTATGGTTTTCGGATTTTTTCCTTTACTTGTGCTATAATAAATTTCTCTTTGCCAAATTTCATGATTCTAGGTCAACGGGAAGTACCCTATAGGATTTGATTCCCGTGCGAGTGTCCAAATATGCGGTATAAACGGCCATATCTCTTGATTGCGTTGGCATAGAAGTTTGATTTTTTTCACAGCTTCAAGGGATTGCAGGCGTGAGTACTTGATATTCAACTTTCTACGTCCACGCAGTCCTGAGAAAAAGGGTCTTGACAGACAGACAAACAGTCGGACAGACGGACAGAAGGACGGACAACGAAATGATCCTTTAAGGGTTCCTGTTTTCCTTTTGAGATACGGAACCCTAAAAAGGATTGGAATATTCCCAATAAAATCTGTTCGAAGTGGCAACGTCGCCCGTGCGGTCCGCGCCGCGTCCCGCCCGCGTATATAGAAATGCTACTCCAGTACGTCCCCCCAGGCGGTGACGAGCTGAGCTAGCATTTCTAGACATTTAACTGCGTTAAATTCGCGTAAAAGCTACTCCAGTACGTCTCCGACGGTGACGTATTCGAGTAGGATTTCCAAGGAATTTTTAACAATTATTACGCGTAAAAGCTGCTTCAGTACGTCTCCGACGACGGCGACGTATTCGCATAGAATTTATAAGCTTAGGTACTAAGCGCACTAGGAACCCCTCATGCATGACGGAATGTGTCGAGCACAATATTTTTGAAGTACTACTAATAATATATTCCGAATTTAAATACAATTTTTTTATCAATTGCTAATAACTACCTATATTTTCTTTAAGTTTTTCATAAATCATATAAAAATAAAAATATATGTATATTTAGTATTGCATTTTAATGTGTCTAAGTTTATTATTTATCTATTAAAGCGTATGAAAACAGAACATACTTTTTATATATTGTTACTTTTTATTTATTTTATGTATTTATTTATCATAACATATAATATTTAATTGGTATAAGTCAAATACAAGTCAAGGTTTTGCTTAGAAAAACATTCTAAGATAAGGTAAAATATAAGATTAATTAACCACAATAAAAATCACAAAATGTTGTTATTAAAAATTTAGCTAATTTGTTTTTTCATTATTTACATTGATAGTCAAAAGGCCACGTACATATAGCTTTATGGAGATATTTTTTTCTTACGTAAATAAATGTTTTTTAATTCAGGAAAACGTAATCTAAAATGTAAGAATATTGTAAAAAAAAACAAGTTTATCTGGCGTAGAATTTGAAGTAAACAATATAAAAAAAATCAAGAATATACACGAATATAAATCACTAAAAAAAGAAAATCCTATTGTGTTTTCAATAACGTTATTTTTTTTTATTCCAAGCAGTGACATTTACAGTAATTAGTCGTTGAAATTGAAATATCATCGATATGCAAATTTTTAATAGAATGTAATCGATGTTCATAACAGTAATAAAAGTTCAGAAATCCATTAAATTGCTATATAAAAGGATAAGAAATACAACGAAATGGACTACATTTCATTTAAACCCCCAGTTTTTATTAATTAATTTATATAACATTTATTAATTAACATCTGATACTTACTCTTTTTTCATAGTTATAGACATTTCACAGGTCACAACAATACATCTATTCAGCTTATAATGACCTTTCGGAGAAAAAGCTTTTCTCGAGAAATATGGAATTATTGAAGAAAAATATGGAGCTATATTAGTGCATTTTCTTTGCGACACCTTAAGAATTGGGGGTTAATTTGAAATGTTGTCAATTGTAAAAAATCTTGTGACATGTAAATAACTGATGATGTTAATTAAATAAAGAAATAAATTAAATTTAAATAAATTTTTATTTGGGCCACCAACAATCAATAACATAATACATATTACACAATAGTATGGTTACATAATAGGTAGACCAATAAATAGGTGTCCACTAATGGATACATTTATGAGCAGGTACAGATTAAAAGGAAATAATAAGTAACAATTAATTACATATTATTTCCTATTAATAAAATCCCTACACTTGACTTTGATTAATTCCTATGCTAGTACGTCGCCATCGGAGACGTACTAAAGTAGCTTTTACGCATTATAATTGTTCAAAATTGCTTGGAAATGCTACTCGAGCACGTCGCCGTCGGAGACGTACTAGAGCAGCTTTTACGGGAGCTTAATGCAGTGAAACTTCTAGAAATGCTAGCTCAGCTCGTCACCGCCCGCCTGGGGGAACGTACTGGAGTAGCATTTCTATATACTGCGAGCTCCGCCGCGCCGACGACATGTCAGGACCAGTTTAGTTCACCGTTGGTCAGCGAGTATTTAAGACTTGATTACATGACTGCGAAGGACACAAGCGCGTGAAGCGCGAATTACCTTACTGCGAATGTACGTCACTGCGAAAATAAAAACTTTTGATTTTGATAATTCCAACGTGTAGCATAATCTATATGTATTGTAATTTATATTTGAAACAGCTTAATTAGGTTGATGCTTTGTAAATTAGCCTCAAATCTAAATAATAATTATTATTAATCTACCCACTTTAACTTATTTTTTTACGAATTCAGTGATATTAGACTGACTCGGTGACTCAGTGGTTAGTGCTCCTCACTAATGATCCAAGAGTCGTGGGTTCGATCTCCACCTAGGACAAACCTTTCTGTGATTTCAGTCTCTGATTCCCATAATACTGGGAATCCTAGTTTGGGGCCACATGACCGTGTGTGATTTGTCCTGGATATATATATTTTTTTATTAAAAATTTTAGTGCGTTTGACTACATCTCACCTGATGAAAAGTGATAATGTACACCACGTATGTCAATCACGAAAGGTTGAAAAGTCTCCCTGCACCTAGTTGACCGAAGGTGGAATGGAGCTGGGGGGAATGAGAACATACAAACATAAAATACATGTCAGTGTTATTCAAACTGACCGTAATAATGTACAGAAAAGAACTTTTTAACTATTATCAAGAAATAATTTAAAGTCTCGATTAGATAACAGTGATTTAAAAACACACATGAAATTCAATAATTATTTATTTCAGTACATATATACATAAAAACAACCAAACAAACATCAACTATACGTCCTGTCTGTAACCTAAGCTTTTGTTCTGAAAACTGCCAGAAGTTCTGGGCTCTGAAGATAGAGTAGACGTTCCTATATTGGAGCTTGCACTACTTGGTCCAGCAATCATACTAGTATCAAACTCGTTTGGTTTTATGTTCGAATTTGTATTCGTCAGGTGATCATCGGGAACGTTGATTTTTAAATCACTGGGTATATCGTCTAGAAAAGACTTATCTAAATAAACTTTATGTCTTTTCTTAAAAAGATTTTTGTTGCTTTTGCAGGCCCGGAACATTTTCATTGTCTTTGATAAGAAAAAGCAGATTTTATCGATGAGTTTGTTTTTATCAGTCGATGACAATGGTTTCAAATTGTACCCGATTTCCCTGATAACGATTTCAACCAAATCCGAATAGGGTAAATTATCTGGTGTACCGCTTTTTCCGAGTTGTTTTTTACTCTCTTGCGAAAAACACTCATAAATATGCAGTCGACTGTGCTCTCCTTGTCTATTTTCGGATACCCCCGGAGGCTGAGAGGTATCGGCTGTGGCGCAGTCCACAGCTTCGCTTGCCACTCGTCTACCAACAAGAGGGTTGGCGCCCTCCTGCCCCCCTAACACTAAGTCCTCCGGTCGGGGCCCGGTCGGACATCCCCCAGCAGGTTGGGTAAGTCCCTGCCGAGGCGAAGTGGCGTCATGGGTCTGTAACGGCTCCATGATGCCTCAGCCCCGTTCCTCCAGATCACGTGTATGAGCGCGGGGTTTCAGCAAATGCTTTTCGAGGGTGGACCGCTTCCCGCGCCACATGTAACCCTTCATCGAAAATATAAAAAGTGACTACTTTATATATACAAATTGCTTGAGTGGAAATTCTGTTCATGAAACTGAACAAAAATTTTTCTACGAGTTTGCTTAATTCGAAACAACCGGCCAAGTGCGAGTTGGACTCGTGCACCGAGAGTTCCGTATAAATTCATAATTACACATGTCTTGAACTTTACATCAAATTCTTAGGCCTGCAATCCCTAGAAGCAGTGAAAAAATCAAACTTCCATGCCAACACAATCAAGAGATACGAACGTTTATGTCGCATAGTTGGATACTCGCATGGGAATCAAAACCTATAGGGTACTTCCCCTATATCTAGAATCATGAAATTTGGCAACAAGCAATGCTTATAGCATAAGTAAAGGGCAAAGTCCGAAAATCAAAAATCTTTTTTTAGGTCTAAGTATTTGATATAAATTTCAACTTCATACATCTACACGTTCCTGAGAAAAAGGGTCTTGACAGACAGACATACAGACAGACGTACGGACAGACTGGCAGACAGACGGACAACAAAGTGATCCTATAAGGGTTCCTTTTTTTCTTTTGAGATACAAAACCCTAAAAATATGGACATCCCATACTTTCACGTCAAACCAGTTGACTTAGTAAATAAAAATAATAGAAAAACATTATTCAGTTTTATAAACAGAATTACCAGCTTTAAAAGGTTTGCCAGGTACATTAACAGTCAGTCTGTTCAGTTATGCTTGATGACTTTTTATTTGCTGAAATAAAACGGAAAATTGCAGATGGTTCTTATGAAACTGAACAACTTGTCCCAACAAAACAAACAAGGGCAGAAATAAAACAGTTTTACTTCTTACACCAACTGTCAACAACTCAAAGAAAGTAAACGATTGACAAATATTTGTCAGTGATAAAAAAGTCACTTTGTATAATAGAAACAGATTTAACAGACACAAATAAAGGTGAAGCAAGCATTTGATTAATCTTTCAAAAAATAATCATCATCAGCCGAAAGACGTCCACCGAGTCAAAAAATAATTCTCACGATATAAATAGAAAGGTCAAATTAGTGACAACCCTAAGAGATATTTTTGAAAATCATTTTTTCTAAACTTCCGCCGAAGTAGAGTGTAATAATTTTGTGGGTGATACATATTAGTATTAGGTATATATCTGTCCTAGGCAGAACCTCTACTTCGGCCTAGAAAAATAAAAATAAATAAATTAAAAAAATCAGAAAATATTTTTTTTTGAGGAAATTACCAACATTTTTCATAAACTAAAAAGAGGATAGTATGCGTCTAAAATAGCTTTATATATCCGTAAAATAATTAATACTTAGTTGTGAACAGTTTTTTTCCTATGAATTAATTTCCGTATTTTTACCATGAAGGTCACCAAAACTTTGTGATTTTTTTAAAAATAAACTAAACAAATTTGATTCCTGGGAGTTTTACTCTTGCGTTTGTTATAAAAAGCTAAACTGAATAAACAAATAAAAAAAAGATGTCACTTTTTTGGGGCAAAAAAAACACTGTGCGATGGAATTTTTTTTGTGGGGTTACATCAAGGACAAAGTGTCAGTTAGAGAGTGCGAAACGGCGGATGAAATGCGTGCGCGAATAAATAGTGCATTCGAGAATTTGCGAGCGTAGGCCTCCAATTTCAACAGATCCGTGCATCAAAGTACGGTATCTCGTACGCGACGGTGTTTGAGTGTGCAAGGACATAATTTTCAACATTTGCCACTGTGATAGTAAGCTGAAGTGAATCAGACACAGGTAAGTTTTTATTTTTAAATAATTTATTTTTACACGCGCTCTGCGCGCGCGCTTTTGCTTGTGTGCGTGAGCATATCGACGTGTGCGTGACCTGTGCGGGCTATGACGTTATTTAAGGGCCGCCACACACGGAAACAAAACCTTCGATTTTCTCAGTTATTAAAGCGAATATAAATTTGTAAATAGCATAAATGTACTGCATCTAGGGTCCCCTTCTAGCCCTTAAAAGATCTGCACTATTTTACCTAACACCCGGTATAACAACCCCCCATCAAGTCAATGTTTCTACACATTTAATATTAAAACCAAGTAACTGCTGTCAACCCCCCGTCTTTTAATATTTTCACTTGAATTAAATTGATATTCAAAGTGACTATGGTGGACAAAAATATAGATAAAAGCAATTATTTAACAAAATAGTACCTACGCTATTTATTTAAACGAAATCTCAACCCCCAGACTATACAAATTTTAACGATTTAATAAAATATAAATCTACTAAAAATTAGATATACATATTTCAACCCCAAAATATTAAGATTAAACAAATTATACAAATCCTTTTACATTTTATTTTTTCTAACAAATAACGAATTAAGAGAAACGTTAAAACCTTTTAATTATAAATCCACTCTTATTTCACCATCCATTTCACGGGCAGCAAATTGTGACTATTTTCTTTAAAGAGAAAACAGTCACGATATATCCTGGTCACGGCACCAAATTGTAACATCTGAACCTCGTCAGCATTTTTTTTTAACTCCTCCATAGTTGAGCGTAACTTACTTACTGAACTCAACATATTCTTAAACTTAATCATCTGATAATTATCTTGGCCAATGAATCGTCTAGTGATTAAGTAACCTATTTCGTGAACGTAATACGTAACTCCGGGACGTTTAAGTGAAAATAAGAATGGAATCTTTATTAATTTGAATCAAGTAATTTATTAGTTTTAATCATTCATTAATAATAAATAAACAAATTTTATTCAGTATAAAACAACTGAATCCATTATTTCGGAATTGAGAATTTAAAAACATTTAACACGTTCAGTGCTACTACTCTTTTCTCGAGAGCGCACGAATCTTTGTCGTGTCCCACATCCAATTTAGTTGGCACGAATTATATTGGTTTGAAGCTGTGAAAGTGTTAATAACTTATGAAGTCTCAGAGTAAAATTTATAAAATAGTCTAACGTGAAGCAATGTATAAACCAGATGACTGATCTATAAACTGCTATATACCGCAACTCTTTCAAGTTGCGGGAGAGCTTCTCCGCCTTCCCCTAAGCCCCCAGTCCAACGCCACCGGGTACAAAAGTTTATTAACCTAACTATCTAAAAATAACATAATAAGGAAAAATTTACTATTCTTTGAGACTTCATAGCTATTAATTTCCTTTAAAGCACGTACAAGTTGTAAGCCTTTGCCTGTATCAATGTTCACTAATGCAGTTGCCAATAGTGCATTATGCCCTTGTGTTGTTACATGTGTTCTCATAACTGGTGTCTCAGTTGTCTCCGGTTCTCTAGGTGTAAGTGTTCTCGCGTTCTCATTAATCTCTCTTGCGAAATGTAAAAGTTAATCGATCCCTGCTCACAAGAGTCATTTATAAGTGAAGCGACTGCTCAGAAACTGCAGCTTCGTAAAAAACCCATTGAAGGTCACGTGACAGGAGTTGATCAAATGTCTGCTTCTATCAAATTCTCTACAAATCTGGAGATATTTTCAAGAGTTGAGGTCAATTTCAAAACAACGTGCACAGCTTATGTAGTGAAGCAAGTGACGGACATTTTGCCTAGTCAGAAAATAAACAGAGATCAGTGGCCTCACCTGAAAAAAATTACATTAGCAGACCCTACATATCACAAACCAGGAAGCATAGAAATGCTACTGGGAGTAAACGTATACACAGAGATACTAATGAGTGGAATTATTCGAGGAGAACCAGGGTCACCAATAGCTCAACAATCAAGGTTGGGTTGGATTATCTCAGGAGGAGTGAAAGACAAGTCGGCACATGGCATAGTGAGCATGCATCTTAATGTCTCTCTTGACACCATGGTGCAGAAATTCTGAGATAATGAGAAATTTGAGATAGAGGAGAAAAATGAAACAGACCAAGAGCAAAGAGCAGTAGATATCTATGAGAAAACTTACAAAAGAGATTCAAGTGGAAGATACATAGTATCTCTTCCATTTAAAACCGAAACACCAAACCTACCTACTAATTCAAAAGAGATCGCCATTAAGAGATTACAACATTTAGAGATTCAAGATTCAAGATTCTTTATTTGCATAAAAACAGGTACATTTAAGATAACATAAACAAGTAAAGTCTCATCTGTTTAGCTAACACTTACTTTAGCATGCAAATTTTACAAATATTATAAATAAATTGAAAAAGAATGTAAAATGTCATTTTAATTTTCGATACATTATTGCTATGATATAATATATTTTATTATTATTATTACACACATTAATACATTACATTATCTTATTATTTATCACCATCATATTTACATCTTTTAATAATTAAGTCATTCACATCATAAAAATTTTGATCGATTAACCAGTCAAACAATCTTTTTTTAAACAACGACAGGTGAAGATCTTTTATTGCATTTGGGATCAAATTAAAAATTTTTATACACATATAATAGCAATTTTTTTGATAGAGTGTAGTTCTTGGACAATGATCAAGCGCTAATTTATGCTCGTTCCTGGTGCACCTTGGGTAAACATCCTTTGCCGTTTTAAATAGGTACATATGCCTTTTCACAAACATACATATCTCAAATATGTACAGACTCGGCAAGGTGAGCAACCGAAGTTGTCTAAAAAGTGGCTTACAGGAGTCCATAGGATGTGCTCCACAAATAGCACGCACACACTTTTTCTGTGCAATGAAAACCCTATTTATCATCGAGGAATTACCCCACACAACCAGTCCGTATCTTAGCGTGGACACTATATAGCCATGATACGCTAATATGGCTGTTTTGCGGCTTGATAGTTTTCGTAGTCTGCCCAACACGTAAACAAATCTATTTATTTTGTTACAAACCTTTTCAATATGCGCCTCCCAACTTATATATTTATCAAAAACTACCCCCAAGAACGACACCTTTTCTACATCTTTTATTGGTTGATCTAAATATTTTATGTCTAGATTGATTTGTTTACGTTGCCTTGAATAAAATTGCATAAAGTTCGTTTTAGTTAAATTTACTTGTAGATTATTTAAATTAAGCCATTTTACAATATTATTAACTGTTTCATTGATGTCCGCTTCATATTTATGTAAATCATTACCATTACTTCTTATTATGACAGAAACATCATCAGCAAATAGTATACATTTATGCTCAGTCACATTTGGAAGGTCGTTGATATAAAGTAGGAACAGTAGTGGTCCCAGGATACTTCCCTGTGGAACCCCAAAATTGTTATATCTAAAATCAGATCTGTATCGTTATGCACAGTTCTTTTCGTTCATTATAACTGCTTCAACACATTGTTGCCTGTCAGTTAGGTATGATTTTACGTGTTCCTAGGACCGCTTCTCTACAATAGATTAAACGCCAAATTATGTATATATGCTCTTAATTATAATAAAACTAAAAAAACGCTTCGTGAGGCACTTCAAAATATGTCCTATGACGATACAGAGAATCTATTAACTGTAACAAAATGAATATATATTGTTATTTTCGATATGTACAAATTATATTCGGTTAATATCTTGCTTTTTTAAAATTTAGATTTATAATTAATCATTTACCTACTACTAAGGAGAAAATTGTATTTTGCAAGTAAACATTTAAGTTAGTTATGTAAGCCTTTTTTCGCCTGAAACACAGGACAACCTAGTTCAGGCACGTGTTTCTGTATTCTAAAATATGTTTAGTCTTAGTTATTACATTGTCATTTAAGTTTTATCTCAATAAATATTATTATATTATTATTATTATTTTTGATCAAATTTGTAAAAGTTAATGCAGCAACCCTTTGAAAAACTCTTTGCTTCGAGTATTATTTTTATAATCCGTAAAAGTGAAGACAAGGTTAATTTATACTGGATTTAAAATGTTAATCTTTGAATATTGATAATTTGAAATCTATTTTATCGTACCTACATACATAGTTGCCCAGGGCAGTTACATGGTAAAACCAATAAATAAAATAGGCCAATTTCTTCGTGCTCATGCATGATTTTAGAATACTTAAAACACTTTTTTCTATATAACTACTTGTGTTTAACCTTTCAGTCTGTGCTCAACTTTTATAGGACTATAGTCCTATGAACACTATAATGTTCATTAACTTTATGAACAGATTCAGGAGTTTTTTCAATCTGTTTTTAACCGATATTATTTCAATCAAAAGTAGTTTTGACCGATGCCCTTAGTTAAAACTACTTTTGATTGAAAAATTGATGATTAAACGAACTTACCTGTAAGTGAAGTTCTATCATAATTATACGAAGGCTTCGTCCGAACATTTTGTGATAGGTAGGACTTGTCATATGCGTATATTTTTGTGAAATGTTACTTAAGTAAACACTTAATAGTAGCTTGCAGAAAGTGCTTATTGATTCTTTATAAACAAGAAGAGATAACTTTTAGAAATAACGTTTCGTTGAGGCGGTTGTTCTTTTGATCTTGTAACAGTTAACAACAAGGTAACTTTTTTAATAAAGAAAGAATAAGTTCTGTATTCAGCTAGTAAAATGACCGATAATGTCGAGTCTACCCTGCGGACAGCGGATCTCCAGCCCAATAACGTCTTGCTGGAACGTTAGTTCCTTCGTTCCAATAAGGAATAAAATGTTTAATGTTAAACTAAACAATTGTATTGGGAAGATAATATTCTTAATTAGATTATAATCTACAATAAATCTTCTATCTCAAAAGGCGGAATTGAGACAATGGTATGTGGGCTCGCAGTTAGAAGGCAATTGGCATAGATACTTTTAAAGTATTTTTTATAATATTTGGGCATAGAAAAACGTATTAATGCACTTAAAATATTATACACTTTAATTATAAATGCGGCGGAAATAAAAGAAGTTAAATATTTCGTTTCGTCGTTATTAAATTCAGAAAAATTAATATGATAGTGCCTGAGGAATTAATATGACAGTGCCTGACGCTCGCTCCTCAGTCGCTCGAAAATAAAAAAAATAAGGTTTTACACACAAAAAATTTCGTTACTTAGAACGTCAGATTCCTGACAAAATGCGTACTTTAACAGTAGGTATACTCGTAATAGGTACGCGTACATGGTTTACGACCAACAAAAACAAGTATTTTAGAATACTTAATAATGGTACGGTTGCTGGCCCGATTGCGCTGGCTGACCCCTGATTATAAGAGATACAATTATTATTACATTCTTTCAAACGCTATGTAAATCAATCTTTTTATTGCTTATAATATATGTGGGAATCAAGGATGACCGTTGGCCTATGGCCTCAGAAGTGAGACATTCTGTAGTCGACTTCCACCCGGTGAGGTTAAAGAATTTGTGTTGTTTTGTGTGTTGTGATTTTTAATTACGCTTTTATAATTTCACTTTCGTTTTTCTATAATTGGGATACTGTTTTTTTATCTGGTAAGTAATTATGCACGCAATATCGTCGTAGTGCAACTTTGCAGAAATTACAAAAAACTCTATGTAATTTTATGAAAAGTACAGACTTTTTCGTGATTTGAAACTGAGTCATATAACAAAAAAAAAGCGGCCATGAAGGGTTCCGTAGCAGCAAGAAACATAATATAAAAGTTCTTGTAGTTCGTTGTAGGTAAATTGCGGTTAACGATTTATGACGTATTAAAAAAAACTACTTACTAGATCTCCTTCAAACCAATTTTCGGTGGAAGGCATGGTAATGTACATAATATATTTTTTCTAGTTTTATCATTCTCTTATTTTAGAAGTTACAGGGGGGGGACACACATTTTACCACTTTGGAAGTGTCTCTCGCGCAATTTTTCAGTTTAGAAAAAAATGATATCAGAAACCTCAATATCATGTTTCATTTCTAAGTATGGGGACCCCCAAAATTTTTTGTTTTTTTTTTCTATTTTTGTGTGAAAATCTTAATGCGGTTCACAGAATACATATACTTACCAAGTTTCAACAGTATAGTTCTTATAGTTTCGGAAAAAAGTGGCTGTGACATACGGACGGACAGACAGACAGACAGACAGACATGACGAATCCATAAGGGTTCCGTTTTTTGCCATTTGGCTACGGAACCCTAAAAACCTGCAAAATTATAATACTTATATGAAGTTTTTTAGTTGAAGCTTGAACAAAATTTTTTGAGGAACACATTTTGAAGTGACACGAAAATTGTTGGTGAGTTGTAAAATCCGTGGCTGAGTTAGTAAATTAGGCGGTGATGTATGAATCAGGTGGACAAGTAATAACAATTGTTGTTCTTTGCTTGACGCTATCTTTGGAATATTTAGTTGGCGTTGTGAAGAATACGAATAAGTTTATTGAAGCTTTCTCATTTTCCCGTGGCTTAGTTATAAAATTAGAGGTTGAGTTCCATGGCCAGATAAAATATTTGCGGCTCGATTTATAATTCCCCGTTTTTATTATTTAAGTTTCACTACATTTTAATCGTACTGAGTTATAAAATTTAAAGTCAAATTCATTACTTTTTTGGTGTCATATATAAATATTTTGAAGTTGACTACTTGAATATGTGTTACAAACTAAATAATAACTACCATGCTGAGTTGTATTAACAGAAGCTTATATCGAAGATTTATAATAGATAAGATAGTATTTTTTAAACGCCCATTGATGGTGGCTGACTTAGTAATTCAGCGGACAATTTAGATTTTTAGAGGCGAATAATGCATTAAATAGAAGCCTGTTTAATTAGCACCCATATTTAATATGATGAGTAATTTTGTGGTCCAACGTTTCATTATACCACGTATAAAACAAATTTCAATCCAACATTATGGTAATGATTTAAAAAATGGTTTAAAAATAATCTAAAACTTTAAAAATAAAAATGTCTAAGTATAAAATTTGCTCTGAATTAATTTACCAAATATAATATTTATGCATTCCTGTACCCACAGTTTTTAAATCGATATAGGTAACTAACTATTATTATAAGCGATATGTAAATGGACTTTAAAAATATTAATTTCATAATACTATTTATTTATCATCACGTCATGGTTGAAATGAAATGAATGAAAATATTTTATTCGAAGTAGGTAGTAGTGTACAACACGTAAAAAGAGCGCTGGCGGGCGTTCCGAGGGCACAACAGTTCACTCTGACAACAGGATAGCATAATATAAATCGCGTAAGTGTGAAAGAGAATCCTCGGAACGCCAGCCAGCGCTCTTTTTACGTGACGCGAACTATACACTTTTCGAACGTAATTCTCTCGGAACTCGTATACCCACCGTTTCGGGAAGTGTTTACGGAGTGAGAAGAAACGGCGGGCCCTAAAGAAACTCCCTCCAACACATTTTTTGAAAAAAGTCTTATATTCTATTACATCTTACTGCTAGATCAATAAATAAATAATACAATTGTCATGTATGTAAATAAAATATAAAAAATAAGAATAAAGAAAGAAAGGATTCAAAAGAGATAAAAGTTATTTGTAGTTAATGACTAACAATTCCAAAAACCAATGACAAGAGCAGGCCAGTTCACATGGACAGCACCCGATCACGAGTATAACGCGAGAGTCAGCCATCGCTCCCCTCAACCATATTTGAGGGAAGGGAACGACCCGGCTCCCGATACGCCACCATCCGCACGAACATTTAAGCGAGCATGCACCACTCTGATCAATGGACAAAGAAAAAGAAGGAGGAAAAGTCTTACCGAACCCCTTCGGTTCTTTCACCTTCAGTTCTTTTACAATAGAGTTTGCATCTTTCTTGTCTCACAATATGTCATGAAAATGTTGCTGTGTTGGTTGGAGAAACACTTACCGTCCAAGCATTTCTATCATCTAAGTACTCACATATCTTATAGTAAGCTTAATTACATAGTGTCTTTTTTACATAATTTGTTAAAATAAACAGGTAAAAATATAAAAAAGAGCGCACATGAAACCCCGTAAAGGCACTGCAAAATTGACACAATATCAATATTACGATACAATAGACAACATACATTCTCCGCTGAAAAAACATTTTATTTGGAACCATATTTTTTAAATAAAAGAAACCTTTTTAACCGCGTAGGAAATCATTGAATTACACAGTTCTAATGATTAAATACTTTAATATTATTTCCATCTTGAATCCGCTTAACTTTATTAATATTTTATTTAAGATAGTGTAATGCGACGTATGCGAGTGTAATATACTCAACTAGTTTTACTACTCATAATCCTATTGAAGTTTCTGCGTGAATTATCCCGTAAACCATTAGGTCACGTAAAACGTAATTTCATGTTTAAATACCATAAAGACGTATAATTTTACACAAAAAATCGCTGTAAATCATATTGTTATAGTTAATTCAAAATAACCCCCGCGATTTTGAAATTGAGTTTTGCGTGATTTTCGTTCTATAAGCTGGTACAGATTCTTGCTGGACTACACATTGTCTATTTTTGAACATAGTATGATAAAATGTTTCACGAGGTTTGTGGGGACTGTATTTTGATAGACAACTGTATTCGTTTTTACGCCTTACGGTTGCGAAAGCAAGAAGTCTTCAATATGCTAAGATCTGCATACGGAAAGACCTGGGGTCTCAATACAAGAATTCTGTACTGGTTTTACACAATGATGGTGAGACCAATAATAGTATACGCCAGCATTGTATGGTGGCCCAGAACTAGCATGCGTGGCAACAACTGAAGCATTCGCAACAACGACGCGTTTGTCGAGAAAAGAGCGTACTCCCATATCAAAGGCCGGCAACGCACTTGTGACTCCTCTAGTGTTGCGGGTGTCTATGGGCGGCGGTAATCACTTGCCATCAAGTGATCCGTCTGCTCGTTTGCCACCTCTGCCATAAAAAAAAACTCAGTGACAGCCAAGCTGCACTCATATCCCTTAACTCTCACACAATGGACTCAAGACTAGTGCTGAACTGCGTCAAAATCCTGAATAAGGTGGGTCGTGACAACAGACTGCACCTGGTCTGTATACCACCTGGTCTGGATCACCAGGATACGTGAGGTACGGGTACCATTCCCCTCCAGAATGAGGAGAAACTGGCAAGAATGGGATCACATGCCAGGATACATGGACCAGAACCTGGGATCGGGCTCTCCAATAGTACGGTAACGAAGGCATTAAAAGTACAAGCGGATTTAAGAAACAGGGTAACATTGCAGTCCCTGGACGGGTTTAAACACTCAAAGATCTTCATCGGTGAAGTAACTACAGGTGCGATCAAGTACATTTGGAAGAATAGCCAGTCGCATGTCAGAGCCATGACAGGGACGTTAACAGGCCACTACGCAACCAACGCTCACCTTAAAAAGATAGATTTGACAAATGATGCGACTTGCAGAGCCTGTGATGAGGATACAGAATCAATGGAACACCTACTGTGTCACTGCGATGTTTTGGCTAACAGCGTATGTGCCTCCTTGGCAATGGTTACTCAACGCCGGAGGAATACAGGCACCTACCCCTCAGCGGAATCACTGCACTAATGCAACACATTTTTACAAGAGTTTATTGATAATATTGCTATACAGGTCAAGAGCTTACCTACGTTTCAATGACAGGTATTTCAAATTGTATAAAAAATATAATTCGGTTTATTGGCAACTAATTGGCAACTTTGGTCCCAGAACCATGAACGCGCACCCAAACGATGTCCTGTTTTTCTTCGATAAGCGCGAATTTCATCGAAGCTATCTTCATTGAACGCTCTTTTCACCGTGGTTCTGCTTAAGCCTTTCTGAAGGGCCAACAGCTTCTGCTTACGCATGGGATTTCTTTGGATTCGCGTCTTCATGGCGTTTATCAGTGCTAAGAGTCCTAACAGTGCAAGGGCGACTACTTCTTTTTCGAAACATGAATCTTCATTATTTCGTTTGATGAAGCTATAAACGAATCTTTTAGTGAAAAAGTGGTCAAGTGCATGTCGGGCCACGCCCAGTGTAGGGTTCCGTAGTACTTCGACAGACACTGTTTTAATGGGAAAAACCTCCCGTCTTACAAAATTTACTAGTAATCGTTTACCTTGTTAAGCCTACTTAGCTGTGATAGTTTTCCTTTTAATTTCGTTATATACATATACTACTGTCGTGATTTTTTTCACATTTCTAGAAACAACCGATTAGCTGGCAGGAGGGAGGGGGCACATGACTTTAAGGCGGAAAACACACTGCTACGTAAATCGCAACGAAATGCGATGGTCCTAATTTAAACTTTGTACTGTAAAATGTTTTTTTTTTTTTTCAAAAACCACACACTGAAATCGCATCTTCGTCCGAAGGTGCGATTCGCAGGGTATATGCCACACTGCTACGCAGTACCGTCCGAATTTTTGTATAGAAAAGCGGCGCGCGGTGGTATTGTGGCGTGCGTGGCGCGGGGGGATTTACGAAATGACCCTTGCATTGTTATAAACAAAAACAAGAAGTATCCGAGTCAAAAAATACATATATACATACACGTTCGAATATTGAATGAACGCATGACGAAAATCGTCGTGCACCGCAGCTTCGGACGAAAGTCGTCCGATGGTGCGAAATCCGTGCCTTCGTCGTGCACCGCATTTGTTTTTCGGATCAGTGTGTTTTCCGTCTAATAAAAAAATATTTATATTTATTTTATATTTATTAGGAAAACTTACAGCTAAATAACAACTGTAAATTAAATTAACCATAGATCAACCTATGCTATTGACAAGTAGCAATATACAGGGTTACTGGTAATTCGACGCGAATATTTTAAGGGCTTAATCTATCTATCGCTAGAATTTATGACTTATATAAAGAATTTATAATTTGAATACATGAAAACACTATATTGCACAACATAAAACAGGAAAATAAAAGAAATAAAATAAAAAAGATATATACAGCTCTTATCGCTAAATAGCGATCTCTTCCACACAACCTTTTTGGTATGTTACGGAAGAAAATGCTTTATTTTATTTTATTTATTTATTGATCAGAACGCAAACAGTCATAATTGTCTTACTACTGTTTTATACAGACAGACCTGGAGGTTCATTACTTAAATATAATAATAACATTTTTGAGTACTTAAATTCAGTTTACAGCAAACATATTTGAACTTGGTACGTAGGCTGCTTAGAGAGGTTAATCAAATCAAATCAAATACTCTTTATTGTCATACAAGAAACATACAAACATACAATAACAAAATAAAAAGAAACAAGTCGACAATCTGGGCGGTTTTATCGCTATAAGCGATTTCTTCCAGACAACCCTTAGTCCGGAAAATAGGCAAGAAGCAGCAGAGGCACAACGCGAGCAACATTGAGAAATGAGATAATTGTATTAACAACTAGCTTCTGCCCGCGGCTTCGCCCGCGTAGACTATAAAATATTGAAATAGTAAAGTCTGTTTATTCATCCGGGTTTATTCTCAACAATAACTGAGCCGAGAGGCGAGTACGAGAGTTGGAGAGGAAGTCAAAAAAGGAAGAAAAGGGACTGTCCGCGGAGCGGAGGTTAGAAGAGTTTCAGAGCAGAAAGGTTTTTTTCGAAGGGTAGTTAGTGACTTGAGAAACTAAGGGAGCATCAGAAAGAGAAGGATGTTTTCTGGAGATTTATAACGTTATGTAGAAGATTTGTCATGTTGACTTTTTGACATAATGACCTTTCCCATTTTGTAATTTCGAAATTTTGCAGTTTCACATTTTGATATTTCGGTATTTTTCGATATATTAAAATTTTGACATTCGAACCACCCCTTTAGGGGGTACATTTCAAAGAACCCTTTCTTAATGGCGGCCTGCATTATATGAAGAACCATATGTCTAAGTTTTAAGACACAGGTTTGGCTTGTGCATTGATATTACCCATTTCAACCCTCACTTTCACGCCCTCTTTGGGCGAAGATGAAAATACATTTTACACACGTTTTATCAATTGTTTTTAAGAGTACTTGTGCCAAGTTGAAACGCGCATAAAATTAGACTTTTCCCATACAAACTTCCACACCCATTTTAACCCCTTTATGGGGTGAATTTTAAAAATCTTTTCTTAGTGGACGCTTTCATTCTATAAGGAAACTCTATGCGAAATTTCAAGTTTCGAGACCCAGGGGTTGGGCCTGTATTTTCCCATACAAAATTCCACTCCCATTTTATTCCCTTCAGGGGGTTATTTTTAAAAAACCTTCCTTAGTGGATGCCTCCGTTCTATAAGGAAACTTTGTGCAAAATTTCAAGTTTCTAGTCCCAGAGGTTTGGCCTGTGCGTTGATCTATCTACTTTGGAACCCCGTTTCACACCTTTAGAGGGTGTATTTTGAAAAATTCTTAGTGCAACCTAGATCTCATAAGGAACCTACTTGCCCAATTTGGAATCTGTAGACCCAGGGGTTTGGCCTGTGCGTTAATCTATCTAATTTGGCCCCCCGTTTCACCCATTCATAGAGGGTGAATTTTTAAAAATCCTTTCTTAGTGCACCCCTAGACCTCATAACGAAACTTCTTGCCAAATTTGGAATCTCTAGACCCAGGGGTTTAGCCTGTGCGTTGATCTATCTAGTTGACAAATGCTACTACTCTCTTGGAGAATTTTTCATGGATTCTGAACAAATATAGTGATTGACGCAATGGGTACCAAAATGTTTGCATGCCATATTGTGGTGGAATATACTGAAACTTTATAATAAGCAACCATCTGTATATACGTGTATTCTTTGCAAATAAAAATGTTCTATTCTATTCTATTCTATCTACTTTGGACCCCCATTTCACCCCTTTAGAAGGTAAATTGTAAAATATCCTTTCTTAGTGCATAAAGAACATACTTCACAAATTTGGATCTCTAGACCCACGAGTTTGGCCTGTACGTTGATCTACGTTGGACCCCCATTTCACCCCCTTAGAGGGTGAATTTTGAAAAATCATTTTTTATGCACCCCTAGACTTCATAAGAAACCTACTTGTCAAATTTGGAATCTCTAGACCCAGGGGTTTGGCCTGTGCGTTGATCTATCTACTTTGGGCCCCCGTTTCACCCCCTTTGAGGATGAATTTTACAAAATCCTTTCTTAGTGCACCCCTGGAGCTCATAAGAAACCTACTTGCCAAATTTGGAATCTCTAGACCCAGGGGTTTAGCCTGTGCGTTAATTTGTCTTGTCTACTTTGGACTCCGTTTTGACCCCCTTAGAAGGGGAGTTTTAAAAAATCCTTTCATGTGCACCCCTAGAGCTCATAAGGAACCTAGTTGCCAAATTTGGTATCTCTAGACTCAGCGGTTTGGGCTGTGCGTTAATATGTCAGTCAGTCAGTTTCTTCTTTTATAATAGATAACATAAACATTTTAAAATTTTAAGAACCTACTTAATCTATATATATTTTGTTTTTGTATTTTTTTTTTAAACAATGATTTTTGGAAGGGAATTAGAAGTGTCCAAATATGCTGCATAAACGGCCGTATCTCTTGATTGCGTTGGCATAGAAGTTTGATTTTCTCACAGCTTCAAGGGATTGCAGGCCTCAGTATTTAATATAAATTTCAACTTTATCAAGTTCCGTATCCGTATCCGTCTACGCGTTCCTGAGAAAAAGGGTCTTGACAGATAGACGGACGGACAACAAAGTGATCCTGTAAGGGTTCCTTTTTTCATTTTAAGGTACGGAACCCTAAAAGATCATTATTTTTACAGTATTAATAAATCATTTTGCATTTCTTGGCAGTTTAATCGTTTCTATTAAAGCTTTGGTTATTTTAGGTCACAAGGTCCATAAAAAATAACCTTTTTCTAATATACCTAAGAAGTATGCCATATTACATCTAATTTGCAAAAAAAAACTGCAGGAAAAAAAAAACAAAAATGGCGGCGCTTGATCGTCAAGGGGAGAGCATTTTAAATTAACACAGACGCAATAGTCAGCGCGATGACGAGACGGGTGGGGGTGGCACCTTGCACTATCAACTACACTCACACTGCGAAATCACCAGCGCTACAAGACCCACCCTCGCTCTCCTCGGCCCTTAATATGAGCGTCACCGCGAGGTGTAATTTCAAGCGGTGACGGTCTAAGTTAGACTGGACAGGAATATATGTTACAAAAACTAAACGCACACAGACGTGGCCAGAGGGATGGTCCAATACGTGGTAGGCATAAAATTCGAAAATACCTACATAGGCGTTTGTTTCTCTACTGTGGGCCGCAAATGAGATGGTATGCGGAGTGGAACGAATGCATGATTTCGGTTTATTATATTTGACTTACTATCAACTACCCGGTAAAATTCAGCTTATGCGTTTTGTTTTTGTTTCACAATTTGTTCAGTTTTATGAGAAGAAGCCCACCTCATGTTCAGTCTTGTTTGACTATCTGTATATGTGGTAGGTATATTGTATTAAAAATAGGTATTTATATGGTTTTTCAACCGACTTCAAAAAAAGGAGGAGGTTCTCAATTCGTCAGAATCTTTTTTTTTTTTTTTATGTATGTTCACCGATTACTCGAAGACGCCTGAACCGATTTTAAATTTTTTTTTTGTTTGAAAGGGTATACTTCACAGGTGGTCCCATATAAATTTTATCGAAATCGATTTAGCGGTTTTTGAGAAAATCAACAAAAACGTAGCAAAATTGGAGTTGTTGCGATTGAAGTCGGTTGTTTTTAACGTATTCACCGTGGTCAATTATGTCATGAATAAGAAGCAAAGACCGAGCAACAACAACAGCGGTGGTTCTAAAGTTCGAGGTTCTTAAATGAAAATTTCGTTTTTACGTATCTATTCTCAAGTTTTCTGAAAACTGAATAGGTAATACCAAATATTTTTTGCCTGCTATAGTTATTGAATGCCTTTTTATCAAACTGTATCAAACACCATAGAAATTTATTGAGAGATTGGAAAAGATTATTAAGGTATCAATGAATAACACATCCCACATCCTTTCTCTGCATTCTTTTCCTTTATTGCATTCTTTTCCTACCTAGGTAAATCCCCAATGTACCTTCACGAACGCTTTCTTTTCTTTCTTCAACCCATAGTCGTGCCCTTCGTTCTTCCGACAACCTCCGCCTCTATGTACTTCTTCAATGCTCATTCCTTTACTCTCCAAGCTATCCGTCTTTGGAATTCACTTCCCATCTCCATCAGACAAGCTCCATCCATTCAGTCGTTTAAGTTGCAAATCAAAGAACATCTCCTTGCGCTGTCATAATATCCCTTACATTTCTCTACTGTCATTCATTGTTACTTTAGATTTTATGTATTTTTATATGTATGTACTTATATTAAATATTTGTGTGTTTATTTATTTATTAATTATGTATATATTTATTTATTTATTACGATTTAGTTTTATAGGTTATTATTAAATTGCCATTATTGTTTAAATATAAGTTTAATTAAATTAGGTTTATATTGTTTGAACATATATTATAATTATCTCATTTCTCAATGTTGCTCGCGTTGTGCCTCTGCTTCTTGCCTTTTTTCCGGACTACGGGTTGTCTGGAAGAAATCGCTTTTAACGATAACACCGCCCAGATTGTCGACTTGTTTCTTTTTACTTTGTTATTGTATGTTTGTATGTTTCTTGTTTGACAATAAGGAGTATTTGATTGATTGATAACACATTTCAGGGGGCCGATTAGGTATGTTTACCTTACGTAAACTTCAGTACATTTAAGTACGTTTACTCTGTGCTTGAGCTGCAAAGTAGCGATTTTTGGTACCGTTCTCAATATATCACGTCCGATGCAGCGGCATACACATCCACACACACACACCTACACCAGTAAGCGTCATCATCAAGCCATGTTGTGTAAGGTTGCAACAAAAATTAAAATAAATAAGTAACTTTTTTGGACTAAAAATCGGATATAGGTTTCGAGTCTTTCTGCCACAGACGAACGACGAAGTGGTAAGCCCAGTGGTTCTAACAAACGAAGTAGTTCTAATAAAGTGGTTAGTCCACTTGATTCACAACTAGAGATCATGGGTTCGATTTTTGGCGGTGTCCAGCGGTTCAACGTGGTTTATTGATTGTTGTGCATTTTCTTAGCCCTTAACTTATTTTACATGTCACACCACCAATATTAGTCTGCGAACTGTACTAACAGCATGTTTAAAATTTTGTTTATAAGATACTAAACTCATGCGGAATTGAGCGTTGACAAATCTTAACAACAGGTATCATGTTGCTACCGGGTGAGATGATGCCGGATGATTGCAGAAAAAATAAGAACTTAATCAAAACTCCAAAATAATATTCAGAAAGACTGGAAATACATTTATAAAGTAAACCATTTTTTCGTTATTGCATCACATAGTGAAAACGATAAGAAGAAGGTAGCATAAAACGTGGTGTTCAAAAAGATTTTGGGAGTTTATCGGTTGATTCAGTCCGATTGATTCAGTCGGTTGATTTCAGTTTCCTACTAGTGTGACTTGAGTTGATTAAATATTTATTGTTTAGTTTTGAAAAAAAAAACTGTTTCCGGGATTCGTTATCCCGGAAATAGATTTTTTAAACTAAACATTAAAAATTAAAGAAACTCATATTTGATTATCAATAATACAAATAAAAATGGTAATTCTTCTAATACTTAATCGATCTATCAGTGGATCAATTTATTTGAGGATTCCATAAGTTCCTCTTTGTGCTTCGTTCGACTAGTTGTTGTTTGTAAACGATTAAATTTCAACAGTAGAGGGTCCAGTTTCATTATACGGACTAACCCTATTAAATTATAACCTATCTTAAATAAATGAACGAGCATAACAAACAAATAATTTCACTTCACATAATATTTTAAAAAATATATTCAAACTGTCACGAAAAAACGTCTCTGCTGTCTCTACAAGGCCAGTCGTGCAAAGTGTGAGCGTTATTAGTTCCCAGAGCGGCGGTGGTCGGATAGGTTTTCACAATTTTGTCAGGGACTCGCGGTGCGCCGTCCTTTTCTATGATTAATAGTGGCAAGGTGGCAACTGCTGCTGTAAGCTTTAAACTTCGATAAAAAGATATTGGGAAACTTGGAATCAGCGTTAATAGTTTCTTTGTGCATACACTAAGCAAAATCACTTTTTTGCGATTTTAGTAAAGTCGTAATAAAAACTTATTTAGTATATCGATAAGAAAGCCCAGTTACCAGTCCTACCTACAGCAATGTTGTTACATCCAGTATAACTGGTCAACATTAAAAAAGAATTTGGCCGCCACATCATTGAATGATTGAATGGCAAATATATAGGGTGACTTTAAATTAGTTCTTGATACGAAAGGCTATGCATGTGCTCGTGGTAAAAAACAACTTTCCCTAAGGAACCCATAGTCAAATCTCAAAAAAAGTTTTGAACCTTCCATACAAATCGGTCAACGGACCGGCCAAATTAATATGAAGAGTCAAAAATTTTTTTTGCGATTTGCCTATTGGTTCTTTAGGGAAAGTTGTTTGTTATCATGAGCACATGCATATCCTTTGGTATCAAAAGATAATTTGGTGATACAAAAGACTATGAATGTGCTCATGATAACAAACAACATTCCCTAAGGAACCCATAGTCAAATCTCAAAAAAGTTTTGGACCCTCCATACAAATCGATCAACTGACTGGCCAAATTAGTATGAAGAGTCCAAATTTTTACGATTTGACTATTGGTTCCTTAGGGAAAGATGTTTGTTATCATGAGCACATGCATATCCTTTGGTATCAAGAACTAATTTAAAGTCACCCTATATATATTTTATTTTAACGGCTTTTTAGAAACTAATACAGATAGTTAATAAATGAACGCTGAAATTTTCACAAAACGTACGTGAGTCGACTAAAAAGCCTGGTAGGCCTAAAAACGTGGGTTTCCATCATCACGACCCCTTTCCCCCACCCCCGCCACTTGCCACCGCGGCGGAAGGAGGGGGGAGGGGTTGAACTATCCCCGTGCCTATCTCTTGACGACCGCGACGCTAGAATACCTATTAAATGTTTTCACTTAATTGATTTTTTTTGGAGGCACTTTTAAATTGTGATATTTACGTACATATCACTGTTAACATTAATGTGCACGGAGCCCCCACTTTTGTTAAAAAAATAATAATTTTGTTTCGATAATTGTTGTAAGGATCAAAAGGAAGTGTTATAATTAAACCATCAGTGTGGTTTTTATTATAGCATCAAATTGGAATTTAATCTCAGCATTCCTCACCTTTACTTGTTTTTTTGTGATTTTCTGCCGACTGCGCCGTCACTCAGAAGCTCCATGAAACTAAATTCAAATTTTAGCCAATGTACCAATGAGTTCTTCAAAAACTTACGCATGCCGACTAAAAATAAAAAACAACACATCTATTACTACAGTGTGTATAGGATTGTCAGTGCAACATAACATCAGAGAACGGCATCTTTTCCTTAGAAGATAACATAAGAATATGCAAAGATGATAATAGAAGAAGACACGCCGTGTAGCCCACGACACGTATAACACATAATCGTAGCACTTTGCATAGGTATTTTTTATGAAAACTGACACCTACAGCCAACTTACCCAGTTTGAGACGGTTAAAAACAAACTACAACTCCTGATTTAAATATAACGGTTTTTTTTCAGACTGTTTGTCCATAAAGAGAAATACACTACTAACTTTTAAAGAAATAAACTACTGTTAATAATAAATAAGTAATCAATTTAAATATTAGCAATAGAAAATAATAAATAAATTTACTGAGAACATGTAAGAACAATATCAAGTTGAAATAAATAATAAATAAAAAACATTAAATATCGCCAGGCATTACACTCAGCCAAAATTTTTTAATACTTTTGCAACTCCTGCACACTTGACGAATTCAAACAGTCAGACACTTTATGATTACATGACATTCTTTAACAATACATACCTAAGTATCGTTCCCACTACGAGATTTAAAACATTCTTAAACAACAAGTTCCTAAAATCAATTCTAACGCAATCCAGCTGAATTCCTGACATCCTAGTCCGACTATCCAATATCCGTTGTCTAATTACTAACCTTTAAATTAATTCCCCGGCCGTAAATTACGGCCACGACAGCTCTAACAATGTTATCTTAACAAATTGAAGCTACGAGAGCCCGGGAGACAAAACCGGCTATGTCGAAATTTTACAATTTTGCACTCCAGTGTTTAGCGCTGTTTATGAGTGGTTGTGGGAGGGGGTGGAGGCTAGTGACGGAGCGGAGGGGAAAAGGATAAGGAGAAACTGAGCAAAACCCTCGGCACTTAGATATATTTGTGCCATGGCGACCCACAAAAGATACGGATCGGTGCGCTTGTGTGGGAGTCCTCTTGTGATGGTGCTTAGAAAGGTTTTACGTCGGGGGTATGCTTAGTTTACAGTTAATAGGGAGGAACGTATTTTGAAATGCAAATGAAAATTGTGGGCCTTCCAAATAGTTGAGAGAATAGATTAAGCAATATAAGCTAAGAAGACGATAATTTTCTGATTTTAATCAGTAAAAGTTTTACAAAAATTGAGGGATAGTCGGATATAAAGAAGGAATCATGCTAACCTGATTTAAAGTCTAATATTATATTGTCATCTTACGAGAAAACTTTATAAGCAAAAGTCTTGAAGTCTTATTAGAATCCATTATAATAGCATGCATGCAGACAGGCCAATTAATGTTTCAATTAAAATCAATATGGCTGCAAAATGGCGGTCTTGATTTGTATCCAAGCAAAGATTGATACATTTTATAAGACATAACGTGGCATGACTAAACCATATATACTAAGTATAACTAAACTCACCATACCACTGAACTGAATGAATACTTTCCTTATTTCTAATTAGAATTCCTTGTGAACATTAAAAGACATTCGCTGCCACCCACTGTCACCCGAACTCTGTCCCCCGACATTTTGTTTAGTACGGTCCAGCGGCCATTCGTCGGGCGCGCGATTTAATATTGTATTTTACTCGAGCGATAAGATTAAAGTATGTAATTTCTTGTGCTCGAACGGGGGCTCATTAATATGTGCTAGACGCGTGCCGTTGTAGGGTTGGCACTGACTTTTTTAGTTTATTATTTGCTTTTCCTATCATCAGTAAATTTTAAGCAATTATACCTGTAAGCAAATAGCGACTTACTCTTATTAAATCTTATTCTTTTTCGCTATATAACTATAAAGAAAACAGGTTTTCATACAATTTAATACTTGAATGAAAGATGTGAACACAACAATTTATTAATAATGATAATTTTACCACGATTTTTATGCCCAGATGTAATAGAAGCATTTGATAAGTTTAAAACCTACATATACGAGTATGTGTGCGTCTATGTGTCTGTCTGTGGCATCTAAGCTTGCAAACGGGTGGACCGACCTCGATACGGTTTATTTCACTTAAAAGCAGGTTTCATCTTAGTGGGTCTTTGCTTTGTGTGGTGACAATCAGGTCAGTAGTTTTTGAGTTATTGGAAAGTGGTTGCGTAGCTACAGCTGCTATTTTCCCCAAAATTCGTGCTAAAATTGGAAAATTTTGGAATCGTACTATTTAAATAAACTCAATAGCCATGTTTTATATCCTTTATCGCAAATTGTTGCAATTAACATTAACAAATCAGTAATAAACATACATAATCATGGTGGGGTGATCCAGTTCGTCTCCTGTAACTTATATGTTTACTTGCTTTGGTGTGTCATATATTATATTTTCTAAATTATGTTGTCTGAGAATCTATTTGTATTAAATTTATTATGTACTTTATTTTATAATCAGTAGCGGTTAATAGGGGGTTACCTAATAATATTTATTTATTTATTTACAATTTATTGTACACAGGAAAGTCAGAGACATACATTAACAAAGAAAGAACATACAAAAGGTGCAGCTTATTTCTATAAGAAATTTCCTCCAGCAGACCTTGGACAGTGAAAGTTAAAGAAAAAATTGCAGAAATGACGTGTACAAAACAAATTATCTGGGTTTAACGGGAGGGTTTTGTGGTCTTCTTGCGATTTTTCCGCCATAATGAACAATGTGTTAACTAGTAACTCATTTACTGCGTTACGGAATTATTGGTCGTATTCGTGTTCCTCACTGTGCGGCAGCTAGCTAGCCTACGCGGTGCGGCGCAGTGTTTTTTTTTTTGTAATTCTAATCCACGTAGAAAAGATATTCTTATTTTTTGTTATTCTAACTTGAAATAAACTCATGTTATGCATAAAAAAACGTAGGGGAAATATTTTGTCGTAACGCACAGAAATCTTATAGTTTTTATCTGGTGTGGTACGGGAATTATTTGGTCTTAATCACAACCCCGTACCGCACTGAATTCCGGGTACGCGTCGCGCAGTGCTGTGCGCCGTTGACATGTCGAATAAGTATTTGTTTTACATCGAACGTGCCCATCACAAAAATAAAGTGAAATTAAATAATCACTTATAAAACTTAACATGTCCGATCCCAAAAAGACTGAGTGTATGGATTCCGGATCTTATACAAAACCAAACCAATTTCCATACATGAATATATATTTTTTATCAAACTAAACCAAAGTTTTAAAGGTTTCAAGAATACAATTTTCACCCTTCTACCCGGACATTCACTAATATCTTCGCATCCCTAGTACTTACTAAAACTGTTCTACGCGGCGCGAACATCATTTTTCCCGTATAAGTTGATATAAAAAAAAGCTTATAACTAAGAAAATAAAGAACAAAACGACGTGCGTATTTAACCTTAATATAGACGAATATATTATAGTGTTTACACTGAGTTTAGTGTATAGGTTTTCATGATTTTATTGACCCTCAAAGATGTTTCTACGGAAAAATAATGGTCTTAACGCACTACAGGACTGCACGATACGGGAATTTATTGACTCGTAATGCACCGATAGAAAGCCCGTGAAAGAGCCTACCGCAGCGAATTTGTTAAGATTCTAAATTTTGTTACATTAACTTACAAAGTTAAATCGACATTCGAAAGAGCCATTTTCGAGAAAAAATACGTCGCACATTACGGCGTACTTCACTATGATGGCAATTCCGTTACGAAAAAATAAAAAGAGCAGCTAAGCATAAAAAAAAAAATTGTCTTAGTCCAAATCCAAATCCTCGGTGGTGTAGTGGTCTATGCGCTAGAGTACCAGACGAGCGCACACAAACAGACATATTTTTTATTCCCATGGGCTCTATTTTCAACCGACTTCAAAAAAAGGAGGAGGTTCTCAATACGTCGGAATCTTTTTTTTTTTTTTCTTCTATGTATGTTCACCGATTACTCGAAGACGCCTGAACCGATTTCAAAAATTCTTTTTTTGTTTGAAAGGGTATACTTCACAGGTGGTCCCATATTAATTTTATCGAAATCGATTCAGCGGTTTTTGAGAAAATCAACAAAAACATAGCAAAATTGGAGTTGCTACGATTGAAGTCGGTTGTTTTTAACGTATTCAGCGTGGTCAATTATATGTACGTCAGTCCAATAAACTCTTAGTTCAGAGAAATCAAAGCTAGATAAGACGGATATGGATATATTTGTATACTTGGTGTAGAACATAGGTAAAAATACCTAAAATAATAGTATATAGGAGGAAATTAGTTCAAATATTCATTTTAAACATTTTATCAGTTATAGCTGTAGGCATGAACAGACATGAAATGACGTTCTGTGTAAGATGGCGGAATATAACACGGTAAACATGTAGGATTGTAGGAAATAATAAAGGGACTGTTACTTAGTAGTGTACTAGGTTGAGTAGGGTGTTAGGTTTTACTAGAATACTAATGAAAGTATGTGAATTTTGAGTATTTAAATATAGGTTTCAAACATATTTTATGTATGATTGAGTAAATTGATTTCCAAATTAAAATTGTTAAAAGTTAGGAAAAGAAATTTCAAATCTAGAATTCTGAAAATCTTGCCCTTTCTTTTTACAAAATTAAGTTCTCTTTAACAAAGTCTTCGGTTTCATTACACCTGTTGGTATAGGCATATAAAAGTATTTTATGTCAATAACAAACGGAAAGAAAGAATGGTTTAATTTTGCCATATAATTCCTTAATAAATAACAGAATATTTGCAAGTCTAGGGAATCCAATTCACATGTCAGGAAGGCTAAGTTCATAGGAAATTCACTAACTTATATGTACTAAAATCTATAGTTTAAATTGCTAGGAAATGCCGCCAGAGTTAATCCGCTAAGGGCAAAGTTTTCTTTATAGTATTTTATGTTACCTGGAAGTATGAACTCAATTAATTAGGTAACTTTGAATCAAAAGATTCTATTCACTTGATGGAAAGGAAGTTGTGGTAAAACCTCAATTTAATGTGATATTTTGAATCAGAAGTTTCTACTCACCTGATGGGAAGTAGATAAATTATAATAATTTATTATTGAAGATCTCAAGCTAGTCCTGAGTAGTCGATGGATGATTGATTTCAAGAACTAACTACTTAGTACTAGTAAGCAATTGAAATTAACTAAGTAATAAGAATCGAAGGATTCTAACTGCCTGATGGTAGGGCAAGGCGTATTTATAAGTAACTGAGTTGTTCTTATGTTAAGGTTCAAATTAAAAGTATTAATTCAAATAATCTAAATATCCTGAAATGGATTATTTTAATCACCAGATGGTAAATGGAAAATGAGATAAGTTAATCTCATGGTACAATTAATTAATTGTCCTAAGTTAATCAAAGGTTGTAACTTACCTGATGGAAAAGGTAAATGATGTTACAACTAGGGATTGTTGTTCAGTTATTTCATATAAAAGGGATGACAAAGTCATTAATGGTAACATCTATATTCTGCTTGATATCTAATAGAATATTTTGAATAATTTAAATACTTGTTTGTTACTCCAAGAAGTGACCCAAACTTTATGATTTGTCTACTTACTTATTTCTGCTACGATGGCTAGGGTGTTCACTAACTCAGAGGGTTGGTTTTTGTTCCATTAGTGTTACCACGCCGAAGGAAGTAAGCTATGACGGCACTATGGGCAGCAGCTGGTAATTGACCTGATCCATTTATGTAACTACTAGAGGTAGTAAATTTTACACACACGTCTAACCGAGTTGGGGTTACTTCTGTCTTTGTTTAAACTCAATAATTGCCAAAGTGCAAAATGATATTGGATACCAGGCAGAGTATCATTGTGGTTAAACCCACCTGATGGTAAAGTCAAATGTTTATACAACCAGAGGTTGTTGAAATAAAAGATGCAAGAAGTTCAAATATATTTCTTATGAAAATATTCAGTTTGCATGTTAGATGGCTGATGATGATACAACTCTAGAGGTTGTTGTTAAGATGGAAGAAGAAGATGACTGTATTCTGCTCGATTTCTAATAATTTATTCTTATTCGTTTAAGTAACAAATTTCTACTCAGAGAAGTAGTCCAAACTGTGCTATCAATTGAATTCCTTATTTCATCCGCATTGCAATGGGCTTGGTCTTCGCTAACTCAGAGGGTTGGTTGCTGTTTCATTAGTGTTACCACGCTGAAGGAAGTAGGTTATGACGGCACTATGAGCAGCAGTTGGCGATTGACCAGATCTATTTCTCTAACTACTAGAGGTAGTAAAGTATACATACACGTCAAGCCAAGTTGGGGCTACTTCTGTCTTAGTTACAGATGTAATTATAATAATTCTGTCATAGAGCAGAAAATTATGTTGGATACCGAGCAGAGTATCGTTGTGGTTCACACAATTCATATTGAATAACTGCTAGAGGTGGTTATTTGTTATTGAGGCGTTAGTCCTCTCCTTATCAACTCAGAGGGTTGTATGTTTCTATCGTTGTGGTTCACACAATTTATATTGATTAACTACTAGAGGTGGTTATTTGTTATTGAGGCGTTAGTCATCACCTTATCAACTCAGAGGGTTGTATGTTTCTATCGTTGTGGTTCACACAATTTATATTGATTAACTACTAGAGGTGGTTATTTGTTATTGAGGCGTTAGTCCTCTCCGCATCAACTCAGAGGGTTGTATGTTTCATTACACTAGTGTTACGGCTGAAGAGTAGTAAGCCTTGATAACATTATGGGTGCAAACGGATTAATAATTATCCATATTTTGTATAACTACTATTTTTTTTTTTTTTTTTTTTTTTTTTTTTTATGGCAGAGGTGGCAAACGAGCAGACGGATCACCTGATGGTAAGCGATTACCGCCGCCCATAGACACCCGCAACACCAGAGGAGTCACAAGTGCGTTGCCGGCCTTTGATTTGGGAGTACGCTCTTTTCTTGAAGGTTTGAATGTCGTATCGTTCCGGAAATACCGCAGGCGACAATTCATTCCACAGTTTGGTTGTGCGAGGCAGAAAGTTTCTAGTGAAACGCACAGTTGTGGACTGCCAACCATCTATGTGATGGGGATGAATATGTTGTCGCGTAGAACGATGGCGGAAAGAGGCGGCAGGGATCAATCCGAACAATTCCTCGGAGCACTCCCCATTGTACATGCGATAGAGAATGCAGAGCGAGGCTACATCTCTACGCAGCGCCAGGGAGTCAACTAGAGGTAGTTATTGTATCTAAAGGAAAATTAAATATCTGATTGACTGAGTTCATGCTACTAAGATACACAGACTTATTAATTATTCATTTTGTCATAGTGCAAAACCCATAACATTGTATTTTATTGAAATCAAATAATTATCCAGTTACATATTTGTAAATCTAAGTTCTTCTTGTCATGTGCGTGGAAACCTTTATGTACAGATTAGAAACATAGGGAATTGGTTTAGGTATGAAGTTAGGAATCGAGTTCTAATTATCATAGGTGGTCTCAATAGATATTCAAAGTAGGATTAAGCTCTCTTTATTGATGTTAGTTGTCTTTATTTTTATATTTAGAATCTTTTAACTATTTTGTCTTGATAAAGTGTTGAAGTGAGTTTCTTTGGGCTGCCGTTTCTTCTCACTTCGCTAACACTTCCCGAAACGGCCAGCATACGGGTTCCAAGTGGTAGGAACCTTGTATTAGGTATTTAAAGTTAAATTTATTAAATTTCTAATTATATAGTAAATTAATTATTAACTTGAGAAAATAATGTCTCAATTTAAAATTAGACTATTCTTACTAAAAGGAAATTAATAGCTATGAAGTCTCAAAGAATAGTAAATTTTTCCTTATATTAAAAGAAAATCGATCCTCAACAATATCTCAGATTCGGGTTTTCAAAACCGCGGCGACAGCCGCAACCGCTTCAGTACGCGATCCGCCATACGTTAATATTTATATTTTAGTGACGATTAAACGTGATTTAGCGTCACTGACCGACCGACTGGAGCCAAGTAACCGCGTCAGCGTTAACCACACCACCCGAGCGTAACGATTCATTTTCATTTACTGTTCAGCAAACGAAAAAACTACTACACCTAAAGAAGTTTTCACAAAAAAAACAAGAGTAAAATAAACTAAAGATGTCTTTAGTAAAACTACGCCATGATGACGCGCATCCCTTCTTGTGATGCGGGCTAGCCGCCGCCGCCGCCGCCGCGCCGACCCTAGATCCCTCCCTCGCCCGACCGCCACCCCACTAAGATGACGGCGGCGGCGCGGGCGCGGCGGCGGCGGCGGCGTGCCGGCGGCGGGCGGTCGCAGTATTGGACAATTTTCGGACTCAAGTGACTCGTGACCGGCTTAGCAATTTATATGCGAGGCAAAACTTTTGGTCGTGTTGTCGAATTTTGCTTAAAGTTATAACTATGAAACAATTTGGACAGGCTGCTGATTTTTACTCGAATAGTTTTTATAAACGGTTAATCTTCCCTGATCTTCTTCAGTGATTCATGTTAAGATGTTTAGTTTACCTATATTAGTAGTTATCTGTAGTTATTCGTTTAGAAACTGAAAAAAAATTTTTTTTATAGAAACACCGTAGTCCATATTATCGTGTATTTGTATCTCGCTTTCTCTAACCTAACGCATTTTTTATAATTTTTTTTGACTTGCAAAAGCAAAACATTTCTGGTATAGTGACTGAGATATTATAATATCTTTATAACCTACAGCTTATGTGTGAGTGTTATATTCATAATTGAGGGACATCTCACTTGAGTGAATGTGCAAAATCCTAAAACATCAAACGTCGCGCTAGCGTCGCGTCATGTGCCAAAAGCGGCGTAAGCATGACAGCCAAAAACTACCCCATCTTAAATTGCTTAGCAACACTCCCCCAAAAATAATCCATAACCACCCTCGTTTTCTTTCATCCCTTCCCGGGAGGGGTCAAGTCACCCTGCTTAAGATCGATGGGGGTGTGCAGATTAGACTTTACGATAAGGGTCCAGCCCACCCACTAAAGGGTGTAAGGGTAACATTGGCCCTTTTGTGCATCTCAGATGGACCCCCGAACTTTGTGCGTTGTTTTGACGTATTTTATAATTAATTTGGTAGTTTCAGACCGTAGTTTAATGAGGGCAAGGGGAAGTCTGATGAATTTGCGCTCAAGTTGGAGGTTTGTTGTTGCTACAGTACACAGCCGGAGCAATGTTGGCTCGTCTTTGTACTGGCACATATTAATATTATAATATGATTCCTAACTAGCCCCTAGATATTACATACATACTACTAGCCGTACCAACCTTTTCACTGAAAAAAATGTATGGTACGTGTAACTAGAATCTCGTTATCCGTACGATATTGTGTAGTTCTATTTATGACGACAAAATGCTTTGTCGTCAGTACTATAATAATCTAGTTAAATCAATTTGTGAATATAATAGAACATATCCGTATATGTACAACATTTCATGTTCATCTTACAATCCGATTATAATGACAACAAACCTTATTGTAAAGAGTACCGTTTTCCAGTATTCATTACTATCGCATCATTAATGCTTACTATGCAGTGGTAAACACTACAATCTGTGTTTTAACTATAGATTTAAAAAGTAAATATTACTAATCGCTTAGTACTTTTTAAACAACTATACGTTCTTGTTGTATTTTAGTCAAAAACTTTTTTCGGTGTTGCTGAGTCAATCTTTAAATAAAAAATAATAACATTAAAATGTATCCTATGTCAATCTGGGGATCAAGACGAATCTAACGACTACTCTTACGCTAAAATCCATCAAGCCGTTTAGGCATGCCAATCATACGTACATTATATACACTCGAAAAACATAACCCTCCTTCTGGCGCAGTCGGGTAAAAACCCTGTATTTTTTCACTTCTGTATTTTCCTGCTCATGAAGCTAGACAAACCAATCAATGAATTGACGGACTCCTGTCTAGTCTTCCCTTTATATAGAGTCCTTATGAAATACCTGAAAAAATTATAACCACGCGTTCTACTCATGAAACTGAACAACTTTACCCAAGGAACCTATACTCAATTCGCAAAAAAAAATTTGGAGTTCTCATACTACAGTGCAGCCTCGCTATAACAAAGCGGAAGGGAATTAGAAAATATTCGTTATACCAAGTAATTTGTTACAATTATTAGAGGTTAGGTTAGTCTAAAATTCGTTTTAACAAGGTAAGAAGATAACTTGTTAACCTCAACGTTATATTATTATTCTTATTATTATTTTGGAATATAAAATTGGGCTTCTCTGCACATTTGGCGCTAGGTCAAATGGCAGGAGCTACTCCAGCAGAAGCACAGTCGGCTGGAGTTCAGTGCGATGAGGAGAGAAAGCGTCTTACAATCCGGGCATTGTCGAGGAGGACTGCCTTTGCCTTTGCCTTTTTTATTATTATTATCATTATCATTATTATTATATAAAGGTTATATACAAGTTGTCAAAAATCGTTAAAAAGAGGTAAATTATACTTTCTATATTTTATTCTGCAATAATTGGAAATTCGCTATAAAGGGGTTTTTAACAAAATTTATTCCTAATGTAAAGGTATATTTTATGTAAAGGTAAGGGATAAGTTATGTAAAGGTTATAAGTTGTCAAAAATCGTTAAATAGAGGTAAATTATACCTACTTCATGTTTTCTTCTGCGTTTATATTCTGCAATGATTGGAAATTCGTTATAAAGCGGTTTTTAAACAAAATTTATTCGTAATGTAAAGGTACATTTTAAATTAACTCTTATTGGCAATTCTAGGAGATTTCAAAATATTTGTTAAATGGAGGAAATCGTTATATTGAGGTTCGTAATATTAAGATTACATTGTATTTGATCAAATGAACCGCCAATTTTGTATGAGAAGTCCAAATTATTTTTGCAAATTGAGTATAGGTTCCTTGGGGAAAGTTGTTCAGCTTCATGAGTAGAAACCACTATTGAATTTTTTTCTGTGCAGAAGTGCAAAATTTCAGAAGGACCCTGTATACCATAAAATAGTACTGATTAAGTATTAATTATAAAGTGAGAGTGAATAATAACCACCCGCATAGACAAACTTTCCGTAGGCACAGTACTAAAATAATGATTATAAGCGTTTATTAAACTTAGATATTAAAATAAATAAACCTTTTAAAAAGCCTTTACACAGAGTACATAACGTCTTATTTTCGGATTAACTATCAAAATATTCGCTAAATGGTGGCTTGCTAAGCACGGTAAACCTGACTTACTGAAAATTTTGAATTTCCGTGCGCTTTCTCTTCAAATCTGTGTGGTACCTACAAAATTCTGAAGCAGCTCTAATTTTCAGCATATTTACTTTCCTTTATCTAAACAGTCAGGTTATTAACAGTTTACCTGATTATTGTGTACGTATGTTGATGTTATGGAAGAGGGAATCATAATTATACCGCTAAAATATATGTTGCGAAATCAAAAAATATCTGTGACTTCAAAAATAGGATTACTCGTATCTTTGCTTTCTTCTTCGTTCACTCATATCTATTTTTGAAATTGACTGACTGACTGATAGATCAAAGCACAGCTCAAACCGCTGGGTCAAGGAACTTGAAATTTTGCACAGAGTTTCCTTATAGAGCGGAGGCGAGCACTAAGGAAGGGTTTTTCAAAATTCACCCTCTAAGGGGGCGAAACAGGGGTCCAAAGTAGATAAATCAACGCATAGGCTAAACCCCTGAGTCTAGAGATTTCAAATTTGGCAAGTAGGTTCTTTATGAGGTCTAGGGGTGCACTAAGAAAGGATTTTTCAAAACTCACCCTCTAAGGGATTGAAAAGGGGATCCAAAGTAGATAAATCAACGTACCAGGCCAAACCCCCGGGTCTAGAGATTCCAAATTTGGCAAATAGGTTCCTTACGAGGTCTAGGGGTGCACTAAGAAAGGATTTTTCAAAACTCATCCTCTAAGGGGATGAAAACGGGGTCCAAATTAGATAAATCAACGCACAGGCCAAACCCCTGGGTCTAGAGATTCCAAATTTTGGAAATAGGTTCCTTATGATGTCTTGAGGTGCAATAAGAAATATTTTTTTAAATTTCACCCTCTAAGGGGGTGAAACGGGGGTCCCAATTAGATATATCAACGCACAGGCCACACCCCTGCTGGATCTAGAGATTCCAAATTTGGAAGTAGGTTCTGAGGTTTAGGGGTGTACTTAGAAAGGATTTTTCAAAACTCACCCTATAAGGGGGTGAAACGGGGTCCAAAGTAGATAGATCAACGAACAGGTCAAACCCCTTGGTTCAGAGATTCCAAATTTGGCAAGTAAGTACCTTATGAGGTCTACGGGTGCAACAAGAAAGGATTTTTCAAAACTCACCCTCTAAGGGGGTGAAACGGGGGTTTAAAGTAGATAGAGCAACGCAAATTCGCAACGTAATACCAATGCGAAAGGCCAAACCTATGGGTCTAGAAACTTGAGCGTGAACCATTGGTTCGTCATGAAAAACAAAATGGCAAAACATCGAAACGTCAGTATTGAGTATATGTAATAATGTCGAAAAGACGAAATGTCGAAATATTTGAAATCAAAATGACAAAGTATCGAAACGTCGAAAAATCCAAACTGCGAAATATCGAAAATCAAATGTCGAAATATCTCGACTGTCAAAAGTTCGAAAAGTCAAAATGTTGAAATATCAAAATATTAAACAATCAAATTATCGAAATATCGAAACATCGAAACATCGAAACATCGAAACACCGAAACACCGAAACACCGAAACACCGAAACACCGAAACACCGAAACACCGAAACACCGAATCACCGAAACATCGAAATATAAAAATGTCTAAAATGTCAAACTGTCAAATGTCGAACCGTCGCAGCTCGAAGCGTCACAACTTCGAAGCTTCGAGTCGTTGAAACATCACAGTGTCAAAATTTCGAAATGACAAAATAGGAAAAGGTCAATATGTCAAAAAGTCAACATGTCAATTCTACATAACGTCTAAAATCTTCAGAAAACATCCTTCTCTTTCTGATGCCGCCTTAGCTTCTCAAGTCACTACCCTTCGACAAAACTCTTCTAATCTACGCTCCGCGGAAAGTCCCTTTCCTTCGCTTTTTGACGTCTTCTCCAACTCACTAAATGGCCCCCTTCGATGTATTCTCACCTCTCTGCTCAGGTATTTTTGGGATTAATCCCGGATGAACAAACAGACTTTACTATTTCAATATTTTATAGATTATAAGAGGATAGTGTAACCGCTTTTTTAATCTACGCGGGCGAAGCCGCGGGCGCAAGCTAGTATACAATAAAATCAGTAGACGCGAAAGGTAAACATAATAGCTTTTCGAATAAGGGGTGTACCAAAAATATATTAAAAACATCAGGCAGCTTATCAATTAAAAATACTACTCATAAAACCAAGAAACCGATTGGAGCAAAAAATGAGACTTCTAATATTAGTTGTCGTTCCTACATTTTTATTTGACGATTTTATATGGAAAGTAGAAAAAGAATCTCCGATTGTATAGGACAAATTTTCTATTTTATATAATAAGTAGCTTCTCAGCGAACAAAACTTCGCATTGGAACTAACTACAGGTTATTTAGGAATAGTTGTTCAGTTTTAAGAGTAGCTCCTCTTAAATTATGTTAGATTTTTGTTAAGGCCTGTATTAGATACTTACTATAGTTTGTCCAACAACGGTTTGTCCCGCATATTGTATATGTATTTTAATTATGTCCCTCTTTCATTGGTGGCCCTTTGTCTCAACATCAGACTAAAGAGACGTCCATTGGTGCTTTACTATTGTCTTAGAGTTCCTCACTTAACAGCTGGTGTACAAAGACACTCGGCGTAGAGGCGGAGTCTGCCTGTATCGTCGTATCTACGCCATATTGTATATTGGGTTGCGATTTGTGTGTATGTATTGTACATACTTGCACTATTCATACACAAGGCTTTTTGCTACAATACTCCATAAGTTTATTGTGTACGAAGCATTGTTCCATGTAGTACAATATTGTTTGTTATATTTTGGACAGTTTGAATCAGTTCGGATGCTGGCCTTTTTTATTAATATTGAATCCAGTAATTCCTTTATTTTTATTTAAATCACAGCATATTATGATATACACTACTGTAGTACCAGATTAAGCACCGTCTATCGAGCTACTTAATCCATCTGTATGTATTTAATTTCTTCACATTCACTTGTTTTCTGTGTTCATAAATAGATAATATAATTTTGTTGAAATATTATTAACATATTTCTCTGCATAATTTTATGTATATTGTTATGGTTCCTCACCTCAAAAGGAAAAAAGGAACCTTATAGGATCACTTCGTTGTCCGTCTATTTTTCAAAATATTGTGATGTAACTAATAATTTGGGTTTCGGACTATTTCCTTTACTTGTGCTATAAGACATTGCTTCTTACCAAATTTCATGATTCTAGGTCAACGGGAAGTACCCTATAGCTTTTGATTCCCATGCGAGTGTCCAAATATGCAGCATAAACGGCCGTATCTCTTGATTGTGTTGGCATAGAAGTTTGATTTTTTTACAGCTTCAAGGGATGGCAGGCCTGAGAATTTTATATAGGGTTCAAGACATGTGTGATTTTAAATTAATACGGAACCCTCGGTGCGCGAGTCCGACTCGCACTTGGCCGGTTTTTTTATTATATATATTTTTGTTTTAGCCTAAGGTGGAGTTCATAGCATTTTTTAAATTAATTTTCGTTTAGTTGGCACCCAGTATCATTATCTCGATAAATTGGTTTTTTATTTTTTAAGTTTGTGGATTACTACATTAATATAATGATAATTGCGGGTAATTATACTGTAAATTTGTAATTATTTTTGTTTTAACTTCTAACTTAAAATTAGTCACATTAATTAATGGATTTTTAGCCACCCAAAAGTCTAAAATTCTGAAATCTGACCATAAAACGGGTAATTGACACAAGAAACCTCAATCACTGCGTGGGGGGGTCATAGGGAAAGTTTTCCAATTACTGGAGTACTAAAGTGACCCCCCCCCCTCCCCCCCTCCGCACTCGCCCTGGGGACCGCTCAAAGAAGTTTTAATTGCGAGTTCGAGCCTCTGTCCTTGTTGGTTATGCACTATTTGAATTGCCTTATTCTCAAATGACGAGAAATAAGGCTCTAAACTGACAACATCTCAAATTTTTGAGCTACAATTTTAATGTCCATTTCATTAAGAAAATTAATTAATAAAACAGCCATATTTTTATCTTTTTTTCAATAATTACATATTTCTCGAGAAAATTTTATTTTTCTCCGCTAAGTGTTTATAGTCTGTATGCATGTGTAAGGGATCTAAGCCAACTGGGTGGCAATTAGTTTTAATAAAATGTTGTCAACACGACCTGGCGGAAAGTCCTCAGTCGATGGTAGTACGAGTATTATTTACAAAATAAAGGCGAAAATAACGCCGCCATTTCTATAAAGCCCAACGTCATCATTTAAAATCAACTAACAAACAACTTATCCTTAACGTTACACAGGGGGATTCTAATTTCATTCTCCGAAGGGTCGACTGAAACTAATTTTAGTTAGGAAAGCAAACAGCCTGATAGTCGGACCGTGGCTGGGTGTTTCCCTCACAAATGCACCCCCTAGGTACAAACTTTAAAGTTTAATTATCTGAACCTTTGTATATAAATTCTAATGCCCGTGTGTTCGGCGTGTAGACTCTAGTTTGAAATTTATTTGATGTCGTTACTGTTAATATCTATATTTAAAATAATAGTAACGTACAAAGTTAAATTCAAATCAAAATTAAGAAGTAAAATAAAAATCCAATGGGATTATCGCTTGTACAACGTAAAACAGATGGCCGTTGGGGCAAGAAAGTTCTCGAGTGGCGACCACGCACCCGAAGATGTACCGTAGACTCCGTGGACGACACGGGAAGCCACTTGATGTGGGCAGATCAGAACCGATCGTCGTTGAAATCCTTGGGGGAGGCCTTTGTTCAGCAGTGGACGTCTTTTGGTTGATAATAATGATAAGAGCGAACAAAATCTTCCCATAAGTATGGAAAACAAAGAAGCCATTTTACTTAAAAAGTAACTTCTTGGAAGCAGTTGGTTGATTAATTAATTCCACGTCTTTCTATTGTCGTGTAGACGGCGCGGCGCTACTAACTGTGATGTTTAAAACGTCGAATCCGATTTGCGTACGAGGCCTCAAGAGTTTGTACCAAACAAATCTTGTATTATTTATTTATTTAAAGTATATTTTCTTTCATGCAGTTCGGGATCGTTAGTACGAGTCCGACTCATTGTATACATTAACGTTAGAGTTTTCCAAGATTGACTGTATTTGGTTCATTGTAAAACGATCCCCCGTTTACTTTTTTTTATTACGGTTCAAAAAATACTGTGATTCAAAGGAGAGGCAGAACAGCAGACAGACAATAATTGGGTACGAAAAACTAAAATTTCTAAAACTAATTATATCGTTTTCAAAAGTCTTAAGTAGTGCTACTGACTGTAACTGTTCCACTCTTACTTAAAGTAGTACTTTTCAATAACATATCCTGAAATCAAATTCGCTGCGTGCATATTTTGACCTACCTATGGCTTACGTATAAACATCGGGTGCCCATTTACAATAGATACTTTGTGTTGCCCGGAGGAGGGGGTCACAGATGGCGGTGAGGGGTCGTCTTAATTTTACTGTATTAGCGAGTCTTTCTGACCCCTGGGCTATTAATCGCGAGGGAAGGGTCAGCGACCCCGAATTAAGATGGGAAATGGGGTCCGAAGATCGTTTGTATGTTCCCTGAGAACGTTAGAGGCAGCGTAGAATAATTTAGTTTGAATTGTAACATTTATTTTTTTGTAAAATGTTAAACAGAGTCGGTTTTAAAGTTACAGAATTTATTACATTAATGTGGTCGTCAAGTTGATTCGATAAAATTGTGCTATTTGATTTGAGGTTATAATTATACCCGAAATTATGGGCAAATATGTAAAAAATAATATTTTATTCAATTTAAAATATACTAATAAGATGGTTGTAAAAAGGTTACCTTATACGGGAAGAGACGTAATGGATTATTCTGAAGTTGTAATTATTTTCTGAGTTTACTATTTAGCTACATTGTATTTTAATTGCAACAAACATAAAATATATTGAGAATATTTTCAAAGCAATGCATGTATTTTCCATATCTGAATTGCGATCTCTATAAGGTAACATGGCCTCATTCTATTCGCGTGGGCGGGAACAAGAGAAGGATGGTCAGTTTTCAGTAACTATCGCAGAACTCCCCCCCCCCTTCCTCTATTCTGACTAACCAATCCTCACCCCACCGCTCCTACTTAGCGAGTCTTCACACGTTGTGATTATAAGGGGTTTCAACATTTATAGAAACAAAGGGATATCTACCTACCGCTAGCTATCACATGGAAACTTCATGAGTTCATTTTCTTTAATTATTACTTACTCTTTAAGAGAATAAATATTGTTTTAAGTCCACTGTTTATTTAAGAGCTCACAAGAGATATTGATTGCTATTCGTTGTCTTACTCTTTGTTGTCTTACGTTGTTTATAACTTTCAAAAAAAAATCAATAAAAATCCAATTTATTTTATTGAAAATATAGATTATATAATGCAAGTATTTTTATTATACACCAGCTTTTTTAAACTACGTGGTTAGGTATAAAATAATAAAACACAAAATTCAGAAACGAAACATGTTCCTTCCACGCCTAGACTCAACACTATTCCCTCGCCTCATTCTCGACTTTTCCAACTCATTTGCATACAAAAGCAGATAGCGTTGATGCGCTGATACGGCCCCCTTTGTGAGGTATAGTAGTCTAGAAAGTTGTGGAAAGTTCTAGAAAGTTGTAGTTCCGCTCTGCTAGCAACTGGCGGCAACTTTTACTCGAAGTTGGCGTAACGCTGCGGCAAAAACCGCTCACGGTAGGTTTAACAATTACCTAAGCAGCCCCGAGAAGTTTGCGCGCTGTTTATTCTGCTTTGAACGCTGCTCTGCGCTGCTATCTGGCCGTTTAAAATTAAACGTTATACAGCGTGTGCAAAGACCACTCCCGGAAACTGAAAACTGAATCACTTTTCCCAAAGAACTTGTACTAAATTCTCAAAAAAAAAACTTTTAGTTTCAATATTTTGACTTTGACTTTGTCTCCATACAAAATTTTAACATTTTGACTCCATTTTTTTGTATGCAATAAAGAGTATTTATCTTTATCTTATCTTAAAATTGGGTGAATGACCGATATGTATAAAGAGTCGAATTCCTTCGAATTCAGTATATCATAGGTTAGAAAGTTTGTTCAGTTTCATGAGTAAATTACTCTGTAGTTTCTTGGTGTGGTTTTTTACACTCTGGTGGTAAGCGATGCAATAATGTTTAACCAAATTCAGTGGGTCTTTTGTCAATCTCCCGCTGAAGCACTCGTCAGTCTATTGTAGTATCAACTAGCTTTTGCCCGCGGCTCCACCCGCGTAGATGTCGCCTTTTGACAGTCTCTAAGGTATCTTTGGGAACCATGCATTTGATCTATCTACCTACCAAATTTCATCCAATTCCGTTCAGTAGTTTCAACGTGAAAGTGGAACAAACAAACAAATATCCATACTTTTGTATTTATAATAATATAAGTAAGTATAAGTAAGATTGTTTCTATTATATAGTATATTTTGAAAAGTTTAATTCCATAAAGTTAAAACATGCACCATTGTATACCTTGTACACTGAACTCGTAACGAATGACGATACACGTTGACTGACTTTTATACATTAGAATTAGCAAATATCTGATAGTAATTGAACCGAATTAAAAAAAGCAATTCTTCTACAGGGGCATAAAAAATGTCTGGCAAAATTTGAACAGTGGCTTCTTCTCATCAGACTGAACAACTTTCCCCATGAAACTCATACTCAAAAAGAAGAAACAATTTTAGACTCTTCATACAAATCCGTCAGCTCAGCTGGTTGATGAATTTTGTATGGGAAGTCCAATTTTTTTTCTTTTTGACCATGAGTTTCTTAGGAAAAGTTGTTCAGTTTGATGAGTAGAAGCCACTGTTAAAATATTGCCAGACATTTTTTTTATAACCTGTATAATACTCGTATAGCGCCAAAGCCGAACGCTATATTTTTGAACACAATAGTTTTATTTGGTCTAGAGATACATAGCAGTAATGAAGCCACATGCTCTGGCGCATCTAACTCAGTCACAAATCGCGCAACACATTACTTGGACGCCATTAAAGCCGTCGGGACGCGCTATGTTTTCAATTACAGCAGGCTCGCGAGATATTTCGCTCGTTCTAGGGTTGCTGTAACTCGAATATTTAGGTTAGGTTATTAAACTTTTTTAACTTTTTAACTTTACCTCACTAGATGGCAGTCGTTAAGCCAACTGGGGTTGGTCACTAGCCCCACAACCTCCAACAATCCGGACTTGGCCCCCGTGTGTGGAGTATGGCCTAACCTTCCCGAAGTATGGGAAGAGACCCGTGCCCCTACAGCGAGGACGATATGGGTTGTTAACGATCTTTAGCTCGCCTATACCTTACTTATTTCAAAAAAGATTAGACAGAAAATAAAAATTGAGGTGTTTTTTTCTTGTGTTTACTAACTTATAAACCAAATTAATTTTATCTCAATTTGTTTATTTTATTAGTCTATTTCCGACACAAATATAACATTAAAAGTAACAGCTATTTAAAAAAATGCTGACTAATTATGGTGGCCATTTTAATTTTCAATTTCTCGGAAAGAAAATTTCGCATGGCTAATACTGTAAGTGACATATTAAAGCAAAATATAGGCAAATGAGGTGTTACATTCAGCCTATTTGATCTTACTAATCATACTTGCGCACGCTGTATAGCTTTATAGATTATTTTTTTCATTTGACAACATAGAAAAATATTGTAACACTGTAAATGTACTCAGTCACATACTGTGCAGAAGTAAGTAGTAATTGTTGGCAACCCTGGAGAGCGGCGCTCGGAATTTGCCTTCGTCCACACCATTCGACGCCGTCGTCGCCTTTCACACTGCCCAGGCTTTCATCTCACCTTTGCTACAGAATACAAAACACTTCTGGCGTAAACTCTATATATATCGTACAAAACGAACTTTTAATGAAGGACGTGAACATATCCATTTTAATATTGGGTCAACAAATATGACCACACTTATTTCTTTTTGGAATCTCCATACGAATCGATTATAGGACAATACTGATGGACGTTAGTACTCGTAGACTTACTTACGGCAGACTTAAGCCAAAAGTTAAAGGAAATAACTGAGAAAGCTAAGCGTTACCTCTAAATAAAGGCAATGGATTTTAAACTTGTTTGCAACAAGAAAAATACTGATGTCTCGTCTCCAAGGAACACTAAAAATTTCACATCTGTGATGTAATCTTTTTTATCCGCAGTTGGGCAGCCCTTAGCACGCCACCTTGAAATTGTATTATGGTAAAATTTCTTTTTCAATATAATTAAAACTGTTTCTATGACATTTGTACCAATGTAAATTAACGAATTCATTTGAAACTTTCATGTCGCGTGAATTGCTTACGCCCATGGGTTTAATAAAACCTGCTTCATATTAGTAGATCCGAACTGACCTTTGTTTGGCACATAGTAATATTTCGTACCATGTTTTGACTGTTATAATCAAAAATAATCTTATTTATTGATTTGATACTAAAACATCATTGCTAAATATATCGTAATTTTAGTGACTAAAAACTTGATTTTCGAAAAAAAGTCAATTTTCTAATATTATTGTGACGAAAAATACATAGACCAGAAAATCGTAGCCGAAAATAAACTATACATATATTTTATATAAAAATATAGAATAATATAATAATAACAATAATAATCTGCTTAAACTGTATCTTATTATATTATAGGAATCAAAACGAATCTAATAATACCGCATCTCTAAAATCAATCAAGCCGTTTTGGTTACAGAATGTACATACACCCGAAAAACATTCCCCTCCCCTTAGGTTGTCGGATAAGCACTAGAAAGTACCAATGGCCTCTAGCCCAACTAGTAGTGGTCCCGGGCTATGAGCAGTGGGCAAAGGCCTCAAAGTGCTCAAACCACCCAAAGGTCCAAATTACGTAAATTAATGAAACTCACACATACGTATCTAGTGACCTCACTAAAATTGTGCATAAATGGAATTAGTTCTTCTGGAACAGTTAAAAGTAACGCCATTTTATTTGAATATAATACATTCACTAGACAATATTTTCTACAGCTGTTGGTCGTCGTATTTTTTCTTCTCTATAAAGCTGTTTTATTAGCGTCAAGTAGATAAAAACTACTCGGAAAGCACTCACCTAATTTAAGATACAGACTATTTATTTTTCATTTAAATAATGTTTAATAATCTTCCCTGACGAAGACACAGATTAATCTAATAAAAACTATAGACATGCAACAAAAATAAATAATTGTTTTACTCTATTGCAGATGAAGAAATCCAGTGACCCAGCTGACCACGAAATAATAAAAAGGAGCCAGTCTGTATTAATTCTACGAAAAGTTTAAGGTAAGCAAATTTAATATCAATTTTTATTGATAATGTTAACTTATAGTTAAAAGTTTAAACAATATAAAATATAATAATAGCCAGCAAATCTCATCCAGTAATCCAACTAAAAATATCCACCCCAAAAACACGCACACAAACATAGAAATGTGTAAAAGCGTCTAAAGATAAGGGAAACGGGTAGCAAAAGGATATAGCCAGGATACAGCAATAATGAGTCGGACAGTCGCGATTAGAGAGGGGAAGTGCGTGCCGCTGATCTTGGAGTAATCTAAGGGTTGCGGGGGGACGAGGGGGAGGGGGAGAGCAGGTCCCAGTACAGAGTAGGCGACTTCAGGATACGTGTTTGTAATATAACGGCGAATTTTACGAGGTAAACTTTATGCATGTAACTTAGCCAAATAAATAAAAACTGTAGTGTAGACTGTAGACTACATAAGCTGAGCGCTGAATGTCATTCTGATGGAACTTGCAATGCCCTGATTCCAAATCAGTATCTTTTCAAACTAGTGCTCTTTTTCTGATGCCACAGCCTTTAGCGTAAGTATTTATCTGAACTTTAAATTGTATGATTCCTTTCATCTTTTATTGAAGGAATTTCACATTCTACCAATTTAACTGGCTCCTTATTTCAGCTAAATCTGTACGCAGTTTCCAAGGGTGGGTGGGTCTGTCAAATAAGGGTTCGGGGGACGTGACACACAAATGCTTGTCATGTGGCCCTTAGATGGCAATTTCTTGAATAGTCCGGGGTATTCTCTGCCCGTAAGGGAAGGGAAGGGTTAAAACCCACCCATCTACGCTTTGTTTAGCGAATTAATTTTGATGTTTTCTGTAGTTTCGGGATTAGGGAGTGTTATTGGGGCCGGAGTATTTTCGACAGTTCGCTTGCAATGCGTGTTATAACACGCATTGCAAGCGTCGCATTGTAACGTCGATAGATAAAATAAGATAAAATTTAAAAAAATATTTTAAGGATTTGCAATTTATATGTAATTCAATTTACAAACATTTATTTAATCAATAGATTAAATTAATAATGTAAGATTTGTACAAATTTCTACTAATACTTAGGGAATTATTGTGAATTTCTAATTGAAAATAAAAGCGAATGTAATTCTAGATATCTTCTATTTTCAATCAAGCATGGCAAAGACTTCATGTCAATATTATAATTATTTAAACTATGAACTTAACTCGTAACTTTTATATACCTTTTACATAAGTTTGTGTACATACCTATCTATAATGTATAAGGTACTTATAAACAAAAATATTAGCTCTAGCAATATTTACATATAGATTTCTCCTCATGAAACTGAATATATTTTATGTTATAACTTCATAAAATGCAAATGCAAACAGCGAATCAGCTGACTGATTTATTTAAACAGTTTTGATTTTGTGATTTTAGCTAAGTCTTAGAATAAAAGTTATTTAGTTTTCTGAGTAGAAGCCTATTTAGATACACAGGATGTTAAAAAAGTGCGTTTGAGATTTTAAGGGGTTACTCAGAATCAAGTATAGAATACAGGAAAATTTGAAAAAATCGATCTACAACTTTTTTCTTTATTCGCTAGTGTGGGAAACTGTCGATCGGATTTCTTTTATATTTTTCCTGTTTACTATACTTGATTCAATCACCCCTTAAATTCTCAAACGCACTTTTTGTAACTGTATTGCTTCACCTTGTAAATGGCCAGTATATAGATGCACGTAATATAACTCGGATTATCCAGTGTTGATCCTTGTGAGCCGTCGGTATCGACAGTACAGCGCAAGCACATCTTTTGATCTCAGATCGTGACGGCTCACTGGTTCGCGGCCCTCTCCACTCAACCGAGAGACTTGGATCATTCACAACGAGTATAAGCATAATTCTAGTTGTTTCTGAATCAAATTTACATAATATGTATTTTTTTATTTATGTCCTTATGAACCACATTAGTTCTTAGTTAGTTCTTTGTTTTTTCTGCATTTACATTTTATTCAAAATTAAGAGCTCTTGAAAAATGTACATAATAATATTAATTTACAGAATATGTATGTTTTTGCATCGTCATAACTAAATAACGAGACCATTGCCTACATACTGCACTCAGAGAGCAACTCGATGCAACTTTAAAAAGGAAAATAAAGTCTATAAGTCCAAAATTATTCAAAACAAAAATTTTGTTTTAGCATTTTGAGTTACAAGTAATATAAGATGTCTTCACTATACAATCATCAATGAGCTTGGCATGAGTTTTCATTTTTATTTTCAGTGTAGTGCCTAAAATACTGAAATCTGACGGGAAACTTTGACAACTGTTTAAAGGTTCAATCTCCTATTATAGCTCCCACTATAGTTTAGGAAAAGTTGCATTCTAATCTGTACAGTAGTTGTCTAAGAAATGGCCGAAATACATGACAATAGTTGCTTAATAAATCTTCATCTTATGTGTCTTATACTTACCTTAAAATTGCAGACAACTATGAAATTTGTATAGTTAAATCCATTGTTTTTTGCTCTATCTATCTCACTATTGTCAAAGCTAGTTGTATCTTAAATCTCTCATATAAGCACAGCATTATTTGTTTATATTTCTGAAATTTTTATGTACTTAACTTTTTGATTATAATTTACTTAGATATATATACAAATCTATAATCAGAATAAATAAAAAACAAAAACTTTTTTATTTAAGTAGATGCTTTACACATACTTTTAAATCGTCTTTTTTCTACCTAGTACAAAGTTCCTACCTCTCGGAACATGTACAGTCAACGTATATGTAAATAAAGGTCCGCAAGTTATTAGTATACAGGGTGGCACGTATTAATCTTACAATCTCTACACAGAGGCTCGAACAAATTGATTCGATATCGGCAACGTCGTTTTGCGTTATTTCCTCTCCGCTAGATCGCATCGCGTAGACAACATCCTGTATTATACCTGTATATATGTTTAAGACCAGTTAATGGAGATTCTATTAATCATACAGAACAACTTTTTTTCTATGATTTTGTTGACTCCATACAAAAAGTATCAAACAGCTGATCGAGACCATGTAATAAAGCAACGCTTTCGGGAATTTTATGAAACTACGCATTCATTCATGCAGAAAAGGATTTTTTGCTCTTAGGGTGAGAAACATAAATAGATATTCTCTATAAACATTGACCTACGTTTAGGTAGGTCGGATAAATAATTATCAGAGCATGGACTTTACCTCATCTCCGCGAATCTGTCGCTTATTGTGTTTTTCGATGGTTTTTCAATTAAGTTAAATTCGAACCATTTGTTCAAGGTAAAAACAATGCTTTCTAATCATAATTTAATGATTACAAAATATATGATATCAATAAATAATGACGTAAAATTCAATTAAACAGTTTAATTTTATTTCACCGCTGTGTAAATACTGTAACAAAATACGTATATGTTTACTTCAAAGTACCTTTAAGGTAGTTATTGTACGTCAATTGAAACATATCCAAAAATAAAAACTCTTAAAAGACATCTCAATTTCAAACTTCAACTCTTTGAAAAGTAATGTTTGTTGTTTATTTAAGTTGCTTTACACAGCTTTAAATTATGCTTCTTCAATTCAGTGTGACTGACTGTTTGTTCATTATAATTACATTGTTTTAAACCTCTTGTGTATTTTCTTTAACTACTAGAGTATTTGCTGAAGGTAACACGTAATAGTGTTTACGTAAGAATGTATATTTATAAATACAGTGTATAACAAAATAGGTGTACGATCCTTTAACTAAGCGGACTTCTATTCATTAAAAAAAAAATAGACTATATACAAAATTGGCTAAACATCTGACCAATCTGTATGAAGATTTCATTTTTTTGTGTATTCTCTAAGTTCCTAAAAGCTTTGTACAGTTTCCTTAGTAGATTATAATATCGTCGGTGGGATCACGAAGGGGCGTAAGCAAATTACAACTTTACAGTAGAGTGATTTTATGACAAAGTTAAAAAGTTTGTGTAAAGAACTGTTCCATATTAGTGCCTTAAGCTTTTACGTAGTTAACGAGGCAAACATTTAGAACAAGAACTAACTCCCTTTAATTGTTAGTTTAATTTTAAGTTTACCTTTAATATGTATAACTCAAGATCAAGAATTTATTGGATACGCCACTTTATGATCCGACTGACGAAATGTCCTTAAAATTTGATTCCGTCTTTATAGTTAATTATATGAATCAAAATAAGGAGACTTTTTAATAGTGGCCAGTAAAAATATACATATTTACAAAAAATTAAGCGCTCGTGGTGCAATGCCAGCGTGAGGCTTAGGCATCGGTGGTCGCATTGATCACTCAGGTTAACTGACTACATGCACGGTTATAACCTGGATGGATTTCACTTTAGTGGCATTTATCTCTACGGCTGCACTACTTCGCAAGCCACGTTAAGCCGTCGGTGCCCGTTAAGCCATATCAGATGGCTGACAGTATGCAACTTCAAACTTCTGGCACATATTTAATTTAACAAATATTTAAAAAAGGGAAACTTAACCAATTTAACAAGTATTTAAACTATTCACGAATAATAACTACCTATATTCTGAGTTGAATTATAGTTTAAATTAAATAAATATTTTATAATTTTTCAAACTTCCAGATATTTATTTTTAATTTGTTCAGTTATTATATTTAATTTATCTACCTATTATATAGGTATATAACATGAATTACTATATAAACTATTCATAAAATAATAAACAAAGGACTGTGGCTTATAGGCTTACAATTAAAGCAAATTCTTAATTCACAATCCCTTGACATCGCGAGCATCTATCCACAGGGTTTGAGTCGGATCAATACATGGGGTGAAACTTAAATTTCGTCCCCCTAAGAAGAAGGCGGGCGCGGACGGACGGCTCCAAATTCGTATGTTAATACACCCCCCCTCCCCCCGCGCCGCCCTCGCTCCCAGAGGGAACGGACCGAACTATTATAAAGGGTAGCACGAAAGTTAGATTAATGATGTTAGGAGCTGACCAGAGCACAGGGGAACGGGGTGAAAAGTTCTATGTGATTCAGCTATGGCTTTTAAAATAAAAATGTAGAGTAATCTTTAGATGTTTGATGTACGGGTTTGCTTTGTTTTATTATGCTTTGTTTTATTGGGGAAACTAATAACTCCTCAAGGGAATAATATGAAATAGCCTTTGATGTTTGGTCATGGAGGGTCGGAGGGATACCCGAATGTATTGGAAAAACATCGGTAATTAATAATGAACTTAAACTATTTTATTTATTGAATATTCTGATCTAATGTCGTTAAGACTTGTACAATACATTAGACGTTCAAATATATCAAGCAAACAATATTAATCGGATGTACAGACACTATATCACTTAAAATAAAAAGTTGAAACAAAAAAATGTTTAGGAAATCATAGCATAAGATGTAGCATAGCATGTTAAAGTACAGTATACTGCTAGATGCGTAGTCCAATCGAAGTAAACCTGCAATGAAAGTCAATTAATTATAAAGAAACATATTTTGGCACTTGGCCAGTGGAACCAAATTCCCGTCCGCCTATGCTCCTATAACACGCGGTAAAGTGTGGACGATCTAACTTCGCCTTGCACACACACACCCACACTCATACACACGACGTAACGTGTATGTAACCGCCTGCGAGGCGCCGCGCCGCGGGCGGCCAAACCCAGAGAGTTAGATATTCAGTTTCTAAGCTTTGTGATGAGATATATTTTAATTTTCAGTGAATAGCATCCGTCTCTGTAGAACAAAAAGGGTTGATGTTTCTTCGTACAGATAGTTCATTTGATATTTTTAGCCCGACAAAGATTTTAATGACTAACTTCCGGAGAAGCCTATGATATTTTTTTAAATAATAAGATGAATGATATTAACATATCAGACTTCTAATTTTTTTCGAGGTATAACGATCCATATAAACTGATTATATATTTTATCAGAGGACGACTAGAAGAACACACCCGTCAATATTCCGTATTCCGTTGTATGTGTATTATGTATACAAAAGTCGTGAAGATTGAATAATAAAAAATTCAAAAAACGTAATAATATAATATAATAAGTTTATTTATTTAAGCCTCCTACAAAACATAACAGTTCTTATTTCTAAAAGTTAAAATGCTGCTAACCTTCTAACTAGTGATTCTACGCATGAATTAATTTTTAGACTTTTCAGTCAGTTTGTGTGTGAAGTTTGTATAAAAAATATTTTTTTTTTTTTTGCAATTTCGGCAATGTTGTATGTAGCACAAAAGTTGGTCACTTTTATAAGTAATTCAGTTTGAAGGTAGTAACTACCACTCACTCTGTATACCTAAATAACACAAAATTAACAGCTCCATTATCTCAAACAAAGACATTTCTACCTTCAATAATACCTTCATAACTCCGAAAATGTCGAGTACTGCGGAGATTAGACGCGTATATTTACGTTAATAGACATGATAAAACACACTCGTGCTAGTGTGTTGGTGAGTTTGTGTGAGTGAGTGCGAACACACACGCAGAGTCTTCAAGTGATCCGCCTTCACCACCATCATGTGAATTCAAGCAGTCGTGCGCAGTATATTCTACATATGCAGATAAAATAATTTAGATAAACTACCCTCAAAATCCCAAGAAAAAATGTATAATAATAATACTAATAATATTTTATTTCATTTCAAATATTACAGACTCCTAAATACATAAGCGCTTAAAAAGTACAACTTTTTTACAGATGGTAGTTTTACAATTTGAGCCAAAAATTCACATCTCCTATACCCATACTAAGTATTTTACATACTTGTGTTATGGGTTATAGTGAGACATTTCCCCGTAACAGTAGCTATTTAAAAAAAATGTTGATAACATCGCGCAGTTATAAATAGGTACAATCTAAAATACATTTTACATCATTATTTAATTTTGGAGAGATCCTAATGGGTTTTTGTTTCAATAAATTTATGTATGTTAAAGTATTGTTAAATTCTGCTCACCCAAATAGGTTACTCGTCCTTTGTGTGACATAGCCGCTTGCTTGTTTATTGTTAAATAAATAGTTCACGGATTCTAATTAAATTAGCGACACTCGGATCGAAAGTTCGTTACTTAAAAAGTGGTAATTAAAACTGTAGGTAGCAGATAGTACCTCCAAAGTTAGTGAATTAATTAAATTAATAAACCTAATAGTCTTATATTTGAGATGTTTTATAGCAGCCAAACTATGACTCTAATCTGTACACAGTCAGTTCAAACTTTACGGATCGCAGTTTCTTAATCTGAATAAGGTTTTCTTTTAATAAAACCAATTCATACTTTAGATTTAAATCTCGCGCATCGAAACTTTACAACTAATTCTTTGATCCAAAATCAATTTAAATAAAGAACTCGTCTTAGAAACTGGTCCACAAGGGGTAAAGATCAACGGTCAAGTCACAGGACGCGCAGTCGTGCCCGAAGGTCGCGCATGCGTAATTGTGGGAACGGTCATCTCATTATAATGTCAATTGATCTCTGACCGCTCTGACGATAACCGGTTATCTATACCTTTCTACCTATTGTTAAGAGACTGTGCGAGACGACGCGACGAGATATTCCATGAAACTATAAAATATATCTCCATAGAGAGCGTCTAATTTATTCTTTTTTCATTGTAATATTTAAGAAATATAAAGAATTTCAATCGTGTGAATTATCTGATACAGACTTTGATGTAAGATTTTTCACACGGTGTTTTAGTGTTAGCAGAACATTACATTTTAACTATCATATCTCACTTTAGATTTATTTTCATTACCTATAAATATTAGGAAGAGAAGCTAACGTTGGGACGTTTAAATTCTTACATCTAATTATTTTTATATTTTTAAAGTTTCTTAAATAACGCGAGATACTTGAAACAAACCTGGAGTATCAAAATAAATCAAGAGAATTTTAAACTTTAAAAGCACAATTTCATCCGTGCATTTCGCATTTACTATAAGCAAGACCAGTCGACCGCCCACACTCGCGATTCTGTCCAAAACTATACACTCACACTGACACTGCGAATATTTACGCTTCATCCAGAACTTGTCGCTACCCAATGTACAATATATCTCTAGATATGCTCCCCCTGTGGATCTGACCACTCGCGCACTGAGCATTTGAATTTATGCATAAACAATGTTAGGCTGATGACTTAAATTTAATTTTCATCTTATAGTTGATGGTCTTGACATGACAGGAATGAAGAGATGAATGGAAGAAGAAGACATGTTGCGCCGAACCCAAATTATTGGGAACAGGGTAGGAAGATGATGACTTGATGGTCTTTAATACAAGTCTTGAATGAACTTTTTTGTACAAAGCCTTCGAAAAAAGATTGTATATCGTCGCAACAAAACTGACTGAAAAGTGTCTCCAATTTTGCTCGAGATGCTTAGATTATTGAGGGTAAGCCGGATTTTTCCGGATTCGATCAACAATTAACGTCAATTTGTGTGGGATGTAATGATGTTAGGAATAGATTAGGGTATCGTATACTCAAATATTCGGCTTCTAAACGGTGCAAGAAATAAGATTTAAATGAACTGAAAGTTTTTAAATAACGCCGAATTCAATTTTTCACATCCCTTTTTATTTGTGAATAAGAGTTTATGGAGTAAAATAACCTAACAAAACAATGTTGTGCAAAATTATCTATGAGTACTGCGTAGTTGGTTACACTTTAATGATTAACCATTGCATTACTGTCAAAGTTGAATTCCCTTAGCGATACATTTCTCTGCACTAGACTATAATAATTATATCTACTCAAAATTATCATTAAAACTTATTCATTTGGTATAGCAGAAATGAAAATTTTAATTGCAATCTCATTTTATGAAATTTTACTTGTTATTTAGTGTAAATAAAAGGTAACATAAGGTTTGGATCGCATTGACCGGCTTTTAATAATTTATGAGATTTTTGCAACTTTGAAATAAAGTTACATAAGGATTGAGATTTGCGACTTTGGCAAAACTGCTCCTAATAAAATATTCAGGGAGATATCAACGCGAGTGCCATACTAAATACGCAAAATGTAACACTTCTATTTTTTATAAGTAATATCAACGTAGTCGTCATGTTACGCCATCAAATAATGTTAAAAGTAACATAAAAAAATGTTTGCATTATAAATATATTGTTTCTTTTCAGGAAGACGGCTAGCACCATTCAGTATGCGATGCGAGTAACATGGTGACAAAAACAGCCGATTTAACATGTCAAATTCGTAAGTCTTTTTTTTTTATTAGTTTATATGTATAAGTATCGCGGGTATTTGTTACCTGATTTATACAAATAAATAAAATAAATTGATGAAAAAACCTTGAAATACTATTCTAAATTGCATAGTATGATATTATTTCGAATGTTATTAGTGTTTTTGTGGTAAGTAATTTAAAATTCAAGTATACCTACATAAATATAAATTGCGCATACATTACTTTGTATGGGTAGCTCGATCTGAAAATAGTTTTACCGTATGCAGCCAAAATACTTACAGATTTATTAGTTTTTAATTTATTAAATAACAATGAGATCTTAAGATAGACGGATGGTAGGTCAAAAAAGGATTATATTGTATAACCAATGTCAGTACCGCCAAGAGTTTTTTGCGTTGTAAAAACGAGCTACATTGTAGGTATGAATAATATGAATCGATCTGGGTAATTTGATTTTATTATACAAAAAAAAATATATACAAAAAAAGACTAGCTTTTTGTCGATATCAGTAATGTTAAAGTAATAAGATACGGATATATAAATACCTGAATTGATTACAGATGCAATTTTTTTATTTAAATAGCATCGCTAGTTCTAAAAGTTAAAAAAAACCTTTATTAAAAACTACAATGTGATTTGAAGTTCATCCTTACGGGCTCGTAAAGAAAAAAGAAACGTTCAATATACATAATATAACATAATACAATAGTACATCTACCTAAACACTTATTAGTCTTTAATATCTATTCAAATTTATACTGCCATTATTTATACCTATACCTATTCCACTTTAAAGGTACATTTTATGATTGCAGTGCTGCTGGTGACAACTGCTGCTGATGCATTGGAAGGAAGAGTCCTGGGGGAAAGCGTCATTATACTCATAACTATAGATCATTACACTATTTTATGCACACACAGTAAGTAATTATGACTTTGTTTTATTCTAGTAAATAACAAATGAAGATCAAACTGTATACTGCATAATATACATATTATTATCATAAATAATAATAATAATAATATCCGGGACAAATCACACACGGTCATCTGGCCCCGAACTAGGATTCCCTGTATATTGGGAACCAGAGACTGATATACATACGCATATACATTTTAAATACATACATATATAGATATTATACACCCAGACTCAGAGCAAACATTTCTGCTCAATTTTCCTCAACATTTTTGCTAATGTTCTTTCAAATTAGATTTTTTCTCTTTTTAAGGGTTGATAGTTAATAAATGTTATAATTACATAGACCCGCATTGATTCTCATTTATCCATGTAATTAATAACTATTAGATAGATAGCTTTTTTACCTTACCACTGCCAGTTTTAGCGATAAAACATTATCTTTGATTTTGAAGTAAACAACTAATATTTAGTAAGCACCTAATAATTGTATTGTTGATAAAACTTTTGGTATGAAAAAAATACTGACGCCTATTTTCATGATATGGTACGTTAACAAAGTTATTTAGTTTCTTACTAATCCTTTTATAAGTACTAGTTAAGAAGTTTTGATTTATACCTTATCATATCACACTACAAGTAAGTATAGAACTATTGTAAAATCAGCCAGTAGATTTCGTAAAAAAACCGATTTCAGAAGTCTCTTAATTTCCATGTTCTTACATTTATTTGACCGGTTTTTTTTTTCAATTTCCAGCATCCACTATCCATGAGCTCGTGGTTTCAATCACCAGCATCGCTTGGACGTCAGCATTTCTTGACCTGTAAGCAAAGCATCGTTAGTGGACGCTTGGCTTGCGAAGAGCGCTTGGGACCACGCTTCTCGCTTAAATCTTGTGCTTACTCCCTTGGTCACGTGGTCGTTATAAATAAATATATAGTAGTTATATGAATTGTTTATTTACAATACACAAGGTTATATTGAAATACCTAAAAACAAAACAGTTGAATCCGATTTTTTCCGAGGAACCTATACTCAATGAGCAAAAAAATTTTTGGGCTTGGAACGTTGGTACCGACATCAGCTTTTTATTGATACGAGAAATCCAAAAAAGTTTTTGTAGGTTTGTTAGAGAACGTTGCTCATTTTCATGAATTTTAGCCGCGGTTTGATACTTCAAAATAACGTACGTTTATTACAGCAAATATATTTTTTGACTTGAAACAAACTGGATACAAAATTAATTATTTTTAACGAAAACATAATAAATATATTTCTCCTAGCTATAGACAGATTGTAACAAAAATTTGTAAGAATATTTTAACTCCACTGATTGATTAAACTTTTTTTTACAACTACAACTGCAACTACTTTTATTAAGTTTATTAAAAAAAAAAAGGTCTTTGCTCCATTTATATTTTATAGCCACATATCGTTTGTTGCATTTTCCCTACTGTAACGTTTTTCTAGTGTATGTATGTACGTATGTCCTTTGATGTATTTATGCCTTGTTCAATCAAGAAAAAGCAAAAGTTAAACTAACTTACTATAGAACTGACACATGTCAACGTCAGTTGCGTACTCAGTTTGTATACCTTTTGCATTTTTTTTATTGGAATGAATTATAGACGTGTGAGGTGTCTCAATTTTTTTCTTGATTCTCAGATCGACATAACATACGTTTCATGCAGTCAAGTAATTTGTGAAATTGGTTAGGGTATAATCGAAGAAAAAGTTACCATGTAAACCTTTTACTGATAAAAGTGTATTATAATATACTACCTTTACATAAAATCGGCGCAGTTAATGATTTTATGTAGTATGTTATTCAATGCATTCAGAGTTAGGTACCAAAATTACGTATAGTACTATTGTTAGAAAGTTATTATTTATTTAACAACATTACTTTACATTTTAAAGAGTGTACAGTTTAATACAGAGTTAGATTTACATGTATATTTTTTATTAAAATTAGTCAAATAAGCAACCACACTCTAATTACTGTTATTTTTGCTTATTGCATACGTTAGATACCTTTACTTTTATTCATTTTACGGTGTTACTCTGTTTCTTACTGTTTCGTTGAACCAATCAAATACTTATATATTTTTAATAAACTGAGTTTCTACGAATTGTCTTGTTTTATTTGCTACCCACTGAGCTAAGTGTGACTGTTTCTGCGAACGCTAGCTTTGCTCAGCTTTGTTTTCTTAACCTTTTGAGTATTTTGACGCGGACCGTCTTTCTTGTGCTTTCCGGTAAGATTGCAATAGTTTTTCTTATTAGATTTATCGATTTTAGGTGATTTTTTAAAATGACTACCCGTAAATCGCTTGTAATAAAAAATTAAGTTGTCGTTGTAAAAGGAAAAATACACTTTTCTTCATCTACTTTACAATTTTCATTATTAGGTAATTTTTAAAAATAAACACAAAAAGGTAACCTTAATTCATATGAAAAGCGCTCTACGGAAACTATATAGAATTTCTTTCTCACGATTTTCCTTCAATTTATACATACACTTATAGCAAAATTTTCAGTTAGAATAATGCTTTTGTGGCCTACCTAATTGTACGTTATAAAAATCTAAATGCAAGAAATAAAATTAATAGAAAAGAGATTGGCAACAATTGCCAAAAGTGCAACCAAAGAATAAAGCTAGTGAGGCGCGCCGCGCGACGGAAGCGCCACGACGTATTTTTACGAAACTAGAAAAGTTTCTGAAAAAATCGCGCCGCTAACGGCATCTCTGCGCCCGACACAGAATTTTTCCCGCGCCCGGTCATAACACCCGACCACGTGCATTTGTTTTGGTTGGTTTTTTTCTCAAAAAAGATCGCATACATAAGTTCACCTCGGCTCGGCGACGTAGCTTCGCCAAGCAAAATGGTCGTCATTTTTTTCTTCTCTTTTCAGCCATCTGTCTGTCCTTTTCGGGCAAAAATGCGATCGTTATTTCTGTTCCGGTGCGACTGTGTGTGTATCTTGGGTGCTTCGGAAAATATGCGACGGTCCTGTGCCGTTCCAAATGTAAGCTTGCTACATAGTTTTTAAGGCTTAATGTTGGCAAATGAAAATTCAGTTTTACGTCTTATGGTAGACGGAGAAAAAATAGAAATATAGGAGGCACGGCATGTACGATAAAGAGAGCGGGTGTCGTTAACGATTCTGCGCCGGAAAGTTGCGCAGATTGCGTTTTTGGTGCTTTTTTTGGGGGCAGCACCTCACACCAGCGGGTGTTTTTTTATTTCTGTCTTTTTCTCGCACAATGTCTCGCTCCTTAGACTAGGCTGTGTGGGGGGGCGACGTGCGTGTGTGCCTGACGTCGGCCAAACACCTAGCACTAGGTTTTTGAGCGTCCCGGATAGTAGATCTGGATAGATTATGTACCGGCGGTACATGATGAGGCGAGGCCGCTATGTGCCACCAAACCACGTACCGCTGTGGGACAAAGAATACGCGTACTATTACTCTATTTCTAAAAAAGATAATTATTGAATAAACTCTTGATCATTGAATAAACTATTGATTCATCGAACGTAATTGCACTTTGATTTACCTAGTAGTTTACCTACTCACGATAATGTTATGATGATTAGAATGATAGTTGACTTTAAATAGGTAAGGGACGTAAATATTTTGAGGATGGATGTTAAAAGATTCACATCTTTGAGAATTATTTATAAATAAGACATACTCTATTACCTACTTACTCTAAGTAATATTGTTTGTTATCTATCAAAAGAATTTCGCAAAACAAAGAATACGAGTATACACAGAAATCTCGAATCTATATCTGCAACCGCTAGTCCCGGTCGTATGTTTTTGACAGCTGTTTTTAAAATAATCATAAGTTTCAACAAAATGAAAAACGCAATAATTTATTTTCAGGCAGTGTTTATTTGTATTAAATGAAACAGACCTTTATCTAGAAATCTGTCCCAGCAGAAAGATGTGTTCCTAAAAGGTTTAAGGTGCTTACTAGATACTTTCAGTAGTTCATTAATGGGATAATTCTGAATAAAGCAGTGGTTTTATTTTAATTAACTTATAGGTACATTAAAGGAAGCATTAAAATGTTTGTACTTAGTTAATATAGTGTAATTTAAAATAAAAAGCGTTAATTAAAAGTTACTTGATATTATTTATGATATTAACAACTACTCAACAAAATGACGTGTTCTATTTTTTATAGGTATGTACTATTACAAAACTTTTAAAGGTACATACAGGGTGTTAAAAAAGTGTTTTTCAGTTTTCCATACTAAATCTGAATAGTGAATTAAGAATTTATATGGGAAACTGAAAAAAAAATGTAGATCGAATTTTTTTAATATTTTTCCAGTACTCTATAGGTGATTCTAAATAACCCCGTAAAATTTCAAACGCCCTTTTTAACATTCTGTATAATGAAGCAAATCATAAGTAGGTATTTTCAAATATTTTTTTAAGTTATAAAATAAAACAACAATGGATAAAAAGAAGTCATACCTATCCACCGCATCACAGTATAAGATTATGCTACGAGGCTACGAATGGCTACGATAATGTACCGAAGAACAGCGATCAGCGCCATCTAGTTAACTTTGCTGGAATTACTACCAAAATGTTTTTTTAACAAGTCATGATTTTTAAATGACTCATTATTAAAATAATAATATAATAGTATATCAATAAACAATATGTTTATATGATAAAAACACATTTTGATTAAAAAGAAGGCTGCTTCAGTTAGTCAATTTCTTGATGGTGGCGCCATCTAGCGTTGAGTAGCGGAAATATTACAGACCTCGTTCAGAAATGACGATTGAGCAGGGTTGCGGCGGCACGGCTCGGCGGCGGGCGCCGATAGTTAAAACTTTTGAGTCTCCATTCTCATAAAATATTTAATGTACAAAAAGGAATACAAATACATTGTATTTCTTTAAAAAAATTCGAATCTCATAAAACTTAAAGCCGCCTGACATTTTTATATAAAATGGTAATGTAAAAATATAATAGGTTACCAATAATAACATGGCTTCTATTGTACTCGTGAAACTGAACAACTTTCGTTCGACTAAGCTAAAATCACAAAAACTTGGTATTTCTCACAATATAAGAACATTATACAGTATCGATACTTCCTGCCGCTCTCTGAAAGCTACCTCACAAGTGTGTGACTTCTAAGTGACCAGTTGTCAAGATTAGGAAAACCAAAGACAATTTTATTTTCATAAGGAAAGAGATAATGGCTTCTAAGGCTGTAGAGCCTTATCTGGCGTATACAGTATTCACTTCATTAAAAATTTGTATTGTAAAAGTCTGTCGTTTATGTTCATATCTGTCGTTAAAACTTTAACTGTTTTCGGAAATATTAGTTACTAAAATAAAAACGTCAACATTACAAAAAAAAGTATTACCTACGACAAGGCAGTATGACTAAGAAGCCTTAGCTTAGGTTAAGGTAGCTCTGGATACTCACACACACATTAACACGCGCACAGACATTAACACGTGCATGCCCAGACATGAAAACAATAACGCGATATTTGTATGAAGTGCCCGGGGTGTCAGTATTTCCTAACAAAGTTGGCTAATCGATTTTTATGTGGTATTTTTTGCTACTTTAGCAAAATGGTATAAAAAATGTTGATCAGTTCCGTCATTAGTAGCTGACCTTAAGGTACCTATAGGTAGACTTTTTTAATAAGCTGTAGACTTAAAGTAACAATCACAAAATTTCCAAGTGAAGTGTTCTTGTTTCGAGCGTATCAGTTTCATTGTTGCCGCCTTTAAGCTTGATACTTAGGTATTGATACTTAGGGCTTGATACTTGATAGTTATGGCTGCTTAGTCTAAGGCTTCTTGGTCATACTACGGTATTAGGACTTGATACTTAGGTCAAGAAATTAAAAAGTTACCTTCTAGCTGCAAATCGAATGACTTTTTGGTTTAGTTTTGGTAACTAAATTAATTCGAACCCGCTGAATCGGAAGATTCTGATTACCACAATAATTATTTTTAAACAGCGCAGAATAACATATTTTTTTTTACATCTTGCTGAATACAGTGCAAGATTCGTTTAGTACATAATTATGCTGTCATTGTTTAGGTAACTGCATAAGCTATTTTACACCCAAACCAACATCATTATTTATAGGTATTCTAGATAAGTTATCTTCTTAACCATTTGTTAATAACCCATTACGTCCCCATTGCAGGGGCACGGAACTCTTCCCATAACTCGGGAAGGTTAGGTCATACTCCTAACACGGGGGCCAAGTTCGGATTGGTGCAGGTTGTTGGGCCAGATGGCCAACCGCAGTGTCAGAAGTTTTCAACCCGCCTACAAGGCCTCCGACATGACTTAACGACTGCCATCTAGCGATAGCAGTCGGCACCAACGGCTTAACGTGCCTTACAAAGCACGAAAATGGTCGAGATAAATGCCACTAACAGTTAAACCCATCCAGGTTAAGACCGTGTCTGTAGTCAGTTAACCTGCGTGATCGACGCGACCACGCAAGCCGCACTGAGCCAAGACCGCTTTGTCCTTCATCTTTACCATTTATTATATGAAAAATCGATGTAAGTTAAGGAGTAAAAGAAACGACAAAAAACTAACTAATGGCAAGATGGTTTGTAAAATAGCGACAATGGATATAGATAGAAAGGACTCCCCTATGTAAAATAGGTATAAAATTCTTATAACTTCGTACTTCAATCGCCGAAAATACAACATAGCAGAAAAAGCCGCCATATTCAAATTCAAGTATTCTAGACACGTCTGCTGCATGTACTTACTGTAAAATTGTGCGCAGACTAAAACTGAATGAATGCTAGAACGTTGCTGATGCCTGCTGCAATCCAAACAGGAGGTAGTGTGACCTTAAACCAGGTCAACAAGTAGCGGCAATGGCGGTCGTGGAGAGGAATCAAAGACCAAAAAATAAGCTGTGACATACGGACGGACAGACAGACTAACAGACATGACGAATCCATGAGGGTTCCGTTTTTTGCCATTTGGCTACGGAACTCTAAAACAGTATGCAAGGTCGAAACCCAATGAAGGCATATAATAAGAACAAGCAAGAAGTTCAGTATTTATGTTCTTAACTATTGATGCTGATGGAAATCAGCTCTGAATCAGCTACATTTTTATGCCTGTTGTTACATTCTACTATGAGCTTCTGGGTCATCATTCAAACATGGACCATAGTCGCTACATCCAGTTTCTGGAGCACCTAATGGATCAATGGGGAAGAAATCACAAGCACACAATATGGTTGTTAGATGATATACATATCGATTTATTTTGTATTAATTACACATTGTCATTTGTCATTTCGTTTTAAAAAACATCTCATTTAAAATAGTGAAATTAATTAATTTCATTAACTTAATTTCATTTGAAATTGTAAAATACATAGAATCAAAATAGGTAATAGTCAAAATAGGATACAATAAAAAAATATAAAAAAGATATTATAAAATACATTAATTCTGAACGTTTTAAAACAAAGTCCATAATCATAATTTAGTAGGTATAGTTCATTCCAATCTAAAAAAAAACAAAAAGTAAACAAACTTACCATGGAACTGACACATGTCAATGTCACCCACATACTACATTTGTTTATCTTTTACTTTTTTGATTGGAATGAACTATAGGTACTTAGTCATTAAGGAACTCCTCTACTGTATAGTAGGCTATTTTAGTAAGAAAAACCTTCAACTTATTATGGATAAAAGACACCGATTCGCGGGTGCGTCCCTAATATTCGCAGTAATTTTATTATAGCGAGTGACTAGTCTTCTGCAGTCTGTGATTGAGCAGGGCTAGCTCGTGTCTTCGGCGAGCTGATTGGGTAGTCGGGAACTCGTGAAGGTTTCGCCTCACATATTTAGCCACCTCCAAAATGTATAGTGATGGCACTGTCAAAACGCCCAGATCAATGAAGAGCTGGCGGGCCGGCTCATCCAATGGGACGCGACACATCATCCGTAGGGCTTTTTTTAGGATTACAAAGGGACGATCTCTGTCGGCAGCTCGTCCCCACAGATGAATGCCGTAAGATAAGTGGGAATGAAAGTACACATAAAAAGTCACGAGCAAGTTCGGTCTCAACAGCGTGCGCGACAGTCGCGAGAGAGCGTAGTAAGCAGATGACAACGCAAGAGCACCGCCCCTCATCTGTAGACGACGGGATGAGTCTACATAACATTGAACGTTGGATTCAACCACCATATTCTCCTGATTTAAATGCGTGCTATTTCGGGTGCTTCCATCAGCTAAAGAGAGCCAGCGACGGCGTTGCTTATTCTGACATTAATGCCTTGCGTCAAGCCAAGGAGATAACTGAAGGAAATAAACGTGGAAGCTACTAGTCAGTACGAAACCTACCTGAACGTTGGTAAGCCTTTATAAGTTCGCAGGGTGGATACGAGTATATCTAGCTTGTGTCAAAATATAATAACATAAAGCCTTACTTTGTTTTTTATTTAAAAAAATGTGCGGGCGGTTTTGAACCGAATTCCGTTTACTTTGTATTAATTTTAAAATTTACCCATAATAGTTATGAGTATGATCTCTAACTAGGAGCTCACAGTTATTCCAAGCTACTCGTTTGCGTGGATTTTCTTTACATGGTCGAATCTAAAACTTGGATCTGAAGAAGACTCAACTCCCCGACACAGGTCACAAAATAAGCAAGTTGGTTTCAACTACTAGTTGCTGCTTATTAAAAATTTGCAAGAAGCTGCTGGATCTACGAGTAATTTGGTTAGCAACCCAGCTAAGGAAAAGTATATGCGGAAAGCCTATATTCAACAGAGGATCTACCGACTGAATAAAAGAAAAAGATCAACCAAAAGAAGATGAATATTATACTAACATATTTTTTTCAGTAAATGTTTTTTTATTCACAATTAATTAGCCTTTGACATTATCTCATCTGATGGTAAGTGATGATGATGCCGAAAGATGGAAGCGGGCTTATCAAGATCCCCAAACTCAACAGGCTATCTCATCTTCATGCCGGAACACATTAATTCTAATAACATTGATGTTTGGTGTCAAGACTTAGATAAGACGGTGGTAGCCAGCAATGCGACCTCATTAAATGCCCTACTACCAAACATACCGAGTCCTGAAAACCCCGCCGGGAATCGACCCCGACCTTGTGATATGAAGAGACGCACTGGCCATGTGGCCACGGAGACATTAACGCATGGTTTACACATTCCTTTAAATCGTCACTTTTTTTTCTACCTAATACAATAGGTATTCCTACCACACAGAACTTTGTTATGTGGCAGAAGTGTTAACTTTATCCACGGTAGTCCAGTGGAAGAAAGTATTAATCACAGGAGAGCCTGTAACTCAGACCCGTCGACTTAATACACTTTAGAAAGTCGCACAGAGTCTCAACTCTCTCACTGAATTCAGATGAGCCCTAATTGGGGTAAGTCCTATGGTCCCAAACTGCACATAGCTTCTAGTTGTTGATTTGGGTCTTATAATTAAAATAGGATGGGGTCAAATAATATCATTAGTTTGGACTCATTATAAACATTACAATGTATGCACTGTATGGGCTTTTACCTATTTCGCAATTTTATTTATTTACTTTATTTCATTTTTTATTTATTCAGATACCAACAACATTGCAAATTAAAGTAATAGATACAAACAAAACAAAAGTAATGTAAAGCTAATAGGTGTATTTTTTTAATGGGCAAATGTAACAACTGAACTGTTCACATTAGCGCCTAGATAATTATATAGCTGTTAAATATTTACTTAAGCAATTACATTGGCCAATCACAAAATAGATTTACGAATAACAAATAGGCAAAGAACAGAATAGGCCCCTTCCTAAATACGACACCCCTGCACTAGATGAATAGAAAAGGGAGGCGTCTAGGAGCGAATTCTATGAATACGTTTACATAATTACATTTACGAATACTATACACAATATACGTACTTAATGCATGTATATAACATAACTAGTGGTACGCCCACGGTTTTGGATGTAAACAACCCGATCGAACACGGGGGAAATTCAATTTTCCATACATTAAACACCCCATTCCCAGGATTCGATATTTGAAAATTTACCATTTCTTGTAGAGAAATGTATATTCCAATTTGGAATAGTGTACCGACTGCATATCTAGCGCCACAATCCGGCTTACTTGAGTATATTGTCTTATTTTGTTTCTAAATTACAGACATAGGAAATTAAAATTGTGATTTCTTCGCTAGTGGACGGACGTCGCTTAGTTTTGACTGTGAGTTATCTGATGTTCAAAGTTACGAACCAGAAATTTTCTTTTTGCTGGCGTATTACCTTAATTACTACTAGATCTCTATTTAACTTTCTTATAGGCACTGTCGAATGATATTTACAAATTTTACAAATAGGTTGGGTTATTTTACATATAATCTCAGATAAGGCTTTTTACATAGAGGCTTTTTACTTTTTAGAGGTTCTACTGGGTTCCTACTCTCAAAGTTATTTAGTTCCAGACTGTTTACTATTTACTAAAACCATAAAGACTGGCTCCTAGTAATAGATCTAGCAGCTTGAAGAGAAACTCGTAATATTTTAAACCTTACTCAAAATAGGATACTTTTTTTTAAATTCAGTAAGTATTATTTTAACAAAAAATTTAATGCATTTCCTTCTATTTTGAACGCCATTACTCTCATTCCTACCCTAGAGATATTAATAATATATCATCATGTAAGAAATCTCACCCCTGCCTTGTGGGGGCGGCCGGGCTGGCCGAATGTGTTTGCAACCCTTCGCGCTACTAAACGAAAAAAAATATATATTACATCCAAAAACTTACCTTAGTGGCGAGTAAATACGGTACGTTTTAGCTAGCCTCTGTTAAATGCTTAATCACCACGCTTTTGTGTAGGGGTAGGTATGTTTAATGGTCTCGCACTTAAGCCTTTTTATTTTTGCAAAAAGGTCGTTTGTGACGCCTTGCTAATCCAAGATGGCGGTTCGCCACCATTCGATGGTTTTTTTTTTGGTACCTAAAACTACAATAAAAGCATTGGCTAGAAATTACTTGACATATACTTATTATAATACACTCCCGGACACATCTACCGGCCAACTTTGCATTTTATGCTTTGATGGTCTCTAGCCAAAAATAAATGTTAGGTGGAGCAAAAAGTTTTAATGCGGTTTTGCCAGTCTCGAGATACCTCTGGTAAACTCTCCGTACAGCAGAACGGCTTAAATTAAGCACTGGCGTTTCTCTGGCTAAGTCCGGCCTGCAGAAGTGCTACAGCTTGGGCGGCTATTTCAGCTGGAGTATCAATTTTTTTGGTCAAAGTTGACCCAAAGTGCTGTCGTAGATGCCTTTGAAGGCAATACAAGTTACTGAATAAAAAACTGAAACAAAAAATTTGTTTTCTTCAAAAGTCCAGTGCATTTCTACTTCATTAATGCACAATGTAATGTAACTCTTATTTTTTTAAGTATTCTGTATTCGAAATTTAAAAAATAACAATAGTCATACAAGGACATATGTACCAGCTTTAAAATCGCATTAAAACTTTTTGCTCCACCTAACATTTATTTTTGGCTAGAGACTATCAAAGCATAAAATACAAGATGGGCCGATAGATGTGTCCGGGAGTGTATATGGCAAAAATGTTCAAGCATGTGCGTTGTGCGCAATCTTTAAATTCAATTCATTTACTTATGTAAGTAACGCTGATTACTGGTCAGAGTTTTTCAAAACTTTGCTTCAGGTAAGAAGACAAATGCCCCTTTGAAATCGATCCCAAAACTAAACAGTGAAAGCTGACCTAAAACAACAAAATAACCGCCAGCTGTTTAAAAAATAAAAGAGTTTGAACTTCACTCAAATTTCGAACAATCGATATGTTGGACGCGTCAAGTAGCGTCGATGAAAGAATTTTCGTATCGCGGGGATATGGGTACAAGTTGAACGGCCGAACGTCGGCAAATATTGGAAGTGACGTCTTTTTGGTCAGTGACGCGAGCGGCGCCCGTGGCCGAGTTAGCGTTTATTGTTCCATTTTCAAAGGAAGCACCTTTTTCTCTGCAAAATAAAATTCTCTGTGAAATTTTGTTACTGTTTATAGTCAATGTAAAATTGAGTCGTGGTCAACCTTAAAAACGAGCAATGCTTATAGCACAAGTAAAGGAAAAAGTCCAAAAACCATAAATTTTAGTTACATCACAAAAAAAAAATGATTTAACACTTTATACTTTTCGGACTTTTCCCTTTACTTGTGCTATAAGACATTGCTTCTTACCAAATTTCATGATTCTAGGTCAACGGGAAGTACCCTATAGGCTTTGATTCCCATGCTAGTGTCCAAATATGCGGCATAAACGGCCGGATCTCTTGATTTTTTCACAGCTTCAAGGGATTGCAGGCCTGAGAATTTGATATAAATTTCAACTCGATACGTCTACGCGTTCCTGAGAAAAAGGGTCTTGACAGACAGACAAACGGACAGACGGACAGACTGACAGACGGACAGACTGACAGACGGAAATACGGACAGACGGACAGACGGACGGACAACGAAGTGATCCTATAAGGGTTACTTTTTTTCCTTTTCAGGTACGGAACCCTAAAAACATCCTTTTTTGGGTTCCGTACCCATAGGCCAACGGGACCCTATTACTAAGTCTCCGCTGTCCATCCGTACGTCCATCCATCTGTTAGCGGGCTATATCTCATGAACCGTAATAGGTAGACAGTTGATTTTTTTTTATTGAGAGTGTATTTCTGTTGCCGCTATAACAACAAATAATCAAAATAAACTAAAAATTAAAGGGAGCTACCCTAATAGAAACACGGTTTTTTGGCGTTTTTGGTCGATGTTAATAACAGGTAGCCGCTTGAAATTCTCACAGAGTTTGTATTGCTATAGACGCTAAAAAATAAATAATAAAACAAAATTATATTTAAAATTTAACCCATACAATAGACGTTTTATTGGTTTCTTGTACGATGGTACGGAACCCTTCATGCGAGAGACTGACTCGCACTTGGCCGGTTTTTTAACACCTTGTATTGCCAATTAAGTAATTTATTCACCATTTTTTATGCTGTGATTTCCGAGCTGTGATTTCAGTATAGTTTTAAAACAGTAATTGTTGATTTTCTGTAAATAAAATTATCTACCTGAGATTACGAAATTGTGTTGTAATCTTACCATATCACTGACGTAAGTCAATCATCAAGAATTTAAGCTCAATCTGTTAGCAGCGAAACGGAACCTTTGTTCGTTAGGAGCGACGCGACGCGACAAGTGCACGCCTTCTAAAACCAAAAAATATTTTAACCCACTCGAGTACACAACAACAATTGTCTATAGGAGATTGTCGTCTTTTTGCGTGGTATTCGCGTGCTGGCCATATGGCATGCGTTTTCTGTCTGCATTTCTCGAAAATAAACTCAAAACTTCCTTTTTTATGGCTGTGCGCAAGTAGTAAGAGATATTTTTAGGAAACACTATTATATAGGGTCCTTATTAAATACCTGAAAAAAAACATGGCTTCTACTAATCAAACAAAACAATTTTTCCCAAGGAACCTATACTCAATTCGCAAAAAAATTTGGACTCTTCATACCAATTCATCAACTGATCCGCCAATTTTGTATGAGATCCAAAAAAAATTTTGCGTTTTCAGTATAGGTTCCTTAGAGAAAGTTGTTCAGTTTCATTAGTAGAAGCCACAGTTAATTTTTTTTTTCCATTATTTTAGAGGGAACCTATATATATACACACTTATTATAAAATACTAGACTATGTAAATGATAAAGATTTATAGACATGTATAGATCCTCCAGCTCATAGCTTTAGTAATGACATCAATTGTAATAGATATTATTTTTCTATTTCAACAAATGTGTTGGAGTGAGTTTCTTTTGGACTCGATTTTTCTTCTCACTCCGCTAACACTTCCTGAAACGTTGAGTGTACAAGTTCCGAGTGGTAGGGAACTATTGTACTAGGTAGAAAAAAAAGACGAATTATTAGAATGCGTTAACACTATTTATCTCAATACCAACACTGCTGTTCAATTAATTACCTAAATAAATAAAAATAAATATCCGAGACAAATCACACATGGTCATCTGGCCCCAAACTAGAATTCCCTGTATTATGGGAACCAGAGACTGATATACATACACATATACGTTTAAATACATACATATATAGGTATAATACAACCAGACACAGAGCAAACAAATCTGCTCATCACAGAAATGTTTGCTCCTGGTGGGGATCGAACCCACGACTCTAGGATCAGTAGTCAGGAGCGCTAACGACTGAGCCACCGAGTCAGTTTCATTAAAATAAAGTATGTAAGTAACTATGAGCCATTTAGGACTACCTAAGTTTCTAAATCATTTAATAACTTTGCTGTTTATATAGACAACAAGTATCTAACACATTGAGTTTGAAACTGTTTAAATTGAGTAATAAGTTACTTTTTATCAAATGTCCAAAACGACATTTTGTTCTATATATTGTGTTTGAATCCAATCCAATCTTGGACTTGGCCCCAGTGTGTGGAGTATGTCCTAACCTTCCGAGGTATGGGAAAATACTCGTACCCCTGCAGTGGGGACGATATGGGTTGTTAACACATTGTGTTTGAAGTAAGGAACCATTATGTCATAATTTAATGAAGTTTTTTCCATATCCTATGATTATTTTTATCCGATTAGACTGTAACACTTAAAAAAGCAGCAGTTGCACGCTTTATTACATACCTGGGCCGTCTTGATTATTATTATAGTAGATTATTTGATATTATTAGTTAGTGAACTGTAGTTCATTAATCAGTAATTATTTTTTTATCTATTGTCCACATTATATTTTTTTATATGGTTAGCCCATCATTTAATTTTCAAAAATCTTTGGCTGTTACGTTAAAATTTTATGATTTGCTGATTATTATTTGTTCTCTTCAAACCGAAACCATTACAAAATTTTGTCAAAGTTCAAACTTTTCCAGTTTATATGAACAAGCCCAAAACAGACTAGTCAACTGTCAGTTTATGGGCAAAAAAAAACATCTTAACAACAATAAAATCTCTATTACAATAATACCTTTACAAATAAAGCACGCAACTTTTTGTTGAACATCCTTTGTGTTTTTTTATTTTTATTTTGTAAGCAGTAAGGTTGTTTTATATATCAGTTCAGTTAGAGGTACATGCCTCTTTGCAGCGGTTTCGCTGCAAAACTGAGCTGATGCGAAGGGCAAGGGGTGCAGCCCTCAACCCTTTCTGCGGGGCTCCCGTTTACTTGTGTCGCGGGTAGATAGGTACATAATACAAGCTTTGCGGAAGGGTGTCTGGGCCATTTCGGGTGACCAACGTTGGAGTAATTTTGAGAAATATGCAATGGTATCGAACCAGAATTAATTACGATTAATTAAAGTAAAAAAGTATAATTGCAGAAACTAATATTATGGCGTTTTTTAATTATTGACATTCGTAATTATTGTTAAAAAAAGATGAAAATTAAAGCATCTGCTTAAATAAAAAACAGTGTTTTTTTATTCACATGTTTGTACTAATTATATAACCTGCAGTAATATTCTTTCTAAATGTTATGAAATGCTTCTTATCCTGGAAAAGTTACGGGTTCCCAGAGAAATTGCAAAAAAGCTTAATTTCTAAAACTATCATGCAATCAAGCGCGCCATCTAAATTGTAAAACTTGCACAATATTGATCCCTCTCCCATCGATAGTTGCAGTATCCAGCTCAGAGTTAATCACAGTAGAGCTGCATTCTGCAAACCAGTTCGTTACCCGTCTCAATGACAAACACGATATCAAAGAATTAAAGAATATCATCATTCATGATTTGAACCGGTTTAGCGTTTCAAAAGAGGGTTAATTTAACATTTCTGCATGACGCAGGTACGCGGAACGCAAAGTCTTTGCTGCAAGCGTGCAAACAGGTTCCGAAACGTTCAAACGAAGTTAAATATAGAAATAAATGGGGCAGTTCAAAATCAGCAGTGGTGTAGTGCAGTGCAAAAAACGGGCCTATAAAATAAAACGATAAAAAGTGAAAAGTGCAAAAGTCACAATGGAACGTCGAACACTCGATTTTTACCTCTAAATTCAGAAGTTACTTATAATGTGGAAAGAAAACGCGAGACTGAAAAAAATAAAATAAAACCCAACCGTGCAAGTAGCGAACGTTTTTAAAAACAAGGTAATTTTTCGCATTTTCTACTAAGATAACGCTCCGCCGAGCGAAATATGAAAAGGAGTTATCAAAACGATCTCGCGCGCACTAAATCACGGTATATAAGGGGAAGAGGAGTCCTATTTACTCTGAAACGGACAAAATAAATGTTTTTATTACATAACGCCAGTTTTCTCAAAGGCTCATTTGATGATAATCTCGTGAAAATGTTTCATTTTGGCTAAAAAATAAAGTTGAAAATCTTTTGTACGGTTCATTTTAGTGTATTGTAGAGAAAAATGAGCATTCTGTTTTGTTAGAGAAGGATGATTTTGGAGTGTGAGTCTGGTGGGCAGATGGTTGGCTTTGTATATAAAAAAGGGACGCAAAATTTAAGTACAGGGATTTGAAAGCGCCCGAGGACGCCAATGGCTTTCCTCTCCGTACATTACATTATACGAGTACGAGTACAAACGTACAAAGCAATTTTCCCCGTTGTCTATTGTGGAGCAAATGTATAAAACATTTTGTGTTTTCATTAGATAATTTCTCTATCATAATAATGAGGAATTGTAAATTGTAGTCCAGTTCTTTGAAGCCTTTTTTCAGCTTACTAAATGTCATAACGTCCTTGCTATGTATATGTTTTATACTTCGACGCCACTTGTATATCAGTTTAGCAGATATCTTGAAACAAACCATTTAATAGGTTTCTTTTCCCGGTATTCCATCTAATAATTGCTTTGATAGCATCCTTTTATATAGGAAGCCTTCTGGAATACTAAAAAAAATTTGACAGTAACTTCTACTCTAGAATCTGAATAACTTTCTTCTTCCTTTAAAAACATTTTGTATTTCCCTTACTTAGTTTACGAACTAGTTGATTAATTTGTTAATAGTTGCGCAATTATTTCTTTCGATTTGTGTATTGGTTCCTTAGGGATAAGTTACCTGCTTCATGAATAGATATCATAGTTAATTTTATCAAAAAATTTCAGAAGAACCTTATTGTTGAGGACAGGGTAAAGGAAATTAGTGGTTTCGGAGTAAAACAATATACCTTATATTTTCTACATAAACCTTAAATATAAAACAAAGGCGGGTGTTTTTAACTGCGCAGCACCGACCGACCGACCGTCCTAATGTTTTCATTTCAGCACAATTAATGACCGTGCGATGTAATTCTGCCCTCGTCCTCTAATGTTGGCCTTAAGCTCGTACGCCGAGCCCCATAAGGGGGCCGGAAGGGGCCGAAACGGGCTGAAAGGGGGAAAATGTTATGGAAATGACGCACCGCCATTTCCCCGTTTTTGTATTTGATTATCCTTTCAAGACAATATTTCGTGAGGCCGGATATTAATGGAGGCAATTTATGCGACATACAGCGTGGGTTTTATTTAAATAACTTTTTTTGTTTAGGTTTTATAAAACCGAGGGATTTCGGGGCGGCTGCCTTTTATAATTGGATCGATCTGTTGTTCTGGTACTGACTCCTGAGAGCTTATAAATAAGAGTTATGCTTTGAAGGGGATTGGGTGGCGATCCAATATTTTTTTATTATTATTTATATTTAACTCGCTTAGATCGACAACTGCATTAACTTCAGTTTATTTGCCTACTTCTTCGCAGATCAAAAACCTGAAAATCATTATTGAACTCTTATTAAAAGTAAACCTGGAATGTTCAGCGCATTATTTTCATGTTTTCATTACATCTTCACGCATGTAGCATATCTTATTTTTTTATTTAAATTAAATAACTAACTGCTTATAATCATATAAAAAAAACAGAATAGAATAAATACTGAATGTATATAAGTGCTGTTTGGTGTATTTCCATTATGTATTACTTACTGATTGGTTCAAAAAATCCAATTGAAAACTTACAAAAAATTACTAAAATATTTTTTATTTATTTATTTTATTTTATTTTACAATTTATTGTGTACACATAATAGATAAATACACATTTTAAATCAGTGTTGTTGTTTCTTTTTTTTTTCAGAAAACATACAGCTTTTATACAGACAGAAATAGTACTTAATGGGTAACTTAGAAGCCATTTTGCAGTTTCTCATACTATATTAATACATCTCTGAAAAGGCTGTTGTCGACCAAGAATATGTATTTTCATACACCCTGTAAATAAGTAATGAAACACATACACATATGTATAAACAGGGTTGATTAAATAATATTATGTAGTCTTCATATTGGATTGCGAAGCTTCATTTGAGGGGTTGATAGAAAAAAATCAACACAAAAATATATGTACTTTTAGATGTTGTTATCTGTGTAAACATACCTAAATTAATTATTATATAACAAACAGCAGTGTAAGACTTACCACAGGATCCCTTCCAGTGTTCCAGCTAATAGGAAATGAGAAAATTAATTAAGTGGGGAGTAAACAAAAGCGCTGTTTATTTAGGCGCGGAACCCAAGCGGCTTGTTTTTACAGGATCTTCCGATTTGCGCTCGTTTGTTTGTCTGTTTACATAATCGTGTGCGGGGTTCTGTACCAGTAAAGTCCAAATTTTATTTTTCGCCAGATACTTAATGTTCTCATAAGCTTTTTAGAGTAATTACTTAAAGCATAGATACTAAACAGTTATCACGTCTACAGAGGATAAAAATATGTCATACAAAAAACTGGCAACTTTTTGTATAAAATGCTATAAGGTCCTAGTATGTATATTAAAGAACTTCTTCTGTTGAAACTGAACAAATTAAAAAAAAAACGATTTCTAGAGAAACACATCGACGGGGTGCTATATTGGTTTTGGACTTCTTATTATGAGATATTCACTTTATGTTTCTAGCTTACGAATATTAGAGGCAGGTGAGGCTAGAGAGGGGCTAGTCTTTTTGCACTTGCAAGGCAGTGAACATATTTGAAAAGTAAATCAGATCTATTGTTATTGTATATTTTATAGGTAACTATTCAGTTGGTCTTATCGTCGACTATTATTTAAATTGATATACGAGTAATCTTTTATTCTTATATTCAAAACTAACTACATACCCCTGAAGCATAACCACCTTTTAGGTATAGATTAGGACACGCACTTCCGCGGCAATTTGACAAAAAAGTTGGCAACTTCACCCTCGAGGGTCGCTGCGGTCCACAGCCATTTATTATACCCCCCTCGCCCCTCCTCCCAAACCTCACTCCGGGTCTGCCCTTCCCCTCAAGGGACGGTAATTTCGCAAAGCCTTCGCAGGAATCCGTAATGAGTAGAGTGACGTAAATCGCTGGGATTCGCCCCTTATCTCCGTGTTTACATACAAGAGGGAGATGTATTATGTATTTATAGGCATGTCTATGGATACATAAAATATCGAGATGCAAAACGAACCGATTTTAATATTACAATCAAGTATTTTCCGCAATACGTCAACTGGTCATATTTATAGGATTACTTATATGTATAGTGGTGTCGTATTACTTTTTGGGAAAAACACAACTGAAATAAAGCTTATAGAAAGGCATATTCTATCATAAAACATTTTATACATTCATTGGTTATTAGTTTTTTTTTCACTAAAACAATCAAAAAAAAATTTAAAGTGTACAATTTTTTTTATAAAGCAAACTAATTAATGAAGTACAGTATGAAAACAAATATAGTGCAAATCTTAATCAGCCTTGAGCCGTAGCCAAGTTATTATTGAATGTCTATCTTTCAACATAAAGATACATACCAAGTTATAGTATCAAATATATTATTTTTACGATTCATACTTAAATTTTCAACTTAGACTCAGTTTTTTCACTTCCTTTAAAAAACGCTCGCTCTACGATAGTGTGAATCCAAGTGTGTTTGTCAGTATAAAAATCAGCCCAAGTAGGTACTGCTCATTAGGAGACTGTGGCGAACGATTTTTAAAACGTTGAGTGTACAAGTACAGCGTGATAGTAGTTTAGTACTTAGACAGAAAAAAAACCATTCTAAATAATGTGTAAAGCATGTTTAAAAAAAAATGAGTTTGCGTTTATGAGCAACAGGGTATCGTTTCCATAAATAATATTGTTGCATCTCGGGATGTTCTAGTTAGGGCATTCTGATATTCGTAGCCGCGTCATTTCGAGAAAGAAAGAAAATACATTTATTCGCCATCACAAACAGCACCTTATAAACTAAAACAAAGAAAACAAAAACAAAACTTAGAAATTGTGTAATAAAAAGGTACCACTCAGACCTCGAATGGATCCCCACTCAGCGTTTGTTGCAACCAGCAAGCTGACTGCAACGCTGGTTTTCTATAGAGCCCTTTACAATGTTTACAATTTCTAATCTAAGTGCCTATTTATTTATTTATAAAAAAATACATCGTAGCATCTAGGGTATTGTAATGTATGTATGCCACGTAATTTCTAGAAAGAAAGAAAATACATTTATTCGACATCACAAACAGCACGTATGTTTACTTTACATTAAGAAATCGTACAATGTCTTTGCAGTATCTGACCAAAACACGTTTCATCTCATCCTCCGGCTCCACCGTAGAAGAGGTGAACAGACTAAATCGCTGCCACTTCTACAGCATCAACACACGTATTATATTATCATTAAAATTTTTACGACTTTCATAGTAGTAAGGATACTGATGATGATTACTGGTCTGACGTAGAGACACAAAACGATCCATGCCCGCCTTTTTCAGACATTTCGGCAAATTCTCTAAAAATTCTCTTCGATTCTGTGCTAAGTATTTATGAAATAAATAAGTATTTAGAGGTAGTTTAGAGATAGTGTTGAAAATCAGCCCAAGCACTTTACCTTGAGCTCACAAGCAGCAGCAGACCTATCAAAAGCATTTTTAATAACTTTTAAAAGACAGAATGCTTATGATTACTTAGTCAGAGAAACAATCCATTCTTCTTTAATGTGCAAAGGCCCTTATGTATACATAATTTATGTACACATAAAAGCAAATACATATGTAGGTGAAGTAGAGTACAGAACAGAGGGCACATTAAAATTCTGAGTGCGGGTCACGAGTATAAAATAAAGTCATTATGTAAATGAGACCAGCTTTTTGCGCCAACTTCGTAGGTGATTTGCGAGATGGCGCTTTTAATGTTTTTATACTTAGAATTTTAAATGAGGGTAGATTTAAAATTATTCATTTTCCAAGTTTCGTCTATGTGGTAGGCTTCTCAAGGTTTTGTTCAGTTTCACGTTCCGTATATTCCTACATTTTGTTTCAGAGTTGCTTGGTGGATTATAAATTACATAACAAGATGTACTTTTACACTTTGTTTATCCCCGTATAATATCGTTTTTGTCTTGATCTCCAGAGTATCATATCCTCAAAGAAAAGGTTTTGTACGGTCGCCTTTTTTAATTGGCGAGGTTATATATAATTTACAAAGAGGTTTACTTAATGATTGGAGTAAATGTACTATAGATAAAAAATATCTTAGCAAATCATAGGTACTTCTTGTTATATGAATGTCGGACTACACTAAAAATAAAAAATAAAAATAAATCACATTATATACGACAGCTTCTAACCTGTGTACATAAAGCAATTTCCACCTCCCATCAGCCCTGGAGGTTTTCGTAAATGGAATATTCATACAAACCTCGTTTACGACCTGGTAAAGGGCCGCATAAAAATTCACAGGCAAACGCACACACCCTTTAGGCGGGCCCTTGGGATGGGCCCAAAGTTCGTAATTGAATTTTTGCCTGGAGCCGCAAAGGGCGTCCCTGCTTAATTTGCCATACTCGGAAAAGGGTTTTCGTAAATAGTGCAAGTGATAAGACATAGCGGGCAAGTATAAGACGAAGAGAGAGATTACTATGGCTAAGCAAAAGTTTTACAAGAATTTTCGACTCATATCTTAAGTTTTAAGATAGATTCGCTACAGAATAACGTAAAGTATATTAATCGAGTAAACTGCCAGAATTTAAAAGTTACTGTTTCGAAACATTTTACAGGAACTCGTAATTCAAATTCGTTTTTAATTATGTATGTATTTAAACGTATATGTGTGTGTATAATATACACTGTATATCAGTCTCTGGTTCCCATATAGTTCCCATATGGTTCTCCTAACTGGGACATGCAAAAATTTGAATATTCATTTGACCAATAAAGATATTCATTACAACAAAATTAGTATTAATTAACATCATTTACGTATAATATGTATTTAATTAATACACAAAAATATTCTTAAGATCAAGTAGACCTACTAAATAAAATATTGGGTGCTAATAAAGACATATACATTATGTATTAGCAATGACTGGTGAATAGATAATGCCAGAGAAAAGAATATAGAATACCAGAGAGAGAGTGTTCCGCTCGCTCCTCTGCCTTGCAGCTCCTCCAAAGGCGCAATATATTGTTGTAATCAAAAAGAAATATTCCATTTTTTGCCAGAGCAAGGGTTGTGTGGGGCCTCCTTTTTTGTGCCTACGTGATAAAATTTAATTCGTATTTTCCGGATTATATAAAAGGTGTCGGGTAGGTGCCCGTTTTATTTTCAAACAAATTGGTTGTTTTTCGTACGTAATTGTCTAACAAAAAATATTCGGGATATAGCGCTTTAAACTTTTTTGATTAAAAAATGGTGTTTAGGTTTTAATTAACATTGGTAATATAATACCTATTACTGAAAAATATATTTTTCTTTTTGGCATTCCACATCTCATATCACGAGTGATTTTGCCAATGTGCAGTGAAAGATGGCAGAATTGTTTAAATGATACCTACCCATAAAAAAATGGCGAAACGCCAATGCCAAGTGAAAGTCACAGCTCTAAGGGCGATGGGCACTTAAAGTTGCTCCACATGGTGGTTTGCTGCTAGAACTCGGAAAACGGAGCTGTCTCCCGAGTTAATCCTCTTCTTATTATCGCTTATCACGGAATCAGGATCACAGCTATTTCTCCATCACAAAAATAACGTTGAAACTATTCTAAAGCGGTAATAATTGTAAAATTAACTTAAAAGACGTGTGCTTGGTACAGAGTCCCGGCAACCAACCTATTACTGAAAATAAAAACTTTCCTAAACAGCATTTTTGAGGAAAATATGATTATATGTCATAAAATTTACATTTTAACCTCCAGTTTCTATATTTTAGTAGAATATTATTTTTAACACGCGCAGTCTATATAAAGTCCCTTTAAAATACCTAAAAAAAAAATGTACAGTGGCTTCTACCCAAGAAACTAAACCAATTTCCCCAAGGAACCTATACTCAATTCGCAAAAAAATATGTGGACTTACCATACAAAATTGGCGGACCAGTTAATCAATTAGTATGAGGAGACTAAAATGTTTTTCCTTTGAGAAAATTGAAGCCGTGGTAAAAAAACTGGTTTAATATCCTTTGTCGAAAGAATGATAACCTATAGAAATACCTGATTATTTAAAAAATGAATTAGTGTGGTTGTCTACGAGCACTTATTCCTCGTATGTGGTTGTATTATCATTGCCTAATACAGGCATAGACTGTTTTGAAATATTATAAAGTGGTCTAAACTTAAAGAACATTTTTACATATTAAAAAAGTAAGGGTAAGCCTATGAAATGAAAGAGCTCAACGTGATAGTTCCGATAAGTGATCTAATCACTTAGCGGACTGTTCGTCAATGAGTGAACCCATTACTGGTATTTGCTCAGGCGGCGGCCGCGACCGTGGCTAGGGACCTATTTCTGAGTTTTTACTTTAGAAATTTATATAACAAATGAAATGTTTTGTTATTTGAATAATCTAACTTCTGACTCTTGTAAAATAATGATTATGGGTATAATTTTAGTAGTTATGTACTGTAACAACATTTTGAAAATCTATCAATAAATAGCGTCATCCGATTTCTTTTAAATTTAGTCAAACTCAAACTCAAAATGTTTTCTATTTAAGTAGATGTTTTACACATCCTTTTAAATAGTCATTTTTTTATTGTAGTTTCTAGTTTCTTTCTTAGTGAGGCTCTAATCATTAAAAAAATATATATTAAATAAATGGTCATTTATTAAAGAGTTTTCCGTTTACTTAATTCAGCAGTGTACGTCTTTTGGCTGATGATGATGATAATGAAATGACATTTAAAAAATATTTTTTAAGATTTGGGCATGTCTATTTCTGACTTAAGAGTACATGTAGTTATCTTAGAAACTTTTAGCGAATGGTCGATAAATAAGTAACAAAAGTTAGGTAGGCAATTATTTTTAATAGGATTTGCTATATCTGAAAACCAAATCAAGCCAAACCTACAGTTCGGTACCTATTTAATGTAGATTATAATTGAATCCAAAAATAGTCCCCTACCGATTCACTTAAGAAGGGAAACATCGAATGATTAAATAGAAAGTTCCTGTTATCTAATAGGGATCCACATAAAATGTAACTTTAGAATGTTTTACAAATATTGGATTGCTTCAATGTCTTTTGAGTGAAAAAAAATTAAAAAGTCACCCATTAGGTACTCGTGAAACTATACAATGTTTTTAAAAGTAAATTTATTGTTTGAAAAGTATATTTTTTATAGTGATTTTAGCACGGTCGTTAAATAAAATGTATTCAGTTTTCTTTAAAAAAATCCACAAAGTAGTATCGCTATATTTTTTTGTTACATAATGTATATTACTTAGCACGTCAACAAAGCTCGAAACACAATAATCCGATCCTTCGAAAAAGTCACATCCCAGCTACAATCTTACAGTGTTACATGTTACGCACAAAAACCTACCCTGCTCAAAATCTGTCGCTGCGCTTTGCTTTTCCATTTTCCCGCCGCCAGTATACCTTGAACCTTGACTCGTCGAAATTTCCACCAAAACAGGTCACAAACAAGACTGACCAGAAAACTGAGGTGTCAACTCACACTGGTCATTTCAACATCAAGCTTTGTATGACAGATGATTATCTACGGGCCGTCAAAGTGAATAATTGGGCTTTAGAATATGTGCTTTTTTGGGGCTTCGCAGTAGTTACATAAGTAAAAAGTATATATATATATATATATATATATAATTATAATATATGAAAATAAACGGTACCTACTACATGGACTATCTATACCGACTTAAGTAAATTGCTTGTTGCATGTAATCAATTTCGTAGTAAAAAAAAAGTAAATAAGTAAAAAATTCGCTTTGGCTTAGCTATACATAATCTCGCGCAAATAGATTTGCCAGTATTACTAAAGAGTTTCTAGAAATGGAAAATTAAAGTAAGTAAAGAAAAAAGTAAATAGAAAGTAAACAACTGGAATTCGTCATTGTAGACTTTGTCTCGGAAAAACTCTTTGCGTCTAGTTGAAGTTCTAATATAGGATCTGGAAATAGGGGGCGCAAAATACCTAAAAATGAAGATAAGGTTTGTGGCGGGATCCAAAATATATTTTAAATTTCGACCGATTTGTATTTTGTTATACCTATAATTTAATATCTAATAAATAAACGCCTAACCGCTTAAAAGTCTAAGCTATAACGAAACCAAAACGGAAATAGGGACCATTTTTACCACTCTATCTACCTACCAACCCACCTAATTTAAAAAACATGAAAATTAATGGGAAATCTCCCCGCAATCAGACTTTTTCTACAAGCGGAATAAAAATTCAACCACATCAAAAATTTTACCATCAAAGGGACTCAAGAAAGATGTGGCATAAACGCCCACCCTCCCCGTTGGGGCAGGTTGGCCCCGGCCTCCCGCGGGGGCCGAGACACGCACATGCGTGTTTGGAAGCCACCTCGATACCTAAGCCGACCTCCATTTTGTTTTTTGCATGGTAGCTTCGTTCTTTTGTTTTTTTTTTTGTGGATTTATAGTTTTGTGAAATTGTAAGTTTGAATGAAAAGCACTGTCTTCACAGAGTGGACTCATGGACTTTTTGCCATTAAGTTTTATTAGATAATTAATAAATATGAAATCAATTTTTACCCGAGTTATGTTAAATTACCGCCTAAAATTGCTAATTACGTACGTATAATGAATGATTGATGAGATGACTAAAGTAAGCATAAAGTTAGTGGTTAAAGAATTGATTCATAATGCAATTATTGTGATTTTTTTACTGTCAAATAAATGTATTTTCTTTCTTTCTTCTTTCTTTCTTTCAATTATTACAAGTTCAAACATTATACCTATCAAATAGAGAATGCGATAGCTAAAACAATCCAACGAGGAGGATAATATGATAATATTAAAGAATAAAAGTAACTCAGTGTTGTATTTTATTATTTCAGAGATGTCATGACTTCACAAAACCGGGATACAAATTGGGATACCAACATTCAATCAAACGAGTTGTAAGGTAAAAACATCTAATATATTTTGGTACCTACCTATAAGCTAGCTAGAACTATTCAAAACACCTACATATTCAATGGCCCAAAACATAAAAAATTAACTATACACTTTTCATACTTAAGGGTTTCAGTCTTACCTCTGTTAAGTACTATTAGGTACGCATACAAAAACACTTTTCCACTGCATTTTGTCGATAAACACGCAGACTTTCCAGACAGAATACATTTTCATCATTCATCAAAACCAACAACAAAACTTACTATTTTAGACCTTACTGTGAAAGGCACAGGGCGCTGTGGACGTAGGTAAGCCGACCAAATGACGATGGTCGCCGCTGCCAGGGGCCTCAATCCATCATCATGACATTTCTATTTATCTTGATGAGCCTGCACTTCCCATATTGATGGCACTTTGTTTTTTCCTGAAGGAAAAATCTTTTATACTGTCAATTTATTAGCGTTAATGCAAATATATTGCCATGTAATTAAAGGTTATAGATCAGTAGATGTAATACTCAGTTCCTCTTTTGCTAGGAATCATTCCACTGCTGAAATTAATCCTTAATTAATTAATATTATTAGGGTCGGGTTTATACATTTGGTACATTTTTTCGTGACTAATGAAAATCATGTTCAAAATAATTGCTCAGTAGTCAACTATAGTCAAACTAGTACTCTTAAAAACATATGTATCCTCTACCAAAACGTATGTGGTATTAATACAAAAAAGAACGAACTTGAGCTGTACTTGTACAATCTGAAAGATGAAAAACCTCACTTCATTTGTCTCAGTGAGCATTTCCTCAATAAGAACAACTTACCACTATTTTCTTTAACAGGTTATACAATGTTATCAGCGTACACTAGAGTTGGAAAGATAAGGGGAGGAACACTAATATTAGGCCTAGATGATACAATTACTGAAGAGCTCATTATTTGTAAAAAAATACATAAAGCCGAGAGTTTTGAGGTATGCGGGGTTAGAGACAAAGAAACTGGTTTAAATATTTGTTGCTGTTATAGAAATCCGGTCGAAAAAAATTTCGAAAATTTTATGGAACGTTTAGAAAAATTATTAGAACATTTCTTTAATAAAAAATGCGTAATTTGTGGAGATTTTAATGTTAATTTATTAAAAGATACCGAGAAAAAGACTGAGTTTTTATCTCTCTTAAAAAGCTATAACTTTAGAGTTCTCTATAATTGTGTTACTTACATAAAGGGTCAAACTGAATCGTGTCTTGATAATGTGTTGACCAATATATTAGACAGTGACATTCCTATGACAGATGTTGATCACAATGGACTTTCGGATGGACATGCTGCACTTCTCTGTAATGTTTCACTCATTTGTGGTAATCACGCTGGCCAAGTAGATAACACGGTACTTGTGGAACGGAGAGTATTTAATGATAGTTGTAAATATTCTTTTAGACAGAAAATTTTAGACGCCAAATGGGAAAATGAAGGCGTGAACAGTTTTCTAACTAAATTTATGAGAATTTTTAAGGAAAGTTTTAAAATTAAGAAGAAGAAGATAAATTTAAGTAAAGTAAATAAAATAAAGTGGGTAACTAAAGGGATTAGAGTGTCTAGTAAAATGAAGCGTTTCCTACATACTGCTAATACTGAAAATAGTAATAATTCCATTGTAATGTATCGTAATAATTATATTAGACTATTTAGAAAAGTTATGAGACAATCAAAGCGTTTGCAAATAAGTAAAGAAATAAATGAATCAAAAAAATCAAGTAAGGTTATATGGCAGGTAGTAAATAGACACCGAAACAAAAGACCGGTACACTCAACTGACAAGCCATTATTGAAAGCAGATAATATAATCCTAGACAATCCCCAAGATATTGTCGATGTGTATTCTAGACAGTTTGAGACCAGCAGCAAGGTTACATCCAATTCTTGTCAACACGCACTTACAATATTGAAAAACACAAATTGCAGGACAGACAATGAATTGGAATGGGAGTACACTTCAACGGTAGAGATCACTAAGTTAGTCAGGAAAATGGAAAATAAAAAATCTTTCGGCTATGATGAGTTTCCTGTATCAATTCTAAAAGAAAATATTGATATACTGGCCAAACCTCTCGCTCATTTTTATAATATGTGCTTCGCTCAAAGGATTTTTCCTGAACAACTTAAAATAGCTAGGATTTTGCCAATACACAAAAAAGGAAGTAAGCTTGATCCGAAAAATTTCAGACCCATATCGCTTTTGCCAACACTGTCTAAAGTATTTGAAAAGTTAATAAAGACAAGATTAGTAAAACATCTTACTAACAATAAAATTATTAACAAGAGACAATTCGGATATCAGTCAGGTGTAGGTACATCAGAAGCTATAGATACGTTAGTTGACGATGTTGTTAGTAAATTAAATAATAAAATGAAAGTATGTGGACTCTTTCTGGATTTAAGTTCGGCCTTTGACACCGTTGATCATGAAATTTTGCTCGGAAAACTTAGCTACTATGGGTTAAAGGGAGACAATTTACATCTGGTAGAATCTTATTTACGTAGAAGGAAACAATATGTTGAATTAAAAATTAATGAACAGGGAAAACAGAAACTGTATAAATCAAAACTGACCACGATTAACAGAGGTGTTCCGCAAGGTTCCATACTAGGACCTATATTTTTCAAAATTTTTTTGAATGACATGATTAATTTTATTTATAATAAAGTACCAGACATAGACTTAACTGTGTTCGCAGATGATACTAATGCTATCATCTCTGACAGCAACTTAGAGAGACTGAATAAAAAAGTTAATTTGGCTTTAAAGTATTTTAAGGAATGGTTTGATGTTAACAATTTAAAATTAAACACTTCTAAGACAAATGTAATGTTATTTCGCACAACAGCTAGAAAAAAAGACTCAATTACTGTGGCTTTAGATGGAGAACCAGTAAGTATGGTAGACAGTGCAAAGCTCTTAGGTGTTCATATTGATTGTGACCTTAATTGGAAAATAGAATTAGATTTTATTGTTGACAAAGTAAGCAGTGCTTGCTATGCATTGCGCAGCCTGAGGGATGAAGTAGGTTTAACACAACTGAAAATGGTATACTATGCACTTGTGGAATCTCGGCTGCGTTATAGTATCAAATTATGGGGAAACAGTTATGATTACAACTTGAGGAAATCGTTTGTTATACAGAAAAGAGCAATCAGAACAATACTTCGCCTCCCTCAGGAAGAATCTTGCAGGAGTCACTTTGTAAAGCTGGAAATCCTTACTGTCCCGTGTCTGTATATTTTAGTTTTGCTTAGTAGTTTTGTGAAACATATTGACAAAATTGAGACTCCTTCTGAGAAAATGATTAGGATGGGTACACGTAGGAAAGATATTCCCATCACTTCACGTACTGTACCAAGATTAAACGTTGTGAAGCACAGCGCGCGATACCAAGCCGTAAAATTTTTCAACCATGTTCCCACTGAATTTAAATCTATTGACAATCACATTGCTTTTAAAAATAAATTGAAAAAATATTTGATTAGTAAATGCTTTTATAATTTTAATGAATTTTTTAATGATAATAATACTTAATATACATACTTACATTATGAATGTTTAATAAGATTAATATAATTATAGATTTAAAAATAGCGATAAGACTTTTATAATTTTCGACGCAAACTATTTTGCTATGAAATAAATAAATATGAATATGAATATGAATATAGCTAGAGGATACGAAAAAGGCGCCTTCGAAGTCGTGGAGTTTGTTAGTAAAGAAAACGATAACACAGAATACTTAGGGTTATTTAATTAACTTATCGCTGCATTAAATTTAAGCGCCTTAATCGTTTTGAGCTTTAGTGAAAAAAAGGGACGGTCAAGTTTTGAGAACAATTGCTTTGGGGCTTACTTATTCAACTAAACCCAAAAAACCTGATGTTATTCATCTAAACCCCGAATTGGCCCGAATCTACTTCACACAGTATAGTTAATATGTTATTTTTACATACTGATCGTCATCGACATGTCAGCTGGAAGATGTCTGGTTCTAGACATATTCCATACAGCGAAGACGCGCATCAAAAAATAAGTATAGCAATACTTTACAGGGTGTATCAAAACCGCAACAAAATTTGCAAGGCACTATAAGATATAATTACTTATAAAATAATTTTACCACTTTAACATAGGTTATTTCAATAATAATGCTCTCAACAACAAAATGAATTTTCGTATTATATAAGGTGCTACTTTATTAGTGCCCGATATTTTAGTCAGTGCTCCTACTTCTGATTCTGATCAACTTTCCCCAAGAAACCCATAGTCAAATCGAAAAAAAATTTTTGGACTCTTCATACAAATTGATCGGCCGAGCGGCCAAATTAGTATGAAGAGCCCAAAAATTTTTTTGCGATTTGACTATGGGTTCCTTGGGGAAAGTTGATCAGAATCAGGAGTAGAAGCACTGAATAAAATATCGGGCACTAATAAAGTAGCACCTTATATATAAAAAACCTTTAAATAACAAACAGGCGATCGGTGGCGAAGCCTCTTCGGGCTTCCTGTCTGTGGTTTTCGTATCAAAACAATGAATTTGTATGTTGAATCTGCCATGATAGACACCTGAACCGAAATTATCTTCACTTCAAGTTAAATTAGATATCATATCTTTTGGTAGTGAAACCATCATTCAAAATCAAAAAGTATTTATTTCTTTACCAAAAATATCAATGATTTTACAAACATTGTTGGGTATACCTAGTACGAGTAGGTACTAAAATACCTGTATCAGGTGTACCCGCTTTTCCATACCTAAGATAATGATAGTAAAGGAAATAAATTTACATTTTATGTAAGTAATAAAGTATACAAAAAAGCGGCCAAGTGCGAGTCGAACTCGCCCATGAAGGGTTCCGTAGCAGCAAGTAACATAATATAAAAGTTCTTGTAATTCGTTGTAGGTAAATTGCGGTTTACGATTTATGACGTATTAAAAAAAACTACTTACTAGATCTCGTTTAAACCAATTTACGGTGGAAATTTGCATGGCATTTGCATTTTTTTGAGTTTTATCATTCTCTTATTTTAGAAGTTACAGGGGGGGACACACACATTTTACAACTTTGGAAGTGTCTCTCGCGCAAACTTTTCAGTTTAGAAAAAAATGATATTAGAAACCTCAATATCATTTTTGAAGACCTATCCATAGATACCCCACACATATGGGTTTAATGAAAAAAAAAAATTAAGTTTCAGTTCCAAGTATAGGGAACCCCCAAAATTTATTGTTTTTTTCTATTTTTGTGTGAAAATCTTAATGCGGTTCACAGAATACATCTATTTACCAAATTTCAACAGTATAGTTCTTATAGTTTCGGAAAAAAAACGGCTGTGACATACGGACGGACAGACAGACAGACAGACAGACAGACAGACATGACGAATCCATAAGGGTTCCGTTTTTTTCCATTTGGCTACGGAACCCTAAAAAAGGAAAAACAACAAAATAAAAGGTAACTGAAAATAAAATTTTACAATTTATAGGAACTAGATAGTTATGATCGAAAAGACTTATGAAAGATGGATCATTAAAATTGTGTGTGTGTGTGCGTTTACCAATATCTAATCTATTCTATTCTAATATCTAATCTATTCTATTCTAATAATATCTAATCTATTCTATTCTAATTTTACGAACTTGGTTCTTTTTTTTGTCATTTATGTTTTTGATGGGATATCATTATTTTTGACAAGTTTTTTTATTATTTTTCTTTATTTTATCCAAACACAACGTACTTACAATTCAATAATAACATTACAAAGTTATCTCATTAACCAGCTCCATATTAAATGTTGGCCAGCAGACGCAATAATAACTTTGTTTTCTATACCAACCACAAACGTGATGATTTCATATTGTTTTCCTTTAATACATCTAATAAGCTACATCTATACCAATTTTCAACTTCCTAGGTGACCTGGAATTAGTAAATACTTTTGATGAAACAAACCAAAGGTTGTCAGAATTCTTAAAATAAGGAAACTACAAACTAAAAGAGATATCCAAGCCGATGAAAAGGTAATTCTAAGTATATTTTACCTACAACGTTAATATTCTGCCAGCACCTATACCTGCCTGCCGTATCTTCTAGACGGCTTCACGGAAAACTTGACAAACAAATATTAATTATCTTAAGAAATAGAACATAGGTGAATAAAAACGTTAAAAACATAATAAAGTGTCAGGATAGCCGATCTTAAATGTTCTAAGTGTGAAAGAGACAGACAAATCTTACCTAGATTCTGAAACATGACCTTCTTTTAATGCAGTATACAACTATCTAGTAAACAGATTCGTAGAATGCCTAACGACCTACATTTGTATATGTATGGTTTTGTACAAGCTGGGTCGAAACGTTCAAGGAATTTAATCCCTAAAATAGACCCTTTGATGTCAACTCTGCTGACTGTTATGGTTTAAATGATACAGCCATCTTAATGTTGAACGTAGGGACAGCGTAAACTTAGCAATAAGGTCCCGCTAGTACTCTTTGGGTACGGAACCCTAAAAATGATCAGAAATTGTGTTGAATGAACCTAGTGCTGTCTCGAGTAGGAACTACTTTTGTACGTGGTTCATCTAGCTGAAAACGCATATCACGGTATTATTGTAATGTTTACTTCTATAGCCAGTCTGCCTTACAGACAGACAAACGGACAGACGCGCGGTATGTAAGCGAAGTCTTAGTATAATAAATAATATACGTACGGATAGTACGGAACCCTAAAAATCGAGATGCCTCATTTAGATTGTATATCTTTAGACTTGATTCGTTGTGTTAAATTAATCCTTGTCAATCCGCTGCTGCATACGTCCTCCACACAAAAGCCTTTATTAATGTGCCATCGAGACAAATGAGGAATAGACAATATCTCTTATTTACTCCACTTCTCTCACTTGCCCATAGAATAACTACACCAACTATACTTTTCTCTACCTGCAACTTATTTCTTACCATTAAAAAACAATTTTATAATCCAGGGAAGAAAGTCTAAAATCGTGTATCAAAAAGTCGGTTTCCCCACGCACAACTGTTCTTTTACCTAGAATGTTTTCTATTTTTCATTGGGGTCAAACCTCGACTTTGTTGCAAAGTGCTAGGGTACATTTTAGAGTCTGAACAGAAGGAACACAGAGACCATTTTGATTTTGAACTCGCGGTCAAAATTTATTGCGCATAAATGTACCTACGGCTAACCCGGGTGTTAGGGGGGGTGGGAGTAGGCTTAAAAATCGGGGTGAGGGGTGGGGGTGCGTTTTTAGCCCGCTGAGTCGGCTTATTTGGGGTGTTGATGGGACTATGGGCCGAATTCAGTTATACGCGTCTCTATTGCTTCGTTCATTCACTGTATCACTTTATTACTCACTGGATTAATGTTTATAGCCTTATGAATTTAGACAGGTTATAACCTAATATCACGAATATCATTTTGAAATAGTATTTTATAACAGAATTATAAAAAAAAAACTGATACGCGCGTTGATGTCTTTTGTATGAGAGTGGCTTCTACGTCACATGTCTACTATGTATATGAAGAAAATACGCATGGGTACGGCATATTTTGCTTACGTATAGCGTTGTCCTTGTTCTTTGAGTCATAAGTCTATGAAGTGAATGATAACTCTATACGTCTTCTCACGTTCTTCTCACTCCGCAAACACTTCCCGAAACGGTGGGTTTACGAGTTCCGAGTGGTAGGAACCTCGTGTTAGGTAGATAAAATAATAACGTTCGAAAAGTGTACACTGCTACCTACTTCGAAAATATTTTCATTCATTCATAAATAAGCACACACACACCTGGCCCATATTTCTTAGTGGTTCTTTATACGTAGTTGTTCTGATCGACTTGTATGGATTTTACGGGATTTGGTTTGTGGCACTCTAGCTCTCCCATTACGATCTCCTGTGTTATGAGAAATAGTCTTTTCCGTCGGCTACAAAAAAGGATAACTGTAATAACTGTAAAAAATAATATGTTATTTAAATATACCCCATATACGAAATATAGCTTTCTGCTTCGTTTGTGTGAGCTTCAGAATTAGATCCAGAGACTGAAGAAATTAAGAAAGCACCATCTGGCGGTGAAGTAAAAAATCTGTTGTTAGCTATTCTTTCGGGATTGTTTAATTTTCCGGAATGATAAGTACCCTATCCAGTGTCCGATCTACCTACCTACCAAATTTCATGCAAATCCATCCAGTAATTTCAACGTTACAACGGAACAAACAAACAAACAAATAAACACACAAACAAACATCCATAATTTCGCATTTATAATATTGTGATGACAAAGGTTAACGAGATTTTTTTTTATATTTTCAGAAACACACGAAAACGAAGGCATCTGAATTTCACATTAAATCTCGACATCGTGTCCGTCCGTCGAACTTGTGACTCAGAAGAGCAACAAATGTTATTATATTTGTACATTCGAGTACTTTTCTATAGGACGTAAGTTTAATTGAGGTTAATTTCCAAATATGTCTTTGCCTACTTTATATAAAATAAGTAACTAACCGTATCTATTTTCTTCGCTGTATAATAGTCATCGCAAATTGCACACATTAATGCCTAAAATCTCTGAATGTGCTACCATATAAAATACCAATCAAATATTCATTAAAAGTATTTTTTAAAATTTTAACCAGACCTCGACAGTAAAAGTCCATTAACTCAAAAACCACATAACCGATTTTCACCAGATATTACTGTGATCTACCGCGATGAAAAGTCTGAGTATTAAACTTAAATATTATGGAAATGACTAAAGAGATAACAGACACATTGAGGTATTAAACATAGACAGAAGAATCTATTTTTCCTCAGGGAATCAGCAAATGCAGTCGCTATTTTTTTCAAACTCGTTATGTATTTTTATTGACGTTTCATACATTGCTTAAAATCTTATTTTTTTATCTGTCTCAATCTGTACGTTCTTACTTTATAAGCTAACAGAGCGTCTAGGCACCCAACCTGAGTGCGGCCCTGCGAATCGTTTAACCCGCACCCTCTCGACCTACGCACCGCGCATCTCACTCGCACAAACTACAAAAAGAACTCCTTTTCGCTTTCCACCCCTTGCTTTAAAATATTGCACCTCCACCTCTTCACTCGCCCAATAGTTCTAACCAACCACATTGATTCCTTTCTAAAATGTACTCTACACGACATACCTTTAAAGTTCAACTGAACTTGTAAAAATTAACCGTAATATACGTATAGAATAACGAAGAACTGGTTTTTCGTATATATGTGGATCAAACTTCAGGTCTTGTTTCACTTGAGATGAAATGTACATTTCCGAAAAAAAATTAGTTGAAGATTGTTTTTCAAAGCATTTCCGCTTTTTGTAACGAAATACTGCAATATATAATATATATAATAATAAAACCATATTATACATAGTTAAGCGTAATAAACCCGAAAATTATCAAAAGCAGGTATGAAGGGTCCATACAAAACGTTATTAAAAGATCATTTAAAAAACTTACATAAAAACACTAGTAAGTGTATGAAGTTTTTTCCGATATCCACTTTAGTACCTATAGTGTATAATATCTGGGACAAATCACACACGGTCATCTGGCCCCAAACTAGGATTCCCTGTATCTTGGGAACCAGAGACTGATATACATACATACATATGTATGTATATCTGGGTGTATAACATCTATATAGATATACATATGTATGTATATCTATATAGATGTTATACACCCAGACTAAGAGCAAACAATTATGCTTATCACAGAAAAGTTTGCCCTGTGTGGGGATCGAACCCACGACTCTATACGAACCCACGAAATATAGAATATTAGAAAGAAATTGTAACATGTTCATTTTTTATTACATATAACTTTTACAGACTGTAAAAGTGACGACCACTCCCGTAGCCCTTTCTTTACATACCATCAATATTAGGTAAAACTAAAGAACTTATCTACAGGTTGAAACATAATGATGAGGAACGCGAGTCACGGTGTAATTTTTCATTGAAATGTCACGCAGGCGTGCGAAGATAAAACAAAACCCCACCCGCGCACCACGTGCTCGCGATACGAAAGCGATACGTAAATGCCAAATACACTGAAATATTGAAATTAAAAGTACTTATTAACTAAAACACTCCTCATTTTTAAATTCTTTTAGTGAAGATTTCCTTTATAATAATGATATGGGTTAAGTTATTTCTAATATGATATTAAAATTAAATACATACAAGTTGGGGATTTTAAAAACATTTTACATGAATAACAATGTCAACGAAATGATCTTATTATATTATTTTTTATCGGTTAAAAATTTAATTTCTTATCAACATATCAAATTAATTATTATGTCGGTCCTTGTGAACATGTTATTTGACCATATTATTTTTTCTAAACGAGTATGTTGGTATTATTCAACATTTACAACTTCATACTAGATGGTCTAAAAGCGATGGTCTAGTCTAGCTAAGCACTTTAAAGAAAACATATATTTTTTAATTGATTTGGTAGGTATTTCTTTCACTTTATTTGTGACCACTTGCGAAGACGATCGATACTTGCGCAGTCTACGAGAAACACAAACTCACAAACAAAAGACGCATGTCGCAAGTAAATGCAACAAAGCAAATTTTACCTATCCTTTTTATTGTGCATTTTCATCTCAATTTTATATGATGCTGTTTAAATCTCTAACATACTTTCAATATACGTAAAACAGTTGACGTTAACTAACGTCAAAAGAAACTTCTTTTTTTAATAATTTTATTTTACCTCTTGAGGTAAGAAGTGAAAATATCCTAAATAAAGGAAAGTTTGAAAAAAAAATAAGGTTGAAAGTAAAAGAAGCGATAAAAACAGCTTGGCCCCATCGTTCAGTAAACTAGTAGAGGGGTGCCACGCGGTTGGCTGGCGCACCCCAAAGAGATTTTTACTAGCGAAAAAATTCACGCGTATGCCAACAGATGGCTACACTTAACGCATTTTTTTATATTTTTACTTTTATGAATTCTATATTATATAAATAGGTTTATTGAAAGCAAAAACAAGCTCTAAAATGTTTATGTAGAAATGGAAGTTTTGTGTCAGGCACATGATTGCAAAATATCTACGTTTATGCACTGTTACGATTATTTATCACAGAAATGAAACATATTCAATTATATTAATATTATACCTATGATATGAATACTTAACTGATTAACATTTTAATTGTAAAGACGTGTTTGTTCTCTTTGCTTGACTTCCTAGACGTGGACTTGAAATGACGTTTAATGCCTACGATGTTTTGTATTTTCACAGGTGAGATAATACGGATAATTCCAAGGCTTACTAACTGTGGATAAAGAAATATTTTGACATAATAATATTTGTCAAAATTCTGTCAATATATGTAGTTCTTAAAGGGTACAACTTATACCAAACTTCAAAAAAATTACAAAATTTCGTAACAAGTCACACATTAGGCTGGAGACCCTGGCGGTCAATAAGTTAATAAACCCTTAGGGAGATAATGTAACTGTTATGTGACGTTTATAAATTAACCTTTATTAATCTCACGATTGGCATCTATTGGCTACCACGCATGGGTGTCTTTAACTTACGACAGTTTCGCCAAAGTCCATGGAGATGCGCACATACTAAGTACAATGTGACAACTGGGTGACATCTTACTACTGTGTCGTCATTATGTCATCATATTGTCACGGGGTGTAAAAAGTCACAAGTACTCAAAGTCACCCGAGCGCATCTCTAAACTACTAGAATAGTATACAAGGATATTAAAACTCGTCAGAACTAAAATCCATTTACGTTATGTGCATTTAATGAGTTTTTTATCTCTACACTTTGGAAGTTAAGGCACACATAAATTATGGTCACCAAAGGATAGCGCTGTCTAACTTTGCTCTTAGCTCGTATTTTACACATAATGGATATATATGAGCGGTTTTAACTTCTGAACGCAACTTGCTAATTGGTAGTGCGTCTACGAGTGCGCCATCTAGGAAATGACTAACTTTTCTACTAGGTAGGTGTGTAATGTAGATAAAGTTGCTGCTGTTGTGTGAGGGGGCTTTTGGTAACTATTGGGCTTTTCTCCCCTATTTATTAAAAAAATCCAAGCATCTGATTCCGTTTAGGTAGTATTGGAAATATGCCATAAATTACAGAAAAGTATAAACATATAAATGCTATGTAAAACTATAGGTAATTTAACTGGTTAAAGTGTACCTATAGTTCGTTGTATTGTTCAGAAGATGGATATCCATAGATTCCATAATACTGGAGTACGCCTGTGCACGCGTCTCTGTCCATATGTTGGGAATATTTTGTATTGAATAAGATGTAACTTATATAGAATACTTGGAACGTCCAAGTATAATTAGGGACGAAATTATTTATGTACCAAATGACACTAGACTTTATAGTTGCTCACAGGAGTAGAGAAGGGGAGCGTGGGGTAACATTGCCAACTTTGTTGCAGAGTTCAATTTGATTGCACTGCGAGAGACTGTAATGGTTTTCCAGAGGCAAAGTTAGCGTCTACTCTAGTTTCAGGGCAGCCAAAGCTCTCTATTAGTAATATTTCTAATACATCGTGTAGTAAGTGCTTTTTTTATTTATATACAGTATGTGTATGGTTTGTTTATTTACTGTAGTTTGTGTATTTTTAATTACAAACTAATCGCTTAATTTTATACATAATTATAATTTATTAGCTTGTGCCCGCGGCTTCGCTCGCGTAGACTAAAAAGCGGGTACACTATCCTATTATAATGTGTAAAATATTGAAATATTAAAGTCTGTTTATTCATCCGGGATTAATCTCAAAAATAACTGAACCGAGAGGCGAGTATGCATCGAAGAGGTCCATCTAGGGAGTTGGAGAAGACGTCAAAAAGGGAAGGAAAGGGACTGTCCGCGGAGCGGATATTAGGAGAATTTCAGAGCAGAAAGGTTTTGTCGAAGGGTAGCGATTTGAGAAAGTAAGGGGGCATCAGAAAGAGAGCCGGGATGTTTTCTGGAGATTTTAAACGTTATGTAGAAGATTTGACATGTTGACTTTCTGACATATTGACCTTTTCCCATTTTGTTGCGACGGTTCGATATTCTGATATTTTGATATTTTGAAATTTTGATATTTTGATATTTGACATTTTGATAATTTGTCTTTTCGATGTTTTACCATTTTGTTCCGTAGGTGTAAATCTTAAATGCCCTACACGTGACCAAGGGTGATGATAAGTGCAACACCAGGCAACCGCCGCCTATACCTTGTGGATAGGACGGTTAAATTGTGCCACACGATAAGAGAGAAACTATTTTGTTATTTATTAAAAGGACTGGTTCAGGTTTCAAGTTTCTAGACCCATAGGTTTGGCCTGCGCATTGATATTATCTTTTTCAACCCTTAATTTCACCCCCTCATGGGGCGATCTACAAAATGTATTCAATTTAAGTTTTATCATTTGTTTTTAATAGTTATGCCAAGTTATAAGTTGATACACGCAAAAAAATTGATTTTCCTATACAAATTTCCACCCCTATTTTAACCCCTTTAGGAGATGACTTTTGCAAACCCTTAACTTAATGGATATCTCCGTTATATATGGAACGCCTATGCAAAATTTCAAGTCTCTATACCTAGGGGAGTGGCTTGTGCGTTGATATTACATATTTCAACCCCCTGTGTCACTCCCTTAGGGGGTGAATTTCGAAGAAACCTTTCTTAATGGATGCCTGCTTTATATGAAGAACCTTTTTTAGACCCATAGGTTAGGCCTGTACTTTGACATTACCCATTTCAACCCTCACTTTCACCCCCTCTCGGGACAACATAAAAATACATTTTTACACGTTTTATCAATTGTTTTTAAGAGTCGTAGTAGAGAGTTTCAAGTTGAAACGCGCATAAAATTAGACATTTCCCATACAAACTTCCACCCCCATTTTAACCCCTTCAAGGGGTGAATTTTGAAAAACCCTTCCTTAGCCGATGCCTTCGTTCTATAAGCAAACTCTTTGTAAAAATTCAAGTTTCTAGACCCAGGAGTTTGGCCCGTACTTTCCCATACAAACTGCCATCCCCAGAGGGTGAATTTTGAAAAATCCTTCCTTAGTAGCTGCTTCCGTTCTATAAGGACAATCTGTGCAAAATTTCAAATTTCTAGACCCAGGGGCTGGGCCTGTGCGTTGATCTATCTAATTTGGGCCCCCCGTTTCTACCCCTTAGAGTGTGAATTTTGAAAAATGCTTTCTTAGTGCACCCCTAAACCTTATAAGAAACCTAATTGCCAAATTTGGAATTTCTAGACCCAGAGGTTTGGCCTGTGCGTTGATCTATCTACTTTAGAGCCCCGTTTCACCCCTTAGAGGGTGAATATTGAAAAATTTTTTCTTAGTGCACCCTAGACCTTATAAGGAACCTACTCGCCAAATTTGGAATCTCTAGAGCCAGGGGTTTGGCATGTGCGTTGATCTATCTACTTAGGACCCCCGTTTCACCCCTTTAGAGGGTGAATTTTGAAAAATCCTTTCTTAGTGCACCCCTACATCTCATAAGGAAACCCTGTGCAAAATTTAAAGTTTCTAGATTCAGGGGTTTGGCCTGTGCGTTGATCTATCTACTTTGAACCCCAGTTTCACCCCCTTAGAGGTTGAATTTATAAAAATCCTTTCTTAATGCACCCCTAGATCTCATAAGGAACCTACTTGCCAAATTTTGAATCTCTAGACCCAGGGGTTTGTCCTGTACATTGATCTATCTACTTTGGAACCCCGTTTCACCCCCTTAGAGGGTGAGTTTTGAAAAATCCTTTCTTTTTGCACCCCTAGACCTTATAAGGAATCTCTAGACCCCGGGGCTTGGCCTGTGCGTTGATGTATCTACTTTGGACTCCCGTTTAACCCCCTTAAAGGGTGAGTTTTGAAAAATCCTTTCTTAGTGCAGCCCTAGACCTCATAAGGAACCTACTTGGCGAATTTGAAATCTCTAGACCCAGGGGTCTGGCCTGTGCGTTGATTTATTTACTTTGGACCCCTGTTTCACCCCCCTATAGGGTGAGTTTTGAAAAATCCTTTCTTGGTGCAGCTCTAAATCTTACAAGGAACTTACTTGCCAAATTTGGAATCTCTAGATCCAGGGGTTTGGCCTGTGCGTTGATTTATCTACTTTGGACCCCGTTTTACCCCCTAATAGGGTGAATTTTGAAAAACCCTTCCTTAGTGCTCGCCTCCGTCCTATAAGGTAACTCTGTGCAAAATTTCAAGTTCCTCGTAGACCCAGTGGTTTAGGCTGTGCGTTGATATATCAGTCAGTCAGTCAGTTTCCTCTTTTATATATATATAGATGATACTACGATAAAACCTTCCTTAAGAATTTAAATTTATATTCTGTCGACTTCAAATGATTGATACCTATCAAAATAAAATGAAAATTTATTTTTAAGTAGGTAACTAGCTATATACTTTTTAATCTTTGTCTACCATGATAAAAGTTTTTTCCCTCTTATAATTTGAAGGTATAGTTAACTATAGACTTTCAACTACATAGCTTTCAACAACAGAATACTTGAATTTCATCTAGACTTCAACAAGAAAAAGTATGTTTCGTGTCACGCTTTGTCGCAATTGACTCAATTTTGTACGATAATAGTTGCAAGAGTAATAAAGTTGATAATTTTACCAACCCTGACGGTAAAAGTTAAATAATTTGAAAACCACTGAAACGATTTTTAACAAACATGAAACCTGTTTCAAGTAAAAAAAACTCTATTTAAATCGTTTCACTAGTTTCAGAGCTACGATACCACAGACTTTTATCACCCACGTTAGACTTACGTCAGACGTATCACCCATCTTTACCTTGGCTACCTGTCTCTGAGACAAAGCCTCATTACTCTAGAAACCCTTCTGTATTTCTACTGTATCGTCTGATTCACGATTCGCACTTACTCCATGCCAAAAAAGTTTAAATTTGACCGCTCTCGAGACTACAGATATTTATCTCGCGCAGCCGGACTTTTTTAATATAAATGTTCTTTGTTCCTGACGGGAGAAAGTTTTAATGAAAATTCAAATAAGGGCGACTTCCAACCTTTTATTTTTTTGTATTTTTTCGACAAGGGAATTGTGTTTTTTTTTGGTTTAAGAACTTGTTATCACCAGAGTGAAATAGGTACCTCTTGGTACATTTTTGGGCGGGACTTAACGGTTACCAATGGACTAATTAATGAACAAAAGTAATTAAGTATAAAAGTTAAATTGTATTATAAGTGATATCAAAATAACTAGTAAACTACCTGCTTAAGTATACTAACTACATAACAAACAACATTGTCCGTCTTTTCTATCCCTATACAACCAAGACTCTTTTCTATCGTTATAAAAAATCTATCAAGGTTATAAAGTTTTAAAAAAAAGCTGTTAACTACATCTCAACTGGAAAGTAGCCATTCAGGTACAAGTATGCAATTTAATATAATGTTAAATATTAAACAATGCACATCGAAAAGGTGTATATTAGCAGATTATGCTTAATTATTGCCAAACCGTTTCGTAAAGTTCGACTTTGAAACTGAATCACCTTTTTTGCTTTTGAATTTTCAAAAAATCGATCAGTGCATCTACTTGTGAGAAAGTTCAAAATTCTTGGCGATTTCAACAACGTACGAGTATTTCCACAACTTTTTGTAACATTCTGTATATTGTCATTGTAAGTATTAACGCAGGCCAGCGTGTTTACCAACCCGTGTTAGGAAGCGGCGATCTCATCACTCATATTACGAACCGTTACCCCCTTCCCTCTACCCCCACTGTTACCCCAAAGAATCCCCTTAATGAGGCCGTGTCGAGCCTTATTTGTTTGGAGTTTTATTTGCCTTGCTCCTGGCAACACTGCAAATACTGACCCCCTACTTACTCTCTCTTGCATGGCTTTTAATTATGGTACGGTGAAAACAATTTATTTACTTTGATTGATCAAGGTATAGTGGTTATGTTAGGCACTACACCGTTCGCAAGGACTTCCAAAGTAATCAAAATTTTTGGAGGTATATAGACCAACATATAAGAAAAGATACATAAGAATGATAGACAGATAATGCCTACATTTACTCAACAAACAACAAATTACAGAACAGTTAATAAAACAGACAATTAAATAATAAATATTAAAAGAAAAATACTCGTTATTCCACAATTTACGTACAAATGCATTAAAATTAGAACAATTTGGTGATGCAACTTGACCCGTCTTATTGTTCATAGCGTTTGCTTCCGTGCAACTCGGAGCATAGAATTAATAGAAAAAGAACAGTTACAGCACGAGTATCTTATGAACAAGCCGATTCTAGTGAAACATTACACTTTAACAAATTGTATGTATTTCTCGATGGCAAGCCGAATTTTTTTAAAATATTAAGAAATTTTTTTGATACGTTCCATACAGAAAACTATTTATTTTCAGACATATGGCGTAAAATTTAAATGGAACAACTTTCCCCAAGGAACCAATAAAGTTCGAGCGGAAAACACTTTTGGAGGCTCCGCACAGTCTCTTAATCAACATAATCAATTTGTTTTTTTATCCACTACTGGGAAGTCCTTGGCATTATCATTATTGTATGAGAAGTCCAGATGTTTTACTCCAATTATATGGGTTTCTTGGCGAAAATTGTTCAGTTTCATGAGTAGTAGCCACAGTTCACGGGATCGAAACGAATAAAACGACCTGTATGTATGAGTAACTATATACATGACAACCAAAACCGCTGAACAGCGTTACAGTTCGACCTTTGCCCAGGCAAAATTAAAATTCTCAAACGATCCACACTTTGAAAGAGATATATGAGGGTTCTTTCATCTTCCCCGGTCGGGTAACCTTAGTCGTTTGCGGGATGGCCGAGGGGAGGGCGCACAGAGAGGCACTCGACTCGCACTTTATTTTAATATTTCTAACTTTAAACGGCTTAATTTTAAAATTTATAGTTTGCACTTTTATTTTATGATTTTTTTTAACGGCAGTTGCTTCGTTTGCTTTCTAACTAATATCCATCAGAAATCACAATGCGAAAGCAGCGATGCTGGGTTGGAATTTCAGAGCACCCCGATTAGAATAAACTAGGTTGAGAAGGCTATGATGCAAGAGGCGAGCCTCTTGTACCTCATGGTTTGCCTCAATATCGTAGACTTCGTTTGTGTGTCACAAGAATCACAGAACTGGCTCCGTCAACTACTTATTTATTATACAGGGTGTAACAGAAGTGTGTGACTAGAGATGGGTTTTTGCCCGGGCAGTTTTGAGTAAATGCCCAATAAACGTCCATTTACGCCCAATAAATGCACAATTTTTATGGCGTAAATGGACGTTTATTGGGCATTTATTCAAAATGCCCAAAAATGCCCGGGCAAAAACCCATCTCTATGTGTGACAATACTTCAAGGTTGGCTTTTACCCATCAAACTGAACAACTTTTGTTCTACAACTTTGTTGAAATCGCAAAATTTTTTTTGGTCTTTTCATAGAAATCGATCAGCTGGCGAACCAAGTTTGTATGAAAAGTCCAAAAAAATTTTTGCGATTTCAACAAAGTTGTAGAACAAAAGTTATTCAGTTTGATGGGTAAAAGCCAACCTTGAAGTATTGTCACACACTTCTGTTACACCCTGTATATATGTACTTTCGATCGATTATAGTGCGAACATAATTTTCTTGCGAAGAGTATTATTGTTTAAAGCAAACCATTAATTTTGTTGCGCAGAGCATTTTGTAAAGAGTTTAAAATGGTTTTGTAGGTATTTTTTGTGCTCTACAAAATTGTTGGTTTATCCATTAATTTTATAGTGCGTTTATATACTTGCATCCCAAAAATAATCAGATTATTAGCAGTTAGAATAGAATAGAACAGAATAGAATAAATCTTTCTTTAGTTCGTATCTTTCCTATTTCCTGAAGTTCCTTTTAATGAATTTCCTTGGTTTACTTTTTTATCCCTAACTGGTTAGCCCTTGGCTATGAAGTATTGACTATACATGTGGCCGCTGTTGATGCTTAGTGTAATTAAAACAACTTATTTAAAACAAAACAGTTATTTTTATTTTTGTTTACGTTGTTTTGTAACATGTGCAGTACATTAAACTGATTATCTTATCTATCTAACATCCGAAAGCAGCCAAATATCTCTTGGGCAAGAGGGGTACAACACAAACATAATTTACCAGTAAAATAATGAAAATATTTATAAAATGCTGAAGTATTCACAAAAACTAAGATCTTTTTATGAGAATATTATTATGAGGACAAAATTCACACTTAATTAGTACGAACCTGGCAGGGAGGGACTAAAGGGTAGAAAAGTTGGGGGCACACGGGCCTCGCCGGGAGTTATTTATGACCCTCTCGGGCCGACGAAGTGCCCACTGAATATAAATCCAGAGCCGGCAAGACTTATGTAAAAACCCAACCGTGGGTAAAGATCGCAATTTAGAATCCTATTTTATAGATGGTCTGTTTGTTGGAGCGAGATAAGTTAATGTTTCAGATAATCGTACGGAGGAAACTGGTGTAGGTGTTGTATCAGAACAATTTATGTCAGAAATGTTTTGGTCTAGTAGGTAGGTGCATCGCATATCACCTTTGTAGGCCAACGGCATCTCAAGTTTATGTGCTGTCATGCTTTCATTGACATAAACTATAGGTGTTTTGTTACCTTTTGTGTTGCTCCAAATCAAAATTTTCCTGTAACGAATCGTAACAAGAATATATTTTTAAATCCTCAAAATTAATCCTTCACTTTATGCACGTTTGCGGAAACAGGTAAATTATAATGAATTGCGATATTTAAGCATATTAAGCTGTTGTTCGTGGTAGCCAGAGCGGCTTTAGAAATTCTGACACCTAGAGTAGGCCACTAATCATATAATTTCCACTAATCTTGACTTAACCCTAGTGATGTGTGGAGATCGAACTAACCTTTCCAAAATACGGACATGTGACAATAATTGGTTATATATAACGACATTCAGACAATAGCGATAAAATTACACAAACTTTATACAAATTCTACTAGCGTTCGATATTTTCATACCTTTTGCATACGATTCGAATGAAGTTATCTGGATACAAGACTGAATTATTGAAATGAATTCTCCTCCTTCCCTAATTCTATCAAACATCTCGCCAAGAATCTCATTATCATATTACACAAGCATCCTAACAGCAGGCCTGTCATCACCTCCATCCTTTGATATTCTCTTTATGCGGGAGTAGCTTCTGGTTACGGATGACATTACGTCACCGCGGCAATTCCGTTGAAATTCGCACCTTCTTTCTGTTGTATTTTTTGACACAGCGCGAAGATTTCAAAACAATGTAAGCACTGAAGTATTTAAAAAATATTTGTTTCATTATATAGTTCCTATGGATACACTGATAACTTCAGCTTAAAACTTTATTGCAATAGAAAGTAGCTAAAGTAGTAGATATACAATAACCCACTGGGTACTTATTGCCACTAACTCCTTTTATTCCATCACAAAAGCCTCGCCAAGCCTGGACGGAAAATTTCATATCAATTATCCCTTTTCAGGTTGCGTCCTCATTATTTATTCTTTCATAAGATATTTCAGGCTGACGAAGGTACGGCCCGTAATTATCTTTACGCAGCGTGGTTTTGTAATATTCCAATTTTGGGGTTTATGAAACAAAGGCTTTTTGTGAAGGAATTTAAGGTAGGTGATCTACCTACATTTTTGGACATGTAGTGCCAGATGTTCAAAAATGTAGGTTAAGTATTCATTAAATTTTCTGATCGTAAACACAAAAAAAAACGAATTTATATTTCATGATTATTCTATTTTAATGGTTAACTCTTGGCATCATCTCACATTTGATTTATTATTTAACTAGCTTCTGCCCGGGACTTCGTCTGCGTGGACTTCAGAAATGCGTCCAGAGGAAAGAAATTGTGAGAGGAAGCAAAAATATTGTATACAAAATTTCTAAATGGGGTATCGCGAAATTCTATAGAGTAAAAAAGCTGCAGTTATCGTTTACAGTCCAACTACGATTATTTGGCACTTATAGACGTATGACAAACTGACATTTGTCAAACTGGTATCTGTCATACTGACATCTATCAAACTATCATCTGTCAAACTGACATCTGTTAAACCCACGTCTGTCAAACTGATATCTGTCAAAATTACAACTGTTAAACTGACATCTGTCAAAGCGACAACTGTCAAAGTGGCAACTGTCAAACTGACAACTATCAAACTGACAACTGTCAAACTGACAACTATCAAGATGACAACTATCAAAAGAAAACTGTCAAAAGACAACTATCAAACAGACATCTATCAATATTAGTTAGGTTGGTTGGATTTCCACCTGATACATGGAAACCCTCGAGCTTTCAGGGATCAAAAGTATCCTATGTGTTAATCCAGGTATCAAACTATCTGTGTGCCAAATTTTGTCCGAATCCGTTGAGCCGTTTTTGCGTGATTGAGTAACAAACATCCAAACATACAAACTTACAAACATCCAAACTTTCACATTTATAATATTATATATATATATATAGTAGGATTAATAAAAACCTTAGTAAAATTGTAAATCAAAGTTAAAAAATAACCCTGATTAATTTTAAAAATTTACCTGTACCTTAGGATGAAAAGCTCACGTGACAATATTAAGAATTATCTAATCTAAAAATTATCCTATGTGTCGGTCGATTACTTTATCTATCTTCCTACCAAACATCCAAATCCGTTCAGTAGTTTCAGCTTGAAAGTGGAACAAACAAACAAACAAACATCCGTACTTTCGCTTTTATATTCTTAAACTTCCTTTAAGGCAAGAAAATTCGAAACAGCCCACAATTTCGGATCTTTCGGAAATTTCGGAAAAACATACTTTTAACAAACCCAATTTAACACCCCATTGCTTTGACATAAATATTTTACCATATCTCGGGAAAGTTGTATGGTACACCAATTTACACCATACATGAGAGTCAAGGTCTGGTGTGGATTAATACCTAGTGGCGAACTAAACTGTCAAAAGATTTCAAACGGCTTATAAAGCCTCTGACATGACTTAACAATAACGATTTAACTACATATGTGCTAAATAAATTGAAAAAATGTAAGATATAATTAACATAGTTAAAGACATCTTGTAATAAATATATTACTAACAGACATAAACATATATAAACTACGAATCTATATTCAAAACGAAATGCTAGGATAATTGAAACCTTTTTAGTCCTGACAATGGAACGGAGAGCAATTGGGTGAGAAGCCAGCTGCGCATCGAATGGAGTTTTCACCGCAGCTGTATTGCGCTACTCAGGCACTCATAATATTTGTGTAGGCCAAAGAGATAAGTGATACAATACAATATTTTTTATGGACATACATTATAGTTTTGCGGCAAGACTTTGATAAGATGTTGGTAGCTAGCCAGGCGGGCTCAGAAAATGCCCTACCACCAACCAAACCGACCTCGGTTTGGTGAGGTATACCTATATTCCTATATTTGGTAGATATTTGTCCGTTATAATTAACTTAAAAAGCTACCTTGACGACTTTATTAAAAAAAAAAAAAGATTTCCTTTTCAATTAATTAACAAAGGTATCCTTGACGACTTGTTAAAGTAAAAAAACATGCTATGTTTTAAATAAAACATCTGCTTAAGTAGGTATTTCAGTAAGCCGGAGACAATGCTACAAGCAAGCTTAAAGCCGCGCACCGGGGCTTTGCTCCCTCACAGCCAGGCTAGACCAGATGCCTCGGCTCAGCAAAAACGGCGATATACAAGCAAGGAGACAGTGGATCTCAAACCTTATAGTTAATTAGGTACTTGATTTAAAGTGGGATGTTTTTTTTTTCGAGTGCACCTTCTCATTTCGTGGTGTCGTTGAATAAGTATTTTAAAATTAGGCGGTGTTCTTAATATCAGATTTTTCATTTCAAAAATATGTATATGCCACCATATTAACATATAAATCAATCGCCTATGCGTAGACGAAGACTTACATTTATTACAGACGACACAGCAGTGTCTTATATTGTAAATAAATACTGAACTACCGAAGACAGAAGCACCTTTATTGAAGTACCTTAAAGAAAAAGCAAAGGCTTAATAAATCCTTATGAAATCCAAGGAACTAACAATAAGACCTAATGATGCCTCCACCAAAACGTTTAGACTACAGACTCGTTCGAGAAGCAAATACTGCATCATGTACTTATAAAGTCTAACAAATCATCTGAAAGTATTTAAACTGGGGCTTCTCTTCATGAAACTGCTTAACTTTTTCACAAAGTACCATTCCCATAACGACTTAGTCGATCAGTTCATTGACTTGTTGGAAAAGCTAAAATGTTTTTTCGCGAGTTGAATGTAAGATCCTTGGACAATGTTGTTTAATTTCATGAGGAGTTAGTTAGTAAGCCCATTTTTAAAAGTTTCAGCAGTTTTTTTAGACCTTATATACCCGATATACTAACGTAGGTGCATAGCCCTTCTTTGAGATAGTCAGGTAAAAAATATTGGAAATCCCTGCCTGCATTATAAGCTGCAGAAGCAGGAGAATTGGGTTTTGTTTTAAGTCTTCCTATTTGCCGCAGTATGGGCGGCTTACAGCAATTCCAAGTTATGGCCGGATTTGCTTAAGTCACAGCCATGTTTTTTTTTAAAACATAGGAATTTTTGGTTTAATATTTATAAGTGGTCCTTAATGAATGAGTATCTTTACTACGACGGTCACTACGTGGTTTCTAGGGAGCTGTTTAAGATATATAACTTATATAATTTTGTCTGCAAATCTTAAATAGATTGTGACCATATAATAATATGTTTCTCCTTGCAGTGACAAAATAGCACCCCCACAAAACCTGCACACTTTAACTTATGGCGTGTCTCTAAATTTCACAACACGACAATAAAAGGGCCCTAAAAATGTACTAAAACGATAGGTTGCGGGCGGCACGCATGCGGGCAGAAACCCGCATGACAATAAAAGCGGCCTTATTGCTAGCATGCGAAAAATGTACATCAATAGGTGGAAAATTTTGCTTATTGTATCTGCAAATTGGTGTATACAGTGGACTACAAGCTGCCTGCCTATATAAGTGAAGTCACCCCCAATTTCAGATGCTCGCCAGCCGTGACAGCTGCCGCTAGCTGAAAGCCGGCTAATGCTGCCGCCGACTGTACTGGCGGGCGTACACCTAGGAACGAGTAGATATGTGATCAGACAAAAAAAATCGCAACTTATTTTTATGTCTATGTCTCTATGTGTAAACATTAATCGCCAAAATGTGACATGGTATAGGGCTACACTTTTAAGTGACTACTGTTCAAAAGGTATAACCTTTATAATTTTTATGAACTTTTTAATTATACGAAACATGCTCGTAAGTTACGAGTAGCTAGTTATGTAATAAATATATAATACAGTTACAGAGTGTCATAAATATTGAAAATAATCTTATTAGAAAATAAACTCGAAATTCCAAATGGATCTTATCATACATAATAGACGCAGTTATTCTAACTATATTCTTATTGGTAAAATAACTTTTTAGAATGTTATTTAAAGTTACATAGAACATATAATATGGCTTTTGAAAATATTCAACATTTTAAAAATAACAAAGTCTTAAACATTATGTATAAGAAAGCAACCTATTCCAATATGTAAGATGGATAGAGATTAATTTATGAATGAACATCTTGCCGAATCTAAATTTCTGTAGCACACCACCGCACCTAAGCTTTTAGACTTGCACAGCGCGTTTCTAAACTTTAAGCCTCGCTCATATATAATTCTAAACCAAGCTTTTGTTCCGTGGGGAAATAGCTGAGAGTTGCCGTTAAATAATTAACCCGTTCAGAGTTAAGTTGGGCACCCGTAGGAGAGCGGGATGAGACGGCACGCCATTATGTGCAAAGTTATTTGTTAAACGCTCAACGTTTCTGCTGCTCTGATTCTGATGGTCTAATTAGAAATTCTGCGTCTATTTAAATATGTGTATAAATATTGTTAAATTTATGTGATACTTATAAGTTAATTTCTTCTTATATAATTTATTAAAAGTAACAAAATTATTCATACAAATAATAGGTACAGAATATCTTATGGGGAAGAAAACGCAAAGCTATTTGCAGATGGCGCTACGAACGCTTGACTCATAACAACTTTCAAATAGTTTCGCGTTTTTTATTATTGAGGTGTTATAAATTAGTTTTTGTTCTGTAAAATTGTTAAATGGAAAATCTATGCAACTTGGACTGTTCCTCAATTAAAGGCGAAGTTGAAAAGTACATAATTGAAAACGTAACTTTTCCCACGTCTTCTTCATCCGAGAATCTTTTATTAATTAATGATTTCCATTATTATTGCAACCAATTGCCACACAACGCGGCATTTTTTTAATAATCTTATGTTTAGTTCACGTAAACAGTTTTTTCTATACGTTTTGACAGTTGGTACGAGTCAAGCGATATCAGCGCCTCTATCGGTGAGCTTTGTCAGTTTTCTTCCCCATTAGTCCACTGAAATCATTAAATATTATCGACTAGCTGGTGCCCGCGACTTCGTACGCGTTAGTGTTGGGGTTTTTCCAATAGTTCACATGTTTTGCTAAATTATTCTTTAGAAATAAGAAAATAACAAAATTAAGTAAACAATAGAACGAATGAAAGAAAAAGAAAAAATAAAAATATAAAAGAAAAAATAAAAAAGAAAAAAGAAAAAAAAGGAAAAATAAAAATAAAAAGTAAAAATAAAAAATAAGAAGAAAAAGAGAAAGAAAATGAAAATACAATTGCATAGGATTTATATTCACAATCAACACTACTGAGGCATGGATCTCTTCTTATAGCTAGGGAAGGTTAGGTCATTCTCCACACACAGGGTCCAAGTTTGGATAGTGGTAAGATGTGAGGCTAATGGCCAACTCCAGCTTAAGAACTTTTTCAGCCGCCTATACAGGTTGTTAAAAAGTGCGTTTGAGATTTTAAGGGGTTACTCCGAATCAAGTATAGAATACAGGACAAAAATCGTGTCTACAACTTTTTAAATCGGAATAGTGAATTAAGAATTTGTATGGTAAAGGGTAAAACAATTGCAGATGGGATTTTTTCAATATTTTTCCCGTATAACACTCTGTATTAGGTAGTTAAAGAAAAAATTGAAGAAGAAAATTGTCCAGTAGAATGCCTACGCCTTTATAACATCCTGCATACTACCACTTGATAAATATTGCCCTACACTATAGTTGGGTACGAAATAAAAATACAATTTACAAAAGTAGTTTGCTTTGCTTATTTCACTACGTTATACGTATATTTTCGATATTCTAGAGCTACCTACACCATAAAACAATATAGACATATCTCATCGAAAAAGAGGATCCCGTCAGTTCCCTCGGGACACCCTTGACAATTCCGGGTCAAAAATGTTAACTGAATATACCTTTGATTCGCCTAATCTAAGAGTGAAGGTTTCACCTTAATACTTAGATACAGTTTCCAGCTTTTCCCTCGGGATCCCTTTGAATTTCCAGGACCAATAGTATGTATCGAATGATACGAAAGTACCGTAATCGACACGCCTTTTCAAAAAGTTAAGGTTTTATCTTAATAAACTGAGTTATTGTGGAGATTATTACATCTATACTATTACATAGCAAATAGTTCGAAAGAAGGGTCGGAACCTTAAATAAGTAGATGTTTTATTGTTTATGTAAAATGTAATCGATTACTTCGATCGAATCGATTACTTGCCTACGTAATTAAGTTTCGGATCCTTCTTTCTTCTTTCTTTCTTTCTCTTTAATATTTGGCAGACAAGCGGCGAATTTAAAATTATCTTTAAAGGACGACAATTTTTTTTTTGACATTGGATTTCGATGAAACAAAGACTATATAATGCTCCAAACTAAGCTTAATCTACTCAAGAAAACCGCATGAAAATCCATCCAGTAGTTTCGGAGATTAGCGTGAACAGACAGACAGACAGACAAAAATTTTAAATTTGTTTATTTGTGTTCTATTACTCTTATTTTATCACCTCCTTACTATTTTTTGTAAAAATATTCAATGTACAGTCACGCGGTTTCTACTGTTTTATTATTGTATAGATTTTTTGTAAAAATATTCAATGTACAGACACGCGGATTTTACTGTTTTATTATAGTATAAATAGATAGATAGACTCATATGTCTAATTCATATGGTATGCATTCTCGTTCAAAATTCTCATACAAAAAGTTGTGCAATAAGTACAATAAACATATTAAAAATTATTGTCTAAATATTTACTCTCAAATTGTCTTTCTCGTTATTTTATCAATATTCCTCACAGATAATAAAAACAATTCATCAATTTTTAATACGTTTTACACGTATTGGTACATCCTCTCTAATCCAACTAGAATATAAACCCGTTAGAAAATGGGATCGCGATCAATCATCAACTCAGCTGGGCCTGATGCCGCTCTTCAGGCGAGCAGGTGGGGACAGATGTTACTACTTGTTACCGGGCCCTGTCGTTGCATTAGCTGCCATTTCCTTCTGTCCCTCGCTCTCTCCTTCAACTCCTAGTACGACTGACTACCACACCAAGTTGTAAGTGGTTCTTGGTTTTCCTATTTCTCTTTTACCGCTCACTTTCCTTATTCGTGTAATAAGATTGTAATAAGTGGATATAACAAATAAGACGTAGAAACCATTAACTGCACCTTTTTACTCTAAATGCAGATCCACTTTTGTTTTACGATTTTGCTAAAATTGCATTTTCTATCTTCTTTCTATGATCGGCTTGTTGGCCATTTTTTATGCAAAATTCAAGTTTTTTTCAATATAGTACGAGTAAGAGTACAAGCTTTAGTTAACGGGACCAACACCTTCCAATCAAATCAAATCAAAAATATTTATTATTCAGCCTACTACGAAATTACTTTTTTTATTACTATTTTTCAATCCTAAATTATCTAGGTAAATGTTTTGTTTTCGCAAGAATTATTAAAAAGTATATCATTATTAATTGTTATAAAAACCGAAAAAGTATACAAATATGTTGACTGTTTAGCTCGAATGGTCTATAAAAAATAAGCCTGAAATTAAAATCTACGATAGCTTACACACCTAGGTACATTGCAGCCAATTGAATTTTCCTGCGGAGAACTAACAACCTAATTTATTTCCTTAATAAACACTGCCACAGAATTGGCACAAAAACGGTTTAAAAAAGTTATCCGGAGCGAAGCATCGGGACTCGATTGAATCGATTTAAACTCCAAAATCTCATCTCGGAGGGTCCGTCCCTAATTATGCCTACGGAAGGACTGCACAAAAGAGACAAATTAAGAACTACCCTTACAAATCACCTAGTATTCTATTTTCAACCTTGTTGTTACGCAAAAAGGTATTTGCGTAATGTTTTTTTACAATAATACTGGCAAAATTATATTTGTGAACGTGTAATCGTCTGTTTCGGTCAGGAGGGGCGGGATAAGGGTTTCCAAAATGGCGCCCGTAAGATTTCTGTTCGCGTAAATTAATTAAATCTTCGTAATTTATGTGTGGATCGTGTAGCATGTGCGGTCTCTAATGATTTATCGTTTGCACCCATTTATTAAGTATTAGGTTGAAAAATATCATAAATCATGGTAAACGTGTCAAGTGTGTGTCTACCTGAAATGGGACCTGCATCTATCTTGAAACCTACAATATAAGGATTTCCATAAACAAGATATATGTAAATAATTTATAATTAATAATTTTGTATAAGTAAGTAGTTAATGTCGTTTATTTTTTTTAATTTGTAGATATAACCATATAACAAAAAGAGAAACTTTTACAATTCACCCACTTCAGTTTTGAAATTTGTTTAACTGTTTTAATCGATCAAACAATCAATCCCACACACACATACACATTAACTTAACCAGAATACGTATAGACTCCAACTAGACGCTATCCTCAATAACAATTTCTATCGGCATCTCAGCAAAATTGGAGACATTTTGGTTTTATTGTTTTAATCCAAGGTATAAAAACTCACTCACGCAAAATATTATTGTATTGACCTGTAAGTATTGTTACTAAATAAAAATTTCATTTCATTTCACTCAATATTATACTGACGTAGCTAAAATTTGTTAAGTATATGGAGGTATATTTATGCCTACTTAGATATGCGGGCCTGTCATCTAAGCCGGGTAGCCAGTTAGCAGTAGCCTCCACGTGAAAAATTAGGGCACCTCCCCGACACCCCAGTCCTTTCCCCCTAACCCTCCCATTGCCCCCTGTGATAATTCAGCCTACACGTGCGGCCCTTGAGAAAAATAGCCGAAAACACACAAGATTTGACTCGTCCCTCGTCGTCGTATTACAGAGGCACTTGTTCGCAGCAACAATAAACATATTTTTTAAAATTATGTAAATGTTTACCACTATTAATATTAAGCCCCAGATAAACGGTGTCTCCTATATATTTTTTTGTATGTGCTTCTTTGTTTTGTAGTCGATAAAGAGTATTTTATTGATTGAATTCTTCTAGTTTGCTCATTGATAATGTCACCTTACATAGTAAAGTAAAATCATATGGAATCGCATTTTTTAATTTATCACGATTTGATTTTGTAATTTTAATAATAACATATAAAATCATCTTATCAAACAAAAGTTTCGCAGCTCCATTTGGCGGGGACACTGCTATGTTCCCAGACATAGCTTTGTTTTGTAATTTAAAATTTAAAGAATCTTGGATATGATTCTTAATTACAATATTTTTCTCTCCGCCTGAAGCCCTCGCCCTTTACTCTTGAGGGTGACCTGTCGTTTTGCCACAGGACCTGCGAGAGACGCCTGACATCTTCGATAACCCTTACCTTGTCAAGTGACGTCATCACCTTGGCACCTGTTATCCTGGCACTTATGACTTAGCACCCAATTATACTATGATGCTATACCTTGGAACGATCCATCAATAATACATCGCGCCAGCTTTCGCTATAACTATGTAATACGATATCTTAGCGCAGAATATTCTTTATAACAACTTCATATTATTTGTATTTCCCGAAACTCATGTATAAGTTCATAATTGAAAAACTAAGCATATTCCATTCATTTCGCAAAAATTATTCGATACGAGTTTCTGCATAGTTCAAAGTAACTCATATACTTAACTATTTTTATTTACCAATTGAGGATAAAAAAAAAAAAAAAAAAACCTTTATGATAACTTTTGTAACTTGAAGAGCACTGAATGCCGTGTCTTTGTACCTAGTACGGCGAATTGGTCCACACGTTCGAGCTTCGATGCCATGTAAGAGTACATGGCTTCTAACTTACAACACCCCTCTTTTGCGTTTAGGGTTAAAACAGAGACCTGCATGAAACTCATCGGTGGCGGCGCAACGAGTGCCGGGCCAACCACTCCAATTGTTGGTCCAGCCATCCCGTACTGCAAACGGAAAAACCACTTCATATGGCTTCTATCAAGAGCTGCCCTTCGTGCCTTTGAGTCTCGTTTCTGTTTAAAAAAATAAAAATATTTTTGTTTGTATATTAGGGACTATTGATGTCGATTATTTGAAAACTGTTAAAAAAAATCTAAATTGATAAAGAACTCTAATTATGCCAAATAATATAAAACAATATGACGAGAGAAAAACAAATGATGACAAAAAATCTGACTGTTAATGATTTAAGACAAATGTAATGACCATCTCTTTCGGAGATAGGTGTTAACAATTAAAGGGACGTACATACATACTTAGATACTCGTAAACCTGAAGAATATGGAGCTCTGCTGGGGCAATCGGGCAATAATAAACACTCAAATGGGTCCTGATATTGACTTCCCGAAAATTGTAAACTAGCTTGTGAAGCTTATTTCGGAGCCCAAAACAAACTTTTTACTCATCTCTCATAAATAGTTGTAAAAAACCTTGGTTTCACTAGACGCCGCAGTAAGTTAAGTGCTGTGTCCACGGAAGGCAGCTCTCTGGGTCCATTCCACACCATTCACTTCACTTGGTGGTATTTTTTCTTCTTTGGCGTCAGGATTGATTGACCTGCAATTTCGGAAGATACCTATATTGTTAATATGCTCTAAAATGTATAAAATGAAGACAGAAAATTAAAGAGTATATATTTTTTTTCTTTTTTACTTTAGTGAGTTTATTCTACGCGTTGTGTTTACTAAATTGTAAAACGCAAATCCGCTGATTTCGCTACGGCTTGCCGGCTAAACATTGCACCGTCGCTCTATTGTTAATTAGGATAAAAATTTGCAATACAATGTTAGCTGTCAGCGTCGACCATAATGAACCCTACATACACATGCAACCCACATAACTTACTCGTAAAAACACCTAGTCAAGGGTCATTTTAGCGAAATTTATTATACCTTTGTTTGTTCTAACTCAACAAATTTCAAACGAAGCCCGTACCTTGGGCTTTTCACAAAAAAGTATATATTAAAATTTAAAAAAAGTTGATTATCATCGCAATTCCCAGGACGGAAACCCTTTTGTTATTGTCAAATTAGCCAATCCTCAAGATAACAAAAACATCCCTTTATTTCAAGGGACAAAAGCCCTTTTTATTGACACGATAAATTTATTCAGGGAGGGTTTTAACTATCTTCCTCGTATAATCCAGGGGAGGTAGGGGCAAGCTAGGCCGTGCTGCGGTCTTACCCTGCCTCCCCGGCCCAGGGGAGACTTATCTCTGCCTGAAATGGCGCAGGATTCGGGCAAAATTTTGTAATTAGAAATTTCTCGAGTTCAAATTAAATGGTTCTTAATTTTAAAGGGTTATCGTTGCTAGAGTGCTTCTATCCTATCTAAACATGGTGTGGATGTGGGCGGTTCCATGAACTTCAAACGTATATAATTATTTACTTAGGACTTAGGTACATTTTTTAATGTTTATTATTTTCACAAATACAAGTCTTCAACCGATTAGCAAACCGAATGTCGTTTTAAAGGAAATTCTCAGTGTAATTCAACAATTCGAAAAGTTTGGGTAGGTAAACGGTAATGGAAGGCAATTTTTAAGTTTTAATTTGAATGTTCAGTCTGAATTAATTGTTTGTTCCCAAGATTTATTTCAAGTATTTTAAGGTTATTGAACACTTATTAGCAATAAAACAATAATAATAAACTTATATAAAATAATAGCGTTGTTTTATTTTTCTATATAAGATCTTTTTAATTTAAACAGAATGTTACAATTAAAACAAAACATTTTGTTTATAAAAATACTTAGAGACATTATTAATTCATCAGATTTCAAAATAATTAAGTTGAAAAATTGCTTATACCTATAGTTTTTCAATAAAATTCAATTAATATTCTATCGGCCTATAAAACGGCTATCACCGTCGGGCAGACTCCGAAAGACATAAAACCGGAGGGTAGATTGGGGTCATTTTAGTATCCTTGTATGTAATGAGGGGAGGGTGGGAGGGTGCGTCTTGCAAACGCTGCGTGCCGGACCGCGGGCGGCGGCGATTTGTCCCTAACATCCCCACGCTACCCTTGTGGGTTGTGGCGGGATACTCAAACTGAAAATAACGGAAATTTTCAGGAAAACGTATCATAGAATTTCGTAAACGCTGAATAAGTATGTAGCTGTGTTTTATCCAATTTGGAATAATTATTTTGATAGGCAAAACTGGTTTTTAAAACGTTACTCCTTCAAACTTCCTATATGTGTATTGTAAACAGATTTGTATTGACACAGCACAATTTTCAAAAATATTTGACTAATAAATAATATCAAAAGTGTTAACAACCCATATCGTTCCCACTGCAGGAGCTAGGGGCCTCTTCCCGTAAGTACATCGAGAAGGAAGATAGAGATAAGAGATAAGAAGAAGAAAGCGGCACTAACGGCTTAACGTGCCTTGCGAAGCACGGAAACGGTCGAGATAAATGCCACTAACCGTCAAATTCATCCAGGTTATGACCGTGTCTGTACTCAGTTACCCTGCGTAATCAACGCGACCACGCAATCCACACTGAGCCACGACCGCTTGATGTAAAGTTCATCGCTTCATCAAAAGTATAGCGAGCTAATGTATCGCGTTGATGATAGGCTTTTAGGGTCCTAGGGAACAACTTTCAATAAAGAGACTATGGTCAAATGTAAAAAGGACTTCAAAATGCTTAGCTGATTAGTGAACTTGAATAAGAAGTCAAAGACTATAGGTTCCTAAAGGTGAACGCACATTTATACACGCCGTACTCATCCGTTTCGTTTAATCGGCGCATACAAGTCCGTGTTCACCTTTATGGTAAGTCATTCAGTTTCGCGTCTGACATTCCAAACCGTAACTCTGATATTTTTTCAAACAACTATACACAAAGTTTGAGTGCCTCAGACAGAACGCGTGTTTACGTCGTAAAAGGTGGTCGATACGGCAGATGAGGCCCTTGTGACGTCTATATATAAACATATAACCCTCTTATATCCAGTCGGGTAACCGATCTGCAAGTAATTGCAGTCCGGGATATGGAAGTAACGAGTCTGGCATGCAGATAGGGTTGTTCTAATTTGAATTTAATGTATTGGTTGTACATGTTTTTATGTTCTTATTACCATTCTGCTGTGTAAAGTTTCCAATCAACAAGGCTGCGATATGCTGCATGTTAATTGTAAAATAAACAAATAAAAATATAAATATGATTACTGAATTCGGTTAAAATATCAAAGGAACGAGAAAAAAAGGAAAATCTTTATCCGGTCATTCATAAATAGTAAAAAGTAGTCCTGGTAATAAAATTTATTGAATTTGTTTTTAAAATTGTATATAATGTTATAATAATATTTTTACTTTTTACCATTATTTCGTCACACTCGAATATATGAAACATGTTAGGCGATCCGAAAAAAGTACTGGTGTGTACAGAAGTGAATGCTGTGAGCTCCACCACATAGTGTGTATCTGTCGTGGTCAGATCATAGGAACTGGTCAGATCATAAAATGAGTGGCCGTCCATATCATCGAGCAGCTCCGATAAACAGAGTTGACTTTGCCCCGCGAACGTAACATAAGTAACCTAACCTAGATTTTTCGAAGCTTTCAACGATATGACCAACCATTTCATGATGTGGCCACGACATGTCTATTATATAGGGTGACTTTAGTTCTTGATATGAAAGGGTATGCTTACGCTCATGATAACAAACAACTTTCCCTACGGAACTTATAGTCAAAGCGCAAAAAAATATTTGAACTCTGTACAAATCGATCAATTGACTGGCCAAATTAGTATGAAGAGTCCACATTTTTTTTGCGATTTGACAATGGGTTTCTTAGGGAAAATTGTTTGTTATCATGAGCACATCCATACCCTTTGATATCAAGAACTAATTAAAAGTCGCCCTATTTAAAGTATGACTCCGCAATCAAAAATGCAACTCCTCTTTCAAAAAGATATCAAGAAAACGTAATATATGCTTGAAAAAATAGCTGATTTTATAGTCCACAGAGTCAACTTAAGTCCTTTTTATACCTCTCTCCAGTCACGTTTGGAATTTACTGGCGGTGTCCGCCACAGTCCCTGGAGCTCCCATCTTCTATTTACGACGACTAAGTGGCCAGGGAACGGCTAAGTGTGAACGCTTAATTTTTTATGTGGGCCTGTATATGTATGAGCCGACTCATATTCAAATGACATATCAGGTATAATATAAATCAAAATTTATGGTCGGCGGTTAGTATAGATGTCATAAGCGCCACTACGCATTAAGTCCGCAATACCTAGAACCATTTTATAAGCTTATTCAACCACGTACAGACAGCCACAAAGATATCTGTACCTCTCCGTAATACACCATGTATCACGAATAGCTTTAGTAGGGGTTCAGATATCTCTGTGGGCTAGTGTACATAAGAGGCAACAAACACAATAATTCGAAGCAAGGTTTTTATTTTAGGAATATAGCAACATCCGCATTTCAGGTATATAGCAACATTTATTTTATTTTATATACTGTGAGATCGTACTGTTATAATTAATAACAGAACGAAGTTCATTTCTACCAGGCCCCTAAAGTATTCGTAACGGCACTGGCTCTCCAGCCGAGCAACCCGCCCGGAGAGTCGTTGCACAGAATTTAACTAACACAAGTTGGAAAAGTTTTTCCTACTCTATATACGGCTCTCTTGAGTCAAACTACACTACATATATAAAAAGTACAACGTACAAGTTTAAACAGAATTAAAAATTCGCATCGTTCCCGCAAAACGTTGTTTCACTTATGAAAAATAAATATATCAAAGGCCGGCAACGCACTTGTAACTCCTCTGGTGTTACGGGTGTCTATGGGCGGCGGTAATCGCTTACCATCAGGTGATCCGTCTGCTCGTTTGCCACCTCTGCCATAAAAAAAAAATAAAAAAAAAATATAAATACAAAACTGAAGAACTTTTCTCAAGAAACTATTATTATAAATTAAGAAGAGCAATTATTATAAATTAATTCGAAGTTGATCACTTTTCATGGAGAGTCCAGAAATATTTTTGCTCTGTTTATATGGATTATTTAAGCAAATTAATTCAAACATTACATTAGTAGAAAAATATAAATAAATGTATAATACTTCACCCTGTCTGATACGTAATTCGGTACATGTGACATTAAAGTTTTCCTGATCCTCTCAAGTAACTGTCACTTAAAAATATTGATTTAAAAATTGTATCGTAACACAATAGGCTAACAAAAGTATAGTGTATCAAAGATACGAACCGGTCAGATCAAAGAGCAAACACGAGCTGAGTTCAAACTTATTGACCCTTGCCCGTGCCGGGAACCAAACGTGTTTGCCTAAAGAACCAGTTCCACTATTAGGGACGCCGGGACCACGGCACTACAACAACAGATCACGTTACAGCGGCTCCGAGCTTTATTTTAAATGATCAGTGAAAGTGATAATGACATTGAGAATTAAAATCCGATGCATTCACACCATTGACCGGATGCCGGTCGCGGGTGAAAAAACCAACAACACGCTCCCCAATAAAAACGTGAAATTGCCAACGCTGACATTATCCTATTACGTCATCATTTCATTCATGAAAACGATGCGAGAAAAAACAATCTCATCGGAACACGTGTTAAACTGCGCCATTACGCGATCCGAACGCCGCCGCTGTCGAAAAATATTAATTATTAATTAACACGCTTGCGCTGAATTAAAATATTTTTATTGGCACCAAAAGGCAAAAAGTGGGAGTTAATTTGGTGGCCGCGATGGCATTGTTTGCGGGCCGCGGGCATAAAAAACAGAAACGAGACCGTGGAAAAAACGACGGGCGAAAACTGCGGCGGACAAAAAGTGGCCGCGTGGAGCAAGCCGTGATTTAAAAATAAAAAACGGCGGATGTCCGTAATGAAATCGAAAGGCGGTTCGTCGATAGCCATTGGAAAAAGGTAAAAGAAGAGTGGACACTTTCACGCGTGAGAATTTTGGCCTTTTTAGCATCGCAGCGCGAATCGGCGCAGTGCAGCGACCAACGAAATTAGGGTTACTTGCGATGACGGCCCGTTTGGGAATGAGGATAGATCTCACACATTCCTATGACAAAGAGTCAAAACAGAGTAGCTCGAAAAAGAATATGCTCTGAAAAAAAAAGCTATGAAGAGATCCCTAATTTGCAAAATAATTAAAAATTCCATTTTGTACTCATATTAAAATGTATCCATTTTTATAATTTCAACATAATTAACACGTAACTTATTCAGTTCATGTTTGAGCGGGATTTTTGTTGTTTTCTTGAGTATACTAGGATTCATATTATTGTAGGACTAGGACCTAATGACTTTGTTGTTTACAAATTATTGCATAAACCCTTATTAATTGATTATTTTCCTACCTACTATTATTCTTTGTTTGAAATTTGAGACATGCAAAGAATATTGTACCCATTTCAATGGGAAATAATGGGAAATTATTTTATCATACTATTGTAATTTACATAAAACCTATGCTAAGTATCTTAGAACGTTTACTGTAGTTTCCTTTCGATAAAAGTTTAATTTTGTTTAATGTATTTATATTGTCATATTGTATTGTTGGATTCGGTATGACAAGAATTAATTTTATTCGTTCATATGAAAGAAAGTACAGTGTGTAGCGAAAGCAGTTTTGTTTCTTTTTTGTAAAAAATAACCTATTAATGTTAATTAAGAATGTAATTAAACGTGACCCGCTTAAATCCACAGTAGACTTAATTACACAGTTTAGGCTCCACAGTTAAAAGGCTTAGTTGAGTCGTTCAAAAAATATACTCGAAAATGAGAAAATACTCTCATTTTTTGTTGTTTTGTTTTGTCACGCAATTCAGCTTTTATTTCATATATAAAAATAATCCTTTAAGTAATCTACTTTTTCCTTTATTTTACTGCTATAGTTTAAAATCTCGTAAATATTATCATCCAATACAGACTATCAAGAGGACCATTACTTTTTCCGCTCTACAACGGGCCAACTTTGTTAGAATAATAACAAAGTTGGGTAAAAACCACCCATAAAACCGAAAATACTATTCCACGAAAAAAGAAAATCATTATATTTTGGCGCCAGATAATACGTTCCTTTCACAGCCACCCTCTAACATAACCCTCCCTTTCCTCCCGGCCTCTAACGATCCGTCCCTTCAAATATTCTTTCACCGTTATTTGCGTCCCTTAGCAACAAAAAGGAAAATGCCGCATCACCGCCATTTTTTAATTTCCCCGCTAACGTCATTGGAAGCATTCAGCGGTAATGGATGAAGGCACTATCTATGCGATGGTGAAAGGAAAAAAAAGTTCGTCAAACAAAGCAGGCATTAGTAAATTATGTTTATTTATTTGCCATATACGTCGTGAACTATCTCTGTCAACAAGAGCTTTGCTCTTAAATATATGAATGAAATGCATACCGTGCAGGATTATCCAGTGGTGGTTTTTAATTTGTGAATACCTGGGTGATTATATTATCTGTCGAGGGTAAAAAAAGATCTCAAATACTAGCTCCAATGAAATAAAAAGCTGAAATGTCATTTATATTATCATAGCGATAGCGGCGTCGAAACGCTACTTGAGTATGGTTATTCCGATAGTGAATCAGAACAGGAACCACTTTATCAATAATCAGTTTTTGGATTTTTCGAAATCGTAATCTCCAGTAGGTACTCTAAAAAAACATTACTTCAAAAAGTACCTTCTCACACGAACTATTTTTTGTATCTTTTATTGTTTGTCCCTAATGCAATTTTGTCCTCTTTTCTTTCTAACCCCGCCCCGCTATTTTTCTTCTTTTCTTGCAAAAGTAAAAGCAGCGTTATTTTTCGTTCGAAAATCAAATTAGTTTAGGCAGAGCCCTTTCCCATTGGTGTTATACGTGACGTAGAAGGCATTACCCGACAAAATTATTTAGTTACCCAGTTTAGATCTTAATGAGTCGTTTTAAAGTATATTTTAGTGCATTTTAATTCAGTTTTATGTTGGTGGGTTCGGTATTAGCGTATCGGCCTCCTTCCGTGTAATTTGCGCCGAAATTTACATGTGTCGACTTAACTCCCGCGTGATTGATTGCGCGTCGGGAAATTATATTAGAGGCTATATAATGGCCCTTTTTATATTAGGTATCTCCGCAGAATGTATAGGTAAGTGTTAACTGGGAATTCTTCACCTCTCACTGACAGCTTTGCCTTTAATACCAACGGCCTTGTTGCAATAAATACTATGTACATAAGACTGTTTTAAGCTTATCTTTTCTATAGCTTTTCTACAATTTATTTAACTGAGTTAAGTTTGAAACTTAAAATGTCTGTGATGGTTATACCTTAGATCTTAGGTACAAAATCGATACGATTAGTTATTGTGTTTTATACGGGTAATAGAGAATATATGGAGTTATTTTAGCTGAGTAAAAGAATGATGGCGAGGTGCCATGTATTTTGGGACCCAGTCTTTTCATCAACGTTCTTTAATGATATATGGTATTTCTGGAATATTGAATTACAAATAACAAAAAAGTAAATTGTGTGTTTATTGCACAAGTTGGGAGAACTTTGAAATAGCGATGTTTGAAACTGACCATTTAACATTTTTTAGGTTATACCTGGAAGACCGAGCTTAACCTATTGACCTCTACACTACTCTTTGACAAATAGTGCCCCCACCGTCAACGTTGGCTCCAGCCAACAAAAACACATGAAAATCTCAAATCTTAACCATGGCTGACTGTATCATTATTAGCTTATTATTATACTTTAAATAACTCCCCCAAAACAAAGACAGCTTCTTAAGTCTGGCAACACTAATTCCTGAGCCGCGTTCCGAGAGTGCCCTCTGACAGCAACCGTTCTGTATCTTCTCTTTCACACTTACGCGATTTATATTATACTATCCTGTTGTCAGAGTGAACGGTGGCTGTCATGGTCTGTGGTCTGTTGTACCGTTGCGTTTTTTTGGTACATTGCTGCGTTTTTGTTTGAATTAGTGTGGAATCAAAGCTTTTTTAAACTATTGATTCCTTGCTTCTGCTGGAGTCATTTTTTTTTTATTTACATACTCATATATTTAAATATATAATGGAAATAATTTCGTAACTGAATGGGTCGTCTTTGATTTTTTTTATTTGGTGGGTCCCAGTTCGCCATACTTCTTTACCTATTATTTTAGAATCTAGCTGGGTATAAATAAAATAGAAGCTAATATTTTAATCAAGATAATAATAACAAAAATACCTTAAAAGTATATAATTTATAATCTATCCATACCTACAATGTAATGCTAATTTTTATAAAACGTAGGTATATATCTTTTGCCATTACACATTTTAGGAAGTTGATTACAAAATGTTCCTATACAAACATTCCGTAAACCCACCCACCGCCCAAAAAGGGTCAGATCGGTATAAACCGAAAAGATATTTCACTCCAAAGTGCTTGCTTTTGTTACTCGGACCAAAATGAATTCGGACTACGAATTAAGCTGACATAACCAATTTATTCTTATTATTGTAATGTAAATAAGTAATTACTGTAGATAGAAAAAGATTTAAAAAAATGCTGTATCTACAAAGAATTATCTAATTATACAATAGTAGGTATAATGCATCACTCATGTAAAATATAATAAATAAATCGTATAGAGTAAATCGCCTTTGCTACAAACTATAATCAAAATAATCTGGCAATATAAAATATTTTAATATTTCAATTTCAGTTTGAATACCAAGTAAGAAAAATGTACACTTTCCTTTTACTGCATTTATTAATTTCTTTTTTTAAAAAGTCGTTTCAATCATTCATTCAGTTTCGATAGGGCCAAAAGTGACTGAATAATCACTTGGGACGATTTCACTGTAGTCCGAGTTGCTGAAAAGCCTATGCCCATTACATTGGTCTTGGAAAAACGGTCGGGTCCGACAAATGCTCCTATCAATTAGTAGAGGAGGCCAGGCAAACAGGCCCCGGCCGGTTTAGGCGCAAATAATCGCCGGCTCATTTGCCACAGCCCGCTCCCAGCTCACCCTATGTTTACTAGTCATTAGACCCGAAGATTGGCCTCGTTATGCTTTAGGTTCAAAAACAAACGGAACTCTACTGCGTGTGTAGTATATTCGGCTGAAAGTTATATCAGTTTATACATAAATAATAGTTTTGAGTTCCGTCCTCAGTACTACGGCAAATTATACAGAATATAACTATACAAGTGTAGAATACGTTATCTGGGTATTCTACTCATTATACTGAACAATGTTGAGATACGACTTTGATGAATTCGAAAAACCTTTCAACTTCCTGTTCAAAGTTGGCAAATCAGCTGATGTATTTGTAGTTGTTCCGAGGGTACGCTCTGACAGCAACCGTTCACTCTGACAACAGGACAGCATACTATAAATCGCGTAAGTGTGAAAGAGAAGGTACAAAATAGTTGCTGTCAGAGTGCACCCTTGGAACGAGGTCTGGTTGTTCAGTGTATGATACGTAGAAACTCGACGGTTCCCACAACTACCTTATGTTGGATAGGAACTCGAGTTCGCGGGTCCCACAACTACAATCTTTTGTAATACCCTGTATAATTGTATTGGCCGAAACTGCTCGCACCAGGCTAATCGGGTTTAGTCCTAAAACTTTATGAACAAATTCCTGAATCCTAACCCAACTCAAAATCCGCTACAGTACATTTAGCACATCTTATTAATATTAATAACAGTATACGTCATTTGCATTCCTGTACCTCATCAGACGAGTCACGGTTCGCAGCCAGTCTTGTATGTTAAATGTATGGGAGCCATGTCCGAGCAAGGAAACGGAGCGAGAGAAATCTAAAAAAATCATGGAATGGGTGCCTATGGAATCTGTATACTTTCCTAAGTGTATACAGAGTGTTCATTTTGAAACCTGTATAGATTCCAAATTGCCAATAAGTTGTTAGTTCTAAATGTCAGAAATAAAAAATATGACTCTTAGAAAATTAGAGCGAGCATTTGTTAACTAACAGTTTAAGCATTTATTTGTATACTTGTAGATATACTTACAATATTGTATTTAACTATAAATGTGGGCAAAAATTATAAAAAAATATAAAATTATATATAAATAATAATAATAATTATAATGAAAATTATAAAATTATATATAAATAATAAAAATAATTATAACAAACATTACTCAAACAAACAAAGATAATCACAAATGCATTTTATTGTATTATAAGAACTATGCTTTATCTATTTTGGGAATTGTACAACCAACACGGACGCCTAGGAAAATTGTTGTCGGTATATTTGTAAATATAAAAGATATTATAAAATATATTTTTCTACAACATCCTGTAGGCTTGGTGAAGCTTTGGATCGCAGAAGGAATGCGGGGCACTTTGCCACGAAATTCTAACACCGTGTTTGGACGGCATTCTTGCCGAAATTAATGTGTTATTCAGGTTTTAAACTCAATTATTAAAATGCAAAAAATACTTTACTTTTTTTTTCAAAAACAACAAACAAATATTATGTTTTATCAGGTAACAAAAGTTTTTTAGTTTTTTTACACAGAATTCTTAATAATTTAGAATTCTGTTGATTTTTGAATAAAAAATGTTTTAGGTTTTTTTGTAAAAGTACCCAACAATTAACCATATTTGAAAATGAAAAATTATGCTAATTAGTAAGTCTATAATTTCTACCTAAAAAGTGTACTAAATATTATATTTCTGGACTAAAATAATATTACCCGGCAACCTGTATCAAAGATGCATAAAATTTTTATTAAAAATACCCATAGTATAATATAATAATAATAATATCTGGGACAAATCACAAACGGTCATCTGGCCCCAAACTAGGATTCCCTGTATCTTGGGAACCAGAGACTGATATATTTCTGGACTAAAATAATATTACCCGGCAACCTGTATCAAAGATGCATAAAATTTTCATTAAAAATACCCATAGTATAATATAATAATAATAATATCTGGGACAAATCACAAACGGTCATCTGGCCCCAAACTAGGATTCCCTGTATACATACACATATACTTTTAAATACATTCATATATAGATATAAGTATCCTTTTCATATTACGTTAGTTTCTTTTTTCCAAACTTATTGATACATTTAATGGGCCACCTTAACCAGCCCACGGCCGTTCCTGGCTACTTAAATCTGTGACGTCACTCACAGTTACTCTCACTACCGCAGCAACTAACAGTAGGTAAGTACATCGATAACAATTACTACTAGCACGGCGGTTCAATTAATCAGTTAATTTGGAATTTATACTGTGGTGTGGGTATATTGTAGACCTACGGTACTTGTAGATGTAGAGTTTACCTATGTTGCATGCTATACAGTCATAATATATTCAGTTTGTAAATTAATTATAATTAAAATTATTATGCAGGATATAAAAGACCTCCCGAAGGAGAACGAATTAAACGGGATCTCCCAAAGCACCCATACTGAATTCTTAAAAAAATTCGACTTGTCATACAAACTTACCCTGATCATCTAACTGATTTGTAAGAAATATTAAAAAAAATAGAATCCTATACCCTTCGTCTCGACTTTGCCGTAGCCGACTACAGCAAAGACCCTAGTAAATAAACTATTTGTTTCAATATTGTTAAAATAACTTAACCGAGTTCAATTCTAACACCCAAGCCTTATCTGTTAATACTCTGGCATCACAAATTGCTTACTCAATTGGCCGCACCGCATATTCAGCATATCAACAAAGCTCCACATATACGTATTTGTATACTATCTATTCAGGTGTAGGTATGTATGCATTGTTTGTATATGCGTCTAACGTGGTCTAATGGTCACTCTCGCTATCTAACGAAAACCAGAGACGTACTCAGATTGTTATTATAAAAATGCTTAGTTGGTCAACATCGACCGGAGAGACGTCCTACCTTTGTCTCCATCTAGAGGAAAATTCTAAAATCATACCCGACATGGGATCTCCGATATGCGCAAGTAGGATGAATCTGAAAATGTGACAGTCTACAGTATACTGCCATATTTTCAGATTCTGCAGTCGGTTTGGCTCCAAACGAATCGACTCGTCTTTTCTTTTGTTGGTCGATGTGCACAAGAAAAGGCTTGTACTACACTGTTAGATGGTTTGCTCTGCTAGATATTTTTAGAACAACGAGGGCGGTGCCATGGGCACAGCTGCTTAGTTCAAAAGTGTGACATTGCAACCAAGTAACAGTGTGAAAAATATTGTGAGATATAGGAGTAAGTCATATCGTAACCTTAACGGTAATTTATGAGTCACATTTACTTATGAAATATGATTTCTTTCGAGTTTTATTTTTCATTATCTTTCATGCAGTTAAAATAGATAAAATAGACTACACATTATTGTATTAACCATTATTTCAAGCTATATCGGTCTTCTCAGAACGAACGACAAATTTATCAGAACGCCTGACCATGTCCCAAATGCATCCCTGTGTTGTTCAATGTGTAGGTATTTGTAGTAGGCATTTCACATAAGCTGGGTCAAGGTGACGTCGCTTTCCCTAGTCTTAGTCTAGGCCATGTCTAGGTCATTAAACAATAGTTTATCATACAGAATTTAAACCTAAAACAAACAACAGGTATTAGTAATAAAAAATACATGTGCAGTCTATACAGCTACTCAAAAATCATATTTATGTCATGTAATAAATAAATTTCATTTCATTATCTTTTGGATAAGTGAACATAGATAATAGTTACTTGTATGCTTCTTCAATTTTTATTTTTATTTGATAAAATATGAGAAATCCAAAAAAAGCTGCGTGTTTTATTGAATAACAAAACGCTGCCTTTTGTTTTGTTGAAATATTTCATACAGGGACCTAAACTTTTGTTTCATAAGCCATTGGTTCAAGCGAACTCGTTAAATCAAGCGTACAGGGACCTCACGCATTCTAACTCGCCGACCCAACGAAAGCAAACTTCCTCACATCAAAAATTAGAAGGGAGACATCACCCCATTTTGGCAAGACCCCCCGCCCACGCTTAAAGAAAATTATAACGCGGGTATTATCGACCGGGCCTCGAAGGCGCGGTTACCTAGCAACGGAACCTACGCCTACCTAACCCTTCAGATACCGCGAGTTACTTCGCTGCGGTGTAGGACGCCCGCGGGGCAGGCCTGGGACAGTGCGAGCTGGCCACAGAGTGGATAGGTCACAGGTTGCTAACAGGAGTGTTCAAAAAGTGCGTTAGTAAGGGATTACTCAGAATCGACTCTAGAATACAGGAACTACAAATCCGATCTTCAACCATGAGCGAACTTCATCATGAGCGAGCAACAGACAAAAATATATTTTTTTGTAGAGTTCTTTTTTTGTAAAAATATTGAAAATAAAACGATCTGATTTTTTCCGTTTCCCATACTAAATCTGAATAGTGAATCAAGAATTTGTATGGGAAGCTGAAAAAAAATATTGTAGATCGGATTTTTTAAAGATTTTTCCTGTATTCTATACTTGATTCTAAGTAACCCCTTAAAATTTCAAACGCGTTTTTTAATACCCTCTATATTTGATTGAACTTAGCATATTATGCAGTCAGCAACAGCACAAAAATTCCTGGCAACAGATGCACTGTAAACAGTGTAATAATTTTATACTTAGAAACAATATACGATATTCAAGGCAGAATATAGCTTACTGTATTAAAAAATCTTGCCTGAAGACACGAGTTAAATATTTAAATGCAACGTGAAAAAATTATAAGCCTTCCGCATTTAGCACTTAGTAGCGTAGCAGAAATTGAAACAGTACAAAAATATAGTTATCTATAAACACTTACAATGATTAGTCCATTCTATGAAATTATTTTTGGTCATGAACGTTGTCTTCACATTAATGTCTTATACCTAGCATATTCGTGACATTTATACCTAATTTACTCTTTGACGAAAGTTGACAGACAAGCCCACCGGACCCCCGTTTTTCGGCATTGATCGCGACCTCTTTGCGCCTGCGTGCAACGAAAAATGAACTGGAAAGCAAGGTCACGTCACTACAAGTTCTTTTTTCAAATTCGAATATTGAATGGGCATCCGATCATAGCGGTCAATGCGTTCAGGACCACACTGGTCGGTCAGTAGGACAGAAAGATTACGTTGGAATGGTAAGTATATCTTTAGTCTTTATTTCCCGTAGACAAGAACAAATGGCGCAAAGTGTGGGGAAGATGGTCTTAAGGTGTGAAATGAGGCCTGGTTCAAGCTTTATCTAAGGAATCGAAGAGACCTAGTCACCTCTAATTCTTCTGTCGGTAACTTTCCCTGTCCGTCTTGTAGTCGACTGTGCCGGTCTCGTGTCGGGCTGTATATCACCAGAAATATTCTTAATCGTCTGTCATGGACGCAATAAGCCAATAAATAATATTACTCCTTATTTCATCTTTTTCATATCTCCATACCTGGATGATACTCTACCATCTTAATGTCCATCTCTCATCTATTATTCTTTGTCTCCATTTTAATTAGCATTTTGTTATTTACTGCTTTGTATTTACATTGTTTATTTTGCTGTAAATCTTCCGAATAGTAAATAAATAAATAAATAATCTTGACGATTCTTTTTCATTGTTTGGCATCACCTTACTAATCCATAACTGATAGTCATCTCAAAATTTGTCATTGACAAATTATCAGGTTTATGTGTGTGGTAATTATTTTTTCTGGTATTTCAAAAGGACTCTTTATATTCTATAATAAATATTAATTAACAGTTTCATTTACATTGCCCTCGCCGACAACAGTACTGTCTTTCATAACACGTCTTTACAAACAACCCATTTCAAAAACCATGTTAAAACATGGCGTGTCTAATTAGAAATTACAATCAAAAGCCTACAATGGGTCGGAACAAAGGAGCGGCGTTGACGGGAACAAGGGGAGAGGGGGGTGATGGAAATCAAGATAATGTGGAATTCGGAAAAGTGGATGTAAAACGATTCAACGCGGTAAATAGGTCCACGTTCGCGAATGAGCAGGTTTTAAGGTACCTTTTTAGTGATGAATTTCTTATATATATATCTTTACGTTGTAAATAATTACGCAAAAAAGACGTTGAAGTTTAGGTTGCAGTTACATGTTCTAAGGTAATATCGTCTATCGGATCTTTTTCGTTAGCTCGTTTTAATGTCGAAAATGGCATTGTGAAGGAAACGTAGTTTCGTTTAATTAGATTAAAAATGATATTTATTTTGTTAGTCACAGCCAAATTTGCAGATTTATTCCAATGATATCTATTATATTATGTGTATAATTCCAGAACGGATTCCTTTGCGACATTCATATGTTACTTCCACGTAAATGAAACGAATTTAATCTCAGTGTTCTTTTGCACACTTAGTGTAATTCAAAAATAAAGAGGACTCCCTGTTATTCGTCTCTACTGAGGCTTCTTGCTTTGCTTACCTTGATTGGTCTAAAACCTAGACGTGTTGTAAAATTTTGACCAATTTTAGATTAGGAAGCTGCATTTCCCTTAAAAGACAATATACAGGTGTAACAAAAAGTGTGGTAATAGAAAGAAAGAAAGAAGAAATTTTTTTCTTTGATTTCGTCAAAGTTGTGGAACAAAAGTTGTTCAGTTTGATGAGTAGAAGCCCACCTTGAAGTATTACTACACCTTTTTTTTATACCCTGTATATTCAATATAAACGAACCGATACAATAATAGGACAACCATACGACAACATTTGGGTTAATTGATAGTACTTACATTTTTTGTTCTCAATAACTCGTTCAAACACTTTACCACAATCCATAAATAACATCTTCCCTGTCACCTTCTCTTACTTATAACTTCACTAAGCATTATGGTGTAATGATGTTACACTTTTATCGATTTAAAATACACAATTTAAAATAGATCCGTACATTTATAAATACCCTCTCAACTGTACTGCCTCCTTGCATCTGCGACAAAAGACGCGAATTTTAATAACCCCTTTTAGAAATATTTCGTTAATGCTAAATGCTAATTACGAATGTGTGAGAAAAAGTCGAGTAAAAGGATTCCAAGTTTGAAAATTCTAAGCAACACGTTATGATAATTTCCCGCGCTAATTATTCCGCGAGACAGGTGGGGTCAGCATTTTAAAATAGGAACTTTTTATGCGCAGGGTCATCTTGGCAGTGCACTTTATCTTTCTAAATTCAAATATGCAAATCTCAACGTTCTCACGGTTTTATGTGAGAGGGTCCTGCAAGTGGACTTGCAAATGACTTGGCTAGTACCAATTTTAAAACTGAACTGTAAGTGGAAAGGAGGTAAAAGTATAAATTATATTACAATCCTTTCCCAAAACGAGCTCAATCTTTTTGTATAAATCTTTTTTTCTCAAAAGTAACGTTTTAAAATGGTAACCTGAGTCTTATTTTTATTACTACCTAAATTAAATATTTTCTGCTAGGCATGTGCAGGTTTAATGCATGTAGAGCTCATCACTGAACAAGAAAGTTTTCCTATATAACATTGCCGTTTGAGAGTATCTATCACTGCCTATCCCATACCTATAAAACAGCACCTATTGTTACTGACTGAGGAAAATACAACACATAAACTGAATATGAATTAGAACATTGGAAATAAACTATACCTATTTATTAATCCGTTTCACTCACCCCTAGCCACTACTGGACGTTAAAAATGTTAATTCCAGCAAAAATAGACGAACAAAAATTTCAATTTTTAATTTTGCTCTACGAAGACAGCTTCATGCAAATAAGCGGGTCTTCCCAAGGTTTGCTAGTCTGTTTGTCTACGCTTTTGTGAAGGACGTCTTAAATCTTATGCATAGATATGCATATATTATTATTTTACTCTATGGTACGACACACGTGGGGTTAAAAGTCTTGACCTCACCTAATGGGGTCACTTGTCATGAATATTCCAGCACAGGTCCGCGTGGCCCAGCTTCCCACGGACAAGACGAAGGGGTTCTAATTGTAAACTAATCTTAGCGCGTGGTTTTGCTTGGCAAAATAAATAAAATAAAATAAAAACAAACAACATTTTTAATTCGCACTGTACTATTAGGTATTCTCTGACTTCACCTACGTATATCAATTACCACTACACTTTCCAATTGTGTCATTCCAGGTCACTTAACAGTGTGATTGTTCTCTATTCTGCACTATAGTGATCAATTTATACAATTGTAATATATTATTTAATTTATAAGTCAATAAAATTAGCAACGCGTTCGATTTATCTGTAATGATGTAATTTACGAAATAAAAAAATAAAGGTAGAAAAGTAATTTAAAATCTAATTAATTTGTCAACAGATACAACTAAACCACAATGATCGGGTATAGGTTTACCAGAATCTAATGAAAATAATTTATAGTAAAAAAGAAATTTCGATTTCCATTACTCCAAATCCATCAATCAATTCAATACCAAAATTTAACTGTATGGAAAAGTTGTGAGCAGAATACTAACTACCTGCAATAACAAAATTCAGTGACTTAATTGAAACTATCATAATTCCTAGTTGTTAATTTTTATTATTTCTCGCCATTTTCGTAAGACTTTTGGTACAATTATAAAGCCACGCACCTGCACCGCTTAAAAATACGTAAACGTAAATTATAGTTCATTTATACCATGACTATATTTACATAGTACGGGCTGATTCCTAAGAGTTTTGGCGACAAAAAAATACAAATTTTGTTAGTGTCGCTGCGCTCGTGTCAAAATATCTCATGAGAAATTGATCACTTTCTACCCTTCGGTAACAATGTACTGTTTATATAATTTTTTTTTAATCATCTTGTAAAAAGAAAAACATTCATTAAATATTTTTGGCTCCTTGTTGAAAGTTGTTCAGTTAGGTCAATGAGTTTTAAATAGTTTTAATATAAGAACACTGAGTTTTTAACCGTCTCCATAGCATTAGTGGCTTGTCCGCTCGCTTCATATCAGGAGGTCGTGGGTTCGATTCCCGGCGGGGTCCAACTTTGTAAGACTCGGTTTGGTTGGTGGTATAGCATTTTCTGATGAGCCCGCCTGGCTAGCTACCATCATCTTATCTAATTGTAAGTCTTGCCGCCAAACATCAATGTTAACAGCATTGATGTGTTCCGGCATGAAGATAAGATAGCCAGTTCCCCATTGCGTTGGGGAATCTTGGTAAGCCCGCTTCCATCTTCGGCATCATCATCACTTACAATCAGGTGAGATGATGCGAACGGCTTACCAATTGAGGGTAAAAAAAAAGTTTATTTTTCTTATTTACCCGACTGCGTCAGAAGGAGGGTTATGTTTTTCGAGTGTATGTATGTATGTACTTATGTATATATGTATATTTCTTTGGCATGGTCTGTAGCCTAAACAGCTTGATGGATTTTAGTTTGAGAGGTGTCGTTAGATTAGTCTTGATCCCGAGAGTGACATTGGAAACATTTTAATGCAGTCGGCTTATTTTTTTAAATATGGTTATTACGTACCCCCTAAAATGCATCCGTCGCTCAACGTTACCGATCGAACGGGTCATCTCACCAGACTATCTGTGCTTATGTAATAATTAGATGTATAATATTTAATGTGTTCAATTTGTGACGAGAATGAAAGTAATAATTAACTTCGATATTGAACAACAAGAAAAATTGTTACGAATTACGAATGAAAAAAAAAATTTTTCTGATCGTGAATTTATACTTTTGCTATAAAATTAATAGGGTAGTTGTTGACTGCATCAACAATTAATTATGAGTGCATTTCACGAAATAATTATTTTAATGAAACAGTAGAAATAAAGAGTATTTGATTGATTGATTGATAGAAAAAGAAAAAGTAGTAGTATTACAATGTTTTATTTAAAAAGAAATTGTAATGAGTATGGAAACGACTATACGAAATTATAACGTCATAGTTAGCTATTTCAAACGCTTTTAGAACAAATTGTCGTTTTTGGCATTTGTTAAAAAGTAACTCAGATGACTAGCAGTCAACTACTCCTTTCATATTTGTTGATTTCGAGTGTATAAGACCAGGCAAGTGTAAAAACATAAAATTAAGCCTATAAAAAGCTCTTTCTGTCAATTAAGCCATTATCAAAACAGCTGCTGTGAAAAACAATGAAATAGCTTTTCATCAATAAATTTAAATCACTTTCGGCGTATCATAATTATCTCATGTTTCTGCAGCAGCCGAGTATGTGCTTTCCAAAAACCGTGATTAAACATTCTACACCACTATTCATTAATCTATACGATTTTAGTCGGGTATAATTTTATATATTGTTGGATTCGCCCCTAAGCGTAACACGCAACTACGCGGTCGTTACCCCAACCCTCCCCTGCCTCCCCTCACGCAACGTTTTTCTCCCCGCACACAAGATAAAGACCAAATAAAAAAAGAAAACGAGAAAAATGTCGCTGTCTCGTTTTTGCGCGCGCAGCGCTGGTTCGAGCGAGTAGCACAACGCCTAAAACTATGAACGACTCACGAAAACTTGGGCCCCGCCCGAGACAGACGCGTCTATCCGTCTCTTTCACTTTTTCACACTTTTCATCTCATCGTGTTTGTGGCGTAAAAGCGCATGTGCTTTTAGGTATTCAAGCTAAAATAATTTCTATTTCGTAAATGTTACGGTCCAAATCGAAATGAATTTGAAGAGTCTTAGAAAATATTTTAGAACGCAAGCATTTGAGAGTGGAAGGTCTCTGTCGCTCGCAAAAAAGCCGGTTCCAGAGGGGAGGGGTGCCGCCCGCGGGGTTCTAGCCGCCATGATGCTCCCCGACGGCGGACGAAGACTCGTATTAATTTCAGCTTAATTCGCCTGCTCATTTAAAGTGTTTTATTGCCATTTTGTAATTGATAAGACTAAATTATTACAATTAAGCATTCCTAACATTAGACGCAGTATGTCATCATATATATTTTTTAAACAATATTTCTAAAGCCTCCAAATATACAGGATAAAATGACATTACCGTTTCAAAGAGCATATTTTTTTTATAAATTACCTAATAACATTATAAAACATAAAACTTTATTTTTATTAAATACCCACAGAAAAAAATAATTCTTTCTGAAACTCTTTTTAAACAGAATTTCGAAACTATTTTTAAATTGCAATAGGTGTTTAGGTATATTAATTTTATTAAAAAATATATGTTTTGTGTTTCTTTTACCCCACTTCACTCTTTCATGTTCACTGACTTTATAATAAGAAGGTTCCTTTAAATAATGAAAAATAAATCCAGGGACAAATCACAAACGGTCATCTGGCCCCAAACTAGAATTCCCTGTATTATTGGAACTTAAGACTGATATACTGGTCGGCAACGCACTTGTGACTCCTCTGGTGTTGCGGGTGTCTATGGGTGGCGGTAATCGCTTACCAACAGGTGATCCGTCTGCTCGTTTGCCACCTATCACATAAAAAATATATATATACACAAATACATACATATAGATGTATACCCTGTCACAAAGCAAATCGATTAGGTATGTATATCCGCTCGTCACAGAATGATTTGCCCTGGGTGGAAATCGAAGAACCTGGGATAAGTAGTCAGGGGCGCTACCCAATGAGCCATCGAGTCAGCCTGTATCTTTGTCTATAGAATGTAGCAAAACTTAAATAGATTAATTAAAGTAAACATTGTTCCACAGTCTGCTGAACTCGCAAAAAAAATATTTCCACTTTTTTAATATAAAATCCATCAGCTGGTCTGATTCGTGTATGGAAAGTGTTGAGATTTTAAACGAAATAGTAACTCCTTCCCCATGTCGGAGTAATTTTATATGATATGACTTTTCTCTTGTTCTAATGATCTTGTAACGTGCAGTTTCTCGCAGAAAAAATCGTTGAAAATTCGAGCAATCTTCTGTTTTTCGCCCCAAAACCATCATACATATTTTTTTCAATTTTAGCAAACCTGTAAGAAAGAGTAAATTATGTTAGAAGCTGACATGTAGAAGTATTGTGACTACTGCTTACAGCGCTATGGATTCCACTAAATATTTATTATAATTTGTTATTATTAATTTATAATATTACTTTACTACAGCAGAGGAGGAGAGAAAGCGTCGGACTATCCGGGCATTATCGCATTTATGATTGTTATTTTTACAGAATAATAATCATAATCATAATCATTTTATTGGTAAAGAAATTTTACACGTCATTTTACAATTTTCATATGAATGTCAAAAATAATGAAATAAAAATACAATGAAATAAACATTATACAATTTACAGTAAATGTCAAAGTAATGAAAAATTAAAAATACAATGATATAAAAAATAATGCAATTAACATATTGAATGAATACATTACATAACAGCAGTGGTGTACACGCATATAAATAAAACAATAGATGGGATGCACATGGATTTACGAACTTAAAAATCTCCTAAAAGTTGTAAAAAGCAAATACGAGATTTCAAGATTTCTATTCTATTCTTACATCTAGAAGTTTTAGATTGGGCCAAAAGCAAACGTATCTTAAAAGTAGGTCGTAAATAAATTAAAAGCCACGCTGTGCATACTTTTTCAAAATCCTTTAAAGGTCATTTAAACATTGTTTATCTGCAATGAACAATTGAAATAAGTTGTAACCAGGCTTGAGATAAAAATACAAATAATCCACTTGTATTGTCTTTTATTTACATTTTTCGGATTGACACACACAGATTTTTTTATTGCCAACTATACCGTGTGAAAGGGCTTATTGAAAGGATCTCAAATATGTATAATTTTTTTATAATTTTAAAATAATTGGTTTAAAAATTATTTAAGAAAATAGACGAAAATTGAGCATTCTCCCGCTCTTATCCCGGAAACTACTCAGCCTAACATTTTAAAAAAATACTAAAAATTGTTCTTTACTTACAGATTACAGGCAAACAAGATGGTTCTCAATATTATTTGTTTGTACGGAACCCTTGGTGCGCGAGTCAGACTCGCGCTCGTCCATTAATATAAATTGCAGACATTTATGGTTGTCAATAAAATTGAGTAAAAACTTATTGAGCAGACTTTTTACCCGACTGCACCAGGAGGGTTATGTTTTTCGAGTGTATGTATATATGTATGTATGTATATTTCTTTGGCACGCTCTGTAACCTTAACGGCTTGATGGATTTTAGCTTGAGAGTTGTTGTTGGATTCGTCTAATCCCTAGATTGACATAGAATACGTTTAAATGCAGTCGGTGTTCAATTTTTAAATATGTTTAGGTTAGTTTATATATAATAATGCAAAAACATCTTTAAATTCCATATTCTCATAACTCTCGTAGAGCTTTTGTTCTACCAGTTTTTAAATAAACTACAAAAATCTAACGATTTGTTTTTTAGTGATTTTCTTTTGTTTATGTTTAAAGTGATGAACAGAAGTAGTCACATTAATAAGACCCGAATAATAATATCCTGGATGTGTTCATATACAAAAATCACTTGTGTATGTACATAGTAATGATATATTGCACGTCACTGTCTCTCTCAACATTTCTAAAATTAATTTTAAAATACGTATAATTATTTATTCATTTATTCAAAACATTCTTACCACAAATACATTCCATTAATGAAAACAATAGTTAGACGAAAACACATCACAATAACGCTGATTAAAACTGAAATAAGTAGATTTTAATACTATAGTATAAATCACAACTGTTTTATTTTATTTAATAATTTTCAAAGTCTGGTATATTTATAAAACTATTTTTTTCCAAGGAGCCTATGGGAACTCAATTTATCACCAACACCATTGTTATGTAGTAACGCAAAAGTAGACAGCGTGATTAAATATAACTTTTACACTGCGATTTTGTTACGAAACCTTAAAACCTACGAAAATATATTATGTAAAAAGTACATAAATAGCTTACAATTCTACCTTTCGTCAGAGTAAGGTCTATGATCCCGTTACATAAGAGTGTGTAGAGATTTAAACAAGTTTAAACAAAAACAGAAACAGTGAAAAAATCACCGTCGTCTCGTAGCCCTCCTAAGCAGACTTTACACATGTGATATAGCTAGCGCCATCTAGCAACGAGTAGCGAAAACAAGTTATTTTAATATTTTACCCAAATTTCACTTTTTAAACCTAGGAGCAGCGCAAATTGATATAAAATATATTTTCAGACTACATTTTTAATAAATCAAGTGAACATAACTAATAACTAAGTACTTAATATTTTTGTAAGTTCTGCTACTCGCCACGAGAGGGCGATATATTTTCCAATTAGAAAAGTTTAATGGACGTATATTTTCCAATGAAAAGAACTGTATTATAAATCCAAGTCATTATTCAATAAACACAAAGGTTGTTTTTATATTTATAACAATATTATTTATAGTTCGTAGGGCGGAACATAAAATATAATCGAGACTATTTATATTACTGTAAAAGTCCGTATATTGGTGAATCTTAGGTTTTAGTAGTAAATCTTAGGATTAACCAACATTTTAGGTTAGTTTACGTTGGACTTTTACTAACTAAGAGTTGGTAAATCTTAGAATTTACCGTAGTTGGGGCTTTTACTATAACATATAATACATCAATTAACCGAAGCTAAACAAAAATTGTTTGATTTAGAATTGCATACCAGAACCTCTTTTTTCTAATAAGAACTAAAAGATTTCAGAAAAGTTGTTGGTAGAATAAACATAAATATTTTTTAATTTAATTTAAGTAAATTTGCATTACTAACTACCAAGACAAAGTCTCTGATTTATTACATGAATAAAATGATAAAGCGAATTTCATTCCTTCATTTTAGGGGATAGATTAAATATTACATTTCTAAAACACTTTCAAGCAATGAAAACAAACTAAATAATCATATTTTATTTATTTTATTATGTTTGTGGAGCTAACAGCTTAATTTACAATATTCACAGTGTTGTGACCAATCAATACCAATTACAATTAAGTGTACTCTTGATAAACAAATAATAAATAAAGAAATAAGTTATATGCACTATTTCTTATTACTGCCGTGCTTACGATATGAGCAGTAAGTATTGTATATAAAAGCAGTAACTTCATCCATTTCGTCATTTAGTAATGTAAGAACTAATAAATAAGACAATTACATGATAACGCATTATAAAAATACTGAATCTGAATTACGCATTTCAAAAATCGTATTCAAAATAATCTAAGGAAACAATTCGGAAAATGAAAATGAGACGAAAACTCGAAGCTTTGTTTCAGAGACTTACTGCTCTTATTGTAAGCACGGCAAATTGGAGCTTAGTACTTATTATTAAAATTAACAAGTCAACACTTTAACATTGCAAATGGCGTCTCGCAGCTAGGCGACGCAGACGGCGGTAATTTCCCCCGTGTGAAATTTAAGAGTCGCTTGCATATCTGCCTTCATAAGGAAGAATGCCGCAAACTGTATGGAGTTTCCATACACTTTGCGGGCTTCTCTCTTATGAATGCAGAATATGAGGGTACATTTCGTGGAGCCCCGGTTTTGATCGTACAGTCATAGTTAACAACCCATATATCGACGGGGAAGTGCTAACAACTCCTAACTTACATTTTTTACGAAAATGAATTTGCGCGTCTACTAGTATATGAATTAAGTTTAAATTCTCAAAATTTATGTAGCTAGGCACCGAGGAAATATCTCCTATATTAAGGTCCATCACAACCTGATTAATTTTAGCTGGAAATATATTCTAACTAAGTTTTTTAAACTTTGTAAGTTAGGAGTTGTTACCACTTCCCTGTCGATATCGTCCCCACTGCATAGGCACGGGTCTCTAACTCGGGAAGGTTAGGCCATACTCCACACACGGGGGCCTAAGTCCGGATTGGTGGAAGTTGTGGGGCTTATGGCCAAGCCCAGTGTCAGAAGTTTTAAAGCCGCCTATAAGGCCTCCGGCATGGCGTAACGCCTACCATCTAGCGATAGCAGCCGGCACCAACGTCTTAACGTGCCTTGCGAAGCACGGAAACGGTCGAAATAAATGCCACTCGACAGTCAAACCCATCGAGGTTATGACCGTGTCTGTAGTCAGTTAACCTGCGTGATCGATGCGACCACGCAAGTCGCACTGAACCACGACCGTTTCATCACAGTCATAGACAACAAACAAAACGTGACGCGTTTTTTCTCAAACAATTCCAATAAGAAAAGGTCTCCCTGAAAATATTATTAGGTACTTGATTGTTTTACATAGAGTTATCAACCATTAATAATTTCTCAATTAAATCAGAGTACCACAGAATATTTCAATTACAAATAAAAAATAATTAATATTCAAGATAAATCACACACGGTCATCTGGCCCCAAACTAGGATTCCCTGTATTATGGGAACCAAAGACATACGAATGATGTAATATATACATATGTGGAAGATTTTTATTAGCATGTATTAAAACATCTATTTTCATGTTTTCGTTTTTAAGCTGTAAACTCCCCGAATAAAATAATACATCCAGACACAGAGCTAATAAATCTGCTCATCTGAGTAATATTTGCCGTGGGTGGGTATCAAGTCCACGATCCTCGAATCTGTATTCAGGAGAGTTAACCACTGCGCTATCGAGTTAGTCTATTTTATAACATTTATTTATAACCCACTAAGTAATGTGTTTGAGATGTAATGTATGTTTTAGGAATTATAAAGTCCAAAAATCGTACTATTTTCATTTATAAACTAAATAAATAATTTAAATTACGATACCAAAGATTTAAATCACGAAAACTTAATCCAAAGATATTTTGTTCTAACTATTAAAAATAAATATGAATTTATTTCATCATTGGTCTATTCAAAAATTGTAGAACAAGGCATATTGCTGTTCACTTACTTATAGCTAAAGTGATTTAGCTCTGCTTTAACCTAATTTGTTTCTGCAATATTGATCGAATTTATCAATTTAAGAAATTAAGAACCTTTTATTTACATGTACAGAACGAACGTTCAAACCGAGCAGCTGTGTGGATAATCGGAGCTCGGAACAGTTCCGAATTAAACCGAACTGAGTACCCTCTTACGTAATTATCCCAAACCGAATCGAATTATCTTCCCAATTGTGACAGAAGTACTGGGAAGACATGCGCTCTCTTGGAGCGGCCAGCCCCTGCGGTTAGGGCGACAATCCAAAAAAGCTCTAAGAGAAAAATCCATCCGAATTTCCCAAAACTTTTTCTTCTACGCTACTACACATATTATGTATTTCAATCAGGGTATGGAAAATAAATACAATAAATAAAAATAAAATAAAAGAATCAGAAACTGTTGGATTGAAAACTAATAACCTTAAACAATTTAACTAAAATATCTCGACTTTTTAAAAGTTTTATCAAATATATACCTGAACATATACAGGGTGTAAGGGACAGGTTTCCGAAAACTTTAAGGGCTTGCTCAGTAGACGAAACTGAACAACTTTCCACAAGAATTTTTTTCAGGAAACGAAAAAAAGAATCGGCTTCTCCATACAAAATTATAAACTTGATTGGACAGTTTGTATGGAGAAGCCGATTTTTTTTTTCAATTCCCGAAAAAAAATCTTGTGGAAGGTTGTTTAGTTCCGTCTACTGAGCAAGCCCTTAAAGTTTCCGGAAACCTGTCCCTTACACCCTGTATATTCCCCTCCTCTGAAGCAGTTGGAAATATTCTACTGTTTATAGCGTAACTTATAGATAACTTATTCGCATTTTGATTTAACATGAATTAATAAATTAAAACACTTAATAGCACAACATAAACAGGAAAATATAAACAATACAGGTTGTTGAAAAAAGTTATTCAGATAGATAAACTCTGACATGATGTCAGTTGAAAGCAAAAAATTTTTTATGTGCGCAACGAGAGACCATTAGTTAGCCACTTCTACCAGCTAATCAACTGGTTTTAAGCCTCCGCTCCGCTTCGCGTGCCACAGCTTCGCGCAGGTTGTTTGGAGTTCCGTCCTAAGGGGGTCTACGCTCGTCGCTCGCCCCCCGGGAGCCCGCACGATCCGCAGAATCATCTTCACCCCACCTTTTCAGCGATGAAGATACGCAAATTCCCCGGTTCCCGAGATAGTTAGTCTCTGAATACAATGTCGGGAGTCGCAAACATATCCACGTAAAGGTTTAATTAAAAGAACAAGTTTACAGGTAAGTGTTTGATGAATACTAGATAAGCTTTTAAAATATAGTTGAATTCTCATTGTAGTTTAGTCGGTATTTATAGTTATCTACATAAATCAAAACTAATTAAAAATTGCTAGCTCGTGACAATCCTTAACATGACATAACAAAATGTGATGTTTTTGTGAATTTGCCAAACAGTAGAAATAAAAAATTGAGCATATCATCCATTATTGTTTTATTGTATCAGGAAGTACTACCAAAAAGGTAATCCTTATTTATTTTCAAGCAGAAAAAATAACTGTTGGTCACCTCTGCACGCTGGAAAGTTGAAAAGGTGTCTGTTCTCGAGTCCAATTAATCATCTCGGGTGACGTCAGTAAATTACGTTGCGCTGCGCGAATACTCCCTATGCCCAATACTCCCTATAACATAGGCACCAATATAGCACATTTGAACAAGTTTGTCAATTTATTGTAGGTAATAATTTTATCTTATCAATAGTAGTGTTTTCAAATCCAGCGGCCCTCCATTTTGGATATTCCAGTTAAATAGTATATACTATCAAGCAAACTTATCCATAAATCTATACTACAGATTCGTAAACTATTAATTTTGTTTAAATTTTTTTAAATCCAGCAATCAAAACATAGATCATCCGCGTTATATATAATAGTAAGTAGCCCTTTGTCTGCGATTAAAAATGAGACAGCTTGGTAGCAGTATACGTAGTGGGTCTTTAAAAATATTTTCTGAACACACTGCTTTCTTATTAGAAGACTAAAAGTTTATGAATGTTTTAGAATAGACTCACTCTACTAATAAGCGAAGTCTACTGATGGATGTACAAACATGACAGAATATCCTGAAAAGTTTTGGAACCTTCGAAAAACTTCTCGAACTTTCTAGAATTTGTGACTTCCACCCGATCGAAGACGTTGACACCAGCTATTACTTTAATATACCTACATAGTTCTTGATTTGATCTAGAATATTGAAAAGGCGTAGGATCAATATGCTCAGCAAAGTTAGCTATAGCGAGTGATGACATCATCATTAACATCATCTGCCACTGCTGAGCAAAAGGGCTTCCCCAAGGATTTCCACGCCGACCAATCTGGCGCTGCCCGTATCCAACCGTTTCCCACAACCTTCACTAGGTCATCGTTCTACCGAGTTATGACATAAATGGTTAGAAATTGCCAATGCGAAAGATTATCACATTGACACTAAATTAAATCATTGTTACAGACGAGCGTCGAAAACGCCGCGTTTCTTGCGGCCGTTGGCGCCCACCGCCGGGCACCCACGTAGTGAAGATCATTATCTAGCACGAGAAAGTTGGGAGGAATCTAGTTAGACCCCCGCCCCTGACGCCCCCCGTTGCCCCCGCGGGCCCCTAAGCCTTAACTTGTTATAACCAGTTTAGGGCAGTTCGGTTTAGTTGGGCACCTGAGATACAAACTCAGCGTTTGTCTTATACATATATTTACCTACCCCTATTGTGTCCGTCCATTGTTTATGTATTGCCGTTGTTTCGTTCCCATCTTGCAGATATTTTTATGTTGTTATTTCAGCAAGTCTGATTCTATATGTAAAGTTTCTTATTTTCGCTACAAGGTCATAAAAAGATTATATAATTTGCTGACAACTTTCTTAGGCAATCAATATAAGCCTCACAGAGAGACAGAACCCTAAGTTCAATATTTTATCTATTAAACCTAGCCTACAGTTCCCTTCTCCTCCTACGCAAGTTCTAAAAATAGGTACCTACAACACAAAAGAGACGCAGGTGGTGTCTAAGGCTTACGCACGCAGGGACGCACAGTGCCCCGTGCCCTTCTTTCTGACCGGGTTGGCAGACTAACCGTATGATTCAGCATCGTTCCACTTGGCTCCGAGAGTTCTTTTCTATATAATTAGAAACTTCCATTTTTATTAAATATGTTTAAAGGGCCAATTTCAGTCATAATTTAAATTTCGCAATGTACAGGGTCAAGATAGACCTACAAACTAGGACACTCGGAGCAAGGCAAAAGATGTTAATGTTTTTAAGAACAATAAAGAGTTTACAAACAAACAAAAAAACGAGATGTACCATAGTCTGGGGAGACACACCTTATTGACTAATTGACCGAAGGTAAAATGATGGACGGATTTCAATTTTCAGCTATGAATAATATCTCCAATCAAGTAAACGAGGGCATAGTGACGAGGACTTTATCTTATGTGATACAAAGTCTGCATTTACGCAAGAAGCATTGCGCTATAACATTGATTGTGCGAATTGCTAAGGTTTGGAAATTTCTCGCCCATACCAAAATCGCTCAACAAGTAGGTACTGCAATGTGCTGATGACCGGAACTAACGGAAATACATACTGAAAACCACTGTCTTAACTTTGGGAACTATTTACAAAACGAAAATAAAACTTCCTCCGGCTACAACCTTTTAAAAAGTATATCTCCAATCCGTCCATTACTTTAGACAAAACCGCGAACATACATACTTAACAAAGCACTTTTTAAATAGATTAATTAGAAGCCAGCATTAAATATCGCTAAGCGTAATCACGCCAAGTAATCTTGGTAATATCCTAATATAAACCAACTCTAAACACATGAGCTGCCGAGCTATCAACTAAGCGGTCCGCCGATACTCGAACTACGCACATAAAACCAGTAGAACACACTATGAAGCCTTATCTGATGCTATCTGCGAACATCGCCTTAGGCTGAGAGGCGCGCATGGTGGAAGGTGGAAGAGATTTCAAATTATCATATCAACAATGTAAAAAAACTATTAATCACATGTTAAGGTTCGTTAAGGTTTTGTTAAGGTTTCGTACTCAAAGACTGCCAAACGTAATATACCTAAATAATAAAATATAGATAATATAGGTAGTTTTTCCATAAAATAATATTATCTATTATTTATTTCTTACAGAATTTGAAGAAAGCAAGTTCAATGTTGTGTTGTAGAATCTTGGAAAGCCCGCTCCCATCTTTCAAAATCACCATCACGTGAGATAATGACAAAGGCATACCTAATGCATAAAAATGTGTCAAATAAATAGCTTTAAACTTTTACCGTAATACATATATCACCAGCGAAATTTTCACATATCTAGATACCACACCGTCTCAGAACCAGTGATCATAGGTATATATGTAGTAGAACCCACGCAGACGCTGATTTCTTTAAACTTGCGACATCCAGATGTAATTAGCACGAGCGCTGTAAAGTAACATTATGATGATTACACTGTATCCGTTGCAGTAGCAAGTAGCCGGGGGCGTGTCGTTAACTTGTGTTCTGCAGGACGCAACCCCACAGGGAGATCGCTCGCACTACTTTACTTGTTGAGCTATATGAAATTGACATACACAACTGATAAAAATTGCAGAACTAATGGGAAAGATTGTTATGATTATTGTTTTGACGATTTAACAAACTAACTAACGTCGTGTCGCCTGCAGAAAGCCTCTGGATGAATGTTACTCAGATCCGTGCTGAATAAAAGTCTCTAGCAGAAGTTTCAGTTCAAGAATGGCTGTCTGCCGGGTGGTGGTGATAAAATTAATTTGGAGATACAAAGTACAAAGGCTTTTGTGTATAATTATAGCCTATCTAAAATTTTGTAAACTAGATACACACATAAGAAACATTAACAAACAATTGATAGTTTTTTTTACATTGTTGATTAATTTGAAATCTCTTCCACCTTCCACCAGGCTGATAAAAATCGCAAAACTAAAGTCGATTGGTAGTGGTCGTGTCACCTACAGATAGCCTCTGGTTCCATCCTTTACTCAGATAAATGGAAGTCTATAGCAGAATTTTCTGTTCAAGAACGGTTGTCTGTCGGTCGGGTGGAAATTTATTTGGAAATACAACTATGTAGAAATGGCTTTTGTGTATAATTAGAGCCTATATTAAATTTTGAAAGTTAATATAAGCGGATTGGTTTTCGGAAGCGAAAGGTCTAGGATCTCTTAACTGAGGTATTTTCTAATCATAATTTATAACTTACTCAAAGAAACCCATGGTCAAGTTTAAAAAACTCTACGTAACCATGTAAAATTGTCCAAACTAATCAGTTTTCATGAAACGACCAAATAATAGCTTGCTAGATTCTAATTAGCATCTACATTTTCGAAATCTTTACCCACATAATATTTTATGTACAAACCTAGCATGTATTTGTGTTTCTTATTACCTATTTTATTGTTTTAGCACTCGTTTCTTTTATTTCACACCCCAGTACATCTTATATAGTTTATTTCCTGAAAAAAAAACTTCCAAGCAATAAGGTTTTATCGCTTACTTTTTGTCTTTGCTTTCTAAGAAGTTTTTATAATTCAGTAAAGTATATTGAACTAGCTTCCTCCCGCGACTTCTTCTACGTGGACTTTAGAATTGGATCCAGATAGAAAGAAAATGTTAAGGTGGCGCCATCTATAGTGACGAAGTGGAAATTTTGAGTATTTAAACATTCTTCCAAGAACCCTTAAGTTTTCCGGGATAAACAGTATCCTATGTGTTAGCCGAGTGCTATATCTATCTACCTACAAAATTTCATTCAAATCCGTTTAATAGTTTCGGCGTGAAAGCGGAACAAACAAACAAATAAACTCACAAACAAACAAACATCCATAGGTTCGCATTTTATAATATTAATGAGATGAGATTGAACATTAACTCTACCAAACTTTACTTTAACAGAAAGAAAACACAGCAAGAAAATAAGAACAAAATGAATGAAAAAATATATGAGTAAGTAATAGAAATAGGAAAATGTTTTCTTAAAAATTAAAAAAAGGATTATAATGTTATTGTCCTTTAGATTAGATACTATGGCTATGTCAATATGTACTACATGCAGCCAGTAACGACAAAGACAAACAGGGATCGAATGAACACAACCTCGGCCCTCCCCTCTCTGTTGGGTTCATTTCCGGTCGCAAATCGTCTTCGCATCTCCGCTCATCCTGTAGCTCTGTAGCTGTAACTACCCACAACTCCTTACTACACACTGTCCTGTATTTTATGTTTTAACGTAACAGCATAAATACTGAAAATGTTCAAAAAATTTATGACGAATGCACTTAATTGCACTTTTAATTTGATTCTTTGAACACCCCTATAAGAAATTATCTTAACAAAATTACCCAAACAGTATTATAGTCTGTGGCATCAAAATACGCGTCATTCCTGCGGGTGAGACATGGGAAACTCATAAAACGTATGCGTCATAACCATTTTTTTTTAATTTAATTATTTTTATTTTACATTTATTTGTTCAGGTCGCATTTACTAGAACAACAGTGAAACCTCGGCCATGAAATAATAATAATATCCGGGACTAATCACACACGGTCATCTGCTCCCAAACTAGGATTCCCTGTATCTTGGAAACCAGAGACTGATATACATACACATATACATTTAAATACAAACATATATAGATATTATACACCCAGACTCAGAGCAAGCATTTCTGCTCATCACAGAAAAGTTTGCCCTGTGTGGGGATCGAACCCACGACTCTCGAATCAGAGGTCAGGAATACAACGAGTACTACTTTTCTCTTTAATAGAGATGTAATATCGATAAAATTTTAGAACCATAGACCAAATCTAGCTTAAATACTTCCTCTGGCTCCAAATATTGTATAGAGGTAAAAAACATTTCATTCCGTTCAGCAGTTTTCGAACTTGCTGACTAACACAGAAACTCCTTTTATTGAAGTCACCTAAAAGATAAAACTTATAGCCGTTGGCTCATTCCCACAGAATCACATCTCCCCGCATATCCCACGACACCAGGAGTAACACCAAAATAGGCTGAGGTCAAAATGTCCAGAGTTCAATCTCTGTACACTCTGAGAAAGGGGACTGATGCTGCATCTCATTTTGTATGCACACACCTTTACTTTTAACAAAGTTTTCATGTCAATTGACAGTAGTATAAAAAAAGAATAATATGCTTTATTCTAAGCTGGTTAAGGTGGAGGGTATTTTTTTAAAAAGGGATTCAGTTTGGTGAGTTCAGGTCCACCCTTGATACAAACTAGCTCTGAACCGGTTTCAGACAATCGTAAGGCCTATTAACATATCTCCTTGACCGGACGTAGCTGGACATTCATAAATATTTATAATTACTCCAAAATTACTGGTCTCTTCATGTGTATTGATCAGTTTGTATAAAGATGCTGCGGCGGTAACATTGCGTTTGAAATTATAAAAAAAAGTTTTAAAAGTTTGAGTGCCGGGTGAAAAGTGACTTAGATATGATAACTCGGTATGTATGATTTTTTATTCGTTTCCAATTCTTATTAAAATAAGGAGCTCCTTCAAGTTTCCTACTTCCTACTTATTTTATCACCTAAACACCCAAGAAACTGAAAAAACTTTATTAGTAGAAAACAACTCGAAAGTCTGTCTATAGTAAAATACGTGTAGATTGTCCCAACAATCCTACCAATTTCTATGGTCCCGGCGGACAGAAGGAGCTCCTAAATCTATGGTCCCCCGCCTGACCACTATCCGAAAGTGTTGGAACTATCAATAAATCGATAGACGTCGCTTGGCCGGCTCATCACTAATTTACAATTTTATGGCCTGCGGGACCGCGGGTAGGGGGGAGGGTGACACTCCATTAGTACCCCCACTGAGCAGTTAACCCTTTGGTAAGGTATGCAGAATAACGTGATAATAACTCTGGATTTTCGACAAATTCTTGTATATTTTTTTAAGTCTTTCATCATTCCTTACGACTGGACCATTTGTTATGAGTTGTGACTCCATTGCGTTCCTTTAGGTCTTCTTGCACTAATTATTTCTAGCGATATCTGAGACGACCATCAAGGTGTTAACCAATTTTAAATAGATATCTTTTCAAAAATTCTCGCATTTTCGAGGCTAGTCGCCATTGTTTCTTTCGCATTTTTGAATAAAATTAATACGCTAAAGAAGATATTTATGAGTGCAATGAAGCCTTCATACAAAAACATATAGGTAGATTTTTTTACGATACTGATGCAAGTACGTAGTTAATAGCATTTGATCAAATATACGTTTTTTTTATAAATTAAGGCCAGTTAGTATGAATTTCTAGCGGAACTCCTAAATTAAATTTTAAATAACCAATTTTCACTGCTAACGCTACCCGCCTCCCGACAAGAAACGCGTGCAAAGGAGAAAGGAGAAAACTGAGACGGGGCAGAGAGGGAGATCTTTAAGATACGTCGCCATGGCAACCGCTGACGACCCACCCACACACGCAAAACTATCGCCGCTTAATGATAGTTGACCCACACTAGCGAGGACTTAGAGATGTGCTGAAGGTCTTTTAGAGAAGTCGAAATAAGGAAATATTATTTTATTTTTCCTAGTTGATAGTAATACTGATACTGTTTATTTATTTATTTACACTTTTTTGTACATAAAAAACTTATTGGACCAGTACTCTGGAAAAAATGCAGTAGTTTCCAGTCACTTCAAGCGTTTATGTTTCAGTTTGAAAGACGTCATTATTAGAATAAAAGATAGATTTATATATTTTATTTAGTAATTTTATAGCTGATTTTTCAAATTAAATACGTAATATTATACTTTAGCTGCTCGACAGCTAAATACATACATTATGTCTATAAAAACGATATAGGATTTTTATATCTTAACGCCGTAGCTATTTTAATCCGTTGCCTGTTCTACCTTTTTAGGGTTCCGTAGCCAAATGCAAAAAACGGAACCCTTATGGTCTGTCTGTCTGTCTGTCTGTCCGTCCGTATGTCACAGCCACTTTTTTCCGAAACTATAAGAACTATACTGTTAAAACTCGGTAAGTGGATGTATTCTGTGAACCGCATTAAGATTTTCACACAAAAATAGAAAAAAAACAATAAATTTTGGGGATTCCCCATACTTAGAACTGAAACTCAAAATTTTTTTTTTCATCAAACCCATACGTGTGGGATATCTATGGATAGGTCTTCAAAAATGATATTGAGGTTTCTAATATCATTTTTTTCTAAACTGAATAGTTTGCGAGAGAGACACTTCCAAAGTGGTAAAATGTGTGTGTCCCCCCCGTAACTTCTAAAATAAGAGAATCATAAAACTAAAAAAATATATGATGTACATTACCATGCAAACTTCCACCGAAAATTGGTTTGAACGAGATCTAGTAAGTAGTTTTTTTTAATACGTCATAAATCGTAAACCGCAATTTACCTACAACGAACTACAAGAACTTTTATATTATGTTACTTGCTGCTACGGAACCCTTCATGGGCGAGTCCGCCTCGCACTTGGCCGCTTTTTTAATGAGAACTTCGGCAATGTTATTTTATCAAGTTTTAAAGGAACGTATTAGATTTCAGTGTGTTTCCTAAAAACTTATGGATGTAGCTTTTTAGTAAGGTGCAAGTGCACTTAATATTTATAATTCTAGTATTAAATTTCCAGACCAAGTGTGCAAATCGACTGATAAATTTTTAACACTTGGTAAGGAAATTCAAAAAACAATTTTGCTTCGGTTGTATAGGTTCTTTGATAAAGTCTTTCAGTTTTTTGTGTACCTTATCATCGGAAAAAGTCGTCCTATATATTTGTACTTGCAGTGTGTACCGCAACTATTCTCCACCATTTACCACTGGCGAAATCATAAAACCACCACCATTTTTCGGAGTAGTAGTAGTAGTATTAATTAATTAATTAGTATAAAAATAACCTAGGTTATTCTTTCGAAAGTGATAATTACGTAATCAGTGCTTTCGGTCAATTTCGACTTTGCCTCTTGCCACATCTCTATTCGCAACACTAGGTATTAGGAGAATTCGACCCAACCTCCCTGAAGTTTCAGTTATTAAGCAAATGCTTTGTAAACATTTTGGGCGGCCACCTTTAGTTTCATCCTTACGGTAGGTATACATCTATCTGCTTTGGGATAAGTACAAATTGTACCCCGGTGCCACTACGAACCAGCGTAGGCTGGTTTCAGCTGACAATCAGATCAAACCTCTCTTATTCTAAAACCTGGTATTTGGCTGTATCAAAAATCGATTATCGATTACAAATATTATAGCTCAAAAACTGACTCGTACGATACTTACTCGTACTTTAATAACTATTTGTTAAAATCGACAAAGTTCGTAAGAGACACTGACATCACTTGCTAGTAACACAAACAATACCGAAGTAAGGACGTAACTCAAATATGAGAAGCTAGAAGCTAGAAATCAAAAACTTAAATTTCCGTAAAGTTTTAAAAACAATATAAATCTGCTTAGGTAAACTATAATACCTACAGGATTTAACAAAAAGGTTCTGTGCTGAAGTTGCAGAAAATTTGGACATTGTTTCATAGTACAAATGGACTTGTGAAATTTGTTTAGTAAATCCAAACTTTTGGTGATTTTCAACCGACTTCAAAAAAAGGAGGAGGTTCTCAATTCGTCGGAATCTTTTTTTTTTATGTATGTTCACCGATTACTCGAAGACGCCTGAACCGATTTCGAAAATTCTTTTTTTGTTCAAAAGGGTATACTTCACAGGTAGTCCCATAAAAATTTTATCGAAATCGATTCAGCGGTTTTTGAGAAAATCAACAAAAACATAGCAAAATTGGAGTTGTTGCGATTGAAGTCGGTTGTTTTTAACGTATTCAGCGTGGTCAATTATAGCAACAAAATTTTTTCAGTGTCATGAGTAGAAGTCAATCTTAAAATGTTACTGCAACTTTTTGTTACACTCTTTGGTTGCAACATTTAAGATCACTTTTTATTTGTGTTACTTACTAGTCGATGATAAGCAACACAATGTGAAAACTGCTTATGAAACTGAATAAGTTTTCTTAAATCACCTTTACAATTTGAGTTTTTTTTTTTTTATAAATTCTCAATGTGTGTAATGTGTGTTCAGTCGATTTGCCAATACTGAATTGAAAATCAAATAAGAATTTCAATTCAAATAAGAAGTTTTTGCTTTAATCACGATTAAAGTAAAAACGAAATTCTTTTGACATGTCAATATCTCGAGAAAAATTGTTCACTTTCAAGAGATTTTCTTCGAATTAAAAGCCACCTTGTATATTATAAATATTGTTTAATTCCCTCACTTGTTTCCACCAATAGAGACCGGACAAACTTTACTCTGGACAAATTGCCAGCGCCACTAACGACTTCTAACCAGTTAACTGTTCGCTACTACAGAACTTAGTGCACGGTGATTCTGTTCCCTATAAATACAAATACAATCTACAAGTAATTGTTTGAAGAAATACCCAATCCTGTATTCTTCTTATCGAGTGGCACAATTTAACCGTGCTATCACAAGGGGTAGATGACGAGGCGGTTGCCTGTTGTCGCCCTAAGCAGCACCCGCGGTATCTTGATCTTACAGCTACGGACGTGTGCAACGTAACCTTCATAGATGTCTAGTAATCTGATTATAAGTTTCCTCGCAATGTGTTCCTTCACCGTGCTAATAAAAAAATTGTGATGTAACTAAAAATGTATGATTTTTCGGACTTCATTTACTTGTGCTATAAGACATTGCTTCTTGCCAAATTTGATGATTCTAGGTCAACGGGAATTATCCTTTAGGTTTTCATTCCCATGCGAGTCCAAAGATGCGGCATAAACGGCCGCATCTCTTGATTGCGTTGGCACAGAAGTTTGATTTTTTCACAGCTTCAAGGGATTGCAGGTCTGAGTATTTGATATAAATTTCACTTCATACGTCTACGAGTTCCTGAGAAAAATGGTCTTGACAGACAGACAGATGGACAGACGGACGGACAACGAAGTGATCCTATAAGGGTTCCTTTTTTCCTTTTGAGGTACGGAACCCTAAAAATAAATAATTAAAAAACACGTTTATTGTGTGGGGTCGTACTTAATTAATACCTTTTTTTTTAATAACTATATCTTTAAAAATGTTGACCGGCTCCTTACCTATGTTCATTTGTGTATACTTCAAGATAATCATTATTTTGCCAATTTAATGGGCCGTCCAAACATCTTTTCTGCACTATTGCATGTAGGTGCACAAAATAATATAACGACTCTCCTTACGCCAAGTCCGCCAAAAGGACGCACATTAAGTTATAAATCATTACGCCTACACAGCCACCCCACACCACTTTAATAAGTTTCTCGACCCCCACGCGGAGCTAAGGCTTCCTTAATGCCCCGACCCCCCAAGACATATTTCATCGGAAACTCCTCCTTAACTACCGCCCGGGGCTGCCCAACTTCGGGTAATATTTCACATGTAAATAATATACATGAGACGTGGACCCAACTTTAGGTACGTTGTCACGTAGCGGTTTTACTGCTGGTAATTTCGGGAAAGATGATACCCACTGTTACACAAAATCTCCAATTTCTATTTGGGATACTTTACAAGTTGAAGGAGGGTTTTACCTTGTGTGGCGTGTTTTGTGGTTTGTTTAGAATAATATGTTTTCAGCGTTAATGAGAGTAGATTCAAACTGTCTACATTATCTCTGCAGTGGCTATTTTAGAGAAAACTTCATTCAACAACAAAATTACATACATTTAAAAGCGACTTTAAAGGAATTTATTTTCCGAAAGTTTGGATGGCTTCGATAGATGTTTATAGAAGTAACAGCTTCCTTTATTAATTATCTTTTTTAGTTTCGATGAAGTGAAATGTCTCGGCCGTACAAAACACATCAACGATACTCTTAGTCGTTTCTAAGCATTACTAAAAATATTGACAGTCACTGTCAAAAAAATCCCTTATTCGCTTAGTTTTCTAAGCATCTCATTTTCATCTTCAAGTATTCTTACCGGAATGTATAAACATCAGTGACGACCAAGAACTTTGTATTATCCCGACTGTATGTATATGTGTATATAAAAAGGCTTGATCGATTTCTGGAGAGCAACGTATCGTAAGATTTGTCTTGTTCCCCAAATAGAAATAGACTACAGTCGGGTTTTATTTTTTTGTGTTTATCAAAGTAGTAGTCTATACTTTGGCGATAGACGCCTAGTTGTTCCACACGATAGGAAAGAAGGAATCAAAGTAATCTCTGATTTCCTTTGTTGAACGTTTTCTAAATTCTGTGTCATCCACAAGAAAATAGTATTATTCCGAGTACAGCTACAGATTAGTTTGACGCGACCCCCAACTAATATCGAAGGAGGGTGGGTCGCCCGCGCCCCCCTCATTTCAAGGCGGACCCACCCCGGGGCGGGGGTAAGACCCGAACCCTAGATGTGGGGTGAATAAGAACTTTTATAAGGCTGAGGGCGCGGGGACCAATATTGCTTAACGAACCATATTCTACGCCTAAATTGACTGAATTTGCATCGTCATTGTTAAATTCAATATATGATATTTAATTAATTTTTTCTAAATTATAAACAAATTAATTTACCTAATTAATTATTACCATCTAAGTTCAACATTCAAAACAGAAACTATAGTTTATTATTTTCTTTAGAATTTAGTAAATGAAAAACGAGTTAAAAAACTTCAGTTCTAAGTAACAATCATCTGGAGACCAGGTGACCCAGTTTCCCCGGACCCTCGAAAGGGTTAGTTAGGGAGACTACCCCAAGGGCACTAAGTATTACGCCCTAATTGACACTGGAGTGCGGAAAAACCGATATCTTTTTACTTTGGTCATTGGTCATGTAGCGCGTGCGTCAATTCCCGTGACCGATATACTTAATATGGTGAGATTTTTTGTTCTGGCCTTTTAAAGAAGGTTGCCTTTAAGTCATTTTTAAATCTCATACAAAGTTGTTGGCATAAAAGTCTTCTCCATACGGGCTTAATAAAATATTTTCACTCTGATCCTCGTTATCGTGTGACACAATTTATGATAACTACAATATTTGCTGTATGACTGACAAGTATTGTAGATTTACGACTACGCTACGGACGTGTGCAATGCCACCATCAAACACATCTATAATATAATATTATTAATCAGATGTACAAATTTCCTAACAATGTTTTTCTTCACAGATAATTCAATCTGTTTAAAATGCACGTAAGTTTCGTAAATCTCATCGGGTGCACTGGCCAGGATTTGAACCGGAAACCTCTGGTTAGCAGATCAAAGTCATTACCGAGGAGCCACCGAAACTCTTTCATTCATTCTGATAACAATCATAGTTTTTATTTATGGCCATATTGGATTTAAAGGCCCCATTTTAGGGCTTTCAAGCTGTGGAATGAGCTTCTCCTTTCTTTAACTAAATTCATCTTTAAAAAAGATTTAAACCCAAGGACCACACTTGAGACTCTTGTTGTGAGAGACTCTTTTAAAGTATTGGTAGATCTTTGATATCGCCGTCACATTAGTCTCGATATTCACCTTTTTTGTCACCATATCATCATTGATTTATTACAAGATCTTAATATCGTAAAACTAATTTAAAACAATTCTAAAGTTATTAATTTATACAACATGGAATTTTATTCAATTCGTTCCCGTTAACTGTGGCCTCTATTCATGAAACTGAACAACTTTGCCCAAGGAACCCCTACAACTGGAGCAAAAAAAAACTCCACACAATTGGTTAAGCAATGTGATCAATTTGAATGAGGAGTCCAAACATTTTGTTTCTGTTTTAGGGGTTACTTGTCAAAAAAATTTTAGTTTCTTGAATAGAAGCCACAGTAAACGGGAACGAAACTATTACAATTTCATCCTGTATTAGGCACTTTGAGTAAGCAAATTCATACTGTATAGTGGTGTAAGTAGATATTTGCAAGCGCTTTCATTAAAACTTAATTGGCTTCGATGGTATATCATACTCGCACACTCCCCTGCGAACGGCTACCGAACTTATAGAGCACACAAAATAACAGGGCGATTTATTTCCAAACACCTATAATGATGTTATCGTATCTTTAGTTACGTGACGTATTTAGAACAAAACTGTTCCACGTTCTAAATTAATTTAAAAGGTACTTTTTATATGATAGCCCAAAACAAGGGTAATGTTTGTCGGATATATGTATGTATGTTCGTTTCAGTGTTACTGCCTGAAACCAAAACAGCGTAATGGATATAAAAGTGAAAGGTACCGTTATCCCCAGATAGACAAAGGATACCTTTTTATGCAGTCATATGTTCATGAAACATTAGTTCGATTATTATAGGTATATAATCACTGCCATTACTAATATAATCGGCCTGCATATATATGTAATATTTAGAGGTAATTTGTTTTTTAAACATGTTTGTTTTATTATTAATTAAAGGGTAGTTATAATTCCGTGTAAACTTCTACCTACAAGTATTACGGTTTAGAAAAGGTACAATAGACTAGATACGAAATATACCATACTTAATATAGTTATAATAGATGTACTGTACCTACACATAGACAAACGGCATGGCGTAGGCGAGTAACAGGGTCCTATAAGCCTCCTTTTGGTTAAGAATCGAAACCCTAAAAATATAATAAAAAATAAAAAATAAACCCTAAATATACCCTATAAATATACATCGACTGTATGTGTGGCTCGTTATCTCATAGTACATGGGTACGTCAATATTGTACGAGCAAAAGTGTATTTAATAAGATATTGTTATATTCATGTGATATATAAAATGTACTGAAAACAATACCGACTACAATACAAAACAATATTGTAATCGGAAAGAACCAGTACCCCATCTATACAGGGTGTAACAGAAAGGTGTGATAATACTTCAAGGTGGGCTTTTAACCATCAAACTGAACAACTTTTGTTCTACAACTTTGTTGAAATAGCAAAGAAATTTTCGGACTTTTCATACAAACTTGGTTCGCCAGCTGATCGATTTGTATGAAAAGTCCAAAAAAAAATTTTGCGATTTGAACAAAGTTGTAGAACAAAAGTTGTTCAGTTTGATGGGTAAAAGCCCACCTTGAAGTATTGTCACACCTTTCTGTTACACCCTGTAGACCCTGTAGACCTACGCACTGACACAGATAACTTTTTCAATCTACTTTAAACGTGTGACCAACATTTCAGGCAGCTAAATAATTTGAGCGTACTTCAATTTAAAGTTGCAAGAGGTACCTCATCAGGCCGGAGAAGGACATTTCGGACAAAGAGCGAAATTTAATCCCGGGGATCGATTCCGAGGTTACGTCACTCGAAAGTCTGAAGCGATTGTGGAAATCTCGTAATTTCCTAAGGGATGATAAGCGCAGGATCGGTCGTTGTGAAAATCCTCGAAGAAGGGTTTCGTGTAGCAGTGGACATCTTTTCAAATTCACCCAAATCGTTTTATTTAAATCTAAGAACACTGCAAAAACTTACAATGCCGATATTGGTTCTTTTGACCTTCTTAAGTCTTAGTAACTCGTACTTGCCCAAATAATAATGATCTTAAATAAAATAAAACAAAGAAAACTTTTTTTTTAATCTCTAACCAGCCGAGACAAATCATAGGCGTTATTCAGAGAGTCCGTATATTTTTCCTTTTGTAGGTCGAACAGTATAGTGAAATCTCCAAAATAAGTCCCCCGCCCGCGATGGAGGCCGGTCCTTAGAAACAAACAAATCGTCCCTCCCCCTAATGGGGTGGGGATGGGGGCGCCTTACGACCACATCTTACGGGACCCAATTCGTACTTCCTTCCTAGCTGGGTTGATTACCGGCCCCGATTGCTGTTGGATATAAGATATAACGTAGCTAGGTAGTCGACTCGACCACGCTTTAAGTATAATTGTGATCGGAATACAGTTAGAATAAGTAGGTACTTTTGCAAAAATCCTGATGATAAGAAAATACCAAAAATACCGAACTCACAAAAGAACTTAAAAAAAAGCACATTACAAATCACATGGTTGCAAATTTGTAAATATTTTTGCAAATAAGTTTATTTTTTAACTCTTCAATTCCCACGTCCAAGTTAATAAAGAATTTTGGTATATTTTTTAATAAAATACATTTTATACGTTTGGTTATGTCAAAAAAATATATAAATAAAAACAAAACTACCCCATTTTTATGGGGGTGTTAATTCTGAAGGAAACAGATTACACAAACACAAACTGCTCGAATTTCGCAAGAAATATCTGAATGTATTTGACATTGATGACATTTGGTTAGTGTTGCCAGAAAAAAAAATAGTATAGCAGAACTTGGAAAAGAGTAGTCACGCTAATGTCACGTCCCCAAATGAATTGTATGGGGACGTGACATTAGCGATACTACTTTTTTCCAAGTTCTGCTAAAGCTTTACTTATTGGCTTTGCAACAATGATAGTGGAATTAAATAATAAAACCTCCGCGTGGTAGAAATAAAATATTAAACTTCTGTCACCTACAAGTGACACTGGGAATTGAAGAGTTCATATAATTTACTGTTTTAAGTATATGGCGTGGTTTGTTAACACTGAATAGAAACTCTAGCTAAATATTAATTTCTGTGCAAGTAGAGGCTAACACCAAGTCTTGGGATTGTACCATCCGCGCAGCATGCCCCAGCACTGACTAAACATAATCGCTCAACTTCCTTACGCGACTACCCTTCCGGCAAACTGCTTCTTCTCATACGCAAACTAAACCCGCACTTAAACCCCACCGAACAAAACCCAAAATCCAATACCACCCCGTCTATCGCTATTAGCAACAATCATCCAAAAAGTTACCTACAACTTTAGTCATCAAGGTATACTTTAGGTTGTTGCGCCCCGATCCAATTTTCGCCCGACCACTGAAACGCTGAAGTTAAGAACAGTTCCGTGCAAGTTGCGATGTTAGTACTACCACCGACCGTTTGAATAGCTGTCGGTGTCCAAACTTGTTTGCCGGATTGTTACGGGCAGTTTCTTACACAAAGCGGGCGGAGGAGGGTTAAGGGGGGTCATGATAAATGTTGGGATATTAATACTCGGGCGGGTGATATAGTATAGTTTTATGATCTTAGTTGGGTCGTAATATAAATCTGCCTTTCCGGTCGACCACTCTTGTATTGCGGCGTCGTATTAGTTTTAGTATCTCTTGTTTATTGAGTCTGTCTCTGGTCCTGTTTCTTAATATACCTACGTAGTTTTACCAAATACTTGTAATTCCTCGTTTTTATTACATATATTCCGCAATTCTATAGTATATTCTTGTGAACTTCATATATGGGTATGTTTTTTTTTTTAACTGACGATGAAACTGAAAACATGAAAAACTGAATGAATGAAAACACTTTATTGCACAACATTAACAGAAACATATAAACAATATACATGAAAAAAAAGGTATACAGGTAAAAGATATCAGTGAGTTTAAAAAAAATCTCGTAAGAAGGTGAGTATTATACAGGGTTTTAGTCACTTTGTTAATCTTATTTGTATTGTTCTTATCTAGCGAGATGTTTCAATTTTCAAGTATTCAATAAATTTCCTACAGAATTTTTTGATAGAAAATGTAATTTCCATAAGCAATCCGACGCCAAGATTTTCAGCACCCTAACCAACTTGTACCAACGACAGTACTTGGCACGCAAACCTTATCAGGCCCCCAATGTCTCCATTGCCAAAATCTGCCTACAGTAAATATAAGATTTCATGCAAATTTCAGGCTAAACCAGGAGGCGATAAATTTTGGGGCAATTAGACTTAATCGCTGAGTAGAAAGCGTGCTGGGATCTTCCGCCGGCCGCCGATCGATAGCAGGGATAGCCAACTTTTGGCACTGGAGACAAAATTAAAAATTACCTTGCATATAATACATAGGTATTTATTTAAAAATCTTATGTTATAAGGAAGCTGATCCATCACCATTTTATATGGTAAATGGTTATTAGATTTCAGTTTCGGACTTTTCCTCTATAAAAAGTTATTCACAACGATATGGAATAACTATATCGAAGATTATTCTAATTTTCACGCACCTCCTGAGTTTCTTTGCGAAAAATAAAATCGATACAAATTAGATATGAAATGAAAACGAAATAAAAATACGGACCCTTCAGTATAAAAAAAGGTAAGTGTAAAGTGTACTAGGTAGAAAAATCGCGATTTAAAAGAATGAGTAAAGCAATCTACTTATACAGGGTGTAACAGAAAGGTGTGATAATACTTCAAGGTTGGCTTTTACCCATCAAACTGAACAACTTTTGTTCTACAACTTTGTTCAAATTGCAAAATTTTTATTGGACTTTTCATACAAATCGATCAGCTGGCAAACCAAGTTTGTATGAAAAGTCCGAAAATTTCTTTGCGATTTCAACAAAGTTGTAGAACAAAAGTTGTTCAGTTTGATGGGTAAAAGCTAACCTTGAAGTATTATCACACCTTTCTGACAAAAAAACAAAAAAACAAAGATAAAAAAAAAAACAAACATTTTGAGTTAGAACTTTAGCGTTTTTTTTACAATTTGTGTCGCTCCAAAAATGTATCAAAATGTGGACGACCTCTGTCCGCAGTTTATACGACGACGGCTCGTATAGTTTATAGCGAGTCCGCTGCGAGGCCGTAATAAAATCTAGAACCGGCTCCTGCTGGACCGTTACTTGCTTCATATACTCGTACTACATCCCAGACAGCTCTGAGGATACGGCTGTAAAACAGAAACACACACACACACACACACACACACACACACACACACACACATAATTACAGATTTTATGAACAATTAATTTATTTTATTTTATGATCAATGTGTATGAAGAGTCCAATTTTATTATTATAAAGATGATCGGCAATCGAATACGACATGACGACTTCATTAAAAACATCATGGAGAAGGAAAGATTGAAGGGAAGCGTGGAAGGCGGAAGACCAAAGATAAGTTATATGGACCAAATTAAGAAGTTTGACGCGATGTCTTACAGACAAGTCAAGGAGAAAGCCTTGAATATGAATGAATGGTGTGAGCTACACCGACATGAGTCCAGATCTTAAATTAGAAAAGAAGAAGAATATCTTGTATTATGTGCGACGCATAACGTAAAATTTCCCAGACTGACAACGCTTGAACCAACTTCGTGCTACTGTTAGTACTGTAACCAATACCACGCTAGATCCGTTAACAGTATATTTATTCTAGAGCTTGAGTCACATTTTTCTTTTTTATAAAACTATAGAAAAATGTCAAGAAAAAGATTTCTTTTTCTTTAGTTTTTTTAATATCAGCGCATAATATCATATCAGTCAGATATCAGCAGTGCAACCAGAAAGATTCGATACAACTGTATCGGTGTAAAATAAAAATAAAACTCCTCGACCTACATAAGTACGTCAAAACAAAAAGAAGTCTTTCATTGTGAGTACAAACGAAGTAATTTCTACAAAAACAAAAAAAATGGTACTCTGTGAAGCTTATAAAAATAAAAAACCTGTCCCATTTTTAACCCTTCACAGCCACTGCGGGTCAACACATGAACCACGGCCACCGTGACCCGCGACCCGGGTGCGGATCTCTGACGGTTGGCGTTCTCACGGCGACGCCAAGTCACCTGCTCTCAAAATAAATATTTAAAATTAATATCGATAGACGAGGTTGTCTGAGCTAATGGTTATAATAACAGACGGCATTGAAATTATCCTTACTTCTCCTTCTTATCAGTGGCATTCATTCTTATAAGCCTCCTGAAACAAAGGTGTAAATGAATGAAATATGTAATTTTATATTAGAAGAATTGACAAACATTCATATTGATGAGAAATATAGGGTGTTTTACTTGCATAATGTTCATTAAACATGTATAAAAATTGGGGATAAAAACTGGAATGGTGTCAAGCAGATACAAGGAAAGTGCTTATATTTTCCTTGGTACACGAATAAAAAATATTATAAAAAAAAAAGTTTTTGTTCATAATAAATTAAATTTACACTTTCACCAATTTCAACCTATCTCAACGGTCAAACATTGTCCACGTTCACACGAACAGCGGCACTGTGAAGGGTTTGAAAGAATCCTAGCGGAAACTTGTTTCAAAGAGATTCTGGTGATTCAAAACAGGTCCAGGATTGAAGCTGCGACCTAAGGTCACGATAACCCTTTAAAGCATCTTCTTACACAACATCTCAAATCGTGTTCCCACGGTAAATTCTAATAAATTAATTTAAAATTTTGACTCTGCAAATTAGAATAGTTTTTACTTAACCATTTCTCAATAGTTTGCTAAAAGCTTTACTTAAAATAGTTTATGGTCATTTTATTAACGGTCAGTTTATGGTCATTTTATTTCCCATTATTTAACGGGGACTCATTATGCTTTAAATCTGCTTTCATAGCAAAATTATACAATTCCTTGAACAAGTTTACTCATTTCAAAGCTAAACCTTTTAGAAGTAACTATACTTACAGCATAGGTATACAATACGTATAATATGTGTTCTTATGGCCCCTTATGTATGAACATAAGGGGCCCGATAAGACACACGCTGGGATGGGGCAGGGGAGGCAAATGAAGACAGCGCATTAAGATGTGCTGTTTCGGTGCATATATGTAGAGCTGCTAGTGCCCTCGATGACGGCAAATACTAATGTGAATATCTACCCACCGTTACTTAATGACGGTAATCGCTCCCCATTGTTGTCCAATGATAGAAAAACCGTTAAGTAATCTGTAGAAAACAGCAAATGAATATTTAAAATACAATTTGCGTGTAAGCGTTTTTCGGTTTTAATTCAGAAATTCTTAACTATTCATTTGACTTATATCTTAATCACTGTATTTCATGAAACTCACTCAAATTTAAGTACTTTTTCAATAATCTCACTTACTTTGTTACAGGTACTTTGAGAATAATCTCATCCTTCCTGCAGAGAACTATTCAATGGATTGGATTGGAAGACCTCAAATGTGAAGATTTCAAAAACCAAAAATTTGGTGCCATTATCAACTCTGTGCAGTTTCTCGCTCCGGCTCGGACCGGCGGTATGGGTCCGCGGGCGACTTTCGTGAGGGCGAAAGCAGTTTGAAAGTCGGAGCTGTATTGATCGAGTGTCTTACCCCGACCACCCCGCGCCGCGCGCCGCCCCCGCCCGGGGTAAGGAGCGCCCGAACTGATGATGTTTGTCTTTCGGCGAAGCAAGGAATAGTTGTAGTTGTGTACGGAGTTTAATATTTTATATAAGGGCATTTATTGGGAAACACATTAATTTTAATATTGGTTGTTTCATGGTGTAAGTAAATGAATTAAGTGCACGGAAAAACTAATTGAATTAGGAAGGTTTGTTACGTAACTAACATTTCAAGGATTTACCCCCATATTTTATTTTTCTAGGAAAATTACAGGAAAAAGTGGATTTCTCTTTGCCTACTTTACACAAAAAAAATTAGGGTTAAGAATTTGAAATTACATCAATGATACGAGTAGGAAATTCCGTAATCGAGCGAAAATTATTTATAATGTGTTGTTTTAGTTCAGTTTAATCCTCATTCTGATGCATGTACTGATGGATATAAAATCATTTAAATAAGTATCTTTTAAAAATTTTTTTTTTATTTTCTAATACTGAAAGTGCCTCTATGAACCAACTTCTGAAGCAGACGACGTCATAAAGTACAAAGTCTTTTATAGCACTGAGCAGTTTGAGTGTTAAAATCTAACTTTAACTATCATTTTTATTTATTTATTTACACTTTATTGTACACAGAAAGGAGACAGAGACAGACATTAATAAGAAAATAACATACAAAAGGTTCAGTTTAGTTGTATAAGACATTTTTATAGTCTTTCACATAATCATAATCATAATCATAATCATAAATCATTTATTTGTGGTTATAAGTATAAAACATGATCTTAAATTTAAAAAAACATTAAAGCGCTTTATAACCTGTCATTAGACATACAAAATCAAATAGAATTACCTAAAAATAGTCAAAATTTAATTAATTATATGCATAAAATAAAAAATAAAACCAAAATTATAATGTAACAAAACAAATAAAATTATCAAAATATGTCACAATAAAATAATATAATAAAAACCAACAAATTTAAAAAATACGTATTAAAATTATGAAAAGAAATGTCAAAAGGAGTAGCATGCACATTATATAGAATTGTCATTTAAAAATTCGTTTACTGAATAATACGCTTTGAATATCAAAAATGATTTCAAATGATTTTTGAAGCTGCTGAAGGTGCTCGAATTCCTTATAGTTTTTGGTAGTTTATTATAAATTTTTGGAGCCACTGAAAATATACTGTTTTGAAATAATGTGGTTTTACATGGTACCAAGCAGAGTTTATCAATGTGTCGCGCTCGAGTATGAAATTGAAAATATTCCGGATGAGATTTTACAAAAATTGCGACTTCATATATATACAGAGCCGGGAAAGTTAGAAGCTTTAGCTCCTTAAAATGAGGTACGCAGGTGTCCGTTCGTTTTAGCTTACATATCGCTCTAATGCACCTTTTTTGCGATTTCACATGCAAAGACTGTTATTATTCATGTCAATATTTCGATACATAACCTATGTACGCTATTATAAATTACCTACCGTATTTCATATTATGTACACAATAATTAATACGTGTCAGCGAAGCCGTCTTTCTTGAATAATTAATATCGGTGCCCTTATAAAAGATATGGCAGACACCTGAGTGCCAGCCCTCGCCGAGTTTAAGGGGGCAGTAGTGATGTGACTGAGCAATATACAATACACGGAGTATTTATTTACATATTAATTGCGAAGCGTTTCTTGTTAGCAGTTATTTCCGTGACATGAGTCAACATCTTATTATTATGACAGATGTTTTCTCGTTGCTATAACTAAAGAAATCCAGGCCACAGAGATCCATTTGGGCCCACATCTAGTCCTATTGTCCACTTAAGAAATACAATTTAATAAATTGTATTTAAACGTAACACACAAAGGCTAAAAGTCTCCTTTATTGAAAGAAAAAAGACAAAAAAAGCACGAAACCCATACTAGATTTTCAGATCGTTAATATTAACCTCAATGATAGACTATGTGATATATGCATCAAACACAAATAACATCTTAAAATTATGCCATGACGACGTCTTATATAATTAATCAAAAATAAATAAAATAATTCTTACTTATTTTATCGATATCGATATTCGCTACCACGATTAGGGTCACCCCGCGTAGGGATGGGAACATGATATTCGACACGAGCTCGTCTTACGGCACGTCAGCCTGATTGATGTGTGTGCTGATGCTAATCACCACTCGAGGGCCTCGGACCCTCGATCAGCTCTCGAGAGGACGTTCGTAGTCATCATGGAGAAAAATCGTAAGAAGAAAATAAATAGGTCAAACGAAAAAATTACATACCTATACATACGTATTACCTTAACCTAACCCAGCTCATTTATACTTTAGAATAGAATAGAAAACTCTTTATTTAATGTAAAAACACAACACAAAGATAGAAATATTACATAATACAAAGATTGGTACCTATAAATTTACGTCAAATTTAGTTTAAAAACTGTTGTAAAAGTATGCGCCTGTCATGCATGATCGTTAATATTTTCAACTGAATCGTTTTACCGCGAAACAAATGTAATATTATAAGCTCGAATATTCAAGAGAAACAAATTGAAACCCCACATTTCTAAATTAAATTTCGACACCCAATAAAACCCTACTAAGAACCACACTCCAACACGCACCTGGACACAACAAGCTCAAAACACAATAGCAATTCTTACGGCCTTTATAAATAAATAAAATCAAACAAATACTTAATTAAAACAACTCGACGGTCTCACGGTACACGGGACGCTTTAAATTTTCACAAGGCCTCATCCGAATCGCTGCCAAACGGTTCCATTTCACCAGCATAATTAATGGACATCCTACAAAGTGGGCTTAAGAAGGGAGGGGGTGGTCGATAGGGGGGCCACACTTCACGGCTCCTTGCGGGGGCGTTGATACATCCCAGTTTTCGCTACAGGGTGTTTCTTCTTTCGTTCCTTAGCTGCCCACCCTACCCTACATCGAGGGTAAGTTACGACCAGTTTACGCTGAACTTTCAAAGTTCATTTCATCCCGGTTGTCGGGTTCTAAGGAGTGAGAGCGCGCGGAGGGTGAAGGGTCTACATGGATTGGAAGAGTTTATATCTTCTCGCTCCTTAGTGGGTTGGGTCGGCTGTCAGTGTGTGAGTGGGGTTTCTCAACTTTAAGACTGTTAGTGGGGTCGCAATCAGAACTGGTTAGTGCTTTTCATTAGGATAGATGGTTATCGCGTACGGTACGTGCCTTGTTTGATGAGATCGGCCCGCTTCGCCCAGTCCTCCTCTTTGTTTTGAGTTAGTTACTGTTTATCTAAATAGTTTTCATTACGCAACTATTGATTTATCGTTATATTTGCTTTTTGTTAGTTTTTGGTAATAGATTCTGAAACTGAATTTCTGGACCGCTATTACTTGTTCCAATCTAGAAACATGATTTATCTAATACTAATATCAGATACGGTTGGTTGGATTTCAGTTATTATTTCTCCTTGGACTACTTATAAAATCGTTCTTCTCAGATGTTATTTGTTTAGATATGTAAAGTTTAAATAACCTTACTTTACTTTATGTAAAGTTAAAATATACTGTACGTCGTTCATTCGGAATCTCTAACATCCTCATTAGAATGCTTAGCAGCGCTTCTCGTCGTAGACTGCAGTTCAGTTCTTCACTTATTATTACATTCGCCAGAACGAGTAAATGTTTGTACGGCGCGTGACCAGACCACTAAGCAAGGTTTAAAAATTATTAATACATACTTTGCTCCAGACGTAGTCTAGCTTTCGAAATGTTATTATGCCAGATGGATATCAACTATTTTTGTACTGTGCCAGCATTCTAAAACAAGAAATACTCTGTATCAACTTGAAGGAGTATATCTACTCTTTCTCTCTCTTTTCTAAAACGTCGTTGAGCGAGAATGATTATTTATTTGTAAACTCTTAACTACAAACATGCTATAATTTTATTTTTTTAATTATATAAAGTTTGCATACTTCACGTTCTATTTTTAAATTACAATGATCCAATTTCTCTTGTAATTCACAATAAGCATACACATATTATAATATCACCACCTTAATACCGGGCTTGGCTGACGCGCGGCATGAGGGGGGGGGGGGTGAGTCGTTCTGAACAGCCCCAAGAAAAATAATTTCCCTGTCTCGTGTAAGGTGTAGGGTTGAAACTTTTTAACTGAACTTTGAGACAATATTCATTTTACAATATAATCAAAATTGAGGTAGTTCAGCAATGTTACGAAAAAATAATCGGAATATATTTTATTTTTTCTTACACAGTCATGATTAACAAAATGCTCATTTTTCTTTTATTTTCAATTATCGTAAACTTAGCAAAATAAAATGTTATAAAACTCTGTGTACGTATTAACAAAAACAATTTTGTTATAAAATATAAAAATATTGCCAACCCTAAGCCGGACTGTTGTTACTCGAATGCTAAAGTAGCGGAAAAAGATTTGCATAAAATTGTCTTCATACGGTCTTCCAGCTCGACACGCGCCATTTTTCTTTTTCCTACATAATTTTCCTTTTGGCTTAGACTTTTTCAATTCGCCCCCACGGATTTACATTTACATAAACACAGGTTTTGTACTCCTTTTTTTCAATTTCCCGTCTACTCAGACTAGAGTTAGGAAGGTACCTAAATAAATCGTTATCACAAAAAAAGCTTTTGTTAGGTACATTTCCTATACAAATAGTGAAAAATATGTATAGGACCCGTTAACTCATTACCCTAAACTACTTTTTCTCGACGTCATTGCCGAAACCGCAAAAAAATTGGACTCCTCATACAATTTTAACAGCTGTATGGCCAACTTTGTATGGACAGAAGTTGTTCGGTATCCCGAGTACAAGTTTCAGTTAACGGGTCCTGTACCTATTTTGTAACATCATGTGCATCAATATTAAGAACAGCACACGACTTTTAAACCTCACAAGCTTAATTCATCACATGTATCTAAATATCCCTAAAAATACAAATAGTACATTGTGAAATAATTCTCAACATTTCAAATTTTAATTTTTCACCCCCAATTTTTACGCTGTTTCATGAAAAAAGGCAGTAACAAAACAACCAATTTTTTTTAAATCTTCGAAAATGTTATTTTTCTCCTTTAGTACTTCAATGGCTGTATGAACGTGAATATTTTTTTACCCTCAATTGGTAAGCACTTGGCATCACCTCACCTGGAAAAAATGGAAGCGGGCTTACCAAGATTCCCCAACGCAATGGGGATCTGACTATCTTATCTTCATGCCAGAACACATCAATGCTGTTAACATTAATGTTTGGCGGCAAGACTTAGATAAGATGGTGGTATCGAACCCGCGAACTCCTGATGTGAAGCGAGCGGACAAGCCACTGGGCTACGGAGGCGGTTAAAAAAAGGCGGTATGATAAGAAGGCCGCAAAATATATAGAAACTCCATATACTTTGCGGCCTTTTTTCTTATGAGGGTAGACATGCGTATAAAATACCTCGAGAAAATATCTTACGATTAAAAAACTTTAAAATGCGGATATTTTATTTTTGCACATGCAGGGTTATTTTGGACCCCCCACCAAAACTTCACAGTGGCTTCTACTCATGAAACTGAGCAACTTTTCCCAAGTAACCAATAGTCAATTCACAAAAATGTTTTTGGACCTTTAATACTATTTTGATCACGTGATCGGCCTATTTTGTATATATCGGCCGATTTCTTTTTGCGAATTTACTATTGTTTATCTGGGGAAAGTTGCTCAGTTTCATAAGTAGAAGCCACTGTGAAGTGTTGGTGGGGGGTCCAAAAATAACCCTGTATTATAAAATACTCGCAATAATTGTTGATCAAAACTTTTAAATGTTGTCAATTGCATGCGATACGACATGAATTAACCATTACAATTGATCCCGTGGAATTCCGAAGGATTCCTCGGCGCGCCTCCGAGCCGTAATAAAGAAATTCCGGCGCGGGAACGCGGTGGAAGCGGCAATCGCGCGGGCCTGCGTCGTGGACAGGCTGTAGTGCTGAATACAAAACGGTTAGCTCAGGAAATCACACGGTAATGCACTGGAAATGACATGAAACTGTCCTAGGATCCATCTTTAGATCCAATTCTAATGGACTGAATTCTAACGGACTGAGGTGAAATAATAATTATATATAAGTTTTTTATAAATAAAGTGACTGTTAATTAGTGATAGACAACATATCTAGAAAAGAATATGTATACTTGAAGCACACTAACCCACTACAGAAAATAGTTTGCATTATCAAACAGGTAACTTTATTTATGCCTATACATTGAAGTCAAGTCAAACAAAATCTGTAAATTGATTATAAGATATTTAGAAGAATATGGTTAGTTTTATGAGCATAATCAGAGTCATAACTTTGCTAAATTAAAGTCAAAATTAATTAAATAGGATGGATGTCTGAAAATCCAGTTTATACAACAAGATGAGATTTCATTCAGTGTTGCAGACTCAGAGTAGTACAAAATACCCTATAGGTAATTTAGCCTGCATTTTTGTAGTTAATGGGTAATGGGTATACTTAATAATAATAATATCCGGGACAAATCACACACGGTCATCTGGCCCCAAACTAGGATTTCCTGTATCTTGGGAACCAGAGACTGATATATAATTTAAATACATACATATATATAGGTAGATATTATACACCCAGGCTCAGAGCAAACATTTCTGCTCATTACAGAAAAGTTTGCCCTGTGTGGGGATCGAACCCACGACTCTCGGATTAGAGGTCAGGATCGCTAACCACTTAGCCACCGAGTCAGATACTACAGACTTACTCGATAAATTACATAGTAGCGAAAACTTATGAATTGAGATTTTGATTAAAACTTATGATTTACGGATATGTAGGTATATCATAATATTATGTGCATCATCATTACTTACCACCAGGTGAGATGATGCCAAAGGATTAAGTTAATAATTGAGTAACATTACTGAATCCTTGTTCATTTTGATATTCAATAACTTATTTACGTAGTCATCATTTAATTACAACCTGTACACAGTTTAAGAACATCTCTCATTTAAAAATATCGAAAAAATCAATCTAAGAATCATCCATTTTGTTTAAAATTATCTGTGAACATCATTTTTAGAACAAAAGCCCTTCCAGCTAACCCTTTGGCCGTGCGAGGGGTCGAACTGACCCCACACCCGGCGCCCTTCCTTAGCGCTACAAAGACTCCCCTCTTATGGGCCGCACTACACTAGTTTTCGCCTTTCGCCTGTGTGCGTTTAGTTTCGACCACTTTTGAACACGGCTGTATTTGTATACCTACATATTAGAGGTTTGTATGCGTGACTGTATCTATAGTTGCCCATCATTTATGTATATCGGATAGCTTAGATAATATTTGGCATTAATTTTACGGCTTCTACTCGAACTTGGTACTTTTGTGTGTTCTTGTTTTTTTTTATATGTAGTAGTAGTAGGTATGTGTTTTATGTGTAAACATACGGTGAAAATTCTAGTTTCGTTTCAAGGTGAATGTCAAATACCTTTTATAGTATTATTTATATCTATTTTAATTAACTCAACTTACAATAATATATCATATGATACTCAGGATCAAGACGAATCTATCAACACCTAAATACTCAAATGTATCAATTCGTTTAGGCTACAGGTTTAGCTAAAAAATAAACAAACATACACTTGGTAAAGATGAATATTTCTTCTAGCTGAGTGCGTACAAACCTACTTCCAACTTTATAGTGGACAACGATTTAAGATTATTTGTTCGTTCTGAGCAGAGTGGCTCACCCACTCTCCCCCTCCCCCAGACGTCACCTACTGCGAGACTATTTAAATTTAGAACACACGATTTCACTTTTTAATTCCACTCGTGCGCCAATTAAGACAGACAGCCAGCTCTCCTACTAAAGTTAATTTTATAAATCTGCTGTCTCGAGAAAAGAGTTTTAATTATTTTGCTAATAGCTTGAAACTTGCAGGGTATATATAATGATTGTATTAATTTAAAAAAGTATATACCTATTGTAGCATGGTCCTTTCATGTTTGCTTAAGAAAATCAATTTTTAATTATCTTTCAACTACACACACGCGGAGAAGTTTTGGAAATAACACAAGGCAGTGAAATTACTTCTAAATAATTTATAATGCGATAAGGTTACGCATACGGTGGATATGGAGACTATATTGCATCGTTAATTTCTTACTCCTTACTAAAACGTAATAAATGCGAAAACGAGTTAGTATATTTCTTCTTGTTTCACGTCCAACGGGGCAGCGAATCGACAAATGTTTTTGCACAGAGATAGCTGATGGAGTGGGAAGTGACATAGAGTAGGGTTTATCTTGTGAAAATGCCTAATTTACTGAGAATATACCGGGAAACAAAAAAATCAACTTGCCAAAACAACGCTATTTCTTACTTAGAATAACTGCTTAACCGATTTCATTGAAATTTTGCAAATATCTTAGGTAGGGGACAAAGGAAAAGATAGAATAGTTTTATCCTGAAAATTTTATTACCGTGCTTAAACAATGGCTAGCACACGAAAATCAAAAACGACGGGCAAAAGTTAGTAATTAATAAATATTATTAACAACATGCGAAATGAATGAAAAACGTCATCGTTGTCCACTGAGGGCGTTATTAGCATAATAATATTGTAATGAGGACAGACGGAAGTGGGCCGTAAATCAGCTGACCCCAACATGCAGCCGGTACACCTATCTATACACGTTTATAATAAGTTTATAATGTAATAAGTGTATTTATAAAATCTAGCAAAATTAACTGGAAATATTGAAACTGGAGCTTTTGGTGTTAAAACTAAACAACTTCCTCGAAGAGGGCATGGAGTTAGAAAGAAAGAAAGAAAGAAAAAAGTTAATTCGGCAAACACAATTTACAAAATACGATATTTTTAATCAATAAATAAGAACTAAACTAAAACTAAATAGAAAAATAAACCTAAGTGAATTTACAAGAAACTAACCATCTGATTTTATAATATGTAACTTTAGACCTGTTATCGAATTAGATATATGTTTGTTAGTATCATGTTAATTTTAAAAAGAACTGAACTGAAACCAACTTTAAAGGTAAGTAGGTTTTTACGTTTTTTACGCTAAAACAAGACATGTTTACTGAATTAGTTCTATATAATAATATATAATATAATACATCTCGCTTCGAACAAAATCCTTGCGGTACTGACATCGCTTATATAATCTATTCTGAAAAATAAACCAAGTCTATGAATCAGTTTTAAACGTTTAAGCGCATTCTTAAGGAATCAATAGTTATATAGCAGAATAAAATTGTCTAAAACTTTAAGATGGCTGATCAAGTAATTAACTTGCTAAAGAGACAAATTCTTTTTTATTGGTGACTGACTCTTGTGTTCCTTGGGAACAGCTGTTTTGTTTAGTAGAAGCCACAGTTTATATGTATACAGCTGATTTCAGAAATGATAAAATGAAATCAAATGATTTGAAATCTTACCTTGGCACCCAGGATGTTATTTATTTACTAATAGGCAAAGGAATAAAATGAAATTGTCTATTTATTTATTTAGTTACACTTTATTGTACACAGAAAAGACACACAAACAGACACTAACAAGGAAAGAACATAAAAAAGGTACAGTTTATTCTCTCTCTATCTATTTTACAGGATAATATTTATATTTGGGTGATAAAAAACAATATTTCAACATGAATATAAATTTAAAAAAATCTTTTAGTCGATTAAATAAAAACGCGTCTAAAATATAACTTATGTCAATCTGGGAATGAAAACTAATATGTGACACCTCGCTCTCAAAAAGCCATCAATTTGTTTTGTCTATGCGCGGTAAGAAAGAAACGGACATACACACACATACACTCGAAAAATATTGTCTTTGGATTGAGCAATCATGTACATGATTATTACGATATTACATTATATTACGAAACATCTATAAGAGCAGGCTTAGGTTGATTCCAATTAAAAATCTCCACGTCAGAATTGTAATGCTGCAATATTTTCGTGTTACACAAGAATTTGTGACCAATTTTTATCGTTTCCAATATATAAGGTGCTACTTTATTAGTGCCCGATATTTTAGTCAGTGCTCCTACTCCTGATTCTGATCAACTTTCCCCAAGGAACCCATAGTCAAATCGCAAAAATTTTTTTGGGCTCTTCATACTAATTTGGCCGCTCGGCTGATCGATTTGTATGAAGAGTCCAAAAATTTTTTTTCGATTTGACTATGGGTTTCTTGGGGAAAGTTGATCAGAATCAGGAGTAGGAGCACTGACTAAAATATCGGGCACTAATAAAGTAGCACCTTATATATTATATATTAATAAATTATAGCCACCTAAGTATCTCGTGGGATGTTAACCTAAATGTGGCGTGTTAGTGCTCACCAGGTTGTCTGCTGATAATGACTAGCTGCCCCAAACGTGGCACGACAACTACGAAACACGCGGTATTGAACCTTATAGCTCCGGCAATTAGGTGAGGTTCACGAAAATGGACGGCAAAAATAAGTTAGCGAAGTCAATGTTTAGACCGACCGGTAATTTTCTTTAGAACGCTCCGATGGCGCGAGAAATTGTTTTTTCAAAGGAAGTCCTCAATAGTGGAAGCTGATAGGCGCTAAAAATATAGCGGAGCCTGTTTTGGGAACATAAAATATAATTTTTTTCTTCGTTGTAAAATATAGACTATTTTCTGTCTTCATTATACTTTTAAAATATGGCAAACATTTTTCACAGGACGCCCAAACTGGTCAGATAAAAATAACATTCTTATAAGAAAGACCCATTTTAGTTTGGAACTAATCTGTTTTATCTGATATTATTATACAGGGTGTAAGGGACAGGTTTCCGAAAACTTTAAGGGCTTGCTCAGTAGACGAAACTGAACAACTTTCCACAAGAATTTTTTTCAGGAAACGAAAAAAAAAATCGGCTTCTCCATACAAACTGTCCAATCAAATTTATAGTTTTGTATGGAGAAGCCGATTTTTTTTTTCGTTTCCTGAAAAAATTTCTTGTGGAAAGTTGTTCAGTTGAGCAAGCCCTTAAAGTTTTCGGAAACCTGTCCCTTACATCCTGTATATTTTTTAAACTTGTAAGAATAATCCGTATTCTAATTTCTGCAGTTACCTTTTTATAGTTAACGAATACATACACTGCTGCAATATGTTCAATTTAATAAATCTTAAAAACTGAAAATAAAAAATAATAATCTCTACATACGCCTACGAGCTACGACGATGCTACGAACTACGAACGTAACCATTGCCACGAGAAGCAATCTTTGCGCCATCTAGCGGCAAGTAGCTAATGCAGTTTAGTTCCTGCTACTCGACACTAGGCGTGAACACAAACTTAAAGGTTCTCCTCCTCACCACACGTAGCGCTAGTGCGGCAGTAATCGCTCCTGCCATCTACCGGAGAATAGGAATATTAAACAATCCTTTTGTGTTTACGACCCGTAAAGTATGAAAACTCCAAAAACTTTACGAATAATATTAATTAAATTCATGTTATCATGCCAAAAACTCTTTATTTATTGGTTATTGTTTATTGCAAATAGATGACGCGTTTTTGGTTAACAAATAAATCGTTTCTTTATCTAACATCTCGGACGAAACCTTATTACGGATGGTACTCAAGGAACTTCTACGATATCAGTCGTAGTAGACGATATCATGATTGAATAGTGTGGCACTATTCAATCATGCCTTAGACTAAAAAAGTATTTATTTCATCTTATATCCTAGTGTGGATATATTTTTGAACCGTGCTATATCCACTAGTTGTATTCGTTTGAAAGTACTATGATAAAAGTTCTTCGAGCAAAGATACGAGAAATTAATATGGTTGGCGGATATTATGTAGAGTTATTGTTTAATAAGTAATATTTAATACTTAAATACATTTTAGTACATGTTTGTTTTACTGACAAAGTTTGTGTAAAATACCAAGCAAACCTTGACCGCTTTAAACTTTTTTAGCTAATCGTAAATTTAAGCATAAAATGAACATGGTCAAATAATAAAACCTTATCTAGTCTATATTGCCGGTACGAAGGTGCCCATAGCTACAACACTGGCGACATAACCACACCGTATAGTATAGCTATGGACGGCATAAGCACTTCGAGTCAATACATAAAACATTTTATATACCATATTGTTTTTTAAAAATTGATATAAAATGTAGATCAGTACAAAATAGGCCCAGTTTAGGTACAGTAACAGGCGCGGATTCGGGGGGGGGGGGGGGGGGCAATAGGTGCAATCTCTCTCTTGTCGTGTGGCACACAATTTAACCGTCCTATCCACAAGGTATAGGCGGCGGGTGCCTGGTGTTGCACTTAACATCACCCGCGGTCACGTGTAGGGCTTTTTAAGACTTACACCTAGGGACGTGTGCAACACGACCATCATACACATCTAGAAATCAGAAGTGCAGGTTTCCTTCGCCGTTAAAGCAGTCGGCATGAAAATGCACGTAAGTTTCGAAAAAACTCATTGGTGCACTGGCCAGGATTTGAACTCGACACCTCTGGTTAGGAGGGCAAAGTCACTACCCATGGAGCCACCGACGCTTTTTGCACGCTTATTAATTATTATATCGAGCTATTCTTCTCGCGCCTACTATGATAAACCTACCTACCACATATTTTAAAATAGGGTGCATATCTTATATTATTTATAAGTATAATCATAATTGATACCTATTCCTGTAAAGACCGTACTCGCATAAGAAAAGTAGTTCCTATAAATAAAGTTATTAAGTACTTTGTGGCCCTTTTTCTTATGAAATCAGTATTATTAATCATCTACTGTATAATTTTTCGCTCAGTAACTTAACGTTGCATTTACTATAATATAAAACAAAAAATCATATTCAGGATATGGACAGAACAAATTAAAACATAGTACCTATGGGGTCTGCTTGGTGATGGGATCTGTTAACCACCTAGATTGTAGTATATAGTACCCTGTATCTCTTTATTATTTTTCTACTTAGTATTAAAATTGTTGATTTGATTTGATGACGCCCTCTCGAGGCAGTACAGTGCCTTGCTATGTTTATCTGCTGGCAGGCAGCATCCCTACAATCCTATATTGAATGACGAGACTTATTTTTGCGCCAGAAACTCACCTGGTCTGCTGTCACCACAAGCCTGGATGAGACTTGATAACAAGTCCTTCATATCGCTTCAAGTATTGAGGATGTAAAAGGTTCTGCTGAAAACATGAACGGGGCTTTCTACGCATCATACTTAACATTTTCCCCAGGTTTCACTGCGTACTAAATTCTCAAAAAAAAATTTTTCAACTGCCCATACAAAGTTGGTTATTGATCGGAAGGATTAATATGTTTTATTTTTTTTAAACCACAATTTGAAAGCTGACTATAGTCACTTTATCAAATGCCAAAAACTAAATTTTGTTCTGAAAAATGTTTGAAATTGTGGATGATGATATAATTGTTAAATAGAGTAGTTTGCATACTTTTATCATCATCATGATTAAGAGGGCCTGGCCCTCTGTCGTTACAGCGTCCTCCATACTGTTATAATATTTTTTTTACAAATTCAAAATTGTACATACAATGAAAATCCAAGTAAGTATTTCTGCAATTTCAATTAGCTATTTCGTGAAAAAAATTATTATTATTTTATGTTTAATGTTGTCATCTTTCGGGTTCAATATGATTTTCTTGTAAGTTGTAAATATAAAATATGTTGTTATGATTTTTGTATATTTTTTTTTGTTGTTCATTGATGATGTGTAGAAAGCACCTATTTATAAAGTTTTTAATCTTATGACTAGAAACATCCGTTTCAATTTCTGGCAGAAATCTTTTATTACACTCTAAATTGAATTACAAAAACTATATTTAATTATATTGTTATTATAAACGCTGTACCAACATGAGTATTTATCTAAAACTCAATCTAATATTGTTCTACATATTTCTTGATCTTCAAATGTAAGACGTAATGACAGAAAGTCCACCTAAAACCGCATTCATCAGTTTACTGAAATACTGAGAAAATCAATTAGAAAAAAAATATAAATTATTTATAATAAAATCGTTTACTCGGTGTTCTGTGAAAGGTAAACAACCGTTTACACTATTTAGACAAGAATGAGACCCTCGCGAACAGTCGCTACGAAAAGTACTTCAAAAATATGTAACCTATTAAATTTATTTGATTGATACCTACTCGTATAGAATCATACTTTCATTTACGAATATAATATTATGCTTTGATTTTTTTTTAATAAGTAACTTATTATTGTAATGTAATTTGTTATTATGGAATAAATCAATGTTATCTAATTCACGATATTTTTATTTCTACCTAACCCCTACCATGTATAATTTATTTAATTGTAGCAGTATAAGATAAATATTAATATTAAAGCTTAACCTTTGTTTAGGAGAAGGTACAATAATGTCCATAGATACTCGTATATGCAATATTTTGAACATATTTTATTATCTTTTAATAATTAAATGTAATGCCATATCATGAAGGCATCAACAATTTCTAATAACAAATACTTTAACAATCACCGAGTAATTCTCTAGAATGTTATTTTAAAATTTTTTTTCTATCCTTGTCATTTTTTTTATGTAATTCATATACACCCTTTCTATCGTATTTTATACTCATTACTTGGACACATATCGAAATCCTGCTGTACAGTCTATGTTTTTAAAGACATAACTAACATTTTTAATGTGCTTATTTCTTATTAGATAATAGAGTAAGCATTTAAGTTAAATTGCCATCAAGTATATAATCAGAAACTTGAAATGTCACAAAACACTTCTCTCCGTGGCGGTACCTGTTGAGCTCGCATCTTTTTATTCCAGGACGCGACTCGCGCACTAAAAATCGAATAAATCAAAAATAACCGATCACAGGACAAAAGCTTATTCAGCAATTTAAACCAGTTTTTTCTATTCTCTTTTAAAACCGCGTCGGACCCAGCATCCGCGAGCATCTGGACAGCCTTTGTGTCTTTACAAAAGACAAAGTGTGTTTGATAACCGGTTTCTTTTTTATCTTTTTTTTTTTCAATAATATAATATCGGGAGCTATCTGGGTCAGTAACGGTGATTCCGCGCTTCGATGTTTAAAATCAGTTTTGATAGTCGCAGTGCGAAGTGTTGTTGTGTTTAGGGAAATTAGAGATTAAGCGCATCGTTTATAACTATAGTTGCGCAGGAGATTGTACTGATTGTAACCGATGTTGCCTATGTTAGAGACGCAGAACATCTCTTCATATACAGCTTACAGAATCGTTGCGCAATCGCGAGTTACGGTTAAAACCATTTGCGAAGAATCTGTATAGGAGAAAAGCCGTCTACCTCAAAATGCAGATTAAAGGTAAGAAAAATTTAAGACAAACTTAATCCGTAACAAACTAAATTAGATATAAACATTAATTAAAATTACTATTTGCAATATTCGAACAAACATAGTCGTAGGTACTTAATAATACACATCTAATTTAGTTTAAGTATTATTGTGATTATTATTTATATACAGTATGTTAAAAGGGTGCGTTTGTAAGGTTTGTAAGGGTTACTCAGAATCAAGTATAGAATACAGGAAAAGTATTGAAAAAATCCGATCAATTTTTTTTCAGTTTTCCTTAAAAATTCTTGATTCACTATTCAGATTTAGTAAAGGAAACTAAAAAAAAAGTTGTAGATGTGATTTTAAAAATATTTGTCCTGCATTCTATACCTACCTGATACTCAGTAACCCACTTTTTCAAACGCACTTTTTTAATACCCTGTATATTTATACCTGTATATTTATACTAAATCTCTAAAAAAAAACAATTAATTGTTGTTTCTGCATAAGCAACTGAACAACTTTTCAAAAGTAACATATACTCGCATACAAAATTTGCGAATCGGGTGATCAGTTTAGTATGAGGAGTTGAAAGTTGTTTGGATTCAGGACAAAAAACTACACTTAATATTATTATTATTTGTATTTCCGAAGGGCCCTTTATAAACGAACCACTGGTAAAACAAAAAGAATAATAAAACTTGATTTACCTATTAAAGTTTGAACTACAACCTCTGCGGTTCGAACTATTGATCTAAAAATCCTGTTTTGCAGATGAACCCTACAAAATTCGCAACATTGCAAAAAAACGCCAAAAAAACCACCCAATAACTACATTCTACCATTGGGGTATCGATTTTGAGATCCCCTTTCTCTTTTTTTTTTTACATAACAAAGAAAATATAAAGGAGGAGTTTGCAAGGGCCATGCGCCCCCTCGGTGGCGAGTGTATGTGTGCGTGCGTGATGCGAATAGTGTGTTGTTTGTGTGTGAGTGCGACTTGGAGACGATCGGCCGAGCGAGCGATGCTAGGGGAGTGATTCGGATGGTCGTACTATTAATTTTGATACTTTTGCAGAAATGTTCACTACTCCACAGTGAAACACAAAAAATATGTTTCATTCCCGTAAACATTAAAAAAGAAACGCCTGATTTTGTCTGAAGTCTGAGTAACATCACGCAATGTTTAAATTCAGGAATTTATGTTCTCCGACTTTTATTCGTTTTTGGACAGATATTTCCACTCCTTTACCTATGTTGGTAAGGTTTCAAGTGTACGACACTACAATAAGCAAACATCGTTGTTTTTTTTTCTATCAATCTAGATAGGTAAAGCTTTCTTAGCACATGTCTCTCTCTCTCTTATCGTGTGGTACAATTTAACCGTGCTATCCACAAGGTATAGACGGCGCACATTATACTTCCCTATGAGACTACATACAACACAGTTTGGTTAGCTCGTTGATGTCTTTTCTATGAGGTTAAAAATAACTTACGTTTCTCGTTGATGTCTTTTCTATGGGGTTACAAAACAACTTGCGTTTCTCGTTGATGTCTTTTGTATGAAGCTATAAAACAACTGCTTCGCTCGTTGATGTCTTTTGTATGGGCTAAACAAATTTTATAATTAATCTCGAACGTTTGATCACGAACTTAAGGCTTTTTGAGAGGCTTGAAATCTGTAATCTGATAATAGAGTTCGCCACTTCTACACTGAAGTAGTATCTCCACGTATGAAATAAGACCTTATCGGTGTACCTTTAACCCATAGAATCTATGGGAAGAGGCCCGTTCTGCACAGTGGAGACGCTATGGTTTTTAACTTGCTTATAGTATTTTAGAACCAGGCGGGAGAATGAGCTTTGCTCGGACACTTGGAAGGTTTAAACTATTTTTAATAAATAAAGTCCACGAAACATTATAAGTTAATATAGAAATCAAATTCAAGAATACCTGCATTATAAAATATTTATTTTTATAAGACATTTATACGTAAAAGAAACAATTTCGACTTTTAGGCACTTCATAATAAAATAGTATTTTCGACAACACTTCGTACCCGACGAGCATATTTTTTGTCTTTCTATTTTTAATTTAAAAAACTTTTTATCGCTCTTAGGTCTTTTTATTTACATGTTTACTTATGTTCACACTATTTTTCGTCGAAATGGTTTACGCCGTTTTCGAGATCGTTGGCGCTTACTAGATAACTAGTTTAATAGTATAAGATATATTTCGTATATATACAACAGTAAAAAGGCCTGCGGGCGAGTTTGGTAAATTATCAAAAGTATGGCGCCAAGACACTGCCAGGGTGACTTTAAATTAGTTCTTGATACAAAAATATGCATGTGCTCATAAAAAATTGTGCACTCTACATACAATTCGATCAACTGGCCGGCTAAATTAATATGAAGAGGCTAGTTTTTTTTTTTTGCGATTTGACTATAGGTTCCTTAAAGAAAGTTGTTTGTTATCATGAGCACATTTATAACCTTGCGTACCAAGAGCTAAATTAAAGTCACCCTATAAAATAGACGAAAAGGCCGTAGATTGATTTCAGTACTACCCAAGTATCATTACTTCACTGTCACTCTATAAGGAGTGAGGGGCCGAAGAAAGCATCTCTTGCCTCCCCTCCTTGCACACAAGTCTACTCGCGTTTTAAAAAACACTCAACATCACGCACACAAATAAACATTCACCCATCAATGGACTCATTAGAAGCATTTCTTTTGATTTAGCTACGAACATTGCTTTTAGCGAAGTGTGCCACGGTAAATTTGCAGCAGGAATCAAACGATTCTCTTACAAAATTCCGTTTCGGAGCTGTAAAATTAAGTTTGCAGAGAATATAATTGCGTCTTCGTATTTTTTCTTGCAGTACAATTCCTCTGAAGTCTGAAGGGCTGAGACATGGGGCATGATGGGGCGACCCTCTCTCAGATATGCCGTTTGAAGTAAGGGTGGCGCGTCTTAGAAAAGAGTTTTATTTGGGGCTCTAAATTTTTCATCAGTAACGTTGAGACAGACCTTGAAGCAAATGACAAATGCAAAGTTACCGATAAACTCGATTCGGTAGCGCTACATTTCGTTTGATTGTAAAAAAGAACCAAGAACTTTTGTAGGTTAAGTTAGTATTTTTGAAGGGTTTTATGATGTTAGTTTTCCTACATACAGGCGTCCTTCAAAATAATGTGCAAGCCTTAAACTGTCAGCGTTACTTTAGAAACTAAACAACTTTCTTTTACTTATAAAAAACTTGTAATAAGAATATGGTCTTTTTGCTTTAGTATAGAATACTCGGGGGAAGTTTTTCATGTACATCAATAGTATAATAATCTTACTTTACAGGCCCTACACCTCACTCCCTGTCTGAATATAGAGCTCCTTCTACACGATATTTTGTCAATTGTAGGTATATATATTATTTTTCTCAATGACTCAATTCTGCAATTGGACTGAATTTCTAATATATACTTGTCTAAACTTACTGTTACTTATGTCTAAATTTACACATGTAGGATGCACGTTTTGTAAACCAGTGAAATAATATTTGTTTAGAGAATAATATAAACTCCTCGATCTCTTTCGTAATTTATTTTACGACTACATCGAATTTTCATAGATACACTATGAATAAATCGCTTACACCCTTCTTGCATAGGTAAACTATCTATCTTAACCCTAGACCACGCTTCACTACTCGCCCTCGGCAAAACATACAAATAATATATCAATTTATTTAACATTGAGCAACAGTAAAGGGTCTAGCGAGCCCTAACTGATCGATTCCAATATCTGCATTTGATAAACGACCGCGGAATGCTGGGGAGGATTATTACTATATAATCATGTAATAATTATGTCTACTTGAGTTTACGAAACCAAGAATGTTTGTTTACCCTTCTAAAATAATCAAAGTGTTAGAAATATGAATATTGGTTTATCTCTTTAATTTACGATGAAGTTCTAATATTATGTCACAATCCGGACACTCCATATAAATGATAAATTATAACTAAGTACCTACACTAGTATAAAAAACTAGTACAAAAAAATATGACGTTTTACATAGATAAAGGTGTGTGTTGCGTAGCTTACGCTAAGCAACTGTCAACGTATCTTACCCGCAGGCTAAGCTGAGGTCATTAGTACTACCTATCGTACATGGACAGAATCGTATGGACAGTCCCTGCCCCTGTCTAAAAGTGACCTCACCTCCTGCGTGTAAGATCCGGTGATGATAGTTTTACGTGAGCAACGCAACGTTACACGTACGTAAGAAGTAAAATAGTTTTACGCGACATTTGTTTGGAATGTCTTCATGGAACTTCATGGAAAGCAAGATTTATTGCTAACACACAAATTGTTTTACTTAAGTTAAATAACAGTGATCAAAGTCGTATACATATATACCTATATGATATAATCTGTCTTTTACCAGGCAACGATTACATTAATTTAATAAAAATAACCTAACTCCCAACTAACAATTTTTCCGCTATTACCTTCCAATGTCCGGCGCAGCAGTCAATGAGATGTGGGTAAATACAGAGCTATCTAACACACAATGTGGTGTGTGCGACAAGCGACTGGTAGTGAAGGAGTCTCCCGCTGCTTGGAGACAGATTACTTGGACATTTACGTGCGGTACAAATTATAAACTCTAAGCTTGTTACTCTAGGATGATGCTATTTAGGCATGGCCACGCATACGTTGTGTGAGTAGTGGTCAGTTCACTCGCTTAATATCAAGAGGTCACTGGTTCGATCACCATCTTGGTTCTAGACTCGGTTTGGTTGTTGTTACAGTGTTTTTAGAGCTCGTCTGATGGCAATTTACCAGCAGTTCATCTATATCTAGCTCCCAAATATCATTATTAACAATATTGAAGTATTGCATCATGGAGATAAGATAGTTCACCGAGCGTTGGGAAATTTTAATCCTTCTTTAGCATCATCAAGCTCAGACGGAAGTTTTCTCTTCTTGTGCATTACTATCATATCCTCAGCAGTTAAATAGACAATCCACATGTGCTGGGTGGTCTGATGCTTTTTGTACCTCAAGGATATACGCGAGTAGGCACTAGGCGGCGCCAGCGGCTGTTTGCTGTACTCGCTGGCGTGCGTACGCAGCAAGCTAATAATGTTCCCACAGCGAGAGCTAATACTCTTTTCAACAAATGAAGTTACAGACCAGGTTCAAAGTGTAGACTTATTTTTTGATAGCAAGAACACAATTTTAAAGCTCTAGGGTTTTTATTAACAATAAACTTTGTCTAAGTAGAAGGAACTTAATCTAACATATCCAATAAGTTAACAATATATATCTTTTATCTTGGAAGGCGTCTTGGTGTTAAACTGTAAGCCTTCCAATGAATTGTAATAAATAAAATAAATAAATAAAACAAACGCGCGATGAGCAACTGTACGTTTTGTCGTGGATTTTAAAGTAAAGTTGACATTTGTGTAGTGTTATTCTGGCAGTAATGTGTGATACAAATAATGCGCTATACTCTTACAGAGGGTGATTCCCATTTGAAAAAAATTGTGTCGCCACAAAATGTCAAGAGCTGGCAACATCGTTTCAACGTTGCATTTCGTTATTCCAAATATGTGGCTAAAATTATAAAAATAACACTCCATGTCTTTACAAATTCAGTGTACATTTGTATATCTATTCGTTCGTGACTTGGACCGCGTCACCTGGCTACCGTAATACAGCTCTTGCCAACCGCTAAGTGGACGTTTTGTGTGGGCAGAGGAACGTGATCCGAACGCAAGCAACTCATTTACGGATACCCGCACTTGTTTACATTGGCAACGGAAACGTAATAAATTTAATAAGTACGTTTAGGTTACTCACAATATACTAGTGAGAGGTATTGTATTGAATTTGTAGCCTCTAAGATAAAATAGAATTAATACTTATCTTTATTGCATACAGTATTTTTTTTTCAAAGATGGAGATAAAATGTACACCATTACAACATAGACCCAGTATGGGCACAGTTACTTTGGAGTGCAAAATATATCGTTAGGTCGTTAGATTTTTCCACTGAATGTACTGTACTTTTTTTAGCAACTTCAGTACCATTACAAATTATGCTATTTGATTTGAACTACCAAATAATTAAAAGCAAATTACGACAGGAATAGATGATAGGAAAAACAAAAGATCGACACGACTGCCGAATAAACAGCGATTTTAGTCAGCCCATCTTTTCAGCATAAGAAACATTTCCATTAAAAGAACTTTACAAACAGCAAATACTAAAATTATATTTTTATACGGCCGTCTTGGGCGGCCCCCGCGGCCGGAGGGCGGCGTCACTTCCGGCGGAAGTGCCCGACACGTCACCATCTACCTGCAATTACGAGGATTTAATCCAATTTCAAAATCTGCCGTCTGTACGGTGCTGAGCTCGTTTGGATATTTTGTATGTTTGTCGACTTCAGTTAAAAAAAACTTAATAAGAAAGCAATAATTAAATACTCAAATTATTAAATTCACGAAAAATCTGAATAACTTCATTTGAAAATGTTATCCGCCCTTTTAGATTTATATTGAAGTATGTTATTTTAGTTTAAAAACAAGCGAATGGCAACATTTCTCATAAACCACACACATGACCGATGACGTTATTTACCTTGGTGTGCCAATGGGCATTATCGACGACCTTAATTTCATTCTATTAAAGTGTTCTCTGTTCTGGGAACGTTTCCAATACAAGGATTAAAGTTTGTGTTCCGAACGAGTATTATTGTCCGTTGCCGTGTCGACGGGACATATAAATATTTTTTAAAGTTTATTGCTTTCAGCCTGTTTTCTATTTGTTGTTGCTGGCCAGTTATAAAACCTGACATAGCTTTTATTTTTGTCAACCGCGTCCAAAGTAATAATAGTTAGATTTGTTTAGAAAAATCGCGAGTGAAAATATTCCAGCCAACAAAGCAAGTGATCTAACATTAATTGCTCTGTCCGTTTATTTGTAATGTAGTTTATTAGAATTACATGTGTATACAGAATGTGACCAAATCGCTGAAGTTACCCCAGGTACCCGTTAACTGGGTATTCTGATCATCTGATGAGTACCCGTGAGTGTGAGTCACTCAAATGAGTCAATGAGTACCCGTTAACTGGGTATTCTGATCATCATTTTGAACAACTTTCGTTTGTTATACAAAAAATATTGAGTAATTAGTATTCCATAAGTACATAGTCATTTAACTTTACCATACTCTACAAATAATTTTGGAAGAGGCCTCTATACATACACGTTGACTGGACTAAAAATAAAACGTATCACGCGTGTTGTGATGATATGGACAAAATGATCGTTGCATGTCCTTCTACAAAAAAGTTAATACTAATAACTTCTCCGTATCGGAGTTTCGAGAAGAGGGGAGAGAAATTACGCAATGAAACGAAAGCTGAGCGAGCGCAATAATAATAAATTCGCAAATCTCGATACGGCAGACTTATACAGCGACCCCATAATAACTCCCCTTCGTGGTAAAACAAAAATGGCGGCCGGGGGCGACCGCGTCTTGTCTTTATCTTTTCCTTGTGTAAATGGAGACATGAATTATTAAATGTTTAATGAGGTTAAGAACTTTCCCGCCATCGCCGGCGCCAAGCGATGGTGCTTCCCGATTTATAAAAAAAAACGCTGCAAACGAAACTTTATTCAATTAGAGCAAACTTTTCGTTATAAATTATAGTAATTGATTCTGTGACGTAGTGGTTGGCGCGTCCACCAAAGTCGTGGGTTTGACCACAGGCCAAATATTTGTATGACATAGAAATTTAATCGTATTAAGTATTTAGAAATAATATTCCTGTTATAGGGAATCCTTTATAATTAATATTTTATCTCTAAATGTTTTATTTACTTAGTTATATATTTGCAACGATAGAGAGTTTAGTTAAATTAGATAGATCGGAGCGAATAATACAATATTTTCTGTGGGTTCGATCCCCACCCAGGGCAAACATTTCTGTGATGAGCAGATTTGTTTGCTGTGTCTGGGTGTATTATATCTATATGTATGTATTTAAAAACTTATATGTGTATGTATATCAGTTTCTGGTTCCCATAATACTGGGAATCCTTGTTTGGGGCCAGATGACCGTGTGTGATTTGTCCCGGATATTTATTTATTTATTCTATGTTACGCCATATGACAAAAATACTTTTAAATAGTCTTGGAGTGTATATACCAGTTTATTTCTTATCAGCTCAAAAACAAGACATGTCTTATAAAGCTAAGACTGAACTAACTTTGCAATAAATATATATCTAACCTATCTAAAGCAAGCTAAAGGCTCACTAAAGGAATCCCCCATAAGAAGGAGAGCTTGCCAAATTCTCAGCCAAATTTATAGCATACCGGAAGTCTTCGCTACTTCCGGCGCGTCACACTGGCTCCGATTCCGTTTCCGTTACACTTGCGGCCTTAATGTATGAACTTCCTTAGACTTGGCAATTAATTTGCAGTAATTATGTAGCGCTGAAGCAACTGAGGGCAAAATATATGTATATTTATACGATGTAACTATGATGAATCACTGTTTAACTCTATATTATTAAGGGCATCAGCTTTCATCATCATCAGCTAAAAGACGTCCACTGAATGTGACTGAATATGTTTACTTACTGCTGGGCATATGAATTATTTTTTATTATAAAATGTCAAAAACCACAGTGAGTTCTAAAACTTTTTGAAATTTAACTTCAAATCATGTTGTAATTTCCATACGAAAGTTTGATAAATTGATAAAATGACCATGTTATGACTATCTAAGCGAAACACTTATAAGAATTGGGAATAAAAACTTTTAAAAGTTGTTAATTTCCGCTAGTGTGTTAAGTATTTGTAGGCACGTAACTTTTGAGTTTTTCAGAATCGTTGGCCACTGTTTAAAATAAATAAAAGGTAGGAAGCTAAGCACAGCAACCTTACCTAGATAATTATGATTTAGTACCGAAAGTCTGTGTTCTCATGCCTAGGCAGTAGTCCAGTTCGATAGTTAAGGCGTCCAAACTCCGGGCCGCAGTCCACAGCGGTCAAGTTGCGAAGTCTTAAAGTTATTAATACTTCGACGAATTGTTTACGGGCCAGGCCCGGCAGGCTGGCTTAAGTGCTGCCGGGTCTACGCGCAGACTGTGTAACAGGAAAATAATTAAATGTCAATCTTAAATTATAATATTTTTTGCGATAAGACAATTACAAAGCCCTTATCATACTTATTACTTTGATATCGAATATAGGAATCTAAACATTTTTCCCATGTAGTGGCTTAGTATATCTATTTCAGATGCTTGTAAGACCCTTAATATTTAGGTGGCTGTGTTTAACGTTAAAATAAAAACATAAAACAAAATAAAACATCCTATAATAAGAACATCATTATTTATTTACGAAACTATCTTTTCGGATCGTTCTAACAAAATATTATTTTTCATGAACCGAAGTGAACCAGTAACCAACCCAGTAAAATAAATTTCAGTTGCGTCCCTATACCAAAGCTAGTGAAGTATCTATTGGAGCAAGTTGTGCCATCTCAGGTAATAAGTAAGCTACTGTTCCAGCTTAAACGCTTACTTGCCTGCAAACACAGCAAACCAATTATAGGGCTGGACGACGATTCAGTCGATATAAATATACGTGTCGATGAATCTATCATTTTTTTAAATCTAAATAAATATGCTTTACGCATACCTAAATTAGTAATATTGTCTTCCTCTATTATTGTACATATATATTGAGATTAATCAGAAAGAAAAAAGTTAAGCATGTACATCATATCATTCTAACTTGTCAATTTATCGTATACTATAAAAAATATCTTTACTTTTTTGTATGGTCATCAATTATGTTAAAAATTACCATATCTTCATCCTGAAATCCAAAACTTCACATTCACATAATTAATATAAGATTAACACATTGAGAGGTATAATAATTTAACGATCATATCTAGACCCAAAGACGCTTTACTTTAATATCTCGCTACATTTTGAAAAAAATCGAAAAACGCATCTTACATTAATTGCATTACTATTTTTACTTCTAAGACAACAAATTATCAGGAATATAAACAGCAGAGTAGTCAAAAGTACGTCATTCATTAATAGGTATATCTACATTTTGCCACATTTTTAACTTTATCGACAAGTCCACCTAGATGGGCACATCACTAGACGGGCTAGGTAGCCAGTAACAGTAGGCGAGTTGGTTTGCTACTTTCTTCAGCCGTAAGTCCGGTCTTTGGCAAGTTGTCGATTTATTGTGAATACCTACAGACATCAAAATAGTTGCCAGTATCGGAGTTTGTTTTAGACAGACAATGCGATAAGCTGTATTGTTGCTTTGTCGGATTGTTTGTCAATGAATCGTTAAACTTGAGATATTTGACTTGAGTGTTTCATAGAATCTGAGAACTATTAAGCAATTTATAATCAACTATTTTATAATATGTATATTACCTATATTGTCTTCTTAAAATTACAATATGTTCACATTTAATATCGGAAACCTGCACATCTGATTACTAGATGTTTATGATGGTCGCGTTGCACACGTCCGTAGGTGTAAATCTTAATGCCCTACACGTGATCGCGGGTGATGCTAAATGCAACATCAGGCAACCATCGTCTATACGTAGTGGATAGTACGGTTAAATCGTGCCACACGAAAAGAAGAAGAACAGAAGAAGTGATGTAAAGTTTAAAAATAGGTTTGCCAAGCACCTTATATCTATGTTAAATTAACGATAACAACTCCACGTCACAGCGTGAATATTGAAGGGTTGAGACATCAAGGGAAGATATCATAATATGTATTTACATTTATGTATAATATATCGTACATCTTAAAGTATTCCTCCTACTTTGTGTAGTGGTGACTCGTTGGTGTAGTGGTTGGTGCTCCTGACTGCTGCACCATGGGTAGTGGGTTAAATGCCCACCGAGGGCAAATACTTATTTGTGTTATGAGCAGATTTATATTCGCTGTGTCTGGGTTTAGTACGTATTTGTACAGGGTGACTGGTACACACCCGCGAACCTCTTAGCGGGTGAATCTACTCAAGAAACTGGACACCTTTTGTTTTACAACTTTCTCAACACAAGCTGATAGATGTTTTGGATTTTTTATCGTATTTTTTTTTTCTTACAAATCATCAGCTGCTTGACCAACTCCGTATTTGAAGTCCTACAATTTCTTTTTATGATTCCAAAAAATTCGTTGAACAGAAACTGTTCAGTTTCGTCCATCAATCATGGATATTCTGTTTTAAAGCACAATTTTTAACACCCTGTATATTTACTTGAAAGTTCTGCTACAATCAATACACCATTTTCTTGGAATTCCTTAGTGTGGTAGGTGTAGATTAGCATTATACAATGATAATGAACTATAAAACTGAAAAGTTTTTAAAGATTGTATGGAACATCGCAAGCAGTTCACTAATTTTAAATAGAAAATTGTCAAAATTTATTTAACTATGTTTCCAAAAGCAACAAATACAGTCAATATTAAGTCACGCTAATATAACTGTTATTCATGATTGTCAAATAAAAATAGTACCTAATACCAATACATACTATATTTGGAGAAAAATTAAAAATATATACATATATTTATGGTTTTGAGTTAAATATTACAAAATCCTTCAGCAACTTGTTTTTAAAATTGTGTTATATACAACCTGTATAACATCCTGTGCATATCTACAGTGTGTACCGAGAATATAGAACTAATTAGTTTTGCCCATCAGCGCTGTATCAAGTAAGTAGATAAGTGAGCAGTGGAGCTCGCCCGTCCGCCCGCACTATGAGTACTCATAGCTTCTAATCAAAGATGCTACGAATCTTAGCAAATTAATAGGGAGCGAGGCACCCCATAGCGAATAGGGCTGCCGCTTTCAGACATTGCGTTGAATTTTTGTAAACGATCGCCTAAATGCCTTTCCATTTCTCTTTTTTAGAGCGTATCCAAATTGTCCGGCCCGATATCTCTGTCAGTAACAATGGATAATCCATGGCTGATAAAAAATGTGATGTTTTCATACTCTTCCGATATCAAGAAAAATCTAACGACACCACGCGCTCCGAAATGCCTCAGGCTGTTTAGCCACAGCTGATAGCTATCAAATAAATTGACATAAATACGTAATACACAATTCATCCGATAAACATTACCTGGCTAATGTACCTACCTAGGTACGTAAGCCTGGGTTGGGAATCAGGTAAAAGTAAGATGCTTGTTCAATTGTAACACAAAAATATACCTACTAATTAAGATTAAAAAATGTACTTAAGTATAACTGAATCGGTTATTTAAGAAAGGGAACATGTCAAAATGACCTTACTTTTTAGGAGATAAAAAAAACGGATTTCTGTTTTCTAATATGTTCTGTTTCTTCAGTGAAGGTGAAGGTATGAAGCGTCAAGCTTACCTTCACAAGAAACAGAACATTTTAGAAAAACAGAAATCCGTTTTTTTCATCTCCTAAAAAGTAAGGTCATTTTGACATGTTCCCTTTCTTAAATAACCGATTCAACTTATGTATTAATAAATAAAGTCTGGTAGAGTCTTATACATTATACAATATGTATTTTAATAGCTGGCTTACAATTTTACGTTTTGCCAACGGATTGTCAATTTTTATTTTTATATAGGTACCTAATACCTATTAAAGTAAACTACACAATGCAACATAGGTTCATCTCGTTTTTTTAAAACTTAAATTTACGTCAATTGTGAAATAAGTAAGGTAGTTTTAAATTGCGTTTTGAAAACGTATTTTTCAGTGCATGTATTTACAATCAATAATGTTCCTCACTTCGTAAATATAAATTATTGGTAACCCTGCCGTATCTGTAAGCAAGGAGTCCGCTCCGAGAACATCTTAAGTGGTCTGCTCGGGTCCACCAAAAGGTCCCCCAGTCCACCCAGCAATACATTCAATCTTATTCGAGTCCATAGTACATATAGAACTCTAGGAACTTTAGAACCAGAAATAATGGCAACTTAAAGGTTAAAACTTAAGGTTATTAAAAAAAACTCTGCACTTTAGTAAAAAACTTTTTTGGACTTTTATGTTTAGACGTGCAGGGGGCCGCTCGCTAGAGCGTGTGGCTCAAATTCATGCTTAGTGGAAAACCATGGAGATGCCAATTTCACACAGCAGACGTCTTCCATAATGTTCCTGAAGTAATTAGACGGTGCAATAAAAAACGTGCACCAAACCTTAAGGACAAACTGTACTAAGTAAACAATCTATTATAGAAAAAATCGGACATCACACTAATGTATAGTTAGCCAATATTTGTGTGTATTTTTTAAGATTGCTATGAAATTTTATATCAAAAGTTGTTCAATTATATTTTTTATTTCACTCAGTAGAATCAGCAAATTACTTACAAGACACCAAGAATAAACACCTTCAACCAGAGAGCCTTCAACACAATCAAGCTATCAAACGTCAAAATACAATTTTTGAGAAGAATTTGCATAGCTACAGAATAGTACACTTACATTAATCGCAGCTATGTGCTCATGAAATCTGTATGATCGGTAAATGGGGAAGAAAACGCAAATCTATTTGCAGATGGCGCTACGGACGCTTGACTCATAACAACTTTCAATTAGTTCCGCGTTTTTTATTATCGAGGTGTTATAAATTAGTTTTTTTTTCTGTAAAATTGTTAAATGGAAAATGTATGCGACTTGGACTGTTCCTCAATTAAAGACGAAGTTGAAAAGTACATAATTGAAAACGTAACTTTTCCCACGTCTTCTTCATCCGAGAATCTTTAGGAAATTAATGATTTCCATTATTATTGCAACCAATCACCACACAACGCGGCATTTTTTTAATAATCTTATATAAAACAATTTTTTCTATACGTTTTGGCAGTTAGTATGAGACAAGCGATATCAGCGCCTCTATCGGCGAGCTTTGTCAGTTTTCTTCCCCATTATGTAATGAATGAGATACATATTGGACTGGAAGTGTCGATGGTTGACTACTTACAAATAATATTAAAGAAATGGGCCCAGACGCATATCGTACGGTAATATAATTTATTTATATAGGGTCCTTGTGAAATACTATTATTACTAAAAAATAAAAATGTGCTTTTGTTTGCCAACCCCTTGACACATTGTCACACATCGGTCACACAGGGGAGGGTGAGGTAGCCATCAGAGAGCGGCATGGAGTGTCCATACTGTATTATTTCCTTATACTGTGCTGAACAACTTTCCCCAAGGAACTTGTGCACAATTCGCAGTTTTTTTAAATCAATTGATCCGCTAATATTGTATGGGAAAATCAGGACGCATAAACGGCCGTATCTCTTGATTGCGTTGGCATAGAAGTTTATTTTTTTCACAGCTTTAAGGAATTGCAGGCCTGAGAATTTTAAATAGAGTTCAAGAAATGTGTGATTATAAATTTATACGAACCCCCCGGTGCGCGAGTCCGACTTGCACTTGGCCGGTTTTTTTTTTGTAAGCCACATATCTCAGAACAAGAATTTGCTCTTATCAAAAGCTATAAAACGTATTTAAACGTAACGTTACGTTTAAATACGTTTTATAGCTATTGAAAAGAGCAAATTCTAGACTTTTACAAATAAAGTGGCAGGCTGTATACACCAGACAAGGTTGTATAGCCTTAGAAGCCTTTAGCTCTTTTCTTAAAAAAAGAAAATTGTCTTTGTTTTATAAACTGTGCTTTGGTTTGCCAGCCCCTTGACAAATGGTCACACATCGGTCACACAGGGGGGGTGAGGTAGCCTTCAGAGAGCGGCAGGGTGTGGACATTATACAGTATATAATGTCCTTATACTGTGCTAATAACTTTCCCTAAGTTACTTGTGCTCGCAGATTTTTTTCGCTAATTTTGTATGGGAAAATCAGGACGCATAAACGGCCGTATCTCTTGATTGCGTTGGCATAGAAGTTATATCTCAGAACAAGAATGTGCTCTTTTCAATAGCTATAAAACGTATCGTTTAAATACGTTTTACCTGTATAATTTTTTTCTTCTCTATTGATGTGGAAATAAATAATCACTTTTTTTTCTGGCCGTAACACAACGTTACGTTTTATAGCTATCGAAAGGAGCAAATTCTTCAAATAGGGTAAACAGTTATTCCTCTGTCGTGGCCAGATCATAGAATTGATCATTTCATGATGTGGCCGACCATTTCATGAAATAGTCGTACTTCATGAAATGGCCAGCAAAAACTGACCATATCGTTTAAACGTCAACGTTTAATGATATGTCCATCCACGTTTGGCCATATCATTAATGTAGGGGTTCCATTATATAAAAGGTTTAATAAAAATTTAAAATACGTTAAAAAGTTACTGGCATCTTCATGCCATGATATCTGGCAACAAATCTTGGTTAACAGAGAAATTATACATTCTTAATACTTATCTACTAACCTATGAAACACTTTCGGAACTTCAAGGTTTTTACGGTGCGCTCGTTTTTGATTGACTTTCGAAAAATAAATGTAGTTTAGTATCGTAATGACATTAAACTTCTATTTTATTTTCAATTAGTGCATTATTAATAGCCTTTTTTATTATTAACTGTACGCCGCCATGATACATCACAAAAACAAAAAGATATCAGCGCCTCTAACGGTGGATACTGTAACTATTTTACGATATGATCACTAATGCTTGACCATTTCATGAAATAGCCGTGCGTTTAGCTGTATATCGTGAAACGTTGATGTATTCATTGATCTGGCCAGACCATATCATGATGTGATCAGCAGATATTTTCCATTTCATGAAATGCGACCATTTCATGAAATGGTCGGCCACATCATGAAGTGATCAATTTTATGATTAGATCTGGCCACGACACCTCTATTATCTTTCAGTAAGGGATAGTTGTATTTACAGTGCCATCTTTCGTGCAGTAGCTGCACTATCGTAAAACTCCGCGAGTCACAGTTTTGTTCCTCAGCATTCTTCTACAATGGGGAAGAAAACTGACAAAGCTCGCCGATAGAGGCGCTGATATCGCTTGACTCATACTAACTGTCAAAACGTATAGAAAATTGTTTACGTGAACTAAACATAAGATTAACAAAAATGCCGCATTGTGTGGCGATTGGTTGCAATAATAATGGAAATCATTAATTTCCTAAAGATTCTCGGATGAAGAAGACGTGGGAAAAGTTACGTTTTCAAGTATGTACTTTTCAACTTCGCCTTTAATTGAGGAACAGTCCAAGTCGCATACATTTTCCATTTAACAATTTTACAAAAAGAAAACTAATTTATAACACCTCGATGATAAAAAACGCGGAACTAATTGTAATTTGTTATAAGTCAAGCGTACGTGGCGCCATCTGCAAATAGCTTTGCGTTTTCTTCCCCATAGGTTGTAGGTTGCCAGATTTGCTCTTTTGCCAGCTCGGACTGAAAAAGTCTTTATTCGAACGTGTCAGAAATCAGAAATAGACTAAATACGTCAGTTGTATAATAGATTCATAAATTTTTACTCTTCGAATTAGTCTATGAAGACAAAATACTGCTTTTTTTTTTACAAACAGCCAGATTTCTGTCAAAAAAGAAGACAAAACTATTCATCACGTCAGTGTGACGCTAGATGTGATTTTTGAAAGACTTTATTTTTTATACTATGTTTATTAACGGATGATTGTTCAAGAAAATAATAAAAACTAAATACAGTTGCAGACTATGCTCAAAAGAACATTGGTACCTCTCGTAAGTATCTGATAGTTTACAAAGTTTTTGAAACCTTATAATTCGAAGTAAACGCAGTACATAAGAATGAGTTTCCCGTCATTTTTTACACTGAAATAAAAAGGCATCATGTCTATTGCACTTTTGCCATCAATCTTACCATGCAACAAAAGAGCAGTGCTAAGTCAATACAATTTGAATGCAGTCGCTTATTACAATTTAGCAAAGTTATAAAGATGTAAAAAAATAGGCGTTAGACTAATATCCTATCATTCTGAGCTAATTTTCTTCTACGACTTTAAAAAGATTAGTACGGCTCGTTAGCTCAAAAAAAGGGCAAATCTGGTCTCAACCGGCAGAAACCATAAAATTTGGTATGTAGCTTTTGCAGGGACAATAAAAAATAGAAGGGGGACAAGTCTTATGGTGATTTTCCCCCCTCCCCCCCTCTATAGTGTCCCAAATCGCAGTTTTTCACTGTTTTTGTGAAAACGGTTAAACATCCAACAAAACTGGCAATGAATGAAATATTCTTCATTAAATTATCTACAATAATCGTCTTTAAAAGCATGTGTTAATAGGTCTTATAGTTTTTAAATTATGCTTACGTTTCTTCCATTCGTTTTTAACTTCTTTCGAAAATACAGTCCTAGCTGGGGATTTAGTTTGATTTTGGATCAAGGGCTCAAACTTTGCATAGTTGTTAGTGACAGGAGCTTTGATTTAAGGAAAGAAAGAAATTGGGATCCAATTAGATATCGTATCTTTTGGTAGAGAAACCATTATCCGAGCTAATTTTATTTTATTCTTCCAGCATACTTTACAGCATTATACTACACTTGGATTTGATTATCTTATTAAAATAAATTAAAGCCAGTTACAAAGTATGACATATTTAAATAACATTAGTGAATGAGAGAAAAGAAAAAAAACCAAACTATGAAAAGCTTGATAACCAAAAATTTTATTTAACTATCTATCTGCGTCTTCCGAGTATGTGTATTAGTGAGAGAGAGTGTGTTTATGTGTGAGTGTGTGTGAGTGCTTGAGAGGATGATGAATCTTGCAAGATTTTTACGAACTTGGTTCTTTTTTTTTGACATTTATGTTTTTGATGGGATTTACTCTTCGCAGGCAGTCCAAGGCAGACTCAACTGGAACCCCACACTTGATAGCACACAGACACGGCATAACAGACGAAATTCTCCGCATAACAGGTGAGAGAGCAAGAAACTTGGTCAGGTTTTCCATCTTAACAAAAATAATAGTGTAGTACTGACCACTTGTTTGTAACTTAGGTATCTTTCACTAATTGAATATTGATGGCACGAACTGAAAGACTAACAACCTATATCGTCCCTGCTGCTGAGTGCGGTTCTCTTCGCTTTGGGAAGGTCAGGCCTAAGGTACTCCACAAACGGGGGCCAAGTCCAGATTGATGAGGTTGTGGGCCCATGGGGTCAGGGGCCAACCCCATGATGACAAAACTTTGATATGTTTGTTTAATAAAATACATCAGAATGTACATCGAAAGATTGTAAAACTCTAGAAAATATTGTTTAGTTGTTTACGTAAAGCATTTATGAAAATTTAATTGGTATATTACAGTGCGAAATCTCGATGTATTGTCTCGCTATGCGATCTATTGTTAATCTTTCTATCATCAGTTGTGTAATTTTCACAACTGTTAAGAACTATTAAGATTCACCAGACCGTATCGTAGCGTATGTGAACCATTCCTTTCTGCTCAGATCTGAGAACCCAGTATGGGGAAGACAGTCGCGGACCCACGCGGCACAATACCCTTCCCCCACTGCCCCCGGTCAGACACTTCTCAACGTATGCATCTTGCAATATACGCCGAAGCGACCTGTGCACGTCAGCATCACCCTTCAAGGAGTCGAAGAAGTGAAAGCACCTAACTTCCCGGACTCCGTGTCCAGTGGAGATGCCAAGTAAGAAATTTGAACTGCCTAACATTTATTTTTTTGTTGATTAACTTCCCGAATACGGTGGGTATACAAGTCCCATGTGCTAGAAACCTCGTATTAGGTAAACAAAAAAATTGCTCTCGAAAAGTGTATACTGCTACCTACTCGAATAAAACCTTTACGAATTCACTATTGAGTGTTTCGTCGTAGTTTTAAACACATATTGCCGAATTCCAGTTAGTTAACAACGCGATAGATATATACGTAGGTAACCTAATCCGTGTTACCTGTTGTCACTGATTGCATGATCACTTGCATTAAGTGAAAAAATCCAATTAAGTGGAAAAGATGGATGATTTCGTATCTCTTTTACCACTAGCATACCAAAAGAATAACAACTCTCTTGCTATTCTAGCACTCATTCCCGCGCCCACCAAGGAATTCAATATTTATACTTTTCAGAGTTTCAAGTTTTCCACGGTTTCCTTCAAGCTTCCAAACTCGAGAATGTGTTTTCTAGGTTAATAAAGAAAGAAGGCGACGCAGTGGCCATGGACGAGGTTGTGATGGAAATCGAGACGGACAAGACGGCGCTGCCGGTGATGTCGCCCGGCAACGGCAAGATCGTCAAGTTCTTTGTCAAGAACGGCGACCCGGTCAAGCCGCAGCAGCCTGTGTTTCAGGTTTGTGCCGGTTCATATGTCATTTGAAAAGCGTTTGACTCAGCCTTGAACGCGATAAATGAGAAAAATAGATACGGCAACAGAAGATTATTTTTTCTCGATAAAATTCGGTCTAATTTGACCCCTTTTCGTTTGTATACTTTATCTACAGACACACTGTATATTAAAGCTACTTTCTAATTGAACTGACCTCTATGCAAACATATCTACTTTATAACTAAACAACATTTTCCAGGTGGACGTGACTGGTGTAGCACCTGCCGCTGCAGCCAAGCCGGCAGCCGCCCCGGCACCGGCAAAAGCGCCGGCGGCCGCGCCCGCATCTGCCCCAGCAGCCCCGGTTGCCGCCGCGCCCTCCGGACCCACTGTGATCGCAGTCAGTAAAGCCAAAGCTCCGTCCGGGCCCACGGTAAGATATACTATTTTCAAAGTCATTAATCCTAAAGCTACAAAGCAGGGGATGTTTAGCGTCATCTCGGACATTCTAATAAACAATCGCATTAACTTTAATTACTTTTTACTACATCAAAATATGAGGTTTGTAGATGCGTAAATATGTGTATTGCGTGATTTGCACTAGTCAACCGTCACCGGATCCTTACCGCATGGGGAAGAGTGAGTGATCATACTGTGTGTCAGTACTAATCTATATAGGTACTGTGGTTTAACCGTAACGTAAATGCATAATCACACATCTGATTTCTAGTTGTGTATGATGATCGCTTTGCACACGTCTGTAGGTGTAAATTTTAAATGCCCTTCACGTGACCGAGGGTGAATCTAAGTGCAACACCAGGCAACCGCCGTCTATACCTTGTGGATAGGACGGTTAAGTTGTGCCACACGATAAGAAGCTAAGTAGTACTTACTTAAAATAATAAACATTAATAAAACAATCTGTTTTATATTTGAGTATAGAATCAACAAACTATGACAGTAAAGAGTAAGGAAATTATTAAAATCTAGTAAAGAAGTAACAAATCAAGTAGTATAATCTTCCCTCAATCCTTAAAGAACTATTTCACTAGACTATCTAGTAATATAATTATATTACTACTGAATTTCCGTGTTATAGTCATATCCCTAGTAAGATAGTTATAAACATCTTACGTATTACTATATTACGGCATATAATTATATACCTAGGGATATAACTATATCACGGATTTAACCATCTTACTGCGACAAATATAAACTTACCTCACAGGAAGCTGCAATGAGACTTGGAGACCCAACTAAAGTGATTTTGGGCACGCGTTCAGAGCACAAGGTGAAAATGAACAAGATGCGCAAACGCATCGCAGAGAGGCTGAAGGAAGCTCAAAATACGTGCGCTATGCTGACGACGTTCAACGAATGCGATATGAGGTGAGCGACGGATGAAATTCGAAGACTAGACCTTCATTTCACATTTACCCATATACCGAGTCAGGAACTAGGGGTTAAGCCATACTCCGTACTCGAGGGTCAAATCCACATATTGATTGTTGTGGTTGGAATGCTAGAGGGAAACCCGTGTTAAATGTTTTCATAGTGATACCTATGGCTTAACGTGTACAAATGGTTCCCATAACGCACGGAATCCTAGTTTGAGTCTGTAGTCGTTGCCACCACCCACATATTGAGTCACGATCGCTTCTACAATCTGCATTGCCTAGCTCCCAACTCTATGAACTGAAAGGAACGTTTTTTCCTGCTATTATGTGAACTTTTGTAAATGAAGAAACTTTTCGGTTACTTTTACTGGGTATACTTTTTAGTTATTATGAGCATTTTCACAAAATAGAATTGGCCGTAATAACTTAAACACTGTTTAGTTTTCAAATGTTATACTTTTTAACTATCTCCTTCACAACTTTACAGTAAACTAATGTCGTTCCGCAAGGAGAAAGTGAAGGAGTTCAGTAAAAAATACGGCGTGAAGCTGTCGTTCATGTCTCCGTTCCTGAAGGCCAGTGCCAACGCGCTGATGGACCAGCCCGTCATCAACGCGGTCATCATGGGCGATGAGATCATTTACAGGTGACGACTTGTGACACAGTGGCAGGTTTGCGTCCGGGACCAGATCGTGAGTTAAGATCTAATAGGATTCTACTCGCTTGGTGCTGTCGAAATTCCTTTTCAAATTCTGGTTCTGGAAGTGATGTTTAAAATCTTGTTTAATATCCCATACGAGTTGCGGATAAAGAATTAATTCTACATTACTTTAAAAAGTATGTCTGCATCAACGAAAATTCCATTTCGAAATCTGGTTCTGAAAGTGATGTTTGAAATCTAATTTAACATCCCATTCGAATTGAGAATAAAGCAGTAATCCTATTTCAAAAAAGTATTATCTACATCAACGAAATTAAAATCCTTAAAAATATGGTATTTTGTAGGCACTATGTTCCTACTCCACAAAATCTAACTACAATATGTACATGATTATCATTCAGGCAGTACTCGTATATTCTGCAATGTTAAAATAACTTACTTATAGTTCTTTCAATGGAAAGAGGTTATGAATTCTAATTAATGAAGTAGATTATTCCATAAAAAGTTGAGAAAAGTTTCAAACAAATCTGGTAAGACAGTAAAGAAGGCTTCGAGGCTAGGGAGATATTTGTTTATGTGACAAGAAGTACTTACTTAATTAGTTTCGTGTTCGCGATAAGTATATATTTTTATTTTGGAATCATTATGAGTCTTTATTTTTGTTTTGTATTTTCTTTCCTTTCCTTCTTTAAGTTAACTAAGTATATTATCTATATAAATTTTTTACTTTTCATGCAAATCGTTCAGCTGGCGAGTCAAGTTTGTATGAAAAGTCCAAAAATTTTTTTACGATTTCAACAAAGTCGTGGAACAAACGTTTTTCACTTTGATGAGAAGGAGCCCACCTTGAAGTGTTACCACACCTTTTTGTTACACACTGTATATAGAAGTGCAAACTTCACTTACATAAATAAAAGCCTCGTCTTTTATGCGGACGCCATTTAACTCGGTATCTCAGCCCGTCTCGCCTAGCAATACCCGCAAGGCTGATGATGTCCTTTGAGACTCCTGGCATTTGTGCATGTCTTCTAACTGATCTCTAACCACAGTTGTGTCTGTTTTCAATATAAATAGGTAAATAATTACGTTTACAGAGACTATGTGGACATATCGGTGGCGGTGGCGACCCCTAAGGGATTGGTGGTGCCAGTAGTACGGAACGTCGATACTATGGACTACCCGCGAATCGAGCTGGCACTCAACATGCTAGCAGAAAAGGCCAGGAAAGGTGAACTTTATAAGGGCATTTTCAGACCCCTATTCTCCACCGAGCACTCGAGGCAAGTGCCTAGGGCCCCGCGATCGAATGAGGCCCCGTAGTTCCTGCAAGATCAGCCAGCATCCGTTAACAGATACTGCCGACAAACATACCTATTTTGCGAAAATCAAACGATTTATTTATTTGCTTTTTTGTTATTTTAATGAACAAGAGGCCTAACATTGACAACTCTGACTGCCCAATGTCATCTGTAATAGTCATAGGAGCCGCATGGTCCTAAAATGCCCAGGGCCTCCGATAGGTTAAAGACAGCCCTGGGCGTTTTGGATAAAATACCAGCCAACTTAAACTATACTTTTGTCCATTATTGTCAAATTAGTATGGTGTACAATATAAGGCACGAAAATAGCTGGCTTCGATCAGAGGGTCAAACATACACTACTCCCTTATCGGCGTTTTAGATTTGAGGCCCCTGTTTAATGAATGACCCCTGCTAAACAAAGATTTTCGTCTCACTATTCTCATGAAACTTAAATCGAGGGTCCACGGGCGACTTGTATTAAGCGACACTTTTAGAAATGTTCAGGAGACTGATTTAAAAAAATATTTCTTAGAAAAATAATCATTAAAACTTAACTTCTTAGCATTGTATAGATTTTCAATATTCTTAATATTTTAAATATTATTCAGAAGTTAACAAAGTTATTTCTATATACCACAAATTAAATAATACAGCACAGTCTTACGTTCTTCAACTCAGGCATTATAAAAGCCTGAGCCTTAGTCAAAAAGCCCGCCCCGAAGCGCCCCTGATGCAAATGTGCCCATAACGCTGGCAGCATTGCCTCGCTGAATGGCCAGCGAGATGCGTTGCACCAGGTACGATCCGGCGCGGGGGTCTCCGGTATTCAGAAGTTATTTTTTGTGAGGTATTTTGTAAGAAATAAATTTTTAAAGTAGAGGTTACCTGTGTTTCCAAAAATGTCGCTTAATACAAGTCGCCCGTGAACCCTCGAAATGCTATATGCAGGTCAACTGACTCCGGCGGACATGCAAGGAGGCACCTTCACAATTAGCAACGGAGGTGTTTTCGGCTCCCTTTTGTCAATGCCCATAATCAACCTGCCTCAGTCAGCCATACTGGGCATGCACAAGATCGACCTCCGACCCGTCGCCATCAATGGAAAGGTACTTAAATATCTAAACGAACATTAACAGTAGTCAAATCATTTTTCAACAGAAAACCGTTAAGTCTTTTCTCTTATCGTGTGGCACAATTTAACCGTCCTATCCCCAAGGTATAGGCGGCGGTTGCCTGGTGTTGCACTTATCATCATCCTTGGTCACATGTAGGGCATTTAAGATTTGCACCTACGGACGTGTGCAACGCGACCATAATACACAACTAGAAATCAGATGTACAGGTTTCCTCACGATGTTTTCCTTCACCGTTAAAGCAGTCGACGCTCTTACCGTTATAAGTAATACCATAGTATATTAAATAATTTTACTAGTTCTAGGCCTACGACCGTACGTAAGGGTTCGTTTCCACTGAGGCGGATCAAATGTAAGATGCTACCCAGCTACTAAACTTTTTTCCAATTATCTAAATCAATCATAGCAAAAAAATAAAATACGTATAAATGAAACTTTTTTGCTCCGAAGGTTCCTTTGAAAAGGTTGCTAAGTTTTATTTACCATTTTCCGTTTTTCAGTAAGTTTAAAAGAGCTAATGCGAATATTTTAAAAGCAAGCAAGTAACCTTTAACTTTTAACTTGACTTTTAATTTTCGTCAAAAGACATCAACGCGCAATACATTTTTGTGATGGACAAAATTGGTGTAGGACCTGTCAACTGGGGATTCCTGTCATCGTACTGAACAACTTTTGTTCTACAACTTTGCTCAAATCGCAAAAAAAATTTTGGACTCCATACACACATGGCAAAACAGATGATCAATTTGTATGGAGAGTCCAAAAATTATTTTGCGATTTGAACAAGGTCGTAGAACAAAAGTTGTTCAGTACGATGAGTAGAATCCCCAGTTAACGGGTCCTAAACGGCACCAGAGGACGTAGCGTAGGCAGACCTCCCGGTGGACCGATAAAGGTTGCGGGAAGCCGCTAGTGCAGGCAACACAGGACCAGTCGGTGTGGAAATCCTTGTGGGAGGCCTTTGACCAGCAGTGGACGACGTCTTTTGGCTGATGATGATGAAATATGAAAACTTTTTTACTCCTAAGGTTCCTTTGAAAAGGTTGCTCAGTTTCATATACCTACCATTTTCCGCTTTGCAGCAAGCGTAAAGGGCTAATGCGAATATTTACCTGATGTCTTTTAAATGACTGATGTCTTTTAAATGAAGAAAGTTAAAGATCGACTTGCTCGCTTATAGGTAAATATTCGCATTAGCCCTTTTACGCTTGCTGCAAAGCGGAAAATGGTAGGTATATGAAACTGAGCAACCTTTTCAAAGGAACCTTAGGAGTAAAAAAGTTTTCATATTTCATCATCATCAGCCAAAAGAAGTAGGAATTATGGTTGTGATGTGAGGTGATACGTAAAGTATATTTTTTATACCTATAACACAATATTTATTCAGGTGGAGATCAGGCCAATGATGTACATAGCGTTATCATACGATCACCGGTTGGTAGACGGCCGCGAAGCTGTGATGTTCCTTCGAAAGATCAAGGCAGGCGTCGAAGATCCCACATCCATACTCGCTGGAGTCTAGCGCTGTTTTGTTTGTTGCATTCAACGATTGCCGCTAAAAGAAGATTAGTAGTACTTGATTATTGTATAGTATTACTGTATGGTATTTGAATATTTTAGACCGATACTCAGTGTTAAAAACAAGAATTAAAAAAAGTATTTCTATTCCGACATGTTTATTTTATTCCTTGACATTTACAATTCCCGCAGTGAGTAGTCCGTCTGTGTCATAGACATGTCTTATACAGAATGTTAAAAAATACTGAATGCCTCCTTGAAATCTCAAGCGTACTTTTTTTAACACTATATTGTTGCTGGAAGCTAGGCTAGGGTACCCTCGGAACTTTAAGATCTACTGAATTTTTACGAAGAGCCTTCAAAGAGCCGAGTGCATGATGCGGTACAAGACATCGCGGTCAAGCGCATGTCTGGTCACGCGCAGTGTAGGGTTCCGTAGTACAACTTCATTAAAGTAATTTTTAATGGAATTATGAAGTATGTACGAAATTTGCCTTTGATAAGTTGATTGTCCGCTAAGTTTTCCTTAACTGGTAAAGCCTACTTATAGTTTTCTTTTTAACTTCGTTATTATATAAGTACTACTGCCGTGATTTTTTCACATTTCTAAAAACAACCTTTTAGCTGGCACGGGGGGACATGAATTTAACAAAAATTTGCACTCTAAAGCTTAATATTTCGAAAACGGATTCCTGAATCGAAAAATGGTTTTCATTTCACAAACCTACAATATTTTTGGAAGACCTATCCAACGATACCCCACCATGGGATAGTATATAAAAATTCATCCCCGCTTCTTTTTTTTTTCAAGTCTTATTTTACCACTTTGCCGGCGTGAAATTACAGCTCTCTATACTAATAGTCTCTTGAGCTAAGCCGCGGACAGACAGACAAACAGACGGACATGGCGAAACTATAAGGGTTCCTTGTTGACTACGCTGCTCTCATAAGAAAGAACCCTAAAAAGAGGCGGCATTTGTTGTCGGGGGCTAAGATCCTCCTTGGGTCGCTGAGCGAACGAAGTATCCTCATATCATAGTCAATTCGCAAAAAAAATACGTGTCTAAATCATCGACTTATATATTACTGTCTAAATCATCGACTTATATATTAGTCTAAATGAATGACACTACCCTCGTAAAACCAAAGGTCAATTTGTAGCGAGTTGCACGCAACGCCGAATTTACTTTCAGATTTGTAGACTGTACCGCCGAGAACTTCAAGTAAGGATTTCTACACGTTATAGATTTCCTACTGTACTGAAATTTACATGGGCAATAGATAGTAGTATATTTATGTACGTATTTATATTTATGTGTTTGTTCCTTCAAAGGTAAGTACATCCGGGCTTACGAGGCTACAATACCACAATGAAAGTTTTTCGCCCGCCATAGCGTCATTCGCAACTAGGTACTAGACCCGGATAAATTCATCACCACCATTATGTGCACCACGTCTGTAATCAATTAACCGCCTCCATGCTCTAGTGGCTTGTCTGCTTACTTCACATCGGGAGGTCGCGGGTTCGATTCCCGGCGGGGTAGGGATGGACGATTATTATTATTATTTGGGGGTAAAGGGGTATAGGACCAAAGGAGGGCCCTATTGGATCACTGCGACCTGGGTAGATCTATTGTGATCACTGCCCCCCTTATACATATTATATCCTCAAGGCCAATAGTTCTAATGAACTGTAGAAGGCACTTGGGATCGAGTTCCCTAATGACCTCTGGAGTTACCATCGGTCCACCTAGAGATCGGCTTCTGGCTTGGACCAGTGCCTCGCACTCGCACAGTATATGAAGAGGAGTTTCCTCTTCCTCGAGGCAGAATCGGCACTCGTCCGTATCTGCAAGCTTCATTTGATAGAGATGTTTGTTAAGCTTGCAGTGGACAGTAAGAGTTCTGACTAGAATCCTAAGTCCAGGCCTAAGAAGTCGTAGTGCTCTAGACGTGTATTCCCGCGAAAAACCAGATATGAGGGATGGACGATATACATCGATGTATTTTAAACACTCGATGTATAGTAACGATGCATCGTATTGAACCGATGTATTGTTAAACTTCAACATCGAATATAAATATTGATGTTTTTTTATCTGAGAATGATGCCAAGGGATCACCACTAAGGTAGTTGACTGCATCAAAAGTAAATTATGAAATATTTTTCACTAAATACTTCGAATTTACTGAAATTGCAGGAAAACTTACTCGAGGTACATACCGTCATGTCTGCAGATACTGTACATGTTTTTATTTAAAAAAAGTCGTAATAAGTACGCAAACTTGAACACAATGACGTCATCGTTCACAATTCCAAACATTCTTAGAACAAATTTTCGGTTTTGACAGTTAATAAAAAGTAACTTAGCTGACTAAACAGTCAACTACTCTCCTGTTGTACAGGTGACGACCACTCATAAAAATTATATCCAATTTTCTTTAGTCGATTAAATGAATAAATACCAGATGTCACGAATAAGGCCGCGGGTGCACTCCTCCAATCCGACAGATGATGACGTCATAGTCCGATTCAGTCGCTGTACATTTTGTATTAGCGCTGCTGCACTCACCTGACACCGACCGTTTACAGGACCGAGAACTTTCAAAGCGGCTTTTATTTTATCGGCTCTTATCTTACCTTACTAGTCGCTGTACATTTTATATGAACGACACAGTCCGACACCGACATTCTTACGGGACGAAACAAAGTGTTTAGTTGTGCATAATTTATCGGCATGAAGTTACGTTATCGATTTACATAATATTAACATGATATTTTTTAATAGGTACCTACAGAAATAAAATAATGTTATAGAATATTTAAATGTATATTAGGAAATTCATAGGTACTCGTATATTAAGAATATTAAAAAAGAAAATCAAAGTATTTTTTTATTTTATTTAAGACGATGCTTTACACATTTTCTTAAATCGTATTTTTTTGTACTTCATACAAAATACCATCCATACATACTATAGATATATTATGGTATTTTGTATTAAGTAGAAACAAATACGATTTAAGAAAATGTGCAAAGCATCTTCTTAAATATTATTCTTCTTAATTAGATTGTATTATCTGAAATAAAGAGAATTATTATTATTTGGAAGTATATATTTGGGCTACTCTGACCACTTTGCGTTAGGCAAAGTGGCAGGAGCTACTCCAGCAGAAGCACAGTCGGCTGGAGGTCAGTGCGACGAGGAGAGAAAGCGTCGGACATTCCGGGCATTATCGAGGAGGACAGCCTTTTGCATAGCCGCTATTACTGGTCTGTCTCGAAGCCCCAGCCGCCTAAGGTTACGATCCAGGTCAGTGGGGATCAAACCATTAACGGACGGAACTACAGGAATGATTTAGTGGATTCCACTTGTCACACATCCGCAACCTCGTGCGCCAGATTAAGGTACCGCAATCTCTTGTCGGCATCAGCTAGCACGAGGTTTTCGTCGTGTGGAATAGTGATATCCACCAAAAACACCCTTGACTGCGCCCGATCCATCAACACGATATCAGGTCTATTATGATCAATAGACCTGTCCGTGATGATGTCTCGATTCCAGTAGAGCTTGGCGCGTTCGTTTTCGAGAACCCACTCCAGCGTGTACTTGTAATATGGCAACCACCGAGCTATGAAGCCATACTTTAGAGCGATCTCTTGATGCAGGATCCTGGCTGCTTGGTTATGTCTGTGCAGATACTCTGTGTTACAAAGAACCGAACAACCGGAGGTTATATGGCGCAGGGTCTCGCCTGCCTGACGGCACAACCGACATACGTCCAAGGTAACGTCTTTCATTATGAACCTCCTGTAGTTGGTCGTCCTTACAACTTGATCCTGTATTGCACAGACAAAACCCTCGGTCTCCGCAAAGAGGTCTCCGAAGCGCAACCAGTGCACGGAAGCCTTCTGATCTACGAAGGATCTGTAGAAAGCCTTAAAGAACCTTCCGTGCAGCTCTTTCTCTTTCCAAATGGCTTCCCGCTCAACAGTGCTAAGTACAGCCGGCGCTTGCCAGTTCTCTTGGGCCATGGACAAAGGGGTTAGTCCTTTATCACATGCTATGACAACTCTATGTAAATCACTATCGACTCTCGCCAGGAAATAGCATCGGAGGCTGCATATTTCACGGTTGTGCATTTGTTTCGCACTAAGAAGGCCACGACCGCCACTCTTCCGCGAAATATACAGCCTCATCACTGACGACCTCGGATGATGCATTCTGTGGAGTGTCATAGTAGTGCGGACTTTCCGATCCAGGGCAACTAATTCAGTCTGTGTCCATCTGAGTATGCCGAATGTGTACAGAAGAATGGGGATGACCCAAGCATTGAATGCTCGTATCTTGTTAACGCCGGACAAATAGCTTTCCAAAACTTTTGTCAGACGCTCCCAAAACACGTCTCATACCGCCTGTTTCACCTCCGTCTCGTTCACATCCGTTCCCCAGTTCCCAGATACCGGTATGTCTCAGTCTCAGAGAGGGTACGAATGTTCATGGAGTCACTATAAACTCCATTCGAATGCACCACCCTACCTCTCTCCACATGAAGGATCGCACACTTATCCACCCCTAGCTCCATGTTGATAGAGCTGCTGAAATTGCAAGTGATTCTCAACAGCTCCTCCGTGTTGCATTTGGGGCGAACAGTTTGAGATCGTCCATGTACAGAAGGTGAGTCATGCGTAAGCCCCCTCTCTGAAACTGAAATCCCGTCCCTGATTTCTCGAGCAGAAAGCTGAGTGGATTCAGAGACAGGCAAAACCAAAGTGGACTTAGACAATCGCCCTGGAATATACCCCTCTTTATCCAAATCCGGTCTTCCGCATTCGACAGCCGCTGAACATGGAGACTAAGGATCGTACTCCATTGCCCCATACATTTACCGAGGAAGTCTCTAACTGTACTATCTATCTTGTACAGCTCGAGAACTCTCTTTAACCATGAATAGGGAACCGAGTCAAAAGCCTTCTTGTAATCAATCCAGGCAGCGGAGAAATTGCGTCGATTGCGATTCACCAAATTGCCCACGACCGCGTCAATCAAGAGCAGCTCCTTCGTACCGTGACTTCCGCCCCTACATCCATTCTGATTTACTGCCATGATGTTATTCGCCTCTATGAAGGCGTCTATCTTGGCCTTCAGAATAGATGTTAGTGTCTTGTATGTTGTTGAAAGACACGTAGAGTGATCCCAGTAGTCAAGAAGTTCGGAACCTGACACTGCTCGAGTACTTACTGGAATTGGTTGGCGAAGATCTCGTGACTAGCATAGAACCCCTTGAGCCAATAGTGGTGCAGTCCGTCGCTTCCTGGGGTTTTCCAATTAGGAGCTTTACGGACCGCGTGCGAAACATCTTCGGCACTAATGGTCCCGGGGTTTATAGGTTCAATGCCATCACATGTCTCCTCCAACTCAGCCATCCACCGCTCCTCGTTGTGTTGAACGGGCCTAGACCACAGGTTACGCCAAAAGGCTACCATTACCTCGTGATCCGGGCTTTCGGCTATGTTCAACACAACAGATCGGGCCAACGATCTGTAGAACTTCTTTTGATCACTCATGAAGAGGCGATTCTGTCTACTCGCTCAGAGTATCGCCGAATTCGATTTGCCCACGCAGCTATCCGTTGCTTCAGGTCATCGATGCGCTCTGCAACTAATCGTATTGCATGGCGCCCTGCAGGATCAAAGTCTGATCCTGCAAATGCGAGCCTAACAAAGCGCATCACTCGGGGCCTGGTGTTGCCCGACCTGAAAGCGATCAGTTTGCCAATGAGGACCCTTGCCTTATTGATACGACGCTCAATCCTCTTTTACCAAGCCGGCTTTCCCCGCGTAGCGGCGGTGCGAGCCAGTTCTGGCATTTTGGCACCCACATATCGACAGACTGCCATTGCAGCGCCTAAAAGGAGTGAGTTTGTATCACCAAGGTCGCTGCTACATGCCAAATATTCTGGCAGCATGCGATTTACGGCCTCAATGACATCCCGATTCCGGACGCTAAGGGGCAATCGGGCAATCCTCAGGAGGCAGAGCGCGGAATTCCCGAATCGCCTCCTCAAATATGCTCCTGATGTGCTCTAATTCCTGGGAAATCGTTTCAGTCTCAACATCCTCATCTGGTAATTGTGAGGGATTATTAGGCGGTTCAGCCACTTGCGGCACATGCGCTGCGGCATAAACGCCGCGACCCATTCAATGATGATCTTGAGACAGGAATGACTTCGCGTTGTAGTCCTTCAAGTTCGGCCGTGCTAAAGATGTTCGAGCGCAATATGGACCGAACTCGGTCCGAGAGGTTTTGCTCCGAAACAGACAATGCGGGCTCCAAGCGCAAAAACTATTGGTGCATCCTCGCTCGATACCCCGTCCGACGAGTTTCTCCCCCCGTCGCACCGCAGTACGCTCGCATAAGGTTCTCATTTTGAGACCTAGACCATCTTATGCGCGTACTCCACCAGCGGCGGGCGCCGCTTGCTGGGCCTGTGAAGACCCTGCTGACGCCAAGCGCACTGGTGGCGATGATGGAAGTGACCGGCCAGTTGTTCGGGCCGGTCATGATGCGCCAACTCGCATGCTGCCGCGCCTAGCATTAGCGCGACCAGACGCGCCCCGGCGGCCCCCGGGCAGCGACCCTATGCGTTCTTCATTAATTTCACTTTCCATCATCATTATACGCATGACCGTTATGGACCCCTATATTTTTGTACACGGGGTCAAATTGGAATTCGGCACGGTCAACACCGAGTTCAGGGGGTACTGACTAATTACACTTATGAGGAGGCTGCGCTGTCACTGCAGCCTCTACACCAGTGGCGATGGGGTCGTCACGTCATTAATATTATTAGTTTGAAATATAAAATAATAATATAATAATATCTGGGACAAATCACACACGGTCATCTGGCCCCAAACTTGGATTCCCTGTATTTTGGGAACCAGAGACTGATATACATATACTTTTTTTAATACATACATATATAGATATAATACACCCAGACTCAGAGCAAACAATTCTGCTCATCACAAAAAAGTTTGCCCTGTGTGGGGATCAAACCCACGACTCTCGGATCAGAGGCCAGGATTGCTAACTACTTAGCCACCGAGCTTGGCGAAGTGGCAGGAGCTACTCCAGCAGAAGCACAGTCGGCTGGAGGTCAGTGCGACGAGGAGAGAAAGCGTCGGACAATCCGGGCATTGTCGAGGAGGACTGCCTTTTGCAAAGCCGCTATTATTGGTCTGCCTCGAAGTCCAACCGCCTGAGGTTACGATCTAGGTCAGCGGGGATCAAACCATTAACGGACAGGACTACAGGAATGATTTCAGTGGATTGCACTTGCCACACATCCGTAACCTCGTGTGCCAGATTAAGGTACCGTAACCTCTTGTCGGCATCGGCTTGCACAAGGTTTTCGTCGTGTGGAATTATTATTAGGTATATATTTTGATTTTCAGTTTTTAATATTCCTAATTTGAATATTCTATAACTGTATTTCTTTTTCTGTAGGTACCTATTAAACATAATAATATATGTAACATAATAATAATAATATATTATGGTATTTTGTATTAAGTAAAAAAAAATACGATTTAAGAAAATGTGTAAAGGATCTTAAATACTTTTTTATTATTTTTGTTTTTAATATTTACATGTTTATGTTCTGTAACTATCCAAGAGCTTTAATGTAATGCGTTTTTAAAAAAAAATACATACTTGCGTAGGTATGTATTCATACCTTGTTACAATATTCCTATTAAACATAGTTACAAGTAAAAATATTAAATTATATTAAAATATATAGATTCGGTGTCGGTTTCAGTTTCGGCTAAAAAATCATTTTTCGGCCATAGTTTTGGTTTCGGCCAAAAATCGGCCGAAACTTAGTGTTGGTGAATTTTCGTGCATCGTTCGGGTGAGTTCGTGGTTCGTGGCTTACCTTTTTTATTTTGTATCAATCCAAAATAAAAAAAGGTAATCCAACTTATTAGGCAATTGAAATTTTCATGTATCAGTTCCCTAGTAAGACTGTTTACCTTGTTTTTAATTTAGATAGAAATAAGGTACAGAGATGAGTCATGACATTTTAAATACCTACAGTACCCTTACAACTGTTACGAGTGCTCTTACTAAGAAAAAGCATTAATTGCAGATTATTTTATTTTATTTAACACGAATTAAATATAACGCAATAGAGATTTTGACTGTTATTTACAACTTCACATGTCTGAATGAGTTTCGGTTTCGGTTTCAGCCGAGACTGAGGCCGAAGGTTCGATTTCAATTTCGGCTGAAAATTGTTTCGGTCGGACACTAACGGAAACTCCATATACTTTCCAGCCTTCTTTTTTATTAGGGCAGAGGAGGGCGTGGCTGGGCTATCGGATCGGATCGAATCGTATAAGATCACCCGCGCTGTAAAAGTAATGCCTACAGGCTATTATGGCGAGCGAGTGGTCGGGCGAGATGTATCCAACGGGTGTGCATCGTCCTCATTACAAATACCAAAAGCGCATTTTCTATGTGCCTCAGGCATCACACATCACACATCGTATGAAAAACAACGAATACTATTCGATGTATCGAAAATGGTGACATCGAATCGATTTAAATATCAATGTTTATCAAATATTCCTATTAACCGGCAACACTGACATAAATGTCATTTACATTTTTTGTATTGTGTTCGCTGCGTATTTTTGTTAGCGAAACATTGATCAAACGTGTTTTTATTGTGAAAATATTGACTTTTAGTGCTGAAATAAACGATTTAAATGTTCGAATAACAATTATATTACATGACATAAGTTTTGTAAAGTAGTATGTACTGAATATTATCCAAAAATGCGTCGAGGTCACCCAGGCATCGGTGGATGGCGAAATGAAAATCAAAGGCCATTTAGACCTAGAGCTGGAAGAATTCCACATTTCAGGCCTTCCAGAAGTTATGGACCACCGGACATGCCAAGGTACCTACGTTATTTAGAGATATTTAGCATGTTCGAAATATATGGTTACAAGTACATATAAATATTGCATCACATCATTTCCCGCCCAACGCAACGCGTTACTGCCTATCTGGTAAACATGTAGTAGGTAGCGAGATATGTTTCTATACGTTCGTATTACATGTAGGTAGGTAGCAATAATAAGGATCAAAAAATGCCAGTGTAAATGGACACTTGGTGAAAAACAATTTTATTAGTAGGTACCTTTATAAATTTCAGTGTCATGTAGTTGCTATAATGTAGTAACATAACCGTCCTATCCACAAGTTATAGACGGCGGTTGCTTAGTGTTGCACTTAGTCTCACCTGCAGTCACATCTAGGGCATTTAGATTAACACCTATCATGTGTGCAACGCGACCATCATTCATATCTAGAAGTCAGGTGTGCAGGTTTCCTCACGATATTTTCCTTCACCGTTAAAGCAGTCTTGTGTGAAAATTCACATAAGTTTTGAAAAACTCATGGTGCACTGGCCACGGTTTGAACCTGAGACCTCTAGTTAGGAGGATGGAGTTGCTACCCGCTGCGCCACCGACGCTACATGCAATAATATTATAATGAAATAATTTTGTATTACAAACTATTCAATACCAATGTATCATAGAAATTCAATATGTACAACAAGAAAAAATTCTATCAAGAGAATCCTATGAGTACAACAAACATAACCTCAAAATATAATGTGTATGGTTTATTCCAATCAAAAAAAAGCAAAACGTAAACAAACTTACTATGGAACTGACACATGTTAATGTCATCTGCATACTACATTTGTTTACCTTTTGCTTTTTTTTTATTGGAATGAACTATTATAAATGGAGGTCCTCATTCGCTGTGTGCTGGGAACTGAGAGGCAGCACACAATGTGATAAAAAATAGAAACCATTATTATAGTCATCAGTAAATTGTGATACCATTACATAATAAAATTTAAAATAGTAATAATTATTTTTGTGATCAATTATGTTACTATTTTATAGGTATTTTGTTTTGTTGTTTCATATATTTTGTATTGTTTTATGTTGAGTTGTAGCCTATGTGTTGAATAAATGTTTGAATATATAACTATAACAATCAGGCACTGCGAAATTCGAAATTCAAAATATTTTTTATTTAAGTAGATGCTGTACGCATACTTTTAAATCGTCTTTTTTTCTACCTAGTACAAAGTTCCTACCACTTAGAACTTGTACACTCAACGTTTCGGGAAGTGTTAGCGGAGCGAGAACACTGCACTGCTCTTATACATATAAAATACAGGACGTTAAAAAAGTGTGTTTGAGATTTTAAGGGGTTACTCATAAGCAAGTATAGAATACATAAAAATATAAATAAAATCCGATCCACAATTTTATTTTATTTTCTCTGTATTCTATACTTGATTCTGAGTAACCCCTCAAAATCTCAAACGCACTTTTTTAACATTCTGTATAGTCTGGCTTTAAACCGAAATGTCCTGGTATTTCTACCTTCAAATCATGGATTTCAAAGTGTGGAGATGGCAACCCTACCTTAACCTCTTGAATTAGTTTGACATTAGGAATACAATAAAAGCGTCTGGAAGGTATATATTATTAGCGATCCGTAGAAAACAGGAAGATTTAAAACAAATGTGGCTTACACCACTCTTGCTCTCAGCGCCTCAAATAAAATGCACTTAGTAACTTGTAAAAATGTTTAAATTAAAATAATCAAAAATAAAACAATAACTTTGATATTTTTTCCATTTCAGTTTTCCGTTCTCTAAAATAAAACAAGGAAGGCTGTGTTTTTTTTTCTATTTACATTACTCCACATAATTATCTTTTAAAAATTAAAGTTTATTTAAAAATTAAGTTGCATCAACATATATGCGCAAGAATAATTCAACAATCTGCCGATAAATGGGTGTTATTTGTAGGGTGCATGAAATGTTATCATATTTTCAATACATTGAGCTACAACACATATTGACTTTTTATTACTATAATTCATACATTTTAACCTTGGCCTTAAAATTTAACTTTAAAAATACATTTTTATTTTAATATCTCTTATCATCGATTGTCAAATAATTCACTGGTCCCGAAATGAGCCCAAGATGAGCCGAGATGAGTATCGTGCCTATAGCCAATAGGGGCAAACAATAGTTTCTTCTTAGTTAACATAGAGGGTGGACTCTTGAGATGAGGCCAAAACAAGTTACATAACCAGCTACAACTAACTAATTTAACCACTATTTATGTCCATATAAAGGCTTATTTGCCACTTCACTTCCTTTAGTTATTAACTAAAGTGACCGATTTATCTTTGTCAATTTCTTGTTGTGTTTTTACAGGTATCCACCACCAATGAAAAGACCACTTTTGGATGTACCCAGATTTGGACATCCAGGCCCTGCTGAAGACACTTCACCACCTGAGTATCATAATAGAAAATATCACCCCGGAAGTCGACCCCCACATAGGGGTCATGGAAGACAGATTTTCCCAATTATCCAACACATGAGACATGGAGATATACCAGATAATAATAGCTCCTATATGGACAGCCAAAACTACTTTGAAGACAGCAATCAAGGGCCAAATTACGTCAACAAAATGGGTGATGTAGACCACAGGAACCTGAATACATCACAGAAAAGAGAGCCTTACAACCAACCCATACAAGTTTGGACTGTTCCTCCACAAGGATATGAAGAGAGAAATCCAAGCAAACCTTATCGTCACCATGATATTGGTGCTGTGGATCACAGACTTCCACCGACAGATCATTATGGAGGCACCTCAGCCTCAATGGAAAATTCTAAAACTTTCAGCAGGTCTGTGAATGACACTGTTGACATTGTCAGGAAACGACTTCTAAGTCGTGAGTCACATTCAGGCAATACACCTGTTGATCAAAATATATCCGAAACCTCTGCTGAGATTCCTGCTAATTATACACGGGCGCAGAAAGAGCAACCAAAGAAAAAAACACAAAAAATTAAACCCAATATCAAAAGAAATTGTGATAAAATTAAAAATAAAATAGTTCACCAATTATTCATGATGGATAAAGACAAAATCCATAAATTGATGGATAATCCCAGTTCGTCAACAAAGTTTGAATATGCCATAAGCAGTTTGGTTACAGAGTCGCAGAACAGTTTCAATCGCCATTTACGATCTCAAGCTGAAAAATCTTTAGGTACTACAGAATTTGTACATAACCAAAACAATACTATTTATGAAGATACTTTCATGAAACAAATGCAAGCTTTGTTGGATCCCCAAGATACTGTTTTACTTGAAGATTTAAAACCAGTGGTGTTGGCTGAACTTAGCAAAGTTCTACAATTAGATAATATGGAAATCCAAGGAATGACTGGTGATCAATTTGGTTATGCTGCAACAGAAATAAGTTTTGAACCGGACCCCAATGAATATTACAATTTCGACGAAACTCCTAGTTTTGATTATTATGAAAACAATCCACCCCCAACCACCAATGAAAGTAATAAAAACCAATTTAATAATGACTTTGAAAATAATTACAATTCCCAACAAAATGCGACAGAAACCTCACACTTGTATGAAAGACGGAGACCACGCAAAAGTTGTGACAGTCATGACCATAGCACTAACATTGACCAGCAACAACACAGAAGGGATAATAACATTATTGACAGCAAGTCTAATGATGATAAGTACAGGAGAAGTGGCACACCATTACCACTATTTGATGGGAATTCAGAACAATTATCAGAAGAAGAAGATCCTTTCGCAGAGCTAGACAGACAGTACCATGTGGCAGTAGATCATACTTTTATTGATACCGATGATATCAATACCATGCAACCGCAGCAGGCTACTGTTACTATACCTCAAACCCCTAGTATTAAAAAAGAGGTTCGAAGTAATTTCCGCACTCCAGAAAAACCACAAGCTATTATTCAAGATACCAAAAAACGCCCTTCAACATCATTAACTGAAAACTCCAACAAAGTTATGCAAGAAATTGATCACCAGTTACTCAATATCGCCAAGTCTCCTTTAAAATTCTCTTCGCCAGTAAGTATCAAAGCCAAGACAGTTGACGAAGTTAATTCAGGAGTTGATTCGGTTCTGCCATCAGACACTGCAATCAAACAGGAGACCTCAACTTCAGAATATGGATCTACAAATACAACGCCTGTAAAACAAACTGACGATAATAAACCAAATACAAGTGATGAAAAGATAGAAATTCAGACTAATGCAAGTGTTACAAATGAAACTACACAAAAAGCTGAAGACACTAGGAGTTCAGTAAAGTCATCAACTCCATCACGAAAAAGATCTGTTGACCAGAAACCATCTCATCGTAAAGAAAAACGTAAGAAAAGTGAACCAAGTCAGCCCGAAACTAACAAACAAATTCTTAACAAAAATATCATCATAAATGTGAATGATTGTGCAGCAAAGTCTACTGAAAAATGTGAACCTAACGTGTGTGCGCCCAAGTCTGTTTTTAATTTATTCTTCTCTAAAGATCAAAACAAGAAAGAGGTTACAAAAGATAACAAAAAAGGTGACTTGGTTGATAAATCTTATTCAGACAAATGTGTGAAACGCAAAGAGACTCCCAAGAAACCTAAAGATATAGAAAAAAAGAAAAATGATTCCAGTTCATCTAGCCATTCCATTATAAGTCCAGCAGATAGCAGTAATAACAGTGTTAGTGGCCAGGCAGCCTGTAAAAGTGACACAAATAATAAATTAAAAAGCATTGATATATTTGAAGATCATTCAAAAAAAACTGGTACTCACCAGTCGCACAGGAACACGGCTACAGTACCCAGTACTCAGAAAACAGCAATAGAAGTTAAAAGCAAACCACTATTACAAATAAGCCGAAAAATCACTAGAAAGCATGTTTCCACACAAGTTTATAGAAAAACAGTCTCTAAAGAATTACAAACTGATAGAAAAAGGTTAACAACTAGAGGAATGCAGACGGATCCTGTAATAATCAAATCAGATTCTAAAATTAATTCAGCTGATCCATTTGAAAGAATGAAAGAAATTGATATGGAAATTCAAAATTTGCTACAAGAAAAGTTTAAACTGTACAGCTCTATTGAGTCTAAAGAATCTTGTTCTAACAGCATGCAATCTCTAGGAATGGCAGTCTTAAATGTGAATCCATATGAAGATGTCAAAGCTACTGATGATGATCATTTATCCGAAGACAATATTGTAGATGACTTTGTGAACATACCTGTTGAAGAATTAGAAAAAATTGCTTTAGAAAGCGTTCAAGATGAAAGCAGTGAGTGTACAAAAAAAAGTAAACATATAAAAGTCACAAAGGAAAATAATAAAAACTCTGTAAGCCCTACTGATACAGCTTTAATGAAAAAGAATATGAAGGCAAAAACTCCCAACATATCACTTATAGAACAAATAATTACTGATGATAGGCCATTAGAGGACATAATTTCCCTGGATGACTTAGAAATGACTCCTGCCAAGTCTAAAAAGAAACCCCAAAAATCAAAGAAAAACCCAGTAAAAAAACAAAAAACTACAAAGATTAAACAATCGCATGTGAAACAAAAGCTCGTAAAAGAACCGCCTGTAGAAAATACAATAAGTTATGATATAAAACCATGCTCTGTGGTTTTGGTGAGACATGATATCAGAAAATATTTGAAACCAAAACCTGTAGAACCATTGATTCAGGAAACTGACAATGATACACATGAAACACTGGAAGAAGCGAATGAGAATGAAATTGTGGAATCAGTTGTTAATGATATTCAATTTGATATGTTAGATGTATCTGAAGATATTGTGATAGGTGATATGTGTGAACTGAAATCTGAGGAAAAAGACTCGAATGAGGTATCAGTTGTGCCAATATGTGAAGACATTATACTAGACAACAGCCAGTCTTCTGTAGAAGATACAGGCGGCACAGATGGGGGATCGGGTGATGGAGTTTGCAAAATGTTTGACTATTCATCTGATGAAAACTTACGGCGAGACACAGTCGTCGTTACTGGAAACGGTGATGCGGTACTTGCAATAGAGGTGAGTTTTACACTAACTTCTGTAACTGTACATTATTTTAATGTTAAAAATGAATGATACTTTAGTTAGAGTTCTTGTATCAGGTGTTAATTGTCTTGATTTTACATTGACTTTTGAGATGCTAGTAAATAAGCTACTCTGTGACTCTGGAATCGACTTATTTACTTAAATGTATATTGCCATAGGGCTTATTCAAAGAATAGAGTGGGGTAAGCTTGCTGATATTTTTACCATGACATCATATTCTCAAAAGAAACATTTCCCTGAAGCGGGGTTTTCACTATACGAGCAAGGTTACACGCTCAGTCTGGCGTCATTCTGGTCCATCAGTCTTGACTAACGCCAGAATGTTGGATGATTTTCAATTTTTCACGGTACACGGTTAATCTAGACTGACTGCAGACAGTGGGTTACACGATCATTCTGACCAGACTGATGGACCAGACTGAGCGTGTAACCTGGCTCTACGAGTACTCTTGGACCAGAGAGCGCTCGGGTGACTACTCGGATTCTACTCGTAACGTGTAAACCGGGGTTTAGCATCCGAAGAGTCATCCGAGAGCGCACTCGGTCCGAGCTATTCGTATAGTGAAAACCCGGCTTAAGCCTCACATCTCTGCATGCGCTAGATTTTGAAATAAAAAGAAGGAAATGTTTTTCTTGAGAAGATGATGTCATGGTCGTGGCTCAGTGCGGCTTGCTTGGTCGCGTCGATCACGCAGGTTAACTGACTACAGACACGGTCATAACCTGGATGGGTTTGACTGTTAGTGCTTCTTTCCGTGCTTCGCAAGGCTCATTAACCCGTTGGTGCTGGCTGCTATCGCTAGATGGCAGACGAACGTTAAACCATATCGGAGGCCTTATAAAGTGGCTTGAAAACTTCTGACACTGGGGTTGGCCACTAGCCCCACAACCTCCACCAATCCGGACTTGCACCCGTGTGTGGAGTATGGCCTAACCTACCCGATGTATGGGAATAGACCCGTGCCCCTGCAGTGGAGACGTAATGGGTTGTTAACAACATACAGCGACTCAAATATATTTTTTTATCGGATTGTATAAAACGTGAAGGAAACTAATACAATTTTACAACAAGTATAAAAGTGACTTGCTAAATATCTTATTAAGCTGCGGTGGCGCGTGGCACTAGAAATCCATATAAGAGTGAGATAGAAATGGGTAACATATAAAATTTATTAATCACAAATATTTTTAATATATTGTGATTTTATCGTGTGTCAAAATTTAACCGTGCTATCCAACGACATTCTATACATGGACGTTGCATCAGCGCGCTGTAAACGGCACAGCAAAATTGTGCTCAAATACGATGTGAGCACAATTTTTACCTTAGTCGTGTTTTGAGCGCACAGCAGTGAGGATGCCGAAGTGTGTCGTGAAAAATTGTCAAAATAACACTCGAACGACCCTAAAAAAAGATGTTGTGACCTACCACCGGTAAGTTAATTTTATTTATAAAAGATAACTCGCGAAAATGTGTAAAAAAAGTAGAAAATCACTGAAATTTCAATAAATATCGTAAATTATTAAGGAGTATTCCTATTTTTTTCTTTCACGCGCGCCAGAAAGAGACATGCGTCGGTACGCGACAAGAACATAGTCATAAAACAAAAGAGTGGAGTCGCTTTTGTTTAAATGTTTTAAGTGTAAAAGCCATACTGCCGAATCTGAAGATAATATTTTTCGGGTGTATGTATAAATGTTATTATGTATGTGTTATGTATGAAGATGTGTTTCATTATTACCGCCTGTACCCAAGACGGCTTGATGAATTTCGGACTGCGAGGTGTTGTTAGATTCGTTTCGATCCCCACATATATGAAGGGTATTTACATTTTTATCCAACTACAGCCAATTAAAAGGATTTTATTGGTCAGGTTTTAATTTTTTAAGCGGTACAACAAAAGTCGACAACTTGACATATTTATCCCGATTAATAATTTAGCCTGAAATATTCATATCCGTCATTTAAAAATCCCATTATATATATCTGGAATTCTAATTAAGTCAATTGTATAACATTCCAGAAAACATTACGAATGGCAGTATTTGAAACACTACTTCACGATGCCCAATACAAAAAAATATAATTCAAATGCTACTCCACGCTATCGCTATGTTCTCAAAAGTCACGCGTTCGGCTTGCGAGATGACGTAATATGAAATAGCAATTCACGCGCTCCATTCGTAAGAAAGAGATGGGCTGTGTTTCGTTTGTTTCTACGACGTTTACCATTAATGTATAGCTACGTATAGTGTCTTGTGCCGCGCTACGATGGCGCGTTGCTTTAGCGTGCAATATCCTTAAGTAAAATATCATTCGTGCTATCCATAAGGTATAAACAGCGGTCACCTGATGTTACACTATAAAATATGATAATTTAGTGCTGCAGCAAGCAGCCAATGCCAGGCCTGGCGCACTTCGCGCTTTAGATATAAAGCTGTAAGTAGATGAACGAGCCCGCTAAGCAGGTCTAGTTCAGACGGTTGCCACGCGCCGGCCGGATTGCGCGTATTCTAAACACACCGCCGACGCGTAGTTACGTCGTGAAAGCGGAACAAAAAACAAATAATATTGTTTTCACCCGACTACGACGAAGCAAAAAAGAGGTTTTTTTTTATTTTATATTTTTTTTTATATAGGTACCATGAAAAAAACCTTTTATTTATATAATTTAATAGTAAGATGCGATAGTACGTGTGATTTATAATACATAAACAGTTATTCAATAAGAACTTATATTTGTAACATATTTTTTTACAAATATTGAATAACAGTACTGGATTCGTTATTTTCACATTGAGAAAACCCTTGCCGTATAAGAAGAGGTAAGAGTTACGCGATCGAAAGAGATGGAAAATATACAGGGTGTAAGGGACAGGTTTCCGAAAACTTTAAGGGCTTGCTCAGTAGACGAAACTGAACAACTTTCCACAAGATTTTTTTTCAGGAAACGAAAAAAAAACCTGTCCCTTACTCCCTGTAGGTAAATCGTCGTATCCTACGAATAAAGCCACAATGGCTGATGTGGCTTTTTATTTTTATTGCATAATTGAAATCTGCAACCCATTTCACATTATATTCAATCAGAAAATCACATAAAACCGATCTCTATCGACTAGAAAATAAGCGTTAAAAAAATGCCACTATTGCTTTTTCCTGAAATACGCCCCGAAAACAGCCACAACAGCCACAGTGGCTACTTTCTTCCCTGCGGGGCGGGGCACAAGCGCCACTCAGCCCTTTTTCCGCGGACAGTTTTAAACAGTTTTAGTTCATATCCTCGTAGAAAAAAGACACTATTGCATTTGTGGCTATACTCCACGAAATTTTTTCTTGGTGTCAGTATGAAAATCGGTGGCCTAAAAGCATTTGTGTCTTTATTCTACGAACAAATTTTAATTAGTACGTTTTTCGTGTGTTTTACAGTTTGCATCAATGAAATTATCAGTTTTACTGATTTCTATTTCATTAACGATTCAAACAATATGATAAAATACAGAAAAATACATATTTTATGTTTTTTTTTACCAGAGTTGTAAAAGGCCCTTGTGGCGGTTGTGGCTTTTTTCATATTATTTTATACGAGTTCCGAGTGGTAGGAAACAAAAAGAATAACCTTCGAAAAGTGTACACTGCTACCAACTTCTTATAAAATAATAATAATTTATTAATGTTCCTCAATAATCAAGCACAATATTTTCTAATACTTTACTTTCATGTCTAGGAATTGAACTCAGGAATTCTGCTTTGCTCCCCTGCTTCATGTTCTTCAAAATTTTTGGTGATTTTGAGCGTTGGTCTACAGTGGATAGACCTGCCACAATACTGATATTGAGGGACTAGGTCTTCCTGATTGTAGTTGTACTTTCCATGCAAAGAGCCTCTTCTCAGTCTTGTCGATTTGAAGAGGAGATTACTATGTATCATCGGAGTATAAATATGAAGGTCCATGATGCTTTTTTTTCTGAGCTTTTTTATTTGTGGCTCCAATCGTTTTCTTCCTCGGTCCCTCAATGCTGAGGATCGCGACCACGAACTAGGTCTCTCCATTGGCTGCGGTTGTAGGTGCTATGGACAGCCTTACTGCTCTGAATGTTTCCTCCCACATGTTTCTTCACCACATCGATCCATCGGGAAGTTGCTCTACCCCTGGCTCGTTTGCCATCCATCTGACCCAGAATTATGTGCTTCTCCAAACTATGCCTAGGAGAACGCATAATATGTCCGAAGAAGCAAAGGCGGCATATTGCTCGTTGAGATGTGTAGCTCCTGGAGTATAGATTCATTAGTTCTCATGGGGGTCCATGGAATTCGGAGAAGTTTTCTCCAACACCACATTTCAAAGGCGTCGATCTTCTTGCTGTCACTGCTCTTGCACCAGGTTTCCGCCCCATAGGTACAAGAAAATTAAAAATACTAAGGCACATACAAGTCGTACCTTAGTAATCTGGCGAATACCACGGTTTCTCCAAATCTTGTCTAGATTCCCCATTACACTTTTGGCCATCCCGGCTCTTCGGCGTATTTCGTCTGTGCAGCTACCTTCACTCTTTATTAGTGACCCTAGGTATACAAATTGATTGACGTTTTCATAATCATCGAGTGCATCGGTTAGCGGAAGTTATCATGGTCTTTGAATGGTTGATCTTAAGACCGAGTTTGGCGCTCTCAACTTCTATTTATTCCAGCAAGAGGGCCAGCCATCTCTATCTCGCTGGATGCAACAATTGTTGTATCATCGGCGTACCTAATGTTAGTGAGTTTAAGACCTCCCACTGTTACGCCTCCACCCAGTCCTCAAGCCCTTTCCTCATTATATAAGGTGACTTTAAATTAGTTCTTGATACGAAGAGCTATGGATGTGCTCGTGATAACAAACAACTTTCCCTAAGGAACCCATAGTCAAATCGCAAAAAAATTTTTGGACCCTCCCATACAAATCGGTCAACGGACCAGCCAAATTAGTATGAAGAGTCCAAATTTTTTTTGCGATTTGACTGTGGGTTCCATAGAGAAAGTTGTTTGTGATGATAATCAGCATATGCACACCCTTTGATATCAAGAACAAATTTTAAGTCACCCTATATATTCGCCGTCGTGACTCCAATACCAATACTAAATTAAAAGGTAATTGACTCAACATTGATGGAGCCCTTCTGTGAGTGACTTGACTTACGTGACTTAATGTCCTAAGTCCCCTAGGTGGGGCAGAGGGCGTCTACAGTGCTTCGCCATTGCGTTCTATCTAGGGCTACGTGCTTCACTTCGGGCCATGATAACCCGATCTTCTTTATATCAGCTGCCACTGAGCGCCGCCAGGATTGTTTGGGACGGCCACGTTTTCTCTTCCCTTGTGGGGTCCACTCTAGCGCCTGTCTAGGTATATGGGTGGGGTCCCTTCTGAGAGTGGGGCCAATCCAGGTCCACTTGCGACGAGCGATCTGCTGACCAATCGGTGTTTCACGACACATTTCCCAGAGTTGCTCGTTGAAAAATTTCTCGGGTCAGAAGATTCCGAGTATTTGTCGGAGACACCAGTTCTGTGAGTGGGATAGATTTATACGTAGCCTGTCTTACGCTTATTTTCATAAAAGACCTGACAAACTCGTATATGTAAGCGATAATGTAGATATTCCTCGGGAATATTTCCTTTCCTGAAAGTCCAAGTACTTCGAAGCACACTTTCAAACGCAAAACTACTCCCATGTCTAAGAGGAAAGGCAATTAAGTGATCCTGTTTTGCTCTATGTTCTTCAGAAATCATGGTGATTGTGAAATTGCCCTACAGTTACAGACCTACCACAAACTCGGGTGTCTGGAGAGCGAACATTCCCTGCTAGGTCGACTACAAATATCTATGACTCGATCGTCTTACCTCATTGTTTGATATATCACCTTGATACCTCTATAGTTTTATATACTCGTATCGGCTGTATTCACGAAGTTTGCAGTAATCATCATCATAAGGTGAAAGACGTCCACTGCTGGACATATATTTCCACACTGACCGGTCCTGTGCGGCTCGCATTCAGCGGCTTCCCGCACCCTTCACCAGGTCGATGGTCCACCGAGTTGGAGGCCTGCCTACACTGTGTCTTTCGGTGCACGGTTGCCACTCGATTTGCAGTTGCGCGTTTGCAGTAATATCCTAACTTAATTGTTGATCAGGATCCTGAATGAGTTAAATTGTGTACATAACATAATATACCTGTAGAGGTGGAGGAATTACAAGAGCACTTATTACGAGTAAATTGTTTTATCACACATATTGTAAGGGGCCCAATTCACAATGTTTTTTATTTATTATTTAAATTAAAATTCATGTTACCCTGGGCACAGATTTTATAATACTAACGTACAGATACCTCATGTCATACAACGAAATGCGACTGCCGTAACTCGGGCTATTCTTCGGGCTATTTTTTTCACTCATTGAGAACTACCGCTACTAGCGACATCTAGGGCGCGGGCTATAAATGAAGACATTCTGGTTGCTTATCTGTACCTTCATTTGCTTTTGTTGATTTTTTTTTGCACATAACCTACTAGTATTATATTATCTGTGATATTACTAAATAAAAATACATAATTTGAAATATGAAAAACGAAACGTAAACCACCTATTAAGTTTTTCAATCGTATTGTATCAGCGCCATCTATTAATTCACGCTATTAACTGGTACTCAACTAGTACGTGTCATTCCTCAACTCTGACAAGTTAAGACGAAAGTAGTTTTGATATGCATCGCCGTCATCAGATAATTTGTAATAATTGATAATAAAGTGCATTATCGGCCTTTGTCATACTTTTTGGTTATACCATAATCAAAACACTTATTTTTAGCAACTTTATGGGTTTTTTCTTCGTTTTGCATTAACTTCGATTACAAATCGATACTTTTCATGCCATCTATTGACATTTTAATGAACTAAGGTTTTCGTTGTATGCAATGAGACCCCGTGCCCTGGGTAAAAACATTAATATGTCTATTATTTTGATTTAATACACTTCTTGTTGTTTTCCATTTCTTAAGATTAGTTACAGATAAAAACGATAAAAAGCCCTAAACGCCATTACGACCTGATATATGCCGAAGAAAAAGGGCATAATGTCGCTTATGTCCAATAGAATAACATATTACTCCAGCGAATAAAGAAATATTCGACATATTTAATAGAAATATTTAATAAAATCGCTTATTTATGATTTAATAACAACCCTAGAATAGTTAAGCAATGTTTTGAATGATAACACTTCAAAAATGACACTTTCTGTTGAAAATAGAATGTTTAAACCTCCTCCTGAAAAGTTGCCATTTTGCAATTACGCCCTTATTCGTAGGATACGACGAAATATCGATGTAGTCACTTGACGCTGCATGCTGCGATCTGAATTGAACTTTATCGCGTAGCAACCAAGCTCGCGATTTATTTAAATACTGTCATATAGTGAAACTTCTGTACTTGTACTATTGGGTATTCTGTGCCAATGCGTACAGATTACTGTGCTGCGCCCTCAAATCCTATGATCTTTCTATACATACTATATCCAAAGAACTTATTACATACAACACCTATATGATAGATACTTAGTTCATTGATTATACCCCTATCATCATCAGCCAAAAGACGTCCACTGCTGAACAAAGACCTCCTCCAAGGATTTCCACACTAATATCGATCCTGCGCTGCCCGCATCCAGTGGCTTCCCGCAACCTTCACCGGGTCATCGGTCCACCGTGTAGGAGGCCTGCCTACGCTACGTTTACCGGTGCGCAGTCGCCACTCGAGAACTTGAATGCCCCAACGGCCATATATTCTACGACATGATTTATACGCCTATATCCTTTGCCAAATGTTGTCATCAATATATCACTATACTGTATGTCAAATACTGAGCAGAATAACTAACTTTATCGTAACTCTGTTGACATTTGAACGCAGTGACTTGTATGAAACGAGTGCCTCTCCGCAGTGCGTGGAGAACGACTTCATAGCGGCGTGCCTGGACGGCAACGTGTACCACTTCGGGCCCGACGGGCAGCTGCGCAACACGCTGCGAGGGTCCAACCTGGCCGTCACATGCCTCACTATCGTCAAGGAGAAGTACGGCACTACGGTCTACACGGGCTCCCTGGATTCCAGGATTCGCTATTATGATTTGGAGGTGAGATTACTCTTGTTTTGATCGATATTAACTCAGTGTAGTTTGGTGGCGCTCTTTGCCCGCCAGCCTGCACTGACATATTTTTGTTATTGGTGTGTCTTACACTTTATCAACATACAAAACAAAGTCGCTTCCCGCTGTCTGTCTGTCCCTATGTATGCTTAGATCTTTAAAAGTACGTAACGGATTTTGATGCGGACTTTTTAGGGTTCCGTAGCCAAATGGCAAAAAACTGAACCCTTATGGATTCGTCATGTCTGTCTGTCCGTCCGTGTGTCACAGCTACATTTTTCCGAAACTATAAGAACTAACTAAGTTGAAACTTGGTAAGTAGATGTATTCTGTAAACCGCATTAAGATTTTCACACAAAAATAGAAAAAAAAAACAATAAATTTTGGGGGTTCCCCATACTTAGAACTGAAACTCAAAAAAAAATTTTTTATCAAACTTATACGTTTGGGGTATCTATGGATAGGTCTTCAAAAATGATATTGAGGTTTCTAATATATTTTTTTTCTAAACTGAATACTTTGCGCGAGAGACACTTCCAAAGTGGTAAAATGTGTGGGGTGTAACTTCTTAAATAAGAGAATGAAAAAACTAAAAAAAATATATGATGTACATTACCATGCAAACTTCCACCGAAAATTGGTTTGAACGAGATCTAGTAAGTAGTTTTTTTTTAATACGTAATAAATCGTAAACCGCAATTTACCTACAATGAACTACAAGAACTTTTATATTATGTTACTTGCTGCTACGGAACCCTTCATGGGCGAGTCCAACTCGCACTTGGCCGCTTTTTTTAAGATAAGAGTGATTCAAGAGGAAGGTTTATATGTATATAATACATTGCACCCGTGCGAAGCCGGGGCGGGTCGCTAGTAATCACATAAAATTACATACAGCAGTGCTGTAATATTATAAAATTTATTATATATGAATCGCGTTTAATATAAAGCCTGTTCATATGTATAAAGTCCTAATTTGACTAAAAATCTTTGAGTGATATTATTGAAACTACTTTTTAATAATATCACTTGTCGGTCGTGGCTCAGTGTGACTTGCATGGTCGCGTCAATCACGCAGGTTAACTGACTACAGATACGGTCATAACCTGGATGGGTTTGACTGTTAGTGGCATTTATCTCGACCGTTTCCGTGCTTCGCAGAGCACGTTAAGCCGTTGGTGCCGGCCGCTATCGCTAGATGGCAGTCGTTAAGCCATGTCGGAGGCCTTATAGGCTGCTTGAAAACTTCTGACACTGGAGTTAGCCACTAGCCCCACAACCTCCACCAATCCGGACTTGGCCCCCGTGTGTGGACTTGGTTCCCGAGTTATGGGAAGAGACCCGTGCCCCTGCAGTGGGGACATAGTGGGTTGTAACTTTCAATATTTTTATTTAAAGGAAGACAAAATCAAAACTGTTTAACCAGATGTGATTATCAGAATCTATCAAATACGATTTCCAAAATGAACATGTATCGCCAATTTGACTGCGCTGACCATATTTTGTGCAATTTCCAGTCTGGACTGGAGAAGGGGCCGGAGTGTAACGTGCTGAGCCCCATCCAGACCATGGACCGCGCATGGGACACCATATTTGTAGGCACCAAGACTGGATTTGTGCTGCAATTTGAATGCAAGGTATGAAATATACAGGTCTTTGTTTATATTGTGTATTTCTGAAGCTGTTTTAGATTTGAAATACATTCTATCTCAATTTGTAGAAAAACTAAAGAGACCGACATGGCTTGTCGAATAAGCAAGCTGTAGTTGCAATGGGCAGACCATATAGGACCATTAAGGTCACAGAACTGATAACCAAAGCTGATACAATAATAATTTAATATAAATTGCTTCCCTTATAAAGCCTAAACTACTAACCTGCTTTAACAAATAAAGTGTTGGATTCATCTCGTTCCTGAATATGCCTTAAACCATTGCATAGTATGGAACATGAAATTCAATACAATGACATTGGTCTAGCCAAAGAAGTTTTATATCGTCGCTCCGGTACCGGGCTTAAGTCTGTGGGTCTAGCTTTTCACTTTCGTATATTTTTAATTTTCATAAATGTTTTAAACTTTTGATTTTCGTACAGAACAACATGCTAATCCCAGTGAGCACGGTGAAGTTCTCCGAGCAGTCCATCATGGCTCTCCGAGCGATGAAGGAGGGGCCCCGCAAGGTGCTCCTAGTGGCCGCGCGCTCGGAAAACGTCACCATAAAGGACGCACAGACGGGCCTGCTGCTGAGAACTTTGGACGGACCCAAGATGACTGTATACACACTACTGTTTGAAGACGGGAAAGTGTACTGTGGGACGAGCACTCAGCTGATACACGTGTTTGACTATTCAGTGAGTACTATTTGATTAATTTTGTAGTTACTTGTAATTGAGATTCTTTTGATATTGCCAGGAATAAAAGTAGGTTGTTAGATTTTGAGGTCATATAACAAATTGTGACTGGTTTGAATATAATATGCCATAACCATTTTCAATTTCCAATCGATTTATCAGTTCAGCGCTAACTTTTCGCACAAGTTACACCTTAGAACTCATCAGAAATCAATTCGAGCTCAAGCCATCACCACCCAAATTGAAAAGACAAAGTATAATACTGGTAAAAGTGTGATTGAGCCTTGGTTTTAATGTAATCTTTTTAAAACCACGCGAGAAAGAAAAGTACATAAAAGCTCAAGGAACTTCGTATAGGTAGACAAAGTAACATTCAAAACATTTCCTGTGCTACCACTTGACTCATCTCACTAATCTCACTAATATTATAAATGCGAAAGTATGGATGTTTGTTTGTTCCCCTTTACGCCGAAACTACTCAACGGATTTGGATAAAATTTAAGTAACTAGATTGATAAAGCACTCGGCTAACACATAAAATACTTTTATCCCGGAAAACTCGAACGTTCCCAGAGGAATGGCTAAAAACTGGAATTCTTACTTTGTCACTAGGTGGCGCTGTCTTAACATTTTAATTCTGAAGTCCACGCGGACGAAGTCGCGGGCATAAGCTAGTAATAAATATAACTTAAAGTGGGGTTCTACTAGTAAAACTGAACATCTTTTACCGCGGAACCCATAGTCAATTCGCAAAAAAAAAATTTGACTTCCCATACTTAGTGGGTCGATCAGATGACTGACTTGTTAGGAAAGTACAAAAATTGTTTTGCGAATTGACTATGGGTTCATTGGTAAAAGTTGTTCAGTTTTACTAGTAGAAGCCCCAGTTTAAGTAGTATGAGCTGATTTGTTAATACTTTATATAGGGTGACTAAATTAGTTCTTGATACTTAAGACTATGCATGTACTCATGATAACAAACAACTTTTCCTAAAGAACCCATCCATAGTGAAACTGCAAAAAAAAATTGGACTCCATACAAATCGATGAACTGACTGGCCAAATTAGTATGAAGAGGCCAAAATTTTTTTTGCGATTTGACTATAGGTTCCTTAGGGAAAGTTGTTTGTTATCACGGGTACATGCATAAACTTTCATATCAAGAACTCATTTAGTTCTTGATACGAAAGGGGTATGCATGTGCTCATGATAACAAAAACTTTTCCTAAGAAACCCATAGTCAAATCGAAAAAAAATTTTTGGACTCTTCATACTAATTTGGCCGGTCAGTTGCTCGATTTGTATGGAGACTCCAAAATTTTTTTTGCGATTTGACTATAGGTTCCTCAGGGAAAGTTGTTTGTTATCATGAGCACATGCATACCCTTTTGTATCAAGAACTAATTTAAAGTCACCTGTATATTTGATTTGATCTTAATGTGTCACAGTGCTATCTACTTTGAATAAATATTTGCGATTTGATTTGATCTGACCGTGACGTGTCGGTGCACAGAGCGGGTCGCACGTGGGGTCGCACGAGGGCGGCAAGGGCGCGGTGTGCCTGCGCGCCATGGGCGGGCTGCTGTTCGCGGGCTGCTACGACGGCTGCGTGTACGTGTACCGCGAGGGCGAGCCGCGCCCGCTGGCGCAGCTGCGCGGCCCCTCCGTCATGCTGCTCTCGCTCGCCGTGAGAGGCTCCAAGGTACGCCCACCAGCACACTCGCATACTGACACACTCACAAACTCATGCACTCCTAAACTGCCACTCGCATACACACTCACACCCTCACTCATATACTCACACACTCGCATAGAGTCTGACAAATGCAAATGAAAGCGTAACCTGGAATTTTATTTAAAGTTTTTTACATGGCAACAAAAAGAAGCTGTCAGAGGCTGTCACTGTTGACTGACTGTCACAGTATGACTGTCAAGTATTGATACTTGTTGGCTGAATATTCATGTTTATTATTTATTGTTGAGCGTAAGAAATTATATAATGATATTATTTGTAATGGCCATTCGTAAATGATGGATTTCATGGTAATTTCAGATTTTTCAGTGCAGAAATAAACTGCAGATTATCAAAATCAGTTTATGAAGTAGACTGTTTTTATGTTTATATTTATAAACAAGATTTACAAGGAGTCAATAAAATTGTAAAAAGCGAATTGTAAATTGTAATTTCAACTAGTATAAATATATTTTAATAAAGATTTATCACACAAATATAAAAAAAAACCAACCAACCAACTAATCAAGTATTTGTATGGATTTCGTCGGTCCTCACGTCGGGTGGTGTGTTAATAATATGTTCCGTCCTAACACACGCATACACTGTAACACGCATACACTCCCAGACTTACAGAAACCAGAAATACAAACCACTAAAATCCTGAGCATATACATGCTTATAGACGTCTACGGTTGTTCAAGGCAAGGTCACGATCGCACATTCGCGATTGTCACAAACTTGACTGAATTGATACGTCAGTTGTTAGCGCTCCTGATTACTGATCCGAGGGTCGTGGGTTCGATTCACATTTATGAGCAGTAGACTTTATACAGGGTGTTAAAAAAGTGCGTTTGAGATTTTAAGGGGTTACTCAGAATTAAAAAGAGAATACAGAAAAAATATTGACAAAATCCGAATTCCAAATTTTTTCAGTTTCCCATACAAATACTTGATTAGTTATTCAGATTTAGTGAGGAAAACTGGAAAAAAAGTTGTAGATCGAAATTTTTAAATATTTTTTCTGTATTTTATACTTGTTTCCAAGTAACCCGAAAAAATTGAAACGCACTTTTTTAACAACATCCTGTATATCTAACTAGCTAAAAATTTTAAATTTCAAATCTTTTTTTTATTGAAACAATAATTTTCGTTTTCATGGTAGGTACCTATATAAAAAAAACGAATTCCCTCCTCGAGCGACAGTAAACTACATATATGTAGCTGACTGTGATAAAAGCAGGAGGTTCCACGCGCACGCACGCATGGTGGGAACCCGCGCCTCACCCTCCCGCACCCCACGCCCCCCCCCCCGCATCCCGCTAATGCGCCTCGCCCCCCGCACGCCATGCGTCACCCCCCGCACCCCGCTCCTTACCCGGTTACGGTTAGTCTCGCAATGCCTATGTTAAGTATCTCTACGAGTTCAGTCTACGTGATTTTGATTTTAAAAAAATGTGAATGTTGTGACAACCCTTGCGGTGAGGTCAGCAGTAGGTAATACAATATCATGCCGGTAAATACATGAGCGGACCTTCTGTTATGCCTATTTTGTGCCACCACTCGCACTCACACACTCGTACACTGCCACTCGCATACTCATACACTCACACTCGCATACACTCAAACACTAGCACACACGCACTCGTACACTGCCACTCTAACCTGAACTACGCTGCAAATGACAAAATGTCTACATTTAGCCACAAAATAGACACAGAAGGTCCGCTCAATACAAACCACTAAAATCGTAAGCATGTACATGCTTATTGAAATATACGGTCGTTCGAGGCAAGGTCACATGTATATGCTTAGGATTTTTGTGAGCGTATTGAGCAGACCTTCTGTATCTATGTGTTTTGTGATTTAGCGTTGCGACGCCGCGCCGCACTGCAATGCTTTCGATATACATCTATTTATATTCGCCCTCGCGGCCGCGCTGCTATAGAGCGTTTCAACAAATAGTTGGCTCCCCTGTCTATCAACGACAACAACAAGCGAAGACGCTTCTACCGATTTTGTTAGTGTGTGTCTGCATTCTATGTAGTGTGTGTCTGAGTTCTATGTAGTGTGTGTGGAAAACATTGCTGCCAACATAACGGCATAGGAACTATTTGTTGAAACGCTCTATATGTTATACAGGGTGTAACAGAAGTGTGTGACAATACTTCAAGGTTGGCTTTTACCCATCAAACTGAACAACTTTTGTTCTAAAACTTTGTTGAAATCGCAAAATTTTTTTTGGACTATTCATACAAATCGATCAGCTGGCGAACCAAGTTTGTATGAAAAGTCCAAAAAATTTTTTGCGATTTCAACAAAGTTGTAGAACAAAAGTTGTTCAGTTTGATGGGTAAAAGCCAACCTTGAAGTATTGTCACACACTTCTGTTACACCCTATCTGTCTTTCCACTCTGACCAATTAAACCGATCAACTAAAACGGATCAACTATTTTGCTTTCCTAACGGTACAACTATTTGATTGGTCAGAAAGGAATTTGTTGCCATATAGATAATTGTAATCTGACGGCAGAGCGGCCTAATATATTTCGAGCCTAAGCCTTGATTTCAAAGACTAACATATCTTTATTATTTTCGTGTCCATTACTCCAGCGGAATGTTGTAGCTAATAAGAATGTGAGTATAATAGGGAATTAGAGCATCATTAGGACTAATTGTGCGCCAGCAGCGGAATTTGTGCGTCTTATAATTTCGGAGATATTCATTAAAAACCGATTCCGCCAGGGTCACGTTCCCCCAGCGGCATGATTTGGAAAAAGACGGTCTAGCTCATAACAAAGTACATGACTGAGTAGCTTTCGTCGTGTTATAAATGTGCGCAAATAGCGGAATTTGTGCATCTTACGGTTTTCGAATTATTCAAGATTCCGCTGCAGTAACGTTTTTGGGTTTTCTGTATCTCGAAAACGGCTGATAGAAGAAATTTCGAAAAAAAAACCACTAGTACACCTTAATTTGTGCGTAATTTGAGCAATGTTAGTTTTTTGAAAATTATGATATTTTTTTAGTAATTAATTTGTTTAGAAAAATCAGGAAATTCTAATTTACAAGGAAACGAGTGAAGTTGCAATCGAATAAAGAGCACTCAAATATTCCTCTAGTAGACCCTAATAATATCTGCAATTGTGGATTGTATTATCCAGTCAATTAGTGAGATATACCATTTAATTACGAAATTAATTTAGCGAAATTTTAAAGATTGAATTCAGTGCTTCTATAAGACTATGAAACATGAAATTTTACATAAAATTAGAGCGTCCTGCTAGCAAGCTTTCCTGTAAGTTTCAGCTTTGAATAACGTTGATTTAAAAAGATTTACCCAAAAGAAGAAAGAACGAACATTTTCCCTATAACCCGACCAAATTAGAATGTATACGCGAAAGCGGCCGCGCCATACAAAAGGATAACCTTCTTAAATGAAAGGTATATTAAAGGAAGCTTTGTAAGTACAGTTGCGTGCAAACGTTTTATTGACGATTGTTTTCTTAGTACCTACGTGCTCGTATAGCGGCCGGGACGAAGTTATTATAAAAGATACTTGTAATAAGATTTCTAGATAGTAAGTATCTTATCTAAGTCTTGCCGCCAAACATAAATGTTAACAGCACGGATGTGTTCCGGCATGAAGAGCCAGTTCCCCATTGCGTTGGGGATTCTTTGGTAAGCCCGCTTCCATCATCGGCGTCATCATTACTCAGGTGAGATGATGCCAAGGGCTAAAAACAGAGGATTAAAAAAAATCAACATTAAGTAGTGTTTAATTTGTAGCATACTGATTAATAGTTCGAGAAGGTTAAAATAAAAATTAAAAAGAACAATGAAACAATGAAGAGTTCTGAGAGAAGAAAGAAGAGATCTGCTAAAATCTGCCACACTACGTGGAACCCTGATATTATGGGTAATTATGTATATGGTTCACCTACATAAAATTAATAAACGGGAAATTCCCGCACTACCTTGCATGAAACAAAAGTTGCTAGCTCAGAACCTAATTAAAATTATTTTCTAGTTAGCAAGTCATAAAAAAAATATATAACTTTTCTATTGCTATTTAAAAAAAGTATTTCCTTGAAAACTGCCAAAAACTTTTTTAAATCGTCAGCTTATTCTGCCTGAGTTAAAATTTAGTAGCCAAATCTGCCCAAATGGCAGAAATCTGCCACATGGACGGGTGCACATCTGGACGGGTTTCAAAAACACGGGAACTCGCGTGACGGGGGGAGCTCATCACCTGTACCCGTGCCCCGGGGGCTACCTGTGTGAGAAGCGCAGCTCAGTTCAAAGCGATAAGATAAACACTTTGATCAGAAATTAACAAAGCATTGATTTGATTATATCTGCTTTGCGAGAAATATACCTTAACACATAGAGGTAATAAAGTACCTACTAATTACTTCTATGCTATTCTATTACTAAAAAAATATCATAATTTTCAAAAAACTAACATTGCTCAAATTACCCACAAATTAAGGTGTACTAGTGGTTTTTTTTTTTAAATTTCTTCTATCAGCCGTTTTCGAGATACAGTAAACCCAAAAACGTTACTGCAGCGGAATCTTGAATAATCTTGAAAATCTTTTTAAATCAACGTTATTCAAAGCTGAAACTTACAGGAAAGCTTGCTAGCAGGACGCTCTAATTTTATGTAAAATTTCATGTTTCATAGTCTTATAGAAGCACTGAATTCAATCTTTAAAATTTCGCTAAATTAATTTCGTAATTAAATGGTATATCTCACTAATTGACTGGAAAATACAATCCACAATTGCAGATATTATTAGGGTCTACTAGAGGAATATTTGAGTGCTCTTTATTCGATTGCAACTTCACTCGTTTCCTTGTAAATTAGAATTTCCTGATTTTTCTAAACAAATTAATTACTAAAAAAATATCATAATTTTCAAAAAACTAACATTGCTCAAATTACGCACAAATTAAGGTGTACTAGTGGTTTTTTTTTCGAAATTTCTTCTATCAGCCGTTTTCGAGATACAGAAAACCCAAAAACGTTACTGCAGCGGAATCTTGAATAATTCGAAAACCGTAAGATGCACAAATTCCGCTATTTGCGCACATTTATAACACGACGAAAGCTACTCAGTCATGTACTTTGTTATGAGCTAGACCGTCTTTTTCCAAATCATGCCGCTGGGGGAACGTGACCCTGGCGGAATCGGTTTTTAATGAATATCTCCGAAATTATAAGACGCACAAATTCCGCTGCTGGCGCACAATTAGTCCTAATGATGCTCTAATTCCCTATTATACTCACATTCTTCTTAGCTACAACATTCCGCTGGCGTAATGGACACATTATTTTCTGTGTTTCAGATCATCGCTGGTTATAAGGACCGAAGTTTGTACATATGGAAAATTCCACTTAGCATCCTGCAGGAGATGATATTATAGAGTACATAAAAAAATTATGATATGTTACTTATAAGCACCTAGATAAGTAAAAAGGTGGATAATTTATTTTGTTCTAACCTGAGAGTTTTAAGTGTTTTGATGTTATTTGGTTTTAAATAAGATAATGCACTATTTTTAGTTTTACGGTGTACATAATAAAGAGTAACGTTATTAAAATAAAGGACTAAATTATTTTAAGTATTGACCTCTAAAGAATATTAATACTTACTGACTGACTCGGTGGCTAAGTGGTTAGCGATCCTGACCTCTGATCCGAGAGTTGTGGGTTCGATCCAAACACAGGGCAAACTTTTCTGTGATGAGCAGAATTGTTTGCTCTGAGTCTGGGTGTATTATATCTATATATGTATGTATTTAAAAGTATATAAGGTGCTACTTTATTAGTGCCCGATATTTTAGTCAGTGCTTCTACTCCTGATTCTGATCAACTTTTCCCAAGGAACCTATAGTCAAATAGCAAAAAAAATTTTGGACTCTTCATACTAATTTGGCCGCTCGGCTGATCAATGTGTATGAAGAGTTCAACAATTTTTTTGCGATTTGACTATGGGTTCCTTGGGGAAAGTTGATCAGAATCAGGAGTAGAAGCACTGACTAAAATATCGGGCACTAATAAAGTAGCACCTTATATGTGTATGTATATCAGTCTCTGGTTCCCAAGATACAGGGAATCCTAGTTTGGGGCCAGATGATCGTGTGTGATTTGTCCCAGATATTATTATTACTTATACTTCCTATGCAACTGGTTGTGAAACTCAGTTGCCGTGGCGGCCGGAAAGTGTATTGGGACCAAATCATATGTCATCACTAGGATTCTAATTCTGATTATTTTTCTTATTCTGAATTTGGGTGATCTGTCACCCAATTCCAGAAAATTTGAATTGCTCGATTCTAAACAAAGGACTAAGTACGGAAGTTCCTTGGTTTTAAACGAGTCTGGAAGAGGTGTGAGTGATCCCAGCAAGCACTTTTTTCCTGGGGCTCCTAGGAGAATCCTACCTCCTATCTCAAATTTTAGAGCATAATTAGAGCAATCATCATGCCAAGGGAAAAAATTTGAGCAATCATACTTTTCGAGATACGAGCGCCTAAAGGTGTGCTTGCTGGATGGCATTCCACCCAGCAAGCACAACTGGTGCACAAAAACTACGAAGACTTGGGAAAAAAAATTGATGCACAGATTTAGAGCATCATAAAGTGAGTCGGACTGCAAAGTTTCATGAATGTCATGTCAATAGTTATCCCGCTAGAACGCAAAACCTGCTTCACGTTATTTTCACAAATCTTTCTAGCAGTCACATCAGATCTCAGCAATTACAGCATCTTGGTTCAAAATTTTTATGCCAGGATTTAGAGCAACACTAGAAACCTATGCTCAATTATTTTTGAATCCCAAAAATCAGTACTTTTTGTGCTACGAGCCAATGTTGGGTGGACATGACAAAAGTGAAAAAGCTGTATAGCTTTGAAACTAATACGAATTCAAGACTGGTTCTTATGCTCAGATTTAGAGCAAAATTTGAGCATTCTGCTCAAAAAAATCTAGAATCCCAAATGTTATAGTTACGCCGGTAGACGATAAAAACTGATTTTTCCCGACAATTTTTTGAATAATTACGGTGACTCGCGGCAGATTGCGACGTTGCCGCTCTTATTTTTTTTAGATCAAGCAGTAACTGACTTTGTGCTGTGAGTATAAGGTACATTTCAATTTCAAACTATCGATTGTCACTTACATTGATATAGACTAGAAACAAGGGCGATTTTATATATTTCTATGGGCCTTGTGCCTGAAATAATTTGATAAATAAATAAATAAATACATGTAAATCATACGATAGCGGAATACCTATAATACGGAACGCTTATGATTCATCGTTGCGTTTTGCTGGTGGTGGCGATGGCGGCGGCGGCATCGTTCCGATTTCAGCCATGCTCCAATATTTGTATATAGCACAGCACAAAAACAAAACGCAAAATGCCCTACATCCACACATTCGACCAACACATATTCATATACCGTACTAAATCATATAAATTCGACTGAATAAAAAGCGGTCAAGTGCGTGTCAGGCCACGTGCAGTGTAGGGTTCCGTGGTACAACTACATTAAAGTAATCAATTCAAATATGAAGTAGGTACGAAATTTTCCTTTGACAAGTTGATCGATCCGGTGCAGTGCGGGGCAGTGGTCGAACTGGTTTGTCAACTAATACTCGTTAACTTGTAAAACCTACTTAGCTGTGATAATTTTCCTTTTAATATATACTACTGCCGTGAATTTTTTTGCGTTTCTAGAAACAAGCGTTTAGCTGGTAGAGGACATGACTTTAACAAAATTTTTTACTTAATTAATTTTAATAATTTGTAGCTTAATTTTCGAAAACGGATCCCTGAATCGAAAAATGGTTTTCACAAACCCACAATATTTTTGAAAGACATATCCAACGACACCCCTCACCATGGAATTTTCATCCCCACTTCACTTATAAATTGTTTTCAAGATTTTATTTTACCTTTTTGTCGGCGTGATTAATACCTATGTATATTTGTGCCAAATTACAGCTCTCTAGTACTAATAGTATCTAAGCTAAGCCGCGGACAGACAGACATACAGATAGACGGACATAGCGAAACTATAAGGGTTCCTTGTTGACTACGGAACCGCAGGTCATTGCGCGGGTCCTTGTTACAGCGTTTCGATATTTGTATTTATTTTGGTTGATGTTTTCGTTTCGACAAGAATAAACTTCACCACTACGAGTGAGAGTGATTATTTATAATTTCGTACGTTAACAACCCATTATGTCCCCACTGCAGTGTCTTACCGTACCCATGAAGGTTGAGCCACACTCAACATACCATAGTTTGAACCTTAAATATTCCTTATACTCACAGCACAAAGTCAGTTACTGCTTGAACTAAAAAAAAATAAGAGCGGCAACGTCGCAATCTGCCGTAAGTCGCCGTAATTATTCAAAAAATTGGCGGGAAAAATCAGTTTTTAGCGTCTACCGGCGTAACTATAACATTTGGGATTCTAGAATTTTTTTTAAACAGAATGCTCAAATTTTGCTCTAAATCTGAGCATAAGAACCAGTCTTGTATTCGTATTAGTTTCAAAGCTATACAGCTTTTTCACTTTTGTCATGTCCACCCAGAAAGGAAAAAACATTGGCTCGTAGCACAAAAAGTACAGATTTTTGGGATTCAAAAATAATTGAGCATAGGTTTCTAGTGTTGCTCTAAATCCTGGCATAAAAATTTTGAACCAAGATGCTGTAATTGCTGAGATCTGATGTGACTGCTAGAAAGATTTGTGAAAATAACGTGAAGCAGGTTTTGCGTTCTAGCGGGATAACTATTGACATGACATTCATGAAACTTTGCAGTCCGACTCACTTTATGATGCTCTAAATCTGTGCATCAATTTTTTTTCCCAAGTCTTCGTAGTTTTTGTGCACCAGTTGTGCTTGCTGGGTGGAATGCCATCCAGCAAGCACACCTTTAGGCGCTCGTATCTCGAAAAGTATGATTGCTCAAATTTTTTCCCTTGGCATGATGATTGCTCTAATTATGCTCTAAAATTTGAGATAGGTAGGATTCTCCTAGGAGCCCCAGGAAAAAAGTGCTTGCTGGGGTCACTGACACCTGGAAGAGTGAAAGGGGAAAGACTTATCAAGTTTGTCTCGCACACAATCATACTAAAAAGTATTTATTGTCTTTGGCCTAAGTTATAATCTTAAAGACAGGACAGTGTATGATTTGTCCCGGTAAAATAAAAATATTTTAATCCATGATGGACGTATAGTTCAGTCTACAGTTTCACATATGGAAATTTAATATTCCCGGGAATGGCACATCAGTTGTAAACGCCGTACAGTTCAGCCATAAACAATTTTTTTGTTTTATTTTACCGGGACAAATCACATAATCTCATCTGTGATTTGATTAAACGTCCAGCCTCTGTCTAACACAGTGGTTCCCAACCAGTGGTCCGCAGGAGCCAAAATATGGTCCGCAAACGATTCAAAACAAATATTCTGCTTTCACGATATTAAAAAAACTTTTGGAGGACAAAAAGTATTACGCGAGTAGGGTAAACATACAAGAAAACATCTATAAATGTTGATTGATGAATTCAATAGTTACTTCCTACAATATACCGAAACAGAAGCTAAAGTTGATCAAAAACTAATTCTCAACTCTTTTAGCGCGGATGCTGGTGAAGTAACAGAAGAAATCCACGAAGAACTCATTGAATTAAATAAAAAAATATAGAAACTCTAAAGACGCATTAGAATTGAAGTTTTGGTGTAAAAAAGCAATTCCTTAAACCAAAATTCGAGAAATCGCCTTGCGCTGTCCTTGGCTTTCTCACTACTACTTATTTATGCGAACAAGGGTTTTCTGCTTTGTTGGCAATTAAAAACAAGGCCAGGTGTCGATTGAAAGTAAGCGGGTGAAATAAAAACCGCAGCGCCGCACACCGGAGCGGTTTCCAGCGCAATGTGATAACCGCCTATGTGATGATTTGCGTGAAGATTGGCTAATGTTATTTCTCAAATCTCGTATCTTCTTTAAAAGTTCGGTAATCTTAGGAGATTATCTTATCTTTAGATTATCTTTGACTTGAGTTCTTGATTAAGGTTTATTTTCGAATTGATTCAGTTTTTTTTGTACATGTGGTCCCTGCTAACAATAAAGAAATCAAAGTGGTCCCTGGTCAAGAAAAGGTTGGGAACCACTGGTCTAACAAATGTACAGATGTCCCTGACCCCAGCAAGCACTTTTTTGCTCTTAGAAGAATCATACCTATCTCTTTTAGAGCAATCATCATGCCAAGTGAAAAAAATAGAGCAGTCACACTTTTCGAGATACGAGCACCTAAGGGTTGCTTAAGCACAACTGATGCCCAAAAACTTTTTGCGTCTACCGCTGTAACTACAGGGTGTTAAAAAAAGTGCGTTTGAAATTTCAACGGGATACTCAGAATCAAATATGGAATCCCGAAAAAAAAAGGAAAAAACCCGCTCTTTAATTTTTTTTCAGTTTTTCATACAAATTATTGATTCATTATTTAGGTTAGTATGAGAATCTGAAAAAATAATTGAAGAGCGGATTTTTTCAATATTTTTCTTGGATTCTATCTATACTTGATTCTGAGTAACTCCTTAAAATTTCAAACGCACTTTTTTAACACCCTGTATAACGTGTGGAATTCAAATTTTTTTTTGAGCAAGTTGCTCTAATATTGTTCTAAATCTGGGCACAAGAACCACTCTTGTATTCATATCAGTTTCAAAACTATACAGCTTTTTCACCTAGGAAAAAAGAGTCAGGCCAGGTAGGGACACAATTTACAGTGCGAGTGCGACAACATAAAAGAGTTAGTAGTTAGAAATGATATGTAGTGAGCATTCAGTTGGCAGCCTCATAATCGAATTTATATATTCTAATTATACCATTAAATACTGCCTAAATAGTGCTCAAAGGAAAAAATAGTACTATCGTAGTTTCAGAGAAAACGCAAATGTATTATATGTAAATTTTACAGAGATCCTGACTAAATAAGAAGCAATGAAGTTCTGGATTGTTTTATATCGGAAGGCACTATCAGGGATGTTAGATGCCAACTCAAAAATTATGACACCGGCCTGTCAAAATTATGGTACTTTCGAAAAAACCATGGTACGCTTCGTCTTACACACTTATATTATTATTTCGTCTGAGACAGGTATATCACATCACAAAGTTCTCGGCACATAAGCACACAGATGTCCTTAGAATAGAAGGGCGCGTTCCAAAAAAGTTAAAAATTACCCCTGTTACGAATTCCGAAATCACGTCGAGTAAAACCGATGGTATAATCCGGCCAAATAAAGAAAAAGATTGGATATTGAAATATTGTATTAGCCTCCTCTCGCAAATTGTATTTGTCCGGGTTATACCCTTGGTTTCACGCACCAGCAGTCAGAGTCAACTCAACATAAAAGGGCCCGGGCCGTTTCATTCTACACATCAATACATCAATTGTACATAACGGAATTATAGAGGGAAAATAAAGTTTAATGCTAGATGTGAAAATTATGGTACTTTTGCGTACCATAATGGAAGTACCATGGTACATGTTACGAAGACCTGAATAATGGTACGAATACCATAATTATGGTACGTATAACATCCCTGGGCACTATTAGACAGAGTTTTTTGACATTAGTTTGGTCTTGAAATGCTGTACAGTCTGACTACTTACGTTGTTTTGGCAGGTAATGAAAAGCCGGAACTAACGCTGCCATCTTAAGAAATGACACTATTTGTATGACATAAATGTCAGATTTGGGACAAAAGCGCCCTCCTGTCAATGTCATCCACCTGCCAAAGGTTCATAGTCGGGCTGTATTACTGAAACTTTTCACCAACCTACCGTTATATCTGGGGTTCTACTGAAGCATTATATTTGAATTTTTGCAGGGAGGCACTATTTCAGCACTATTTTTTGACATATAACACATAACAATTGATGCAGTAGTTCCTTGGTTCCAGAGATGAGGCTGCTAGCGAAACGTTCTGCTAGCAGCCTCAGTGAAAAACTCGATTTTCTCTGAAACTACTATAGCACTATTTTTTCCTTTGGGCATGGCAGTATTTATTGGCATAATCAGAAGTCAGAACATCTAAATTCGATTATGAGGCTGCCAACTGAATGCTCACCCTGACCCCAGGAAGCACTTTTTTCCTAGGTGAAAAAGCTGTATAGCTTTGAAAATAATGCGAATACAAGACTGGTTCTTGTGCCCAGATTTAGAGCAAAATTAGAGCAATCTGCTCAATAAAAACTAGAATTCCACACGTTAAAGTTACAGTGGTCGGTAGATGGTAAAAACAGATTTTTCCCGCAAAAAATGTTGTGCACCAGTTGTGCTTTGCTGGGTGGGATTCCACCCAGCAAGCACACCGTTAGGAGCTCGTATCTCGAAAAGGGTGATTGCTCTAATTTTTCACTTTGAGATAGGTAGGTACGATTCTTCTAGGAGCCCTAGGAAAAAAGTGCTTACTGGGGTCAGGCCCGGCCCAGGCCACTACAATTTTGGCTTTGGATACAAAGCAATTTAAGATTTTATTTATTTAGAACGCAATGTTAATTTTGCCAAGTGGCACTCCTGCCGTGACTTACGTACGTCAGTGTGGGTGTTTCAGTCGGCGGCCATTATTCTACGTATAATTTTAATTTTTTTGCTGTTTAGTGCTTCACGAAACAAAGGACTAAACAATTTTCACTATATTCAACGGCATCATAATTTTGGAAATCAATAATTTATAGTACAAAATGAATCCTGAATAGTAAGTACCTACCTTCTTTGTGCTTTCCTAACTTCGAACAAGGAAGGGCCAGTAATCCATTCTTTTTCGCCCATTCATTGTTCAGTTTTATTCTAGAAAGTAAGTCGATTTTATCAGGATTTCTTATTACATCTTAAATCATCATTGTCCATATTAAAATACTAACTATGGTGACTCATTGACCAAGGTACCTACAGCAGTTGTGTCCGAATTTATAATCGTATGGTAAATGAATGGCGTATTTGCAATCGACGACGAGTCACTTCTCACTTCCTTGTGCCATCGCGAGGAGTTCTTGGTATCAGTAGACTGCCATATAAACTAGCAAAGTTGCGCTTTGTTTATCTGTTGTTAGAATGAATGTATCATACACGTTTGACGTTACGCCTACTTTGATGGGCTCTGATTTGTCATCATTATGGATCAGTAGGTACTCGATGCACAAAACAGGAAATAAAGTTTAATTAAAGACTTTCTCCTTTGTAGCTTAGTTAAAAAAAATAACACATGTTCTTCTCATCCCTTCCAGCGACTATTTGTTTAAACTGCTCCTCATTGGAGACTCTGGCGTCGGCAAGTCGTGTCTGCTACTTCGATTCGCAGACGATACATACACAGAAAGCTATATCAGCACCATCGGAGTGGACTTTAAAATTAGGACTGTTGAATTAGACGGCAAGACAATAAAGTTACAAATATGGGACACTGCGGGACAGGAGCGATTTAGGACAATCACATCGTCATACTACAGAGGGGCACATGGAATAATCATTGTTTATGACTGCACAGATCAGGTAAGAATGACTACTACAAAATTGTTAATTTTTACCACTGTCTTTAATGGTACACAACATTTATAAATCTTTACATTTAGTGATTCTCTCCCTCTTATTGTGTGGCACAATTTAACCATACTATCCACTAGGTACAGTTACTAAAATTACATTAATATTAACATTGATGATTGAATATTAACAAAAACTGAATGTCAAAAGATCAAAATTCAAAATGTAATGTAAAAAGTGTAGTGTATAGAAATTGATGAGTAAACATGACTGTTGTTATCATCGTTTTATCTAATCTCTCACAGTAGACTTCCTAGCTCAATTACTAAACTGCATGTATGCAATGTCATTAACCTTTCTAATGGCACTGCTATGCTTTTACTGGCAAACATTGTATTATATATATATCATAATATTAATATAAATAATATTATTCTATGTTTGAAAAAGCAATATGAATATAAAATTTGCTAAGAGCAGGGGTTAGCAATCAATTTCCAATGGGATGTTGATTATCAAAGTTTCTATTGAGTCTCAAAAAAAAAAGCAATTGTGTTTTCCCAAATTCTATTGTAGTTTCATAATGGTCCATTAAAACTATTTTTATAACAATTACTTATTTATTTTCATGTTAATTCAAGGAATCATGGTAGAATTAAGCCCCATTTCTGTGATACTGTAAGTCAAAAGGGACAACATTTTATCATAACTTATATTTTACACAGAAGGTAGATAATCCAGATTTATGTACTTTGTGTAATTGAACCCAGGATTCTGTGTAATCTAAAGTTCTTCCTATGCATATCTCATCACCTGAAGTAAAAACTAAAATTAAAACAAATGCAGCAGTAATTGCAAGTTATCAGTTCTTTGCTCAATTTACCTTCATGACCCTCTAACTATATTTACATTGCCAGTAATGGCAATACTCACTGTAAACATGCCTAGCTGATTAGGTTGTTGACTATGATAATTATCAAAATAGTTTAGTTTTGTTTATTCATTGTAGAAATAATGGCTTGGAATAATTTTCTCTTATAAATTCATTAACCCTTTGATAGCCATAGTAGGTTCAAATATGAGTCTGATTCTTTCTTGCAGTCAGCCACTGTCTGTCTGTCAACTGTAGTACAAAATCCCTACTCCTTGAACTCGTACACTCGACGTTTCGAGAAGTGTTAGCAAAGCGAGAAGAAACATCAATTCCAAAAGAAACTTGCTTCAACACATTTTTTCAAAAATGTTTTAATTTCTGTTACATTTGATTTCAACAGTAAAATTATAAGCTGGAGGATCTATACATGTCCATATATCTTTGCCATTTACATAATCTAGTGTTTTACACATCAATATACAATGTAGTTTTCACAAATAATTTTTAACATGCAATTTAAATTTCTACAAAAAAAAGTAAGTAGGTATTTATGTAAAAGTTTGTTCAATAAGATCACGATCACTTGAATTGGTTGCCTGACCTTAGTATTGATTACATCCAATCAAAACCATTATCTTAATAACATCCATTGTTATATTTATTTACTTGATTTATACGTAAAAGGATAAAGTATTAGAACTATTGAGCTCTAAATTGTAGTTATACATATATATATGAAAATTTTATGGAGTCTGTGTTTAAATCACAAATTTTTTATTTATGTATTAATAAAACAGCAAAAAACTAAGATTTATACAATTCAATGTCAGTCCATTATTGAACTCAATACAGGTCACTAGGTTGTTGCTTAGTTCCAAGCCTTTGTTTACAAACTATGAGTCTTAATAGTAGCTTCATATATGTTGAAAATACTCCTTCCTCTGGCATAAAGCCAAGTGCAGACTAACACTGAAATTCATGATAAACTTTGGCCTCTTAATTTTTGCTTGAATTTAAATATTCAATTTGCATATTAATATTTAAAGTGTAACATTGAAAAAGTATATGTTTTCAGAATACATGCCTGATGCAAAAAAAGTCACCACATATGTTTTTGTTGCTATAAAAGTCTTTCGAAAAATGTTTTTGTACAGATAGATAGACAGATATACTTCATTCCAATCAAAAAAAAGCAAAACGTAAACAAACTTACTATGGAACTGACACATGTCAATGTCATCTGCATACTATGTTTGTTTACCTTTTGCTTTTTTTTGATTGGAATGAACCATAGATAAAAACATTTATTGTTATGAAATTAATTAACTGAGAATGCTTTGCTGTTACACACAAACTGGTCTTTGTCGATGGTGTAATATGCAACCTTACTTATAATTAAACTTAGAAAAGTGTGTTATGATCCAACATTTTTGATGAACAAATTATTCTAACACTCTAGATAGCAGGGTGCTATAGAACAGGTCTTTAAAACTTTGAACTTTCCGATTATGAATGTTTAAGTTTAAAGCCCTTCCCCTTATTCCAGTGTGTTTGAAATATGTGGGTGAAATAACTGAAACCCATGGGTCATGGGTTTAACCGCCTCTGCAATACGTTTATTCGTCCCGGTCCCTCGCCAGTCCTGCCCAGCGAAGTCCAGTACCGCTAACTAGCACCTGGTTTACTACTGAAATTAAATTGTATCATCAACATCTGCCAAAAAGAGATCAGCTAGTGAACAAAGGCCTCCCCGAAGGATGATATTTAATTGTATGATGTGTTATATTACAGGACTCGTTCAGCAACGTGAAGCAATGGCTGGAGGAGATCGACCGCTACGCGTGCGACAACGTGAACAAGCTGCTCGTCGGCAACAAGTGCGACCTCACCACCAAGAAGGTGGTTGACTACACTACTGCCAACGTGAGTGTTTCTGTCTAATAGTCATTACAGGTACAGATATTGACGCAAAACTATGGAACATTTTCTAATATGAACCTGCCTGAGATGTTCTTCAACCGTAATCATCAACTTTATATGGTTTAGTGTTTCTTTATTGTCATTTGCAATACACAGAGTCATAGATGCAGTATTTTTTTTTGTGGATCACCTAAAGTTAATGAAGAATGACAATGAGTAGTACAATCCTTCAAGTGTCTGTTATTTGACTAAGTGATTTACATGACTGTAATGTTTTGTGTTTCACACACAAGGTTTACAAAGTTGGTTAAATATGAAAATAAAGTTATTTAGTTTCATGTGTAGATTCTGCAGCTACAAAGTTTATTATTACATAAAAATGACCTTGTTTGTACCATCTGTCACCTGCAGCAATACGCCGAGCAACTAGGCATACCGTTCCTGGAGACCTCGGCGAAGAACTCGACGAACGTAGAGCAGGCGTTCATGACGATGGCGGCGGAGATCAAGGCGCGCGTGGGCCCGCCGTCCGCGGGCGCCGCGCCCGCCGGCGCCTCCGTCAAGATCGACCAGGGGCGCCCCATCGACACCGGCAAGTCCTCCTGCTGCTGAACACTCCGCACAGGTCAGTCGCCCTCTCAATGATGTTATACCACTGCAACTGTATGTTTATCTTACGTCTTTTTAATGTTTATTTATCATGTCACACAACATATAACTGACGAGGTTAGCAAAGGACTGGAACACCACACCATAACCACACTCCGGCCTCACCTGTCTCATGATGTTGTATCGTATTTGAAGCCCGTGTGTTGCGCGATATAGCCACAGAAGAACTTCTTTACACAAATGCAGACATTTGTATACAAACTGTGTATAGAAAATATGTTCATAAACCTTTGAGGGCCACAGTCGGCTAGAGCCGATAACCGGTTTCCGTGCCACAGGCGCTAGGATTAGAGATTTTCATACATTTTTATCGGCTGGAGCCGACGTTGGCGCTGAGGACACGGTCTGTCAAAGAGTAGCGTAGCGATCAATGGGTTAAAAAGGTCTATATTTCTGTCAAAAAAAGGCTAAATTAATTTCAGAACTAGCTTCTACGGTTACTATGGGCTCTGCAATGTATGCAGACCATGGGCTCTTCCACTTCATTACAACCTACTTCTCTTGCAGGCTGGCGACAAAACGCAAGGCAAGTGGGAGTCGCAGGCGCCGGCCGCCACCCGCTAACAAAATGCAATTATCACGAAACGTTTCATCGCATCATTACAACTACAATACAAAATTTCTTTAATTATAAATCGCAGTACACTCTAGTTCGAAACCGGGAAACCGAGACCGTGTGTCTATCGGAACGCTTCATTAAGTGATAAAGTAGAAACATTGTGAGATTTTATAGCGAATTAAATCAGTTCCAAAGACTGATAGTAGTTAATAATCGCTCAAAAGAAACATGAATGGCACGCTGTTTTTACTCTATTCTCGTGTACTGTGCGAAATGGCGCCGCCGAAGCGTCACTAACATAGCTAACTTTCCTAAGTTGCAAGGTCCGGCCCTATGATTAGCAAGGGATGCAAATGGATGGGTGTATGTTTATACATGTTTATATATAATGAATATCGTAGGTTAATTTTGTGCTGTTTCCAAAATACGATGCAGTTTGTTGAAAGAAGCAACATAGGTAACTGTATGTGAGGAAATCTACTGGTGTTTTTGTATGGTCTAGAGCTAAGCGAGCCATGTATCACACTCGCGGTACGAGGTAGCTGTAAAGTTTAAAATAAGATGAATTAAATCTGTCAATGCTGTCCATTACAAACGGTAGAATAATTATTTCGTTTTGTATTCCTTAGCTTATGTTAAAATTTTGATTTCTCGTCACTTTGAGGTACTAATTATAAATCTACGTATGCACTGGGTGTTTATATTATTATAATAATTATTATTACGCATTCAATATTTATAATATATATTGATCGTGAAGTAAGGGGTTGTGCTGTGTTGAAAATTTTGTGTTAGAACGTTCTTTATTCGATACTTGCGATTTTTAACACAAAATTGTAGATATAGCGAAAGGCCTTAGGTAATTTAGACAGAATATTATAGAATCCATATGTAGCCATTGATCACAACTCAGCGGGAACATAGTATTAAAAGACATATTCATGTATCAATGAATCACAGCAACATTGTGATAGTTTTTAAATTTTAATGATTCGTCTGTCGTTTCAAATATTAACAAGGGGCTGTTTTGTTATAGTTGTTTTCACTTTGTTTTTTATTTACTTAAAGATTTAAAATAAAAAAGGACAACGCCCATATTTGAAACGTTAGAAGTTTATATCAAATTATTTTTATTGTCTGTCAATCTATATATACTATATGTACTCGCGTCGTTATTTTTGTACTATTATTGTCAGAGTTAAGTTTACTTAAATCAATCCGCTAACCCACTGTAATTCTGTATTAAGGGGTTTCTTAGAAATTAAAACAGTACGCTATAGAGGATGTTTTATTTAATAGCCTAACAACATTTTCATTTCTAAGCAGTATCTTTAGTTAGCAACAACAGCGCATCATGTACTCGTAGTCGTGGCACAGCCCGTGAAGGTTGAGGGGACATTGCAGGAACTCGGGGCATGTCACTGGCAGCTTATCTGTAAGATAAGCAGTTTCCTCTTTAGTGTTAAACGTTCAAACGTTTACCGAGCTGAAATTGAAATAATCTTGATTAGCCACAGAATGAATAGGAAAGTACAACAAAAAACATTATGAAACATGTAATTATCGTAAGTAAAGGCATAAAAAGCAATCTCATTTATTCTTTTTTACAAAGTTTTCTCTTGATTCACCTAGCTAGAAACAAATGAGGTGAAATGTCCATTCATTTCGTAAATACTAGCTAATTTTTTAAATCTCTATGTATTTTGCCCAAATCACCAATGCGACGTAGCCTCCGACTGGAATCAATAATATTATGTAGGTACAGACGGAATCTGTTATCCTACATTCAGTACCTTAATTTGCATATCTACATATCGAGGGTTCACGGGCGACTTGTATTAAGCGACATTTTTGGAAACACAGGTAACCTCTACTTTAAAAATTTATTTCTTACAAAATACCTTACAAAAAATAACTTCTGAATAATATTTAAAATATTAAGAATATCGACAATCTATATAATACTAAGAAGTTAAGTTTTAAGGTTAAACGTCAGTCACCCTATTTCATACAAATTTTCCTGGCTATTAACTACACAAATAACCACTATATTTTCGATTTTATCTGTCCAACGTAAACTTTGCAACCTTTTATTTTCTCCAAATGTATTTAATTATATTATTTATTTCTGTAATATCATTAAAAACTGCAGTAAAATATCATAAATTTTACGCATGTAGTGGTGTATAATTCAGCACCACCTTTCTGATATTACAGTAACTACAATCTCAACTAGTCTGTTAAGCTTTGTTTAGCCCAGGATTTCGTTTTTAGCGCCATCTTGCATTTTGCTTGAGCATTACCAAAGTAGCAAATTTATTATAAAGACTTTTTAGTCTGAGTAATTTATGCTGGCAAACTTTTTTTTATATTCAGAAAAAAAGACGCTGTCAGTCTCACGTCAGGGACATCTGAAAGACGAAAATATTGTTCACCCAACAAGGTCTAGTTGTGAGTTTCAGCTCGATATTTGTGATATACAGGCTGATATTTTTACTTATACAGGATGTAAAAAGATCACTGCTGGAAATTTAAATTATGGGATCCACTCATGAAACTGAACAACTTTTCCGAATGAACCTTAAGAATGCTGAATACTTAAGACAATTTTTGGACACACCATACAAAATTGGTCGGTTAGCTTACCATATTATATAAGGTGCTACTTTATTAGTGCCCGATATTTTAGTCAGTGCTCCTACTCCTGATTCTGATCAACTTTCCCCAAGGGACCCATAGTCAAATGGCAAAAAATTTTTTGGGCTCTTCATACTAATTTGGCCGCTCGGCTGATCGATTTGTATGAAGAGTCCAAAAATTTTTTTTCGATTTGACTATGAGTTTCTTGGGGAAAGTTGATCAGAATCAGGAGTAGGAGCACTGACTGAAATATCGGGCACTAATAAAGTAGCACCTATTATGAAAACTTCATTTTTATGCGAATTTTGTATGGGTTGGTATGTTAAAGTTTCCGGAAGTTACAGCCTGTATAAGGTGCATTCAAAAATTTTTAGACTCATACCATGCCCCATTTCGAATTTTAACCGCCTCCGCTTGTCCGCTCGCTTCACATCAGGAGGTCGCGGGTTCGATTCCCGGCGGGGTGTAACTTTCTGGATTCGGTTTGGTTGGTGGTAGGGCATTTTCTGAGCCCGCCTGGCATATGCCACCATCTTATCTAAGTCTTGCCGCCAAACATCAACGTTAACAGCATTGATGTGTTCCGGCATGAAGGTAAGATAACCAGTTCCCCACTGCGTTGGGGAATCTTGGTAAGCCCGCTTTCGTATTCGGCATCATCGTCACTTACCATCAGATGAGATGATGCCAAGGGCTTACCAATTGAGGGTAAAAAAAGATGATAGCTAACCAGGCAGGCTCCGAGAATGCTCTACCACCGACCAAACGGAGTCTTACATATTATAGTTAGACTCTGCCGGGAATCGAACCCGCAACCTCCTGATGTGAAGCGAGCGACTAGACAACGGAGGCGGTTTTCCGGGAGTATTAGGTATTATTGTCTCGTTTGACAAAAAGTAAGTAGTTACCAGCAACCACGTGATAAAACCCGAACCTTAGACATGTAGATTTTCATACAGGGAAAGTAAAATCCCGACAAAAACATTCACATATCAAGTAAAAAGTCTTACACGTCAATTTTTATAAACTCGACTGTAAAAAGTAATGAATTCCCGCCATGTAGCACCAAGTTTCAGGTTATAGAATAATTTATTTCTCACAAAAGGATAAACAGTTATTCACTTACACAATATTTTTTGTCACCAAAATATATTCCTAAACATAGTCGTCTATGTACAAAAACCTCGTTTTATTCAAACTCACTTGTCAAATTTAAATGTATTTCAGAACAGAAGTTACAAATGACACATTTAAAACACATTTTTTATCATCAGTACAACAAAAAAAACCGGCCAAGTGTGAGTCGGACTCGCGTACCGAGGGTTCCGTATAAATTCATAATCACACATGTCTTGAACTCTATATTTTTTATATTTGAGTTGATTGAATGAAAGGTAATTTTCGGTTTACGATTTATGACGTATTAAAAAAAACTACTTACTAAAGCTCGTTCAAACCAATTTTCAGTGGAAGTTTGCATGGTAATGTACATCATATAATTTTTCTACTTTTATCATTCTCTTATTTTAGAAGTTAAAGGGGAGGGGGACACACATTTTACCACTTTGGAAGTGTCTCTCGTGCAAACTACCTATTCGGTTTGGAAAAAAATGATATTAGAAACCTCAATATCATTTTTGAAGACCTATCCATACCATACACGTATATCTTTGATGAAAAAAAATTTGAGTTTCAGTTCTAAGTATGGGCAACCCCCAAAATTTATTGTTATTTTTTTTTCTATTTTTGTGTGAAAATCTTAATGCGGTTCACAGAATACATCTACTTACCAAGTTTCAACAGTATAGTTCTTATAGTTTCGGAAAAAAGTGGCTGTGACATACGGACGGACAGACAGACAGACATGACGAATCCATATGGGTTCCGCTTTTTGCCATTTGGCTACGGAACCCTAAAAAACTAGATGCTTTATCCTATACTATTAAACGAGTTAAGTGTCCCAACGATTTCGAAAACGGCTTGAAACCTTTTGATGAAAATCTAGGATTAGGGGTTAAAAATCACCATAAATCCAGATCTATGAGGGAAAAGATTCATTTAAGGGAGAATTCATTTAATGATCGAAATTACATATAAGGAGAATGCATATGATGCTTAAATTTAACCATCGCTTATGGTACATTGGTAGACTAGCGGTTTTGGTGCGAGCCACTTACGTTTTGCTGCTTTTAGGTCCGGATTCGAATACCACCCATGAGACTTTATATTTCTTTGTTTTTTTTTATTATTATTTTGAGTGTACTTATGTGAATATTATGAAAATAAATAAAAAGACTTAAGAGTGATAAAAAAATATATTTTAACCTCTTTGTATTTTAGAGACAAAAAGCGCCATCTTTCCACGGTTTTCTCTAAACTCAACCAGATGGCGCTGATAACATTTGCAATAAGAAAATCTATAAAAAGTCGCCAAAACTGATTGATATTACTGACTTATAAATGATGAACAACTTTCTAATATTACGTATCATTGAATATTTTTCTATTTTTTTTATCAAAAAAAAGGATGATTTGCATGTATTTTTTTCAATAGAATCAAATTATAAAAAAATATTATAGATATTTTCAGAACAAATATGCTTGTCCTTTCGTCCCTTAGAAGGCCACTACCGACTAAAACAACACCCTGCAAAATGTTTCATAGAAAATATATCTTATATGTACTACTAAACAAGTTATCTTAGTTTATAAAAACTCCGATTGAACGAGCGACGCTCGGTCTCCCAGCTAGTTCAATATAATAAGAAAATTATCAGTATCCTTATTTATATTAGAATGAATTATTTTAAAATTATAATACCCATTTAAATTCAGTCACTGGGACGATATTGGGTTGTTAACTAAGTAACTATGATGGTTATCATCCCAGCGAATGTGTTATTGTCAATCAATCTGATGAGACCGTGAGAGTGAGTGACTGAATTTAAATGTATATTGGAGTAATTTATTATTCTTTAAATGATTATACTGATAATTATGTTATTTTAATTAACAAAACATCAACTTTTCTTAATCAATTTTATCAATTGAAAAACTTTCATCTGTATGGATAAAATAAATTGAAAAAATTAACAAAAAAATTAATCTTTTTTCTCGACAATGAAAACGAATTTCATGCTGCCACTACACGGAAGTAATAAGGGGGCCATTCCCTATGACATATACATAAAAATTATGGTAATCTGTGATTCCTAAGTTTGATACTCTCCTTAGCTTGCGGAGGCACAACCGTGACTCCAAATAGCGTAAGACTTGGCTTGCAAAGGCTTGCAAGGCCGTGCCTCCACAAATTTTCGACATCACTTCGTTTCTCCTTGCATGATACGTATCTCCTTGCAGGCTATTGCTAGGCAACGTTGTTATTCAATAAATGTTATGTGACTGAACAGATATTTTATGTTTTTAATATTGGCGACGAGGCCAATTCAATGGATTTAAAGAAATTAAAACGTACAAGAAGCTCAGTACAGCTTATTAAGTACAGAAAATGTGCTCGACACTCAAGACCCAAGTAAGTATATAGCCCCGCTTGGAGTCACTCGACAAAACAATAAAGAAATTTCACGAAATACAGAACAACATAGAACTAGAAACCGAAGATGAACATCTTGAGGAAGAAACCTTCTACAGATTCGAGTTTGAGGAGTTGTGTATAGAACTGAAAACTACATTACGAAAACTAAGTATTACTTCACCACTCAAGGGGAAACCTCAGTCCGCTTGAGGCAGACATAAACTCCAAGAGGGACTCCCTACCTACTGATGTTTGGAAAAGAGTTTAGAACTAAGCTACATGCCATGCTAGTCCCATACCTAGACCGGAGCCACGTAGTCAGAGGGCAAGGAGGCATTTCCCTCCTGGAGACAAGGTGGCCAGGAGTTACTCCTCTCTTGCCCAGAAGTTTGAATTCGGCACAATAACCCGAAGTCTGGGTGGAGTACATTATGAAGTCAGAACCAATGGGGTTTCCTATGGATCCGTCACCTCGACCAGCTGCTGCTGTCTCCCCTGGTGTCCTGATTCGCGGGGGAGACGTGATACATATCTCCTTGCAGGCCAATGCTATGAATGATTGCTATGCGACATTGTTATTCAATAAATGATTTTTTTCTTTTAAAAAATCTTTTCTTTTATCGCTCTTGGGTCTTGTTATTTACATATTTACTTATGTTCATACTAAATAAAAAAATAAAAAGACAAAAACAACAAAGTCTCGTAGGTTACGAACCCGGACCTAAAAGCAATAACGTAAAAAGTTCGTACAAAATTTGCCGCTCACACCTCTGGGTTATGGACTACTTATAGAAGTAAGTCAAAAATAAGCATCATATACGTAAAAGTTGTATGTATGTGTGCGTAATTTGAGCCCTTATTCATACGAGATAAACGCAAAACTATAATTGTAAGGGGACAAATATATCGAAATCCTTATTTAATTAACATTATTATGGTTTATTAGCGTACATTGATCTTGTAACTGCTCGCTGTTTTACGTAATATGGTTTAGGGTTATTTATACTATTTTTAAATCGAAAAACCAAGTTATAGTCAGATTAACGCCATCTATCGGATTTTTTCAACCAGGGAGCACTAACGTTTAACCTTAATAATTATTTTTCTAAGAAATATTTTTTTAAATCAGTCTCCTGAACATTTCTAAAAATGTCGCTTAATACAAGTCGCCCGTGAACCCTCGATATATTGTTCTGATATTCTCGTCTCTGCCCAGATAGCACAGACACCTACCTAAAGCGCGTGCACAGCCGCAACAGTAGCCGTGGATTATTGCCTCGTCGTCCTCGCAGCTGCGCGGGGGGCACCCGTTGCACCACAACCCCACTCCCAGCCAGGGGATGTTCCCTGTGGATGGATAAGGATGATTACTTTTAATAAATGTGCTAGTGAAGTTTAAATCTTAACACAATGTTTACAAAGTTCAAACATAGGGTTGAACCCTTAAAAGTTTATTAGTTTCAGTAAAATGGAGTAGAGAGCTGTTTCCTGGTAGAGACCACACACAAGGCGAACAATCAAGTTCCACCCTCTATATAAAACCATTACTACTCAACGTATAGTACGTAAGTAGGAGTGTAAAGTATCGATACAGAAGACCCCACCCACTGCAGAGATATATTCCACAAAGACAGAAGTTTACCAGCCTCGTTTGTATGTTTTTTTTTAAATATTAAAAACAATACATAACCATTATCGTGAAAGCACCTAAAATACCTAAATAGATCTAATATATATATAGGGTGACTTTAAATTAGTTCTTGATACGAAAGGCTATGCATGTGCTCATGATAACGAACAACTTTCCCTAAAGAACCCATAGTCAAATCGCAAAAAAAAAATTGGACTCTTCATACTAATTTGGCCGGTCAGTTCATCGATTTGTATGGAGACTCAAAATTTTTTTTGCGATTTGACTATGGGTTTCTTAGGGAAAGTTGTTTGTTATCATGAGCACATTCATAGACTTTCGTATCAAGAACTAATTTAGGGTCACCCTATATAGGTAAAGGTTGGTATTGCACTTACATCTTGGTGCTTTCTTAACACCATCGATTCCGGTTTCCAGAGCTGAAGGTTTAAAGAATATCGCCTTGGTACTGCTCACAAAGACAGTTAATACTAAAAGGACAGTTAATGCTCTGAGAGCGAACATTTTGCTTGAAAACACTTGTGTAAATGTTCTAACAGACAGTGTAAGGAACCTTTATAGTGTTACCATATCGATGCTTTATAGAGAAGTCGTGAGTCGTTTAATGGTTTTAGTAATAAGGTAGGTCAGTGCCACCGAAAGATAAGTTTTCGGTATTCCTGATGCATTAGTCATGTTACCAGCAATCTGTATAATGCAGGTATTTTACAGAATCCCTAGGGATTAAGTATATGTATAATGCCTAGAATGTAAATCTTGCTTGCCCAAAATTACCGACGCGTGTGTCAAAGAACCTTGATTCCCGGAATTTCGAATTGAATCGAAATATGCTGAATAAAGGATGTAACAGAAAGGTGTGATAATACTTCAAGGTTGGCTTTTACCCATCAAACTGAACAACTTTTGTTCCACAGCTTTGTTCAAATAGCAAAATTTTTTTTGGACTTTTCATACAAATCGATCAGCTGGCTAACCAAGTTTGTATGAAAAGTCCGAAAATTTATTTGCGATTTCAACAAAGTTAAAGAACAAAAGTTGTTCAGTTTGATGGGTAAAAGCCAACCTTGAAGTATTATCACACCTTTTTGTTACACCTGTATATCATTCGACTACAATTCGACTACGTTGGTTTATAACCGCCTCCGTGGTCTAGCTAGTGGCTAGTCCGATCGCTTCACAAATCAAAGGTCGCGAGTTCGATTCCCGGCGGAATCCAACTTTGTAGGACTCGGTTTGGATGGTGGTAGATTTTTTTTGAGTCTGCCTGGCTAGCTATTCATTTTTTCTAAATCTTACCAGCAAACATCAATGTTAATAGCATTGATGTGTTCCAGCATGTAAATAAGATAGCCAGTTCCCCATTGCGTTAGGCAATCTTGGTAATTCCGCTTCCATCTTCGGCATCATCATCACTTACCACCAGGTGAGATGATGCCAAGATCTTACCAAATGTGAATAAAAAAACAAGGATATTTAAAAAAAATACCAACCAGGTATTTTGTATTCAATTATTTTAGGGGTGCTCTCAAAATATCTGCCAGAGCTACTCATGCATTCAATTCTCAAAAAAATTGGCCTCTGCAAGGAGTCAAAATTTTTTTTTGCGAATAGTAGAATCCCGAGTTTGAACCCTGGTTGATATTTTGACAAATATACGGTATATTTGAGCGAGCAAAACTATTTATCCGAATGAGTTTTAGATAGGCTGTGTAATTTTATACAAAAACAAATGGCTTATGTTTAAAAAAAAGTGTACGAATCAGTAGTTGTATCTTCATTAAGATAAATAGTATGTAATGATACTATTTATAATAAAAAACATATTTATCGTATATAAAACATTTTATTTTTTATATCTATCATAACATTGGCACAAATAATACAACATTTATTGACTAGATAAGTTGTACAGGGACAACATTTATTGACTAGATAAGTTGTAAAGGGGTGTTTCCTTCTATAACATATAATAAGTAATATTACTGTAGAGTACTATCAGTACATAGATAAAGTTGAGATTAAATCATATCACAATGTTTTCTTAAACTACTTAAATTAAAATTTAATAGAAAATTATAATGTATTCCCAAAAAAATAGGCCCCAGACAAAATTTTAAATTGCATGTTAATTCGTGTGCGCTTATAATAATATCATGTATAGGTAAGTTTGTACTTATTCAGTAAAAAAAAACACATAAGCACAAAGGTATGTAGATATTAGACATACCTAAATTACTACATGTAGTACATCGACGTAGAAACAAATGGACTTCGGGTCAGCGCTCAAAAGTGTCCGAACCAAAAGAGTAGTAAAACGCAAAAAGAGTTGTAATTTCGCGCCAGTCTTCATTTGGTCAGCCGGCTGACTGCGCGTCCGAAATGTCGTACAGCGTCGTAAAAGTTGTAAAAACTATTCAAGTAAAGTGAAAAAACAGGATGGAGTATCATATTTCCGTTATATAAACTCTAGCTTTATCATTTTAAAGTATTGTTTTGCTAAGAAACACAGTAAATAATTTAAAATTGAATTACGTATTTAGTTTGATTTCCATGAGCGAACAATCGAACATCACAACTTTGGAACAAACATTTTATAGAGTCGCTTTTAAGTGTAAAGTTTTTTATTAAAAAAATTTGTTACTTTTTTCTATTAATTTTGTTACATGAAATATTTTATTTATTTTAGCGAGAAACCCATAATGAAATAGCAAAAAAATGGACTTCTCGTACTAGGTTGGCCGATCACGTGATCGACTTAGTATGGGAAGCCAATTTTTTTTTGCGGTTTAACTATTGGTTTCTTCGGGAAACTTGTTCAGTTTCCCAGCCACAGTTCATGAGAACAAAATGTCTAAAAATTCACCCTGTATAATTCATATTTAAGCGTGTTTCTGTGTTTGTTATTTAAAAAAAAAACAAGATTCTGCAAAAATAAAAACACATAAAACATAGCCAACAAAAACACATTATAAGTGAAAGCTACTCCATTACTTCTCTGTCTTCACTCGAAGCTGCGTAAGGTGAAGTACGTTCCAGTCGAAACTTCGTATGGTGATAAATTGTTGCAAACAAAAATCAACGGTAATACAATGACACACGATCTAAATTGAAATGTGTTGTTCCTATGCATATAACTACGTGTGTATAGGTTAACTGCGGATGCTTTTTTCGTGAATTATGTACTAGACCCGTCGTCCATTTGTTTCTACGTCGATGATGTAGTAGGAATAATACCTTGAGGTTATAAACGTTTTACACCTATATATAAATCACTAACATCTTTGCACAACACAACATCCAGAGATAGAACATTCGATTTTAGAATTAAGAATTTGGCCTCAACTTTCATTTAAGACTTAAATAATATCAACTCACCAAGATATACTAAATGCTTTAATTTCAGTTATGTATTACTAGGGGAATAACCATTATCAGTATATTTATGGAGTAAGTAGGTATCTTGAGAGTTACATTGCAAGTATTTCATCATTATAGACTATACATACCTAGGGGTACTTCGTAGGGAGTTTAAGAGTAAGGAAGAGCTGATTTAATAATCATAAAAGGAAAATTAAGACGCCAATTAATTAATTAATTGGCAATATAGATTAACAACACTAGTCACTATCACAGAAATATCGCCACTATCGTATATCACTCTGTCGATATCAACAGACTTTCCAAGGTAGATAGTACACATTAGGCGCGCCGTGACGTCACCGATATATTACCCGCTTCCATTTTTGACATCGTCATCACTTACCATAGGGTTACACAATGCTTTAGGTTTTACCAAACAGGTGGATCAAATAAAAAGATAATTCAGTTGGAGGATGAAAATAAGGACTTGGTAAACAACAGACCCACCACAGACCGGTTGGTATAAAGCTACAGGTCAGAGAAGGATGTACTTCCAATATCAGTCTTACATCCTTGTATATTGTCCGTCGTTGACCAAGTCCATATTTCTATGTGGCCTAGAAGAAACCTCAGCTCTCACATACAGCTTTCAAGCTTAGTCTTAGGTATTTTTCTCTCTCACTATACTTATTTGTTCAGTGTGTTCTAAATCAGGTAATGACAGGGTTCCAGTTCCTTTAACAATTAAGAGATTAACATATACATCCTAGTGTCTGGGACATAGTGTTTCTATGTTAACTTGTCATGTATTTACTTTTTATTACTCCAGTTTATTTATATTTTTAATTATTTCCTGTGGGCTTTTACGATTCATCTATCATGTATTTCGTCCTCAAGACAGCAGATACCTGGTGATGGGTGATGGCAAAAGGACTTCGTTAACGGGCCTCGAGCCACGAACCGATCGGTGTAGGCTCTGTTCACACATACCACAACCACACCACATCGCAGCGTCAAAATCTGGTTACGTCATATGAAGTTTATCTGCAACTTCTTGTAGTTGTTCGTGTGACCGGTATCGTCCACACGGTTGACAGGGACAGAAAAGTGTGGTCCGTGTGAATAAACTATGCATTTTCATATAAATTAGCGCCCGCCCATCTGGTTGTCGGTGTGGTTGTGGTACGTGTGAACAGAGTCGTAAGGTACAGGCGAGAGAAGGACGTACATATGTACTTACAATATGGTAAATAGAGGATTCGGTTCGATGGCGGCTAGACAGAAGCTCGCTCCAGACGGTCGGGCGCGAGCGACAGGCGGCCGCGCCGCGGCGCCGGTGGCAGCAGCGCACCGCCCTCGCACTGCTTGTTGCCCAGGCAGTTGCATGAGCACACCTGTCGACGGCAGCGACAGTGTGTTACAGTTAGTGATGAAAATAGAAAAAATAAAACCTGTATAACATATTATCTGTAAAACAAAGACCATATGGGTTGAAAGTGGGTGCGCTTTAGTATTAACCAATCATTGTCACGAGAAACATAATGGCTGTATAACCATAGGTTGTTCATCTTGCGGTGGACATGCATGGAAGTTCAGGTATCCTGTTCTCTCTCTCTCTTTCTTAAGGGAAGCACATATTTTCTCGTGTAAATTCTTATTTATTTTAAATCAATTTTTTATTTTTTATAAGAGAAGTGCTTTCTTTAAGAGAAAGAGCAAAAAACCATAATATGACATAAGAGACGCCACAAACTAAATCGGGAGCCGGGTCGTTCCCTTCCCTCAAATATGGTTGAGGGGAGTGATGGCTGACTCTCGCGTTATACTCGTGATCGGGTGCTGTCCGTGTGAAATGGCCTGCTCTTGTCATTGGTTTTTGAATTGTTAGTCATTAGCTACAAATAATTTTTACTTTTATCTCTTTTGAATCCTTTCTTTCTTTATTCTTCTTACTTTATTCTTATTTTTGCATATTTTATTTACAGACATGACATTGTATAATTCATTTATTGATCTAGCATTAAGATGTAATAGAATATAAGACTTTAAAAAAAATGTGTTGGAGGGAGTTTCTTTAGGGCCCGCCGTTTCTTCTCACTCCGCAAACACTTTCCGAAACGGTGGGTATACGAGTTCCGAGTGGTAGGAACCTCGTGTTAGGTAGATAAAAGAATAACGTTCGAAAAGTGTACACTGCTACGTACTTCGAATAAAATATTTTAATTTCATTTTCATAAAAGAGAGAGAGAGAGAGAGCAAGCGATAACCAAGTAACAGTGTATGGCTCTAGGTACATCTTGCGGTGGACATGCACATGCATGGAGTGTCAGGTTATGGTTTCTTGCTCTCTCTCTCTCTCTCTTTCTTAAGAGAAACTGGTATATTCTCTTGTGAATAAGAGATGCCACAAATTAAACAGAGAGAGATCTAGCGATAAACGAATAACGGCTGTATAGCCGTAAGCACATCTTGCGGTGGATATGCACGTAATTTCTTGTGTGAACTTATAGACGCCACAAATGAAAAGAAAGAGAGAGAGAGATAAAGCAAGCGATAACCGAGTAACGGCTGTATTGCCGTAGTTACATCTTTTAGATCGACATGTACGGAGTGTCAGGTTATGGTTTCTTGCTCTTTCTCTTTCTTGAGGAAGCACGTATTTTCTAGTGTGAATTGAGTTACATCTTGTATAAGAAAGAGAAGCACGTATTTTCTCGTGTGAATTCTTACTACCACAAATTAAGAGAGAGAGAGCAAGCGATAGCCGAGTAACGGCTGTATGACCGTAGGTACATCTTGCGGTCTACATACACATGCATGGAGTGTCAGGTTATGGTTTCTTGCTCTTTCTTAAGAGAAGCACGTAGTTTCTCTTGTGAATTCTTATAAGAGACGCCACAAATTAAATGAGAGAGAGCAAGCGATAGCCGAGTAACGGCTTTATGGTCAGGTTATAGTGAGAGCGCGGTCTCACCGAGGCCTGGTCGTCGTGCGACCGCTGCCGGCTGAAGGCGCCCGCGTCTATGGGCAGCAGCGTGCGGGAGCCGTCCTTCTCCTTCTCCTCCTCCCGCGCGTCCGCTTGTTGCCTGCCGCCACACACAGTAACGGTAAGTATATCAGTTAGTGGCAGACGACAGGAACAGTTGGGATTTGCTCCACCGACAAGAACTTTGCTCTTAAATGTAAGAACTAACTAGGTATCATAAATGCACTTATGGTTCATTCCAATCAAAAAAAAGCAAAACGTAAACAAACTTACTATGGATCTGACACATGTCAATATCATCTGCATACTATGTTTGTTTACCTTTTGCTTTTTTTTGATTGGAATGAAGTATAGATAATATAGACTAGCAGTAGGATCTTATTATGCAAGGTCCGACTGGGTGGATACCACTGCTCGATCTATACCTGCCGCTAAGCAGCTTGCTGTGTTCCAGCGAGTAGAGCGATAAAGCTAGCGTAATTACCGGCATAAGAGACATTACATCTTAGCCCAGTGTAGATTTTGAGATCAGCAAGGATCGGAATAGATTGGAAACTTTTCTGTGGTTACAGATGCTCATAGGCAACCAGGCAACAAGGTGTCGTACTCATCTATATATGTGGTGCTTATCGTCTTAATGCGGCAGCAAGAACATGGCCTCGTACACCCCCGCCGCTACTCACATGGTCATGAACCGCAACACCAGCAGATTGATGCTGGCAGCCACCACGGCCAGCCCGAACAGGATAAATACCAGGCTCAGGGCAACATAACCAGGCTTGCTTGTCAGCGCTTGGTCATTCTGAAACAACAGGGCGATACAGCCGTCAATGTCTTGTCTCCTGTCAGAAGCACTATGTATATAAGAAGATAATTTTAAAATGGAGATGAAATCGAAGTTTATGTCTAAACAAAAGTGTATACAGGCATCAATATCTCCCGTCATCAGAGGCACTAAGTATACGTAGACAATTTTATGTCTAAGGAAATACCTGCAATGCGACATAATCTCCAAAGCCAATTGTAGTAAGTGTGACGAAGCAGTAATAGAAACTGTCAAAGTAACTCCAGCCTTCGTAGCGTGAAAACACGGCGGCACCTGGAACAAAATACTCTTCTCTAAACATATTTGACATACACCTAATAAAACTGTAACAGATTAAAATTTTTAGTTATGACTAAGAAAAAGAACCCGAAAAGTTTTGTTACTGCTTTATGGAGGAACTCAACTCTTAACTATCTCTTTACATATTTTATGAGATAGATTAAGATGACAAGATTATGCCACATGCATGACAAACATTCTTACAAGCAATGCCATGCCCGAAATTTTTTCTAAATCTTACCAGTGGTTATAATAATGGAAGATAACATCCCAGTAGCAAACATAAGGTTCATCTCAGTAGCTTCAGTTGTATTACATCGCAGGTAGCACTTGGCTCTGCGTATCACTACCGATGCAAACTTGTTCAGACGTTCACCTATGCTCTGGAACATCACTAGACCCAAGGGAATGCCCACCTGTTAATGTAAAAATATAATTGTTTGAATGAGAGAAAAACAATGTGCAACACCAAAATAAATTTTAATTTTTTCAGGATAAAACTATCATATGTGGTTACCCCTCCCTCCAAGTACTCTCTCAGATGGCAATAAAACAGGTAGAGTTAATAGGTATAGGAATAAATATGTTGCTTTGTATTATTATTATTTTTGTATTATCTCTGTGCAAAAAATAATTTAGATCCATTGGTCCATTGCAATGTGAAAGAAGGACAAAACTGACTTCCAAATTTTATAATATTTATAAATATATTTTAAGATTATTAATAGGAGTTTTGGACAAAATACAGATCTGCATCAATTTTCTAAAAGAGACCATTTCTTACCATAGCATAAGCCATACAAAATGCCTTGCCACCAACAGTCACTGGTGTAGAATGCCCATACCCGATCATGGCTAACACAACAGTGGCAAAGTAGAATGCACCTGCAAACTTCCATTGTGGGCCTGCTTTGTGCGGTTTGTTCTCTATTATCACTATTTCTATCATGTGGTAGTCTTCAGGTGTGATATTGTACTTTCGAACTAAACCATTTTTGATATCTGAAGAGATTTAACAAAGATTTTTTTATTTTATTTTATAAACATATTTATAATAATGGGAGCATTCCACATACATACAGGACAAACAGCTTTTTTATTATTAGTATGGGTCAAAATGGTTGGAGTCCAATTAAAAGGGCTGCCTATTAGGCAGCCCTCTTAAATGCACTCCAACTCGAAGAGTGCCTTTACCATTACTTGTGGAATGTCCTATGGTTTATCAGATGACACAGTAATCAATCTGTAATCACATACCAGTAAGTACTTCCCACCGTTTGCTCTCAGTGTCCGACTCCAGTGAGTCAAACACAGCTGCTCCAATAAGGAGATACGTAAACGTGCATACGACGAGAGATAGAGTGCGGACATTCTGCCGTTTCATAATACAGGCACAATTGAAAGTTATTCAGCTCACATGACAATAGTCCTGGTCATATACTTATAACCAGTGAACTTATAACTGAAGACTGTCTAGAATAATAAAAAATAAAGTTACAGAAATTATAACTCAAAATTATTCAATACAAGTTTAGAAACCAGTATAACTACTTTCAAATGTTTTAAAACAAAAGATTTAATTATCAATATTATAAATAATGGTATAATGGATTACAATTACGTAAAAAATTCAATAAAATCGTCGCAAACCACAAAAACTCGCAAATTTTTTTTTTGTTTTAGTTTACCCCGAGATGGGGAAGGCAAAGAATCAGAGCCATACAGCCTAGTTTGTCGTATTCAAAGGCCAAAAGCCATTTCTTCCGTATTTCTTCGTCTTTAAAGGAAAATTCAATTAAGGCCAAAGCCATTTCTTTCGTATCTAAATTTCCTATTCTTCAGCAAAATGATAGCACTTTTGATGAAGATTTCATGGACTTCTTGAGAGCACTCGAAACACAGTTTACACACTTTTATTTCATTATCCTACCTATTAGACACTTAAATGGCACTTTATTGAACAATACACTATCAATGTTATTGTTGCAAGTATCTGTGAATGTAACCATAGCAACAAAAACTGTTATTATAAAAATTCCTTATTGTACTAGCAAGAATATATCTTTTAGTTTTACGTCTCAGTGTTTTCCTTGGACAGTTTAATGCACCACAGTAGTCCACTGCGTTCCTAGCTCTGCCATCAATTATGCAGTAAGAACCACGATATCTATTTTTTCGGATAATAAAACAAAAATGACAAACTCTTGTCGCGAGTTCCCGCCAAAAAGTCTCTCAAAAATCCTTCGAAAAAACATCAATACCAGAGCCGCGTTCCGAGGGTGCACTTGACAGCAACTGTTTTGTACCTTCTCTTTCACACTTACGCGACCTATATTATGTTATGTAATATCCTATTGTCAGCCGAAAGACGTCCACTGGTGGACACAGGCCTCCCCAAAGAGTAAAGCCTTTGGGCCTATAATATCCATTTCCTAAAATATCCAAATCCCATAACATCCGTTTCCTAAAATATCCAAATCCCATAACATCCGTTTCTTGAAATATCCAAATCTGTCTTTCTCGTCAGCTGTCTTTCTCGTCAAGTCTTGAGACAGCAATGACGTAGGAGATAATGGACATGGCATACCTACAGAAAAAGCGTACATACCTAAACTTGCTGAGAAACGAAAATGGTCGTTCGGCATAGTGCATACCCATTATATGAGATATGGTTTTATCGATATCACCGGCATGCAGAGAATGAGCGTCTATTTTTTTTGTACTCTACTCGTACATAAATCGCAACTGATGGCGAACTTTCGATTATTTTATTATTATTTGACGATAATGGTCAAAATTGACATATCCTCCTAAACTAGAGATGGGCAATAACAGATTAACGAAATGAAACAAGAAATTAATTATATTATATTGGTTTTATCAGTTAATTAGTATGTAAATGGTCTGTAATCACCAATATATTTACTATCTACTGTGTCTTTTACACTTAAACAATAAAAGGCAAAAAGCAGGAGACAGAAGATGTGAAATGAGTGTAGATGGCTCGTGTCTTGCAGCGCTATAGGTGTAGGTATTCAAAATAAAGACAAATATTCGGAACTGTATTTTAATTTACAGCTTGGCCGTAAAGAGTTGAAAAAAAATTAATGATAGCGCTGTTGGATGCGAGCAGCACAGGACCGGTCGGTGTGGAAATCCTTTGGGGAGGCCTTTGTCCAGCAGTTGACTTCTTTCGGCTGATGATGATAATGGCGCCACTATCGCTTACATTCCAACATTTAATACTACAATCTAAATGAATTTAATACTTGCAGGTTTTTAATATAAAATGAAATTACTTTTCATCATTGTATTCAATAGTTTGTTTTCTGCATCCCTATAACTATATGAATGGGAAAATAAACAAGCCTAGGACATTTAAAGAAAATTTATTTAGTTTTATTCACATAAACATTCTGGTCGAAATAAATAACTTGATGATTTACACCTGATATGGCATCAACATTGTCATCTTCAGAATTTGAGCTGCTGTCACTGCTTTCCTTGGTGCCACTGGGTACGAATCCTTTAGCTATTCCAGGACGTACAATAATACAATGTTTTCCTCTTAAAACATCATGCTTAATGCCTTTCAGATTTTTCTGTAATCAGAATTTAACATTATATTTAGGAAGAATGCCGTGCCTGACGAAATTGATCAAAATTATTAAGTCGCGCTATGTATATGTATCGCGCTTATCCACTTTTTTCCATATTATGTAAACAGAACAACGAAGAGCATTTCGAATCGTCGGCTACCAGGATATTTCAGATCGGCTTGACTCCTTGGCGCTGCGTAGAGATGTAGCCTCATGTAGGGGTGTCTATGGGCGACGGTAATCGTTTACCATCAGGTGATCCATCTGCTCGTTTGCCACCTCTGCCATAAAAAAATATAAACAGAAATAACTGAGGGATTATATGACTGACTGTAAATTTGTGAATAAAATTCACCACTGACAACACTCTTAATCATTAAGTACTAACGTGGGTAGGTATACTTACCATTAAAAATCTTAATGGTACAGCTTCATCATGCAATGTTGTTTTGTCCAATGTGCGGTAAACATGATTCATGGAAATGAAGCGAACAGATGTTGATGGCTTTTGTTGATGTTTTCTAAGCCAATTGCTGCCAACCACTTTTTCTTTTTATATTCACTTCGGGGAAGCCTAAAAAAATTATATGTAAGTAACTTTTTTAAAATTCATCATCATCCTACATAAATATCGATGTCTAAAAGAGCCCCGAAGAACAACACTAGCCACGTTAGGACCGAAAAATATTTTAATAAAATAAAGTTAAAAGACAGACTGAAATTATATTGAAAAGCTACTTTCGGTTATTTATATCGCTTATCTTCTGCATTAAGACAAATACGTAATTTAGTTTGTGAAAATAAGGTATATTTCAACAAGATAACAATACGTACCGGTGCAGTGTAATGTTCGGCCGATTTCGGCTCATTTTGATGCCACATCTTGTAACACTACAATTAGGCATCTTAATTACTGTGTTGTTTCACTTAATTTATTATTTTCGGATGCTTTATTTAACCATATTTAACAATTTTCAATTAAAACACTCGCGAGCGAAGGCACTTTGACAGCTTATGTACCAGTGACACCGAGAAACGAGAATGGCGAATCGGCCGCAAAGAGGTATTTTGCTGACGTCACGAAAACAAAGTTGCCATTTTGTAAAGGACAAAAATATTGTTGTCCTTTTTTTACTGAGAAGAATTACATAAGTTAGAAAGAAATAAAAGTATATTTTAGAATTCGCTATCAAAATGGCACATATTTGTATAACTGATTGTTCATATAGACAAATATTTCATGTCCTCTAGTTTCTTTGGTCTGAGTGAGACAGCAAGACCCATCGAGAAAGAGACAGAGACGTACAAGGTCATATTTTTCGTCTTCACTTGTTTGTTCGATTCGAACTGTTTCCTCCAGTTTGGTAAGCTGCTTGACTTGACGGTTGCTGTCAAGTGTATCCTCGGAACGCACTGTGCACAGCGTAGCGTTATGGTAGCGTTCCATAAACGAACGATATTTCTCAATGGGGTGCATTCGAAAAAAGCGTTTAAACATAACGGCACGGTGCAAAGCAAACAGTAGATGGAACGTTTTTGAACGAACTTCATACACGCCACGCGTAATGTCATTTATTGTGGTATCATAAATATTCGTTCTAGTGTTCTGAGTTCTGTCTGACTGTTCTGTGATTCTCTCTCGAAAGTAAATCAACCACAGTTGAATAATGCTATCTTGCTCTAATTTTGCGTACTACATACGAACATACGTAATACACAAAAGAGACCAAAAATATAAAATCCCAATGATGAGTTCGAGTTAGCAGTGAAATAGTAAAGTACCACTTCCATTGACAGTACAGTTTGTCGTGTGCACACAGTTCGGCAGGTGTTCCAAATTAGTTAAAAAGCACAAAAATAGCCGGTGAATTAGTTATCAACTTCAAAAATGAAAATCACGTGTAACAAATCGAATTCACCTTTAGGTAAAATTTGTGCTTCCATTCAGTTTTCTGTCTGTTGCATCAGCTCATAAGGTTAGTCTAAAACAATAATCACATTCAATTTTCAGGTGGTTTTCTCGCTGCAGAGCTCCACCGGGCATCCACGAAGAACATAGAAGTGGTCTGGTGTACTGAATCTACAGTGACATTACCAAATGCTTCCAAAAGTGTGCCATATGGAACCAGCAATGATTTGATAAGGATTCTAGAGAACACCTTCAACAAATCTTCAGGGCCCCTTCAGAGGGTAACTCTGAACCACTGGCTTTCGTTTAGTCTCATCCTAGATGATGAGATGCCTAAATCTTTGGAGTACTTGGACAAAACTCTGGGACCGCTAACATATTTGGTGGGTGAAAGTTTATCATCTGCAGATTTGGCTGTTTTTAGTGTCTTATATGGTAAGTTTACTATTAATAAACATACCGCGAGAACATGTATCTCAAAATTTTTTTATGTAATTTAATTTGAAAATCTGTAGAATATTAAGTAGTTTTATCATGTTTTTATACTCAATAAACATGTGTCTTGTTTTTTGTGTCATAAATGTTTAGATAAATTTAGAATTTTAACATAATTAAAATTATGAAATATTTATAATGATTAATGTTTAAAAATTGTAAATTAATGAAGGCTTTTCTGCTATGAATATGCATTAAGAGCTTGCATCGCTTGGAACGATGAACTCATATAAGTCCTAATTTAACATAGTCAGGTACTATGTAAAAGTTCTTGCTTGAAACAAAAATGTTATATTTGTTATTTTTTTTAATTTATTTTAGACATAAAATTAAAGAACTCTTAATTTAGTTTAAAATTTAATATTTTCCACAATATAATTGCTCTGAATCAATAAAGCTTACTTTTATTGATTCAGAGCAATGAATTTTAAAATTAAAAATTCACAAAACATTTAAATGCTATCTTTTTTATTACATGAAAATTACAGTTCTATTCAAAGTATTTGCAACATATAAGAGATAAACATCAATATTATTAAATATCAGGTAAAAAAAGGATGATGCACAAGTCATAAGATATTCACTCTGGTATAGAGATAAGCTAGCCAGTTCCTCGTTTTGTTGCGAGTTCCAAGTGGTAGCAACCTCTGGAGTTTACTGTATATTTTTGCTTATTTATTAAGGCAGTATAAACTATAAACTGAATCACAAAATGTTATCTCAGCCTCCAGCAAGTACAGGGAGTTGTCCAAAACCAGCCCTGCTCACAATGTCTTGAGATGGATGAAGCTGGTGCAGGCTCAGCCACCAATAGCCAAAGCACTGAGCAGCCTCCCGTCAGATGTCCTGGACAACTTGACTAAAGGTTCCACCAGGTACTCTTAAGATATCATTTTTTTGTAGAGAGATGCAAAAAAAAAGTATATGTGGCACAGCAGCTAAGAGGAGAGATTTTTGTCTGTAACTTTTAGCACCCCAGTTTCGGTCCTGAAATCCAATGATATTTTTATAGATAAGTAAGGTATCCTACGAGAACCATTAATTTTCCCAGAACAAAAAGTAGCCTATGTGTTTATCCAGTATTTGATCTATCTACCTACCAAATTTCACCCAAATCCGTTCAGTAGTTTCGAAGTGAAAGCGGAACAAACAAATAAACTCCTATTTAAAAGGCCGGCAACACACTTTCGACTCCTCTGGCGTTCAGGTGATCCGTCTGCTCGTTTGCCACCTATCACCTATAACAATCAAACAAATAAACAAACTAACAAACTTCAATACTTTTGCATTTATAATATTAGCACTAAAGAAGATTCATCTTTTTCTTACATTTAGTAAAGTATGAGATAAACATTCTAAACTATTAAGATTAATCCCACATTTATTCATTCTAGAAAGTCACCATCTGCTAACCCTGAGAATGCATCTGGTCGCCTACAAGAGGGCAAGTTTGTTGAGCTTCCACATGCCGAGATAGGCAAAGTTGTGGTTCGATTCCCGCCAGAGGCCTCAGGGTGAGTGTCCATACTTTCTAAATATTTTCATATTAATAACAATGAGAAATATAAGTATATTGAATTGAATTGAAATATACAGTGTTCATAAAAAGAGTATGTATTTTTGCCTACCACACTTTAGACCTATCAATAATATGACACTACATAAACCTCCTAAGAAATAAGTAGCTACCCTTGCCAATGTCTGCTGGTATTTGCATCACTCTTTAACCTCAGTCTTATCATATGGGATTCAAATTGTGCTCTCTTCTCAGGTGATGATATATTGGCGGACGGAGGTGCTCACATCTCTTCCTCAGTAAAACTATGTTAACTTTCGTACTGTGATGATTGGTGGTTTCCTGAACACCAAAACGTACTTAATAGTTAATGAGAGCTAATTGGTCAACTTTATACAAAATGGAGCAATTAAAAACCTTGTATATACAATACTAGCTGTTGCCCGCGGGTCCGCCCGCGTGGATATTATATTTGTGACGGTTCTTGAGGATCGCATGGAAATGTTATATCCAGATCCCCCTTAAACTATGTTTTACTATGTTGTTTTCCAGCCTTAAGTTCTATGCCTTAATTCTATGTGTTAACCGAGTGCTTTATCTACCAAACTTCATCCCAATCCGTTCAGTAGTTTCAACGTGAAAGAGGAACAAACATGATGAACTAAAAATTTCACTTTCTAGCTATCAAGCTTTCCAGGAACCCTCAAGTTTTCCGGGATAAAATTATCCTATGTGTTAACAGAGTGCTTTATCTATCTACCTACCAAATTTCATCCAAATTCGTTTAGTAGTTTCAGCGTGAAAGCGGAACAAACAAACAAATAAACAAACAAACATCAATACTTTCGCATTTATAATATTAGTGTATGTATGTATGTATGTATTAATGGTTTATTGTACACAAGGAATTTACATAACATAAAAAATATTGGATTACGTGTACAAAGGCGGTCTTATCGCTAGAAGCGATCTCTTCCAGACGACTCTTCTCTTCTTTAGTGATATTAGTGAGGTACTTTGCATACCTACAATGTAGATAGGGTTTGAAGTGATAGTTATCATTGATAATTATCTTGATAATTATCCGGATGTTACAGGATCCTACAGATTGAGTTGTTAAATATTGGCAGAGACAATTATTCGTTAATCCGTCTTTGATTTTTTATTTTTAAAACTTTAATGTGTAATGAAAGATTGTAAAAATTAAACTTATCAAAATACATATACTCGTATAATAGAATACAATTGTAAATAATAAAGACTGATATTCTACAAGGATGCAAAATATTAATTACTACTGAACTACTGAAGTAGCTCATCCAAGAACTTTACTATACAGGGTGTTAAAAAATGAGTTTGTTTTTAGGGGTTACTCAGAATCAAGTATAGAGTGCTATAAAATATAAGAAAAATACTAACTCGCTCAGTGGCTCAGTGGTTAGTGCTCCTGACTACTGATCCGAGAGTTGTGGATTCGATCCCCACCCAGGGCAAATATTTCTGTGATGAGCAGATTTGTTTGCTCAGTGTCTGGGCGTATTATATCTATATATGTAATGTATGTATTTAAACATATATGTGTATGTATTATATATCAGTCTCTGGTTCCCATAATACGGGGAGTCCTAGTTTGGGGCCAGATGACCATGTGTGATTTGTCCCGGATATTAATTTATTTATTATACCGGAAAAATATTGAAAAAATCCGATCTACAACATTTTTTTTCAGTTTTCCATACAAATTCTTGATTCACTATTCAGATTTCGTTTTGGAAACTAAATAAAAAATATATAGATCTTCCTGTATTCTATACTTGATTCTGCGTAACCCCTTTTAAAACAAGCACACTTTTTTAACATACTGTGTGTAATACAATTATCAATATCCAAATACTGTATCTTGAATCTCAATATTATTATTATTATTAAATGTTGCAGCTACCTGCATATCGGCCACGCAAAAGCCGCGCTGCTCAACCAGTACTACCAGCAGGCCTTCCAGGGCAAACTCATCATGAGGTTCGACGACACCAACCCCGCTAAAGAGAACGTCGAATTTGAGAAGGTAAAGTTATTTTGTATAGGCTCGCAAGAAAATATGGACCCTCTGTGCCCATAAGAACCGCATCTTAAAATATCCGAATCCCATTACATCAGAGTCTGAAACATAAATAGGGTCTTTCTTGAGAAACTGAACAACTGTTTAGGGCTTACTATTTGTGGATAAAAAAACTTACCCCAAGAAATCGAAGCAGATTTCGCAAAAAAACAATGGACTCCATACAAAGTTGTAAATTTTTTTTTGTTTTGTTTCATGAGTAGAGAGTTTTTTGTTTGTTTATTTAATTGTAGGACAACGATATTATTACACCCTGTATGTATGTGTTCTATGTGCGAGCATTTCATGTAAAATTGTTCAGTTAAAAATAATCAGCAAATTAGTTTCTAAATAACATTAACAATGTTAAATAAATAATGGTCAAGTTCGCGGGGATTTCTTTAGATAAGTCAGTGTGCAAAATAATATTAAAACAAATCCAAACTTACGGACAAAATTTCAAGTCATTATCACATTCAATAGGTTTTTTCATAATCCGGTAGGCTCTGAAATAACGCGTCATCCCACCTAAAAAATCTAAATAAACTAAAATGGCATTTTTACGTGAAATGAGTAAATTATTAAGAAAATTATACTTTATTTTGACCTTATCTTTAATAATAGCTGACCAAAAAATGTGGTTAATTTTTTTGAAATCTTGTTAATTGCCGTAAAAAATCGCACGGACGGAGCTTGTCTGTGTGGGACTATAATACGTACGTAAGTACAAGGCAAACTGACCTTACCCTCCTATCTACTGAAGCAACTGCTTTAGTTACCCAATAATGTTTTCTTCAGATTTTTGATGTTTTAATGTTTTGATTTTTCTCGGTGACGTTTCCACTAAAGGTAATCCTGGAAGACGTAGCCATGCTGGAGATAAAGCCGGACCGGTTCACGCACACGTCGCAATACTTCGAGTTGATGCTGTCGCTCTGCGAGAAGATGCTCAAGGAGGGCAAGGCCTTCGTCGACGACACGCCGGCCGAGCAGATGAAGAACGAGCGCGACCAGAAAATTGAGAGCAAGAACCGAAATAACTGTAAGTCACAAAAACCCTGCAGCTGCAGTTCGCGTATCCGTACTAGTCGATTACAATGCTGCAGTTTGGCTTCCTTACCCTGCGCTTTCCGCTAGATTTAGTGGCATCAAAATGAGTTTGCTGTTAGTATGCTACAGAAGTAATAGTATAATAGTCATAGAAAAAGGAAAACAGTACCTACTCATATCTTTACAAACTACAGACTAAAGTTCAAGATATTTCTGACACTGTATAAACCTTTTTTTCTGATTGATTTAACAATGGTGCATAAGCAAAAGATCGACACGCAACAGCTTTCGATATAAATAGATCTGTTCCATGCGTCATCGTTATTAAAAAACCGAACAAGCTTTAATTATTCTTTTAAACTGATTTTCTTCCCTTATCAGCTGTCGAGAAGAACCTGCAGCTGTGGGAGGAGATGAAGCGAGGCTCGGATATAGGCGTGCAGTGCTGCGTACGCGCCAAGATCGACATGCAATCCGCCAACGGTTGCCTTCGCGACCCCACCATCTATCGGTGCAAACCTGAACCACACCCACGCACTGGCACTCAGTACAAGTACGTTCATGGACATAGGTCTCCCCCATAGACTTGTCAACTGTCGAGAAGAACCTGTAGCTTTGGGAGGAGATGAAGCGAGGCTCGGAGATAGGCGTGCGGTGCTGCGTGCGCGCCAAGATCGACATGCAATCTGCCAACGGCTGCCTTCGCGACCCCACCATCTACCGGTGCAAACCTGAACCACACCCACGCACTGGCACTCAGTACAAGTATGTTCATGTCATGATGTCACGCCCCCCCAACACGTACCGTTTGTTGAAAGATTCCTTTGTGAGATGATAAAGTATACATATAAAGTCTAACGAAATCAGCTTGAAACTATTTAAACTAGGGCTTCTACCCATGAATCTGAACAATTTTCCCCAAGTAACCGTGTTAAAATATTTCTCCCGGAAACTGAAACAGGGGCCTCTGCAAAACATAGTGAACAAGTAAGTTTGTGGGAGCACATATCTGTTTTTTTGGAAAGTGTTATAAAAAGTATTTGGTGGTTCTGTATGGGTACCTTGGGGGAGTTATTTAGTATGATAAACAGAAACCCACCTTAAGTAAAGGAAAGGTATTATATAACCTGTATGTAGGCCTATGTCCAATAGTGGACTAATATAGGCTGATGATGATTAACATATTACTGTTTGTTTTCAGAGTATACCCCACATACGATTTCGCATGTCCTATTGTTGACTCGATAGAAGACGTCACGCACGTGCTTCGAACCATGGAGTATCACGACAGAGATCCGCAGTTTTACTGGTTCATAGACGCGTTGGGTCTGAGAAAACCGTACATTTGGGAGTACAGCAGGTAAACTTCGTAAGGATTTTTGTTTTGAAATTAAACCTTAACATCCTATTATATAGCATAATTTGCATCATCATTATATATATAGGGTTTTACAAAAACACTGACACTATTTATACTGGGTATTTTTAACAAGTAACTGAACAACTCTCCACAAAGAGACCCATCGTCGATTTACGGAGTACGCGAACTTCACTGCGCTAACATTGTTTACAAATGTCCATTAAACATTACCATAAGTCGCAGAGACAAAAAGTTTATTTGCAATAGAATTTTTGATTTTGATTTGGTACTGCTAAACGTAAACTTGCTTATATTTTTCTTGCTCTTTCAGATTGAGCATGACAAACACAGTGCTTTCTAAGAGGAAACTAACGTGGTTTGTCGAACAAGGACTAGTAGATGGATGGTAAGTGTGTTTACCTTATTATCAGCATGCGGAACCTATCATCTTTAATTCAGTTCAAATAATAATTCGATGTCTCAAGTCTTACCAGATCGTCTGTCCAACTGATGGGCGACACACTACATCTTCAGATATAAATCTTATAAATAATATATAAATCTAAATCTTAAAGTGTTTACAACTATATTTACTTTTAAAATTGCTAAATTACACAAACCGAGGAGCAGAAATGATGACGATCGCCCAACTCACTTCGTTTACAGGGACGATCCGCGAATGCCCACAGTTCGCGGCGTGTTGCGAAGGGGCATGACAGTGGAGGGGCTGCGACAGTTTATTCAGGCGCAGGGCTCCAGCCGGTCCGTCGTCTTCATGGAGTGGGACAAGATCTGGGCCATCAACAAGAAGGTAAATTGTAGCTACACTGATAGTGTGACCAGGGCTTGAGTGCCTTATTAGGCTAGGATAGTAAAATGTTAGCGACAGTTCATTGAGGCGTTCTCATGGAGTGGGAATGGGCCATCAACAAAAAGGTCAATTGTAGCAACGCTGATAGTATGACCAGGGCTTGAGTGCCTTATTTTATGCTAGGATAGTAGAAGGTTTGCGACCGTTGATTTAGGCGCAGGCTCAAGCTACTTAGTCATTTTGGAGTTGAGACAAGATCTAGGCCATCAACAAGAAGGTAACAGCAAATCCGAAAATGTATTTAGTTTAGTCTGTAGGTACGTCGTAAGTGAAGTGGATCAACTTTCGATTATTTTATAGATAAATACCAAAAACGTTGGACCCGGTATCTGTTCATGATATTTCACAATAAACATCTGCTGGACAAAGGCCTCCCCCAAGGATTTCCACACCGACCGGTGCGCTGCCCGCATCCAGTGGTATCCCGCAACCTGATAATAATTATACGTATTTTCCATTTCTGTTCGTAGGTCATCGACCCTATAGCCCCGCGCTACACTGCCTTAGAGACCAACTCTTTGCCTGTTAACTTGAAAGGCGTATCTGAGTCCACGCTCACAGTAGCTCTGCACCCTAAGAACCCGGACGTGGGTTCCAAAACAGTTTGGGTGTCTAACAGGCTGCTGATCGACCAAGTCGACGCTCAAGCCTTGAAGGAAGGAGAGAACGCGACATTTATCAACTATGGAAATGTTCTGATTAACAAGATTCATAAGTGAGTATAAATAGGAATTCACGATTTGTCTTTACAGCTGATAAACCGAGCAAAAACCATATTTGTAAAAGTCTACTTTATAAGATACTCCTATACCACAAACTTTTAATCTAACTACTTATATTTGGTCAAGTTCTCTCTAACATTATAAAAATGGAAAATATTGATACAAAAACTACTATTGACAACACGCAGTGCGTTTCTGTTGCGTATCTGTTGAGCCAGCAACAGCAAGGTAACATAGCAAGTCTGAAAGTATGTCCAGTTTAGTCTGAAGCGAATGGAGCAGCCTACGAACCAACCTGTTATGTTGTACGCAATTAGCGAAGTGAAGCTAACGGAACAATTTAAAAAAAAAATCTTTTCAGATTGTGCTACACGAAGGAAATACTGTATTGCAATCCACACCAACCAGACAACTGCCGGCAGATCCTTAGCGATAGCACGGAAAAATTTTGCCGCACGATAAGAAGAATACACGTTATCTTTGTTTTCTCGCCAGAGCTCCAGACGGCACGGTGACCGGTATAGACGGGACCCCTAATCTAGATAACAAAGACTACAAGAAGACGCTCAAGCTAACCTGGCTCGCTGATACTCCCAAATCGCCGAAACAGGAGGTCTACTGTGTTTACTTCGATCATATTATTTCCAAGCCACTGTTGGGCAAAGATGAGGACTTCAAGCAGTACATTGGACACCAGACTAGGGTAAGAATTACGCTTCTATTATCATTTCGACTTGGTTGGTTTTATTACGATATATTCTAGTAAAAACAAACCTCAAAAATGATATTTATTTGATCGAATCATAGGTTGTTAGTTTCATAGGCTCCAAAGATTTTAGGGGTAAACTACGAAACTACTTCTCTTTTGCACTGATACCTTGGAACAATTACTAGTTTACCTTGTTAGTCGCGATATAGTAGCGAGTTGTAATTCTACAATGAGAGATACAAATGAAAATATTTTATTCGAAGTAGGTAGCAGTGCACACTTTTCGTAGGTCATTCTTTTGTCTACCTATTTTGAAATGTTATCCTGTAACTTCGCAGTGGGAAGTGCCGATGCTAGGCGAGCCGGAGCTAGCAAAGACGAAGGTCGGCGACATAATACAGCTGCAAAGGCGCGGCTTCTTCCGTGTCGACGTGGCGGCGGGGCCCGTGTCGCCGCACACCGGCCGCGCGGCTCCGCTGGTGCTATTCCACGTGCCTGACGGACACACCAAGGAGATGCCTGGACAGGTGAGTCTGTACTTTGTAGTTTGACCCATCGAATCGGTCTAAATCAGTGTTTTTCAACCTTTTCTCAAGGGGTCGCGGTTAAAAGAAAAAGTAAGTGTTAATAGGTTCTACAATCTACACTGCAATGAAAAATACGATTTCAGCGAGAAGGCTGGACCTGTTTATTTTTTATCAATTTGTCAAAACGAGGATCTGTTTATGAAGAAAAATATAAACGTAGTCTTTCTAATTTCTAATATTTTGTATGTTTATGACCCTAATGGGGTCTCATGAATTTTTTAACTTGTAAAGGGGTTGGGTATTAAAAAATGTTAAAAACACTAAATAATATAGGTGCAGCGCCGTATCGGACCCGCAGCCATCTGCTGGTACTTTACTACGTGTCCGATGGACTTAGGTACAGTTTGACGATAAATATAAAGCAAAAATTGCGCTACCCTTGAAGATTCCAGGAATCAATGATTCCGTTGTTTTTTTTTCTTGCCGTTGTAATTAATGATATGTCGATGTTTTTTGGAAAAATCTAACAAAACCCCCAATTACCTTTCCATAGTTATTAAATCAGTCCATATTAACTATGTTTTTTATAAAAAATACACGGTTTTTATGAACTTACACATATACATTTAAATAACAGATATAAATAATAAGGAAACAAATCTGCTCATCACAGAATCGTTTGCCTTGGGTGGGAATCGAACCCACGACTCTCGGATCAGTAGTCAGGAGCACTAACCACTGAGACACCGAGTCAGTCTTTGCGATGTATAATTGCAAGGCTATTTATTATAAATTATTTAGGCGTTAAAATTTAAGGAGGGAAGGGAAAATTTAAGCGAGGAAGGGAAACGGTGAACTAATGATCCGCTGCCGACTTAACTGCAATTTTAGATGGATTAGGTAGTCGGTAAACCAGTAGTCGGCACATAAAATACATTATATTAATTACGTATTATAATAATGTAACCATGATATACATTACTATCTAAGTATCATAAAGAAAAAACGATATTGTAATCAGTTCACTTTTATTAACGTAAAAAATATAAATGCAACAATAAAAAGAACACAGTATTGCTTATTATAAGTTACTTAAAAAAAAGTAGACCATATTATGTTGTAATATCGTCTATTGTCTTTGTGTTAAAATATTGACTTCACAAATTTAACAAAACTCTTCTAAGTTTTTAAATAATTTTCAAATCAAAACAAAACAAAGGAAATAAAAATAAGGTAATTTAACGTACACTATTTTTCTAAGTACACTATAAGTATTATTAAACAGAAATACAATTTGGTTGACTTCAATTACCAAGTTGTAGTATCTATGGTGGGACAACCATGATCATAATAATTTTTCAAAAAATCAATTATTATTGAAAGACTCGAAAAGAAAAGGGTCGGCGCATACAAACTCAATAGGTATTCTCAATTGAGGGTCTATAACTAGCATTTGGTGGAGCAGTTGGCAGAAGGAAAGCAACTTAGCGTAATCCTGCTGTTTTTGCTTGTAGCTCATGACGTCATGCCAGTCATTCTTGTAGGTTAAATAAACATATTTTTTTACCAAGTCGTGTTTGCGTATTGTGTGGTAGGGCACCGGAATGTAGTTCTGAAATAAAATATAAAATAAATGATGAAATACCATTGTGTTATTAGTTATCTCATTATCATTCATAATAATTAATTTAAAAGTTGCTGTGCTTATGCTGAGCCGGCGCCCTTTTGACAGAAGCTTTGTTTTCATATTTTTGTATATTTGTTTGTTTGTATTTCTTTTTCTGTCAAATAAATGTATTTTCTTTCTTTCTTCTTTCTTTCAAGCAAACTTTTACGAATTTTCAATCTATTTCATTACGGTACCCAGAAAACGACCACTGCTGGACGTGGGCCGTCCCAAATGCGACGCAGCTGCCCATTCTCTGGTGCCGATCCCTCAGTGGTCTTTTACGATACCCATGAGAAGATTATTATTATAACTTTACACATCATTAAATAACAAATACTTATGCTAAGTTAGGACTGCTATTCGAGAGCCACACAGGCTGGCAATCTCCTTTACGACTACATTTTCCAAAATATTATTTAAATAATACTTACGCCTCCTTTCAGTTGCCTCATGAATTTCAGCCCATTAAAATAATAGTTTTTATTCCTGGATTTCTGGAGCATTTCATAAGGAACAGGGCCGCACACCCACATCTGTTTGTACAAAATGTCATTGTGTATGGTTCCTGGGAACAGTTGTATGTTCGTCGCCATTTCGTACATGACCAGTGCTGTGGACCATACATCTATTTTGAAGTCAGCAGAGTGTCCCAGTATGACCTCAGGTGCTAGGTAGTTCATAGTCCCAATGTTTGCACTGAACGGAATGGTATTGCTGTATTGAGCTTCATCGAAACCGCACAACTTAATTTGGTCATTTGCATTGTTCACAACAATATGAGTTGGTTTTATATCTGCAGTTTAAAAATAACACTTTAAGTCATTTGATCAAGCCTGAAAGTTCTTACAGAGTTAGGTATTCCAAACTTACTTGTATGAACAATATTGTTGTGCCTCAATAAAGTAACCGCAGACACTAGTTGTCTTGACAAATTTTGTATAACGTTTATGTGAAATGATTTTTTGTTTTCTTGCAGTGCCTGCTTCAGATTTTTAGGATATAGTTCCATTAGAATACACCAATGTTTAGTAATACCGAAGCCATATAAGAGGTATACGCAATTATAGTTTTGCCTTGGCACATCTCTTTGAAGTCCCTTCATTATGTACTCCACTTTGGAATTTCTGTATATTTTATTTCCACTATAAGAAAATATGATCATATTAAAAAATAAACAGAAAGCAATAGAATAGCATTTTTATGTTTCTGTAAATACTTACTCCATCATTTTTAATGCGTATTTTTCTCCACTTTCACTAACGCATTCATATATTTTTGAAAATGAACCAAAATGAAGTAGTGACGTTATCGTGTGTTTCTTATTCAAATACTGTCGCATTCTATCTTCCAGCCTTTTTGCTAGGTAAACATCTGTTTCTTTCAAATTTATGGTAATTGACTTTTCTTTGCTCTTATCTTCTGAAATTGCTACAGTTTTCTTAGCCATAAAAGCTCGGCAAGTATTTGTATTTTCTGTCTGCTGCTTAGATGCAGTAATTTTTGTAAGCGATTCGTCATCGTCTGATTTGCTGTTATTTTCGATTTTCAATTCTGGCTTAATTTCAATGCTCTTAGTAACACATTCTTCGTCATTATCTACTTGGCTGCTATCGTCCGATTTTGATTCTCGTTGTTCATTGGTTTTTGTAACGGATGTATCGTCTACTTGAACGGTACTTTCAGTTTTCAGTTCTCCTTTATATTTAGTGGTTTCAGTTACAGACTTATAGTCGACTATATGGCTGCTTATTTCAATTTTCGTTTTAGTAAGACCATCGTCTTCCTGGGTATTATTCGTGACTCTGAGTTCTTTTTCATTTTTAGTACTTTTAATTATAAATTCATCATTGATTGTCTGACTGTTACGTTCAGTGGTGTTAGTAAGATCTTTAGTTACTTTTTCATTTCTTGTTTGTTGTTTATTTGTCGTGGTTTTATTAACAGACTCATCACATTTTGCTTCAAATATCTCGCCGTCATCATCAGATTCATTTGTAAGATCAATTATTTCTGATATATCAGTTTTAGACAGTTTAGACAAGTCATAATTTTGCCCATTACATTTTTTGGCTTTTTCATAAGAGGTTTGCGAACCTTTTACATCATGACTTTGATGATTAGAATTTTCAGTAGCTGCTTCGAATTTCAGTTCAGTATCGTCTTGTTTGACTTCATTATTAGGATGTAATGAAAATCGGGTATAAATATCTTCAGGTTTCGCTAGAGATTCGTTAATTTTGATTTCATCTTTGTTGTCATCTTTGTTATTGCTAGTGTTTGTTCCTAAAGATTCTTGGACATCTTTGGTAACTTTAATATCATTTTTAGGCATGTTATCTTTAACTTTGCACGTGCCGCATTCAATGCCAACAGCATTTCCTATTACTAGATTTTCATTTATTTCCTGTTCAATTTTGATATCTTCAGTATTACTAATAAACGCACCTGTAGCTTTGTCTTTGTTGTTGCTAGCATTAATTCCCGAAGATTCTACGACGTCTTTCTTATTTTCACATGTAACTTTATTTGTGTCGCATTTGTTACCACCAACATTCGTTATTACCGGATTTTGGTGTTTTTCCTGGTATTTTTTTATATCTTCAGTTGCATCCAGTAATTTGTCGGTTTCTATTATCTCGAGTTTTTTAATGTTATTGTACATTTTTGAAGATTCTCTTGTAATACCACAAATACTGTGAAATGTTTCAATGTTATTAGAATTGGTGTTATCAATTTCCGAAGACTTTCCAGGTGTCGAAATTTCTTTTATAGAATTACTAGTTTTATCGACATCATCATCGTGACATTCTTTATTAAGTTGCAATATTGTAAGGGTTTCCAAAAACATCTGAATTGCAGAAATAGTTTCACCGCTATTTTCTGATATTAAATCAGTAGAAGCGTCATTAACATTTATAATCTTCATAGGATTAAAGATTTCTAGAGACTCCTGATTGTCGCTACAAGTTTCTTGTGATTTATCAGTATATTTATTTGTTTTACTCGATTCTAACACTGTGAACACTTTGTCCAATTCCTGTATATGTTTTTTTTCTTCTGTCATATTTGGAATAACTGATATATTTGATACAATAAATGTGTTACTACTTTCCTTTACAGTCTTTGCCGTTAGACAGTTTTGTTCTTTCATAGAAAATACGTCCGATTTTCCAAAATTTTGGTCTTGTCCAGTTTCAGAATTTAGTAAATTGGTATTTAGTAATTTTCCAGCATTCTGTAAAAGACTTTCATCTATCCTATTGACTTTGGATCTTTCAGAGCAATCTGCGAGACTTTTCTTTATTAATTGATTGTTGATACTCTGATGGCTTGTGTTTATAATTGTCTCGTTGCACTTTTCATTAACTTCTAATTCGGTAACATCAGTTGATATTAAGGTTTCATCTAACAAACTGTCATCTGACTCCAAAATGTCTCTATACATAGGGCACGACCTGTAAAATAGATAGTGATTAAACGAGTAAACACGAAAGGGTAGTAAGATCACTTAGTTAAATTTCCCGCGAATGGGGTGAACTTTTTTACAGATATAGTGGCCATTCACCATATTTTACTCTTTTAACTTTGTAACTTGTGCTTACAACACCAAAACAAAGGTACAAAGACAGCTACCACAATTTATATAAGGGGCAGTCCATTAATCACGTGATGTTTTCAGCAATTTTTTAGACCCCCCCTCCCCCCTGGTAATACGTGGTGAGGTTTTAGACTACCCCCCCACCCTTACCCAATATCACGTGTAATTTTTTGGTACAAAATATTATCTTTAAATATGTAATTTAATTCTTGAAAATTAAGCACCGTGATAAAAATTTCCAGACATTAAGGTTGCAGGTTGTTTCTGACATTGGGAAGAGTTAAAAACAACATAACATCAACAGTCCAACGTTTGAAAATTACTCTAAAAATCGCGCGTTCAACGAAAAAATAAATACACGTGATATCTCAGTAGACCCCCCTTTGTGATATTTCGTGTTTTTTTCTGAACGTGAACGTGAACGTGTTTCTCTTCGTGATTCTTTTGAGCCTCACGTGATTAATGGACGACCCCTAAGCACCAATAATAGAATATTTTAAGAAAAAATATATAACTTTTAGTTTTAAATAATTCAACCATTCATGAAATATAAAAATAAAATCTTAGTAAACTAAAAATTGTAAATTACCTAAGACATACTGGATTTTTTTCTGGACTAGTGTTATTAATGTCTTTATTGTTATTAATTTCATCAGCATTATTTTTGAAACTGAAATCTTTTAAATCATTCACTTTGGATTCGATGGGGGTTAGATCACATGTTTCTTTTCTACATAAGCTTTCAACAATTTCGTCGATATTAAAATCATCAAGAAAGCTCAGATCTAAATTCGAAATCACATTATTCTTTTCTGTGTCATCTAATGATTCTTCATCTTCAGAATCGCTTGAAGAGGTAACAGATTTTTCACATATTACGTTGATTACTAGCTTAATTTTCTTCAACTTCGGGGTAGTACCTTTAACTTCCTTGTTCTTTGATGTTTTTATATCTTCAAGTTTTCGTTTACCTGTGGCCTCAACATTTTCATCTGTGTCATTGGGTACTGTTATTAACAAAGAGTCGCGTTGTTCTCTCGGTACATTATCCATGGGTTCAGATTCAGACAAGTTGCGTAATTTAGTAAAATAGTGATTGAGGCTTCGCCGAGATAGTTTTGACCGAAGGTCAAAATTTTTGTTTGCTTTTTGTTCGGAATCGCCTACAACTTTAACGATACTTTTGACGGGCGGCAAACGTTTATCTTTATCTAATTCTTTAACAAATAAATCCTTGGCACTAAGGCGATGTATATTTACGTCGTCTACAAGATCGGAGACGTCCTTAATAGGAACCGCTGTTTTAGGTTCTTTTTGTTTTTTATTTTTATCGGAAATTTTGGGAATTTTATAATTAGCATAAAATTCTTTACATTTAAGCGTCTGTAAATCGTAAAAATAGCTGGTGGTATCGTTTTCTTTAATGGCACTAGGCTTTTTAAGAACCTTTGATTTTATTGTTTGTTGTGGCGTTTTTATGGTTTTATTTTTGGAAGACTGAAACATTTGACGATATTTAATTTTATCCTCTCTTATTTTGGTTTCGCAATATGAGTTATTGAAATCTTTTTTAGATTGCATACAGTCATTTGTATTTTGATCGTTTTTAATTAATTTATTTTTAATAGGTGTTGGAATATACTTAGATGTACATGATGCTACAACTTTATCCCTGTACCATTTGTCAGACCTTGTTTTGTTTGTACTCTGATCAATTTTTTTGATAAGTTTGTATTTAGTAGGAGTTATAATATAGTTTGAAGTGCTAGGTGTTACTATTTTCTCCTTCAACATATTATTTGACCGTGCTTCATTGATTTGTTGATCACATTTTTTTATGTAACTATATTTATCACTTATTGGAATATACTTTGATGAACTCGGTGCTGCTATTTTATCCTTATGCTGTTTGTTTGACCCTGTCTCTTTATATTGTTTTTTTAAATTTTTAAGATCACTTGATACATTATTTTGGGTTATTGTGGTTGTTTTAGTTTCATCAAATTTTGAAAGCGGTTTAGTACTTTTCACTTTGTTCTCATAATATTCTGTATTAAAGTTTGCTGTTAAATAATCTTTGGGTGTGTTGCATAAGAAATCATCACTGACCCTCTGTTGGCTTTTTATTTGTTTAGTTTCAGTTGCTATTAACTGTGTAATTTTCTTCTGGGCCGATTTTTCTCTTAGTGCCTCAGTCTTATTTCTTGTTGGCGATAAATTAATCTGAAGAGAAAAAATGTAAATTACACAGTGTTTTATTACAGGCATAGTATGAAAAAAGATGAGTGATGCCAATTAATATATCCTCCTTTGAACCTTTGCACCTACGTCAGTGCCATAATATTTTATTATGGTGCCCAAGACTAACACAGGGCGACCCGTCAACCTAACCTGTTTAGACTTTTCAAACAAGACACATTAAGTTCCCCCCCTATTTGTACCTATGCTAGGTACAACAGTATATAATTTTTTTTATTTTATTAATACTTAATCATTTTATATTATTTTAATTAACATGTTTGAGCAAATAAACTTTTATCTTATCTATGAAATGTACGAGAGGTTTTTTTTATTGTAGACAATTGAGACGTAGAGGATTGTAGACATAGTGAGAAGAAACATTGTGTCAAAGAGACTAATTATTTAAATTAAGATATTAAAAAAACATAAGTATTATTATTTTTAATGACAGGAAAGATTGAAGGGAAGCGTGAAAGAGGAAGGCCAAGGATAAATTATATGGACCAAATTAAGAAGGTTGATGTAATATCGTACAGGCCTCCCTGTCAAAGAGAAGGCCCTGAATAGGAGTGAAAGTGTGAGCTACATCAACAGAGCCTCCTAAATTAGAGAAGAAGACTGACTCAGTAGCTCAGTGGTTAGCGATCCTGACTACTAATCTGAGAGTCGTGGGTTCGATCCCCACCCGGGGCAAACATTTCTGTGATGAGCAGATTTGTTTGCTCTGTCTGGGTGTATAATATATGTATGTATTTAAATGTATATGTGTATGTATATCAGTCTCTGGTTCCCATAGTACAGGGAATCCTAGTTTGGGGCAAGATGACCGTGTGTTATTTGTCCCGAATATTATTTATTTATTTGTTTATATTTATATTATTACCAATTTCTTTTGTCACTTGTAAGTAAAAAAAAAATACTACTTTAATGTACTGTGTTTGTTAGCAAGGTTCTATGATTGATTTGATTGTATCATTTAGGAGGCAAATAATGGATATAAAGTAAGCATAATACCTACCCACTAAACAAAAATTTTATGTAAGCATGTGTGTTAGTCAATTCATTTTCGATAATCAGCAGAATGGCAATTTTCATCAATGACCCTGATCATTGTAAACCTACCTGTATCTAATGTAATAGTAAACCTACCTACAAAGAAGAAATCATATTCACTTTTTTACACTCTATGTAAAGTAGCTATTTTAGGCTGTCTGTGTCAAAGTAGCGGTCCTTCAAATATCGATGGTATAAAACAATTTACATATCCTCAAAAAAAAAACATATATATGACAAGTAAAAGAAGATAAAATATAATTATAAAATCAGCTGATGTAAAAAATTAGTATTGAAACCATGTTTCTAAGGGTTTAATCTATGGCTAGGTCATATGATTGATTACCTATTGGGAAGAATGTGTCTATTGTGCATACTAAAACACTTAAAAACTATTACAAATAACATTTCACTATGTTATGAATACGTTTTTTTTCAACTGTCCCATGTTTTTTCTGGTATATGTATGTTCTGTTTTCTGTATAAACAAGTAACCTTAACTATTTCGATGAATTCTGAAGTGAGGTTTTGATTTCTCTTAAAATGTGTGTCATAAAATAAATATTTGTGCTAAATATTTAATAAACAGTTCAGTTTTAAATTAAAAGTGGTTAGGTTATTAATTTAAAATAAATATACTAACTTTTACAGGATTATGGGTATCTCCAATACTCAGCAAATAATTACTTGCCCAGCTTGGTCTCAGTCTTTTCCTTTCGTTCAAACGGTTCATAAATTGGCCACTGTCTTCACTTTTGTTACTAGAACTCTCAGATGAATTTATGACTGAATCATCAGACATAATTTCAGATGAAGGTTCTGGTTGCTTTGAGGTACTTGGTGTTATTCCACATTTTTCATTAGCTTGATCATTTTTGACAACTTTTATCTTTTTTAGTGTAGGTTCACAAAAAGATACAGTTGGCACAATTATTATATTAGGACTGTCATCTTGAGTTATAAAAGGTCTTTTAGACATTTTTCCTGTATAAAAAAGTATCATTATTATTAGTTATATTGTAGTAACATTTATTGAGTTACCCATAATCATAATTTTAATCTGAACAGCAGAAATTTTCTACTACAATTCTTTTATTCTTCATGTCTTAATTATATTCGTTATGTAAATGTATAATATAATATAATGCAATAAAACTTTTTACTAAGTTACTATACAGAAGCAACTTACTCGATCCCTTGAAACACCTAAAATTCAAGACTATAAAAACCTAAAATTCATATTGAACAATCAATGGTCTTTCAAGCATAATACCTGTACATATGACAGGAAAGACTCAAGCTTGAAAAAATCGAAATAGCCTTATTTTATTCTTTTTATTAAAATGTTCTCGACCAACAGACTTCACGACTATCTCATGATATTGTTTCCATTAGGTGCGGGCCTTATGGACGCTGGACACGCGGGGGATCAATTTACACAATAAGTACATAATTTTACATAGTTTCACCTATACCTATGTACCCTAAAAATATTTGTTTTTGGTATCTAAAAATATAGTTTTTTGCACAAAGCAATCTTTGGAGGGTACATAGGTGAAACTTTGATAACTTTCTTCAAATAAAATACGTTTAATTACGAACTTACGGTTTTCACATAATAGAACGGCAAACACAACCAAAACTTGATAACTTTACGGTTACTAAATTGTACCAGTATATTATTATACCTTTTACTTCGGTAAACGCAAAAAAGTCTGAAAAAGCACAAATTAATAAAAATAAAGAATCACAGGCGCCCTGCCCGATGCCCGGCTCGGCACGAATTTCATTTGACAGAGACAGTGACACATGGTGACACTTTTTCCATCTTTTTCACAACCTTTTCAGATCCCGTTCCAAAACCAAGATATTATAAATCATATCATACATGACAAGAGTTTGTCCTTTTAAAACTTATAAAAATCGTACAATTTTGCTGTCAGGGTACAAAATACTCGCATGCGGCTAGGGTTCCCAGGTGTCCGGCTTTAGCCGGACATGTCCGGCTTTTTACAGTCGTGTCCGGTCAAATATTAGCAAGTCCGGCCTGTCCGGCTTTTGTTAGGCTTCGTCAACCCCACCCCGCCAAAATATGTCGAACTAAAGCGCGAGTGACTCACGCAGACACGCATGACTCGCGATCTCTCGCAGGAGTCGCACCTACCTATAATTTGTTTCTGCACGGCGATGCTCTCTAAATATTCAGACAACAGGCATTTAAAAAGCATTATTTAATTTCTACATGCCGTGACTAAAAATAGAATTGAGAATAGTTAATTATTTTAATACCTTTTTTTATTAATTTTCTCTTCAAACTTTTAAAAATAATTGGCCATTTCATGTAGGTAAGCATGAATGTAAAATAACAGTAATACACAAATTCAATAGAGGTAACGTTTTTTTTCTTTTAAAAATCATTGTGTCAGGCTTTCAGGGCAAAATGTGCGGCTAAAGAAGGATCTGTGTCCGGCTTTTCTATTTTTGGGCCTGGCAACCCTACATGCGGCGTATGATTTAGTTTTTTAGGTTTCCGTGTCAACCAAGTGCCAATTATCGTCACTCTGTCTGTTGTCTAACGTCCTGATGTGCCGGAGGGAATATACCCAATTCCAGTATTTTACTCCATGGGTATATTCCCGGAAATTTCCATTGTTTCCTGGGAATATTCCCCAAAATTCCCTATATATTAAAACATGTATAACATAAATATTGTTAATTATGAAAGTTAATTATTAGCCTTACTTATCTATCAGATATTTAACTGATATTAAACCATTAAGAATTCTAGCATTATTTTCATTATTTACTCAATGAGTCCTTCCTAAAAAGAAAGATAAAATAATATTTAAAAAAGATTGATTATTAATATTAATAGGTATAATAACAATAATTAATATACAGGTGAGTCTTTATAAAGTGCACATATGAAAAGGGGTGACATAAGAGCCAATTTTATCACCCAGAAAAATATATACAAAAAAAAGGTAAAAATAAAAAATTATGGACGTTTATTTTTTTAATTGCATCTGCTGTCTCCAAGAAGACAAAACGTTGTAACTTTTAAATTAAGTAGGTTAGAAGGTTAAAACAAAAAAGTGAGAATTGGTAGAAGACGGTCGTGCCACTGAAAAATAAAAATTCAAAAAATAAACACCATCAATTAAATGTAAGCATTTTTATACAGAATTTGTTTCATTTTATGTGTTTAATTGCAAAAAAAATTCAAATAACACCTATTGACCCAATTTTTTATTACTTTAAGATATTTGACATTAGTTTAGCTTTCAAGAATAAAAACCCCAAGTTTCTAATCTACACACAACGTTTGCTATGAGCGATTAAACAGTAGTATTCCAGATACGCAATTTTTTACACTCTTGCTCTAAATGTTAGTTTTAGGTTTTCTTAGTCTTAGTTTTGTGTATTTTTTTAATTCTGTGGCACGACCATCTACTGCCAGTCCTCACTTTTTTTAACATTCTAGCTTGCTTAATTTAAAATTTACAACGTTTTGTTTACTTGGAGACAGCAGGCGTTATTTAAAAAATTTAAACGTCCACAAATTTTTTTTTACATTTTTTTTCTAGGCGATAAAATGCGCTCTTATTTCACCCCCTTTCATATGTGCACTTTATAAAGACTCACCCTGTATAATGACGCTTTCTCTCCTCGTCGCACTGACCTCCAGCCGACTGTGTTTCTGGTGGAGTAGCTCCTGTGAGCAGTGTAGCGAATGCTTAATGCTTATATTGAGCAAATAATAATAAATACTTGTATAATTTTTATTTTCTTAATTTATAAAGATTTATGTATTTATTTAAGTTAAAAGTATTTACACTGGATAAGTTATTTTACTTTACTGACAAAAACGATGTAAGCATATAAGAAAACCCGAAATATGTATAAATTAATAATATCTGACCGAATTGAATAGACATGTTGCTATTGATAGAAAAGGATTTTTTGTTAACAAGCCATTAAGTCCCCACTGCAGGGGCACGGGTCTCTTCCTATACATCGGAAAGGTTAGGCCATACTCCACACACGGGGGCTATGTCCGGATTGGTGGAGGTTGTGGGGCTAGTGGCCAACCCCAGTGTCAGAAGTTTTCAAGCCGCCTATAAGGCATACGACACGGCTTAACGACTGCCATCTAGCGATAGCAGCCGGCACCAATGGCTTAACGTGCCTTGCGAAGCACGGAAGCGGTCGAGATAAAATGCCACTAACAGTCAATGTCAGTGACCGTCTCTATAGTCAGTTAACCTGCTTGATCGACGCGACCACGCATGCCGCACTGAGCCACGACCGCTTCAAAAGAAAAGAATAGTAATTGCATTTAGATGCTTAACCAACTACGAAAAACAGTAATGAATGCATCTTGTTTTGGGCAGGTGCTAATACATAATTACATGCCAAAAATTACATTTTTTTGTTATATATTAAGGCCTAGATAAGTAAAAATTCTAATTTACTGATGTGAAAATTATACTCTTAGTTACTGTTGTCGCAAAATTTGATTTTGATTGTTTAAATTTATACATGATTATATGCAAAAAAAAATAAAGCATACAAATTTTTTTTGTATATTAAAGCCTGGATAAACAAAAATACCCTTAATATAATTTATCTAATTTAGTAAATTTATTTAGTAATGCTGTATAATTTAAATAACTTCTAGATAATCTAGGTATTAGAAGTTAAATCAAATCATTATATTGAGATTTATGGCAACTTTAAATAGGTTTTATTTTTAATATCCTGCACTTGTTTATTAATAAAATATATTATATTAACAAGCCAGGGTTTAATTTTGATATTGACAAAATTTTCAAAATACTTTGGGAATTTAAAATGAGAACATAGGCAATGAAGAATACCACCAATTTTTGTTTTTTATCTTAAAATATACTCTATTAAAAATAAAAAAATATGGTGATTTTTTTTTATACGTTTGATAGTTTCCGAGATACTGAATTATTTAGGTAGGCAAGCGCGGGGTCACCGTACGCTTCTGAGACGTCACTCCACAACGGTCGCTCAGTGAGCGCAGCGCTCCCTACCTGTATGTATAAAGTTTGCGTTGAATATTTTAAAAATGACGAATCCACAAACTAGAAAATCGTGCTCGTGTCAAAGTGCTTAAATACAACTACCAATATACCCGAAAAGTTATTTTTTACTATTATATTTTTGAACCTTAAAGTCAAAAGAAATGGATGAGAAAGTATGATCCACCCAGACCCAAAGCCAAAAGTTGTGTCTATCACCTTCTTCTTATCTTATAACTTTTGCATAAACAGTAACGTCGTCGCCGTAGCTATTTCTAGCCAATCTAAAATAAAATATATATGAGTTAACCTTTTTTTTTTTATCATAGATTTAAGTGCGTTTGGCAACACCTCACCTGATGTTAAATGACGATGATGCCGAAGATGTAGCACGCAAGCTCAAATAGTGCCTGTTCACTCGCACCTTGAAGATTCCTAAATCGTACGAATCGGGGAACACAGAAGCAGGTAGAGAATTCCATTCCTTAGCCGTCCGCATAATGAACGATGACTCAAATCGTTTAGTGCGTATAGATGGAATATCTACAACATAAGGGTGAAACCTCCCCCTACGCCTGGTCGTCCGATGATGGAATGGAGAAGGGGGTATGAGATTGTGAAGTTCCTGAGCACACTCTCCGAAATGAATCCTATAGAACACCGATAAACAGGCGACTTTTCGGCGATGCTCGAGGCTTTGGAGCTTGTTAGAAACAAGTTCCTCATCGCCAATGAGTCTCCTGGCGCGTCGGTCAATAGAATCCAAGGCATCAAGCTGGTAACGAGCCGATCCGTCCCATAAATGAGAACAGTACTCCACACATGATCGGACTTGAGCTTGGTATAAAGACAGAAGCTGTCCCGGTGTGAAGTATAGTCATTATACCTATACACATAAAAAATAAAAACCGGACAAGTGCGAGTCTGACTCTCGCGCAGAGGGCTTTGTCCATACCTACAAACAAACAATATTTTAAATGTTATCAAATTATTTTAAGATTTATATAAACTTCTTAGAGATTTTCCTGTAATTTATAAGCAAAGATCTATTTTCTGTATAATTTGTTTAAGTTTTATGCCCAGTTTTCGGAAATAAGGAGTGAGGGGCATGGTAAAGGTGATGGTGTCAAAATCACTTATATCATCAACTGTAATATAATGACACAATAACGACACTGAAGCGGTCATGGCTCAGCGCTGCTTACGTGGTCGCGTCGGTCACGCAGGTTAACTGACTACAGACACGGTCACAACTTGGATCAGCTTAAATATCAGTAACTATCACTAGATGGTAGTCGTCAAGCTATGTCGGAGGCGTAATAGGCATCTTGGATGGACTGCTAGTCAAGTCCATCCAAGCTGTGACCGTGTTTGTAGTCAGTTAACCTGCGTGTTCGACGCGTAAGCAGCGCTGGGCCATGACCGCTTCAGTGTCGTTATTGTGTCATTATATTACAGTTGATGACATAAGTGATTTTGACACCATCACCTTTACCATGCCCCTCACTCCTTATTTCCGAAATATCAAGTTCATAAATATCATTATTAGCTACATTTTTCAATACTAGTGAAAAATAGGTATGTAGGTTCTTATAGGGATCAACAAATTTGTGATAAGAAAGAAAAAAATAAGTTGTAAGTACTTTTGCATTTTTTATCATTGTGTCTCGGCGGCCGCGGTAAAGAAATCGGAGTTATTCTAGAAATAGTAGCTTAACTCGTCTATTTAAGGAATCATTAGATTTTTCAATCAATTTTTAAAACTTTCATCGATTATACTTGTAACACTACTGTAACACCGATTCACATAAAAAAACTCCAGTTAGAAATGTTATTGTGGGCGAACATAGGGACCATCCGATAGCAATGTATGAAGAACACAGTACGGTGAGAGCGGCGAGTTGTTGTATGACGCCACGCGCGCTTGGCGCGCCCGAGCGAAGTCTTTTTCAAATAAAAGGCGGAAACTAAAATTATCGTAACTTCAAAACTACTCGCTTGATTTAAAACAAACAAAAACAGGTGTATTTCTAGACATTTAGGCTACAAGGTTATAAAGTTTCAAGTGATTTAACGGACCCATTAACATTCTTCATTGCCTATGTTCTCATTTTAAATTAACACACGGAAAACATATAAGTTATATTGAATTATATTGCAGGATTACATATTTTTTGTTTATTTAGTTAACCAGGAAAAAGTAAAGCACGAAACTTTAAATTTCAGCAATTTTCCCCAAAATTCCCATTTTAGGGAACATTCCCGGTAACGCTACCGAGTAATTTACTCGCCTCGAGTAATTTACTGGGAACGGCACATCAGTCCGTCTTACCTATGTAAAGGGGCTCGGACACGATCAAACTAGTGACCGACCGAAGGTTTGGTTTCGGTCATAAATTGGCCGAAACTTTGGCCGTGCCGAAACACAGTGTTCGTAAATTTTCGCGCTTCGTTCGGGTGAGTTCGTGCCTCGTGGTAGCCAGTAAACCTTGTATAAATCTAAAATAAATAAAAGGTAGTCCAACTAATAAGGCAATTGAAGTTTTCGTGTATCAATTCCCTAGTAAGATTGTTGTTTACCTTTTATTTATTTTGGGTAGGAATAAGGTACAGAAGTGGGTCGTGACATTTTAAATGCAGTACCGCTTATAACTGTTACTCTTACTAATAAGCCTTAATTGCAGTTTTTTTTAAATTTTATTTAACACGAATTAAAATCACGCAATAGAGATTTTGACTACTATTTACATGTCTGAATGAGTTTCGGTTTCGGCTGAAACTGAGACTGAGGCCGAAGATTCGGTTTCGGTTTCGGCTGAAAATCTTGTTTTGATCGGACACTAAATCAAACACGTGGATTGTGCGGTTTGATCAAAGTGCTTAAAGCGCGCGATTCTGTTTGTCTCCTACAGTCCATACTATACTAATAATAATATACTATATTTACTTATATTTTACTTATTTTACTTATAATCCATACTTCCATACTATACGGAGTATCCAAAAAGTGAAGGATAATCCTTCACCTGCGGATTGGTCGAATCATTTCCTACTACATACCAAAAATGTAATAAATGCGAAAGTCGGTCTGTCTGTCTCTTACGCTTTCACGCCTAAACCGCTGAACCGATTTTGTTTGATGAATTTTGGTACAAAGGTAGAGGGTACTGATGTGCCGTTACCAGGAATATTCCCTTAGATAGAGACAGCGCTCTATATTGCATATAGCGCCGTCCTTTGGGAATATTCTTATGGGAATATTCCCAAGAGAAGACGGCGGCGCTATATGTAATACAGAGCGCTGTCTCTGTCTTGCGGGAATATTCCCGGGTATGGCACATCAGAAGTAGAGGGGACCTTGGGGAAGGACATAGGCTACTTTTTGTTGCGAAAATGAAACTCGAAGGGTGTGAAATAGGGGTGAAAGTTTTTATGGGGAATCAATCATTTCTCAAGTTAGAGATATAAATATCATCATATTATATCTATAATGACTAGAGACACGGTCATAACCCGGATGGGTTTGACTGTTAGTGGTATTTATCTCGACCGTTTCCGTACTTTGCAAGGTACGTTAAGCCGTTAGTCGTGACTCAGTGGGCTTGCGTGGTCGCGTCGATCATGCAGGTTACCTGACTACAGACACGGACAAGACCTGGATGGGTTGGACTGTTAGTGGCATTTATCTCGACCGTTTCCGTGCTTCGAATAGTGCTTGCACTGTTGTGTTCCGGTGTGGAGAGTAAGACAGCCGAGGAAATTACAGGCACAAGAGGCATTTCATCTTAGCCCTCTAGGTTGGCAACGCATCTGCAATCCCCTCCGGGGTGGCAGGTGTCTATGGGCAGTGGTGATCACTTACCATCAGGTGACCCACTTGCTCGTTTGCCTTCCTAATCACATAAAAAAAAAAAAAAAAAAAAAAAAGTAGTTGAGCCGTTGGTCGTGTCTCAGTGGGCTTGCGTGGTCGCGTCGTCGATCATACAGGTTAACTGACTACAGATATGGTCATGACTTGACGGGTTTGACTATTTGCGGCATTTATCTCGACCGTTTCCGTACTTTGCAAGGTATATTAAGCCTTTGGCCGTGACTCAGTGGGCTCTCGTGGTCGCTTTGATCATGCAGGGTAACTGACTACAGACACGGTTACAACCAGGATGGGTTTGACGGTTAGTGGCAATTATCTCGATCGTTTCCGTGTTTCGCAAGGTACGTTAAGCCGTTGGTGCTGGCTGCAACACTAGATGGCAGTCGTTAGGCGCCCACAACCTCCAACCGTTTTTCAGAAATCCATCAATCTGGACTCGGCCCCTGTGTGTGGAGTATGGCCTAAACATCCCCAGAACATGGGAAGAGATCTGTGCCACTGCATTAGGAAAAGGTCGTTAATAGACACAATAAATACTTTTGCTGACGTACTTAGTCACTTAGAAAGGTTTTTGAAACTTCATCCCCAACGAGTTAAAATATGAGATAAGAATTTCACGAAAGTTAACATAGTATGCAGCTCGCCTTTTTCTTCATTCGATATACTCGCAAATATTTCTGAAATACGTCAAAAATAATTCTTCTGTTTATTCACGTTTCCCGTGGCAGGGCGTAACAAAAATATAATGACGCCGTGCGCCAAGCACCATAAACGTTTTTAACGCGGGCGAAGCCACGGGCGGAAAGCTAGTAAATCAGATAAAGCATTCTTGGCTCTTACGTTACATAAAAAAATCAATTTGATGTCAGGAATAGTATAAATTCTTCTTCTTCTTTTCTCTTTGACATTCCACAACAATAACGAGTGATTTTGCCAATGCCAATTAAAAAGAGATAAGCGAGTAGGTACCTATTTGGGAGAATCTGCACTATAATAATGGCGAAATACCAATGTTAAGTGATTGTCCACGGCTCTAAGGGTGATGGGCACAAAAAGACGCTCCACGTGGTGGTTTGCTGCTGGAACTCGGAAAACAGAGCTGAGCGTCACACAGTAGAGCGATAATTTCATCTTACGATATCTGCAGATAGCATAGCAAGCTATCACACACGGCGGCGATACGATAGTATATATTTCAACATCCCCGCGCGCCACGCCATGCCCCCGCACGTCACACAGTGGGGCCATTTTCCAAAAACGTGATCGAAATTATGTTTTCGTTTATTTTGTCTTTAGAGTGATGAAAATAATAATGACGACGCTGAACACGTTAAAAACAACCGATTTCAATCGTAACAGCTACCATTTTGCTATTTTTTTTTTAGTTTTTGTTGATTTTTTCACTGCAAAATTTTTTTTTTTTTTAGTTTTTGTTGATTTTTTCACTTTTTTCATTGAAAAAGCACTGAATCAATTTTGATAAAATTTATATGGGACCACCTCTGAAGTATTCCCTAGCAAACAAAAAAAGAATCATTAACATCAATACATAACTGGCGGAGTAATCGCGTAACATACTTATATACAAAAAAACAACATACAGTCGAATTGAGAACCTCCTCCTTTTTTGAAGTTGGTTAAAAATCCTCATCCATGTGGGCGGAGCCGTAGCCGCCGGAAAACTATGACAATCATCATGGGCGTAGCTATAGCTTTCACATGGTGGGTTTCCGCGGGTCCAAAAATATACACATGTACAAGTATACGTAAGTAAATAGTAATTCTTCAGTAATTCTTCTTATTTCAACCAGGAGGTCGTGGATTCGATTCCCGGCGGGGTCAAACTTTGTAGGACTCGGTTTGTTGGTGGTAGGGCATAGCCCTAAGCCCTAAGCCCGCCTAACTACCACCATCTTATCTTAGTCTTGCCGTCAAACATCAATGTTTACAGCACTCATTTGTTCCGGCAGGAAGATAAGATAGCAAGTTTCCCATTGCGTTGGAGTATCTTGGTAAGCCCGCTTCCATCTTCGGTATCATCATCACTTACCATCAGGTCAGATGATGCCAGGAACTTACTAATTAAAGATTTAAAAAAGGTATAAATGTAAAATGGTATATTACCATACATTCACAGTTCACACGTTTAATAAGTTACCCTCGAAACTGTTACAAATCATGAAATTGAATAACTCTCTAAATAAGGCCAAGCTGCTGAAACAAAATCTTGTATAGAGGCACAGTTAGGAAGTGAATAAGCCGATAGCTGGTGTAGTCAGGTCAGATTGAGACTTTAGTTGGAATAAAGTTCGCCTCGAAAATCGAGCAAAACATCGTCTGAAAGTAATGATTAAACATTAAAAAAAATCAAGTAGGTACTGAATTTCTCGGGGCGAGTTAGTAAAATTAGGCAGGATACAGAAAACACACATACTGCATCCTAAAGTTGTAGTAGTTGACACAAAGTTTTACACAAGTTAGGCACAGTGTAGCAAACCCCACATTTTTACAAAAACAAGGCATAGGGTAGCAAACATGACTGTGTCAGCAAAAAAAAATCAACAAAAGAGCTCATAATGACGACAAAGGGGTTACACTCAGGTCTTATAACTTGTTGTTTTCAGTTATAGGTAGATAATATATTTAATTAAAATGTGCAAGTTTCGAGGTCGGAAATTGGAATGGAAGTAAGGAAAGGAGGAGGTAGTGATATTTATTTGAAACAATGTGTGTCTAGATCTTCTTCTTAATGACTATTACAATACAACAAATGGTAAGAGAAGTACATAAAAAAGTTCAAAGGGCAAGGGAAACATAAGTAGTAAGTAAATAAATTACGGAGATGTAGTCAGGCAGAAGACAGGTGCTATACTCTTTTACAAAATTTTCAACCGACTTCAAAAAAAGGAGGAGGTTCTCAATTCGTCGGAATCTTTTTTTTTTTTTATATGTTTGTTCACCGATTACTCGAAGACGCCTGAACTACTTCACAGGTGGTTCCATATAAATTTTATCGAAATCGATTTAGCGGTTTTTGAGAAAATCAACAAAAACATAGCAAAATTGGAGTTGTTGCGGTTGAAGTCGGTTTTTTTTAACGTATTCAGCGTGGTCAATTATGCTTACCAAGGTGTATTTTTTTTCTCAAGGGGCAAATTATTTTATTGCTGAATGTTCGTATTTTGCTCTACCGTCCATATATTCTCTAAATATGTAGCAAAAATATTTGGATTATTTAAACAACATCTCGAGTTGGTTGCCGGGAGCACCGAGCCGAGCAGAGCACACGTCTGCTGAGTTATTTTTTCAATTATTTCAATTTTAGAGTAGTTTCAACGTTATTTTTGTGATGGGGAAACAGCTGTGATTCAGATTCAGTGATAAGCGGTTAAAAGAAGAGGGTTAACTCGGGAGACAGCTCCGTTTTCCGAGTTCCAGCAGCAAACCACCACGTGGAGCGTCTCTAAGTGCCCATTACCCTTAGAGCCGTGACTTTTACTTGACATATTTCTTTTTTTTATGAAGGTTCTCCCATTTTTCACTAGACATTGGCAAAATCACTCTTCGTAGATAAGATGTGAAATACCAAATGGAAAAATAGAACAGAAGCAACATCTCGTTAAACTACTCTATCGCTAAAACTACGATATTAATTTTCATTTCTAAACTAATTAATTCTAATTTTATTTCAATTAATTAATTACTTACTTAGTGTCTTAAGTTTTTACTAACAAAACTGTATATGGACCATATTATGTAGTCTGAAATAAATGAGTTATTATTATTTATTATTATCAATCTTAACAAACTGAAACACGAAAGTTATCATTGGACAAAAACTGCGCTTAAATGATCAAAATTATTTGTCTGAGTGTAGATTTGAAAATTATATGCCTTATGCAAACAATATCAACCATAAAGTTCGCAGCAACAGACAAATATATATTTTTTTAAACTAGTGTAGTATAACTAGACAAATAAGGACGAGCCTGCTAAAGCTTGTGGAATGGCACAAAGCCTATATTGATGGCTGGGTCGGTATGCTGCGGGCTGTTTTTCTGCGTTCCTTTCTTATCTGATATATTATGCCATACAGGAACCTTTTTCTTCCTTTGTCATCGGAAATCCCGTCCCGACCAGCTTGTTTACGCAATAAATAAACGTCTTTGTTTTGTTTTGTTTCAATCAAAGGCTTTGTTCGAGACGCAAAAGGCCTCTAAAAATTTCTAACATGCTAACTCGCACGTGTTTGGGATTGCGTTGCTGTCGTATTCACTGATTTCAAGGCTCGCCGCCCAATAAGTGCAAACCATTTACCATTTATAACCAGAGTTTATAACAATGGTCAACCCGCGGTCCTAGCCTGCGAGACACATGGGGCCCGCAACGGCTTTTCGTGAAGCCCACGAACATTCTGTTAGGATGTAGGCAGGGTTACATGCCCTAAGCAAAGCCTTTAAAAATTAATTAAACACCTAAAGTCAAATTGCCTCCTACTTAATCGATAAATTCTAAGAATTATGGGCACTGTTCGCGCGCGGCTTTTTCTTGCCAAACAAATAAGGAAAGTACCTAGCTACCTACTCGTCTTTTAAAAATCGCTTAATTCCCTCGCGTCGCGCCTTTGAAAAACGTAACTAGGGTTTAACTAACTAGAGTTTAACTAGGGTTTCTATTTATTATAAATAGAAACCAAATGCCGTATTATATACTTACGAATTTGTATAGATATTAAATATTATAAACACCCATAGACAAAGTAAACAAACCTTCTCGTCACATGTTTCCCTAGGTCGAAGTCGAATCCATGATACTCCGCCTCCGTAGCGAAGCGCTAAACATTGCGCTACCGAGTCAGCCTTCATTTAGTAATTTAAATCTTCTGTTTTACACAATCATAATTTATATCCTCCACTGATAGGGAACATATTTTTTAAGTATACGACTAAGTTATAAATATCACTTGTCCTAATGAACATGAAAACTATAGTTCCTGTAATATTAATTAAGTTTACCCAGTTAATAAGCATCATCATCATCACACACAACCCGTGCTTAATCACGTAACGTAAACTTTGTTCAAATAAAAAAAAGGTAAAGAATCTTAACCTTTTGAGATTAAGGATGCCTGTAATTTATCGATGTTGGGTCATAATTGTGTGTTCATTTGTCAAGAAATCAACATTTATTAATAATCTGTATACTTAAATTGCACAAACACAATACAAACACAGTAGATTATTAAAACTACGTAAAATACCCTAAAATCACTGTGCACTTTGTTAAAAGAATGAGTAGGTATTTTGTTACTAGTAGTCACAGCACTAAAAATACCTATCGGTCGGCTCCAGCCGTCTCTGTGGCACGGTGGTGCTCACCGGGTTTTATGTAAGAGGTAATAACTTTTCGAGTGATGTCACCTGGCACAAGGCATTATCGATACGTCTTCGTAATTTTACAGTCCCAGTGATAGAAATTCGTGGAAACATGAAAAATAATGAAATAAGTAGTCTTAAATTGCTTAATTTACTTCGAACTTACCGTAAAACTGAAAACGGACAAATTTTAATATGAAATATTGTCTGAACCAATATTCCCAAAACTTATATTTTTACATTAAAGGGATCTTAGTGTCAGTTTGAGCATTTACTCTTAATCAATTGTTTTCGTACCAAAAATGTTTTTTAGTTGCGATGAAACGATACTTTACTATGTGGGTTTGCCAAATTCCTAGAATAAGAACTCTAAGTCCCTACTCGTATTCCCTTAACCAAACTCGGTACTCTTCAGGATTCATCCATCGTCTTTGAATTTGGAATTTACCAAATACACATTCAAAAAATATATGGTCGCGAGAAAATAAATTAGAATGAATATTTACTACAATACTTTCTGTTTCCGCAATGCTAATTCCAGGTAAATGCTCATCATGACCTATTGTTAAAAATCTTTTATGTACGCGCTTGTTGTTTATCATATCGTTTTATGAATGATTTTACTCAAATACGGTCACTTTTTGTCAGCACCGGCGCGTTCACTACGGATTGTTAAAGGACTTCAAAGGACTTCGACTCTAACGCCGACGTAGGTTCCCACGAGAATAATGCGCGAATTTTTAGAGTTCCGTACCTCAAAAGGAAAAATAACTTATACTTATAGGATTATTTAGTTGTTCATCTGCTTGTTTGTCGGTCTAAGTCAACGCAAACAAAAATAACGCAGCATATTTTCGCAAGTTTCGACACTCGCAAGTAAAGCAAAACCTACAGGGTATTCGTTGTCCTACAATCATGAAATAAAAAAGCAAGGTCTCACAATACAAGTATAACTTCATTTTTTCTTACTTGTATTATTTTTGAAAATATTATAGCGTCCCTACTCAACATTATTGACATTTCATGGAATTGGAAAAGCTATTTAGTAAGTTTATATGACGAACATTATAACCAGGTATCCCAACCCTATAAAATGTTAGTGGCAACGAGTGTAATGTCAAACAATTATATTGTTTGACATTACATTAAAAACATTTTTTTATGATAATTCTAATGCACTAAGGTCGAATTTTTGGAGTTTTGCTATACTAAAATTCTATCGACATAAAGTAACTAAGTAAGACTTTGGCTGGTTTGTTCATTTGAATAACGAACTAACACGTTACACCAGAGTACAATGGATAAAAATAAAAGACAGTATGGATAAAAAATATCTTTTTTTTATAATAAATGTTCAAAATTTCCGCCATTAGCCCTTATGCATGCTCTACATTTTTTTTACAAAGAACTTTTTTACGGCGGGCGTATCCTTCTCTTGAAAGTTCTGCAGCTCTGTCTATTTGTTCTCGCAGCTGCGTGATTTTGAAGTCTCCGTTGCATAGACTAAATCTTATAAGCAGCCCCAATAAAAGAAATCCAGGGGATTAAGGTCTGGCGACCTTGCTGACCACTTCAAGTGCAGCGGGTTCAAACCTTAGAACCGAACGACTACCCATAAAGATCAGAGTTCTGCAGAATAAATGAACGAAGATAATGAGTTTTTTCATAAAATTCTATGACGTGAGAGTCTTCGGGCTGCTTAAAAGATTTAGTCTATGCAACGGAGACTTCAAATATCACGCAGCTGCGAGAAGAAATAGACAGAGCTGCAGAACAAATTTCAAGAGAAGGATACGCCCGCCGCCTAAATAGGTCCTTTGTAAAAAGATGTAGAGCATTCATAAGGGCTAATGGCTGGAATTTAAATCTTATAAGCCGCTCCAATAAAAGAAATCCAGGGGATTAAGGTCTGGCGACCTTACTGGCCATTTCAAGTGCAGCGGGTTCAAACCTTGGAACCTAACGACTACCCATGAAGATCAGAGTTCTGCAGAATAAATGAACGAAGATAATGAGTTTTTTCATAAAATTCTATGACGCGACGAGTCTTCGGGCTGCTTAAAAGATTTAGTCTATGCAACGGAGACTTCAAATATCACGCAGCTGCGAGAAGAAATAGACAGAGCTGCAGAACAAACAAGAGAAGGATACGCCCGCCGCCTAAGGTCCTTTGTAAAAAGATGTAGAGCATGCATAACGGCTAATGGCGGGAATTTTGAATATTTATTATTAAAAAATTGTTTTAATAATAAATATTCCATACTGTCTTTTATTTTTATCCATTGTATCCTGGCGTAGCGTGTCAGGTCGTTATTCAAATGAACAAACGAACCAAAGTCTTGCTTAGTTACTTTATGTCGATAGAATTTTAGTATAGCAAAACTCCAAAAATTCGACGTTAGTGCATTAGAATTATCATAAAAAAAATGTTTTAATGTAATGTCAAACAATTATACCATTTTAGAATTGTCAATAACTAAGCAATTTTTTAAAGTTGTTGGCATGATCAGCTTAGTAATTTTTTTTACACCACAGGCTATCGAAGTTAACTATTCGAAAAAGTTTTTGTAAAAAAATTGCAAAACTTATTTTTTACAGTATTTGCCAGCACTTTAATAAATAATTCACCATTGTGTTTGATGAATTACGTATCCACGAGTATTAAAAAAAAGGACTTAAAAATGTCTTAATTTGTAGGAATGGCATGCATTAAACTGAAGAAAGTCAATTTTTTTGAAAAAAAAAACTAAAAATACCGATATCACAAAAATGGTGGGACTTTTACCAGAAATTTTTTTGGTATGTAGTAGGAAATGATTCGACCAATCCGCAGGTGAAGGATTATCCTTCACTTTTTGGACACCCTGTATATGATATGTATATGTATTTTTACGTATTTAAAATGAATTAACAATCTCTGGTTAGAACTAAATTTGTGGCGAAATCACCGTGTGTGATTTGCCTCAGCACGGGTAGCATGAAGCGGACAAAGCTGTTTGTCGCGCCAAACGCGAGAGAACAGCTCAGCTGTCTCTTTCATTAGCTAAGCGTTAGAACGGAACAAATGCTTTTAAAACTCGCGTCGTCTAAAAAACTCATTTATAATGCTTAAAGTTACATAAATATGATATTATACTGCTGAAAAGAAAATAAGGGCCCAGGTTTTTTATTATATCATTAGACCATCATTGTTAGACCATTATTTGAAATATTTATTAGCTTAAATTGTAAAGAATAGCATTATTTTATTAAAACGTAAAAAATATGTATATATTACTTTTGTTATTTTAACGATATTACGAAAAACCTGCTGGCCCTTATTTTCTTTTGAGCAGTATATATGTTTACTAGTACCTACATTAATCTACTTACCTCAAAGTCTTGATCGGCAATAGATATCGCATCAGAAAAATCATCATCGTTTTCAACACCTTCCAAAATATTCAATAATTCACTGGTACTAAAATAATATTCCATTTTGATCGATAATGTATCGATAACACACACTTCACTAACGACGTTGGGTTCGCGAACGCGACGTCATAACGAGACGTCTGGGGCCGACTGTGGCGTGTGGGGCACTGATAGATATTTTAATGTTTTCTAGAGAGTGTAACACACAATAGATGTAAGTACCTAAACACTGCACACGAACGAGCGGACGAGTTATTGAATATTTTTTTTGGATTCGAAAGAAATAACTTGTTCTTATTTGAACCTATTCCGAGTTTGGTGAGAGTTTATCGTGGGTAATTCTTCGTTAAATAATATTAGGAATTCAAGATTTTTAGCGTGGATTTATCGGGCTAAATTGTATAAGAGCGCATCACTAGCTGACGGCTCCAGCCGTCTGTGGCGTGTGCAGAGGCACTATTTTGTTGAGTTTGAATAGGCTATAGTTTTATTTGTTTTTAAATAAGATGACGATATATTCTTGTATTTATGTATAAATTCAAGTTAAGAGTGTATAGTTGCTATATAAGGTGCTACTTTATTAGTGCCCGATATTTTAGTCAGTGCTTTTACTCCTGATTCTGAACCCATAGTCAAAACGCAAAAAAAATTTTTGGACTTTTCATATTAATTTGATCGCTCGGTTAATCGATTTGTATTTTTGTATGAAGAGTCCAAAAATTTTTTTGCGATATACTTCAGAATTACTAAAATATCGGGCACTAATAAAGAAGCACCTTATATAAAGATAAAAATAACTATAATTTTAATAATAAATACAATTATTTTATAATTAATTCCTTGTCGGCCCCAGTCGTCGCTGGCGGTCAAAGGATAAAAATACCGGCCAAGTGCGAGTCGCACTCGCGCACCGAGAGTTCCGTATAAATTCATAATCACACATGTCTTGAACTCTATATCAAATTCTCAGGCCTGCAAGCTGTGAAAAAAATTAAACTTCTATGCCAACGCAATCAAGAGATACGGCCGTTTATGCCGCATATCTATATAGGTTTTGATTCCCATGCGAGTGTCCAAATATGTGGCATAAACGGCCGTATCTCCTGATTGCGTTGGCATAGAAGTTTAATTTTTTTCACAGCTTCAAAGGATTGCAGGCCTGAGTATTTGATATAAATTTCAACTTGATACGTCTACGCTTAACAGATAGACAGACGGGCGGACAACGAAGTGATCCTATAAGGGTTCCTTTTTTTTCTTTTGAGGTACGGAACCCTAAAAACGTGTTTTCGGCCCTAGCTGACTGTGGCGCTCAAAGGATTATTATTATTTTTTATATATAAATTCTTTTCAAATATAAATTCCCACGCAAGTTCGTTTATCTTTTGTTTTTTTTTTACTGGAACAAGATATAATAGTCTGCATTTTTGCTTCACTTTATAGGAGTGATTACGTGCGCTTCGCTTCCATTTGTTCAGCAAATTTCGGTGCGATGTTGATAAGTTATCTGACTGAGAATGATGTAGATATAAATAAAAACGATTAACAACTAAACAATATTTTATTGGTTAATCTAGCCTTAATCACTTAAAAAAAGGAACAAGGAATATATTTTCGAATGCTTAGAGTAATCTAAAAACGACAACAAACAAACAAATAGGAACAAAAAAAGGTAGATTCTAAAAATATTCAATTGCAATTAACTTTTTTTTTGGTCAGCTTCTTCAGTCTTCAATCAGTCAGTAATGGCCCCGCTCTGTATCAATCAACAACAAATTACTCTTCTTTCTTAATCTCTAAATTAACGTCTTTGAATTTATTGCTCATTTTCGTAGACAAATTCCTCATATGGTAGGGTTTCAAAGTGATATTATTATTAATACTATCTTCATTGATTTCTTTTTTGATGTTGACATTAATATTTGGTCTTTCAAATATGGCTTCAATAGTCAGTTTTTCTGAAACTTCTGCTCCTTCAACTTTAACACTTCTAATGTCAAAGTTAGTAGAAACATTTGTAGCACTTCCTACATCAATTTTGGGAGATGTGTGTTCTACTTTGACATCATTTGACTTCAATAATTGTTCTTGTTTAACATTAGTTTCTAATGTAATATCAGTCAGATTTTGAATATTATAAGTATTTGGAAATGTAATTATTGGACTGTCAGGAGAGTATGGCTTAAGTCCTTGCGATGCGGTATAGCCGGCAGAATTAGTAATCAAATGTTTAAGATCTGGAGGCATTAAATGACTTGGATCGCAATGTGTTGGTGTATTCTCAATAACATCTTCATGGTAAAATAAGGTGGGGCTCATAATTGGTGAGTATGCATCATAAATAAAGCTCGGGCTGCCAGTGGGATGGGAAGGAGAATAGAAAGTGTCAAGAACGAGAGTACCTTGCGAATGGAAAGAAACGATATCCATTTCACCGGTTAGTACAGTGCCGCCATCACTGGCTGAAGCATCATGAGTTTCAGTGTTTTTCTCATGTTTAGGGGTGCTCATAAAATTGGGCTCATATGTACCATCTATATCGATAATATATTCACTAGCATGATTTGGATCTGTATTTGGCAAAGGTATATCGGAAATGTCTTTAATGCAGTCATACCTTGGACTATGTGTAACTGGTTGAACAGCACATATCTTATTTCTACATTTATAAATTTCTAGGTCAGCATTTTCAAGGCTCTCCGAATCTTTTATCTTGTCATGTTTCTCAGTAACTTCGGCTCTTGAAGTATTATTTCGAGTCAACGACGTGCTTGACCAAAGGTTGAATTCATAAGATCTATTGAGACTTGAGTTTCTTTCACGCTGTAACAAATAAAAAAAAGAAAAGGTATATAAATCTATTCAAGCCACTCACTGACTCAGTGGTTAACTCTTCCAATTATTGATGCGAGTGTTGTAGGTTGGAATCTCACCCAGGGCAAACATTTCTGTGATAAGCAGATTTACATTTGTTTTGTATCTGGGTGTTAAATATGTGAAATGAAATGAAAGTATTTTATTCGTAGTAGGTAGCAGTGTACACTTTTCTTTCGAACGTAATTATTTTATCTACTTAACTAGCTTCCGCCCGCGACGTCGTCTGTGTGGACTTCAGGATTGGGTCCAGAAAAAAAATGTTAGGGTGGTAAGGTGGCGCCATCTAGTGACGCCATTTTGAGTTTTATATCATTCTTCCGTGAACCCTTAAGTGTTCCGGGATAAAAAGTGCGTTAAGTAAAATGTGTTAGCCGAGTGCTTTATCTATCTACCTACCAAACATCCAAATCCGTCTGTTAACAAATAAACATCCATAATTTCGCATTAATAATATTAGTGAGATGTGAGGTTCCTACCACTCTGAACTTGTACCCGCTGTCTCGGGAAATGTTTGCAGAGTATTAGTGGATTTTATAGGTATGACATGACTTGTAAATTTTATGTGATGTATATAAATTTCTGATTCCTTACTGGTTTCCATAATACAGGCAATCTTAGTTTGAGGCCAGATGACCGTGTCTAATATGTCCCTGGATATTAGCTGCAACTAATTAATTTGGTTAAACAAAAACAATTTCAGTCAAGTACTACTTACATCTTTGGTACGTTTTATAAGTGTATCAATCTCAGTTGTGGAGTCTGAACTAATATCTTCGTATGACATGTCTTCAGTTTCGCTTAACAAGTCTGACAAAGAATCTGAGGATATTGGAGACAGATATCTGGTATGATTTTTACTTCTGTGGGAAGGTTCAACTCTTCTTATTTTGTCTTTGGAGGATATCTAAAGAAAAAAGTTAATTTAAGAAGAACAAAACAAAGGAACAGTCATATAGTAAAGAAAACTTTTATAAGGTACCTACTTCCCATTGACCTAGAATTGTTAATTTGTAGTTATAGCACATTTTTTATAATTACAAGCTTACTATGCAGTTGGAGAATTGAACGTGACATATTTTGGTATATGGGAAAAATTTAATTCGACTACAAAGTTCATCCTTCAATAAAACATACTAGGGAATAATTGATAACGCTAAACATGTTAAAAACAACCGACTTCAACCATAACATAACATTTTGCTATTATTTTTGTTGATTTTTTCAAAAAGCGCTGAATCTATTTGGATAAAATTTATATGGGACCACCTCTGAAGTATTACCTACCAAACAAAAGAAGGTGGGTGTCCACTTTCTGGAAAAGTCAGGGAAGTCAGGAAAAAGTCAGGGAAGCTTTTGGTGGTCAGGGAAATGACCTGGCGACCCGAAAAAGTCAGGGATATTTGAGTTTTCCCAATGATTGTTAGTGAGGGAAACATCCATGCTCTAATCTGATATCACCTTGTCTTTGCTGATATTTAACCCAGACTTTTGAACCATTTTTGTTTTCACGTTATCAGTTATCTACATCATGACTTCGCATTCCATAGCTTGTAGGCTTCTAGGAAAAAGTACCTCTGAAACCTTATAGTTCGAGACCAATTTGGCTTTCGCTGGTGGGGATGAATTCCACGACGATGGCGAGTGTTTCTGTGATAAAACTGCCATAGGCATAACGTTAAACAGTTCCTCAGAACACAAGCCGTTGTATAAGCGGTAGTAACACAAGGAGAGCTGAAGTCTTTCTAAAAGCTGAGGGGTTCTAGACCGCTTGTAAGCTCTCGGTCTTCGACAATTCTTATCGCGCGTCCCTGGCTGGAGTCGAGGGGGTTTAGTTGATACATAGGTGATCTTACCCGAAGTTGAACGTTGCTAGAAATGTCAACATCTAGGATCCCGGTGCTCGTAGCAACAGCAAGCGTTGTGCCTTGGAACTGAGGCGCCACAGTAAAAGGGACTTTTTCGGAGGTGAACGCGCAGACTTGCGTCTTCGTGGGGTTAAAATGGACTAAATTTAGTCTACCCTCATTCAGAGTGTCTTCGACTTCAGACACAATCCCGACTGTCCACCTCGGCCTATGTTCTGCGCATTATCTGTTATGTCATCCGCACAGCAATGAATACCGCGTATGTGCAGAAGATCATTGATATGCAGGAGGAATAGAGTTGGCGAGAATTCAGAACATTGCGGGTCACAAGCATTAATTTGTTTAGTGTCAGAGGACTACATGTCGCAAAGGACTTTAATGCTCCTGTCACACAGAAAAATGGCGATACAATTGCACAATCCTATTGGTAGGCCGTATGCTGGTAATTTAAACAGTAAGGCACTTCTGTCGAAATTACCAGCATAAGCATAAGTTATGTGCCAGACCCTGTCGAACGCTTTAGCTATATCGAGGCTGATTGTCAATGCTTCCCCTCGACTTTCAATAGCTTCGGCCCAGCGGTGTGTTACGCATACTAGACCTAAACCCGTATTGGCTACTAAATATGCTAGAAGCTGTGCATTAATTACACGCTCCACCACTAGAAAGGAGGGAGATAATAGCTATTGGCCTATTATTCGACGGGTCAGTTCTATCCCCCTTTTTGGGAAATGGTTGCACATTTGCAACTTTCCAGGATGTTGCCATATGGTCTGTGGAGTAGGAGAGCGCGAAAACTTAACTTGAAACTGAAGTCTGTGGTCTACATACAGTAAATAGGGCCGTGAGACAGGTCATCAGCATAACAGAGACAGTCCGGCACGTTGAGCTATCTACACTGCTATTACTGAAGGCTCTTCATTTCCAAGGCACAGAAAATCGTCTCGGTAAGAAGATTGGAAAATGACCCTTGTCTTGAAAGAACATAATTTTTTTTACAAGGTGAGTCAATTTACAATATTATAGATGACACGGTCTCAGAAAACCACAATCAAAAGATTTAATGGAAATCCCTTTGTTTAGCTGCTGTAAAGTCAGTTATGGCAGATTACGCCGTCTCCAGATAAAAATAAAAACCAAACCAGTAATCAAAAAAAAAACCTCCAAAAATGGATTATAAGGATCAGGGAAGTTTTACAAAATGATCAGGGAATGTCAGGGAAGTATTTTGGGAAGTTTGAGTGGACACCCTGAAGAATCATCAAAATCAATTCATAATTGGCGGAGTAATCGCGTAACATACATACAAAATAAAACAACATACAGTCGAATTGAGAACCTCCTCCTTTTTTGAAGTCGGTTAAAAACGGACACACTATCTACATACACCTACAAGTTTGTACGGAACCCTCAGACTCGCACTTTTCCAGATTTAAAGATAAGAGATGTAGGTACCTACGATTTTAATAGTCGCTCATTTAGTCAGGAAAGCTAAAAAACTGCATAAAAGGCATTTTTACGGAAATTAACAAAAAAAAGGTACCTAATTTCAGAACAATAGAGTTGACAGTCTTAAACTGGCCAATATAAAGTTTTTGAGTAATAAATATTAAAATAAACTTGCTACACCAGTAGCATGACGGCGTTTTTTACATGCAACGCGACGGGATAAAGCGACAATCTCGGTCTAAAGTTGAGCTAGTGACAAAGACAAGAAAACATTTTCTCTCGCTGAGTGCAGCAAACTGTTTTGCCTACGCCCTTATGCTACCCGTGCTGGACATGATATATGCCAATATTATTATTGGCATTGAAAAAGTATGAGAAAAGGTAGCTCACAGATACTAACATTATGTTTATCCTCACTTATTTCACTTGAATATTTAAACTTTTTTCTTTCAAATGATTTAGGTTTTACTCTCTTATAGGATTTATCCACTTGTTTCCTATGAAGTTCTTTTTTGCGTATCCTTGAAAAATAATTATCATATTTTCTTTTCAAATCAATTTTGCATTTCTTCCGTAAACAATCAGGCACTATTTTTTTAACATATTCCTTTGCATTTATCTTGGTATTCTTACATTTGACCTCATGTTTGTTTTCTTCTCTGTGCTCACAAACATTGGTAAGGTTGATGATGCATTTGAACTTTTGTTCCTTAACTTTTTGTGTGATTACAAGAGTTTCTGTGTTGCTTGAAGTGTTAATAGTTCTCTCCACTTTGCGCTTCTTCTTCTTCCTCAGCAGTTTCTTCTTTGTACGGGTTGGTTTGCAGTCTGGCTCATCATCATTATCATCATCGGTTATTACTATGATCTCAGGTTTCACTTTCTCCATTATGTTTCAAAATATTCATGCTGAAAGAAATGATGATGAAGTTAATTATAAAATAAAATAAATAATCATTTGAGCTTTACCGCTTTAATTTATGAAACAGAAAAACTATACACTAAAACCACTAAGAGTTCAATACAAAGATCAGTATAAAAGTAAATATTTTAGGAGATGAATAGGTATACTTATGTATAATATAACTTTTTTTTTTGATAAAATACATATTGTACAATGATAATATGTATGCACTTCAATAAATGTACAAGTTACCTATGTACTTTTAAATAATATAGGTGCCCAGTGTTAGAGTACAAAATACAAAAGCCTTTATTGCTGATATTATAATAGGTATTTCACATTTCACAAAGGAAAATAAATAAATAAGTGCACATCAGTCCATACCAGCTTTTAAAGATTAATTAAATGTGTTGGACATGTGTTAAAAATAAAAATAATAATTAGTACATAAATGGGAGGCTAATTTTCAATTTGTGAACTCTCTCTCATGCAGAGTTTGATATCTAAGGGGGCTCACACATTAGGTAAGTACCTACCTGTGTTAATTTTTAAAGGCTTTCAATTGCGCCACCCTCAGTCCAAATATTTATATTTCCAGTGGTTTTGTAGCTATACACGTAGTACACTTGGGGCGGAATAACAAGCTCAGCAAATAAGTAAATAGGTAATCGCAAAAACCACCCATGGACCCCTGTCCCTATTATATGACAACGTATTCAAACTAGAGACGTAAATTCCTACTAGAAAAGTATATTTAGAACTTGATTACTTAGCTCACCATTTCATAAATCGCAAGTTTAGCAGGTAGCTTAAACAGCTGATTTTGAAATTTATATCTAACCAAACCACCACTTTTCTTGGTTTTCATAAACAAAACACAGAACGAACACTATTAAAAATGTACAAGAACTTGCAAAGATACAACTTCTTCACAGAATACTGTCTACTACTTCTTTCATTACGAGCATTACAAGAATGAATTATGGTGTATGGGTAGTCCAAGGAATATTTTTGTATTAGTAGTTAGCAGTTATCAAAAAGTTATACCTACCATTTCTTTGGGGTAGTCCAGTCAGTGTCAGTCTGTCAGTTCAGTCAGTCCTACACTTCGGTGACCGTGAAGTTAGAAGCCTCATCACAGAATTTCGATATTCTGATTATGCCAATAAATTATTTATAATTACTGCTAAATAGTACCCAAAGGAAAAAAAGAGTGATATCGTAGTTTCAGAGAAAATTGAGTTTTTCACCGAGGCTTCTAGTGTAATGTTCCGATAGCAGCCTCATTTTCTGGAACCAAGGAACTAGTGCCCACATTGTTATGTGTTTTATGTCAAAAAATGCTGCTGAAATAGTGCCTCCCACATGTAAATTTTCAAAACTAATGCTTCACTAAAACCCAAGATATAACGGCAGGTTCGTGTGGCTGCTAAATTACGCGTTCATTTAGCTGCCTCATCATGGTTTCAGCAAAACTACAGCGAATTTCGAGACTATAGTAATGTCAACAAACTCTGCCTTAATAATCTTCCGCTGAAAAACGAATGAACGCGTTAATTTAGCAGCCTAACCAACCTACCGTTATATCTTAGATTTTACTGAAGCATTCATTTTGTATATATTTTTTTATGTGATAGGTGGCAAACGAGCAGACGCAGACGGATCACCTGATCGTAAGCGATTACCGCCGCCCATAGATACCCGCAACACCAGAGGAGTCACAAGTGCGTTGCCGTTCTTTGAAATGGGATGGGGTATGGGGGAACTGGCGGGGGGGGGGGGGGGGGAGTTTGGGCCTCCGGTACCCTTACTCACTCGGCGAAACACAACGAAAGCGATGGTTCACGCCTGTTTTCTGAGAGGTCGTAGCATCACTCTTCATCCCGAGAAATGCGCACACACCTCTAGGTCCTGGTAGAATACCAGCGTTGTGGAATTGTATTTCACAACAAATGCTGAGTCAGAGCCTTTTTGCTGAGTCTGCACAGCTCACCTTATCTCATTTTAATGAATTATATTATTTTTACGTAACTTCTGTTATGCATGTAGTGTATTACTTCTAAAATAAACTATGTATCTGTGTTTGTGAGTTGTGTTTTGGCTCTGTAAATAAAGTTTTTTCTATTCTATTCACTCCGGTCGAGCCGGCCCATTCGTGCCGAAGGATGGTTCTCCCACGGCTCATGTGGGAGGCACTATTTTCTTGACTTGAGTTTCTGCAGTATTTTTTGACATAACACATAAAAATTGTTGCAGTAATTCCTTGGTTCCAGAGAGGAGGCTGCTAGCGGAACGTTACGCTAGCAGCCGCAGGGAAAAACTCGAGTTTCTCTGAAACTAAGATAGCTGGAGAGTATTCAATAAAACAAGTGTTACGAACAAAGGCCGGTTTATTACTGAGTTCATGTCGCTGCCGCACTGCTTATAACATACACAACATTTCTCCCTCTTTAATCTGCAAACCTGATAACAACGAAATAATATATAATTACTAATAGAACTTCTTATAATCTACCTTCTTAAGCCTAGGTCTAAGAGTACGTGATTGAGGTACATCTGAATTATCATTTTCCTGAACTTCAGCCTCACAATTTTCTTGAGACTGAGATTCAGTAATCCCAGTCAGAGGGGGTAAGGCGGAGGAACTAGCACCCTCACTGCCGAAGTCCACAGCTGGCGGAATCTCGCTTGCCTCCTCCCACTCTTCATTATCCTCCCCATCACTCACAGTCACTCTACAACTATCCTTAAAAGTTGGGGTGAGTTTTGACTTACCATAGGAAGCAAGGTGCCACCCGTAGTATTATGAGGCGAAGAGTCTGAGAGCTGTTGACTTGTTACGAGGGGTTCGCCTTTATACTTAATTTTTTGATCCAAATGACGTCTATATAATACATTATAATCAACAGCAAAAATTTCAAACATTCTATTACCAACTTTTTTAATTATTGTTCCAGTGGTCCAAAATTCTTTTTTTGCTGAATACCACTTTAACTACACATATTCTCCGGTATCAAAATCTCTACTTTTGCTTATTTGAATATCATTTTGTTGAATTAATAATTTTGTTTTATTAGGTAGTATTAAATCTAACCTAGAACGTAGTTCACGTCCCATCATTAATTTAGCGGGAGTAACGCCAGTCGAACAATGTACCGAGTTTCGATAATCAAATAAGCATCCCATTAGTTTCTCGTCAATTGATTTATTACACACGTTTTCCTTAAAAATACACTTTAACATTTTCTTACATGTTTTTACGGAATTCTCCGCTTGCCCATTACTAGATGGGTGATAAATGGGCGACGTAACATATTTTATTCCATTGCTGGTACAAAATCGATTAAATTCCTCGGAATTAATTTTTACGTCATTATCCGACACTATTACAATATCTCGAAAATAAAGATTTAATAAGTGCCTGAGTCGAGGTACCGCAATTCATGTGAATGCATTCTAGCCATTTACTATATGCGTCTATAACTATAAGATACACCCGTTGGCCTATCTTCATGTAATCCAAGTCATAGAGTACTATATCTATGTGTAAACGCTGCCACGGCCCGGCGGGACGGGGCCACGCGGCGGGCGGGGCGCGAGGCGGGGCACCGCGCACCTGTACACAAGCGGCGCACGCGCCGATCCAACGCTCGATATCACTATCGATACCCGGCCACCACATTCTACTTCGGGCATTGTTTTTAGTTTTTACTATGCCAAAATGGCCTGAATGGAGTTCGCGTAATAACTGCTCACGAAATATCGACGGCACTACTACTCTGTGACCTCTAAACAAACAACCATCTTCAACTTCTAAATCAGCCTTACAATGAAAATACGGCACTATAGACTGACAATAGATTTTTCGTGGCCAACCATGAGTCATATACCTTATAACTAGAGAATACAATCCCGGGATCCCGAATCTCGGGATCCCGGGATCCCGACCGTTTTCTGGCCCCGAAAATCCCGGGACTGCACTTGGCTAATCTCGGGATTTTCGGGATTGCCACATACAAGTTTAGTTTATATGCCGTAGTCCGTTGCGCCTTGACGATAACCTTGCCTAGGTTATTTAATAGCATTTAATACATAACGACAAAAAACACTTTTAGATACGCCGTCATACGATACGTACTATTCACTACACAGGTACAGTCTTAATATGTTTGTTGTAAACTTAGAAGGGACTTCCCCACTCTGAGTACTTCAATACAATACTCTTAAGGTAATTCCCCAATGAATGAACTAACAGGGGAATCACCCGATCATCTCATAATATCATAATATTTTTGCGGGTATTTCCCGTCGGGGTTTCCCTGTACGAAAGTATTAAATATGCTACTTTTAAGGTGATTCCCCAAGTCCCCAACGAACCAACAGGGAAATCACCCGATCATCTCATATCATAGTATTGTTGCGGGTATTTTCCCGTCGGGGATTCCCTGTATGAAAGTATAAATATGCTAATCAGATTCTATTTTTTTTATTTATTATTCTGTCAGTGACGGGTTACGAAGGTTTCGTCATTTAAATTTAAAGTAAATTACCTGAAATTAAGTATTTCAAATGGCGGCAGACTTTGTTAAACATAAAAAAGACAGTGATGCGACGTCAGCGTGGAGTTATTTTTTAGTCGCGAAGGATGGGAATAGTGCTAAATGTAAGCGGTGCCCAGCCATTCTCAAGACTTTGGGTGGATCGACTAAGGGCTTATATACACATTTGTTATCAAAACATAACATCAAGGTTATATCAGCTTCAACAAGTCAAGATTCTGAAAATATGAACACAGCTCCGCCGCCAACCAAGCGAAAGTTAGATGATTATTTTACTAAAAGTGCCGACGATAGCCTGGATGATGTTTTGGCAAGAATGGTTGCATTAGATGGATTTCCATTCAGTGTATTCATAGCTTTAGATGATTTGAGAAAATTGCTCTTATGGGTAGTTTACACGTATTAAGTAGCGAAGTAATTAACTTAATTTTAACTAAATTTTAAGTAAATTTCTGTGTGTAAACAGTCACTTATCAGCTATTAAGTCATAAGTGGTAAGTTAACGATTTAGTAGACAAGTGCTCAAGTAGAATAGAATCGAATCTATTTTTCGAATAAGTTGCCGCGCCCCCCGCACCGCGCGCTCTCCCCGGTGGGCGTGGCCTGCTACTAAATGGCAAGCAAGTGTAGACTTTTAACGTGAAAACGCTACACACAAGTTAAAATTAAGTTACTACTTATCTACTTACTACTTATTACGTGTAAACGCTTGACCACTTAAAATTAACTTACTTTTAAGTTAAAATTAACTTGATTACTTCGCTACTTAATACGTGTAAACTACCCATTAGCAAAATACCCGGATTTACCAAAGTCAGCCGTCACTGTTCGAAAACGTGTTATGAATTACAGTGAAAAAATCAAAAAGCAAGTAATTGCAGAATTGAAACAATTGAAAAGTGCAGGTGAAAGATTTAGTCTTTCTTTCGACGAGTGGACTTCAACTTCCAATAAACGATACATGGCTGTCAACGTTCATTCATATAAAAAATTTTGGAACTTAGGACTTGTTCCTATTTACGGAAGTATGACAGCTGAAAATTGTCTTCGTATATTGAAAGAGCGTCTCAGTGAATTTGATATTTCCATGGAAACTGACATCGTGGCTATTGTAACCGATGGACCGAATGTTATGATAAAGGTGGGGCGGCTTATTTGCACCGAACATCAACTGTGTCTCGCACATGGTATCAATTTGGCGGTCTGTGATGTGCTTTATGAAAAACATAATTATTTGCAACATAGCCCTACCTCAGATGATACTCTGAATGAACCAGCTGTTACTGTTGATTATATGGACGACAGCGATGATGAACACGATTTAGAAGACTTAGACTGTCCAGAATCAGGTTTAATCGTAATGTCACAAAATGATCTTGCGCCAGAACACGTACCAGAGTTAACACAATATGAAAATATTAATGAGCTGATAAAGAAAATCCGCAAAGTTGTAGTGTATTTCAAAAGATCACCATTAAAAAATGAAACAGTACTTCAAAAATATGTGAAAATTGAACATGGAAAAGAGCTGTCACTTCTTTTGGACTGTAAAACCAGATGGAATAGTCTTTTAACAATGCTGGAGCGATTTTATCTTTTAAAAGCATGCATTCAAAAAGCTCTTATAGATCTCAATCATCCAATTCGTTTAGAAGATGTTGATTTTGAATTGGTAAATAAAATTGTTGATGTGCTGACCCCAATTAAATTGACAGTAGAAGCAATCTGTAGGCGAGATGCTAATTTATGCACAGCTGATGCCGCTTTGAAATTTCTTATAAAACAACTGTCTAGCAAAAACTCAGCACTTGCCAAAAAAATGAAAACATCCTTAGTGGAACGTATAAAGCAACGACGAAGTGATAATTTAACTGGTGTATTGAATTATTTACAAAATCCACGAATGGATGATGAAAATCAGTTGTTATCGGATTTGGAATGGCATGACTTTTTCCAGTTCCGACACAGGCTATAGTGAGGAAGCAAATAAAGAGTATTGTTAAAAGACTTAATAGTCGAGATGACACAGAAGAAGAAGAAAGGTCAGGATCACAAATAGATGATGAGCTAAGGCCAGAAACCTCCCAACCCCAATTGACATTAAAGGAAAAGTTACAGCTGGAAATTAACAAGAGTATGAAATCCCCAGATCCTGATGTACAAGTACAAAATGAATTGGGGTTGGCAAATAGTATTAGACGTGAAATGAGCCTGTTCGAAAATGGAGGAGTTCGTGGATATCACTTAGAAACAGCATACAAGTATCTATTGTCTATTCCTCCAACCAGCGTTGAACCTGAGCGAGCGTTTTCAGCTGCCGCTTATGTTGGCAATAAACTACGAAGCAGGCTTGGAAGTCAAACATTGGATGCTTTGATATTTCTGCGATTATATTTTCGAAATACTAAATAGTATATTTGTGTTGTCTTTTTAATTTCTTGCAAAAGTATAATTTTTTTGTTTTGTCTTTTTTATTTTCTTATTATTATTGTGATTTGTGTTGACTGTTGTGCAAAGACATTATAAAGTTTTTTAATTACTCAAGTTTTTTTTAATTTGAGCCCAATTAGAAACCACATAGTCTAATCCCGGGATAGGCCCGGGATCCCGGGATTACGCTTCAAAAATCCCGTAATCCCGGGATTGAAAAACATGCTCGGGATTGTATTCTCTACTTATAACTTTTTGTAACGTTTTATCATTTGATGTTTCCTTCTTGATACTATCAAACGATATTGGGGCGATATTAGCGTTAAGAAATTTTAATAATGAAACATTGTTTTCATTTTGTTCCCCTTTTAATTTGTTTTCCACTGGTAACGGTGCTCTTTAAAAATAATCCAACGGTAGGTATCGTCCGACAAGTATGTTAGCAACAAAGCACACTTATCCGTTAACACTATTTAACTTTAGGAATTGCTCAAGTCGACCATAAAAAATGTCCCAATCCTGAGAAACATGGTCGAAAACACTTAACTTCCCCAAGTAAGTACTCATAATTCACTTTTATAATTTTCGCGTGGGTAATTATAAATCGATCTCGTCGTCACTGGAGAGTATTCAATAAAACAAGTGTTACGTACAAAGGCCGGTTTATTACTGAGTTCATGTCGCTGCCGCACTGCTTATAACATACACAACAATAGCCCTATGTTTTTCGTTTGGGCACTATTTGGCAGTATTTAGGCAGTATTATTGGCATGATCAGAATATCTAAATTCTATGATGAGGCTTCTAACTTTACGGTCACTAAACTTCGTAAGTAGGTACTTCAACTTCTGAATTCTCTTTCGAAAACTTCCATTTTCCGAATATTTCAGTTAGTATTTTTAATAAAACAATGAAAAAATAATATTTCGTTCTTGTAAGTCTCATTGAAAGCTAAAGCGTCCCTTCCAACCCTCCAATAGGTATACGGGGACTTTTTATTAAGTATTTGTATTCTGTAGACTAGCGGCAATCAGTGAAACTGCACACTACAACCTGAGCAAAAAAAAAATTCTGACTATGTTATGAATTTATGATAAAATATATTCTAAATATTTTTTATTTAATTTTCAGAACATGAAAGTCACACATAATCACATAATACATGTATACAGGTTGTTAAAAGCGGTTGTGGCTCAGTGCGGCTTGGGTGGTCGCGTTGATCACGCAGGTTAACTGACTACAGATACGGTCATAACCTAGATGGAATCTCGACCGTTTCCGTGCGTCGCAAGGCACGTTAAGCCGTTGGTTCCGGTTGCTATCGCTAGATGTCAGTCGTTAAGCCATGTCGGAGGCCTTATGGGTCGCTTGAAAACTTCTGACACTGGGGTTGCCCACTAGCCCCACAACCTCCACCTCCACCAATCCGGACTTGGCTCCCGTGTGTGGAGTATGGCCTAACCTTCCCGATGTATGGGAAGAGACCCGTGCCCCTCTAGTGGGGACGTAATGGGTTGTTAACCAGTTGTTAAAAAAGTGCTTTGTTTTAAGGTATTTATGGGAATTCATTATGAACAACTAATCTGAAAAAAGTATTGTACCTACTTTTCATACATTTTTTTTTTTTTATTGATCACCTGTTTAGCTATTTTTTGTATGAAGTGAAGAGTCATGGAATAATATTTCGATACTATAATGTTGTTACATAAACTTACAGCATGTTAAAAGAAGTGCCTTTTAAATTTTAAGGGGTGACTTCGAATAAAAATATAGAAAAAATCCGATCTACAATTATTTTCAGTATCCCATACAAATTCTGATATATTGATAATGAATTGAATTTGTTCCTTCCCACACCTACTTTGTTATAGCCTGGCTAACTATCTACCGTTAGGCATACCAATAACTTGATATAGGTTTCTAGAATAACTACTCATGAAACTAAAAAAAATATATCATTTTATGACGTTGCTAAATTCGCAAAAAAATCGCTGCCTGCCAACGATACGATACGGCCTCTGCTTGATGGTTGTTACAGTTATCAATTATCATATCATAACATAACATACACTTTTGTTCGACGACTTGACGAATTAAAATCAATGATTACATTGCTCTGCCTTGTGAACACTCACTATTTTCTTATGACTATTCTGACGGCGCGACGGAGTAATGCATAACGCGTTTTGAGTTACTTTCACTTACGTCCCCTATATTATAGTTAATATATTATTCTACGCTCTTTCGAAAGTGCAAACGTACACAAACTTCGAAGTCACTTCTCAGATAACACGTGTCTTGGAACTGTAGGTGTTGAATTTGATTCTTATTTAAAAATTAAGTTAATTCATGCGGTTTCAACTTCCCATAGGTAATTATACTAACAGCAACTTAATACCTATTATTTTGGGTTGGGTTTCAATTAGGTCCAAGTGCAATAAATTAGAACGAATCGTAAACATATGGTGTTAAGTGTTTACCTATGATGTTGTTGGGTGAAGTGGATTCAGGAATTGTATGATTGAGATTGCTCGGAAGTTTGGTGTAGAATAACTGTTTAGTTTTTGTTTTGCGTTTGGAATAAAATTGTGTCGATTCGGTGTTTATAATTAAACTTATTTGACAGGACTAAACTTAATTTAAACGTCCTGTTCTTGTCTTTTCGATATAGAAAGAAAAAGACAGAACACGTAAGTTAAGTTTAATCCTGTCGAATAACTTTAATCGTGAAAATCGAATCGACACCAGTCTGAGCTCTTAACTTATTACCGTACTATATTATAATTACTGTTTTATTAAGCGGGCCAGCGGCGGCGGCGCGGAGGCGGTAGCACACTCGGTGTGGGCACAATGACACAGTAAATTAGCTTAGAAAGCAATAACCAAGCACAACATGGGCTACAGAAAGCGCATTTAGGTATACCTTTTTATATATTTAGGTATACTTTTTTTTTTCTTTTTTTTTTCTTTTTTCTTTTTTTTTTTTTTTTTTCTTTTTTTTTTTTCTTGGCGGGTAGGCGTAAAATAAAGACGTAAATTTTTGCTCTCAGATATTTAATTAAGTAAAAATACTTACAATTGGTTTTTCCACATAAATGTTAAATTAATTTGCACTACAAATCATCAACACTCACCGCCAATATCAAATTCTCCATTTTAAGCACTTTCTGTGAAAACCAACACAACAACCCACGCAATGGATATATCTGCGAAGCTGGCTGCAAATCTGGACGACATGGCCAAACTTTTTGAATCTCGTATGGGACAATATGAAGAGAAACTCCAAAAGGCATCTACTTCCAGCACCTCTGCAGCTCCTAGTACTCCACCGGCTCCCGACATCATTACACTTGCCCGTGAGTTTGCAGATTTCAAATCTTTTGTTTGGCAAACACTATCCAACATAAAGGCCCAAATTGAGCTCCTCTCTCTTGGCTTGGATAGACAGGAAACTTTCCTTCGCAGAAAGATTCTGTTATTTCATGGTCTCGAAGAAAAAAAAGACGAGAAGCTTGATGATGTTGTCGCAAGGGTGTTGTCGGACCAGATGCATTTGCCCGATATTGGGTCCAAGAACATACTAGTTTGTCATCGTCTGGGTGGTAGTGGATCTAAGCCCCGCGCTGTGCTGGTGAGGTTCTGTGATCTAGAAGCGCGGAGACAGGTGTGGGACGCGAAAACCGCACTTAAGGGCAGTGGAATCACAGTATCTGAGTTTCTGACCAAGTCTCGCCATAAAGTTTTTGTTGATGCCCGCCGACACTTTGGAGTGAAGCAGTGTTGGTCAGCAGAGGGCAAGATAGTAATTATCCTGCCCGATAAAACACGCCGCAAGGTGGAAGTCATGCAAGAACTGAAGTCTCTGATCTCTCCGTATCCGTCACCAACTGCTGTTCAAGATGCGGCCTCAGCTCCACCAAAACCGAAAACCGCTCCGCCAACACAGAAGCCCAAAAAACCACCGGTTCCTGCATGGGCGCCTCATTCCCCCAGACGCCAACGAAGTTCCAAGCAAACTTGATATTTTAGAAGGCAGGTAGTTTTACTATTAGTGAAAATACTGCGTTTTGTTGCGCTAGTTTGTTACTTTTTTGTTGTGACAGTTGACAGTTCATTATTTTTCTTTTTTGGCTCTGAGTTCATGGTAATTTTAGATTACATCATTTACAGTGCTTTCGTTCCATTGTTTATTTTAAAACTCAGGATATCATATAAGTATCATATTTGAACTATTCGCGGTTGGCGAGTGATGATTAGTAATAATTAAGACTAAGCATTGTCATAAGTATTTTCTAGTATTATTTATTTTTTGGTATTTTTTTCTAATATTTTGTTTTATATAGGTATTTATTTATTTTATATACATGGCTAGCTCGAATATTTTAAATGACAGTTTTTTCTCATGTTCTTCATCTGACTCATTTGTAAGTGCAGATTCTGATGGCGACCATTCATTGACCACTCCGACGTTGCATGACCAACTCGTTTCTGTGTTTTCTCCTTTTCCCCACAACTTTAATGTTGTCCACATCAACGCCCAGAGTGTTCCTGGCCACTACTCCGATCTCTTGGCTACGTTTAGTAATTCTTCGGTAGATGCTATATTAATATCTGAAACTTTCCTTAAGCCTTCCATTCCTTCAAAGTTAGTTGCGCTCCCTGGTTACAAGCTTTATCGTAATGACAGGACGGGCAAAGGTGGTGGCGGCGTAGCTATTTATCTTCGTGCAGACATCACTTGTAGCATAGTTAGTGCTTCTCCCAATCTTTACTCTAAATCTGCCGAGCACCTTTTCCTTGAAATTTCTCTTAATTTCAAAAAGATTTTGCTCGCCGTGCTCTACAGCCCATCCTGTCATATTGACTACTTTGACTCTCTTGAAAACCTCCTCAGTCACTATTGTCCTTCTTTCGACCATACCTTACTTCTAGGCGACTTTAACACATGTCTGATCAAAAATGATAGCCGTACTTCTAAATTGCTCTCCCTCTTATCCGCTATTAATCTCAACTGTCTTCCTCTGTCCGCTACTCATCATTCTCCAAATTGTATCCCTTCTCTTCTTGACCTTGCTGTCGTTTCTTCTCCAGACGCAGTTGGGACACATGGTCAGCTTGCATCTAGCTTTTCTTACCATGACTTAATTTTCTTGTCCTTTAAAGTTCGTCCTCCTAAACGTAAGGCCAAATTTCTTCTTCTACGCAGTTTTAAGGGTATTGATTTGGATGCGTTGCGTTATGACGCTAGTATCATTGACTGGGCGCCCCTTCTTGAAGCTGATTCTATTGATGACAAGGTCATCTACTTTAACTCTGTCATTACGGAACTTTTCGATCACCATGCACCTTATAAGCGAGTTAAAGTAAAACATCCACCTGCACCTTGGCTCACACAATCTATAAAAGAGCTCATGGCTAAAAGAGATAAAGCTAAAAGGCGGTATAAGCGGTGCCCATCAGACCAGACCTTAGCCCGGTACAAGTCACTACGTAATCGCTGCAGGCGTCTGTGCAGAGATGCTAAAAGACGTCACATACATGAATCCACTTCTGACTGTCCCCCTGCCCAAATTTGGCGTTTTCTTAAGTCTCTGGGTATTGGTAGCTCCTCAGGTGCTCAAGAGGATATCGCTACTGATCTGAACTTGCTCAATAACTTTTTTTCTCTACCTCCGGTTGTGCTTAGTGATGCTACTAAGTCCAATACAATCCGATCCTTGTCTCTTCTTTCTCCTCCCTCTTGTCCTGTTTTTTCTTTGTCGCCTATATCTGATGACGATGTCAAGAAGCATATCTTATCTATCTCTTCTACTGCTATGGGCAACGATAACTTGTCTTCCCGTATGATTTCTTTAATCCTTTCTGAGATTCTGCCTATTCTCACACATTTATTCAACTACTCCCTCTTTTCGCAAGCCTTCCCCTCTTCCTGGAAAATGGCGCATGTCACTCCATTGCCCAAAACACCAAATCCTACTCTTCCCTCTCAATTTCGTCCTATTTCTATCTTACCGTTTCTTTCTAAAGTTCTAGAGCACATTGTCCATAAGCAACTCGCAAATCATTTATCCCAGAATTCTCTTCTCTCTCCCTTTCAATCGGGCTTTAGACCTGGGCATAGTACTACTACTGCATTACTAAAAGTCACAGATGATATACGCCATGGCATGGAAAATAAGATGCTTACTATCCTCATCCTGCTTGACTTTAGTAATGCCTTCAATTCTGTCGATTTCGATGTGCTTCTTGCTGTCCTTCACTCTTTCAACCTCTCCTCTTCAACTATTACTTGGTTCGACTCCTACCTTAGAGGGCGCTCCCAGTGCGTTCGGGTTGAAGGGTCTTCTTCAGACTGGTGCACATTATCTGCTGGCGTCCCTCAGGGTGGAGTGCTTTCACCTCTCCTTTTTTCAATGTTCATTAACACTGTAACTCAGGTTATTTCCTCGAACTACCATCTTTACGCAGACGACCTGCAAATTTATAAACACTTTCCTGCCTCTGATTTCTCCAGTGCTGTTCAGGAGATTAACAGTGATTTAAGACGCTTATCATCGTGGGCGAAAAGCTTTGGTCTACTGGTGAACCCTAAAAAGTCACAAGCCTTGGTCATCGGTAGCAAGTACATGCTAAATCAGCTTAAATTTTCACCGAACACAGCAGTCACATATGATAATTCTGTCATTCCGTACTCCAGTACAGCGAAAAACTTGGGAATCATTTTTGATTCGAGTTTGTCGTGGGCCGCTCATGTCAATGAACTCAGTCGGAAAATGCATTTTTCATTTCATGCTCTGAAGCGCCTACAATATTTTCTACCTTTGAAAACGAAAATTTCTCTGTCGCAAACTCTTCTTCTCCCTATTTTGGATTACGCCGATAGTTGTTACTTAGATGCAACAGAAGAGCTACTAAACAAACTCGAGCGTCTTCAAAATCTCTGTTTACGCTTTATCTTTGGTCTCCGCAAGTTTGACCATGTCTCCCAATATCGTCAACAGCTTAAGTGGCTTCCAATTCGCCTTCGCAGGAACACTCATATCCTCTGTCTCCTTTTCAAAATACTCCACAATCCTTCCTCTCCATCTTATCTAAAGGAGCGTTTCCACTTGCAGCGTCCTCCTGACCATCAATCTCGTGCTCACCTTAAATCTCTTCTTTCCTATCCTCCACATTCCACTGACTTCTACTCCTATTCCTTTTCCGTGCATGCCGTCAGACTGTGGAACTCGCTTCCGCATGACATTCGCGATAGCCAGAGTCTGCACTCATTTAAAAACAAATTGAAAGATCATTTCCTTTCTCTCTCCCCTTAAGTCAGCCATGTAAACTATTTATGTATAATATAGATATTATATTGTTTTTTATATATTATTTAATATTTTATTTATATAATATAGTGTTATGTAGGTATTATAATATATTATATATATTTGTTATTTAATGTATGTTTATGTATTATTTTAAGAATTAGGTATATAAGTTTGTATTCTTTATCACTATTTTATAATTGTTGTATCTTTGTTCTGTACACGTCTTTTCTGCCTTTTTCTTCAACTTTCTCTGTCCAAGGTCTGCTGGAAGAAATTTCTTATAGAAATAAGCTGCACCTTTTGTATGTTCTTTCCTTCTTAATGTATATCTTTGTGTTTTCTGTGTACAATAAATTGTAAATAAATAAATAAAAATAAATACCTATACTGCCCTCATAAGAAAGAAGGCCGCAGAGTACCTATATGGAGATTCCTATACTTGCGGCCTCCTTTCTTATGACTATGAGGGCAGTATAGCACCTCTTGTCTCTAATAGTAAGAAATAGTTTTTCGCAACAAGAAAATATAGGGTCCTTCTGAAATACCTGAAAAACATTTAACTACGGCTTCTACTCATGAAACTGAACAACTTTCCCCAAGGAACCTATACCCAGTTCGCAAAACATTTTTGGAGTCCTCATACTAATTGATCAACTGAACCGCCAATTTTGTATGGGAAGTCCAAAATTTTGTTTGCGAATTAAGCATAGATTCTTTGGGGAAAGTTATTCAGTTTCATGAGTAGAAGCCGTGGTTAATTTTTTTTCAGGTATTTCAGAAGGACCCTATGTGTACTTCACCTAAGTATAATAACTTATTTATTATACATATTACATATTCATTTATTATAAACACAGCTTAGTTCTTGATTATAATATAAGGAACTACTTACATATTTATTGCTTAGTACGAAAAGACGTTACAATCATACTTTAAGGCGCTAAGTATAGCCAAATCGCAATATTCAATTCAAATTCTTGAAATAATGGTTAAAGCTATCACCATGGAAAAAATATATAACATACTTCAAACAATGAAAAACAAATTGTCTTGAACAGAATCATAAAAATCACAAAAAAATTGATGAAAAAAAATATCCTGTAGACCCTGTATTTTGCATTAATTGCAAATTCTCTCGGAAACACAATATTTGTTTATGTTGAAACCAACACACAAAAATCGTCAATTTTAATACCTTCAATTTATCTTATTTGAAAGCCAAGAAAAGTAATAAAAACATCGAAATCTCGAGAATGTTGCGTTCGCCCTTGACGTAACCGCCGCGATGGTACCCACACTGATCTGAACTTAAAATGAGTAGGACGTTACGGTCGATATTATATTGTCATGCATCAACCTGCTCAGATTTTACGAATGGAAGCGTAAGGAAATCAAATTTTAACCATTATTTCAAGAATTTAAAATTGAACATTGACAAATCTAATTATTTAAATTTCAATTATCACAATAATCTGAATATTAATTTTGAGGGACAATTTATAAGGAAAGCTACTAACGTGACATTTTTGGGTATGATTATTAATAATTTACTAGACTGGAAAGACCAAGTGCACAAAGTCTGTTCTAAAATAAATAGATTTGCTTATGCTCTATTTAAGTTAGTTAAAACAACTTCCAGGGATACTGCGAAAATTGCATATCGTGCGCATGTAGAGTCCATTCTCAGATATGGTCTGGTAGTATGGGGAAATAGCACGGATATGTATAAAGCTTTTATTGCACAAAAGAAATGCATTCGTGCAATCTGCGGAAATGCTCCACTAGACTCTTGTAGACCCATATTTAAAGATCTAAAAATCCTTCCCCTTCCATGTTTATACATCTTCGAAATATCTAAATTTGTACGGGAACATCCGGAACTCTTCAAGACAGCTACAGATATGTTCCCAAGAAACACCAGAAACGGTAATAGGCTTGCTCTCGCTGTTGTTCCAAAATCTGCACGTTACCTAAAAAACAGTTACTCTATGTGCATCACGGTCTATAATAAACTACCGAAGGAACTAAAAGAACTGCCATATAAAAAGTTCTTAAGATGTTTAAAAATTTGGCTATTAGAAAGAACGTTCTACTCCCTCAAAGAGTTTATGGATAGCAAGATGTAATAATTATATTGTGTATTGTGAATATATGTATATTAGAATAGTTACATTACAATTTTAATAGGTGACATTATTTATTTCCGTTCTTATGTATGAATTATTATTATTTTTAAGTAGCGACAAATCATTGTTAATTTTTACAATTTTTAATATCTGACATTATTTTATTTAATCTTATACAATTCAATTTAATAATGATAATTTAATAACTTATTTATTTCCGTCTTTGTTTATGATTTTTTAAGTAGTGACAAATATTGTTAATTTTTGCATGCCAATATCTTTGGTTAAATGTGTGATACCATGTCAATATATTATAACTACAAACCTGTAATACCACATTTAAAGCGAAATAAATGACTCTGATTCTGATTCTGATTCTGATTCAAAACGAAAATATGTATCGAAATAAAATCTGAAGGAAACAGTATTTTTTTTAGTACACATTGTATTTTTTTTCTTATTTAAACATTTTGTTTACAGCCAAAACCAGCACAAACCAGTGTAAAGCAAGCAGCCCCTCTCTCGACTTCTGGAACCTCAGGAGACTCAAACAAACTCAGTGAAGAAATCACAAAACAAGGTGATCTTGTGAGGTCACTCAAGGCCGCTAAAGCCGACAAAGCTCAAGTCGATGCGGCCGTTAAAAGTTTACTTGACCTTAAGGGCAAATATAAGGCCGCTACAGGAAAGGTGAGTACGAAGAATTTAGTATTTATATTTCTATCATAATCAAACAGAATTTTCTTGACTTTATTTTGCCTTTTCAACAGGATTGGAAGCCAGATGCGACCCCAGTCACATCAGCCGCTCCCGTACCTTCGGAAGGCGTTGCCAAGCTAAACGAACAAATCACAAAACAGGGAGACCTTGTAAGGTCACTTAAGGCCGCCAAGGCTGATAAGGTGAAGGTTGACGAAGCTGTAAAGGTCTTGCTTGATCTTAAGGGCAAATACAAGGCGGCCACCGGACAGGTAACTTTGCTGATGTACCCAGTTTTACTTTATTTTCAAAATAGGTAGCTAATAATTTCTGTCGGAATTTTAATGTTAATTTAGTAATTTCTTTACAGGAGTGGAAGCCAGAAGCGGCCCCAGTGCAAAAAGCCGCACCTACTGCTTCAGGGGACGCTGTAAAACTAAACGACGAAATCACAAAACAGGGAGACCTTGTAAGGTCACTTAAGGCCGCCAAGGCTGATAAAACTAAGGTTGATGAGGCCGTCAAGATCTTGCTTGACCTTAAAGGAAAATACAAGGCAGTTACAGGACAGGTAAATACAGGCGCGGATCCAGGATTTCGTTCAGGGGGGGGGGGGCACATTTTCAGTGTACTCGTATTTATGAAGCGGCCGTTGGTATTATTTTAATAGATTTATATTTAATTGATATTATTTTAATGGAATTTTTTTTAATAGTTAAGAAATGCCTCTATTTATTTGCATTTTATAGAAGTTTTAGTACTTCGGTCAGGCTTCCAGGATCCGCGCCTGGGTAAATATGCTGTATTTTTGCAAAAAAAAATTGTATCTCGATATCTGCACATGGTTTACACAAAAATAATGATGCAGTGCCTGCCAGTGAGGTGTGCCAACAAGCTATTATTTATTGACGCCTTCTGGATCTCAAGGACAAATAATAGGCAACTGCCAGCGGGCAGGTAGCTGTGCTGACGAAGCTGCTTTAACTCCATTCTTTGTCTGTCAAGTGTGCGCTGAACATACAAAATTGATTCGTAGTCTTGCGATAAACAGTTTCTTTATTTTATTGAAAATACTAATTGCCGGTATCACAAGGAGTTTCGAAGTGAGGATTTATCATCGAACGAAGTCGATGAACTTGGTTCCTTTTAGCGTAAAATACTGAAAATTTATTTTTACTAGCGAATTATCGATTTCAAAAAAGCAAGGTACCTTAACCGATTACAGGTATATTAAATTATTTAAGGTTCTTGAAAATTCATATACTAGGTGTTTACTAAACTTATATGCATATTTTTTGATGTTATTAAACTTGATACTATTTGAAACCTTAAAGGAGTGGAAACCAGGAGCGGCTCCAGTTCAAGCAGCTACGTCTCCTTCAGGCGATGCAGTTAAGCTAAACGACGAGATCACAAAACAGGGTGACCTCGTGAGGTCACTTAAGGCCGCTAAGGCTGAAAAAACAAAGGTCGACGAGGCCGTTAAGGTCTTACTTGACCTCAAGGCTAAATATAAGGCCGCTACTGGGCAGGTTAGTTTGTGTATCAGTTATGATTCCTCAAACGAAGTTAATAAAACTTCCTATGAAATACATTGTTTACAATCTTAGTACCTAATCAAAAATTGGCAGAAGCTAGCCCTTATGACTTAGGTTTTAGCATAGCTTTTTTACATTTTACTATTATTATCTCATCTTAACTGTAATTAAAGTTTAAATTACTGCTGTAGGTTTATTATTTTTACTTCTGCTTTCCTCTAAATCACTCACTTGATACTTCGTTCATGCATAAATAAGTAAATTACCTACATACCTACTGTATTTTTGGGTACTTAAATCATTACGTATATTTCGTCTTCTTTTGAGACATCCTTCAGTAATATCAGTTTCTATTATGTTATTTCATTACGTCAAGCCCTTGCAATCTGAGGCTTTGTTGTATTCTAGGGCATTTAAACACCAGGTCATTTTCTCTTCATCTTATAAAGTTATGAATAAATTACTTCATCGCAGGAGTGGAAACCCGGTGCGACGACGCCTGCCCCCGCGCCGGCCGCGGCACCCAGCGACCCGCAACTGGCTCAGTTGTCTACGCAGATCGTGGCGCAAGGCGACAAAGTGCGCAAGCTGAAAGCTGAGAAAGCAGACAAGAACACTGTCGACGTCGAGGTAAGACTTCGCCACAGGAATAGACACAGAACTTACGGGTCTGTGGCGGACTGATGCGAGTCATGAAACAAGAAACCCGCCGCTCTTGTACAGCGCATCTCGTGGTACAAAGTGTGCAAACTAAAATAACTTTACGTCATATACATACACGTCTAGTAATCAGGCTTCCTCATGATGTTTCCCGAAAAAGCAATTGGTATAATTTTTTTTGTAAGATTCAAAGAACTCATTGGTACATTGGCCAGGATTTGAACCCGAGACCTCTAGTTAGGAGGTCAGAGTCACTACCTCGGAACCACTGACGCTTCTTAGTCTTAATTAATCTTTATAGTATTTTACTCAAACTGAACACGTACATATGTTGCAGGTGAAGAACCTACTAAACCTAAAATCACAGTACAAATCCATCGCCGGAACGGATTGGACGCCCAACGCTTCCGTAGCGTCCGCAGCTAAACCAACTCAACAGGTATTAAAATCTATTTAACGGATAGAAAAGAGATATATGTAGAGGGAAAAATTATGTAACTTTTTCCAATGACGACGATACGGTGAGTTTTTTAGACTTTTACCTTTTAAAATGTTGCCTTATCAGCGGATCCATTTCTGTGAGCATTAAAGTCCAACGGCTTTTGCGATCTTCTTCTTATCGTGTGGCACATTTTAACCGTTCTATCCACAAGGTATAGACGGCGGCGGCGGTTGCCTAGTGTTGCACTTATCATCACCCGCGCTCACGTGTTTTGCGATTTTACTATTCTTTATTTGAAGAAATTTACTCAATGAAGCCCTTGAGTATTTACGTATATCCTAATTGAATCACCTGTATTAAATATAGGGTCCTTTAGTAGAAGCCGTGTTTTTAAAACTTTTTACTACTTTTAACTTTTTTAACAGAAGTCTTCACTGCCACCGGCCATGAACGGCTCAGATGCAGCAGTAGCGCTGGCTGCCGCGGTGGCCAAGCAAGGCGACTTGGTTCGGGACCTCAAGAGCAAAAAGGCTGATAAGGTTCGATTGATAAATATACCTATTCGTGATAACTGGACTGCATTACTTAGATGGTATCCTTACTCGTAACCACAGTATAAGGACATTATTCAGTATGGACACTCCTTGCCGCTCTCTGAAGGCTACCTCACCCCCCCCCCCCTGTGTGACCGATTAGTGACCGGTTGTCTTCCGGTTTTCAAAAGATTGGCAAACCAAAGACAATTTTATTTTCTCAAGGAGTGACGCAAAGGCTTCCAAATTTATACAGCCTTGTCTCGTGTATACAGTATTCATTAAAAATGTCTATTGTAAAAATCTGTCGTTTATGTTCATATGTGTCGTTAAAAGTTCCACTATTTTCGGAAATATTAATTTCTAAAGACGGTAATATAACAAGAAGTGTAACCTACGACAAGGCGGTATGACTAAGAAAGGAGCCTTTGCTTAAGTAGCCCTAGATACTCACACACGCATTAACATGTGTACAGATACGAAGAAGTGTCGAATTTCTGTGTAGTAAACAATAACGCGATATTTGTATGAAGTGTCCAGGGTGTGCTCGTCACCGTATGACTGTTTTGTAGTAGGTTCATTCAGTTGGAGATTGGTTAAAACTTTGGGCTAGTAAAAGAAATTGTTGCGTCAACGTATTCTGATTTTATCCTCCCTACTGATTAGAATGAGCGCGATCTCCGCTTTGGACTGTGTCGTTTATATCAAAAATGCTATAAGCAATTAAACATTGTCTAAGTAACTGCTTAGGAAAAATCTTGCAAGAGCGAACTAAAAATACGCCCACTTAGCATGTACGGCCCGAATTAGTGCCCACGCACTTCCAGGAAACTTATCTCAAAAGTTTTCACTCGATATTGTCAAATAATCCACAGGCGACGATAGACACGGAAGTGAAGAAACTCCTAGATCTGAAAGCGAAGTATCAGTTAGAGACAGGCGCGGCGTACGCGCCGACCGCCCCGCCGCGAGATAACAAGGCGGAGAAGAAAGAGAAGCCCAAAGAAGCGAAGAAAGATAAGCCCAAGCCGGCTAAAGAACAGGTTTGTAAAATTTTAAAAACAAATAAAAGAAATCAATTTACTCATTTAATTATCAACAGATAGATACTTAATATTGTAGAATATTCTCTATAAAAAATATAAGTTTTTTTGTGTGTATCAGTCGCCAAAACCTGCGGTCAACCAAGAGCCGTCGAGCGGCGTGAAGAAGATCACCCGGCTGGGGCTGGAGGCCAGCAAGGATACAGACCTGCCCGAGTGGTACTCGCAGGTCATCACTAAAGGTAGGCTAGGAACTTTTTCTTCTTATCGTGTGGCACAATTTAACAATTCGGTCATAAAAAATGGATGGCAGTTGTTTGGTGTTGCACGTAGCATCAACCGCGGTCACGTGTGGGGCATTTTAGATTTACACCTATGGACGTGTGCAACAGGTCTAGTAATCTGACGTGCCGGTTTCCTTGCGATGTTTTCCTTCACCGTTGAAAGCAATCTGTATGAAAACTGAAAATGCACGTCGTATGTTTCGTAAAATCATTGGTACATTGGGCAGGATTTTAACCCGAGACCTCTGGTTAGGAGATCGAAGGCACTATGATTGGTGCACTTAAAATGATAGTCACGCGAGTTACGAGTCAGTTGCCGTAATTCGTGGGTGAAACTTGGTGTGACCTGTTCCTGTGATCTCGAACCTGTTGTTCACAATTAACTCACTTTCATATGATTCTTAATGTCGTTTCACACAGCGGAGATGATAGACTACTACGACATATCGGGGTGCTACATACTGCGGCCGTGGTCGTACAGTATCTGGGATAACATCAAGAACTTCCTCAGTCGGGAGTTCAAGAAACTTGGCGTCAAGGATGTCTACTTCCCCATGTTTGTGTCTAAGGTAAGGTGGCGTTAACAGCACATGTCTACCATTTAGGTTGTCTTCCGAGTGTCGCGGCCGATGCGGCAGACAAGCGCGACTGACGCCCGTGACGATACTAAACACTAGAAAACTCTTTGCTACACTTCTGCAATCGGTCTTCGTACCTACTTAAATAAAATCTCCTTGTTTACTTCTCCAATCTGTCTCGGTACATTCTTACATGTAATTAAAATAAAAACTTGAGTCACTTTCCAATCTCTTCATACAGGCCGCACTAGAGCGCGAGAAGACGCACATAGCGGACTTCTCGCCCGAAGTGGCGTGGGTGACGCACTCGGGCAGCTCCGAACTGGCCGAGCACATCGCCATCCGACCCACGTCCGAGACCGTCATGTACCCCGCGTACGCCAAGTGGATCCAGAGCCACCGCGACCTGCCGCTGAGGCTCAACCAGTGGAACAACGTTGTGGTGAGTATGAGAGAGTTATGATACATCAAGGATCAATTATGTTGTTTTTTTACTAAATAAGTAAGTAGCTCTTTTATTAATAAAGTAGAAAAAAACATTTGCTAAGAATATCATATTTTTTTATTTATGAAATTTTGGTTATGTGTGTGGAAACGACTGTAATAAGTTATAACGTTCAAGTTGCTATTAAAAAAGTTGTATAATGAATTATATTTGTTAAAAAGTAACTCGGATGACTATCAGTTAACTACCCTTTTACTATCATAATATGTTTCTCCGAGACTAAAGAGTGGGGCTCTTTAACATAGGATTGCAATGTTTTTTGGAAGATTGACGATCGCCATCCGGCTCGCTAGCCTTCTAAAGCGTAGTCTCGTTTCCAGCGTTGGGAGTTCAAGCAGCCGCAGCCGTTCCTGCGCACGCGCGAGTTCCTGTGGCAGGAGGGGCACACCGCCTTCCGCGCGCAGGACGAGGCCGCCGCGGAGGTGCTGCAGATACTCGGTAACATCACAGCTATAACCACCCAGCACTCCTCACTGCACGGGTCTCTTCCCATACCGCGGGATGGTTAGGCCATACTCCACACACGGGAGCCAAATCCGGATTGATGGAGGTTGTGGGGCTAGTGGCCAGCCCGTGTCAGAGGTTTTGAGAGTGATCCTAAATTCTTTCCTTTTGAGGTACGCAATCATAATTAATAAATATATGTCTATGTCTATGTCTATGTCTAATAAAATGTTTGCATTTTATTAATTATGATTCCGTACCGTCGATATTTTTTTACTAGCTTTGTTTAAGAATAGTTTATCTACTCATATTATATAGGTAATAATATAATTTTAAAGAATGCGTTACAAACAAAGAACACATGTTTTAAAAATTTTGGGTTTATGCTACTCGTGAAAAATTAAAATTTTGACAATATAGCATTTTAAACTCATTCTACCAGTTAGTGCGTGCTCATAAAGGGGAAGAGCATACAGTTTTCTTGACCCGGTCCATTGAAATATGACTTACACAAATGCACGTTTAAGTATAACGTTAAATCTTATGGTTTTTTATCCCAAAACGAATTTATGTTAAGGACACGTTTTGACGTATACTGTTTTGTTTGCAGAACTGTACAGAAGAGTTTACGAAGAATTGTTAGCAATTCCGGTGATAAAAGGTCGCAAAACTGAAAAGGAGAAATTCGCTGGTGGAGACTACACCACCACTGTGGAGGCGTACATCCCCGCGAGCGGCAGAGGCATTCAGGTATCGTGTTTTTATCACAAGTTTTATATAAGGTCAAACAGAATAAGCGAAAATTATAATATTCTATAACTCCCACTCGGTGGACCGATGACCTGGGAAGGTTGCGGGAAGCCGCTGGATGCAGCGCAGGACCGGTCGGTGTGTAAATCTTTGGGGGAGGCCTTTGTCCAGCAGTGGACGTGTTTTGGCTAATGATGATGTTGATAATATAACTGGATTCTAAAATAATAAATAATACCCTACGCGATTAGGATTTTTAAAATCGGCCCTGCTCAGCGAAGTGATGAAATAAAACAAACATCTTTACCGCGATGTAGTCTTATTTGCTCTTTACTGTGCCCTCTATTAATTCCAGAGCAAATAAGAATAAAAAGAAACAAACGTATACATATGCAGCGTATATAGCTAATAGCTTCATTTGTAAGTGCCGTACATAATCGTTAAGCTTTAAATGATAGTCGCATGAAAGCATTTCAAGAACTTCCTCATTGAGTGTGATAGGCGACTGTTATTTAGAGATACATTTCCTCTGCAGGGAGCGACAAGCCATCACTTGGGCCAGAACTTCTCGAAGATCTTCGACGTGATCTACGACGACCCGGAGACGCAGGAGAAGAAGTACGTCTACCAGAACTCTTGGGGCCTGACCACTAGGACGATAGGTTCGTCTGTTTTTTATTAATTACAAATGGGCGGTAATAAAAGCTCCGAAAAGTAAATAAAAAGTAAGGTTATTCAAAATATGACTTTTACTGCTTTATTAACTAAGTTTCCGAAAACTGTTGTTCGAATAAAAATAAAGAAACGACTGAAGAAGTACTGAATTTTTTGCTCTGAAAGAAACACAACTTCCACGCGAACAAAGTCCCTGCGTTTATCACTAAAGTAAAGAAAACAACCTGCCAAGATAACAAAGAATCCCTCTTATAGACATCACATTGTATATACGCTGTGCCGTTATAAATTTTGCCATACTGTCCTCTAATGGAGTGGACTGGATTGGACTGATGTATAAACCCGATATAAACCCAGTAAAAATAACATAGTCCTTCTTGGTAGCATATATTTAATTTCTAAAAATTGTTACAAGACAATTTGGTAGTAGCATTTTAATTAAAATGTAAAATTTTTGCTACCAATAAATATTTTTTCTTTCTTTCAACTAACCTGTCCCATCACCAGGAGTAATGATACTAGTCCACGGCGACGACCGAGGGTTGGTATTACCGCCGCGCGTGGCCGAGATCCAAGCGATCGTGGTGCCCTGCGGCGTCACTGCCTCCAGTACACCGGATGAGCGTCGGCAGCTGCTCGCCTCCTGCCAGGAGCTGGTGGAACAGCTGGTGGCGGCCGGCATCCGGGCCGACGGCGACTACCGGGACAACTACTCGCCGGGGTGGAAGTTCAACCATTGGGAGTTGAAGGTATGTTGCGCAGTATAAACATGGCGGCAGGTCGATCGTGATGGAGACCTTGTCAGTCTGGCTTTGTAGTAGTGATTTTTAGTAATATAATATATGTAAGCGAACTGTCGCGTCCGCGCCTGACTGACAGCTGAGGGTACCAACAGAATACCAGCGCTTCGCTTTCGGGCCTAGCATATGCTGAGTTGGGGCCCTGTGGTTGCAGTTACACCACATAAATTTGTTAATTTTGTATTTTTTAGTCAGCCATATTTAATATTTTTGTAATTATGTCGTGTTACTGTAACCAATAAATGTGTTTTCTTTCTTTCTTTCTTTCTTTGTATGAGTTCGTTGATTTAATTCCTTAAATATACAATCACCTACTTGATACAATTCGACAATTGACTGTATAAAAGCTCTTTCCAAATATACTGACTAAAGCCAGCTCTACAAGTAGATGTTCCTATTTACAACATACTTCTTTTTCAAACAAGAGCGGCATAACCGAGTGTCGAGTCTTTATCACTTCGAACCATGTTTGCTTACAAGTTACAATTTTACAAGTCTCAAGGGCAAAACCAATTTACACTAACACTATATGGCCATAGTTGTTCCATAACGATCCAACTGATTTAAAGTAAGTAAGTTACATTATCCCTCGCTTACTTTAAATCAGTTGGGTGGTTATGGCATAACTATGGCCATATAAGGTGCTACTTTATTAGTGCCCGATATTTTAGTCAGTGCTTCTACTCCTAATTCTTCAACTTTTCCCAAGGAATCCATAGCCAAATCACAAAAAGAAATTTGTACTCCTCATACAAATCGATCAGCCGAGCGGCCAAATAGTAAGTATGAAGAGTACAATTTTTTTTTGCGATTTGCCTATGGGTTCCTTTGGGGAAAGTTGATCGCACTGACTATTTTAGTCGGGCACTAATAAAGTAGCACCTTAAAATCCAGATCACAGAAAACATAAACACTGGTTCTTATAGTAGTAGTCAACGAGGTGACTTGTTGCACAGGGCGTTCCCGTGAGAGTGGAGTTGGGCCCCAAGGACATGGCGCGGGGCGAGGTGGTGGCGGTGCGCCGGCTCAGCGGGGAGAAGCTCACGCTGCCACGCGCCGCCGCGCCCGCCGACATCGCCGCGCTGCTCGAGACCACGCACCACCAGATGTTGGACAAGTGAGTCGGGTCTTTCTACACCAAATACGATAGTATAACATAGCCTGTTCCCATCTATCTGTAGCAAACTGACCTTACTGGTGGGGAAGAGAGGATTTACCGAGATAGGTGTAGGTAGGTAAAGCTTACGCTGCGGTGCGCCGCCGCGCTGCTCGAGACCACGCACCACCACATTTTGGACAAGTGAGTCGGGCCTTTTTAGTCCAGTAAATAAAAGATTTGAGGTCGCATTAAAGACACCTGACTAAAATGGTTTGGAAATAAAAGAATTAGTGTTTTACTAAGCATTCGTGGTAATTTTGTGATTGTAAGGGCGTTCAACCCTTAGAAATACCTAAAGACGCCTTTTAACTTGTATACGCCAAACAATAAATGCACTTTTGGGGAAAACTGAGATTTATAACTATAGTTACCTTATAAATATGGTACTTAAGTTGTCTCTAGTTTAAAGCAATAAATTCTTAATATTACGATATTTTTTATATAATTGCGTGAAAAATAATACTTACAAAATGGAGCCTTCGGAGATTTTTATGTTTTTTACATCTAATTGTAAGGCTTGAACATGTGTTAAGTTTTCACCTAGGTGACTATTTCAGAACCCAGTTAAAAACGATTTTTTAAAGATTTCTGTAGTACACATTAAAGACACTACAAATATTTTCTTGGCTGTGCCGTAACACTAATAGTATCTATTGGAAATCATCATCGTCCCTTGTACAAACAAAGAAGTTTCTTCTTAAAACGCATTTTAACTAAAATGTATTAGACATTATAATTATATTTCAAACGCCGAGAAGGTGCGTGAACTGCCACGTACGCATAGTAGTCGGGGATTTAGTGCGATGAACCGTTTTATTTTGGATCCGGCGCTCAAACTTGGCACAGTTGTTCCCTAGGCCGTTTTGAGTGGATTAAGCCCGGGAGCCATCGGGAGCCATCCCCCGTTTGGCAGGGGGAGGGGGGGAAAGTTTGTTTCTGCCGCGCTCCATTTGTGGGCTCATATCTCCAAAACTATTGGTACTAGGGCAAGTAAGGTATCATTTTCGTATGATTCAAGGATAAGGAATTCATTTCTGTAACAAAAAAATGACTTCCCATATATAAAAAAATTAATATTTGATAAAACGTATAAAACACAACTACCTTTTTTCCGCATATGTGTCGATTAATTTTTAATGGTCTAAGATATTAGCATGAAAAAAATATATTCTGAAAGCCACACTTCCTAGCATTATAAAAATATTAATTTCATTAGAATATCATAACAAATACTAAGCGGAAAAAATTAAATTCAATGCGTGTCAGCGTGGCATAAAACGCGCGGTCCGCGCGGTTCTAAATTTCAGCAGTTATATTTCTTCTTTTTTTTCTATGAAACGTATTTTTTTTGTTGCCGAGATGAATTTGTCATCCTTGAAATATCCGAAAATGATATCGGACTTGCCCTAGTACCTATAGTTATGGAGATATAAGCTCCAAAAGAAGCGCGACCCAACAAGTAGATGATGAAGTGTGGATGGTTTTTTTCCACATATGTGTCGATTAATTTTTAATGGTCTAGGATATTAGCATGAAAAAAATATATTCTGAAAGTCACATTTCCTAGGATTATAAAAATATAAAATTCATTAGAATAGCACAATAAATACTTAGTGAAAAAAAAAAAAATAATTTGATGCTCGGCAGAGTAGCATAAAACGCGCGATTTTAGTATCTGTTGTTCGTAAGTAAATAAAATGAATAATCTAGCGCCCAAAAATTACTGTTAAGTAACATAATATAAATAGGTACATAATATTATTATTTAAATATTTCTCGCACGCACAAAATATTTGTCACGTAGAACAAAAAATATTTTTCAAATCCTTCGTCGTCCGTCCGAAATCGTCATTTCCTTAAAAAAACATATATGAGAAAATACGAATTATGGTGGTTTACTATCTATCAGCCGAAAGACGTCCACTGCTGGACAAAGGCCTCCCCCAAGGATTTCCACACCGACCGGTCCTGTGCGGCTTGCATTCAGCGGCTTCCCGCAACCTTCACCAGCTCGTCAGTCCACGGAGTCGGAGGCCTGCCCACACTGCGTCTTCCGGTGCGCGGTCGCCACTCGAGAACTTTACTGCACCAACGGCCATCTGTTCTACGAGCTATGTGCCCTGCTCACTGCCACTTAAGTCTAGCGATTTTAAGAGCTATGTCGGTAACTTTAGTTCTCCTACGTATCTCCTCATTTCTGATTCGATCACGTAGGGAAACACCAAGCATAGCACGCTCCATCGCCCTTTGGGTGACCTTGAGCCGGATCCATATGTCGTCTCATCACTGGCAACACACACTGGTCAAAACCTTTAGTCTTGAGACACTGCGGTATTTTGGACGTGAAGATATTGCGGAGCTTCCCGAAGGCTGCCCAGCCGAGTTGGATTCGACGATTGATCTCTTTCTCGAAGTTGGACCTACCTAACTGGACTGTTTGTCCCAGGTACACATATTCGTCAACAACTTCGAGTGTAGAGTCTCGAACCTTCAGAGGAGTGGGTGTAACACGGACGTTTGACATGATTTTCATCTTATCCATGTTCATTTTAAGACCCACTTGTTGGGAGACTCTACTGAGTCCATCGAGCATTGCGCCTAGGTCCTCCAAGGTCTCATCCATGATCACGATATCGTCAGCAAATCGTAGGTGAGTGATGTACTCGCCATTGATGTTGATGCCGAATCCTCTCCAGTCCAGAAGCTTGGAAACGTCTTCCAGTGCGGCGGTGAACAGTTTCGGAGATATAACGTCTCCCTTTCCCCCCACGATACAGCCGGATAGGTTTCGAATTCTGATCCTGGAGGTGGACCGACATGGTGGCGTTTTCCTACAAACACTTCAACACTTCCATGTGTATCGATAGTCAATTTGGCACCGTTGGAGAGACTGTAACACAGCCCAGGTCTCGATCGAACCAAAAGCTTTATCATAGTCCACAAACGCCATTATACTCTTCGGTCTTCTGTATAATCTGCTGCAACATATGTATGTGGTCTATGGTACAGAAGTCTTTTCGAAAACCAGCTTGTTCGGGAGGCTGGAAGTCGTCAAACCTGCGTGCGAGACGATTCGTAATGACTCTCGACATGGCTTGTAGACATGGCTCAGGAGTGAGATGGGTCTGTAATTCTTCAGCATAGTCTTATCACCCTTCTTGAAGAAGAGCACCACTACATTTCTGTGCCATGCTGTAGGTGTTTGTCCCTCGAGAATAACGGAAATGAATAGCTTCTGAAGAGCTATAAGTATCGGTTTTCCACCTTTCAGAAGCTCAGCAGTAGTTCCGTCATCACCCGGTGCCTTCTTGTTCTTAAGCTGTTTGAGAGCCATTCTAATCTCGCACAGGCTGATGTAATGGGCTGTGATGGGCTTACCAATTGAGGGTAAAAAAAAAAAAAAAAAAAAAATGTATTTTTTTTTATGTGATAAGGAAGGCAAACGAGCAAGTGGGTCACCTGATGGTGATCACCACTGCCCATAGACACCTGCAACCCCGGAGGGGATTGCAGATGCGTTGCCAACCTAGAGGGCTAAGATGAAATGCCTCTTGTGCCTGTAATTTCCTCGGCTGTCTTACTCTCCACACCGGAACACAACAGTGCAAGCACTGCTGCTTAGCGGCAGGATTAGCGAGTAAGATGGTGGTAGCGATCCGGACGGACCTCGCACAAGGTCCTACCACCCTCACGTCTGGGATATCTTCGGTATAATGTCGGCTCAATCCGGCTCTCGGATCTTCAGTCAGATTACTAAGGTAAGGATGTAGTCGTGTATAATTGTCCGTAGAACTTTTCAACCTCTTTCAACAGCTCGGACTTGGACGACACGACTCTGCCATCCTCGATCTTCAGCTTTGACCAGCAGACAATACTTTTGACCTTTTATTGCGCTCAATAGCCTCTTTAATACGATTGGTTTTAAATTGGTGTATATCACGGGTCAAGGACTTGGAGATGTCTGTTTAGTCGCCATATTGACAAGCATCTTCAGAGGATTTCAGAATCAGGCTCCGTTTTTTCTCCATGAGCTTGCTGGTGAATTCCAAGATCCGATATGTTTTTTTAACGTCTTGTTTTGAAGGCCTTATTCCCAGCCGTTTGGACAATTCCCACAAACCTGTCATTGTATTCGTCTACATTTTCACATTCTCCTAGGCATTCGAAGCGGTTGTGCAACTCGAGCTGAAAGCTTTCGGGGTTTTGGAGTTGTATAAGCGGTGGTCGCAGCTTCATCAGTTGTCATGAAAATAATTTGACGTGGCTTGCGAAGCACGGAAACGGTTACGAGATTAATACGCCAATGAGAGCCAAACTCATTATGGTTATGTATGACCTATTCTGAAGTCAGTTAACCTAGGTGATCAACGTGACCACGCAAGTTACATAGTAGACCACCATAATACAATGCAAGTTAGATAGTAAACCACCATAATTCGTATGAGAAATAGTCACGTTTTGCGGATTTTCTCAAATACGTTTTTAAGGAAAATATTTTTTTTGTTTTACGTGACAAATATTTTGTGCGTGCGTGTAATATTTAAATAATAATATTATGTACCTGTTTATACTTTGTTACTTAACAGTCATTTGGGCGCTAGATGATTCATTTTATTTACTTACGAATAACAGAAACTAAAACCGCACGTTTAATGCTACTCTGCCGAGAATCAAATTATATATTTTTTTCACTAAGTATTTATTATGCTATTCTAATGAAAGTTATATTTTTATAATCCTAAGAAGTGTGGCTGTCAGAATACATTTTTTTCATGCTAATATCAAAGACGATTAAAAATTAATCGACCCATATGTGGAAAAAAGGTAGCCATCTTTTATACGTTTTATCAAATATTTCTTTTTTTGTATATGGAAAGTCATTTTTTTTGTTACAGAAATGAATTCCTTATCCTTTAATCATACGAAAATGATATCTCGCTTACCCTAGTACCAATACTTTTGGAGATATAAACCCAAAAATGGAGCGCGGCAGAAACAAACTTTCCCCCCCTCCCCCTACCAAACGGGGGATGGCTCCCGATGGCTCCCGGGCTTAATCTACTCAGAACGGCCTAGGGAACAACTATGCCAAGTTTGAGCGCCGGATCCAAATTAAAACGGTTCCCATACTAGACGTTGCACTAAATTCCCCACTATAGCCAGTGTGCGACAGAGACGGAGCTATTGGGTGCGAAAAAGACAAGTGCGCGGATAGCTAGATGGATAGTGCGAAACGCAAATGTGATAAAATGCACAATATGATAGGTAGGTAGTAGTAATTTAATAATAATTGTGTCATACTCATTGGATTGTGGGCATCCAAACGTGATCATAGTACTACCGTCCTACTGATTTACCACATAGATATACCTACTGTAAATGCGTTATTTATTACGATTTGTTTCTCTGGCTCCTATATAGCTACAACAATTATCAATATTTTCGTCTTAATTCGTAGATCATCAAATAACTAGTCATAAGAAAGGGGGAGGGGGACCGACATAGCTATGACGAAACAAACGACCTTACGACAGGCTATTTCGTAATATCTGTACCAAAATGAATCCATCGATCTATACCTGTCATAGCTCTATATAAACACTATGTCTCTCACGAATTGAGAAGGTTTGGAATTACTTTGGACATATACACAAAGATCTTAGTAGCTAATATAATGCGACCGGAAATATGTAGGTCTACGTTTGCCAAAAACTGCTAAAGCTGAACTAATCCCAATGATCTCAGGGTCGAGGTCACATTTGAATGTTATTGCACTTCCCAAATACTTATACTTCTCCACATGCTTCATGACATTCTAACCGAGATACATTTGGAGTTAGATTGTTCAGTTGTCTCCCAAAATACATAACATCGATCTTACTTACACTGTCAGTACTCAATTTTTTTTAATGACTCGTCAAAACTGGTCATCACTTTTTGCAGAGATATTAGGGAATTCCGTTGCAAAACATAAGTCGTCCACGTACCTTATTGCTGTAACTATATGGCATAAAACTTTGTTACGTGCCTTCATTCGGTCTAGGTTGAAAAATTTACCGTCAGTTGTTAGTACGGACTACGGAAGTGTATAAAGATGCCTTTTGGGATGTTATGTGTGTGGCTCATAAAGTATGTTAACAACCCATTATGTCCCCACTGCAGAGGCACAGATCTCTTCCCATAACTCGGGAAGGTTAGGCCATACTCCACACACGGGGGCCAAGTCCGGATTGGTGGAGGTTGTGGGGCTAGTGGCCAACCCCAGTGTCAGAAAATTTCAAGCCGCCTATAAGGACTCCAACGTGGCTTAACGACTGCCATCTAGCGATAGCAGCCGGCACCAACGGCTTAACGTGCCTTGCGAAGCATGGAAACGGTCGAGATAAATGCCACTAACAGTCATACCCATCCAGGTTATGACCGTGTCTGTAGTCAGTTAACCTTCGTGATCGACGCGACCACGCAAGCCGCACTGAGCCACGACCGCTTCTCATATAAAGTATATTTACTAAAATTAACATAAATTTGCTTAAATATTAGGGATGCAACGATTCGGCCATTACGATTACGATTACGATAACGATTCGAATCGTTATTTATTACGAATGCATTACGATTATCCAAGAAAACTTAAAAAATATTCAAAATGTATTAAATCACAAATCTTGTCGTTTTGGCATTATTATAATAGCAACAAGGCATAAATATAATTAGGAATTATTTTTTTATTATTATTTACAATTACAATTTTGCTCGGAAGATGCTATTCAGTATCGGCGACGAAATAGACAGATCTATGACACTCGAGACTTCACGCCTCTGTTATACAAATCGTATTAAAGAGACGATATACAGCGAAATAAGGGCTCAAAAGTATTCGCAAGGGATCTGTCTATTGATCAAAGCCAACTTTGACCAAGCTGAAGACTGAGGATGGCAGAACCGTATCGTCCAAGCCTGAGCTATTGGAAGAGGTCTAGAAGTTCTACCGGCAATTATGCACGACCGCACACTTACCTGTAATTTGGCTAAAGACCCGAGAGCCAAATTGCCCGGACACTATGCTGAAGATATCCCAGACGTCAGCCTGTGGGAGATTAAAATGGTTCTAAAACAGCTTAAGAACAACAAGGCACCGCCGGGTGATGATGGAATTACGGCTGAGCTTCTGAAAGCAGGTGGAAAACTGGTATTTCAGGCTCTTCAGAAGCTGTTTAATTCCGTCATGCTGGAGGGACAATCGCCTACAGTGGTGGTGTTCTTCTTCAAAAATGGCGATAAGACCCTGCCCTAAACTATAGACCCATCTCACTTCTGAGCCATGTCTACAAGCTGTTTTCAAAAGTCATTTCGAATCGTCTCGCACGTAGGTTTCACGACTTCTAGCCTCCCGGACAAGCTGGTTTCCGAAAAGGCCTCAGTACCATTAGATCATATTCGCTGCCGCAGATTATACTGAAGACCGAAGACTATAATCGGCCACTATGCTTGGCGTTTGTGGACTATGAGAAATTCTCTGATTAAATCGAGACATGGGCTGTACTACAGTCTCTCCAACGGTGCCAAATCGGTCCGCCAGGCGGCCTGTCTCCAGAATCAGAATTCGAAACCTATCCGGCTGTAGCATGGGGTGAGACAGGGAGACGTAATATTTCTGAAACTGTTCACCGCTGCCCTGTAAGAAGTTTTCAAACTTCTGGACTGCAGAGGACTCGGCATTAATATCAACGGCGAGTACATCACTCACCTTCGATTCGCTGATGATATCGTGGTCACGATTGAGACCTTGAAAGACCTAGGCGCAATGCTCGATTGATTCAGTAGAGCCTCCCAATAAGTGTCCCAATAAGTGGGTATTAAAATGAACATGGACAAGACGAAAATTGATTCCAATGCAAAAAAGCATATGGAAATGAAAATTATGTAAAATGTCTGTATTACACCTACCCCTCTGAAGGTTGGAGACTCTACACTCAAAGTTGTTGACGAATATGTACTTGGTACAAACAGTCCTGCTAGGTAGGTCCAACTTCGAAAAAGAGATCAATCCGACTCGGCTAGGCAGAGTGCGGGAAGCTCCGCAATATCTTCGCGTCTAAAATACCGCAGTATCTCAAGACTAAGGTCTGACCAGTGATGACATATGGAACTGAGATATAGTTGCTTACTATGGGCCTCGTAAGAAGGCTCAAGGTCACCTAAAGGGCGAGAGTGCTTGGAGTTTCCCTACGTAATCGAATCAGAAATGAGGAGATACGTAGAACCAAAGTAACTGACACGGCTCAGAGAATTGTTAAATTGAAAGAAATGGCAGAGGGCGGAGCTCATAACTCGTAGAGCAGATGGCCGTTGGGGCATTAAAGTTCTCGAGTGGCGCCCGCGCACTGGAAGACGCAGCGTAGGCAGGCCTCCCACTCGGTGCACCGTTAACCTGATGAAGGTTGCGGGAATACCTGAATGTGCGCAGCGCAGGACCGGTCGGTGTGGAAATCCTTGGGGAAGCCTTTGTCCAGCAGTGAACGTCTTTCGGCTGATGATGACGATAAAATAAATAACAAAAATTATAATTCTAGCTTCTGCATACGACTTTGTCTGCGTGGACTTCTGAATTGTTATTTACTGGAATAAAAAGTATCCTTTGTGTTAATCCAGGTACTTAATTATCTGTGTGTCAAACTTCATCTAAAGCCATTCAATCGTTTTTGTGTATAATAAACATACAAACTTTCAGATTTATTATATTATATTTGTGATTATAGTAGGATACGTTTTATTATACACTAAGGCTGCGTTGCAAAACGACTTCGTGATCCGTGTAATGTATAACATGAGACAGCACTGCAGACTTCTGACAAGTAAAATCTAACCCGTTGAAAAACACAAAGGGGCCTTGAAAGGTGGTCAAAACCTTTTTGTTCTAGTTATATATATTTCGTATTTTTTTAATAATCGTAATCGTAAACATTTTTACTACGGTGCACTGCATCGTTATTAATCGTAAAAATTACGATTACAGATGCATAACGATGCACCGCTTCGTAATCGTTGCATCCCTATTAAATATATTATTGAACATAGCTTTTGGTCATACCCAATCATGGCAATTTAGTAGATCCTATCCATTGCTTTTATTAAACAAGATAAGATAAGATAAATACTCTTTATTGCAAACAAGTCATTTATGGATCAGATTTGTATTCCAAAGTACCGACGGATTATTTGTTTTCGATGTAAATAATATTTTCCTTCACGATTATAAATAATTTAAGCACTTATATTGCATTTCTTAAGTTAAGTGAATTTTTAATTCTTTTTGAGAAATAAATATCTCAAACCGTGTATGGATCTTACAGCTCATAATTTTATTGTTGACATGATTTTTAATAGAAATTAAGTGTTAAAAAATATGTGCTGAAGTAAGCTTCTTTTGGACTCAATGTTTCTTCTCGCTTCGCAAACATTTCCTGAAACGTTGAATGTACAAATTCCGCGTGGTAAGGACTTTGTGCTAAGGAAAAATTACTTTGTACTAGATAAATAACCTTTTTTTTTAATATGTTTAGATAGATATTATGATTTTTTTTTTTTTTTGTGAAATAACTTGAAAGAAGCCTTTGTTTAATCAGAAATGAATTAGTCTCCCTTGAATTATCCGAATGAAATGAAATGATATCACACTTGACCTAGTACATAAAGTTATGGACCTATAAGCTCGAAAGAGGAGCACTACCGAATCAAACTTTCCTTGCCTCCTCTCGCCAATTTTGTGATGCCTCTCGATGCCAATAGTATAAGGAAGACTGTTTTATATGGGGGGATTAGTTAAAGTGTCCAGCTATAAGCAGTAAAGAATAGTTCAAGAATCCATCACAGTGGCGCTAATGTAGACAAGTATTATGAAATTAATATATGGGAAAAAAAAAAATATTTTCTTATTTTATGTTTTTTTGTTTTAAAGTGCGTTATAACAGAGCGGATTCTTTCCTTGTTTTCTTCTCTGTTTCTAATAACTTTTCTCGCTTTCTTTAAAATTTACCCTTTTTAGGGTTCCGTAGTCGAGGAATCCTTATAGTTTCGCCATGTCCATCTGTCTGTCCGCGGCTTAGCTCAGAGACTATTAGTACTCCAGAGCTGTAATTTGGTACGGATATGCATATTAATCCTCATATACTTCCAGCCTCCCGAACAAGCCGGTTTCGGAAAAGGCTTCAGTACGATTATCCAAGAAAACTTAAAAAATATTCAAAATGTATTAAATCACAAATCTTGTCGTTTTGGCATTATTATAATAGCAACAAGGCATAAATATAATTAGGAATTATTTTTTTATTATTATTTACAATTACAATTTTGCTCGGAAGATGCTATTCAGTATCGGCGACGAAATAGACAGATCTATGACACTCGAGACTTCACGCCTCTGTTATACAAATCGTATTAAAGAGACGATATACAGCGAAATAAGGGCTCAAAAGTATTCGCAAGGGATCTGTCTATTGATCAAAGCCAACTTTGACCAAGCTGAAGACTGAGGATGGCAGAACCGTATCGTCCAAGCCTGAGCTATTGGAAGAGGTCTAGAAGTTCTACCGGCAATTATGCACGACCGCACACTTACCTGTAATTTGGCTAAAGACCCGAGAGCCAAATTGCCCGGACACTATGCTGAAGATATCCCAGACGTCAGCCTGTGGGAGATTAAAATGGTTCTAAAACAGCTTAAGAACAACAAGGCACCGCCGGGTGATGATGGAATTACGGCTGAGCTTCTGAAAGCAGGTGGAAAACTGGTATTTCAGGCTCTTCAGAAGCTGTTTAATTCCGTCATGCTGGAGGGACAATCGCCTACAGTGGTGGTGTTCTTCTTCAAAAATGGCGATAAGACCCTGCCCTAAACTATAAACCCATCTCACTTCTGAGCCATGTCTACAAGCTGTTTTCAAAAGTCATTTCGAATCGTCTCGCACGTAGGTTTCACGACTTCTAGCCTCCCGGACAAGCTGGTTTCCGAAAAGGCCTCAGTACCATTAGATCATATTCGCTGCCGCAGATTATACTGAAGACCGAAGACTATAATCGGCCACTATGCTTGGCGTTTGTGGACTATGAGAAATTCTCTGATTAAATCGAGACATGGGCTGTACTACAGTCTCTCCAACGGTGCCAAATCGGTCCGCCAGGCGGCCTGTCTCCAGAATCAGAATTCGAAACCTATCCGGCTGTAGCATGGGGTGAGACAGGGAGACGTAATATTTCTGAAACTGTTCACCGCTGCCCTGTAAGAAGTTTTCAAACTTCTGGACTGCAGAGGACTCGGCATTAATATCAACGGCGAGTACATCACTCACCTTCGATTCGCTGATGATATCGTGGTCACGATTGAGACCTTGAAAGACCTAGGCGCAATGCTCGATTGATTCAGTAGAGCCTCCCAATAAGTGTCCCAATAAGTGGGTATTAAAATGAACATGGACAAGACGAAAATTGATTCCAATGCAAAAAAGCATATGGAAATGAAAATTATGTAAAATGTCTGTATTACACCTACCCCTCTGAAGGTTGGAGACTCTACACTCAAAGTTGTTGACGAATATGTACTTGGTACAAACAGTCCTGCTAGGTAGGTCCAACATCGAAAAAGAGATCAATCCGACTCGGCTAGGCAGAGTGCGGGAAGCTCCGCAATATCTTCGCGTCTAAAATACCGCAGTATCTCAAGACTAAGGTCTGACCAGTGATGACATATGGAACTGAGATATAGTTGCTTACTATGGGCCTCGTAAGAAGGCTCAAGGTCACCTAAAGGGCGAGAGTGCTTGGAGTTTCCCTACGTAATCGAATCAGAAATGAGGAGATACGTAGAACCAAAGTAACTGACACGGCTCAGAGAATTGTTAAATTGAAAGAAATGGCAGAGGGCGGAGCTCATAACTCGTAGAGCAGATGGCCGTTGGGGCATTAAAGTTCTCGAGTGGCGCCCGCGCACTGGAAGACGCAGCGTAGGCAGGCCTCCCACTCGGTGCACCGTTAACCTGATGAAGGTTGCGGGAATACCTGAATGTGCGCAGCGCAGGACCGGTCGGTGTGGAAATCCTTGGGGAAGCCTTTGTCCAGCAGTGAACGTCTTTCGGCTGATGATGACGATAAAATAAATAACAAAAATTATAATTCTAGCTTCTGCATACGACTTTGTCTGCGTGGACTTCTGAATTGTTATTTACTGGAATAAAAAGTATCCTTTGTGTTAATCCAGGTACTTAATTATCTGTGTGTCAAACTTCATCTAAAGCCATTCAATCGTTTTTGTGTATAATAAACATACAAACTTTCAGATTTATTATATTATATTTGTGATTATAGTAGGATACGTTTTATTATACACTAAGGCTGCGTTGCAAAACGACTTCGTGATCCGTGTAATGTATAACATGAGACAGCACTGCAGACTTCTGACAAGTAAAATCTAACCCGTTGAAAAACACAAAGGGGCCTTGAAAGGTGGTCAAAACCTTTTTGTTCTAGTTATATATATTTCGTATTTTTTTAATAATCGTAATCGTAAACATTTTTACTACGGTGCACTGCATCGTTATTAATCGTAAAAATTACGATTACAGATGCATAACGATGCACCGCTTCGTAATCGTTGCATCCCTATTAAATATATTATTGAACATAGCTTTTGGTCATACCCAATCATGGCAATTTAGTAGATCCTATCCATTGCTTTTATTAAACAAGATAAGATAAGATAAATACTCTTTATTGCAAACAAGTCATTTATGGATCAGATTTGTATTCCAAAGTACCGACGGATTATTTGTTTTCGATGTAAATAATATTTTCCTTCACGATTATAAATAATTTAAGCACTTATATTGCATTTCTTAAGTTAAGTGAATTTTTAATTCTTTTTGAGAAATAAATATCTCAAACCGTGTATGGATCTTACAGCTCATAATTTTATTGTTGACATGATTTTTAATAGAAATTAAGTGTTAAAAAATATGTGCTGAAGTAAGCTTCTTTTGGACTCAATGTTTCTTCTCGCTTCGCAAACATTTCCTGAAACGTTGAATGTACAAATTCCGCGTGGTAAGGACTTTGTGCTAAGGAAAAATTACTTTGTACTAGATAAATAACCTTTTTTTTTAATATGTTTAGATAGATATTATGAATTTTTTTTTTTTTTGTGAAATAACTTGAAAGAAGCCTTTGTTTAATCAGAAATGAATTAGTCTCCCTTGAATTATCCGAATGAAATGAAATGATATCACACTTGACCTAGTACATAAAGTTATGGACCTATAAGCTCGAAAGAGGAGCACTACCGAATCAAACTTTCCTTGCCTCCTCTCGCCAATTTTGTGATGCCTCTCGATGCCAATAGTATAAGGAAGACTGTTTTATATGGGGGGATTAGTTAAAGTGTCCAGCTATAAGCAGTAAAGAATAGTTCAAGAATCCATCACAGTGGCGCTAATGTAGACAAGTATTATGAAATTAATATATGGGAAAAAAAAAATATTTTCTTATTTTATGTTTTTTTGTTTTAAAGTGCGTTATAACAGAGCGGATTCTTTCCTTGTTTTCTTCTCTGTTTCTAATAACTTTTCTCGCTTTCTTTAAAATTTACCCTTTTTAGGGTTCCGTAGTCGAGGAATCCTTATAGTTTCGCCATGTCCATCTGTCTGTCCGCGGCTTAGCTCAGAGACTATTAGTACTCCAGAGCTGTAATTTGGTACGGATATGCATATTAATCCTCATATACTTCCAGCCTCCCGAACAAGCCGGTTTCGGAAAAGGCTTCAGTACCATAGACCACATACATACGCTGCGGCAGATTATACAGAAGACCGAAGAGTATAATCGACCACTAAGCTTGGCGTTTGTGGACTATGAGAAAGCCTTTGATTCGATCGAGACCTGGGCTGTATTGCAATCTCTCCTAACGGTGCCAGATCGAATATCAATACATCGAAGTTTTGAAGTGTTTGTATGAAAATGCCAGCATGAACGTGCTATGCTTAGTGTTTCCCTACGTGATTGAATCAGATATGAGGAGATACGTAGGAGAACTAAAGTTACTAGCTCTCAGAATCGCTAGACTTAAGTGGCAGTGGGCAGGGCACATAGCTCGTAGAACAGATGGCCTTTGGGGCAGTAAAGTTCTCGAGTGGCGACCGCTGGATGCGAGCCGCGCAGGACCGGTTGGTGTGGAAATCCTTGAGGGAGGCCTATGTCCAGCAGTGGACGTCTTTCGGCTGATGATGATGATGCATATTAATCACGCTGACAAAGTGGTAAAATAAAATCATGGACAAAAAATTTTTTTTGAGTACCTCCCCTATACGTGAAGTGGGGATGAATTTTTTTTCTCTCGACTATCCCAGGGTGTGGGGTATCGTTGAATAGGTCTTTCAAAAATATTGGGGGTTTGCGAAAACTATTTTTCGATTCATGGATTCGTTTTCGAAATATTAAGCTTTAAAGTGCAATTTTTTGTTAAAGTCATGTGAACCAGCTAAATGGTTATTTCTAGAAATGTGAAAAAATTCATGCCAGTAGTATATTTAACGAAGTTAAAAGGAAAACTATCACAGCTAAGTAGGCTTTACAAGTTAACGAGTAGTAGTCAGTTTTGTAAGACGGGAGGTTTTCCCCTTGAAGCAGTGTTTGTCGAAATACTAAGAAACCTTACACTGCGCGTGGTCCGACACGCACTTGACCGCTTTTTATACAATAACACCGCCCTTACTTAACGCGTTTTGACGGTCACTTTTGTACACAGAGACAGATCTCCTTACATGTACCCTCCATAGTCAATTTTTTTTCTAGCGATGGAAGCAATTATTTGTTCCAAATGAATTGGTATTCCTTTAATTATTCGATAATTATCACACTTGCCCCAGTACATATAGTTATGGAGATATAAGCTCGAAAGAAGAGCGTGGCCGAATCAAACTTTCCCCGTCTTTCCTCGCCACCTTTGTGATGCCTCCCGATGCCTCCCGGGCTAACACTCAAGACCACCTAAAGAACAACTATATACCAAGTTTAAATCCTTGATAACCAGTGATCGGAGTAGGTAGATTGATTTAGGGTCAATGACCGGAAACGTGTGTGTTAATATGGACATGGCGTTCGGATTCCGGGAGTTTAAAATTTTTAAGCAAACAAAAACGATGATTCTTTCTGTTATTCGACATATAAATAAATTGTTTCCTTCAGACCCAATTAATTGAACCAGATTTACTTCAATAATACTCAACTCAATCCGGAAATACCGGAACTTTTTCGAAAAAAAGGATTGTCCGTGTTATAAAATCACGATGCAAGTACCAAAAATCAATCTACCTACTCCGATCACTGTTGATAACACACACAAACCCAATAGGTAGACACGTGACCGCGGATGATGTTAAGTGGAACATCAGGCAACTCCCATCTATGTCTTGTGAATAGTAAAAAAACGTGCCACACGAAAAGAAAAGAAAGAGAGAGAGAAACATTGATCCAAAATTAAAAACAGTTCTCATACAACATGTTGCACGAAATCCCCAGCTAAGCTAGACTAGAATAAAGAACTCGCGGGGTGGCGCGGGCGCCGCGCATGCCGCATTCCCCCGCCCGCGCCCCCCGCTCAGCCCGCTCGCGAATTATAATTGTTATTAGATTATTACAGAGAATGTGCAACAGATTGACCGGGGATTTTTCTTAGTCTTAGTTTAAAAAAAATATTACTATTAGATTTCATAAAAATATTCGTAGTGTCTTTAATGTGCAAGGGTTAAAATCGAATAAAACTTAATAAAAAAATAAATAACGAAGTCACCTTGGAGATAATTCTCATGGTTATTGACAGTGGTTATGTATCCCCTATGACCCTATTCTTTTCAAGTTATAAATTTTTAAATATATTATATTCAATATCTACTCAATGTTTTGATCTCGATCGGGGACGATTATAAATATAAATAAAACGTCTTATAAGAAGCCCTCATGAAAAAAAATCACCAGTTTTCTATTTTTTGTTCACATTTAAATTTAATTTTGTTTCTTTAGGGGCTAATTACCGAAAAATTATCAAATACTCATAAGAGATTTTCATGAATTTTCATTTTGCTATTATTTAAGTAACATATTCTAAATTATCACCCAAAGTGCATTAAATGTAACCTGCTCCATACAAAAATTCGTAGATTGACTGGACTATTTTTGGGTAAAATAGTATTATATAGCCTGTTTCCATCTATCCGTAGCAAACTGACCTTACTGGTGCGGAAGAGTGGATTTACTTAAATACATCGGTTTAAGCGGGTAGTATAGCTAGGAAATAAGGTGTTGATTAAGCCTTGATGGATTGGAATCATGTGTCGTTTGAGATTGATTGACATAGTATGTATTTTATGAAGTCGTGTTTTTTATTATTATTTATTGAATAAAATTTATTTAAGACGATATCTACAATACAATATTTTAGATTTTTTGGTATTCACATAGCTCATGTCCGGTCTTATTGTGTTGCAATAGTACCTAAAGCTAACTGGTAATGTTCGTACAGAGCGACAAAAGAGCGGGACTCGCGACTGTCGTTGGTGACGAAGTGGGAGGACTTCACGGCGGCCCTCGAGCGCAAGCACATGCTGCTGGCGCCCTTCTGCGGCGACACGCCCTGCGAGGATAACATCAAGAAAGACAGCACCAGGTGAGCCAGCCGCTTATTATAGCTCCATTTCCATATACAGCTCGAGTGGTCTGGTAGAAACGAGGGAAAGTTTTTTTGGCATGGCTACATCTATGTTCTCATTTGTAATACCTAGGGGTGGGTCATTTCGTGAACAAGAGCTTATGAGATCTACTACATCGACAACTCACTAGTGTGTGAGCTTTTCGTATCATCGACCTGTGCTTAGTAAACTCAGTTGAAAATATTAATTTGTATTGTTCTTACAATTGCCCGAATATCCGTTTGTACATATTTTGCGATATTTTGCTGTTTTTATTTGTCAATTTTGTTAAATAGAACACATCATAGTTCTCAGTTTGACAATAGTCACCAAAATAGGAAATAAAAGTTATGAAAAAATTTGGAGTAATGTTTCATTTTATAAGATACTTTTTGTCATCTATTAAGTAAACAATCACAATAAGACCTTTTTTGTACAGAAATGATGATGACCCCAATGTGGACGTGCGTGCTCCGGCCATGGGTGCCAAGTCTCTATGCATCCCCTTCGAACCACCCCGAGCGCTTACACCCACAGACTGCTGCATCCATCCCGCCTGCTCTAAAAAGCCTCAGTACATCACACTCTTTGGACGCAGCTACTAAAACTGTCCTAAAGATATATTTGATTTGTATTAAGAATAAATTTGTATTTATTGATTGGTTTTGTTTTTCTTGTTACCTGCATCTACGTTTAAGTTTCTCATAATTTCTAATGGGGGAATTTAGCTGTACTATAAAACACATTATATTTATTGAGACATTTTATTCTTAAATCAGTCATGTTTGTTATTGTAACAAAAATTTGGTATAGAAGTAGTCAAGTTTCACTCTGTAGGTATCTTCCATTATGAATATCACAAAATGGGAATTTTAGTCCAGTTCTGTTTCCATCTCAGACACATTACTATTTTGTATTTTTTTCTCCAAAAGGTCAATTCTTTTCTTTTTAGCATTTAACAACACCATAAATCTTGCATAAAGGTTGGATTCTAAAGTAGTTTTGATGTCAATAAACTGCGCTAGTTTATCCTTAGTGTCCTGTAAGTCTTTCGCTAGCTCTTCATTTCTTTTGAGGTTGTAATCTACTAATTTCCTTAAATCTTCATTTTCTTTTAACAGAAAATCAATGATAGAATCAATGCAATGCTCTGTCTGCGCTTGATGGACGGGCACGGAACCGTGAGGTACTACTGCCGAGGAGTTTGCGTACTTCCTCTTCCAAGTAAATTTGGCAGAGCCTGTGTCGCCGCTTACTCTAGCAAAATCGTATACATATGACGAGTCTCTAGTGGTCAACGCCTTTTTGGCGTTTTTTCGATACTCTTCCTCGTTCTCATCTATGTTCAGCATGTATCGATTTGCAAATTCATTAGAAAACCTTCCAACCCACACGTTACCTCCTTCAAATATTTCTATGTGGAATAGATCTGTTTCATTTTCTTTCCAATTTATTCTTGCGTAAATGATGTCATTTTTTACTTTGAATTTCGAGATTGAACTTTGACTATTCATAATTTACAAAGAAATAATCAAAAAATAGGAGCAGAATACTTAAACCTCTTTTTTGATTTTTCCTTTTGTTTGCTTGTTCAGTTCTGTTTTGTTTTGGATGCTGTCAAACTTTCAATTTGACATATCACATGACATTTACCTTCTGCCATTCATACGGATGCGTTCGAGGTTCGTTTCGTCGTATAACTGGCTGGAGCTGCGATTTACAAAACAGATAATTAGATCACGAATACATTTACAACAACCGCCTCCATGGTCTAGTGGCTAGTCTGCTTGCTTATCATCAGGAGGTCGTGGGTTCAATTCCTGGCGGGGTCCAACTTTGTAGGACTCGGGTTGGTTGGTGGTAGGACTTTTTCAGAGCCCGCCTGGCTAGCTGCCACCATCTTATCTAAGTCTTGCTGCCAAACATCAATGTTAATAGCATTGATGTGTTCCAGCATGGAGATAAGATAGCCAGCCAGCGCACCCCGGACACTTCATACGAATATCGCGTTATTGTTTACTAAATAAAAAAATGACACTTCCTCATCTCTGTACACGTGTTAAGGTGTGTGTGAGTATTCTATCTGGGGCTGCTTAGGCTAAGGCTTCTTGCTCAAATAGCATTGTCGTAGGTTACATTTTTTTTTGATAGAGTCTAACAAATGAAAGCGTAACCTGAGAAAGCGCGGCAAATTCAAAAAATCTTCATGTGGTATCACCAACCTATAGCAGGAAATATATATTTAATACTTGTGTGATAAATCTTTATTAAAATATATTTATACTAGTTGAAATTACAATTTACAATCTGTAGGTTGGTGATATCACATGAAGATTTTTTTGAATTTGCCGCGCTTTCTCAGGTTACGCTTTCATTTGTTAGACTCTAGGTTGACGTCTTTATTGATTTTTTTGACTTGACTTTATTGACCCGAAAACAGTAGAACTTTAAATGACAGAAATAGGAACATAAACGACGGACTTTTACAATAGATTTTTTTTTATGAAGTGAATACTGTATACACGAGACAAGGCTGTATAGCCTTAGAAGCCTTACCTCTCTCCTTATTTATTTATTTTATTTATTCGGAAAACAAACGGTTTCAAATGTCTATGTCATACTGCTAATTATAGTATAAATTAACTACTTATAAAAAATGAAAATAAAATATAATGAAAATAACATTACCTTTGGTTTATATAAGGTGCTACTTTATTAGTGCCCGATATTTTAATCAGTGCTTGTACTCCTGATTCTGATCAACTTTCCCCAAGGAACCCATAGTCAAATCGCAAAAAAATTTTTGGACTCTTCATACACATTGATCAGCCGAGCGGCCAAATTAGTATGAAGAGTCCAAAAATTTTTTTGCGATTTGACTATGGGTTCCTTGGGGAAAGTTGATCAGAATCAGGAGTAGAAGCACTGACTAAAATATCGGGCACTAATAAAGTAGCACCTTATATATCGTGACAACTGGTCACTTAGAAGGCACACAGAGGGGTGGGGGGGGGGGGGTGAGGTAGCCTTCAGAGAGCGGCGGCAGGGAGTGTCCATAGTCCATACTGTATAATCCTTGCTAAATAAAAATACGTATTTTTTTTAATATTTGCTTTAATTTCATTTACTACATCCTACATCTATCTGACTGACTCGGTGGCTAAGTGGTTAGCGATCCTGACCTCTGATCCCAGAGTCGTGGGTTCGATCCCCACACAGGGCAAACTTTTCTGTCTTATCTTTTCTTATCTTTTTCCCAAGATACAGGGAATCCTAGTTTGGGGCCAGATGACCGTGTGTGATTTGTCCCAGATATTATTATTATTATTATTATTACTAATACTAATAAGAACTAGAAACAGGCTATATTATACTTTTTTATTCAATAAGGCCCGACTTACTTGTCTAACATTAGTATGGTATAGTACCTATACACGGAAACAAGCGATATTTAATATTTTGTTTAGAAAGGCCCAATTTACTTGTCCAACATCTGTGGTGCGTCCTTCCCAGCAACGCGGCGCCATCGGTAGCGGCGGCGGTTACCCCCAGAATTTTATAAAATAAAGAATTCACTTGCAATTCACGTTTCACTTGCAGATACGATATGTTAAATTAATAAGATACTCTCACTACACAGCGATAAAGTCCAATCTTGCTTGCCCATGTGCTACGTGCTTTTCATTATGTTATGTATATACGTACGTACATAAATGTGTGTACGTACAGGGAATAATGTACCGAATTGCAACGCGCGAGAGTTGCTTTTACGCTGAACCTCAATGTCCTTGTTCCTCTCCTGTCCTTTCTTGTCCTTGTTTGCCTCTAGCCCTTAATTTGGCAGAGATATTTTTTTTAAAATATTTAATAAACTGTTTTAAGACTTCTTAAATGGCCTCAAAAAAATCTTATTATCGAAGTTTTTTGGAAAAATAAAGTCCTACCTAGGGTTTGCAATCCGGACATCCGGATATCCGGATATCCGCCAATTTTGTTATCCGGATTATTTGCCGTAAATTATCCGAATATCCGGATAATGGAAAAGTTGTTTAGAAGACGATTACAGAAGCATATTTTAATCGAATTACGTCAACTTATGCTCGATCGGTGGTCTAAAAGAAAAAACTTTGAATTTGTAGTAAAATATAGGTAGATATTTAAATTATAGACTGTTTTAGTATGGATAGACCAGTAATGGATTTTGTGTATCGCAAGTACAAAATTCACCACCCTGTCTCACTAAGCTGAGGAAAAACGTATCAGTAATTTTCTTCTGGACACAAAGAAGACAATATAAACCAATTCCCAATTTAGTAATTATTTTTATTTATATATTTTGAATTATTGAAAGAAGTTAAAAAGTTCTAACTACAAATATAAGCGACCATAATAAGCCTATCTGCCAGCAATGTGGCTAAAGACCCAAGAGCTCTTAAACAGCTTAAGAACAACAAGGCTGGATTACGGCTGAACTTCTGAAAGCAGGTGGAAAACCGTTACAACAAGGTCTTAAGGTCGTCCCTCGAGTTATGCAACGGCATGGCATAGAAATGTGGTGGTGATCTTCTTCAATTGATGGCAAAAATTCATAATATCGTACTAAAGAACTATAACGAAGAAGTCTGTTTTGACAAAGAACATGGACAGGATGAAAATTATGTAATGTGAAGCTAGTTGACGAATATGTATTCATGGGACAAATGGTCCAGCTAGGTAGGTCCAACTTCGCGAAAGAGATCAATTATTTAAGAAGTTCCGCAATGTCTTCAAAATACGGCAGTCTATCAAAACTAAGGTCTTGGACCAGTGTGTGTTACCAGTGATACGGACGGAACTAAGACATGGTCGCTGAGAGGGCAGTGGAGGATGCAATGCTCGGAACTTGCAGTTACCCTACGTGATCGGAGATACATAGAAAATAAAAGATACGTACCTAGCCGAACTATCGTCTATGTACACCATAGATGTACATTGTACATCTATGGGCGGCGGTAATCGCTTACCATCAGGTGATCTGTCTGCTCGTTTGCCACCTCTACCATAAAATAAAAAACAATTAACGATAAAGCTCACAGAATAGCAAAATAAAGTGGCAGTGGGCGGAGCACATAGCTCGTAGAATAGATAGCCGTTAGGGCAGGAAAATTCTCAAGTAGCAACCGACACCGAAAGAGACGTTGGAGCTGTTGGGGCAGGAAAGTTCTCGAGTGGCAACTGGCACCGGAAGACGAAGCATAGGCGGCGCGAGGCCTCGGAATCGGAGGACTTTGAGTTGGTGAAGATCACGGTAGGCCACTGGATAAGGGCAGCGCAAAACCGGTCGTGATGTAAATCCTTGGGGAGTGGAGAGGCCTTTGTTTAGCAGTGTACGACTGTTGGGCTATGATTATTTTGCGGTCTTTGGACTATTAAAAAGGAAATTTATATTTTGGCTCCTGATTTCTTAACTCAAGGATTCTCTAGGATAACGCCAATTTTTACAAAAGCTTTGTATATTTATTGACAAAACAAGTAAATGATTTACATTCTGCTAATGTTTTTTTTAAATAATATTTTGCAACTATTTTAATCAGCTCACTGTGTTGTGTTCTCGCTTCGTGCTGGTTGACCGGCATTTCATTAAGGTGCTGACAGAATATCAGCGCTGTTGCAACAACAACAGCAACAACATATGCAACAGCATATGCTGAGTCGGAGCCCTTTCCTTGCCACGCACAACAACGCTGGTTTCTATTGTTATTTGTATTATGTTATTTTTTTAACTTTAGTTATGCTTGCATGTTAGTTTTTAGTTCTTTGCTTAATGTATCATTACTTTATGAATTGTATTTTTTTTCTCTGATATGTATTTGTGTTGTGGCATGGAATAAATTATTTATCTATCTATCTAAGTATATCAAACCCATTGATTTAAAATACTGCGATAGTTACATGCGAAAAACTATTGTATTTTGAAGTACTTTTACAAGCTGAGGAATCTCTTGAAAAAATCTTCTAGAACAGATTTACCTCATATATAGGGTGACTTTAAATTAGTTCTTGATACGAAAGTCTATGAATGTACTCATGATAACAAACAACTTTCCCTAAGAAACCCATATTCAAATCGCAAAAAAAATTTTTGACTCTCCATACAAATCGATGAACTGACCGACCAAATTAGTATGAAGAGTCCAAAATTTTTTTTGCGATTTGACTATGGGTTCCTTAGGGAAAGTTGTTCGTTATCATAAGCACATGCATAGCCTTTCGTATCAAGAACTAATTTAAAGTCACCCTATATATGAGGTAAATCTGTTCTAGAAGATTTTTTCAAGAGATTCCTCAGCTTGTAAAAGTACTTCAAAATACAATAGTTTTTCGCATGTAACTATCGCAGTATTTTAAATCAATGGGTTTGATATACTTAGATAGATAGATAAATAATTTATTCCATGCCACAACACAAATACATATCAGAGAAAAAAAATACAATTCATAAAGTAATGATACATTAAGCAAAGAACTAAAAACTAACATGCAAGCATAACTAAAGTTAAAAAAATAACATAATACAAATAACAATAGAAACCAGCGTTGTTGTGCGTGGCAAGGAAAGGGCTCCGACTCAGCATATGCTGTTGCATATGTTGTTGCTGTTGTTGTTGCAACAGCGCTGATATTCTGTCAGCACCTTAATGAAATGCCGGTCAACCAGCACGAAACGAGAACACAACACAGTGAGCTGATTAAAATAGTTGCAAAATATTATTTAAAAAAAACATTAGCAGAATGTAAATCATTTACTTGTTTTGTCAATAAATATACAAAGCTTTTGTAAAAATTGGCGTTATCCTAGAGAATCCTTGAGTTAAGAAATCAGGAGCCAAAATATAAATTTCCTTTTTAATAGTCCAAAGACCGCAAAATAATCATAGCCCAACAGTCGTACACTGCTAAACAAAGGCCTCTCCACTCCCCAAGGATTTACATCACGACCGGTTTTGCGCTGCCCTTATCCAGTGGCCTACCGTGATCTTCACCAACTCAAAGTCCTCCGATTCCGAGGCCTCGCGCCGCCTATGCTTCGTCTTCCGGTGCCAGTTGCCACTCGAGAACTTTCCTGCCCCAACAGCTCCAACGTCTCTTTCGGTGTCGGTTGCTACTTGAGAATTTTCCTGCCCTAACGGCTATCTATTCTACGAGCTATGTGCTCCGCCCACTGCCACTTTATTTTGCTATTCTGTGAGCTTTATCGTTAATTGTTTTTTATTTTATGGTAGAGGTGGCAAACGAGCAGACAGATCACCTGATGGTAAGCGATTACCGCCGCCCATAGATGTACAATGTACATCTATGGTGTACATAGACGATAGTTCGGCTAGGTACGTATCTTTTATTTTCTATGTATCTCCGATCACGTAGGGTAACTGCAAGTTCCGAGCATTGCATCCTCCACTGCCCTCTCAGCGACCATGTCTTAGTTCCGTCCGTATCACTGGTAACACACACTGGTCCAAGACCTTAGTTTTGATAGACTGCCGTATTTTGAAGACATTGCGGAACTTCTTAAATAATTGATCTCTTTCGCGAAGTTGGACCTACCTAGCTGGACCATTTGTCCCATGAATACATATTCGTCAACTAGCTTCACATTACATAATTTTCATCCTGTCCATGTTCTTTGTCAAAACAGACTTCTTCGTTATAGTTCTTTAGTACGATATTATGAATTTTTGCCATCAATTGAAGAAGATCACCACCACATTTCTATGCCATGCCGTTGCATAACTCGAGGGACGACCTTAAGACCTTGTTGTAACGGTTTTCCACCTGCTTTCAGAAGTTCAGCCGTAATCCAGCCTTGTTGTTCTTAAGCTGTTTAAGAGCTCTTGGGTCTTTAGCCACATTGCTGGCAGATAGGCTTATTATGGTCGCTTATATTTGTAGTTAGAACTTTTTAACTTATTTCAATAATTCAAAATATATAAATAAAAATAATTACTAAATTGGGAATTGGTTTATATTGTCTTCTTTGTGTCCAGAAGAAAATTACTGATACGTTTTTCCTCAGCTTAGTGAGACAGGGTGGTGAATTTTGTACTTGCGATACACAAAATCCATTACTGGTCTATCCATACTAAAACAGTCTATAATTTAAATATCTACCTATATTTTACTACAAATTCAAAGTTTTTTCTTTTAGACCACCGATCGAGCATAAGTTGACGTAATTCGATTAAAATATGCTTCTGTAATCGTCTTCTAAACAACTTTTCCATTATCCGGATATTCGGATAATTTACGGCAAATAATCCGGATAACAAAATTGGCGGATATCCGGATATCCGGATGTCCGGATTGCAAACCCTAGGTAGGACTTTATTTTTCCAAAAAACTTCGATAATAAGATTTTTTTGAGGCCATTTAAGAAGTCTTAAAACAGTTTATTAAATATTTAAAAAAAAATATCTCTGCCAAATTAAGGGCTAGAGGCAAACAAGGACAAGAAAGGACAGGAGAGGAACAAGGACATTGAGGTTCAGCGTAAAAGCAACTCTCGCGCGTTGCAATTCGGTACATTATTCCCTGTACGTACACACATTTATGTACGTACGTATATACATAACATAATGAAAAGCACGTAGCACATGGGCAAGCAAGATTGGACTTTATCGCTGTGTAGTGAGAGTATCTTATTAATTTAACATATCGTATCTGCAAGTGAAACGTGAATTGCAAGTGAATTCTTTATTTTATAAAATTCTGGGGGTAACCGCCGCCGCTACCGATGGCGCCGCGTTGCTGGGAAGGACGCACCAACAGATGTTGGACAAGTAAATTGGAAAAATCTTCTAGAACAGATTTACCTCATATAGGGTGACTTTAAATTAGTTCTTGATACCAAAGGCTATGCATGTGCTTATGATAACGAACAACTTTCCCTAAGGAACCCATAGTCAAATCGCAAAAAAAATTTTGGACTCTTCATACTAATTTGGTCGGTCAGTTCATCGATTTGTATGGAGAGTCAAAAATTTTTTTTGCGATTTGAATATGGGTTTCTTAGGGAAAGTTGTTTGTTATCATGAGTACATTCATAGACTTTCGTATCAAGAACTAATTTAAAGTCACCCTATATACGTTCGCTAACCATAAATGAGCGTCATTATAATTAATAACTTATTGTAATAAATTATTACGTTTTGGCGGTGTTGGAAATATAATAATCTGGGTAGCATGGGTAGCAATGTGTTTGTTACATTTTATTCACATACACCCTATTAAAAAGACATTTCGTCACCTGAGTGCTTATTTGTCCAATCGACCATATTAACGAAAATCACTTTTAAATGCAGTTTTCATAAAATTTAAATTTCCCGTCGATTGGTGTATGATTCTTATAATTTAGACCCTAAGAACATTAATCTAGAAATCATTTAATTTACGTGAAATGATCAGTAAAAACTTTGTTGTATAAAGTATTACTTAAGGACATTGAACAAATAAGCACTCAGGTGACGATTTAACGAAGAAAACTATTAAATCTTAAAGTATTTCAAAATTATCCGAATTATCCGTTTTATCCGGATAGCCGGATATTTAAAATTTTAATATCCGTTTTATCCGGATAGTAAATTTGAACGGATAATGCAAACCCTAGCCTACCCATAGGGCACTGCCAATTTACGGTCATAGAAGTTGGTACTATAACGAAAATAATTAGGTATGTTAGTTAAAACAAAATAATTCAAACAAATATAGATAGAAATTAAAGTATTATAATGAAATTATATTAGAACAAAAAATAACAGGAAACTTAGACACAAAACACCACATAACCAATGAATAGACTATGCAAAGAATGTTAAAAGCAACCGACTTTAATCGAAACAATTATAATTTTGATATGTGTTTGTAAATACTCTCAAACTGTTTGTAAAAACTACTTAACTGATTTTTATTCAATTTATATGGTTCTACTTTGGATTAATAAGTTATCTAATAACTAAAAAAATAATCGTCAAAATCGGTCCACAACTGCCAAAGATCACCAACTGTCACGTTGAAAACCTCCTCCTTTTTAAAGTCGGTTGAAAGGTTTATGCAAAAAAAGTACTTATGTACACGCAAAATACACTATAATATTTATTATTTTAGTCAAAAGACGTACTCCGCTATACCTATCTTTGGCAGTGTCCTTTATGTAGGACTTGAAATTTTAATTGTAAATAAGTAAATGAATATCGCATGAATAAAAAAAAAACTGTGCATGTATGATACGTGTACATTTTAAGATGAAAATAACACCATTCATGCAGTAGTACATAATTCCTCAAACCAACAAAATAATTAAAAATATCTAGCGCAGGACGCTTCCATTTTTTTAAATTTTTCTGTTTAGCATGCGGCTGAATGTTTTTGACACTATCGACATTAAAGTGTTGCTATGATCCGGATTTATTTTTTCCCCAATTTAGAAAAGATAAACAGCTATAAAGGTAATGTTATTTAGACATACGATTTTTTTCAAAGAGATGTCCTACTCAGAGGACACTGCCAAATTAAGGACTAGTGCTCCCCCTCGAGGGCGCGTGGCGCCGCCGATGACGTAGTTAGGTACTTGCGCTCGTATTTAGTTTCGTCGAAGTGAGACAAGCCTGAGAATACTAATCATGATTTAACCTTCACATGTAATTTCGTTATATTTCATACTTTTCGTATTATCAACCTGTGCTTAATAAACTCACCTTCACCTTTAAATATTAATTCGTATTTTTCTTCCAGTTGCCCGAATATACTCTAAACATAGACGTATCCATGTAAAAGTTACGAGAATACAGGCGTCCAGGATTTTTTGTACAATAGTTTTGTACAGTTACTTTTTTGGAAAATCATAATAATAAGCCATAATAAGCCCTGGAATGTTTAAAAATAACATGGAATCAAGATATCAACATTCAACATGCAATCTCTTCACAATTTCTCTAAAAAATTAATGGCTGTTGTGACTTGTGACATCCATATAGTTTAATTGACATTGATATTTTTCGTGACTGTAATTTTTATCAACACTTTTGTTATTTTGTAAAAATAACTGAAATAATGGAAATATAATAAAAAAGATCAATATGGAAAATAGCACTTCAGGAATGTAATCATTGTGTAGTCAATTTCTAAATCATAGTCACGATGGTCACTGTTTATTAACCAAGTGTATACAATAAGTAGAGTTAGAAGTAATTATGGAACTGGATGAAGCAATTACGGTCACTAAATTAGACCTACCAAATGGTCGATGCTACTTGATGGTAGGCTGGCAAAAAAAGGCATTTGAGATGTACATCTACACAAAAGAAAACCTCTGGAAAGGAACGTTCTCGCCAAATCGCTTGGCCGGTTTTAGTAGAAATTTGCATGTAACTGAAGAAGAATATTACAAAAGTGTGAAACGTTGCTTATCTCAGCAACTAGATAGTTATAAATATGAACTGAGAAGTGGTTTCTTCTACTGGACGAGAAAAATGGAAGACAGCCCTGTACTTGAGGGTTTCATGCCTATAGAACTAGTTACTGAACCCGAAACATCACGGCCAGATTTAATTGAAGTATTAATCGCTTTAAACAGGCACTTAAAAGATAAAGTTGGTAATCTGCTTCATAGATTGAAGTTAATTAAAGGAGATTATCAAAAGTGCCTCAAAGACACTGAGGATTTTTTAAATTTGAAAATAGAAATGGAAAAGACATTGTGTTCTAAATTCTTGGATATAATCAACTCCAACAAGGAAAATAGAGAACTAAAATGTAAAGGTGATGAAAAGTTAACCAAAAACTAGTTTTAACTTAAGGATAATAAGTTCATTGAAAATACAATCATGAAAAAACTGTTAATGTGTTGTGAATGTATCCGCAACACAACCATTGAGTAAGATATATATCCGTCCTTGATTCTCTCCTCAAGTGATTTAATTTGTAGGCAGCAAAGATTTAACATTATTTAACTGAAGAACAAGTCTCTGCTTGCATTGGTTACTATGCCGAAAAGGACAGAAAATGGGACTGAAGAAATAAATACTTATGGTAACGTGGCGGTTGGTAATTTAATTTATTTGTATTATTTGGCCCCCAAAGAGCACCAAAAATGTATCAAAGTTTATTAAAACGATAAACCAACTTTCAAAAACCCAACTTCTTACTCTACTTACATTGTATTCCCAACATTCTCTCATTAAAAATAATTGAATCAGTTTTAATTTCAATGATTTTTCAATATTATATAAAGTAGTGGGTTTTGGAGTGCGATTAGTTGTTAGATTCGCTCCTGATTGATGACCTGGTAGACCCTCAGCCGAGAGGTCACACTAGATGTATCGCCTTACGCTAAGTGGTGTATTGGAGTTTGTTGAAAAAGTTCCAGAGTATGTGAAAGTGCCCGTCTTACCAAAAGTTTTTTTTTATTTTTTTTAATTTTTTTATTTGGGAAAAACAACAGCTCATTCTTAAACTATTATGCTTAATATACTTCACACTTATATAATAGAGCCTTTACAGTTTTCCACGATATACAAATAAGTAATGACTACTGAACTGTACTTACTATGTATGTGTGCGTGTGTGTGTGTGTGTGTGTGTGTGTGTGCGTGTGTGTGTGTGTGTGTGTGTATATGCGCGCGTGCGTGTGTGCGTGTGTCTGTGTGTTATAGTATAGAACAACAATATAAGTAAGTAAACTACCACCTTAAGCACATGAATACCTACGTACCTAGCCCTACGAAATCACTCTTGGGATCAGATATCAACACAATTTGGACGCTTTTAAAAAATATGGAGCCTCAAAGTTTCCATTTTAGACCCAAAAAAATGAATTGCCTTGCGCTACCATTTGTGGTCGTAGTTGTTGGCTATGATACCAGGATACAGAATATATCAGACGGTTTAGGGGAAGCTAGGGTAAAGGCAGACGGCATTGAAATCTCAATTTTTGAACGAAAAAATGAATCGGCTTGTGCAACTGCTTGGTGCTGTCAAAATAGTTTGTGATACCAGTCAACATTTACATGTATGGGAGGAGGCATCCCTAAAATTTTAATTTTTATTATTTTTTTTATTTTCGAGAAATCTATATTCAAACTCTTTCTTAACCAAATTTCATGCAAGTTAAGTTCAAAAATAGTAAATTTATTACGCTGCGAGTGTCTGTGATAGACGGACGATGGCCAGACGGACAGACCGACTTATTATGGTTATTTGTAGAATTAAAATAAATATAATTCATACTGAGCTGTACAGAGCTGAAATAAAACTGACAGCATGGAAATCCAGTTTTACTATAAAACAGTTCGGAGGAAACTTGGGAAAATCAAGTAACCCATTCTATAAACAAAATATCAAATTACTGAACTACAAAGTATAGAAGATGCTACAAATAGGATACTTTTTTGAACTTTTGCCTTATTTAAAATCAAGTAATCGATCTACTTGAAATAAAGCGTGTGTGTTATTTATGGCGGTCCGTGACCAGCTGTGACACTCGCCAACTATTATATTAGGTTAAGGTTGGTAAACGCGGCGTACTGAAGAACTTGGACAATCACTTACATCAATTGGGGTGAGCGTGCGTCCGTTTTTTGGTACACAATACGGGTTTCGCCGAGGTCGATCCACAGGAGATCTTCTTGTGTATGCAACACATGTTTGGGGCGAGGCCATTGAGAAGCATGGCGAAGCACTTGCCGTGTCTCTCGACATCTCAAAGGCTTTTGATAGGGTCTGGCACGCCAGCCTTATTGGCAAGCTTCCTTCTTACGGGCTCCCTGTCTGCTTGTGCAACTGGGTATCCGATTTCCTGAGGGAACGGTCGATTCGGGTAGTGGTTGATGGCTGTTCGTCAGACCTATTGGCTATAGATGCCGGGGTACCTCAGGGTTCGGTTCTTTCTGCAACTCTATTCCTGCTAGATATAAATGACCTGCTTAAACCCGGCATCATTGGGTATGCAGATGATAGCACAGTTGTAGAAAGATATCTATCTAGTGCACGAGCCACCAGTGCTGAGACACAGTCCCTTAGAGAGGCGATGATAGAGCGCATGAACCTATCACTTCAGGCAGTGTCTGATTGGGGTGATAACAACCTCGTTAGGTTCAATGCCTCTAAGACACAGGCGTGTCTTTTTTCTGCCAAAAGGAGTCCATTCACCTTGACTCCCACTCTCCGAAATGAATCGATTCCGATAACTGACCATCTCGAACTCCTTGGCGTGACTTTAACATCAAACCTGAATTTCGGTCGATACATTGAGTCTAAGGCTAAAGTAGCTGCAATGAAGCTTGGTATCCTCTCTAAGGTGCGACGGTACTTCACACCTGGACAGCTTCTTACACTTTATCAAGCACAGGTCCGATCATGTGTGGAGTAATGTTCGCACCTGTGGGATGGTTCGGCCCGCTACCAGCTTGAAGCCTTGGATGCTATCGACCGACGCGCCAGGAGACTAATAGGTGACGATGAGCTTGTTTTAAATAAGCTCCAAAGCCTGGAGCATCGCCGCAAAGTAGCCTCCTTATCGGTTTTTTATCGAATTCATTTCGGAGATTGCGCTCAAGAACTACACGACCTCATTCCCCCAGCTCCATTCCACCTTCGGTCAACCAGGCGCAGGGAGGCTTTTCATCCCTTTGTAGTTGACATTCCAATCCTACGCACGAAGCGGTATGCTTCCTCATTTATCATGCGAACTGCGAAGGAGTGGAACTCCTTACCTGCGTCAGTGTTTCCGGACTCCTACAATTTGGAGATCTTCAAGGCGAGAGTGAATAGGCATTATTTGAGTTTGCGTGTACCATCCTCGACTACATCATCACTTTCCATCAGGTGAGATGTAGTCAAACGCACTCAAATTTTTAATTAAAAAAAAAAAAAAAACAGTCAGGCGAGCAAATAAGATAGATAAAAATCATCTTGAGTGGTGCTGGCTGTTGGAGGTTAGCTCATGGAGTAACCATTGTGTTACTTTAGAGAGTCTCAAGCGACATCGCCTATCCACCGAAGCTAAGCCAAGAATTTGGCGACTGGTGGGCGGGACGCGGACCTGCCTTTGATGTGTGGCTATGTGGATGGTGGAAAGATAGTAAGCAGCTCAACAATGACGGTGATGTAGCGTACGAAGCTAAAGTCCAGGCCTCGTGTTTATACAACCAGTATCGATAAACTACCAAGAAGGCACGGGAATAAGTCTGGCATTCATCTTGCTGCCTTGCTCATTTTAATCGTATGACACTTTATGTCGCATGGAATAACGAATAATGCAAGATGGTGTTTTGAAGCCGAGCGGGTTTGGAGCGTGGCTTGCCTGCGGTCTGTTGAGCCAGTGCTGCGACAATACTAACGTATTGCCTTACCTGCTGAGTGGATAGCAGGTGTCTTTGCAGTGATGGTGTTGTGGGCCGTATAGATGAATCAATAAAACTGTTTTGGTTTATGAACCAACCAAACTATCCCAAACAAAGTATATCAATCTCAACTTTATTTTATTTTACGCGATGGATGTTGCTCATGGTCACTGGGACGTGGGCGGAGCATCTCTCAGGGCCCGAACGAATGTTCTTGGTTTGCCGTATACTCAGGTAGTAAGTAGTACCATCTTGGTAGTTTCATGTGCGTACGGAAGTCGTTAACAAAGTATTTTACACTCACCAACATGCTTGGATAGTCCGATTGGGCCATTACGGCTTTGAGAATTTATCTTCTACAATGAATTTGTGGCGACATCTATCGCACCGCTACAAACTAAACCTAGAACGCGATATCGAAAGTTTCTTTGCACTACGCATGTATACGAATTCCAACCATCAACGGTAGGACCACGGCCGGTCCCCAAGCATAACACCTCGCCTGGCGGAGGTACCTGCCTTCTCGCCGAAGAGCAGTCTTTTTTAATTATGGATTTGAGTGCGTTTGGCAACACCTCACCTGATGTTAAGTGACGATGCTGCCGAAGATGTAGCACGCAAGTTCAAATAGTCGTTACAGTTCCTACAGTGGTGACCCCAGACGCTGAACATCCTGGCGCAACCTTCGACATCACACTCCTCAACAACCCTCCAGTTGGTAATGCAAGCCGCAGCAGCACATTAGTCCAGTACATCGAAGTTTACCAGGACCAACGCAGCCATCAGATCGAGCTTCCTAGTCTTGCTACTTCACTCCGAAGCTCATCAGGTTCGTAATCCGTCGACGCCGCACCGAACACCATGGAACATGTGAGCTTTACTCTTCAGGCAGCAAGTTGTCGGCAGTTGACCCACGCCGTAGTGTAGAGCACGCGCTCTACGTCGTCGTCTGCTTCCCTTGCACCGCACGCCTGAACCTCCTCGTCCCGACTCACCGTGGACTCGAGTTTAGCACTTCGGTCTGGCCTGGCTTTCTCGACTCACTGCAAACGCCGCATCACGATGCGCACCGTCACCCCACCGTACGCACCCGCAACACTGGACAAAAATTACCTGATGCATTAAAGAAGGTTGGCATCAACCGTGGTTGGGCGAAGGCATTGCGGACCAATGCGAGGAAATGAGAGTATAAAACGGAGTTTTATTTGTAGAATGCTTTAAGGTTCTATTATGAGATCTAAAAGTAGTAATTAGTCAAATTACAAGTAGAATATGGAGTCAAGCGCGTCCCCTCGAGGCGGCATTGTGCCTAACAGGCAGACAGCATTCCCACGTTGGATGGCGAGACTGAGTCTTTGTGTAAAAAAGCTGCCCGCTCTGTGGTCACCAGAAGCCTCGATGAGGCGCGCTGACAGGTCCTTTGTTCCAGGTTTTGCTTCAGGGCCCCAGGGTCCCATCGTCTCTAACCCGACTGGTAGGAACATGGACCCTGAAGGTTCTGACACAACTTGAATTACATGTACAACGTAAATAAATATGGATTTTGTTTGACCACTGACGGTCACATCGCCAAATATTTTATATTGGAAAGCACCTGCGACTACTTTCTTACTCTTTTTTTTTGAGAAAATTGAGTTAGTTACAATACATTACATTACCAGTTGAAGTGCAGGGTGCTTGATTGATGATTTTCGTCGAAAATAGATATAGTTAGTTAGTTGATTTTCCCTAGCTTCCTCCGAAATATTTTATATTACGATAAAATTGGATTGCCATGCTCTCTGTTTCATGTCAATTTTATTTATTTTTGTTTTACGAATAATTGTAATAATTCGGTCTATCAGTCTAGAGTCTGGCAACCGCAAGTGTAACCTGGAATTTAATTAAAAGTTTTTACATGGCAACAAAAAAAAGCTGTCAGAGGCTGTCACTGTTGAATGTTAGTATGACTGTCAATTATTGATACTTGTTGGCTGAATATTCACATTTATTATTTATTGTATTTTTGAGCTTAAGAAATGATATAATGATATAATTTGTAATGGCCATTTGTAAATGATAGATTTTATGATAATTTCAGATTTTCCAGTGCAGAAAAAACTGCTGATTATCAAAATCTGTTTATGAAGTAGAGTGTTTTTATGTTTATAGATAAATAAGATGTACAAGGAGTCAATAATTTTTTAAAAAGAGAATTGTTAATTGTAATTTCAGCTAGAATAAAATATATTGTAATAAAGATTTATCATACAAGTATTAAATATATTTTTTCCTGCTATAGGTTGGTGATACCACATGAAGATTTTTTGAATTTGCCGCGCTTTCTCAGGTTATGCTTTCATTTGCCAGACCCACCATCGTCCGTCTCTTACACACAATCACAGCGTAATAAATTTACAATTTTTGAACTAAACTTCATGAAACTTTGTTAGAAAGTTGCGTCAGAAATAGCTTGAATACAGATTTTAACTCTCGAATAATAGGGAGTTTTCAGATGACGTATGTCACACAGTTCATAAGTGTCTCAATAGATGGCGTTTCTAAGCATTGGCAATATATTTTTAAAAACAGCGTAGAATTTACTGTAGCAAAATAGATTAAGTATTGTTAAAAACATATAAAAAGCCACCTGAACATAGATTCTTATTAATTGAATTAACAGAAATGACAAATTTCCAACTTGGTCAATTATGGATAACCTGGCTGCGTTCTGGTTTCTCTGTTATTTGTAATTTCTTCTTCCGAACTAAAAATAAATTGATTTTAATACATTCTTATGATTAAAATGCAATTTATGACTCGGTTTCATGTTAGAATTCTTTTAAGAAATACAAAAACAATACTGATAAGCTTTGCGCATCAAAAATTATGAAAAGTATTTTTTGGATCAAAGTGCAAAAAAATATTCAATGAAAAGTAATCATCGAAAACTATTTATCATTATTAGGATATTAGTCGGTTATATCAGTCAATTTTGACGATTGTTAAGATTTTTTTTATTTCCAATGTCGTTCAACGCCATCTAGTTGAGTTTAGAGAAACCCGTGGAAAATTCCCTATTAAGGCGCGAAATAGTCTGAATAACCTTGTTGAAACGGAGATCGCTGAGAGTTTTGCCGACGTCAGTGCCATCTAGCGGCTACGGTTGGTACAGTTGAAATACTATAAAAACTGCAGAAGGGACAAGTGTTATTTATTAGTTATCCTACATAACTGCCTATTTTTGTTTGCCCATCACTGCAACTGACGTCATCGTTACGTGCAAAGTGTTGAGTTTTATTTTTTATGACCAGTAGGCGTCAGGAACCAATATGAGGTATGTAAGTATGTTTAATTCTTTGGCACGCTCTACAGCCTAAACGGATTCAACTTCTTTTGTCGGATTTCAATATTTGATGTTATTAGATTTGTCTCAGTTGTGGGAGTGACATGGGGTACACTATTTTATTACTAGCTGTTGCCTGCGATAACAGAGAGAAAAGTAAAAAAATCTACTCATCATAGAAATGTTTGCCCTGCGCCGGGTGGGGATCGAACCCACAACTCTCGGATGTAGTCAGGGGAACAAACCACTGAGCCAACGAGTCCGTCAAGTTTATGTTTTTTAATTTTAGGACTAGGTGTGATATAAAAAATATTCTTCTAACTGTGTCAACCTAACGGTGTTCCAAAACTAATGCGACGAAGGAGATCATTCAGGCTCCACACATTTTTTGGCCTTTTTTAAAGTGCCAGTCAACAAAAAAATTACGTATTATTAGAACTTGCTATTTGGAGCAATAGTTTAAATGACACATTTCTGAACAATGTTATATAAGATCGATGAATCGTCATTTTCATACATTTATTGATTCCTGAAAGCTCAGATATAACTAGAGTTTATCATCTGGAACAATTTTCATAAAATTTTTCTACTTTTGTGTCATATTAACATTAACTATTGCTCCAAATAGCTAGTTCTAACAATTCGTACTTCTTTTTTGTTGGCCGGCACTTTCATAAAAGGCTCAAAATTAATGATCTCCTTTTGGCTGGTGATAGCTTTGATCAAGACCTATCAAAATAACGAAACATGTGTTCTGCAAAAGTTTATGGTTTTCGAGGTATACCAGATTTTAAAAAATTAAAATCACTACTCTGTTTTTTAATTAACTTGTTTTTTTTTTGGACTCAAATATTGTTGATTAGTGTCTCCACCCGAATTCACTACTTTATCTACAAAAAAAATTAAAGATGCCATCAGAAATACATCATCAATTAAAAAAATCTTTAAAAATATTCGATAATGAAACTTTATACATCTGCGACGTAAAAAAAATGACTCAATAATTTTTGTCTCACATTATGAGATAGAGCATATTATGCCATAAAAAATCCTTGTTTCATGCCCATTTTAGAAATGTATAATACTTGGATATTTTCCTTGCAACAATGAGTTAATTGCTCTTTTTGACCTCAAGGTGCTGACTTATTATATTCGAGGTTTTCAAATAAAATTAATTAGATTGATTAAAAATAGAAAGGCGATCATATTACGTTTGTTCTAGAAGGTCGCCGTGACTAACTACCTAAAATAAAAATAAAACCGGCCAAGTACGAGTCGCACTCGCACATGAAGGGTTCCGTACTATCGTACAAGAAACTCTAAAAACACGTCTCTTGTATGAGCGCCACTCTGTAGCGATTCAAACTCTGTGAGCATTTAATTTAAATCGCAAGGGAGACAGAGCAGCGGCGACACTGTGGGACAAAAGTACCTACCTAAATCGGAGACAACTGTACTATTAGATTTTTAATACACCCAAGCTGCTGATTGAAAGACTGCCTGGCCGAAGTAGACGAGACGAAGACGTTGTTTTGGAAGAAAGATGGAAAAGTGGCGGCAAAATTTAACTTTTTTAGGGTTCAAAGTTCAAAAGCCAACGGGACCCTATTATTAAGCCTCCACTTTCCGTCCGTCCGTTCGTCTGTCTGTCTGTCAGCGGGCAGTATCTCATGAATCGTAATAAGTAGAAAGTTGAAATTTTACAGAGTGTGTATTTCTTTTGCCGCTATGACAATAAATATTAGGCTGTCCCATTCAAAATGACATCTAGTAATCTTAAGATTTCCCAAAAATGTTTAGAGATTATTCTATATGATCGAATCAGTAATTCGAGCGCTATCACCTACATCAAGCGTTTAAAATTTTTGCTTCGCAGTGGATCGCCAAAACTAAATATTTTGCTCTATGTTCTTCAGCAATCATGGTGATTGTGAACATTGGCTTACCGTTGACAGACCTACCACAAATCCCTACTGATACTGGGAGACATAACATTCCTTGCCAAGTTGACCTCTGTGACTCGATCATCCAACTTCATCAGTTTGATAGGTACATGTATTAGTATCATTTGGTATATTTCCTTTCCTGAATATCCAGGTACTTCTAAACACATAATCAAACGCAAAACTACTCCCAGGTCTAGAAGGGATTAAGGGGTCCATGGCTCTATGTTAATCAGCAATCATGGTGATTGTGAACATTGGCCTGCAGTTAATAGATCTACCACAAATTAGAGAGCGAACATTCCTTGCTCAGTCGACTACAAGTATCTATGACTCGATTATCCTACTTCATTGTTTGATACATCACCTTGATACCACTATAGTTTTTATACATGTATCGGCTGTATTCGCGAAGTTCTCAGTAATATCCTAATTGTTAATCAAGATCCTGAAAGAGTTAAATTGCGTACATAACGTTATATATTGAGATAAAATCACTAATAACAACCCAAGAATAGTTAAGCTATGTTTTGAATGTTGACACTTCAAAAATATCACTTTCTGTTGAAAACAGAATGTTAAAACTAGGGATGGGACGTATAGTGTTTTGGCCGGATAACCGGATACCGAATATTCGGCCAAGTCACAGGCTGGATAGCCGAATATTCGGCCAAATTATCCTGCCGTCTAAAAATGTCTGCAAACGGATGGCAGCCTTAATTGCTATGACATGACAATGCGAAAGCCAAGACCATGTCGCAATCAAAGCGGCACCGCACCGACTGGTCCCAACTTCTTGCTGCGATCTGCGACGCCGGTGATGAGTCTCTACCTTTCCCGGCTTCACTTCACCACCCAGGTGCAGGACGTGCAGGAGTATGTCAGGACCAAGACCAAGATGATCGTAAGGGTTCAGCTTTTGGATTCGCGTTACGACACTCACTTCAAGGCGTTCGTGGTGCGTGTCCCGACTCAGAGCTTGGACACCTTCATGAAAGAAGACTTCCGGCCGAAAGGCGTGGCGTTTCGGCGGTTTCGAGGTCGTCTTCGGGACTCTAACACTGCGAGCATCGGCAGCGCAACAGCACAAAGAAAAGTGCCGCAGATATTATTATTATTATTATTAGATTTAAAGTAGAATAACTTATAATTGTATTTATTTATAGTATTTATGTCATTTTAATTGTATAAGTTTTTATGTATCTATGGGCCTATACTTAGTTACTATGTTGCCTGAAAATAAATGTATAATAATAAAAAATATTCGCAGCAGCGGCGGGAGGCTGCGTGGCGCCCACGCTTTGCATTGATTCGGGCTTTCTTCGGGCTGACACCTAGCGAACGTGGACAGTTACTATAGGGTGCTTCTAAAATATATGCCACGGCTGAAATGGGAGAAAGTATCACGTATAGTGATCACGAAAATGAGACATTCATGTCCGGAAACTGTTCTTTTTTTTCCATACAAAAAAATAACAATCATAAAAATAAATTGCTTTACTTTATTAAGCCATCCCGTATTGTGTTGAATGAAACCAGGCGCGCGAAAACATGCTTAAACGCTCCGACGTTGCTGCTAGACATCAAACAAATTCGGCACTTGTGTCGTGCTACAAAAGGCTTTGATCTGTCCGCATCCTTTCTCATACTCACTCGGGAGCGGGGCGCAACCCGGCGGGCGGGGGCGGTTGGCGCCCGCGCGCCCTTCGTACAGGTCAGAGGTCAGTCAGTTCGCTATGCGCAGCGGTGACGCGCAGGCGTGACGCGAACGTTTTTCACCGCCTGCGCCCCCATCCGCGAGTGAGATAACGATGTCACCCAGACGTACATACGAATCAAGAGTATCTTGAAATGATACTCTGCTACCGCGATACCCTCTGATCGCGAGTGCAATAACATCCCTGCGCATGCCGTAAACCTGTATGAGCAAAGTTTTGGTGTAAGAGCCAGCCAGTGTTGTGTTGTGTCATCATCATAAACCGAAAAACGTCCACTGCTGGACTAAGGCCTCCCCCAAGGATTTCCACACCGACCGGTTCTGTGCGGCTCGCATCCAGCGGCTTCCCGCAACCTTCACCAGGTCTTCGTCGGTCCACCGAGTCGGGGGCCTGCCCACACTGCGTATTCCAGTGCGCAGTCACCACTCGAGAACTTTACTGTGTTGTATAACTGATGTAAAACTTTGTTGTGTTGTGAAATAGCTTGTAAATAAGGTGATTGACACTCTACTACCGCGAGTGCAAATAACATCCCTGCGTTTGCCGTAGACCCGTATGAACAGAGGTTTGGTGTGAGTCAGCCAGCCACCAGTGTTGTGTTGTGCAAATCCTTGTAAATAAGGTGATGAACTTAGAAACATGCCAAGTTACTTACTGTAATACACGTTCTTTTTAATTTTACGCATCTACTCTTGATGCCTTACCTACCTAAACTTTTTACAGATACATTACAAGTACGTAATTTAACAGTCCAAAGCCTGTCAAAGTGCGATGGTAAGTTTATCACCTTGTTACGTGAATAAGCCGTTTTAATAACTGGTAAGTTTGTTTATTCTTCTCTACATTTAATTTAAAGACAATCAGCTGTTCACTAAATTAACCTGTAAAAAGAGATACCTACGAGCGTGCGTTGCTTTCATTCAGTGAAATGACATCGAGTTCATTCATGACTTCATGACGGAGCGTACGTACTTGACGGACCGTGTTGTGCGAAATTGAATCAAAGTAAAAAAAAAATGTTTAGTCTCCCAAATCAATTTAACGACTCCGGGGCACGAATTTTTTTTACTATTGTAATCTATATGCATGACTCTTACTCCCATTGCAGCGGTGGCATATATTTTGGAAGCACCTTATATACTCGCTTGTTTTGTTTATGTATTCAATCAAACAATCACAACGTTTTTGATTGATATACTCTTTATTGTACACACACAAAAAATATATAACAACAAAAGGCACAATATTAAAGTTACAGTGGTAAAATGTAGGCGATCTTATCGCTTATAGCGATTTCTTTTTAAAGTTACTGATAAAAATTAAATCGTGGTAGTGGTCTTAATTTGATTTGTGTTTGTAAAAATGGCAAGTGTACAGAAAAAGTCGCTTTTATGGACGTATCAGCTTCCCGTCCACGACTTGTCTGCGTGGACTTTAGAATCGGATCCAGAGAGAAAAAATGTTAAGGTGGCGCCATCTAGTGACGAAGGGTAATTTTTGAGTTTTTAAGCATTCCTCCAGGAACCCTTAAGTTTCCGGCACAAAAAGTATCATATGTGTTAGCTGAGTGCTTTATATATCTGCCTATCAAATTTCATCTAAATCCGTTCAGTAGTTGTGGCATGAAAGTGGAACAAACAAATAAATTAACTAAAAAATAAAATAAACTAAAATAAACAAACAAACAAAAACACAAACAAACATCCATAATTTCGCATTTATAAATATTGGTGAGATAAGATGAGATTTCGTCGAAGAACAACAATTTGCTAAGTATAATTTATGTGAGGTGATTTCTCAAGGTATCACTGGGAAGAAGGCAGAAACCTCGGCGGTCAAAAAGCATAATTACTACCTCATTATTTTTCTTATCGTGTGGCACATTTAACCGTTCTTCCCACAAGATATAGACGGCGGTTGCCTAGTGTTGCATTTAGCATCACCCGCCGTCACGTGTAGGGCATTTAGATTTACACCTACGGACGTGTGCAACGCGACCATCATACACATCTAGAGATCAGATGTGCAGGTTCCCTCAAGATGTTTTCCTTCACCGTTAAAGCAGTCTGTATGAAAATGCACGTGAGTTTCGAAAAACTCATTGACGCAGTGGCCAAGATTTGCACCCACGACCTCTGGTTAGGAGGACGGAGTCACTACCCGCTGCGCCACCGACGCTTTTTTTCCTACTCTACTACTCTTTTTCTCCTACCTCATTAAAGAAGCTATTGGGCTAGACTAAAAATTGGTTTTGTGTTTTTCGATGTTCATTTACGAAATTCTAACTATCCGGCGGGGGCCGGATAATTGAGTTATTATCCGGTATCCAGCCTGATACTAAAGTACTGGCCGGATAGGCCGGATACCGAATAGTAACCGGATATCCGTCCCATCTCTAGTTAAAACCACTTCCTGAAAAGTTGTCATTTTGCAATTATGCCCTTATTCGTAAGATACGACGATATGTTTCGTTATTTTGTTAAGTCTTGCTCAAAGCTATCACCAGCCAAAATTTGTGGCATTAGTTTTGGGACAACCTGTATATTATTTTATTTATTTAGATTTCGGTCAGAGGGTATCTTCAGGGGTTCTGGGCAAATATCCAAAAATTATAAGATAATAAATAAATATCCAGGACAATTAACATACAATCATCCTGCGGTCATCTGGCTACAAACTAGGATTCTCTGTAATATGGGAACCAGAGACGAATAATATATATATGTAAATAGATACGTTTTTTGAATAAAAACATATATAGATATTATACACCCAGACACAGAGCAAACAAATCTATCGCCAAAAAAATGTTTGCTCTGGGCGGGAATCGAACCCGCAACCCTTGGATCAGTAGTCAGGATAGCGCTCCTGATCACTGAGCCAAAAGTCAAAATAATTACCAGTACTCTTGTAATCGCCGTCCTGCTTTAACATAATATTTTTTATTGTATTTAGGCATTTCTATTTCACGAAACAATCAATCGTTGGTTCCTTTTACTTTGACAAGATAAAAAAAATATTTTTTCGTGAAAAAATATTTACTTTAACTTTTCGCCCACTAATGCGTAGAAAATATCTTAACTAAGTTACTGATGTTATAAAAAGTATGCACAAGTGAGTTTAGTCTTCAAAAGCGAAGTGTTTTTGTCAAGGACGTCGCTCCGACACAGACGCGCAGTCCACCCTCGATGAGATCGCGACGCGGACTGGCGGCAGAGCCCGCGGGGGATTACAGGATGGTGGAGCAGGCAGGGTCACGCGGACTAACTTCGATTTTGAAGAAATAAATACTTTCCACGAATAAATTACGCAGTAAAAATAAAATTTTCAATACAAACTGTTAATATTGTTAAGATCTTTATCATGTGTGTGTTTTTTTATTAACACGATATCTTGTGCCGTTTCCGAGAGAAAATAACATTTATGGCAAACAAGGTGTTCTTCAGGGTTTTTTTTTCTAAGAGGTGGTTGTCAAAAATATAATTTTGATCAATACAAAATATTAATTAAACCCTTGTCTATTATTGTGTATTTTTTATTTATAGATTAGATTAACAGTTATTGAAACAATTTGCCTGAAATATCCAAGAATTTGGACATTTCACATATCTTAAAGCCTTAAAAATGAAATTTTAGGGATGCCTGCTTGAACAAGTAAATGGGGTTGAAATATTTTTTCAGTGTACCCCCTCGTGTGGTGTATTGTTGAATAGGTATTTTAAAATGAAGAAGTGTTATCTAACAGCATATTTTTACCAGGTGCGCTGTTTCAAAAATGTGGGACCCTAAAGTTATTTAAAAGGTTTGTGGCGTTCCTAAACATTTGACCAGGAAAGGAGACGTATCACGGGACTATGGAGCTTGGGCCTGGTCTGTATCCGAAACACCATAGATAGATCATTAGAAACATAGTCTTTTCTAATTGTACATTTTTGATTTACCTTCGTTACGAGGTACATCTAGATTCTCAGATTTAACAATCGAAAGCACCAAACATGGCGAACTTAACCATTTTACGTTCAGAAACTAGATTTTGTTCAATAATTGCATCTATGTTACATTTACATGAGCTTCGAAATTAATGATTTAGATGTCCAACAAGTAACTCGGAAGACCAGCTGGTATGCTTGTGAAAGAGGCAATTCATATCCGCAGATTTTAAAAATCGTACACCAACAAAAGCACCTGAGGAATATGTGGAAGAAGCCGTGATTTCTGAACGTGACCCACCATATACAGGTGTAACAGAAAGGTGTGATAATACTTCAAGGTTGGCTTTTACCCATCAAACTGAACAACTTTTGTTCTACAACTTTGTTGAAATCGCAAAGAAATTTTCGGACTTTTCATACAAACTTGGTTCGCCAGCTGATCGATTTGTATGAAAAGTCCAAAAAAAATTTTGCGATTTGAACAAAGTTGTAGAACAAAAGTTGTTCAGTTTGATGGGTAAAAGCCCACCTTGAAGTATTATCACACCTTTCTGTTACACTCTGTATATATATACATATATATATATACAGAGATGCGACTTATTTGAAATACTTGTATTTAAAATGCAAATACAAAATACCTATTTTGTATTTTGCATTTAAATACCTTTTTTAAAAAGCATTTTGTATTTTATTTGAAATACTTTTCGAGACATATTTTCCATTTTAAAAATGCAAAATACTTTGTGATTTAGTTAAGTCAATATTACCAGTCAAAGTTCACATAAAATGAACGAATAGTGTTCATATTGGCCACTTACCAAGCTCAGCACCAGGTGACAGACTTTTTAACCGACTTCAAAAAAGTCAATTCGTCGGAATGTTTTTTATTTTTTATGTATGTTTATAATTACTCGAAGACGCCTGAATCGATTTAGAAAATTATTTTTTATTTGAAAGGGTCTACTTCCCAGGTGATTCCATAAATTACAGCCCTTTTTAAAAATTCAATAAAAGAAAAAAAGAAAAATTGTAGTTGTTACGATTGAAGTCGGTTGTTTTTAACGTGTTGTTGTCATTTTTCATATGGTGGCATGATTGATAATGCGACCTCACAGAGAAGGAAAACGATTGATAATGTATTTGAACAACTTGTAAGTATTATAAAAGTGTAATAAATAAAGAGAATTGATTTGAACAAAATGGTATTTGTAATTAAAGGAAGTATTTTGAAAATAGCTATTTTACATTTAGTATTTAAAATACAAAACACTAAACTATTTGGTATTTTGCATTTCAAATAGTAAATCAAAGAAGTATTTGCATTTTGTATTTAAATACATTTCTTAAACTATTTTGTACATCTCTGTATATATATTTTCTATATTTTATGTACTCTGCACAGTGTCCAGGCCCAAAATGAAACGTGTACGATAGTCTTAATAAGGACTCTCAATTGAAATTATTTCGAGCAGCCTGTGATACACGGTTTGCGAGTTACAAAGATAAAATATGAATAAGATTAAAAGTTTAACCTCGTCTGATTTACCGTTACCGTCCTCTAAACCGTCTGAGATATATATTGCGTCCATTACGCCAGCGAAATGTTGTAGCTAAGAAGGATGTGAGTATAATAGGGAATTAGAGCATCATTAGGACTAATTGTGCGCCAGCAGCGGAATTTGTGCGTCTTACAATTTCGGAGATATTCATAAAAAACCGATTCCGCCAGGGTAACGTTCCCTCAGCGGGATAATTTAGAAAAAGACGGTCTAGCTCATAACAAAGTACATGACTGAATAGCTTTCGTCGTGTTATAAATGTGCGCAAATAGCGGAATTTGTGTATCTTACGGTTTTCGAATTATTCAAGATTCCGCTGCAGTAACGTTTTTGTGTTTTCTGTATCTCGAAAACGGCTGATAGAAGAAATGTTAAAAAAAAGACCACTAGTACACCTTAATTTGTGCGTAATTTGAGCAATGTAAGTTTTTTGAAAATTATAATATTTTTTTAGTAATAATTTGTTTAGAAAATCAGGAAATTCTAATTTACAAGGAAACGAGTGAAGTTGCAATCGAATAAAGAGCACTCAAATATTCCTCTAGTAGACCCTAATAATGTCTGCAATTGTGGATTGTATTATCCAGTCAATTAGTGAGATATACCATTTAATTACGAAATAAAGTTAGATAAATGTTAATGATTGAATTCAGTGCTCCCATAAGACTATGTAACATGAAATTTTACATAAAATTAGAGCATCCTGATAGCAAGCTTTCCTGTAAGTTTCAGCTTTGAATAACGTTGATTTAAAAAGAGTTACCCAAAATAAGAAAGAACGAACATTTTCCCTATAACCCGACCAAATTAGAATGTATACGAGAAAGCGGCCGCGCCATACAAAAAGGTAATCTTCCTAAATTGATAGCATACAACCAGAACTAATTGGACAATTAAGCAGAAAAAATTTTGTTATGATGTTTATAAATGTTTTATTATTTGGCGTCGTATTTAAATTAACTATAATCGGGTAACATCGACAAGTTGAACAACAAACTTTTTGATGTATCGGCATAAAACTCAAAATGTTTAAGTATTACACATGCTTTTAAATCGTCAATATTTTTTCTACCTAGTACCATAGAACAAATACCATACCATAGAAGTAATTAGTACTTTATTACCTCTATGTGTTGAGGTATATTTCTCACAAAGCAGATATAATCAAATCAATGCTTTGTTAATTTCTGATCAAAGTGTTTATCTTATCGCTCTGAACTGAGCTGCGCTCCTCGCACAGGTAGCCCCCGGGGCACGGGCACAGGGAATGAGCTCCCCCCGTCGTCGCACGGGTTCCTGTATTTTCGAAACCCGTCCGCCCCGCAGTGTGACCATTTGTGGCAGATTTGGCTACTAAATTTTAACTCTGGCAGAATAAGCTGACGATTTAAAAAAGTGTCAGAATTTGGCAGTTTTCAAGGTTTTTTTTTTAAATAACAATAGAAAAGTTATATTTTTTTTATGACTTGTTTGCTAGAAAATAATTTTAATGATGTACTGAGCTAGCAATTTTTGTTTCATACAAGATAGTACGGGAATTTTCCGTTTATTAATTTTTAAGTAGGTAAACCATATACATAATTATCCATTATATCGGGGTTCCACTGGCATATCGGGGGGGATTTTAGCAGATCTCTTCTTTCTTCTCTCAGAACTCTTCATCGTTTCATTGTTCTCGAACTATTAATCAGTTTGCTAGAAACTAAACACTACTTAATGTTTGTCCTCTATTGGTAAGCCCTAGGCATCATCTCAAGTGATGGTAAGTAATGATGACGCCGAAGATGGAAGCGGGCTTATCAAAGAATCCCCAACGTAATGGGGAACTGGCTATCTTCATGCCGGAACACATCCGTGCTGTTAACATTTATGTTTGGCGGCAAGACTTAGATAAGAAACTTACTATCTAAAAATCTTATTACAAGTATCTTTTATAATAGCTTCGTCCCGGCCGCTATACTAGTACGTAGGTACTAAGAAAACAATCGTCAATAAAACATTTGCACGCAACTGTACTTACAAAGCTTTCTTCAATATACCTTTCATTTAAGAAGGTTATCCTTTTGTATGGCGCGGCCGCTTTCTCGTATAAATTCTAATTTGGTCGGGTTATAGGGAAAATGTTCGTTCTTTCTTCTTTTGGGTAAATCTTTTTAAATCAACGTTATTCAAAGCTGAAACTTACAGGAAAGCTTGCTATCAGGACGCTCTAATTTTATGTAAAATTTCATGTTACATAGTCTTATGGGAGCACTGAATTCAATCTTTAAACTTTATTTCGTAATTAAATGGTATATCTCACTAATTGACTGGATAATACAATCCACAATTGCAGACATTATTAGGGTCTACTAGAGGAATATTTGGGTGCTCTTTATTCGATTGCAACTTCACTCGTTTCCTTGTAAATTAGAATTTCCTGATTTTCTAAACAAATTAATTACTAAAAAAGTATTATAATTTTCAAAAAACTTACATTGCTCAAATTACGCACAAATTAAGGTGTACTAGTGGTCTTTTTTTTACATTTCTTCTATCAGCCGTTTTCGAGATACAGAAAACACAAAAACGTTACTGCAGCGGAATCTTGAATAATTCGAAAACCGTAAGATACACAAATTCCGCTATTTGCGCACATTTATAACACGACGAAAGCTACTCAGTCATGTACTTTGTTATGAGCTAGACCGTCTTTTTCTAAATTATCCCGCTGAGGGAACGTTACCCTGGCGGAATCGGTTTTTTATGAATATCTCCGAAATTGTAAGACGCACAAATTCCGCTGCTGGCGCACAATTAGTCCTAATGATGCTCTAATTCCCTATTATACTCACATCCTTCTTAGCTACAACATTTCGCTGGCGTAATGGACAACGCGCACACTGCGCACCTCAACGACAGTCATGAAAACTACATCCAGGCGGCGGCCGGGCCGGCGGCGACGGGCGGCGGCATGGCGGGAGGATCAAAAGAACAAAAGCTATATGTACCTGTTCCGCTCAGCATCAACCAATGAAATCTCTGTCAGCCAGCACTTCAACTGAACGCATCCCTAATAAAACTTCATTTCAAAATAAATTACGTTCCAACCACGTTCCAACTTCCGACTTCCAACTATGTTCCAACAATAAGAAAGTGTTCCAGAGTTCCAGAATATATTCTGTATTCTGTACCCTGAATCAGAGTCCCCGAATCCCTAAAACTCCCTGATAGCAGGAAGCCCTTGAGTAGCCTTAGATCAACTTAAAATTTTTGTTTTGATTTGGACCTAAGACTCGTTAATGATGATCATTGATCATGATCATGAATCATGACTCATCGGTATGGAAATGGTACCTATGGCAAATCTGCAGTGATAACTGCAACGAGTAAATATGCGTGAAACAGAAAACATAACCTTTATTTCCTCACCAGCCAGCTGTAATTTTTGTTTTTCTTGTATATTTTTTGGTGATTCAGAATTGGTTTTAATTAATTGTTGTGATAATGAAGAACAACGACGAGAATATTTATAATACAGATATTGATGAGGATCCAGATGATGAGGAAAGAGTAAGTTATATAGGTACCTATACACTTGATAAATGTAAAGAGTGGCTAGCATGTCGATTTAAACTATATGTTTTCCAATTCTAGACCGCAATAAGATCTGAATTATCTTCTTTATCCTTCGAAGAACTACAAAAACTGAAGGAGCGTATTGGCGCCAAAGTATACAACGAAGCTCTTTTTGGGAAAAATGCCAAAAAGAAAGACACTGCATCTAAAGTTTTCAAAAGAGAAAACAAGAATAGGCCTCGTGAAATGAGTTCGAAGAAGCCAGTGCCGATGGCGCTGGATGTACCGAAGGTGAAAAAATTAGAAGTACGAGATCCAAGGTAAAATATATTTTAATAGGCCAGTCTGGTCATTTCTGGGAACACCTCAGTCCTTTATGTAGGCTAGCTATATAAGACCCTCCTCTTTCTTTCCTTTTTTTAACAATAAGCAAAGAACGGACCGTGGTTTGATATTTTTCTAATTTATAGCACTCTTGTTTAGCATATATTTAGATAGTTTAAGTAATACCAAATCATACAGATGTCTTTATTTCCAAAATATAATATAATATCTGTATAATATAATATAATATCTGGGACAAATCACACACGGTCATCTGGCCCCAAACTAGGATTCCCTGTATCTTGGGAACTAGACACTGATATACATACACATATACTTTTAAATACCTACATATATAGATATAATACACCCAGACTCAGAGCAAAGAATTCTGCTCATCACAGAAAAGGTTGCCCTGTGTGGGGATCGAACCCACGACTCTCGGATCAGAGGTCAGGATCGCTAACCACTTAGCCACCGAGTCAGTCAAAATGTGTTTAAGGTGTATGCATATTCACATTAACTGATATCACAAGTAAACAAATCATACTATATTTTGATGTGTGATAATAAGGCTCAAAAAAGATTTTTTTAATGTGTTCCATGTGGTAGATTTACAATTTACACCAAGTCTCCAAGTCTATTAGCATTATTTTGAAAATAATAAATAAGTATTACTCTTTATCTAATTTGCATTTTTCCCTTTCTTTCAGATTTGACCCTCTATGTGGTGAATTTGATAAGAAACAGTTTGCTGAAAACTATAACTTTCTCTCAGACATACGTATTAAAGATATCAGAGCCCTCCGTGCTGAGTTGAAAGAAACTACTGACCCTGAACGTGAGATGCAGCTTCGTCGATTGCTGCAACGACTTAATGATCAGCACAAAGCGAGCCGAAAGAAGAAGGTTGATCAGGAGCATGGGCAGAAAGAGCGTAGTCAAGTGGAAAAAGCACTCAACCAAGGAAGGCAGCCACATTTCAAAAATAAATGTAAATATCACTACCCTACTTCGATCATACAGGATGTTAAAAAAAGTATGTTTGTAAGGTGTTACTCAGAATCAAGTAAAGAATAAATATTGAAAAAATTCAATCTATAATTTTTTTTTAGTTTTCCATACAAATTCTTGATTCACTACTCAGATTTAGTATGGGAATCTGAAAAAAATTTTGAAGACTGGAATTTTTGCTGTATTCTGTACTTGAGTCTGAGTAACCCCTTATAATTTCAAACACGCTTTTTAGGGTTCCGTAGTCAACAAGGAACCCTTATAATTTCGCCATGTTTGTCTGTCTGTCTATCTGTCCGTGGCTTAGCTCAGAGACTTTTAGTGCTAGACAGCATGTAATTTGGCACTTTAATCACGCCGACAAAATGGTAGAATAAAATCTTGAAAAAAAAAAAATTTCGATTCAGGGATCCGTCTTCGAAATATTAAGCTTTAAAGTGTACATGTTTGTTAAAGTCATGTGTGTCCCCCCTCTGCCAGCTAAACGGTTGTTTCTAGAAACGTGAAAAAATTAACAGTGGTTAAAAGGAAAATTATCACAGCTATGTTAATGAGTAATAAGTCAGTTTTGTAAGACGGGTGGTTTTTCCCTTGAAGCAGTGTCTGTCGAAGTACTACGGAACCCTACACTGCGCGTGGTCCGACACGCAACTGACCCCTTTTTTAACATCACTATGAACAAAGCTACCCAACTAAAACTATTAAAATAAAAACAAGATACCCAAAAATTAATTAATTTTGCTAGTATTGTGTTTTCATACTATTTAATTGGTAACATTTAAATTTTTTTGCCAATTTTTATGCATATTTTATACAGGATATGCAGTAATAAAACACTCACAATTTTTAAATTATTAAATATATCTGGAGACATTAACTTTTTCTCCGTTAAGTATTTTGTATAGGGTTTGGAGACTGCATTAGGTCAAGTTCTCAACCCTTTTAGCACTTTAGCACAGGTATTTTACCTTCATGCAGCCGTTAAAACTCTAACAGGAAAATAACATTATCTCTTTGATATATGAAAGTACTTAGGTATTTTAAACATTTAAACCTATGTATGTGTGTTTTATTGTTGCTTATTATCCATAAAATATTCATTAAAATTGGGGTTTAAAGTTGGAAATGTAGCCAGTTGTCATAAACACATGGTCAACGAGGTGTCCATTTCCAGCTGAGAGCCGCGTGGAGGCGCTGGTGAAGCAGTACGAGCAGCTGAAGGCGGAAGGCGCCGGCCGCATCCAGCGGCATCTCAAGCGCCGCCAGCAGAAGGTCAAGAAACGCTCCCACAGGGCCCCTACCGGTGTCAGTTGAATAAAACTATATAGCACCAAATTTTATTTTTTATTTATTTATAAATATACTTAAAAATATTGTAATAGTCTTCATTCGTTTGATATCAGAATCACTAGGTAAAACTTGCGAAGAATTGATGGCAATCGACTGTCTTGCAGTAATAGAGCCCAAAAACAAAAAAAAAATGTCTGTGTGATAGTACAGATAACTTGTGTAACTTGGAAGAGCACTGAATGCTGAAATACAGGTCTTTGTACCTAGTTCGGCAGCAGTTGTTCCACATTATATGTGAACTAGCTTCCCCCCGGAACTTCGTCTGCGTGGACTTCAGAATTGGGTCTAGAGAGTCTCTCTAGACCCATCTCTATCTCTAAGAGATCCCTATCTCTAAGAGAGAAATACAATGTTCAGGCAGCGGCGCCACCTAGTGACAATGTAAAAAATCCAGTTTTTAGCCATTCCTCCGGGAACCCTTGAGTTTCCCGGGATAAAGTATCCTATGTGATAACCCAGTACTTTATCTATCTACCTACCAAATTTCAACCAAATCCGTTCAGAAGTTTCGGCGTGAAAATGGAACAAACAAACATCCATACTTTCGCATTTATAATATTAGTGGGATTAACTGGCCAATGTCATGTAACTTGTAACAGAAGCAACAAACTGGTTTATGAATAAAGCAGCGTAGGCTTTTTTGAGTGCCGTACCGCACCAAAAAAATATTTGGTACGCGCCGGACTTCCCCATAACGTCGTACGTTAGCACAATAACCATAATCGGTTGCATGCAACATGACCTTTAGAAACAGTTTTATATTAAATTGAGCGAGCGTGCATAAGATGGGCACTTATAATAGACAAGTGGCAAAATCTTGGACCAATTCGTAATGGGCCGTTCAATTGTCCCCACTGACGCAGCGAGCTCGGGGACTATTTTGTGACCGAGTACACTACTCGAATTCATTCACCGGTTCATACGGACTTTTTTCCACAAATGTTAAGCCCGTACTACTAATAAGTTAATTGGTAAACCCTTATTGGCATCATCTCAATAACCTGACGGGAAGTGATGACGATGACACTAATGTTGGAAACGGACTTACCAAGATGTTAACATTGATGTTTGGCATGAACTTAGATAAAATTTTGGTATCTAGTCCGGTGGGCTTAGAAAATGCTTAAACACTAACCAAACCGAGTCCTACAAAGTCGCACCGTGTTGCACCACATTAGAAATCGAACCTGCGATCTCGCGTCATGTGAATCGAGTGGACTAGCTACTACGCCACGGAAGCGGTATCTAACTATTGAGAAAGGCTTCCGTTTCGTAATCTGTCCTATACCGAACAAAGTCACGGACAAATATCTCAAGCTCTTCATAAACTACGATCAAATAGAATTTGGGAATTTGCGAGTGGCTTTAGAATAAACCTCTTGATTATTTCTAAGGGACAGTAGCCTAGTCAGTTGTGAGATTTTATTGGAAGCATTGAGACGTTCTTTCACTACTTACAGTTGTGATTTTGAGACATGAAGAAAGTAATTGCTGTGTTGGCTGCAGCGTCTGTGGCTAGTGGTAAGTGCAGTGCTTTGTTTGACCAGGTGCCTCAACTCAACTTATACGTATAATATGTACATTGTAAAAAGAATGTTATACAAGATATCTATACAGATGAAACAGGATACAAGATACAGTTTTATACGCTAAAAAGCGGTACCAAAATGGTATATGCGAATGAAAGAAAGAAGGGAGAGGAAGGGGCTTAAATCAAACGCCATTCATGAAACTGAATAGTTATAGCTTTTTTAATTATTTAAGTAGGTACACGTTCGCTTCGATTTTTATATTGTAGAGTGAATGGGGAAGATCGAATGGTTTTAGTGAGATGAGCAGTGTTGTGTTCAATTTGATTTTTTTGATTTTGATTTTGCTCTCCCAATTTGCAATAAAAGATCATATAAAATATGTTTTTCATAAAAATGAATCAGGGGTGACAGGTGAAAGGGTTACGGGGTAAGTTGAAATAGTTTCTTGTATCTAAGATAATCCAAGTTATATGAGACGGGGTAAGATGATATGAAAAAGCCACCTGACACAAAGTAATTCGTAACACACATCCACGCACTTCCAAGTGGTAACGGCCAACATGCTGCCAACTGAGTGGCCAGACATAACAAATTGCGGCCTGAACAATGTTGCCAGCACTAAAATTACCATCATGAATTAGGCGATAGGGGAGACTTTTTGCCTTACCCCGTTTTTCATCTTCCCCCACTCACCCTACCTCCTACTATAATACTACGTGTAGATTTTTTATTCATTAAACTTTAGTTATTATGGAAGCGGTTGACTCAGGTAAGGGGGTCCAATTCAGCTAATGTATTTCGAGCTAAACTTCTCCGTTGACGCTGCTTATACGCGCTAAAACCGTCATTTCGTATTCTACTATGCAAAAAGTTGTAGTTTAAGTCAAAACAAGTCTGTGCGACTTCATGCGTGGTCGTGTTGATCACTAAAGACAACGCTACAGACGCGATCAAAACCTGGATAGGTTTGAGTGTTAGTGGCATTTCTCACGACATTCCGTGCATAAGTGCGTACCGTACACGTTCATTAGGCACATTAAGCCATTGCATTGCCGGCGGTCATTCACTATCACTAAATGACAGTCGTTATAGCTATGTAAAAGGCCTTTTAGGCGGCTTCATAACTTCTGACACTGGGGTTGGCCACAAGCCCCACAGCCTCCACCGAGCCAGCTTTACCACCCGTGTGTGGGAAGAGTCCTTTGCTCCAGACATTTGATTAAAAAGTTCAACTCATCAGCGACCTGTATTATAATAATAATAATAATATCATTTATTTTATCAAGTAACACAGACTCATCACATTCAATACAATACAATTACACAGTTACAAAGTAGTCACATTACATAACATCATAAATTATAACACATTACATACCACATTAATTAAATCATTGAATTGAAGTAAAATTATTAAGTAAAACAATCAAATAAATAAATTAAAAATCTGTCAATTTACATTTTTATTCAAACTCCCACTGTGTGCAACGTGCAGCCCACAGCAATGGTTAATGTAGGGGCAGTCGAGCCTATCAGCTATCGCGGCCAGCATGCTGTTGCGGCTCCCCCGCACTCGCCTCACCAGTGACAATGCTCGCTTGCGCATCGTGGTGTAGAAACAGTCCACGCGTGCGCAGGCGAACATCGTCGACGCGCTGCAGTAGCGGGGGAGCCCCAGCAACATCCTAAACGCGTTGTTAAACTGGACGCGCAGGGCACCGTACGATCTTTGCGTATAGTCAGTCCACAGGTTGCAGGTGTAGAAGGAGGTGCAGTAAGCTCTAAAAAGAGTCACTTTCGCCTCATCCGAACATCGTGCAAACCTTCGGATCACCATGTTCGCTCTGACCGACAGCGCTCTACTCTATTCAGTGGCGTTCCATTGAGTAAAAGGGGAGGCATCATTGTCACTTTTCTATTCCCACTCTGAAAGACCATACACTGGCTCTTTTTACAATTATAAATTAGCCCATGATGAGCTGCGTAACCCTCACATATACTCAGCAGCTTCCTGAGTCCGCAGACCGATGCGCTCAGCAGCACCATGTCGTCCGCGTAGCTAATGTTATTAAAACATACGCCATCTATGTAACAACCGACATGCTGCTCGCTGAGCGCCTCGATCAATCCGTTAATGTAAAGGTTGAATATGGAGGGAGAGCTCAACCCACCCTGCCTCACTCCACATTCTAGCCTGTATGGGTCTGACATAGTGCCAGCCCACTTCACACTATTACTTTGGTTCCCGTACCAATACTTAAAAATGTTAATTATTTCATCCGGTATATGGGATACCCTCATCTTGCTCCATAGGATGTCATAAGACACAAGGTCAAATGCTTTCGAAAGGTCGAGAAAGCAAGCATAAACAGGAGTATTTCTTGCAGTATAGTATTTGACAGCACTCTTCAGACATAATATGGCAGATTCAGTGGACAGCCCCGGTCGAAACCCAAATTGACTGTCCTTTAATAGTATGAACTGATTTAAATATGTATTAAGAATGCTGTCAAACACTTTTGCAATTATTGTAGCCAAGGAGATAGGCCTGTAGTTTGATATTTCTGACAAATCCCCTGCTTTATTTTTCACCACCGGTACAACAACAGTTTTCATCATCTCAGCCGGCAGGTATGTATGAGATATGCAGAGATTGTAGAGCAAGGACAAAACCCTGGATATATGAGGCCCAGCAAACTGTATGTGCTCAATACTCAACCCGTCATGACCAGGTGATTTACCCTTTGAAATCGATTTGATCGCCTTACATACATCAACAGTTTTTATTCGGGTATTTACATATTCCCCCACACACGTATTATGGGAAGACGATTTTTTGAATTCGTTTTCGGTATAGGGTCTTTGGGATAAGTTGTTCATTTCATGAGCAGCATCTGTAATTTGCTGCTTATATGACAGGTAATAAAAAGTCAACGTGTAATGTACGAGTTTGCTTAGTTAGAGAAGGAAGCTTGTATATGTCGTGGCCAGATCGTAAAGTTGGCGACGTACAGTGTGCCAGAAACCCTTCGGATCGGACATTTTAAGCTAAGCTGAGACATTGATGCGTTTCGATATTCTAAATACCAGACAAAAACTCCCGAATGGCAATTATTTATAGTTTTTGAGAAAACTTTTCCAAAGTTGGTCGATATGTTTTACTTTTATTTAGAAAATACAAAAAAAAATCCTGAATAAACTATGCGTCCGTGAAGCTATTTACGTCAAATTATTGAGCGTTTAAAACAACATTTATTGATAATTACCGCTAGTCGAAAACCTAAGCATAACGTGATAAAAGTTTTTTTTAATAATTAAAGCTAGTACTTAGCACCCAAAAATCTACTTAGAATGTCGAGAATTAAGATATGCGTTGTCACAAAAAACGCAACTGTTAATACCGTGGGATTTCGGAGATATTCTCGGGAGTTTTTGTCTGGTTTTTATAATATCGAAACGCATCAATCTCTAAGTTTAGCTTAAAATGTCCGGTTCGAAGGATTTTTGGCACACTGTGTGACGGTCATATTAGTTGAGGAGCTCCGAAAAAAGCTCTAGGTTAGGTGAAGTACCTATTACCGTACAAAGAAGCCCAGCGAAATGGGGCTCCGTTGACTCTCTTTTTTTGTTGGAGGCCATAATGGTCATGATCTGACCACCATATACAGGTACATTAGAGAGTTATTTATCATAAAGTTGATTAGGTACTCTACCTAGGTAGCTTACTGTCCCTTGTTATGGTATGGGGGTTTGGGGGTCCTTAATGTATAATAAAATACGTAAACCTAACAAAGAATAAATTCAAAAGTTATTAAAGACACTATGTAATGAAGCTTACTATAAGACATGTGAGTGTTTCTCCAACCAACACAGCAACATTTTCATGACATATTGTGAGACAATAAAGATGCAAACTCTATTGTGAAAGAACTGAAGGGATTCCTTCTCCTTTTTCTTTGTCCATTGATCGGAGTGGTGCATGCTCGCTTAAATGTTCGTGCGGATGGTGGCGTATCGGGAGCCGGGTCGTGCCCTTCCCTCAAATATGGTTGAGGGGAGCGATGGCTGACTCTCGCGTTATACTCGTGATCGGCTGCTGTCCATGTGAACTGGCCTGCTCTTGTCATTGGTTTTTGGAATTGTTAGTCATTAGCTACAAATATTTTTTTCTTTTATCTCTTTTGAATTATTTCTTTCTTTATTCTTATTTTTTCATATTTTATTTACAGACATGACATTGTATAATTCATTTATTGATCTAGCATTAAGATGTAATAGAATATAAGACTTTAAAAAAAATGTGTTAGAGGGAGTTTCTTTAGGGCCCGCCGTTTCTTCTCACTCGGAACCTCGTATTAGGTAGATAAAACAATGACGTTCGAAAAGTGTACACTGCTACCTACTTCGAATAAAATATTTTCATTTTCATTTTCTTAAATTGGAAAACCCGGGCTTTTTTAAAAACTATCTCGCTAATTTATCCAGATCTAGATCTATGATGGTACAGTGTAACTTTTTGAAAATCTTAACTAAAGCTACTTAGTAGAAATAATTCATTCGACGTCGTCTATTATCAATACAATAAAGAAAAATTTAAAATGCTTGTTGTTACAATGTATTTAAAAAAAGCGGCCAAGTACGAGTCGGACTCGCCCATGAAGGGTTCCGTAGCAGCAAGTAACATAATATAAAAGTTTTTGTAGTTCGTTGTAACTTGAATGAAAGGTAAATTGCGGTTTACGATTTATGACGTATTAAAAAAAAACTACTTACTAGATATCGTTCAAACCAATTTTCGATGGAAGTTTGCATGGTAATGTACATCATATATTTTTTTTAGTTTTATCATTCTCTTATTTTAGAAGTTATGGGGGGGGGGGGACACATTTTACAACTTTGGAAGTGTCTCTCGCGCAAACTATTCAGTTTAGAAGAAAATGATATTAGAAACCTCAATGTCATTTTTGAAGACCTATCCATAGATACCCCACACGTATGGGTTTGATAAAATAAAATTTTTTGAGTTTCAGTTCTAAGTATGGGGAGCCCCCAAAATTTATTGTTTTTTTTTTTATTTTGGTGTGAAAATCTTAATGCGGTTCACAAAATACATCTACTTACCAAGTTTCAACGGTATAGTTCATATAGTTTCGGAAAAAAAGTGGCTGTGACATACGGACAGACAGACAGACAGACAGACAGACAGACATGACGAATCCATAAGGGTTCCGTTTTTTGCCATTTGGCTACGGAACCCTAAAAATACGCAAGACTACTATACGAATCAGTTTTTTAATGTTCAGCGCAACCTTAAGGTTTGCTGTTTCCTCTTTTACTTAATTGCATTAATTTTTTGGTCAAGAAACATTATTATTAATTTACTATTTTAATAAATAAATATTTATTATTCTCTATTTAAATTCTGTTTAATAGATAAGTAAGTGGATGACTATACTTTTGAACTAAAATTTGATATTTTTATTGCAGGAATCGACTTAGATGGGCTTCGTGGTAAGTTTTGGTCTTACTAAACTCTTCACTTGTCATTCTTTTTAACCGACTTCAAAAAAAGGAGGAGGTTCTCAATTCGTCGGAATCTTTTTTTTATGTATGTTCACCGATTACTCGAAGACGCCTGAACCGATTTGGTTTTTTTTTAATAGGATATTACTTCACAGGTGGTCCCATATAAATTTTATCGAAATCGATTCAGCGGTTTTTAAGAAAATCAACAAAAACATAGCAAAATTGGAGTTGTTGCAATTGAAGTCGGTTGTTTTTAACGTATTCAGCGTGGTCAATTATCATATTATAGTAGCTAGTCGGTAGCAGAGATGCGACTTATTTGAAATGCTTGTATTTAAAATGCAAATACAAAATGCAAAATACCTATTTTGTATTTTGCATTTAAATACCTTCTTTAAAAAAGCATTTTATATTTAATTTGAAATACTTTTCGAGACATATTTTCTATTTTAAAAATGCAAAATAGTTTGTCATTTAGTTAAGTCAATATTACCAATCAAACTTCACATAAAATGAACGAATAGTGTTCATATTGGCCACTTACCAAGCTCAGCACCAGTAGACAGACTTTTTAACCGACTTCAAAAAAGTTGTCAATTTGTCGGAATGTTTTTTTTTTAATGTTTTATGTATGTTTATAATTACTCGAAGACGCCTGAACCGATTTGGAAAATTCTTTTTTATTTGAAAGGGTATGCTTCCCAGGTGGTCCCATATAAATCTCAGCCCTTTTTGAGAAATCAATAGAAGCAAAAAAAAAACAGCAAAATTGTAGTTGTTACGATTGAAGTCGGTTGTTTTTAACGTGTTGTTGTCATTTTTCATATGGTGGCAAAACGATTGATAATGTATTTGAACAACTTGTAAGTATTATAAAAGTGTAATTAATAAAGAGAATTGATTTGAACAAAAAGGTATTTGTAATTAAAGGAAGTATTTTGAAAATAGCTAATTTTCATTTAGTATTTAAAATACAAAACACTAAACTATTTGGTATTTTGCATTTCAAATAGTAATTCAAAAAAGTATTTGCATTTTGTATTTAAATACATTTTTTAAACTATTTTGTACATCTCTGGTCGGTATTAGCGCTTTCGTTCATATCTTCGGATTACGTAGTGGTGGAATACGCATAGTTTATTTAAATACAGAAGTGTGTTCTTTTAAGTATTTTCAAGATAATATACAACTCGCTTCGCTCTTCACCACACACACTCTTTTTCGAAATTAACGTATTGCTTAGAGAACCATATTTTACGCATCTTTTACATGTCAATTAGGGAATCTATTACGTATCCTAAGCAATACTTGACTCTAGAGTTTTCTTTCCCCTCTTTTTTCCTAGATTTTTCCTAGACCCAAACACAAAGTGAATTGTAGCATTATGAACATGTCCATATGAGTTGCCGTAATGGAGTAGTTAGTTTAAGTTTAATTTATTCTAAAAGCGCTTGTCTAAATTCACTTGGAGAAAAAACCTAGTTTCTCGTACACTTCTGGATCAAATATTTAATTATTACGAAAATCAGTTCATCTTTCGAAAAACTTTTTTTTTTCTACTGTCTTAGGATAAATTAAACTACTCCATGTGGGCAACAAAGACCAAGATAGGTAGTTCATAATGCTACAATTCACTTTGTGTTTGGGTGGGTACAATTACCAATTACCAATTGTCCTTTATGTTATACATAACTGTCAATAATATGCACGCAATGTTTCTTAGTACACAACACAAACTTTTCCACAGTGAAATTTGGATGGTCCGACGCTTTGGCCAACATCGAATATTTCTACAAAATTCCACGCACTCTAGTCGAGGCTGAAACGACAGGATGGAAGCGCACAGAGCGTCCTGAAGGCCCTTTGCCGGATCTGAGGCTCTATTGTATGCCAGGGAGCAAGCTGGTGTGCCCGCTGTACGATGTTGGTGGTTTTGTAGCTGGAATTCAAGTTTCTGTAAGTTTTAATATTGAAAATTTAGTCACAGACTTGCCCCCGCTCCTCCGAGGAAACATAAATTCTTTGAGTTATTTATAAAGTATGATTAAAGTTATAGAATTATATTTAACAGGAACTGAAAAAAGTTTGAACTGGAAACTAACGAGTCGAAAGAATTGTCAATGTGGAGTGAGTTTCTCTTTTTAAAATAAAATAAAAAATGCGAATGCGCACCAATTGACACTATAATTTATATTACAGTAAGAATCAGCAGAGAAAGTGTATTTATGAACGGACGACGACCGTGCTAATGCTCGCACTTACATGCCCTCTAGTGACGGTCAATTTGAGGACCTTAGCACATCATTATTTAATTTATTTAAGTGCAAAGGATCTATTGTGGAGTCCCCATTGTCAATTCAATTACAGAGGCGAGGTATCAGTCTAGAGCTTTCTGAAAATGTGTATTAATTTACTACTTACGTCTATTACGACATTTAAACGATATTTTTACGTTACGTAATCTCCTACATAGGTACTTAGGTACCTAAATTTATATGTTTTTTCCTATGGTTTCTGTGACAACGTTCATTTATAATTAATATTTAGGAATCTAGGAACTAGTTTGGCAACTACTTATTGCGAGGTTATACATATTAGTTGAAAATATCAAGATGAATTACTCATAAAACTATAAACACTTACCCTTTAAAAATGTAAGTAACCTTCACCAGTTGCCCAAAGACGTGTTCGAGGCGACCCACGTGAAGCCCGGCAAGAAGATGGCGAACTGGGCCACTAAGACCAGCCTACCTGATGGAGAGGCCGGCCGGGAGTACTGGTCCCTCACGCAATACTATGTGTCTGAGGGTAAGTCTCAAGAACAAGCTGATGAGGAAGCCAGTGAATATTGGTTTCAGATGATAAATTATAGCGTCGAATTAATTTAAGCAACAACAGCAACATCCCCGTCCCTGAATTAGCACTGTATAGAGCCACACGATAAAAAGACGAAGAATACGTGCTGAGGAGCTGAAGACCACCACGACCAAGACCATCAGCTTACTTTACACAGAGATCAGGGGGTGCCCCGAAATTAAGTAATCAATAAAAATGGACTTCATATGGGTGTTGGGTATACAATGTGAAGAAAGACCTTCCAACGGTATTTCTCACTTAGGTATTTAGATTTTCTATACAATTATGGAAACATTTGCATCCAGCTGACTGATTGTATAAAAAAATTCAAAAACCTTGGCGAAAGTAATTCAGTATAAGAAAGGAGAAGCCCTCGTTTGGGTTACACTCTATAGGGATATAAAGTTCAAGTAGCGGAAGATCGATCTGTATGAAAAGTCCTAATATTAATGCAATTTCACTAATTTAGTTTCATACGTTATGAAACTGTGCTGGAACGTTAGTTGAGTATCTGATCTGAACAAAAATAAGTTTGTTTCTCAATGATAGTTTTATTTCCCAGAGTCACTGAAGGCCGGCGCAGGGCCGCAGGTGGAGAGCCGCCAGACGCTGCAGGACGGTGGTGTGTGGGTGATGGGCCCGGACGCGCACCTCATCCGCATCCCCACCACGGAAGCCGAGCTCAACAGCACGGCGTTCAAGAAACAGAACTGCGTACCGAACATGGGTGGGTACACTAGCTATCAGATCAGCTGTATGTTTTAGATAAACAATTAATCAAAATTTGCTCATCACAGAAATGTTTGCCCTGAGTGGGAATCGGACCCACGACTCTCGGATCAGTAGTCAGGAGCACTAACCACTTAACCAAGGAGCCAGCAATTTATTTATGAACTTAATTCTTATTTTTTCAGTTATGAAATTAAAGAGCATGGAGTCTAGTTGGCATATCTAAAGTTACCCCAGAGGAGCCCCACTATGGGAAAGTCCAATGATGGCGGCCAGTGATGAAACATATGGCAATCGATAGAGAATTAAAATACAAACTAAAAATGTTCTTTGTTAAATTCTCGAAAACGGTATACTTTCGGAGAATATCTCCGAAGATTTTTGGTTAAAGAAAAAAAGATAAAAATGCGATTTTCGATACGTTTTCTTCTTTCTTAGTATATAAATCTCAACTACATCCATCAGAATTATTTATTTGAACATTATATTTTTGTTACTTTTAACTTAAAAAGTTGTGATTCGTCACAATTCATTAGTAACCAACTCTTGTAAATCTGAAATAGGTAATAAGGTTGCAGGCTACCTACTAAGTCAAAAAGGATGATTTCTGAAATTAAAAAGATATTTCACATATAAACCAACTGCTTTATTTGAGTGACTGTACACACTAATAACAAAGAGGTACTTACTAAATTTGTCACTACAGCAGTACAGCATAATTCCTTTACTACCATTAATGCGAACAAAATGTAGTAATTAACAATTGAACTAACCTGTTAATTTATCACGGTATATTAATATTGCTAGGTGTGTATACAAACTAAACTTGCAGAGATAGCTGCACAATTGAATTAACTTGTATGAGGACAATTTACAGAAAGGTGAAATGTAGCAATATAAGTGAAGAGGTTTTATTCTTTTTGATGATACAACAACTACGCTCATAAAATAGGAATGTCATACATTTCTGATACCCATTCAAAGTTCGCCATTTTCTTCATTTTCGACGTCATGTCTAACAATAATTGTTTCTAAAAATGCTGCTGGTGGCAAAGGCAACGGGTTTTGGTTTCGAGCCCATCCCATGAACCATATCACACTCATGGTGTGGGAACAACATCCAAGGGTCCTTTTACCCACTATGCAGGAACAGTAGTGTGCTTCAATTTTTTCCCTTCCTTGCATGTTATTTAGTAAAATATAAACAAAATAATTGCGACGCCCCGCATGACGAGAATGAATTTTAAACAATATGAATAAAAATAAATAACAATACTATCGTATAGAAACGCATCTCCTTTATGCGTGCCCGAAATGCCGCCTTTTCTCCCCTCAGCTCGTAACACCCCGCTGTCGTCCACGCGTCCAACTGGCCTCTAGTTTTAACGTTGATCTTAACCTATTCTGTGCCTTAAGAATAAATAATAATACTCCTTAACCTATGTCTATGCACTATTGATGCATTTAACTGAATGTTTGTTACGTCCTTGTAATGATTTTCAACTTATTTAGTTAAAATAAAAGTATTTGTTGAAATAAATCATACTGATTAAAGGCTGAGGTGGATATGCGTATCGAAAATGACATTTTAAACTTTATTTTTTTAAACGAACATGCTCAATATCTCCGAAAGTATACCGTTTTCGAGATTTTACCAAATAACATTTTTAGTTTGTATTTTGGTTCTCTATCGATTGCCATATGTTTCATCGCTAGCCGCCATGATTTGACTTTCCCATAGTGGGGCTCCTCTGGGTAAATTTAGGTATGCCAGACTCCATACAAATATATTCCATGCCCTTTTGACTTAAAGTGAACATATATGAAGTGTTAGTAAACTGGATTATTCTGTAACCTTGCCTTTGTTCATAAATAATAATAATTATTATTTACCTCTAAAAATCCAAATCAGTAGGTATCTTATATAATTACAGCTAAGTGGGTCTTATCGTTAACAATCGAAATCGATTTCTTTCAGTACAAACGTGTGGGATTCTTATCTAAAGTATACATTTTTCCGTGTCATCATTTGTGACTAAGACAATGACAAGTATTGGTATTGACTTAGCTACTAACGAATGGTCCAGGCACCCATTACTACTACAACATGACGCCGTCCCTGAGGTGCGAGGACATACAACCGTGGTTCGCGCTGGTCTCCCAGGGCGAGCTGATCGGCACTGGCTTCCAGGTGTTCGGCCGCTTGCCCAAGCAGGAGGTTCGCGACTGGTATGAGCGACCACCGGCGCCAAGGCGAAGTGCTAAGGTATTGGTAGTGACTGCGTAATGCCTTGTTTGCAACGGCACTGGTTGTAATGTTTGATTCTCTATACTCAAAAATATACGAGTACAGTGTGAAATATTCGTTTCGTTCTTTTTCACGGTTGCTTCTAATCTGAACAACTTTCCCTAAGGAAATTATTTGGGTAAAAGGGGGATATGACTAAAGGTGGGCCTTATTGGACCACTGCGACATGGGTACTGCAGTTACGAGTGGTCCACCTAGAGATCGGTTTCTGACTTGGACTAGTGCCTCGCACTCGTCTCATACAAATTGATCACGTGGCTTAACCAACGTTGTATGTATAGTGTCCAAATTTGTTTTGCTCCGAATGGTTCTGATCCACATAAATGGAATGTGTATGTGTAAACTGTTGAATGCTTCCTATGGTAAGAGAAATCCTAGCTGGGATGGGACTAGATGAGCGTGTCTGATTGATCCTGGGTATCCTTTCTCAGATGACTATCCCGAATGGACCGGCGTGCTTATACGACTGGGCTTCAGACGGAGTTGTGTCCCTTCACATCTATTACGTGGATAAGCCCTGGACCATTCGATGCAGGTATGATTAATGATGTGCCGTTGCAGAGAATATTCCCGAAAGACAGACAACGCTCTATATTAAATATAGCGCTGTCCGTCGTTCCTTGGGAATGTTAGGATTGTTCCATTGCGAATCAGTAGGTAGGTCGTTCTTTTTTTATCGACAATGAGTTGTCTCCAGTAATGTATGAACTTAAAATTATATAGCAAAAATATCTGTACAAAAAATATCTGTAATCTACCATAAAATGACAAATGAATTGTATTGTCATCTCGTAGGTACTTCACTTCATTATTTAACTTGCGAAAAAAGTTACAAAGCGTGACGGAGGTGTCCGTTATACTATTTTTGGGGGACCGTGACGGAGGTGTATATTTTGATCAAAAAGTTTTGCTAATAAATTAAATTTTACATGGTACGGTAGTCCATTTGAAAAAGGGTACCTCACACAACATATAGGACATATTACAAATCATCAGTAATACGTTATGTAAATGTTAAATATTGATTTGTAAGTCTTGCCCATTGTCGCAAAAAAAGGAAAAATGACCCAGGTACGATAGTGGGAAACATATGCGTATTTCCGACCCACACAAATTTTATAATTCCCGGTTGTTTCAGGGAAGGCGACTCTATCAAACCCGCGCCGGCGCATGAGAGGTTGCTCTTGAGTGGCTACCGATACGCCAGCAAGATCTCCGACGAGTTCAAGAGACTCTTTAGTGGATAATCTTCTAAAATTATTTCTGAGCCAGTACCAAAATGCGATAGATTTGATAATTCTCTTCTACAGGGGTCCCTTACCCTACTACCGGATCCTTTACTGTAAATGTCATCTGGTGTTCGGCAATTCTGGTTGATTAGCAATACAGGGCACATGGATTTTCTGTCTTGTTACGATTAACGACCTGAGACCCGCTCCGCTGTCTTTCCGAAAAGTTGAGTATACAAGTTCCGAGTGGTAGGAACTTTGTATTCAAAAAACACGAATAAAAATAATGTTTAAAGTATTTCTATTTCTAATGTGTAAAAATTTGATTTTTTAACCTTCGGAATAAGTTCCCAAATTACTAATCAATCGGATAAAGTAAAATAATTATAGATTGATATTGTTTGTTTACATAAAAAATATTATATAGTATTAAGATAACATAAGCAGTTAGTCTCATCAAGTTAGCTTAATAATTTATAACAATTATTACAAGTATTTTTACGATTGGAGTATCCATCACACCCGCTGGAAAATATTTTCTTTTCAAATTTAAACCACGGTTTATATTTTTTTCTTTTTTATTATATAGTAAGGCAAAAGGCTGACGGCCCACCTGATGGAAAGTGGTTACCGCCGCCTATGGGCTTTTGCAGCACCAGAGGTGCTATCAATGCTTTGCCGATCCTTCAAATACCTTTTCAATCCCTTCTTGAAGAGTCCGTTGTAACGTAACAGCTCGGGTGGGAGCTGTTACGTTACAAAAGAAAGAGGGGGTTATCCGGGATTACAATATTTAATTACAATATATACAAAACCTACACAAAACCTATTCTAAAAAAAGATAAGATAAATGTCGACAATCACTACCACTATTTACAAGAGAAAGAAACAATAAACAACATCACATAGGGCGGCGGGCGGCTAATGCGTCGCACTATGGGGCCTTTGTTCGGTATCAGCGATCAAAATAGCATTTTTGAAAATATTGTTATAACTAAAAAAATATATATTTCTTACAATTTTGATACATCTTCCTATGCTATGATAATATTTTTACCCAATTTAATGAATCGAGTTAATATTAACGGCACTTCAAACTTAGCATTTGGCATAAGAGGCCCGAAATTAAGATTTTAAATTTTATCGGGAACACCTCAGCAGAAAAGCATCAAAGATAACACTCAAACATCAATAACTGATATCTTTCAAAAAATGCTCTTGTCTTCCGATCTGTATGTAACTTTGTCCAGCAAGATGGAAAATAAGCACAAAATCACCTTGTTAAAGAAGTAATTGATTTGCTGCAGCAGAAAATTTTGATAAGTCAGTACCCACAAGTGATTTTTTTTATATGTATGTTACGCGATTACTCCGCCAATTATGACTTGATTTTGATGATTCTTTTTTTGTTAGGTAGGTAATACTTTAGAGGTGTTTTCATATAAATTTTATTGAAATTGATTTGGCGCTTTTTGAAAAAATCAACAAAAACTAAAAAAAACATAGCAAAATGGTAGCTGTTACGATTGAAGTCGGTTTTTTTAACGTGTTCAGCTTTGTCATTAATAGTTCAATCATTCTAAAGACAAAATGAACGAAAACATAATTTTGATCACGTTTTTGGAAAATGGCTCCACTATGCGACGGTGACGGGTAGAGCGGCTGAGTGTCCGGTGGGACGGCAGCACAAGGGCCCGGGACTATCGAAAGAAACACTTCAAGGAGAGAGGTCCCGGGCTTCTGTTCCAAAGAAGTTGTATATTCGCAGTCCGGCGTTGGAAGATGGAAGAAATCACCGCCCGCTCCTATTCAAGAAATATGAGAAGAATCGTCATGTTCATTTTAATTTTCCATTTTGACATTCCGTCATCAGTCCTGGCTATTCTCACTGGCCAGGAAATATATGCGGTAAACCAAAAAGACCGTAGTTCTTAATTAATCTCATAATAATATAAAAGTGATGCAAACTCCTTAAGAATAAAATGAGTTTCCTATAGAAACTATAAGATGTCAAACATATAAACATTGAATTGAAGTTGCACCGAAAATAAACAATATATGAGGAAATACAAGAATTTCGAGATAAAGATAATAAGAAACGCTAACTTAAGAACCTACGCACATAAAGGAATACATGAATAAAACTAACAAAGGTAAATATTTACAAGAGAGATAAAATACCCTAAAGAGCTCATTCCACAGCTTGAGGGTTCTCGGTAAGAAGCTCCTCTGAAACCTTACGGTTTGAGACCAATTTGGCTTTAACTGGTGGGGATGAATTCCAATCCGATGGCGAGTGGTGCGGTGATAGAACTGTGATGTAGGCATCATGTCGAATAGTTCCTCGGAACACATGCCGTTGTATAAGCGGTAAAACACACAGAGAGAGCTAAAGTCTCTTCGGAAGCTGAGGGGTTCTAGAACGCTTGTCAGCTCAGGGTCGTCGACAATTCTGATCGCGCGTCGTTGGGTAGAGTCGAGGGGGTTCAGCTGATACATGGGTGCTCCGGCCCAGAGATGTGAGCAGTACTCCATATGAGGCCTCACTTGAGCTTTGTATAGCTGCAGGGCTGCGCTGCTTATAACATTTGAAAAATTATTTATTTCTATAAGTACTCCTGTACGCCCGCCCCCTTATAAACATACTTCTACCCCTATGTTTTAATTTTCAGGTTTCTGTATTCGTGCGTTGCTTGTCATTGTTTTTATTATGTATAATAAAAAGTCTTTGTTTTGTTTACTTACATAGCTTTTAGATCTTGAATAAAAATACTTCCATTTAAATTATAATCCATGAACTGTTTTATCAGTAGCACAGAGTACAAATTCTGTGTCAGTTGTTTCATTAATGCGCTTCATATTTGTGTTCATCATTGCATTATACTTTGTTACCAGCCTATAGTGTCCCCTCCCCACCGCTAGAGCACGAATCTCTTCCCATAGCTCGTAAAGATTATCATACACAAGGGGCTAAGCCTGGTTTGGTGGAGGTTGTTGGGCTAGTGGTCTGCCCCAGTGATTAATTAAATGTTTTCAAACCGTAAGGCCTCTGACAAGGCTTTACGACTGCCATATAGTAATAGCAACCAGCACCACCGGATCGAGGGACGGCTTAACGTGTCCTGTAAAGCATGGAAAGATGGAGATAAATTCCACTAACAATCAAACCCATCCAGGGTAACTTTCTCGATTGATACGACCCCGCAAGTCCCACTGGTCCCACTGAACCGCCTCGTTGCTTTGCTTGTTGCCTTACCCTTACCCCAACTGCAAACAGTATTTAACGTAGTCATACACCTAAACAGTTATTTGACATCATTGATGTAAAGCATCAATGTAAACAGCATGTAGTAGCAGCAAGTAGTCGTTCCTTACTCGTAGAAGAAGACGTCAAAACCCGAAACGTCGATATGATAGCCATAGTTAGAGAATTTCCTTTGGTGGGTCAATCTTCACTTTATGCCATCATTGCAGATCAGATTTTTTCAATATTTTGCCTGTATTCTATACTTGATTTTGAGTAACCCTTTAAAATTTCAAACGTCCTTTTTTACATCTTGCATTTATAAACTACTTATAACTTACCATCTTAATTAAAACAGTTATTTTGTTGTCTATTATGAATACGTGGAAGTGTAAATTGATAGAAAAGATAGTATGCCGATTGCGAAATAGATAAATCATAAATGAGATTGCTTGATAGAGATGCTGATATGATAACGAAAGATTAAAGATTAGTAATGATCCCAACTTTTATGAGAAAAATATTGTTTTAATTTGTTTAATATTGTTTTCCCATTTCAGTTGGTTCCATTTGTTATAAATATGTAGGGTGACTTTAAATTAGTTCTTGATACTTAAGGCTATGCATGTACTCATGATAACAAACAACTTTTCCTAAGGAATCCATAGTAAAATCACAAAAAAAATTTGGACTCGTACCTATACAAATAGATCGACTAACTGACCGCCCAAATTAGTATAGAGTCCACATTTTTTTTGCGATTTGACTTTGGGTTACTTAGGGGAATTTGCTTTTTATCATGAGTACATGCATAACCTTTCGTATCAAGAACTAATTTAAAGTCACTCTATATTTTATTACAATAAGTAGGTAGACTTTATTGCCTTTTTTAGGGTTCCGTACCTCAAAAGGAAAAATGGAACCCTTATAGAATCACTTCGTTGTCCGTCCGTCTGTCTGACTATCTGTCTGTCTGTCAAGACCCTTTTTCTCAGGAACGCGTAGACGTATCAAGTGGAAATTTATATCAAATACTCAGGCCTGCAATCCCTTGAAGCTGTGAAAAAATCAAACTTCTGTGCTAACGCAATCAAGAGATACGGCCGTTTTTGCTGCATTTTTAGACACTCGCATGGGAATCAAAACCTATAGGGTACTTCCCGTAGGTATACATAGAATCATGAAATTTGGCAGGAAGCTATGTCTTATAGCACAAGTAAAGGGAAAAGTCCGAAAACCATTTTTTTTGTTACATTACAATTTTTTCACAGCTTCAAGGGATTGCAGGCCTGAGTATTTGATATATAGAGTTCAAGACATGTGTGAATATGAATTTATACGGAACCCTCGGTGCGCGAGTCCGACTCGCACTTGGCTGGTTTTTTTAAACACGGAACAACACAATCACAATTATTCACAACATAAAAGAAAAAAAGGAAAAATTTTATGTAAGCGGCTCGTGTCTGCTGCTATGCTCAATGTCTCCGATAAACCCTGAGATTTTGAGCCATTGCCTCCAACAAAATGGTAAAGGGGGAGAGAACAGTAACTTGTGAATCAGGAATATATTTGTGTAAAGATAATATGCCTCGGGGAATGTGGATGGTCCTATTTTAACAAATTTTAAAGAGTGCGGTGGAAGTCCGACTTCCACTCAGCATAAAAGACATTCTAAACTCCTGCTAGTCGACCTGAATCATAAAATCTACATTATTTATTTGCTGTCATGTGATGAATTAATTAACTAAAACCCTAACTACTATAGATAAGTACGTCAACAAATTCATGCTTTTGTGTTAGATGAGTGAGTAGGTATTCCAAATTCGTTTCGCCTCCTTTCCTCTACTATACAAACTACAATAAAATCATGAATATGTATAAGTTTTAAAAAAAATAAGTAGGTACCTACAGTACTTACTTATATACAGAGTGTAACAGAAAGGTGTGATAATACTTCAAGGTGGGCTTTTACCCATCAAACTGAACAACTTTTCTTCTACAACTTTGTTAAAATCGCAAAGAAATTTTCGGACTTTTCATACAAAGTTGGTTCGTTCGCCCGCCGATCGATTTGTATGAAAAGTCCAAAAAAAATTTGCGATTTGGACAAAGTTGTAGAACAAAAGTTGTTCAGTTTAATGGGTAAAAGCCCACCTTGAAGTATTATCACACCTTTCTGTTACACCCTGTATATGAGGAGTAGTTAATACCACTCCGATCGCCTTGGAAACTTTTTTTTTTCTGGCCTCTTATTGTGTCGGCCACAATAATTCCGCCAACGTCAACGTAGAAATAATTTAAATATACGGAAGAAAATGTTCAGGTAAAACTGAAGATAATTTATTTTGAGATTATTATTATTATTTTAACTGCACAAACAGAACGCCACCTAGAGCAATACAAAAGCGATTTATACTAACTACAACAACACAGGACGAACAAAAAGCACACATTATAAATTACGGAAGGTAGTTATGAGGGAGATTCACTGAGACAGTTACAATTTTATTTCGAACAAGTTTATATAGGGTGAGTTTAAATTAGTTCTTGATACGAAAGGCTATGCTTGTGCTCATGAAAACAAACAACTTTCCCTAAGAAACCCATAGCCAAATCGCAAAAAAAATTTTGGTCTCTTCATACAAATCGATCAGATGAGCGGCCAAATTAGTATGAAGAGTCAAAAAATTTTTTTGCTATTTGACTATGGGTTATTTAGGGAAAGTTGTTTGTTATCATGAGCACATTCATAGCCTTTGGTATCAAGAACTAATTTAAAGTCACCCTGTATATTTACTAAAATATTTCACAAGGGGAGTATTAACTGAAGCCAGGATGAAGGACATATTAAGGGGACGCGGTAGGGATGGGTAAGTACTGCAGTATTTACTCATGCCAGAGTAAATACTCAGTAAAAACTATTATAAGTACTATTTTTTTACTTTTTACTGAGTATTTATGTTTTACTAACAAAAACTTAATAAGCTATTGTTTTTTATCTAATATTTATCTGTATGACACTTTTTTACGTTTTTCTAAGTTCTTTAAGTTTTCTAAGTTCTAAGTAGTCTGACGATATAACATTATTAACATTTTATTTAGGGGATTCCCCTTAAAATCTTTATCAATAGAGTTGTTATTCGTAGTGTTACCAACAAAAAATAATCACGTTAGGCTCCGTGCACACGGGAAACTTTTATGTACCACTAATGCGTGTAACTTGTTTTGTTTTTTGGGTTCCGTAGCCAAAATGGCAAAAAAGGAACCCGTATAATTTCGCCCTGTCCGTCCGTCCATCACAGCCATTTTACTCGGTGAGTATTGGCACTATGTGGATATATTTTTTATCGAATGGAAAGTGACGACTTAGTCGAGGATGGTACACGCAAACTCAAATAATGCTTTGAAGACTCCCAGATTGTAGAATTCGGGAAACACAGATGCAGGTAAGGAGTTCCAGTCCCGCGCAGTTCGCATAATAAATGCAGAAGCATATCGCTTCGTGCGAATAGGTGGTATCACAGTATATGGATATTATACAGTAGGGACACTCCCTGCCGCTCTCTGAAGGCGACCTCACCCCCCCCTGTGTGACCGATGTGTCACCTAATAGTCAAGGGTTGACAAACTAAATACATTTATTTGTGGTGTGCGTTCCGAGCGTACGATCTGACAGCAACCCTTCACTTTAACAACAGGATAGCATAATATAAATCGCTTAAGTGTGAAAGAGAAGGTACAAAACGGTTGCTGTCAGAGTGCACCCTTGGAATGACGTAAAGGTTTCTATGTCCATACAGCCTTGTCTTCATTGAAAATGTATATTGTAAAAGTCTGTCATTTTATATTCACGTCTGTCTTTAAAAAGACTGCGACATAATTATAGTCTTTCGGAAATATTCCAAGAACAGCACATCTGCAGTACCAGTGAAGGCGTAATTAAATAAATAAAATGGCATTTCAAAACAATCTGTAAACATCTTCATAATCATCACATATTTTGATAAAAACAACAAACAATCCTTTATTTATAAACAATGACTTTAACATTTTGCTAATATTTAATGTATTAGCCATTTTTGTAATGTATATTTTATCACACATTTATTTTCAATAAAATACTTACAATATCAATATACTAACAAAAAAATATAGGGACAACGGTATCAATATGGAATATATTTACACGGTTTCTTTTTTATTTTGACAAAATACGTGACGATTATGGAGATTTTAACAGATTATTTTGTACCTACATTTCGAAATAGGGTAACGGGTACAATGATTGGCCCTTTAAGCAAACTTTTTACTTTGAACCCATATAACTCTGAATATTGGCTAACAGTTGACTGCTGAATTGTATGTTACCATTCTGTAAGGGCCTAAGAAGTAAATTAATATGATTTGAACCCTAAATAATTGCGTTTAAATAGATATTTATGGAATTTTAGTAAAAACCACCCAAAAGTAGTATTATTGGCCCCCTTGAGCACAGTGATTGTCCTAACGATTTGATAGTGAATGACCGGGCCAATCACTGTATACGTGGTGTGCCAATGAATGTAGCAAAACGAGCAATAGTGATGGGAAACAAAGAATCAAATAAAATAAAATATGTTTAAATCTTTTATTTTATTCTTTTATTATCTCAGTAGAAAATTACAAAATAATAAAACAACAAAAGATATAAAATGGTTTTCGTTTTCACTGTATCTCATTACTAATGTAAGGTAAGTAAATTAAGAGAATAGGCATTTATTTTTTAGGATTTTGTATATCTAGCTAGGTAAATAAAATAAATTTGTTAAAATATAATAAAATGTGCACATCACTGTCGTGTTCTTTGAGAAACGGTATATTGATTGGCCCTAACAAAATACAATGATTGGCATTGCCAATCCCATCAAAAACACAGTGATTGGCCCGGCCAGTTTTTGTTTAGACAAGGGCTATGATGGTTTATGCATGAATTTAATAAATAACTCCGTTAACACAGCGCAAATAAAGTTCAAAATCTTATTGTATTTTATTAAACCGTCTTTTAGTGATTGGCCGCCATGCCATTCAATTGGACTTCCATATAAGGCCTAAGTACAGTGATTGGCCCCCTAATATTTCTGAATTATAAGTTAGAAACTAGTTACTTTTGCGTTATTTAACATCAAATCGACCTAATAAATGAAATAAATAACTCTTACAATGTAACAAATCACGATACAATAAGAAACAAAGCAATAAACCTACCTAGTCTTAACAAATTTTGATAAAAATCTGCAGTACATTGAAACGACTGCGACACACGAACAAAAAGACTTTAGTTTTCAGTGTTGCTAGAATCGAAATCAAAAAAGCTATTATAAACTATACAAAGCATAAAATGCTTCTTTCCGTTCCGTTCCGTTCCGGTGGCTCACTGACCAGAAGTTCTTCTGCAGGGGCGTTGAGGTCAGAGCATAAGGGATCATGGGCGAAGTTGTAACACCTGAAGTGAGTGGCTCGAGCACCATGACGGTATCCAGCATCCAACCGGATCCTGAGGGTACGTGGGTGACACAGCCTCAGGTTCCGAGGCCATTTACTGAATCCTGCCGGCAGCACAGGAGACCGTTCACCTGGGGACGTATCAACTCTCGTCCTTGTGCCACTATGCAGCTGAGATCTACCCAAGACACCAGTGGCCACGTAGATAGGATAAGGAGTGTAGGTGGTTTTTGCAGTCGGGATGGGGGCGGGGGATGGATAGGGCCGACAAGTATACCAGCAACGAGTCAGCATGTGGAAGATAGATACTATACTTGGTGTGTAATAAGTACAGGGAGGGAAAGTTGACTGCTTTCTTCCTTTGATGATAGCTTCAGTCTTCTGAGGTTTCTTGGTCTGCGTTTTCCGTGCTTTCTGGTTCGGATTCAGTGTCAGTTTCTGGTAGTTTGTACAGTTTTTCTGCTTGATTATTCAGTATGTGTTTTTCTCTTGCTATGTGTTCCCAGTATTCAAAGGGCCTGTTTGTGTTCCTGAATATGTCTTGTTCCAGGGAGTTTTCCCATGTAATGATAGGTCTTCCTACTTTACGTTTCTTTTCTTTATATACTCTTGCTGCGCGTAATATGTGCGGTGTGTCGCGTCTCAATATGTGTCCGAGGTAGGCAATCCTTCTCACTTTTATTACTTTAGTTATGGTTTTCCCATCAAGGACTTCTTTAATCTTTTTTCCTTTAGGGCTTTCTTTGGAAATGGCTAGGAGGTCTCTGAGGATGTGTCGTTCATAGCGGCGTAGACGTGATCTATTGGATTTGGTAAGGGACGTTACATTGAGGCCGTAGGTCATGGTGGGTCTTATTACCATTTTGTATAAAAGACTTGTGATTTTCCATTCCAGTTGGTTTTCCTTTATGAATGGGGATATAATTTTTGTGTTCCTGGCCGCTATTTCGCATCTCTTTTTTACTGAAGCTCGCCTGTCGTGTTTGGCTGTTATGTACGTACCTAGGTATTTAATTTCTTTAACGGGGGTAATGGTTACTCCACCTAGTGAGACGGGAGAATAAATAGTGTTCGGGGAGAGTGGGTCGCGTATTACAAGTTTCGTTTTAGTTTCATTTATGATAAGGCCTACTGTATGGAGGAGGTTTTTTAGTTTGGTAATTATTCTGTTAAGTACAGTTATGTCGGTGCCAACAATGATAAGATCGTCCGCGAATGAGAGAATAAGAGGCAGCGTTATTTGATGGTCTTGATCCAGTGTAACGTATTCTTCTTCTTCCTCGAGGGTACGTAGTACGTCGTCCATCAGCAGCGTAAAAAGCCTGGGGGAAAGCGGGCAGCCTTGTTTGACCCCTTTTCCCTTACTTATTGTTTGGGTTTGTTGGCCGCACCACGAGATGAAGGTTTTTTCATTCATGCATGCCTCTATAATTCGGTTTGTGAGCGCGGCGTTGGTTCTCGTAGCGAGGACGTCTCTAAGAGCTTCTAGATTAACCGTGTCAAAAGCTTTTTCCATGTCTAGGGCCGCAACATAAATTCTATTACCCTCTTTCCAATTGGTATCTAGTACGCGTCTAAGTGTGTAAATGTGATCATCTGTCGATCTGTTTTCTAGGAAGGCGGCTTGATAATTGCCTAGAGAAACTTTTTTGTCGAGTTTTTGTAGCAAGAAGTTAGCGTATATCCTATATCCTACGTTACAAATAGAAATTTTTCTGAAGTCATTAGTTTCTTTTGGTCGGGGAATTTTTCTGATTGGAACTTGTTTAGTTACACGCTTACACGCCACTCATCTGGGATATTGTTTTTACTCCATGCCTCTTCCATTGTGCGTACTACTTGTGTAGTGAAGTTTGTTGGAGCTGCTTTGTACAGCTCTGGGACTATTTGATCTGTTCCGGGAGCTGAACCGTTCTTCAGCTTGCAAATTATGAGTCTAATGTCAGCTGCATCTGGGACGTCTTCTTCTGACAGTTCCTGAATAGTTTCGTTTAATTTCGATATCGGTCGCCCCTCCATTTTTTGTAGCTCTTGTATCCAGCTTGACATAGGTATAAAATATTTGCTTTGGGTTCTAGCAACTTTAGTTTTGTATTTTCTAAAGAATTTGTATGTTACTTTCATTCGTTTTGATTTGTGTTGGCTGCTTAGGTTTTTGAAAAACCATTTGCATTCCTCTGCTTTGTCGTTTTCAAGAATTTTGTTTAGGTTTTGACGTAACTCTTTCACTTTTCTTTTGAGGACAGTGTTGTTTGGATCTCGATTACTGAGGAATAGCTGTTTTTTGAGTTGGGCTAAAGCCAATCTTTGTTCTCGCGTACGTGTTCTTGGCTCAGAAAGAGTTTCCTGGGTGGCTTCTTTAAGGATTTCATTGAGAGTTGGCCACGGTAGTGTCTTACTAGAATTTGTCTCCAATAAGTTTTGTTCAGTGAGGTTCTTATTGGGGTCCAAGTCCAATGAGACTGGTTGTGACAGTTTGTAGGTCGCGTGTTCCAATCTGTTTAATTGATCAGTGAGCTTGTGATTGACGGCATCTTGAAATTTTTGAAGTGTATGTTCGTGTTGTAGTCTTTCGTAGTCGTAACTTCTGTAATCGTATGGGGGTTTGTATGGTGTTTGGTCTCCGGCGATTTGTGTGTTAATCGGACTGCGAGTGTATTTACTTTTGTGTTGGTTTTCGAAATCAGATATGCGTATCGAGCCCCAGATTATTTTGTGGTCAGATAATTTTGCTGAACTCCATTCACCTCTTATGTTTTGGAAGTAGATCTTATTTCTAATGCTTGTTATTATGTGATCTATTTGGGATGATTTGTTCCCTGATTTCCAAGTCGTTTTGCAGGATGGACGTCCCCAGGAGCTATTAATTTTTAGATTATGTTGCTGAATGAAACTAATTAGCAGATCCCCGTTTTGGTTTGAGGTTTGGTGATAAAGTGTTTTTCCTACCATATGCCTAGGAATATCGCGTACGTCATCGATCCCTATGTGTGCGTTGAAGTCGCCTAGTAAAATTAAAAAGCATTTACGTGGTGCTTTTTGTATAGTTGCACCGATTTTCGCTAGACAGTTAGACGAGGTTGAGGGGACATGTGTTGTTATTATTAGTAAGTCGACAGGTGAGCTGATGTTGGATAACTGTATTTTTATGTGTACTCCTAGGGCGTTGCTGTCTATTCTATATATTTTTTCAATTTTGTGCGCTGCTTTTTTTTGTATGAGTATAGCAATCCCTCTTTTCTCGATCGCGCGTTTGCCTCCGGCCAGAATCCGGTTATAATTCTTACTTTTGTATTCCCCACTTGAGAGGTGCGTTTCTTGTAGTCCTGCTATTGTAATCTGGCGTTTTGATAGTTCCTTATCGATGTTAGCCCTGTCAGGTGGCGACGCGCAGCCTCGAACATTCCACGTTGCGGTTTTTAGTGATTCGCATCTGGCCTGACTATTGAGAGATAACGTCGGTGTCTGTCTAATTATCCTTTGATATGTGGAATCTACTGCAATATTGATATTGTTGTTATTGCCCTGAGATGGTTTAGAATTTACAGATAAGTTTTGGTAAGTGCCGTCATTTGGTATATCTGATATTTCGGATATTTGTGACAGACACGGTTTTTCCTTATCGATCGTGTGAGACAGGTGGATTTGTTTTTTAATATCATTGCTTATTTTTGGTAGTGTGATGCCGCTGTAGTGGTGGTTTTCGTAATACAGGTGAAGATTGATCGGTGTGGGTCCATCTGTGGGCGTGTAAGTGAGGGGTGTGGAGAAGTTTCCGTGAATGTGTACATTTACTAGATAATATTCGCATGCAGCTATAATTATGTCCTCTCCTCCCCAAAAGCCGTCTAGGAATTGCTGTTTTATGTAGTGATCGATACGTGTTGTTTCCGAATGTGAGTTGTTTTGGTTACATCTTAACTCGTTGATGTTGTTGAGTAAGGCAAGGTTAATTCTTTCCGAGTTTCGGTTATTGGATACATATGTTGTTAAGTCTTTACGTATTTGCTTGTGGTCAAATGTTAGGTAAAGGGCACTATTCAATTGATCTGCAAGTGCGCGGAAGAGGCAATTGCCGTCTTTGGCAGTCTCTTTTATTTCCATAGCTTCCGAATGGGTGCCAGGTGTTTTATTGCTTTCTCTTGGGTTCTGTGTGCCGGTTAAACTACGCTTTTAAACAATAGGACAACTTTGGCTATTGTTTTCGTATTTAAACTATTTAAAGTTTTTTCGTATTTTTTTGTATCGGTGAGGAACCAATAAATGTTTCTTTCGGGTTAGGAATGGTTGTGTAATGTTTATTGTTACTTTCCCGGAGTCGTTTCTGCTTTGCAGATGTGGTTGGATGAAAAAAAAGGGGACGCGTTTGTGTTGCGACTTAAAGTGGATGTTCGTGCCTGTTCTTGGAGGGATGCGTGATATTGCTTACATATGTGTGAACTTGAAGGTGCTGTCAAGTTGTAGGATCGATTGTTTGAGTTTCAAGAACTGGGCACTTGATTGATTTGTGGGTGATCGTTTTGTGTTTAATACAAAATGAGTTTTTATTTTTGGGTGCTAATTTGTGTCTATGTATTTAAATGTGATAGGTATGGTATGGTTTGTTGGGGAGGTGGACTTTGCGGTTTTTTCGAAAATGATGACTGAGCAAGCCCAGTGGCAAGTAGGGGGTAAGTCTGAGTAATTATAGGTCCAGAGTGGGTACGTTTGTAGGTCTTGTCTTAAGGTTTACTGTCGGTGTTGTTGTTCGAATGGTTTAGGTGTGGTAGTATTTTGTGACACTATTGTGTTCTTGCTTTCATGCTCCCTGCGTTGTACCTAGTGCCAGTATGTATTTGTATGTAAATAATTGGTAAAATTGTGAGGTCTAGTTTCACGCGTTTGTGTGTTTTTAGTCTTAGCGTGGACTAGTGCTTACTGTGTTCTAGCCGCCGTCGTTGTTTCGGTGTCGTTGGCGTACAGGTGTTGTTTCGAATTGCCGGCTGGATTGATAGGGATAATAAGGAACGATCTCACCAGGTTTTGTAGCTTATGGAGGTGTCGGTTGGCTGGGTCGTTGAGGGTGTGCCGCGAAGCGATGCTCGAGTAGGCTGCTATACAAACACTGCACACTACACTGCACTTATTTAAGGACACAATGTACACTCGGTTGCTGCTCGGTTACTCGGAGATTTTCGCGGTTTTGTAATTTTGTTTTTCACAAATAAGACTCGGGAAAAGTAGAAGAAAAGCAAATCATGATTGAGAGAGGATTAAATTACGTTAGCTTCGGGCGTGGCTATTGCGTAGGCGCACGCAATAGGGTGGCGAGCTGGGCAAAAAATATAAGACAATGGGCGAGGATAGCGCGTCGGGTCGCTCTGGGCACGTCTGCTCTCGCCAGATGTCCGAAACGAACTCCTACAAAGCATAAAATGCTTCTTTTTACAAAAATATAAGACGATATTTTTTGTAGCGGTAACCCTTAATATTGTGCTATAAAGTTCAAAAGGCCATTCACTGGAGGGGGGCCAACGATACTACTCGTTACCCTACCTAAATAGTGGTAAGTAGCAGGTGAAACTGATTATAATTTCCTCAAGGACATATTAAAAACTAGATAATTAGATTTCAACTAAATAAATAAAATGGCATTTCAAAACAATCTGTAAACATCTTCATAATCATTACATATTTTGATAAAAACAACAAATATAATCCTTTATTTATAAACAATGACTTTAAGATTTTGCTAATATTTAATGTATGAGCCATTTTTGTTATGTTTATTTTATCACATATTTATTTTCAATAAATTACTTACAATATCAATATACTAACAAAAAAATATAGGGACAACGGTACCAATATGGAATATATTTACACGGTTTCTTTTTTATTTTGACAAAATACGTGACGATTATGGAGATTTTAAGAGATTATTTTATACCTACATTTCGAAATACCTAAATAGTGGTAAGTAGCAGGTGAAACTGAGAATAATTTCCTCAAGGACATATTCATTTGCAATATGACTTTCCAAAATGTATTAGCTGATTACTCATGTTGTTGGATAAGTTAAAAAAATCATATTAAAGGGCTTATGAAGTTCTTTTTTTCTTTCACTTTCATAAATCTTTGATCGATAAACTGTCCGCCCTTGGAATTTATGTAGGCACTGTAGTACCGCAAGGAGGTAAGTGGGATGGTGTACTATTCGTAGAATCCAAACGCGAATATTTTCAGCAAACAGAGAGGCAAACAAGTTTGCCTTATCAGTTGCTATGTGAGCCAGTGCTCCATCAGGTTTCAGCAGTGGAGGCAGAGACGGCACGACAGAAATTCGCCTCGACCGATTTAGCCAGCGACCAAAAAGCCTTACTCCCAGAGAGATAGGAGGCAAGTTTTGATCCGATGCGGCGTATGTGGTCGAGGCGTGCCCTGCGTAGCGTCTTTTTGTAGGACTTTGCGGCTCTATTAAAGGCTCTTTTCTTATCTCGCGTACCCGGAGCTTAGCGACTGCGAGCATCAGCCCAAGCTTGGTACGCCAAATGTTTTACCGTCTCGGCAGAGAATTCGGCATTGAACCACGGGCGAGCTTGATTCTCAAGAGGAATGTCAGAGAACGGAGTGCAATATTCCATTGCCTGACAGATACCTCTGAGATTGATGCCGCACAGCTTGACGGGTCTCAAGAAGAAAAAAAATGCCCAGTTAGTGGTTGAAGAATTTAAACATATCCAACCATGAATGCGCACAAGATGCTTTGAAGTGATATTCAAATATTGATGTCAAGCGAAAGGTTAACATAAACTCCAACACGAAGACCCAAAAAATGAATTTCGCAAGGTTTTTTTAATAAATATGTTTCCTCACATTGCACTGGTCTTGATTTTATTAAATGTATACCATGATTACCATGTCATGCAAAAATATCTGATAAAAAGTTTTTACTGTCTCTAGAGAGTAAAAACTCAGTTGATATAGTAAATACTCAGTATTTACTCAAACTCAGTATTTACTCTGACTCAGTTTTTACTGCCTTACCCATCTCTAGACGCGGGACACAGGAGGGAGGACATCGTAAAGAGAGAAAGAGTAACGAGAGCAACTAAAGAAAATGTGGTCAACATTGCCTTCATCCAAAACGCACTCACACAAGGAGTGATCCCGAATCCGTATTTTGGCGAGGTGAACAGGAGTAACGGCGTGACCTAGGCGTAACCTGCAAATTGTAGATGTGACCTGCTTGCTAAAGTTTCTGTAGCGGAAAAACCAGGGTTTAACAGGGATGTAGGGTTGAATTTGCCCATAATATCTACCAGTTTTGACTGTTCCCAGCGGCTGGTCCATTTTTGGTTAAGATGTAATTTAGCCATCGATATGATATCATAAGAATAATTTTGAAAATTATTAAGATCACCAGACATGATAGCATCCTTAGCCCAGAAATCAGCACACTAGAGTTTTAATTTTGAAAATAAGAGGAGATTTGATTTTACACCGGAAAGAATTAGACATGAGAGCCTCTATACAACTTTTAGAATCTGAACATATTAAGGCTTTACTGATGTTGTGGGATTGAGTGTATGAAATAGCTTCTAGGATAGCAACAGATTCTCCAGTGAACACGGAAGCTTGAGGTGGGCATTTAAAACGAAGAACGATTTTATATTTGGGGAAATCCGGTAGTTGACTACTAGTCATTTGAGTTACTTTTCATCAAATGTCAAAAACGACATTTTGTTCTAAAAATTTTTGAAATTTTGAACGATGACGTCATTGGTCAATATAGTAGTTTGCATACTAATTACGAGATTATTATAAATAAAAAATTGAAAATGTAATAAAAATGAAGATTAAGTTTTTCGATAATATCAAATAAAGAGCTATTTATTTAATAATATTTTGTATTTTTTTTTAATGCAGTCAACTTCCGGATTTTACCTGGTTTTACATAGGTACCTTTACCACAGCCTATAGGTACCTCATGTGTGACGGATGGACTATCATCAAGGAATGCAAATGCGAAAAAACAGCTGTTTTGAACAGGCACGTATCCTTTATTAAAACGGTTCGTATTAAACGATGAATAATTTGTAATGTGAAAAGTATCAAATATTGTTTGCATGCCTTCTTTCGCGGCCTTGTGAATTGAGTTTATTCATCTCTAGCTTTTGCCCACGGCTTTGCCCGCGTGGATATCGTTTTATGACTGTCCTTCAGTGAGCATGGAAATGTTTTTTTCCAATCCCTTAAAACGTGTTCTATACTATATGTAGGTTATCTATATGTCGAATTACACATAGGTACATCTATTAAATAGTTTCGCCATTTCCCTCTGTCAAATATCTTTGTGCAAAAACACATTAATTTCATTTCATTTATTTTATTTAAGAAACAATATACAGTATTTATAAATAAAAAAGTAACAAAATTAATTATAACTAAGAAATAAAGTAACAAAAATAGAAAGTTACTGAAATCGAATTAATAAAATTATTTGGAAAATCAAATTAAACTAAGTATAAACTAGACATGTACCGGGTAATGGATTTGCCAGGTACCCGGCGATCCAATCGGCCGGGTAGCCGGGTACCCGGCGCCGGGTACCCGGCAATGAAACACGTCACGATCACGTCTTAGGTCATTACTTAAACTTTGCCAGAGCTCCAAGGGATTATTATTGTTTGGGGATAAAGGGGTATAGGACCAAAGGGCCCTATTGGATCACCAGATATGAGCGCTTTTGAATGCTTTTGGCCTGGTGCACAAGCCCAGAGTGTTCTGCTCTGTTCCTTAGCCCATTCCTGCAGCATTCTTCTTCCGGAGCTCCAAGGGATGCAGATAATATCTGTTAGGTTCTGAAATACCTGAAAAATTTTTAACAGTGGCTTCTACTCATAATTCTGAACAACTTTCCCCAAGGAGCCTATACGATACTCAATTCGTAAAAAGATTTTTGGACTTCCCATACAAAATTGTCGGTTCAGTTGATCAAGTAGTATGAGGACTCCAAAAATTTTTTTTGCTAATTTAGTATAGGTTCCTTGGGGGTAAGGTGTTCAATTTCATGAGTAGAACCGTGGTCAAAAATTTTTCAGATATTTCATAGGTATATTTAAGTTCTATATATTTAATTGGTAATATATTTAAGTGGTGGGCATAAAATAGAGGTCACAATCCTATACTGCGTAACCTAGCGGCACGCTACCTTTCCCCACCAAGCGTCTTTTCGAAAGCAGGTAACGTCTGCGAAAAAAAGAAGCCGACTAGATCCTGATCGAGCTAAAAAACTCGTATTTTTACACGATAACTTACCAACTATAAACCTACAATACTAAATAACATTGAAATATGAACGACAGTTACATAAATGTACCTATACTTTTAACATAAAAATAACGTGTTTTTAATAACTAGGCAATTACCCGGCGCTATTACCCGGTACCCGGCCGGATCCTTAAAAAAGTGCCGGATCCGCCGGGTACCGGATCCAAACCGGGTACCCGGTTCATGTCTAGTATAGACATAAATTTTAAAAAAAATGATATAATATAGTAACAGTGTTAAAGGTTTATGTACAAAAAATATTGTGAATTTAATAAATAAATAAATAAAATAAAAATAAAATATCTCATCTCACTATCTCACTTCTCACTTATATATATGTATATATGTATACGAGGAGTGATCAAAAAGTAGTGAGAACGATATATATAGTCCTTGGTAAGAAAAAAAATGAATACTGGCAGGCATAGCTCAGATATTTGTAATATTAATAAAGAAAAAGTTTTCGATTTTCTTTTGTTTTTTTCTGAATGTAGTCATTTGTTTGCTTCGTGTCAGACCGTGTTCTCGAAAATGGAGAAAAACGAAGTGCGAGCCGTTATTAAATACCTCTGTTTAAAAAAGTTAACGACGCAAGAGATTCACTGCGATTTGGAGGCAACATTAAGAGAGTCTGCTCCGCCGTATTCCACTGTCGCAAGGTGGGCTCCTCAATTTCGAGTAGGGAGAACGAGCACGGAAGACGAACATCGTTGCGGCCGCCCATTGACGTCAGTCACCCAAGAAAATGTTGTTAAAGTCGAGAAAATTGTATTGAGCGATCGAAGAGTTACCATCCGTTACTTAGTTCAAGAAACGGGCATTTCATATGTGTTCCACACACTTTTATTTTTAAGTAAAAAATATTTTTAATCCATAGGTCGCTGGTTGGTGTGAACAGAAGAAAGATTGTTTTGATGAAAATATCACTTTTAATGAATTTTTAAATTATATTATTAGTTTTACACTGTTTTAGCCAATATTTTGTAAGGAGCAGTATTTTATGCAGTACTTTTAATAGATTCACTTATTGGAATTTTAATATTTAAATATTTTGATGGACTACATAAGCTGCTTGTAAGATGGAAGTTGGAAGTGACGTCACACAAATCCAACAGGAAATAGCTACAAAAGTGTGTTCGGATACTTGTATCGAACAGGCTCCCCGGCCTACAAAAACAATCTTCAAAGACTGATAAAAATACCGCTTCATGTGATACTTCACGCTTTTCACCCCAGCCTCCCACAAGCCACCAAAGACCGGACTGTAAGCTGGTATGAAATGGAATTTTATGCCTTGACTGGCTGAAAAGTTTTGTACCTCATCCTGGTGACTTGTGAGAGACTGTAATTGATACAATTCCTGCAATTTATTACTGGCTCCTCTAAAGTTGGTAGCGTTGTCACAAAATATATCAGTAGGTGCGTTTCTTCGCGCTATAAATCTTTTAAGTCCAGCCAAAAAAGCCTCAGTGGACAAGTTTGATATTAATTCAATATGAATAGCTTTTGTGACAAAGCATACAAACATTGCTATATAGGATTTAAGTACCAAGGCTCGCCTCACTCGCGCCTGCTTAACTTGGAAGGGGCCTGCGAAATCAATGCCAACCTTTTGAAATGGGCGTGATGGAGTGACGCGATCCTTAGGCAGCGTTCCCATTAACTGCTTAGAACATTCAGCTTTTAATTTAAAACATTTAATACACTTGTGAATAACTTTCCTTATTTCTCTATGAGAGTTTATGAGCCAATATCGTTGATTTAAACTACTATGAATTAATCTTTGTCCAGCATGATGCAAATTTATATGCTCATTGTAAATTATCAGGTGGGTGATATAAGAATTTTTGGCTAATATAATTGGATGCCTTTGACTATAAGGAATACTAGATTGCTGCAAGCGACCACCCACTCTTAATATTTGGTTTTTATCCAAAAACGGAAATAATGATTTTAAATTACTTTTTATGGGCTTATTGGCCTTTAACAATGAAATTTCTTCTCGAAAATGTTTATGTTGATCATGTTTTACAATTACAGTTAAGGCGTTATTTAACTCTTCTGGCTTTAAATTACTAACATATTTATTATTTTTATTTTTACAATTATGTATGAATCTTTGTATGTATGACAGCACACGCTGCATTTTTGTAATTGAAGAGTACTTTGTAAAAATGTCTAGTTCGGCAGTCTGATGTGCAGTCATACACACCTTAGCTTTAGTTTTTAATTCAGGTAAGTTTTCATAGTTATCCTGTATTATACCACTTGGCTTGTAAGTGGGAGTATGTAGACACTTCGGCCCCTGCCACCATAAGGTGCAGTTTTTAATGTAATTAGGCTCAGTACCCCGTGAGACAAGGTCTGCAGGATTGTCCGTTGTGTTGACATATTCCCATTGAAATGTTTTACAATTTTCTTGTATGTATGCCACTCGATTGCCTACATAGGCTTGCAATTTAGCTGGCTCTGTACAAATCCAGGCTAATACTATTTTAGAGTCAGAAAATAGCAACACATTATTTATTTTACATTTGTCTTTTAAATTATTGTACACTTTATTTGCAGTTTTTGTTAACAATAAAGCGCTATTGAGCTCCAGACGAGGAATAGTTAATTTTTTATTTATAGGATTCACCCTTGATTTTGAACATAATGAATGCATTCCAACTGTACCATCATCCCTAATAACCCTCAAATACAACACACAGCCATAGGCATGCATGGACGCATCAGCAAACCCTATTAAATCTATTTGTTTTGCATTTGTAACATTTATTCCTCTTTTAACTAATATTTTTGGCATGTCAATTATGCTTTGAATGAAATCTAATGAATGCTGCTTTAAATCAGCTGGAAGGGGAGTATCCCAATCAATTTTTGCATCCCAAAGTTTTTGCATTAATATTTTAGCAGATATAAATATTGGGCCCACCAACCCTAGGGGATCATAAAACCTACTTATGAAAGATAGCACTTCTCTTTTCGTCATTTTAGCGGGAATATCCTTTGTGGGACTTTGTATCATGAAGGAATCATTGTCTAGATTATAGTTAAGCCCTAACGTTTTTTGCCCCATATACTCATGGTCACCCAACTCTTTTTTATTTGAAGTGGTGGCATGTACATCCTGTAGAACTTCTGGAACGTTAGAATGCCACTTATGTAGCTCAAAGCTTCCCTCAGAAAGGATACTAATCAACTGCTGTTTAGCTTCTAGCAATTGCTCAACGTGGGGACTTGAATAAAGCACATCATCTACGTAACTATTTTCCCGTAAAATAGAGGCCCCTAGGGGGTAGACATTCTCAAATTGGTTGGCTAACTCAGTAAGACAACGAGTGGCAAGATATGCAGAGGTTCTTAAACCATATGTGACCGTGTCTAACTGTATGCATTGAACAGGGTCATCATGAGAAGAGCGCCACAAAATATTTTGTAAGCTTTTAAATTCTGGCAATAAATTTATCTGCCTGTACATTTTTTTAATGTCACATACAAAGATATGATCATGTAATCTAAATGAAATTAAGATGTCAAAGAGATCTTTTTGAACGACCGGGCCATTTAGAAGCATATCATTTAATGATACCCCACCCACTTTCATACTTCCATCAAAAACAACTCTGAGCCTGGAGGTCTCACTGTTCATATTTATTACAGCATGGTGCGGTAAAAAATAAATTGGGCCTTTATTTAAGTCATAGTTGGAAATGTCATGATAGTGCCCATGTTTTAAGCTTACATATTCGTCAATGAAATTTTTATAATCTGGGAACAAGCTAGGCTGCCTTTGAAATTTCTTTTCTAAATTGTAAAACCTCTGCAATGCAGGGTGGAAGGAGGCAGACAGGTTGATGTCATAAATGGGCACTTTTAATGGCAGAGCTACCTGGAATCTTTTATTTTCTAATTTAACCGTGTTACTGAAAATATTTTCACACAAGTCCTGTTCAGGAATATTTTCTTTGAAAATTTCTGGAACAGATTCTGTTTCCCAAAATCTCTGTATTGAATGATCAATGTCATCTTTTTGAATAAACAGGCTTGTGTGAAAATTGCTCGCATACCTTGGGACCAGGGATGATGGTAAGTTACCCGCTACTACGTAACCAAACTCCGTATTCTGCAGGTACGGCCCATGAGGAGCTAACTGGATCTTTTCTGGTAGCAACGCCTGGAAAAATATATTGGCATCTAATAATAAATGCACATCTTTGGGGATATTGAACTCCTCATCTGCAAGCTCAATATCACTTGGAATATTTAAATTTTTTACATCAATTTTATAGTGAGGTAACTTATGTGTTATCTTTTCAACTACTGAACAATTTACTGAGAATTGCTTTTCAGTTTTTATGGAATGTATTTGAATTTTTACACTTTTAGTGATTTTATTTGAAATGCCACCGATACCATTTAAATTTGAACTTTCAGTTTTTATATCACCCTGTACAAGCGGTAGCAACTCTTTTGTAATACATGATGATTGACTTCCACAGTCTAAAATACCTTTGACATACAATGGAGACCCATCCTTACCAATTATTTTTACTTTTATAGTGGGCAAGAGGTTATATTTAGTTTCAGAATTAGACACTAAAGTTACAGGTAAGGCCTCTTTGCTCTTTTTGAAATTATCATCATGCAACATTGTGTTGTGTGCACCTTTGCACGTAGCACAACGGAATTTATAATTGCACTTACTTCGGTGAGAATTTAGACATAGCTTGCAAAGATTATTTTTATTGACAAAATCAGTACGCTCTTTAAAACTACTGCATTTAAATTTTGTACATGTAAATAGCTTATGAACTGAATCCTTACAGTATTTGCAGCATGATATTTCACTGGTAGCTAGCGTTGTACGCTCACGTTGGCTCGCAGCAGTGACCTTCCGCACAGAATCACCCGAAATGCCTTCAAGAGCGGAGGCACGGCACTCTAAAAATTTTAGAAAATCACAAAATTTATAATTTGGCCTTTTGTCTAATTGGTAAGCATGGTTTGTCTTGGCATCTAATTTTTTACTTACAATACAAATTAATATACTGTCCCACTGAGAGGTAGGCTCTCCTAAATTAGAAAGAGCACACAGTTGTTGCTTAACACTTGAAATTAATTTGCGTAGGGATGCAGGAGTTCCACTAGTTATTTGTTGAATGTCTAGCAATTCATTTATGTGATATGAGACTAATTTTTCCTTATCATCATATCTGTCCTTTATTATTTGAATCGCTTGCTTATAATTTTCATTTGTAGGTGGTATCCCTTTTATCAAATCTAGGGCCTCCCCGGCTAAAAAGCTACGCAAATAGTACAGCCTTTGGGCGTCTTGTAATTTGGGGTTTTTGCCAACTGCAGCTTGAAATAGATCAAAGAATGGGCGAAAATCGGCATAGTTACCTGCGAATATTGGAATATTTATAGGCGGCAGCTTTGTATTGTCAAATGCTGAAGAATTTACAGGCTGGGCCGTGTGGTCCTCGCAAACTGCATGTGTGGCTGCTTGTCGCTGAATGGCGGCCAACGTCGTCAAATACTTCTCTTCTACGTCAGATACGTCTTCCATTTGGGAAGGCGAAAGCATCGCGATTTCCTCATTCGCCTCCAGATACGATTTAAAGCTATCCTTCAACGCTTTTTCACGTATCTGACATACAGACAAGTCCACATCTTTAAACTCTGGGTTCATGACAAAGTTAGCCACCCTTGTTATGGAGCCCTTGAAGCCCCCTCTTTGAAGTATTTTTTTTCGAACGAGGATATTCTCCGACCCTTCCATGTCGTCCTTAGACATGCTTCAAACAAAACGCACTTGATTGTAACACGCAAAAACTTTTTTACAGTATTTTTACAGTACACGGACACGGCACAAAAACTCACGTTGACGTCTTTGACGTTCACATACATACGATTGATGTTGCAACTCGGGCCTCTCTTTCTCACTCCCGCGGCACAGTATGCGCGCGAAAGAGAGATGACGCTAGCACGTGCTGGCCGGCGATCCTCGCCGGGCCGCTGTTTGTAAACATGGCCGACGCCGAAACAATTGAATATTGGAATGGTCTTACCAAATGATATGAAGTAATTAATTTGAAGATATTGATGCGAATGCGAAAAATATTTTTAATCCATAGGTCGCTGGTTGGTGTGAACAGAAGAAAGATTGTTTTGATGAAAATATCACTTTTAATGAATTTTTAAATTATATTATTAGTTTTACACTGTTTTAGCCAATATTTTGTAAGGAGCAGTATTTTATGCAGTACTTTTAATAGATTCACTTATTGGAATTTTAATATTTAAATATTTTGATGGACTACATAAGCTGCTTGTAAGATGGAAGTTGGAAGTGACGTCACACAAATCCAACAGGAAATAGCTACAAAAGTGTGTTCGGATACTTGTATCGAACAATATGGAAGTAATGAAATGAAATGAAAATATTTTATTCGAAGTAGGTAGCAGTGTACACTTTTCGAACGTTATTCTTTTATCTACCAAACACGAGGTTCCTACCACTCGGAACTCGTATACCCACCGTTTCGGGAAGTGTTTGCGGAGTGACAAGAAACGGCGGGCCCTAAAGAAACTCCCTCCAACACATTTTTTTTAAGTCTTATATTCTATTACATCTTAATGCTAGATCAATAAATGAATTATACAATGTCATGTCTGTAAATAAAATATGCAAAATTAAGAATAAAGTAAGAAGAATAAAGAAAGAAAGGATTCAAAAGAGATAAAAGTAAAAATTATTTGTAGCTAATGACTAACAATTCAAAAACCAATGACAAGAGCAGGCCAGTTCACACGGACAGCACCCGATCACGAGTATAACGCGAGAGTCAGCCATCACTCCCCTCAACCATATTTGAGGGAAGGGAACGACCCGGCTCCCGAACGCCACCATCCGCACGAACATTTAAGCGAGCATGCACCACTCCGATCAATGGACAAAGAAAAAGGAGAAGGAAAAGTCTTACCGAATCCCTTCAGTTCTTTCACAATAGAGTTTGCATCTTTATTGTCTCACAATATGTCATGAAAATGTTGCTGTGTTGGTTGCAGAAACACTTACCGTCCAAGCATTTCTATCATCTAAGTACTCACATGTCTTATAGTAAGCTTTATTACATAGTGTCTTTTTTACATAACTTTTGAATTTATTCTCTGTTAGGTTTACTATATCTTCTGGTATTTTATTATACATTCGTATGCACTGTACCACAAACGACTTACTTACCTTACTGAGCCTAGTAGATACAAGCTGAAGCTTACTGTTATTCCTAAGATGACGAGTATGTCTGTCAGAATTCAGTGTAAAGTGATTTAAGTTTTTTCGCACATACATTATATTTTCATAAATATATTGACAGGGAAACGTCAAAATATTGATTTCTTTAAATTTTTCTCTAAGTGAATAAGTATTCAATCCATATTGAAACTATCTTTGAATATGAGAAAAGTCTCCGCAAGATGGGTGCCGAGAATGTTAACGAACAGTCAGAAACAAAATCGACTTGACATTTCGAAGAGATTGTTGGACAAGTTTCAAGAAGATTCTGAAAACTTTTTGTCTCGTTTTGTAACAATGGACGAAACATGGGTCCATCATTTTGATCCCAAGACGAAACAGCAATCTTCACAATGGAAACGGCCATCATCACCGACCCCGAAGAAGTTTCGTACCGTGGCATCTGCTGGCAAGGTTATGGCCTCAGTATTTTGGGACTCAGAAGGGATATTGTTGATTGATTACCTGGAGCGTGGAACCACTATTACAGGCCAATATTATGCAGCATTAATTCCCAAGTTGAGGAATACCATCAAAGAGAAAAGGAGAGGGAAACTTCGAAAGGGCGTGCTGTTTCATTACGACAACGCACCCGCGCACAGCTCGGCAGTTGCGATGGCTGCCATTCAACAAGCTGGCTTCGAATTGGTTGACCACCCCCATTATTCACCAGATCTGGCGCCTAGCGATTTTTATCTGTTCCCCAAATTGAAAGAATACTTAAGGGGAAACAGGTACGAAGACGATAACGAGGTGATGGATGCCGTGGAGAGCTTTTTGCAGGACCAAGACAAAACTTTTTTTTTGAAAGGGATTGAAGCCTTGGAAAAGCGCTGGACTCGGTGTGTAGAGAGACTCGGAGACTATGTAGAAAAATTAATTATTAAGATATCAATAGTCATTATATTCTATCTCATTCTCACTACTTTTTGATCCCTCTTCGTATGTATACCTATGTATATGTATATGTATATGTATATAATATAAATGCGAAAGTATGGATGTTTATTTGTTTGTCAGTTTGTTTGTTTGTTCCGGTTTCACGCCGAAACTACTGAACGGATTTGGATGAAATTTGGTAGGTAGATAGATGAAGCACTCGGCTAACACATAGGATACTTTTTATCCCGGAAAACTTAAGGGTTCCCGTAGGAATGCTTAAAAACTCTAAATTTCCACTTCGTCACTAGATGGCGCTATTTTAACATTTTCTTTCAATTCTGAAGTCCACGCGGACGAAGTCGCGGGCGGAAGCTAGTGTATAATAATATCCGCAACAAATCACACACGGTCATCTGGCCCCAAACTAGGCTTCCCTGTACTATGGGAACCAGAGACTGATATACACACACACACATATACATTTAAGGCCTTAAGATATGTTAAATGTCAAAATTTTTGGATATTTCAGGCAAATTGTTTCAATAACTGTTAATCTAATCTATAAATAAAAAAAAAACAATAATAGACAAGGGTTTAATTAATCATTTGTATTGATCAAAATTATATTTTTGACAACCACCTCTTAGAAAAAAAAACCCTGAAGAACACCTTGTTTGCCATAAATGTTATTTTCTCTCGGAAACGGCACAAGATATCGTGTTAATTTTTACACATGATAAAGATCTTAACAATATTAACAGTTTCTATTGAAAATTTTATTTTTACTGCGTAATTTATTCGTGGAAAGTATTTATTTCTCCAAAATCGAAGTAAATCCGCGTGACCCTGCCTGCTCCACCGTCCTGTAATCCCCCGCGGGCTCTGTCGCCAGTCCGCGTCGCGATCTCATCGAGGGTGGACTGCGCGTCTGTGTCGGAGCGACGTCCTTGACAAAAACAATTCGCTTTTGAAGACTAAACTCACTTGTGCATACTTTTTATAACATCAGTAACTTAGTTAAGATATTTTCTACCCATTAGTGGGCGAAAAGTTAAAGTAAATATTTTTTCACGAAAAAATATTTTTTTTATCTTGTCAAAGTAAAAGGAACCAACGATTGATTGTTTCGTGAAATAGAAATGCCTAAATACAAGAAAAAATATTATGTTAAAGCAGGACGGCGATTACAAAAGTACTGGTAATTATTTTGACTTTTGGCTCAGTGATCAGGAGCGCTATCCTGACTACTGATCCAAGGGTTGCGGGTTCGATTCCCGCCCAGAGCAAACATTTCATTGGCGATAGATTTGTTTGCTCTGTGTCTGGGTGTATAATATCTATATATGTTTTTATTCCAAAAACGTATCTATTTACATATGTATATTATTCGTCTCTGGTTCCCATATTATAGAGAATCCTAGTTTGTAGCCAGATGACCGCAGGAGGATTCAAAGTCAAAGTCAAAGTCAAAATATTTTTTATTTAAGTAGATGATGTACGCATACTTTAAATCGTCTTTTTTTCTACCTAGTACAAAGTTCCTACCACGCGGAACTTGTACACTCAACGTTATTATAAGATAATAAATAAATATCCAGGACAATTAAGATTGTATGTTAATTGTCCTGGATATTTATTTATTATCTTATAATTTTTGGATATTTGCACAGAACCCCTGAGGAGATACCCTCTGACCTAAATCTAAATAAATAAAATAATATACAGGTTGTCCCAAAACTAATGCCACAAATTTTGGCCTGTGATAGCTTTGAGCAAGACCTAACAAAATAACGAAACATATCGTCGTATCTTACGAATAAGGACATAATTGCAAAATGAAAACTTTTCAGGAAGTGATTTTAACTAGAGATGGGACGGATATCCGGTTACTATTCTATCCGGCCAGTACTTTAGTATCAGCCTGGATACCGGATAATAGCTCAATTATCCGGCCCCCGCCGGATAGTTAGAATTTCGTAAATGAACATCGAAAAACACAAAACCAATTTTTAGTCTACCCCAATAACCTCTTTAATGAGGTAGGAGAAAAGGAGTAGTAGAGTAGGAAAAAAAGCGTCGGTGGCGCAGCGGGTAGTGACTCCATCCTCCTAACCAGGGGTCGTGGGTTCAAATCTTGGCCACTGCGTCAATGAGTTTTTCGAAACTTACGTGCATTTTCATACAGACTGCTTTAACGGTGAAGGAAAACATCGTGAGGAAACCTGCACATCTGATCTCTAGATGTGTATGATGGTCGCGTTGCACACGTCCGTAGGTGTAAATCTAAATGCCCTACATATGACCGCGGGTGATGCTAAATGCAACACTAGGCAACCGCCGTCTATATCTTGTGGGAAGAATGGTTGAATGTGCCACACGATAAGAAGAATAATGAGGTAGTAATTATGCATTTTGAGCACCGAGGTTTCTGCCTTCTTCCCAGTGATACCTCGAGAAATCACCTCACATAAATTACACTTAGCAAATTGTTGTTCTTAGACGAAATCTCATCTCCTCTCACCAATATTATAAATGCAAAATTATGGATGTTTGTTTGTGTTTTTGTTTGTTTGTTTATTTTAGTTTATTTTATTTTTTAGTTTATTTATTTGTTTGTTCCGTTTTCACGCCACAACTACTGAACGGATTTAGATGAAATTTGATATGCAGATAGCTAAAGCACTCAGCTAACACATATGATACTTTTTGTGCCGGAAACTTAAGGGTTCCTGGAGGAATGCTTAAAAACTCAAAAATTACCCTTCGTCACTAGATGGCGGCACCTCAACATTTTTTCTCTCTGGATCCGATTCTAAAGTCCACGCAGACAAGTCGTGGACGGGAAGCTGATACGTCCATAAAGGCGACTTTTTCTGTACACTTGCCATTTTTACAAACACAAATCAAATTAAGACCACTACCACGATTTAATTTTTATCAGTAACTTAAAAAAGGAATCTCTATAAGCGATAAGATCGCCTACATTTCACCACTCTGTAACTTTAATATTGTGCCTTTTGTTGTTATATATTTTTTGTGTGTGTACAGTAAAGAGTATATCAATCAAAAACGTTGTGATTGTTTGATTGAATACATAAACAAAACAAGCGAGTATAGTAACTGTCCACGTTCGCTAGGTGTAAGCCCGAAGAAAGCCCGAATCAATGCAAAGCGTGGGCGCCACGCAGCCTCCCGCCGCTGCTGCGCATATTATTTATTATTATTCATTTATTTTCAGGCAACATAGTAACTAAGTACAGGCCCATAGATACATAAAAACTTATACAATTAAAATGACATAAATACTATAAATAAATACAATTATAAGTTATTCTACTTTAAATCTAATAATAATAATAATAATATCTGCGGCACTTTTCTTTGTGCTGTTGCGCTGTCGATGCTCGCAGTGTTAGAGTCCCTAAGACGACCTCGAAACCGCCGAAACGCCACGCCTTTCGGCCAGAAGTCTTCTTTCATGAAGGTGTCCTAGCTCTGAGTCGGGACAAGCACCACGAACGCCTTGAAGTGAGTGTCGAAACGCGAATCCAAAAGCTAAACCCTTACGATCATCTTGGTCTTGGTCCTGACATACTCCTGCACGTCCTGCACCTGGGTGGTGAAGTGAAGCCGGGAAAGGTAGAGACTCGTCACCGGCGTCGCAGATCGCAGCAAGAAGTTGGGACCAGTCGGTGCGGTGCCGCTTTGATTGCGACACGGTCTTAGCTTTCGCATAGTCATGTCATAGCAATTAAGGCTGCCATCCGTTTGCAGACATTTTTAGACGGCAGGATAATTTAGCCGAATATTCGGTTATCCAGCCGGTGGCTTGGCCGAATATTCGGTATCCGGTTATCCGGCCAAAACACTATACGTCCCATCCCTTGTTTTAACATTCTGTTTTCAACAGAAAGTGATATTTTTGAAGTGTTAACATTCAAAACATAGCTTAACTATTCTTGGGTTGTTATTAGCGATTTTATCTCAATATATAACGTTATGTACGCAATTTAACTCTTTCAGGATCTTGATTAACAATTAGGATATTACTGAGAACTTCGCGAATACAGCCGATACGAGTATAAAAACTATAGTGGTATCAAGGTGATGTATAAAACAATGAAGTAGGATAATCGAGTCATAGATACTTGTAGTCGACTGAGCAAGGAATGTTCGCTCTCTAATTTGTAAAACTGCAGGCCAATGTTCACAATCACCATGATTGATGATTAACATAGAGCAATGGACCCCTTAATCCCTTCTAGACCTGGGAGTAGTTTTGAGTTTGATTATGTGTTTAAAAGTACCTGGATATTCAGGAAAGGAAATATACCAAATGCTACTAATACATGTACCTATCAAACTGATGAAGTTGGATGATCGAGTCACAGAGGTCAACTTGGCAAGGAATGTTATGTCTCCCAGTATCAGTAGGGATTTGTGGTAGGTCTGTCAACGGTAAGCCAATGTTCACAATTACCATGATTGCTGAAGAACATAGAACAAAATATTTAGTTTTGGCGATCCACTGCGAAGCAAAAAATTTAAACGCTTGATGTAGGTGATAGCTCTCGAATTACTGATTCGATCGTATAAAATAATCTCTAAACATTTTTGGGAAATCTTAAGATTACTAGATGTCATTTTGAATGGGACAGCCTAATATTTATTGTCATAGCGGCAAAAGAAATACACACTGTAAAATTTCAACTCTACTTATTACGGTGCATGAGATACAGCCCGCTGACAGACAGACAGACGAACGGACGGACGGAAAGTGGAGGCTTAATAATAGGGTCCCGTTGGCTTTTGAACTTTGAACCCTAAAAAAGTTAAATTTTGCCGCCACTTTTCCATCTTTCTTCCAAAACAACGTCTTCGTCTCGTCTACTTCGGACAGGCAGTCTTTCAATCAGCAGCTTGGGTGTATTAAAAATCTAAAAATACAGTTGTCTCCGATTAGGGTAGGTACTTTTGTCCCACAATGTCGCCGCTGCTCTGTCTCCCTTGCGATTTAAATGAAATGGTCACAGAGTTTGAATCGCTACAAAGTGGCGCTCATACAAGAGACGTGTTTTTAGAGTTTCTTGTACGATAGTACGGAACCCTTCATGTGCGAGTGCGACTCGTACTTGGCCGGTTATATTTTTATTTTAGGTAGTTAGTCACGGTGACCTTCTAGAACAAACGTAATATGATCGCCTTTCTATTTTTCATCAATCTAATTAATTTTATTTGAAAACCTCGAATATAATAAGTCAGCACCTTGAGGGCAAAAAGAGCAATTAACTCATTGTTTGCAAGGAAAATATCCAAGTATTATACATTTCTAAAATGGGCATGAAACAAGGTTTTTTTATAGCATAATATGCTCTATCTCATAATGACAAAAATTATTGAGTATTTTTTTTTACTTCGCAGATGTATAAAGTTTCATTATCGAATATTTGTAAAGATTTTTTTTTAATTGATGATGTATTTCTGATGGCATCTTTAATTTTTTTGTAGAATAAAGTAGTGAATTCGGGTGGAGACACTAATCAACAATATTTGAGTCCAAAAAAAACAAGTTAATTAAAAATGATGATGATGTGTGATTTGTCCTAAATATTATTATTATTATTAAAACATAGTAGTGATTTTAATTTTTTTTTAATCTGGTATACCTCGAAAACCATAAACTTTTGCAGAACACATGTTTCATTATTTTGATAGGTCTTGATCAAAGCTATCTCCAGCCAAAAGGAGATCATTAATTTTGAGCCTTTTATGAAAGTGCCGGCCAACAAAAAAGAAGTACGAATTGTTAGAACTAGCTATTTGGAGCAATAGTTAATATTAATATGACACAAAAGTTGAAAAATTTAATGAAAATTGTTCCAGATGATAAACTCTAGTTATATCTGAGCTTTCAGGACTCAATAAATGTATGAAAATGACGATTCATCGATCTTATATAACATTGTTCAGAAAAACCCTACATTTTTTGTGTCATTTTAACTATTGCTCCAAATAGCAAGTTCTAATAATACGTAATTTTTTTGTTGACTGGCACTTTAAAAAAGGCCAAAAAATGTGTGGAGCCTGAATGATCTCCTTCGTCGCATTAGTTTTGGAACACCGTTAGTTAGACACAGTTAGAAGAATATTTTTTATATCACACCTAGTCCTAAAATCTAAAAACATAAACTTGACGGGCTCGTTGGCTCAGTGGTTTGTGCCCCTGACTACATCCGAGAGTTGTGGGTTCGATCCCCACCCGGCGCAGGGCAAACATTTCTATTATGAGTAGATTTTTTACTTTTCTCTCTGTTATCGCAGGCAACAGCTAGTAATAAAATAGTGTACCCCATGTCACTCCCACAACTGAGACAAATCTAATAACATCAAATATTGAAATCCGACAAAAGAAGTTGAATCCGTTTAGGCTGTAGAGCGTGCCAAAGAATTAAACATACATACCTCGTATTGGTTCCTGACGCCTACTGGTCATAAAAAATCAAACTCAACACTTTGCACGTAACGATGACGTCAGTTGCAGTGATGGGCAAACAAAAATAGGCAGTTATGTAGGATAACTAATAAATAACACTTGTCCCTTCTGCAGTTTTTATAGTATTTCAACTGTACCAACCGTAGCCGCTAGATGGCACTGACGTCGGCAAAACTCTCAGCAATCTCCGTTTCAACAAGGTTATTCAGACTATTTCCCGCCTTAAATAATACATATATAGATATAATACACCAAGGCACAGAGCAAACAAATCTGCTCATCACAGAAATGTTTGCCCTGGGTGGGGATCGAAGCCACGACTCTTGGATCAGTAGTCAGGATCGCTAACCACTGAGCCCCCGAGTCAGTCAATATAACTCAACAATAAAATTATCTAAATGGGGTAGGTACATACTTATAGGTATAAAATGTTTAAAAAATCAAATATTTTGTCCTATCATTTTACATATTCGCTCACACTGTAGTAGCATTTACCTATTCAATAAAAAATCTTTAAGTTCGGTTTTAAATCCTTCCAGACTTAAATCGTTCTTCAATCTAACGGGCAAAGCATTGAAAAGCCTCGACCTGGAATTTTACACACTCTTAAGTTTTAAGTCTTTCCGTCTGGTCTGAGATCTTACCTTGTTCTCTTCGTCTGTTTCAAAATCATATAGCCTTTTCATCATATCAGATAACACAACCAGTATCTCTAAAGTCACAAAGTTTTCCTTGCACGACGTTGTCTGAAGTATTCTTTGTATGCTTCTTACTGCCCTTTTTGTAAGCGAAAAGCCTTTATGATCCAACCAAAGCATAATATACTATTATCAAATGATTTGTGGTGAGTTCGTTTCTTAGGCTTCTGAGTGCATAACCAGCTGAACTGGATAGTTCCACCCGTTGCTCTGAAAAACGTTTCGCCTCGCTCGCCCTTAATTTTTTTTTTTTATGGCAGAGGTGGCAAACGAGCAGACGGATCACCTGATGGTAAGCGATTACCGCCGCCCATAGACACCCGCAACACCAGAGGAGTCACAAGTGCGTTGCCGGCCTTTGATTTGGGAGTACGCTCTTTTCTTGAAGGTTTGAATGTCGTATCGGTCCGGAAATACCGCAGGCGACAATTCATTCCACAGTTTGGTTGTGCGAGGCAGAAAGTTTCTAGTGAAACGCACAGTTGTGGACTGCCAACCATCTATGTGATGGGGATGAATATGTTGTCGCGTAGAACGATGGCGGAAAGAGGCGGCAGGGATCAATCCGAACAATTCCTCGGAGCACTCCCCATTGTACATGCGATAGAGAATGCAGAGCGAGGCTACATCTCTACGCAGCGCCAGGGAGTCAAGCCGATCTGAAATATCCTGGCAGTCGACAATTCGAGTTGCCCTTCGTTGAATGCGGTCCAGAGGGAGAAGCTGGTACTGGGGTGCCCCTGCCCAGAAATATTTTGTATGCAATAATAGAGCTATCATAATGAATTCATGCGTGTATTTTTCTGGGATAAATTTTGCCTTAGTGTTAACCCAGTGCAAATTCGTTCAGTAGTTTCGGCGTGAAAGTAGAACAACCGAACAAATATCCATACTTTCACATTTATAATATTAATCGACCAATCAAGTACCTGTACATATGTAGGGTCCCTCCGAACTACCTGAAAAACAAATTAACTCTAATTTATACTCATGAGAAACAACTTTACCCAAGCAAATTATTCTTATTCGCAACAAAAAAGGGTCTTGCTTGCTTATTTTATATTAAAAATAATTATAATATTAGTGAGAATATTTAGAATATTAGGCTGATTCGATGGGAAGTAGTAGGAAGGAATATTTTTTGCGAAATAAATAATTGTTTAAATTCACGAGTAGAAGCCAAAGTTAAAATATTTATTGAATAAAAAGGTGTACAGATTAAACATACATTACTGGAGATTTCAAAATTACAAAAGAATTGAGTGTCTAGTGAAAATCTTGTAATACATATTTTCCAATAGGGTTTTTCACCATTTTTTGAAAAGTATCTCAAATTGATCATTAGGTGAGAAAAAGTAAAAAATATTTTTTTAATTTTTTTTTGAAACCTATAAGTACCCCAAAAATACATTTTAAATTACCATTTCCAATTAGCGCGCGAAAACGATAGCCGCCATGATGCTTAGGTCGTGACGTCATTTCAGGAGTAAACAAAAAACAGCTCTGTACTAAAATTTTGACACATATCGCGAACAAAATGTCATTGTTTACCACTATTGTAACGTCACCTGACAACCAGCATGGCGGCTGTCGTTTCAGACATTTGAATAACAGATTAAAAAACTTGATTTTAGTAAATCAAAAATAAAATGTTTTTTCTCATTTTATTGTATAGAAATCATATAAATCGATTACATATTACAAATACCACAGTAAATAAGCAGTTTTAGATTTTTTCTTGTATAGAGTAAAATACCCTATTAAATCAAATTTTATTAAATCCAGTCGGAAGCATCACATTCATGTTTTACCAGCTAAGCGTATGCCTGCGACTGTAATTAGATATATTTATCATATTTGAATGGTTTTCTTCATCTTATTTCCCATATTTTTACTTCACTTTTACTTTCGAGCGACTGACGAGCGAACGTGAGCGAGCGACGAAGGAGATTAGCAATAAAAATTAAAATATTCATAATAGTATTAGTTTTCATGTCAAATATTATTGTAAAATGTCACATTTATAATGTTATGAATGCAATTAACCATGTCAAAAACTAAAATGTAATTAAATTAATGAAGTTATATAATCAGTGAATAATATTTTATAATTATTAATTAGATGTAGTTATGTCAAAAAATTCTCGAATGGAGTAAAAACATTTTTCGATGAGCCAGTTTTTAGGGTTCCGTAGCCAAATGGCAAAAAACGGAACCCTTATGGATTCGTCATGTCTGTCTGTCTGTTTGTCTGTCTGTCCGTCCGTATGTCACAGCCACTTTTTTCCGAAACTATAAGAACTATACTGTTGAAACTTGGTAATTAGATGTATTCTGTGAACCGCATTAAGATTTTCACACAAAAATAGAAAAAAAACAATAAATTTTGGGGGTTCCCCATACTTAGAACTGAAAATCAACATTTTTTTTTTCATCAAACCCATACGTGTGGAGTATCTATGGATAGGTCTTCAAAAATGATATTGAGGTTTCTAATATTTTTTTTTTTCTAAACTGAATAGTTTGCGCGAGAGACACTTCCAAAGTGGTAAAATGTGTGTCCCCCCCCCCCCCGTAACTTCTAAAATAAGAGAATGATAAAACTAAAAAAATATATATGATGTACATTACCATGCAAACTTCCACCGAAAATTGGTTTGAACGAGATCTAGTAAGTAGTTTTTTTTTTAATACGTCATAAATCGTATACCACAGTTTACCTACAACGAACTACAAGAACTTTTATATTATGTTACTTGCTGCTACGGAACGATGGGCGAGTCCGACTCGCACTTGGCCGCTTTTTTAAGATTTTTTGTAAAAACCTGTAAGGGAAGTTCCCTTATTTCTATTGGGAGCTTATTGTAGACCTTGATGGACATCTTGGTCATGGACATTCTTGTCGTACATGGCAGAGAAGCTTATGGGAACTTTTATAAAAGTAGGATCTCTGAGTCGCAATCTAGGATTCTGCACCGGTTTTGTAAAAAGATGTGTGTGTTTTTGTTCCAGATATTATTATTATTAAGAGGGCCTGTTCTAATATGTACATTCCAAACAATGTTAACGATCGCAATTTTTTGAATAGAGGGCGACACGACTCCAACGGTCCTACGCCACAAATTGATTTCTATACATACAACCTAGTACAGACAGCCACAAAGATATCTGAACCTCTCCGTAATAAATAAATAAATAAATAATTAGTAGGGGTTCTATGTGGGCCAGTGTACATAAGATAGTTGGTTACTCCGAGAAAAATCGGGTTCTGATACTTTCCATACAAAAATAAGTTATCTTCTTTTTTCTCAAAAATAGCTATAGCTATTTTAATGAAACCTTTGTAGCTTTTAATAACTTTATACGGTCTACTACACTAGGTAATAAATTATTCGGGGCCATACCAGGATAAGGTACCTCCCATACAAAACAACATTTTTAATTTGTGAATCTATCACTTGCTACGAATTATGAATGTTTATTGCTATTTTATTTTAAGCGATGAAAATACTGTGTATGCCAGATGATATAGAAGGAATTCGTGAAAAAGTGTCCACAGCGTGGCTGTACAATTTATTTTGACATAGTCAGGGTTTAATTGTTTTAATTTCCTTGTTTATAAGCACCTTAGATGTTTGGTGACAATTCGTCCAGTGGTTTTCGATTATTCTACTTTTATTTTCGAGGGTGTTATTTAAAAAAAAATGAAAATTATTTATGTTATTGTTTTGGGTTCCATAAGTGTAATACTAATATAATAAATTAATAATAGAACAAAAAAATACTTGATATTTTGAAGGGGATTACTAATTTCCTTCAAAAAGTCAAGTTATTTTTTTGTTGTATGACAGTATACGTATAATACTCGCTCCTCGGCCAAAAATATAATTAAATTAGGTTTTAACATTACCATTACTATTGAATAGTTGTACCAATTCGCACTACTCATAGATACGCAGTATTAATTATTCTCTATTTATTGACTTATTTATTTTCGAATTATGCGTAAAAATCGTAACACGGCGGTAAATTTGCGTAAAAAATATGTTTTCGAATAGTTAAAGTTATCAATATTCATGATTATTGTGATTATCCGATTCTTATCTAGGTACCTTTTGTTGTGCGGCGCTTAAATACCGCGAGCGACGCTTCCTAGGGCACCATTGAGTCTGCGTTGGTGGAATCGTACAGGTGTGCGATATAAAAAGGTAACAATTTCCATACATTTTTATAAAAACAGATCCATGTATTAATATTTTCTCGGATAAAAAAAACTACCCTTCAAATTGTTGAACCTAAATTCTAGTTTCAGACTCGTTTCCTACCTATATAGGTACTCCCTTAGATTCTATGACCTAGTATATGAGAATTTTTGTATCAGGTCATCAGACCCCTAAAATCTCGAGTATAAAGATATATGTATTGATACCACAACCAATTTTTTCTTTGTGGCTTCGGTACGTATACGTAACGTAAAAGTACTTTTATTAAATAATTTAGTCGTGAAAAAAAAAACTTTTTTACCAATAACTAAATACTTAGTTTCGTTAGTTAGACCTTTGTCATTAATCTCATGCATAATATTATCTGTTGATTATCTGTAAATCCCCTGGGAATGGCACGGTAGTTATTATTCCTTCTTTAGTTTGACCTTTGTCATTAACCTCATGCATAATATTATCTGTTAATTATCTGTAAATCCCTTGGGAATGGCACGGTAGTTATTATTCCTTCTTTTAAGATACCTAAAGTTAAGACAATTTATCAAAATAATTATTGTTGCTTATAAAAAATGTTCTCTGTTCACAGCTGTCACTATGAGGTACCTCATTGTATTGTTGGCGATCATCGCCATGGCTTGCGGGTGTAAGTAAAATCAATTAAGACACAATTTAACTGCAATATAGGTATGTTATATGATTTGATTAGTATTAGAAGACAGACCTTTCATGGCATGATAGGTACTTACAAGCAAGGTTTTTCTCAATATCTATTTCCAATAAGCGGTCTTGACTTAGCCACCTATATTTATTCTTTAAGAACTTGAGAAATTAGACATTAAACTTATTAGTTATAAATTATGTAAATTATGTACTTGCCTTTTAGGTAAGTAAGTATGTATTTCAAAACATTTAAAAAACTATAAGACCGTTGTAAATAAAATAAGTAGGCTTATGAAAATCTGAAAGTTTACCATTTATACCTTTTATGTTTCAGCGTCAAAACGTGGTCTTCGAAGTAAGTAGAACATTTTTTGTTCTAAACATATTTTAATAAAGATATATTATATTACATATATCTACTTACAAAGACATGTCCTCCCCGCTGCTGGCACCAATAGGTTCCTATGGGACCATAGAAACTGCGTACTTTGTCTTAATATTACCTACTTACTTGATGATATGTATTTATATATTTTTACAAAGCAACCTACTCTGTGGCAAAGGTACTTACTTACTTGATCAATTTTGCAGTCCGCTTCGACACTGGCCTTCCCTGGAACATGGGCAGGACCTACTTCTACGACATCCCTCTCGAATTGTCCGGCGTGGAGAAGCTGGGCTGGACGAAACAGCCGCGCGCCGACGACCACCTGCCCTCGCTCCAGCTGTACTGCCCCCCTGGTGACCTCACCTTCGGCGCCTTGTTCGATGACACTAACTTCATCGCTGGTATACAGGTTGCTGTAAGTATCCAACCCACCTATATACATGTAAATGTTAAAAAAAGTGTGTTTGTTTTAAGGGGCTACTCAGACTTTTAAGTATTAAGGAAAAATATTGACAAAACCCGATATTTTTTTTTTTCAGTTTCCCATAGAAAATCTGAATAACAAATCAAGAATGTGTATGGAAAACTGAAAAAGTAATTGTAGATCGGATTTTTTCAACCTTTTTCCTGTATACTTGCTTCTGAGTGTAAATAACCCCTTAAAATTTCAAACATACTCTTTTGCTGCTCAAATTAGTAAACTAGATCAGGTACTCTATACCTATAACTTAGTTTAAATGCGAGTAGGTAGGCATGTATAGCTCATTCCAATCAAAATCAAAAAAAAAGCAAAAGGTAAACAAACGTAGTATGCAGATGACATTGACATGTGTCAGTTCCATAGTAAGTTTGTTTACGTTTTGTTTTTTTTTTGATTGGAATGAACCATACATGTACATTTTGATTCTTGATAGACAAAAGTTCTTGAATATTTTTAAACATTTTTAATCGAAAAATCTGATATTTTTTTTATTTTAAGTTATGTTATCATCATCAGCCTGTATTAGTCCACTGTCGGACATGATGGACAAGTTAGATAATATTTGAGAAAAAGGATTCCGTTATTTCAGTATTTTCTCATTTATGTCAGTAATCAGTGCAACGATGTTAACTAAAGGACTTTGTAAAAAATCGTCCCCACCCACCAACAGATTTTTAACGTATTTCAGTCAATATATCTTGGCAGCCTGATGATTTTTTTACTATGACGACATCCGCCGTAGATATGGAGTTTTCATGCAAATCAAATTTGAATTATTTATTTACCTATATTTTCAGTGATTTTTTGCTACAGTTAATTATAAAAAGAACATACAGGAACACTATACAATTAGAAATAGTTATTTATTATAATTTTGCCGCATTTTTTTTATGAGGACAGTATTGGTGAAAATACAACTTTTCACCTCTACCAGCTAGAAAACTTTACACGATAGTGATAGAAGCTGGTGTTCGAAATTCGAATCACTTTTACTAACAGTCGCAGCAAAATCTGCTTCGAGTTATCAGATTAATAAATAGTTATCTCGTATTTTTTTTAAACCCCATCGAATTTTGGAATGAAAATGGATATATGTATTATTCTTTTAATGGGACGTCACAATAATTTTGACAGGATATGTAAAAAACTTAAAAAAGCCACTTTGCTATTAAAAATCCGCATATTTATCTGCCATTTTTAACACCTTGGAGCATATTAATTATAACTTTTTATTTTATAGGTGCCCCAAGACAAATTTACCGGTGCCACTTTTGACTGGAAGATTCAGGGATTCACCGAGTGGGAGCCAGCCGGCGACGGCAAACGCTACTGGACTACCCAGCAATACTTCGTTAACGAACGTAATTTGATACGATTTTATTTTGAAAGATTTTTTAGCTATAGACATTTACAATTAGAGTTATCTGCTTATTTATTTATGTGTCATCCTAAAACTTAAACTGTATCCTCACCATCTAGAATACTTGGGATTCGAAAAGGAAACGCGCATCATTTCTCGCAACCCGAAGAAGACCCTGCAGACGGACGGCATCTGGGTGAGAGGCCACCACGGCAAGCTGCTGAAGATCTCCACCACCAAGGAAGGCATTGACAAGAGTGAATTCACTAAACAGGCTTGCATCCCATGGATGGGTAAGAGCATCATCCTTAGTACATGCCTCTTAGTTTACGTTTATTTAGAGTTGGATAGTTATAGTGCGTCTTGTCTCTACCTCTATTAATCTTATTGGACTCTACCAATGGCCTTCTATATACACATAAATATAATAATATGAAGAATATACGTGTAATAAAGGAATGAAGGTCATTGGACTTTACAATCTCCACCAGTACTCTTTACTTTTTTGATACAATCTAGTAAAATATGACACATACTTATCTGTTGACCAATGTAAACTACGTAAATGAGTTGGTTATTCAATGAGAAATATCACAGCAAAAAAAGTTTCGCGTCAAGATCATCACAGCGAACCACCATAAGGCAATGCTACCCCCATCTGTTACATCCTGTATGTATATAGGTGATAGATATTTTGGTCTTTCAGATTTTGTTATGATTTTAGCGCAGTTCGTAATTAAATGACAATTTTGTTAGATTTAGTTAGGGTGGGAGAAATTTGATAGAATTAGAAGAATAAGGTGGGGCAAAAATCTATGACTGATATACCTATCAATGTATCTGATAATGGTGTAAATATAACATTTCACTTCGTTAAGTAGGTATAACACATTTAAACACTGGTATTCCATTCTTAGGTACCCACTACTACTACAACATGACCTCGACCACCGAGTGCACCTCGGAAGGTGTCCTGCCCTGGTTCCCTCTCGTCAGCGGCGGCGAACTCGTCGGCACCGGCGTGATGACCTTCGGCAAGCTGTCCACCGAAAAGGGACAGAGAGACTGGTTTGAGAGGCCCAACAAAATAGCTGTAAAGGTAGATTTCAAACTCGTAACAATAACCACTATAGCTTTTTACTGCCTCGCCTTAGCAAGTCATCTAAAGGAAATAAATAGGTACTCCTTTACGTACCAAGCAACATAGAGCCAGTTTTCTCAGGAGTCTTTTTCACGGATAGTATTTATTTGCGCATCATAAAATACTAATTTCACATCAAATTAATTGAATTGCAAATCTTACCTAACCTATAGATGGTGAAATTTTTTTTGCTGTGCAATTCAGTAAATACTGAATTCACAAATGCACGGCGATTTAAATTTTAACTATCACACATTTAATTTTAACTTTTAGCACATTGCTGCGCATCTATGGCATATTTTACTCCAATATTATTGGTAGTTGCCATTTGTTAGCTCTTCGCTTCATCCGTTTCTGTATCGCAAAGTGTGCTATGAAGCACACACTGCCCTATTCGCAATCCTCAGTATTGGATTGTATCTACCTAGACGTCAAAATATGGATTTGAGTTTTCTTTTGTTTTGAAGAAATCACGCTTCTGTGAGTTAGGATGAGTCGGACTGGCACATTTTTATAAAATATATTTTCCGCAGGCTATCGTGCCCCGCGGGCCCCCTTGTTTGTACGAGCTGCCAAACAACCCTGGCCTGGTCACCATGCACATCTACTACATCGACGACCCCCGCTTTCTGTTGTGCCTGTTGTAGAAAAATAAATCGTAGACCTCAATTTGATTGCGATGGTTAAATAATAATATACGACAAATTTTGATTGCATGCAGTATTTTTTTTTATTACGGTACAGGTTTTCCTATGCCTACATTACCTTCTAACCTTGTGCTTTGCACAGGTAGGGAACCGATATCAAACTTTTTCTTTGTTTTATTTCGCTTGCTATGTTTTAAGCTCATTACTGTGAAATGTATACGAAAAAGTCTTACTTAATTTATAGTTTAGAATGGGAATAAATGGCTTTATTATTATTAGAGATGCGCCGAGTACTCGTTTACTTCTCGGTACTCGGCGTGCTCGGCACTTTTACTCGGCCGAATTACTCGGTTCAAATGACGAGTATACTCGGTTCAAATAAAGTAATATAATTTAAGAGATAATACAACGAAAACAAGCCTGTTTATTAAATAAAGTAATGAGCTTTTATTAAAGAAAACAAAGGGAACTATAATTTATGTAGAGAACAGTATTATAAAACTGAACTATTATTATTTACAATGAATAACAAATAATCTACGACCATCATATTCATATATGCAGTGGAAGCTTTGTTCAGAAATTTCAGAATACAACAACATTATAAAGGATTCAAGATATTGATATTTGAAATCAGGAAAGGCAAGTTAAAATGCAGGAATACAAGGACTCTCTAACAACTTGTTCTTTTTGAAAGTAAAAAAGAGCGACTGAGGAGCGAGCATTAGCGAGCTATGAAGGAGCAAGGAACTAATGTCATGGTAAAAAAATCTAACTAGAGATTTTGATGGCGATCGATTGTCTTGCACTAATAGTACCCAAAAAACTAGAAAACAAAAAAAATACTGTGTATGTGTGTGTCTGTTTGTGCATGTCTGTCCAGTACTCTAGCGTCAAAATTACTGGACAAAGTTGGCTTTTTGGGTTAGGGCAATATTTTGTTAATATCTCCAACCGTTTTTTATTTATTTCATAGACATTACCCGCTTCAGAAAACAATCGCTCGTATTTAGTAAAAATATTATATATCGTGTTTCACACGTTGAACTATTTTTTATGAGCAGCGAAAAAATCTCAGAGGTCACTAGATAAATACATCAAGGACACCTACATTTCATTTTTTTTTTGTAAAATTAAATTGTATGTTTTTACTGTGTAGTAATATTGGGATAGGACACCAAACTGCTGTAGTAGCTACTCCAAACGAGAAAACTTCGTACGACAGAACTCACTGCTATAGACGAAAAACCTTATAAGCTGATATTTTATCTAATCTAAAGATATAGTATGAGTATCTAATCTAAAGATACATTTGTGTTAAACGTTTTGTCTGGGGCCTTCCTGATGCAAAGGTTGTCCATCGCTATTGAGCGTGGAAACGCTGCAAGTAGGGATGGGTAAGTACTGCAGTATCTACTCATGCCAGAGTAAATACTCAGTAAAAACTATTATAAGTACTTTTTTTTACTTTTTACTGAGTATTTATGTTTTACTAGCAACAACTTAATAAGCTATTGTTTTTATCTAATATTTATCTGTATGACACTTTTTTAAGTTTTTCTTAGTTCTTTAAGTTTTCTAAGTTCTAAGTAGTCTGACGATATAACATTATTAACATTTTATTTAGGGGATTCCCCTTAAAATCTTTATCAATAGAGCTGTTATTCGTAGTGTTACCAACTAAAAAAAATCACGTTAGGCTCCGCGCACACGGGAAACTTTTATGTACCACTAATGCGTGTAACTTGTTTTGTTTTTAGGGTTCCGTAGCCAAAATGGCAAAAAAGGAACCCGTATAATTTCGCCCTGTCCGTCCGCCATTTTCCTCGGTGTGTATTGGCACTATGTGTTTTTTTTTTTATGGAATGGAAAGTGACGACTTAGTCGAGGATGGTACACGCAAACTCAAATAATGCTTTGAAGACTCCCAGATTGTAGAATTCGGGAAACGCAGACGCAGGTATGGTTCATTCCAATCAAAAAAAAAAGCAAAACGTAAACAAACTTACTATGGAACTGACACATGTCAATGTCATCTGCATACTATGTTTGTTGACCTTTTGCTTTTTTTTTTTATTGGAATGAAGTATAAGGAGTTCCACTCCCGCGCAGTTCGCATAATAAATGCAGAAGCATATCGCTTCGTGCGAATAGCTGGTATCACAGTATATGGATATTATACAGTATGGACACTCCCTGCCGCTCTCCGAAGGCGACCTCACCCCCCCTGTGTGACCAATGTGTGACCTAATAGTCAAGGGTTGACAAACTAAAGACATATATTTGTGGTGTACGTTCCGAGGGTACGATCTGACAGCAACCGTTCACTTTGACAACAGGATAGCATAATAATAATCGCTTAAGTGTGAAAGAGAAGGTACAAAACGGTTGCTGTCAGAGTGCACCCTTGGAATGACGTAAAGGCTTCTATGTCCATACAGCCTTGTCTTCATTGAAAATGTATATTGTAAAAGTCTGTCATTTTATATTCACATCTGTCTTTAAAAAGACTGCGACATAATTATAGTCTTTCGGAAATATTCCAAGAACAGCACATCTGCAGTACCAGTGAAGGCGTAATTAAATAAATAAAATGGCATTTCAAAACAATCTGTAAACATCTTCATAATCATCACATATTTTGATAAAAACAACAAACAATCCTTTATTTATAAACAATGACTTTAAGATTTTGCTAATATTTAATGTATTAGCCATTTTTGTAATGTATATTTTATCACACATTTGTTTTCAATAAATTACTTACAATATCAATGGTTTACTGAAAATACAAAAAAAATATAGGTACAACGATATCAATATGTAATAAATTTACACGGTTTTTTTTTATTTTGACAAAACACGTGACGATTATGGAGATTTTAACAGACTTTTTTGTACATATATTTCGAAATACCTAAATATGGGTAAGTAGCAGGTGAAACTGATAATAATTTCCTCAAGGACATATTAAAAACTAGATAATTAGATTTCAACTAAATAAATAATATGGAATTTCAAAACAATCTGTAAATATTTTCATAATACCTAATAGCAAGTGAAACTGAGAATAATTTCCTCAAGGACATATTCATTTGCAATATGACTTTCCAAAATGTATTAGCTGATTACTTCATATTGTTGGATAAGTTAAAAAAATCATATTAAAAGGTTTATGAAGTTCTTTCACTTTCATAAATCTTTGATCGATAAACTGTCCGCCCTCGGAATTTATTTATGTTACACATCCGTGTTGGGGTTAATCTATATATTGTGTACTAAGTTTCAATTTATTTAATCAAACCAATAGATTCACAGCAAATTGGCTGTGACAGAGACGGATGGACAGACAGACCCACGAGTGAAGTGATCCTTTTTCTCTTTTGTGGTACAGAACTCTAAAAGAGTCGCCTTGATCGGACAGAAAAACTGGTTTTCTTGCATCAGTATTTACAGTTTTTAAAATTTTAATTATTTAATCTTTCTTTAATTTGCTTAAACATTTTCTTCCAATGGTATTTGTTATTATTTCTGTCCACTAAATAATCCGGCACTAAGTAGTATATAAAAAAATAAAAATATATAGTGGTTGAAGAATTTAAACATATCCAACCATGAATGCGCACAAGATGCTTTGAAGCGATATTCAAATATTGATGTCAAGCGAAAGGTTAACATAAACTCCAACACGAAGACACAAAAAATTAATTTCGCATGTTTTTTTTAATAAATATGTTTCCTCACATTGCACTGGTCTTGATTTTATTAAATGTATACCATGATTACCATGTCATGTAAAAATATCCGATAAAAAGTTTTTACTGTCTCTAGAGAGTAAATACTCAGTTGATATAGTAAATACTCAGTATTTATTTACTCAAACTCAGTATTTACTCTGACTCAGTTTTTACTGCCTTACCCATCCCTAGCTGCAAGCGTGATGAGCATCTTTGCGTCTGGAACGTCTAAGGGTGGACTCTTCGACTAAAGAAGCCTTATGGTGGATTTTTATATTAATAATTGACTATATGTAATATTTTAATTTAGTTTGCTAATTAAATGAGATTTTATGTAAAAACAAATTATCAATTATATGTATTAACTGAACCGAGTAACTCGGCCGTGTACTCGGTTTGGCAAACTTTAAACCGAGTAATACTCGGTACTCGGTACTCGGCGCATCTCTAATTATTATTATTATATGTTTTAAAAAGGATAAATAGGTATGATGAGGCAGCAATTTGAGTGCCGATCACGCGCGGGCGCGAGACGCCGGGGGTCCAAGCTGGGTGCCGGTCCCGCACCCGCGCGTGATAGTGGCTACGTATTTGAACCGAGTCAGTACGCTCGCCGCCGGCATCCCGCGTCCTGCGCCCCCATGCGATCGCCACTCAAAGTGTTAAATGTGGTGAGAAAGGTATGGAGGAGAGACGCAAAATCTGACCAGTTTGAGGCCAGAATAGAGACTAAAACATACAAAGCCGACCTCAACAAATAAATAGGAATCATAAGACTAAGAAGATGATGTGGTCGTAGTCAATGACGACAACGAACGTTATTTTCTCCTGATATCCAACTATCTATGAGATGACATAATATTATACATATAACTTGGACCTCCTAACCAGAGGTCTCGGGTTTAAAATTTAAATTATACAACCAAGTAATGCGAGTAGTACCTCTAGATTGCACGGCTGCCCTGTATTACTTTTAGGTACCAATGAGTACCAATGTGTACCAATCCAATGAGTTATTAGAAACTTGAGTGCATTTTCATCCTGATTGCTTTAATGATGAAGGGAAACATCGCAAGCAAACCTGCACATCTGATTACGAGATGTGTATGATGGTCGCGTTGCATACGACACGTCCGTCCGTAGGTGTAGGGGAAGTCCGGGTTATTCGTCGTCGGTCGGATCATGAAGGGGCGTTATCCAACAAATTCTTGTACACATAAAACTTAAAATCCCATCCAAATTTCGCGCCATTGTTTACTACATAGACATACATGTTTTTACACATGTAAACGTGTGCTTGATGTACTAGGGTTGAATCGAGATTATAGATTTGAACCCGGTTGTTATCGTAGTTAGCCAGCCGGTAACCAGCCGCTGTTTTCGCTGACTACGGTGATCTGATCACCCATAAACAGCGGCTGTCTACTAGGGCATGCATTACCGATTACCGGAATCCCGAAATACCGGAATCCCGGACGTTTTTTCCGATAATTCAATACCGGTATTGGAAAGGGCATTATCGTTTAATACCGGTACTAGCTGGGTGACCGAGCTTCGCACGTTCAATTGGAGCGTTTATAAACTAATTCACTTAATACAAAAAAACTGGAGACATGAAAAATGGCAGAAAAGTACTCCAAAATATCAGTGCATGTTCTTTTCCTGAGCTCATTCCTTCAAGAACTGCACGCCATCTGTTGTCGAGTAGCGCGGAACGTGCTTTAAAAGTCAATGTTAGCAACAAAGGGCTCCAAGTAATGTAAGTCACTGGTAATTCACCTACTCGACAAAAGATGGCGCCATTAGTGAAATATATTAGTGTGTACAAAAATTACGTAGGTACTATCAAAATAAATTCCCTCCTCTTTTTTCTAGAATAAGTTTAGATTTTTAGACTCTCACAGATTTATTGTAGATCTAAAACAACTAACCATAGATCGATAGAATTATTATTGTTAGAATCGTTTTCGACAAAGATATAAGAAAAACAAAAATGCGCAGTAAATTCGAAACATAAACATTGTAGCACTCGTTGATGTCTTTTATATGAAAACTTGTTAATGCAGTTCGCGTTGAAATCTTTTATATGACACGTATAATTTTATTGTAATTTGCGTTCATGTATATAATTTACTGCAAATTTTAATAGATCCGAGTCCGAGTCTTTGAATAAGGTAGAAGCTCAGTCACTGCATTTCAAACTTTACTTGGGTCAAAACAAAACCACAGTGACAAAACTATACAAATTCACACAATAAACTTTTTGATTTTATCAGTCCAATCTAAAAGTTGTAACTTATATATTTTCTGTAATTTCATTCAAAAAACAGTGAAATATCATAAATACATACAGTGCCTTTACTAAATAACAGTTAATACAATGTCAACTTCTTTAATTTTGTTTAGCGGTGGTTTTTCATTCAAAATTACGATTGTCTCGTTTGACAAAATGTAAGTACCTACCTAGGTTGTACCAGCTATGACAACTACACAATACAACCTGTAAATATTATTATTAAAACCTTAAAATGTAGAATGGTAGAATAAATAAATCATATGTACGCGATAAGTAAAATTGCTGAATAAAACTTACACTATTTTCGACATCACTTCGTATCCCGCGTGCATTGTAGTTTTTTTTATCGCTCTTAGGTCTTTTTAGTTACCTACATAATAAAATATAAAAAAATTACCCAAAAAAAAAAAGATAAAAATCAATGAAGTCTCGTGGGATTCGAATCCAGACCTACATAAAACTTTACTTTAAGAAAAAAATCAGACTCGAACGGAAACCCCAGTTTGACCCTAGACAAGACAGGCACTGCTCCTGGTTCTGATCAACCTTTCCCGTGACTGACTCTGTAGTTCAGTGATGAGCGCTCCTACTGATGTGCGGTTCGTGTGTTCAATCTCCACACAGGATAAACATTTCTTTCTTGTTTATTCTGTTTTTGTGTATATTAAATCTATTTAAGGCGGGAAGTACACTCAATCTGAGCAGGTTGATGCATGATAATTTAATATCGACCGTAACGCCAATCATTTTAAGTTCAGATCAGTGTGGGTACCGTCGCGGCGGTTACGTCAAGGCCGAACGCAAAATTCTCGAGATTTCGATGTTTTTATTACTTTTCTTGGCTTTCAAATAAGTTAAAAAAAAATCCGTTCAATACAAATTGAAGGTATTAAATTGACCGATTTTTGTGTGTTGGTTTCAACATAAACAAATATTGTGTTTCCGAGAGAATTTGCAATTAATGCAAAATACAGGGTTTACAGGATATTTTTTTTCATCAAAGTTTCTGTGATTTTAATGATTCTGTTCAATACAATTTGTTTTTTATTGTTTCAAGTATGTTATATATTTTTTCCATGGTGATAGCTTTAAGCATTATTTCAAGAATTTGAATTGAATATTGCGATTTGGCTATACTTAGCGCCTTAAGTTAGTTTTTTTTATGGCAGAGGTGGCAAACGTACAGATGGGAAGTGATTACCGCAGCCCATAGACACCCGCAACACCTGAGAAGTCACAAGTGTGTTGCCGGCCTTTGGGAGTACGCTATTTTCTTGAAGGTTTGAATGTCGTATCGGTCCGGAAATACCGCAGGCGACAATTCATTCAACAATTTGGTTGTGCGAGGCAGAAAGTTTCTAGTGAAACACAGTTGTGGACTGCCAACCATCTAAGTGATGGGGATGTAAATGTTGTCGCGTAGAGCGATGGCGAAAAGAGGCAGCAGGGATCAATCCGAACAATTCCTCTGAGCACTCCCCATTGTATATGCCATAGAGAATCCAGAGCGAGGCTACATCTCTACACAGCGCCAAGGAGTCAAGCCGATCTGAAATATCCTGGCAGCCGACGATTCGAGTTGCTCTCCGTTGAATGAGAGATGAGAACAGTATTCCATATGAGGCCGCACCTGCGCCTTATAAAGTTGCAGGCGATGGGCCGCAGTGAAATACTGTCTCGATCTATTGAGCACGCCAAGCTTCTTCGAGGCTAATTTAGCCTTACCCTCTAGATGACCACGGAACTGGACTTCACTCGATATGTCGACACCAAGGATTCCGATATTAGCTGAGGCATTTAAAGGAGTGTCCTCAAAACGAGGTAATACGACAAATGGCGTTTTTTTGGCAGTGGACGCGCAAACCTACGTCTTAGTGTGGTTAAATTGGACCAAATGAAGTCGACCCCATTCTGAGACTTTCTTTAAAGAAGCCTCAATTGCCGACACAAGTTTGTTTCGGCTCTCGATGACGTTTTCCCGAGAAATCTTGGCACGGCCGGTATAGAAGGCATCACCTGTGCTGTCATCTACATAACAATGAGTGCTGCCGATTTGCAGCATATCATTGAAATGCAGAAGGAACAGTGAAGGCGAAAGCACACAGCCTTGAGCGACAACAGCATTCACAGACATAGAATCTGAGCATGCACCGTCGACTACAACCTTTATGCTTCTGTCTGCAAGAAAACTAGTGACCCGTTTGCATAATTCCTCGGGAAACCCATAAGAAGGAAGCTTCGCAAGGAGAGCTTTGTGCCAGACACGATCGAAGGCCTTCGCTTTGTCCAAACTAACCGCCAATGCTTCTCCCTTAGTTTCGATCGCCTGTGCCCAACGATGTGTCAGGTAGACAAGAAGATCACCAGCGGACCGGCCCTTACGGAAACCGTACTGTCGGTCACTAAGCAGCTGGTGGTCCTCTAGATACCGAAGGAGCTGGCTGTTGATAATAGACTCCATACCGGCAACGCACTTGGGGCTCCTCTGGTGTTGCGGGTGTCTATGGGCGGTATGTATTAAAGTAAGAAATTGAAATTAGTATGTAATTTTGATAAATATCAAAAATATCAAAGATATCGAAAATATCGGATATATATCAAAAATATCTGATATTTTGATATTTATTATAAATATCGGATATTTTCGAACCCTGGTTCAATATATATTTTTTTGTTTTTATTTTTGAGAATGTATTTTTTCTTGTATAATTAACGTAATTTCAATGTAACTGTGACTGAAGACATCAGCGCGGTGTTTGGATTAAACGCAATTGAGCCATTATTTACTATAATACTTAGATATAATCCGCGAACTAAACCTAGTTAAGCTGATATTATTAAAACAAATTTTAACAAATTGTTAAAACAAACCAAAATAAGCCTTTATTACATCAAAGACAATGTTCGCTTCCATGACTCAAAGCCAGATAAGGCGTTATTTACCATATAGTTAGTTTGGTGTATGTGACGAAAAACAAAATGTGTCTCTTTTCAGAAAAAAGTAAGTGTCGGTAATGTAACTTAAGTCGAAGCAATCGAAGTTTTTTTAGTTTTAAAACCTAATTACTAAATTGCTTAAGTCACTAACCATCATCTGTGAAGTTATCTTTATAACAATAAAAAATATAAACAGAGATATTTTTTCATTTTTTAAACCGCTCTCCTGAAAAATCATCATTTTTGAGATGTATCACTATTTTTGAAAGGCAGTGATATAATTAGGGCATGCCGGTATTGCCTTTTTGCAAAACCGGTATTTGTTTCGGTATTTCTGTTTTTAATACCGAAATACCGGTTTTTCGGTATTAATTAATGTTTTTTTGAAAGACCCACAGAGAAAAATAAACATTTTAATTTAGTTGAAGTAGGTAGTAGGTTAGAGGCACAATGAAACTAAAAACCAAGCTGGAAAGATGTCGACTGATGAAGTCCACGCTCTGACCAGCGCCTATACATCTACAAAACCCCGAAAGCTTACAGCTCCTGCTGCACAACCACTTCGAATGCCTTGAGGATTGCGAAAATGTGAAGGATTTTAACGACAGGTACCTATATGGAAATTGTCCAAACGGTTGGGAATAAGGCTTTCAAAACCAGCCGTTCAAAAAGAAAATCTCGGATCTCGGACCTCACCAGCGAGCTCATGGAGGAAAGACGGAGCCTGATTCTGAAATCCTCTGAAGTCAGTATCGGCGACTACTTAGTTCTGCCATAAGTTCTGTCCCTTCAGTAAGTGCGCATATTTAGTGTATGAAATAAAATAAAGAGATAAGAATTACGCTATTTATTCCTTATTATCTGACTGATATAAAAAATAAACCTCTATTCAAAATGTCCACCTTTCGCTTTAACACACATTTTTAAACGCATCGGCCACTCATCAATCGCCGCACGCACTACGTCCAAAGGTATCGAGGCTGCAAATTTAATCAAATCCGCCTTAAGCGCCTTGATCCCTTGTTGTTCCTTGTTGTACCTTGTTTTAGAAGGCCTCTTCTAAAACATTCCATAGACGATAGTCCAAGGGATTGAGATCTGGGCTCCCTGAAGGCCAATCTTCTGCGGAAATAAACTCAGGCACATTCAGCTCTAACCAACGTTGTGTCGACTTCGCCTTGTGTGCTGGCGCTGAATCTTGTTGAAAGATCCAGTGCTTTCCTGCAAACAACGTATTGTTTAAAGGCTTCACAACCTTCTCTAAAATATCACTTTGGTAGTTGGCGGCACGTGTTTTGACCCCTTGTTCGCAAAAATGCAGCTGCGTGGTACCTTCATAGGATACTCCCCACCAAACCATCACTGATGCCGGATGATGGCCTCTTTGCACCTTAGGAATTTTTTCAGCAACTTCTCGAGAGCTGTGAGCGTAAATCCTGTCATTTTGGCGGTTCAGTTTTTCTTCTATGGTAAAAACTTTTTCGTCTGTGAAGAGGATCTGTCGATGGCTGCCGTTTGCGTGCCGCTCTAACAACCTCTTTGATCTGGTAGCTCTTATATGACGCAAAGCTGCTGTTAGCCGCTGTCCTGTGCTTCTACGGTACGCTCCTAGCTTGAGGTCTTCTTTAATAATTCGCGACATTGTTCTGGGAGGAATTTTCATTTCCCTAGCCATGATCTTTTGTTTGCGAAGTGGATTTCTATAGATCCGTTCGGCTACCGCTTTAACTGCTCCTGCGGACCTTCTCTCACGTGGCCGTCCGCTTTTGGTCTGTCGTCGACAGACGACATCTCATTGTATCGTTTGATGGTGCGATATATGAATTTCTTCGTAATTTTAAGCGGTTTTAATAGACGGAAAATCTGAACAGGTGTCTCGTTACATTTATGTAACGCAATTACCGCAATGCGATTTTCTTTAACGCCCCACTCCATGTTTACTCTACGAATTATCGAGACGAAATGCGTTGTTTACAATAGTTTGGTACTTGCTCAAGGCCATGCTACACAAACAAATACAAATAACATTTGAGATTGTTTTGAATTGCGCTAGAAAGAAAGGGACAGAACTTATGGCAGGACTAAGTAAACAAACAAATCTTTAAGTCTTTGACTCGCGATACAAGCCAATTTAATACTAATCGTATTGAAAATGCTATCGAACGCAATAAATAAGGCGATAATTATAATAAAGAGCCAAAAGTGTTCGCAAGAGGTCTGTCTGTTGATCAAAGCCAACTGACAGATGCCCCCAGCCAACGGCTCTCTTCGGCAGGAAAGTTCTGCCTGCCAAGGGAGCATCTCCTCAGCCGTTATGAGCGTGACTTGCTCATGACGGCCCGACTAAAAAACATTGATTTCTTGTAGGAGGGAACGCTCCGTTGGATGGTGACGTACTTGCCATCCATGAGGAGCGACTCGGCGAGAAGGCCGACCTATGCGGGCGGAGGACGTCGCGGCGATCGAGCTGGGGCGGCCCAGCCAGTCGCATTGCTTCCTGCCACTCCTCCGCACCCGATGAAAGCGCGAGGAGGAAGGGGACGAGACGTGATCACGGCCAAGCGCTTTTGCTTGGAGCTGCTTCATGAGGCCCACCCCCCACCCCGCTCTTATAGTCGTCAGCTGCAACGGAAATTATGCGAGGAGGTTTTTTTTACACCCTGTATATATAGGGTGACTTTAAATTAGTTCTTGGTACCAAAGGATGTGCATGTGCTGATGATAACAAACAACTTTCCCTATGAAACCCATAGTCAAATCGCAAAAAATTTTTGGACTCTTCATACTAATTTAGCTGGTCCGTTGACCGATTTGTATGGAGGGTCCAATTTTTTTTTGAGATTTGACTATGGATTTCTTAGTGAAAGTTGTTTGTTATCACGAGTTCATGCATAGCCTTTCGTATCAAGAACTAATTTAAAATCATCCTGTATATATAAAATCTGTAAGGTAAGCATTTCAAGTGTCTACCTGTTGCCATTATTAAGATCGAGCAAAAAAAATCATTTCTAGTAGGAGAACCCCTTTTAATTTTTTGCACTTTTTGTAACACCCTGCCTGTATGTATATTGTATAGGCATTCCTGAGTAACCCTCTGAAAAAACTCACTTTGTAACATCTGTATAAAAACTCAATTATTTTATTATTCTTATATACAGGTGTCCCAAAACTAATGCGACAAATTTTGGCCGGTGATAGCTTTGATCAAGACCTATCAAAATAATGAAACATATGTTCAGCAAAAGTTTATGGTTTTCGAGTTATACCAGATTTAAAAAAAAAAGAAAATTACTACCTTGCGGTGGGTCTTTTGAGTTTTTGTTATAAAACACCACTTAATTTGTATTTTCTTTTGCACTCAAATATTGTTGATTAGTGTCTCTACCCGAATCTACTATTTATTCTGCAAAAAAATTAAAGATGCCATCAGAAATGCATCATCAATTCAAGAAAAATCTTTAAGCATATCCGATAATGAAACTTTAAACATCGGCGACGTAAAAAAAATATATTGAATGATTTTGTCTCATATGCTATAAAAAATCCTTATTTCATGCCCATTTTAGAAATTTATAATACTTGGATATTTTCCTTGCAAACATTGAGTTAAATGCTATTTTTGACCTCAAGGTGCTGATATAAAAAAAATCTTTTATTAGAGGTTTTTCAAATATTTATGAGATTAATTTAAAATAGAAAGGAGATCATGTGTGTGTTCTACAAGGTCACCTCACCGTGACTTACTACCTAAGATAAAAAAAAGAAAAAATCGGCCAAGTACCATCCGTACCATCGTACAAGAAACTCCAAAAACACGTCTCTTGTATGGTGACCCCCTTTAATTTTAAAATATTATTTTATTTTATTATATTTTTTTAGCGACTGTAGTAATACAAACTTTGTGAGCGTTTCAATCAAGCGTCTACCTCTTGCTATTATTAAAATCGAGCTAAAACCACCCAAAAAACACATTTCTAGTAGGGGAGCTTTATCTTTTTTTGTTATAGCGGCAACAGAAATACACATTCTGTAAAATTTCAATCGTCTACCTATTACGGTTCATTAGATACAGCCCGCTCACAGACAGATAGGCGGGCGGACGGACGGAGGGACAGCGGAGCCTTAGTACAATAATAGGGTCCCGTTGGCCTTTAAACTTTAAACCCTAAAAAAGAAACATTTTGCCGCCACTTTTCCGTCTTTCTTCCAAAACAACGTCTTCGTCTTGTCTACTTCAGCCAGGCAGTCTGTCAAACAGTAGCTTTTATTCAAAATCTAATAGTACAGTTGTCTCCGATTAGGGTACTTTTGTGGCACAGTGTCGCCGCTGCTCTGTCACTCTTGCGATTTAAATGAAATGCTCACAGAGTTTGTATTGCTATAGTCGCTAAAAATATAGTAAAATAAAATTATATTTTAAAATTAAAGGGGTCCCCATACAAGAGACGTGTGTTTTGGAGTTTCTTGTACGATGGTATGGAACCCTTCATGCGCGAGTCCGACTCGCACTTGGCCAGTTTTTTTTATCTCGGGTAGAAAGTTACGGTGACACACATGATCTCCTATCTATTTTAATCAATCTAATTATTTTTATTTGAAAAACCGTCCGTAAGATTTTTTTAAAATCAGCACCTTGAGGTCAAAAATAGCAATTAACTCAATATTTGCAAGGAAAATTTCCAAGTATGATACATTTCTAAAATGGGCATGATACAAGGATTTTTATAACATATTAGACACAATTATTCAGTACATTTTTTTTACGTCGCCAATGTTTAAAGTTTCAATAGTTCAAGTATGGGGAACCCCCAAATGTATTGTTTTTTTTCTATTTTTGTGTGAAAATCTTATTGCGGTTCACAGAATATATCTACTTAACAAGTTTCAACAGTATAGTTCTTATAGTTTCGGAAAAAAGTGGCTGTGACATACGGACGGACAGACAGACAGATAGACATGACGAATCCATAAGGGTTCCGTTTTTTGCCATTTGGCTACGGAACCCTAAAAAGCAAAAGGTAAACAAAAATAGTATGCATCTGACGTTGACATGTGTCAGTTCCATAGTAAGTTTGTTTACCTTATGCTTTTTTTTAATGGAATGAACTATATGTAAGTGGGTATGTTATATCCTCGTAAGGCCCAACCTAAATTTAGGCAGGTAGGCATTGAGCAACCTAAACGCTTCGATTCAAATGTGATATTTCTATACAATGTGAATCTATGGTTCATTCGGAAATGGCGCCAATATTCAAATTGTAATATGCTTTAGGTAGTTGGATCTTTATGCAACGATTTGATAAACTTGATTAGGTCTGAACTACTACTTAATCTATGTCCTAAAAATTTGTTGTTGGGCCTTACAAGGGTATAACCAATGTAGTTCATACCAACTTTGGAACTTTTATATTTGTTTATTTTGCATTCAACAACTTGCTAACATATACATAAGTTCAAAGTTATAAAGCATAGTAGAAATTTGATTACATTATAGTATAGGTACAATTTCATTTGGTAACATTTGGTTTATTTCAATTTAAACTAATACAAATTCCTCTGACTCGATATCTGTGTCGCTGTCTTGTATATTAGGAGCTACCCAATTTTGGTCTGCTTCAAATATTGAGTATCTCACATTAGGCGGGTTCATGACAGAGCTCTGAGATCCATTATTTAAAGTAAATATAGGGTATTCATTGTTGGAGGAAACTCCTCTTGGGACTAGGAATGATTCTATTATATTTATAAATGTCTCGAAGTCATGTTGTGTGGCTAAATAGAAGCCGATGCAACAAGAAGGATCCATTTTGCTAATAGGCATTTTTCTAGGTGACCGACAATGGAATGACTGCAGCGAGAAATTTGGCTGCCAGACATCAACCATTTCTTGGCAGTAATGTGGATCTAAGTGAATCAACCTATCATCTTGATAGCCAACAAAATACAGGGAGTGTTTGGGTCGTCCTCCTATGATTCCGATGCAATAGTCCAGAGTGAGCAGAGAGGTAAGGCAGGGGCCATAAATAGAGTTTAATTTATCCGTACCCAACTTCACAGGAACAAGCAGAATGACTGACTTCCAGGCACCATTGGGTAGCCTGCACAGGCTGTACACATCTTGGATGTATACTGTAGAATCTTGAGCAACATACACTTCTAAATTGTCAAACTCATAGTTTTCTTTTGAGGCAACTATCACTACAGCTTTTAGGCAGTGAGCTACTGAAGCAGGGCCATACCAGTCTCCAGGTTTTTTTCCTAATGATTCACCTAAAGTAACCATCTGGTGGATGGAAAGAGGGCTATTCACTGATGACTTATCTCCAAACCATTTTATTATCATTCGGTGAAGGCAATCTTCTTGGAACTCTCTAGCATTCTGTATTGGTTTATCTGACCATCTCCACGATCTTCCTAGAAAATGACACACAAGAGCCTGGGCTAACAGCATCTGTCCACTGCGCAGCATGCAACCCCAGCCACAATCAGTTGTGAATGTTGAGCCCGGCATCGTTGGGAACTCTCTTCTATATGTCATCCAAATTCTGCTTACAAAGTCTGACTTAAATCCTTCAATGCCCTCACCAAATATTTGTTCCATGGGCTGAAGCGCAGTAGCTTCAGTTCCGATCTCAGTGGAGGATTCTAAAGATCCAGTGGGACTCAGTTTGCGATGGTAACATCGGCCTAATAACCACACGGGAGATTCTTTGGAAAAACTGGTCTTCATTTTCACTGTCCATCCAAATTTGACATTGTTCCACATCGACATCAGTCGCGACTCCACCTTGCCTTTAAGATCTAACAGGTCTTCAGAGCTGTCTCGAGCGTTTTCACTGGACGCCGTTGGTCTGCTGGGGTCGGTCTTCATGGCAGGTGTATTCTGTGCTATGCCAACACTGCTCGACGCAGCCATTAGATCTGAATTCTGCACTGCAATTCTGTTAGAGTTCATCTCTATTGTAACAAAACTGACACATAATGTTTATCAACACGCATGATGATAGAAAGTTATGTTTAAATTAACACATACTGTACTACACTTAAATATAATCATCGTGTTTTTGTTTGAAACGATAGCGATATTTGCAAACAAATTTCAATGTAATCTCTGAAAAAAATACCTATGTCGAAGAAAGAATGTGAAAGGGGGCGGAGGTGGAGGTCTGGGGGAGGAGAGCAGTTCAAATGTCATCGGTGACGTTGTCAAAAAAAGGCGCGTTCCGAAATATTTGTGGGTTGCGCTAGTTGCGTTACTATTTTCAAAAGTAGCGATTACACCAGGATTACACTATCCCGATTTTACAAGCCTACAGTCTGACTTAGAGATGGGCAATCTTCCCATACCCTATCTACCCGGGAGGGTATTTATAGGGTAGATTGGGTATTTATGGGTATATACCCAGTTATATACCCAATCGTTGGGTATATAAAACTAAATTGTCATTTAAAAATAAAGTCTTAATTTTATAAGCTTTTACTTAGTATTTTTGAAATTTTGAAGTAAGTATCAACTACGTCAGTATCGAGAATAAAGCAAAATTGATTATATTTCGAAGATAACCATGATTGAAGCGCAGAAACTAACTTATCATATCGATATGGCTGTTATTTTATTAGTTTTGTGGGGTGCTGATTACGTTATAAAAAACATCTGTTTTTGAATCCAACGTTGCGGCCATGCTTTTAAAAAAATGTTGAAATGGGTTAGTTAGTGAGGATTTCTAAGGTGCTGATTACGAAAATGTTTGTTTGTTTGTTTGTAATCTCTTTATTGCACAAAACATGTCAATGTCATCCACTTTAGAACCTAAAATGGCGGAAATGTACTTTTTCGAGGTTCTCATTATGAAAAATGACATCGACAACGATCCAAGATAGCGGCCATACATTTATAAAAAAATGTCGTACCATAAAAGTATAAGTATAGTTTGATTCCTGGGTGTCTCAAGTGTATTTTCAAAAATCTTTGAATGTAGTTTTGCTTCTTTTTAAAAATAAAGGAATGTTTTCTTTGAGTAAAATTGGTTATCTCTTATATTTAAAGTAGGTACTTTCCCTCCAGGTGACGTTACAAAATTTCATCCTGTATACATGACCGTGAGAAAAGCAGGAGGCTCCCCACACTCCCACCCGCGCCTCACTCTCGCACCCCGCGCCAAACTCCCGCACCCCGTGGCTCACGCCCCGCACCCCATGCCTCACCCCCGCGCCTCATCCCCCGGTACCCCATGCCTCACCCCCCCCCGTGCCCCATGCTTCACTTCCCCACACCCCGTGGCCCCCCCGCACCCCATGCCTCACCCCCAGCACTTCGTGCATCACCCCCCCGCACCCCGCGCCTCACCCCTCGCACACCACTCCCCCGCACCCCGCTCCTCACCCCCGCATCGGGCGCCTCACCCGCCCGCACCCCGCTCCCCCCGCCATCCCGCACCCCACGCCTTACCCCAGACTTACCGCGCGCATTGCTCCTCACCCTCGTCTCCCCCCCGTACCCCGCTCCACACCCCCACACCCCACACCACACTACCCGGAACGCCGCGCCTTTATCCCCCCTCCCCGTTTTTTTGTAATTATCACACCACAAAATGACACACGTATCGATATTTTTCGAAAATGCATGGCCGCCATGTTGGATTTCATAATAGATAATAGATGTCATTTTCTCAACTAGAAAATAACATCATATAACTCGGAAATTCAAAATATCATACTCAAGACCAAGGTTCGGAACCGGTTAACAAATACCGGTTAATTTCGTTCGAATTTCGGTTAACGATTCCGTTCAGGTTAAAACCGGTTTCCAGCTTAACCGGTAAATTTGAATAAAATATCGGTTAATCAGGAAGCGGTTTTCTAACCGAAATAAGAACTAAATTAAGCGGTTAAAACCAAACTTAGTCAAGTACAGGCGCGTCGCGCGGGTGCCACTGCCCGAGTCTTTGGCTCACTTTCTCGCACGCTTTCAATTGATTGCACGCGGCAAACATGCCTACAAAGTCGCATATTCTTCAAATTAACCGGTTAATTCTGTTCGAACGAAAAAATATCGGTTTTGGTTAAACCGGTTAAATATACCGGTAACCGAAACCTGAACGAAACCTTAACCGAAATTATTTCGATATAGGGGTCAATGACCGAAACCGGTATTTTCAAAAAACCGGTTTCCGAACCCTGCTCAAGACTTGTTATATAGATGTGAAAAAAAACACTATTCAGATTTAGTATAGGGAACTGAAAAAATGTACATATATTTTTTAGGCTGTTATTTATTGTAAAAAGTTACTGAATTACATAAGATTCACTTAAGCAAATTATAGAATTGACAGTTCTGAAGTGAAATTTAAAACAAAAAAATATAATGCTCATAAGTTTATATACCCTGATAAATACCCACTGGGAAGGTATTTATGGGTAGATATTGGGAATATTCCCAATCTACCCGGTAGATTGGGTAGATTGCCCATCTATAATTGCTCACCGACCCACAGTGTTGCCTAGGTCGGACAAAAATCGAAATTGCAGGCTAGGTAAAAATTTATTTCACTGGCATATTCTCAAGTAATAAATCTTTAATATAACGTATTAAGTTGAGGCAAATCTTAAACAGTATCGAAATAGAAAACGTCAAACATTCATCACTTTGACGTTACCGTTATGCGTGATATTATTGTGCTAAATAAGATCTGTGTTTGAAATAATTCTAAGGTAATAGGGAGTTTTTAGATGACGTACGTACATCGATATAAGAGAACAATTAGATGTGGTTAATACTCCACGACAGCGTAGTCGCTGATAGTGGTTTGCTCCCCTATGTTGAGTAGCGCCGCCTTTTCGCGCACCATTCGCAATCTGACAAGCGACGAGTAAACATCCCGTGTTTAAATGAAAATATGTCTTACAGAGCAGTGAAATATGCTAAAACAATAAAAAAATAAAGAACAAAACTAACAGCAACATTTCTTATCACTTTATTCTTGTTATTTTATGAATATTTTGTCATTTTATAGTGATGCTACGCTACTCGTCGCTAGATGTCGCTAGTAGATAACATTAATTAAATACATGCCTCCCTACTCGTCGCTAGATGTCGCTAGTAGATAACATTAAATAGATAAACCTTAAGCTTATCACACAACGGCGATATTTGTTTAAATAAATGCCTCCCTCTTCACCCCGCTTCAGCCCTCGCAAGACGAACACGCTGGTTCAGAAAAAAACAGGGCGAGTAACCTTATCTAATGTTTCCCATATCGATGCGTACGTATGTCACATCGTTCAAAAGTGTCTCAATTATAGATGGGCAAACTACCCAATCTACCGGGTAGATTGGGAATATTCCCAATATCTACCCATAAATACCTTCCCAGTGGGTATTTATCAGGGTACTAGCTTCTGCCCGCGACTTCGTCTGCGTGGACTTTAGAATTGGATCCAGAGATAAAGAAAATGTTGAGGTGGCGCCATCTAGTGACGAAGTGGAAATTTTAAGTTTTTAAGCATTCCTCCGGGAATTCTTAAGTTTTCCGGGATGAAAAGTATCCTATGTGTTAGCCGGGTACTTTATCTATCTACCCACCAAATTTCATCCAGATCCATTCAGTAGTTTCAGCGTGAAAGCGGAACAAACAAACAAACAAATAAACAAACAAATAAACAAACAAACAAACAAACAAATAAACAAACAAACAAACATCCATACTTTCGCATTTATAATATTATAGTTACCCATAAATACCTTCCCAGTGGGTATTTATCAGGGTATATAAACTTATGAGCATTATATTTTTTTGTTTTAAATTTCACTTCAGAACTGTCAATTCTATAATTTACTTAAGTGAATCTTATGTAATTCAGTAACTTGTTACAATAAATAACAGCTTAAAAAATATATGTACATATTTTCAGTTCCCCATACAAAATCTGAATAGTGTTTATTTTCACACATGTATAACAAGTCTTGAGTATGATATTTTGAATTTCTGAGTTATATGATGTTATGTTCTAGTTAAGAAAATGACATCTATTATCTATTATATACAGGGTGTCCCAAAACTAATGCGACAAATTTTGGCCGGTGATAGCTTTGATCAAAACCTATCAAAATAACGAAACATATGTTCAGCAAAAGTTTATGGTTTTCGAGTTATACCAGATTTAAAAAAAAAATGAAAATTACTACCTTGCGGTGGGTCTTTTGAGTTTTTGTTATAAAAAACCACTTAATTTGTACTTTCTTTTGCACTCAAATATTGTTGATTAGTGTTTCTACCCGAATCTACTATTTATTCTGCAAAAAAATTAAAGATGCCATCAGAAATGCATCATCAATTCAAGAAAAATATTTAAACATATCCGATAATGAAACATCAGCGACGTAAAAAAATATATTGTATGATTTTGTCTCATACGCTATAAAAAAAACCTTGTTTCATGCCGATTTTAGGAATGTATAATACTTGGATATTTTCGTTGCAAACATTGAGTTAAATGCTATTTTTGACCTCAAGGTGCTGATTTTAAAAAATCTTTTATTAGAGGTTTTTCAAATATGTATTTATTAGATTAATTTAAAATAGAAAGGTGATCATGTGTGTGTTCTACAAGTTCACCTCACCGTGACTTACTACCTGACACAAAAAAAAAGAAAAAACCGCGCATGAAGGGTTCCGTACCATCGTACAAGAAACTCCAAAAATACGTCTCTTGTATGGTGACCCCTTTAATTTTTAAATATTATTTTATTTTATTATATTTTTTTAGCGATTATAGTAATACAAGCGTTTCAATCAAGCGTCTACCTCTTGCTATTATTAAAATCGAGCCAAAACCACCCAAAAACACGTTTCTAGTAGGGGAGCTCTCTTTAATTTATTTTTATAATTTTCTGCGCGGCGGCAACAGAAATACATTCTCTGTAAAATTTCATTCGTAGAAATAATATTCGTAGAAGCTAATGAACCGTAATAGGTAGACGTAGAAAATTAAAGGGGTCCCCATACAAGAGACGTATTTTTTGGAGTTTCTTGAACGATGGTATGGAACCCTTCATGCCCGAGTCCGACTTGCACTTGGCCGGTTTTTTTATCTCAGGTAGAAAGTTACGGTGACTTTGTAGAACACACACATGATCTCCTTTCTATTTTAATCAACCTAATTATTTTTATTTGAAAAACCTACAATATAATATTTTTTTAAATCAGCACCTTGAGGTCAAAAATAGCAATTAACTCAATGTTTGCAAGGAAAATTTCCAAGCATTATATGGGCTTGAAATAAGGATTTTTTATAACATATTAGACAAAATTATTCAGTACATTTTTTTACGTCGCCAATGTTTAAAGTTTCATTATCGGATATTTTTAAAGATTTTTCTTGAATTAATGACGTATTACTGATGGCATCTTAAATTTTTTCTAGAATAAATAGTAGGTTCGGGTAGAGGCACTAATCGAAAATATTTGTGTGCAAAAAAATTACAAATTAAGTGGTTCTTTTAATAACAAAAGCTCAAAAGACCACCGTAAGGTAGTGATTTTCATTTTTTTTTAAATCTTGTATAACCCGAAAACCATAAACTTTTGCTGAACATATGTTTCGTTATTTTGATAGGTCTTGATCAAAGCTATCACCAGCTAAAATTTGTCGTATTAGTTTTGGGACAGCCTGTATAATAAATTATGAAATCCAACATGGCGGCCATGCATTTTCGAAAAATATCGGTACGGGTGTCATTTTGTGGTGTGATAATTAAAAAAAAAACGATGTGGGGGGTAAAGGCGCGGCGTTCCGGAGGCTGAAGTGCGGTGTGCGGGGTGGTATGGTGCGGGGTGCGCGGGGTGAGGAGCGGGGTATGGGGGGAGACGAGAGATGTGGGGGTGAGGAACAATATCCGGAGTAAGGCGCGGGGTGCGGGAGGGGAAGCACGGGTGCAGGGGGGTGAAGCATGGGGTGGGGGGGGAGGCACGGGGTTGGGGGGGGTGAGGCACAGAGTGCGGGGGGTGAGGCAGGGTGCGGGTTGAGGCACGGGGTACGCGGGGTGAGGCACGGGGTGCGGGGGCCTGGCGCGGGGTGCGGCGGGCTGAGGGGGTGAGGCGCGGGTGGGAGTGCGGGGAGCCTCCTGCTCTTCTCACGGTCATGTATACAGGGTGAAATTTTGTAACGTCACCTGGAGGGAAAGTATTTTAAATATTTACTCAAAGGAAACATTGCTTTATTTTTAAAAAGAAGCAAAACTACATTGAAAGATTTTTGAAAATACGCTTGACACACCCAGAAATCAAACCGGTTAAAATCCGAAAACATAACATCCTGTACTTTTATGGAACGACATTTTTTATAAATGTATGGCCGCTATCTTAGATTAAAAAATAGATGTAATTTTTCATAATGAGAACCTCGGAAAAGTACATTTCCGTCATTTTAGATTCTAAAGTGGATGAAATTTTCGTAATGAGCTTCGTAATCCTCACTAACTACACCCATTTCATTTTTTTTTTATCGTGGCCGCAACCTTGGATTTAAAAACAGATGTTTTTTATAACGTAATCAGCACCCCACAAAAGTAATAAAATAACAGCCATATCGATATGATAAGTAGTGATCGGAAATTCGGATGCAATGAAGAATGTTAATGGGTCCGTTAAATCACTTGAAACTTTATGACCTTGTAGCCTAAATGTCTAGAAATACACTTGTTTTTGTTTCATTTAAATCAAGCGAGTACTTTTGAAGTTACGATAATTTTAGTTTCCGCCTTTTTCAAATACTTCGCTCGGGCGCGCCAAGCGCGCGTGACGTCATACCGCAACTCGCCGCTCTCACCGTACTGTGTTCTTCATACATTGCTATCGGATGGTCCCTACGTTCGCCCACAATAACATTTCTAACTGTAGTTTTTTTATGTAAATCGGTGTTACAGTAGTGTTACAAGTATAATCGATGACAGTTTTAAAAATTGATTGAAAAATCGAATGATTCCTTAAATAGACGAGTTAAGCTACTATTTCTCAAATAACTCCGATTTCTTTACCGCGGCCGCCGAGACAATGATTAAAAATGCAAAAGTATTTATTATTAATAATATTTTTTTTTTTTCTTTCTTATCACAAATCTGTTGATCCTTATAAGATACCTATACATATATACCTACATACCTATTTTTCATTACTAGTATTGAAAAATTTAGGTAATAATGATATTTATGAACTTGATATTTCGGAAATAAGGAGTGAGGGGCAAGGTAAAAGTGATGGTGTCAAAATCACTTATGTCATCAACTGTAATATAATGACACAATAACGACACTGAAGCGGTCATGGCTCAGCGCTGCTTACGTGGTCGCGTCGATCACGCAGGTTAACTGACTACAAACACGGTCACAGCTTGGATGGACTTGACTAGCAGTCCATCCAAGCTGCCTATAACGCCTCCGACATAGCTTGGCGACTGCCATCTAGTGATAGTTACTGATATTTAAGCCCATCCAAGTTGTGACCGTGTCTGTAGTCAGTTAACTTGCGTGATCGATGCGACCACATAAGCAGCGCTGTGCCATGACCGCTTAAGTGCCGTTATTGTGTCATTATATTACAGTTGATGACATAAATGATTTTGACACCATCACCTTTACCATGCTCCTCACTCCTTATTTCCGAAAACTGGGCATAAAACTTGAACAAATATACAGGGTGTAAGGGACAGGTTTCCGAAAACTTTAAGGGCTTGCTCAGTAGACGAAACTGAACAACTTTCCACAAGAATTTTTTTCAGGAAACGAAAAAAAAAATCGGCTTCTCCATACAAAATTATAAATTTGATTGGACAGTTTGTATGGAGAAGCCGATTTTTTTTTCTGAGCAAGCCCTTAAAGTTTTCGGAAACCTGTCCCTTACACCCTGTATATACAGAAAATAGATCTTCGCTTATAAATTACTTGAAAATCTCTAAGAAGTTATCTATAAATCTTAAAATAAGTTGATAAAATTTAAAATATTGTTTGTTTGTAGGTGTGGACAAAGCCCTCTGCGCGAGAGTCAGACTCGCACTTGTCCGGTTTTTATTTTTTATGTGTATCGGTTAACTCATATTTATTTTATTTTAGATTGGCTAGAAATAGCTACGGCGACGACGTTACTGTTTATGCAAAAGTTATCAGATAAGGAGAAGGTGATAGACACAACTTTTGGCTTTGGGTCTGGGTGGATCATACTTTTCATGTATTTCTTTTGACTTTAAGGTTCAAAAATATAACAGTAAAAAATAACTTTTCGGGTATATTGGTAGTTGTATTTAAGCACTTTGACACGAGCACGATTTTCTAGTTTTTGGATTCGTCATTTTTAAAATTTTCAACGCAAACTTCATACATAGAGGTAGCGAGCGGTGCGCGCACTGAGCGACCGTTGCAGAGTGACGTCACAGCAGCGTGCGGCGACCCCGCGTCACTTGCCTACCTAAATAATTCAGTATCTCGGAAACTATCAAACGTATGAAAAAAAAATTTTTAGCATATTTTTTTATTTTTAATAGAGTATATTTTAAGATAAAAAACAAAAATTGGTGGTATTCTTCATTATACCTAAAATTGGGGAGCTATCATAATATGGACATGCCGTTTTGAATAAAATTGGAAACTATTGGCCATACATATGTAGTGTTAAATGTTTCACATTTTAGCCCCCCTATTACCTCCTAAAAGGATTACCGGTAACCCTGTGTATATAAAATAAGTTGAGGATATAAACACATAATAGCATACATACAATTTTCAATAATATCAACATTCACTACAATTAGATCATTACAATTAAGAAACCCAATGCTTTTTACGATCCCGGTATCCCGAGAATTTTTTCTATGAAAATCTATACATTTATTGGGAAAGGCATCCATCCATGTATGGATATGCATCCTTACTATTCTTTCTAAAAACGAAATTGCATCCGAATTTACGATCACTAATGATAAGTCAGTTCCTGCGCTTCAATCATGGTTATCTTCGAAATATAATCAATTTTGCTTTTTTCTCGATAGTTAGAAAGGTAGTTGATACTTACTTCAGAATTTCAAAAATACTAAGTAAAAGCATATAAAATTAAGACTTTATTTTTAAACGACAATTTAGTTTTATATACCCAACGATTGGGTATATAACTGGGTATATTCCCATAAATACCCAATCTACCCTATAAAGACACTCCCGGGTAGATAGGGTATGGGAAGATTGCCCATCTCTATGAGCAATAGAAATCACCTAAATGAAAACGTGGGTTGCAATCTGATTGTGCTCAGTCAGAGAATTCTGACCGAACATGACCGAACTGTGTCACTGTCATACTCACATGTATTGTGAATTGTCAATACCTGTAACCTAAAAAAAGTTTTTATCGTTGTGTTTTGTACTGAAAATTTTGATTCCTAGGAAAATGGGTAAGGGAAAGAGATTTTCTGACAAAAAAAAGAAAAGTGCTATAAAGCCCACTACAAAAAATAAAAGGAAAAAGTTGAAGGAGCACGAGACAGTGAACAAAAAGGCTCTGTTCAATCGGTACAAAAACAAACAGAAAGTTGAGGAGGAGTTGGCCAAGAAGAAGCTGATGGAGAGGCGGCTGCAGCAGCAGCAGGTGGCGTACTCGGACAGCGAGGAGGAGGAGGAGGATGCGTTTGGGCAGCTGGTTTCTAGCCTCGGCGGCGGCGAGCGGTGCGCTGTCGGCAGCGAGAGCGGCAGTGACGCCGACAGCGAGCCGCCAAGCGACGAACTCGCAGGGGACGTGGACACTGCGATGGGCAGTGAGGATGAGTCACCCGCCCCCGCCCTCGCCAGCCCCTTTGCGCAGGACGACAGCAATTTAGAAGAAAGTGGAGTATCAAGTGGGTCAGAAGACAGTGATGAAGAGCAAATGGACACTGCAGAGGTAGTCAAAATTTATTAATACAGCAGGACCTCTTTAATCCAAACAACCAAAATTTACCCCCTGTTCGGATCCGTGGAGCGTTCAGATTATAGTTTGTAGACATTTTGAAAGGCATTTCTGGCAATAAAACAAAGGTGTTTATTATTGAAACTATGCTTTGATCATGCAAAACTTTAATACAACTAAATGATAATGCTATAATTAATATATTTTTTAAAGTATAGTACTTTGACAACTAGTATTTAGCGACATTTAAAATGCATTATCCCTTAATTAATGCAAACGCGCAACGCAGGGTGGTCAAATACAATTTGTGTATCACTTCAGATCAGTATGTACTGAAATGCGTGTGTGGTACAGTAACTAATCGAGAAACGGTGGATGCGCAGGGATAGCTGGGTTGTTTGGATTATAGAGGGGTTTGGATTAGGAGGGATTTGAATCAAAGAGACCTTGCTGTATTTGCTAGAAGTAGGTAGTTATTCTAGTTTGGTAGTAATTTTATATTTCTTTTCTTCTATATTCCAAAAATGAGACTACATAAATTTGAGAATCCTTTCTTAATGAAATTAATTCATTTATTCTTAACATTTAATACTTCAATTTCAGATCAGTGAAGAACAAAATCTGTTGGATGACAATCCTTTTACGAAACATTTAAAATATGATCTTGGAGATGAGTTACTTGTTTCACTTTCAAACCCTCAGCCAAATGTGGAACAGGTAGCCAAAACATGGCCAGTCCTGGGCAACCTCAGCATCACCATCCCAAAACCAGTGGAAACTGCCTCAAGGAAAGTCAAACTTAAAGTTTCAATTTTAGAAGAAAAAGTATATGCCTCACCAGGAACTGTGCCACACTTAATTAATAAAGTTGATTTTAATGAATTGAATATAAAATCTCAAATCCATGGCAATATTGTGTCAGCAAACAAGAGAAATTTAATAAAAAGGGACCTCGAAATTACTGAAGTATTTACACCACTACAAAAAGAACTCTTTGCTATAATAAACAATTACCAAGACTTGTATTATCCAGAGAGGACATTCACAAATGCAGATGAGATCAGATATATCTACTGCCTGCATGTTGTCAACCACATGTTGAAGACCAGGACTAAAATTCTTCATCACAATGCAAAATTATCCAAAAAGTCTAATCCCTCTGAGGAATATAGAGATCAAGGGTTAGTTCGGCCTAAGGTAGGTATGGCAAAACATAAATAACATCAGAAAATATCTTGGATAAATATTTATAAAGAAAGTGAATATATTTTCTGGTTTTCAGGTTATAATAATGGTACCATTTAAAGATGCTGCATACAGAGTGGTGAAAACTTTGATGGACATCCTGGTGCCGAAAGAGGCAGGGCAGGTGGTGAATAAGAATCGGTTTGAAGAGGACTTCACTGGTGGGGAGCTGGTCATGCCCAGGAAGAACCCCAAACCTGAGGATTATGAGCTGCTGTTCAGTGGCAACACAGATGATACATTTAGACTTGGCATGACCATTACAAAGAAAACTTTAAAAGTAAGTACATGTTTACCATAATTACATTACACATCCTGGTGTGGTGCATTTGCCTTAATATCTGTGTATTCTGTGTGTTTGACAAAAGTAATTACCATTTTTTTTTAAATTTCTGGCCTTTTACTGTGTTGGCCACAATAATTCCGCCAACGTCAACGTAGAAATAATTTAAATATAAGGAAGAAAATGTTCGGTTAGACTGAAGATATTTTTTTTTTTGAGTTTTTTTTTTTTAACCGCACAAACAGACCGCCACCTAGAACAATACAAAAGCGATTTTATACTAACTACAACAACACAGGACGAACAAAAAGCACACTGTTATGTTTTTTTTTTTTTTTTTTTTTTTTTTTTATGTGATTAGGAAGGCAAACGAGCAAGTGGGTCACCTGATGGTAAGTGATCACCACTGCCCATAGACACCTGTAACCCCGCAAGGGATTGCAGATGCGTTGCCAACCTAGAGGGCTAAGATGAAATGCCTCTTGTGCCTGTAATTTCCTCGGCTGTCTTACTCTCCACACCGGAACACAACAGTGCAAGCACTGCTGCTTAGCGGCATGTTATGAGGGAGATTCACTGAGACAGTTACAATTTTATTTCGAACATGTTTATATATTTACTAAAATATTTCACAAGGGGAGTATTAACTGAAGCCAGGATGAAGGACATATTAAGGGGACGCGGGACATCAGGAGGGAGCACATCGTAAAGAGAAAAAGAGTAACGAGGGCAGCTAAAGAAAATGTGGTCAACATTGCCTTCATCCAAACCGCACTCACACAAGGAGTGATCCCGAATCCGTATTTTGGCGAGGTGAACGGGAGTAACGGCGTGACCTAGGCGTAACCTGCAAATTGTAGATGTGACCTGCTTGCTTAAGTTTCTGTAGCGGAAAAACCATGGTTTAACAGGGATGTAGGGTTGAATTTGCCCATAATATCTACTAGTGATCAGTTTTGACTGTTCCCAGCGACTGGTCCATGTTTGGTTAAGATGTAATTGATATGATATCATAAGAATAATTTTGAAAATTATTAAAGTCACCAGACATGATAGCATCCTTAGCCCAGAAATCAGCACACTCGTTATCTACTATACCGGAGTGACCTGGGATCCAGGTCAAAGCGATTTGAGGACCCTTACAGTGACATTGAAATAAAACAGTTTTAATTTTGAAAATAAGAGGAGATTTGATTTTACACCGGAAGGAATTAGACATGAGAGCCTCTATACAACTTTTAGAATCTGAACATATTAAGGCTTTACTGATGTTGTGAGATTGAGCGTAAGAAATAGCTTCTAGGATAGCAACAGATTCTCCAGTAAACACGGAAGCTTGAGGTGGGCATTTAAAACGAAGAACGATTTTATATTTGGGGATCCAAACCGCCGCCCCTACGCCACCCTGATCCGGAACTTTGGAGGCATCTGTAAAGAATATCAACCAGTTTTGCCACTCTTCAGCAATCTTAATTTTAAATAAATCATTAGCATGAGGGTATCTTTCATGATTTGAAAATCTATTATGAGGGGTTTATAAACTAATGCATCATAAGGGCAACTAAATACAGGATGAACATGGGACTGAAAAATAGGGCAATTAAGGTTATTAATTTTTTTCAAACTTTCCAGGATTCTCGGTGGGACCTTATGTGACCAGTATCCACCAGAATCAACAAGCCTGGAAAGTACTTTCAAACGGTTAAGTAAAGGGTGAGAGGAAAACTGAGATAATTTAAAAATAAAACGATCTGATAGATATTGTCTCCGTAAATCTAATGGAGGCTCAACACATTCAACTTGCATGGCATTTTTGGGGGAAGTTTTCATGGCACCTAATATAATGCGGAGACACTTAGCTTGGATCAGGTCCAGTTTATCTAAGCCTGCTTTACTACACGGTTCCAAAATAACACAACCATAATCAAAATGAGTACGAACCAAAGCATTATATAATAATTTTTGACAGTAAGGGTGAGAACCCCACCACACCCCTGATAAGGCACGGAGAACATTCACACCCTTTTCACATTTTTGTGATATTTTATTTAAGTAAGGAATGCCAGTTAGTTTGGAATCTAAGGCAACCCCCAAGAATCGGACATTGTCAGAGATGGGGACAGGTTGATTTTGGCATATTATTTGAATATTAGGGATACATCTTTTCCTAGTAAAGACAGCAGCAGAACTTTTCGAAATAGATAAGGACAAACCATGCTCCTCTAACCAGTCATTGAGATACATTAAAGCTGAATTTAAACGTGACACTATATCATTAACATTCTGGGAAGAAAAATAAATAGCAATATCGTCCGCATATTGTAGTACATTACAGAAGGGGCTAACAGTTAATTCAAGATCATATGTATACAGGGTGACTTTAAATTAGTTCTTGATATGAAAGGGTATGCATGTGCTCATGATAACAAACAACTTTCCCTAAGGAACCCATAGTCAAATCGCAAAAAAAATTTTGGAGTCTCCATACAAATCGAGCAACTGACCGGCTTAATTAGTATGAAGAGTCCAAAAAATTTTTTGCGATTTGACTATGGGTTTCTTAGGGAAAGTTGTTTGTTATCATGAGCACATGCATACCCTTTCGTATCAAGAACTAATTTAAAGTCACCCTATAAATGCTGAAAGAACCGAGCCTTGAGGAAGGCCTTCCCAGACACATCTTGGAGGATAAAGTATTCCATTGTGGCGAATCTTTATAAATCTTGCCATGAATAGATTACATATAAAGTGGACAATCCTCACAGGGATACTCAGATGAAGCATTTTTTGCCTGAGTAGAGGAAGATTTACACTATCATATGCTGATGAGATGTCCAAAAAAATGCCTACCAGATGTTTTTGCTGGGAGAAGGCGATGCGAATATCAGTTGTTAAGATACTAAGGCTATATATATAGTACCTTAGTACTCTTCCCTTTGCGGAAGCCAAACTGTGATTTAGCCAGTATACCTTTACTCTCCATGAGCCATTCTAGCCTATTTTTAACCATGTGTTCCATAACTTTACACACGGTCGAAGAAAGGGCAATAGGACGGTAAGAAGAAGAATCCATGGGATTCTTGCCAGGTTTTAAGATAGGAATGACAAATTGACACTTCCATTTTCAAGAATGAGGCCTGAAGTAAAAATATCATTAATTATTTTAAGTAAGATGTTTTTGGCAACTTCATTTAAATTTACCAAGAAGGAATATGGGATACCATCTTCACCCGGGGAAGAATTTTTAAGTCCATTAAGAGCGCACTGTAACTCATTTATTGAGAACAGTTCGTCAAGTTTATTTAAATGGGACTGGGGAGTAGTTGTCGGTAGATCATTAAGGTTGGGTACGTAAGTAGGGGCTAATTTATTTAAAAAGTCATTTAACCAGTGTTGGTGATCATTTGTTGAGATGTTATTGGAGGTTAATGAACCTTTGAACCTGCGGATATTACGCCAAACAATGGAAGGTAGACAACGGGGAGATAGACTTTCACAGAATGACTTCCAACTATTCTTTTTCTTTTTAGAAAAAAGTCTACGGATTTGAGCTGAAATTTTTTGAAAGGCAATAAAATTTTCTGGAGTCATGTTTTCATTGTAATTATTTTCTTTTTCATTGCGGGTCTTAATCATACGGGAACATTCTACATCCCACCATGGAGGAGATGTTAGTCTTCGGGAGGCAGGCTTTTTCCTCGAAAAGGTTAAATCAGCAGCTTCCAATACGGCTCCTTCAAAACATAGGTACTTATCAACAGAACCATCAGAAAGCTGAGGCATAAGTGAAATTAATTTTGAGTCAACAAACGCAGAGTAAATAGGCCATTTATCCTCTTGGATTTTGTGCTTCAACAAAGGTTCTTGAGGAGTGGTAGGGCGAACTGATTTAGACATAGTTACAATTATAGGGAAATGATCACTATCAATTGAGGAGGTTAGGGTTTTCCAGGATAGACTTGGTGCAAGTTGAGGAGAGCACAGAGATAGATCTATAGCTGAATGTGGATCTTGGCCTGGGTATACTCTGTGAGTGGCGGAACCATCATTAATAACGCAGAGATTGAGGTCATCAAACAAGTCCAATAATAAATAAGAGAAGGAGTCGCAGTGTGATGACCCCCAGGATATGTGGTGGGAGTTGAAGTTATCCATAACAATCACTGGAGGAGAAACTGAAGATAATAATAAACGAAGATCAGGGATGAGATGAGGGTGAGGGTGGGGGATATAAATAGATATTAAGTTAAAGTCTAGGACCTTGGCAGCAACAGCTGCAATATCAGCATAGTGACCCGGAAGGGGTATTTGCGAAAATGTGAAAGAAGAATTAATAAGCAGGGCGCACCCTGCTCGGACGTCGCCCCTGTCATCCCGGAGACACGTGTAACCGGACAACGCAAAGCGAACATCCGGTGACAACCAGGTCTCCGAGATGGCAGCGGCAACGGCCGAGTGAAATTTCAGAAGATAAATAAGTTCGTGTTTCTTGCGACGGATACTCCTACAGTTCCACTGAAGAAACCGCAGCAGATCCATCCTTGCTAGATACTAGATTAGCTAGTTGAATAATTTTCTCGGCAACGTTGGACGGTAAAGCATCATTGAATTTTAGAAGAATGTTATTTATCAAAAGTATTAGGATTTCAACTAGATTGTTATTGGGAGAAACGTTTTGGTTGTTGGTGGCGTCAACACCATCAGAACAAACCAGCTTTGACACTGAATTTTGAATGGCGTACCCGTTTGGGAGTACAGATGGTACACTCCCTACAATATTTTGATGGGCTCTCTGGTCATAACCAGGGGCCAATGGGGCGCGAGGCCGGGGGGATTTTATAATTGTTTTTCTATAAGACCTAGAAGTCGAGAGTAATGTGGAGGCTGAGGGAATAGGGATCTCCAGTGACTGAGATGGGGCAAATAAGACGCTGGCCACGTCGGCGTAGGACCGCCTGACATTAGGGTGTTGTGAGGCTGCCTCAGCATACGAGATGTTCTGCTGCGACATGGTAATTTTAATTGCTTTTTGTCTGGAGTGCTCTAGACAAACAGGGTTGATAGCGAAATTATGGCCAGAACATAAAAGACATGAGGCCTTGTCAGCATCAATATTGCATGTTTCGCCGGAGTGCCTCTGAGCATACTTGTAACACCTAGGATTGGAGCGGCATTGTGTCTTGAATCTTGATGTGGCCAAACCGGCAGCAGTTGTGGCACTGAATAGTTGGGAGTTGGTGAGTCTCCACTGGTAGAGATGTGAAGAAGCAGTACACGTATTTTGGTAGGTGCTATCAGTCGAAGGTCAGTACTACAGATTGAGTCGGGATCCACTCTGTAATACCGTCAGAGATTTTTTTTTCGGTTCAATCGCCTTGCCTTCATAACACGACAACAACCTTCTGGAAGTTCCAGCGCTTGGATAAACTCGTCCATAGACCAGTCGGTGGGAACCCCGCGAATCAGTCCCATACGGGAGACATTAAATGTTGGAATGGTAGCTTTATATTTATTTGTAGGCAAGCAGGGCAAATCCAGGAATTTGTTGGTCGCATCAGCATTGCAGAATTCCATACTTATTCTGTTACGGCCCAATGATTTGATACCATCTTTGACAATATTGGAGACATTGTTCTTTGATAAAAGCAGGCCCACTTTTATAGGGCGGAGGGTGAGGCCGGCTGCAGGGTCAGATTCCGCGCGAGAAAGATAGACAATGAATGGCCCTTGGTCTTCTTGACGATATAGACGCACCGACTGGAAATCGGGGTCGACATATATGTTTTGGATGGAGGTAGAAGCATCTTCAATGTTTGTTATTGTTTTTTTGCTACCTGATACTACTATGATACTGTCATCTCCATGTCTCTTACGGGAATTTGCCCGAGCCGGATTTTCATCCTGCTGCTCTTGAGATTGGGTAAATAGAGGAGGAGAAACCCCCGAATCCGGGGGATCATCAGTCTCCATAACGTTAATTATATTAATAGCACCACTTACCAAACACAGAACCCACCACCGACACAAAAGTAAGCTAAATCTCAGTAAAATTTATAGAAAATTCAATAAAATTGAGCGATTCGCAAAAACACGTGAAGTTAACCTCGCATCGGTTGACGGAATCCCGTAATTACCATTTAACTTCCAAAGTTTTAATGCATGCATGCCATCTCCTCTCCCTGTCACTGAAATACAAATTCTGTCTACTAGCATGTTGAGAATAAGAACATAAAAGTTGTTATGTTGGATATAACAAGTGTTTGATAAGGCTGAATTACTGTTATTATGCAGTGCAAGTACAGTGCACCTTTCTAATCAGTGGCATAATAACTGTAACCTAAGTTAATTTCAAATTCATCTATGTTTAAAATATATTAAAATATAAAAAGTAATTGTTTCTGTTGTAGCTTTACACAGACTTCTACTCGTCAGATATAATAGTAGCCTCGCCGCTGGGGCTGCGCATGATAGTGGGGGCGGAGGGCGAGGAGGCGCGCGACTACGACTTCCTGGCTTCCGTCGAGCTGCTGGTGCTCGACCAGGCCGACGTGTTCCTCATGCAGAACTGGGACCACCTACTCCATGTGCTCGATCACTTCCACCTGCAGCCCAAGAAAACCCACGGCACTGACTTCTCAAGGGTCCATTCTTGGGCTGTCAATGGATGGTCTAAGTATTACAGGTTAGTCCATAATCACCACACTGGTGTGCATTTCTGTATTTGCTTTGTTTTTCTTCTATGTAGGGTTAATTCAGCATGAGCCTGGGTTCGCTTTCCGACTTATCTTCTCCATGTTCCCTGATATTTAACATCATCCTTAATGAGATTATTCACATCCGTATCCACCGACACTACATACAGTTTGACATACATACCTGCCATTAACATAAATTTACAGGTCATCATTTACCTTTTTAACATACATTACTTAACATATCCTATACTATTAAACGAGTTAAGTGTCTCGACGATTTCGAAAACGGCTTGAAACCTTTTGACGAAAATCTAGGATTAGGGGTTAAAGATCACCAGAAATCGATCTATGAGGGAATTATCTTCGAAAAAATTCATTTAAGGGAGATATGAGCGAAATTACATAAAAGGAGAACGCATATGATGCTTATTTTTAACCGTTGCTCATAAGTACTTTGGTAGATTTGCTGTTCTAGCGCGAGCCATTTAGGTTTTGCTGCTTTTAGGTCCGGATTCGAATCCCACCCATGAGACTTTATAGTTTATTTATTTATTTATTTTTGTTTTTTTATTTTCTCTGTCTTTTTATTTTTTATTTTGTGTGAACTTATGTAAATATTATGTAAATAAATAAAAAGACTTAAGAGTGATAAAAAAATATTTTAACCTCTTTGTATTTTAGAGACAAATAGCGCCATCTTTCGCCATATAAGTGAATTACATACATACCTGATGATTGTGTCGCCCTGCCCCGTGTTTGGCCTTTAATTAAGGAACATTCCAAGTCGCATACATTTTCCATTTAACAATTTTACAGAAAAAATACTATTTTATTACACCTCGATAATAAAAAACGCGGAACAAATTGAAAGTTGTTATGAGTCAAGCGTCCGTAGCGCCATCTGCAAATAGCTTTGCGTTTTCTTCCCCATAGCACATAGGGAATTTTCCGCTTTCCCTAAACTCAACTAGATGGCGCTGATAACATTTGTAATAAGACAATTTCTAAAAAGTCGCTAAAACTGATTGATATTACTGACTAATATCGTAATAAATGATGAATAACTTTCTAATATTACGTATCATTGAATATTTTACTGTTTTTTTTTTATAAAAAAAAGGATAATTTGCATGTATTTCTCAATAGAATCAAATTATAAAAAAATATTATAGATATTTTCAGAACAAATTTTAATATTGCTTGTCCATTCGTCCCTTAGAAGGCCACTACCGACTAAATCAACACCCTGCAAAATGTTTCATATAAAATAAATCTTATAGGTATGTACTTACTACTAAACAAGTTACCTTAGTTTATTGAAACTCCGTTTTTTTTTAATAATAACCGGGACAAATCACACACGGTCATCTGGCCCCAAACTAGGATTCCCTGTATCTTGGGAACCAGAGACTGATATACATACACATATACATTTAAATACATACATTTATACACCCAGACTCAGAGCAAACAATTCTGCTCATCACAGAAAAGTTTGCCCTGTGTGGGGATCGAACCCACGACTCTCGGACTGAGGTCAGGATCGCTAATCACTTAGCCACCGAGTCAGTCAATTGAACGAGCGACGCTCGGTCTCCCAGCTAGTGTTTTATTAATTAACGAAATTGAGTGAGTATAATAAGAGAGTCTATATACTTTCAGGCAAACTTTGATATTCTCATCGGTACTCCTGCCAGAGATAAAGTCGGTTCTAAACAAGAAGTGTCAGAATTACGCCGGTAAAGTGCTGGTGTCGAATATCTCCGACAGCGGCAGCATCCAGCAGGTGCTGGTGCAAGTGCCGCAGATGTTCCACAGGTGACCATTAAGAAAATACACTCGGCTTCAAAAAAATCGCACGTCCGTAAAAATAGGCTTCAAGCACTGTTAATCCTTAAGACAAGCAGTTATTCGTAGCAATATTGGTATCATTTGAGAGCCCTATAAAAACTCTTTAAAAAAATATCCATTTTATTTGATTAAAGAAAAAGCTTGACACTTTAAGTCACTGTGAATGACAATGGAACTGATTCTCCTCTTCAAATTTTGTTTGTATTGTTTTGTTTTTTGGGTATAAAAGGGTCGATACAGCTTATCGGGGGATAAATTTGCTACCAACAGTCGAAGAAGACACAGAAGAATATCTTTCATCAGAAAAACGTCCTTGAAGATGGACACTACTGCTGCTGAAGCCGCCCAAGTTATCGCACTACTGCAATCAGGACTACGTCAGTGTGATGTTGCTCGGCAATTGCACTTGAGTCGCTTTTCTGTTCGAAGAGTGTACCAGCGGTTCCTGCAGACCGGTGGCTTTGTCCGAAGGCGTGGGTCTGGTAGAAATCGCTGCACTTCTGCGAGAGATGACCGATTCGTCGCATCGAAGTCTTTGAGAAATCGGTTCTCTAATGCTGTTGAGTTGCAACAGCAGCTTCAAGCAGTTCGTAGAAGGGCCGTGAGTGTCTCTACAGTTAGAAGAAGACTAAAGGAGAGAAATATTGTGGCTAGAAGACCTGCCACGGGTCCAAAATTAACCGCAGCGCATCGGCGAGCACGCCTGCAATTTGCTCGCGCCCACGTCAATTGGACCCTGGACCAATGGAGAGCTGTTCTCTTCTCAGACGAAACGAGAGTGTGCCTTTTCTGCAACGATAGACGCAAAAGAGTATACAGAAGACAATGGGAACGTTTTGCCCAAGCCTGCATCCAAGAGACTGTAGAATACGGGGGCGGTTCCTGCATGTTCTGGGGCGGCATATCTGCCGACGGCAAAACTGAACTTTCTTGCGTCTCTCGGACCGGCGGTGCTCGCGGGCAAGGGTCGATGACTGCTCACCGGTACATCACAGAGATCCTGGAAGAACATGTGGTCCCCTATGCTGGATTTATTGGCGACGGGTTCACATTAATGCACGATAACGCTCGCGCGCACACTGCTGGAATTGTGCAGGGCTACCTTCAAGAGGTTGGGATCCCTGTCATGCAGTGGCCAGCGAGAAGTCCAGATCTGAACCCGATAGAGCACCTCTGGGACCAGCTGAAACGCAAGGTTAGATCCCGTGATCCCGCTCCCGCGACTCTTCAGGAGCTCCAAGACGCCGTTATTGAGGAATGGGACAGAATCCCTCAAGAAGAGGTCCTAAAGTTGGTGCGATCCATGAGGGAGCGCATGGAAGACGTCATTAGGGCTAGGGGGGGTAACACTAGGTTTTAGGTTAGTTTTAAGCAACTTTGTTTTGAAAAATTAATCAGATTTCATTTGGGTTTTTTAAGGATTTTTATTGTTTTGTAAATTTTTCTCAGTTCCAATAAAAAACATTGAATGAATTATTGTTTTTGCATTCTCTGTTTCCTTACCTTTCAAATGATACCGAACATTACCAATATTTCATAATACAAATACGATTGAAAGATGTTTAAAATAGATTTCTTAAAAGGTGCGATTTTTTTGAAGCCGAGTGTATGTACTATATTATTATTGTGACAAATGTGCGTCATTGTTACTAACGTCGCTAGCTATCGGTGGCCTGCTTGGTCTGAGAGCAACATTGAGGGTGCGTTTTCACTGGAGCGGAGCGGAGATGTGCAAAAGTGACCAATCAGATTACTAAAAATCTCCGCTCCACTTCATTTCGAGCAATATGATTGGTCAATTCGGCACGTCTCCGCTCAGCTGCGCTCCAGTGGAAACGCACCGTATGTGTATCATCGCGACTGAAGCGAGAAAGAGTAGCGCCTGTACTGCCAAGTGCAATAAAAATTATTGTAAGAAGTATCTTATCATCTCTTAGACGTGCTATGTGATGCATACATATGCTGAACATTGAACATTCTCTGCTAATTAGTCAATTACAAAGGCGTTATGGGAACCGAAAAACCTTATAGAAATATTAGGAGTTGTTTAAACAAATGAACACATTGTCCGCCAAGCTACTCTTTAACAAATCTTGCCCCCACCGCCAACGTCGGTTGTCGACTCCAGCCAACAAAAATGTATGAAAATCACAAATCCTGGCGCCTGTGGTACGAAAACCTATTGTCGGCCCTAGCTGACTGTGTTGCTCAAAGGGTTAATGACATCTCGCCCTCTTAAATCCATTACACAATTTGATCACTGAGTGTAACAATGAAATGGATATACATATATACACTCAAAAAATAATACCATTCCCCAAGTCAAACACGATAAGTCTTTTAAGGAGTCATAAAGCTTCGCCAGATTCCCTTACGCCACTCTATCCTGTTACGTAACAGCTACTACCCAGTAAATTGCGTGAGAATTTAAATTCTAACTAGAAGAAGCAGATATTTTGATTATTTACGACAGTTCTGTACCAGTTGAGTAGCACCTTTGTGTCATTACCCCAGGTTCAACGCCGCCACGCCGTTGGCGGCGGTTGACGCGCGCTTTGAGTACTTTATCAAGGAGGTGCTGCCAAAACAGCGCGACACGCTAATGAGCCACACTCTCATATACGTGCCCAGCTACTTTGACTATGTACGGATACGGAACTACTTCAAAAAGGAAGACATCAGTTTTGTACAGATCTGCGAATATTCAAAGGTAATCTCCCAAACGTGAAATAGTGTTTCCCTAAAATGTGAACCTTTCGTTGTGTGAATGTTCTGTCACATATCGTCCCTCGCACGACTAACTCTCCTATTTCATAACCTTGATTACTTGAGTTTGGAATTTATCTACTTGAAATAGGGTTGATTTTAAACACTATCGAAAAATGAGATAGGAGAGTTAGTCGTGCGAGGGACGATATTACTGTATGTCAGTAGAAAGGTGTCAATATTTATCATAAACAGTCTAACTAGATGCATCGATATAAGAGAATAATTAGATGTGGCTAATACTCCACGACAGCGTAGTCGCTGATAGTGGTTTGCTCCCCTATGTTTAGTAGCGCCACCTTTTCGCGCACTATTCGCAATTTGTCAAGCGACGAGTACACATCTCCGTTTTAAAATTTAAAAAATGACATACTGTGCTATGAAATGGTGCAAAAACAATAAAAAACGAAAGAACAAAACTTACAGCAATGTTTCCTATCACAGGGTAGCCTTTATTTCTTGTTATTTTATGATAATTTTGTAATTTATAATTTTCGCTTTTTATTGTAAATAGAAATGTTTTTTTATCGCAAAAGTGCTTGTCGATGATAAATTATTCAATCTAAAAAAGTAATTATCTTTATAATGATTTTAAATTGCATCTGCAAATTGAGTTATTTAACTTTATCTCGTGGAATTCTTACCCGTGACATGAAACCTGTTGAATAGAATAGAATTGTTTATTTGCTAGAATACATATTATGTAGATATACAAAGGTCTTATGGTAAAGTGGTAAATGTATTCAGCCGTCGTAAAATGGCATGCAAATTATTAGTTCTTAATATTTCTGCATTTACAAAGTTCAATAGTATATGAAATTAACATTAATATTAATCGAGTGCTTTAATTTAATTTGTTTTTATAATTCATAAATTCATTAATATTATAAAAGCAGTGGTGCATAAGCCATTCTGTTAATTTTGTCTTAAATCTAATTCCTTGCAATTGTTTTATATCATTTGGAAGATTATTAAATATTGTAATGCACATATTAAAAATGTTTTTCTTGTAAATATCAGTTTTGCAGGGAGGTTGATATAGCATCTGTGTATATTGAGCCCGTGGTTGGCGATACCTAACGTCTCTGAGATTTTGAAAATGTTCTGGGTTTGCTTTTGTAAATAAGCACACCTTCTTGATATACATACAGGTCAATGGTAGAATATTTAGTTTTTTAAATAAGGGCTTGCAGCTTTCCATAAACCATGCATTACATATAGCACGTACACACTTTTTCTGTAACCTAAATACTCTATCGACTTCTACAGAATTTCCCCATATTATAAGGCCATAATTGAGGACTGACGACACATGACCATGATAGGCTGTCAAAGCTGCTTCGACAGAGACTGTTTGCCTTAGCCTTCTCAATGCGAACACAAATCGATCTAGTCTTTTACAGATCGAGTTAATTTGGTCTTTCCAATTCAGATGATTATCAATTTGTATGCCTAAAAATTTAAGTCCATTACTTTTGTCAATTTTATTACTATTATATTGTACGTCAAGAGGTAGGGGTTTCGTTTGATATGAATGGAATTGCATAATTTTAGTTTTGTTTATATTTATGCTAAGATTGTTGTTTTCCATCCATTTGACAGCATTTGCTAGAGCTTTATCAACATCAGCTTTATACGTTTCTTTATTATCACATTTAACAATGAGTGTTGTGTCGTCCGCGAAAAGTATACATTTTTGAGGCGTTGCTTTCGGGAGGTCGTTTATGTATAGAAGAAATAGTAATGGCCCTAAGTTACTGCCTTGTGGTATTCCTGAATTATTTATACGAAAGTTTGATCTGTATGTTTCCTTAGTAAGAATCCCATCTTTGCTGGTTACTTTTGAAATTTCTGTGCATTGTCTTCTATTTGACAAATAACTATTAAGCCAGTCGTAAGCTCTACCTCTGATACCATAGCCCAGGATTAAAACAAAGGATTTCCGAGTTTTAAAATTTGTATTCTAACAAATCGATCGATTTAGTCCACCTCTACATCACAAATTAATGTCATTAATGTCAGAAATAAATGTCATTAGGTTTTACTACTCAACAATAGATGTCGCTCTTTAATTTTTTTTTTACCAATATGAACTCTATTCTAAAGAACGAAAAAAAATCATTCACGCCATCTATCATTTGCTGTAAGATCTAAAAAGAAAATGAAACCGTTAGCCCTCTACCGTTGAATAGTTAAACTAAATGACATCCGACTGACATTTAGTGACGATTTGTTTATCGATTATGATTATGATATATCGATAGTCATACTTAAAATATTCGAAATGCGAAAGTAACTCTCTCTGTCTGTCTGTTACGTTTTTACGCTTAAACCGCTGAACCAATTTGATGAATTTTGGTATAGAGATAGATGGGACCTTAAACAGTCTACTCTTTGTCACGAAAAAACTTGATGGGGTGGTAGTATAATTTTAACAGACTATTTTATACCTACATTTCAAATCACCTAAATGGTGGTTAGTAATATCGAATATATCTACACGGTTTTTTTTTGACAAAATACGTGATGATTATTATGGAGATATAAACAGATTATGTTTGTACCTACATTTCAAGATACCTACATGGTGGTTAGTAGCAGATGAAACTGAGAATAATTTCCTCAAAGACATATTCAATACTAGATTACTTAATTAGATTTTAACTGGATAGATAAAATGGCATTTTAAAACAATCTGTAAACATCTTCGAAATCATCACATATTTTGATAAAAACAACAAATAATCCCTTATTTATAAACCATAACTTTATGTTTTTGCTAATATTTAATGTATTAGCCATTTTTGTAACGTAATTTTTTATCAAACATTTGATTTTTACAATAAATTACTTACAATATCAATCGCCCCGCTGTAAGTCGTGGATCCCACGATTGAACTAAGTACCTTTGTTTCCACCGCGCGTGTCTCCGCTCAGAGTGATGTCCGGGCAGAGATAGGGGGATTGAATTGAGCAGAAAAGAAAATCTCGAGTATACTAAAATTTTGTGGAATATTCTCAATCATTCTGGAATTATTAAATTTTCGAACACATGCAGATAGCGTAAGTACATAAGCTCCTGTTAACAAAATGACCCCTATTACAAACTAAAACATAGACATCTCCACGTCAAAATTCAAAGTAATTATTTTGCAAAATAAGCATTTTTGCTACCTTATGGCGGATATCACACTGCACCGGAGTCCGCTCCGGTGTGCGGTGCTGCGGTTTTTTCCTTTGACAATGTCAAGTAAAAATTCGTAACACCGCACACCGGTGCGGAGTCCGATGCAGTGTGATATCTGCCTAATCGGTCCGTGTTAGATTTCCGAATTGAGTATAAGTTTTTTTTAATCTATTAATACAGTTTTTCTTGTCACTAAAATCGATGACATGATTCCTAAGGACAGGTCTTCGTATGTCTTATAGTTTCGGACTTTCCCATACTGACCGATCTAAATGGCCCACCCTGTATAATATAATGTGATCAGTAAACATTTTGTGATCCCCATTACATATAATGAACCAAATATTGTATATTGATACACAAAACTTTTTAAATCTATAATCGAGCCCTATCCCCACACTAATTTCTTGATGTTTTTGGGTGAAATTTTAGCGATGCTACTCATCGCTAGATGTCGCTAATAGATAACATTAAATACATCAACCTTATGCTTATCACACAAAGTTGATATTTGTTTAAATACACGCCTTCCCCTTCACCCCGCATCAGCCCCCGCAAGACGCAAACGCTGGTTCAGGAACAAAAAAAGCGGCTAACCTTATCTAAGTGTTCTCTTATATCGATGTATAGATGTACGAGTATGTAATATGCTTGTGTGACTAAATGCATTTTATACATTGCTTCTTCTTCTTAAAGTGTGGCACAATTAATTTAACGGTAGTTGCCTTGTATTGCACTTTAGCATTGCTATAAAACATTCTTAAAAAAAGTGAAATTGTTGAAATATTGGTTGTCAGTAAGTCTACTTTATTTTTCCAGGATAATAAAATAGCGCGCGCCCGAGACATGTTCTTCCACACGGAGGCGCATTTCCTGCTCTACTCAGAGCGAGTGCATTTCTTCAGGAGGTTTAGGATCAAAGGCATACGGCACATCATTTTCTACCAGCCGCCAACGTATCCCCATTTCTATTCCGAAATGGTTAATTTGATGCAGGTAAGTAACTGATTGATAGGAGTTATTTATTTTCATTCGTCATTCAAAAATACTTTCAGTATCAAACCGTTGTGTTAACTAATATACAGGTGTTAACTCAAAAAATATTTTCAGTTTCCCATACAAATTCTTAATTCACTATTCAGATTTGGTATGGGAACCTGAAAAAAATAGTTGCAGGTAGATCGGATTTTTCAATATTTTTCCTGTATTCTACATCAGGGATGTTGCGAATATCCGCATCCCGATATTCAATGCGGATTTTCATGCGGATGCGGATCTAGGTCAGCATAGCTTTTAATTGTAATATTTAGTTTAGGAATTTTATTTTGTACATTACATATGAATTAATTAAAAACACTTAAGTATATGAATAAGATTTTATTTTTCATTCAATTTTACTAACCACCAATTTTTTCAAATAAGTACCAAAGAACATCATTACACCAAAAGGCAGCAAATTTACTTTTTATCAAATATAATGGACCAGTTTTTCCTTTGATTACAAAGCATTTATTTATTTCATGAAAAAATTAGGGATTAGTATTTCTTTATTATTTGTACAAATTTTCTTTAAAAAAACTTAAGATCCGCGTCCGCATTCGCATCCGCGAATATGACCAACTAAATATCCGCATCCGCAGTATAAAAAATGCATCCGCAACATCCCTGTTTCTACATTTGAGTCGGAGTAACCCTTAAAAATTTCGAACATTTCATATTCTGTATAGATATTATACGGAGCAAACAAATCTGCTCATCACAGAAATGATTGCTCTGAGTGGGGATCGAATCCACGACCCTCGGATCAGTAGTCAGGAGGCTATGTTCAGTAACCACCTAATCAGTCATGCTACCTTGTTATGTTAACATAACAGCCCATATCGTCCCCACTGCAGGGGCGCAGGTCTCTTCCCATACATCGCGAAGGTTAGGCCATACTCCACACACTGGTACAAGTCCGGATTGGTGGAAGTTATGGGGCTAGTGGCCAACCCTATTGTCAGAAGTTTTCAAGGCTGACATGGTTTATCGACTGCCGTCTAGTGATAACAACTGGCACAAACGGCTTAGCGGCTTGCGAATCAGGAAACGGTCGAGATAAATACCACTTACACTCAAACCCATCCAGGTGATGACCGTGTCTGTAGTCAGTTAATCTGCGTGATCGATCACTAAGCTTCGACCACTCCCGCTAGTCATGCTACTTGCTTCGAGTAAACATTTGATTTTGATGGGTTCAGGAGTGCAACCAGAACAAGTACGGCGGGAGCGAGTGCAACATGACGGTGGCGGTGCTGCACTGCCGCTACGACGCGCCGCGCCTGGCCGCGCTGGCCGGCGCCGCGCGCGCCCGCCGCCTGGCCGCCGCCGAGCGCGCCACACACGTGTACATGACCGGCGACTGACACACACACACGCCGCGCGCGCCACGCACGTGTACATGATGGGCGACTGTCGCACACACACACACACACATGCCGCGCTGTTTACTGATGTTATGCACACCTACAAAGATTAATTTTATACACACATACAAAGATTCCTAAGATACATTTGCATAATTATTAAATCATTGAACTATAATAATTAAACTAAATATACTGTAAATACGCTATTGAAAAATTTTGTTTGATTCGCTTGTTTAGGGATTCGCCACTCCGAGCCACTCATAGTCTCGTGCTAATATATGTATGTGTCGGCCAGTTTAGCAATCAGTTTAAGTACTATATGAATACCTGAAAACGCAAGTGACACAGGCTGGCTGTTCGCTTTAGCAGAATCTCTGTGAACCTCGGAGCGTGTGAACGCGTCCAGAGATCGAGGGACTGCTCCTACGTTTTTCAGTTTATTCATGAGTAGTTGCGCCCGCGCATGTGCCTAGGAAGTTGTCCTTAAGTTTTCGTTGAGAATAATTTAATTACTAAACTTAGTTTTCTTGCCCACATTGTATTTCCGTATGATGTTGGATCCTCGAATAGTAGTTATTTCGTTTTATCGGCCTTCCTGATCCGACATATGTATTAGGTATATTATCTGTGTCTCGGGCAAGCTCATGCTCACGTATAAGCGGATCCAGGATTTCGTTCAGGGGGGGGGGGGGGGGGCAAATTTTCAGTATACCCTTATTTATGAAGCGGTCGATGGTATTAGACCGTTCACATAAAAAAGTCGCGAGCGCAGTGAGCGCGAAATTTTTTGAATAGTTAAGAAATGTCTCTATTTATTTGCACTTTTAGTACCTCGGTCAGGCTTCAGGGGGGGCAATTGCACCCATTGCCCCCCCCCCCCCCTCCTGGATCCGCGCCTGCTGTCTATGGGCTTATAATACGTATAAACTCATCGTCATCAGCCTGTATTAGTCCACTGTTAGACATAGGCCTCCCCCAAGCTACGTCATTTGTACCTATCTTCGGCCACGCGCATCCAGCTGTTACCAGGAACCTTGCGCAAATCATCGCTCCACCTATCCGGGAGGCGTCCCACGCTACGTTTGCCCAAACGCGGTCTCCACTGTAGAATTCTGTTTGTCCACCGGTTGTCAGTTCTTCGACATAATATACATATGTCCCACCCATTGCCACTTCAGTGTGCTAATTCTCTAAGTAATGTTGGTTACTTTGGTTCTCTGGCGAATAACCTCGTTTCGAATTTGGTCGCGCAGAGAAACTCCGAGCATATCTCTCTCCATGGCACGCTGTTCTGACTTTGAGCTTTTGGACTAACTGCACAGTTATTGTCCACGTTTCGGCGCCGTTGTCTGTCATCACTCGTAGGACGCACTGGTTGAAGACTGTCCAGCCTAGCTGTATTCTCCTACTGGCCTCCCCTCTCGAAGTTGTTTTTACCTAACTGCATAATTTGCCCGAGGTATATATAGGGTGACCCTAAATTAGTTCTTGATACGAAAGGCTATGCATGTGCTCATGATAACAAACAACTTTCCCTAAAGAACCCATAGTCAAATCGCAAAAAAAATTTGGACTCTTCATACTAATTTGGCCGGTCAGTTCATCGATTTGTATGGAGACTCAAAATTTTTTTTTGAGATTTGACTATGGGTTTCTTAGGGAAAGTTGTTTGTTATCATGAGCACATTCATAGACTTTCGTATCAAGAACTAATTTAGGGTCACCCTATATATTCTTGAACAGCTTCGAGAGGTTAACCCTCGACTATAACCGGACTCGGGACTAGAGATGGGTTTTTTCCCGGGCATTTTAGGGCATTTTGAATAAATGCCCAATAAACGTCCATTTACGCTATACAAATTGGGCATTTACTCAAAACTGCCCGGGCAAAAACCCATCTCTACTCGGGACGATGTGTTTGTTGAACATGACTTTAGTTTTGTCCAAGTTCATCCCGAGACCAACCAGACGGGAAGCAGCATTAAGGCTATCCAGCATATCCTGTAGGTCTTGCAGCCATTCTGCCATTATAACGATATCATCGGCAAAGCGAAGGTGTGAGATGTGTTCGCCATTGACATTTATGCCACGTCCTTTCCAGTCTTGAAAAGGTCTTCTTGAACAGTTTCGGGGATATGATATCTCCCTGTCTCACTCCTCGATGTAGTTAGATGGGGTTTGATTCACTATTCTGTATTTGGACGACCATAGTGGCAGCGTCGTAAAGACATCTCAGCACTTCCATGTATCACTAGTCAACTTGGTATCGCTGCAAGGACTCCATTACAGCCCAAGTCTCGACGTATAAACTAGCTTGCTTTAACTACATTTTACTATAACTAGCTTTTTTAGTGTTGCACGATTTTACTTATACCTAATGATTGTTTCGTTTAGTAACATTATCCACGGGCGCTCTGACACTGCCGTACTCATGCCATCTACTTCAATGTATACTGTAAATAAAATAGCTCTCGCTGACTGACTTGTTGCCTCAAACACCCACGCACATTATACAGGGTGGAATGTTGGAGCGAAAGTACTCTAAATACTGGAGATAACAAATTTTACTCAAAGGAAACATTCCTTTATTTTTGAAAGAAGCAAAACTACATTCAAAGATTTTTGAAAATACCCTTGTCACACCCAGGAATCGAACTGGCTAAAATCCGAAAAAATAACATCCTGTACTTTTATGGAATTCATCGATAGGGCCAGTAATAAGGATCAAATCTCTCTAACAAACATGGTAAGTTAAATGAAAGGAAAACCATGAAAACTTAACTTATAAATTCAATGAGACACTCACTCAAGCACTAAAGAACTTTTTATTCAAGGGTTTATCGAATTACTTATGTTAAATTAAAAATTCATGGTTCATAACGGGTGCTAATTAAACAGGCTTCTATTTAATAGCATTATTCGCCTCTAAAAATCTACATGTCCTCTAAATAACTAAGTCGGCCACCATCAATGGGCATCTAAAAACACTACAACAGCCACTACATATAAATCTTCGATATAAGCTTCTGTTAATAGAACTCAGCAACCAAGTGATTATTTAGCATCAAAAATTTGTAATTTATATTCAAGAAGTCAGCTTCTAAAATATTTATATTCGACACCAAATAAGTAATGAATTTGACTTCTAATTTTATAACTTAGTACTTGCTTAGTACGGTTGAAAATTAAAGTGTAGTGAAACTTAAATAAATACGTAGCTCGATCTATATTGATTGATCATCAAAATGCACCTAAAATTGTAACCAAATATATTGTTTGATCATAAAATTGTACCTAAAATTATAACCAAATATATTGATTGATCATTAAATGTACCTAAAATTAGTAAATTATGGCCACTAAATATATTAGGAACTACTAAAGGGAGACAAAACATATGATTTTATTTAAAAAATACTTTGTGTAAAAGCATACCATTACGTATACCATATAAAAAACATGCAAAATTATAATACTTATAGGTATGAAGTTTTCTAGTTAAAGCTTGAACAATATTTTTTGAGGAACATATGTTGAAGCTGTATCACGTAAAATGTGGCTGAGTTGTAAAATCCGTGGCTGAGTCAGTAAATTCGGTGGTGATGTGAATCAGGTGGACAAGTAATAATAATTGTTGTTCTTTGCTTGACTGACGCTATCTTTGGAATATTTAGTTGACGTTGTGAAGAAGACAAATAAGTTTATTAGAAGCTTTCTCATTTTCCTGTGGCTTAGTTATGAAATTAGATTTAGGTTGGGTTCCGTGGCCAAATAAAATATTAAATTAAAATACAGCCTTGTCTCATGTATACAGTATTCACTTTATTCATAAAATATTTGCGGCTCGATTTATAATTCCCCGTTCAAAACACAAGATTTCATGGTTTTCTTTTCATTTAACTTATAATGTTTGTAAGAGAGATTTGATCCTTATGATTGACCCTATCGATTAATGCCATAAAAGTACAGGATGTTATTTTTTAGGATTTTGGCCAGTTCGATTCCTGGGTGTGACAAGAGTATTTTCAAAAATCTTTGAATGTAGTATTACTTCTTTTTAAAAATAAAGGAATGTTTTCTTTGAGTATAATTTGCTATCTCCAGTATTTAGAGTACTTTCTCTCCAGGTGACGTATGGCCTAACCTAACATTCCCGAGTTATGGGAAGAGACACGTGCCCCTGCAATGGGGACGATAGGGTTTACTAACGAATAACACCACATCATCACACCGTCACGTCAGTTCTATTGTGACTGCTTCGCTTCACTCACACCAAAGCGCTAATTTTCAGGTAAGTATCATAAATATGAATGGTAATATAATAATAAAGCTATTAATGGTTGGCAAAGTGGAGGACAAACGACCGAGAGGGCGACCAGGTCAAAACTATCATAGGACTGACCGTAGCAGCCGTCCTGAGGCAAGCCGAGGACATAAATGCATTACGAAAAATAGTTAACACCTTCACAAAGGCACTTCAAGATGGACGCGACCTTCAGAATTGAAGAATACGACTGGATTGAATGGTCATAATAAATAATAAATGATCATAAATAAGTTGTTACAGGAATAAAAATCAAAACGTATCGTAATAATGTATATTTAGATATATTTTAATAGTAATTTATATCTTTAACGATGAGTGACCTCAATTTGCTTCTTAACAAATTGACTCATGCGCTAAGCGCTATACATATTAATATCTTGCATCACTGATTATAGGCCTCATAATATCTTAAAGAAGGAATTTCTAAAATTAACAACTAATAATTACATTCTTTGTAAAATTACAGTAAGGAATATAGATAATCTTTGGTAAAACTGAACAGTGAATCATTATGGCATAATAGAAAGAACAAATAATGAGATCAGAACTAACTCCTATAAAAACTAAAATAAAAAAATTATAAAAATGCACCAAAGTTTTTAAGGTCTAGTACAAATTTTGTTAAATATCTATATTAAAATCTTATAGTTAATAGGCATCTAGGTATGTAGAGAAGATTAATGCACTAAATGACATATAATTATTAAATTCTTAGAATATTCGGCATTGGTGTTTCTAGATTCAGCCTTCCGGTGTCATTGGCGCCCTATCACATGTTTAAGTTATTGGAACGGCAGCAAACAAGCTCGACATCTCCATTAAATTTTAAAACTGTGTTAATTACTGCGTTTATTATATATTCTGTTAGACATTTGGTTAAATGATATAAATATTTCCGTTTTTACAATGCTTTCCGTGCCGCTAACCAGCTTATTCTGGTATCTAACTCAGTGAATGAAATGAACGAATGAATCATCGAGCTCTTCCCCTCCTAGCTTATCTTATACGTACGATAATAGACTATCAAAAGTTGGCATCATGTGAACTATGTGGGAGTGGGGTGGCGCAGGGTCATGTGACGTCGTCGTCGGTCTCGTTAGAGGCGCCCCTGCCGGTGGAGGTTCCAATGACATCGGTGGTGTACTCCCCCTCCGGAGTAGCAGGGGGGTCGGAACTGGACGGAGGGGAAACGGGGGTGTCACTTCCGCCGGGGTTGGTGACGGAGTCCGGCGTTGGCACCTCCTCGTTTACTGAGATATCGCTTCCTCCTGCAACAATCGATCTTACGGTTTATCAAGTGTAGTAATAATACATATTTCGTCTTACCACTTTAAGGGTTTAAAATCTAACTCAATATTAAAAAAAACCTTATAGTATTCTGTCATACTTACTACACTTTAGATTCAGTTTCATTGCAGTTTAGTATAGATATGACCCTTATCAAGGTTTAATTTAATGTATACCATTCTCCTATATCGATCCGTAATAATTAGTTGACGTCCTAGATATGTTCTTATCAACTTTCAACTTATTTAAAACTTTTTTATAGCGCACCAACCTACTTACTTTTTTCTCTTTTCTTGATTCCAAATAAATGATTCTCCGAGCAGTTCTTTACAATGTAAAAACAATTTAAATCTTTCGGTAGCTACCATTCGATAACCCAGTATAGTAACTAAACACAATTTATTCATTACAGAAACATTTAACAGAACTTCACGTGTATACAGGCCGACTAGTAATTTTCTGGGATGATGTAATATGTTTAAATCATAATTTAAATGGTGTTGAAAATTCGCCATTATCGAGAAAATCTATTATAGTTGACGTAATGACATTTGGTACTTTAATTTCAGGCATTATTTAAAGCAATTTTTGGACTTTAGTAAATCCTTAACTTTGTGTCTTCAAACGCCTTAAGATGTCGCTTCACTTTTCGTCTGTTATTAAAGACTTAATGACGTCAATGCAACATATAATCCGATATAAAAAAATCCTGTAAACCCTGTATTTTGTATTTTTTTAATGTTTATACAAATATTTGTTTATGTTGAAACCAACACACAAAATCGGCCATTTTAATACCTTCAGTTTAACTTGAACGGTTTTTTTTAACTTATTTGAAATCTAAGAAAAGTTAAAAAAACATCAAAATCTCGAGAATTTTGCGTTCGGCCTTGACCCACACTGATTGAACTTAAAATGAGTGGCGTTACGGTCTATATTATATTATGCATCAACCTTCTCAGATTGAGTGTACTTCCTATACGCAAACAAACGCCATCTGTTGAGAATCTCATAAACAGTGGGGCATAAATACATTATCTGAAAATTCCCTATTATAGTATATTTTTAATTTTATTTCATTACATGATTTTTTTTATAAAAAGATAATTTGTATTTTTTTCAATTGAATGCAATTATTTAAAAAAGCGGCCAAGTGCGAGTCGGACTCGCCCATGAAGGGTTCCGTAGCAGCAAGTAACATAATATAAAAGTTTTTGTAGTTCGTTGTAACTTGAATGAAAGGTAAATTGCGGTTTACGATTTATGACGTATTAAAAAAAACTACTACTATCGTTCAAACCAATTTTCGGTGGAAGTTTGCATGGTAATGTACATCATATATTTTTTTAGTTTTATCATTCTCTATTTTAGAAGTTACGGGGGGGGGGGACACATTTTACAACTTTGGAAGTGTCTCTCGCGCAAACTATTCAGTTAAGAAGAAAATGATATTAGAAACCTCAATATCATTTTTGAAGACCTATCCATAGATACCCCACACGTATGGGTTTGATGAAAAAATTTTTTTTTTGTTTCAGTTCTAAGTATGGGGAGCCCCCAAAATTTATTGTTTTTTTTTCTATTTTTGGGTTCACAAAATACATCTACTTACCAAGTTTCAACAGTATAGTTCTTATAGTTTCGGAAAATAAGTGGCTGTGACATACGGACAGACAGACAGACAGACAGACAGACAGACAGACAGACATGACGAATCCATAAGGGTTCCGTTTTTTGCCATTTGGCTACGGAACCCTAAAAACAGATATTTTTAGAACAAATGTTGTTTGTCCTATCAAAAAAAAAAAAAAAAGCAAAAATGTTCCATAGAAAATATATCTTAGAGATCTACTACTACTAAACAAGTTATCTTAGTTTATAAACGCTCCGACTGAACAAGGGACGCTCGGTCTCTCAGCTAGTTCTTATTAATTGATAGTCTATACACGATATTTTTGGGATTTAGCTCAAACAATGAAATCACGTTATACGAGACTGACAGATGCGAAGTGGTCAGAGTAGCCCAAATTTATATTTCAACATAGTAATAAATAATACCAAAATAATAATAAATAATAATAGTAAATTATAAGATGTCCCATACTAAACGACACTGTCCCATACTTAACGAATTTGCTCCTACATTATATATTTTACTTTTTTCTTAAATGTTAATAACTCTCCTGACAAACACGTTCGCAAGGTATTTATTGAAAGTATTCACCTATTCTTACTCTTATTAATATAATTTTTTTTGGCCTTTTAAGTATACTGTCCCATACTACCCGACGATGTCCGATACTATACGAAATTTTTATAAAATTATAATTGATATATAAATCGGTTATTGATACAGTTGTTTTCTTTTTACCAATACGGTATAACGAATGAACTTCAATGTACACAATTATTATTTAAAATGTTTTTAATTAATGTCTCCTTTAATTAATGACCTTTAAGGGATAAGCCCGCCTTTTTGCACCTATATTATTCTGTTTATTTCTGTTATGTGATTTTATTATACAATAAAGAGTTAACAAAACAACAATCCTTCCCCTAAGTACTTTTTTTTAATACGTCATAAATCGCAATTTACCTACAACGAACTACAAGAACTTTTATATTATGTTACTTGCTGCTACGGAACCCTTCATGGGCGAGTCCGACTCGCACTTGGCCGCTTTTTTATGTAATAGGTGGCAAACGAGCAGACGGATCACCTGATGGTAAGCGATTACCGCCGCCCATAGACACCCGCAACACCAGAGGAGTCACAAGTGCGTTGCCGACGCGACCTTTGAAATGGGATGGGGGTAATTTATTTATTTTATTTTATTGATTAGGTTACCAACAGGATGTACAATTGTACATCGCACAAAAGTGACGTTAACTACTGCGCGCGGTTATAAAATGACTTCAGTTTAGCCCACTTTCATTTTTTAAATGAAAAGGATACGTACGAGCAATTAGCGTCTTTCTACGTACCCCTTCCTACCGGAAAATAAGAAATATGCTTTAGTACGAATCACACACGATCATAACAATATTTGCCCACAAACTAGGATGTTTGTACTAAAACCAGAGTGTGTCGCTTTTTTCGTCGTTTACTTAAAAAAGATAAAAGCCTTTATGGTTCTAAAAAATCATTACGAGTCACCCTGTATACAGTGGCGTAGCGTGTGGGGGGGGGGGGCGGGGGGGCCATGGCCCCGGGCGGCACATGGATAGGGGCGGCGAGCGGCACATGGATAGGGGCGGCGAGCGCCACATTTTTTTTACCTAGTGTTATGAGGAGTTATTAGGCGTCGATGAACTGGACATAGATCACGCTCCTCAAGATATGACTAATAGTGAAGAGTCCAAACTTGAGCGTGTACTTCTTCGTACTTTTGTAGCTGCAACAGACCCAGATTTTAAAAAAAGATACAGAATATAGATATAGATAGGGGCGGCGAGCGCCACATTTTTTTTACCTAGTGTTATGAGGAGTTATTAGGCGTCGATGAACTGGACATAGATCACGCTCCTCAAGATATGACTAATAGTGAAGAGTCCAAACTTGAGCGTGTACTTCTTCGTACTTTTGTAGCTGCAACAGACCCAGATTTTAAAAAAAGATACAGAATTATGTCTGTCTCACTGGGCTTAATAAAATATATTTTAAACTTGAAGAGTGTTTACCAAATATTATCATAATGTTAAGATTATGTTTTTACAGCTGCCATTAGCAATGCCAGTTGTGAGAGAAGCATCTCTAAACTGAAAGTAATTAAAAATTACCTGAGGTCGAGGCACGTCCAGGGGAGCGGCAAATTGAGCGATCAAAATATATGATGAAAAAAAAATATTCAAAGTTACATGACCCAGACAAAACGTCATGAAAACAAATGTTATCGTATGAATAATGAAACCCGTACAGCAACGGCGGCGCACAATTACATTTTAAATAGGACCGGCCTTTGGGTCGTGCCACCTGTGCACAGACACAGGGCGTCGAGCTCATGGGGCCGCCAAGCACCCTGGTAGTTGGGGTACCTACCCTAACTCACTCGTGGTCCCACCTTATTGTCCCACTGGTGGGTCGACGAGTAATTGACTGTTTACTCGTAGTCCCACCGATTCACTCTTGGCCAGTAATCGTAGCATACATTATAGTATGTTAACTTTTTTTTACTAATGATCAAAATAGAAAGTGGCGGCAAATTTTCGATCGGCCCCGGGCGGCGAAAACCCACGCTACGCCACTACCTGTATAACTCAGGAAGGTTGTGTTTAGTTAAAAGCTGCAAAATAGTTTTATAGCTTTTGTTCCTACAAACACATTTATACTTAGTTATAAAACAAATATTTATTCAAATTGATGTTCAAACGTTTCCGTTCCGCTAATGTTCTGAGATTTTACGACTTCTTGTTTCCACACCTTGCTTCTCGTATAAATTTTAGTGCAATGCGTTTTATATTATTCATAATTGAAAACTTGTATAATGTGAAAAATGGTACTGAAATTCAGTTTTAATATTGTACTTCCGCACTATACTTTATTGCCTATAATTACTTTAATACCTACCTACTACGCGTCGTATCCATGTTGGCATGGCTTCATGTGATGTTATCAAACGACGATCAAAGGGATAATCAGATAATTACTGAAGCCGCGATTGGTTCGACAGATTTTTTTTCGGACGATTTGTTTTAAAGGTTTGTGTACATTTTCGAAACGTACTTTAGTGCAGTTGCTTGCAGAAGTCTGTAAAGATATTTATTTTACGATATATTAACCTTTTCAAGAAGTAAACTATCTGTCACACGGTTTCACCGTCTGTTGGGTATCTGGTATAGTATCTCTCCTCGTGACGTTTTATTACTCGGTATATTAGTATACTTAGTACCTCTGGTAAATTCCAAATAAATAAATCAAGAATCATGTGAGCATTAAATAATAGGGCGAGCGAAGCAACCCACAACTTATTCTACACGATATTCCACAACCCATGCATTCTTGTGGTACACTTTACAAAAAAACTATCACACCTTTAACATAGTAATTTAAATTCATGTCTAGATGTGTTATCTACCATTATTAACTAGCTGGAGTGCCCGGCTTCGCTCAGGGAGTTGATATGAGATCGTCTGGTAGTAGGAATAAAAGGATAACATTTTAAATCTAAGAGGTTCTTTTTATTAAAAAAGCAGAAGGCTAACCGTGCTCCCACCCGCACCTCGCGCCTCAATGCCGCCACCCCCGCACCCCGCGCCTCCCCCGTTCCTCAAGCCTCACCCCCTCTGTTCTAGAACATTCCACAACATTTGAGTGTTGCCTCGTGTGTGCTCCGCATTCCGCATCTCACCCCTTGCATCTAAACCCCCCGCTACGTATCTCCCCACCCCTCATCCCTGCTTCCGCATCCCACTCCTCCCCCCGCACGTCGAATCTCAACCCCCCGCACCCCAAACTTCACCCACTCCCGAGCCCCACGTTCCAAACTATTCCCGAGTATTCCACAATGTTCCAGAGTGCTCTCAAATACTCTCGAATGCTCTAGATTGTTCTATTCTAGAAATTTCTTAAGGGCGAAATTTAATCCCTTATATCGTCAAACGCACGCCCTTTAGGTAAAAACGGAAACCTTCTTCATGGATGGGGATAGAGGGCTACCGCACCATATAACTCCCTTGATCGTAACGGTACTCGTTTTAAAGTTTTATCGGCACTAGTAGCGGCGTAACGGGGGGGGGGGGGGGCAGAGGGGCGGTCCGCCCCGGGTACCAAGCTACAAGGGGGTGCCACGCGGAGAGCAATTGTAAAAAATATATTTAGATATTTTTTTTTTTTTAGTTAGCTGGCACCCCCCCCCCCGCCCAGCGTGAAAAATCATCGTATTCAGTTGCTATACGAAAAAAAACCATAAAAAACGCTTGTTTACTGACATTATACAGTTCATATTTATGCGGTCTTTGCTTAATTAGCAATTCCTTATCGTAATTACGAAAAAGATACATTATATGCAGATGCACTCCCTTGAAAGTGTTGGGAGATTTCGGAGTTTACGTGATGGGAGTTACTAAGTAAGAGTGACTGCATCAATAAAAGGTCTTCTTATTTTGAGTTAAGAGTTCAACGGAGGGGGGGGGGGGCACAATAGATAACCGCCCCGGGTGCCAACCCATGCTACGCCGCCACTGATCGGCACAAACATTTGTACATTTTCTTTTATAATATATATTGATTAAAGTATAATTTTATGAATGATCATATAAAATAAAAATGTAACAATTCATATCAATTAAAATGTTATTGAACTACTGACGCCATCTGTTGTAACTTGAACTTATCACATAACTTATAGAATTAATCAGAGGGTCAATTCCGTAGCTTTTTGACAGCTTTGATGTACATTGATCGCTTAACCACCATCATAATTTATTAAATTTATTTTATATTTCTTAGGAAAATTTACAGCTAAATAACAACTATAAATCACATTAACTATAGGCAAACCTATGTTATTGACAAGTTTCACCAATATATAGGTAACAAATTAAGAGCTTGTACAATGTAGGTACAGTGAAAGCAGATGGACAACATTACGACAAAAAAAGCAGCCAAGTGCGAGTTGGACGGGTTCCGTAGCAGCAAGTAACATAATAATAATAATAATAATAGTTTATTTCAGGCATACACAAAGTTTCCCATATAATTATTTTACACAAGGGTAAGTCGTCAGTTCAATTGTAACTAATTATAATGTAATTTTAAATTACAGTGTCAGTGTCTATGTCTATGTATAAAGTAGACTATTCTACTATTTTGTACATAGTTCTACTATATTGTACATAAAAGTACATGTAACATTTTTATATAACTGTATTAGATATACATTGTACTGTATGAAATATACATTTTATTACGTCATTATTTGAAACAGTAATCCTTTTGTGGAATGATGTTTTAATTATTTTTAATACCGAGGGCATATCCTCAACCCTGTTCTCAGCATACATGCCAGACGCACTGCACCGCCAGGGTAGACCGAGCATGGCTCTGAAGGAGTTGTTATATTGTACACGGAGTGTGTTGTAAGCACACTTCGTGTAATCGCTCCATAGCTGGCTGGTGTAGAACGCCTGACAGTATGCCTTGAACAGAGTGATTTTGACCTGGTCTGAGCAGTGCGCAAACCGCCTCGCGAGCATATTACTTCTCACGGTGAGCGCTCGCCTCTGTCTCTCTAAATCGTCATCATCACGCATCGTGTTAGTTAGGATATGACCTAAGTATTTAAATTTCGATACAACAGATAGGGTAGAACCACACAACGTTATTGTAGGCACCCTTTCAGGACCTCGCCCGGATTTAAAAATCATTACTTCTGTTTTCCTTACATTATAGGTAAGACCGTGTACGCCTGCGTACTTTTCACAGATAGCCAGGAGCTTACGGAGACCGGCTGCCGAGGGGCTCAGCAGGACCATGTCATCTGCATAGCTTAAATTGTTAACACACTGACCGCCGACATGGCATCCGACTCGTGTCCTGCTGAGCTCCTCGAGCAGACCGTTCACGTATAGGTTGAATAGAACTGGCGATGTGAGCCCACCCTGTCTTACTCCACATTCTAGACTGTATGAGTCGGAAAGACATTGACCCCATCGTACCTGGTTGCTCTGATTAGAGTACCAGTATTCAAATAAATTTGTCACTTTAGGTGGTACTTTAGTTGACCTAAGCTTCTCCCACAGGATGTTATAATTTATGGTGTCGAATGCTCTGCTCAAATCTAGAAAGCAAGCGTAGACTGAGGTATTTTTGGACGTATAGTACTTAACAGTATTTTTGAGAGCATAAATGGCAAGATCCGTAGAAAGTCCAGTGCGGAAACCAAACTGGGCGTTATTTAAGGGGACGTTGTTTTCATTAAGGTGTAAATTTAGCAATCTTTCAAATATTTTAGAAATTATCGTTGCCAACGATATAGGACGGTAATTAAGCAAGCTAGAAGCATCACCAGTTCTATTTTTTATTATTGGAATAACCAATGTTTTCATAAGGTTGCTAGGTAGGTAACTATAATCGATACATGTATTATAAAGCAAGCTTAACTTTTCAAAGAGCAACGAGCCTCCATACAATATGTGTTCGACACTGAGGCCGTCGTGACCGGGGGATTTGCCGCGCTTCATATTTCTGACACATTCAAAAATATTTTCTGGTGTGACATGAAGGTTACTCGCATCGGCCTCGGGGGTAAGATCAGGGACACCCGGACAAGAAGGGGCCGCGGGCCCCGGCCGCGGCGGCGCCAGCGCCGGGTCAAACTCGCTGTTCCCAGTGCTCGCGCTTGTTTTTAAAATTGTTTTAAATTGAGTTTTAAACATATTTGCTATTTCAGTTGTATTTTGAGAACCGCTAATCGATACCGGAAGATTTGTTTTATATTTAAGTTTGTTAGTTTCTTTCCAGAAATTAACAAAATCTTTCTTATACCTATACGTGGCAATGATATCCATTTTTATTTTATTTTCGTTACGCTGACACCAGTTAAGCTTGTTTTTAAACTTCTTGCGAGTATTGTACATGTTCTCGTAGATACTACCCTGGGAAGGGCAGCCATGCAGTTGCCAGTCTTGGTAAGCCAAGCGGGCCTCTGCGTGGCTACTCCTCACATGATAGTTCCATCCGATTACACGTTTTTTAATCTTTTTATTTTTGCGATTACATGAACCGACAGCAGCTCGAGTTAAACAGTTAATAATATTATCGTAATAGGTTGTTATATTATTGTGAACAGTCTCGGTGTTTTTCTCATAGTGGGAATAGGCCAGCGCGGGCCATCTGCAGGCTTTTAGGTATTTATCGCTCAGCTCGGTGTAATATTTTATTTGATCCGAGTTTTTATTGCCCCACGCTACCCTATTCACACTACAATTTTGGTAAGTGACTTTTGGGATTATAACGTCAACATTACATTCAACAATAAGCGGAAAGTGATCAGAACAAAATACGTCATTTATCACATATACATCCGAAATGGCTTTTATTGCGGATTCGGTAGCGACACAATGGTCTATCCAGCTAGTAGAACCGTGCGCATCACTGCGGTAGGTATATGTACCAGATGATTCACCTAAATGAGAAATATCGACACATACCAGGTCCAGGTCCTCACAGTACTGCCCCAACTCACGGCCGAAAAGGCTCCTCGAGCACGACATATCCGCATTATAATCACCAAAACAAAATACACATTCGATATTATTATTTTCTATCACTGCACTCATCACTGCTAGGCACTCTGTGAACAGAGGCAGGTTATCTATACTCTCGGTAGGCATATACACTGACATAACGATGCAGCTCGAACCTGCGGCTAGCTGGATTTTAACTGCCGCTACGCGCGTCGAGCCCGTGTCGATGGGTGAGACACAGGGGAAACGAGATTTCCTCCATATCACTGCAACTCCTCCATACGGGCGCCCTTTGAGCACACCGGCTGATGTGTCGACCGCTGATACGCCATAATATAAAAGTTCTTGTAGTTCGTTGTAGGTAAATTGCGGTTTACGATTAAAAAAAACTACTTACTAGATCTCGTTCAAACCAATTTTCGGTGGAAGTTTGCATGGTAATGTACATCATATATTTTTTTTAGTTTTATCATTCTCTTATTTTAGAAGTTACAGGGGGGGGGGGGACACACATTTTACCACTTTGGAAGTGTCTCTCGTGCAAAGTATTCAGTTTAAAAAAAAATGATAAACCTCAATATCATTTTTGAAGACCTATCCATAGATACCATATCCATAGATACGTATGGGTTTGATGAAAAAAAAATTTTTGAGTTTCAGTTCTAAGTATGGGGAACCCCCAAAATTTATTGTTTTTTTTCTATTTTTGTGTGAAAATCTTAATGCGGTTCACAGAATACATCTACTTACCAAGTTTCAACACTATAGTTCTTATAGTTTCGGAAAAAAGTGGCTGTGACATACGGACGGACAGACAGACAGACATGACGAATCCATAAGGGTTCCGTTTTTTGCCATTTGGCTACGGAACCCTAAAAACCTGCGTCTTACAATAAATACAAATGAAATAAAATATAAATGAAATCAAGCGGAGGTATTTCCGAAGAACTCCGCGGCAAGAACCCTTCTAGCCGTGGCAGTGTTGGTACAAAAGAGGTCAAAAATCATATAAACTCGAGAGTTCATTATACATTTTTAAGATTCGATTTATAAAATAAATTTGTCTGAAATTAGTTCTAGCATAAGGTACGTACAAAGGAGGTAGTTTGCGGAAATTTAATAAGTCAGTGCGTAAATTAATTTTAGACAAAGACAGCCGATTTTACTATTCATTCATGAACATTGGGTCATTAAAAACGTTAGGTCATTAATGTTGCGTCTTATCTCCAAAGGCAAGAATTGATAGCGTTTGCATCTGTGTTCATAATCTACAGATCTTTGTCGTGTTTTATAATCCAGATATCTTAGGAATTTTCTCTGTGTTCCCTCGATAGGAGACTTGTGAGTCTCATACTGGGGGTTCCATACTTAGGAGGCGTATTCGAGGTGACTGCGTACAAAAGAACAGTACACGATTTTAATAACCTTAATATTATTGAAATTTGTAGACGTCCTCATTATAAAACCTAGGGCTTTATTCGATTTAGACACTATAGTATCTATATGTTTGTCAAATAGCAGTTGATTATCAAATATGCTCACTCACATATGTAGAGACTCACAACTCATATGTAGAGCTCACTCTGCTTATGAGTTGACCACGTATATGAGTATAACCTGGATTAAATATTGATTTTTTACGAGTAATGGACATCACAAAACATTTAGATATGTTTAAATAATAATAATAATAATAATATCTGGGACAAATCACACACGGTCATCTGGCCCCAAACTAGGATTCCCTGTATCTTGGGAACCAGAGACTGATATACATATACTTCATTCCAATCAAAAAAAAGCAAAAGGTAAACAAACGTAGTATGCAGATGACATTGACATGTGTCAGTTCCATAGTAAGTTTGTTTACGTTTTGCATTTTTTTGATTGGAATGAACCTTACATATATACTTTTAAATACATACATATATAGATATAATACACCCAGACTCATACTTCAAATCTAGCCGGTTATAGCCAGACAATAGGAGTCAAAAGAGTCGCTTTGTAATTGTGTATCTGAAATATTTTTTTTTATAGTTAGCAAATATATACAGTAGTTTATTGGTCAAAATTATAACATAAATATAAAATGAAATTTTATTATTAAATTTTATTATTTTAACTCTTTTCATGTCATCTGCAAAGAGGAAGATTTTACAATGTGAAAAACAACTATTGATGTCATTAACAAATATTATAAAGAGCAATGGACCTAATAAGGAGCCTCGAGGAACACCAGAAGGCACATATGAACTTCGAGATGTGTAGCCATTGAGAACGACCGACTGACTACGACGTTGTATATAACATGAGAACCACCGAAACAGGTCACCATGGATCCCGATATTAGAAAGTTTTAATAGAAGAATATTATGATCAATGCGATCAAAGCATTTACTGTAGTCTGTATAGACTATATCAACCTGTTTGCGGTCATCCATTCCTTGGGATATCATTTCACTAGTTAGTAATAAATTGGTAGTAGTAGGCCTTTTCCTCAGATAGCCGTGTTGATCTTCACTTAAGTGGCAATTCATTGCAGCATAAACCTGATTATAGACCAACCGTTCAAAAACTTTAGCAAATAAACACAATTTCGAAATCGGCCTGTTATAGGCCTGAAATAGGCGTTACAAGGGCCGATTTCCAAATTTCAGGAACTATGCCTTCGGATACAGATCTCTTGAATAAAATACAAGTCATCATTTCGACAGAATGGATCTCAATAAGTTTTTCGAAATACAGAATGTTAAAAATTTTAAGGGGTTACTCAGAATCAAGTATAGAATCCAAGAAAAATATTGAAAAAATCCGCTCTTCAAATTTTTTTTTCAGATTCTCATACTAAATCTGATAGTGAATCAAGAGTTTGTATGAAAAACTGTAAAAAAATTTGAAGAGCGGATTTTTTAATATTTTTCCTGGTATCTATATTTGATTCTGAGTAACTCCTTAAAATTTCAAACGCACTTTTTTAACACCCTGTATACTTGATCGAATTAGCAAAGGCGAATGTACAGTTGAAGATTATGAAAAATTAATAACACGTAATATATGTACAAAAACTTCGCGAGCTCTTGCAAAGCTGTTCTTTTTGCTAGTTTTAAACAAAAATAATATTATAGCTCTTAACTTCGGTATTTATAGGTTACCTACTTCAGTACTTTTCCTATCAATACGCTGTGAAGAGTTGCGTTATTCCGATCAATTCTGCCGGATCGGTCGGTGATTTATATCTCGTAAACATGATCAGTGAGTGGCGCGCTGGCACCCCGAGAGCGGCTATTTCTGGCGCCGCACGAGCACTTGACGCTTGCAGCGGCCGCAGCGCCACCTGCAGGGTGCTTGCCCTATATCGCGAATTGCAGTACGTATATGCATGTGCTCTCATTTTTAAGACAAATGACTTAACAACCACAGAGTTAAAATCGGACAATAAGAAAACGTCAGACCTTCAGACGTACATAAATACGGGTAGGACATAAGGCTGCTTTTACACCAGAGATGTGCGAGTAAAATGTGTCGTACGAGGATGTGTAGCTGTGCTGTGGAAATGTGTGGGGGTTTCCACCAAACGTGCGAGGAAAATGTCTCGTACGAGGATGTGTAGCGGAGCTGTAAAATGTGTGGGCGCAATACAATATCACATCCCTCGCAACACATTCCTCGCAACACATCCCTCGCACACGTTTCTCAGTACAAAAGACCTCGCTTCGCTAAGCCCTTTTACACCTGAGCTGTGCTATGCGAGGCTAGGAAAATGATGTGATTCTATTGATGGACTTTTTCCTCGCACGCCGCTCAGCTTCCTCGCACATCTTTGGTGGAAAAGCTGAAGGTCGCGGGAAGCCGCTGGATGCGCGGTTGGTCGGCGTGAAAATCCTTGGGGAATTTGTTCAGCAGTGGACGTCTTTTGGCTGATTATGAATAAGAAAACACGCTCTGTAACACACCTATTCAAAAATCTGAAACTGGAGAATCTATTCATCACACTTGACTGAATAACCTTCCCTGTTATGGTTACCTCAAAAACAACGGCCCATAGGCCAAAAAATATATTTTGAGTATTTAGATTTTTTCGTAAACATAATGGTGAGTAAATAAATGTGCCAGTTTCGACTTCGTGCTACATAGCAAAATGAGTTGCATAAAACGAATTCACACACGCTTTAGTACCTATTTGTGCTCAAGAGAAAATTATCTACAAGCTTACAGGTGAAAGATCAGATACGGAAACTGCTGTGCTTGTGAAAACATTATACATTTAATAAAACGTACAACGTTAAAGTCTAAATAGACGAGTTGAGAGTAATCAGATACGGAAACTGCTGTGCTTGTGAAAACATTATACATTTAATAAAACGTACAACGTTAAAGTCTAAATAGACGAGTTGAGAGTAATCAGATACGGAAACTGCTGTGCTTGTGAAAACATTATACATTTAATAAAACGTACAACGTTAAAGTCTAAATAGACGAGTTGAGAGTATACTTAAAAACAATAAGGCACCTACTTACTAGCCATTTTACCACCAGCCACTAATGTGAGTGTACAGGTTCCGTGTAGTAGTAACTTTGTACGTACGCTTTGAACAAATTAAAGTATGATATTTATATTTAGTTTTTTTTAGATGCTTCTTTTGAGGTTTGTCAACACTCTAAGACTAGATGCTCGTTCAACGCACGATAAAGCATCGTACTATTGAGATATCGACAAATAATGTTCGTATTAAAATGTTTCGAATAACTGTTTTTTTTTTCGCCAGATTTTACGTAGAGAACCCGGCGTTGGACACTCCTGGGCTCGGCGCCCCCTCTGCCTGAGCACGGTAGGCACGACCCTAAGCCGGCACGTTAACGAATGTTAGTGAATTTTTCTATAACTGAAACTGGTTAATTGCTTATTAATTAAATCATACCTAACTACAGTAACGACGGTACTATAATCAATAATTACAGGGTGTGTTTGAAATAGCATTTAATAAAATTAGGTAATCGTAAGTACCTACATAATGTGTATACTATGGCGTGAGGCGTCACAGTCGTATCATAGCTTTTATGAGCTTTGATCACGTCTCACTAAACACAATGTCAGAGAACCTATTCATTACTTGCGTAGTTAGCGCTCGATTGTTTGCTAGTAGTTCTGTAACAACGGGGATTGCCAATTGGCACAATACAAGTACAGTTTTATCCAAAAGAGCTCTTCACGTTTTTAACACTTAATAGATAGCGCTGTCTTATGAGGCCGGTCTCCAGAGGGACTATTCAACTAGACGGAGGCTCCTTAGTGGGAGCCATAAAATGTATTTTTTGACATTATTGAATAAAGTATTTTGTGTACCTATATACAGGATGTAACAGAAAGGTGTGATAATACTTCAAGGTTGGCTTTTACCCATCAAACTGAACAACTATTGTTCTACAACTTTGTTCAAATCGCAAATTTTTTTTGGACTTTTCATACAAATCGATCAGCTGGCGAACCAAGTTTGTATGAAAAGTCCGAAAATTTCTTTGCGATTTCAACAAAGTTGTAGAACAAAAGTTGTTCAGTTTGATGGGTAAAAGCCCACCTTGAAGTATTATCACACCTTTCTGTTTCACCCTGTATATCAAAATAAGTTGCGCGTGACAATAAAAATGCAATGTACTAACTACTCCGATCTGCCTACCTCATAAAAGAAAATTATACAAGTGTTACAAAACTACCCCTAATGGTTGATACGGCGTGGACTGTGAATCATTTTAAATTTTGCGTACTTTTTCTTTTTGCTGCATCAGTTCACGTTTCGGAGAAATCGTCTATCGAATTTCTTTAAAAATATCGATATGATACAATATTTAAAACTTTCCAGCTCCAGCGATCATCTGGTCGCGGTCATGACCCCGCGCGTAAACGCGCCAATCATAGCGCAGCGGCATATGAACCCAGCCTATCATAGCGCGGCTATCTGTACTCCTATCATGAACTGACAGGTGAATACAATATAGGGTGCTAATTAAACAGGCTTCTATTTAATAGCATTATTTGCCTCTAAAAATCTACATTGTCCTCTAAATTACTAAGTCAGCCACCATCAACGGGCATCTAAAAATACTATAACAGTCACTATAAATCTTCGATGTAAGCTTCTGTTAAAACAACTCAGCAACCAAGTTATTATTTGTATCTCATATTCAAGTACCTAGTCAGCTTCTGAAATATTTATGTATGACACCAAAAAAGTAATGAATTTGACTTCATTTTTATAACTTAGTACGATTAAAAATTAAAATGTAGTGAAACTTAAATAAATACATAACAAGTTCTATATTGATTGATCAATATAAAATTATAACCAAATATATTGATGGATCATCAAATGTACCTAAAACTAGTAAATTATGGCCACTAAATATATTAGGAACTATTAATGGGAGACGAAACATACGATTTTATTTAAAAAATACTTTGTGTAAAAGCATACCATTATACCATATAAAAAACCTGCAAAATTATAATACTTATATGAAATTTTCTAGTTTAAGCTTGAACAATATTTTTTGAGGAACATAATGTTGAAGCTGTATCACGTAAAATGTGACTGTGTTGTAAAATCCGTGGCTGAGTTAGTAAATTAGGTAGTGATGTATGAATCAGGTGGACAAGTAATAATAATTGTTGTATTTTGCTTGACGCTTTCTTTGGAATATTTAGTTGGCGTTGTGAAGAAAACGAATAAGTAGGTATATAATAGAAGCTTTCTCATTTACATCCCGTGGCTTAGTTATGAAATTAGAGGTTGGGTTCCGTAGCCAAATAAAATATTTGCGGCTCGATTTATAATTTCCCAATACAATAGTGCTGTTGTTCTACATAGTCGATAATCTTATTTATGATTAAAAATAATTAGTTTTCGCAATTTTTTTATTTAACGTTTTGTTAAAAAATATATTACAGTGGACTGCTTACATGACACACATTAAAACCCTTAATTCATTAGGGGTAGTTTTGTAACATCCTGTATATTAGTCCTTGATACCAAAGGGTGCGCTTGTGCTCATGATAACAAACAATTTTCCCTAAGAAACCCATAGTCAAATCGCAAAAAAATTTTTGGACTCTTCATACTAATTTGGCTGGTTCGTTGATCGATTTGTATGGAGAGTCCCAATGTTTTTTTGCGATTTGACTATGGGTTCTTTAGGGAAACTTATTTATTATCACGAACACATGCATAGCCTTTCGTATCAAGAACTAATTTAAAGTCACCCTGAAGAAAGTAAAGCACTGCTGCGTTTTCTGCTGCACAAGAAAACCGATTTAGTTTAAAGAAAACAGATTCGTGTTTCCCGCGTCGCGAAGTAGCATACATAGCTTATACAGGTTGTTACACTGAATAACTTTTGTTCTACTACTTTGCTCAACTCGCAGTTGTTCATAATGATAAGGAGAATCTCCAGTTAAAGGTCCTACGCCAATTTTGTTATACCCTATATACCTACATATAATCTAATATGATTTCAAATCTTTTTGGCACATATTATATTTATTTTTAGCTTAGCTTAGGAAAATGCTCTATCGTACGCTTGGCCTTGTATTCTATAAAACGTTTTTTGTTACTATAAAGCTGCTATAAAATCACGTAAGTAAGCCAAAATCGGTCAGGCTAATTATCATTACTGTAAAGATATTAAACTATACTAACATACTAAATAGTACAAATAATGTACAAACTAAAGTATACTAGCGTATCTAATCAAATAACTTTTAAGTAGTGTCATCCATCATGTCGCAGTCTTCATTTAGTTTTTATCGGCCGACCGTCCACCGCCGCCGCCGTGGCGGGCGACCCCATTGCTATTTATTTATCTATAATCTTATATAATGAATGATAATGGGGTATAATATGCTCTACTATATACCTTTGTTTTTAACCGACTTCAAAAAAAGGAGGAGGTTCTCAATTCGTCGGTTTTTTTATGTATGTTCACCGATTACTCGAAGACACCTGAACCGATTTGGAAAATTCTTTTTTTGTTTAAAAGGGTATACTTCACAGGTGGTCCCATATAAATTTTATCGAAATCGATTCAACGGTTTTTGAGAAATCAACAAAAACATAGCAAAATTGGAGTTGTTGCGATTGAAGTCGGTTGTTTTTATCGTATTCAGCGTGGTCAATTATTCATGAAAGTTTTCGTCTAGAAAAGGCATGAGTAGTATTTTCATGTTGCCGGGCTAATTGTGTGATGTTTTGAAATAGGAATTCTACTCATGAAAGTTAGTCAATTTGCGAAAACAATAATTTGCAATGATCCCAAAGGCTTCCCATACTAATTTAATCGATCAGTGATCGACATGTTAGAGGAGACAAAAACTTTTTTTGCGAAATCCCCAGTCATTATCATGGTCCTTGACTTCAGGAGCGTAAAAGCACGGTTTCCAATGCCGGCAAAAACCGCAAGATTAATTAACAACTGGCCAAGTGCGAGTCGAACCTAGCATAATTTAGCCTTCTGTATCGTAGTCATGTTATTGTTAATAATATTTTACAAATTGAGAAATTCAGAACTTTTATTTTATGCTTTACATCCATCACTCGGAAAACCGTTATTACAAATAATTTACCGACTACCGTTACCGATATCATAAATATTAATATACAGGATGTAAGGGACAGGTGTCCGAAAACTTTAAGGGCTTGCTCAGTAGACGAAACTGAACAACTTTCCACAAAAAAATTATATACTTACTAATATACTTACTTGAAATTAAGCGGGAATAAGAAATATTATTAAGTGCATACAGGGTGTAAGGCACAGGTTTCCGAAAACATTAAGGGCTTGCTCAGTAGACGAAACTGAATATCTTACCACAAGATTTTTTTCAGGAAACGAAAAAAAAAATCTGCTTCTCCATACAAAATTATAAACTTGATTGGACAGTTTATATGGAGAAGCCGATTTTTTTTTTCGTTTCCTGAAAAAAATCTTGTGGTAAGATATTCAGTTTCGTCTACTGAGCAAGCCCTTAAAGTTTTCGGAAACCTGTCCCTTACACTCTGTATGTACTTAATAATATTTCTTATTCTCGCTTAATTTCAAGTAAGTATATGTATCTAGATCAAACAGTAACGCCAATAAACGAACAGAACGATCTTATAAGTGCTTCTCGTAGGGACTACCTATAAATCGTTGGAAAAACGCTTCCTAACAAGGTCCGGTTCCGTAGCGCACCCATATTCAAATATTTAGACTTAGGCATATTTACTTGCTCAAATTGTAACGCATATATTATAAAAGGAAATCGTTAACTTTTAAAACTCTTTTTGAATGTTGTACGAATATTGTGTCAAACTGGGACCTGAAAAATTTGTCAGTCTCTGTTTTATCTTATCCGTTAAAAGTCATTGGAAAATCTTGCATTTCTTACTCGTACCTACAGACGAAAAAGATCGGAAAGGAATTGATGCTGGGGGCATTTGCTTTGTTGGCTGTTCAGCCAATGGATAATTAGGTACGCAGGGAGGGATCTTTATCAGTATGAATCATGTAATGAATCTTTATAGTTCTATAATTCATACTGATAATGTTTTATATCACCCCTCAAAACATCCTAGGCTTCTGCTTGTGAAACTGAACAACAAAACATTTTGGGCTTCTCATACTTAATTTGATCAGCTGATCGGCCAACTTTGTGTTGGAAGATCAAAAGTTTCTGCCCTGTATTCTGAAAAATATTAGCTTATTGTCTATAGTCAGTCGTCAGTGTTGTGAATTACAAGGATTTTATATTTATAACATAAAGACAAGCGATAGTTTATATCATAAAAATGCCGTAAAAGTGTTTTTAACATTAGCATTGTTGTATTGTAGAAAGATAAAGAGAATTCATGTGAACTTGTTTGGCGTGATCTCGTATTTTAAAGTTACCGCATTTTTATAACATTGCGTAATTCTCTTAAAATATTGACGTGAGCATTTCGATTTTAAAGCTACATATATGGCTGAAAATACTTGGAATATTTTAAGCCTTGCTCTTAGGAATATGACTTTATTACTCGTATGGAGAACACATTTTGAAATCCATAACGGGCAAGCCCTAAGATCGTTTGTTAATTGAGAAGAATCGTATTTTCGGGTTTAAAATCAATCACATATGTGTCGTTATAACCTATTATTTTTGAGGGTTCCGCACGACAAAAGGAAAAAAGCGGCCAAGTGCGAGTCGGACTCGCCCATGAAGGGTTCCGTAGCAGCAAGTAACATAATATAAAAGTTTTTGTAGTTCGTTGTAACTTGAATGAAAGGTAAATTGCGGTTTACGATTTATGACGTATTAAAAAAAAACTACTTACTAGATATCGTTCAAACCAATTTTCGGTGGAAGTTTGCATGGTAATGTACATCATATATTTTTTTTAGTTTTATCATTCTCTTATTTTAGAAGTTATGGGGGGGGGGACACATTTTACAACTTTGGAAGTGTCTCTCGCGCAAACTATTCAGTTTAGGAGAAAACGATATTAGAAACCTCAATATCATTTTTGAAGACCTATCCATAGATACCCCACACTTATGGGTTTGATGAAAAACATTTTTTTGAGTTCTAAGTATGGGGAGCCCCCAAAATTTATTGTTTTTTTTCTATTTTTGTGTGAAAATCTTAATGCGGTTCACAAAATACATATAGTTCTTATAGTTTCGGAAAAAAAGTGGCTGTGACATACGGACAGACAGACAGACAGACAGACATGACGAATCCATAAGGGTTCCGTTTTTTGCCATTTGGCTACGGAACCCTAAAAAGGAACCCTTATAGGATCACTCGTGTGTCTGTTTGTCGCAGCCAATGTGCTCCAAATCTACTGGGCCAATTAACTTGAAACTTAGTGCCGCTCTTGTTCGTTTTTTTTTTACATAGGTAAGTACATAAAACACAGATCAACATTTACTCCTATCATTAACTATCATTAATTATTTGTAATTATTTCTAATGCTACTTTTTGAGTGCATGTAACTACCTATTTGCTGTATCAACAAATCTAAAAGCCTTTAGCATGTGTGTTAGTGATCAGCTGTGAAAATTAGGATTACGTTCTTTGTTCTCTAAAATCAGTTACTGAATTTGTACAAGTCAATATTGTCAGTAAGGGAAGTAGGGAGGGAGGAAGCGAGTCGGCGTGTGACCTACCGGTGTGGGGCATTAAGCATGTGGGCATTGGTGTGGTGCTGGTTTGCTGGTCTACTGTGTGAGACACCTTTCGCTGCGCATAGTGCGCCTCCTTGGGCTCCCAGAAGAACACGTAGTAGAGCGAGAGCATGATCGCGGCGAGGGACACGCAGAACACATAGATGATGACGGTGAGCACGCGCACGCTCTTGTTGTCACGCTTGCGCTCGTACAGCGCGTCCAGCACCACCTCGTGCGCGCTGGCCGCGCCCGCGCGCGCGCTGCCGCCGCCAGACCTGCCCGACATGCCGCGCGCTGCCGCCACCGCTGCCGCCCAAATGCACCTCCGCACCGCACCGAACCAGGTAACTGGGACAAACTTATTGATATGCCCCAGTTCTTGCGATGCGCCGCGGCGAGTCGCGGCCGCCGGGTCACGCCGCCCGTGTCTGCCGCTTGACACCTCTTGGTGCGGACTGCTCTTCCATTATTGTAGCGCTCGCTCCAGATCTCATTTGTTTATCCTTTAATTTCACGCTCGGCACATGAGAATCTATTCCAGTTCCTCTGACGCAGCCGTACGATCGTGATTCGTCTGTCATGAATACGGCCCTGAATTTTCATTGTTTCTTTATACGAGCGACTGAGCTTTTATCAAAGCGACATCGTTCCGCGTAAATCGCACTATAAACATTTCCATGAAGGACCACCGGCACGGCGAGACGGGCAGCGCGGAGAAGGGGGCGCCGCCGACGGCGCCACGACTCACGGTACACAGAGCACACGATGCGATTCAATGAGGTGACGGGTGATATTTGTGTCAAGTGAGGGCACGGGATAACAATACGCAAACAAAGTTAATTCAGAGAAGGGGGACGCGTTATTATGACATGACAGTGGCGGTCGAGTGCGGAGAGCGCCGCCGGGCGCCGAGCGGGAGGCGGGAGGCAGCGCGCGCCGCCCCTTCACTCCGCCAGCGGCTAGATCAATAACCTCCTCGCAAAGTTTTTAACTTTATTTCGTAAACTTTGTTAAGAATCTTAACAAACGCCAAGTAAGTACTCTAAAGTTACTGATGTGCTGTAGTTAAGTTTCCTCTCCAGAACATTTCCCCATCGGAAAGGTTCTCGCAAATATATCCATTAGAGGATATTTTAAATTAGTATACTTTAAAAATAATAAAACAAAATAAGTAGAAAATGGGAGGAAATAGTGGTTTATGGCGCAAAATAGAGTTTAATTACTAGTAGAATTACTAGAAAATTAAAAAAAAAAAACTACAGAAGTGCCATGAATTAGTTGGGAATTTGTGAAAAGTGATGGAAAAAGGGTAGACTAGGTCCTCTAATTGAAAAATATGGTGGAAAATTGTAAGCATATGTAAAGAGGACGAGAAATTGTAAATAGTGAAAAATTGTGAATACGAATAGTGCTGGGTGAAAAGGGGTGAATACCTATAGGGGTTCTGCGTAAGGACCGTTTTAGTGCCCATTATTATTTTTCATTATTTTGATTTCCAACCATTTTTTCTACCATTGATTTATTGCTTACAGTATCTGCCCATTATTCAAGGGTTTCCTCTACTTTAATCTTTTCCACAATTTTTACCAATTCCCATCCATTTTGATATTTTCTGCCATTTTGTACAAACCTACAACTTTATATTATTTTCTTCATATCTTTTTATACGATGAGCACGATGAGAAAATTAAAAGAAGTTGCAAAATGTACCGTGTGACATAATATTATGATATCAAATATAACAAAAGTTGGACTTGTGAGATTGTCAGATCGTTTTCTACGAGGACTGAGAACGTGACAAGAGCAGCTTTCATGACATAACCTATCACAGTTTAATTAAGTCTAATTAAGCGTTTACGAATCGGCCACCTCTACGAATGAATGTGGCCTGGATGAGGCCTACCGACCACATTTACTTAAGTAGCTGTAAGTTACAATCTTCACTCTATGATGTCATCCTAACAAGGAACCCATATTCTAACCGCATTTTTTTTTACTTTTCTAACAAGTCGAGACTTTATACAGGTGTAACAAAATTGGTGTAGAATATAAATAGAATATTCTTTATTGCAGTAAATGTGGTAGATAATGATGTAGGACCCGGTAACTGAGCTTTCTACTCATCGTAGTGAGCAACTTACTCATCAATCATCACAGTGAAAATAATACTTTTCGTGCCTTTCATTCTAAGTCAATAGAATTATTGCGTTAAAATCATTATGCCATCCATTTTAAAATAGGTACTATAAATGTATATATAGGGTGACCCTAAATTAGTTCTTGATACGAAAGTCTATAAATGTGCTCATGATAACAAACAACTTTCCCTAAGAAACCCATAGTCAAATCGCAAAAAAAAATTTTGAGTCTCCATACAAATCGATGAACTGACCGGCCAAATTAGTATGAAGAGTCCAATTTTTTTTTGCGATTTGACTATGGATTCTTTAGGGAAAGTTGTTCGTTATCATGTGCACATGCATAGCCTTTCGTATCAAGAACTAATTTAAAGTCACCCTATACATATATTGAAACGTCGTTTTGTTGGTAGCGTAATGATATTATCGCAATAACTAATGGTGTTAGACGTTAGTGTGGCCCCAGCGTAAGATAGATTTGGCTACCTAATTACTGCCGTAAAAGTAAATAAGGGCGCGGCGCCCGCGGTTATTTTTTACGTAAGGTAAGTACTCACTTCGAAGTAGTGGATTTTATTGCTAACAAGTGTTATAGCTAAATACTCATAGACTCTCTTCGAAGTAGTGGATTTTATCGCTAGCAAGTGTTACAGCTACTTTTAGCGTGTATACGTAAAACATAATGCTATGTACCTAGCTAAAAAATACGTACCATATTAATTACCGTCTCCGGAATTTCCGGTAAGAGGGGTAAATCTGGTATCTTCTTTTATGCTTCCTTAATCAACTGTAAAATTATAAGCAGCAAAACTTAGCCTTAAATGAAATAACAATTTTTAGACCAAAAAAAAAAGAACACGTACTTAATATGTATATATGTATGTATGACTGACTCGCTCGGTGGCTCAGTGGTAAAGTGCTCTCAAGCAATGATCCGAGGGTCGTGGTTTCGATTCCAAGTTCCAAATTAGGACAAACATTTCTGTGATGAGCGGATTTGTTTGCTCTGTGTTTGGCTGTATTATTATTGTATTGTCCAGCAGTGGCCGTTTTTCGCCTGATGATGATGATGATATGTGTGTTTACATGAACATATATCAGACTCATGTATCCACAATACGAGTATCCTAGTTTAGGCATAGAAGAAGAAATGTTCAGGGCCGAATGACCACGTGTGTTTACCCTTGGATGTTATTAGCGGATATCCGCAGATACAAGCAGCCCTCTTTGTAAGGAGATTATGTCATACACATGCAAATACTCGTCAGCAGCAGCACGTACAAGCAGTATTATGTGATGCTAAGAGCCTGCTCTTCAGCCGCGTAATACTAAGGGGATACTATATAGAAAAGACAATTAGTTCGATCAGTCAGGCTATTAGCAAAATGAAATTTGTTCGTGCATGACGCGATCGAATGCAAATAAGGCGTTTCTCATTTGCAGCCTGTCACCGCCACGCGCCCGCTGTTCTCACTCACGAGTTAAACATGTAAGTAATTGTCTTTCATTTTGGCCACAATTGGGTTACAACGGGTAATTGGATTACAGGAAACCCCTCGTGCCTGCGTGCTTCGGATACACGAATTGACTGACAACTGATCCAGACACATTTGCATAATTTGCTTTTTTTTTTTAATTTAAAGTGGGTTAAGCTGTTTGTTACGCCTACACAACATGCTAATTGAATAAATGTAAGCACCTTTGTAAATAGTAACTGTATCTGCCGAAAGAACTTACACATAAGCAGATTATTTTTTATCCTCAATTGGTTAGCCTTGACATCATCTCAGCTAATGGTAGGTGATGATGATGCCCAGGACGGAAGCGGGCTTATCAAGATTCCCCAACGTAATGGGGAACTAGCTATTTTCATGCCGAAAGACATACATACAAGACAAAACTTAAGATGGTGGTAGCCAACGAGGCTAGCAATACCACTAACCAAACCGAGTTCTACAAAGTGGACTTGTCGGGAATCGAACCCGCGACCTCCTGATATGAAGCGAGTGGTCTAGCCGTTACGTCACGGAGGCGGTTAAAAGTTATATAGGTACTGATGAAGTAATATCTATACACAATTGAACTTACAGTTCAAATAAGAATGTAAACCGGAGTATTTTTGCAAAATTCTATAATCGGGTCCTCTCTTGGTCTCATTATTATTTGTATGTGTCGCAGTATAGGTAGTCGGACTTTCTATTTAGGCCTGTCCGCCGAGTCATAATTTTTGTAATGATACGTATTTTTTCGGAACAATGTGTAAAAAGCTCTCACCCGAAAACTAAAACTCATCAGTCATTTATAATGCACAACTTTCTCCAAGGAAAATCTAACCATAGATGAATGATAGAGTATGTCCTCGGGAAGCTAACTGTGCCCCGCCCGTCCAATAGGCAATTGTCACAGCAGTCATCACAGGAATGATGATTTAGGACCTTCAGTCGGTTAGATTAGAATAGTTTTTGTTCTGAAATGGCTAGTTTTTGATTGCGGCTTCTTTCTACTCTCAAACAGCCTGGTCTAAAAAACTGGGTTTATATTCACAAAACACACTTTAGTCTGAGCTTCACTTTTTAATATTATTACCTACCAATAATTTTCTCACACTATGAAACTCTTATAGAAATGAAATCGTTATTTATTACTTTTTATTATACTATGATATTGCAATTGCACTGACTATCCAGAACCAAAATAGTACTCACCGGTAAAACTGTAGGTAGCGTGCAATTCCTGCACGTGGTAGTCGTGCGGGTGCGGGTGGGAGCGGCGCGCGGCCACCTCGCCTGCACTGCCCCCGGCCGGCTCCGTCTCGTTGAGCGGCGGCAGCTCGGGCGACTTCCACACGCACACGTAGTACACCGACAGCAGGATCGCCGCCAGGGACACCGACAGCAGGTACGCCAGCACAGTCAGCACGCGCACTACCTTGCTCACGGCCTTAGTCTCGTACATCTCGCGAACGGGTGCGCCGCCGCCGACCTCCTCCGACGCGCTTTCCTCCTCCGTCTGCCCGCACACCGACATCGCTACATTTTCAAACCTACTTCACGGGTAGTGAGCACTTCAGTTATCAATCAGAGTAAGGTATGATGCGGGGCAGGCAGGTGGTCGGGCGGGCGGCGCGCGAGTGGCTGCGGCCCGCGGCCGGCCGGCGCGGGACTGCCTGCACCGCGCGACAACTCGAGCTCGCTAAACCGATCATCGGCTCGGCAGTACACGCGAGTACGTAGATACGTCACGGATTTACGAAACTTACGTACCTAGCGCATTAAATTTTATACCCAACCGAAGATGCCGCGTTTCGTTTCTCATTCATATGGCGGAAGTGCTAAAATAGATTTATTGGAGCGTTAATATCAACACCTCACTCTTAAAATATTATGTCAGGCATACCACAAGATTAAGGTTGGTTAGTAACAAGTTGTTAGCAACAAACTAAAAAAATCTATTTTAAATAGTAAAGGGTGTCAAAAAAGTGCGTTTGAAATTTATGGGGTTACTCAGAATCAAGTACCTATAGAATACAGGAAAAATGTTAAAAGAACCGGTCTGCATTTTTTTTCAGTTTTCCATACAAATTCTTCACTATTCAGATTTAGCATGGGAAACTGAAAAAATGTAGATAGCGTGTTTTAAATATTTTACCTGTTACCTTAAAATTTCGAACACAGTTTTTTTAACATCCTGTATCGGCAAAAGTAATTCAAATAAGTATTCAAAATCCATAATAAAGCACATGTAATTTAATTTCTTGATGTTGCAAAATTTTGGTTTAATTTATAAGCTATTACTTAGGACCTAGTCTATTCTTGGCAAAATGACATACGACTACATATATTCTGCCATACATACACTAACTTAGTTACTGTGCCGAACTCAAACCCTTTGGGACAAAAATCACTTACATGAATTGCTTTATCGTACCATTTTACGTACCTATATATACGATAAAATCAGATGAAGTAGACGGAGGCATGATAAAGACAGATGTCTTCCAATGCATATTTTAATTTAAGTAATTAAATTAAGTACCTACCAGTTAAGAAATCGCGATTTTTAACCGACTTCAAAAAAAGGACGAGGTTCTCAATTCGTCGGAACTTTTTTTTTTATGTATGTTCAGGAAAATTCTTTTTTTGTTTAAAAGGGTATACTTCACAGGTGGTCTCATATAAATTTTATCGAAATCGATTCAGCGGTTTTTGAGAAAATCAACAAAAACATATCAAAATTGGAGTTGTTGCGATTGAAGTCGGTTGTTTTTAACGTATTCAGCGTGGTCATATCATTTTCTGTTTGATCTCAAGGGCAGAACTGGACTGCATGCATGAAAATATGTGACAACGCAACGTCTACTGCATCCCGCGAAGAGTGCTTCGATGGTTCCGCTACAATTTTGTAGTACTACAAGTTTTAATTAATTGTAACGTATTACTTATATACGAAACCTAATTGGTTCAAAAGATGTAGTCATTTAAATTTGGTACGTACTGTAAGATAGATAAGTACAATTCCATAAAAATAAAGATCTTTTTTTACCCTCAGTTGGTAAGCCCTTGGCATCATCTCACCTGATGGTAAGTGACGACGATGCCGAAGTTGGAAGCGGGCTTACCAAGATTCCCCAACGCAATGGGGAACTGGCTATCTTATCTTCAAGCCGGAACACATCAATGCTGTAAACATTGATTACTTTTTTTTTTGTGACAAATAGCCAAACATAATATTGTCGACTAAAAGACAAAATAATCGTACCTACTTCTCCGTGTCACATTAGAGCATGTCAGAGCTGCTACCGTCCGGCATTGTTAGCGAAGTCGCAGTTCGTATAATAAAAGGGTATTTCTGAAGTGTTAGCGTAGCAAACATCAAGAAAAATCGTGTTGGGTAGCTTATGAAGTGCTGAACCTTCAAAGTTTGTTGTTTTAGTAGAAACTGAAACGGTTTTAACAAGAAAGAAGCCATAGAAAAAAATACTTTCCAGTCCGCCCTTTATACGGAATGTAAGAATAAAGAGGCATTTTTGTAATTTTTCCATAGGTATATAGGGAGGAATTTTGTAACCTCACCTGGAGGGAGAGTAATCTTTAGAGTACTTTCCCTCCAGGTGAGGTTACAAAATTCCACCCTGTATATTTTTTGCGTATGGATATAGGACGTCTTTCTGTTTGTATGATTAAAAAGATTTTCCGAATTTAGGTTTTATTGTACCAATTTATGGTATCCATCACAAATTGTGATTTTGAAACTTATTTTTTTTACCTTAATGAATAGGTAGGTACTTGTTTGCTGAAACACGTCAACCATACTAGGCATTCAGCTGAAAGTCCGCTCGCTAAAACAACGACAACCATAACAGTATAGATATGTCAATTGGAAGTCAGCGGACACCCACGTGCGTCCCGGGGAGCTAACCATTACAGATAATTGGATCGCCCTCTGGCAGCTCGCTATCGGTACCTCCTACTCCAGGCCTGTGCCACTCTCACGATCAATCATTATACATGCTGGGAGCGCCTGCCCCCAGGGCTTCGGTTACAAGCGACTTAAGTTCCTAATCAACTAAGTAAGGTACATTAATAAAGTTATCAAACTAGGCGTAGGTAGGTACGTCTTATTCCCCCTAGAGTAAAATTTCGGGGCCATCCAAAGGAATAAATTGCGAAAACTTTGCACAGTAGGTAACTTTTACTTCGAAACTTACGCAAAGTTATTGTAGTTTTAGATATTTATTAGAGGAAGGTAAAATAAATTAAATAAAAGACATAAGTACCTTTAAATTTTTACATGATTCATAAAAATACGCTGTCATATTTATACAAAAGATAATAAATAACCGAAGTATTCCAAACTAATACTAACTTCCCTATTTCTTTTAGACTACATTGATTGACTAGAGTTTACTCTTATTCTTGTACTTAGTACGTAACAGTTCCTTCAGTTTGCGACGCAGTATCTTTCCAGAAGGGTTCTTCGGGATCTCGTCCACAAATATAACACCACCGTGCAGTCGTTTCTCTGGCGAGAGCTGAAACAAAATTTAATAAATACTTAGACATAATTACCATTTATTCTCATACGTATGCGCACAACTCACACGGAATCACGTTTGTCTCAACTCAACTCCCAAGCATTAGTGAACTTCACGATGTCGTTTTCTATGCCGATGCTGCCGTAGTGCTACGGGGGCAGGGTGAGTTCACTGTTGCGCTAATCTCTCGCTCAACTTACCCGCATATTTTTTTTACCTAAGCACAATTAACTTTAGAAATCTTTTTGCATGCTTGTATTTAAACTACCTAACGATATATATATATATACTGTATTATATGTTAAAAAATTCAATAGTTACCGACTTAACTATTAGAATTATGTATTTATTACTATAACTTAGTTCATTTGCTGTATTTCTTTGGTACATGTATTCTAGGGGGAAGGGCGCTTGCTTATCCTAAAATACAGGGTTCTTCCCTACTTTAGGAAGTAAGACCTTGACCCACAATATTATTATGTCACTTTACCATACGTTGTGTGTGTACATTTTTTCTCTATGTTAGTCTTATCTAAAATGTAAAACATTTATGGCGAATAAACTTATTATTATTATCTTTTATACTTTTATAAGTCTCGGTTTTAAAAACCGGTGCTACCAGTGTTCACGGGCCTAAGCCAAGAGAACACTTGTATTATTTACTGTGGGATTTGGGCTGATCTGACGTTCTAGTTGGTCTTTATCTGTTTGTAAGAATTTGTGGACTATGCGACAAGTATTCAATATTGCTGCTTTTTGCAAGTTAGTGATGGTACTTTCGGGAAGGTCGAGTGTTCTGAGGGATTGTTTTAGTTGTTTTGGAATGACACCAGTTGTAGAAAGGACTATTGGGACTATTTTGACAGAGTCTAGTTTCCAGATGCGCATTATTTCATCTTTTAGATTAGTATATTTATTTAATTTTTCAGCTGTTGTACTTTGTAGATTATGGGTGTTGGGGATAGCTATGTCAATGATAAGTCCACTTTTGTTCACTTTGTTTACTACTGTCACGTCAGGTCTATTATAATGGGTGGTCCTATCTGTCAGAATGGCTCTGTCGAAGTAAAGTCTGTGAGTGGCATTTTCCAGTACACATTCAGGAGTATATTTGTAATAAGGCGTTGGAGGTTTTGTTATAAGATTGTATTGCAAGGCTAATTTTTGGTGGATAATGTTGGCTACCTGGTCATGTCGATGTTTGTAATCTGTCTAAACTATTGCTTTGCACGCACCTGTGATGTGCTGAATGGTTTCTGATGAACTATTACAGAGACGGCATCTATCGGTTGGTAAATTTTGTAGTTTGATTATGAATTTCTGATAGTTACGAGTTTCTATGATCTGATCCTGAATTGCCAGCATAAAACCCTCCGTTTCAGGAAATAGTTCACCACTTCTGAACCATTCGTTCGACGCATATTTGTCGACGTGAGGTTGGTTCAGATCGTGATATTGTCTCCCATGCAAGGTCTTTTGCGCCCAAGCCTCTGTTTTGGATTTCATGTCGGCCTGTTTTTCATTGAACTGATTAGATCTGTCCATTAGATTTAGTGAGGTGAGTTTTTCATCATTTTGGGTTATTGCCATATGCAGAGTTGATGATTTGGCCTTCTCGTGAAAGTAGGTTCTTAGGTTTGTGATTTGTCTGTTGTGTAGGTTTTTGATGTCTATTAATCCTCGTCCTCCTTCATTTCTCGGTAGTGTTATTCTTTGGACACATGATCTAGGGTGATGTTTTCGATGTATGGTCATAGTTGTATTGATGGTACGTTGCAGGGCTACTAATTCTGTCTTTGTCCAATTTATTATTCCGAATGAGTATGTGAGAATTGGTATGGCGTATGTATTTATGGCTTTGATAGTGTTCTTGGCGTATAGTTGAGATTTTAATATGGAGTTCAGTCGGTATTTGAATTGCTGTGTGAGTGTAGTTTTAATGTCTTTGTGTTGTATCTGTTTGGATTGTTGATAACCTAAATATTTATATGTATCTTGCTCGTCCAGGGATTCAATAAGTTCACCTGTTCCTGTCTCATAGTGGTGTATGTGATGTTTTCCTGATTTTATGGAGTTTATCTTACATTTATCTATCCCGAACTCCATTTGAATGTCTTTTGAAAATTGTTCTGTAAGATTTGCGAGTTTATATAGATCCTCTTCTGACGATGCATATAATTTTATATCATCCATGTACATAAGGTGATTTAATTTAAATTGTTTGCTGTGAGTTTGTATTTCACTATTATTAATTTGGTACACTAGAGAGTGACCTATGTCACAGGAGTTCAGAAGATTAGATAACGGATTCAGTGCTAAGTAGAACCATAGTGGGCTTAGTGTATCTACCTGAAATATTCCTCTTTGTATTTTAATTATATCAGTTTCTGTTGTTTCCTCAGATCTAATCAGTTTCAGTTGTGTTGCCCATTTTGTCATTGTAGTCTCTAAAAACTTTACTATTTGTGGATGTATTTTATAAATATTTAAAACTTTGATAAGCCAAGTGTGTGGTACAGAATCATACGCTTTCTTATAGTCGATGTACATGGTGTAAAGGTCTTTTTTCTTTCGTTGAACTTGTCTCATAATAGTTGAGTCAATAGTGAGCTGTTCTTTACAGCCCTGACTAAACTTTCTGCATCCTTTCTGTTCCTCTGTTAACAGTTTATCTATATGTTCATAAATTGTATACGCTAGGCATGAGGTGATTATTTTATATATTGTCTGTAAACAGGTTATCGGTCGGTATTTTGCTGGGTTGCATGGTTCATTTTTATCTTTTGGTAAAATGTAAGTGACTCCGGCTGCAACAAACTCGGGCATCTCGTTAGGATTTTGAATGAAGTTGTTAATATGGTTATATAGGTATGGGTGGATGGAAGTGTACTTTTTATACCAATAGTTATGGATATCGTCTAACCCTGGTGTTTTCCAATTATGCAGCTTTTTTAGGACATTGTGTAATGTATCAATTTTGATTTCTTCATATGTTGTTTGTCTGTTCCTGTACTATCCATTCAGCATCACAGTTGTGTCTGACAGGGTTTTCCCACAGTTGTGCCCAAAAATTTTTCATTTCGAGAGGGTCTGGTTGAAGGTAGTTAGTATTGTTTGACTCGATATTGTTGCAGGTTACAGGGTTTCTAAGTTGACGGTAAAATTGTTTTTCATTATTTCTAAACTGACTATTCTGTTCTTTGCGAAGTGTGCATGTTGTATACCTTTAAAGTCTGCTACTCAGCACTGATAGTTTTTGCTTAAGCGTGTCTAAGAAATGGGTTAACTGTGTGTTTGGTTCTTCATGTGTTGTGTGAATTTTGTATTGTTTCAATATTTTATCTATGGCCTTACTTAGGTTATAGCTTCGATTTCCATTGATATATTGTTATTATTATTATAATTACTATTATATTAGCAAACATTAGTGATGGCCACGATATCGTCCTTTATCTGTGGTGATGGAACCGATTGGACCGGGCTAAAGCGCTACAACAAATTCGCCGTTGATCAAATCTTTTGCTAGACTTTATCGCATATTAGCAAACTTTACTATACTATAGTGGTATTCTATTTCTTTTTCTATGGCAGTTGTGCTATCTTGCTCGACTTACCCGCGCATTAGCGAACTCCACGATGATCTATAGCGGAAGCGGACCTAGCACCACAGACGTAACGTGGAGTGAGCTCGCTGCTTAAGTGCTCTCTTGCTCAACTTACCCGCGATTAGATAATGGCACAATGTCAGTCTATGTAGCGACGGCGGAGCTACTGGACTTAGCACCACAAAGGTGGACTGAGCTAGCTAGCTACTGCAGTAGTAACTTACCCGCGCATTAGCAAACTCCACGATGTCGGCCTCTGCGGCGCGCGCGCCGGGGCGCAGCACCACGAAGGCGGTGGGCAGCTCGCCGGCGCGAACGTCGGGCGCGCCCGCCACGCCGCACTCCGCCACCGCGCTGTGCTGCAGCACCACGCTCTCAACTGCAGCCGGCGGCACCTGCAACACCGTGGCTTCTTACAGCGTTCATTTAAAGATTTGTTCACATGTAACCGCACCACATCGCAGTGACAAAATGTGATGTGAATTAGTTTCGCTGCGTTCTTGTAGTTGTTCGTGTGGCCGGTATCGTCCACACGATTGGCATGGACAGCAAAGTATGGTCCGTGTGAATCAACTATACATTTTCATACAAATAAGCGCCCGCCCATTTAAACTCTGTTTTAAAACTATATAGTTACATAAAAAAACAATTGTTTTACATAAACCGTAACCATAGGCAATGGGAGAACTTCTTCACTTAGATCTATTGGGTATTCTGTGGCTTACCTAGATACTGAAAGCGAAAGAAACAACATACTTTAGATAATAAATTAAGAAAAAAAATTCATCACTTGATACTGAACCTGGCTTCCTTTATACTTTATGAGCTCCTTCAGACGGTCCACTATGAAGAAGTATCCGTCTTTATCGTAGTAGCCAATGTCGCCGGTCCGTAGGTATCCTTCGTCATCCGTGATGTCTTTTGTGGCGGCGGCGTTACCGGAATACCCCTTCATAATGATGGGGCCTTTTATGCATATCTCGCCTTTACCGTAGGGCCCCAATTTTTTCTTCGTCTCTAATTCCACTACCTGTATATTTAGATGAATTTCAATAATGTAATGTTCGTTTGTGATATATTAGCAGAGCAGATCGCGTATGAGGTGAAACCCGCGCCGCGCCATTAGATATACTGATATGAGAATACATACATATGTATACATACATACAGAATTTTGTTATTTTTGTTGCTAACCAAATTAAATAAGCGCAAACCCTTAAGTAATCAAAGGGCAAACCATTTAATTACTTCTCATTTCTACTGTAATGGAATGGAATGGAGGTATTTATAGCTTGTTATAAATAGATAATTAGATTTGTCTCTCTGACATTCATTCACCAAACTAACTTTACCGTACTTATATCCTTATGATCATTATTCCGAGTTAAAAAATATTCCCTGGTGTCTGACGGTCACATTGAAGCCATCTTATTTTATTTATTTTTATTTTACCAATTTAATTTTGTGTGATGTGTCTGTTACTAACACTAGCTTGATAAGTACCAATGTTACTAACAAATTATGGACTATGTCCGAAATAAATGATTATTATTATAACTGTAGTTTCTGCTGATGAAACTGGAGAACTTTCTCTATGGAATCAATTCAAACGGAGCAAAAAAAAAATACTCTTCGTAAAAACCGATGAGCTGAGTAGCCAACAAAGAGAGAGTCGTTTTTTTTTATCCAATTTATTTGGTTTAGTTTGGTTGTTCAGTGTCATGACTAGAAGAGTAAAAGCTTTGCTCCGCGATTTTTATTTCACGCTGTATTAAACTAAGTGCTAATATTTAATAGGTAATAACTAATTGTTGTAGGTACTGTAGTGATGGATTCTCTACAGACGCGCATTGTGGTGTTTTCGGCGTTGGAACGTTTCTATTAAAAATAATAAGGATTTAAATCGTTCGCTGTCGGATTTTGATGGTTTGGAACCGTTGATTCTCTAAGGCAGTGTTTTTCAACCTTTTTCATTACCCGACCCCCTTACAAGTTAAAAAATTCTTGCGACCCCCCCTAGGCCCATAAACATACAAAATGTCAGTGATTTGAAAGACTACGTTTATTATTTTCTTCAAGTAGAAAATTATTAAGTAAGTTATTATCGTCTCCAAAATAGAACCGCGTTTTGAAAAAAATAAACAGACTCAGCCTTTTCACTAAAATCGTATTTTTTCATTGCAGTGTAAGACCTACAAACACTACTTTTTATTTTACCCGCGACCCCTTGAGAAAGGCTTCGCGACCCCCCAGGTTGAAAAACACTGCTGTAAGGGTTCGTCATGATGTAAACATCTATCTAAATCTTTTAATAAGTTTAATTGGAAATAAACCAAAATAGTTAAAAGTATCAGTGTTTTTCTCTAAGGAACCTTATAAATGCGACCGGCCGAGCACCGCATCTACAGAGAGGGAGGGAGAGATCTCCACTCCCCACTTTGTCTGTTCCTCGCAATATTATGGAAGATATGGGCCACGATAAGTTTTTCGATGTATTGTATTTCGATTATGTATTGTTAGATTTTGTCTAGAAGGTATAGAATAGGATTCGGATTTGTTATGGATTGAAAGTTGTTGAGTGTTGATAGGAATATAGTAGGTAGTTAGGAATGTGTTCCATAGGATGCGAAAAACTCCATATGCCCATAGAGTGCTCGAGGATAGCCGACTTGGTTATCTCACATGAACTCACATCTGGAACATAGCGTAGATTGTTAGTTAGGTGATGGTTATGAAGTTTGTTGAGTTAGGCTAGAACACTTGGGTTAAGGCCATATGTTGCTGCCAAGGGTCTCAGATTTGTGACTTGTTCTAGTTCAGGGAATGATGGCTTCACTTTTATAAGGATAGATAGGTATTTAGGTATATTTATTCCAGTGTGATGGCCCAACTATTTGGTATCCTTACAGATATGTTTAGTTGATGCCAGGACAGGCAAGGTGTAGGTTAGGAACTTGAAATCGATGGTGCTCTTAAATCGTTAATCGCATTTTTATTCTCTTTTAAAGCGTGTTGCTCACTTAATCTTATTTGTGCTCATTAACAGTATTATTCACGATCTTTACGTAAAAGTAATTTGTTTATGCCCGGTCGATTGCAAAAACTCTTTCGGCGCAGTATGTTTGGAAAAAGTTCCTATTTATCATTTTGGCACTTATAATCTTTTTCATGAGTTGTTTTGGGAAGTTGCCTCGACAATACTTTCTGATTTTTGTTTTGATATTGTCAATTGATAATTTACGCGCGAAAATTGCAAAGTCAAAAGTATTTGAAAGAGCTTTCAAAAACTTCTTATCACTGATGTTTGTTGTATAATAGATAAGCTTTTATTTATATTTTATAACTTAGTAGGTTAGATAGGTTATTGCTTTTATTTTATATAACAATGGTTGATAGGTAGGTTAATATTACTAGAAGCCGAATGTTTTAGTTTTTGCTTTGTATAATGAGTTAGAATGAAGAATGTTAATGGGTCCGTTAAATCACTTGAAACTTTATGACCTTGTAGCCTAAATGTCTAGAAATACACTTGTTTTTGTTTCATTTAAATCAAGCGAGTAGTTTTGAAGTTACGATAATTTTAGTTTCCGCCTTTTTCAAATATTTCGCTCGGGCGCGCCAAGCGCGCGTGACGTCATACCGCAACTCGCCGCTCTCACCGTACTGTGTTCTTCATACATTACTATCGGATGGTCCCTACGTTCGCCCAAAAAAAAATTTCTAACTATAGTTTTTTTATGTGAATTGGTGTTACAGTAGTGTTATAAGTATAATCGATGACAGTTTTAAAAATTGTTTGAAAAATCGAATGATTCCTTAAATAGACGAGTTAAGCTACTGTTTCTCAAATAACTCCGATTTCTTTACCGCGGCCGCCGAGACAATGATTAAAAATGCAAAAGTACTTACAACTTATTTTTTTTCTTTCTTATCACAAATCTGTTGATCCTTATAAGATACCTATACATATATACCTACATACCTATTTTTTATTACTAGTATTGAAAAATTTTGGTAATAATGATATTTATGAACTTGATATTTCGGAAATAAGGAGTGAGGGGCAAGGTAAAAGTGATGGTGTCAAAATCACTTATGTCATCAACTGTAATATAATGACACAATAACGACACTGAAGCGGTCATGGCTCAGCGCTGCTTACGTGGTCGCGTCGATCACGCAGGTTAACTGACTACAAACACGGTCACAGCCACACACACGGTCCGGTGATTGCCTATAACGCCTCCGACATAGCTTGGCGACTGCCATCTAGTGATAGTTACTGATATTTAAGCCTATCCAAGTTGTGACCGTGTCTGTAGTCAGTTAACTTGCGTGATCGATGCGACCACATAAGCAGTGCTGTGCCATGACCGTTTAAGTGCCGTTATTGTGTCATTATATTACAGTTGATGACATAAGTGATTTTGACACCATCACCTTTACCATGCTCCTCACTCCTTATTTCCGAAAACTGGGCATAAAACTTAAACAAATATATATACAGAAAATAGATCTTCGCTTATAAATTACTTGAAAATCTATATGAAGTTATCTATAAATCTTAAAATAAGTTGATAAAATTTAAAATATTGTTTGTTTGTAGGTGTGGACAAAGCCCTCTGTGCGAGAGTCAGACTCGCACTTGTCCGGTTTTTATTTTTTATGTGTATCGGTTAACTCATATTTATTTTATTTTAGATTGGCTAGAAATAGCTACGGCGACGACGTTACTGTTTATGCAAAAGTTATCAGATAAGGAGAAGGTGATAGACACAACTTTTGGCTTTGGGTCTGGGTGGATCATACTTTTCATGTATTTCTTTTGACTTTAAGGTTCAAAAATATAACAGTAAAAAATAACTTTTCGGGTATATTGGTAGTTGTATTTAAGCACTTTGACACGAGCACGATTTTCTAGTTTTTGGATTCGTCATTTTTAAAATTTTCAACGCAAACTTCATACATAGAGGTAGGGAGCGGTGCGCGCACTGAGCGACCGTTGCAGAGTGACGTCACAGCAGCGTGCGGCGACCCCGCGTCACTTGCCTACCTAAATAATTCAGTATCTCGGAAACTATCAAACGTATCAAAAAAATGTTTTCACCATATTTTTTTATTTTTAATAGAGTATATTTTAAGATAAAAAACAAAAATTGGTGGTATTCTTCATTAGGACTCTAGCTTAGTATTCTTAAGCTTGAGGCGCAGTGTGACTTTTTGTGGTTTTGTCACGCTGAAGCGTTTGGGACATTGAGTTGTTTTTCCGATTTGATGGTTGATATTTGTTGATAGCTGACACTTTAAAACTTTTTATTCATTTTCCAGTTTGACTTTCCCAAACACTAGGCTATTAGTAAAGTCTGACCTCACTTCGACTTCCACCTCAGGTAGGGTGCGAGTTCAGGTTAGTAGGTAGGAGTTTGATTGTAAGTTAGGTAAATCATTGATAAAAACTTCGCTTAACGGAGTTTTCCTCAATTGAGCGGTGGGTGGTTGTAGTGATGGAATCTCTACAGCCGCGCATTGTGGTCTTTTCGGCGTTGGAACGTTTCTATTAAAAATAATAAGGATTTAAATCGTTCGCTGTCGGATTTTGATCTTTTGGAACCGTTGATTCTCTAAGGGTTCGTCATGATGTAAACATCTATCTAAATCTTTTAATAAGTTTAATTGGAAATAAACCAAAATAGTTAAAAGTATCAGTGTTTTTCTCTAAGGAACCTTATAGTACCTATAATACTGAGAATTGTACGAAAGGGGCAGTTTAGTGTGCGGTTCATAGCGCACTTATGTGTTACAAAATATTTTTTACAGCCACGCTGTCCTGTCCATACAGATAAAAATCCAAAAAGGCTCTTTATTTTTTGGTCTATCTAGGTATTGTAAGTCTATGTACCTTTACTCTAACGCCTGGTAGAGGTACGCCTCCACTCCCGGCTTTGGGTGCATAGTTTGGATTGTCCAAATCTTGCGTCGCCGCTAACGACGTCTCCGTCATTCCGTATGCTTGAAAAACTCCCTGACAATTAGGCAATCTGAAAAACGTTATAAAAAACATCCTTAGACCTCAGTACACAAAACTTAGGCCACAAAACTTTGCAATCAACGAATCCGTTTACTATCCATTACCGAAATCCGTAATTGGAATTACTGGCTAAGTTTATCCACTTTTTTTACCGTTTCAGAGCTTCTTTAATGGTTTCGGAGGTAAGTGGTGCCGCTCCGCACATAACTTTGGTGACTGAAGACATGTCGTACTTCGCCACTACAGGAGCCTTAGCCAAAAACACCACAATTGGCGGGACTGTGTATAATACATTTACCTTAAACAACAAAAGTCAGTTGAACGTTTAATTATATTATTGCTCGCAAGTGAAAATCGGGATGTGTACTGTAGAGATCGTTATCTGAACAGTCGCGCATTGCGAACTCCTCAGCGATGGAACTTTTTAAATTAAAAATATATTATAAAACAATTTAAATGATTTTCTATTCGGAATTCTATCAATTTTACTTTGTTTGGCATTCGTTTGGGATCGCTGAAAATATAACGTGTGTGAATTTTGTAAAGCCATTGGTATAAAATTAATCAAGAGATAAACGCGGGTGTTCGAAGCTTAATAGTTTTATTTACAGAAAACCCTCAACCCAAGTTAAGGCTGCAGGAGACACAGTACCTTATGCTCTTGTATTGCTTTGAGATAGTTCAAGGGGTGAAAGCCATTGAAGTAGACAATTAGCTTTCCGACTGCCAGGTTATACAAAGTTGACATCAGTCCATAAGCGTGGTACCATGGCACCAGCGTCAAGATTCTGTCCGCTAAATTAGGATCATATCGAATCCTGAAAAATGCAGATTTATAAGCTTAACATTAATTGTTAAAATTTTGCCACTTGTAGTGTTTTCTTCACAAGTAAAAACCACTTACTCAAAGTTAATAGCAGCATACAATGCATTAAGATGGGTGATCATAACACCTTTGGGCAACCCCGTCGTGCCCGAGGAATATAACATGAAGACCACATCTGACAACCCCTGGACCTCGTCCGCTTCATATTCGTCCACATTGGCGAAACCGATAACTTTACTAAACGGTATGACTCTCTTGTCGGATGGTGTCCCATTTATTTCAACGATTTTCTTAATATACGGTAGAGTCTTGAACGTGTTTAAATGATGTTTAATAGCGTCTTCTGAACAGAAGATAACGTTTGGCCGAGAAATGCTGAGGACGTGTATCATTTCATCTGTAATTTAGTAAAATGCCTAATTAATTTAAAACTTTATTTTGATTCCTGGTGGGCGATCCAAAATCCATCCAGGCCATACATTCATACACCCAAAATACATATCGACGCTATCGACGAAAGGAAAAGTTTCAACTTTTCCTTTCAAGCGTCGATATTTTCCGGTGGGCAGACAGGTAACATACGCGAATTCCATTCTAATTTCAATTTTTAGGATTCAGTACCTCAAAAGGAAAAAATAAACCCTTATAGGATCACTTCGTTGTCCGTCCGTCTGCCAGTCTGTCTTTTACGACCCTTTTTCTCAGGAACGCGTAGACGTATCAAGTTGAAATTTATATCAATTACTCAGGCCTGCAATCCCTTGAAGCTGTAAAAATTAACGGGAAGTACTTACCTACCATATAGCTTTTGATTCCCACACGGCATAAACGGCCTTATCTCTTGATCGCGTTGGCATAGAAGTTTCATTTTTTAGGGTTCCGTAGCCAAATGGCAAAAAACGGAACCCTTATGGATTCGTCATGTCTGTCTGTCTGTCTGTCTGTCCGTCCGTATGTCACAGCCACTTTTTCCGAAACTATAAGAACTATACTGTTGAAACTTTGTAAGTAGATGTATTCTGTGAACCGCATTAAGATTTTTACACAAAAATAGAAAAAAAAATTGGGGGTTACTTAGAACTGAAACTCAACAATTTTTTTTCATCAAACCTATACGTGTGGGGTATCTATGGATAGGTCTTCAAAAATGATATTGAGGTTTCTAATGTCATTTTTTTCTAAACCGAATAGTTTGCGCAAGAGACACTTCCAAAGTGGTAAAATGTGTGTCCGCTTCCCCCCCCCCCCCCTGTAACTTCTAAAATAAGAGAATGATAAAACTAAAAAAAATATACTTATGATGTACATTACCATACAAACTTCCACCGAAAATTGGTTTGAACGAGATCTAGTAAGTAGTTTTTTTTAATACGTCATAAATCGTAAACCGCAAATTACCTTTCATTCAATCAACTCAAATATAAAAAATATAGAGTTCAAACATGTGTGATTATGAATTTATACGGAACCCTCGGTGCGCGAGTCCGACTCGCACTTGGCCGGTTTTTTTACAACTTCAAGGGATTGCAAGCCTGAGAATTTGATATAGAATTCAAGACAAGTGTGATTATGAATTTATACGGAACCCTCGGTGCTAACTACCTATATAACGCGGATAATGCGGTAAATAATGTATGGTTCATTCCAATAAAAAAAAAGCAAAACGTAAACAAACTTACTATGGAACTGACACATGTCAATGTCATCTGCATACTATGTTTGTTTACCTTTTGCTTTTTTTTGATTGGAATGAACTATAGTTTGTTTAACTATCAAACTCAAAGTAAATAAAGTAAGTATATTATTTACTCTGAGCTTTCAAACAAAAGACTTAGTAGGTCAAGCGTTTTACGAGTACTTGGCTACGATATCTACGTAAACGTGCTGAAGTACAATTCTTCCTTATTTGGAAGTCCCTTGGATTCATATGCAATTCGCAGATTGTTTTTTACTTTTCAGACAAGTCTATCAGCTAATATGGGTTCCTTCGGGAAAGTAAATTTTATAAGTACATTAAATTAATAAACGCCCCAGTTTAAACAGTTTCAGCCAGCTGATTTTGTTATTTGCGGAAGGTTTGTGTTGCCGTGTTAATTACAAATTAATTACCTATTTACACTTTTTTTTCGAAATTTTTAGATTCTTATACTAATGGTGTGCAATTAAATATACCTAGAATCATACTCTTTTTACTCGAATTTAAAAAATGTAGAGATTTTCTTTTGGACCGAACGTCGTATTAAGTACATAAGCCTAAAAAATACTTTCGAAAAGTGTACAGTTCTACTACAAAAACTTCAAATAAATATTTTCGATTTAATTATTTGATTTGTCTGTACAAAGTCGTAATAGTAGGTAGGCTGATGTGTTGCCTTGTGTACCTTTAGTGTACTGCACATTGGCAGTGGTGAGGGTGGCGCCGCAGCATATTACGCCTATGGCGATGGGGAAGTACTCGTCCCTGTTCTCGCTGCAGAAGGCCACGGTGTCCCCGCGCTTCACGCCGAGACTCCTCAGCCCGGCGGCCACGTTTACAGAGTCCTGCAGGATCTGCTGGTATGTAATTTTGTGACCCGTGTCGCCGTTAATCTGGGGAGAGGAAAAATAAATTGGAAGTAAGTATTACTTATTTAATATTTCATATTTATTTATTCCTTTTAACAATGGGTATTGTATTGGAAATATTTACATAAAACTATAAGTTATAAAGCACATGCAAATCGAATTAGGTTACATAAATAAAAAATTAAAAACAACTCGCAAGACAAAATTACAAATACCATTTTAAGAATGTCAGTTCTAAAATTCAATATTAATAATTAATGAAGTCACATTATTATTAAATAAATATCCCATATTTTTTTTTACCCTCAATTGGTAAGCCCTTGGCATCATCTCACCTGATGGTAAGTGACGATGATGCCGAAGATGGAAGCGGGCTTACCAAGATTCCCCAACGCAATGAGGAACTGGCTATCTTATCTTCATGACGGAACACATCAATGCTGTTAACATTGATGTTTGGCGGCAAGTCTTAGATATGATGGCTGGCCAGGCGGGCTCAGAAAATGCCCTACCACCAACCAAACCGAATCCTACAAAGTTAGACCCCGCCGGGAATCGAACCCGCGACCTCCTGATGTGAAGCGAGTGGACTAGCCACTGGGCTACGGAGGCGGTTAAAATATAAATGTCAAGAAAACATAGCGGAAAGTGCACATTAAAATTGATTTACACCCTATACCTTAATCGAACTATAAGTATAAGAAAAAGGGAAAAGGAAGACTACCTATTTTCCATAAATTCCTCTATTACAGTACTAAAAATTGTTTTAACAGTGTCTAACTTACACCGCGTAACGTGTCCCTCGAAGAATGGCACAAACGGAAATACGACAGTTAACGATCGTCAATCTGACGGATCTACTATCACGAGTAAGTCATCATCATAAATATCCATCAAACTGCAATGAAGAATGAAAGAAACATAATAGAAGGAATAGCACATACGTTGAACCTTCATAAAAAGATATCAACGAGACGAGCAATTTGTAGCTCCATAGAAACGACATCAACGAGACACGCAATTTGTAGCTCCATAAAAACGACATCAACGAGGCACGCACTTTGTAGCTCCATAGAAACGACATCAACAAGACACGCGAATTGTAGCCCCATAGAAACGACATCAACGAGATATGCAAATTGTAGCTCCATAGAAACGATATCAACGAGACACGCAAAGCAGGTAGCTTCTATTGCCTACTTGCATTAATATGCGCATGAATACGCACATGCATACGCGCATATATACACGCATTAATACGCGCATGCCTACGCGCACGCATATGCCCATACCTACGCGCATGCCTACAATAAACACATTATAAATTTATAAACAACTAGATGGATAAAAAAATAACTTCTCTGTTTATCGATATCGATAATATATTGTTGAAGATAAAAGACGCCACTATTTAGAACATACGAGAATATTGGTGGACCAGGCCGACTTTTGCTACTGACCTATGACTTTTATTACTCTTAGATAAAGTTTAAAATTATGTAATTCGGTCGGGTAAAGTTTTGAATTAAATTTCATTTTAAATATTCAAAAAAATAACACTTATCGGTGAAATTTAATGCCTCCATTATATGAAGTTTTGCCTGGGCTTTTATTTCTGTACTCTTAAACAGCACAGTATGGCATGTTTACGTGTTTTTTTATTTATTTATCCGAGAATGTCAGCCGTCCGGTCCCGCATAGTACGCGATTGAGAATGAGTGCGAGTTGAACGGCAGTGCTAATTTATGACACACGAGATCCGCCTACTTACCACTTCCCCTACCTCTTTCTTCCGTGGTTTACCTCAAGGGTCTATTTTAGGGATATTACTTTTTGGTTTACATCAACGATTTATGGTTGAATCATTTTAAGAAATCATGTTATTTTTATCTCTAGTTGTAAAAAAATTACAGAAAACCCACATTACTGATACACTAAACGACACTCTTTGTAAAAGACACAACTGGTTAACCGCGAATACCTTGGTATACAATGTTGGAAAACTGGGAGAATTAAGAAACTGACTGATATGATACCTGTGGACGTAGAGAAAAAAAAGATATCAGAAACAAAAAGAACTATATCGGTATAGAGTCCAAGATGCAGAGAAATGAGTATTTCTGTATCTTTTGTTGCGATAAGTACATCTACAATCTACGTCCGATAGTTACATTTTGTTTTTTTTCCTAAAGAATAGTTCATGCACAATTAGTCCAACTGGTGTCCGTATTTACCCCACATGCACCGGGTAATTACGGACAGGAAGCTTTTTGCTTTTTTGAAATATTTTACAGTAATTAATAAATAAAGAGGAAAAGATTATGTTGTTTTTGTAAAGTAGTAACCAAAGTTTAATTACGTAAAAAAAACTGCTTACTACTAATGGTTTAGATTTTATTTGAATATGTATTTAAGAGTCCGCAATTACCCCACTCTCCCCTACTTCGAAACGTAGAAACAGAGACCGTAAAATACAGCATTATATAATGATATAGATAACTAAATGTAGATAGATAATATCTTATCTTAGGTGAAGTCAATGTACGAACGACTGTAGACTGATAAAATGCGAAATTGCTTGATTAGTTTAATGCTTCTATAGAGAGATCACTTAAAGGAACCATTTGTTTTTATCTTAAGCTGAAACTAAGTGCACACTAAGAAACTGCAATAACCCTCTAACTTCAGTGCCCTAGCTGCGGCCAGCTTCGTATAGCCTAAGATACACATACCATACATACCTACCTCTACCTACATGCCTCTACTCTCTACTTAGAAAGCGTTCTAAACTTTCGTGAGAGTAATTTTATGCTCCTGACAGCAGGATAGTCTGATATTTTTTTAAGTATTTATGTATAGGGACAGACTCTTGTTAACTCTTACCTTGATTGAGGAGGACTTCTTAGTATGTAAAATTAACGCGGTAATTAATAAACTTATTATAGCCTCCATTTTGACCGCCCGCCTCTGTGGTCTAGTGGCTAGTCCACTCGCTTCACATCAGGAGGTCGCGGGTTCGATCCCGGCGGGGTCTAACTTTGTATGATACTTTTTATCCCGGAAAACTCAAGGGTTCCCGGAGAAATGGCTAAAACAGATTTTTTTACTTTGTCACTAGATGGCGCTGACTTAACATTTTATTTTTCTTTGGACCCAATTCTGAAGTCCACGCAGGCGAAGAAGTTGCGGGCGGAAGCTGGTCTTATCTAAGTCTTGGCGCCAAACATCAATGTTAACAAAACTGATGTGTTCCGGGATGGATTTTAGATAGCTAGTTCCCCATTGCGTTGGGGAATCTTAGTAAGCCCGCTTCAATCTATCGGCATAATAATCACTTATCATCGAGTGAGATAATGCCGAGGACTTACCAATTGTGGATAAAAAATAAACTTACCATAGCAACTGGCCTGTCCCCCCTGCATCGCTCCCTCAGTGAGTCGATCAGGTACTGCCCCAATGATAGGTGTGCGGGCACATAGTATGCTGGGCCTCCGTCCACCACATTGTTTTTTATTGATATAATATTGAACTCTTTCATTTTCTTTTGACAATCTGTAAACAAACAAGAATATTTTTATTGGCTGTCATTTAATTACGTTTTTATAACTGAGACTGATAAAAATGTAATAAAATAAAGAACGGAAGAAACGTTTGCATTTCATGATAAAAGAGGCTACCCGACTAGCATTGTTTGACCATAGAAGAAGGAATAATATTTTATATCGAGAAAAACTTATTTTCTTACCCAATCAGCGCCAAAAAATGACACTATAATATGTAGAATACGTCAGTTATACGATTTTTCTAAAAATATTGCCCCTGATTGATAGTTAGTTACGCTATCGCCCACGACACGCCACTACAAGGGCTGTACCTATGGGGCCACTGTATCACCAACACATTGAAGGTTATATGCTGTGCTGTTAAGTTGTGGTGTTACAGTACTTAGGTAATTACATAATAATGCGACAATTTAATGGAGTATCCGGGGTGTGGTATACAATACAGGCGTATACAACATTCGTGGCAAAATAGGGCATCAAGTGCCAGGTGGTATTGTCGTTTATCAACCGCCTTTATATCATCTATACGATTGAGGTATCTACATTAAAAGTATTTTAGTTTATTGTAACCTTGGAAATTGATAAGAATGAAAAATATATTATTTTATTATATTGTATATAACACAGACATAATATGTTTATTCAACGTTTATCTAAATTGAACTCTATTGTAAAATATCAGCTTTGCACTGTTTATCTCTACCGTATCTAACTTTTGGTGAGACGCCTGCGCTGCGGGGCGCTGGCGGGCGGGTGTTGACTACATTCCGTTTTCTCGGCTTTCCTGTCGACATCCCGACACGATCTACGATCTGTATCTCTCTCTAAAAAACCTTTATACAACCGGTTCTCGCTTCGTAGAAAATACTTAGTACAACAGGATAGTTAACCCGCAGCACGGTGAGGTCGCCAGAGGATCAAAAAATAACCATTAGGTATACATATAGTCAATTCGCGAAAAGTATTGGGTACCTGCTTACTAAAGATTTAGTAGACAAATTATAAGGTCCTGACTATGACTTTCTTGGGAAAAGTTATTCGGTTTCATTTTCAGAAGCCCTATGTAAATATAAACAGTTTCGGCTGATTTCGTTAATCCTTAAATGTAGGCGAGGGTTCAACTCGTCAAACTAAGTAACTTATTTTCTAAGACTGCAAAAATATCCACTTTATACAAGTTAATCAGCTGTGCAGCCTATGTTGTTTGTAGTGTATTTGTTTTTTTTTTTTTTTTTGCTATACCACGAAAGTCCTAGAACAAGAGTTATTCAGTGCATGAAGTTAACGGATCTTACACCTATAAACAACCCTATGTCACTATGAAGATCATGTTTTTAAGTTATTAATTATACATTTTTATTGTACCTACCTTTTACTCGTAATATAGCTAACAAGATCCATAGGTATATCTTTTATGTAAGTTAATGTTACTATTTTAGTAAATAATAAAAGATTGAGCTGTAATAATAACACTAACAATAATGTTGCTATGTAGGTATTAAATGGCAAACGAAGAGTAGATTTGATAGTCAAACGCACGATACTTCCGCAACGCTAATTAACTTACCACTTACTTAATAACTTACCTCGAATGACTTGTGAGAACTAAAGATCAAGGCCTCACAAATGCGTAAACAAATAAGTCAGTTAATAAAACTTAAGTAGATATTATACATATTTATGTTAATATAGGTATGGAAATATCTATGCACAGATTGAAATTACTTACCAGTAAGAAATATAAGTAACACAGGTAGCGGGAAATTGGAAAACGTCCGTTCTGTTTAAGGTGCAGTTAACGTTTGTTTTTAGTTTTTTACTACGTGACGTACCTACCTATACGAAGACGGCGCGCGCGGCGGGGCGGCGGGCGGGCGTCTCGGTAGGCCAGCGCCATCAGAGTAGAGAGAGTAGGTGATCTGCTCGCCGGTAGTAGACTATAATACTTATGTATATGGTGTTGTTGACCAAACACGCAGGGTTGTGCCTCACTGTAGAAGTGTATGTACTTACCTATTCCGGGTGATACAAAATGACCGACAAAGTTTTAACTGTGGCTTCTAATCATGAATTTAGAGAAATTTCCCTAAAAAACACCTATAAATACCAAAAAATCACTTCCCATACAAAATTCGATAATCAGCGTACCAATTTTTATGAGATGGCAATTTTTTTTTGGGATTTGACTATGAGCTTATTATCGGGCAAGGTTTTAGGAGTAGAATACCTGCATAAAGTGCTACTTTATTAGTGCCCAATATTTTAGCGAGATTCAAAATCAGAAGTAAAAGTGCTTACTAAAATATCGGCTACTAATAATGTTAGTTCCTTATACCTATTAATAATTATGTAATTTCATTTAAAAAAAAACTGACTGACTCAATGGCTAGCGCTCTGTTGATCCGAGGGTCGTAGGTTCGATTCCCACCTTGGCACACATGTGTTTGGCCTGTGTCTGGGTGTATTTTAATGATATAATATTTACGTTGGTATTTAAAACGCATTAATGTATATATGTATGTATGTTTATATAAAAAAATTGCCTGGAATAAAATAGTATTTTATTTTATTCATACAATAATTATCGACCAAAAGTGAAACCCACTATATTATGTTTTTATAACTAATTAAAATTGAATCACATAGGTACATCATAGGTATCAAGGAGAACTACGAAGCCGTGTATTTATTAGTAACTTACTAAACGCTCTTAGATCAGTGATCTCTGAGAATAACTATCGTCACAGAATACCCAATAGTACAAGTACTATAGTAAACTACGACAGACCTAGTAATAGAATATTTTTACCGTGTAACGTATTTCATACGATTTCTTATAGATAACATATAAATAGGTACGGTAAAATATAACAAGCGAGAAATCGTGTCGTCACGACGTCGTTGGTGTGGCCGACGGCGTCGCAGCGGACAGCGTGCGGTACGGCCGGCAGATACTCATGTGACTAAGCTGAGCGGCGGCGCGGCGTTGCAGCAGCTCTCGGTCGGCACACGGCGCATGCGCGGCGCGGCCCGCGGCCGTCTGCGTGATTCTAGATGCGTCATGTAGACCGGGAGCTTACTGCATTTTATCAGTCACACACATCATTGCGTATTTGTATTGTATTTTGTATGGTACTAACCATTATAATAATTAACTGATTGTTAAACAGCAGATACATACAAATACATAAAGATATAGGTCATTTCAATCAAATGGTACCTAAATAAACTTAGTAGGCAACTGAAGTTGACATGTGTCAGTTCCATAGTAAGTTTGATTTTTACCTTTTGCTTTTTCTTGATTGGAACAAGGTATATCAAGGCTATTTAGTAGTCGGGTCTAACGTGACAACTTTTGTTGTAACACTTTTTAAATAAATGATACAAAAATTGACTTGTAGGTCAAATCAGAAAAAAGAAACGTGGTAGGTAACCCAAAAATAGCAAATCCGAGAATAATGAGCGGTACCACCGCACGAAGGAAAGGAACGACAGGCTTAGAAAAAGTTTGTGAAAATAATCAGAATAAGAGCGGTTCAATTAAAAGGAGCTAGTATTTAAATTATATTATTATTATTGCGCAGTGGCGATTTGATAGCAATAAAAAAATCTTAAGTTCAGACTGTATTTATATTAAATGAAAAATTAAAGCCCCCTGGCTCCTGGTCTATAATCATTGTAAAATTACCTCGATAAAGCCCATCAATTAAAAGTTTAAACACAGTGATAAATTGATAATAGTGATCAAAAATATACAGGTGACTGCCACATACCCAAATGCTAACCTCTTAACTGGTGATTTTACTTATGAACTGAACAACTTTTGTTCTAGAACTTTGCTTAAATTGCATAATCTTTTTGGTTTCTTATTATGAACTACGCGCAATAAGCTGATCGATTTGTATGAAAAGCATAGAAAAAAATGTGATTTGTCCAAAGTTATATAGAACAAGTTTTTCAGTTTCAAGAGTGGAATCACCAGTTAAGAGATGTACAGGTATTACTAATCACTTGTAGGTATAATGTAAATGTTCCTCCGTGAGTTACCAAAGAATAGAATAAGTGGCTTTAATATTTTGTTTTTTCAATATCATATCAGTCGGTATCTTGAATAACGACAATTCTGGATTTGAATTCCAGAAACACAACAATATTTTCGCTTTGTAGATGCAGTCATTTTTTTTACACGCGATGGCGTCGATGTCGTGTCGTGTCAAGAGACGGCAAGTGACTAACACGTCACGTCACTCAGCCGCGGTGCAGCCCCAACAGTTTCACCTCGGTCACCTCGGCATTTTCTGCTTTTGTGTGCGTAGACGGCGGTGCCTACTGGCGCGCACACATACAAGCCGCGCGATGTACCATTGTATGAAGATAACCTACTATTTATACTATGGCGCCATCGCCAGCGGCGGCGCAGCAGTGGTGGGGACCTTTTTCCAAAATTACGTTTGTACACGCCTAAATATGTTACGGATTTTGCCCGCAGGAGAGGGGAAGTCAGGTTGTTAGGAGTGTCTATAGTTCAATTGTATGTATGTACTAACCTAAACAAATGACAAAACTCGTAAATAGAAAAAATACTGCAAACTATCATATTTACATTGATTGTTTTGCTGTTTTAATACTTTAGAATATTTTACAATTTGTACCCTGTTTGTACCTATTTTTACTACTTTTATTTTTTCCTATATTTGGGACATATTTGCCGAAGAAAGGGGTAGTTAGCCTAAACGTCAAATAAAAAGCCTTGAAAAATCAAATATCTTAACTTTCCAACGACATTTAAAAAACCATCAGCAGTTGGGAAGTTCAAATGCTTTTCAAAACTGCTCCATTTAATGTTATTTACAATGATAATCACATGTCGCACAATGCTTTAAATTTTTTAAACAAAATTGTCGATCAAGTGTCACAAAGGCGTAACGTACGATGCTATGGTACGGGGGCGTGGGCGAGCTACGGAGCTTGTTACCAAAGAGTAAGGTAACTATACCAAACTTTTCATCAGGTGAGATGCAGTCAAACGTATTTTTTTTAACCCTTTGACCGCCACAGACGGCTATAGCCAACGGTTGTTCCTGCCGATGGTTTTTATCAGCCAACTGCTGATGGTATTTTTTATGTCACTGGAAAGTTAAGATATTTGATTTTTCCTACATAAATTCATAATTTTAAAGCTCATAACTTTTTTATTTGAAGTTCTTTGCGACCTAAAGCATTATTTTTAGATCAAGAGAACATCACAGATTGAAGAAAATCTAAAGTAGACTAAAGAAAGAGAGCAAAATAAAAGTTATTAATTACAAATAGCGAAATTTTGGGATTTTTTTCAACAAAAGATTAAAAAAAAACGGTAAGGTTTAGGCTACCACTTTCTTCGGCAAATATGTCCCAAATGTCCCCACATGTCTCCCATTTCCGTCTGTCACTTTGTCGGACCATCCACCGAACATTCTGTATACTTTTAGAGTAGGTAAGGGCGAAAACATACTATGAAACGCCACCCGACGACGACGTGACAACATCCGCCCGACCCGACAACACGCACACGCATATCAAATCCATATATGACTAGAAACATACTATAGAGCGTTTCAACGAATAGTTCCTATTCCGTTATGTTGGCAGCAATGTTTTTCACACACTACATAAAACTTAGACACACACTACATAGAACGCAGACACACACTAACAAAGTCGGTAGAAGCGTCTTCGCGTGTTGATGTCGTTGATAGACAGGGGAGCCAACATAACGGCATAGGAACTATTCGTTGAAACGCTCTATAGCCACCCACACCCACACCCGACGACACGTGGCGTTGCAATAATGTTTCCGCCTTAAGTTTATCAATGGACATGGATGCCGCTTCCTTTTGCGGGTTGCCATCTAGTGGCGTCAATGTCATCATGTTTTTTTGTGAGTTCACTAGAGCCGCGTTCAGAACCTGCACTCTGACTCTGACAGCAACCGTTTCGAACCCTCTGTTTCACACTTACGCGATTTATTATTATAGAGCGTTTCAACAAATAGTTCCTAAGCCGTTATGTTGGCAGCAATGTTTTCCACACACACTACATAGAACTCGGACACACACTACATAGAACGCAGACACACACTACATAGAACGCAGACACACACTAACAAAATCGGTAGAAGCGTCTTCGCGTGTGATGTCGTTGATAGACAGGGGAGCCAACATAACGGCATAGGAACTATTTATTAAAACGCTCTATATGCTATCCTATCCTATCCTGTTGTCAGAGAGAACGGTTGCTGTCAGAGTGCAGGTTTTGAACGCGGCCTATAGTATTTTTACCTTGACAGCAGAATAGCATATCGTTAAGCTTTTAAGAGTGAAAGGGACAGACTCTTGTCAGGTAAAATCGTAGTCGTAGTTTAATTCTGGAACGAAACCTTAACTGAATAAGAGAGCGTTTTTTGCATTTTGTTTTTCATTATCAATATATTATATCAAATCTGTCTCACTTGTAAGCCGCCGTAACGTAATAAGCTTCTTAACTATCTTTACACTGTAGTTTGAACTTTAGACCCAATAACCACGTAATACCGAGTTTGGCTCCTTGATTTACGATATAACCTATAAGTGTGTGTATCAAAAAAATAATCTAAAATTGTGAACAATGTCCGGGAGAATTCACAATAATGTTGTATATGGTCCCGAGGAGAGACCCATTCCCGCTCACCTCTCCTTTGGTCAATTCTTATTTGACAGGCTGAAAGAAGGCGGAGACAGGACAGCTCAGGTAAAATATACATCCGACCTATAATTTACCGTAATGATGTACAGGTTATTTAAGGTACATTTGATTATAAAATAATAATATAATATAATAATATTTCAATTTATTTATTGTCAGACTTCAAGGTCCATAATTAATGTTAGTAACAATTATCCCTAACTTACTTTATGTTAGTTGGATCGTTATGGCATACCTACGGCCAATTATTGTCCTGAGATCTCTATACTGTCACTGTGCTTTCAATGTTTACAAGCTGAGGAATCCAGTAATTTTATACTACAGGGTACATTCATATTCACTTTTCAGGTATGTGCTGAAACTGGAGCATCAGTGACATACAACGAGATACTAAAGAAAAGTGTCAACCTCGCTAGGGCACTACAGAAACTTGGTTTGAAAAAGGGGGATGTTGTATCGCTCAGCTGTGAGAACCGCTTTGAGTTCACAGTCACATCACTGGCTGTCACATACACCGGTGCCACCCTTTCCACACTCAACATAACATACACTCCTGGTAGGTGACTTTAAAACTAAAAACCATTACATACCTATTATAAATCTCTACCCACATTACAAGAGTAGGAATTTCCCTTTGCCACACTTGATAGATTCTGTGGTCTGCGGTCAGGGCAAAGCTAACGAGAAACTATGCAGAGAATGCACCGGGCAAGTGGTCGGGAGCGAAATATCTGATGTGGGCTGCAATCACTTTGACCTGACCGCAGAATGCATGACAAAGCCCTTCAAATTATTCATAGCTTGAAATACTAGACAAGATTTGGAGTTTTACAATAATAATAAATGATACAATATGATTAGAGTTCTAATACTATGTTATTTTATAGATTGTTGAAGCACATTTTGATAAAATGCTTTGTTACAGGTGAAATTTCACACTTATTCAACATCACAAAACCTAAGTTTATATTCACTTCACCGTTCACAGCACAAAATGTGTATGAATGTTGCAAGGACCTGCCTTATGTTGAAAAAATTGTTTTGTTTGGGGAGTATGATGTTATTCCTGCACTCATGTATGATGACTTGATAAAAACTGAGAATGTAAATGTGAATGACTTTGTGCTAGCTGATGTGAATGGAGCGGAGGACACAGTGGCCATAATGTGTTCATCGGGCACCACTGGCCTGCCAAAGGGGGTGATGCTCACTCATGTCAATTTCCTTACTTTGTGTGCTCATATGAAGTAAGTGAGAATTTCACATGTGACTTATCTTTGGATATAGAAGACATTGTATCAGTACCTTATGTTTTCGATGTCTTTTCCAGCTATTATCTAGAGTATTCAAGGTCTAGAAAGGGACACAATGTCAATAGTGCTCTGTCGCTGATCCCATGGTTCCACGCATATGGTTTCATCACATCGTTTGCCATAATGGCGATAAATATCAAAATTGTTTTCCTAGTTCGTTTTGAGGAGCAACAATTTTTGGAAACAATACAGAAATATAAGGTAATATATATTTTCATTTGCATTTTCTTTCTAATATTCTGTTTTCTAACACAAATTGAAAATATAATTAGAGAGGGACAACATATGTAACTTATTGCCCACAGATAAACATGACCACGTTGGTACCACCACTAGCTGTTTTCCTGGCCAAACACCCTCTTGTGACCAAATACGACTTGACATCCTTAAATGAGGTATGGTGTGGAGCCGCACCCCTTTCCAAAGAAATACAAAAAGCTGTTTCTCAAAGGTCAGTGGTAAATCAAAAGTGTTGCATTCTTATTAGTATTAAGCATCTTGTAAGATATATCAGTAGAGGATAATTAGAAGGGGTTTTACAGTTGGTTTCATGCCACTAACACAATAACATTTTTGTAGGACGGGTATAGCAGTGATTAGACAGGGCTATGGACTCACAGAGGTGACAATGGCATGTTGTGTTGATTTATCAGACTCTAACAAGGAGGGTACATGTGGGGCGCCCGCACCTGGCATGCAAATCAAGGTATGTTATACTACACATACATAAGTCACCGTCATAGAAATAGTTGATACTCCTCACTAACATAGAAAGTATTAAATTCTTCTGGTTTCTAGCATGTGTGTATATACATTGGGTAAACAAGTATAAAGGGTGAATTTAAATTAGTTCTTGATACAAAAAGCGATGAATGTGCTCATGATAACAAACAACTTTCCCTAAGAAACCTATAGTGAAATCGCAAAAAAAATTTGGTCTCTCCATACAAATCGATCAACTGACTGGCCAAATTAGTATGGAGAGACCAACACTTTTTTTGCGATCTGACTATGGGTTCCTTAGGGAAAGTTGTTTGTTATCATGAGCACATTCATCGCCTTTCGTATCAAGAACTAATTTAAAGTCACTCTATATAAATGTAAATACAGGGTGTCCACTCAAAATTTCCAAAATAGTTCCCTGACTTTCCCTGACCATTTTTTAAAACTTCCCTGACCCTTATAATCCATTTTAGTCCCGTTTTTGCTTTTTTTTGGAGGATTTTGTTTGATTGCTGGTTTGTTTTTTATTTTCATCTGGAGACGCGTTTGCAATTTGCCATAATTGACTTCACAGCAGCTAAACATGCTTTTATCAAAGGCATTTTCGTTGCATGTCTTGATTTTTTTATTGTGGTTTTCTGGTACCTTGTCATCTAATAGAAAATGGCTCACTTTATAACAAAAATGTGCTCAAGAGAAGGATCATTTTCCAACCATCTTACTGAGGTGAATTTCTGCGCTGTGGAAATGAAGAGCCTCCAGTGATAGCATAGTACAGAACTAGACATGCTGGACTGTCTTTGAATAGCTCGTACATAGATTTAAATACATTATATGTATATGTCCCACCCATTATGCTGATGACCTATCTCACAGCCCTAGTTACTGTATGTAGACTACAGACTTCAGTTTCGAGTAGTTTTCGCGCTCTTCTACTCCACAGGCAAAATGTGCAACCAGTTTCCAAAAAGGAGGATAGAACTGACCCGTCAAATTACAGGCCAATAGCTATTACGAGTATATCCCTCATTTCAAAGGTGGTGGAGCGCTCCTAGCATATCTAGAAGATCATGACCTTATCAATGACCGCCAATACGGGTTTCGTTATGGCTAGTCAGCTAGTGATCTTCTACGTCAGCCTGCATATAGCTAAGGCGTTCAACAGGATCTAGAATAAGGAACTTCTATCAAAATTACCAACATACCAGGTAGGCCACCCGTCGGATTGTGAAATTGGATAGCCAGCTTTCTGTGTGACAGGAGCATTAAACTCCTTTGTGACAACTGGTCCTCTGACACTAAACACATTAATGCTGGTGACCCGCAAGTTTCTGTACTCTCGGCAACTCTATTTTTCTTGCAAATCAATGATCTCCTGCAAATAAGCGGTATTCATTGCTATGCAGATGACAGTGCGGATAATAGGCAGTACACAGGCCTAAAACATCCCACGGGCTAGGTGGAGGAGAGTCGTCCCAAGATGTCTGAATTCGAAGAGACAGAGCAAGTCTCTGAATGGGGGTAAAATAAACTTAAGTCTGTTTTAACCCCACGAAGACGCAAGTCTGCGCGTTCGCCGTCAAAAAAGTATATTTTACTGTGGCGCCTCTGTTCCAAAGAACAACGCTTGATGTTGCTATGAGCATCGGGATCCTAGGTGTTGACATTTATAGCAACACCCAACTTTGGGGTCACCTCGATGACAAGGTTGCAGCGAAAACCTCAAGTGGTACTTGAGCAAAGTGGTACTTCAGAGAAAACAGACAGAGTAGTATGGTATACAAAGCTTAAGTGAGGCCGCATATGGAGTACTGCTCACATCTCTGGGCAAGAGCACCCAAGTATCAGCTAAACCCCCTCGACTCCACCTACCGACGCGCGATCAGAATTGTCGACGACCCAGACCTCACAAATGGTCTAGAACCCCCCGCTTATACAACGGCTTGTGTTCTGAGGAACAGTTCGACATGATGCCTGCGTCACAGTTTTATCACCGCACCACTCGCCATCGGAGAGACATTCATCCCCACCAGTTAAAGCCAAATTGGTTTCGAACCGTAAGGTGCTTCTTACCTAGAACCCTCAAACTATAGAATTGGAAGTCATGATGTAGATTACAGATAACTTGAAAAAAAAACTATTTAAAGTCTGGGTTAAATATCAGCAAGACATGGAAATACGATATCAGATTAGAACATGAATGTTTCCCTCACTAACGATCATTGGGAAAAACTCGAATATCCCTGACTTTTCCAGGACGCCAGGTCATTTCCCTGACTTTCCCTGACCACCAAAAGCTTCCCTGACTTTTCCAGAAAGTGGACACCCTGACATATAATATTGTTTTAAAAAATGCTCAAAATCATCTCCAAAGGAACTCGACATAGACTTCTGTAGACAATAGGCAGAAGAGAAATGTCAGATTTTTTGGCATTTCACTATACTGGCTTCACGCATGCAAAATGCTAATCAATTGGTTTCTGTGGCAAAGGTGGTGGACATCGAGACAGGTGCCGTCCTCGGGCCGCGGCGGGAAGGCGAGCTGCTGATCAAGTCGCCGCTCCGCATGAAGGGCTACCTGGGCGACCCCGCCGCCACCGCCGCCGTCTTCACTGCCGACGGCTTCGTGCGCACCGGCGACATCGGCTACTACGACGAGGAGGGACACTTCTACATCGTGGACCGGCTGAAGGAGCTCATCAAATACAATGGATTCCAGGTTCGTCATTTTGTGCCAGATAAAATATAGGTATGTGTCATAGTTACGTTCTACGTCTTCTTTGTCAGTCATTGACGAGAGATTTTCTTCTCTCTTAAAGTTAAGAGCACCCTATACAACAAAAACTGCTTCATAATTTTTGAAATAGGTATAACAATCTTTGTTACACTGGTAGCATGTCGACGCGTTCTGATAAAGCGACCATCTCGCTGTAAAGCTGAGCCGGTAAGAAAGACAACATAAATCATTTCTCTCGCTGAGCGCTTCACAAATGCATAGAATAAAAAATAATACTATGTATAGACGTTTCACTCTGTAGAGATATTAAATTAATAAGATACTTTCACTACACAGCGATAAAGTCCATACGCTGCGTGATTTTCATTATGCATGTATATAAATGTGCGCCACGCGTATGTACAGAGGATACACGACACGGGAGACACGCAGCAGACATTGAAACCATTTTCATTCTACAAAAAAGAGCAGTCCGAGCTATATACCAACTACGATCCCGAGAATCACTTCGAGATAGATTTAAGGAAATAAATATTCTAACAGTTGCCGGTCAGTTTATTTACGAAAATATCATGTACGTTCGTAAAAATCTAAACTTGTTCTTCAAAAATAGTGACAGACATAACCGTAATTTGAGAAGTAAAAATAATCTTGAAATAGCTTTCTTGAGGCTTAGTAAGGTGAAAAAATCATTTGTGGGGCAGTGTGTACGCTTTTATAACAAAATTCCGAATGACGTGTGTGAACTACCAGAATGTAAATTTAAGAAACATATAAAACGCTGTATTTGTTCAAGAGGATACTATAAGACTGTAGATTATTTTAATGATAATGACATTTGGAATACTCCTCCAGCAAAATGATATGACGTTTATAAGAGTGCTTAATGTACCTACGTTAAGAAATAAATGATTTTGAATTTTGATAATGTACCGAATTACAACGCCCGAGAGTTGGTTTCACGCTAACCGTCTCTATGTTTCCTGTCCTTGTTTGCCCCCTCCCCCTAGTGACACCTTTCAGGGCGCGCGGCGCTTGTACCTTGTAATTGCTTCATCGCAGTGAGACAGGCCTGGTACCGCCCACAAATCACCCCCTACATTTTGTTCCTGCTCAAAGTCATCAAAGGTCTGACAAAAGCTGTGTGTCGGCGGCAGGTGGCGCCGGCGGAGTTGGAGGCGCTGCTGCTGCAGCACGGCGGCGTGGCGCAGTGCGGCGTGGTGGGCGCGCCGCACGAGCGCGCGGGCGAGCTGCCCACCGCCTTCGTGGTGCCGCAGCCGGGCGCCGCTCTCTCCGCGGATGACCTCGTCCGCTACGTCGCCTCTAAGGTGCGTATGTTAGTTAGGTTAGGTTAGATATATATATATATATATATTACGAAATTAAACCCTACTATTCATCTGCAAATGTAGCTTCTTTCAACTCACAATGGATGACATAATCTTATAAATATATTGAAGATTGTTGGTGATTGACAGTTGAAGGGCACAGGGGAAAAACATACAATGTCACAAAGACAATGAACTGAGAAATTACTAAATTAATCTTTTGATCGCTTTGTTACTGCACTGTATCAATATTTTTCAATGAAGATTACTCCGTGATTCTGTATGTTACCTTAAAAATTGTTTTGGCAGTATGTTCTGCTACATTTGTAGTATACAATGGTATTGGCAGTTTAAAAAACATAAAAATGTGATATCGCATGTTTTTCCCCTTTACCCTTCAGTTATTGTTAGTATGTGCAACAAAAAATAACAAATGTGATTATCTTATTTGATCCATTTTGTTATTTTTTTTTACACAGTATTTTCCAAATATTATCGATAGTGCATTTTAACAAAATTGTACAGCGATATATAACGTGTTAACAAATCAGTTCGCATTACTTACTTACTTACTTCTACTAGTGAAGCTGAAGAACTTTTACCAAGGAACCCATAGTCAATTCACAAAAAAAAATTGACTTTCTGCACTAAATGCGTCGATCAGGTGACAGACTTGTTAGTAAAGTACAATATTTTTTTGCGAATTGATTCCTTGGTAAAAGTTCTCCAGTTTCACTCTAGTAGAAGCCCCAGTTTAAGTAATGCTAACTAATTTGTTAACGCCTTATATTTTATCAGTCAGCCACATTTGATAAATATTACGATATAGTGCTTTTAAAGATAGGTTTATCGTGAAATGATATCGATAAATAATTGTATTATAAAATTTTCCCATGTTTCTTATCGAGATTTTATTTTAGGTGTCATCAGCGAAGCATTTACGCGGTGGAGTGATATTTGTCGACGAGATACCTAAAAATGCGTCTGGAAAAATTCTTAGGAGGGAACTAAAGAAAATGTTACTAGAAAGACAAAAAAGCAAACTATAACAATACCAAAACAGTGCTTTTTATAATTTTTACAAGGGTATTCATTTATTTCATCTGTGTTATAATGTAATAGGTAAAAGTGTATTAAACGTTTTTGTTTTTAAATATTGAGTTTTTATACAACAATATCCAATTCACCCACTAAGCCTAAGAGGTATTTTCAATGATATTCTATAACTTCCTTACTGTAAAGGTGCAGTCTGGGCCATATCATAAAAATTGATTTAGGTTATGCATCTTAAATAACTTGGAAAAATTATGGTAATCAAACAAAAAAGACTTTCATAACACTTCTAAAATATTATATTCCACATAATCTTGATTAACTTCAATAAGTTATGTACACAACACTGCAGTATTCACAAACACTTTACGCTTGAGCCAGCCTGTCTTTCAGTTCCTGCGGGATCCGTGCGAGCGCGTACTGGTGCAGGTCGGCGGTGGCGGCGGCCAGCACGCCCGTCTTGTTGGGCCGCGACTCTGAGGCACCGTATCTACAACACATAGAACGACTCAATATTTTGTCCTCCTCCCGTCGTTTCGCTAAATGATAAGGGTCGTGACCTATTTGGTAAAAAAATATCTCGGAGATTATTATCTTATGGCCCTTCGATCTATCTTCGGCATGCGCGGAGCATTGCGGAGGTTAATAAACATTTTATAGACAACGTAACTTTCGTACAAGTATTAAAAGAACACTAAACACTCATAGTACGTAATAGTTCCATGTAAAGACTAGACTAGTCGTGTCAGAGACGTATGATAGAAATGAGAGTTTATGTTTGACAGTGACAGTTCATTATTATTATTATATTATAATTCCTAACATTAAAATTGTTTTTATTTAAGTAGATAACTTCGATTTTGTACACCTTCGTTGGATCAGATGTTTATACAACTAAACGACTCGACATTCTCCACAATGTGGGCATATCAAAACGTGAAGTTAGCACTGGCAAGTAGTCGAGCTCTGCCAGTAAGAATGTAGTACGTAGTACGCACCGGTAGTTGTCCCCGAGGATGTCGGTGAGGCGGCCCCCGGCGGCCGCGAGCACGGCCTCGGGCGCGCACGTGTCCCACTTCTTGCAGCCGGGACTGGCGAACACGTACACCGACGCCGCGCCCTCTAGCAGCTGCAACACCTGCGGATTTAAATAAGAATTGCTGTAAATAGCAATTGTTATTTCAAGTGACGATATATTGGACTAGATGGCGCGCACGACTTCGGTCGCTTAGAAGTTCGGTTGCCCACGCGAACTGTTCTATTGCCTTTTTATCCTTTCGAAAATAAACAAAAACAAAAAAAAGACATATGGCATATAATTATAACTAGCTGGGAGACCGAGCGTCGCTCGTTCAATGGGAGTTTTTATAAACTAAGATAACTTGTTTAGTAGTACATATAAGATATATTTTCTATGAAACATTTTGCAGGGTGCTGTTTTAGTCGGTAGTGGCCTTCTAAGGGACGAAATGACAAGCAATTTTTGTTCTGAAAATATCTATAATATTTTTTTATAATTTGATTCTATTGAAAAAAATACATGCAAATTATCCTTTTGTTTAACAGAAAAAACAGAAAAATATTCAATGATAAGTTGTTCATCATTTATTATGATATTAGTCAGTAATATCAATCAGTTTTGGCACAGATTTTATAATACTAACGTACATATACCTACCTCATGTCATACAACGAAATGCGACTGCCGTAACTCGGGCTATTCTTAGGGCAATTTTTTTCACTCATTGAGAACTACCGCTACTAGCGACATCTAGGGCGCGGGCTATAATTGAAGACATTCTGGTTGCTTACCTGTACCTTCATTTGCTTTTGTTGATTTTTTTGCACATAACCTACTAGTATTATATTATCTGTGATATTACTAAATAAAAATACATAATTTGAAATGTGAAAAACAAAACGTAAACCACCGATTACGTTTTTCAATCGTATTGTATCAGCGTCATCTATCAATTCACGCTATAAACTGGTACTCAACTAGTACGTGTCATTAATCAACTCTGACAAGTTAAGACGAAAGTAGTTTTGATATGCATCGCCGTCATCAGAAAATTTGTAGTAATTGATAATAAAGTGCATTATCGGCCTTTGTCATACTTTTTGGTTATTAAAATAATCAAAACACTTATTTTTAGCAACTTAATGGGTATTTTCTTCGTTTTGCATGAACTTCGATTACAAATCGATACTTGTCGTGCCATCTATTGACATTTTAATGAACTAAGGTTTTCGTTGTATGCAATGAGACCCCGTGTTTTTGGCGACTTTTTAGAGATTTTCTTATTGCAAATGTTATCAGCACCATCTAGTTGAGTTTAGAGAAAGCCGTAGAAAATTCCCTCTAAAATACAAAGAGGTTAAAATATATTTTTTTATCACTCTTAAGTCTTTTTATTTATTTACATAATATTAACACAAGCTCACACAAAATAAAAAGACAGTAAAAACTATAAAGTCTCATGGGTGGGATTCGAATCCGGATCTAAAAGCAGAAAAACGTAAGCGTAAGTGACTCGCACGAAAACCGCTAGTCTACCAAAGTACTTATATGCAATGGTTAAAAATAAGCACCATATGCGTTCTTCTTTTATGTAATTTCGCTCATATCTCCCTTAAATACATTTTTTCGAAGATAATTCCCTCATAGAATGATTTCTGGTGATTTTTAACCCCTAATCCTAGATTTTCGTCCAAAGGTTTCAAGCCGTTTTCGAAATCGTCGGGACACTTAACTCGTTTAATAGTATATATAGGATACATATGAAATCAACTGATTTACTAAATAAGTATAAACCCACGTTTCCAGGGCTTGAACGCATTGCTGGTTCCTATGATTACCTTTGATATGGATATACCAAACCTACACTAACGAATGATAGCGACCGAAAGTAACGCCAAAACTTCTCCTTGTTGTTGCAATTAAAATACCAATTTATTACCTAATTATTTATCAAAAACGTTAAATATTTTGTATCTAAGAAATATTCACGGTTAGAGAAGGTATAAAATTGTGTGGAGAACCTAAAACTTGGCTCACCTTATAGCCAGCGCCACCCACTCTCAGTATCTGCGTGGCGTTCATCACTTGCAGCGCGTTCTCGACCAAGGGGTTGGAGTGGCTGCGAGTAGTGACCACCACCAGGGAGTCCGGCGGCGGCGCCGGCGCAAACCCGCCCACGCCCGCGCCCTGCAGCCCCCAGATGGTCCGCCCCATCTTCTTCTCATCTCCCAAAACAGTCTTGAAGTAGGGCTGATGGATGACACCGGCCACTGGCTTCTCGTTTACAGATATACCTATTAGTACAGTGACATGCTCTAAGAAACCTGTAACAAAGGAAACATTATTGATTAGTTACTTCAATAGATAAAACTTTTCAACTGATTTAAGAGTAGTGCAGAGACAAAGCTTTTCTTTTATGTTAGGAATCTTTGCCTTAACTTTTTGGTTAATTTGTACAGCTCTTTTAGCAGGGAATAAGTTTTACAAACAAAATATATCCATCCACTTTGAATTATGCTGCTAGATTTGAAGTGCTGCAAGAAATGTATCAGATAATTAGTTAATAACTATTTAAAGAGGATGGATATTTATATACGATAATTACATATGTTAAGCATTCCATATTTACAGCAATATGCAACAAGCTTACCAACAACAAACCATGTAAAAGCAAAATACTCACTTCATGACTGTGTAAAAAAACAAATGTAGAGGTTGTACAAATGTAGGTTTTTTTTTGTTTGTACACACATTTGTTATTTGTTTCTAAAACATAGTTTTAATTCATGCAGTAAATAATTTAAGGTATGTCTCATTGTAGTAAATTAATTATAAATTCCATGTCTAAATATTGAGTTAGGTTAGTGCACTTTAAGAGAGGTTACACATGTACTATATTGTTTCACTACTCTTTTGTTGCATGCAAAACTCAATGTTAAGTTTAAAAACTTAAAAATAACATTCAAGTAACAACACCCATTTTAGTTTTCTGGTTTCTAAGATACATTAGTGCCAGAATAATTCAATAAATCTCTCCATTTACCATAATTTGATTGTTGTAAGCTTAAATACCACTTCATACTTATAAATGGATGTGACAAGTACATTTTCCATCTTTCCCAGGGATCTCTCTTCAACATTAGGGCACCTAAAATTTTTGTAGACAAATATAAGAATGGGAAAGCATTGTGGTAATATAAACAATAAAAAGGTTCATAAGCTCATGCAGTTAGAGAAAGAATATACATAAATACCTTGGGTGTACTCAGAAGTGCCATCGAGGGGATCCACCCAGACAACTACATCCTCCTCTTTTACGCCCCGCAAACTAGCCGGACACTCCAGCTTGAGAACTTCACTGTCTGCATCAACTACAATCCAGTCACTTGGTATTTCACCCTGAAGTTAAAGAAAATATTCTAAATATACTTAGGCTTCTTAAATGGTTTAGGGCTTCCAATCCCGGTATTCCGGGATCCCGCGGTATTTTCCAGTTCCGCTTGCCGCGGGATTACGAGCGCGGGATCCCACGGGATTTGCGGGACTCATACACTTGAGCTAATGCACTTAAGTCCATCATAAAAAAACAAATTACTTAATGAATCTGGGGGTCAGCAGGTAAATCTAAAAGAACAATGGCAAACTCTCATATATCAATTTACCTGGATTAAATTTGTTAAAGTATAAAAAAAAACATCAGGTGTTACTCCCTAATGTATTCCTTAAAAAATTAAGACTCTTTGAACCAGAGAAAAAAAGATAAAGTGAACAATTTCCTTACACTAAAAGTGAAACAAGCAATAATCTTCTACAATTGTAAGGTGTCTAGCGAATGGCAACACTAAAACACAAAATACTATACAGAAGGTCTGCTCAATACGCTCACTAAAATCCTAAGCATACACATGCTTATAGACGTATACGCTCATTGTAGGCAAGATCACGTACTGTGCGATCGTGACCTTGCCTTGAACGACGGTATATTTCTATAAGCATGTATATGCTTACGATTTTAGTGGTTTGTATTGAGTGTCTATTTTGTGACTAAAATCACAACAATGACATTTTGCTCAGGGTCGCCTTCAATGGGTATACCCTGACAGCTTCTGTTGTTATGTTGTAAAATTCAGAATTATTTTATTTGCCACTGAATAGGATAATAAAGATGTACTATAATTAAATAAGCACTCCTATCAGCCATATACTATGACATGCAAATATTTTTAAATGGACATTTACATTAGCGTTGAGGAACACATCTTACAATTTTTATAGTTATGTTCAAAAAACCCTTTCGTTGAATAGAATACATGTTGAATGAGCGAACGTTCCAAGCGTACTTCAATTTACTCAGAGGCAAGTCCTTTAATTGTTGAGGCAGTTTATTGTATATAAGAATGCACATGGCATACGCATTTTTTAGGAAGTGTGTGCTCTTCGGAGTTGTTTCAAACACCAGTTTTTCAGGATACCTACTGTTCCTATTATACATACTTTTAGTTAGTTTGAAATAGTGACGATATAATTTGACAAACTTTACGATCTCTAAGATGTATAGGCATGGCAATGGGAGAATTTTCGCACTTTTGAATAAAGGTTTACAAGAGTCTTCAGGTTCAGCTCCAAAAAAGGCTCGTACACATTTTTTTTTGGGCGACGAGAGCATTATTAATGTCAGTAGAATTCCCCCAGATAATGAGCCCATATCGGACTGTACTTTCCTTTCGCACTTACGGGATTTATATTAGGCTATCCTGTGTTCAGAGTGAAAGGGTGATGTCAGAACATACCCTTGGAACGCGCTACGAGACTAGTTAGTCAACTAAACTTCCAAAAACAATTAATTAATTTCCTCTGGTTGCAATAACCATACTGATTTATTCAAAAATCAAGAGTAAATATTTAACTTATTTTTGTTTTCGTCTATATTTTTATGTTCTACTTAGGTATGATCTTGCCATTATTCTTTACATATAAGGTGCTACTTTATTACTGCCTGATATTTTACTCAGTGCTTCTTCTCCTGATTCTGATCAACTATCGCCAAAGAACCGATAGTCAAATCGAAAAAAAGTTGTTTGTCCCTTCATACAAATCGATCAGGTGAGCGGCCAAATTAGTATGAAGAGTCCAAAATTTTTTTTGCAATGGGTTTCCTTGAGAAAAGTTGATCAGAATCAGGAGTAGAAACACTGACTAAAATATCGGGCACTAATAAAGTAGCATCTAGTATAAACTATAAAGCCTTAAAAAGAATCCCAAGTTTCAATTACATATTATGATTTTTTTCTGTACATTTGATCTCTATAAAAGTGCAATTTGATCTCTTATCCGTTGTCTACGTACTTGTGAGATCAAAAGCAACAACTTTTGTTTTGGGAATTTCCAAATAATAGCCATATTTTTTTCCATACAAAACTTCAAAATACATTCTCAAAATTTTCAAACTCAATGTTATACTAACATCAGCGAAATTCTCCTACTATTTGTTTCTATTTCTGATATATTTGCATGCTTTAGTTACATTGTTTGTCACTTACACAACAAAAGAAAAGCATTTTCCTGATAATTTAGCCGGTTTAAATAAAAATAAAACACAAGTTCTAGTGAAAATTAATCAGTTGACTATTAGTAACAAGAGTTTTGCATTAACAATCATCGCACAAATGCATTATAAAGTAAGGTACACATACGTTTATTCATTACATAGAAATCTTTATTTAGAAATAATTTCGTAAAATGGGTGGTTATTTGGAAATTGCCAAAACGATTTCCAGTTGTTGTTTTTGACCTCAAAAATACATGGGCAAAAGGATGTCAGGTCAAAAAGAATAACCTTGTATGAATAGTATTAATTTATTTGTGAGATCTCGCAAATACCGGGATCCTGTGGGATTCAAAATGATCAGTCCCGCAGATACAGAGATTGAAGACAGGCTGCGGGATTGGAAGCCCTAGTTTAGTTGAACTGAGTAGGTTTGTTTCATAGCAAGGGTAATTAATTCATTGCCTAATTAATTAATAGAACATTTTGCAGTTTAACTGAAATATCTTTTTTATCAAGTGAATATTAGTATTTTTTTTACTAAAAACTAATTGGCACATTTTTCATTTTTTTTTTTTACCATACACAGATGAAAATGAAAACGACCTAAAAAATAGGTCTTTATTATTTGTTAGCAAAACATAATTTTGAAAAGTGGCTGGGTTAGCAAATCATACTCAAGGACTTACTTCATTATCAGCGTTGTCCTCTTCACCAATAATGTTGACCTGTGGATATGTCGCTGAGAGGGAAGCAATAATACATCTCTGTGCTGATCGGTCTGCCTCTGTCTGATAGTCATCTTTTCCCTAAAATGAATTTACATATATGTATTTGTTACTTTTCATCGCCGTAAGATTCATATCAGTATTGTGAGCTGTGGAAGATACTATTCTATCTTCTGTTATCTTTAAGAGAATATAATAAACTGAATTTCCGCGACAACAGAGTTTCTTATCTGTATTTTGCATCTCTTGCCTTAGTAATGGAAAAAATAAAATTATATAGGATTTTTTGGACTTTCACTTTGATAATATGTTCTACTTTTCAATACATAGTTACAATTAATACAATGATTAATAAAACTGATAAACGGAAGCTACAGTATACCATACTTATGTACATTAGAAGTAACAATACCCCGTACGTACAAAAGATTAATGCAAACCTTTTCTACGATTCCGAGTTCTCCTTTGCTCATCACATCGCGCACTATTTTGCCAGCCCTTCCAGCTACCGAAACCGATGAAGCCAATAACCGCACAATAAGGGGAATATTTGTGGCCATTTCAATATATTTGGCTATTCTCTATCAAATCAACAACCGATACAAATCACAAGCGGAAAAAGCAAAATAAAGCCTTCTTTCTTTGGCAATCATGTGAGTGAGTACTGAGTAGGTAAATGGTAATAAATAGCACAGTATAAGGATATTTATACAGTATGTATGGATGATGTATGTATATGATGTATGGACACTCCCTGCCGCTCTCTAAAGGCGACCTCACCCCTCCCTGTGTGACCGATGTGAAGACATTTATTTGTGGTGTGCGTTCCGAGAGTACGGTCTGACCGCAACCGTTCACTTTGACAACAGGATAGCATAATATAAAAATCACTTAAGTGTGAAAGAGAAGGTATAAAACGATTGCTGTCAGAGTGCAACCTTGGAGCGACGTAAAGGCTTATATGCACATACAGCCTTGTCTTCATTTAAAATGTATATTCTAAAAGTCTGTCATTTTATATTCAAGTCTGTCAAAAAGACTGCGATATAATTATAGTCTTTTGGAAATATTCCAAGAACAGCACATCTGCAGTACCAGTAAAGGCGTAACTAGATAAATAAAATGGCATTTCAAAACAATCTGTAAGGCGGAAAACACACTGCTCCGCTCACCGCGGCGAATTGCGGTGGAGCGGATTTAAGCTTTGTACTGTGAAATGTTGATTTGTATACAAAAACCGCGGGGTACCACACACTGGCACCGCTTCTCCGCCCGGAGGCGCGATTCGCGCGCGATCCGCGCAAAAACGAACCAAACAGAACTACTGCTTCAGAACAAGGTCGGTAGGACAACAAATAGAGTCGTCTCTACTTTTTTTTGTACTATGGGAACCAGAGACTGACAGAGTATGTGGTACCTACTATCGCATAATAAATGTCATAATATGTGATATACTCAATAATGTTATTATTTGTAACGAAATAATGTAATACATAATGAAATAATAATCCTAAGTAGGTATATGATGTTTTATTTATATTATGTTATATACACTGACTTGTAACTTGTGTTATTAAATAAATGCTCGGGGAGCGGGAAGGGGTGAGGCTCGGGGTGCGGGGGATGAGGTAGGGAATTCTAAAATAATTATATACCCTGAAAACGAAAAAGATTCTTAATGAACCAGATATGTGAATGTGTATATGTTAGACTAAGGATTCAATAAAAAAAACCTCTTGGATTATTCTTTTTATCTTTTTTGTTCCAACTACCAGATGATCTTACATCAACTCCCTGAGCGAAGCCGGCCCTCCAGCTAGTGAAGATATAGTTCACTTCGATGTTTTTCTAAGAATGTTTGCCGTAGTAAAAAATATTTTCGTTAAAAATGAAGTAGAAGCGACTTCACCATCAACTCTGTTCTAAACGAAACGCCGTGACGTGGAATGCCACAGAACACAAAGATAACAGTAAGTAAAGTACTCCTGCTACGCGAAAGTTGTTTAACATGAAAAAACGGGCAATTTGCGTTTATAATACTGATAATTTGCAAAGAAATATTAAGAAATTAATATATTTATTAATCAAACCCGTTTCGTTATTCTATAACATACATTTATTTGCTTCGATTTACTGAGTTTGCTTGCTGTTTTTCCGTGATTGAATCTTTACGCTGTGGTTTTGCATACGCATAGGTCAAGTTAGACTGGATGGAAAACATAGTTATATGAAACCACGCGACTTACCATTCAAGGTTGACCTCTGTTGACAAAGATGTATTCGTATATATAGGATAAAGTACTACCCTGCTTTTTGGAAGGAGTATTGTATGGAATTCAGTTTCTATACCTATTCTTGTTCTAAGCTTGTTACAAACAAAAACAACCCTTGTTACATACAACACGTTCGAATATTAGATAAACGTATGACGAAAATCGTCGTGCACCGCAACTTCGGACGAAATTCGGACGGAAACCGCCTGGCGGTGGCGCGGAATCCGCGCCTTCGTCGTGCACTGCAGCTTCCGACGAAATTCCGACGGAAACCGTCCGGTGGAGCGGATCGCTGCCGCATGAATTTCGTCGCTCCGCGCTCCCGTCCGAATTCCGCCTCAGTGTGATATCCGCGTATTAGCGTAGAAGTCAGAATGGCTCGGTAACCACTAAAGATCAGTGATCAGTCAGACGAAGGGTAACCTACATTTGTCATTACTATTACAATAACATAACAAATTAGGTAATAAAATAGCCTGTTTCCTAGCAATGTGTTTTTTTTAATATTCAGATAGGTACTTTACACACTTTATTACATTAATGTTTGAAATCAATATCAGTCCTTGGAAACTTACTTGAACTTGATTTACATTGCAGACTATATTGCCCTCATAAGAAAGAACGCCGCAAAGTATACAAAAACTCCATATAGTTTGCGTCTTTATTTCTTATGAGAGCATAATAGGACACAGCGGGCTAGATAGAATTCAGATAGTAGCACTTACCCGTGGCACAACTGCTTGGCACAACCAATCGTGGCAAAGGATTTTTTTCTCTCCCGTGTGTGCTACCCGTATTAATCATCTGCAGGGTAAAGTCCATGATTTCTTTTTAGGTTTCAGCAAAGTTGTTCAGTATGATAGATACAGTGTTAAACCGGTGTAAAATAAGTATAAGGAATCCCAATATCGTATTAGTTTTTTTTAAAAACTACCTAAGTAGTGTGTTTTCGCCGGTTCCAGACCACTTCATACAAAAAAAACGGTGGGTGGGTCGCGCAAACGACCGCCGTTTCCAGACCAGTTCATACAAAAAAAACGGCGGGGGTGAGTCGCTCAAAATCGATCGCCGGTTCCACGCCACTCCATATAAAAAAAGCTTGGTAAGGGTCGCGCATAAAAAGTGGAATCTCGGTTTGCTGCCGCCGCCGCCGCCGCCGCCGCCGCCGCCGCTGCCGCTGCTACCACACGTGCAGCTTGGCCACCACGTGAGGATCTCGCAGAAAGGGTCACCGGTTCGAGGCCAGTTCATATTAAAATAAAATAAATAAATAAATAAAATAAAAGGCTTTACATATTTTGTAAGTGCACCGCTCCGCCCCAACTACTATACTTATTATACGACACGAGGCCGCGCCCGCCCCGTAGGACAGTACGTACCTAGCGTATAATTATCGCCTAGATGAGGGAGATGTTAGCATCAGTGGTCTCCCGGTTTGCCGCTGCAAGAAAAAGCTTGGCCACCACGAGAGGATTTCGCAGAAAGGGTCACCTGTTCGAAGCCAGTTCATGTAAAAAAAAACTGGTCGCATGGGTATGAAAAAAGGCGGCACGCACACTGTACTAGGCTGGCCGGCTCCGCGCTAGCTGCCCCGCAACCCCGCTCCGCGCACGCTCTGTCCCGCTTTTTTATTTAAGTATTCGCACCTTTCTCAAATCAGAAACTTACGAGTTTAATACATATAAATTTCGTATTACAGTAGAGATTTCTTTAGAAACTTTTGTGTTTTTATCATGAATTTTGGCAACAGTTAATCTGCTAATGGTTAAATTATCTGTAATCAGTATACCGATCTAAAACTAAAATTACCTAGACAAGAATTACATTTTTGCGTTACCTTTTTTTAGATACTAAGATTTTTTAAATGTCGCAGTTGCGTCTACATTTATGCATGTTCAAACTTGTCGTTGGTATACCCTATAATATCAAACTCACAAAGTTGTTCTCTACTCAAGTACTGGATATTCTGTAGTGGATACCTACTATCCATCTTCACTATTCAGTTTTTCAAAATATTTTATCAAGTGAAGTTTCGTTAATTCATATATATATGTATAAAATTTTGTTCAACCTGTGCTCAAAGTATGGATGAAGTGTCTGATATGTATTTTTTTTCATGCAATTTCAAAAGATTAAATACTTTAACGTTTTAAAGTCATAATTTTCTATTTCAGTACTCAATAAAGTCATCTTTAGGAAGATTAATTATTGTTGTACAACATCACAATGTATTTACATCAACACCTACAATCCATTGGCTCTTAACAGTGATGACTGATGACGATAACGATCGTTCCATGTCACTGACTCGGTTGCTCAGTGGCTAGATCCGAGAGTCGTGGGTTCTATCCCCACCGAGGGCAAACATTTCTGTGATGAGTAGATGTGTTTTCTATGTGTCTGGGTGTATTATATCTATATATGTATGTATTTAAAACGTACATATACATATGTGTATGTATATCAGTCTCTGGTTCCCATAGTACAGGGAATCCTAGTATAGGGCCAGATGACCGTGTGTGATTTGTCCCGGATATTATTATTACTTCTGCAGACTGTAAAAAAAGAGATGCTCAACAAATGAAGACCACAGAAAAGAAACGAAACGTTGATTCGTTTTTTTTATCGAAAATCAGAGTTGTTAAGACTGCAGTGTGTTAAACCACGCAAAAATGGAAAATCATACATTTATTTACCTGATCAAACAAACACACCTTTTCAAAACTGAACTCTATGATTTGCATAAATATAAGAAATATCAAGTCCTAAACACTGTAAACAAGCTGGGGTGCCCAAAAAAATATCTCACGAACGATAATGATGATGAAATTAAACACTCACTGAAAACCCCCAGTATGAAACTTATTTTTATAATTATGATTCGATACAATAAATACAACCTACCTTACCTACTCTACCTTAAAACTGGTGCTTATGATTATATTTTTCTAACTACGGTATGTAATAAGTAGGTATTGAATAAAATATTGATAACTGTACTTACTTTAATTATCTTTTTTTATATCACATCATTTGCCACCTATCACATAAAAAAATATCGTTATATAAGATGCTCACCTGGCGCCTCACAAGTAAAAAACTTACCTGCCACTGGTATTAACAAACATACCCCTTAATTCGTTTTTCACAGGCATTTTTACAGTTTTAATTGGTTTTTCAGATGCATTTTTAGATTTGAAAGCAAGTTTTTTAAATTTTAATTAGTTTTTCATATGCATTTATAAAGTTTCTATGGGTTTCTCAAGTGCGTTTTTCGATTTTAAAGCAATTTTTTTAAATGTTAATCAGTTTTTCACATGCATTTTTAAATATTTAATGGGTTTTTCAAGTGCATTTTTCAATTTTAAAGCAAAATTTTTAAATGTTATTTAGTTTTTCACATGCATTTAAAAACACATAAGTTTAGGTTTAGGAGTTTGTCCGATATTTTTTTTACAAGTTAGAATTTTTTTTCATTAATTTTTTTTATATTTCTGCCAATTATTATAGTTTTTGTTTTAAATTATCATATTTTTTGTTCCTTTTCATTTACCAATCAACATTCACTTGAAATGGACGCCATGTTTCACTTCATACATCCCTTTGCTGCTATAGTAGCTGGTCCGAGCAGCTGCGGTAAAACCTATTTTATAACAGAATTTTTAAAGAACTGTGACAAAATTTGCAACACTCAATTCAATGAAATTATTTGGTGTTATGATGAAATGCAACCACTTTATGACTAATTACAAGGAATACACTTTCATCAAGGATTGCCTGAATTAACAAACTTTACCGACAACAAGCCACGACTTATTATAATAGATGATTTAATGAGAGAAACTGATGGTAGAATAGTTGATATATTTACTAAAGGTAGTCATCATAAAAATTTAAGTGTTTTCTACATAACTCAAAACATATTTCACCAAGGACGAGGACAGAGAGATATATCTTTGAATGCAAATTATTTGATTTGTTTTAAAAATCCTAGGGATAAAACACAAATGCAATACATTTATTACCGCATTTCAATCAATTTTGTCCGAGTATAAACACAGTCCGAGAAATCTGCAAACTGATAAGGGGACTGAATTTACATCTAAACAAGTTCAAGATTTTTTCAAAGCGAATAATATTAATTATTATGTTACAAATAACCCTGATATAAAAGCAAGTATTGTTGAACGTTTTCAAAGAACTCTCAAAGGAAAAATGTGGAGATATTTTACACATAGAAATACTTATCGTTACATTGATATTTTGCAAGATCTTGTAACCTCTTATAACAATTCAAAGCATTCTAGCATTAAAATGCGTCCTATAGAAGTGACTCCTGATAAAATATCTCAAGTATGGCAAAATTTGTATGAGCGAAATAAATTGAGTACATTACAGCATGCTCCAAAGCTCAGAGTGGGTGACCATGTTAGGATAAGTAAAGAGAAGTTCACTTTTGAAAAGGGATATGAAACTAATTGGAGTGATGAAATATTCATAATATCGTCAATAATTTATAGAAAACCGCTGGTTGTATACACATTGAAAGATCTCAATGGTGAATCTATTGACGGTTCGTTTTATGAGAAAGAATTACAAAAAGTTAATCCAAATTCTGATGCATTATACAAAATTGAGAAAGTACTAAAATCAAGGTACAAAAGAGGGAAAAAAGAAGTGTTTGTCAAATGGAGAGGTTATCCGAATAAATTCAATTCATGGATTCCGTACTCCAACTTAATGAGTATATAAAAATATTATATTACATATAAGTTCTCTTTTTTTTCTTTGTATTTCCATATTAGTTAAGTGAGTTATTTTTTAACTGATGTATAATATTGGTCATTGTCCATTTTTTTTAACAATAAAATACATGTAACCAAGTTGTCCGTTTTATTTATATACCCGTGCACATTTACTTAAAAGAACATCACAAGCACCAGAAACCTTAGTTTTGAATTGCATATTACTGGATTAAGACATCCATACCACTTTCTCACAATATAGTAATATTTTATTTATTAATTTAAAATGGTTGAAGATAATTTTTATTTAACTCTCCTCAGTAATAGCTCAATGACATACTTTTCAAATAATACGACTTCTAGTTTTATAACTAAGCTTCCTAAAATAGTTAAATTGGAAGGACAATGGTGTGTTAGTCTAGTTGAATTTAACTATCCATGTTCTATGTTAACTGTTCAAGAAACTGAAAACATTGTAACTTTATATAGAAAAAAGCCCGGAAAGGGGTTAGACTCGGCATATAAAGAAGAAGTTAAAATACCTGCTACAAATTATGATAAACTAGAAAATCTCATAACAGCACTAAACACTGTTCCTTTATTAAAAAACATTAAATTTAATTATAATGACGTCACCAAATTTGTTTCAGTTTCAGTGACTGATGACAGCATTTATGATTTAAAACTAACTTCTAAATTAAATTTACAATTAGGTTTTGAGCCCAACATAAATTTATTAACTAAACCATTGGGAAAATATCCGTGTAATCTATATCTGGGATTACCGTCACAAATATTTATATATTGTGACATTTGTGAACCTCAGATTGTTGGTGATGTAATGACACCATTATTGCGAAACGTTCCTTTAGATTCATCAAAATATTTATACGGTGCGAATAAAATGAATATATTTTCAAGACCGTACTATATTCCTCTCATGAGAAGAGAATTTGATACAATTGAAATACATTTAAGGTCTGAAACTGGTCAACCAGTACCTTTTGAATTCGGTACAACTTGTGTTAAATTACATTTTAAAAGAATTGCATAATTTTATGTATAAAAGATACGTTCTTTGTTTGTTTAACTTCATTTCATCTGAGACTATAGCGAGTGGATGCAGTGTTATTATTTATAATGAGATATATTAAAAGAGAAAATAAATATTTCACCTGTCCTTATGAACACTACTATTTACATCAAGCTGGATCAGGTATAGGAACTGTTTATAAAGGAGCTGTCCATCAAAGAGGACATGGTATTGGTAGTTTCTTGGGGGGTTTATTTAGAAATGTAATACCATTGTTGAAAAACGGTACAAAACTGTTAGGAAAAGAAGCTTTAAGTACAGGTGTTGGTATTATCAATGATATGTTTCAAGCTAAACCATTTGAAGAATCTTTGAAAGACAGATTACAAGAGGCAACACAAAATTTAAAACGAAAAGCTGATGAAAAGATTAAGACAATTAATATGAGCGGATCTGGATATAAAAGAAAAAAGAACAAAAGAAATCGTTCAGTATTATCATCGTCATCAAGACAGAAACAACGTGCAAAGAAAAACGTTACTAAAAATTCAACTACTTTTAACGATATTTTTGTATAATGGCATTTCTACATAATCAGTCGTGTGAATGTGCTAAATCAGAATTAGACCTCTTTGCTTTACCATCAACACAGACAAGCATTGAACAAGGTCAGTGGGTGCATTACAAACCAATATCATCACTTACTGATGATGGACCCATAGAATTTCTTGTTCCGGGGAACGGTGATGAATATTTAGATTTGTCACACACTTTGATCAATGTTAAGGCGAGGGTTATGAACCATGATTCTACAGCTTTACCTGCATCTGCAACGGTTGCTCCTGTTAATAACTGGCTGCATTCACTTTTTAATCAACTGGATATATATTTAAATCAAAAACTTATTTCCCCGCCTAATAATACATATGCGTACAGAGCTTACATAGAAACTTTATTGAATTATGGACCAGCTGCAAAAAAATCACACTTGACTTGTGGACTATGGCATATGGATACATCAAAACAAATGAATGAAATGACTGATGCTAACAAGGGGTTTAAAAACAGAAAAGAAATAGTGAAAGAAAGCAATGAAGTAGAAATGATTGGCCACATACATGGTGATATTTTTAATCAAGAAAAGTTTTTACTAAATGGCGTAGAAATGAGGATTAAGTTGGCGCGTTCAAGAGATTCATTTAATTTATTAGCAGATCAAATAATTCCGAAAGTGAATATTATTGATGCTACATTGATGGTGAGAAGAGCTCGTTTGAATCCAAGTGTTTTAATAGCACACAGCAAGGCCTTGGCCACAACCACTGCGAAATATCCTATCACACGGGTTGAAGTAAAAGTATTAACGATACCATCTGGTGTTCAAGGAAAAACTTTAGATAACATATTTTTAGGACAAATACCGAAACGTTGTATTGTCGGGTTTGTGAACAATGCTGCATTTAATGGTAATTTGAAAGAAAATCCATTTGATTTCCATCATTTTAATATGAATTTCTTTAGTTTGTATATAGATGGTCAGCAAGTTCCTTCGAAACCTTTACAACCCGTTTTTAACGCTGACAAAAGCTTATATACTTTACCATTCCATACACTATTTTCTGGCACTGGTATACATTTTCTAAATGAAGGGAATGACATTTCTTTAAGTGACTATCCTAATGGTTACTGTTTATTGGCCTTCGATTTAACACCTGATCTGTCAGCAAGTAACTCTTCTCATTGGAACCTTATTAGACATGGAAGTTTACGTTTAGAAGTACGATTTGATGCCGCATTGGAAAAGACTGTGAACTGTATCGTTTATGCTGAATTTGACAATGTTGTTGAAATAGATAAGAATAGAAATGTTGCTGTAGACTATAGTAGTTGATTAGTTAGCTAATTTATATATGTAAAACGGAATAATTACTTCACTCTACTATTGATCGTTGTTGGGTAAAAACGTGGATACTCATGAAATCCAACAAGCATTAAAAAATATAGTCGGTACGCTCCATCGAGAAAAAAATGTTTATGCCTCTAACCGTTTACCTATGTTTGTAAGCAAACCGGCATATATTGTTGTCAATATGGACCCAGACACAAAACCTGGATCTCATTGGATAGCCATACATATTGATAAAAACAACACTGGTGAATATTTCGATAGTTTTGGAAGAAAGCCTATAGGTGACCATTTGTCTTTCATGAATAGAAACTGTAAAATATGGTCCTATAATTATAAGATACTGCAAAATGTATTAACCTCTGTTTGTGGAAAATATTGTTTACTGTATTTGTACTATAAGTTTAAGAAGTATTCAATGGACTATTTTGTAAGCATGTTTGATTATGATAATACTTTACTAAATGATTTTATGTTAAAGTACATGTATAATCATATTGTCAATATAATTTAATAAAATATTTAATAAAACATTCAGAACTGTTTTTTTTTATCACTAGAACTAATCCATCCATCCATTACAACAAATCATTAGAAAATAAGAAGTCGGACCAAGAATGCTATATCTCCGTTGCTGTAACAATAACACTGGTGATAAAAGCCTACCTATGTCCTCACAACACGCATAGCTTCCAAACCCTAATTCAGACGCATTACGCAGATTGGAAAGAAAGAATATAACACCTACAAAACATCCGAAGGATTTTTTAATATTAGCGCGAAGGCTAGCGCGTTGCCGACCAGCCTAGTACAGTGCGCGTGCCGCCTTTTTTCATACCCGTGCGCAAGCAGTTCTTTTTGTACATGAACTGGCTTCGAACCGGTGACCCTTTCTGAGAGATCGTCACGTGACCAAGCATTTTCTAGCAGCGGTGGCACGCTTTTTATGCGCGACCCTTACCAAGCTTTTTTTATATGGAGTGGCGTGGAACCGGCGATCGATTTTGAGCGACTCACCCCCGCCGTTTTTTTTGTATGAACTGGTCTGGAAACGGCGGTCGTTTGCGCGACCCACCCACCGTTTTTTTTGTATGAAGTGGTCTGGAACCGGCGAAAACACACTACTTACCTATTTGAAGTAACTAAACAACTTCGATCGGGTCTGGCACAAAGCACTTCTTGCGAAGCTTCCTTCTTATGGGCTTCCCAAGGAATTATGCAAATGGGTCACTAGTTTTCTTGCAGACAGAGGCATAAAGGTCGTAGTCGACGGTGCATGCTCAGATTCTATGTCTGTGAATGCTGGTGTCCCTCAAGGCTGTGTGCTTACGCCTACACTGTTCCTTCTGCATATCAATGATATGCTGCAAATCAGCAGCACTCATTGTTATGCGGATGACAGCACAGGTGATGCCTTCTATACCGGCCGTTGCCAACATTTCTCGGGAAAACGTCATCGAGAGCCGAAACAAACTTGTGTCGGAAATTGAGGAGTCTTTAAAGAAGGTCTCAGAATGGGGTCGGCTTATTTGTCCAATTTAACCCCACTAAGACACAGGTTTGCGCGTTCACTGCCAAGAAAATGCCATTTGTCGTATCACCTCGTTTTGAGGACACTCCCCTAAATTCCTCAGCTAGTATCGGAATCCTTGGTGTCGACATATAGAGTGAAGTCCACTTCCGTGGTCATCTAGAGGGTAAGGCTAAATTAGCCTCGAAGAAGCTTGGTGTGCTCAATAGTTTGAGGCGATATTTCACTGCGGCCCACTGCCTGCAACTTTATAAGGCGCAGGTTCGGCCTCATATGGAATACTGTTCTCATCTCTGGGCAGGGGCACCCCAGTAACAGCTTCTCCCTCTGGACCGCATTCAACTGAGAGCATCTCGAATCGTCTGCTGCCAGGATATTTCAGATCAGCTTGACTCCTTGGCGGTGCGTAGAGATGTAGCCTCGCTCTGCATTCTCTATCGCATGTACAATATATGGGGAGTGCTCCGAAGAATTGTTATTGATCCCTGCCGCCTCTTTTCGCAATCGTTCTATGCGACAATATAAGGTGCTACTTTATTAGTGCCCGATATTTTAGTCAGTGCTCCTACTCCTGATTCTGATCAACTTTCCCCAAGGAACCCATAGTCAAATCGCAAAAAATTTTTTGGGCTCTTCATACTAATTTGGCCGCTCGGCTGATCGATTTGTATGAAGAGTCCAAAAATATTTTTTCAATTTGACTATGGGTTTGTTGGGGAAAGTTGATCAGAATCAGGAGCAGAAGCACTGACTAAAATATCGGGCACTAATAAAGTAGCACCTTATATATTCACCCCCATCACTTAGATGGTTGGCAGTCCACAACTGTGCGTTTCACTAGAAACTTTCTGCCTCGCACAACCAAACTGTGGAATGAATTGTCGCCTGCGGTATTTCCAGACCGATACGACATTCAAACCTTCAAGAAAAGAGCGTACTCCCATATCAAAGGCCGGCAACGCACTTGTGACTCCTCTGGTGTTGCGGATGTCTATGCGCGGCGGTAATCGCTTACCATCAGGTGATCAGTCTGCTCTTTTGTCACCTCTGTCATAAAAAAAAACAAAAACTTAGTTTTTTTTTTCGCTAAAACAAGCCGTAGCGGTTATTTGGCTATTGGTCTGTTTTAAATAAAAGAAAAAATAATAGGTGTAGAATCTATTATATTATTTAAAAATATAGCTATAGTTTCACTATTTAAAAAAAAAAACGTTTTTTAACACTTCATCAGTATCTCTTTACGTTAGGTTCACGCCTAGATCGCGACGAGATGCGCCAAGACACTTGAAGAAGCCAGTTTTTCAGCAATTCTCGTGAGAGAACTGCTTTATGAACATAAAGTGCAGAACGTAATAAAGCACCGCCGCCGCGCCGATCGCTACGAGTCGGCTGACACAGCGAGAGCGGTGATTGCTAATACTTTGACAGCAGCTCTCACTAAAAATGTGTAGTGTAGCAAATAAATATATAATATACACAAATCATACAGGAAAGCCTGCGACTCGCCGCGTGGCGTGGCGTCTCGATATATCACGTGAACTGACCTTAAAGCTAATTAGTTATTTAATTTAATCTTAACTTGCGCGCAGATTTGGTGGGTGTAGTCACGAGGTCAAGCGCACTCTTTTCAGTGCATATTGCCAATGTTTCTACACCTGTCAACTCTGGAGCAACTATATCAGAAAGTCATGGGGCTCCATGAGGGTGCAATACAATAATGCTTTTCGCACTTTCATGAGGCTGCCTCGCTATTGCAGCGCGTCGAGCATGTTCGCCGATGCGCGGGTACCAGATTTCTTTGCGGTTGTGAGAACGCGCGTGGCTTCCTTTTGGGATCTGCGGCGCTCTCACAACACTATATTGCGAACTGTGAGCGAGGACCTGCACTGCAGTCCAATATATATAGCCTGGCTGTCACTACATCGCAGTGGGAACAGGAAGTAAATGACGACACTTCATAGTATACCTACTCTTTACATAGGTATGCTTAATCCTACTTTTAATTTTTAAATATTTGACGTAGTACATATTTTTCATATTTTACTGAAATTTATTTGTGTTTTTAAGTGTCACTTTATTCTATTTTATTTTTAGTTATTAATTGTACATTTATGGGTCTGCTGCCTGACTGAATAAACAAATTATTATTATTATTAACAACATTTTTGACAAATTTCAAAGTAACCTACGGAGCTGTCAATAAAAAAAAACTTCCACCTTTAAACTGCACCAGCAATAAGATTTAATAAATATTATTATTTTTGTACGTATAAAAATAAGAAATACCTACTAAAACTGAAAATACAACCTTAAAAAATTATCGAACACTACATTAACATTTGCACAAAGTATAAATAATAATATTAACATGATCAAGGCACTCCTTTTAATTTAATAAAATACATAAACTATTTAACATTCTAATAGATTTTTGTCAATTGTGAATAAAACACCTGCGTAGTAACTAACGTAATCATAGCTAAACCTACATAAATATGTATGTAGTCAGATATAATAGAATAGAACTATATGAAATTTTAAAGGCACTTAGTGTATGTAATATATAATTTGTTCCCTTATGTTTAATTGTGCTAACTTACCTAATTGTTATTATTTAATAGTCATATAAAACAATAAAACTTGTAAAAAACGTGAAAAGGATTCACAAAATAATTAATTTGTATTCAATTTTTTAAAGAATAATGTTTCAATCACTAACATAACTAGGTACTGTACGTAAACCTAGAGAAGAAAAGTTATAATCTTATAGATACAGAATTATTGGTCCTTCACACATCAAAAGCACATTTGTCAGACACAGAAAATGTTTTACCAGCTACATTTATGCCTCGGACTGTAACATTTTGAAACAAAGCGTGTGGAGAAAACCGGAAAATAACTGTCAGGTTATCTTATTCTGAAATGCACAGACATGCACCCGCTCCCCCCCGTATAGACTAGCAATACAGGGCATCGGCCGCTCGCACACAAGGTGGGCAAATGGCCAAGTTAAATTGAAATGTCATTTTTGTTCAATTTTCGTCTTTCAGTCTATTTCTGTCAATGGTCGAGGTAACTTTGGACAAAATGTGTGTAAATTTATCGTATAAATGCCAAGTTGCATCGTTGTCTGATGCGGAAACTGCACTGGGCATCTCAATAAATTAAATGTGCGGGATTTCATACCAGAAGTAAGCCATATATTGACTAATTTTTATTTAAATAACTTCGTTACAAAACATATGATAGTGATGTAACACTTCATCGATTTTTCGATAGATATAGCAAAAAGTTTAGCAACAAAAAATATCCGACTGCATATTTACATAGTTTTATCCAAAGTAGACATGAAATGTATTTGACTTATTTTTTCTTCTAATTATTTTCAGTTTCCAAAGGAACCCAAATAAAAATTAAACGAGAATTAAGACTTAAGAAGAATTAAGAAGCAGACACGACAGATGGAAAATTTTCTTCTAACATTTCCGTCCAGCTTGGCTATAGATATGTTTTGGAAACTATGATTCGGTTTGATTTTTATTTTTAAAATATATATTTTTTGTTTTAATATGTATTTTTACTGTATTATATTTGTGAATTTGTATTAGTATTGTTTATGTATGAAGATTTAACAAGGAACAATATGCTTAATTTATTTTGTTATCCTCATTTTAAAAATTATCGTAAGAATTTTCGATATTTGTGATCCTTTCTATTACCCCCATCACTAGATCTTTCAGTCGTATTTTGAGTTTTGTCATTTTCAAATACTCTATTGCTATTCGACGATTTAAATCCTTAGACAGTTGACATCTTGCAGTGATTGGTCGTAAGTCAAACATATGACATTCTTAGATTAAAAAATTCGAACAGTTATGAAGCTTCCCCTTCCCGCACTTCAGATTTTCCCCTCAACCTCGTCCACGCGGTTTCATATTGAAACTGACGTATTAGCGTTCTATAGAGGAGCGGAGCTCGTTTAATTTTTATTTGGGTTCCTTTGGAAACTGAAAATAATTAGAAGAAAAAATAAGTCAAATACATTTCATGTCTGATTTGGATAAAACTATGTAAATATGCAGTCGGATATTTTTTGTTGCTAAACTTTTTGCTATATCTATCGAAAAGTCGATGAAGTGTTACATCACTATCATATGTTTTGCAACGAAGTAATTTAAATAAAAATTAGTCAATATATGGCTTACTTGTGGTATGAAACCCCGCACATTTAATTTATTGAGATGCCCAGTGCGGTTTCCGCATCAGACAACGATGCAACTTGGCATTTTTACGATAAATTCGAAAATTGAACAAAAATGACATTTCAATTTAACTTGGCCATCTGCCCACCTTGTGGCGAGCGGCCGATGCCCTGTATTGCTAGTCTATAGGGGGGGAGCGGGGTGCATGTCTGTGAGCTTAGGCTATAACCATTGCATGGTTTAATGAAACGAATCGATAAACACTTCATTCATTATATTCCATCTATCCACTGGGATGCTTCGGGGGTAGAAAGAATCCCACACAAGTATAGTTCATTCCAATCAAAAAAAGCAAAAGGTAAACAAACTTACTATGGAACTGACACAGGTCAACGTCAGATGCATACTATATTTGTTTACCTTTTGCTTTTTTTAGTACACCCTGTGAGTTTTCGGAAACCTGTCCCTTACACCCTGTATTTTATTCATATAAAATTGTGTGCTACTATATTTGGTACCTATGTTAGACTTTTTCTAACCGACTGATGTACTTTTAAAACTTGAATTGTAACCAGTGTGATTTAATAAAATATTTCATTTCATACCCAGATATGAGTGAAAAACACAACCCTGTCTCAGTTACAATACACACTCGCTCAATACAAATCAATCAAATTGTATGCAGTATGCATATACATGCTTATACACTTATAGTCGATCTCACGTGAACTCACTGCAAAGGTATATAAGTATGTATTATATGCATACGATTTGAGTTTTTTATCCACAACTGGTAAGCCCTTGGCATCATCTCACCTGGTGGTAAGTGATGATTATGCCGAAAATGGAAACGGCTCACCAAGATTCCCCAACGCGATGGGGAACGGGCTATCTTATCTCCATGCCGCAACACCTCAATGCTATTAACATTGATGTTTAGCAGCAAGACTAGAGTGACTGTGGTACCTAGCTAGAAAGGGCTTTGAAAATGTCCTACCACCAAACGAGTGGTTTGTGTTGAGCGGCCTCGCTGTATACCGGCCTTGATATAATATATTTGCTGCAGTGTGCGTCTCAGTCGACGACGTTGGCGAGCAGCTGGCGCACGATCTGGTCGATGGTGTGCGTGTCGAGCATGCGCGCGACGGGCTTGCTCTCGATGGCGTACAGGAACAGCTGCTTGGCGTTCTCGCGGAGACGCTGCACGCGGGACCAGCGCCCGCGCTCCGCCACGCGCCCGCCCATAGACTCCACCACCTTCTCCAGCACCTGGAGCCGCGAGTACTCTTTATAATAAATGCGTGCGACACTCTTATACATATACAATGGTATCGATTTGGTGTTCACGATTTTTATTTGACAGGACTTAATTTAATCGTCCTGTTCTTGTTCTTTTCGATATAAAAGAAAAAGACAGAAAACTTAAGTTTAGTCCTGTCAAATAAGTTAAATCGTTTATACCGAATCGAAACCAATGTGTACCTACTAAACATAGACAAAAGAAAAAAAAAATTTAATTCCTTATCCACAACTGGTAAGTTCTTGACGCTTGGCGTGATCTCACCTGATGGTAAGTAATGATAATACCGAATGATTGAAGCGAACATTGAAACTACAGTGATTTTACTTCTTCTACTGATTTTCTCACAGCTTTCACTTCAACATCTTAAAGAACTCCAAGCAGAACGCTTTCTATAACCGAATGGACGACTCTGAGTTTGTAGATGCCAATAACTAGCGACCATCACATCCCAACAAGAGCAAGAAAATATTAACGAACAAGTGTAGCGCAATAGTTAGCAAGCACGTCAAAAAAGTTATAACAGAAAAGTGCAGTGTGAGGAGGTGGCAGTTGGGGGTGGCAAGTGACAAAAAATTAATGACAAACAAACGAAAGTGTAGTGCAGTTACCGTATCGATGGGCTCGTGCGGCCAGCCGAAGCACTCGAGCTTCTCGCGGTCGATGAGCTTGTCGAGCAGCTCGCGCAGGTGCGACTCCAGCTCCTGCTCCGTCATCAGCGGGCTCGCCTCCTCCTGCCGCCACGCGTAACAAACATTTCACTCCCATTGGCAAATCGACAAGGTCAACTCTCAACCCAAAAGTTGAAAATCGATCAAAATGTTTTCTTCGTAATTAATAAATAACCTAACCAATTTATTCCAAAATTTATCCCATGTTAATCTGGGGACTAAGATGAATCTAGCAACACTTCTAGCGCTCCTGAAATCATTAAGCCGTTTTAGTTCCAGGTGGTAATGATAAACTAAACATACATTCATTCATATATTCAAAAAACATAACTTTGACAGTCGGGTAATAAGTGTATTTCGTTACAGGCCAAGTGCACAATGTTCTCAGTTGGACGTAGTTTAGCAGAAAGGACTCAATCTAGAAACACGTAGTTTATCAAAATAGACTCTACCTACAAACCTTAAAGTACTTAATCCTCTAACAAAGCTTTGTGGATTGAGTCCTTTCTGCTAAACTACGTCCAGTTAACTTGCTAGTCATGTCATGTTCACCCATACCTTGCCCAAATGCTCTGTGTTACCTTGCAGTATATGTAAAATCAAGTCATTTCTATTCTATATAATAGGCATGCATTTCATTGTATTATAAATGTAAGTTATTCTGAGTTAGTTTGTAGGGTTGATTTCCATTTTTCTTGGGCAACTTGCTCAATGTTACGTATATTATGTCACTTTGCAGCGCACGCCACAATATTCTGTGTTGCCTTGCAGGCCAAATTAACATCTTTACAAAATACGTCCACTGCTGAACAAAGACCTCCCTCGAAGACTTCAACAAAAGGCCAAATGCCGATTTGCAATCGAAATGCCAGATACGCATAATGTCAGAAACGCACAATGCCAGAAATGTAAAGCTTACCTTGCAAGGCAAGTCCTCGACGGTCTGCGTACGTGTGGAGGTGTCCGGCAGTTCGTCGGTGATGGTCTCTGCCTCCTGCATGCCGCCGTACAGAACGCCCTCGCCGTAGTTCTCGAGGATTCGATCAGATTCCGCGTCGAGGAAAGTCAGGATCGCGTCCATTTCGGACGACTTGACACGCTCCACTGTCACTTCGATGCCCTAAGAATGGAAGATCGTTACTCAGAGAGGTTTATTAATAGTGTTTACGAAACTTCGATTCACACAGCTTGGAGCTTGCGAATACACAATGAAGTCTCCTGTCGACTTTCAGATAACGCGAATCTGAGACGTCTGAGGTAACATTCGACGCACAGCACTTCTGTGCATGGATATCTGAATACATGCTACTGGCGCATACTGCGACAGTCCCGTCACAGAACGAGTGAGGCGCGCTGTGTCTGTGGCTGCGGCGGTACCACAGATAGGGCAGCCGAATGTCACCGAGCATATGGGCAGCCGGCCACTTATATTAGAAGTACACACAACTTTAGTATCGACTAAGAATCAAACCTGTGCGGATCTTACTATAAATGTTCGTATTATAACAGCAACGCAGAGTTCAAGTTATAGAGGTTGTAACTGATATAATTTGACAGTTACGGTTGGCGGCGTTTTAACCGCCTCCGTGGTCTAGTGACTAGTCCGCTCGCTTCACATTAGGAGGTCGTGGGTTCGATTCCCGGCAGGGTCCAACTTTGTAGGACTCGGTTTGGTTGGTTGGTGGTAGCTGCAACCATCTTATCTAAGTCTTGCCGCCAAACATCAATGTTAACAGCATTGATGTGTTCCGGCATGAAGATAGCCAGTTCCCTATTGCGTTGGGGAATCTTGGTGAGCCCGCTTCCATCTTCGGCATCATCATCACTTATCATCAGGTGAGATGATGCCAAGGGCTTACCAATTAAGGGTAAAAAAAGTGTCTTTGGATTAGCTAATCACAGCACCGCATTTTACGCTCCCCGCGCATGCCGCTAGCGTTGATGACTTTGAGCAGGAACAAAATGTTGAATATGCGGTATCTATAAGGGATGATCTGTGGGCGGTACCAGGCCTGTCTCACTTCGACGAAGCTATACGAGCGCAAGTACTAGCGCCGCGCGCTCTGGAAACGTATTACTAGGGGCAAACAAGGACAGTAAACATTGATTAGGTCAGCGTAAAAGCAACTCTCGCGCGTTATCATTCGGTAGATTATCCCCTGTACGTGTAGTGCGTATTTATATAAATACATAATGAAAAGCACGTAGCGCTCATACGCTAGATTGGACTTTATCGCTGTGTAGTAAAAGTTAGATCTCACCTCTCAACAATGTGCCAACAACGCATCCTGTCTTTCTTTGGACACTGCGCACGCTGACAAAACAGCCTAGAATACCAAATAATGACGGGAATGATCGAGGGCAAGAGTGCTCGAGGCAGACCTCCTGCTAAGTGGTGCAACCAAGTCACCAGTGCCACTCTGCGCCTTCTCGAGGGAATAACGGTCACGATCCTCAGCATTGAGGGAACGACGGATTGGAGTGAAAGTATCTTATTAATGTAATAACGGCACTGACCAGCACTTGGCGCACGTGCGCGAGGTGGTCGCGGAACACGGCGGGGTGCGCGCGCCGCACGTGCCGCACCAGCTGCTGGCCGCGCACGTAGGCGCGCGCGCGCACGCAGTACATGCAGCGGCGCGCGCGCTCCAGCGCGTGCACGCCCACGTGCCGCCGCAGCCCCGTCTCCGTGCTGAACAACTTGTTGCACACGTCGCACCGGAACGCTGCAACGACAACCAGAGAAGCTGCTTTTCCACCGGCGAGGCGAGGTCAGGAGTGGAGTGAAGAGAATTGAAATCTCTCAGAAGAAGTCTATTTCCACCGAAGATGTGCGAAAAAGAATTTATTCTTTCCCGTACAATTTAAATTCTCTTCCCTCCTCGCCTCGCCGGTGGTAAAGCAGCTTAGATGCCAGGAAAACGAGCTATTTCTTTTTCCAAATTAAAATCGATAAGTTCATGTAACGACTATAAAACCAGTGGAAGAACCTTATTACGCAAGATCCGGGTGGATGGGTACCACTGCTCGCTCTATACCTGTAGCCGAGCAGCGTGTTGTGTTCCGACGGGTGGCGTGGAAGAGCCACGTAATTACCGGCATAAGAGGCATTCCATCAGGCCCATAAGTGTCAGCAAGGTAGGTACTGATAACCTTTCTAAAGTTATAGGTGTTCACAGGCGGCGGATGCCACTTTCCATCACGTTGTCAGCCTTTTTCCATCTTACACAATAAATATAAAAGCACAAATGAACCTTGCTGAGAAACCGCTGCTTACTTACAACAGTTTTGGAAACTTAAGAAATCCAAAATGTTTCCTACCTTTCGCTTCCAAGTGTTCTTTTATATGAGCTTGCAAATCTTCATCATTCTTGAAAAATGTTTCTATGCCACATTTGTATGGGCACAACAAATGTGGGACCTTCGCATGTTCCTTTTGTTGGTGTACGAGATATCTGCGAAATAATGATACAATGATATGAAAAATGTAAGTGATGGAAGATGTCTGACATCGGGCTTCATAATCCACACGTCTCCCACCAAGAAAGGAATCTACCGAATGAGTGAAGATATTAGGGGTTCTAATGAAAGCATGCAATATTGCGGGTAATTCACTCTGTGCGTCAGCCTTGCCCGCCTGTACCATCCGCCAAACTAAGAGCGCTATATGCGTAGTGCGGTCCATGAGTTCCCGGCCTCACATAGAAAATAGATACAAAGTAATCAGATTATTCCTTAATAAAATAGGTACAAGTCTGAAACTGCACTGTGATGAGTTTCAGTCTGTTCCATTTGCTACTTTATTTTTTAGAGCGATTTAAATACGTGCAGTCGACTAGTTTCAAAAAATGTGTCAAACTGAATATCGTGCTGTAATCAAGTTTTTAACTAAAGAAGGTCTAACGCCAACATAATAAAAGAAAGAATTACTGTTATTTACGGTGACTCTTGCCCTTCATATGCCACAGTAAAAAACTGGTCTAAGCTGTTTCGTTGGAGCGGGTAGTCATGTGAAGTTGACCCACGTGAAGAAGGCCCTGCAAAGGTGGTTACTCCAGAAAATATTGTTCTTAGTGATCGTATACTAAAAACGAAAGAAATTGCAGCTTAGACTGGAATTTCTAAAACTAGTATTCTTAGAATCCGTCACGAGCATTTAAATATTTAAAAAAAATTGTGCAGATGGGTACCACGGATTCTTAGTGCAGTTCAAAAGCAGCGACGCGTTGAATGTTGTGAAGAATTTTTAGAGCTCTGCGCGAGGACCAGGAATAAGTTATTCAATCGATTGTGACAGGTGATGAAACTATGATTCTTTACTATCAACTGACATCCAAAAGGGATTCAATGGAATGGGATAAAAAGGGAGAGCCGGTACCAAAAAAGCTGAGGTCATCCAAAGCGTTAAGAAGCTCATAGCAAAAAATTTTTTGGAGTTTGAAGGAAAGAACGTGACACGGTTGTAAACGCAGCTTATTGTAGTGACTTACTACGACTGTTACGTCAAAAAATCATTGAAAAAGACGAGGGAAAATAATTCGAGTTGTGCGATTGCTTCACGACTGTGTCGACTGCGATTTCGAAGTTTACGGTTAAGGAATGCGGCTTCATAGAGATTAATTAACCTTATAGTGCTAACCTGGCCCCTCAGACTATTTTTAGTTTTCAAAATTAAAATCGAAACTGAGAGGAAAAAGATTCAACAACGATGATGAGATCAAACAGTCTGTTTATGACCATTTTGTCAGGAAGGATTCAGTATATTTTTATAGAGGCATAGAAGCGTTAATCGAACGTTTTGAAAAATGCGTTACATATTAGTATTTTTTAATTTGCATATATCCTTCTATGTTAGGCCGGGAACTCTTGGATCGCACTACGTATATAGCGCTCTTAGTTTGGCGGGTGGTACAGGCGGGCAAGGCTGACGCGCAGAGTGAATTACCCGCAATATTGCATGCTTTCATTAGAACCCCTAATATCTTCCTTCACTCATTCGGTAGATTCCTTTCTTGGTGGGAGACGTGTGGATTATGAAGCCCGATGTCCGACATATACAGAGTAGAATGTTGGAACGCCACATGGAGGGAAAATACTGTAAATACTCAAAGGAAACATTCCTTTATTTTTAAAAACAAGCTAAACTACATTCAAAGATTTTTGAAAATACCCCTGTCACATCCAGGAATCGAACTGGCTAAAATCCGAAAAAATAACATCCTGTGCTTTTATGGCATTAGTCGATAGGGCCAGTAATAAGGATCAAATCTCTCTTAGTTAAACGTGTAATTCGATAAACAAAATAAAAAGTGCTATAATGCTTGAGTAAAAGTGTTAATTGTATTTGTAAGTAAAGATTTCATGGTTTTCCTTTCATTTAACTTACCATGTTTGTTAGAGAGATTTGATCGTTATGATTGCGCCTAACGATTAATGCCATAAAAGCACAGGATGTAATTTTTTCGGATTTTAGCCGGTTCGATTCCTGGGTGTGACAAGGGTATTTTCAAAAATCTTTAAATGTAGCTTTGCTTCTTTTTAAAAATACAGGAATGTTTCCTTTGAGTATAATTTTGAGTAAAATCTCCAGTATTCAGAGTACGAGGAGTGATCAAAAAGTAGTGAGAACGATATATATACTCCTTGGTAAGAAAAAAAATGAATACTGGCAGGCATAGCTCAGATATTTTGTAATATTAATAAAGAAAAAGTTTTCGATTCTCTTTTGTTTTTTTCTGAATGTGGTCATTTGTTTGCTTCGTGTCAGAACGTGTGCTCGAAAATTGGAGAAAAACGAAGTGCGAGCCGTTATTAAATACCTCTGTTTAAAAAAGTTAACGACGCAAGAGATTCACTGCAATTTGGAGGCAACATTAGGAGTCTGCTCCGCCGTATTCCACTGTCGCAAGGTGGGCTTCTCAATTTCGAGTAGGGAGAACGAGCACGGAAGACGAACATCGTTGCGGCCGCCCATCGACGTCAGTCACCCAAGAAAATGTTGTTAAAGTCGAGAAAATTGTATTGAGGGATCGAAGAGTTACTATCCGTTACTTAGTTCAAGAAATGGGCATTTCATATGGAAGTATTCAATCCATATTGAAACAATCTTTGAATATGAGAAAAGTCTCCGCAAGATGGGTGCCGAGAATGTTAACAGACAGTCAGAAACAAAATCGACTTGACATTTCGAGGACATTGTTGGACAAGTTTCAAGAAGATTCTGAAAACTTTATGTCTCGTTTTGTAACAATGGCCGAAACATGGGTCCATCATTTTGATCCCGAGACAAAACAGCAATCTTCACAATGGAAACGGCCATCATCACCGACCCCGAAGAAGTTTCGTGCCGTGGCATCGGCTGGCAAGGTTATGGCCTCAATATTTTGGGACTCAGAAGGGATATTGTTGATTGATTACCTGGAGCGTGGAACCACTATTACAGGCCAATATTATGGAGCATTAATTCCCAAGTTGAGGAATACCATCAAAGAGAAAAGGAGAGGGAAACTTCGAAAGGGCGTGCTGTTTCATCACGACAACGCACCCGCGCACAGCTCGGCAGTTGTGATGGCTGCCATTCAACAAGCTGGCTTCGAATTGGTTGACCACCCCCCTTATTCACCAGATCTGGCGCCTAGCAATTTTTATCTGTTCCCCAAATTGAAAGAATACTTAAGGGGAAATAGGTACGAAGACGATAACGAGGTGATGGATGCCGTGGAGAGCTTTTTGCAGGACCAAGACAAAACTTTTTTTTTGAAAGGGATTGAAGTCTTGGAAAAGCGCTGGACTCGGTGTGTAGAGAGACTCGGAGACTATGTAGAAAAATAAATTATTAAGATATCAATAGTCATTATATTCTATCTCATTCTCACTACTTTTTGATCCCTCCTCGTATTTTCCCTCCAGGCGTTCCAGTATTCCACTCTGTATATGCCGTATGAAACTAGATATCAAATGTCGCGGGTGACTCACTCGGGCCTCGCTGCGGAAGTGCGTGTCGCACTTGGCGCACACCTTGCCACCGAAGTGACGCTCGCCGCGCTGCACTAGCAACAAGCGCTGTATATGCCGCACGCCACTAGATATAAAATGTGGCGGATGACTCACTCAGCTTCGCTGGGGAAGTGCGCGTCGCAATTGGCGCACACCTTGCCACCGAAGTGACGCTCGCCGCGCTGCATTAGCAACAAACGCCGTATATGCCGCACGCCACTAGATATAAAATGTGGCGGATAACTCACTCAGCCTCGCTGGGGAAATGCGCGTCGCACTTGGCGCACACTTTGTCGCCGGAGTGCCGCTCGCTGTGCCGCACCAGCTGCACACGCTGTATGAACGACGCGCTGCAAATTGCGCACTTGTACGGTTTCTCCTTAACGTGTGTCATCACGTGACGGCGCATTACCTCCACCGTGAAAGTTTTGTAGCCGCACTGAAAGTTTTGTCGCAGTTTACTTTGATATTCATTGAAATTTGAAACAATAAAAACCATAAACATGCACTTTTAACTAACTAGTATATGAATTACTTGGAGCCCTTGGCAACATGACTTATAAAATAATTGACCACGCTGAATACGTTAAAAACAACCGACTTCAATCGTAGCAACTCCAATTTTGCTATGTTTTTGTTGATTTTCTCAAAAACCGCTGAATCGATTTCGATAAAATTAATATGGGACCACCTGTGAAGTATACCCTTTCAAACAAAAAAAGAATTTTTGAAATCGGTTCAGGCGTCTTCGAGTAATCGGTGAACATACATAGAAAAAAAAAAAAAAAAAAAAGATTCCGACGAATTGAGAACCTCTTCCTTTTTTTGAAGTCGGTTGATTATAAATAAGTAGGTATTATTTTTTTTTTCAGGTTAAGTGTCTTATGAAAAAAAAATGAGGGACATCTTTCTCATTCATAGATGTGAGCCTAAAAAAATTCGCAATATACATCCGCATGTGTCATGTTAGTTTAACAAACAGTAGCTACTCTGTTTTAATTACTTTTCCTGCTGGTGCCCAAGATACAGGCTGTGCCTAGTTTGGGACCCACGTAAAATTAATTTATAAAATACATTATTTGTATTGTTATTTGTCAATTCAATGCACAACATCCTACTTTCCAGTAACAAGAAGTCTTTTTTTTAATATAAATTACAAAACTTACCTCTGAGTTAAAGCCATTGAAGCAAAACCAAATACAGGAAATCATTAATTACAGTTCATTTATTTAAAATAAATAATTTTGAGTATTCTCATTCTTGAACTTACCACATCACAGGAATATTTCTTTTCCCCATGAATTTCCATGTGTTTAATTATAGCTGCCCGAGAGGAAGTAACACTACCACAGTCGTGACACTCATATCGATTAGGGGAATCTGTTGGACAAAACCTCTCAATAAGTCACTTTAATGGAAAGGGATTGGTTTCTCCATATCAGTGTGTAACAAAGGAAGTTACTTATAGAATAAATATGATGTTGATAATTAAAAAAAAATTATAACAGAAAAAAAGTTAAAAAAAATATACCTGAGTGAGAATTTTGAAAATGGACTATCAGCTTCGAAAATGATTTGGTTGAATAATCACAGTGTTTGCAAACAAAGTCTTTTTTTATTATATGTTGCTGCCGCAAATGAACCATCAAGTTGTCTTTCCTAGTAAACTCTAAACCACAGATCTGTAATATAAAGTCTAGAGTTACTAACATTACATATATTTTAATAATACTTTTATAAAAATAATTTTAAAACAGTAATATTCCAGCTATTTGATCATGCAGTCATGGACCCAAACCCTAGCAAAATAAAGTAAGATTCACAGTACAGGGAATGGGAACTGGTATATTTTATTTTTGCTTCTAGTAACTTAATTGAATTTAATTTAGGTACCTCACAAGGATGCATATCAACTTTTTGTCCATCACAGCCTTTCTGAGCCAAATGGCGTTCCACATGAAAAGCTCGTACAAACTGCTTCTTGCAGAAAGGGCATTCGTGCATTTGCCGCTCATGCACAGTGGCGACGTGCTGCCGGAGGCTCTTACGTGACGGACAACGAACCGGACACTGGTCACACTGCTGGCTGCCCGGTAACTTTGAGTGCTCATTTTTCATATGATCTTCAAAACTTTGCTTAAACCTAAAGTGCTTTGGGCATTCCTGGCAACTGATAGGGTACTTATTCTGGAATGCAAATGAGAAACAAAAACAATTACTTCATCATTAATAAAACTGAATGAAAAGAAAATATTTAATGAATGGTTCTAATTGAAGGGTCAGAGAGGGTCTATAATTGCGGAAAGCTGAGGTTGGTCAGAGGGTATCCTAAGAGGCGGAGTTGCTATAATATACCCTTAGGGCGATGGCTGGGGTGCACTAAGAAGGCCACCACCTAGGTACACATTTAACCTTTTTTTTACTATGTAGCTCTCTGAGTGCACTCCAGGCAAATGGACTATTCATTCATGGTCACATAAACTGCTTACCTTCTCCGCATCAATAACTGCTTCATCAATTGAGAAAATCGCCTCTTTTGCTAACTTGGATTTTGTTTTGGATTTGCGTATTTTCTTTTTCTTGACACTCTGCTTGATTGCAGCCTTTCCATTCTGCTTACGTTTGAGGGGCATTTTATTACGTTTAGGAGTTCCCTTAGCAGCCTTCCTTTTATTAAACCCGACTGATTGCTATCTATTTATTTATTTACATTGGCTCCTGGTTCACAGACAGTAAATTCATAAGCTGAATTTTGATATTAACTTTCACTCAGGCGTCTCGAAAAGTTCTACTTTTGACGCCATCATAATAGCTATCGTCACACATCAAGCCACGAATACAGAAATCGCAGCAGCTTTCATTATAAACCTTTAGGATTATATTATTAAGGTTGAGTTTAGTTTAAACGAATCTGACAGAAAGAGAAACCGCGTTCCAGAACACTTTCGGGAGAGTGAGTGGTCGGTACCATGAGTTCTCGAATTTAGCTTGCTCCACACAGAATGAGATGTCAAGCAAGGGATTTTGTGTGAAAGTGATCGTGGTTCTGGAACGGGACCCAAAATACACAATGTGCCAAATGTGCCTGCGTGCCTGCCAGCGTTGCCGGCACGTACTTTTTGTTCCGATTTCGGAACTTTTGAGGCTTCAGTGGAAGTTTTGCGGAACTTAATGATCATCGGAACTTTTCGGAACTTTTAGTGATAAATAAAGTTCGCACTGAAGGAAGCGAAACTTCCAAATTCACTTGACCGGTGTTTGGCGTGGCTAAAAACGAGACGACGGACGCTACTTTGAATTTTTTTTTGGCCGGCCGGAGCTGGGGCGGCCCAGCCAGTCGCATTGCTCCCTGCCACTCTTCCGCACACGATGAAAGCGCGACGAGGAAGGGGACGAGACGTGATCGCGGCCAAGCGCTTTTGCTTGGAGCTGCTTCATGAGGCCCAGCTCTTTGTCCTCAGCTCCCAAGGAAATTATGCGAGGAGGTTCCGCCGCTCGTTGAGTGCCTGTGACCTCCCTGCTACGTCCCGGAGAACAGGCCCTACCTGCGTCTCGCTCCCAGCTGCGGGACCGCTACAGCAGCGCAACCTGCGCCTGCGCCAGCGGAAACCGCCGTAGCTAGCCGCGCCGGCTCCTCCGGTCGCCCTACCGATGCCAACCACCCAGTCGCCTCCGCCTGTGCTCTGACGCTTCGCCAAGGTCTCGGGCACCTGGCGTACCCGGGGCCCAGCACGGCACCCCCGACTCCTGGCTTCGCCAGCACCACCGCCTCGCCGCGCCACCTCTCTGGGTCACTTATGCGGCCCGGTTAAAGGCACCGGTATTTGCCAGCGCTGCCACCGTGCCGGGCCTCTTGGCCGGCCGCCGCTCCGCTGCCGCCGCGCTCGCAGCCACCGCTACCACCCCAAAGGTACCGCATTGTACAACGGTACCTCGGCAGCCTTGAGGAGACCATCGGCATTTCCTGGTTCTTCTACACGCTGCCGGTTGAGAGGCCTCTCAAGGTGGCCTTATGTGGCCTCCCCTCCACCTCCCCCTCTCCTCCGGGGACCATGTCCAAAAGATATCAGTTTGAAATATCTCTAAGCCGGTAATAGTGGGGTCTAGTACCTACCTAGTTTGAATAACGTTGTGGCGACGACGGCGACGCACGCACGCTGTGGCGAAAATATTTTACTGTGGCCTACGAACGGAACTTTCCAAGTCAAAACGGAACTTTTCACGAGTGGTTTTGGACTTTTTTCATTTTCTATGCCGGCAACACTGGTGCCTGCCGTGCCGTGCCGCCGTGGGTGCCGTGCCGCCTTTATACTTTGAAAGCGTTCCAAATTAGTTTCGTTAGAGTAATTTTCACTCTGACAGCAGGATAGCATATTATATTTTTTTGAAGTGTGAAAGGGACAAACTCTTGTCAGGTGAATCTTAACTTGGTTATGGAACGACTTCTTTGTTTCTTTGATTATTTTGTTTGTATTGTACTGTACTTCAGGGATGTTATACGTACCATAATTATGGTATTCGTACCATTATTCAAGGTCTTCGTACCATGTACCATGGTACTTCCATTATGGTACGCAAAAGTACCATAATTTTCACATCTAGCATTAAACTTTATTTTCCCTCTATAATTCCGTTATGTACAATCGATGTATTGATGTGTAGAATGAAACGGCCCGGGCCCTTTTATGTTGAGTTGACTCTGACTGCTGGTGCGTGAAACCAAGGGTATAACCCGGACAAATACAATTTGCGAGAGGAGGCTAATACAATATTTCAATATCCAATCTTTTTCTTTATTTGGCCGGATTATACCATCGGTTTTACTCGACGTGATTTCGGAATTCGTAACAGGGGTAATTTTTAACTTTTTTGGAACGCGCCCTTCTATTCTAAGGACATCTGTGTGCTTATGTGCCGAGAACTTATATTTGTGATGTGATATACCTGTCTCAGACGAAATAATAATATAAGTGTGTAAGACGAAGCGTACCATGGTTTTTTCGAAAGTACCATAATTTTGACAGGCCGGTGTCATAATTTTTGAGTTGGCATCTAACATCCCTGCTGTACTTGTTTAGTTACAAAAAAAGGAACCAAATAAAAGTCGTACACGTTTTCTTCAATTTCAGGTATTCTAAAAACCCTAAGTAGAAAAGTTGTGAAGTTATTTTCGTGCCATAATTATGCCTAAATTAGAAGAGAAGCCGCGAGTGTTTTTAGAAGAATTTCGAGTGAAGGTATTTACTCTATGAATATTTTTTATTTATTTTATCATAGGTATACTTATAACCTTACCAGGTCTCAAATTCTTCCGATTGTTTGCATCTAGTACTCAGCAGTTCCAACATTCCAATTTCCAGTATCTAGGGTTTATTTAACCACATGACATAACCTAACACCTTGTTGCCCGTAGAATGCTCCTGATGATTATGGGTTGGCTGATGAGAAATGGAGTTTCAAAAAGTTCGTCAAAAACTTCCGCATCGTTATAGTAAGAATGGACAAGACAGATATGGAATTTGATTTGATTGGGATCCAGCCAGCCTTTGCCAACGCCTTTAGGCGACTGATGCTGAGTGAGGTACCCAGCATGGCCATTGAGAAAGTCATGATTAAGAACAACACCTCCATAATACAGGATGAAGTGCTAGCACACAGGCTGGGATTGATTCCACTGAAAGCGGACCCCAGATTATTTGAATATCGTCCTGAAGGTTAGCTATTACAATGTGTTAATTAATGTGTACTTATGTAATGTGTACTATATGTGTAATTAATGTGTAAGTACATAGATCTAGGAAAAAACGGTAGTGTTAAACTGTAAAATTTAAAATAAAAAAAGTCCCCCACTTTTTTATTTTAAATTTTATGTTTATATATATTTCTATTTTCTTCTTTTGTAGCAAAGTTTAATTCCTTAAAATCTGAATATCTGTTGCAACTTTTATGGTAAGTATTCTAAATATATGTTCAATATTCATATTTGTACATTGGCCTTAATCTTTGTCATTGCAGATTCAACAGAGAGCACAGAATTGGACACACTAGAGTTCACCTTAAAAGTTAAATGTACTACAAACAAATCACAGCCAAAGGACTCTTACAGGGCAGAGGACTTGTATGAAAACCACAGTGGTGAGGATGTTTTCTTTTGAATTTAGTGTATGGGGGTAACCATGCTAAAATAGATTTTTGGATTTCAAAGGTTTTTCAATTCACTACCACAAAAAGACCTTAAAGAGCCCTCGGTTACTTCCATGGGATCATTCCCCCTAACAATTCTGACCAATTTCATGATGGATATGAATGTATATGTTAAGTCATTTTGAATATCACATTTGATTTTCAAATCACTTGTCAATCGCTTCTCAAGAGTGTTCTGACTGGTCAGCTGACTTTATTTGTCTTTATCAGTCAGGTTTATCTTCTCTTTCTCTTTATTCTGTTTATTTTCGTAAGTTAATTGATATATTAAGTGCCTCCATCTTAAATATATGTTATATAACGTGCTTCGTCTCTGTTTGATAGGATTGATCATTTATCATCTTTGGCATAAATAATTTAAAATGTGTCAATTATCCATCATGGGTGATCACTAGGGTGGATTTTTTACCTAGAGGCTGGACCACCCCCTCAATTTATTACACATATCTATAGCATTGTACACGCAAAATTTCAAAACGATATCTTTACTAGAAGGGGAGTGCTCAACGAACCTGAAATATAAAATTTATTACAAAATCACCAAATTTTCGGAATATTAGCCAAATGAGAAAAATACATTAATATGCATTTAACTCAAATTATTATAGTAATAAAACACTTGGAATTTATACTTATAAATAGAAAAAGTTATATTTATTAATTTCTATTCATAATTTAGGAGTACTTTTAAGGCGGCTTGGTGCGTTATTTTGCATTTCTTCATTTTAACTTTATTTTTCTTACGTGAATTATTATTATAATCATTTGTCCTTGTAGTAATTTCACCCCCTTTCCACTATGTGACACATTCGTTTATAGCTAAACTTACATAAATATTTATAATCCCAATTTCATCCAGTGCCTGGAGCAAGAATCAATATTTTATGGAAAGCATATTTTACAGAGATTATTTATTCATTTATTATGAGCAAAAGCTATAATTGGTTCGTATTGGTGCCCCAACAAGAGTCAGCTTCAACTTTCATCCTATCAACAATTTCTCTTTCTCACTAGGAGTTATCTTGCAAGGAACAATGGCATGAGCCACAAGCTTACTATACAAGTACCACAAAACGTTCTAACCACTCCTAGTAGTTTTCTGGATCGATGTTTCATATAATTTCGTATTTTTACACAGTTCTAAATCGTTACCTAGTGTGCTGGCTGCCAGAGGGGTTTCAATTTATGCATCGGTATAAGAAAGCGCACAAAAACTGCCAAAAAATAATTCCTTATCTATTTTGATCTCAGAATAAAATTGACTTCTTCAAACTTAAGAAACAAGTGCATCCTATTCATTAATTCATTTTTAGTATAGCTTAATGATCTAGAGCATAGTTTAAATACAATTTTGCTCGAATTCTGGTATGTGATGTTGACAAGCAAGCCAGAACATATCATGCCAATCTTTCCCCCCGGCCAGAACACATACTTATTTCCAGACTCCAGCATTAACGGAAGTCTTATCATAATGCATAGCCTGAACTTGTCATTTAACATTAAAAAGGCTTAAGATAGCATTATAAATGTTTTCATCTCTGCCAGCTGTCAGTATAGGTACACCAAGCAATTTTTCGCAATTATTTTCTAACAAAAGCTTAGGGACCTATATTAGTAGTACCTAAGTTGTTAACAAGGTCTGATTGGGTGAGTATAATATTCGCTCTATATCATTGCCACGTGGCGTGCTGCATTTCGGTAGGTTTTGGGGCGAGAATGGCGAGATATTGTGTGTACTGGCATAAGAGGCATTCCATCTAACTTCTCTAATATCGGCAAGGCATTGATGATACTTCTGATCTTAAAGAAGTCCACAAGTTGTGGTGGCCACTTTCCATCAGGTGAGCCGTCAGCCCTTTAATACCTACTATAATAAAAAATTGAAACAGTCCACTTTCTTTTTTTTACCAACATGTCGGATATTATACTTATATTTCGCGAACATCGGGCAAATTTTGATGCTAAGGAGAAGCCTATTTAATCTGTAATGCACAATTTGTAGAGCATAATTGTTCAAATGTTACAAAAATAGAAGTACTTTAACGTGTAAAGTTTACCCATAAAAAGAAATGCCAATGTTAGCGTTTTTCTTAAATAAATCAAACACTAGCCGGGAGACCGAGCGTTGCTCGTTCAATCGGAGTTTTTATAAACTAAGATAACTTGTTTAGTAGTACATATAAGATATATTTTCTATGAAAAATTTGGCAGGGTGTTGTTTTAGTCAGTAGTGCCTTCTAGGGACGAAAGGACAAGCAATATTTGTTCAGAAAATATCTATAATATTTTTTATTATAATTTGATTCTATTAAAAAAATACATGCAAATTATCCTTTTTTTTAATAAAAAACCAGAAAAATATTCAATGATACGTAATATTAGAAAGTTGTTTATCATTTATTATGATATTAGTCAGTAATATCGATCAGTTTTGGCGACTTTTTAGAGATTTTCTTATTGCAAATGTTATTGCTGTTTCATACGATATTGCTATCTCACAAGCTGACTGGAAAGTTAATTTATCTGTTTGTAACATTTTCTTTTGTATTTCTTTATCTAGGATGCCACATACTAACCGGTCTCGTAAAGTACGATCAACATCAGAAAAATTACAATGGATTGATAATTTTCTCAACCCTGCAATATAATCACGAATCTTTTCACCCTCTTTTTGATTGCGGGTATGAAATTTAAAGGATTCAACAATCTCATTAGGTCGGGGATGGAAATGATTGTCCAACAAAGACTTGATAGTTGAATAGGTTACCTCACATATTTTACTTGGAGCTATCAATGAAATTATCAATTCAAATAAGTCAGGGCCACATACCGACAGTAGATTCGCCTTTTTCTTTGCATCATCTACAATTTCGTTTGCTTGTAGGCAATAACCAAACCTTGTGATGTAGTTTTCCCAGCAACCATGTGTCACCTCAAATTCACTAAACTTTATACTCATATTTAGCACTTTTATTTTCACAATTGATTGCAAAACCACTATAATACACTCTAATGTACACTTATAACCACTTTTTTGCTCGTCGCCACTAAAATATCCACCGAAAATCACTAGATTAAGGAGTTTAGCACATGTTCACTCACCTGACATAACCAGACTGGATTTTTCATAACTACCTTCAACTTCGATACACAACATGCCTTTCCCCCAAGATAGTTCATAGTATTTTCACTTTTTAAAGTTTATCAGCACTATCACTTTCATTATTCACAAACACAAACTTAACCTAACAAATATTATACATACAATACACTTTAACTTATTCCCTATTTTCTTCCGAATCTTCCGACTCGAACGAATCTTGTTTAGCGGTTTCTACTTCATTTTCCAAAGCTATCTTCTTATTTTCTGGTTGCACAGGCGACTCCGACATAAGTCGTTTCTGTCTTTGTGGTTCATCTTCCGGACTTTGATGTATCTCTACATCTTGTGGTCCTGATGCTCCAACTATGTCTGCCCACTTTGAGGGTGAAGGTAATATGATATCGTCATCATCGTCGTATGCATTTTTCAGTTCCAGTTTTTTTATCTTTTGTTCTTTTCGTTCACCAGTGTCTCCTATTTCCCCCCCAAAGTTCTGTAATTGGTTAATGTGTCTCTTCAACAACTTCCCATTCCATTTGATCCAGTACCTACAAATGCCAATTCTTTTATCTACCACACCCTTTAACCAACGATTCCCACTATTATAGTTTCGGAAATACACTGTTTGACCAGGCTCCAGAGATCTCACATTTGTGTTTTCATTACTGTCCAGCTGTTCAGTTTGCGGTATGTCTTTAGACCTGAGAGGGTTCAAGTAATCAAACTTTGTTCTAAACTTTCTTTTATTCAAAAGTTCAGCTGGAGTTCTATCCGTTACACTGTTTGGAGTTGTACGCAGTCCATACAGTATTTTAGGAATCTTTATGTGCCACGGTTCGTTTGATTGTTTTTTTAGTTTATTCTTTACGGACTGCACAGTTCGCTCTGCTTGTCCATTCGAAGCAGGGTGGTATGGCGCGACCAAGACATGTCTAACACCATTTAATTTTAAATAGTTTTGAAATTCTTCAGAAATAAAACTTCTTCCATTATCACTTACAATTGTGTCAGGTAGGCCTTGTTCAGTAAATATCTCCCGCAGTGTTTTTATCAGGGTTGCACTACTCATGTCTGAAACAATTTTTACTTCTGGCCACTTTGAATAGGCATCAATTACTATTAAAAATGTCTTGCCTTGAAATGGTCCTGCATAATCTATGTGTAACCTGGACCATGGTTTGTCTGGTCTTATCCAGTGATGACTCACCTTTGCCGGCATGTTGCGATTCTCTGCACATGTTTCACACTTCTTTATCATTGTTTCGATTTGTCTGTCAATCGCTGGCCACCAAAAGTAGCTTCTAGCCATTGCTTTTGTTATCACGATACCGTCATGGTTTGTGTGCAATTCTTCCAAAACTTTGGCCTGCATCCTTTCAGGAATTACGACTCTGTTGCCCCATAAAATGCAATTGTTGAATGTTGATAATTCTTCCCTTTTCTGACTGAACACTCTATACTGTTCTTCTACTTTATTTGGCCAACCATTACGAATCCAAAATAAAATTTTACTCAGTTTAGGGTCCTTCACCGTGAGTTTTGCTACTTCATCAGCCGAAAATTCTAGTTCAACTGGAGTCTCTTCAATTAACAAAACCCCAGAATATTCTTCTGATTGCTCTTCTTCTGAAGATGGCCATCGACTTAAAGCATCAGCATTTCCAAGTTTTTTCCCTTCTACATATTCTATCTGATAATCATATGAATTTAATAGTAGTGCCCAACGTAACATCCTTTGAGATATAATACTAGGAATCTGTTTTTTAGGATTAAATAACCCCAGTAACGGCTTGTGATCAGTTTTGATTGTTACGGCTCTGCCATAAATAAAATGATGGAATTTTTTCAACCCAAAAATGATTGCTGCTGCTTCCTTATCTATTTGCGCATAGTTCCTTTCATGAACATTCATTGTTCTCGACGCAAACATGATAGGTCTTATGCTTCCGTCTTGCATTTCATGTTCCAATACAGCACCTAATCCATATTGTGATGCATCACATGACAATATCAATTTTTTCTTTAGATCGTAATGTACCAGGGTATCTTTGCTAGAAAGCATCTTTTTTAATTTTTCAAATGCTTCTTGCTGTAAAGATTTCCACTGCCATTTTACATTATTGTCTAGCAATCTGTATAGAGGTTCAGCAATGTTAGCTTTATTTGGGCTAAATCGGTCATAAAAATTCAAAAGACCCAAGAACGCCTGTAATTCTTTTACATTGCAAGGAGCAGGGGTTTTAGAAATAGCATCTATTTTATCTTCATTTGGATGAATACCCTGTTCATCAATGATAAATCCTAAAAAGTTCACACATTGTGCAGCAAAATTACATTTTTTTTTATTCACGCGTAGTCCTGCTTCTTGCAATTTTCTTAACACCAAATTTAGTCTCTGATTATGCTCTGTAAGATTATTTCCTGCTACTACAATGTCATCCAATAGAACGGCCACTCCTGCAATGCCAGCCAAGAGCGATGACATCAGTCTTTGAAATATCCCAGGACACGATTTTATACCAAAGGGCAGGCGTTTTACTCTATATAGACCCTTAGGAGTATTCAATGTCAGTAAATATGAAGTAGGCTCATCTACTTCTACTTGTGTATATGCTCGTTCCAGATCAATTTTTGAAAAAATCTTTCCTCCTTGCAGATTAGTAAAAGCCTCATCAAGGGTAGGTAATGGATAAGTATCCGTATCAATTGCAGAGTTTACAGTTGACCGATAGTCACCGCACAATCTCACCGATCCATCCGGTTTCAACACAGGTACAGCTGGAGTGCTCCAGTCCGAATGTGTTACTGGTTCTAAAACACCATCATCTAGCAGTCGCTCGATTTCTTTGTAAACTCTTTCTCTTAATGCAAATGGCACTTGTCTATATTTCAAAAACTTTGGTGTGGCCCCTTCTCTTGGTGTGATATTCACCACAGGTCCTGTATATTTGCCTAATCCTTCTTGAAAAATAACTTTATATTTCTCCAGTAACTCTGTAATATCTGTAGTGTCTATTTGCATACTATTTATTCCATACAGTTGGATTTTTAAATCGCTAAACCAGTTACGACCAATCAAACTAGGTCCATGCCCTTTAGCTACAAAAACACATAATGTCTTTTGTATTCCCTTGAATGAAACTTGGACATCAACTTTTCCTAACAATTGCAACTTATTATCAGTCCAAGTTTTTAGTGAAATACCTACATTCTCCATTTTAGGTAAGTTTCCTTTCCATATGAGTCTGGCAGTCGGTTCACTTATTAAAGTAAATGCACAGCCTGAATCTATCTCCATCTCAATATCACACCCATTTATCGAAATGTTAACTAAAAATGCAGCCACTTTATTAGGTCTTACATTATTTACAGATGCCTCATAAAGACCATTACAGTTTGAGCTCTGGCCATTACCTGAAGATTTATTTTTACTTAGGCATACCGCTTCGATGTGGCCTACTTTGCCACAAAAGTTACATTTTGACCACCTAAACCTGCACTCTCCTTTATGAGGCTTACCACATCTAAAACAAGTGAGCTTTTCAGAATTTTTCTCATATTTTTTGTGAGTAATTTTATTTACATCCATCGGTTCTTCCATATTCAACGGTGTACTAGAGCCCGGTGTTACGATAACATTTGAATCACAGTTTGCTGTTTCATACGATATTGCTATCTCACAAGCTGACTGGAAAGTTAATTTATCTGTTTGTAACATTTTCTTTTGTATTTCTTTATCTAGGATGCCACATACTAACCGGTCTCGTAAAGTACGATCAACATCAGAAAAATTACAATGGATTGATAATTTTCTCAACCCTGCAATATAATCACGAATCTTTTCACCCTCTTTTTGATTGCGGGTATGAAATTTAAAGGATTCAACAATCTCATTAGGTCGGGGATGGAAATGATTGTCCAACAAAGACTTGATAGTTGAATAGGTTACCTCAAATATTTTACTTGGAGCTATCAATGAAATTATCAATTCAAATAAGTCAGGGCCACATACCGACAGTAGATTCGCCTTTTTCTTTGCATCATCTACAATTTCGTTTGCTTGTAGGCAATAACCAAACCTTGTGATGTAGTTTTCCCAGCAACCATGTGTCACCTCAAATTCACTAAACTTTATACTCATATTTAGCACTTTTATTTTCACAATTGATTGCAAAACCACTATAATACACTCTAATGTACACTTATAACCACTTTTTTGCTCGTCGCCACTAAAATATCCACCGAAAATCACTAGATTAAGGAGTTTAGCACATGTTCACTCACCTGACATAACCAGACTGGATTTTTCATAACTACCTTCAACTTCGATACACAACAGTAGTACATATAAGATATATTTTCTATGAAAAATTTGGCAGGGTGTTGTTTTAGTCAGTAGTGGCCTTCTAGGGACGAAAGGACAAGCAATATTTGTTCAGAAAATATCTATAATATTTTTTATTATAATTTGATTCTATTAAAAAAATACATGCAAATTATCCTTTTTTTTAATAAAAAACCAGAAAAATATTCAATGATACGTAATATTAGAAAGTTGTTTATCATTTATTATGATATTAGTCAGTAATATCGATCAGTTTTGGCGACTTTTTAGAGATTTTCTTATTGCAAATGTTATCAGCGCCATCTAGTTGAGTTTAGAGAAAGCCGTGGAAAATCTCTATAAGGAAGAAAACTGACAAAACTCGCCGATGGAGGCGCTGCTATCGCTTGACTCGTAACAATCACCACTAACTTTACTGTCAAAACGTATAGAAAATATTGTTTACGTGAACTAAACATAAGATTTATTTAAAAAATGCTGTGTTGTGTGGGGATTGGTTGCAATAATGATGGAAATCATAAATTTCCTAAAGATTCTCGGATGAAGAAGACGTGGGAAAAGTTACGTTTTCCTATGTACTTTTCAACTTCGAAGTTGAAAAAACTTACATAAGTTCACACAAAATAAAAAGACAAAAAAACTATAAAGTCTCATGGGTGGGATTCGAATCCGGACCTCAAAGCAGCAAAACGCAAGTGGCTCGCACCAAAACCGCTAGTCCACCTAAGTACTTATAAACAATGGTTAAAAATAAGCATCATATTCGTTCTCCTTTTATGTAATTTCCCTCATATCTCCCTTAAATGAATTTTTTCGAAGATAATTCCCTCATAGATCGATTTCTGGTGATTATTAACCCCTAATCCTAGATTTTCGTCAAAAGGTTTCAAGCCGTTTTCGAAATCGTTGGGACACTTAACTCGTTTAATAGTACCTATAGGATTTACAATGCTTGAGCACCCCCTTATACTATACTTAGAAAGTTGAAATTTTGCATCAGTAATACTATAGGTAGAGGTAACAAAATTGGGGGTTGGCCCGGTCAGATTTCCTGGGCCTTTTTTGGGCCATTTGATTCATTTTTCTACTATGTTCCCCCATACGAATAGTGATGAAAAATATATCATTTTTTGTAAATGCCTAACAACATCTGTTTACGGTGTCGCATGACATGAATAAGACACAATGTTATGAAGTTTTTATTTTTTTGTGATCTAAAAACAGGTTGATGCTGCGATTATTGTGACTTGAAAGTTTCAAGTCACAATAATCGCAGCATGAAACAAATATTTTTTTGTGTAGTATTTGACTCTCAGTTAAGTTCCGCAGTCCCCATAATTGGACCTCTTTCCAAAGTCGAGAAAGATGTTATGGTTTTTAGACCTATTTGACCCTATAGCGTGGAATCTATAAGAAATAGAAGGATAGTCCTGTTGAGACATTGGTTCTGCTTGAGGTGTACCATCATATGGTGCCATCAGAATCTATTTACGGAGGTGGGGGACTACGCCTATGGAAGTACCAGGGGGCTCTTTGGGTAACAAAACAAAACATTTATGCTCTCGATTTTTTAAGGGCACTGATTTAAAGCGGCAGTTGTAAAATGTACTTTTGGTAAGTTAAAAATTACAAAACGTATGTTATTAAACAAGTTCGGCTGTAAAAACTGAGCAGTAAACTATTTAAAAATGAGTAACAAAAATTCGAATGCGTAACGTAATAAATGAATAGAGAGTTTTCAGATGACGTATGTCACACCGTTTATAAGATTCTCAATAGATGGCGTTTCTAAGCTTTTGCAATGCATTTTTAAAAGCAGCGTAGAATTTACGGTAGCAAAATAGATTTAATATTGTTGAAAATATACAGGCTGTTGTTTTGGTCGACAACGGCCTTCTAAGGGATGAAAGTACAAAGAATACTTGTTCTGAATATACCTATAATATTTTTTTAATAAATTGATTCTACTGAAAAAATGACATACAAATTTTCCCAAAATTATCAAAACGCATGTTCGAGCAATCAATCAATGACGGCCGGCTCATTCACGTATTTTCCTACAAAAAGGTCAATGACACTTACATTTACATAAACGTGGCTGTCGGGAGAAGTATTCCAAGATAGCTTCTTCCTTGAACTCTTGTCTACTTTAGGCTCTACCTTCAGCATGGGATGTTTTTTGGAAAAAAACACGATTTGCGGAGTTTGTAAATAATAATGTTTTTATTGCGTAACACGTTACGGCGGCGCGACGTCAATCCAAATCTCACACACTCCACTTGATTTACACCACACGAAATGTAAATCTACATCTCTCAGTTCACGACTATTGAATAAAGACTTGTTCCTGATCATAGCCGTAGGCCGTATAATAGCGTAAGTTCACGCGCAGAGGCGCTTGCTCTCGCTGAGAAAATGAGACGCAGTTTCGGCGCGGAGGCACGCGGCAGACTGCTCGCGCCGCCGCGGCCGCTGCCGCAGCCGGGGCCCCTCGCGCACCCCGCACACCTCACCTCGTTGCTACGCAACCGTTCATTGTTAAAATACGTTACGCAAGGAAACAAGGATACCATTTATTTTTTAAGATTTTCTTAAGAAAATATAAGGTACCATTTTTATATTTTTTTCGGCATCAGTATCATGTATACTATCACCCCTGAAAAGCTTGTTGTCGACCAAAACAACCTGTATAAAAAGCCACATGGACATAGATTCTTATTAATTTAATTAACAGAAACGATAAATTTCCAGCTTGGTCAATTATGGATGATTAATTTTAATACATTTTAATGATTAAAATGCAATTTATAACTCGGTATCATGTTAGAATTCTTTTAAGAAATACATAAACAATACTTGACAGCTTTGTGCATCAAAAATTATGAAAAGTATTTTTTGGATCAAAATACAAAAAAAAATATTCAATGAAAAGTAATCTTCGAAAGCTATTCATCATTATTATGATTTTAGTCAGTAATATCAATCAGTTTGACGATTTTTTAGAGATTTTATTATTTCCAATTTTTATCAGCGCCATCTAGTTGAGTTTAGAGAAAGCCGTGGAAAATTATTGAGCAGTAAAATAGATGAACTGCCGGTTACGTTTGAGCAGTAAATAAATTGGAATTGGTTAGTAAGAAATCTTATAATAAGCAGTTTAAAAACAAGTAAGTGGAAAACTATATCTTTTGAATATTTCAGTATGAAATGTGAAAAAAAACCAATCAAATGCAAGTCGAGATCGCAATTGCAAGACCATTATACAAGACTACTTATTACTGAAATCGAGCAAGAAACATAATTTATTGTATAGGGCCCGCTTTAATTTAAACGTTTTTATTTTTGTTATTGGTTATTATAGCAGTTATAATTATGTAGTATTAACACAGGTACAATTCACTCTTGATTTCATACATCTACCTATTTCAGTGACTGGTAATGTTGAGCAAAAAACGCCGAAAATATCTTTTTTTTTGTATAGGTGCCATTTTATTTATAATTTTTATTCCCCTTCCTGCCCACTTCAATAGCAGTTTTCGGCCCTTTTCAATTTTACTGGCGCTCGGGTTTTACGGCTCACCTGTTTCTGCTCATTTAATTATTTTACCGAGCATATTATTTTTTGTACTGACCATAGAAGGATAAAATAACCGACCAATTTTGATTTTATTACTGTTCATGTTTTACAGTCACACTAATTTTCCAACTACCAAAATATTAAATATCTGCCCGTTTGTTTTTTCAACTGATCATAATAACTTCCCTAATATTTAAATAACAGTCGTAAAAATTAATTTCCCTTTTTTAGGGTTCCGTAGCCAAATGGCAAAAAACGGAACCCTTATGGATTCGTCATGTCTGTCTGTCTGTCTGTCTGTCTGTCTGTCTGTCTGTCCGTATGTCACAGCCACTTTATTTCCGAAACTATAAGAACTATACTGTTGAAACTTGGTAAGTAGATGTATTTTGTGAACCGCATTAAGATTTTCACACAAAAATATAAAAAAAACAATAAATTTTGGGGGCTCCCCATACTTAGAACTGAAACTCAAAAAAATTTTTTTCATCAAACCCATACGTGTGGGGTATCTATGGATAGGTCTTCAAAAATGATATTGAGGTTTCTAATATGATTTTCTTCTAAACTGAATAGTTTGAGCGAGAGACACTTCCAAAGTTGTAAAATGTGTGTCCCCCCCCCCGTAACTTCTAAAATAAGGGAATGATAAAACTAAAAAACATATATGATGTACATTACCATGCAAACTTCCACCGAAAATTGGTTTGAACGATATCTAGTAAGTAGTTTTTTTTAATACGTCATAAATCGTAAATCGTGATTTACCTTTCATTCAAGTTACAACGAACTACAAAAACTTTTATATTATGTTACTTGCTGCTACGGAACCCTTCATGGGCGAGTCCGACTCGCACTTGGCCGCTTTTTTTATTCCCTTAGTTCCCTACACATATTACCCCACTCAAGAAAAACTATTATTGAAAATATTTTGACTTACAGAAAATAATTTGAAAAAAGTAGGGTAGTGGTCAGGTCTAACCAAAACGTAATGTGAAAAAAATATTTAAAAATAAATCATGCTGCCCTTTTTCTGCAAAAAAAGGAAAACCAATGAGTTCAGATTTTAAATTGACAGATTCATAGTTTTTATAGCACTTAATATTTGCAAAACAAACTGTCAAAGAATTCAAATATTCCATACAAATAAAATACTACCTTGACCTTGCTACTGAAAACAATTCCTTCAAAATAACCCATTTTCTGTTAGAAAACTATAAGATACAATATGGGAATCTAAATTCATTGGTAATCTTTCAGTGTACTCATCTCAAATCAAATGGAAGCCAATAGGCAACCAGTCTTCCATGTACAAAGAGGCAGATGTGGGACCAGTGCACGACGACATCCTCATATCCAAGATGAGGCCAGGTCACGAGCTAGACCTCCAACTTATAGCTGTCAAAGGCATTGGGAAAGACCATGCCAAATTTTCACCAGTTGGTAAGTTAAGAATATTATAATAATGACATGGGCGTACCCAGCTTTTGACTTAGCCAGAAATTTTCTGTAGGTAAATAAATCAACACAAATATAAATGAAAATTTTTTATGTTAAAAAAACAAAGTTATTTCAAAAATAATTTTCATAAAAAGCACGGGCGAAGCGAGCGCGAAATTTTTTATGTATTTAAAAATAGTTTTGTAAGGCTATGTAGAAACCAACAAACCCTTCAAAATGGGGCACTTTGGGCGCCTTCCGACCCCATCTACCAGGCCCACGTCCAACTTTACCAGGGCGCTTGACGCCCCCCTGACGTCTGCGTTCTATGCCTGGACACGGGTGGCTCTGATGGAAAGGCATCCCCAAGGATCGATCCAAGACGACCGGTCTTGCGCGTTTTTGTTGATAAATAGGTAGAAAGGCAGGTTTTGTCTCAGGCAAGTCAGGTAAATAAATCAATGAAATTAAATGTAGGGTGAGTGGGGGAAGATGAATAACGGGGTAAGACAAAAAGTCTCCCCTATCGCCTAATTCATGATGGTAATTTTAGTGCTGGCAACATTGTTCAGGCTGCAATTTTGTTACGTCTGGCCATTCAGTTGGCAGGTTTTCTCATATTAAGTGGTCGATTTTTAAGCTTACCCCGTCTCATATAACTTGGATTATCTTAGATATATCTTAGATACAAGAAACTATTTCAAACTTATCCCCGTCACCCTTTCATATTCCCCCTGATTCATTTTTATGATAAAAGTATTTTATAAGATCTTTTATTACAAATTGGGATAGCATTAACATAATGTATAAGACAGAATACAAAATTAAATTGTTGCTTTCTTACCTCTTACATTTTGTTTCATTCAACAGAAAGTCAATTACATTCTGTTTTATAAAGCTTTGAACACAACACTGCTCATCTCACTAAAAGCCATTCGATCTTCCCCCCACGCACCCTACGATAATTAAGGAATTATGATGAGAGGCGCCCACAGGTGAGTGCGAAGCTGCCGCCCCTCGTAGGCTGCCGCCCCGGGCTGCGTATATAGAAATGCTACTCCAGTACGTCCCCGCAGGCGGTGACGAGCTGAGCTAGCATTTCTAGACGTTTAACTGCATTAAACACGTGTAAAAGCTACTCCAGTACGTCTCCGACGGTGACGTACTCGAGTAGCATTTCCAAGCAATTTTGAACAATTATTACGCGTAAAAGCTACTTCAGTACGTTTCCGACGGCGACGTTCTCGCATAGGAGTTCATCAAAATCAAGTGAAGGGATTTTATTTATAGGAAATAATAGGTAAGTAATCGTTACATATTATTTCCTTTAAATCTATAAGTGAAGGAAACGTATTAATTTTTAATAAAAAGTTTACAATTCGATATAAAGGTGATGTCGTTATTTTTACGTGTCAATATTTTTATTTTCTTGTCAATTTTAAATCAAGTTACAATTGCAGAAACAATTTACTTGGCTTTTAGATTATTGTTCTAAAATAGCAAAAATATTTAAAACAAATATAGTCTCCAAATTCCAACAACCTGAATTTGCTCCCCGAAGAAAAACATGATATCACAACGTGTCTTTGAATATTTTATAACGTTCACCGTCCAGTAGGTGGCATCTTTTAAATATATAATATATTTATTATAATTTAGGTTGATTTGGATAAAATAACATCATCAATTATTTACATGTCACAAGTTTTTTACAATTGACAACATTTTAAAAACCCCAATTATTATGTGTCGCAAAGAAAATGCATAAATATAGCCCCATATTTTTCTTTAATAATTCCATATTTCTTGAGAAAAGTTTTTTTCTACGTAAGGGCATTATAAGCTGTATAGATGTGACACGTGTATTGTTGTGACCTGTGAAATATCTATAACTATGAAAAAAAGGATCAGATTTTAATTAATAAATATAATATTAAATGCATACATAAAAACTGGGGGTTAAAATTAAATGTACTCCATTCCGTTATATTTCGTATCCTTTTATATAGCAATTTAAGGGATTTCTGAACTTTTATTACTGTTATTAAAATGCTAGCAACGACTGTATTCTATTTATAACTTGCATATTGATGATATTTCAATTTCAACGACTAATTATTGTCAATATCACTGCTTGGAATTTAAAAAACATTTAAATTCGTTATTGAAAACACAATACGATTTACTTTTTTTGGTGATTTATATTCGTGTACATTACATCCCTGGTGTTCTTTTATATTGTTTACTTCAAATTCTACGCCAGATGTTTGTTTCTTTGTACAATATTCTTACATTTTAGATTACCTACGTTTTCCTCAATTTAGTAACACTGAATTACGTAAGAAAAAAAATCCCCATAAAGCTATACGTACGTGGCCTTTTAACTATCAATGTAAATAATGAAAAAAAAAAAACAAATTTGCTAAATGTTTAACAACGACATTTTGTGTTTTCTATCATGGTTAATTAATTTTATATATTACCTAATCTTAGAATGTTTTTCTAAGCAAAACCTTGACTTGTATTTGACTTATACCAATTAAATAGTATGATATGATGATTTTTTTACATTAGGACACAAAATTAAACAAAAAGTAGGTTCTGTTTTCAAACACTTTAATAGATAATTAATAAACTTAGATACATTAAAATGCAATACTAAATATATATATTTATTTTTAATATGATTTATGAGACACGGCGAAAGTTAAAGAAAATATATTATAGTTATTAGCAATTGATAAAAAAAATAGTACTTAAATTAGGAATATATTATTATTAGTACTTCAAAAATATTGTGCTTCGCACATTTCGTCATGAGGGGTTCCTAGTGCGCTTAGTAATCTTAGAAATCCTATACTAGTACGTCGCCGTCGGAGACGTACTAAAGTAGCTTTTACGCGTAATAATTGTTCAAAATTGCTTGGAAATGCTACTCGAGTACGTCACCGTCGGAGACGTACTGGAGTAGCTTTTACACGTGTTTAATGCAGCTAAACGTCTAGAAATGCTATCTCAGCTCGTCACCGCCTGCGGGGACGTACTGGAGTAGCATTTCTACATACGCCCCCGGGCTACTGCCCCGGTTGGCCCTAGGGTAAATACGCCCCTGATTAAACGCGGCGCCACGCCAACGCGACGCAGCTAAAAAAGCTCATATAAATGATAACGCGTCGCGTCGCATCTTCGCTCTATCGCTTCTCGCTTTGCGTCTCGCAGTTTCTATACTATTTGTATGAAAGTACATCTATAAGCACCACATCCGCGCGCCAAATCTTAAGATAAGATAAGATAAATATTCTTTATTGCACACCAATAGTACAGAGACATCAAAAAATATTTACAGACAGTGCAAAGGCGGCCTTATCGCTTTGAGCGATTTCTTCCGGGCAACCTTGGAAACTTATAGGATTGTATAGTTTTAAAAGCAAGTAACGGGTGGCTGCAATTATGGTTTTTATTTAGACATAATACATATAGGTATCAATAAATACATAAATAATATTATATTATATAAAATATATATTAGTACATATATAACGAATAAATAAATACATAAATAATATAAATAAAATATCAATATATAAGTATGAAGCCAAAGAAAAATGGTGATAAGTACTTAAATAGATGAGGTAAAGTTTCAGTAATTACATAGATTAAAATAATGTTCCCTAAGTCTTTTCTTAAAAGTAAATAAAGTTTCAGAAGTACGAACAGAAGCAGGTAATAAGTTCCATAGGCGTACCGAGTGAGCCGCAAAAGATTTACTAAAAAAGTCTGTGCGGCAAGAAGGAAAGGCCAAAAGGAGCGCATTACATGACCGAGGTTGGCGACCATGCACTGACTCCCTGCAGCGAAAGCTGTCCTTAAGATACGGAGGAGCAGCTGGACTATGGAGCACATTGTACAGCAAACAGAGTGTGTGCATATTTCGTCTCAAACGGATGGGTAGCCATTTCAGTTTAGCTCGAAACTCTGAGACATGATCATACTTCCTCAAACCGAACACGAACCTAATACAAACGTTCTGTAAGCGCTCCAATTTGTTCAGCAGCTCCTCGGTAGCATCAAGGTAACAGGTATCGGCATAGTCTAGAATTGGGAGAAGGAGAGACTGAGCCAGAAGGGCTCTCGTTGCAACGGGAAGAAAGTTCTTGAGGCGTCGAAGCGATGCCAAAGAAGCAAAAATTTTTCGACTCACTTCGCCAATTTGACTGGACCAAGATAAATTTTGATCAAATATTACACCCAAGTTTTTAACTTTTTTACAGTATGGAATGGGGACGTCGTTAAGGAGAACTGGGGGTAGTGATGATGAGTCAATTTTAGCTAGTTGGCGAGAGCTTCCTACAATAATTGTCTGTGACTTACTTGGGTTCACAAGAAGGCCATGTTTAAGAGACCATGACCATATTTCGGCAAGATCTTCGTTCACGAGGTGAACACCTTGTGCAATATCTTCTTGTGCGGTCTGCGCCCTTCTGGGTACACGTTATTGATGAATACTTAAACCAATATACTGTCATCACAGCGACCGCCTCCTACCGGCTACTGCCGGAGGTGACACTAACACGCGAGGTGCGGGACAGTGAGGCCACGCTGCTGCAGAGCTGCTTCGCGCCCGGCGTGATCGGCGTGGACTCGGCGGGCCGCGCGCACGTGCGTGACGCGCGCTACGACACGTGCAGCCGTAACGTGTTCCGGTACGACGATATCAAGGACGCCGTCGTCCTCAGCAGAGTGCGCGATCATTTCATTTGTAAGTATCTATCGTTTCCACTGCAGGGGCACGGGTCTCATCACATAAACTTGGGAAGGTTAGGCCATACACACGGGGGCCAAGTCCAGATTGGTGGAGGTTGTGGGGCTAGTCGCCAACCAGTGTCAGAAGTTTTCAAGCAGTCTATAAATCATCATCCATAAATCCATAAATTACGTCACACGAATTTCATGAATTTTTACCCCCTCCCCTGTCCCTGTCACAAATGGTCACATTTATGGGATCACCCCCTCCCTAGTGTGACGTCACATATTTTGCAATTTTTCGTCCAGAATTGAATCAATGAAAACAGAAATCCCAAAATTATATTTTATTATTTATTATGTGACATCACAACGTTTATGACTCCCCCCTACCCCTTTTCACATAATGTCACACTTCGTTGACCCCCTCCCTCCCCCTAACGTGTGACGTAATTTATGGATGGCCCCTAAGGCCGCAGCCATAGGTATAATATATAATAAAAGTACTCTTGTTTTTTTTTAAACGACTTTCCAAAAAAGGATTCTTCCTCAATTCGATTGTATCAATGATCAATGCTAAAAAGAACCCTGAACCAATTTTAACACAATTTATATCGAACCACTTCAAAGTCCCTATCTATCGAATAATAAATCACAGTTAGCGATGATACATATACATACAATTTCTGTATGTATGTATGGGACTTTGGGTTCAGGGTTCTTTTTAGCACAAAAACAAAAAAATGGTTGAAATTGAAATGTTGTTTTAGTGTGCTAGTGTTCTTTCTTGAGCCCTAGGTTACTTGTTCGCATTAGAATCAGGCTAGTTATAGTTCATTCCAATAAAAAAAAAGCAAAAGGTAAACAAACATAGTATGCAGATTACATTGACATGTGTCAGTTCTATAGTAAGTTTGTTTACGTTTTGCTTTTGTTTGGTTGGAATGAACTATACTACCCTGGTTGTAATGTAAAACAAACAACAATTTAAATGTATTGTTTGTTTCAGTCAATGTGGAATCTGTTGGAGCTTTGCCACCTAACATCATTTTTGTAGAAGCTGTAAAAGTGTTGAGAGATAAATGTAAATCTTTACTCGAAGAATTAAATAGCTTTAGATAAAATACCGAATAAAAGTTTTGACTAAGTATAAGAATAAAATGTTTTATTTTAATTTCATAAGGTTCTACATGTACCTACTATTCATATGGGGATGTAGAAAACTAACATTAATATAAACAATCAAATGAAGAATCTCAAAAACCTACAGGGAATTTACCACGGCTTTCTCTAATCTCAACTAGATGGCGCTGATCAATATTGGAAATAAAAATATCTATAAAAAATCTTCTAAACTGATTGATATTACTAAGTAATATCATAATAATGATGAATAGCTTTCGAAGATTACTTTTCATTGAATATTTTTTTTTTTATCCAAAAAATACTTTTCATAATTTTTAACGCACAAAGTTTATAAGTATGTTTTAGTGTTTCTTTTAAGAATTCTAACATGATACCGAGTTATAAATAGCATTTTAATCATAAAAATATTTTAAAATCAATTTATTTTTGGTTTGGAAGAAGAAATGACATAGAATAGAGAAACCAGAACGCACCCAGGTCATCCATACTTGACCAAGTTGGAAATTTATCGTTTCTGTTAATTCAATTAATAAGAATCTATGTTCAGGTGGCTTTTTATATATTTTCAACAATATTAAATCTATTTTGCTACCGTAAATTCTATGCTTCTTTTAAAAATACTTTTCCAAAGCTTAGAAACGCCATCTATTGAGAATCTTATGAACGGTGTGACATACATCATCTGAAAACTCCCTATTAAATATTCGAGAACTAAACTGTTTCTTGCTGTAAAGCTGTATACATCGAGTTCACATTTTTTTAATAAATTGTCTGTCACCAAGTTAACAGCAAGGTTCGGAACCGGTTAACAAATACCGGTTAATTTCGTTCGAATTTCGGTTAACGATTCCGTTCAGGTTAAAACCGGTTTCCAGCTTAACCGGTAAATTTGAATAAAATATCGGTTAATCAGGAAGCGGTTTTCTAACCGAAATAAGAACTAAATTAACCGGTTAAAACCAAACTTAGTCAAGTACAGGCGCGTCGCGCGGGTGCCACTGCCCGAGTCTTCTGCTCACTTTCTCGCACGCTTTCAATTGATTGCACGCGGCAAACATGCCTACAAAGTCGCATATTCTTCAAATTAACCGGTTAATTCCGTTCGAACGAAAAAATATCGGTTTTGGTTAAACCGGTTAAATATACCGGTAACCGAAACCTGAACGAAACCTTAACCGAAATTATTTCGATATAGGGGTCAATGACCGAAACCGGTATTTTCAAAAAACCGGTTTCCGAACCCTGGTTAACAGAGATACATATGTTAACTTCATACAGTCTTAAAAACATTAACCCATTGACCGCCACGCTATTGACAAATCGTTCCTCCACTGCCAACGTCGGATCCAGCCAACAATACAGAATGACTAAATCTTAGGAATTAAGTAATACTTTTTTCTTTTCTGCCAGAAAAATATCCTAAATTAACAAAAGACTAAACATTACAGTCCTGTAATATACAGTTATGTATAAGATTTTTACAAGATATAAACAATACAACATACAACACATGACGTAAATATTACATGCTGTCAATGACGAAATTTCAAAAAGTTTAAAATTCGCGCAGAGCGAAACGGAACATATAAGGTGAAATCATTCACCGACAAGAAACAGATGATACGTAACGCTCCTGAATAGTGATTATATTATCTTTGCTCCTGACTACTGATCCGAGGGTCGTGAATTCGATCTCCACCCAGGGCAAACATTTCTGTGATGAGCAGATTTGTTTACTCTGTCTCTGGGCGTATGTATGTATGTATTTAATTGACATATACAGCATGGAAGGTTGTAACTTCACCGGAGGGAAAGTACTCTAAATACTGGAAGAGCAAATTTTACTCAAAGGAAACATTCCTTTATTTTTAAAAATAAGCAAAACTACATTGAAACGTTTTTAAAAATACGCTTGTCACACCCAGGAATCGAACCGGCTAAAGTCCGAAAAAATAACATCTGTACTTTTACGTAGTCGGTCCCATAATGTCCAACTATGAAATAAAAAAGAAAATTAAATGCAATCATTTTTATTTTTCAATATAGTCTCCATCAATACTGACACACTTCTGACATCGGTGAAATAACATTTCTAATCCTTTATAAAAATAATCGCAATCTTTGTCTTCAAAATGACTGAAGACGGCCGCCTGCAACTCTTCATCGCTTGAAAATTTTCTTCCCCTTAAGTCCCGCTTTGAATTTGGGAATAAGTAATAGTCGGACGGAGCCATGTCTGGACTATAAGGTGGATGGTCCAGCTCCGTGAACCCGCATTGACGCACTGTATCCTTCGAAACACCGGCGGTGTGCACGGGGGCGTTGTCGTGAAGCAACAGGACGCCTTTACTCAGTTTGCCTCTGCGCTTCTCCTTTATAATATCTCGCAGTTTATATATTAATGAAGCATAATATTCGCCGTTTACGACTGTATTGCGCTCTTTAAAATCAACCATCAAAATACCTTGAAAATCCCAAAAGATTGTGCACATGATTTTTTTGCGGCTTTTCACCCTTATAACGCCATTCCATTGACTCGCGCTTGCTTTCTGGATCATAATATAACACCATAGTTTCATCACCAGTCACTAGTCTCTCGATCACGTTCTTTGGGTTTTCTCCACAAAGATCTAAAAACTCGGCAGCACAGCGAACTCGCTCCCGTCTCTGCACAGCTGACAGAAGTTTCGGGACACATCTTGCACTGACTTTTTTCATATGAAGATGTTCATCGATTGCACGATGGACGGTACTTTTAGAGAGCCCAAGTCTAGCTGCAATTTCTCTAATCTTCAAACGGCGGTCACTCAAAACCTCTTCTTCGATTTGAGCAATAGTCTCGGGAGTGAGCACTTCTACCGGTCGACCGTCATGGCCGATATCTTCGACGGTTTCTCGCCCGAGGCGAAACTCTTTCACCCAATTTTTTACTGTGCTATAAGAGGGAGAACACTCCTTATACACACCATCTAATCGTTCTTTAATTTGGGCGGGGGATAAGCCTTCTTTAAATAGAAACTTTATGACGCTTCGATACTCGGTTTTCGACATTTTGAAAAAATACGCGACACTTGTTGTTCAAACAAACTGCTAAACTGAACTACGCTCGTCAAGTCCATGCGTGTTCGTTTATAAAGTGTCTGAGAACCGTACTATTCAATGCAACATAACATGTATCGAAATGTCGCGTAGAACTATATCAGGCCAATTCATTATGGGACCGACTACGTATATGTCATTAACCGTGTTTCTCTTTGCTTTTCATTGCGGATTTTTGCTATTTTATTCATTTTTAATTTTTATTTAAAAAAATAAATTGTATTCAGTTTCTCATGTTGTTTAGATGTATGTATAACTTTTTTTTTAAAATGACATAAAATTTTTCTGTTTTTTTTTTTATATAAACGTATTCAGTAGCGTGCCTAGAACCCCCCTTATATGTTTCCGGGAGTGGTCTTTTTACGCCCTGTATAATTATTCGTATGCAATTCCATCCACCAGCATCCAAGCATTCTTTTACAGCGTCACATCTCAAGAGCGTCCACGCGTTTCCTTTCTGTTGCTTACCGCTTCAGTAAAAGCACATCACGTACTATTGCGTCACTTTTGTCAAGGCTATATTATTTCAGCAGTTTTGTATAACATCGGTACAGAACTTTAAATGATTCGAATAATCCTAGAAAACTGGACAGTTTGCGTAACTATACAGGTACTGAAAAATAACAAATTTTTCGCTTTGCTTACACCACTCTATTGGCATAAGTACAATATTTCTCATATTGATGATCTCCTCTGTAAGATAGAAAGCGTCAGTCTTAAGTTGTTGGCTTTATCAATAACAACTAGTCCAGAGTCACCCAAAGTGAATTCTTATGTAGTCAATCATACGCCTACAATGTAGAATGGAGGCTACGTGGACGAAGTCAAGCGACAATGTCTGCTACAGAAAAAATGAACAAAGTCACTGCAATCCGACTCTTTAGAACCCTTGTTTTCACCAATTATTTATGTTTGTCACTGAGACGTGGCCATTAAGAGAATTATTTGTGCACGATATTTCGGTCAACGTTCCAACTTCCGCGTATTATACAGGATGTAACAGAAAGGTGTGATAATACTTCAAGGTTGGCTTTTACCCATCAAACTGAACAACTTTTGTTCTACAACTTTGTTGAAATGCAAAGAAATTTTCGGACTTTTCATACAAACTTGGTTCGCCAGCTGATCGATTTGTATGAAAAGTAAAAAAAAAATTTGTGATTTGAACAAAGTTGTAGAACAAAAGTTGTTCAGTTTGATAGGTAGGTAAAAGCCAACCTTGAAGTATTATCACACCTTTCTGTTACACCTATACAGGGTGTAACAGAAGTGTGTGACACCTATACAGGGTGTAACAGAAGTGTGCGACAATACTTCAAGGTTGGCTTTTACCCATCAAACTGAACAACTTTTGTTCTACAACTTTGTTGAAATCGCAAAAAAATTTTTGGACTTTTCATACAAACTTGGTTCGCCAGCTGATCGATTTGTATGAAAAGTCCAAAAAAATTCCAAGTCCAAAAAAAGTTGTTCAGTTTGATGGGTAAAAGCCAATGGCAATGGCATCTTCTTACCTTGTCATAAGTGATGATGATGCCGAAAATGGAAGCAGGCTTACCAAGATTCCTCTACGCAATAGAGAACTGCCTATTTTATTTCCATGGAACACATAAAGCCTATTAACATTGATGTTTGGCGGCAATATTTGGACAAGATGGTGGTTGCTAGCCATACGGACTCAAGGAAATGCGGAAAAAAGTCTTACTACCACCAAACTAAGTCCCACAAAGTCTAGTAGCCTCTGGACCATGGAAGCGGTATCAAATGACAAATCTCATCATATGACCACAAACAATTTATATTAAATACATACGTACGATAGATTTAATATACACAAGAACAGCATAAACAAATCGGCTCATCATAGAAATGTTTACCCTAAGCGGAGATTGAACACACGAACCGCACATCAGTAGGAGAGCTAATCACTGAACTGCAGAGTCAGTCACGGGAAAGGTCAGTGGCGTAGCGTGGCCGGGGGGGCCATGGCCCCGGGCGGCACATGGATAGGGGCGGCGAGCGGCACATGGACAGGGGCGGCGAGCGCCACATTTTTTTACCCAGTGTTATTAGGTGTTATTAGGCGTCGATTAACTGGACTTAGATCACGCTCCTCAAGATATTACTAATAGTGTTGAGTTCAAACTTGAGCGTGTACTTCTTCGTACTTTTGTAGCTGCAACAGACCCAGACTTTAAAAAAGAGATACATATTTATGTCTGGCTCACTGGGCTTACTAAAATATATTATAAACTTGAAGAGTGTTTACCAAATATTATCATAATATTAAGAATATTTTTAACAGCTGCCATTAGCAGTGCCATTGTGAGAGAAGTATCTCTAAACTGAAGGTAATTAAAAATTACCAGCACGTCCAGGGGAGCGGCAAATTGAGCGATCAAAATACATGATAAAAAATATTCAAATATACATGACCCAGATAAAACGTCATGAAAACAATTGTTATCGTATGAAGAATGAAACCCGTACAGCAACGGCGCACAGTTACGTTTTAAATCGGACCGGCCTTTGGGTCGTGTCACCCATGCACAGACACAGGGCGTCGAGCTCATGGGGGCGCCAAGCACCCTGGTAGTTGGGGTACCTACCCTAACTGAAACGGCGCTGAGCGCTCCAAGTAAAAGGGTTTTTGTTGGTTTAACATAAACATTCTTATATATCTTAAAAAATTTCACACTCGCTTCGCTCGCGCTTTTTATACATATATAATTTATGTTCGTGAGCGCTTGCCCACGGAAGAATATAATGCGCTCGCATCACATCAGGAAGTTGCAAGTTCGATGTCCAGCGGGGGTCAATTAGTATTACGGATTTCGAATTTAGCTATAATAGCAATTAGCAATCGAACGTGATATAACATCGATTGTATAAAAAAACTCGAATGTACATATTTTTAATTGATTACAGAATTTGGCTGTTTTATTTCGCTCCCGACTCATGGTCCCACCGCATTGTCCCACTGGTGGGTCAATACTCAATACTTTATTGCTGTCATATACAGTACAAGAGGTCTTAAATGTACTTAGTTATCCTATTACAAATGTATATGACACCCGGCCAGGGCACTGCAACTTTGGGTTAACAAAGTCGACCTAGGTATACAATATTAATAATTTTAAATATTAATTATATAATATTAATATAATTTTAAATATTATCTTAATATAAAACAATTTAAACAATTTGGCATGCATAGAAGAAATAAGTATTTGTTACATATAGAATAGATAATAACATTGTAGTGTAATTAAGAAGAAATCATTTTTCATTAAAAAAATCTTGCAAACTATAGTAACATTTTTCAGTTAACATTTTCTTATTTTTTTTGTGGAATATACGTAGTCGGTCCCATAATGAATTGGCCTAACTATGAAATAAAAAAGAAAATTAAATGCAATCATTTTTATTTTTCAATATAGTCTCCATCAATACTGACACACTTCTGACATCGGTGAAATAACATTTCTAATCCTTTATAAAAATAATCGCAATCTTTGTCTTCAAAATGACTGAAGACGGCCGCCTGCAACTCTTCATCGCTTGAAAATTTTCTTCCCCTTAAGTCCCGCTTTAAATTTGGGAATAAGTAATAGTCGGACGGAGCCATGTCTGGACTATAAGGTGGATGGTCCAGCTCCGTGAACCCCCATTGACGCATTGCATCCTTCGAAACACCGGCGGTGTGCACGGGGGCGTTGTCGTGAAGCAACAGGACGCCTTTACTCAGTTTGCCTCTGCGCTTCTCCTTTATAATATCTCGCAGTTTATATATTAATGAAGCATAATATTCGCCGTTTACGACTGTATTGCGCTCTTTAAAATCAACCATCAAAATACCTTGAAAATCCCAAAAGATTGTGCACATGATTTTTTTGGTAGATTGTTGCACCTTTGCCTTTCTAGGCGGCTTTTCACCTTTATAACGCCATTCCATTGACTCGCGCTTGCTTTCTGGATCATAATATAACACCATAGTTTCATCACCAGTCACTAGTCTCTCGATCACGTTCTTTGGGTTTTCTCCACAAAGATCTAAAAACTCGACAGCACAGCGAACTCGCTCCCGTCTCTGCACAGCTGACAGAAGTTTCGGGACCCATCTTGCACTGACTTTTTTCATATGAAGATGTTCATCGATTGCACGATGGACTTTAAGGATGAAATTTAAAAAATGCTTAATTTTCCGCGATAATAAGTACCCTATGAGTTAATCCAGCCAGTATCCGATCTACCTACCTACCAAATTTCATTAAAATCCATTGAGCAGTTTCAACATTAAAACGGAACAAACAAACAAACATCTATATTTTCGCATTTATAGTGAGACTAGCTTCCGCCCGCCACTAGACTTTCCATCTGGACCCAATGAAGAATGAAAAAATATGGTGAATATGGTTCCTAGAGGAATGGCTAAAACTGAAAATTATACTTCGCCACTAGGTGGCGCCTTAACTTAACTTAAAATATATGAGATATAAACATATGAGATGGAAGTATAATTTTCAGTTTTAGCCATTCCTCCAGGAACCCATAAGTTTTCCGGGATACAGAGTACCTTATATGTTAGCCGAGTGCTTCATCTATCTACCAAATTTAATCCACATCCGTTCAGTAGTTTTGGCGTGAAAGTAGAAAAGCAGACAAACATCCATACTTTCGAATTTATAATATTAGTGAGATGAGAAGTGAGATATTATTTGATCCACCCAAAGTCTTTGGTCGAAGACAAAATTGTCAGTGGTAATCTAAACAAATATTCTAATAATGGGAAAGGCACTGTCAAAGTGGCGCTGCGTACACATGGCCCAAAGAAAAATTTCAGATTTTATGGATGGATGTGAAATGTGATTTTTTAATTTTTTATATTAATATGATAAATCAAATTTTTTTAAGTGTTTGGATGCAAAAATCCAAGAACCATCCTAGAGGATGCCCACATCAGGGAGGCGCCTCTTTAATGGAACTTGAAAACATAATGGACCTGTCCCCTCTGCATCATTTCATAAATAAGAAGCAGCCACCGGTGCAGCACTCCTTAAGCTACTTTCTCTCTGGATAGCATCACTACGAGGAACTTCTTAATGACACACAAGACAGGCTCTCTAAATCGTTGTTTTTGATAAAAAATACAATATCCAACTCTATGAGGAGCCGAACGAGAAAGAGCTTCGGATATTTACCGACAGCATTGTCATTTGTTGAGTTGGCCCAAAGTTGCTAACATTACGGACGGAATAAAAATGTTAAGTGTTCCATTACACGAAATTCTATTTTCCAACTGTAATATTTAGTTTATTTTTTCTTCAAACATGAAAAGTAACGCAAAAGTAACATTTTGACTTGTGTAACATGAAAGTAACATGAGGAGACCAAAAGAAACGTAAAATGTTACAAAAGTAACATTCTGGCAACGCTGCTTCGACGGTTTCTCACCCAATTTTTTACTGTGCTATAAGAGGGAGAACACTCCTTATACACACCATCTAATCGTTCTTTAATTTGGGCGGGGGATAAGCCTTCTTTAAATAGAAACTTTATGACGCTTCGATACTCGGTTTTCGACATTTTAAAAAAATAAGCAACACTTGTTGTTCAAACAAACTGCTAAACTGAACTACGCTCGTTAACAGTGTTGCCGGCACAGAAAATGAAAAAGTCCAAAACCACTCGTGAAAAGTTCCGTTTTGACTTTGAAAGTTCCGTTCAGTAAAACTTTTTCGCCACAGCGTGTGTGCGTCGCCGACGCCACAACGTTATTCGCAACTCGGTATAGGTAGGTACTAGACCCCGCTATTACCGGCTCAGAGATATTTCAAACTGATATCTGTCGGACATGTCCGTCGTGGAGGGGAGGCCACGTAAGGCTACCTTGAGAGGCCTCTCAACCGTGTATAGTTCATTCCAATCAAAAAAAAGCAAAAGGTAAACAAACGGTATCCATTTCTACGTATGATCCAAGCTCCTAGAGAGTTTTTGAGTATACGAGGCTTTAGTGCCGTTTAAAAGATGTCCTATGATCATATTCAGCTCATTTGTGCCGCTACGGTTGGAGAAATATTTGATGGAGACGGTGGTACAGACAGGGAAATGCTTTTGACATCCTAACCTAAAAATTTTCGAAACCAGGCAGCGAAGGCCTCGTTTTCCTTGAAATAACTTTTGTGACGGAGAAAAAAATAAGATCCAACAAATGTCCGACGTAAAATTTGCAGTAGTTTTGATACAATTTGACTCAGATGGTGGTACAGAGGATTTCGTCGGGCCCACCTGAGATCAGGACAATGAGCCTGTGCAGACACAAACTGATTAGTGGAACACTGTCACAAATCGCAAACGATCATTTGTAACGCATTCGCAACATTTGTGACGCAACAGAAAAAAAAATATAAGCGATCGAAACTTTCGAGGCATTTCCCCGTCTGGCCCACCAATACACCTCAATATCTCCGCAAGTTTGGCGTTACAAACGTAGTGAGTTAGCTCCAGGTGAATGTTTTCTCCGTCACTAAAACATAGTAAACAACAAAAGCATTCTATGCATTAGATACAGAGATATCAATACCTCAATTTGTATGGAGATATTGACTAGGGTGTGTTAAGTTTCTCTTTTTGTAGGACAACTCACTTTATAGCAGATCATAAAAAAGAAGTAGATTTGATTAAAAATGTTTAATATACTAATATGTAACATTAAATAACTTTTAATAAATACTAAATAACTATTTTAGAATAAACATGATGTCAGAAACAGTTTATTATATTATATTGACAAAAATCTTAACCAAAATATAAACCATACAAGGATTGGGGAAATCCTATGCCTCAGTAAACATCAAACATAACATTTTTAAAATGAATAAACAAAACATTGATGTAAGTATCCTAGATTTTTGGCTTCTACTTCCTAATTTGCCATAGACATTCTAAAGGTATAGGAAATATCTTTGGTCAGGTTACAAAAAGGAAAGAAAAAGGAATTTGCAAAAAAATAAGGATATAGTTGGAAATAAAGATAAAGTAAATATGTAACAGTTATTTAACGATAACACCTTAAGGATATTTTTATTTTTGTACCCTTGGAAAAAACCTGCGCCTTTTTTTTCACCTTAGAATTTTTTTTTACATATCTACCCGTACCCCTGCAGTGTGGACGATATGGTATAATATTAACATTATAACACTTTATTGCCCAGGTTTATTTGTCGAAACTTGGACGTAACTAAAAGTAAAAATTACATTTGAATTTTCAAGATCAGATTATTATATTATTTTGTAAGAGTTTCCTATTTTTCTATGAAAAAACAACCATATCAGTAGAACAGTAGTATAGTTTCATAATATTATGTGTTTCAAGTACCCATGTTTTTATACTGTTAACTAAGCTACAATACATACGTATACAGGGTGTTAGGTAAAATACTGCAGATATTTAAATGGCACGTAGGGGCTGCAGAACCTATCACAAATAAAAAAGAGCGAAGTCTATATTCCCCTTAGTTTACGAGAAATAAGGGTGTAAAGTTGCCCTATTTTTTCTCAAATTTCCGCTTTGCACCCACTTTTTCAGGTCGAGTCAGACATGCTGAACGCTCACAATTAACCCCAGATTTTTTAAATTAAAATTTCCCCACAAAACTTCAATTACAACTTTTTTTTTAAACTGCTCCCGTGTATCGCCGCCCTTATTTGTTCCATCTTTCTCACACGTACAATCAGTATCGCTGTCTTACTCAATGACGTCATGCAATAGGTACGCACGCAAACACACAAACACACGGGGCGACGACGACGTGCGGACGCCGCGGGAGGCGCGGGGATAACCGTTTGCATGGCAACAATCGGGAGTCCATAGGGCAACAGTAATCACAAAAACGATATCCACCCAGGCGAAGCCGTGGGCGATAGCTAGTTAGAAAATATCAGGAAAATAAAAAATCTGACCTAGCCCCCAATATTTTTATAAAGTCGGCGCCTCTGGACACGGGAGGCCGTGGTTTCGAATCCTACCGGGGTTCAACTTCGAAAAGACTCGGTTTGGTTGGTGGTAGGGCGTTTAACAAGTCGCCTAAGTAATTAGATCTCTTTTAAAAATAGCTAGCAACTACCAAAGTCTTGCCGCCAAACATAAATGTCGGGAATCGAACCCGCAACCTTTCCTTATGAAGCGAGCGCCACACTGCTGAGCCACGGAGGCGATCAGGTGAGATCATTAGCAATTTAAAAAAATATTGGTAGACAAGCTAGATACTAGTAGGGAAATCCAAATTAAACAATGAAGTTGTTATTTTTACCCCCAATATTTTTATGAAGTCGGCGCCCCTGGACACGGGAGGCCGCGGGTTCGAATCCTACCGGGGTTCAACTTCGAAAAGACTCGGTTTGGTTGGTGGTAGGGCGTTTAACAAGTCGCCTAAGTAATTAGATCTCTTTCAAAAATAGCTAGCAACTACCAGTCTTGCCGCCAAACATAAATGTCGGGAATCGAACCCGCAACCTTTCCTTATGAAGCGAGCGCCACACTGCTGAGCCACGCAGGCGATCAGGTGAGATCATTAGCAATTTAAAAAAATATTGGTAGACAAGCCAGATACTAGTAGGGAAATCCAAATTAAACAATTAAGTTGTTATTTTGATAAATAGTTTAATTGTAGAGATAGGTAGATAAACAAATTCTAAGTAGATATTAGAGATTGTTCGAAATGCCCACCGTTTACACGTACACAGAGTCTAGCGCGTTTTCGCACAGGTCTATGCAAGGAGCCAATGATCTGAGGGTCCATTTGAATAATATCAAAGGCCATGTCGATTTTGACTCGCATTTCCATTTCACTCTCACTTTCGAACTTAAAAACTAAGTCTTTCACGTGGTTCCACACATAAAAATCCAATGAGGTAAGGTCGGGTGACCGTGGCGGCCAAGCCTCTGATCCTCCTCTTCCTAGCCAGCGGTCTCCAAACTGCTCAACTGCTGCTCAAACTTCCTGCAACGCACGAGGACCATTGATGAAGTCACGGCCTTCTCTCCGAAGCGCTTGAACGATCCCGTCTATGGTGTTCACACTGGATATCTGGCGATTTGGGTTACAGTTTTCTGACGCACTTTTCTCCTCCTCCTTAGTCTGTCCCTCTCCCTCAGTGCTGAGGATCGTGAACCCCTTCAATTACTATTTTCCTGGATAGTGTAACGCCAAGCCTCGCGGTTCATAGCTAGATTCGATGCCTAGTGAATCCTCCGAGGCAGAGTACAATGCGCGATAAAATTCTCATAGGTGCGCGAAACGCGAACGCACTTAGCAAAGTAAGTTTCGCTACTGACTACTGCGTCACAGTTTTCCATTGTGGCTGCGCTTTGCGTCGACCCGTGCCCGGGTGCGCGCTGCTATTGGTTGGTTATCGCGCGCTACCGCGCATGCGTCCCACGCTACGAGCACCGCTCAGTCCACGTGGACTAGGTACGTATGTTTGTATCTGCGAATAGTACGTAGGTCGTAGGTATAGTTTTTATAATTTAGAAAAAACAGTACGAGTAATATGTCAACTGATAGTAATCTAATGAACTGAACTTTATTATTACCGTCAAACAAGTCTTATCTTACTTCAATCAGGCGTACGACTAAACTTATGTGGTCCAGCCTTTTTAATGAAATCAAATTTTTCTATTGCAATTTAGTTTTTAGGAATTTCATTTAGGACCTTTTAACCACCTCCGTAGCCTAGTGGTCGCGGGTTCGATTCCCGGCGGGGTCCAACTTTGTAGAACTTTGTTTGGTTGGTGGTAGGGCAATGTTAACAGCATTGATGTTTTCCGGCATGAAAATAAGGTAGCCAGTTCCCCATTGCGTTGGGAAGTCTTGGTAAGCTCGCCTCCACCTTCATCACTTACGAATTACCATCAGGTAAGATGATGCCAAGGGCTTACCAACTGAGGGCTAAACCAAACCTACAACCACTATCGTATTCTTTTACCCGTGTGACGCTCAACCAGTAGGTATCTATTCAAAGTGGCAACGTCGTCGTCACCCCGCGAACCGCGTCGCGCCGCGCCGCGCCGCCCAGCGAGAATTTAATACCTACACTGTTGGTCTTGCTTCGCTGTGGAGTAGAGCTGTCGTGTTTTCTGTAATTTTATTGACTCTTGTTTAAAGACGCTGCTATTGCGCATTGAATTTGTTAATTGACTTTTTTTTGGATTTTGTAATTTCGTGTTTGTTAATAATGCCGAACTATCAGTTTACAAATGTTGAATACACCGACATGGTGTTAGCTTATGGGATGACTCATGGAATCGGAGAGGAAGCCCTACGTTTGTACCGGGAGCACTTTCGTCATACAAACGCCATCCAGCGGACGAGTGATACGGAATGTTGTTCAGCGACTAAGGGACTATGGAACGTTCGCGAGGCCAAACCGTGACGCTGGTCGAGCATCGTAGGTTTGAACTTGCGGGATGTTATCCTGGAACATTTCGAAGAAGAGCCCGAGGATAGCACAAGATCGGCAGGAACGATATTTGGAATCAGCAACTGGAGCGTACACAAGATTTTAAAAGATGATTTGCAACATCCTTTCAAGGTAAAGACTGTTCAGCACCTGATAGAGCCAGACTTTGGAAATCGCGTGTCATACTGTCAGTGGTTGCTACGGAAAACCGAGGAGGAAACAGATTTAGTTCAAAATGTATTATGGTCAGATAAGAGCACATTCACGCGATGTGGAATGTTTAATCGCCGCAACACGCATGTATGAGCGCATGTAGGTCCGTTCTTTCTACCAAACAGGTTAACTGCTGAGGCATACAGCAGCTTCTTAGAAGAAAATGAGGTACCAATACTAGATGACCACCCACTGTCTGAAAGACGACGTGTTAAAGGACCGTGGGGAACGTACTTCGACGCGAATTCGACGAGAACTGGATCGGTCGACACAATCCCGTCGCTTGGCCAGCGCGCTCCTCAGACTTGACACCGATGGATTTCTTTTTGTGGCATCAAGGACAAAGTGTCAGTTAAAGAGTGCGAAAAAGCGGATGAAATGCGTGCGCGACTAAACAGTGCATTCGAGAATTTGCGAGCGCGTTTGTGTGTGTGCGCGCGCTCGTTTCTGTGTGTGCGTGAGCCTGTCACTCGCTCTGCGCACGCATGCATGTGTGCGCGATCTGTGCGGGCTATGACGTTATTTAAGGGCCGCCACTCACGGAAACAAAACATTCGATTTTCTCAGTTATTAAAGCGAATATAAATTTGTAAATAGCATAAATGTACTGCATCTAGGGTCCCCTTCTAGCCCTTAAAAGATCTGCACTATTTTACCTAACACCCTGTATAAAACAATTGAAAAATAAATCTAATAAGTAAAGTTAGTATTTCGGGAAAAAGGACTGATAACACTTATTTCAATTACTGAACTCATTATATTAGAATACGATGTGAATTTAATTATAGCGTTTATTTGATTCAACTTTGATAGGAATACATAAATAATAAAAAAATACAATAACTGAAATTACTGTGAAAATAATGCTAAACTACAGAATAATTATACAGGGTGACTTTAAATTAGTTCTTGATACGACAGGCTATGCATGTACTCGTGATAACAAACAACTTTCACTAAGGAACCCATAGTCAAATCTCAAAAAAATTTTGGGAGTCTCCATACAAATCAAGCGACTGACCGGCTAAATTAGTATGAAGAGTCCAAAATTTTTTTTGCGATTTGACTATGGGTTTCTTAGGGAAAGTTGTTTGTTCTCATGAGCACATGCATACCCTTTCGTATCAAGAACAAATTTAAAGTCACCCTATATAGGGTCCTTATAATACCAGAAAAAAAATTACCACGGGTTCTACTCATGAAACTGAACAACTTTCCCCATGGAAGCTAAACTCAATTCGCAAAAATTTTTTTTTGAATCCTCATACTAATTGATCAACTGAACCGCGAATTTTGTATGGGAAGTCCAAAAATTTTTTTGCAAATTGAGTATAGGTTCCTTGTGGAAAGTTGTTCAGTTTCATGAGTAGAAGCCAAGGTTAAATTTTTTTCTGGTATTTCAGAAGGACCCTATATAAAAAAATAGATGTAAGTTTTTTATTCGTCCACTGTTTCTGACATCATGTTTATTCTAAAATAGTTATTTAGTATTTATTAAAAGTTATTTAATGTTACATATTAGTATATTAAACATTTTTAATCAAATCTACTTCTTTTTTATGATCTGCTATAAAGTGAGTTGTCCTACAAAAAGAGAAACTTAACACACCCTAGTCAATATCTCCTTACAAATTGAGGTATTGATATCACTCACTGTATCTAATGCATAGAATGCTTTTGTTGTTTACTATGTTTTAGTGACGGAGAAAACATTCACCTGGAGCTAACTCACTACGTTTGTAACGCCAAACTTGCGGAGATATTGAGGTGTATTGGTGGGCCAGACGGGGAAATGCCTCGAAAGTTTCGATCGCTTATATTTTTTTTTCTGTTGCGTCACAAATGTTGCGAATGCGTTACAAATGATCGTTTGCGATTTGTGACAGTGTTCCACTAATCAGTTTGTGTCTGCACAGGCTCATTGTCCTGATCTCAGGTGGGCCCGACGAAATCCTCTGTACCACCATCTGAGTCAAATTGTATCAAAACTACTGCAAATTTTACTTCGGACATTTGTTGGATCTTAGTTTTTTCTCCGTCACAAAAGTTATTTCAAGGAAAACGAGGCCTTCGCTGCCTGGTTTCGAAAATTTTTAGGTTAGGATGTCAAAAGCATTTCCCTGTCTGTACCACCGTCTCCATCAAATATTTCTCCAACCGTAGCGGCACAAATGAGCTGAATATGATCATAGGACATCTTTTAAACGGCACTAAAGCCTCGTATACTCAAAAACTCTCTAGGAGCTTGGATCATACGTAGAAATGGATACAACAAACGTAGTATGAAGATGACATTGACATGTGTCAGTTCCATAGTAAGTTTGTTTACCTTTTGCTTTTTTTTGATTGGAATGAAGTAAAGAAGAACCAGTTAATGCCGCTGGTCTCCTTGAGGCTGCCGAGGTACCGCTGCACAATGCGGTACTTTTGGGGTGGTGGCGGTGGCTGCGGGCGCGGCGACGAGTATCGCGGTGGCAGTGGAGCGGCGTGGCGGCCGAGAGGCCCGGCACGGTGGCAGCGCTGCCGGCAGCGGCCGGCGCCTTTAACCGGGCCGCATAAGTGGCCCGGAGAGGCGGCGTGGCGGTGGTGGTGGGTGGCGAAGCCAGGAGTCATGGGTGCCGTACTGGGCCCCGGCTTCACCAGATGCTCGAGACCTTGGCGGAGCGTCGGGGCACAGGTGGAGGCAACCGGGTGGTTGGCGTCGGTAGGGTGACCTGGCGCAGGCGCGGGTCACGCTGTTGTAGCGGTCCCGCGACCGGCAGGGGCGAGAAGCAGGAAGGGCCTCTTCTCCGGGGCGCAGCGTGGCGGTCACCGGCGCTCAACGAGTGGCGGAACACCCTCGCATAGTTTCCTCGGCAGCTGAGGACTCAAAGTGGGAAGGGGGACGGGCTCATGGAGCAGCTCCAAGAAAAAGCGCTTGGCCGTGATCACGTCTCGTCTTCCTCCTCGTCGCGCTTTCATCGTGTGTGGAGGAGTGACAGGGATCAATGCGACTGGGCCGCCCCAGCTTGATCGCCGCGACGTCCTCCGGCCGCACAGGTCGGCTCTCTCACCGAGTCACTCCTCATGGATGCGCAAGTACGCTGCCATCCAACGGAGCATTCCCTCCGACAAGAAATCAATGTTTCTTAGTTGGGTCGTCATGAGCAAGTCACGCTCATAATGACTGAGAAGATGCTCTCTTGGCAGGCAGAACTTTCCTACCGGAGAGAGCCGTTTTTGGGGGCCGAGGGTGACGGCGAGGGAGTCTCGCGCGTGGCGAAAAATGTCCTGATACACAGGGGTTGGAACACTGAAATCTAAATGAGGGCGAGCGAAGCGAGCCCGAAGAAAATTTTCAAAGTAGCGTCCGTTTTCTCGTGTTTAGCAACGTCTAACACCGGTCAAGAGAATTTGGAAGTTTTGAGTCCTTCAGTGTGAGCTTTATTTATCACTAAAATTTCCGAAAAGTTCCGATGATCATTAAGTTCCGCAAAAGTTCCGCTGAAGCCTCAAAAGTTCCGAAATCGGAACAAAAAGTCCGCGCCGGCAACGCTGCTCGTTAAGTCCATGCATGTTCGTTTATAAAGTGTCTAGTAGAGAGGCCAATTGGAAAAACGGCAATTTTCGTAGGCCCGAGCAGTAATATAGCGACAACTGGTACCGTTGGAATCAGCGTGGTCTACTGATTATCAAACCACTTGTTGTCGCTTTCTAAAGTGGTGGACTGGTGGAGTGAGTATCTATGACGTAATCAAGATGGCGGCTGAACGGTTTGGTTTTTCAATATTTTCTCGAGAACCACTAAGTTTTATCCTATGTGTGTTGTTTCATTTGAAAGCTATTGAAAATACCTACAAATAACATGTATGCACTTACTGTCGTAAATATTCAATTTACGGAGCTACATTGAAAAACTGACTTTTTTCGATAAGACTGTGTGTTAATTCTTAATATAAGTCGAAAAGTAATGGGTTTATCAAAAATTTGGTTATTATCTTTTTTATAGAGCGGTTACTAATAAATTCAAAAATGTACATGTCAAAGTTATACAATAAGTATTTTGGATCCAAGAGCCAATAACAAGACGCAAGTCGTAAAAACAAAATACGAAATCGGCAATCTTTGTTTAGCTATAACTATACTATGTCTGTGGTATCATTTAAAAGCTACTAAAACCTTCTGGTTTAATACGGATTGCATGGTCACATCGATCAAGTAGGTTAACTGACCATATTCAAGGTCATAGCCTGGATGGGTTTGTAGCATAATAGTGGCATTTAGCTCGGGCGTTTCCATGAATCGCAAAGCACGTTTGGACGTTTATCACAAAATTCTAACTATTCTATTCTATTTTACCACTGTCGGTTTTTATTGATTATTGAAAAAAAAACCAGTTACTACAAACAAGCCGTCAATTACTGTATTATACGGGTATACTTTGTTCAAAAAGGCAGATTTGTATTTATACATTAAGAAGAACTATCATTTTTTTTTCTAACACTTAACATACTTAAGTTATTATATGGATACAGTTTTGACAGATAAAATCAAATACTAATAAAACTATACATCCTACTTTACAGCAAATCTACATTTTCTTCAGTGTAATTGACATTGGCGTAGCTAGGGATTTTTTCTAGGGGGGGCCAGCAGCCGCACACATGCAATATCACAGCAATCCAGTCTTAGCAGAGGTGATAGTATGTAGGTGTAGGTATCTACCGTTCTTAGAAACTGTATCGTAGTTTTGTGATTAAAATATAATAAAAATAAATAATATTATTTCATGTGTACTGTTAATTTTTCTAGGGTTTCTAGGGGGGGCATGGAGAAATCTAGGGGGGGCAGTCCCCCCTGCCCCCCCCCTAGCTACGCCCATGGTAATTGAACTGGATACTGAGAGAGGAATGCGCGGGGTCAGCTGCTGGCCGGCTTTATGGAGAAGGAGGGCCTCTTCATGATGAACTTCTTCTTCAAAAAGCCAAAACAGCGCAAGTGGACATGGCTGCATCCCAATGGCGTAGTAAAAAATGAGATTGACTTCATCTTGTCAACAAAAATGCAAATATTCAATGATGTATCTGTGATCAACTCGCTGAAGACAGGAAGCGATCACCGAATGGTAAGAGGCACATTGAATCTAAAAACAAAGCTAGAAAGATGTCGACTTGTGAAGTCCACGCTCTGACCAGCGCATATCCAACTCCAAAACCCCGAAAGCTTTCAACTCGAGTTGCACAACCGCTTCGAATGCCTAGGAGAATGCAAAAATGTGGACAATTATAACGACAGGTTCATGGAAATTGTCCAAACAGCTGGGAATAAGGCCTTCAAAGCTAGCCGTTTAAAAACAACATCTCGTATCTCGGACCTCACCATCAAGCTCATGGAGGAAAGACGAAGCCTGATTCTGAAATCCTCTGAAGATGCTTGTCAGCATCGTCGACTTAACAGACAGATCTCCAAGTCCTTGACCCGCGATATACGCCAATTTAATACCAATCGTATTAAAGAGGCTATCGAGCGCAATAAAGGGTCAAAAGTATTCGCAAGGGATCTGTCTGCTGGTCAAAGCCAACTGACAAAGCTGAAGACCGAGGATGGCAGAGTCGTGTCGTCCAAGCCCGAGCTGTTGGAAGAGGTTGAGAAGTTCTACGGACAATTATACAAGACTACACGCTTACCTGTCAGCAATCTGGCTGAAGACCCGAGAGCCGGATTGACCCGACACTATACCGAAGATATCCGAGACGTCAGCCTGTGCGAGATTAGACTGGCTCTCAAACAGCTTGAGAACAACAAGGCACCGGGTGATGATGGAATTACGGCTGAGCTTCTGAAAGCAGGTGGAGAAGCGGTACTTATAGCTCTTCAGAAGCTATTCAATTCCGTCATGCTCGAGGGACGAACGCCTACAGCATGGCACAGGAGTGTGGTGGTGCTCTTCTTCAAGAAGGGTGATAAGACTCTGCTGAAGAATTACAGACCCATCTCACTCCTGAGCCATATCTACAAGCTGTTTTCGAGAGTCATTACGAATCGTCTCGCACGCAGGTTTGACGACTTCCAGCCTCCCGAACAAGCCGGTTTCCGAAAAGGCTTCAGTACCATAGACCACATACATACGCTGCGGCAGATTAAACAGAAGACCGAAGAGTATAATCGGCCACTATGCTTGGCGTTTGTGGACTATGAGAAAGCCTTTGATTCGATCGAGACCTGGGCTGTGTTGCAGTCTCTCCAACGGTGCCAAATTGATTATCGATACATCGAAGTGTTGAAGTGTTTGTATGAAAACGCCACCATATCGGTCCACCTCCAGGATCAGAATTCGAAACCTATCCGGCTGCAGCGTGGGGTGAGACAGGGAGACATTATATCTCCAAAACTGTTCACCGCTGCACTGGAAGACGTTTTCAAGCTGCTGGACTGGAGAGGACTCGGCATTAACATCAATGTCGAGTACATAACTCACCTTCGATTTGCTGACGATATCGTGATCATGGCTGAGACATTGGAGGACCTAGGCGCAATGCTCGAAGGACTCAGTAGAGTCTCCCAACAAGTGGGTCTTAAAATGAACATGAATAAGACGAAAATCATGTCAAACATCCGTGTTACACCCACTCCTCTGAAGGTTGAAGACTCTACACTCGAAGTTGTTGACGAGTATGTATACCTGGGACAAACAGTCTAGTTAGGTAGGTCCAACTTCGAGAAAGAGATCAATCGTCGAATCCAACTCGGCTGGGCAGCATTCGGGAAGCTTCGCAATATCTTCACGTCCAAAATACCGCAGTGTCTCAAGACTAAAGTCTTTGACCAGTGTGTGTTGCCAGTGATGACATATGGATCCGAGACATGGTCGCTTACTATGGGCCTCATAAGAAGGCTCAAAGTCACCCAAAGGGCGATGGAGCGTGCTATGCTTGGTGTTTCCCTACGTGATCGAATCAGAAATGAGGAGATACGTAGGAGAACTAAAGTTACCGACATAGCTCTCAGAATCGCTAGACTTAAGTGGCAATGGGCAGGGCACATAGCTCGTAGAACAGATGACTGTTGGGGCAGTAAAGTTCTCGAATGGCGACCGCGCACCGGAAGACGCAGTGTGGGCAGGCCTCCGACTCGGTGGACCGACGACCTGGTAAAGGTTGCAGGAAGCCGCTGGATGCGAGCCGCACAGGTCCGGTCGGTGTGGAAATCCTTGGGGGAGGCCTTTGTCCAGCAGTGGACGTATTTCGGCTGATAGATAGATAGATATAATTGATCTGATTGAAACATTGGTCACCGTTATGACAAATATCCTCCATGCATTTTTGTTTCCGTTCAGCACATCCACAACGTGATGTTCTGCATCCTGTTTTGCATTTACAAAAAAATAATTCCAAATTTTTAAGAGTGATAGGCTCTTGCAACGATGTAATCGGACGTAGTTGCCTATCTTCTAACTTCCAGCCATTATCAGTGGGTTTAGGTAAATTCGGGATTGGCAAATCAGCGGTATGCCAACAAAATGCTTGGTAATTTGCCCTTTTAAGGTGTAGCTCCAGAACATGTTTCGATGGTGGCAGTTTCTCAAGCGCTTTAACTTGCTGGAACATAGATGGCCTCAAATTATCTATGTTGTCTAATGTATTGAATGTATACGTCTATAAACACGTATATGCTTAGGATTTTAGTGGTTTGTATTGAGCGGACACTCTGTTATGTATACTTTGTGGTGTGGCGATGTAGCCAGTAAAGTGCGTTGACCTCGGTGCGGCGGCGTGAAGTGCGGTTTCGTATACCTACTTCTAAAGTTTTTTTGCAGTAATTTGAATAAATAAACTAGGTATATGTTATTTTTGCATTCAGTGGAACAAATAAACTCAATGATATTTTTGCAGTCATTTGAAAGGATAAAGAAGCGAGTAATCCTTAAATTTTAGGTTTTTCACTTTAACAATGTATATTATGTACACTACAGAAGCACGGGTTCCGTCTCTTAGCACGGGAAGGCATGGTTAGGCTATACTTCACAGAATGGTCCAGGTCGAAACTGGTGGAGGACGTGGGCTAGTGGCTAGCCCCAGTGTCAGACGTTTCCAAACCACCCATAAGGCCTCTGACACGGCTAAACCTACCATCTAGTGATAAAAGCTGGCATCAACGCTCAAACGTACTTTACAAATCAAGGAAACGCTCGGGATAAGTGCTAATAATAGTAAAACTCATCCAGGTTATGACTGCGAATGTGGTCAGTTAACCTGCATGATCGACGCGACCACGCAATTCGCATTAAACCAGAAGGTTTTTAGTAGCTTTTAAATGATACCACAGACATAGTATAGTTATAGCTAAACAAAGCTTGCCGATTTCGTATTTTGTTTTTACGACTTGCGTCTTGTTATTGGCTCTTGGTTCAAAAATACTTATTGCATAACTTTGACATGTACATTTTTGAATTCCTTAGGAACCGCTCTACAAAAAAGATAATAACCAAATTTTTGATAAACCCCTTACTTTTCGACTTATATAAAGAATTAACACACAGTCTTATCGAAAAAAGTCAGTTTTTTCAATATAGCTCCGTAAATTGAATATTTACGACAGTAAGTGCGAACATGTTATTTGTAGGTCTTTTTAATAGCTTTCAAATGATACCACACACATAGAATAAAACGTAGTGGTTTTCGAGAAAATATTGAAAAACCAAACCGTTCAGCCGCCATCTTGATTACATCATAGATACTCACTCCACCACTTTAGAAAGCGACAACAAGTGGTTTGACAATCAGTAGGCCACGCTGATTCCAACGGTACCAGTTGTCGCTATAATACTGTTCGGTCCTACGAACTTCGTAAATAAAGCACTTTCGACGAACCGGCCTCTCTACTAGTCTGAGAACCGTACTATTCAGTGCAACATAACATGTATCGACATGTCGCGTAGAACTATATCAGGCCAATTCATTATGGGACCGACTACGTATTTATCTTTTGTTCAGCTCGCGCTTTTTATACATCGACTAGTAATTGACTGTTTACTCGTAGTCCCACCGATTCACTCTTGGTCAGTAATCGTAGCATGCATTATAGTATGTTGTTTTTTTTTTACTAATGATCAAAATAGAAAGGGGCGGCTTTTCGATCGGCCCCGGGCGGCGAAAACCCACGCTACGCCACTGGGAAAGGTTGATCAGAACCAGGAGCAGTGCCTGTCTAGGGTCAAACTGGGGTTCCCATTCACGAATCTGAATTTTATTCTTAAAGAACAATAGCGGAAGCAACGTTTTTATTTTGATTTGGTCGAAGAAAGAGATGATGCAAAAAAAAAAATATTTACAATTTAACCTCTAATACCGCTGCCCTCGGATGACAAAACGCGGCAACCCGGGTTACCGCGTTTTGTCGTAACATAGCTTAATTTGATCTACAACTATAGACCTATGACGTAATGTGGGCAAAAAAACCAAAATATAAAAAACAGTAACCTAAAATCGCGAACTTTAAAAGCGTTTTTCTCAACTTCACTAATTTTAGGTTACCGCGTTTTGTCATCAGAGGGCAGACCGGTTACCGGTATTGGCCACCTCCAATACCGGTATTGAACGAAAATGCCCTTTCCAATGCCGGTATTGAATTATTGGAAAAAATCGTCCGGGATTCCGGTAATCGGTAATGCATGCCCTATTCGTGTCGGTCGGGCTCGGACGACACGACGACGACGGACCAACGACGACGGACGCCTTCCGAGTCGACTCGACGGACGCCGACCACCAAGGAACATATACTCACCTACTTCGGTAGTCGGTAGGTAGTGAGCGTTAATTTGGCAGCCTCATCATAGTATTTAAATGTTCTGATCTGATTATGCGAATAAATACTGCCAAATAGTGCCCAAAGGAAAAAAAAATAGTGCTATCGTAGTTTCAGAGAAAATAGAGTTTTCAACTGAGGCTGCTAGCGTAACGTTCCGTTAGCAGCCTCATCTCTGGAGTCAAGGAACTTTATGTCAAAAAATATTGCGTAAATACATATTTAAGTAGTGCCTCCCACATGAAAAATTTCAAAATGAATTTTCCAGTAAACTCCAAGATATAAGGGTAGGTTAGTGAGGCTGCTAAATCTGTTCGGGTGGTAGCAGAATACCAGTGTTTTGCCTTTTAAAGGCAAAATTACACTGAGCTATGCCCCTGTTGTATTGTATTGTTTTTTGTTGTATATTTATTAGTGTAATTTTAAGTTACTTTATTTTTGTCTCTTGTATCTGAAGTTTTTATGTCTTTTGTTATTTTTGTAACGTGTGCACTACAATAAACTGATTATCTATCTATATTAATGCGTTTATTTAGCAGCTTCATCATGGTTTCAGCAAAACTACAGCGAAAGAGAACACATAAACTCCATAGAAAATTACCCAAGGCCCGGCGCAGAAGAGAAGTATCTCAGTTATTTGTGTATTTTAAGTACAATATATTTTGATATGTGTGTTTGCCGCAAGAAGAGGCAAAGATAAAAAAAATGCTTTTAGAATATTTTCAATATTTTCAGGAAAAAAAATATATTTCGTTGAACATATCGACTCCAAAATGTTTCAAAATGGTAGTAAATCACATTTTTATAAGAATTATACTGATCTTATATATATTTTAGTGAAAATATACAGGGTGTTAAAAAAAGTGCATTTGAGATTTTGGAAAAAAGTGTGTTTTGTAAAACTAGCTTTCTATTTTTAGCGCACACGATTCAGGAATAAAACAATAACATTTAAAATGTTTGTTAAAAAAACTTTTTTTTGCTTTTTTATATTTTTTTTTTCATCACCATCAACAGCCTGTATTATTCCACTGTTGGATATAGGCCTCCCCAAGGCACGCCACTTATACCTAACTGCGGCCACACGTACCCAGCTGTTGCCAGCAACCTTGCGCAAATCATCGCTCCACCTAGCCGGGGGACTATGTTTTTTTTATTTTTTATTTTTCAAAAAGATAAACGCAGTATATTACGATATTTTGTATGTTTTACGATAGTTTATAACATTTTATATAAGTTATTAAAGTTCAAAATATTACATATTTAAAACTATGCCTGAAAATAATAAGATAGCAATTTTTACGCTAACCACTTCTTGTGGCAAAGACACTTTTACTAATAAAATATACAAAACTCTGAGATATTTTTCTTTTACGCCGGGCCTTGGGCTTTTTTCGAGACTTCACCTTTCGAGACCGAACTACTTAATATCAAAAAACTCTGCCTAAATAGTGCCTCCCACTACAAAACAATTCAGAACTAAACACCATCTAGTGATCTCGAATGAGTATTTTATGGAAAAAGTAGAAAGACTTTTGTTCATACCTGCACCAAAGCAAAAATATATTAATTAAAATATAATAATTATGCAGAATTTCATTTTACGTTTGTTTATGCAATAACAAAACGCATATGTATGTGGATTTTAATTTTGAGATCCTGAGCCCGCGTCACGTAAAAAGAGCGCTGGCGGGCGTTCCGAGGGCAAAACAGTTTACTCTGACAACAGGATAGCTTAATATAAATCGCGTAAGTGTGAAAGATAGGGAACTAAACAATTGCTGTCAGAGTGCATCCTCGGAACGCCAGCCAGTGCTCTTTTTACGTGACGCGAACTATAACAATCTATAGAGTTCTGGATTGTTTTGTAAATATCGGAAGGTACTATTTAAGTAGAGTTTTTTAACATTAGTTTGGTCTCGAAATTCGGTGTAGTTCTGCTTAAACCATGGTGTCCATTACTCCAGCGGAATGTTGTAGCTAATAAGAATGTGAGTATAATAGGGAATTAGAGCATCATTAGGACTAATTGTGCGCCAGCAGCGGAATTTGTGCGTCTTATAATTTCGGAGATATTCATTAAAAACCGATTCCGCCAGGGTCACGTTCCCCCAGCGGCATGATTTGGAAAAAGACGGTCTAGCTCATAACAAAGTACATGACTGAGTAGCTTTCGTCGTGTTATAAATGTGCGCAAATAGCGGAATTTGTGCATCTTACGGTTTTCGAATTATTCAAGATTCCGCTGCAGTAACGTTTTTGGGTTTTCTGTATCTTGAAAACGGCTGATAGAAGAAATTTAAAAAAAAAACCACTAGTACACCTTAATTTGTGCGTAATTTGAGCAATGTTAGTTTTTTGAAAATTATGATATTTTTTTAGTAATTAATTTGTTTAGAAAAATCAGGAAATTCTAATTTACAAGGACACGAGTGAAATTGCAATCGAAAAAAGAGCACTCAAATACTCCTCTAGTAAACCCTAATAATATCTGCAATTGTGGATTGTATTATCCAGTCAATTAGTGAGATATACCATTTAATTAAGAAATTAATTTAGCGAAATTTTAAAGATTGAATTCAGTGCTTCTATAAGATTATGAAACATGAAATTTTACATAAAATTAGAGCGTCCTGCTAGCAAGCTTTCCTGTAAGTTTCAGCTTTGAATAACGTTGATTTAAAAAGATTTACCCAAAAGAAGAAAGAACGAACATTTTCCCTATAACCCGACCAAATTAGAATGTATACGCGAAAGCGGCCGCGCCATACAAAAGGATAATAGATCGGGAGCCAGCAAGGTGTACGGGCCTGAACATATAAGAACTCTGGAATCAGTCTAGCTCGAAAGAACTTTCTGTTATCAATCGTTTGGTTCAAGTCTTACAGTCCAGATCAGTCACTGAAGTTTTTTATGACGTTCAGAAAAAATTAAAAAAGTCGTATTTGGGCCTAAACATATAAGACTCAAAATGAAATGTGGATCTGAAAGTGAGTACATTGGACAACCCCATACTATTTTTTTTTTCGCTGAAATCGGTCACCGTCTCAAATCAGAATCAGAAAATCGTAAAAAATCTGTTTTGGGACTAAACACATAAGATGTCTATCTATCTATCTATCTATCTATCAGCCGAAAGACGTCCACTGCTGGACAAAGGCCTCCCCCAAGGATTTCCACACCGACCGGTCCTGTGCGGCTCGCATCCAGCGGCTTCCTGCAACCTTTACCAGGTCGTCGGTCCACCGAGTCGGGGGCCTGCCCACACTGCGCCTTCCGGTGCGCGGTCGCCATTCGAGAACTTTACTGCCCCAACGGCCATCTGTTCTACGAGCTATGTGCCCTGCCCACTGCCACTTAAGTCTAGCGATTCTGAGAGCTATGTCGGTAACTTACTCTACTCTATGTCACAAAGATGTCTGCAACCAAATTAAATCGATAGAATACACTTTACGATGTATAAAAAGTTCAGTCTTACAACGCGAATCGGTCACAGTTCCAAAATCAGACTACTTTTATAACCGAGGTATTTTCGCTGACGATGGATGATAACTCGATAACCATTTAGGTTAGAGGTATAGTTACTTCGGCAAAACTGAAGTGCATAAAATTTCCAACAAAAAAGGTTATATTCATTTTTATAGTGGGATTAATAGATAAAGAGTAAATTGTAAAACTGTTTCTCATTAACATCGTTTTCGTCTACTTCTCCATAATCTTCAAGATTACCGGTATAGCTACTACGGTAAAAATAAAATACATCAAATTTGCAACATAAAAGGTTATATTCACTTTTAAAGTATAATTAATAAATAAAGAGTAAATTGAAATATATATATGTATATATTTGAATTTTTCATCTACTTGTTTATAAATTAAAAATGAGATTAATTGCCACTAAATAAAATGCATAAAATTTTCCACAAAAAAGTTTATATTCATTGTAATTGTGGGATTAACAGATAAAGAGTAAATTGTAAAACTGTGTCTCATAAATAAGTTTTTGCCTATTTCTCCATAACCTTTAAGATTAGTGGCATAGCTACTACGATAAAAATTAAGTGCATAAAATTTGCAACAAAAAAGGTTATATAAATTTTCACTGTATAATGAATAGAAAAGAGTAAACTGGAAAAAATCTTTTTTACATTAGGAATTCTGATCTGTTTGTTGATAAATTAAAGATTAGAGATATTGTGACTTGTGAAAAATATATATATTGTGGCTAGTATGTTTCTCGGACGCAGTGCGGAAATAGCCTAATTGATGTTCAAATGCAGGCTTATGCGACCGCCCTTTACCTTCCGACAACGGCACAAATCTCGCGTGTGAGCAGATTTCATTAGAGTAATTGTTTTAAGTCTCACATATTTTAGATTAGAAGTTCGGTGTAAACGTTTACGTTAATTTACGTAAATCTTGATCTGTTTGACGACGTAGTAAATGGTTTATGAGTGAAAATTGGCAACGAAAGGCCTTTTAATATGAAATGTGGTAACATCCCAAAATGACCAGTCTTTTTAAAAATAAACAAAAAAAAATTTTATATTTCAAGGATTGTATTTAATGGAAAAAGATGAGGAGTCCCGGAGATAAACCCATCATAAATACAGTTTACAGGATTTCACATCACATCACATACACATTGAGTTATGGAGATTTGCTTTTAGAAAAAAGATGAAGACACATGTGGTACCCAACAAAAAAAGGGTATTACTTTAAAAAGCAAGTTATTGTACAGGGTGTTAAAAAAAGTGCGTTTGAAATTTTAAGGGGTTACTCAGAATCAAGTATAGAATCCAGGAAAAATATTGAAAAAATTCGCTCTTCAATTTTTTTTTGCAGTTTTCCATGCAAATTCTCGATTCACTATTTAGATTTAGTATGAGAATCTGAAAAAAATAATTGAAGAGCGGATTTTTTCAATATTTTTCCTGGGTTCTGTACTTGATTCTGAGTAACCCCTTAAAATTTCAAACACACTTTTTTTAACACCCTGTATTATGTCTTATGTATGACGGATCGAAAAATGTATTTTCGCTTAACCTATGAGGTGCACCAGATTGTCAGAGAGTAGAGTGAGAGGGCAATACTATGGTATTACTTATAGTTATACTTCTCACACAGGTATTGGCAAACGCGCTCGCTAAACCCATTATTATAATCAAATATGATATAATAACTCCTTTAATCCCTTAAAATTTTAAACGCACTTTTTTAACACCCTGTGTAAATTACATTTGTTCTCCTTTAGCAATTCCTTTAAACTAAATACAAAATTTTTGAGTAATAATGTGTTATTAGTAGTAAATATTAGTATGCGCATACTTTCATGTATTTTTTTGTTTATACAAAATATTCACCACGCGGGCAAATACCGCAGTGCGTACCCTCCTTTTGTCGCTGCCTCTATATAAGAAATCCGTGAGATACCAGCGTAGATTTTATTGTTAAAATGATTGTCTACAATAAATGGAAACGTCAACCATGAGAATAGTTTTTTAGTCTATTCTTTATTTATTTATTTATCATCTTTAAAATAAAATAAAATAGCCTTTTATTACTGAAAAAATACAGGCTTATCAAATTAATATAATGCTTGTCAAAAATTCAGTCCGCCCTTTTGGCGAAGGCCTTCTTCAGTCTCTTCCATTCTTCTCTCTATCTGTAATTTTTAATTTATAATCAAATAGATGAAAAATCCAAATATAAAATTTATTTTTTCAATTTACTCTTTATCTATTAATTTGACAGTAAAAATGAATATGACTTTTTATGTTGCAAATTTGCTGTACTTTATTTTTACCGTAGTAGCTATGCCTGTAATATTAAAGGTTATGGAGAAGTACACGAAAACGTTGTTTGTGAGTAACAGTTTTACAATTTACTCTTTATCTATTAATCCCACAGTAAAAATGAATATAACCTTTTTTGTTGGAAATTTTATACACTTCAATTTTGCTGAAGCAATTATACCTCTAACCTAAATGGTTATCGAGTTATCGCCCATTGTCAACGAAAATACGTCGGCTATAAAAGTAGTCTGATTTTGCAACTGTGACCGACTCGTGTTGTAAGACTGAACTTTTTATACAGGCTAAAGTGTGTTCTATCGATTTACATTGGTTGCAGACATCTTATGTGTTTAGTCCCAAAACCGATTTTTTACGATTTTTGACCCCTGTCTGATTTGGGAAGGTGACCGATATCAGCGAAAAAAAAAATGTTATGGGGTTGTCCAATATACTCACTTTCATATCCAAATTTCATTTTGAGTCTTATATGTTTAGGCCCAAATACGACTTTTTTAATTTTTTCTGAACGTCATAAAAAACTTCAGTGACCGATCTGGACTGTAAGACTTGAACCAAACGATTGATAACAGAAAGTTCTTTCGAGCTAGACTGATTCCAGAGTTCTTATACGTTCAGGCCCGTACACCTTGCTGGCTCCAGTACTATAACCTTCTTAAATGAAAGGTATATTGAAGGAAGCTTTGTTAGTACAGTTGCGTGCAAATGTTTTATTGACGATTGTTTTCTTAGTACCTACGTGCTCGTATAGCGGCCGGGACGAAGTTATTATAAAAAATACTTGTAATAAGATTTCTAGATAGTAAGTATCTTATCTAAGTCTTGCCGCCAAACATAAATGTTAACAGCACGGATGTGTTCCGGCATGAAGATAGCCAGTTCCCCATTGCGTTGGGGATTCTTTGGTAAGCCCGCTTCCATCATCGGCGTCATCATTACTCAGGTGAGATGATGCCAAGGGCTTAACAACAGAGGATTAAAAAAAATCAACATTAAGTAGTGTTTAATTTGTAGCATACTGATTAATAGTTCGAGAAGGTTAAAATAAAAATTAAAAAGAAGAATGAAACAATGAAGAGTTCTTAGAGAAGAAAGAAGAGATCTGCTAAAATCTGCCACACTACGTGGAACCCTGATATTATGGATAATTATGTATATGGTTCACCTACATAAAAATTAATAAACGGGAAATTCCCGTACTACCTTGCATGAAACAAAAGATGCTAGCTCAGAACCTAATTAAAATTATTTTCTAGTTAGCAAGTCATAAAAAAAATATATAACTTTTCTATTGCTATTTAAAAAAAGTATTTCCTTGAAAACTGCCAAGAACTTTTTAAATCGTCAGCTTATTCTGCCTGAGTTAAAATTTAGTAGCCAAATCTGCCCAAATGGCAGAAATCTGCCACATGGACGGGTGCACATCTGGACGGGTTTCAAAAACACGGGAACTCGCGCGACGGGGGGAGCTCATCACCTGTACCCGTGCCCCGGGGGCTACCTGTGTGAGGAGCGCAGCTCAGTTCAAAGCGATAAGATAAACACTTCGATCAGAAATTAACAAAGCATTGATTTGATTGTATCTGCTTTGCGAGAAATATACCTCAACACATAGAGGTAATAAAGTACTAATTACTTCTTTTTTTTTTTTGTTTGGTTCTTTCCTGCTTTTGCAAGGAAAAGGCAAAGGCTTCTCTGGCCATACAGCCTATTCTTACGTAGTTTGCTTTTCTCTAAATATTTTTCTATTTCATTTGAGTTCTCATTTATCAATTTCTGTCGTCTTTAACTTTTTCTCTATTCTTCAACAAAATGATAGCACTTTTGATGAAGATTTCATGGACTTCTTGAGAGCACTCGAAACACAGTCTACACACTTTTATTTCATTATCCTACATATTAGACACTTAAATGGCACTTTATTGAACAATACACTATCAATATTATGCATTAAAAACCACGATATCTATTTTTTCGGATAATAAAACAAAAATGACAAACTCTTGCCGCGAGTTCCCGCCAAAAAGTCTCCTAATTACTTCTATGCTATTCTATGGTATGGTATTTGTTCTATGGTACTAGGTAGAAAAAAAATATTGACGATTTAAAAGCATGTGCAAAGCATCTACTTAAACATTTTGAGTTTTATGCCGATACATCAAAAAGTTTGTTGTTCAAATTATCGATGTTACCCGATTTTAGTTAATTTAAATACGACGCCAAATAATAAAACATATATTTACATCATATCAAAATTTTTTCTGCTTAATAGGGTATTTCACCATTTTTTGAAAAGTATCTCAAATTGATCATTAGGTGGGAAAAAGTCAAAAATATTTTTTTTAGAATTTTTTGAAACCTACAAGTACCCCAAAAATACATTACATTTTAAATTACCATTTCCGACAATGACGTAGGCTTTGGTCTGAGATTTCCGATGACCGCGCGAAAACGCTAGCCGCCATGATGTTTTAGGTTGTGACGTCATTTCAGCGGTAAACATGACAGTTCTACGTACAATTTAGCTACATTTAGTGAAAATTTACGAAATTAATAGTGAGTTACAATCCCTTATCGCTACCGGTGGTGTGCAGTTTAAAAATACAAATGTTAAACACTAGGCAAGTTATGGATTCAACTGCCAACAGATACAAATACCTATGAAAAACACTTGGATAAAACTTGCAAGAAGAGATCCAAAGTTATTGATTTAAAAATAAAATATACCTTTCAATGTAAGTATCCATAATTTATTTCCAATAAGTAAATAGGTACATACAATACTTATTAATTTCGGGGGCGACGACTTCATAAAAATAAAGGTGGGGCTAGGCCGCTAGGCGGAAAAGCCTCGCTGATAATGGCATTGTTGGTGGGGCTTGGGCATCCCCAGGCCCTATGGACTCGGCGCCAATGCCTATTATACAAAACTAAATAGTTATTTGTCTTACTTTACTGTGGTTTTGTAATCTCATACAATGTTTATAGGTTATGTTAGGTACATAAATGAATTTGTTAAATTGTTTACACATACCTACCTTTTTTTACATTGCAGATAGAAACCGGCATGGAAAATTATATGCAATACCTACAAGACAATGGGTACAAAAAATGCAAGTAAATCAGGCTGCATATTGTCCAGATTTGATTGCACAGAACAAGGACATCTTGTAACCAAGATTTACCGAGCTCAGAAGATATTTCTTGTCATGACAGAAAGTCTGAACAGCTATCCTAGCAGTTCAGTCCCAAGATCATTAAGCAGGCCACCATATAGAAGTGAATTTATAAAAGTGTGAATAATATAATGTGTACATAGGTAGTTGTATATTTGTGAATTAATATGTAGATAAGTGTCTTGAGTGGAATACATATATTGGTTTACCTGTAAAGAAATTGTTTTGTAATTAAATTTTTATTTCTTCTTTCAATGGTCATATTGTTCCTGAGGCAATAGGAGACAATGAGATTCATAACCCTTTCAGTTTTGTGTGTAGGCTACAAAACTTTAAGTAAGTAGCTATACAATTTTATAAGTCACATCCTAAAAGAGGCTTTGAAAATAATTTGTACTGAGCTATTTGACTGACTCGATTTCGTGACTGACTCGGTGGCTAAGTGGTTAGCGATCCTGACCTCTGATCCGAGAGTCGTGGGTTCGATCCCCACACAGGGCCAACTTTTCTGTGATGAGCAGAATTGTTTGCTCTGAGTCTGGGCGTATTATATCTATATATGTATGTATTTAGAAAGTATATGTGTATGTATATCAGTCTCTGGTTCCCAAGATGACCTGGGGCCAGATGACCGTGTGTGATTTGTCCCAGATATTATCATTATTTAAAAATATGAAAGTGTGGTGGTTTTCGAGGTACATATTTATATATACCCAGAAATTATGAGATTCCTCGAAAACCATCATACTCATATAGTGCTGTTTAGTAGAATAGCCTAGTACAAATTATACCTATATAGGTATACATCTGTTTCATTACTACTGTTACCGCCTGTAGTTAAAGCAGCTGATAAATTTTGGAGTGATAGGATAAGAATTGTAAGATTTTTATTTTAGTTTCACTAGCTAATTTGTTAACTTTCCTAAAACCCTAAAATAATGCAACTTGACAAAGCAATGGTATAATTAATTAAACAACTAATTGGCATATATCAGGTAGTGGGAAAGTAGGATAGTCTTATCACAAAAAACTAAAATTATGTAATACACAAGTTTATATAAGGTGCTACTTTATTAGTGCCCGATATTTTAGTCAGTGCTTCTACTTCTGATTCTGATCAACTTTCCCCCAGGGACCCATAGTCAAATCGTAAAAAAAATGTTGGACTCTATATACAAATCGATCAGTCGAGCGGCCAAATTAGTATGAAGAGTCCAAAAATTTTTTTGGGATTTGACTATGGGTTCCTTAGGGAAAGTTGATCAGAATCAGGAGTAGAAGCACTGACTAAAATATCGGGCACTAATAAAGTAGCACCTTATATAAAAACAAACTCTGGGAAAAGCATAGATTACCCACTATAAGTAGGTACTATTTGTTTAGTTTAAAAAATCCTAATGTGTTTTACTTACTCTTAGAAATAAGAAAGAAAAATGCAACAGTACCAGACAGATTTTTTATTTAATACAAATGCATATTTCTCTTTCTTCAGGTTTTTGTCTCATAGTCAACAAATCAATAATTTCCTCTATAGTAAAGTAGCTATCGAAGGTCACTGAAGTTATGCAGCCCTATGCATTGCCACCTTGGAACGATGCAGCCTGTGGGTGGTTATCTTCCTATCTATATGCATGTTTGGCATTGAATATCTGTAACATCACAAAAAAATAATAAGAACAATCAGCATTTAATGTTTAATATGGAAGAGGAATAAATAACCCTTAAAAATACTTTATGCGTAACACTTCATGCATACGCAGCATAGAGATTCCTCTAACTTGGTGGACAGGCGACCTGATGAAGGTTACAGGAAGCCGCTGGATATGAGCAACCTATGACTGCTCAGTGTGGAAATCCTTGGGGGAGGCCTTTGTCCGGCAGACTTCTTTCGGCTGATGGTGATGATGATTAGGCATAACAATTTATTTACCTGTTGAATGATACAGTTGCATCTCGGCCAGCTGCTTTATTTGGTCATTTTGCATTCCAAAAGGATTTCAAAGTAGCCTCTATTTTGAAGCAGCAGGCTGAGCAGGCATCTTATATGTATAGGTAAGAAATGTTTGTTCCCTGAAATGATTTAGCAAAGTATTAACAAGTATCCTTGTGTATTTGTTAAAGTACACCTAAAAAGTAATCTACTTTTCCCAATGACTTTCGAGGCTGATCATCATCGTTGCAACAGCAAGCCAACATTATTATCCTGCACCATCAACAGACACTGTACTGTATCTGTATAGGTTTTTGTTTGATGTTTGATATCACTGTTTTATTATCGTCATATTCAAATAACACCTAAACGCAAAAGCACAGAAATAATACGTTTTTATTTTAATGCTTTGACGTTTGTTGCAGCATTGTAAATACACACATATGTATAAAAGTATGGTACCTATCGCCAGACACGGTCGTTTCATTTCGCGCGCGTATCGAATTTATTTTTGTAACGAATTTTGCACAGTTTTTTCCAGATTTTAATCTAAAACTAAAAATGCGATAAAAATTAAGTTGCAAATAGGTACTTACATGCATATTCGGCAGTCGGGATTAGAAACAAAAACTTTGCCACTTAAATGTAGGTATTTATTCTCGGCAGATTCGTACTTTCTACTTTCACAAAACCGCCTTCCGTCATGAAATTTCAAGTTAATTTACTGGACACAGGTTATCTTTTCATATTTTTGAAATTAGGCGAAAAAACTAAAATTTAGCCACATATTGCGAACAAAATGTCACTGTTTACAGCTATCGTGACGTCACATCGACAACCAGCATGGCGGCTGGCGTTTCAGATATTTGAATAACAGATTAAAAAACTTGATTTTTGTAAATCAAAAATAAAATGTTTTTTCTCATTTTATTATATAGAAATCATCTTTATTCGATTACTTATTACAAATACCACAGTAAATAAGTCGTTCTGGATTTTTTCTTGAATAGAGTGAAATACCCTATTGTCCAATTAGTTCTGGTTGTATGCTACCAATTTAGGAAGGTTATCCTTTTGTATGGCGAGGCCGCTTTCTCGTATACATTCTAATTTGGTCGGGTTATAGGGAAAATGTTCGTTCTTTCTTCTTTTGGATAAATATTTTTAAATCAACGTTATTCAAAGCTGAAACTTACAGGAAAGCTTGCTAGCAGGACGCTCTAATTTTATGTAAAATTTCATGTTTTATAGTCTTATGGGAGCACTAAATTCAATCTTTAAAATTTCGCTAACTTTATTTCGTAATTAAATGGTATATCTCACTAATTGACTGGATAATACAATCCATAATTGCAGATATTGTTAGGGTTTACTGGAGGAATATTTGAGTGCTCTTTATTCGATTGCAACTTCACTCGTTTCCTTGTAAATCAGAATTTCCTGATTTTCTAAACAAATTAATTACTAAAAAAATATCATAATTTTCAAAAAACTAACATTGCTCAATTTACGCACAAATTAAGGTGTACTAGTGGTTTTTTTTTGAAATTTCTTCTATCAGCCGTTTTCGAGATACAGAAAACCCAAAAAAGTTACTGCAGCGGAATCTTGAATAATTCGAAAACCGTAAGATGCACAAATTCCGCTATTTGCGCACATTTATAACACGATGAAAGCTACTCAGTTATGTACTTTGTTATGAGCTAGACCGTCTTTTTCCAAATCATGCCGCTGGGGGAACGTGACCCTGGCGGAATCGGTTTTTAATGAATATCTCCGAAATTATAAGACGCACAAATTCCGCTGCTGGCGCACAATTAGTCCTAATGATGCTCTAATTCCCTATTATACTCACATTCTTCTTAGCTACAACATTCCGCTGGCGTAATGGACACGTTTTACTAAAGCATTCATTTTGAAATTTTGCATGTGGGAGGCACTATCAGTGACGAGGCTGCAAGCGGAACGTTACATTAGCAGCCTCAGTGAAAAACTCGATTTGCTCTGAAACTACGATAGTACTATTTTTTTCCTTTGGGCACTATTTGGCAGTATTTATCGACGAATATCTAAATTGAATGAATGAATGAAAACACTTTATTGCACAACAAAACAGGAAAATAAAAACATAAACATTAAAAAAAAAATGTTATACAGGTAGGCGGTCTTATCGCTAAAGAGCGATCTCTTCCAGACATCCTTTAAATTCTATGATGAGGCTGCCAAATGAACGCTCACGGTAGGTAGTTCGTCATTTTCGTCAACTATGGTTGCGTTGCGTGCGTTCCAAAATGGATGACGGTGAGGTGAGGGGCATGTTCGGGCGCGAGCGAGAAAATTGTGAGAAATCAGGGTAACACAGATTTGACAAATATAAAGGACTGAAAAAAAAGTTGATAACAATAACAAAAAAAATAGGAAGAAAGATTACTTTGGTGACTCTTTGGTTTGGTGCAACGAAATGAATAAAATTAACTTAATATCGTAGAAAATCTGACGATATTAGATTTCTCACTTCAAAAGACATAATGGGAAGTTTGGACAGAGGTGTTCTTACAGGATTTATTTGTCGATTGTGTTCTGAAATGCACAGAGTAGTCTTACACATTTACGGAGAAGAAGGCATACGTTTATGTATATCCGAAAAAATCAATAGATATCTTTCTATAAACGTAAGTTATCCATCACTAAATAAATATAAGTTATGATTTCCAATTAATAATCATATTGGAGGGTGGGATCAAAATTATGAGTTCTCCTAACATTGACAAAACGACATTGATTATCTAATGAAGCAACATTTCATTTCATTTATTCATCGAACAATATTACATTGTATCTGAATATCTTATGCAGCTACAGAATAATATAATAAATTATTGTAATTATGATAAGTTCTAATAGTAACAACATACAATTTTAAATAAATTCAATTTCATCTACATTGTATTAAAACATTAGTTAAATACTTATAGAACTGTCCATTGTTACAGGTTTCTAGATCAGATCCACTGCCTAAGACCATATGCAAGAACTGTTTGGACAGACTGGAGAACCAGCATCGCCTGGTGCTGCGCATTGAGCAAGCTGCTAACATGCTCAAGGGCCAGCGGCGGGCGCGCGCAGTGCCCTACGACAGCCTGTGTGACCACTCTAACTCTCCCCCAGAACCCCCAATACCATAATTAACTTGCAACACTTCTAGTTATAATAAAATTGTTAAACAAGTAGCATCCTCAAAGGCTGTTTTCACAGATCTGTGACTCGAATCACCCTAGAAGATACAATTGTGAATAGATGGTGGCATGGTTCACTGCTGCTGCAAGAAAAAATGGATAATTAATTGGATAAGTAATTTCAATGACAGTATATCTAGTTTAATACTTATATGAATAAAAAAATAAAATATGTTTATTTGGTAAAAAATGCTAATGGCTAATATGTTTTTCTTGCTTACTGACTTATAGTGAATCATGTTTCCTGCATATAATGGTTTTGTTCCAAGGTGATTTCTGTATACTATATTAGTGAGTGCTCTGTTCAGCGTACACTTTTTGTTATTGAATGACCCACAGTGTGGCTGGCTAGCATGACTGTAAAGTAAGACTAGCTCAATCACTTGGACGCTGGAGAGGCCAGCTCGGCTGCTGATGGGTGAAATCAGCCAAATGTGCATGTCATTTTAGGTTTAGCTTCTTGGTAAGTAAATGTGTCTGTTTCAAAAATTTCTTTGGCATCACTGATTATTCTTAAGAAAAATTAGGATATAATTGAGAAAATATTTATTAAAATTGGCATGCATTGACTGCAACTTATTCTCGTCCATTGAAGGAAATTTTGAAGATGCAGTCACAAAGATTAAATTATCTAGTTCAAGTTATATACAGAGTGTTAAAAAAGTGCACTTGAAATTTGAAAGAGTTACTCAGTAAACTCAATATCAAGTATACTTCATTCCAATCAAAAAAAAGCAAAAGGTAAACAAAGATAGTATGCATCTGACATTGACATGTGTCATTTCCATAGTAAGTTTGTTTACCTTTTCCTTTTTAGGGTTCCGTAGCCAAATGGCAAAAAACGGAACCCTTATGGATTCGTCATGTCTGTCTGTCTGTCTGTCCGTCTGTCCGTCCGTATGTCACAGCCACTTTTTTTCGAAACTATAAGAACTATACTGTTGAAACTTGGTAAGTAGATGTATTCTGTGAACCGCATTAAGATTTTCACACAAAAATAGAAAAAAAACAATAAATTTTGGGGGTTCCCCATACTTAGAACTGAAAGTCAAAATTTTTTTTCATCAAACCCATACGGGGTAAGAAAAGATAGATTTTATTGTCCAGAAAAAAAAAAAATTATGGATGATTCTTTTTTCAATAGCATCTGCTGTCTCCAAGTAAACAAAACGTTATAACTTAAACGTTTAACTTTTAAAGTAAGTAGGTTAGAAGGTTAAAAAAAGTGAGGATTGGTAGTAAATGGCCGTGCCACTGAAAAAAAATACACAAAAAATAAACACCGTCAATTAAATATAAGCATTACAATTTTTTTTTAATTTTGTTTAATTGCAAACAAAATTAAAATAACACCTATTAACCCTATGTTTTTATTACTTTAAGATATTTAACATTACTTTAGCTTTCAAATAATAAAAACCCCAAGTTTCTAACCTACACACAACATTTTCTATGAGCGACTAAGCAGTAGTATTCCATATACGCTATTTTTTACATTGTTGCTCTAAATGCTAGTTTTGGGTTTTCTTAGTCTTAGTTTTGTGTATTTTTTTATTTCTGTGGCACAGCCATCTACTGCCAGTCCTCACTTTTTTTGTTTTAACATTCTAGCTTGCTTAATTTAAAAGTTACAACGTTTTATTTCGGGACAGCAGATGTTATTAAAAAAAAAAGACATCCACAAACTTATTTTTTTTACATTTTTATTTTTTTTAATATTTTTTGGGCGATAAAATTGGCTCTTATTTCACCCCCTTTTATATGTGCACTTTATATAGACTCACCTGTATAGGCCAGCCAGTGTAAGGAAAAGGAATGAGGAGACTATATTTAATATATAATAAACCTATATAGACTACTGGAAAAATATTGAAAAAACTGATCTACAATATTTATTCTTTTTTTAAATTTCCAATTTAAAAAATAAATGGCAGATAAGATTTTATCAATATTTTCCTATATTCTATACTTGATTCTGAGTAACCCCTTAAAACAGACGAATTTTTTAACAATCTGTATAATGCCAATACATTATGTTGGTTACTTTAAAAAATTTATAGCTCTATGTTGATTCAAAGACATCACCCCTTTTTATTGCCTGAGCAACATTAAATGGCGATACATATATTAATTAGGCTTATAATTTATTTTATTTTTCCGAAATTATAAATATATGCTTTAAATTAGTTACAACCTTGGTAAAGTAACAAACAGGTAGTATGTATATTGTAAACTTATGTAAATATTTTGTGTCAATATTAATACTTAGTGGGTTAACTTTATTATTTAGGTTTATGTTGTTTGTATACCTAATAAATTATGTATTTAGAAATGATTATGGTACACATACTTTATGTTGATATACTTACAGTTTTGAAAATATACCTGTATATGTGTTATTTAAAAAAACCTAGGGGTATGCAAAATGGAAACTTTTTTTTTATATTGTTTATAGTATATTGATATTGCTTTAAAAAAACTAAGTATAAACTTTATTGCACATTCCCACTTTCGAGCAATTTCTTTATACGTGTAGAGTTTTTGTAGATAACTATCTTGAGATCATTGATTTTGTCTCTCTTCTCCTCCATGTCCACATCCAATTGCTTAACTTTAGTGTGGAGGGGAAGTAACGATTCTTCATTGGCTCTGAAACGAAACGCCACATATTATTCTCTTTAAGGTCCTTCTCGTAATACACCTTTTCATCTTCTATTTTTGTGAAATCCGTGGCTGAGTATCGCTGACCCTCTTCACGCATGTAGTTATGGGACTTAAATACTTATACAGCAGACGAGGCTGGAACTGGAAGGACTAGCCCTTTCCTACCATACCTACGGATGCGGATCAATCAACCTATAGGACCTGTCTTGCGCTCGCGCGCTGACACGGCGACGCATCGGCACGACACAATAATAACAAATACGTCAAACTCAATTCAGTCACAGTAACATTTTTACGTGTATTTTATCGACACTTTCATAGTAACAAATATAAATATTGGAAGAATCGATCCCTTTTTTACTTTTAAGGTTTCACAAGTGAGACAAACAAGGCCCTCAAGAATTTTGTTATTAATAATAATTATAATTTAATAATTTTGTATTTTATGTGCACATGTAACACTTCCATTCTACAAATAACTTTCGGACAGATGTTTTAATTAATGTAAGAGTCTCCATATACACTAATCGTTTACTGAACTATACCATAAGTGTGCGAACATACATATCAACAGCGTTTTAACTTACGCTTTTTGCTTTTGCAACTCTTTCGAAGTTTCTTCATAAGTCTTTGTCCACTGCTGCAGTTCTTGTCGCATAACTTCCACGTCTTCCTGTATATGGTCAAGCAACTTCCCTAATGGATTGGCTACGCGAGATAGTGCTTGAATATTGAATCTCAGTTGTTCGATTTCCTGATTTAGTGCTTCTCGCGCCTTCTGAGCTCCAAATTGCCATTCCTGTAAATTATAAACTTTCGTAGACACAACTCAAAAAGAATATAAATCGAACGAAAATTATGTTGTAGTCAGGTCCATCTATCTCCGAGTAAGCTGATACACTTATATGAGATCTTGAAATACATCGATAATTTTCCAAGACTTTAGCTTGTATTTAACTTGCACTTGTCTGTCGCACGTTTTCTTATTTGAATTGATATTTTAATGGAGTCCCGATAATCTGTTCTGTTTAGAATGCCTATACTTACAATTTCTGTCTTCCCAGAGATTTGAGAAAACTCCTTCTGTGAATCTAATATTTGCTGCACCAAGTGGCCGTGTTGTTGACTTGATGATAGTGGCCGCTGTTCATGCTGGTCTTGAGTTAGGAGCGCATCAGTTTGCTGCTCCACCAGTATGATACTTTCCTCTTCCTAAAAATATACTCAGTATTTAAAGTTACAAAAAATATCATTTAGTTAAACAAAAAACAAATCTTACCTCTTCATTTGGAGAATTCTCTACTATGATGTTTACTTTGCCAACGAGAAAATTTTCTGTGGCCGTAAGAACGTTGTCATGTTTCTCCCTTAATCTAGGTGCCCCTGGTCTACAGGACGATGGTCTTACACTGGACGGTCGTGTCGCACCCGTCTTAGGGTTTTTGTCTTGAGTATTTTCTTTTTCTAAGCTCGTTTCTGATTCTGTTTGTGTGTCAAAACTACTGTCTACTTTTCGATATTTATTTTCCTCGTGTTCATTTATTTTACTTTCAACTGATTTTTTCGATTCTTTAGTAGATTCATCAGTTTTAATCTTCAATTCGGCATTTTCGTCTATACTATTTGGTTTCTGTTCAAAAATATTTTCCTGAAGTTTATTATTTTCCACTTCCATTAAATCTTGTGACGAAAGAGATGAATTTAGATCATTATCAGCAATTGTGTATGATGCGTTCAATTTATCTTGGCCATCTTGTTCAACTATTGACTCTTGTTGTTCATTTGCAGACACAGGAATTATGTTTCCTTTATCACGTGAAAGTTCTGGATTTTCGTCTTCTTTAATTTTAGATTTAGGTTCATTCTTTGTTTCATTTACTTCAGGTTCGCTAAGATTTTTATTATGTTTAGTTTCAGTTGTTTTTACTTTTTCAACTGAATTCTTTTTCACCACTGGTTTGGTAGTGGTTTTTTTAGGCGGTGATTCCTTTTTAATAATGCTGTTTTCTTTTTGCTTAGCTTTAGTTGTAGCATTTGGCCTATCTTTTTCGTTTCTTGTCAAGGATCGATCAGCCGGATCTCTTTTCTTCGTCGTCAATTTTTCAGTGCTTTTCGAAGTCAACTTTTTTTCATCGCTTACTTTTTTGACAGTTTTAACTTGGTCTTTCGTCTTCTTCTCGGTATTTTGTGAAGATTTTGAATTCTCCTTAAATTTTTTAACAGCTTCATCTGAAGACAGGTTGTTATCCAAAGCTTTTGCTAGACATTGTAGCAATTCATTGGTTTTATCTGGCTCTTGTCCTGCTACTATTTTAGAAGATTTGACGGCCAATGAGGTTCCTGTTGTAGATTCTGTGAAAGAAATCAATTTATATTCTTAAAAATCTAAATTATTCCTACTTAATTTTATGTAGACAGTAAAAGATAAAATAACATAAAATTACTAAATATTTAAAATTCTTAACTCACCTAGAACTGTTATAACTTTATTGAGAAAGGCAATTTTATTCTCTCTATCTTTAACATTTTCAGATATTAACTCGTCTGGTTCAAATAAGCCTTCGAAAAATCCGGTGTTTTTCAGTACCTAGAAGGAGAATCACAAATATAATTGGCACTGCATGCATCAGTTACCTAAATCTACATTTCGTAATTCATCGAATTGAATTATTGATATGAACCATCCATGCACTTTGTGAGAGGAGATCTTAACGTAATGACTATCAAATCAAACAAGCTAATCGATACGCACCGTCGTCACAATATCGTGTAAGAACCTGAAGGGCGGCTTCTTCAGCAGTTTCTCAGTCAACGGGGGCCGCTTCACATACTTGCCCAGAGAACTTTGGGTCGCTCTTATAACTTCTGGTTCCAATTCTTTTTCCATCGCACATTATTTTATACAAACCCTAGAAAGTATATAAAATATTTATTATAAATATGTTATTAAAATTCTTATCCTCTGAATACGTATTTACTTCGCGTGTTTATTTAACGAGCCCTTCAGTGTGACTTGACTTTTGATATGTTTACACACTGTTGCCTAGGAAACGGAAAGACAACTTATGACGTATCAGTTTCGATCACAGACAGATCAGATCTTTTGGTTTTGGTATAGATTTATAGTTTTTTTTATTTTGTGTATTTTGTGCCTATATATTGTTGTTTTTTACCTGATTCTTTGTACTTTCGCCTTTAGGTATTGAATTATAAACTGCTTGGTTGGAAACAGATGTTTTAGAAGTCGGATATTTTGTGAATTTGTATGTTCTGGGAAACGGGTGTTATGGGATTTGGATATTTTAGGAAATTGATGTATTGGGAAACGGAAGTTTTGAACATACTGGGTGATTTGGGAAACGGATCTAATGGGCCGAAAGGACTTGTATAGGGTCCCTTTAAAAAAACTGAAAAAATCTACTCGTGAAACTGAACTACTTTCCCCAAGGAACCTATAAAAAATTTTTGACGTCTCATATTACTTGAAAAGTCTTTTGGAACGACCTTTATACAGGTGTAAAAAAATCGGTGTGAGACTTCGCAAAACAAATGTTGTTTCATATAATGAAGAAAGAGCTCTAACTATTTTGTTATTCAGTGTACGGACCGCCTACGGGGCGGTAAAACTGCAAATTTAGTGGCTGGTCTCCGCCAAATAAACCGTCCTCGGGGTCATATGAGATTATCTTTGTGTCAGATCTTATTTATTGTTTTCTTTGTTTTGAGAACACTCCTGAAATGTAGCAATGTAATATATTTTTATATGCTAATTTTGTTTGATACACGACACTATCGACACGATAGGTCCCAATAAAAAATAAATAGAAACCGTGGCAGAATTTCTACTTATAGGGTGGTTTGACAAGTCTCTTGGTTAAAGTATTTGCAAAAGATTGTAGCCAACAACTAATATTTCATAAAAGATACTGTTTTATAAATACGTGATCTTCATGGTTACAAGCCAATCGGATGCAAACTTTTTGAATGACAACTGTTATAAAAAAACTTCGGCGCCAAAAGTGAAAATGGAGATTTTTTTTTTATCCGTGGGGTTTTCAGTTCTTATTTTTAAAGGGGAAAACGGCGTAAGAGATTCATGAAAAGATATTGATTACAATGGGTGGCTCATGTCCTTCCTACGAAACTATTTGACTTTGGGTTAATGACGTGTTGGGATAGAACAAGTGTCGTAGAGGCCTCACGTGCAGGAGCTGCGAAAACAGCGGTCACATCAGAAATTGTTGATATAGTCCATGAAATTGTTTTGGAAGACAGATGACTGAATGTCCGTGAATTAGCAGACGCCATAGACATATCAACGGAGCAGATCCATTTTATTTTACATGATGTTTTGTACATGAAAAAGCTTTTTCAATTTCTTTATTGCATGCCACAGTAATTACAATGTAATTGCAATGGTAAAAATTAAAAAAGTACAATGTGACGCCCCATCGGGGCACAACAATTCGAGAGGGCACATAGTTATTATAATAAAGCTACACACTAACATTTTATAATAGATTGTAATTGTACTGAAAAATATAACATAAACTAGGTTTCAGAACAGAAATATTTTATTTATATATGCTCAAATGAGAATTTGAGCACGAACGTCTATCGACTATTTGGTTGGAGATTTTATCGTGAGACCCTTTGGATTTTGTGAGCATGGATGAAACTTGGGTTCACCACTACTCAGCTGAAACGAAAAATAAATCTAGTGGACTAGGGCAGATGAACCAGGTCCGAAAAATGCAAAGTGTCTACCATCGGCCGGAAAGATAATGGCATCAGTATTCTAGAATATGAAGGGATTTATATTGGATGATTACCTCGAGAAGGGTAAAAATATAAGAGGAGAATACTACGCACGCAGGGCTTTTATCAAAACTGCACGAAGCCATCGAAGAAAAACGGTCTGGATTGACGAAAAAATACATTGTTTCCTTCGTGATAACGCACAAGCTCATTTGAGTCGGGTAGCTCAACAAAAATTAACAGATTTCTATCAGATGAATTGTGACTATTTTGAGGCCCGCGAAGAAAATCAACTTCGTGAAGGGATAAAGAAACTTGAAAAATGCTGGAACAAGTTTAGTATGTTGAGCTCCAAGAGGACTATGTAGAAAAATAGTAAAAAATAAATCATGTATGTGTTGCTTTCATTAATAAACCAAGAAACTTATCAAACCACCGTATCGTACATACAAAAAAATCAATGATTTTACGGTGGAAAAAATGTGCGCATATGGTGCCATGCGACTAGCGCTTGCCTCTATATCAATTTGCTGCTTTCTTTCAAAAATGCTTCGATAAGACAGTGTTATACAATGTACAACGTGGTAGGTAATACTTACGATGATATATAATGGTTACAAAAGTGCAAGATAAAAGGCACAATTACGTATATTGATACAATTAAAAAACAAAAGTAACAAATATACCGTTACAACTGGTCACAAACGTAGCGAAAGTGTTGGCCGCCAAAATTATATCTGTATCAATCAGCCAGTTGCATTATGCAATGGAGGTCTGGTCTGCGCCGGCGCCGGCTTCTCGCGAGCAGCCCGGCGGCAGCGGCGTCAGTGCCTGCCCGGCTCCCGCGCCGCCTACCGACTGCCGCGCGCTACCCCACTGACTCGCAGATCATATCACCAACTACAATAACAGTTTAAATACGAGTAATTTGGACACGATGCAGTTGCTGAAAGTTTTACCAGTTTTGTTTGTTATAAGTTTTATTAATTCGGGTATGTAGTCTAAACAGTTACTATGATTACCTACTAGTATTGTAGTTATTGTGGATATAACCACTCAGATATGAATAAGTTAAGATAGTTTAAGATAAGATAAGATAAGATAAATATACTTTATTGCACACCAAAAGAGTACGAAAACAACGTAACAATTTCGTAACAACGAAAACACATTAAAAAATTTAAAACATTGATATGCAAAGGCGGTCTTATCTTGTCTTAGTTTAAAGATTATGATTAAATCAAGAATAAAAGGTACAACTTCAGTAAGCCAATCTCCCAAGCGGTTGTGGCTTAGTTCATCCGGCATGCCACTACATGCACCATCATAAACTTATAACCTAAGTACATGGATTTGCCTGTAAGTGGCATTTGTCTCGACCGTTTCCGTGCTTCGCAAGCCAAGTTGTTCGTTTATTACCTTGGTGTCAGTTAGGTAAGAGACCTTATAGGCGACTTGAAAACGCTAACATTAGGATTAGCCTCTATAACGCCCTTCCTCGGCCAACCTGGAAGTAGCCCTTGTTTGTGGAGTAGTACCTAAACTTTCCATGATAAAGGAAGAGAAGAGAGACCTCGCTCCGTTAGTGGGGAGCCTATGAGCTGTTTAGGAAACGAACAAAGCTAAGCTCCTGGGCGCGTCAGCCGCCGTCGCCGCCCCGCCCGCCACCGCACCGCCTCGATCGAATTTGGGGCAGCAGAACTTAGTACTTTAGCAATCGATAACCTATCTATTACACAATTTAGATACTTACTTTACTTTTATCATTTTAATTTATTATTACAAGCAAACAGCTTTTATTAAGCATTGCAAGCAACCGATGTTATCTTTTAATAAATTCAGAGATTCAAACGCGTAACGACTTGTTACGCAGCCTCCCGCCCCGAGCCGAGCCCGGGTGAACTAAAGCAACACTAGAGATTAGCAAACTGTTGACAAATAAGTGAATCGCATCGCATTCTTACCGGACAATGCTCAATAAGTTTACGATAAAGATAACTTATTGATCACAAAATTTCTCAGTTTAGTTTACCAACTATAACAACCAACTATTGGATTTTAAGAATAGGGGTTATTGTTTGGAAAAGCTATAGCTTGCGATAGCAAAAAATATACATATAAATGAAATCAAGCGTATAAACTACATCTGAGTAGGAGCGCCTAAGTTAAACGTCAATTTTCTCATACCTATTTAATATGTAGGACATAATTTACCACGCTGAATACGTTAAAAACAACCGACTTCAATCGCAACAACTCCAATTTTGCTATGTTTTTGTTGATTTTCTCAAAAACCGCTGAATCGACTTCAATAAAATTTATATGGGACCACCTGTGAAGTATACCCTCTTGAACAAAAAAAAACCAAATCGGTTCAGGCGTCTTCGAGTAATCGGTGAACATACATAAAAAAAACGAACGACGATCCGACGAATTGAGAACCTCCTCCTTTTTTTGAAGTCGGTTAAAAATGATCATGACAAGTATTTTAAGTCTCGCACGATAGTGCGGTAAACAATGTCTTTCCGTCACACGCGAGTGCCCGGATGCACGCAGCGTCTACCCGAGAAATACTACTAGAATATCTTTGTCGGTCATTCGGCCAAGGTTGAGATTGGTTACAGTCGGATGTGGTGGACTTTGAGAAAAAGTCCATTTTTATTTTGAAATACTTTCGGCGTAAAGCGTACACTAGGTCATTAAACCGAATGCAATCTACCTACGGGTGTGGTATCGAGTATCAACTGAGCAATTTTTGCAATAACCAGGTATTCAGATTTAACAACTTTGTGCCTGCGTAGCCCGGTCAGACTGCATCGGGTACCTATGTAACTAACTGGTTCACTTGTATGTCTTATGTAGCGTTACATAATTTTAATGACAAGAGTTTTAAACGTACTCGCACGTGTTTACGGTAAAAACACGTGCCTACTAACTAAAAAACTTTTGATTTGATAGGTCACTTTGTGTTATAAGAATATCAATTTCGCGGAGCTCCAAGATGTGCAGATGATCTAATTTGACTTTACCAATCAAATCGTACTATATAATTCCAAAAAAAGGTGTTCCTGTTTTTTTTTTCAATTAAGCCTTTTTTTTTATAATGCAATCTATTTATAATATATTCCGACTGGGACTGGGACCAGGGTGGGTACCACTGAGGAGCTGCTCGCTCTACACCTGCCGCCAAAAAACGCGTTGCGTTCCTTGCGTTTACAGATCTCCACTACATTAGAAGTACTCGGTAAATGACCTTTATAGGAATAGATACACTAGCTAGAGGTATCGTGGAAACACAATCCACGTATGACTCTCAGCGCACGAGGTCAATCGTGTCTTACACCAGTGGCGTAGCGTGGGTTTTTGCCGCCCGGGGCCTATCGAAAATTTGCCGCCTCTTTCTATTTTCATCATTAGTAAAAAAAAACAATAAAACAGCCAAATTCTGTATTTAATAAAAAAAATACTCTTCGTGTTTGTTAAAGCTAAATCTTTTATACAGTCGATGTATATGTCATGTTCGATTGTTAATATAACTAAATTGGAAATCCGTAATACTAACTAAACCCCGCCGCACATCGTACCTGCAACCTCCGATGTGAAGCGAGCGCATTATATACTTCCGTGGGCGAACGGTCACGAACATATGCAATTTATGATAGAAAAGCTAAATTTTTTTAGATATTAGGAATATTTATGTTAAACCAACAAAAACCCTTTTATGGAGCGCTAAGCGCCATTTCGGCCTACCAGGGCGCTTGCCGCTCCCATAAGCTCGATGCCCTGTGTGCACGGGTGGCCAGACCCAAATTCCGGCCCTGTGCAAAATAGTAACTTTGCGCTGTTGCTGACTTGCTGTATGTACGGGTTTCATTCTTCATAAGATAACATTTGTTTTCATGACGTTTTAGCTGGGTTAGATGTATACAGTTAGGTAAAGCAATCACATATTGTTAATACTATCGAAAAAAAAGTACAAATTCACCCTAAACGTGACACTTAAGAGGCGAAAACTTTTAAAATGTCGGACTTTTTCCCTATTTTCGGAAAAAAACAAGTCGTTTTTTAAATTAGCTTTAGCCTATCCGATGGGACGTTAGACAAGGTATCTACCATTGCAATTTGATTCATCCATTCTGGGACACCCTGTATAACTTTGAATATTGTTTATCATATATATTTCGATTGCTTAAGCCGTCCTCCTGGACGTGCCTCAACCTTAGGTAATGTTTAATTAACTTCAGTATAGAGAAGCTTCTTTCAAAACTGGCATTGCTAATGGCAGCTGTTTTTTAACATAACATTTTATATTCTTAACATTATGATAATATTTGGTAAGCCCTCTTCAAGTTTATCATATATTTTAGTAAGCCCCGTGAGTCAGATATAATTATGTAGCTCTTTTTTAAAGTCTGGATACAGATCCAACAGTGCAGCTACAAAAGTACGAAGACGTTTACGAAGCTCAAGTTTGAAATCTTCTATATTAATATTAATATCTTGAGGAGCGTGATCTAAGGGCTCGTTCATGGAGAAGCGTCAACGCGCGCTCATAAACGCTCTCATAGATTACCATATGTTTGATTTGACTGCGCGACGCGCCGCCTGACGCGCCGCGCAACGCGCCGCGTCTCCATAAACGAGGCCTAAGTGCAGTTCATCGACGCCTAATAACACTAGGTAAACCTCGCCGCCCCTATACATGTGCCGCCCGCCGCCGCCCCTATCCAATCCATGTGCCGCCCGGGGCCATGGCCCCCCGGCCCACCCCCCACGCTACGCCACTGGTCTTACACAACGTATTCGGTCGTTTATGGTTTACGTTTGGTTCATAGAAAGTAACAGAGAGCGTATCATCAATGGGCACTGGCTATCCAGAATTGTCAACTTTTCAAATTGTTGATCCCCAATTTTTTTAAAAGGTAATATTAAAAAGAAAACTTGACTACGGCGAAGCAAAGGGTGGGTTATGATTTTGACCCATATGTATGTATGTATGTAATTAATTAATTAACTCTTTGTCTAAACTAAAACGAAGTACCTACCAGAAACTCTTTCTGTTTTCTGGTAATCTGAAGTTTTATTTAGATTTTTTTCGTTGTTGACTGAATCTACTAAAAAACTCATTATAATGAATTAAGAAATAATCAAAGGAATTAAGTTCTCTTAGTCCAGGGCTGTCAAGGGAACGCGTTTTTAGGGTTCCGTAGCCAAATGGCAAAAAACGGAACCCTTATGGATTCGTCATGTGTCTGTCTGTCCGTCCGTACGTCACAGCCTCTTTTTTCCGAAACTATAAGAACTACACTGTTGAAACTTGGTAAGTAGATGTATTCTGTGAACCGCATTAAGATTTTCACACAAAAATAGAAAAAAAACAATAAATTGTAGGGTTTCCCCATACTTAGAACTGAAATTCAAAAAATTTTTTTTCATCAAACCTATACGTGTGGGGTATCTATGGATAGGTCTTCAAAAGTGATATTGAGGTTTGCGCGAGAGACACTTCCAAAGTGGTAAAATGTGTGTCCCCCCCCTGTAACTTCTAAAATAAGAGAATGATAAAACTAGAAAAATATGATGTACATTACCATGCAAACTTCCACCGAAAATTGGTTTGAACGAGTACTAGTAAGTAGTTTTTTTTTAATACTTCATAAATCGTAAATCGCAAATTACCTTTCATTTAATCAACTCAAATATAAAAAATATAGAGTTCAAGACGTGTGTGATTATGAATTTATACGGAACCCTCGGTGCGCGAGTCCGACTCGCACTTGGCCGGTTTTTTTAAATCACAATTTTAGGAATTAACTTCAAATTCTTTTAGCCGTAGCGTAGTCATAATATTACTTCGAGTCATTATTTTGTACAGTTTCGCAAACAATTATCACGATTCACGATTAATAAAGTTAAGTCAGCGACTCACGATTATTTAGATTAAGCTCAAGGTTCAGGCCACTGAAAACGAAATTATTATTTTGGACACTTTAATGCTCTACTCAGGGTTAACTTTTGTTCTAAATGCAGTTTTTTTACCCATTACTCTATCGGTAGTGTTACGAGAAAGAAAAACAATCCTTTAACGCTTCTTATAGGGAAGAACAGTAAAGTTAGTGCCACGCGCAATAAACGGAGTATAATTTTCTTTACCTATGGTTGTCTGAAAGTTTTTAGCAATAAGGCCGCACAATTTATGAAATTATTAAGTTATAAATCCTTAATTTAAATCTAAGATGTAATAAGCTTACCTACTAATATCACATCTGTTATTATTTATAAATAACACAAATTTCAGCAGTATTTGGCCACCGACTCTATTAGTCTTTGCTTTATCCTTATATTAGGCAATATTATGTTGATTGGATATTTATCAAACTTGAGAATGACTACATAATGACTCATTAATTTCACGAAATGGAATAAGAAACTGACATTAAGAATTTCATAATTTTAATCGAAAGTAACACGAATGCGGTATAATATATCGGTCTTCGTTATGATAAAATTAAATGTCAAAATACAAGAACTCGCTCTATGATTTCAATGTGGAATATCTCATTCACTTTGGGGGAGGGGGACGAATCGACTAAATTATTAGGAAAGGTTATCATTAAATAAGTATAACAGATATGTAAAAGGTCCTGTGCATACATGCACAAACAATACTGCATGGTTTAACAAAATCGTCCTGAAACTAAACTGGGGTTTCTATTCATGAAACTAAATAATTTTCCCCAAGAAACAAATAGTGAATTTGCAACAAAAAAGTACTTTTAGAGACAAGGAATTTCCATACTAAGTTGAATTGCTGATGGACTTGTTAGAAAAATAAAAAAATCATGAATTGGCTATAGGTTTCTTGGAAAAAGTTGTTCAGTTTCATGAGTGTAGTTCTTGCACGGTAGACAAAAGTATTCAAAAATATACACCCCTTCTTCGTATCTCCGAAATTTGGGAATTCATTTATTTTTTAAATCTTATGTATACTTGTAAAAGATTACATAAGAAGCATATTATGTCAAAACCTAAGATAATCCCAGAAATTCAAGTGCTTCTATAGTCATGCATGATACTGAACAACTTACCCCAAAGAACACATTTTACCATCGGAACAAAATAAAATGTTAATTCTCCATTGGTTAATGAACGTCCTCAATTTGTAGAAGTCCAAAATTTTATTTGTTCGACTGCTGTAAGGGTTCCTTGAAGAAAGTTATTCAGTTTGATGAGGACAAGCCATGGGAGCGAAACAAAAAAATATAATCTTAGTATTAAGTAGGTATATTGGTAAACACAGACTTGCACCCCGCTCCTCCCAGCGACGATATAAAACTTCTTTGTTGGTAAATATGAAAATGTGAGATAGCTACGCGTCGTCAATACATCTACTGGACCTTTTCGTTTTCAACCTTTTTTAATACCCGACTCCTGTATAAGTTAAAACATTCTTGCGACCCCCCCTAGAGCCATAAACATGCAAAATGTTAGTGATTTGAAAGACTACGTTTATATTGGCGCATAATTTTCTTCAATTAGAAGATGATTTAGTTATTAATATTAATGTCCCCGGGGGGTCGCGACACCCAGGTTGAAAAACACTGTTTTAAGTCAACGATAATCGCAATAACAAACGCCGCTCTCGGCCGCCGCGCCGGCATCGGCAGCGGGCACCGAACCCCGGCCCGTTCGCACTGCATTTTCGCTGTCCTTCAGCCGCTCTCCGCCACTAGTCCAAGGGCTTTGATTAAACTCGCATCATAAGTGAATTCCAGATTAATTTATCCGGTCGCGAATTATTTCTGAGGATATGTGCAGTTAGGTAGGTACCTGTATTGCATAAAAGAACATCGACAGAGAAGCCTAATTAATACTGTAGATGCGAAAGTGGGTTTGTTTATTTGTTTGCTCTTCTTTCATGTCGCAATGGAGCTACTTATCAACATGTTATTTTCATTGAGATCGTTAATTTATTATTATTATTTATTTAAAAATCAAGTGACAATGACTCATGTGTTAGTAAATTCTTAACCTATGTGTTAGTAGATACATGTAGAGAACAACAAAAGAGTATAAAAGGACAGTCTAGCCTGTCCTCGATCATTTTCAGGATGCTATTGGTGCTGCCCCGCACTTAATGGAGTGGAAAATTACATTGGCCAAATTTTATCCCGAAAAAATTTCGAATTTGTAAGAGAATTAAACCGGGAACCCAAAAATAAAGCAAATTGATAAAGCAACTTTATCGATTTCATTGAAAAAGTTTAGAAAGGCGGGAATCAACATACGATAGTTTTATCACGAGAAACTCACTACAATGCGCACGAGCCGCTTGCGGCACGCACACTGCGCACCCTTAATGACAGTCATTACAACGAAATTATAAGTAGTATTAGTATAGTTAGTATTCACCCACAGAAAGTAGGTTAGCCACTAACTTGTGGTCTAGTGCCGGCATGGTTTGTTGATCGATCAACTTCAGCCTAATATAACCAAAAACTTTATTGTGGCGTTGCGTCATTTTTAGGCACAAAGAAATGGAATCCACTCTCATTTCGTTGTAAAAGAATATAGAACCGAACACATTAGTCGATCGAATGAGCAATGGGAGGGCCTATCCTCGATACTACTGAGCCGTTCGTCGATATATCGTATTTTGTTCTTTACTGAATCAAAACGATAATAATATTCAAAATAAAAAAGCTACACATAATTTAAACCGATAAAATCTACGTCTCTAATTTTTGCCTTAGACATTCGCTCAACGCGAGCTAGCTACAATACTCGTGCACACACAGTACGCGTAACTCGATACGTCTGCGTCGATCGTTGATGTCTTTTATTCCAGAGAGATTCGAGCTACGCTACGCCACGCCAGAGACAAGTTTTCTCTGGCTACGCATAACATACGTTCTCTAAACATCGGACGAAAATACCCCAGCCAGTGGTACAATCAGTTGTACCAAGCGGCTGTACTGTACCATACCATGGGTATAAAGTGACCGTGGACTATTTAAAATCTGAATATAATAATTGTCTCGACTTCATTTTAGCAGCAAGCATCCGTTTTATAACTAATGTAAAATTAAGTACTTCAAAGAATGAAGGTTATCTTTAACAAAAATGTCTTTTAAGGTTATGATTTCAAACCACTTGACTCTACACTATAAATTATTTGATTTGTAATTTTGATTTTGATTTGATTTGAGTATAGTATGTATGACAGACTCGGTTGGCTCAGTGGTAAGCGCTCCTGACTACTGATCCGAGAGTCATGGGTTCGATTTCTGTGATGAGATTTGTTTGCTCTGTGTCTGGGTGTATTATATCTATAATGTACGTATTTAAATGTATACATATGTGTATGTATGTATATCAGTCTCTGGTTCCTATGATACAAGGAATCCTAGTTTGGGGCCAGATAACCGTGTATGATTTGTCCCGGATATTATTGATATTATTATTATTTATATTTTTGAATGGCTTTTTTGCGTACGTATTTTTAATAGCTATCTGATTTTATTCGTCTGAGGGCACCTGTAGCATAAACTCTCGGTTTGTTTAGAGTGTATTTTGAGAGCCTCCTATAATATTTCCCTTATATGTCATAGGATATGTTTTAGGCTGTCGAGTTTTTTGTTCCAATCAAAAATAAGCAAAAGGTTAACAAACTTATTAGGCCACTGAAGTTTTCATGTGTCAATGTTAAGTTATCGTAGTTTACCTTTTCCTTAATTTTGATTTGAACAAGGTATCATTATTTACAGTGCTTCTGAAATATTTATAAATAATATGATATAAATATTAAGTCCTAAGTCATTTAACAAAATTGTGCACATAACCGCGGTTCAATCGTTTATTTTCACGCAGATTTTTACTTACTCATTTAACGCGGTGGTATTTTATTTATAATTACATAGGTACCCATCTTATTTTCATTGTAGCAGTAATTTGCCTTTAATGAACACAGTACTGAGAAGTTGATAGTAAAGGTATCGTAAATACAGGCGTTGTATACGAAGTATACGTATTTCCTATTAGTTATCGACGCCATGGCATAGAAGTCATGACTTCTCTGCAAAAATATCGGGAGGCAATACTTTCAAGCCCATTATCGAAAATATAAAATTTCACATAATTTATTAGGTGAGGTACAATCATGAAACCAGTGCACTATTCCGTGATCCAATAGAGGCGACTGGTGAAGCGAGCCGGGTACCGCTCCTTGCAGTCGGGCAACAGCGGCGTGGGGTCGGACACGATGGGCACGCAGGGGCACGGCTCGGCGTCCTTCAGCTTGACGCAGCCGGCGTCGTGGACGCGCGCGCGCGTGAAGTAGCCCCAGTGCGGCCGGTCGATGCACAGCTTGTCGCTCATGCACTTGTCGAACACCGCCTGCGTCTTGCGGCACAGCCACGGCCGGTACTCGCCCGAGCTCTTGTCTATGCAGTTCGCGTATTGGTTGAACTCTGGCAGGCATTCGGCTTTTATTTTCCAGAAGACCTGGAATGGAAATTCAATAATAACTATGTACTGTCAAAAATTTCGACAACGGCTCATTCATACGGGAACACAAGTTAAAACCTATTACCTAACCTAGAGTTTCTATCGAAGCTCCTCAGCAATATATCCAGTTATTTCATGACCAATGGCCAATTCTACGATCTGTTGAGTTTTAACCCTGTTACCTTCATAGCGCACTCTGTGACCAGTTTGCCAATTTGCACGCAGGGGCGCGGATCGGGCGCGTTCTCAAACCGGCACAGCATGAACTCGTTGTTGATGATCTCGCAGGCCTTGCCCACGTGTGGGGCCGCCGTCATCAGCGTGGCAGTGGACAGGTTAAGCTCAGGCACCGTCAGCGCCTTGTTCTCGGGCAAGTTCACATCCTCCGTCAACACCATTTTAGTGTTTCATTCACTACGATAGAGAATGCTTGATGTGATGACTCTTGGTTTGCGGTATGAGTAACGGCAGACACAGCAATATTAATAGTACTTTTTGCTTGACCTTAATGATTAATACAAATACGTAATAAATACGGGGCACTTATTTTGACAGAATACTACTACTACTACTATTAAAAAAAAAAAAAAAAAAAAAATAATACAGAATAACAGAATACTATCAAAGTGACGTTACACGCGACTATATTATTTGGAAAGTTTTCACACTCAAAAAAGTTACAAAACTTGTCAAAAGTAACTAAAAAGGTGGCATTCATGCGAAGTAATTAATACATATTATCAATTTATAATAATAACATATTTAAATAAATAAAATAAATATTCGAGACAAATCACATACGGTCATCTGATCCCATACTAGGATTCCCTGACTATGGGAACCAGATAATAATACACCCAGACACAGAGCAAACAAATCTGCTCCTCATCATCTCTCCCCTGGGTGGGGATCGAACCCACGACACTCGGATCAGTAGCCAGGAGCACTAACCATTTACCCACCGAGTCAGTCGAATTCAACTAAGAACCCACGACCCTCGGATCATTTGTCAAGAGCACTAACCACTAAGCCATAAGCTAAGATAGATTAAAAATCAGGGACACAATAAGTTGACCAAAGAGAAAAAAATATTATGTCTTACTACCCACCTACTTTTATTTGTTAAATAATAGCGAGCATTAAGTATTGCGCCCTACTATTACTATAAAACAAACACAGTTACGTTTCCGATGCGATTTATTCGTATAAATGCACGATTTGTACTACGACACTTAGTGTAAATTTATCTACTATAACCGCTTCAGTGATTTGCGCGCGGTGAAAGGCTTTTTGTATTAAGCGATATTTTCCGAAATGTTCAGTAAACCGTTATAAAGATTACTTTGGTAAAAAAGAAACAAAAAAATAAATTTCTTCATATTAAGTACGTCGGACCCAAGTAGTCGGAGTCGATGACGATGCCGAAGATAAAAGTGGGCTTAGCAAAAAAAATTCTCGTCCGTACTACGACATAGGTATACCTAGTAGGTACATCGTTTCCACCGGCGAGGCGAGGAGGGAGGAGATTTTAAATTGTATGGGAAAAAATAAATTCTCTCTCGCACATCTTCGGTGGAAATAGTTTTCTTCTTAGAGATTTCAATTCTCTTCACTCCACTCCCGGCCTCGGCGGTGGAAAAGCAGCTTAGGCTTTGATTACTTCATTTTTATTTGTTCAAAGATAGGGGCACTATGGGTAGACAACTTTAAAAGCTTAAATCTTTTCAAGGGTTGGCATCTGGTTTTGCCATTGCGTAGAAAAATAAGAAAAATTGTAATGTAACAAAAAGGATTGTATATTTACCACAGACTTGCATCTCGCCTGTTCAGTTTGAGAATACTGTGTGTGTACTGATTATTTTTGTACCCGACTGCGCTACAACAAAACAGGGTTAAGTTTTGGTTTTTGAATAAGCTTGAAGCTGTAAGAATTGTGATTATACAAGTTACCATATACCTATACCAATATTTGTTCTTAGTTTTAAATCATAGGTTTTTAATTTTCATACATATTTTCGGAGTTACATAGAAAAGACATCAACGAGCGATACCCGTTGATGTCTTTTGTATGACGGCTCCGATTATTAATTGATAAAGGCATGAATGGTGTATGATAATAAATATTAACCAAGAACCTGCCAAAAACTAAACAAAAATAAAAACGTCCCTACAACTTACCTCTAGATTTACGATATTTGTACGGTGCCAACACCGTGCATTTTGCCTGCATTGGCGGCTTCCTATTTTGATGACGCATGCATCGTGTAATTGATTGAAATGTATTATATTTTTTGCTTTGAGTGCGACTACAACCGCCGGACGGCGCACACATAAAGAGAGATTCGCCAACTTAATATCTGTACGTTAATAAACTACTTATAACTTTTAACTGTGAGTCTTTCGCAACGCGCTCCACAACTCCTCATCCAACAACTATCTGTGTATGGTGGCCTCCACACCATACATTTTTTGGTCCTTCGTACCTGCGAGTCGACGAGGTTCTTCAAGTTAATAGGTATTTAGTGCATTTTGTTTCTCTTTTTACAATAGCGAATCGGTTTGACTGGCCTCCCACCAGCGGGTCTCACCAGTTAAATTGAGAAGGCGCATATATTGTAACTGGAGTGCAGTGTACTTTATACCTATAAGTGATCTTCGACTCGTGAACCAGCAACAACTTTGGAAAAACTACCGCTGTTGACGTCAACTACTCAACAGACTGAGCAAGCTAACAACTAAATTTAACAACGAAATAACTACCTAACTACAACAACAAGTAAGTTCATTTCATCATGGATAAGCTTCAACTTCAACAATCCTGCTTTGAGAACATTAAATCTTTATGCAGCAACTATAAAAAGGATGGGGAATCCAGGAAAACTCTGGATTACTTAACTACGCGAATTTCCTCTTTGGAAAATCAGTGGAAAGATTTTGAAGAGCGAAACTCGGAACTAACTAGAGAAATAGATGATGAAACTGTTCCATATTTTGCTGACGATATTTATTACAAAACTAAACAACTTTATGAGTCAACTAAAACAGATATGGAAAGAAGACTAAAGAAACTAACAGAAGAATTGAAACATGTGAGGTTCGATTTGACTGGCACATTGGATGAAGACGCAGGAGACGAGGTTGTTACTTTGCTGAGTAAACAGGAGTGCAACTTCAAGGCCATCGACCGCGCCCTGTCAAAAATTAACATCAAAACTGTCAAAGAAAAATGGGAACTAGAAGATCATCTTAACATTCTGAAGACGAAATGGGACGCGATCGACCGTCTGCACTGGGAGCTGGAAGCTAAACTCAAGGGAACTAACCAACAGTATTACGACATGTTCAACAGCATTGAGGACAAATACGATAACATGAAGAGATCTCTGAACAGTAAAATTTGGACTACAGTGCACTACGAAAAGTCCACACCGAAAATTGAGATACCTGAATTTACTGGACAGTACCACCAGTGGATTTCGTTTAAGGATCTTTTTATTGAAACTATTCACAGTAACCCAAGTATAAATAAAGCCCAAAAAATGCAACACCTGAAAACAAAATTGAAAGGAGAAGCTCAGCGCTTAGTACAACATCTTACTATCAGCGCTGAAAACTACGATTCGTGTTGGGAGATACTCAACCAACGCTATGATAACCGGCGACTTCAGTTTAGTTCATTCATGAACACTATGCTCAACCTGCCAGTTATACAACACCCAGATTCCTTTAACCTGAAGCGAATGCATGACGTAACTACGGAATGCTTAAACGGCCTAACTAACATAGGGCTAGACATTTCTACTTGGGACCCGATTATCGTACATTTAATGAGTCAAAAACTAGACGCCGGTACTTACAACGAGTACATGAAAGAACTTCAACATCATAGAGAACTACCAATTCTGAGCGATTTTTTGTTTTTCCTGGAAACAAAATTCATGGCGTACGAAAACATGAAAAACATCAAGAAAGAAACTTCCAGTTCACCAAAACAGCTGTCTTCAAAAACATTTAACAATCAAGTTCCAGAAAGGAAACGTTTTTTTGATGCGAGGAAAATCTACTCAAAGTCGTATCATACTGTATATAGAAAATGCCCACACTGCGACGGAAATCACGTTTTAATGCAATGTGCTAAGTTCATGAACATGGACACAATACAAAGAAATAACACAGTTGCAAAACTACATTTATGCAAAAACTGTTTATTTAGTCATGGCAACGAAGAATGCAAGGCAACAAAAACGTGTAAGGAATGTAACCTGAGACACCACACGTTGCTACACAACTTTACGAAGAAAACGTTTGTACCTAATGTACCTAACAACAACTCGAGTCCACGGCCGGGGCCATCTACTTCAAATCAGCCGCAAAGCTCTAACCACGTGACTACTAACGAGATGGAAGTTCTGTTGCCGACTGTACAAGTTAACGTCAAATCTAACGACGGAACTTATATAACGCTTCGAGCTTTATTGGACCAAGGCTCGCAAGTGAACTTGATAACTGAAAACGCTGCTCAACTTTTGAAACTGCCCAGAAAACGAATGAGTGCAACTATATCTGGTGTCGGGTCAGTGGCTGGAGACTGCAAGGGCCGTCTGCACCTGTCCTGCAAGTCAATACATAGCGACTACACTTTTGAAACTGAAGTTATGATATTGAGAAAACTAACGAATAACTTACCTAACTCATCTTTTGAAAAAACAAGCTGGCCTAACTTAGAACATTTGAAACTTGCCGACCCTGATTTCAACATCTCACGCCCCATTGACCTGCTACTAGGAGCTGATATTTATTCTGAAATATTGATGGAAGGAGTTTTGAGAGGAAACCAACACGCACCCATCGCTCAACAAACACAGTTGGGTTGGATTTTGTGTGGAAAACTGGAAACATTTAACTGCCACGCCACGATAATTAACATCGATGAGATAACTAAATTTTGGGAGCATGAAGACATAACACAGAGCAACAATGACATACCAATAAACGATCAATGCGAGGAATATTATAAAAAAACTGTAAAGCGAGCTTCAGATGGAAAATTCATTGTGAAAATGCCTTTATGTTCAAATTTTAAAAGTAAACTGGGTAACTCAAAATCTATCGCTATTTCGCAATTTCTACAGTTGGAAAAACGACTCAAGAAAGATAAAAAACTTTCCCATATGTACCGAGAATTTATAAGAGAGTACATAAAACTCGGTCACATGAAACCCGCCACGCCGCTGACGTCAGAGCCCGAGTGCTACCTACCGCACCACGGCGTTATCCGAGAGAGCTCTACTACAACTAAGCTCAGAGTTGTATTTAACGCATCTCAAAAAACATCGACTGGCTACAGCCTGAATAGCCTACAAGAAAAGGGTCCTAACTTACAAAAGGACATTCAGGAACTGATTTTAAAATGGAGATCCTACAAATACGCTTTCACCGCTGATATCGAGAAAATGTATCGCTGTATTTGGACTTCTATGGAACAACAAGGCCTACAAAAAATTATTTACCGAAGTTCGCCAACTGAACCTTTACAAGAATACCAACTCTGCACCGTAACATACGGAATGAAGTGCGCGCCTTGGCTGGCCATGAGAACTTTAAGGCAGCTAGCTATAGAAGACGGGCACAAGTATCCAGCTACTGCAGAAGTACTACAAAACGAATTTTACGTAGATGACCTTGTCAGCGGTGAAAACTCTCTCGAAAGCGCTAAACAGCTGCAACAATCACTAATCAAACTACTAGACGGGGGAGGAATGAATTTACGCAAGTGGTCCAGTAACCACCCCGCTCTGTTGGAAGATTTACAGGAAGAACAAATTTCGAACACCAGTTTATTTGATTTCAAAAACGAAGAATCAATGAAAACTCTTGGATTGGGCTGGAATCCGAAAACTGATAATTTTGTATTTAACTGGAACTTAGAAGAAAAATCTAACAACCAACTAACTAAAAGAACACTCCTCTCAGAGATCTCAAGACTGTACGACCCATTAGGATGGTTGTCTCCTATAACTATAGCTGCGAAGCTTTTATTTCAAAAGGTCTGGATCAATGACCTAGGCTGGGATGAAATCTTACCCAACGATATACAAAGCGAATGGCAAAAAATAAAAACTGAACTACCAGAGGTCAAAAACATCAAACTGCCTAGATGGATTGGAGGAACACAGCCAAACATACAACTACTAGGCTTCTGTGACGCAAGCGAAAAAGCTTACGCCTGCGTCATATATAGCCGCGTGATTGACGAGCGCGGCGAGCCTGCTATCTCTCTAGTCGCCGCGAAGACTAGGGTTGCCTCGATTGCGCAAAAACTAACAATGCCCAGGCTAGAGTTATGTGGCGCACTACTGCTTTCTCAACTGATCAAGAAAACTACAGAAGCTCTAACTGGATATAATATAACTATTAAAGCATGGTGCGACTCCCAAGTAGTCTTGGCGTGGCTACAAGGAGAAACTGAAAAATGGGAGAAATATGTAGCCAATCGAGTAACAAAAATAAAACAAGTTATTGGAGCCGCACAATGGAACTACATAAAATCAGAAGAAAACCCTGCTGATTGCGCTTCAAGAGGACTATCTCCGACTAAACTTGTTAACTTCGATCTCTGGTGGCAAGGCCCAGCATTTATAAAAACCCTCGAAGAACAAGAAATGACAAAAAACACAACTTGTCATTTCACAACTAACTTAGAAACAAAAAACAAACCGGTGTCAACCCTATCAGAACAAAAACATAACCAACTTTTAAATGAATTGCTCAACAAATGCAGTTCTATAACTAAAATAATCAGAGTCGTGGCGTATGTACTGCGATTCATCGGAAATGCACGCGGCGGCGGCGGCGGCGGCGGCGGCGCGAAACCAGACACCGAATACTTAACTGCAAGCGAACTAAATAAAGCCAGCGATAAAATAATAAAATACGTTCAGCAAACATCATTTACACAAGAATATATACAGCTAGAGAAAAAACAAACTATATCTAAAAATAGCAAGATCTACAAACTAAATCCATACCTGGATAACGAAGGAATCATAAGAGTCGGAGGGCGATTATCTCAGTCTAACTTACCTGTTGCGATGAAGAATCCAGCTATTTTACCTCGCAAAGGTCGACTGACGTCACTATTAATCGAACATGCACATATAGTGACGCTGCACGGAGGAGCTCGGTTGACTTCGGCTTACCTAAGGCAACGCTACTGGATTGTGGGTGGCAATAGAGCAACTAAAGATCAACTACGTCACTGCGTCAAATGTCATCACTACAAGTCAACAAAAAACCATCAAATTATGGGAGACCTACCCCAACAGCGTGTTACCCCCTCCCGCCCCTTCACGCATACCGGGGTCGACTTCACCGGTCACGTGGACGTCAAGCTCAATAAAGGAAGAGGAGTGAAAACTTCAAAGGGGTATATAGCTATATTCGTGTGTATGGTGACGAAAGCTGTACACATAGAGCTCGCCTCCGACATGACTACGGAAACTTTTCTAGCCGCCCTGCAAAGGATGAGCGCCAGGCGCGGCACTCCTAAGCATATGTACTCAGACCGTGGTACTAACTTTATCGGTGCAGCAAAGAAACTAGGAAAAGAGTTCATAGAATTCAAACAAATATTATCACCGGAGTTCTTCACTGCGATTGGAGAGCTCGAGATAGAGTGGCATTTTAACGCCCCCGCCTGGCCTAGCGCGGGCGGCTTATGGGAAGCTGCAGTCAAATCGATGAAATACCATCTTCATCGTGTACTTGGCGAACAAAAACTTACTTACGAGGAGTTTACGACGCTGCTAACCAAGATCGAGGCCTGCATGAACTCAAGGCCCCTGTGCCCTCTCACCGAAGACCCCGAGGAGTTTTACAACTACCTAACGCCCGGTCACTTCCTCACGGGTAGTGCTACGATGTCATTGCCGCTCTCTGATTACAATGACGTCAGAGGCATTGACTTACGTCGCCGGTGGCAATTAACTGAAAATATGCTGCACGAATTTTGGAAATCATGGTCAAACGAATACCTAACTCAACATCAAAAGCGAAGCAAATGGAACAACCCCACTGAAAACATCAAAAAAGGAGACATCGTTTTGGTGAAAGAGGATAACTTGCCGCATGGAAAATGGGCTTTAGGGCGCGTACTGGAGCTGCACCCTGGCGCCGACGGCTACGTTCGCGTGACAACTTTAAAGACGCAAGCAGGCACCTTCAAGCGTCCCATCGTTAAACTATCACCCTTGCCGCTAAAAAATGAAACTGAGCCTGAAACGCAAGAAAATCAAGATACTAACTGCAAAGCAAAAACAACTGAAACATCTCCAAAAACTTCAAGAACTAACAAAATGGGACATAACTGTTTATCAGTTTTGTTTACAATGTTGATAACGCTGTGCGCGCTCGTACCGAGTGTGCATAGCGACAGCGGCATCGGATCGTCTGGCACTCATATTACTCGCTTCGAAAATGAGCGCCCGATATACTACGACACACTGGGCAAAATACAAGTTATACATGACGAATGGACACTACTTATGTATTATAACTTAACTAACTACTGGGACGGTATACAGCATGTTGAAAATTATCTAAAAGGAGTAACCAGCTTATGTGAGAAGACCGATCCCAGATACTGTAAAACTACAGTAGAGCAAATTTACCATGAAATGGATTTTTTGAACTACTATAATAGCATCCTTCTGGCACCTCACAAACATTTGTCGCAGCGCAAGAAACGTGGACTGATAGACGGAGTGGGATACGTAGCAAACGGCTTATTTGGGATTCTAGATCAACGATTTGCCGACAAATATAAGAAGGATATTGACGCTATTCAAAACAATGAAAACTATTTGCTTGAACTAATGAAGAACCAAACATCTATAGTAGAACTCGAGAATAACGCTTTGAAGAAAAATGAAGATAACATCAAGCGTCAGTTCAAGCTCATTGACGAGTTTATGAAAGAGACGGATAACAATTTGGCAAAAATCGAATCACAAATGGAAATAATGATGGCAACTAGCTACTTTAACTCCGCATCTCTAGCAGCCTATTTATTGATTAACAATCTGAAAAGAGTTCAAGAAATGCTATTTAACACCCTAACTGATGTCTATAAGGGACGCATTGATGTTCATTTACTGACTCCTGTGAACCTTATCAAGCAACTAGAAGATATCTCTGGAAAGTTACCAAGGACGCTGACTTTGCCGGTAGAAAATGTACGAGAAGATCTGAAAGAACTGTATAAACTACTTTACGTCAAAGCACGAGTAACGTCCGAGTACTTCCTTTTCGAAATTCACATACCGCTGATTTCCGATCAAGACTTCACTCTGTATAAAGCATATCCGTTGCCTATTAAAACGAACTCAGGGGTATCTATTCTACAGCTAACTTCAAGAAATATCGCCGTTAACTTCCGAGAGAATATCTACCTAACGCTAACTGAAGAAGATTTGCAAAGATGCGTTCAGCATAAGCCAGATAACTATATCTGCAATAAGAACACGCCAGTTTTTAATCTACAAAACAAGAAGGCTCCCTGTGAAGCTCGGTTACTGAGTAATAGCGCTACACCCGCGTGTGACGTCACGAGCGCGCCCTGCGCGGACACTTGGGTAGAGTTGCACGCGTCGAACAGCTGGCTAGTTATATGTTGCGCGACTTGCGCACTGCGAACGATATGTGAAAACGACATCACAGCGCATACTTTAACTACCTCCGGAGTCGTAACACTGGCACAAGGATGTATACTGCAATCAAAGGAGCTAACTATATACTCACACAACCAGTACAGTAGCAACTTAAAAATTAACTACGACTTTATTATACCTACGCTGAACTCCACGATAAACAAAATCGTAAGCATAAAGCCTCGAAACACTACGAGTACTTCACTGCAGGATATTCCCGAGCTGGACGAGGTCAACGAGCGACTGGCCGTTCAAAAGGAAAATGAATACCAAATGTCGTCAACGATTTCAAGTCACGACGTTCATCTCTACATCGTGACCTATATGCTACTGGGGGCTGCAATCGTCGTAACTGTCGTGTGGTTCTTTAAAAAGAGACCACTTAATATGTGCGGTGTACGCACGAATCGAAAACGAAGAGATGGAGCGAGCATCGAGCTACAACCGCTGCCGCAGCGGCCGCGCGCCGCCAGCCACAGCGCCGCCCGCTACACCCGCGCCGCGCCCGCCACACCCGCGCCGCGCCCCGCGCGCCGAGGCGTCGCGGCAGACAACATAGCTTTTACTTTTGATGATTTAGTTTAAGTAATATCTTGTAATTATTTTATTTGTGATGGCGAATGTTTCTTTTAATTTTTTAACTTACCCCTTCGTTTTCTTTTGGGGTTCCCAATATGTACGGTGCCAACACCGTGCATTTTGCCTGCATTGGCGGCTTCCTATTTTGATGACGCATGCATCGTGTAATTGATTGAAATGTATTATATTTTTTGCTTTGAGTGCGACTACAACCGCCGGACGGCGCACACATAAAGAGAGATTCGCCAACTTAATATCTGTACGTTAATAAACTACTTATAACTTTTAACTGTGAGTCTTTCGCAACGCGCTCCACAACTCCTCATCCAACAACTATCTGTGTATGGTGGCCTCCACACCATACAATATTTAAATTCTTATCTCTCGAGTTCAAACTGCATTATAATAGATTAGAATAGAAATTACCTAGTTTATCTATTACTTACTAGATTTAATATAAGAAGGCACGAACTCCGGAGGAAATCGCTTTAAACTGTAGGACCGCCCACATTTTACAACCGCATCTTTAATATTGTATAATTAATTGTTGTTATTTTTTGAGTACTTTTATCTATCTATAATATCTGTATAACTTTGCAAAACTGAACTGTATCGTCCTCTGCATCGCAGCCACGAGCCAGTCGGTGGCGTGTCCGGCGGTGCGCACGAGCAGCGGTTGGCTCGACTTGTTCCCGCTGCCTTGCCGCAAGCACGCCGAGTGCCGCGTCATGGGCACGCAGCACCTCTGCTGCAAGGGCTATTGCACCAAGGGCGTCAAGAAGTCTGCCGCCGCCACCGCGCTACGGTAAGCCGATACACGGACTTCGTTTGAAATATGCAGTGGACTGGACCATACACAGTTAGACCTGTATTGTTTTTTATGTCTCAGTCTTAGGTGTGCTGACTTCTCTGTTAGCTCTTCTAAGAGATTAGAATGCAGTGCTGTGATTATGGCTGCACAAATTAGAGAAAATCTGATTATAAATTATAATATAATATACGTAATATCACATAGACTCGACCCGGATTGCTGGACTGATTAAATTAAATGATGCATGAGTTTTCTGTTATTCCTTTGATATCATATGAGTGACAAAATTATTATTTTTTACATATAATATTTTAAAACACATTAAATATTTGTTACGATAATGCGCTACTCAGAATTCTACATATTATGTAGATCATGTTCCTTTCATAATAACAGGTTCAATATCTAATCGTTGTGCAAGAAATACTGCATTTAGATTATTGCATAAACTGCAAAACTCACAGATACATTTACGGACTCTATTAGATTTTTTTTTGCAAAGGAACCCAGGTTACATTAAATTAACGATCGTACCTACCAAATATTCTTAACCACCTTGAGCCGTCATTAACTGTCAGTCACATATGTATCACATTAAGACATTCAGTAATAATAGTGAAATACAGTACCGCCTAAATGGCTATAGATGGTTTGATTTTTGCGGCTCGGGTTGAGGCCGCGCGCTAGGATGTTTGTGTTATACTGAAAAAATATCGTAGATAGTTAGGTACTTATAGGTGTTTTAAGGTAGAGTCAGCTATTGTTTCAGCTAACTTCCAAACGACTTACCGATTATAATTTTAAATTGCCTACTCTAACCTCATTTGCTTTCTCAACGATTATAATCTCAAGCTTAACAATATGTACTTAATAAACTTTATTACTCGCTCGAGGCATTGCAAAATAGTTTTTCCTTATGCTGATGTCTTTACGTAACTAATATTGATGTCGGCATGAAATGCTTTAGCCTTAATCTTTTTGGTATACTATAAATATTTATTTACTTACAAGAAATAATAATTAATTTCGGGTCAGTGACCCATATAAATTATTTTGTAAAATACGAAACACGCTATTTATTTTTCGGACATGTTTATGCTTTTCATATGTTTTTACTCATAAATTTAAGTTGTATAAATTCACTTTGCCGTACACACACCGCACAGTTAGGTATTATCTATTACTTTATCGTTACAATTGGTGTTGGTGTGTGACAAAATTGATAGTATTTATTTACCTAGTGGATTCTGTTTTTAATTGTTAATGAATTTAACAAAACACAACCAACGAGCTTAAAACATACTATTATTTGGATGCACATATGAGTACAACACGTACATAAACAAACTAGTTAACCACTTGCTTTTGCACATAATCCTATTAAATAACAATCTACCTGCTTACGTATTTTCGTAACAGATTGCGAAGCTGATAGAGCGTTGGTTTCCATTGTAGAACCGAGAGCAGTAGCGTAGTCACCAGTAGCAGTAGCTCCAGCACTAGCACGACCACCACCACGACCACTACCACCAGTACAACTCCAAGTACCACCAGCTCTACGACCACCACCAAGAAGCCGACGACCACGACCAGGCGGCCGACGGAGGCGCCGCGGCCCTACCTGCAGATCCTGCCGGTACAGACCACGCAAGCCACGCGACAGCGCAGCGCGCAGCAGAAAACTGCCCCGGCTAAGACAAGTTAGTACCGACTTAACCTTGGCAGCCAGGCTTAATTAAGAGACTATCAGACACTTTTGAAAGCTTTTAAATCAACTAGCTGCCAAGAAAATGAAGCTAACTCAAATAAATCTATATTTCTATGCTGACGCTAACGCACAACGAAACTTTCGTTAAATGTTGACATTTGCAAATCAGTGTGCTAGTCTTTAAATGTTAAACTGCAACCATGGTGGCGAAACATACCCACTGGTATAGGTAAAACTCATCTGTATTCTATGAGACAGACACGAATAGAGAGATTGACTAAGATTTCAGTTTTATTGAACTTTGCATAACACGATCCTTAAATATATTTTTTTAATTGTTGTGATTTGTTTGTATCGGCTTTGTGTACCTATATTTATTACCCATGCTGCAATTATAATAAAATATGGGCATACCAAGACTGCTCACCATCCCTTCCTTTAATCTCCCACTGGAACTCATATTAAAGGTAGGAATAAGAGAAACATTCGCTTGTTCTTATGAGTTCTAGTCTGGTGAAAAGGCAAATAAATTAGTTACCAATTTTAATCTTCAAAAGTATGCAAAGTACTACTTAATTAACCGCTTCGCGTCGAACAGGCAAGAACCAGAAGCTGGTGTGTCCCAAAGCAGGGACGGCCCCAGTCATTCTATTCCCGATTCCGTGTGAGAACAACGCGCAATGCCGTGTCAGCAGCGGCCCCGACCAAGTCTGCTGTGAGCGGCGCTGCACCAAAGGCGTGCCGGCACCCCGACCCACCTCCAAACCAGAGACGCATCAACGTGAGTGCTACCCAGCATATTATTCAATGTACCTAAATGACGCTAAAGTCCCGTTAAAACGAATAAAATATAAAAAATAACTGATGTACAGACAGTGTTCCGCTCTATCTATCTAACCAAATCCCATGGTACATTTGACATTTTGTGGATAGGCCGTTCCTTAGAAGTAGACGTCAAACCCCGAAAGGGATTAGACAATTAGAGCATGACACAGGAACCTATTTAACGAGAATTCAACTACCGTACAAACTTATAAGTAGTTAATCTTGACAATTATATGACTACCTAGTTCGACTTTTGATTTGATCGATTGAGGGATAGGTGCTATTTTACAAAATGTAAATCACCTTACTGCAATTTACAGTTCTGCTTACATGTTCATTTTCGGGTTTGAATTATAAGTTTATATGGGATATGTCTCCATCTACTAAACATTACTAATCTATTCCAGCTCTACTGGGCGTGATACCGCGCGAGTGCCCCGCCGCGCCGCTCGGCGAGCTACTGTTCGAGGTGCAGCCGTGCCAGTCCGACGCGGACTGCTGGCCGCGCGTGTGCTGCCCCGACGGCGCGCGCTCCTACTGCCGCACGGCGCGGGCCAGGCTCGACCTCGTGCCCGTCGCCAACCAGATTGATGGTCGTGAGTACCTGCCCTCTTATAAAAGTAGGTACTTATCGACTCGATCCAGTCCACTGCTGGACAAAGTCCTCACTTTGTCCAGCAGTGGATGTCTTTCGGCTGATAATGATGATAGACGTAATTCGTCCTCATCATTCACATTTTAACAGCCTCCGTGGTCTAGAAGCTAGTCCGCTCGCTTCTCATCACGACGTCGCGGGTTCGATTCCCGACGGGGCCAACTTTGTAGGACTCGATTTGGTTGGTGGTAGGGCATGTTCTGAGCTCGCCTGGCTAGCTACCACCATCTTATCTGTCTTTTCGACAAACATCAATATTAAAAGCATTGATGTGTTCCGTCCGGCATGAAGATAGTCAGTTCCCCATTGCGTTGAGGAATCTTGGTAAGCTCGCTTCCATCTTCGGCATCATCATCACTTACCATCAGGTGAGATTGATGCCAAGGGCTTACCGATTAAGGAATAAGGATACAAAATACATGGATCGGCTCATGAAGTTTCCATAATTTCCAGCGGTGCGCATGTTCGAGCAGTACCTGCAATGCACACCGCCGCCGCAGTTAGACCTGTTCCCGCAGCGCTGCAACTCCAGCGTGGATTGCTTCCCCAACGTGTGCTGTGCGGAGGGCGGCAAGAAGCACTGCCGCCCGCCGCAGCGCAGCCTCCTCGCGCTACTCTCAGGGATCGGACAGGTAGATGCTATCAGAAATACTTACTGGCTATAATCTCTCGTAACAACACTCCTTAGAACTAGAGAATGGATCTCTTTTCTCTATGCAAGCATTTATTGCATTTATTGCGCAAAAAAAAAATGCATACGGGCCATTTTTGGTGTATCCATGATTACCTCATGTAGTCCGCTGTTCAAGAAACCTTGTTTGTATATTCTGGAGCTGGCAAAATTTGTTAAACTGCACCGTGACGCATTCTATAAAGATCTTTATCACTTAGTGACATCATCAATATTATTTTATTATGTTTAGCTACGTTTCTTGTTTTCTTTCATTTATTTATTGTATTGAATAATTTGCATGCTGTAACTGATTATGGCTGAGCAAGAGAGCCTTTGTTATCACTGACCACCCTTATTATGTACCTTGTTTAATGGCAAATAAATAAATTCTATTCTATTCTATGTTCAAGAAGTAGGTAGTACTTTGAATAAATATAATTTGATGTTTTCAACTAAACTTATTTGGTACTGCTTGATCAGAATTATTTTACCCAATAAGATAACTCTGTTCTAATTCTATTTTTTTCTTTTACAGAGAGTCGGGTCGACACTAGGCAACATCCGACAGGCTCAACAATCGAATACAAATAAAGCTTAGTTGTTAAAGTTAATGCTATAGTTTATTTTTATACTTTTGTACAGTTGAATAAAATATTTTTTGTTATGCGCGTTTTTAATTTTTAGGGATTAATTGTAAGAAATAAGAAAAACTCCTGTATAGGTACTTAAACTTAAGTTTATTACGCCATAATCATGTACATTTAGTCCAACTGAAACAAAGAGAAAACAATTATTAGGATTAGGGATATACAATATGTAAAATGACATTGGTATTCAAAAGTAGTTAACGACGTTAGCTATCGACATGATCAAAAGACATGAGAGAATCAACATTAACCGAAAGACATCCACTGCTGGACAAAGGCCTCCCCCAAGGATTTCCACACCAACCGGTCCTGCGCTGCCTGTATCCAGAGAAGGAAAGAGAGAGAATCAACATGTTGTAGCAATAATTAATAGAAAGTGGTGGTCTTGTGTAGGTGCTTATGAGGAAACTTTATTCACTGGAAACTGTCAAATGACTAAAAAATGACTAAATAACTCACCATTGAACAAATAGTAGGAACAAAAATTTACTATTAAAATTTTTCTATATCTAGGTACCTATATAGATTCTTTGGGAAAACAAGCTCAGTTGCATGAGTATCATCAACTGTTTTCCAGTAGTCATCTGTAAGTCACCCAGCCTACTCTGAGCTCGATAAGAGATAAAACGATAGGTGTACAGAACAAAAAATAACTAGGCAGATATTACAATCTCTTTCGATTGTCTTCCAAGACTTGAGCCATGCACAACAAGAAGTGTTTACCTTTTTGAAGCCAATGTCGTTAGCGTACTCTCTAAAGCACTGCCTGCAGATGTTCAGACCGTACTTGCGGATGAGCCCGTGACGGTTGGAGCAGGCCCGGCTGAAAAACAGGAGGAAATCCAGTTAGTTTCGGGCTGAATGGTTGACACGTGCTATAACCAAAAAACACCAACAAACTTCAGAAACACTTTGCTAAACACATACCACGAACGGGATCCTTGTCCGTATCTACGAGGGTGGGAATACCAAATGTTAGCGTGACCCATATTTGCAAATTATATTTTATTTCCGCAGAAAAGCGAAAAGAACACGTCCAAAATGGCGAGCACAAGATAAAAAAGACAGATTGATAAATCGAACGAATCATAGACAATTTCCTTCAATAAATTAAAAGACCGAATGATATTAGAGCTGAGTAAAACCGTTAATTCTCAAATCAAAGATTTGTATTATAATCTGTAGGTGAAATGACATTGTCACGGTCAAATGCGGGTCAATGACATTACTATGAGTGATGTAGGTATGCTTTGAACTTTTGAATCGATGCATTGCCGGAGCGGCGCGCGGGCGGCGGCGGCCTGACATTGTCCCTCGTGATTGGTTGAAAAAGCGCATTATTCGCAACTCTATCTGTATTTTGTAAATTTTCTACTCTTTTATTATACAGAATGTATACAGGTATTAAAAAAGTACGTTTGAAATTATAAGGGGTTACTCAGAATCAAGTATAGATTTTTTTCAGTTTTCCATACAAATCCTTGATTCGCTATCCAGATTTAAATGGAAAACTCAAAGAAATTGTCAATAAGATTTTTTCAATATTTTTCAAGTAAGTATTCTATACATGATTCTGAGTAACACTTTAAAATTTCAGACGCACTTTTTTAAGACCTGTATATCTATTGAGTTTTAGAAGAGTATATATGTATACAATTATATAGTAGTTTTGTGATGGGGAAGTAGTAACGCTTATGATTTAGATTCCGTGAGAGGAGATCACGTAAAGAACAAAGAAGGAAAGCGCTCCAGAACACTTTCGTGACAGTATTTCCCTAACGGTAGAATAGTATATTGTAATGTGTTTACGTGTGAAAGGGACAGACTTACATCAGATATATCTTACCTTGGTTCCGGAACGGGACCAAGTTCGTTAACCACCAATTTTAAAGTATTATACATATACTGATGTTCAGAGGATAGCCGTGGTCGTCTGCTAGTATGTAATTTAGGGTTGTTTATCCCTAAGGATAAGGTGGCATACCACCACGGCTATCCTCTGAATATTATTATATGTATAATACTTTTTTGTTTCATACTTTTCAGAGATATTCTTTAGTCAGGTTTTAGTTTTTGAACTTTTGTTTTGGAGTTTTAGCTAACATTTGACACAATTATCGAGCGAATGCAAGTAAAGCAGCGGGCAACAGCTAGTAATATATATTTTTGAAATGTGCTTGTTAAGCCCTTTAATTTGATACTCAACACGGTACCTTTTAAGAAAAATATTTTTGGTCATTTTCATGATTTCATGTCCACTGGAGGGCGCCATACTGAATTTATTGTGACATCAGCCTATAACCAGCGGACAATTGAGACGCTTCTAATTATACCTCATTCGTTGGATTCTGATAAGTAGTTTATAAGTTATGCGGGAACAAATGAACATACATACATACGGGTTAAAATCATAACCCTCCTTTTTGCTTCGCCGTAGTGGGGTAAAAAGAAGACCAATTTTACAATATCAAAATATGTATACTTCATTCCAATCAAAAAAAAGCAAAAGGTAAACAAACATAGTATGCAGATGACATTGACATGTGTCAGATCCATAGTAAGTTTGTTTACGTTTTGCTTTTTTTTGATTGGAATGAACCATATCATACATATTGCCTATCAATAAACTATCGATATTTTTTTCTTATGCACATCACTATTAGGTAAATGTCTGACTGACTGACACATCAATTGATGATTGGTTGGTTGGTGGTGCACGCAATGAACTAATTTCACTCACAGGTGGTTTTCTTCAGGTAAAGGTAAGAAAGATTAAGCAGCTAATTAATATAAGTTAAAAACTGCAAGAATTGTAGTCTTAATTATCAAAGTGTTTCATTGCGTTTGCTTTTTTTCGGTCAATATGTAAAAGTTTAAAAACATTTTTTTCGTAGTACTCTGTCCACGTATTCTCCACAATTTACTGACCAAATATTTGTCTTGTATTAAAATTAGTAAATCTGGTTATCATGTCGATGAAACAATCGAAAGTCCAAGTTCAAAGGTTGCATTATCTGCAAGTGCAATATATGTATAGGTATCTACTATTTCCATCTCTCCAAGGATGGCAAAAGCGACATAGGTATATTATTTTAGTGATTATTTTTTTATGATCAAACAGACATTTTAATTAATGTCTGTATTTGAACTGAACTACCTACATAACATAAAATTACATTGAATAAAATGTCTAAGAAACCAAAACTTATGTGGTAAACCCATACCTCATGTTTTGTAATAAAAAATATGTAATGGTATAGAGGTATACACAGTGCACCTTAATAATTTTCAGGTTCATGACATTACTATGATGGGGTTCATAACTGGATTGGTTAAGAGACTGATAAAATATGTGTTGATCCTGCTGGTGTTTGCGGCGGTTATCATCCTCATACCCAATCTGCCTCCCTACACCAAGTTTACTAGCATTCAGTAAGTACTATTTAAGTTACAGCTCTATTACTATTATTACTATTTCTTAATAGGCATTTCTAAAATAAAATACCAGTTCACTGCAGTTATGTCTAAAATGTCCGAGAAGGCTTATGCCAAAGGGCGAACAGATATTTCGATAAATGATATATTATGAGGATATCAATCTCTAGCTTTCCTTCTTTTTACAAAAATTAACCACTTGTAGAGTGGACAGCCCCCTAACTCTTGTGGAGGTGGAGTGATGATCTAGTCACAATTGCAGGAAGCCACTTGATGCATGTGACTCATTTCCATGCTAAGTGAAACTATGGGGGAGGCCTATGTTTAGCAGTGGAGGTCTTCCAGCTGAAGTGGTAACAATATAGCTTTCGTAACAGAATAAAAGCTATTAACAAATAAAACTATTGTGGTAGTATATTTGTTGTTTTAGAAAATATTTTAATGTGTATGCTGGTGTTGGGCTTCTAACGATTGTACTTGCAGGCATAATATCTGGGACAAAAATACTCGACAACATTAACTTCCTTATATAAATACTCAACAATAAAAAAATAATTCCTTATAAAAATACAAATTTTTTAAGATATTTATTTTTAATGATTATTTCCTAAGAAACTAATTCCCAAAAATTTTGCTTATTCTTATTACAAATAGCCTGTCACCTGTCGATATGGTAAAAAATACCAGTAAAGCGGTTACTTTATTTAAAATGTCATTTTAACATCTGTAGTGACAACATGCCAATTTAATGGTAAACCTATTTTTATCTAATACTACATTGCAGTATAATAGTTCCTATCAATACGGTCTCATTCATATAGATTCCACTACTAAATTCCACTAGCTAAATTCTGGGCCAGCTCTATTTAATTAGATTGTTATCGATTCGATAAGAAGAATTCCACTACTGATGATAATATTCCTTTGTTCCAGAGTTGAGCCAACACTACCTTTAGAGGGACCTCTTGCACTGAATGGAGATCTGAATAACATAGAGAAACTATATAAAGATAAGTTATTGGGTCCAGAAGCATTCCAAATCTATAATGGCGAGGTTTACACCAGTCTTGCGACTGGCGAAATTGTGAAGATCTCTCGTGGGGGCCACATCACCTTTATTACCAAAATTGGTCAGCCATGCTGTAAGTGTTGTTTTTTTTTTTTTTTTGTAAAGATGTGACAATAAGCCAGAAGTCTTATATGGAAGAAAATAGAAATACTACTAATTGTAAAAACCAATAACTTCTCTGATTTACAATTTTTTACATAGCTGGACTTACTCAAGCACACAAGTGTGGACGTCCCCTTGGCTTTCAAATAGATGAGAAAACCAAACAAATGTATGTAGCTGATGCTTATCTCGGCATCTGGAAGGTCGACTTGGCCACCGACAAGAAGCAGCTCCTAGTTTCACCCAGAGTGGAAATTGAGGGGCGGGCACCCAAAATATTCAACTCTATTGCCTTAGCTAAGAATGGAGACTTCTATTGGACAGACTCATCCAGTGATTTCTTACTGAAAGATGGCGCTTACACTTCTTTAGCTGATCCATCTGGGAGGTAAGTCAATAAAACCGAAATTGTTGAAAATTTACTACTATATAAGTAGTTGAAATATTATTTAAAATAAAATATTTTTCAGATTGTTCTATTACAACTCTAAAAAGAACGAGAGCAGGGTCCTCCTTGACGACTTGTGGTTTGCCAATGGCGTTGTTACGTCTCCCGACAACCAGTTCGTGCTGATCTCCGAAACTTTGCGCCAGCGCATTTTGAAGTACTACATCGATGGACCCAAAAAAGGAAAGTCGGAAGTTTTTATAGCTGGATTACCAGGTTAGTCGTTTTATTTTTGAATAAAGTAATAAACGGCTAATTCTATATTTTTTGTGAAGCCTTAGTAAAAAGTGGTAACTCGATCGGATCTACTAAAAAGTTTCTTTATCGAGTAAACTTGCACCAAACCGACGATGGCCATAAAGGTGATCTGGAAGGCGGACCAGACGTCCACGATGAAGGTGTCGTTGAAGGCGCGGTAGGAGTCGCGGGAGCGCGCGGCGCCGTGCAGGTCCAGCAGGTGGCGCGCGCGCACCACGTGGCGCAGCGTGCGCTCCACGGACGCGGCTATGTGCGCCACCTCGATGAAGTACTCCGTGCCGTTACCGTACGTGCCCATCCACTCCAGCACGGCCCGCTCTGCCGCCGCCTCGCTCCCCTCCCGCCCCTCGGGCTGCCCCGCTCCCTCCTCGTCCTCGACCGTCACTACCGCTTCGTTCTCGTCGTCTTTGTTCTCGTCACTAATTTTGTCCTCGATCAGCACGTACACGTACACCAGCTTCGAGTTCATCACGCTGAAAGAGTTGTCGAGGCAGAACACGTAGTCTCCGTCCACTTCCAAGTCCATTATCACGCTGTTCTCCGAGTTCTTGTAATCGTCGAGCAGCTTGTTGCCGTTGGGGTCGATGATCTCGAAGGAGATGTCCAGCTCGCCCTGTTGGCCGTCTACGACTTGGTAGTTCACCTCCATGATTTGGCCCGCTTTACCCTTCTCGAAGAAACACGTCCTCGCGCCGGGTTCGACCCTGAAGTTCATGTCATTTTGGTAAATGATAGATTGGCCTGCAGTCTTGTCCCATATTGTTAAAATAAAAAAGTAAAATAGAAACTTTTGCATTTTTGTAGGTTATCGTTAATACATTCAGTGCTAAATAAAACCAATATAATTGACCGAATAAAGTGTTAACGTATGCATTATTTACTCAGGTGGTTAGCTTAACAAAACGTTAACTTTGTTCACTTATTACTGACGTACGGTCTGTCTGGCATGGTTAATATCAAATGTAGGTTTTAAGGCCACATCTGGCTCATTAATAAAGGATGCAAGCAAGTGCAGTTGGTACTAACATTAACCTTCACAATTTAAATCAGATAATGATATGTACCTACATATCTTTTTTCCCATGTAAAATCAAACCAAATTAGACCTTGATAAGTCGCATCAATCGAGCGAGTTCCTAGGAAGAAACAGACATCATATCGTTCTAACTTTTAAAAGGCTAAGAAGCACGTGTGCTCCCGTCTGTACTCCAGATGGCTGTGTTGTGTTAGTCTGTAGTTTCGTGTCGACTCACGAGCCCGACTAAGTATACCTTGTTTCAATCCAATTCAAATAAAAGGTAACCAAAGAAACTTATTAGAGAATGTCTCAGTCGCCTATATAGTAAGTTTGTTTGCCTTTTATTTGAATTTGATTGAAACAAGGTATACGATAGTTGGCCGGTAATCGCGAGCGCGACTAAGCAGTATCGTTGTCGGCAGGCACGCCGGACAACCTGCGCGCGCTGCCGGACGGGTCGGGCGTGGCGGTGGCGCTGTACGCGGCGCAGGCGCCGGCGCGGCCGCTGCTGACGCGCTCGCTGGCCGCGGCGCCGCTGGCGCGCAAGCTGCTCGCCCGCCTGCAGCGCCTCGTCGAGATACCCTTCGAGTTCGCCAACGAGTATTATCCGAACGCGGTGCTCGAGGACATTGTTTATTACGTAAGTATGGTGTTTTTATGTAATTGTATGGGTCGTTTTCTTAAGGGTTAAACCATATCTGGCCGCACGGAATAGCATTATATGTATCTCTTTTACTCACACGGGATCTACATCTTGTTGTACGTTTCTTGAGCAAGAAAATAGTCGATAGTCAATCGCTTTCTCGCTGGCGGTCGGACAAGTGCCTTAACGAGAATACACGGAAGAAAGAGGTAGGGGGAAGGGCCTTAAAGACGCGTTTGTACCAGAACCGATGTCGCCGAAATCACACATCAACACCTAGTATATTTCCGCACTACTAATGCAAGAAGGCCTTTGATTGGACCATAAATATAGCACGTAAAAATATAAAAAAATTAGCAACATTGAAATCTATTACTTCGTCCATAAAGCTCATACAAAATGAGCAAATAGAGGCGTATTTGATAGTGACATCTAGTGCTGAGTAGCAGAAACTCCAGATGACGGAAAACTCAAAAGCGCTTCATAAACGTCCTAGCGAAATTAAACTTTCACTGCATATTAATAAAGCACAACTTTATTTACCTATAACTAGTACACGTCATTACTACGTCATTTCCGTTCGCTACTCGATTAGGGATGTAAGTAATCTTCTATCACTGAAATATCGATATCCGGAAATGTTTCCCTTGAAACACCCGATGTTTCTGGAAAGGGGTCGTCCATTAATCACGTGATGTTTTTAGCAATTTTTTAGACCCCTCCTCCCCCTGATGATATGTGGTGAGGTTTTAGACTACATCGCCAAAACCCCCTACCCAAAATCACATGTATTTTTTGGTACAAAATATTATCTTTAAATACAGGTACAATGTAATTTAATTCTTGAAAATTTAAGCACCGTGATAAAAATGACCAGACAGACATTTGTTTCCGACTGTCTGACGCCGTTTCGAACTTTGGGATGAGTTAAAAATATGAGCGCCACGACGCCTGAGGGTAATGAAAGGCGATGTAAGATTTTACTATGGAAGGTGGCCTATGGCCGACGTTTTTTTCAAAGTTGAATACCCTTGAATCCTTTATAAATCGCTAGTGAACATTTAGATGGTGAAAAAATATGATAAGTCGTTTAGTGTTTCCACCAGTTTCGGACATATTTCGTGACAAAGATGGCCCTACCATATATAGGACAATAAAAATCATTTATATCTCTGCAATCGGTGATGTTACGAAAAAAAGACCTATTACATGTTTCATCATTTAGCTATCCTCTATCGATTTAAGTAGGTTTCAAACTGCGACACAACTTTCGTGAAAATTTGACAGGTCATAGGCCACAAATGTCCCTACCCCTTTATACGATAGTGTTGCCGCCATATGTGATAGCTTGCTACAGTCACACACGACAGCAGCAGATATCGTAAGATGAAATAGCACAGTATAGCGTCCGTGTGATTTTTGAAAAGGTAGAGTATATAATAACGTAACGTAGACAAATTATAAAAAAAAAACAAGATTCAGCTTTACTTATCTACTGATACACTCATGGCGTCATTCTTAGTATGCGAGTAATTACAGCTTTAAACTCGCACTCACAGTATAGCGCCTGTGTGTGACGCCCTTTATTTGTAGTGTGGCGAGCTATATTTGATATTACGATGAAATAGCACAGTATAGCGCTCGTATGTGACGCCCTTTAGGCTGTAGAGCGTACCAAAGAATTATTTACATACATACCTACAAAATCCTTCGGTAGTAGGGAATGAACAAAGGTTTGACATTTGCCAATAAAATGTATCTAAAATATACACATTATAAACAACTGGAAGGATAATAAAATCAACTTCTCTTTTTATCGATATCGATAATATATTGTCAAAGATAAATGATTGCACATCACTATTTAGAACACACGAGAATGTTGGTGGACCAGGCCGACTTATGCTACTGACGTATGACTTTTATTACTCTCACATAAAGTTTAAAATTATCTAATTCGTTCGGGATAAAGCTTTGAATTAAATTAAATTCTATTTTAAATCGAAATATAAAATACAACATTTACCGGTGAAATGTAATGCCTTCATTATATGATATTTTGTCTGTGCTTCTATTTCTGCACTCTAAAACAGCACAGTATCGCATGTTTACGTGTTTTTTTATTTTATTTATCCGAGAACATCAGCCGTCCGGTGCCGCATAGTACGCGATTGAGAATGAGTGCGTCCTGTACTGCAGCGCTAATTTATGACACGCGAGATCCGCCTACTTACCATTTCCCCCTACCTCTTTCTTCCGTGCGAGAATACGAGTGGCGCCCGCACTCTTCCACATAGCCAGTGCGGCGCCACTCGTGTTTTCTAGCGAGCGATGTTTCTGAGTGACAGAAAAGGATAGCGTTACGGGAAAATGCGATTCCGTGCGGCGTGATATGGTTCAACCCTTACAGTTTTATCTTGAAGGATTTTCAATTAATTGTGAAGACTGAGTCTCATAAAATCATGTTACAAACAAGACATATGGATCCTTTTGTTTACAGATTGGCCACTTCCAAAGCATATCTGGTATATTGCCAGGTATGTCGGGACTTTTGCAATTAGACTGGAATGGAAACGTAGTGGCTGCGCACTACAACACTGAAGACACTTTACGCGTCAGCGATGCTATCGTTTACGATGACAAGTTATATATTGGCAGTCCAGATGGTCAGAATTACATTGCCGCCGTACCGGTGCCGCCGCTGCTGAAGAAAGCTTTCGCTTCCGTCAAAGCTGCACCCCCACCAAAGACCGCGGAAACGGTAACGAAGGAGATCCCCAAACCTAAAGTTGAGTCTAAACCTCAACAAGCGAAACCTACAGAAGCACCCAAACCAAAAGTTCAAGAGAAGCCCAAAGTGGAAGTGAAACAGGAAAAGAAAATCGAGAAACCCGCTCAAGAAGCACCTAAGACGACGCCTCCTCCGAAAACAGAGAAGAAAGCAGCTCCCACACCTAAGCCAACTACTTCAATTCCGAAACAGGAAACAAAACCAACTACAAAACAGGAAACTAAACCAACCACAAAACAGGAAACTAAACCAACCACACAAACTCCGAAGCAGGAAACGAAACCAACCACACCAAAACCAGAAGCAAAGCCAGCAAGAAAGCCAGAACCAGTCAAGAATGCTCCTCCTCCAAAACAAACTCCACCCCCTAAAACCACTACACAACAGCCGGCAACTAAAGCAAACCAAAATGATGCTAAAAAACCTGTTGACAAGAAGGTTCCAGAACAAATTCCAATCACAGAGGACATCCCTGTCGACACCGCTAAGCCCAGTAAGGACAAGTTGAAGGTTATCAAGAAGGATGGTCCAACAGAAATCCCACATCCAAACATGTAAATATTAGAAAGATAGGTGATGGGTTGTGGTAATTTCAATGTGTAATATATTTTATTATTACAACTCTTGGAGATTACATGGAAAATATATTTTATCTTTATATAGAACAAATGAAACAGAAGTTTCATGAAGAATAACATTGTTGAATTATGCTTTATTTACATTCCAATGACACTGAGCATTCCTATGCAAGATAAAATTCAGTTAAATATTACTAACAAAGCATTTTTTTATTTTGTACTTTTTTTCAATGTTTTTAAGCATATTGAATGTTCTGTTGTGAAAGTTGTATTGTATATATCAATATCCAAATTAAAAGCGTTGGTAGGCCTTAGTTTTTAAACTTAATTGACTGAGGAATTTTGGTTTTTGGCATATCATTTTGAATCGGGATAAATCTCAATATATCGTAACTATACGGGCTCTTAGGAAAACAGGACAGAAATCTTATCGTGTGTCACATTTAACTGTGCTTATCACAAGTGATAGACTGCTGTACTAATGAAACTAAAAAACTTTGTGCCACAACTTTCTTAAAGAAATTTTCCAGAAAAAAGAAAGCTGGGTCTGCAATGAAATTTATTGTTTCTTGTCCTCTTGAAATAGCACAGTTAATTGTGACACATGATACCTATAGCCTGTATCGAAATAATGTTATACTTATTTTTAATACCTTTGAACAAGTTTTGTTTTACGCGTAGAAGACGCATATTCCATTATATATGTATATATAGTTATAAACTAGCAAAATATTTATAAAGATCTGATACAGACTATTTAAAATCGTATTAACTCCGATTGAGTTACCAATCACCAGTCAGTGCAATATTAACATGGATTTAATGTCATAATTGTTACGATATTCATTTTAACGTTTACATAGTGAGCGTGTAAAAAAATATTCATATAATAGGTACATATGCAGAATGCTGCCGATATTTCTCAAGGAATCTAGGTAGTGAGTAAAAATAATTTTGTTATAACAGTACATGACTGTATGCATTTGTTATTTTTGTTAGTTATCTCATGTTGAATACATATATTTTGTATAATTAAGCTATAAATAAATAAATTAGTATTTTATAAGCCTTGTGTATAATTTGTATCGACAATATTTCAACCACCTTTATTGATAGAAACAACTGAATTATTCCAAATGTTTATTTTGCCTACTATAAAAGGGACTATACAAATAATTATTATATATTGAACAAAAATACTGATAACTTATTTATCTATGCACAGATTTAAGAAACAATGGAATGTAATCTAGGTATTGTGTTAGTATATAAAATTAGAGGAAAGTTAAAGTAATAACAAGATAAGTGGGGTAAAGTTACACAAAGATTTGTAAGTCATAACCAGAGAGTTATGACTTACAAATCTTTGTGTAACTTTACCCCACTTATCTTACAAATCATCTGGTTTGTGTTTGCAAGTCTTATTAAGTTAGGATGTAGAGACACCACTTTTAATGCACAAAAGAGTTGGTTAATATGACAAGTTCAGGCATTAAGAATACGTGGGTGCCTTCTTAAGTGGATGTTTCTATTATCTAAAGAACATCAATCTGAAAACTAAGTGATTTAGCTGATTAAATTAGTATAAAACCACTATGAAACGTCCAAAATCGTGTTCCGATTTGTCCATAATAAGGTCCTTGGGGGAAGTAGATAACTGTCATACGTAAAAGGCACTGAACACTGTTCAGTGAACAGTAGATTTCCATTGCAGAACCACCGTACCCCTGGGCATACCTCTGGTGGTACGGTGGATCTGCAGTGAAGATTCATTTCATCAGGGGTTCATAGTATTTTTAACGTAAACATATTGACGAACCATTATAATTCATTGCATTACAAACTCAATTCTTAGTAAGTATTTATGTATTTTTTTATATACCTTCTATTAAGCTATCTAATTCTGCACATATTTAACAATCCAGTCCAAATTATCTTTTGCCCAAATTAGTTGTATAACTAGTATTTATAAACTTTTACGGTTCCATACCCAAAGGGCGGCATCAACGGGACCATATTGCTATTAGGCCTACGCCACAGTATATACATATTAGAACTACATACAATATAAATCATAATATGGATACTCCCTGCCTGCCCCTCTGCGACTTCCCCTGCGGGTAAGGCGCGGTTCACACCGCAATCGAGCAAACGGGCTGGCGGGCCGAGCGAACTTAGTTCCACATCTTCTCATACTTTCACACCGCGCGCAAACTACATAGCTAAGCGACGTGAACGATGCGAGGCGAGCAAACTATCCGACGTTCCCAGCTAAGCTAAGCTATATTACATTGCGCGTGGTTATGGCGGGAGTGGGAGGCGTGAACCCACATAGCTTAGCCCGCCCAGCTCTCATACATTAGCTCGCTTAGCCCGCCAGCCCGCCCGTGACGGTTGTTTAGTGCAACGATGGACAGACAAAACGACATTATAGACTCCACGTAGTCGGCCTCCGGAACCTTTAAAATGAGCCAAATGTTAATATTAGGGCTAATGATTATGAACTAAATGAAAGATTTTACGAAACCCTCAGTACCCGAGTCTAACTTGCACTTGGTCGATTTTTTAAATAGTATCTTCAAACTCGGGTTTTGTAGGTAATACTTTATTTCATCTATCTACATTACATTCATCTTCGCGCCAAACAAGTCGTTTATTTGAGCAAATTACTGAGGTGATAGCTCTACATGGGGCAATTTCTTCAAAATATAAAAGTTAAATCCTTAATATTCAATAGAGAGCCGCAATTTCGAATAAAATATAAATGTTGGTACAATTTTTCGAAATAATCTCATAATATAGATGAAATGGCTTATTAATTCATGTGTTAATATAGTAACGACAGTATTCAGTTCGTGTCTAGGGTATGCTAAAATATCGATAGACTGACGATAAATACCCACCGATCTATAACCTACGACTACCTATCGATAAGCACCATCGCTCTATTTGTGGATCTTTATTTATGTTCACGAATTTCATAGAATTTCATAAGTTTTAGTCAGTTACAACTCTCTACTTACTCTAAAAATAACGTAACCAAATATAATATCTTCGCGCGACACGAGCGATCATTCGTATAGACAAGCATCCACTAAAGAAATAAGTAAATACAGAGGGTCACAAACCCGACATTTGCGGGTATCCACATCCGCAAGTCTGAACTTCTGCATTGGTTTAGACATCTGCACCGCAATAGTCAATGCAGATAAGTCGCGATAGTAAATTGGGAGACGATAGCGTGTGGCGCGCAAATGTAGTGTCGCAAATTTTTTAATATGGTCAACCTTGTAGCCAGGCGGTCATGATGGCTCACTGCGGCTTTCGTGGTCGCGTCGCAAGTAAACCGACTACAGATCCGTTCACAACCTTATTACAGTGTTGTTAATGGCTATGGGGAAGAAAACGCAAAGCTATTTGCAGATGGCGCTACGGACGCTTGACTCATAACAACTTTCAATTAGTTCCCGATTTTTATTGTCGAGGTGTTATAAATTAGTTATTTTTTCTGTAAAATTGTTAAATTGAAAATGTATGCGACTTAGACTGTTCCTCAATTAAAGGCGAAGTTTTTTCAACTTCGCCTTTAATTGAGGTACATAATTGAAAACGTAAATTTTCCCACGTCTTTTTCATCCGAGAATCTTTAGGGAATTAATGATTTCGATTATTATTGCAACCAATCGCCACACAACGCGGCAATTTTTTTAATAATCTTATGTTTAGTTCACGTAAACAATTTTGTCTATACGTTTTGACAGATAGTATGAGTCAAGCGATATCAGCGCCTCTATCGGTGAGTTCTGTCAGTTTTCTTCCCCATTTTCTCGACCGTTTCCGTGCTTTGCAAGGTAGTATAAGCCGTTGGTACCGGCTGATATCACTAGATTGCTGTCGTTAAGCCATGCTGGATCTTATAGGCGGCTTAAAAACTTCTGACACTGGGGTTGGCCACTAACCCCACAAACTCCACCAATCCGTACAATTATAATTGATAAATAGTTTTTAAATCAGCTAGCAAGCTTTGCCTATCCGTTTTGTGTCGCCGCTTATTAGAAGGAATTTTTATCCGTATCTATCGGGCTCTTAGTACAGTTTTTAACCTTATTAACGCCAGCGTCACCATTAGACGCCAATCACCGACTTGCCTGAGACGCCGACGACATCTAAAGGCGTCGGAATCCTTATAACTGATAGTTACATCACTTAAGCAGATGACTACTACAGATCAGTTTTAATACGCTTGGAGTCGGGGGCAAGTTTTCGTTAAAATCTCTGGCGTTCAAAAGATTAAATCAGCTAGCCAGCTTTGCCTGTATCTGCTTTGTGTTGCCGCTTATTACTAGGAATCTTTATCCGTATCTATCGGGCTCTTTGCGCAGTTAAAATCAGCTAGCAAGCTTTGCCCATCCACTTTAAGTCGCCGCTTATTACTAGTAGAATTTATTCGATCTATCGAGCTCTTATTGTTAGTACAATTTTTAAAACAGTTAGCAATCAGCAATGCTTGCCTATCTGCTTGGTGTCGCCATTGCCGGCAGAGTACCGCAGGCGCGACTGTATCGGCGGCACTAGATGCACACCTGCGCAGTACTTAAATCAGCTAGCAAGGTTTGCCTAACTGATTTGTGTCGCTGCTTATCAATAAGCTAGCAAGCTTTGCCTATCGCCGCTTATAAGAAGGAATTTTTATCCGTATCTATCGGGCTCTTAGTACAGTTTTGATACAGTTTTGAAACAGCTATCAATCAGCAACGCTTGCCTATCTGCTTGATCTGGAGCGGCACTAGATGAACACCTGGTCCGCCGCGAGCGCGTCCGCGAACGGCTTGACCACGGTGCGCGTGGCGAAGTAGAAGATCAGCCCGAACGTGATGGAGATGGGCAGCGCGGGCAGCGCCTTCTTCAGGATCGCCAGCAGCAGCAGCGTCAGGCACAGACCCTGCACAAAGTGGGGTGTGTTAGGTACTTGTCTAGTATAAGCAGGCGGCTGCGCCCGCCCCTCCATTACTGAATACAGTCAGTGCGCAACGAGCCCTCTGTCGTTTAACTCGTCCCTGTCCCATATCTAACAGGTTTAAAATAACCTTTCAAGTATTCAGGTTTCCTTTTTAGGCGGCGCTGGTAAATTTCCATCCGTCCAGCCTTTTGCAACCATGCACACATTCACCTTCCATCAGGAGACATACAGTCGCCCCACAATAATTTTTATTTAAAATTATTATGGATTTCTTTTTGCAGCTCCCATTTATACAATTTGACACACCTGATGGAGATAGAGGTATTTTTATGACCACGGAACAAATGGTTTCCAAAGCATTAATTACCACTTAACATAGACTCTGCAATCAAAAAGTACTATCTCTATGAGATGAAATTAATCACAAATAACAGATTTGTAATCTTAATCCGCCTAACATAATCCACATATTAACCAACGTATTAGCTATGTGATTCAAAACTGCGTAAACCAATGTCTTTTCACTTAGTTATTTTCAGTAAATCGTTTTGTTTTTAATTGCTTGAATCGCATTACGATATTTTTTGACATTTTCCTTTTATGCACCCTACTTCCCTAATTTAGAACTCTCAACTTTCACACTACAGTTATCTGAAAGGCATGTTCACATTCCTTGTCCTAATAATAATTATAAATATGAAAATTTGGATGTTAATAAGTTTGTATATTAGATGTTTGTTACTCAATCACGCAAAAACGGCTGAAAGGATTTGGATGAAATTAACGGACAGATAGTTTTAAATCTGAATAAATACATAGGCTACTTTTTATCTCCAAAGTGCAGGGTTGCAGGGTGCAGAGAAATGGTAAAAAGCTGACAAAAACCCAACTTCCACGCGTACAAAGTGGCGGACACAAGTTATTATAGGATAATAGTAGGGTCACTCAACTTCGTTAGGCGAAGTGAGTTAATACAATAAACAGTAGGTAAACTCACGATGAGTATGGCGACGAAGCAGGCGAGCGTGGTGTTCCAGTCGCCGTAGGAGCTGGCCTTGCCCACCAGCACGCTGTAGAAGATGAAGTCGCCCAGCCCCAGCTTTACGCCCTCTGCCAAGCAAACATTTTGTGTATGAATATAATGGTGGTTCTCCTCATGCTGAACAACTTTCTTGAAGAGATTCGTCGCCAATTCTCAAAAAAACAAAAAAAGTATAATCTCCATACAAAATTAAGTAAATAGTTTTCTTTTTTAGCAAAGTTACAGAATGAAGTCATTTAGTTTCATAGGTAGCAAAGCCTGTATAGTTTTATTTGGTCCTTCCAATGCAATATTCTATCTGTGTGAGTGTCTAATACGTGACCGCAAGTGACGCTGAGTGCCACCAGGTTCTGGCGTCAGATACAAAACCAAGGCGTCACCGGAGCCAACGGGATTGACTATCCGTATAGGAAGTAGGAACTCACTCTCTTTCTACTGTAGCTGCTGCTGTGGATACTGCGCTCCATTGACTCGTAACTGTTGCGTCGGCTACAAGACCAAGGTGTCCAATTGTTATAAGGACTTTTTATTATGATTAAATCTCCTTGCATACCTACTTATCTAGTTCAGTGACATGTTCTTTTTATAAAAAGGTAGGAACAAATGACTAGCGTTTTTTCACGAGAAGATGTCTGACTAGCTTTTAAAAATGTGATATGTGTTTGTGTTATAAATAAAAATATAATTGATTTTTGTGAAGTCTAAACTATGGGTTTAATTTTCTCTCGCCGCCGCCGTTGAAGAAACCGATTTTTGTTCACAAGGTATCGCCCGAGCCAACAAGGTTGACTTTGTTATCTGTATAGATACTCACTCTCTTCCTCCTGCATCTGCTGCTGGTGCTGCTGCTGCGCTGCGTTCTGTCTCGGCGCGGGCGGCGCGGGCGGCGCGGGCGGCGCGGGCGGCTCCACACGCGTGGTGTACCCGCGCGGCGCGGCGCCGTCCACGCGCAGCTGGCGCGGCTGCGAGTCGCGCGCGCGCTGCCGCCACGCCGCGTCGAACCCGCCCGAGTCGCCCGACGGCGGCCGCGCCGCAGGATTGTCTGAACTACCGCTACCCGATCCTGTCAGGTCGTAATCATTACTAAGTATACACCATTTGACACAAAAGAACACCTTAAGTTTCGCTGTTTAGACAGCCCTCACCACCAAGATAATAATAAGTACAACGCCATTGTTATCCCTTTGAACGCCACAGTCGACTAGAGCCGACGACCGGTTTCCGTACCACAGGTGCCAGGACTTGAGATTTTTATACATTTTTCAATTGTACCATTTGTCAGCAAACAACACAATATTTGAATATTTGATATCATAGGATGTTAGATTGCGATCCAGAACACTTTCGTAAGAGTAACCTTTCCCTGATAGCAGTATAGCCTATTGTACAGTAATACCCCGCTTAACGCGACCCCGTTTTACGCGGATTCGTTATAGCGCGACTTTTAAAATTCGCGCTAATTTACCCCGCTTTACGCGAATGCGTTGATTGGTTCATTTGCATGCTAAGTGGCGTGATTGCATTGATTAATAGCGACCCGTAACTGCTCATTAATTGAAAAACGATTGACGGTTGACTCGCCGGTCACTCCAAAGATAGAAAAATAGTTTTTAGAATTTTGCAAGAGCGCAAACAAAATGCGACACAAAAACCTTAGACAGCAATTTTTCTAAGAAAAGTGCAAGTGATTAATATTTTGTGACAATTTTCTCCAACAAATGTACATTTATTTATACAACTATGTATTTTAGTTCGTTATTTGTTTGTGCCCCGTTATGCGCGAATTTCGCTTAACGCGATTTTGTCTGGAACGCATCACTCGCGTTAAGCGGGGTATTACTGTATTTATTTTTTATGTGATAATGACAGACTTACATATCATGGTTTTATAACGGGAGTTACAAGTATTGCTTATAACATATATAGGTACAGTCCAACTACGATTATTTGGCGTGTAATCAAAAGCTGGAACTAACGCCGCCATCTTAAAAATGACACTATTTGTATGAAATACAAATACATGTAAGATTTGCCGTAAAACCGCCCTATCAATGTCATCCACACGCCATATAAGCGTAGTCGGACTGTATGCAAAAATGTATGAGCAACCAAGCATCGATTGTTGAGAGTAACCCACAAATAAAACGAATATGCAAGCACAGACCTTCGGGGTGCAGCGGACGCAGCTCGCGCGGGCGCTGCTGCGGCTCGCCTGCGCCCGGCGCCGGCGCCGCGGCCAGGCAGTACATCACCGTGGCTGCGGGACACCGGCACGTTATCATCATTGGTGGTAGAGCAGTTTTCGGAGCCCGCCTGGCTAGCTATCACCATCTTACCTAAGTCTTGCCGCCTAACATCAATATTAATAGCATTGATGTGTTCCGGAATGGCGATAGCCGGTTCCCCATTGCGTTGGGGAATCTTGGTAAGCCCGCTTCCATCTTCGGCATCATCAACACTTACCACCAGGTGAGATAATGCCCAAGGGCTTACTAATAGGGTAGTCGACTGTTAGTAATTTGCATAACTTTTTATTACCTAAATGTCAAAAACGACAATTTGTTCTAATAAGGTTTGAAATTGTAAACGATGACGTCATTGTGCAAGATTAGTTAGATTAGTCGCCGACTAGTCGGAAAAGCCGACTATCCGGCCATATTTGTAGTTGGCGACTAGTCGGCAAAAACGCCGATTAGTCGGCTTTTTATTTTATTAATACTTAAATGAAATAAAGTATCTGTAACTATGTACCTACTGGTGCAACAACCAAAATACGGTATTCGGTATTACGAAAACTATGTATTTCCCGAAATTATTTACTGGGAATAACTGAGAAGTATGTTTTAAATCTCACTCAAGTTATTCATTATTTGACAAGAGTGTCCCTTTCTTACTCACGAGGTTTACAAAAGGCCGTCCTGCTATCAACGAATAGTTTTTCGTGCTGAAGTGTTTCAAAACACGCACGAGAAACAAAAAAAAATTGCATCAAGACACACAGTAATACGTTCCAAGTCTACGTTCTGACACCAGCGGTTCAGTTTGACAACAGGACAGACTTATAGCAAATCTCGCAAGTGTGAAAGGAACAGCAATGTCACACAATACCATGTTTACCACCATAACGCGATAATACCGGTAACCATAGATGACAGATAATTATTAAAATAAATAGTTTCAAAACCTGTTATCGGGTACTGATCACCAGTTACGATTCGGTATTGGAAACTCGCGTCCCAACCCACCTCTACGAGCACCAGGCAACTTACCTAACAACGAAGCGCCATGGAGATTGCCGATACCACCCGAATCCACCGAAAGAAATGATCGGCTTGGCCGACTAGTCGGCCTTTTTTCAACCGACTAGTCGACCAGTCGGCTAGTCGGCCAATGTCATAGTCGGCCTATCTCTAGTTAAAATACTAATTCCGTTTCTTTTTATTAAAAAATTATAATTCAAATAGAGTATGTTTTTCTGTAATTTTAATAAAAGAGTTAGAATATTTCATAATTTACTTTTGTTTGATGCAGTCAACTACCCTATTGTGTTTTTAGGGTTCCGTAGCCAAATGGCAAAAAACGGAAACCTTATGGATTCGTCATGTCTGTCTGTCTGTCCGTCCGTATTTTTTTAAAGTCCACTGCTGAAAAAGACCTCTCCCAGTTTGCGCGCGCGCACTATGACATGGAAAACACATCTGTTTCTGATTGTCGCAAATACTGCATTATATCATTGTCATGAGGTTTATCATTTAGTCATGAAACTGAATTGCAAGAAATAAGCTGTCGTAAATATGCAATCTTGAACCCTATACATTGACTGACTCAGTAGCTTAGTGGTTAGCGCTCCTGACTACTGATCTGAGAGTCGTGGGTTTGATCCCCACTCAGGGCAAACATTTCTGTGATGAGCAGATTGGTTTTCTCTGTGTCTGGGTATTTTATATCTATATGTGTATGTATGTATGTATTTAAAATGTATATGTATATCAGTCTCTGATTCCCATAGTACAGGGAATCCTAGTTTGGAGCCAGATGTGTGATTTTTCCCCCATATTTATTATTTATATAAAACTGATCAGCTTAATTACCAGTAACATGACTAACAAAACTATTTTTGATTAGGCACGATAAAGATGACAAAATACATTAAATTAAAAGTTAAAGAATACTTACAGGAATAGATGAGAGCTGGAAATATAGGTTCATTTCTTTCCTGTGCTGTTTCAACTAGAATTCTTAGAGGGCCTTTTGGTGTAAGTACAGCTACCAAATCTAAAAAAAATAACAGTGTATTGTTATGGATCAGTGGTTAGAACTTGAGACTTTATGGACAAAACCTACAGTTACATAGGAAAGATACAATAAAATTTCCTATGTATAGATATATTTATATTTGGAGCTGGATAACATGGTAGATTTGTTCCCCAATATATTTATTTATTTACTTTTAGCCGTCCACAGAACTACACAATTCTAAATTATTAGGTGCAGATTTAAATAATTCAGTTTTGCTTTGTTTTTCTTAATTACATTAATATGTTTTCTCACCCCATATAGAAATAACAGCTAATACTGCCCAAGTGGTCCATTCTGGCAGGTACTTGATGAAGACAAGTGCCATGAGAGCTGCAATGAAGATCAGGTATGCCTGCTGCAGCCTCAGTGGGCCCTTCCAGTGGATCACAATCATACCCATCACACCAAAATTCCACATGACAAATGCTAGAGTTATGTAGTCCATTGGTATGTTGTATGCTCTTAACGCTTCTCTGTAAAAAGATAAGTATTTAATGGAAATGATAAAGAATATATTTGTCAAAGACCGTGTTGTAGCAAAATAATTATTAATTACTATATGGATTAATAAAACAATATAGTACTTATTTTGGTAGGGTTTTCTCACTTATTCCACATAAATTAATTGAACAAAATGAATGATATACTGTTTGACTAAGAACCTACAATTAAAAGTATCAACTGACAATATAGTAGTAAGAAAAGCTAATCCTCAAGGTAGGTAAGTATGGCAGCTTCTGGTGGTATCAAGCAAGCATACTCTTGGTGAGATTTTATGGCCAATGATGTAAAAACATTAGGCTGCCTACCACATCAATTGCTGATTAGTACTTACTCAATATACAAGTATGAGAAGAGGAACAGTAGCATTAGTGAGGAGAGAATGAGCCAGCCGTGTATTATCTTGTAGCACCTCTTTTTGTACAATACAATGAGAAGTACAGTCATTAGTGCAATCACACACAGCAGAATCAAGGAGTTGGCCAGTGCATTCCATACTTTGGTTACTGCATTTGGACTCTCTTCGTGAAAAGGTGTGTATGCTCTGTAAGAGATAAACTGTATCATTAGGTGCTGAAATAATACAATTGTTATTGTTGTGTTTCTAAAAAAAATTATGTACTACTAGCTGGGTCAAGGGTTCCTCTTCTATTTCAAATTTTCTTTATCCTGTGTATTCTTAGCTATAGAATGCCAGCATAAATATTAAGTTACTATTTCATATCTCCTACCTATAGATGGGCAATCTACCCAATGTGCAGGGTAGATTGGGAATATTCCCAATATCTACCCATAAATACCTTCCCAGTGGGTATTTATCAGGGTATATAAACTTATGAGAATTATATTTTTTTGTTTTAAATCTCACTTCAGAACTCTTAGTATAATAATTAGCTTAAGTGAATCTTATGTAATTCAGTAACTTATTTAAATAACAACCTAAAAATATATAACATTTTTCAGTTTCCCATACTAAATCTGAATAGTGAAGTTTTTTCACACTTGTATAACAAGTCTTAAATGTAATATTTTAAATTACCGAGTTGGATGAAGTTATTTTCTAGTTGAAAAAATGACATCTATTATGAAATCCAACATGGCGGCCATGCACTTTTCGACAAATATCGATATGGGTGTCATTTTCTTAGTGTTGTGGGGTGATAATTGGCCGTAGTTATGCTATAACGATCCAACTGACTTTAAAGTAATTAAAGGATAATGTACTCTTTGTCAGTGGCATGAAGTACATTATCCCTTACTTACTTTAAAGTCAGTTGGATCGTTATGGCATAACTATACCCAATTTAAAAAAAACGGGGGTGTAAAGGCGCGGCGTTCAGGGAGTGAGGCGCGGTGTGCGGGGTGGTGTGGTACGGGGTGTGGGGTGAGGAATATGGGTGAAGGTGAGGGATGCGAGGGGTGAGGAGCAATGTCCGGGGGACGGGCGCGAGGTGTGTGGTGCGGGGAGAGGAGCGGGGTGCGGGGAAAGTGAGGAGCGGAGTGCGGGCGGGTGAGGCGCCCGATGCGGGGGTGAGGAGCGGGGTGAGAAGGGGTGAGGCGCGGGGTGCCGGGGGGTGAGGCGCGGGATGAAGGGGTAAGGCGCGGGGTGCGGGGGGTGAGGCTCAGGATGAAAGGGGTGAGGCGCGGGGTGCGGGGGGGGGAGGTGCGGGGTGTGAGGTGCGGGGTGCGGGGGCTTGAAGCATGGGGTGCCGGGGGGGGTGTGAGGCGCGGGGTGCGGTGGTGTGAGGCGCGGGATGAAGGGGTAAGGCGCGGGGTACGGGGGGTGAGGCTCGGGATGAAAGGGGTGAGGCGCGGGGTGCGGGGGGGGAGGTGCGGGGTTGAGGTGCGGGTTGCGGGGGCTTGAAGCACGGGGTACCGGGGGGTGAGGCACGGGGTGCGGGGGGGGAGGCACAGGTTGCGGGGGGTGAGGTGCGGGGTGCGGGAGCTTGAGGCTCGGGGTGCCGGGGGGGCCGAGGCACGGGGTGTGGGGGTGAGGCATCGGGTGCCGCGGGGGGTGAGGCGCAGGGTGCGGGGGGGCGAGCTGCAGGGTGCAGGGGGTGAGGCCAGGGTTCGGAAACCGGTTTTTTGAAAATACCGGTTTCGGTCATTGACCCCTATATCGAAATAATTTCGGTTAAGGTTTCGTTCAGGTTTCGGTTACCGGTATATTTAACCGGTTTAACCAAAACCGATATTTTTTCGTTCGAACGGAATTAACCGGTTAATTTGAAGAATATGCGACTTTGTAGGCATGTTTGCCGCGTGCAATCAATTGAAAGCGTGCGAGAAAGTGAGCAGAAGACTCGGGCAGTGGCACCCGCGCGACGCGCCTGTACTTGACTAAGTTTGGTTTTAACCGGTTAATTTAGTTCTTATTTCGGTTAGAAAACCGCTTCCTGATTAACCGATATTTTATTCAAATTTACCGGTTAAGCTGGAAACCGGTTTTAACCTGAACGGAATCGTTAACCGAAATTCGAACGAAATTAACCGGTATTTGTTAACCGGTTCCGAACCTTGGGTGAGGCGCGGTAGGAGCGCGGGGAGCTTCCTGCTTTTCTCACGGTACAACGATACAGGATGGAATTTTGTAACCTCACCTGGAGGGAAAGTACTTTAAATACTGGAGATCTTACTTAAAGGAAACATTCCTTCATTTTTTAAAGAAGCAAAACTATATTCGAAGATTTTGAAAATACGCTTGACACACCCAGGAATCGAACCGGCTGCTATCTTGGATTAAAAAACTGACGTCATTTTTCATAATCAGAACCTCGAAAAGTACATGTCTGCTTTTTTGGATGGAGTGGATAACATTTTCCTACTCAGCACCTCAAAAATCCTCATTTACAACACCCATAGGGGTCGTCCATTAATCACGTTATGCTCAAAAGGGGGGAGGGGGTTCAGAAAAAATTACGAAATATCACAAGGGGGGGGGGGGGGGTGTACTGAGATATCACGTGTATTTATTTTTTCGTTGAACGCGCGATTTCAAGAGTAAGTTCCAAACGTCGGACTGGTGTTGTTAAGTTATTTTTAACTCATCCCGAGGTTCGAAACGGCTTCAGGCAGTAAAAACAACCTGCAATCTTAATGTCTGTCTGGACTTTTTATCACGGTGCTTAATTTCCCAGAATTACATTACATTATACCTGCATTTAAAGATAATATTTTGTACCAAAAAATACACGTGATTTTGAGTAGGGGGAGGGGGGTAGCCTAAAACCTCACTACGTATCATCAGGGGTGAGGGGGGGGCTAAAAAGTTTCTAAAAAACATCACGTGATTAATGGACGACCCACTGTATGCCAAGAACCCTTCGGATCGGACATTTTAAGCTAAACTTAGAGATCGATGCGTTTCGATATTCTAAATACCAGACAAACACTCCCGAGTGTCAATTATTTCTAGTTTTTGAGAAAAAATATCCAAAGTTAGCCAATATGTTTTATTTAGAAAATATAACAAAAAAAAAAACCGGAATAAACTATGTGTCCGTGAAGCTATTTATGTCAAATTATAGAGCGTTTAAAACAACATTTATTGATATGTACAGCTAGTCGAAAACGTAAACGTAACGTGAAAAAAGTTTTTTTCCTTTTGACGGTTTTTTTTTAATAATATTTGAAGTCAGTAGCACCCAGAAACCTACTTAGAATGTAGAGAATTAAGTTGTGCGTCGTCACAAAAAAACGAAACTGTTGATACCGTAGGATATCGGAGATACTCGTTAGTATGTTAAGTTGACTGAACATTTTGACTAGCTATATTATGAAATTCCGCACACCGCGCCTCACTCCCTGAACGCCGCGCCTTTACACACCCGTTTTAATTATTATTATTATTATTTTTTATTAAGTTTTTGCTATAAAGATTCATCAGGCGCAGTAAACAAAATCAAAGTCTTTGATTTTCGTACGCCTACGCCTGCGTATAAGAGTGGTGTTTATGTGTGAGTTATGTGCGTAAGCTTGTGGCAATGTATATTATTGAATTTGTTATACAGGGTGACTTTAAATTAGTTCTTGATACCAAAGGCTATGAATGTGCTCATGATAACAAACAACTTTCCCTAAATAACCCATAGTCAAATCGCAAAAAAAATTTTTGACTCTTCATACTAATTTGGCCGCTCGGCTGATCGATTTGTATGAAGAGACCAAAATTTGTTTTTGCGGTTTGGCTATGGGTTCCTTAGGGAAAGTTGTTTGTTTTCATGAGCGCATGCATAGCCTTTCGTATCAAGAACTAATTTAAACTCACCCTATATTTCTTTATACGAACAAAAATAGTGGGCCTCGTCACCAGAAATAAATGAATAAATAAAAAAAATTATAATAATAGGCTTGAGTAGGTAATTGTTTTTTCTATCAAATGGTATTTAGAAAATCGAAACGCATCGATCTCTAAGCTTAGCTTAAAATGTCCGATCCGAAGGGTTCTTGGCATACAGTGCGACCCCATATCAATATTTTTTGAAAAATGCATGACCGCAACCTTGGATTCAAAAACAGATGTTTTTTATAATGTAATCAGCACCCCACAAAACTAATAAAATGATAGCCATATCGATATGGTAAGTCAGTTCCTGCGCTTCAACCATGGTATCTTCGAAATATAATCAATTTTGCTTTATTCTCGATACTAAGGTAGTTGATACTTACTTCAAAATTACAAAAATACGAAGTAAAAGCAAATAAAGTTAATGCTTTATTTTTAAACGACAATTTAATTTTATATACCCAGCGATTGGGTATATAACTGGGTATATTCCCATAAATACCCAATCTACCCTATAAATACCCTCCCGGGTAGATAGGGTATGGGAAGATTGTCCATCTCTACTCCTACCTCTTCTTATTTTTGCATTTCCACGTCCTCTGCTTCTTTTCTTGTCATTTCATTTATATTTCTCCATTTTTGCTATTCTATGACATTCTTAATTATTGTGCTTTGTCATCAAGAAATTTTGTCTTAAAATTAAATGTTACTCACAAATAAACATCTTTGACTGAATAAAAGTTGATTGAGGACATGGTGGCAACAACAACAAGCATGCACAGTGTAACCGGCACAAACAGCTTGATGACATGCTGCGCTCCATACTTGAGCTCCAGCTCTTCACCCTGCGTCTCCTGCGCCGAGCCAGCCCCACCGGGGTCACTGCCTCCTGGGGCTGGCACATCCCTTGTGACACCCGTTCCGCTTGCATTCTGTTCCACACTCTGGAATTGAATTTCAATATTTATAATTAAGATACTAAGGCATTAATTTCAATTCTAAACAAACAAATCAAGCAGGCAACAAGTAAAGATACGAAATACACCACAATCAAACAGTCACAAACGTAAAAAACTCAAAGCCTTTGTAAGTTTCTTTTGGTTAGGGATAATTCTGCCTGCCAGCTGATTTGAAACATGAAAAATGACACAAAACATACTCTATTCATAACTTTGACACGTAACTGTGAGATAATAAATATGTATGTTTGAGATAACTACTCGGAGTACAGCGCAAACAAATGTTGTGACTCACTCCGATTAGATAGAGCGTGGGAGATAGTAGGAAGTACAATTTAAATTGCAAATAAAGTGTAGTAGGCAAGTTGGATGGTAAAACTCACGCCATAGGATCGCTGACTCTCAGGTTTGGTGGTCTTTCGCTTCCTCGCGATCTCCCGGTCGGGGCGCACCTCGGCGATGTGGCCGTCCATCAGAGCGGTGTGCTCGGTCGCCTCTCGCTCGCTGTCCGTGTCACTCATTCATCAAACATATACGTTGTAGTCATTTTCCAAATAAAACAAAAATATGATAAAAGCTGTTCCGCTTTCGCACAAAATCATCAAACGCACGCACGGAAACAAAACTTCAAACGTCATAATTTGTTTTAATTTTTTTAATTCCTGCTATTGCAAGAAAAAGGCAACGGCTTCTATGGTCGTACAGTCTTGTCTGGTGTAATACGGTCAATGTTGATTGCAAAAGTCTGTCATCACACCCCGGACACTTCATACAAATTTCGCGCCATTTTTACTACATAAAAAAGAGACGTTTCACGGGACTATGGAGCTTGGACCTGGTACTAAACATCATAAATAAGTCATTAGAAACATAGTCTTTTCTAATTGTACATTTCCTTCGATTTACCTTCGTTGCGAGGTTCATCTAGTTTCTCAGATTTAACAATCGCAACACATTAAATCACCCAACATGGCGAAGCGAGCACAATTTTGAGCATTTTACGTTCAGAAACTAGATTTAGTTTATACCACAAGTAACTCGAAAACCAGCTGTTATGCCTGTAAAAGAGGCAAGGCATATCCACAGATTTTAAAAATCCTACACCAATGTCAGAAGTAAGAACAGAAGGGTGTTCAGTCAATCAGAGTCAGAGAAAGCATCTGAGAAATATGTGGACGAAGCCGTTATTTCTGAACGTGACCTACTATTGCAAGCTTTAGTGTTACCATTTATATTGTAAAAAGTGCTGACAAAACATTATGCTTGAACCACGCAACCCTGCTTGTAATATTTTTTTCATTATTTTTCCTAGAAAGCCTATATTTTTCTATATTTTTCGTACTACGTACATGTCCAGGCACAAAATGAAACGTGTCCTTTGACACTTCTTCATGTCTGTACACGTGTTTATGCATGTGTGAGTGTCTAGGGCTGCCTATTGCCTACATTAAGGCTGCTTGGACATACAGCCTTGTCTTGAGGGATTTGTCTTTGGCAGGATTTTACTTTTTGGATCCGGCCGGGTACCCGATAATACTTAGCGCCAGAAAATTTAGTGGACAGAAATAATAACAAATACCATTGGAAGAAAATGTTTAAGCAAATTAAAGAAAGATTAACTGAATAATTGTCATCAAGAAGACTCATCACTATGTATCAGTATCAGTCAGTTCTTCACCAAAATGATAACACTTTTGATGAAGATTTCATCAAAGAACTTGTATTGGATTTCATGGACTTCTTATTTTATTTTATTTATTCGGAAAACAAACAAAATCTAACAACAATAGGTATTTACAGAGACACAGTAAAGAAACAAACAAAAATTAATTAGGGAACCATATCAAACCAGTTTTTGGAAATTACAGTCTTAAAAGTAATTACGTTCGTGTTGAAAATTCCACAATTCTTGAGAACACTTGAAACAAAGCGTCATTTGCTTTTAAGTCAACCTTCATAACTTTTAGCAAGGTTTATTTGTTGATACAGCCTAGTCTGGCGTGAATTTGTATGTTCTGTGAATCCGGTGTTATGGAATTGGATATTTTAGATTTTAGGAATTGGATGTTTTGGGAAACGGAGGTTTTGAACATACTGGATGATTTGGGAAACGGATCATAAGGGCCGAAATCGGTTTGCCTTAAAGCGTCCAGCGATTAGTCGCGATTAAAAATGCCTTATTGCTCTTTTATATAACATCATCTACTACTAAACAATTTGGTCGTCCCTGTTCCAATGCAAACTTGTGTAAAAACTAATGAACTTATAAGTAGGTAAAAAATTTAAGTAAATAAAACAATATAAAAGATAAGTAAAGATAAATTCAAAGAATTTATTTATGAAATACAGTTTGTTAATAATAAAAACTGTGGTATGGCTATAATGCCTTAGTTTACTAAAATGTTGTTCTTTTAGTCTCAACCTAATTCATAAAATGCGGAATATAACTAGTAATATTTTTTATAGATAAAGTCCTTCTGGTGTTCCTTCCTTCTTGCGATACAGAACACTTTCCTTAGATTTCTTAAAGTCTTCATTAGTGACTTTCATTCGGCGCTCTCTTAATGCCATCAAGCCAGCCTCAGTGCAAATAGCCTATAGATAAAAATAGAAAATATTAGAAATCTGTCACTTAACTATAGAAGAGTTGTTTGTTTGTAAACTCTTGATTATACTTAAAACTTTAGACACCATTGTGTAAGAAAGATTAATGTTCCAGTCAACACTTGAATTAAAACAAACATTAAAGGGCAAAGAATGATGTTACAAAATTAGAAAGAATACTCAATCTAGTTTTTTAAAGCTATGATTTTAATACCTTGATGTCCGCGCCAGAGAGGTCATCTTTCGACATAATAAGCTCTGACAGATTAACATCATCAGCTAAAGTCATCCTAGAGGTGTGGATAGTGAAAATTCTTCTTTTAGTCTTTTCATCAGGCAATGGGAATTCAATCTTCCTGTCAATACGGCCGGGACGGATTAGCGCCGGGTCAAGGGTTTCTATGCGGTTCGTCGCCATTATAACCTAAAAGATACAGAACCATTAGTATCAGAAAAAGAAAAAAGGAATTTAGTTGTGCTTAAAAAAAGTTCACCTTAACATCACCCCTGGAGTCAAATCCATCAAGCTGGTTCAGTAACTCTAACATGGTTCTCTGAATTTCCCTTTCCCCACCAGAATTGGAATCATAACTGGAAAAAGAAGTCATTTTAGTGAACAGACATATTTCAAAAATGATTTTGTGGAAGTTGTTGAATATTTTTTGGTCTCGAAGATGACAGGTTACATACCGCTTGGTCCCTACTGCATCAATTTCATCAATGAATACTATTGAAGGAGCATGTTCCTCAGCTACTCTGAAGAGTTCTCTCACTAATTTAGGACCATCACCCTGTAAAGAAAAGAATAACAATGATAAAAGACTTCAGTTGTAGATTCATCTTACCATAAGATTAAATATTGTGAAAATATGTGTATCATAGTTGGTTTCTTTATTGTAAGACAATAAAGTTAATTATCATTATAATTGTAAATCTAACACCATAAATGTGACTGTGGACGATGTTACGTATAGATAGAGAATTTGATACTAACCAAATATTTCTGGATAAGCTCAGATCCCACAACACGTAGGAATGTGGCTGAAGTTTGGTTAGCAACAGCTTTGGCCAGCAAAGTCTTGCCTGTGCCGGGTGGTCCATACAAAATAACACCCTTTGGTGGCTTGATGCCCATCTCCTCATAATACTCAGGGTGAGTTAGGGGAAGCTCCACAGACTCCTGAAAGTTATATGTATGTTTAAAAATATGACAATTTAACTAGGGTACATGACAAACTTGCATATTACTTTTTCAAGAGAAAAAACATATTTTAAATTGTTGTTCAATTGCCCTTGGTTCTTAAGCCATTGACAGTCATACTACTCTTTGACAAACCTTGCCCCAGTGGGGCAATGGCCCAGATCAGCTCCAGTTGATAAAAATGTATGAAAATCTCAAATCCTGGCACCGTAGCACTGAAACCGGTTGTCAGGTTTATATTCAACCTAGTAGGTGTATGTGAGATCAATTGACTATGCCAATTGGCCGTTGTTATTTCATAACGATCCAAATGATATAAAGTATGGCCAATTAATCTGTATATTTTAATTTTATATTTATTTCTTTAATTAAATAATATAAGTACAAAAGAGTAATTTTTATTTTACCTTTATTTCTTGGATCTGAGTGTCAAGTCCACCAATATCAGCATAGGTTTCTTGTGGAGCCTTCTCCAGCTTCATGACAGATACCATGGGATCTGTGTCATCCCCTAGCACTCCCACTACAGCATGTACCTGTAAAAATCAGTTAATTACCCCAAAAATCCAATGATTTAAGGCACAATTTGTCAAAAATCATTTTTATGTACAGGTAATCTTTTTTCTTTAAAGCATGACATTATTAAATTCTCAGACTGCTTTGGTGGTAACAAAGTAAAAATGTTATGTTAATTTATGTTAGTAAAATTAATCAAATTCCCCAGGCCAGTATTAAAGGGAGAAAAATTAAACAAACCTTGTGGTTTAGTAGCACTGAGCATCCAGGCTCCAGCTGATCCTTGTCCACAAATGACAATATGCTGACGTAGTGCTCACTACCCACTGAAGTGGACACAATAGCATGGTTGTCGTCAATAATTTCCTCCAGGTTGCCAACGGACATTGGAGTTCCTCTCAGGTCATCAACCTAAACAAATATATTTTCCTATAAATATCTACTAAGGATTATTTCAGTGACTGACATAAAATAACAAAAAAAATACCTTAGACCTTTCTTCTTCAATTTTTTCCTCCTGCGGCTTCAGCCTCTCCTGATTGCGGATGAATTCCTCTTCCATCAGAAGATAATCCTTAATTCTTTCTAGTTTTAGCAACTTCAGTCGACACCGAGTGTGCGGCGTCACTTGAGGCAGCTTCAGGGCCGCATCAGGACCCTTAGCCTTGCGCTTCTTCTTCCCCACCCTCGTGGGTATTGGGGGCTCGTACTTCTTCTTTTTATCCTTGTCATCTTTTTTGTCGCCCCCACTTCCAGAGTATGACTGGTTTTGACCCTAAAAATTAAATTGGGTTTGTAATACTATCGTTGACAAAATGCTAATTTCAGTAGAAGAAAATAAATGCAGCAACTTACCATTTTACGCAACTATTTTATTTATTATTTATAGATTGAAAATTACAAATAAAATCAAAATGAAGTGACCAAGAAGTGACGATTACAAAGCGAAAATTAGATCCATAGGCAAAATAGAATGAATGAGCGAATGATTAAATGACAGAAATAGAGATGAGACGCTTTAAAATTTACCGGTTTTCTTGTGCTCAGCTTTGGCTTCGATTCCGTTCCAAAATACATCCATGAGGATAAAACAGGATACACTGTTGTAAATTTTGTAGGTGTGAAAAGGACAAATTATCATCATTAGTCAAACTAATTTTGAAACGGTGTAGAGCGTTTTGATATCGCATTTTTGATATAAAATCAGCAGAATATAAACAAATTGAAGGCACTAAACGCAAAAAAAAGTATTTTGACGTGTCAGATTGTCGTGTACTATTGCTGTCATATGTTCTCATCGTTTTTGTGATTTTCTGTAGGAAAAAAGCAGAAATATTAGAATAGAAAGTGAAACTAAAATAGTTACTCTACCAGCGAAATTTAAAGAAATAATATGATGTCACAAAATAAACTTTGTCTTCCCATTTGAATCAGAATTCTACAAAAAGAAATCGAGTTTTTTATTACCTGCGACCGAGAGTTAGTTTTAGACCTTCAAGATGGTTTTAGCAGATTTAGGTCGCAAAATCACAACTGCCTTGCAGTCTCTAAGCAGGGCTACTATCATAAATGAGGAGGTAAGTATTATTTGCATCAAACACAACAAGTATTTGGCTTTTATTCATTTACTTACATTGTTTCTTATCCAGGTATTGAACTCTATGCTGAAGCAAATATGCGCTGCTTTGCTAGAAGCTGATGTAAATATTCGTCTAGTGAAAAACTTACGTGAAAATGTCCGCGCTGTTATTGACTTCGATGAGATGGCAGGAGGCCTCAACAAACGACGGATGATACAGTCTGCTGTGTTCAAAGAACTTGTCAAGGTTTGTTTATTGTGTATTAAAATTGGTTTTGAAGCGATATTCATGAATTAATAATCATATACTGGTGTAGATAAAAATTTATTAATCACAAATATACATACTAAAATACAATTTAAAAAAAAAACCACCAAGACTGACTCGGTGGCTAAGTGGTTAGCGATCCTGACCTCTTATCCAAGAGTCGTGGGTTCGATCCCCACACAGGGCAAACTTTTCTGTGATGAGCAGAATTGTTTGCTCTGAGTCTGGGTGTATTATATCTATATATGTATGTATTTAAAAATATATGTGTATGTATATCAGTCTCTGGTTCCCAAGATACAGGGAATCCTAGTTTGGGGCCAGATGACCGTGTGTGATTTGTCCTAGATATTATTATAAGTGGCTTCGTTAGTCATAGAGTCCACCCTTAGATGTTCCAGACGCATAGGTGCCCATCACTACATCATATATACTGGTTAGTTTTTTTTTACCATTATAATAATCAGAACTTTATCTCCAGCTTGTAGATCCAGGTGTGAAGCCATACCAGCCTGTGAAAGGGAAGCCGAATGTTGTCATGTTTGTAGGGCTACAGGGTTCTGGTAAAACTACAACATGTACAAAGCTGGCATACCACTACCTGAGGAAAAACTGGAAGTCGTGTCTGGTGTGCGCTGACACCTTCAGAGCTGGCGCATATGACCAGGTCAAACAGAACTGTACAAAGGCCAGAATACCATTTTATGGAAGGTGAGACTGCAAATATGACATAGTAGTATCTATTTGTTATATCTAATCAATTTTATTCTAAAAAGAAAGCAATATTAAGTCATAACAAAAGCATTAAAAATTTAGATAAAAATTATTTGCATGTTATTAAAACTACTTTACAGCTACACAGAAGTAGACCCTGTAGTTATAGCCACAACTGGAGTAGAGATGTTCAAGAAGGAGGGCTTTGAGATGATTATAGTGGATACGAGCGGGCGGCACAAGCAGGAGGAGTCTCTCTTTGAGGAGATGTTGGCGGTCGCTAATGCTATTGTGAGTACTTAATAAATCACTTATACTAATTTAATGAAAACTACAATTGACCAGTGAAAGTGAATCTGCGTTATTGTAAAACTGCCAATGACTGATTACCAAGCAGACAGTAAACAATTTCCCCCACAATCCATTGTTGGTACTGTTGGTATCTAATAACTTTACCTCTTATAAAATAATTCATGATGTATCTGTTTATTTTTCCAGAAACCAGACAATATTATATTCGTGATGGATGCTACTATCGGTCAGGCTTGTGAGGCTCAAGCTAGGGCTTTCAAAGAGAAGGTTGACATTGGATCTGTCATAATAACAAAGTTAGACGGCCATGCTAAGGGTGGTGGTGCCCTATCAGCGTGAGTATCTACTGATGATAGTGATTACTTTTCATGTATAAACATCCAAGGAGGTTTCGGAATTTAATAATATTATTTTCATTCCAGTGTAGCTGCAACACAGAGTCCTATAATCTTTATAGGTACTGGGGAACATATTGATGACTTAGAACCATTTAAAACAAAACCTTTCATCAACAAACTACTTGGCATGGGAGACATTGAGGGCCTTTTAGATAAAGTGAATGAACTCAAACTAGATGATAACGATGAGCTGCTAGAAAAACTGAAGCATGGACAGTTCACTTTGAGAGCTATGTATGAGCAGTTCCAAAACATTATGAAGATGGGGCCATTCTCGCAAATTATGGTAAGGACCAGGAAGATTTTATCTAAACAAAAACAATTAAATTTCTTAATTAATAAAAGTGTATCAGCCTAGAAATACTTATAATTATACTTTTCTTTTTAGGGCATGATCCCTGGTTTCTCCCAAGACCTAATGTCGAAGGGGAGTGAACAGGAATCAATGGCGAAACTGAAGCGCCTGATGACCATAATGGACTCGATGAACGAGGGGGAGCTGGACCACCGCGACGGCGCCAAGCTGTTCTCGAAGCAGCCGACGCGCGTCACCCGCGTGGCGCAGGGCGCCGGTGTCACCGAGCGCGACGTCAAGGACCTCATCGCGCAGTACACCAAGTTCGCAGCCGTCGTCAAGAAGATGGGTGGCATCAAGGGTCTGTTCAAAGGAGGTGATATGGCTAAGAATGTTAACCAGACGCAGATGGCTAAATTGAACCAACAGATGGCCAAGATGATGGACCCGAGAATTCTTCAGCAGATGGGTGGTATGTCGGGTCTGCACAATATGATGCGTCAGCTACAGCAGGGCTCCAGTGGAATGAACAGTTTGATGGGTGGGAAATGACATTAGAAATGGGGAACACAACATATTATAAGGAACTGTTACATTACATCATGTAATCAAATAAAATCTTGAATGTGTATTAAAAAATAAGTATGTTTTATTTTTCTTGTAACTATACCAGCAGCAGAAGAAAAACCTGAAACCTGGTTCAGTCAGGGTAAAAGATTGGCAAATTTAATGATTTTTCAAAACAATCCAACGTTATTTACATAAAATATAGATTGCTTTGTAGTCCAGTCAATCTACGAATTTTTGTATGGAGTAGGTTACATTTAATGCACTTTGGGTGAAAATTTAGAATATGTTACTTAAATAATTGCATAATTGATCACGCTGAATACGTTAAAAACAACCGACTTCAATCGCAACAACTCCAATTTTGCTATGTTTTGTTGATTTTCTCAAAAACCGCTGAATCGATTTCGATAAAATTTATATGGGACCACCTGTGAAGTATACCCTTTCAAACAAAAAAAGAATTTTCGAAATCGGTTCAGGCGTCTTCGAGTAATCGGTGAACATACATAAAAAAAAAAAAAAAGATTCCGACGAATTGAGAACCTCCTCCTTTTTTTGAAGTCGGTTGACAAAAAATAGAAAACTGGTGATTTTTTATATGAGGGCTTCTTATAAGACGTTTTATTTATATTTATAATCGTCCCCGATCGAGATCAAAACATTGAGTAGATATTGAATATAATATGTATACCTATTTAAAAATTTATAACTTGAAAAGAAATACTGCAAGGTGAGTGATATTTTGTCTTAGGGGGTAAAGCCTGTCAATAACCATGAGAATTATCTCCAAGGTGACTTCGTTATTTATTTTTTTATTAAGTTTTATTCGATTTTAACCCTTGCACATTAAAGACACTACGAATATTTTCATGAAATCTAATAGTAATATTTTTTTTAAACTAAGACTAAGAAAAATCCCCGGTCAATCTGTTGCACAGTTTCTGTACCTAATAATCTAATAACAATTATAATTCGCGAGCGGGCTGAGCGGGGGGCGCGGGCGGGGGGATGCGGCATGCGCGGCGCCCGCGCTACCCCGCGAGTTCTTTATTCAGCTAAGCTATAGCTGGGGATTTCGTGCAACATCTTGTATGAGAACTCTTTTTAATTTTGGATCAATGTTTCTCTCTCTCTCTTTCTTTTCTTTTCGTGTGGCACGTTTTTTTACTATTCACAAGATATAGATGGCAGTTGCCTGATGTTCCACTTAGCATCATCCGCGGTCACGTGTCTACCTATTGGGTTTTATGTGTGTTATCAAGGATTTAAACTTGGTATATATGTAGTTGTTCTTTAGGTGGTCTTGAGTGTTAGCCCAGGAGGCATCGGGAGGCATCACAAAGGTGGCGAGGGAAAACGGGGAAAGTTTGATTCGGCCGCGCTCTTCTTTCGAGCTTATATCTCCATAACTATATGTACTGGGGCAAGTGTGATAATTATCGGACAATTATAGGAATACCAATTCATTTGGAACAAATAATTGCTTCCATCGCTAGAAAAAAAATTGGCTATGGAGGGTACGTGTAAGGAGATCTGTCTCTGTGTACAACAGTGTCCGTCAAAACGCGTTAAGTAAGGGTGGTGTTATTGTATAAAAAGCGGTCAAGTGCGTGTCGGACCACGCGCAGTGTAGGGTTTCTTAGTACTTCGACAAACACTGCTTCAAGGGGAAAACCTCCCGTCTTACAAAACTGACTACTACTCGTTAACTTGTAAAGCCTACTTAGCTGTGATAGTTTTCCTTTTAACTTCGTTAAATATACTACTGCCGTGCATTTTTTCACATTTCTAGAAATAAACATTTAGCTGTCGGAGGGGGGGGGGGGGCACGTGACTTTAACAAAAAATTGCACTTTAAAGCTTAATATTTGGAAAACGAATCCATGACTCGAAAAATAGGTTTCGCAAACCCACAATATTTTTGAAAGACCTATTCAATGATACCCCACACCCTGGGATAGTCGAGAGAAAAAAAAATCAAAAAGAGCTAGTAACTTTAGTTCTCCTACGTATCTCCTCATATCTGATTCAATCACGTAGGGAAACACCAAGCGTAGCACGTTCCATCGCCCTTTGAGTGACTTTAAGCCTTCTTATAAGGTCCATAGTAAGCGACCATGTCTCGGATCCATATGTCATCACTGGCAACTAGGGTTTCTGCTCGAGCTTTCTCGATCTCGAGAAAACTCGCGAAATATGGCTTCATTCGAGACGAGAAAAAATTACCGGAACTCGAAAATTCTCGAGTTCTGAATCTGAATTGCGCCAAGGCATTGTGTGACTATTTTTCGCCACGGAACAGCGCATGCGCTTCGTGCACACTTTGTTATAGGGTTCCTTTAGCTAAGCTCATCCCCATTATTAGATTGTTTTTCAATTTTAGGAACAAAATTTTAGGAAAATTATTATAACAAAATAAAGTATGCTTCAAATAGTTATTCCTTTTTGTAACTTCAAATAAAATTATCTCTGCTAACGTTAACTGTCAATTTAGGTACTTATTTTCGTCCTATATCTTTGTTTTAGTGATGCATATTTATAATTTTCACAATAATCAAGGTAGGTATAGTTTTCATACACAGACAAGAGAATACGTTTTTTGTTTAGCTCATACATATAACATAGTAGCGCCTCTATCTATGCTATGTATGACTGATTGATTAAAAGACTGGAAAATCAGATAGTTACTACAAGTCAGTAGAGTTTTTAATTTAATTACTTTTTCACATGATTTTCATAAAAAAATATTTCTTTTTTATTTCTGGTGTTTGTAGTTGCAGACACCTAAGTGCACGCGTGTTAATGGCGTTTGGGAATTGATTTATGGAAGTAAAATATTTCTTAAAATTAAATAATTTTAATATTCACGCCCACCCTAAAATAAGTCGTAGGTACCTACCTACGACTGTTACGACTGTACGAAGTTAAGAAGTCATTTATGGGGCAGTGTGTAAAATTCTATAACAAAATACCCGAAAATGTGACTAGTTTGCCAGAAAACAAATTCAAATTGCATGTGAAAAATTGTTTATGCACTAAAGGGTATTACAAAATACTAGATTATGTAAATGACAATGATATATGGACATGTATAGATCCTCCAGCTCACAGTTTTATTGTAAACATGAATTGTAATAGAATTTAAGATTATATTTAAAAAATGTGTTGAAGCGAGTTTCTTTTGGGCTCGACGTTTCTTCTCGCTTCGCAAACACTTCCCGAAACGTTGAGTGTACAAGTCCCGCGTGGTAGGGACTTTGTGCTAGGTAGAAAAAAAAATATTGACGATTTAAAAGCATGTGTAAAGCATCTACTTAAATAAAAAACATTTTGAGTTTGAGTTTGAGTTTGACTAGATGTAAATGACTACCTAGTCAAGGTCAAGGACTGGCTATTCAACCTGGACTACTTTGAAACTGAAAAGTTGATAATACCTACTACTTAGGCAAGTATGTGCTTCAACAGATTAACAACAGAACACATACACACACACTTAAAATCACTCACATGTTTAGTTTAACCCTTTGTATTACTTTGTATGCATCCTGCATTATTATTATTTTTCCTACCTCCCTTTTTTTCAATTTATTTTCTCTGCTATGTATTTTGTCATATACTTACCTTTGTTTTTGTTTAATAGCCTGGGGAAGAGACTAGTACCCCCGACACAGGGAATCCTAGTGGGGGTCTTAGAGAACTACTTATTTTAAGAAAGCACTGTATATCTTTTGTATGAAATAAATAAATAAATAAATAAAAATTACATGACTACCTAGTCATTTACATCTAGCCCCCAAAAGTTGTTAAGTCGCGTGCTCATTGCTAAGTTTTGATTTTAGGTGTTTTATTAAGAGTATGTCTATCCCTAATTAAGAGGTACCAAATATGTACTACAAAATAAAAAAATATCAGATTAAACTTTTGCTTTTTTAAGTTAATTTTAACAAATTTCAATGGTTTAAAAGACTCGAGAACCGAGAAAACTCGAGAAATTGGCCTCGAGAAATAAAAAAGGTCGAGAAATCAGAAACCCTAGCATCGATGGCGAGACGAATATTTGACTAGGCGCTGCAAGAACGACCTACGTGGTTGAAACGTATGCCTGAATAACAGACTAGGCGGTATAGCTCTGATCCTTTGCCTTTCCCATCTCGGCGTAAAATAAAACAAAAAAAAATTTCGATGGTCTTCGAGATTTTTCGGCGGGAACTCGCAGGTCATTTTTGTTTTATTATCTTCATCAAATGTGCAATCATTTTGCTGAAGAATAGGAAATTTAAAGACGAAAGAAATGGCTTTGGCCTTAATTTAATTTTTCTACGAAGACGTAGAAACTAGAAATACGGAAGGAATGGCTTTTGGCCTAAAAAATACAAAGATTTTCAACAGACTAGGCTGTATGGCTCTGTTCCTTTGCCTTCCCCATCTCGGGGTAAAATAAAACAAAAAAAAATGTCGATGGTCATTTTATTTGTGTTATTACATCCAGTGGTAATATCTGTTCTTTCCGAAGTCGTTTTACATTTTACGAAGAATTGAAATTATTAATTTAATAGATAAGTTATGTTCGTTATTTTAACGAGAATAATCGAGTTAAAACAACCTTCCTTGAGCCGAGTAAGTAACCTAACATATAAGTGCAGATTTCGAGCTTGTTTTGCTTTAAAGTGTACCTATGATGATGACTGTTTTTGTAACGTCTTTACATGTAGTTTTACAGCAGCGTCCTGAAGAGTGGCAGCCGTAGAGTGCGCTCCAAAGATATGGAGCTGAAATGTCGTGATAACCCAGTGGTAACGAAATTAGAATCTCCAGAGTTTAAAAGTATTTTCACACAAGAGGTCATGGATCTCAAGAAATTGTTTGACAAATATCAGTATGAGATAAGAATTGCTGGAGGTGCTGTCAGGTAAGCTTTAAATTCAGCTTACTGTAGACTATTCAAAAAGATTTTACTGCTAAGATGTAGCCAAGAAGTAGTGGCCAAGAAGGGAAACAGATGGGTCAAAGCGTATCCTTAGGGTTGGAAGAAACAACTTTTCATCCTTGTGGAATAAATAAATCTTGTTTTCATAATTTTAGGGATCTTCTCATGGGTCAACAACCAAAAGATCTCGACTTTGCGACAGTTGCAACTCCACAACAAATGAAGGACATGTTTACAGCAGAGAACATCAGAATGATCAACATGAGCGGTGAGAAACATGGCACCATAACACCACGGATCAATGACAAGGAGAACTTTGAGGTGACTACTCTTCGGATTGATGTGGTCACAGATGGCCGTCATGCTGAAGTTGAATTCACCACTGACTGGAAGCTGGATGCTAATAGAAGAGACCTCACTATCAATTCTATGTTTTTGGGTGAGAATAATGAAAACAATAAATACATAGTACAAGGTATTCTTGGAAACTTCTATTTAGAACATTTTTTTGGTTTCAGGTTTTGATGGTTCAGTATATGACTACTTCTTTGGCTATGATGATTTGCTAAAGAGAAGAATAGCCTTTGTTGGAAATCCTGACACTAGGATAAAGGAAGACTATTTAAGAATAATGCGATATTTTAGATTCTATGGCAGGATAGCAGAGGGACCTAATGGTCATGAAGAGGAAACACTGAATATAATAAGAAATAATGTGGAAGGCTTGCAGCAGGTGTCAGGTGAAAGGATCTGGATGGAACTAAAGAAGACATTACAAGGGAACTTTGCAGGCAGCCTATTAAAAACAATAATAGATGTGGGCATTGGAAAATATATCGGTAAACAAGTGGAAATCAATTCATGTTTCTAATTTTTTTTTTATTTTTTTATGGGGAGGTGGCAAACGAGCAGACGGATCACCTGATGGTAAGCGATTACCGCCGCCCATAGACACCCGCACCACCAGAGGAGTCACAAGTGCGTTGCCGGCCTTTGATTTGGGAGTACACTCTTTTCTTGAAGGTTTGAATGTCGTATCGGTCTGGAAATACCGCAGGTGACAATTCATTCCACAGTTTGGTTGTGCGAGGCAGAGAGTTTCTAGTGAAACGCACAGTTGTTTACTGCCAACCATCTATGTGATGGGGATGAATATGTTGTCGCGTAGAATGATGGCGGAAAGAGGCGGCAGGGATTAATCCGAACAATTCCTCGGAGCACTCCCCATTGTACATGCTATAGAGAATGCAGAGCGAGGCTACATCTCTACGCAGCGCCAGGGAGTCAAGCCGATCTGAAATATCCTGGCAGTCGACGATTCGAGTTGCTCTCCGTTGAATGCGGTCCAGAGGGAGAAGCTGGTACTGGGGTGCCCCTGCCCAGAGATGAGAACAGTATTCCATATGAGGCCGAACCTGCGCCTTATAAAGTTGCAGGCGATGCGCCGCAGTGAAATACCGTCTCGATCTATTGAGCACACCAAGCTTCTTCGAGGCTAATTTAGCCTTACCCTCTAGATGACCACGGAACTGGACTTCACTCGATATGTCGACACCAAGAATTCCGATACTAGCTGAGGCATTTAGAGGAGTGTCCTCAAAACGAGGTGATACGACAAATGGCATTTTCTTGGCAGTGAACGCGCAAACTTGTGTCTTAGTGGGGTTAAATTGGACCAAATTAAGTCGACCCCATTCTGAGACTTTCTTTAGAGGCCTCAATTTCCGACACAAGTTTGTTTCGGCTCTCAATGACGTTTTCCCGAGAAATGTTGGCACGGCCGGTATAGAAGGCATCACCTGTGCTGTCATCCGCATAACAATGAGTGCTGCTGATTTGCAGCATATCATTGATATGCAGAATGAACAGTATAGGCGAAAGCACACAGCCTTGAGGGACACCAGCATTCACAGACATAGAATCTGAGCATGCACCGTCGACTACGACCTTTATGCTTCTGTCTGCAAGAAAACTAGTGACCCAATTGCGTAATTCCTTGGGAAGCCCATAAGAAGGAAGCTTCGCAAGAAGTGCTTTGTGCCAGACCCGATCGAAGACCTTCGCTATGTCCAAACTAACGGCCAAAGCTTCCCCCTTAGTCTCGATCGCCTGTGCCCAACGATGTGTCAGGTAGACAAGAAGATCACCAGCGGACCGGCCCTTACGGAAACCGTACTGTCGGTCACTAAGCTGGCGGTCCTCTAGATACCGAAGGAGCTGGCTGTTGATAATGGACTCCATTATCTTTGAGAATAAGGAAGTTATGGCTATCGGCCGGTAGTTGTGTGTAGTTGTAGGTAGTTGGTGCACCAAAGCTGTCTTCCATGACTTCGGGACTACGCCATTGGAGTATGAGAGCCGAAAAAGGCGCGTTAAAACTGGAGCCAACTCTGGAGCACATACCTTCAACACGATAGGAGGGATTCCGTCGGGCCCACTCGACTTTTGAATGTCGAGGGAAAAAAGTGCTTTACGCACTGAGCGTTGGTGGAACCGGATATCCGGCATACAGCTCGTGCACCGCGGTATGGTCGGCGGCTCGTTTCCCCCGTCATCCAACGTTGAGTTGGACGCAAAGAGTTTGCCTAGAAGATCGGCTTTCTCCTTTGCGTCGTGGGCCAATGAATCATTTCCCATGTGCAGTGGTGGAAATGATGGCGTGCAGAAATTCCCCTGGACAGCTTTGGCCAGAGACCAGAACGCACGAGTTCCCGAAGGAAGACGTTCTAGTCTCTCGCCAATTTTGCCTATGTGCGCTGACTTTGCCCTGGCAATGTCTCTTTTGAAGGACCTGGAGGCAAAGTTAAACTCATTTTTTAATTCGCTGGTCTTTTCATCCCGTACCTTCGCCGCATTTGCCCAGGCTTGGTAACATTCCTGCTTTCGGCGAGAAGCCTTTTTGCAGGACCGACCAAACCAAGGCTGGGATTTGCCGCCAATGGGGACCACCGAGGATGGGATAAAAAGCTCCATACCCTGCAGCACCACATCAGCGACAGAATCGGCAGCGAAGTTGGGATCATCCGGCGTGAAGCAAACCTGCCCCCAAGGGTAGGACGCAAAGAAAGACCGCATCCCATCCCAATCTGCTGACTTGTAATGCCACACACGACGGCGACAGGTGACTCGCGGTCGCGGCGGGCACGTGAGTGGCACCGTACTCCGGATAAGGCAGTGATCCGAAGAGCCGAGAGAGGCGTCAACGGATACTTGGTAGCCGTCCGGATGAGAAGTCAGCAGAAGGTCCAACAGTGAAGGTTCATGGTTCTCCACATCTGGGATTCGCGTAGGCGTAGTAACCAGTTGTGTCAAACCATATGCCAGGGCGAAGTCGTGAACAGATCTCCCCGCATGATCGGTCTTGCTAGAACCGAGCCATTCGGCGAGGTGGGCGTTGAAATCGCCGAGTACCACGATCTCAGCGGATGGAATCTGCTGCTGCACAGTATCTGCAGCCATTTGGACGTGCTCAATGAGTCGGTCAGTTTCGCCATCGCCGGTATGGGACCTATATAGGCACGAATAGACGCGGGGATGGTCATCGCCGTCTACACGTAGCCATATGGTGGAGAGGTCCCTACCTTCAAGGTTGCGGAGGCAACGAGAACTGATATCGTCTCTGACGTACACGCACACTCCAGCCCTAGGCACAAAGGAGTGTTCCAGACCGTACCCAGGGTAGGAGTGGTAAGACGTGTCCGCTGGAGACGATATCTGTGTCTCGGTCAAAAAGAGCAAGGCCGGCTTTGCTGTTTCAAGGTGGTGGTGTACAGCATTTAGATTTGAATGTAAGCCCCTGATGTTGCAGAAGTCCACAGCCAGCGTGGCAGGGGGTGCCATGGTATGTTTGCCCTTGCCTCGTGCAGTTGAAAGCGCGGTTTTGCCCCCCCCCAGAGTATGACGAGGGGCTGCCTGGACGTCCAGGCTCAAGCACGTTGTGTACTGAGCTTGGACGTCCAGAGGGATTCTCCATCGCTCGCGCAGCTGGTACCCTCCTGGGGTAGCGTATTTGGGAACTGCGCTTTCATTGGGGGGGGGGGGGGGGGAGGGGGTTTGGCCTCCGGTAATTGGTCTAAGCTCAGTGGTAATAATTTTACATTTATTAGGATTACCGGGAGAACCAAATATTGAAGAATTAGACAGGGTTCTTAAAAGAAGTGAGCATTTGAAGTTGCATCCAATGAGTTACTTGGCAGCTCTGCTAAAAGATATAGATGAGGTGACAGTACTGCACAATAGGCTCAAGCTTTCAGGATATGATAGAGACTTGGCATATTTCCTTGTGGAGCACAGAGAAGACAAAGTAGCTTCAAGGCCTTTGTTGTAAGTATAATCAATAAAATATATGTATTTTTTTATATTTGGTTTATTTTAGCATTACAGAAGTAAAAAACATTCTTCCTTTTAGGCCGTATGAAAAGCTTGTATTAAACACAAAAATAAAACAAAAAGATGCCATAGAATATGTCAGAGAAGTACTTAAATACAGAGGGGATGAAAAACTGCTGGATCAATTCAATGAATGGGAAGTGCCCAGGTTCCCAGTCGGAGGGAAGCTTCTGAAAGATAACGGAGTACCACCAGGCAAAATGTATGGACCAATTATCAATAAGCTGAAGAATATTTGGATAGAGAATGAATATAAGCAAAATGCAGATGACTTAGTTAAGCTCATACCTAACATCATAGAAGAACAACAAAAAATAAAAAAAGATATATAAACAATACTTCGTTTTATTAGATTCTGATTATTTAATATTATTAAATTTTAAATAAAAGGTATACAATTTGGAATTATTTTCTTGGTGGTGTATATGGCTCATATCTATCACATCCATCATCATCGTCTTTGTGATCTAAAAAGCAGCGTTTGCAGAACAAGTACTTGCATCCTAGACAACGCATCTTTGCATCTTCATTACATATCTCGCAAAATGGCAGTTCATCATTAACGGATAAAGAAAACTCATCATCATCATCTTGTAAAGATGGATCTGCCTTTACCTGAACATAAATATTTTAAATTATTTCCCAACTGTTGACATATTGTAGGAACAAATAGAAGAAATTAAATACTTACCTTTTCAATTATTTTTCTTAAAGTGTCTTCTTCATCTTCTGACTCTACTTCTGGGCCTTTGGTATCCTTGGCTGAGCTGGCAGTGTCTTTCAGCTTATTTAACCTTGATTCCATAGCCGCAACTAAATTGTCAAATTCATTCTTGTATTTATCATCAATGGAGGCTTGTGCCATATATTGCTTCATCAAATCATCTGCCTGCTCTTGCTCTGTTCTCAAATCTGGCATTGGTAATATGGGCTATTGGAAAGATTAAAAAGTAATAGTTAACGTTCAATATTCTTAATTAATCACATTTTGGATTATAGCCTTGCATAAAATATACAAAAATTGCCTAGCATATATTACACAAAAGTGGCAGTCAATGGATAAATTATTAATACAAAACCTCATTTTTTTTACCTTGCTTGGAACACTTTCAACAGGCACTCCTTTCAGTCTAGCTAATCTCTCTTTTAGCTCTGCATCTGAAGTTTTAGGAAGGTCACCTTTCAATTTGTTGAGACGTTCAGCTATCTCATTCTCTGATACTGGCTGAACAGCTAGCTTTCGATCTTCTTTAAGTTTTAGCAATCTCTTTTGTATTTCATCATCTGCTGTGGAACTTTTTACAGTGACAGCACTGCTGCCTGATGGCTTGGTATGAGTATCTTGAGCATTTAATCTTTTGTAATATGCATTTGGGGGTTCAATTTTCTTTGGTTCATTTGATTCCATATCTCTAGCTCGTTTACATTTTGTACAGACCTATAAAAGTTAAGTTGTTAAGGGTAGGAGATAGTGTAATTTGGAAATTTGTATTTTTACAAACCTTGGCTTCAGTGTTTAGTTTGGGCAAGAATATCTTGTCTTTGAGACATTTGGAGCAGAAACTAAACCCACAGCTGGGACAGCCTTTCTGGAAATTGAGGTGGTTGCATGTAGTTATGTTCTCTTATTAGTATCTAAAACTTTTAGAAAACTTGTAAACAATTTACCTACCTCTTGTCTTAATAACGAGTAAGGTTTTGCACAAGAATTACAAGACATTATTTCCAGAAAACTGCTACCTCGCCACGTAAGAATTCCCGCGTCGAATATCCTTAATCAGGGAGTGAAAACAGTGTTGTGTTTTCTTCTGGTGGAAAAGGAAGTTCTGATTTTGACATGATTTTGACACAAACAGCTTGCAAACAGCAGAGTCGATTTTTTTTTTGTTTTATTTTACCCCAAGATGGGGAAGGCAAAGGATCAGAGCCATACAGCCTTGTCTGTTGTAAATCTTCTGTCGTATTTAAAGGCCAAAAGCAATTTCTTCCATATTTCTTCGTTTTCAAAAAAAAAATTAAGGCCTAAGCCATTTCTTTCGTCTTTAAATTTTTCTATTCTTCAACAAAATGATAGCACTTTTAATGAAGATTTCATGGACTTCTTGAGAGCACTCGTAACACAGTCTACACACTTTTATTTCATTATCCAACATATAAGACACTTAAATGGTACTTTATTGAACAATACACTATCAATATTATGTATTAAAAACCCCGATATCTATTTTTTCGGATAATAAAAGAAAACTGACAAACTGTTGTTACAAGTTCCCGCCAAAACGACCCAGCAGCAGTGTTGCCGCCACTGATTTCCCAAAACGCACATATTAAGCTCTGAAACCGAATATTTTGGGTTAAAAAGGTACATAGGCATTTTTTACTAAAACCACTAAATACAACCATACTGTAGATTCTTTCCCGTGAAAAGAGGAAACAGTGAATTTGAAGTAGATAGTGTGTATTACGCCAGCGGAATGTTCTAGCTAAGAAGGATGTGAGTATAATAGAAAATTAGAGCATCATGAGGACTAATTGTGCGCCAGCAGCGGAATTTGTGCGTCTTACAATTTCGGAGATATTCATAAAAAACCGATTCCGCCACGGTAACGTTCCCTCAGCGGCATAATTTTGAAAAAGACGGTCTAGCTCATAACAAAGTACATGACTGAGTAGCTTTCGTCGTGTTATAAATGTGCGCAAATAGCGGAATTTGTGCATCTTACGGTTTTCGAATTATTCAAGATTCCACTGCAGTAACGTTTTTGTGTTTTCTGTAACTCGAAAACGGCTGATAGGAGAAATTTCAAAAAAACCACTAGTACCTTAATTTGTGCGTAATTTGAGCAATGTTAGTTTTTTGAAAATTGTGATATTTTTTTAGTAATTAATTTGTTCAGAAAATCAGGAAATTCTAATTTATAAGGAAACGAGTGAAGTTGCAATCGAATAAAGAGCACTCAAATATTCCTCTAGTAGACCCTAATAATGTCTGCAATTGTGGATTGTATTATCCGATCAATTAGTGAGATATACCATTTAATTACGAAATTAAGTTAGCGAAATTTTAAAGATTGAATTCAGTGCTCCCATAAGACTATGTAACATGAAATTTTACATAAAATTAGAGCGTCCTGCTAGCAAGCTTTCCTGTAAGTTTCAGCTTTGAATAACGTTGATTTAAAAAGATTTACCCAAAAGAAGAAAGAACAAACATTTTCCCTATAACCCGCCCAAATTAGAATGTATACGAGAAAGCGGCCGCGCCATACAAAAAGGTAACCTTCCTAAATTGGTAGCATACAACCAGAACTAATTGGACAATTAAGCAGAAAAATGTTTGTTATGATGTTTATAAATGTTTTGTTATTTGGCGTCTTATTTAAATTAACTAAAATCGGGTAACATCGACAAGTTGAACAACAAACTTTTTGATGTATCGGCATAAAACTCAAAATGTTTGAGTAGATGCTTTACACATGCTTTTAAATCGTCAATTTTTTTTTTCTGCCTAGTACCATAGAACAAATACCATACCATAGAATAGCATATAAGTAATTAGTACTTTATTACCTCTATGTTTTGAGGTATATTTCTAGCAAAGCAGATATAATCAAATCAATGCTTTGTTAATTTCTGATCAGTGTTTATCTTATCGCTTTGAATTGAGCTGCGCTCCTCGCACAGGTAGCCCCCGGGGTACGGGCACAGGGAATGAGCTCTAGGCATGAGTCCGATATATCAAAACGTAACTAAAAACGGATATGAGGATCATATCATAACATATCGATATGGCAGTTTTTAATATCGGATATTAGTAAAACTGTATATAGGCTAAGTAACCCGCGAAATACAAACTCCCGCAACCCAAGCATATGATATCAAATGTATGGATATATTCGCTTTCTCTCTTTCTAACAAAAATACATTTCATTAGTGCGAAAGAAATGCAGCGAATATTGAACTGGGACGGATATCAGCGGATGATAGGCGAATTGACCATTATGGTTATTGCAATACGGTTTAGTTTGGACTTGATAACGCGTGAGTTTGTGTTTCCGTTCGTTTTCTAAACAAATAGATAAGTAACGTGTGAAAAACGATTAATATCGTGCTACCCATATCGATATCTGAAAACGGTGATATCGATATGAAAACTTCATATCGGTTACAATCTCGTTTTCCAAAATAACTGATAACGCCCATGTCTAATGAGCTCCCCCCGTCGCGTCGCGCGAGTTCCTGTGTTTTCTAAACCCGTCCGCCCCGCAGTGTGACCATTTGGGCAGATTTGGCTACAAAATTTTAACTCTGGCAGAATAAGCTGACGATTTAAAAAAGTGTCAGAATTTGGCAGTTTTCAAGGAAATACTTTTTTTTTAAATAGCAATAGAAAAGTTATATTTTTTTTAATGAATTGCTTGCTAGAAAATATTTTTAATTTTATTATTTTTAATTAGGCAAAGTAGTATGGGAATTTCCCGTTTATTAATTTTTAAGTAGGTAAACCATATACATAATTATCCATAATATCGGGGTTCCACGTAGTGTGGCAGATTTTAGCAAATCTCTTCTTTCTTCTCTCAGAACTCATTGTTTCATTCTTCTTTTTAATTTTTATTTTAACCTTCTCGAACTATTAATTAGTATGCTAGAAACTAAACACTACTTAATGTTGCATTTTTTATCCTCTATTGGTATGCCCTTGGCATCATCTTACCTGATGGTAAGTAATGATGACGCCGAAGATGGAAGCGGGCTTATCAAAGAATCCCCAACGCAATGGGGAATTGGCTATCTTCATGGCGGAACACATCCGTGCTTTTAACATTTATGTTTGGCGGCAATAAGATACTTACTATTATATCTAAAAATCGTATTACAAGTATATTTTATAATAGCTTCGTCCCTGCCGCTATATGAGTACGTAGGTACTAAGAAAACAATCGTCAATAAAACATTTGCACGCAACTGTACTTGCAAAGGTTCCTTCAATACACCTTTCATTTAAGAAGGTTCTCCTTTTGTATGGCGCGGCCGCTTTCTCGTATACATTCTAATTTGGTCGGGTTATAGGGAAAATTTTCGTTCTTTCTTCTTTTGGGTAAATCTTTTTAAATCAACGTTATTCAAAGCTGAAACTTACAGGAAAGCTTGCTAACAGGACGCTCTAATTTTATGTAAAATTTCATGTTACATAGTCTTATGGGAGCACTGAATTCAATCTTTAAAATTTCGCTAACTTAATTTCGTAATTAAATGGTATATCTCACTAATTGATCGGATAATACAATCCACAATTACAGACATTATTAAGGTCTACTAGAGGAATATTTGAGTGCTCTTTATTCGATTGCAACTTCACTCGTTTCCTTGTAAATTAGAATTTCCTGATTTTCTGAACAAATTAATTACTAAAAAAATATCACAATTTTCAAAAAACTAACATTGCTCAAATTACGCACAAATTAAGGTGTACTAGTGGTTTTTTTTTGAAATTTCTCCTATCAGACGTTTTCGAGCTACAGAAAACACAAAAACGTTACTGCAGCGGAATCTTGAATAATTTGAAAACCGTAAGATGCACAAATTCCGCTATTTGCGCACATTTATAACACGACGAAAGCTACTCAGTCATGTACTTTGTTATGAGCTAGACCGTCTTTTTAAAATTATGCCGCTGAGGGAACGTTACTGTGGCGGAATCGGTTTTTATGAATATCTCCGAAATTGTAAGACGCACAAATTCCGCTGGCGCACAATTAGTCCTTATGATGCTCTAATTCCCTATTATACTCACATCCTTCTTAGCTATAACATTCCGCTGGCGTAATACACACCCTTTGTGGTATTTAAAATGTATCTGATAAAGTATTCAGATTACCTACATTTTAAGAAGTTTTATTTAAATTAACGCCCTCCTCTGTATGTTCCTCGAGTACTGTAATTAACGAAGTAGTAGAATCTATGGTTCATTCCAATAAAAAAAAAGCAAAACGTAAACAAACTTACTATGGAACTGACACATGTCAATGTCATCTGCATACTACGTTTGTTTACCTTTTGCTTTTTTTGATTGGAATGAGATATACAGTTCTGCTTGCAAAATTTTTACTTTATTAAATTAAACACTTAGGATTTCCTGCATTTTTCGGAAGTTTTAGTTTAATTTTACACTCTCCTCTGTATTGCAGTATTCTTGTTTATAATATACATACATTTAAGGAAGCACGACCAACTTCTTTTGCGCAAATGCATCCAGTACTGTCGTTCATAAAACAGAAGAACCTTCCCTGTTTATACAAAAGGGCGCGAGCGGAGCGAGCGCAAAAAATTAAGGTGGAGGTTCATTATTATCGCTGTGCCTGTGGTACTTACTAACTTATCTTTTGTATAAGTTCAAAAGTTACATATGAGGTCCCAATGAAGAATGTTAATGGGTCCGTTAAATCACTTGAAACTTTATGACCTTGTAGCCTAAATGTCTAGAAATACACCTGTTTTTGTTTTATTTAAATCAAGCGAGTAGTTTTGAAGTTACGATAATTTTAGTTTCCGCCTTTTTCAAATACTTCGCTCGGGTGCGCCAAGCGCGCGTGACGTCATACAACAACTCGCCGCTCTCACCGTACTGTGTTCTTCATACATTGCTATCGGATGGTCCCTATGTTCGCCCACAATAACATTTCTAACTGGAGTTTTTTTTATGTGAATCGGTGTTACAGTAGTGTTACAAGTATAATCGATGACAGTTTTAATAATTGATTGAAAAATCTAATGATTCCTTAAATAGACGAGTTAAGCTACTATTTCTAGAATAACTCCGATTTATTTACCGCGGCCGCCGAACACAATGATAAAAAATGCAAAAGTACTTACAACTTATTTTTTCTTTCTTATCACTTTGTTGATCCCTATAAGAACCTATATACCTATTTTTCATTACTAGTATTGAAAAATGTAGGTTATAATGATATTTATGAACTTGATATTTCGGAAATAAGGAGTGAGGCGCATGGTAAAGGTGATGGTGTCAAAATCACGTATGTCATTGTTGAATGGCAACATTGATTACATATGTTTTTGGTTATCTGTGGTCTTCTGTAATGGCTGCTGTTTGCCTGTTGTGTGTGTATTAAGAAAATAATAAATAGAAGTTTTCTCTCAAGCTGCGTTCTATATTTAACTCTGTAGAACTTGCAATCCTGCAATTAATAACAGGTTATGAGTGCCCAGAGTATGCTGCAAGAGAAAAACCAGAAATAAGAAAATCATGGAGGACGACAAGAAAAATAAGTACGGAATTATTCCGTTTGCTGGTACGAATTTTGGTAACTGGCTTTTCCGCCTAGAAACGGTGTTAGACGAGAACGAGTTACTAGAAGAGATAGATTTAACAAAAAGAAAAAAGAAGGAGGAAGAAAATTCGATTAAGGAAAAGAAATGTAAAAGTATCATTATCCAGAGCATTGCAGACAGCCATCTTGAACTCGTCAAAGATTTGAAAACTCCAAAAGAAATCATAGAAAAATTTAAGAAAACGTTTCAGCTAAGTGGTATAGCTTCACAATTGTTAGCAAGAAAGAAATTACTTACAATTAAATACAATGAAAAAAATCCAATGAGTGATTTTTTCTTAGAATTTGACAAGTGTGTAAGGCAGTTACGCGAGTCTGGCGCAAACCCGGCGGAGGAAGAACTGATATGTTATCTTTTACTAGCCATGCCAGCCGCCTATGGACATTTAGTATCGGCAATTGAAACTGTCAGTTCCAGTCAGTTAAATATGGAATTTGTCCGGAGAAGACTCTTGGATGAAGAAACAAAGAAAAAAGGCTTAACAGAAACTGATGAAGAAGGAGCTTCTTCAAGTAAGAAGTGGACAGAAAATAAATAAAAAGAATTTCAGAACTAAGAAAGAAAATAAGAACTATCTACAAGAAGAAAGAAAACCCTTCCCGTTTGATTGTTACAACTGTGGAAAGAAAGGACACATGAAAGCAGACTGTAGATTTAAAAAGAAAATCAGTGAAAAGAATACAATGAATTCAGAAATGAAAGACTCGAATATTTCATTTTTTGTGGATAAAGAATCATTGACATCAACTGATTCATCAGAAAATATAGTTGAGTTTGTATGTGATTCTGGCGCTACAGACCATCTTATAAATAGCGATAAGTATCTTCATGATATAGAAGAACTACAGAATCCTATACCAATAAGTACTGCAAAACAAGGTGAGAAGATCATTGCTACAAAAAGAGGAAAAATTAGAGAACAAGAAACTGGAATTAAGGTTAAAGATATTCTTTTTGTACCAAAAGCAAAATGCAACTTGTTGTCAGTAAGTAAAATGGAAAGCGCTGGATGCAAAATTGAATTTGATGATAAAAAGGTAAAAATTTATCACAAAGAGAAACTTATAAAAGAAGGGAAGCGTGAAAAGAATTTGTATAAAATACAATTCAAAATAGAAATTGAAAAACAAGCACAGAAAGCATACAGTGTAACGAATGAAGAATGGCATAAGAAATTGGGACACGCATCAGAAGAAAAATTACAGAAGTTACAAGAAAGAAAATTAATTTCTTATAAAAGAAATGAAGAACAATTATGTATACCATGTCTTAAGGGAAGACAGGCAAGATTACCGTTTAAAGTTCAAGAAAGAAAACATAGCAACAGAATACTAGAATTGATACATACAGATGTGTGTGGCCCCATTACCCCCACCACATACGAGAATAAAAAGTACATCTTATCATTCATTGATGATTACAGTCATTTTGCTTATGTTTACTTAATGGAAAGTAAAGAAGAAGTTCTGAAATATTTCAAGATTTACGTTAACAAGGTAGAAGCACAATTTGGAACAAAAATAGCGAGACTAAGATGTGATAATGGAACAGAATATAACAACAAAGAGTTTATACGTTTCTGTAATGAAAAAGGTATAGAAATAGAATTTACTATCAGTTACACACCCCAACAAAATGGAGTGTCGGAGAGATTTAACAGAACTGTGGTAGAAAAAACAAGAACTTTGCTAGCGGATTCGAAATTTGAAAAAGAACTCTGGGGAGAAGCTGTTTACACTTCAACATACGTAATTAACAGACTACCGACGAGAAATGGTGTTATCCCAGCAGAGCTATGGTTTGGAGAGACACCATGCTATAAGAAATTTCAAATTTTTGGAGCTGATGCTTATGTACACCTTGTACCACAACACAGAGAAAAAGGAAAATTTGAAGAAAAATCTAAAAAATTGTACCTAGTTGGATATTGCTCAAATGGATATAAATTATGGGACAGTGATCAGAAAAGAGTTATAAAAGCAAGAGATGTGATTTTCAGATACATAAATAAAAGGGAAGAAAAGTTTTCTCATCAATACCCTGAAGAAGAGGAAAATATTGAAGAAGAAGAAAAAGATTCAGAGGAAACAGATAAAGAAGAAAATATAGAGACTTCAAAAACTAGTGAACAACAGGAGAACACACCGAATGTAAGAGAACAACGAGAGAGGAAAGCACCAGCTTGGCTCACAAATGATTATGAGACTTATCATTGTGCACTTTTAAGCATGGATGATGAACCTAAATCGTTGGAAGAGGCAATGAATTCGCCAGAAAGAGAGAAGTGGCAAGAAGCTATTCAAAAAGAACTGGACTCACATGAACATCATAACACATGGAGAGAAGTTAAGAAGCCCAAACATCAAGAAGTAATAGAGAGTAGATGGATATTTCGCAAGAAGGGTGACCTTTTTAAGGCCCGATTAGTAGCAAAAGGCTTTCAGACTAACGTTTATGAAGAAACCTATGCACCTGTGGGAAAGTTGACCACTCTTCGTACATTGTTAGTCATAGCTAACCAGCTCGGATTAAAAATGGAGCAGTTAGACATAAAAACTGCTTTTCTCCATAGTCATCTTAAGGAGGAGATTTATATGAGTCTACCTAGTATGGAAAAGAGTGAAGTTGTTTGCAAATTAAACCGGTCAATCTATGGCTTGAAACAAAGTCCACGTTGCTGGAATGAAGCATTTCACACAGTAATGATGAAGAATGGTTTTAAAGTGTCGGAGCATGACAACTGCCTGTATCTACTTCATGAAGGTGATAAAGTAATAGCATATTTGTTCCTGTATGTTGATGACATACTAATTTTGAGTGAAAGTGATCAAAAGATAAGTGAAATAAAGTGTATACTAAAGAAGGACTTTGATGTGGTAGATATTGGTGACGTAAAAAGGTTTTTAGGCATAGAAATTGAAAGAGACTGTAAAAACAAAGTGTTAAAGTTACATCAGAAAAGTTACATTCAAAAAGTGTTAGAGAAATTCGGTATGCAGGACTGTAAAAGTGTATCAACCCCATGTGAAGTTGGACTGAAGTTAGAGAAACCAGAAGACTTTACATGCAAATTTCCTTACCGTGAGTTAATTGGTTGTCTTATTGTGGTATTTGTGGGTTAACTTGTAAGCATTTTTGAGGGTGTTCCTAGTTTCTAAGTCAGTCTGCTGTCAACTTACGAGACGAATAAATACCTCGTGCAATTATACGTGCTTTTTATTGTTTAAACACATCATTTGGCGACGAGTAGTATTCACGCGTGTGAAATAGTGATAACCAAAGTTAGTGCATATAAATCTGTAATGGCTAATCAAGGAAACGTGACATTTGGCAGCAGTCTCACTTTCGACCACCGATCGCAGGAATGGGACATTTTCAAAAGTCGTTTTACGCAGTTCTGCTTGGCAAACGATATCGACGATACTACGGATAAGGCTGGAATAAAACGACGGGCTTTGATATTGACCTCGTTGGTGGAAGATACCTACCGTGTCGCAAGAGATTTGGCGTTCCCCTTGACAGTGGAAGAGTTAGACTACAAAACGTTAGTCGAGAAGTTTGACAACCATTTTCTGTCCAAGAGAAGTACATTTGCAGAACGTTATAAATTTTACAAAGCAGAACAACGTCCAGGGGAAGATTTAGCTGAGTGGGCGGCACGAGTGAGAAATCTAGCTAAGTACTGTGCTTTTAAAACGGAACTCGACTCAGTGCTGCGAGATAGATTTGTACTGGGTTTAGAAAACACAAAGGAAAAGGAGAAGTTGTTTGCGGAAAGTGTGGAGAAATTGTCGTTTGGCAGAGCTGTGGAATTAGCTCAAAGTGTGCGGTGTGCACGGCTAGCGTTGCATGCGTCACGGCCGGCGAGTTCTGCAGCGGAGGGCGAGCATGCAGTCTACGCGTTGCGCGTACCGGCCGCGCGGGGCGCTGGCGGCGCGGGCGCCGCTCGCTATGCGCCGGCCGGTACGAGCCGTTACGTCACATCATCAGCTGGACCCAGTGGTGTAAACAAAAAGTGTTGTGAAGTGTGCGGATATCGCAATCATACAAAAGAAATGTGCCGTTATTCTGAATATATTTGTCGCAAGTGCAACAAAAAAGGTCATTTGCAGCGTATGTGTAAAAATGTAAAGTGTAATTTTTTGGAAGTGGATGCTGACGACATCGTAGAAGGTAACTTTGATTTATTTAATATTGAATGTATTAATGGCCAGCCAATGCAACAAATGGTTTCGATAGGTAACAAACAGATTTTATGTGAAATAGATAGTGGAAGCGCGGTCTCGGTTTTACCGATTGATACCTATGAAATCTGTTTCAAAAGTGAGTATAAATTAAAGAATTGCAAAGTTATTTTGAATTGTTATAATGGCAGTAAAATAAACCCAATAGGCTTTATTTCGATACCGGTTTTGTTCGAGAATAAAATACAGTCAATAAATTTTTTCGTTGTTGATGCAAAAAAGAATCAACCAGCCTTATTAGGGCGGGACTTCATTAGTAAATTTAATTTACAGTTTTGTTCCCTTGACTGCAATAATATAATAAAAGATGAAAACTTGACAGAAATACTAAAAAACAAATTTTCATTACTTTTTTCGGAAGGATTAGGAAAATTTAATAGGTATAAAATTACTTTGAAAATACAGCCAGACGCACAATTGAAATTTTTTAAAGCCCGAACTGTCCCGTTGGCTTTAAAGCCAAAAGTTGAAAAAGAATTGCAGCGTTTATTAGATTTAGGTATTTTAGAAAAAGTAGAACACTCGGACATCGCTACTCCTATTGTTCCGGTTTTACGACCTGATGGCGATATAAGAATTTGCGGTGATTATTCCGTAACATTAAATAAAGTTTTATGTATGGATAATTACCCCATACCGCGAATTGAGGATTTATTTGCAAAGTTACACGGTGGACAGGAATTTTCAAAACTTGATTTATGCAGAGCGTACAATCAATTAGAGTTAGACGAATCAAAAAAATTAACATGTATAAACACACATAAAGGGCTTTATCGTTACAATAGACTAGTGTTCGGTCTGTCGAATGCTCCGTTTATCTTTCAGCGGACTATGGAGCAGTTGCTGTCTGATATTGAAGGTACTTGTATATTTTTGGACGATATTTTAGTCACTGGTCCTACACGAGAAATTCACCAAAAAAGGCTCGAATTAGTTTTACAACGCCTACAAGATGCGGGTCTTCGATTAAAGTCAAATAAGTGCGAATTATTTAAAAAGTCAGTCGAATATTTAGGATATAAAATAGATAATAACGGACTACACAAAACAAACGATAAAGTGGAAGCTATTTTAAAGTGCAAATGTCCTAAAAATGCCACCGAACTAAAGTCATTTTTAGGGATGATTAATTATTATAGATGTTTCGTTCCGAACACTTCAACAATATTAAGCCCTTTGCATCACTTATTAAAAAAAGACGTTGAATGGTGCTGGTCCGCTAAACAAGACAAGGCTTTTAATAAAATAAAAATGGAGTTAGCGTCCGATCGAGTACTAGCGCATTTCAACCCAGAGTATGAAACGATAGTGACGTCAGACGCCGGCCCGGACGGGCTGGGCGCGGTGCTGGCGCAACGGCAGCCCGACGGCTCCGAGCGCGTGGTCGCCTATGCTTCGCGGTCACTTTCAAAGGCGGAGCGTAATTACGCTCAAATCCAAAAAGAAGCGACTTCAATTGTTTTTGCCATGAAAAAATTTCACCACTATCTATATGGTAGGACTGTACCGTTTATTCTTCGCACGGACCATAAACCGCTTTTGTCTATTTTTGGCAAACATAAAGGGATTCCTACCATGGCCGCCAATAGGCTCCAGAGAAATGCTTTGTTCCTATCGGCTTATAATTTTAAAGTGGAATACGTTAAAAGCGAGGATAACGTTGCTGATTTTTTATCGCGCTCGGTAAATAATGAGGACATTGTACAAGAACAATCAGAGGAGGATAAATTATTGTACATAAATTTTATAGGGACGACAATTTTACAACCGGTAACAATTGATGATATAAAAAATGAGACTAGTAAGGACCCCCTGTTAAATAAAGTCATGTCTTATATAAAATATGGTTGGCCTTCGAAAATGAAATACGATGATTTAAAACCGTTTTTCAATTGTAAGTCTGAGTTATCCGTAGAAAAGGGTTGCATATTAAGGGGCCACAAGGTTGTAATTCCTAATGTATTTCGGGAGCAATTATTAAATGAGTTACATAATTCTCATTTTGGCATTGTCAAAACTAAAAAAGAGGCTAGGTCGCGGATGTGGTGGCCTAACATTGATAGTCATATTGAACAGAAAATAGGCTCCTGTAGTATATGTAATACGCTGCGTAGTGCTCCGCCACGCGCTCCGCTCGCACCGTGGCCATACCCGGCGCGGCCCTGGGAACGCGTGCATCTCGATATGTTTACGTTAGAAGGCAAGCAGTTCCTGGTAGCAGTGGACGCTCATTCAAAGTGGATTGAATGCTTTTTAATGGCAAATACAAATAGCGATTCGATAATCGATAAAGTAGGCGAGCTGTTTAGTAGATTTGGCATAGCAAAGATTTTAGTAACGGACAATGCGTCAAACTTTTGTTCAAAAGAATTTGAGGCATTTTGTAAATATAATGGTGTGAAACATTTAACAATCTCGCCTTATCATCCGGCTTCCAATGGGCAAGCAGAAAACAGTGTGAAAACTATTAAAAAAGGATTGAAAATAATTTTAAACAGCAAACCAACACAAAAGGTTATGATGCAGAAATTAAATAAATTTTTGTTTGACTATAGGAACTCCATTCATTGTACCACTGGTTTCTCGCCTGCTCAGCTGTTGCTAGGGCGTCCGTTACGTTGTCGATTCGATTTGTTGCAAGTATCGGGCTCGATGTCAGCTGACTCGTCATCATCCACAGCCAAAAATAATGTGCTTCAACAACAGATCTTACAATATAAACAGTATGATGGCAAACGCATGGCAGACTTTTCACAAGGAGATAGAATTTTAGTGAAGCAGTATTATAAAAATGGGACAAAACACACATGGGAAAATGGCATTATTGAAGAGAAAATTGGTTCAAGGATGTACATTGTATTTATTCCAGGATTAAATATCAAAGTTCGGAAGCATGTTGATCAATTATTGCTCTATAAAGGTGATATGTCTTCAAACGAATCAGATGATAGTTTTTCCATTGGCGATTGTACAAACTATCAGTTTATTGATGATGAAAAAGACAATAATATAAATCAAACGAGCGATGATAGCCAACTGCATCAAAAATCAACTACACTCTCTCCTCATGAAGTAGTTCCTGAAGAAAATACTGATTTGTCACCAAACTCAGAAAAATCAGCTAGCTTTTTATTTAATAATGATTCATTTCAATCGACCAAATCAAATGATTTGTCATTACAAAATGAAGAGGTTACCATTGAGAGCTGTGAGGGTGCATCCGAGACCCCTTCATCACCTATTGTCAGTTTAGTTGGGGAGGAGAGTAACGATGACGTAGATGTTAATATCTCAAATAATTTAACAAATAATACACAAATAACTGATGTACCAGTAGAACCTCAACTTGATGTTGAAATAGGCACTCGCCCTGTTCGCAGTACTAGAAACAAAAATGTTAATTATAAGATTTAATTTTTGTAAAACATAGATATATTTTAAAATAGTGGTGGAGGGATTGTGGTATTTGTGGGTTAACTTGTAAGCATTTTTGAGGGTGTTCCTAGTTTCTAAGTCAGTCTGCTGTCAACTTACGAGACGAATAAATACCTCGTGCAATTATACGTGCTTTTTATTGTTTAAACACATCACTTATATACTTGGTTATATGTACTAGACCAGACCTGTCATACACAGTAAGTTATTTCAGTCGCTTTCAAAATAATGCAACTGATGAACATTATAACTACTTGAAAAGAGTGCTAAGATACCTAAAGTTAACAGCTGATTATGGCTTGGTATATAAATGTTTAGGAATTGAGAATATTGCTGTAGGATATTGTGATGCAGATTGGGGAAATGATAATATTGATAGAAAATCTGTGTCAGGATTGTTAGCTATATTTTGTTGTACTGTAAATAATCACTATAATTGTTGCTTAATATTATCAAAACATAATATAATTACAGTTAAAAATAATATAAAGAGTAAATCAAGTAATGTAAAACTTGAAGATCGACTGACGCACAGAGGGCGCCACAGGTCAAAGTAGAGGGGAGAGCATTGCACGAGGGAAATGGTGGCGAGTGCGCGTCAGTCTATTTTTGAATTTCAAGTGAGACAGTTAATTGGAAATAGCGCTGTGCAGTATTCAATATTCAGTTACAAATATATTAAAAATGAGTGTATTTCTTGTGTCAAAGGAAGATTAAAGCCTATTTAAAAGTCATAATCCACGTGTTTTCTTCAGTTCAGAAGCGGGATTCGCTCACGTTTAAAGGTATGTGTTAGTTTTATTTGAAATAGTTTTTTTTTCATGGCCTTATTCGCTTAGTTAAACCTACGAAATGTTTTATTAAATATGAAAATAATACTTGCAAAAGTTAGCATTCCACCAACAGACATACGTAAGTTGCAAACTAACACTCCTTTATCGCCTTAGATTGGATGTTTGGAAAATATGTATGTTTTGAATGTTAACGTTTATTTTAAGATCACTTTATTGGCGTATTCAATGAATAAATAATATCATGGTTCTTAAGTAAGACGTTCAAATAGGTGTTCAGAACACAAGTTCGTATAGAAACTGTTGCAATAATTTAGCGATGGAGATTTTTTTTTAATTCTTTGGGGTATTCTCAACATTGTTATGCAACCACTCTATCGTAACGGCAACATTTTAAATTAGCCGTTTCCAAGATATGCAGTTGCTGTTTTATTAAAGTTACAACGAGTAGTTCATCTGAGGAGTGATCGTAGCTCTCTTGATATGGGAAGTGTTTATAGCATCGCAATTTTCAAGTATTTCAATGTTAGGTAACCTTTACTAATACACACTCGTTTTCCCTTGCGAGGTACGTCGGGACCACACTGACGTTGCGGCGGAGCCTGCGCAAAAGAGACGGGTTTCCTGAGTGGCTGTAGAACAAGCCGCCACACCGCATCGTGCCGCTGAGAGTGCGACTGATGAGCGGCTACATCGCATCGAGTCGCTGGGAGCGTCGCTGTAGGATGAGCTGCTACATGGCACCGTGCCGCCACCGGGAGTGCGGCTGATGAGCTACTACCTCGCATCGAGTCGTAGCTCTCTTGGTATGGAAATTGTTTATAGCTTTCGCAGTTTTTAAGTATTTCAGTTTTACGTAACCTTTGCTAATACACATTCGTTTTCCCTTGGGAGGTACGTCGGGACCGCACTGACCGTCCTGCCTTCCTGGGAGCGTGGCTGTGGGACGAGCTGCTACATCGCACCGTGCCGCCGGGAGTGCGGCTGTAGGACGAGCTTCTACATCGCGCCGGGAGCGTGGCTGTAGGACGAGCTGCTACACCGCGGCAAATGCCGTGCCGCCAGAGACGTAGGCGAAATGTGAGAATTTTGCAGCTTAGAAGTATACTGAATTTTATTTCCAAATCCATTGATTTACCCGTAGTTTAATACAGTTAAGGCAAGCAGTGATAAGGTCTATAAACTCAGCCTTGATGTATACAATTTCACCACGATATTCAACATCCAAATATAAATTTAATTTATAGCAAATTAATCATACCTATACATAATGAGTAAGCTATTTTATTTAGGCACTGTATCAAAGATTCACCTGTACAGATAATTTTGTTTTTTATACGTCCTTTTTGACATTTATATACACCTTTCACTGTCCAAGGTCTGCTGGAAGAAATTTATTGTGGAAATAACCTGTACCTTTTGTGTATTATTTCCTTATTGATGACTTTATTTACCTTCTTTCTGTGTGCAATGTTATTCAAATACAAAAACTGAATTTAAATTTTATAAGTTTGTTTGGGATCTAAGACGTTTAAAAAAACCTAAAGACGTAGTCTGTGAAACTTTGCTCGATATAGTTTTGTATACAATAGACCAGACGAATAAAACTATGCCTTATTTTTACATCAGAGGTAGATAATTTCGACTGTTATCATTATAAATACGGATAACTTTTAGAAAAACAATGACGGTTTATAGTTCATTAGAGCTTCAATAGATTTTGCTTCTCTCAAAAAGAAGATAATCACAACGTGCAACCATGCACTCTTTTGTCAGCATTGCAGAATAACAATTGCACTGTTAACGTTAATTTGGTGTTTACCCCGCAATCTTTATTCTTAATTATTAAAATTATAATTTCAAAATACCCACCGATTCGACAGAGTAAAGTAAATACGTCATACCAGCTGTTGTAAGACATGTTGCTTGAGAGGCCTATGATATCGTATTTATTATACAATAAACGTAAAGTTCTTTTATAGCTATTGCCAGGTATAAGGGAAGGATAGCTCATTGATTTGATTTGAAGCGTTTTCTAGAAACTGTCCAAGTATAGGGGAGTAGTTCATTTTTGTGGAAGTTGTTTACTTTGCGATAATTTGTTTAATTTGATAGAAGTTGTTCGCTTTGATGGAAGTTGTTCACTTTGCTGGATGTTGTTCACTTGCAAGCATTTCTTCTCATTTACCCCTACATTTATTTACGTGCTTTCTTTGCTTATTCTCCTTTCGATTGATCAAAAGGTTAACTGGAAGAGATCTCTTTATGGGATAAGTCCGCCTTTGTATATGTTTTGTTACTTATGCCTATGTATTTTTGTCATATTCGTGCAATAAAGAGTTTACAAACAAACAAACAAAAACAGAAAGAAAAACAGTGTATTTGCCCACAAAGGACTCTTAATGTGTAGTAGACCATACTCTCACGGTGAAAATATAAATTTTATAAATGCTGGGTCTTGTTTTGATGGTGATAAACGTATGGTATAGTTTCATATAGTTTTAAACAACATAATAGATATAGTTGCTCTAAATATCCAAATATTTGTCAGTTTGATAATTAAAAAAAAAAAGAAACTACCTACTTGCAAAATACATTATATTTACAATATTCATACGTATTTTGGTATGAATGTTGAATTAACGACTTATTACCATTTTAAAACTATATTGGTAAAAATATAATAACGGTTGACTGATAGAACAGGAACAAAAAAAGAAGAGACATAACATTTAAAAGTAAAGTTAAAAAAAAATATACTTCTAATGCAGATCAATTTTTAAACAATACCTATCAATAAATTTGGCTTGGTGAAACGGTTGCTATATTTAAAGTAATCGATTACAAAAATCGGTTTTACAAATAAAGCAGTTCATATCCTCTTGAAAAAGGAAATAAAATAAAATCATTGTAATTTGTAAATGTTAATAAACATCTTAAAAGACAAAGCCCTTCATATTCCTTATTAGAAATTTGTAACACCTTTGTATGGGACTTCTCTAATTCGTTTCAATGGCAGCAGCATAGTCTGTTTAAATCTTGCCAGTGTGATAGGGGCTGGAACCTGTCTGTCACTACGAAAATTAATGATGGACCTAGAAAATAATAAATGTAAATACAATTATTTTGAACTTAATTGTTCTCGTGTTATTTTTATTATTTTATGATTATGATGTTGTATATTTATTACAAGATCACGTTTTGAATTTAAAATGGGTTTATTAAGTACACAACAAAGGGCTTACCTTTACGTAGGTATATGAAAAAAATATACCAACAAAGATAAATAATTTGCACAACTTATGACAATAAAATGTTATCGAGTATTGTTAATAGTACATATATTTATCGATTCTCAGCCTCTTAGGCATAATTAGTGTGATACATAAATATGTAGTTAGTCGAATCTACGGGAAATATACGTTCGTGTTTATTGATGCCATTGTAGTGACTGGTAGATTCAAGCACGGGTACTACAGGATACAAAGTTGTTTTGTACGCCACATTTGGTATGTTAGTAGGTTTAAAGATATGATCGGTGGAAGAGTAATCATTCTAATCTTGTATATTTTGTGAGGTAAACTTCCACTTACTTGTGGGTTGACAGCGGACTGATATTTAAGTCAGTGACGTCGTCGCAGTGTTGTTAATGACCACAGTTATGTTTTTAATCACACCCCGGACATTTCATACAGATTTCGCGCCATTGTTGACTACATAGACATTCATGTCTGTACACATGTAAATATGTGCGTGATGAACTAGGGTTGAATCGAGATTCAATAATTAGGCCTCATTGTCTTTGGTTATTAAATTGTGCTTTGGTTTGACAACCCCTTGACAAATGGTCACACATCGGTCACACAGGGGTTCTGAGGTAGCATTCAGAGATCGGCAGGGAGTGACCATATTGTATAATGTCCTTATACTGTGGTATTTAATATATAAAGAGGCTCCCTGAGATTTGAATGATATTTAAAACATAAGTACTTTAATGAATGAATGACAACACTTTATTGCACAACAAAACAGAAAAATAATAATTATACATAATTTTGGTTATTGTTAGATTCAAATGAAAAGAAAAACAAAAATTAATTGAAAAGAAAAAAAAAACATTAACTATTAAAACTATTGTGTTTTTATTAATAATGTTTCGTCGGAAAATTAAGTTATAGTAGCAAGTCGGTACCTATAATTTATCGTATAGGTATACTTAACTGATTTGGTGTATAACAGATCTGTTATATCGTGTGGCCCAACTTAACCGTGGTGTCACAAGGGATGTCTGTGGTATAGTATATCCGTCTTGATATGCTAAATTATCTAATTGGCAAAGCACTATGCAGAAAACTCATGCACTGTACAATTACTGTTTTTACTTTCCTAGTTTGGGGTCAGATGAGTGTGATTTGTTCTGGATAATATATTGATATTACATAAAAAGAAAACTCTTCGGGTAGAATCGTGATTATAATTAGAATTACCTCGGAAACCACTCGAGGATAATTCGTAGATAAAATCTTCAATTGTCTACACATATTTGATTTTAATATAGTCCTTTCGTAGTCAAATTGTAAACCATGGATTTTGAAGTTTCTTGATAATAAAATACGTTCATATGTTTATGTAAAATATAAGGGAAATATTTACTGTGAAACCTCGAATGCAACTCAATGTGTACAGTTGTTCAGATTAAAGAAAACAGGGTTAAGTAATGCAATATTATTTATTACCAACAGTTTATTTAGATGCTATTTATATTAACGTATTACGCATTATTATGCAAAGCTCCTATCTCTTCGTTAATCCTTTTGTGACATTGTCCTTCACATATTAATTAGTCGTGAAGGAAGAGAAATGACACTTCCAATACTATTGTTGTTATTTAAAACTGTCTGAAAGAATCAAGGGTTTTAACCTGTCATTGTTTTATGTGATTAATCTTCAACTTGTTTTGAGTAAATATTTGATAGCCACAATTTAAAGTTAATTCATTGGTTGTTAATAAGTGAAGTTTCTATTTCCGAAACCGATCGTATCTCCTACTCCAGTATCTAGTTATTATTTCTCTAAACCACTTTAGCAGAAAGTGTTATGCTTTAAGGCAACGGAAAAATAACTGGGTTGGTTCATAATGCATTAAAAGGTTAGCTATGTCTGACGAACTTGGTTGCTTTTGGTAATAATAATATTTCTTTACATAAACTACAACAAAAGAGTGTATAATTTCCACATAGACTCTAGCAAAGATTATTTGTTTTCTTGACTGAAATAAGGCACCACTTCCTAAGTGCTACCCAAGTTATCAAAATATTTAGTTGTCATTTTTATGTTCCTTTAATTGAGAATTCAATTAAAGTGAATAAAATATTAATAAGGAATACCTGAGTATATTGGAGGATTTAAAATGTATAAAGATAATGATCGGCAGAAGATACTGTTTAGAAACACAATATTTCAATGACAGTCGCCTGTTTTATTAGACCATAATATAAGAGAAGAGATTATCACATTCCCCTTAAAGTTGTGAAATTTACTATTTAAAAAAAAACATATGTTATTCGCTTTCTAGGCAAACGAGTTCAAAGTGTTAGGAACCTTGTTTAAGTTGGACGATGGACTATGTTAAATATCTATACATAATTAAAGATCATGTAGTATATGACTTAAATTGAAGCTTTAATGTTACGGTATTCGGGATGAATGGGGCCTGTTACCGAATTGATGTTACGGTAATTAGGACGAGCGGGGCCTGTTGCCAAATTGATGTTACGGTATTCAGGACGAATGGTGCCTATTGCCAAATGGATGTTACGGTATTCAGGATAAACAGGTCCTGTTATCAATACGGTGTTTTCCACTTTATCATTAACTTAGTTTTATTGAACTGTCAAACGATATAATATTGTTCTAAAATTGTTTTTTTTTTTACAAATGTGATGTCATATTTTCGAAATTACTGCATGTTGTTCATGAACGTAAGATTGAAAATTAGTGTCAAGAGCGAAAATTATTTCGTGTAAATTGTATTTTAAGAGGAACATTTCTTGAATTTTTTTTTGATAGTGAAAAATACGGAATTATTTATTAAAATAATGAGAAGTATTTTAGTTATAAATGTTGTTATAAAATGAAAATATTATAATTAGGACACTTACTCAGTGTATAAGGTTTCTATGTATAGAATATGTTTGTAGTCTTTTTTTTTACATAAAAAAATACGTACGAGGTCGTTCGTTGGAATCGGATGGCCGACTGTTAGCTATATTTTGTTGTACTGTAAATAATCACTATAATTGTTGCTTAATATTATCAAAACATAATATAATTACAGTTAAAAATAATATAAAGAGTAAATCAAGTAATGTAAAACTTGAAGATCGACTGACGCACAGAGGGCGCCACAGGTCAAAGTAGAGGGGAGAGCATTGCACGAGGGAAATGGTGGCGAGTGCGCGTCAGTCTATTTTTGAATTTCAAGTGAGACAGTTAATTGGAAATAGCGCTGTGCAGTATTCAATATTCAGTTACAAATATATTAAAAATGAGTGTATTTCTTGTGTCAAAGGAAGATTAAAGCCTATTTAAAAGTCATAATCCACGTGTTTTCTTCAGGATATTGTTTATTTTTGTATAATAATATTGTATCTTGGTGCACTCAAAAACAAAAAACTGTATCTTTATCGACTGCAGAGGCAGAATATATGGCCCTCAGTTTGGTTTGTTGTGAAGTAGTATGGTTCAAGGGCCTGCTTTCTGACATAGGCATATCTTGTTCAAGCATCACTATTTGTGAGGACAATCAGTCTTGTATACAGATAGCTAAAAATAGAGAAAACAGTAGAAGAGTAAAACATATTGATGTCAGGCACCATTTTATTAGAAATTTGGTAGAACAAGGTACAATTACATTGGAATATGTACAGTCTTCAGAACAGTTGTCTGATATCTTCACAAAAGCTCTCTGTAAACAGAAATTTGACAATTTAAGAAAATTATTAGGTGTTAATAAGTGTTAATTTAGAAGACTAATATTCTTTTTAATGATTGTTCTCATTATGTTAAACTATTGACACCAGTACTTTGTTTATTATGTTTAAGTATTACTGTGTGTACTAAAGTTGTCAAAGATTAAAGAATTTTATACTTGCAGATGTAGAAAAGTTTATTTTTTTAAAGCTAGATTATTTTAGCGTAGAATCATAAGTAGGCAGAAAAGTGTTCATGTTAAAATACTATTTTTATGTAATACAACGTTGAGGAGGAGTGTTGAATGGCAACATTGATTACATATGTTTTTGGTTATCTGTGGTCTTCTGTAATGGCTGCTGTTTGCCTGTTGTGTGTGTATTAAGAAAATAATAAATAGAAGTTTTCTCTCAAGCTGCGTTCTATATTTAACTCTGTAGAACTTGCAATCCTGCAATTAATAACAGTCGTCAACTGTAATATAATAATAATAATAAATAATAAATCTTTATTCACAAAAACATTGACATTTTACAGAAAACTTTGATCCCACACTAGGCAGAGCCTGTATCGTGGAGATCGAATATTAATTTTTAACATTAACTTAGCAGTTTTATCTTAAGTACAACACCAAAGTTAAAACAATTTACTTGTGATTTAATATAATTTATAAAATAGTATAATCAGAAAATGAACACCAGAATGTAGTGGCATGTAAGTAAACTATATTATATATATATATATATATATATATATATATATATATATATATATATATATATGTATATATATATATATATATATATTATATATACATATTTGTGTGTGTGTGTGTGTGTCTGTGTGTGTTTTGTATATGTGTATATGTGTCTTTGTGTGTGTGTGTGTGTGTGAGACAGAGATTGTGTGCTGAGTATGTGTTCGTACGCGTTCGTGTGACAACCAGTTCATTATTTGACGACTCTAAGGAAAGATTCAGTTTGATTATAGGTCCACACCATAAGCAAATTGAAAATTTTAATCTTTGTTTCACGAAGTGACAAATATCTTATTTCAGTAAGAGCAGAAATTTTATTAAAAATGAAAGGGCAAATAAAACTAGTGAAGCGATGCGCAAAGGAAGTGTTCGTTGTGGGTAACGGGATCATGAATCTTCTTTTTCTCGCTATGGAATTATGTTCTTCAGAAGATTTAACTTTTTTGTGAATATGTAGTAAGGCACGCTGGATGAAAAGTTTTCTAACACTGAGCGTGTTCGCTTCCGCGTAGAGTGTTTGAGTTGGGTACCGAAATGGTCTTCTTAACATGACTTTGAGGATGGAGCGATGAGCTCTTTCTACTTTAATCATGTAAGTACTTGCAGATCCACCCCACGCTAAGATGCAGTATGTTATTAGAGATTGACAGAGACACGTATATACTACTTTCAAAAGCTTCAGGTCTAGTATATTCCTTAGGGTTACCATTGGGTGAATTATCTTTCTTATTCTAGCGGACAACAAATAAATATGGTTTTTAAACGTGAGTTTTTCATCCAATGTTACCCCCAAGTACTTGATGTTTGTATACCTTTCAATTGTAGTGCAAGAACAGTTGTTATTTAGGTTTAGTTGTGCTAAACATGTGTGGACTTTGATATTTCTATTAAGATCTGGACCAGAAGCAGCAGTCTTGTGGAAGCACAAAAATTTTGTTTTATCAACGTTTAGCGTAAGTAGGTTTCTTTGCAGCCAGTGAGCAACTTTACGAACACCATCTTCTGTTATTTTTAAGCACTGCTTCCAGTTCGACTCGTGGAAAAGTATAGCGGTGTCGTCTGCATAACACAGCATTTTAGCACAGCGTAAAGGAATCAAAGAAATGTCATTTATGTAAATGATAAATAATGTGGGGCCTAATATGCTGCCTTGAGGTACGCCATAAGCAATTTTTCTAGGAGCACTTATTGTATCACCCACCCTTACACATTGCCTCCTGTCAGACAAATAGCTTGAGAACCAATCCAAAGTACATCCTCTTATTCCAATCGATTCCAGCTTACTCAGTAGGATTGGTGCTGAGACTGTATCGAACGCCTTTGCTAAGTCTAGAAAGACCCCGATACAGCTCTGACCATTATCCAGGTAAGATGAAACTGTTTCCGTCAGAAGAGTGACTGCGTCTTCTGTGGACCGCCCCTTTCTAAAACCAAACTGATGGTTATTTAGTAAATTGTTGCTTTCTAAATAGTGAATTAGTCTACTGTTGACAATTTTTTCAAGGAGTTTTGAAAAAGAGCTTAGAAGTGATATTGGACGGTAGCTATTTGGTTTATCTTTTGGTCCTGCTTTATAAATTGGAGTGATGACGGCGGTTTTCCAGACATCTGGGAACTTTCCGAGGGAAAGACTAAGGTTAACAATGTGTACGAGTAGAAGAATTATAAAGTCTTTTATTTGCTTAATGAAGTCATTGGTGAATCCGTCTAGACCTGGTGCGCTATTTCTTTTCATATTCATGATAATCTTTTCTATCTCAGCTGGGTCAGTAGGTCGCAGAAACATCGATTGCAGAGGGGAGTTAGTATTAAGGCTCGCGGTTGCTAGAGATTGGTCAGTGTCTTTTAGCTTTTCAAGACTTATCGTTGCTAATTTGTGCCCTATTGTAGAAAAGTATTCGTTACAGTGGTTTAGTGATTCCTCAGGGGAGGATTTGATTTCGAGAAGATCTGATGGAGTGATTTGTGCACGTTGGGTGTGTGTGATTCGTTTGATAGATTTCCAGAGAAGTCGAGGGTCGTGTTTGTTAGTTATTATCTCTTTCTGTTCATGTTCTCGTTTTAATTTCTTAACAAGTCCATAGTAAAAGTTCCTGTATCGTTTGTAAATTAGTTTTTTGGCTTCATCTCTAGGATTTTTGCGAGAATCAGCATGTAATTTGTCCTTTGTTTTAGAACATCTAAGAAGGCCTGGTGTCATCCAGGGTTGAAGAAGAATTTTAGAGCTACTGATTTTTTTATATCTTGTATGTTTACTGGTGATGGTATTTAAAAGACACATGAATAGTTTTGTTGCTTCATTGGGACACTGTGAATTAAAAACAGGGGACCAGTCTATGTTTTTTAGGTCAGCAACTACCGCAGGTATGTTTAATTTTGGGTGTCTGTTCGCCTTAGGGAGTGTGTTGATAGTTGTGCAGGATAGGCCAAGAATAATAGTGTCGTGGTCTGAGATGCCAGAATGACATACTATTGCTTCTATCGAACCCTTGGTTCGTACAAAGAAATGATCAAGACAGGTATTTCCGTGAGTAGGAGTGTTTACGGCTGGTAAAAGGCCTTGTTCAGACATTAAGGACAGGTACTCACTACTTTCAGATTCATTGCATATATCTATATTGATATCTCCAGTTATTATCACTGAGTTTTGCTGTCTAATTGATTCTACTAAACATTCCAATGATTTTAGGAAAGTGTCTGTACTCCTGAAAGATGGAGATCTATAAATACCAAGGAGTGTAAAGTGATTTTTTAGGTCAATTCTTAATACATTAGCACGTTCTAGATATGGTTCAGTGACATCTGAAGATAGGGACTCCTTGATATATATAATTACTCCCCCGGCTTTGTTTATAAAGTATTGTGTTCTGTATGAGTTGTAACCACTGATTTGCGGGATAATAGATGATTCTGTTATCCAACACTCTGTCAGGACGATGATGTCAAAATCTATGTTAAGTCTACCTAACATAACCTGGAATGAACTGAAATTACGATTAATGCTTCTAATGTTTTGGGTTAGGATTTTAAAGTTATATTTTTTTAATAAATGAACCACATTCTGTGGGGGAATCTGTTTTATGGCATACTACGTTAAATGAATTATCAATATCATCAATAATATTTAGGGAAACCATTAGGTAACGCCAAGAGACAAGGATTTGAGTAATACAGTAAGAGAGAGTGTATGCCATATTTTGCTAGGATGTAGTGGCTGAATTGCAGAAGCCAGTGGAAATCGTTTTTCTGAGGGGTTAATACGAACGGTGATATCACAGCGGGTTTTGCTTGTAGGCAGATGAAGTGTAATAGTGTGTGGTAGGTAGAACTGGAACCGTGCGATACAAGTATTCATGAATGTATTCTTTGACAAGATGTGTAATAAAGTAACTTTGATAAGTGTGAGAAGAATGAGTGAGTCAGAATGTAATATAGGTGTTTTGTGGAATAGTATGTTGAAGTATACAATATGATTAATATTACATGGTTCTTGCTTAACCAAACATGATAATTTAATTAGCTGATAATGGATCTTCATTAGCTTTTGTAATGGGATCAAATACTCTGTGCAGATCATTTTCATCTTTGATGCGTATCGGGGATCCGCCTTCTCGTTTGCGAATGTAAATGTTTCCATTTTTTGTCCAGCAGTATTTGAATCCAATAACTTGTGCCCTGTTTCTGGCCTCTCGAAATAAGTGCCGGTTCGTTTGGGTGAGGCGTTCGTTAACAAAGACTTTCCGTTCCGTGCCACCAACAATATCAAGGTTGTTTAGATTTTTCCGGCTTCTAGCTGCTGACAAAAACTCATCTCGCTTCGCCTTACGAGTGAACCTTACAACCAACGGACGGGCTATGGTTATAGCAGCGTCTCCATTGCTAGATGAGGAGGTGGAAGTGCGACGACGAGGTCCCGCACGGCGTACGTTGTCGAGGTCGTTTTCTGACACTTCAACTCCGATCTTTGTCGCAGCTGTCAGGACTAGGTGGTACGGATTTTCACCTTTCATTTCGGTCAGCCCAGATATTTCTACCTCGTTAATCAAAGCTGCTTGGGTATCTTGATTAATCTGTTGTTGTAGTTGTGCTACAGTTTCTCGCAGAATTACATTTTCTTCTTCTTTTTTCTCTAAGGCTAAAACACGGGACTCCGTTGATAGCAATTTTTCGGAGATTTCATCAAGGCGCTGACAACAGAGCTTTAGCGAAGAGACAGTGACACTAAGCTCTGCTCTCGTATTAACCATTTCGTCTCGAAGGACACGGATGGCATCTGTGAGTTCTCTCACGTCATTTTCAGAAGAATCTTGCTGAGCATCTAGTGGGTGTGAGTTTTTACCTCTAGAAATAGTCACGTTTGGGCATGTTGAGGAAAGTGAAGATGCAGACCCGACGAATGTCGGTGTGCTGCTTCCACTTTTCTTTACCAAGGCTCTACAGTCTGGACATATCCAAGTCTTGGCTTGAGTATTAGTTAGTGCCGAGGTTCCACTACATACGTCGTGATAAATCCTCCCGCAGCCTTCCTTTCTACACGAAACAGAGTTATCATCGACCGCTTTACGGCATTTGTAACAGCACTTGCCTGCTCCAGCATTACCTCGCTGTTTGTCCATGTTAATAGTGAATATGAGAATGTAAAGTCAGTACTATAAATACCAAGCGGTGCCCTCCTTTGAACGTCCGGGCTATAGATACGGAGCAACAGCAGGTAAGTAGCGGCAGGCAACGGCAGCAGCGGGGCGGCGGGCGGCGGGTGTCGCGCCGGGCCGAGAGCTGATGCAGCCTGCAGCGCGCAGCGAGGACGGGGTATGGTAGGCAGGCCTTCGGGCGCTCTCGGGTGGTGTTCGGATCTTCGAGCGGCGCGCTGGTTCGGATTGATGAATCAGCGCAGGCGACTGGTGGGTATATCGTAGGTTTACTCGGTTCGATGTAATATTTTTTAAAATAATTTTGCTTATATTATCCAAACTGTTGAATGTAGATAAAAACTTTTTGCACCATTATACAGCTGGCAGTTAGTGCTTTAAAATAATGTATTGCACTAATATTATCGTTGACTTTTAACACGGTATATGAAAATAATTTAAGCAAGAACGCATCACAGAACCGTTCACTTTGGTGTCGCACGACGTTTTTTCCATATAATGACACAAATATAATGACACAATAACGAAACTGAAGCAGTCATGGCTCAGCGCTGCTTACGTGGTCACGTCGAACACGCAGGTTAACTGACTACAAACACGGTCACAGCTTGGATGGACTTGACTAGCAGTCCATCCAAGCTGCCTATTAAGCCTCCGACATAGCTTGACGACTGCCATCTAGTGATAGTTACTGATATTTAAGCCCATCCAAGTTGTAACCGTGTCTGTAGTCAGTTAACCCGCGTGATCGACGCGACCACGTAAGCAGCGCTGAGCCATGACCGCTTCAGTGTCGTTATTGTGTCAATATATTACAGTTGATGACATAAGTGATTTTGACACCATCACCTTTACCATGCCCCTCACTCCTTATTTCCGAAAACTGGGCATAAAACTTAAACAAATTATAGGTACAGAAAATACATCTTTGCTTATAAATTACAGGAAAATGTCTAAGAAGTTTCTATAAATCTTAAAATAAGTTGATAAAAAAAATATTGTTTGTTTGTAGGTATGGACAAAGCCCTGTGCGCGAGAGTCAGAGCTTATTTTTTATGTGTATAAGTTAACTCATATTTATTTTATTTTAGATTGGCTAGAAATAGCTACGGCGACGACGTTACTGTTTATGCAAAAGTTATAAGATAAGAAGAAGGTGATAGACACAACTTTTGGGTTTGGGCATCGATATAAGAGAACAATTAGATGTGCTTAATACTCCACGACAGCGTAGTCGCTGATAGTGGTTTGCTCCCCTTTGTTGAGTAGCGCCGCCTTTTCGCGCACCATTCGCAATCTGACAAGCGACGAGTAAACATCCCGTGTTTAAATGAAAATATGTCTTACAGAGCAGTGAAATGTGCTAAAACAATAAAAAAATAAAGAACAAAACTAACAGCAACATTTCTTATCACTTTATTCTTGTTATTTTATGAATATTTTGTCATTTTATAGTAATGCTACGCTACTCGTCGCTAGATGTCGCTAGTAGATAACATTAATTAAATACATGCCTCCCTACTCGTCGCTAGATGTCGCTAGTAGATAACATTAAATACATAAACCTTAAGCTTATCACACAACGGCGATATTTGTTTAAATAAATGCCTCCCTCTTCACCCCGCTTCAGCCCTCGCAAGACGAACACGCTGGTTCAGAAACAAACAGGGCGAGTAACCTTATCTAATGTTTCCCATATCGATGGGTTTGGGTCTGGGTGGATCATACTTTCTCATCCATTTCTTTTGACTTTAAGGTTCAAAAATATAATAGTAAAAATTATTTTTTCGGGTATATTGGTAGTTGTATTTAAGCACTTTGACACGAGCACGATTTTCTAGTTTGTGGATTCGTCATTTTTAAAATTTTCAACGCAAACCTCATACATACAGGTAGGGAGCGGTGCGCGTACTGAGCGACCGTTGTGGAGTGACGTCACAGCAGCGTACGGTGACCCCGCTTCACTTGCCTACCTAAATAATTCAGTATCTCGGAAACTATCAAACGTATAGAAAAAAATTTTTCACCATATTTTTTTATTTTTAATAGAGTATATTTCAGGATAAAAAACAAAAATTGGTGGTATTCTTCATTACACATTACACATGGGAGCTTAAAAAGGTACGTCAAATGTGTAAAATGTTCGCAAACGGCAACACACTGCCCCAGCATCGAAGTGTCACCAGTGTCACAAAATGAAGATTTCGTTTACCTCTCAGACCAAAGAAACTAGAGGACATGAAATATTTGTCTATATGAACAATCAGTTATATAAATATGTGCCATTTCGATAGCGAATTCTTAATTATACTTTTATTTCTTTCTAACTTATGTAATTCTTCTCAGTAAAAAAAGGACAACAATATTTTTGTCCTTTACAAAATGGTAACTTTGTTTTCGTGACGTCAGCAAAATACCTCTTTGCGGCCGATTCGCCATTTTCATTTCTTGGTGTCACTGGTACATAAGCTGTCAAAAAGCCTTCGCTCGCGAGTGTTTTAATTGAAAATTGTTAAATATGGTTAAACAAAGCATCCGAAAATAATAAATTTAGTGAAACAACACAGTAATTAAGATGCCTAATTGTAGTGTTACAGGCTGTGGCATCAAAATGAGCCGAAATCGGCCGAACATTACACTGCACCGGTACGTATTGTTATCTTGTTGAAATATACCTTATTTTCACAAAGTAAATTACGTATTTGTTTTAATGAAGAAGATAAGCGATATAAATAACCGAAAGTAGCTTTTCAATATAATTTCAGTCTGTCTTTTAACTTTATTTTATTAAAATATTTTTCGGCTCTAACGTGGCTAGTGTTGTTCTTCGGGGCTCTTTTAGACATCGATGTTTATGTAGGATGATGATGAATTTTAGAAAAAGTTACTAACATATAATTTTTTTAGGCTTCCCCGAAGTGAATATAAAAAGAAAAAGTGCTGGCAGCTATTGGCATAAAAAACATCAACAAAAGCCATCAAAATCTGTTCGCTTCATTTCCATGAATCATGTTTACCGCACATTGGACAAAACAACATTGCATGATGAAGCTGTACCATCAAGATTTTTAATGGTAAGTATACCTATACTTCATTCCAATCAAAAAAAGCAAAAGGTAAACAAACGAAGTATGCAGATGACATTGACATGTGTCAGTTCCATAGTAAGTTTGTTTACGTTTTGCTTTTTTTTGATTGGAATGAACCATACCCACGTTAGTACTTAACGATTAAGAGTGTTGTCAGTGGTCAATTTTATTCACAAATTTACAGTCAGTCATATAATCCCTCAGTAATTTCTGTTTACATTTTTTTTATGGCACTTAATGATTAAGAGGGTTGTCAGTGGTGAATTTTATTTACAAATTTACAGTCAGTTATATAATCCCTCAGTAATTTCTGTTTACATTTTTGTTAGGCCAAAGGTGGCAAACGAGCAGATGGATCACCTGATGGTAAACGATTACCGTCGCCCATAGACACCCCTACATGAGGCTACATCTCTACGCAGCGCCAAGGAGTCAAACCGATCTGAAATATCCTGGCAGCCGACGATTCGAGTTGCTCTTCGTTGTTCTGTTTACTGTTGTTTTTTTTTTTTTTTTTTTTCTTATAGTTACGTAATAATATTAACAGTGTACTTAGGTACGGCACAAAATAGGTAATAGTACGGGAAGAGACTGGTTACCCACAACACAGGGAATCCTAGTGTGGGGACCAGGGATACTTTTTAAGTACCTTATTGTAATTTATTTTCTGGTCCAATAAATATTTTTTACTTTACTTTTTTTTTTACATAATATAGAAAAAAAGTGGATAAGCGCGATACATATACATAGCGTGACTTCATAATGTTGATCAATTTCGTCAGGCACGGCATTCTTCCTAAATTTAATGTTAAATTCTGATTACAGAAAAATCTGAAAGGCATTAAGCATGATGTTTTAAGAGGAAAACATTGTATTATTGTACGTCCTGGAATAGCTAAAGGATTCGTACCCAGTGGCACCAAGGAAAGCAGTGACAGCAGCTCAGATTCTGAAGATGACAATGTTGATGCCATGTCAGGTGTAAATCATCAAGTTATTTATTTCGACCAGAATGTTTATGTGAATAAAACTAAATAAATTTTCTTTTAATGTCCTAGGCTTGTTTATTTTCCCATTTGTTATAGGGATGCAGAAAACAAACTATTGAATACAATGATGAAAAGTAATTTCATTTTATATTAAAAACCTGCAAGTATTAAATTCATTTAGATTATAGTATTAAATGTTGCAATGTAAGCGATAGTGGCGCCATTATCATCATCAGCCGAAAGAAGTCAACTGCTGGACAAAGGCCTCCCCCAAGGATTTCCACACCGACCGGTCCTGTGCTGCTCGCATCCAACAGCGCTATCATAATATTTTTTTTCAACTCTTTACGGCCAAGCTGTAAATTAAAATACAGTTCCGAATATTTGTCTTTATTTTGAATACCTGCACCTATAGCGCTGCAAGACACGAGCCATCTACACTCGTTTGACTTCTTCTGTCTCCTACTTTTTGCCTTTTATTGTTAAAGTGTAAAAGACACAGTAGATAGTAATCATATTGGAGATTACAGACCATTTACGTACTAATTAACTGATAAAACCAATATAATTAATTTCTTGTTTCATTTCGTTAATCTGTTATTCCCATCTCTAATTTAGGAGGATATGTCAATTTTGACCATAACCGTCAAATAATAATAAAATAATCGAAAGTCCGCCATCAGTTGCGATTTATGTACGAGTAGAGTACAAAAAAAATAGACGCTCATTCTCTGCATGCCGGTGATATCGATAAAATCATATCTCATATAATAGGTATGCACTAGGCCGAACGGCCATTTTCGTTTCTAAGCAAGTTGAGGTATGCACGCTTTTTCTGTAGGTATATGCCACGTCCATTATCTCCTACGTCATTGGTTTACCTTTTGTTTTTTTTTTTTTTGATTGGAGTGAACTATAAACATTTTGAGTGTGATAGGGACAGAGACAGGCTCTTCTTGGAGGGCTCTCTTGTTGAGTTCATCTCTCGGACCAAGAATCATGTTCTTCTTATCATGCTTTTGGAACGGGATCTTGACCTCATTATATTTCAAATGGTTCAGCTTTTGGATACCTAAAGTTTTGGCTCAGGTGTCCATTACGCTAGCGGAATGTTGTAGCTAAGAAGGATGTGAGTATAATAGGGAATTAGAGCATCATTAGGACTAATTGTGCGCCACCAGCGGAATTTGTGCGTCTTACAATTTCGGAGATATTCATAAAAAACCGATTCCGCCAGGGTAACGTTCCCTCAGCGGGATAATTTTGAAAAAGACGGTCTAGCTCATAACAAAGTACATGACTGAGTATACATAATTATCCATAATATCGGGGTTCCACGTAGTGTAGCAGATTTTAGCAGATCTCTTCTTTCTTCTCTCAGAACTCTTCATTGTTTCATTCTTCTTTTTAATTTTTATTTTAACCTTCTCGAACTATTAATCAGTACCTATGCTAGAAACTAAACACTACTTAATGTTGCATTTTTTTATCCTCTATTGGTAAGCATCATCTCACCTGATGGTAAGTAATGATCACGCCGAAGATGGAAGCGGGCTTATCAAAGAATCCCCAACGTAATGGGGAACTGGCTATCTTCATGCCGGAACACATCCATGCTGTTAACATTTATGTTTGGCGGCAAGACTTAGATAAGAAACTTACTATCTAAAAATCGTATTACAAGTATCTTGTATTATAGCTTCGTCCCAGCCGCTATACGAGTACGTAGGTACTAAGAAAACAATCGTCAATAAAACATTTGCACGCAACTGTACTTACAAAGCTTCCTTCAATATACCTTTCATTTAAGATTAAGAAGGTTATCCTTTTGTATCGCGCGGCCGCTTTCTCGTATACATTCTAACTAGCTGGTTGACCGAGCTTCGCACGTTCAATCGGAGCGTTTATAAACTAATTCACTTAATGGACAACTAATTCACTTAAAAAACTGGAGACATGAAAAATGGCAGAAAAATACTCGAAAATATCAGTGCATGTTGTTATTCCCGAGCTCATTCTTTCAAGAACTGCACGCCATCTGTTGTCGAGTAGCGCGGAACGTGCTTTAAAAGTCAATGTTAGCAACAAAGGGCTCCAAGTAATGTAATTTGAATGTAATTCACTGGTAATTCACCTACTCGACAAAAGATGGCGCCATTAGTGAAATACATTAGCATCACATTAGTATGCATGGTTCATTCCAATCAAAAAAAAGCAAAACGTAAACAAACTTACTATGGATCTGACACATGTCAATGTCATCTGCATACTATGTTTGTTTACCTTTTGCTTTTTTTTGATTGGAATGAAGTATATGTACAAAAATTACTTAGGTACTATCAAAATAAATTCATCTTATTTCTAGAATAAGTTTAGGTTTAGACTCTCACAGATTTACTCACAGAAACAAATTCAAAACGCATGTAAAAAAATGTCTGTGCTCAAAAGGTTATTATAAGATAATAGATTATGTGAATGACAAAGACATTTGGAAATGTATTGCTCTTCCTGATAACTGTATTATTGATAACAAACATTGTATTAGTAATTAAGTATTATTTTAAAAAATGTGTTGAAGCGAGTTTCTTTTGGGCTCGACGTTTCTTCTCGCTTCGGAAACACTTCCCGAAACGTTGAGTGTACAAGTTCCGCGTGGTAGGAACTTTGTACTAGGTAGAAAAAAAAGACGATTTAAAAGTATGTGCAAAACATCTACTTAAATAAAAAACATTTTGATTTTGATTTTGATTTTGATTTTATTGTAGATCTAAAACAACTAACCATAGATCGATAGACTTATTATTGTTAGAATCGTTTTCGACAAAGATATAAAAAAAACAAATGTAATTCACAGTAAATTCGAAACATAAACATTGTAACACTCGTTGATGTCTTTTATATGAAAACTTGTTAATGCAGCTCGCGTGGAAATCTTTTATATGACACGTATAATTTTATTGTAATTTGCGTTCATGTATATAAATTACTGCAAACTTCAATAGATCCGAGTCAGAGTCTTTGAATAAGGTACCTAGAAGCTCAGTCACTGCATTTCAAACTTTACTTGGTTCAAATCAAAACTAAGTATACAAATTCACACAATAAACTTTTTGATTTTATCTGTCCAATCTAAAAGTTAAAACTTATATATTTTCTGTAATTTCATTCAAAAAACAGTGAAATATCATAAATACATACAGCACCACCTTTAGTAAATAACAGTTAATACAATGTCAACTTCTTTGATAGTTTTGTTGACCCGTGGATTTTCATTCAAAATTACGATTGTCTCGTTTGACAAAATGTAAGTACGTTGTACCAGCTATGGCAACTACGCGATACAACCTGTTAATATTATTAAAACCTTAAAATGTAGAATGGTAGAATAAATAAATCCTATGTACGCGATAAGTAAAATTGCTGAATAAAACTTACACTATTTTCGACACACTTCGTATCCCGCGAGCATGGTATTTTTTTTATCGCTCTTAAGTCTTTATATTTACAAATAATAATAAAAAAATAAAAATTACCCAAAAAAAGACAAAAAATCAATGAAGTCTCGTGGGATTCGAACCCAGACCTACATAAAAGAAAGCGAACCGTTACGCCAGATCGCGCTTGAGTATAGTGTTAAAAATAAGCATCATATGCGTTCTGCTTTTATGTAATTTCGCTCATATCTCCCTTAAATGAAATTTTTCGAAGATAATTCCCCCATAGATCGATTTCTGGTGATTTTTAACGCCTAATCCTAGATTTTCGTCAAAAGGTTTCAAGCCGTTTTCAAAATCGTCGGGACACTTAACTCGTTTAATAGTATAGGATTTGGTCGGGTTATAGGGAAAATGTTCGTTCTTTCTTCTTTTGGGTAAATCTTTTTAAATCAACGTTATTCGAAGCTGAAACTTACAGGAAAGCTTGCTAGCAGGACGCTCTAATTTTATGTAAAATTTCATGTTAAATAGTCTTATGGGAGCACTGAATTCAATCTTTAAAATTTCGCTAACTTAATTTCGTAATTCAATGGTATATCTCACTCATTGACTGGATAATACAATCCACAATTGCAGACATTATTAGGGTCTACTAGAGGAATATTTGAGTGCTCTTTATTCGATTGCTACTTCACTCGTTTCCTTGTAAATTAGAATTTCCTGATTTTCTAAACAAATTAATTACTAAAAAAATATTATAATTTTCAAAAAACTAGGTGTAGTACTAGTGGTTTTTTCTTTACATTTCTTCTATCAGCCGTTTTCGAGATACAGAAAACTTGCAGAAAACACAAAAACGTTACCGCAGCGGAATCTTGAATAATTCGAAAACCGTAAGATGCACAAATTCCGCTATTTGCGCTCATTTATAACACGACGAAAGCTACTCAGTCATGTACTTTGTTATGAGCTAGACCGTCTTTTTCAAAATTATCCCGCTGAGGGAACGTTACCCTGGCGGAATCGGTTTTTTATGAATACCTATCTCCGAAATTGTAAGACGCACAAATTCCGCTGGCGCACAATTAGTCCTAATGATGCTCTAATTCCCTATTATACTCACATCCTTCTTAGCTACAACATTTCGCTGGCGTAATGGACACAAATGTGAACTCTTTCAAACTATCTACTTCGTAAATTAACGACTTCCCGAAATGATAACTTTTCGAAAAGACCGCTATTTAAAGCTAGTTTAATGAATGATTAAAGAGGTCCTTACTCTTATCTCACCGACAAGTTCAAATACAAAATTAGAAGTTGATTGTTTAAGCAAACAAACACTTTAACTTATAGTAGATTTTACTTTTTGTATTTATACCGAGGCGATAGCAGAAAGGGTAAAATTAGCAATAAACCTAGTTAATTCCATTATAAAACTAACTTTATCAAGCAGTTTGAACTCTAAAATGATGATCTGGTCCGCAGAGGAGTTTTGTTTGCTTACATAATACCCAAGCCGTTATAGTGTAGGGTGTTAAATTCAAACAAACACACATACTACACTCCAAAAATATTACCAGTGATATTACTATCCACTGGTGCAATCGTGTAAAAATTAAATTTTCATAAAAGAACAATTTAAAGTTTAAAAACAATCATTATAACAACCAACACTTATTATTATTAAAATTCTTACTTACATATCTAGTGCTTATGTATACCTAGTAATTATGAACAAATGAAAACTACAAAATTGCTGATTCTGATACGAGAAACAATATCATATTATGTACAACAATTAGAAGTACCTAATATGGAAGATGTAGAATCAGTAATCTTTTGGTAAAAGTCTCTAACTAAACAATGATGGTCTTTAACAAGTTAGCTAATCTCGTCAGTCTATAGAGTTATAAATTCTATACTGTTGATTCCATTTGTACTTATTAAAAACTTAGCAATTGAATTTGGTAGGTCGGGAGCAAAAGTTACAGATATTTCCCTGATGTTTCCTTTACAAGTGCCATCTTCACTCTCGACTGTGACCACATTTATAAGTTTTCTCAACCATAACCTAGTGGAAACCATGTTGGACCAGGCCAGCCCTAACGATGGCAGCACACTATCCGAGTTTACAAATGAAGCTGTAACTTGATTTATGCAAAGTACAGTTAGTTGATATCTTTGTGCAGCACTAATCAACGATGTTGCCAATTCTCTTAAGTCCTCTGCTCTTTGCACATAGTTAGTATACTCAGATCGGAATGGAGCAGCTACTGAATCAATTATAACTAGAGAAAGATTCTTTTCCTCTAGTAACTTGGGCAAGCGCACTCTTATGCATGATAGTAACTCATGTCCTTCTGTAACATGTTCCACGAATACGTTATTACCAAAATTTGTTGTACAATTATAGCCAGCAATACCCTTTGTTATTTGTTTGAATCTTTTGACAGGAAACAAATCTTCAGTGCAAATGTACACACATCCCGTGGACCAGTTGAAGGCTGCAACCTGGAGAGCTAGCTGCGTTTTTCCTGACCCACTCTCGCCATATAGCTCTGTGATAGTCCCTCTTCGGAACCCTCCGTTTAGTATCTTGTCAATGACTACACAACCAGTGCTTATTCTGTCGTGTAATTCTTTTTGAATCAATTGTTCAGACGTGATACTAACAGGGCTTATAGATTTACACACGGAATTTTTTAACATCTTTATATCTTCGACACTAAGGTTTGTCAGTTTTTTGATATCCCAAATTGAGAGGAGTATTATTTGTTTCGTTGTTGAAATTCCTGCCCTCTCTAAAATATCTAGGATTTTGAACGGTATATTTTTAAGTTTATCCATATTTTGTATGCGAATTACCCAAAGAGAATACGAATACGAATTACCTATAAAATAAACTTAAAACTAAGTTTAGAAAAACTAAAAAGTAGGTAAATACAGTCTGTCTATGTATATACGATCTTTTGGCCAGTGTTGCCGGCACAGAAAATGAAAAAAGTCTAAAACCACTCGTGAGTCGTGAAAAGTTCCGTTTTGACTTGGAAAGTTCCGTTCGTAGGCCACAGTAAAACTTTTTCGTCACAGCAGCGTGCGTGCGTCGCTGACCGCCGTCACCGTCGCGTCGCCACAACGTTATTCAAACTAGGTAGGTACTAGATCCCACTATTACCGGCTCAGAGATATTTCAAATTGATATCTTACGGACATGGTCCTTCATGGAGGGGAGGCCACTTAAGGCCACCTTGAGGGGCCTCTCAACCGGCAGCGTGTAGAAGAACCAGTTAATGCCGTTGGTCTCCTCGAGGCTGCCGAGGTACCGTTGTACAATGTGGTACTTTTGGGGTGGTAGAAGCGGCTGCGGGCGCGGCGACAAGTGTCGCGGCGGCAGCGGAGTGGCGGCCGGCCGAGAGGCCCGGCACGGTGGCAGCGCTGGCAGGGGCCGGCGCGGCGCCTTTAACCGGGCCGCATAAGTGACCCAGAGAGGTGGCGCGGTGCGGCGGCGGCGTGGCGGTGGTGGTGGCGAAGCCAGAAGTCGGGGATGCCGTGCTGGGCCCCGGGTTCGCCAGGTGCTTGAGACCTTGGCGGAGCGTCGGAGCACAGGCGGAGGCGACCGGGTGGTTGGCGTCAGTAGGGTGACCGGAGGAGCTGGCGCGGCTAGCTACAGCGGTTTCCGCTGGCGCAGGTGCAGGTTGCGCTGCTGTAGCGGTCCCGCGGCCGGGGGCGAGAAGCAGGTAGGGCCTGTTCTCCGGGGCGTAGCGGGGCGGTCACCGGCGCTCAACGAGTGGCGGAACCTCCTCGCATAGTTTCCTTGGCAGCTGAGGACTAAGAGCTGGGTGGGGGTGGGCCTCATGAAGCAGCGCCAAGCAAAAGCGCTTGGCTGCGATCACGTCTCGTCCCCTTCCTCGTCGCGCTTTCATCGTGTGCGAAGGAGTGGTACTGGGCCGCCCCAGCTCGATCGCCGCGACGTCCTCCGGCTGCACAGGTCGGCTCTCTCGCCGAGTCACTCCTCATGGATGGCAAGTACGTCACCATCTAACGGAGCGTTCCCTCCTACAAGAAATCAATGTTTCTTAGTCGGGCCGCCATGAGCATGTCACACTCATAATGACTGAGGAGATGCTTCCCTTGGCAGGCAGAATTTTCCTGCCGAAGAGAGCCGTTGGTTGGGGGCCGAGAGTGGGGCGGCGAGGGAGTCTCGCGCCAGGCGAAAAAAAGTTCCGATACACAGGGGCTGAAAAAGAGATCTAAAAAAGAGCGAGTGAAGCGAGCCCGATGAAAAATTTCAAAGTAGCGTCCGTCGCGTCGTCTCGTTTTTAGCCACGCCAAACACCGGTCAAGTGAATATGGAAGCTTCCTTCGCTTCCTTCAGTGCGAGCTTTATTTATTACTAAAAGTTCCGAAAAGTTCTGATGATCATTAAGTTCCGCAAAAGTTCCTCTGAAGCCTCAAAAAGTTCCGACATCGGAACAAAAAGTACGTGCCGGCAACGCTGGTTTTGGCAGACGGCAGATGGATGACATTGACAGGGCGGCGCTTTAGTCGCAAATCGGACATTTCTTTCATACAAATAGGCGCTCAGCAGACGGGAGACAACGGAGGCGCGGACAATTTGTCCGCGAGAATAGAACGTATGGAAATCTACCTATGCATTAACGCAAACGAGGGTCAACGTGACTGGCGGACAAAAAAGACACGGGCGGACTACCGGACTAGATTGGTGTTGACGCGAATGGTTGGTGTTTCAAATTACGTTCCAATACTTATAATTAAAATATTTCTCAAAAAAATATTTCAGTAGTGCACTTTTAGAATGACTAATTGAATTGTTAATATAATTTCTCAATATAATTTTAGCGCAAGTTCCCCATTCGTGTTCAATTTCGAACCAACACAATTTTTGATAAATGGAATGTAAAGTAAAATGTCATTCATTTTCTACGTAAGAATAGGCTGTATGGCCAGAGAAGCCTTTGCCTTTTCCTTGCAAAAGCAAGGAAAGAACCAAACAAAAAAAAAAAAAAGTCATTCATTTCGTGTCGCTTTTTGAAAACAGTATTTATTTACGAGTTTTCTGTACCTAAATATAAATATAAACAGAATGTAAAAAATATTGTAAAGTTTGCGCATGTGCCAAATAAAGCGCCGAAATTAATTTTAATAAGATGACGCTTCTGTTTAGAAGTTTGTATCGGGCGATTCCGGCGGGCTTTGCGGCCTGCCCCGCGATACACTTTCACCCCGCAGGGTCGCTCGGTGACGGAGTGTGCGTCGCGATCAATGCCAGACGAAACGCCGGACAAATCACTGCGCCACCGTCATCTCGAAGTATAAGGAAAATGGTAAGTTTTGTGACTCGTTTATTAGAAGCAACAGGTGCCATTTTATTTCTAAACTTTCCGTAGCACAACTAGGTATTTATTAGGGGCTATATTCAAAAAATTAGTTTGTGATTTTTAGGACTATATTAAAACACAGGCTTCATCAAAATTAGTTGTTAAGACAATCTGTATATAGGGTGATTTTAAATTAGTTCTTGATACCAAAGGATATGCATGTGCTTATGATAACAAACAACTTTCCCTAAGGCACCCATGGTCAAATCTCAAAAAAAGTTTTGGACCCTCCATACAAATCTGTCTACGGAACGGCCAAATTAGTATGAAGAGTCCAAAATTTTTTTTGCGATTTGACTATCGGTTCCTTAGGGAAGGTTGTTTGTTATCATGAGCACATGCATATCCTGTGGTATCAAGAACTAATTTACAGTCACCCTATATAAAAAAGAGCACCACATTGTGTTTAATCCATAACACTTTATTACAGGCAGATAAACTTAGCCCAGAGGAGCGAGACTCCCAGTTGCAGCCTCTATTGAAGGCCGGCTGGAAGGTTCAGAGCAACCGTGATGCCATTGAGAAGGAGTTCAAGTTCAAGGACTTCAATGAAGCCTTTGGTTTTATGAGCCGTGTGGCACTGCTGGCTGAGAAAATGGATCACCACCCGGAGTGGTTCAATGTTTATAACAAATTGCAGGTATGTTATTAAATACAGATCATTACTTTGGGGTGTCCTTTTTAATGTTTCCATTAATTTGGGTTTGTCCCTTGATATTTTTTGTACAATGCCTTTGATTCCTTTTCTGAAAAATGATGCAAACTATAATGATTGACATGCTGTCCTAGAGGTAGAAAATTTGTTAATTTCATAGCAGACATATACAATTCAAACTTTTCTTGTTTATTGCAGGTAACATTATCTTCTCACGATGTGAATGGTCTGAGTAAAAGAGACATCAGAATGGCAACCTTTATGGATAAACTTTATCAATAAACAATGCAAAATGTATAAAAAGTGTGTATGTGTAAATTAAAATGAGAGAATACCGAGATAATACATGTTTATGTTTATTACTTTGTAGTGAAAAATATTGTTGTTATAAAAGTAAATACATTATCTTGTTATTTAAATAATAAAAACCATAATGTGTAGGCATTTTTGTTGTGCTTCAGGATAATTTATTCTTGACCATTTGGATTGAACTTAAGCTTATTGAACATATATTACAAAATACATATTATACATTATTTGATACACTGAAAATACAAGGTATACTCGGACCTATTTTAATCCAACAAAAATTAGAAACCTAATTTATCTCAATATAAAACATTTGCAATTTATTTTGTGTTTCTTGACACTGTTCTACAACTATTAAAATGTGTGTGGTTACTTTCACTATAACTACAGAAAAACTGTTAAAGCACTTGTTAAGCTTTTCAGCTTCAGTATTACAAAGTGGACCTCCTCACATAGCACGGACAAGTCCTCTTGTCATTGAAGGGCTCATGGTCGAATTCGACCATGTTGGGGTATGCGCGCTCCATCAGGCGTTTCAACTCTAGTGCGTGCGCCAGATCCTTCGTTTGGCACACCATATTAATCTGAAATGACCACCAGTTTAGTCAAAATTTTGATATGCAGTCTTTTAAAAACATCGTCAAATCTTCTAAAAAAGAAAATATTATTTCGAGCAACCAAGTCTTATTATAACACACGGTAACGTAACGTAAGTAACTTTCATTACATGGAAAAAAACGTAACGTTTTGATAATAGTGCTTTGAAACTTTCGAAGATTTACGTAATTAAAAGAATTTACCCTCAGTTGGTTTGGTTTAAAGTTAGATTTAATATGATTTTTTTAAATTTAAAAGTAGTAAACCTACAACTTTACACCCAGTGAGAACTTCACGCATTCTTTCAATATTTTGAACTCAACATTGTGATTTGATTCATTAAGGCCTCATGTTAACGATTTTGACGACTAACCTTGGCGACTAACGAAGCAAGAAATGTAGGGCTGTCTACTTTATTGTTGCAGTCAACCCGTGGTGGGTAAATTGAAGTGAGCTGACAACAAACTTTCGCTCTAATGTGGTCCGTACTTCGGAGTCAAGCATCAAGTGGACATGAGACGATCGAAACCATTTTTAGGCTTTTCATGATTCTGAACTTCACAGAACCACTCAACATGAGTAGCAGTGTTCTGTGGTCGTAACAAGATCATAATTTCCACGGAATACATCAAATGAGTACCGACCTTGACCTTGTAGACCTCGTCTTCCATCCAGCGATGCTCTTGAAACATGCGCACGAGATTGTAGCCGCCGTTCACCAAAAGCCTGAAGAGCTGCGTTTGCGAAGCCGCAGTATCTTTTATAGCCACCTGGAAATTAAGAACGACGAACATTTTACCGTTACAATAAAAAGTATGCACAATTTGCATCTACTTCCGGTGTACCTGCACTGCAGAGTGGTATACCACAGAGTAATTCAGAGTGACCGCGCAAACGCTCACTAAAATCGATATTGTGCGATCGTAACCTTGTCTAGAACGGCCGTATACGTCTATAAGCATGTATATGCTTAGGATTTTAGTGATTAAAATTTGTATTGAGAGGTCTCGCTGGATTACTCTGTGGTGGTACAGACACGTTCAATAGAGATATCAATGGAAACTACTGGAAACCCTACCTATTCTCCGGCAATCAGAAGGGTAGATTATATCAAATCATGGAAGCTACCTTTTCGACACGCTGAATCTAACAGTAAAGTTTCCTTCCTTATGGTACCAAGACCATGGTGATCGATAGGAACTTATCATATTTGACACGCCCTATTTTTGAAACTTTATTGATGAAACTTATTCAAATTTGTTTGTTCATTTTATGTAAGAATAGAAGCGGTCGTGGCTCAGTGCAGCTTGCGTGGTCGCGTCGATTATGCACGTTAACTGACTACAGACACGGTTATAATCTGGATGGGTCTGACTGTTAGTGGCATTAATCTCGACCGTTTCTGTGCTTCGCAAAACATGTTTGTTCGGTTATTGACCGAACACGTGACTTAGATTCGGCGCATACGCAGCAGTTTGCCGCGTTTGTCCAAATTTATGTCAGTGCATTTTACGGTACCATCGCGGTCGGGTGCATTCAGAACATTCCTAACTTTTAACATCAACATTAACATCAAACATTTTCATAAACATTTAATCTTAGACATTTTAGTGTAATAAGTGAACATTTAGTGTAAACCAATAAACAAACATTTTATCAAACCATTTCTCTGCTATTAAGTTCAGTAGAACACTATCACCCGCAAGCTACCGCCCTAACATTTTGGTCCTTCGAGCCGGATATGAACCAGCGACCTATGGATACAAAATTTATCTACAGGCAATTACGGCGGGCTTCCATAACATTTCGGCAGATGAACAACCTTCGGATGAAAGTAAGTCTGACATCCCACAGCAACAGGAAAAACAGCACCATTTAGTGTAAACCAATAAACAAACATTTTATCAAACCATTTCTCTGCTATTAAGTTCAGTAGAACACTATCACCCGCAAGCTACCGCCCTAACATTTTGGTCCTTCGAGCCGGATATGAACCAGCGACCTATGGATACAAAATTTATCTACAGGCAATTACGGCGGGCTTCCATAACATTTCGGCAGATGAACAACCTTCGGATGAAAGTAAGTCTGACATCCCACAGCAACAGGAAAAACAGCACATCCTGCCTGCGCCCCGAGCGAACGTCCTCTCTGACGTTCCCAGCGACAGTAGCGGCTCGAGGCAGGAAGATTTAGAACACACCAAGGAAACTACAGTAAGTTAGATGAGTCCTTACGTAAACAGGAGGCTAATTTAAGAGCTTTTGACAGAACAATCTCAAACATTAATCTAGAAACTATTTCTGAAAAATGGGAATTTGAGGATGCTCTTAAAATAATGGAATCTCGTTGGTCTGCTATTGATAACCTTCATTGGGAGATTGATAGTGAGTTACTAGGCAAAGATTTGGCATACGAAGCTAAATTTACTAAACATGAAGATAAATATAACACTCTAAAAAAAGATATAAACAAAAAGATGTGGTCAGTTTCGTACAGGGAAAAGTCTACACCTAGGTTAGAAATACCAACATTTAGCGGTAACTATAATCAGTGGGTATCTTTTAAAGATCTCTTTACAGATGACATACATAACAATTCAACAATGCCTAATTCTCAGAAAATGCAAATTTTGAAAACAAAAGTAAAGGGAGAGGCTGAAAGATTGATACAGCACCTAGACATCAGCTCAGATAACTATTTATCTTGCTGGGATATACTTAACCACCGTTACAATAATAAGAAACTAATTTTCACATCCCACATGAATATATTATTTGGTTTACCTAACATTCAATACAACTCCCTAATACAGGTCAAAAGAATGCATGATGTAACCTTAGAAACATTAAATGCCGTTAAAAACCTAGGGGTGGACATAAAAACGGGATCCAATATTAGTTCATTTGCTATCTCAAAAATTGGATTCACAAACATACAACGATTATCTTGAGTCTCTGAAAAACCCACGAGACCTACCTATCCTACAGGACCTCCTTGATTTTCTAGAGAGCAAATTAACTAACATGGAAACATCATGTCGTAGGAAACAAGAAACAATCTCACATAGAACAAACATCCCAAGTACTTCTTCAGGTACATACAATAAAAAATTTACACAACAGAACTACAATAGTTACAAATCGAACGGAAATCATATTGCGAAATCGTTCCATGTATCAGGTTTCCGATGTCCGCTCTGTAAAAATGAACACGGAATATACAATTGCAAAACATTTTTACAACAGCCTGACGACAAAAAATTGGGCACAGTAACAAAACTTGGACTTTGTATTAATTGCTTATTTTCGCACAATGGCAAGCCATGTAGTTCCACAAAAACATGCCGAAAATGCAACAAATCGCACAGTACGATATTGCATGAAGCATTAGAAAAGTCAGCAATAAGAACATCGGCCGCCGGCCCCGCGATTGCAACATCTTCCAAACAACACGTGACTAGCGTTTCACATGTGTCTCAGTATCAAGAAAGTTTCTCTGAAATTTTACTTGCAACAGCTCAATTAAGAGTCCTAGGAGCCGACGGAAGCTACCATAACATCCGAGCATTAGTTGATCAAGGCTCTCAAGTTTCAATCATAACCGTGCGAGCGGCTCAACTCTTAAGTATAAAGAGGCAAAAATGTAAAGGCGTGATATATGGGGTAAGTCAAGGAGAAAATACATGCAAAGGGAAAATTAACATAACATGCTCATCTATTTACAATGACTATTACCGAAGTGATAATCATGAACAGTTTCATAAAAAACCTACCAAACAGAACATTTAACAAGCCATCTTGGTCTCACATTCAGAACATCAACCTAGCCGATCCTGAGTTCTACGTCAGTAAGCCAGTAGACGTATTACTAGGAGCTAACATTTACTCAAACATTATGCTAAGCGGTATGATAAGGGTGATGACGAAACACAACCTATGGCTCAACTAACATTGCTAGGTTGGTTCCTGTGGAAGCGCCTGAACATTTCACTGTAATGTGATCATCAACAACCTTGAGGATATCCAACAATTTTGGGAAGTGGAGGAAATAACAGAGGAAGGTGAGATGTCCTCTGAAGATATACAGTGTGTACAATATTTTCAAGATACAACAATCAGGAACAAGGAAGGTCGTTACGAGGTGCGACTTCCAATGAAAACAAATTTTGAATAACAATTAGGAACATCAAAACAAAAAGCTCTAGCTCAATTTCGAAAAGAAGTTTGAAAAACAAGAAAATTTAGCTACAGACTATATATCATTCATGAACGAATATAAACAATTAGAACATATGAAGCCGGCTTACGGTAACGCGACACCTGAATGCTATTTACCGCACCACGGCGTCGAGCGAGCTGAGTCAACAACAACTAAATACAGAGTGGTGTTTAATGCATCTTCTAAAACATCAACAGGGTGTTCTTTAAATGATCTCATGTACAAGGGTCCAAATTTACAACAAGACTTACAGTGTTTGATATTGAGATGGAGACAATATCAGTTCGCGTTTACGGCTGATATTGAAAAAATATACCGGCAGATTCTCGTCAACTCAGCTGATACACCATTGCAAAAGATCGTATGGAGAGAATCGCCTGAACAACCCATACAAATATTCGAGTTGGCCACAGTAACATATGGTACAAAAGCCGCACCATTCTTGGCTATGATGACTCTCAAAAGATTGGCTGCCGATGAAAAAGATTCGTTTCCAACGGCATCCAAGGTTTTAGAGGAGTCATTTTACATGGACGATTTAGTTCATGGTACCCATAACATCGAACAGGGGAAGAAGTTAATAGATGATCTCAATGTACTGTTAAAATCTGGCGGATTTATTTGCGCAAATGGTCAACAAACAATCAGGCTCTATTAGAGAACATACCCACCGAACAAAACAATAACAATATGATTTTAAATTTCAAAACAGAGAACACATCCAAAACACTTGGCCTTAGTTGGAATGCTACTAAAGACAGTTTCAGCTTTAGGTGTCAGATGACAAACCCAACAAAACTAACAAAAAGAACCCTGCTGTCCGAAATATCAAAAATATTTGACCCTTTAGGATGGCTGGCCCCAGTAGTAACAAAGCTAAAGTTACTTTTTCAAAAAGTGTGGAAAACAAACATTCAATGGGACGATGAAGTATCAGATGACATACTCGACGAATGGTCTAAGTTACAGGCAGACATGCATAACATAAACAATTATAACATTCCACGATGGATTTTTTCTAAAGAACATGACGTCATAGAACTACACGGTTTCTGTGATGCGTCCCTAGAAGCCTACGCATGTGTGGTGATTGCACGCATGAAAAAACAAACAACAGTGGTCCAAGTCGCTGCTAAAACAAAACTTGTACCACTCAAAAAACAATTAACATTACCGCGCACAGTGGATCGAGCCCATACAAGCATTTTGACATAGGCGGAAAACACACTGCTCCGCTCACCGCGGCGAATTGCGGTGGAGCGGATTTAAACTTTGTACTGTAAAATGTTGATTTGTATACAAAAACCGCGGGGTACCACACACTGGCACCGCTTCTCCGCCCGGAGGCGCGATTCGCACGACGGATCCGCGCTCCCGGATGGCGACGCGGTAAGATTCGCTGGGTACCACACACTGACGCCGCTTCTCCGTCCGGAGGCGCGATTCGCGCGCGATCCGCGCAAAAACGAAACAGAACTATTGTTTCAGAACAAGGTCGGTAGGACAACAAATAGAGTCGTCTCTACTTTTTTTTGTACTATGGGAACCAGAGACTGACAGAGTGTGTGGTACCTACTATCGCATAATATATGTTATATATAATATGTGATTTACTCAATAATGTTATTAATTATTATTTGTAACGAAATAATGTAATAATGAAATAATAATCCTAAGTAGGTTTATGATGTTATATTTATATTATGTTATATACACTGACTTGTAACTTGTGTTATTAAATAAATGCTCGGGGAGCGGGAGGGGGTGAAGCTCGGTTGCGGGGGATGAGGTAGGGAATTCTAAAATAATTATATACCCTGAAAACGAAAAATATTGTTAATGAACCAGATATGTGAATTGTTAGACTAAGGATTCAATAAAAAAAACCTCTTAGATTATTTTTTTTATATTTTGTTCCAACTACCAGACGATCTTACATCAACTCCCTGAGCGAAGCCGGGCCCTCCAGCTAGTGAAGATATAGTTCACTTCGATGTTTTTCTAAGAATATTTGCGGTAGTAAAAAATATTTTCGTTAAAAAATGAAGTAGAAGCGACTTCACTATCAACTCTGTTCTAATCAAAACGCTGTGACGTGGAATGCCACAGAACACAAAGATAACAGTAAGTAAAGTACTCCTGCTACGCGAAAGTTGTTTAACATGAAAAAACGGGCAATTTGCGATTATAATACTGATAATTTGCAAAAGAAAAAAAAAAAAACGAAAACCCGTTTCGTTATTCTATAACATACATTTTGTTGCTTCGATTTACTGAGTTTGCTTGCTGTTTTTCCGTGATTGAATCTTTACGCTGTGGTTTTGCATACGCATAGGTCAAGTTAGACTGGACGGAAAACATAGTTATATGAAACCATCGCGACTTACCATTCAAGGTTGACCTCTGTTGACAAAGATGTATACGTATATACAGGATAAAGTACTACCCTGCTTTTTGGAAGGAGTATTGTATGGAATTCAGTTTCTATACCTATTCTTGTTCTGACCTGGTTACAAACAAAAACAACCCTTGTTACATACATACACGTTCGAATATTAGATAAACGTATGACGAAAATCGTCGTGCACCGCAACTTCGGACGAAATTCGGACGGAAACCGCCCGGCGGTGGCGCGGAATCCGCGCCTTCGTCGTGCACTGCAGCTTTCGACGAAATTCTGACGGAAACCGTCCTGTGGAGCGGATCGCTGTCGCATGCGAATTTCGTCGCACCGCGCTCCCGTCCGAATTCCGCCTCAGTGTGATATACGCGATAGGGTTCTTAATATATGGCTTCTTGATTTGAATAAAATAAATGATGCTAATGTGTTCTCCTAAACAATACAAGCCGAAAATACTCTTACACTTTTTGCGATTAAACTTCAATTTTCCAAGATACAAGACAAAAACCAATTTCGTTATATGAGAAACCACAAACAAGAGTATGTTTCTGCCGAGTCCCGCATGTTTTTTCATTTTGACGTTTATTATGACTTTAGTCGAGTTATTAGCTAAATTCTGTCCAAACATACTTATGTCCCCTGGAGTCCCCTTTAGGAGCTATGGAGGAAATTATTATTTTTACACTTTGATATTTCGCATCTTTTTTCATTTTGACGTTTATTATGACTTTAGTCGAGTTATTAGCTAGATTCTGTCGATACATACTTGTGCCCCCTGGAGTCCCCTTTAGGAGGTATGGAGGAAATTATTATTTTTCACACTTTCTTTGATATTTCGACGACTAGTGTTTTTATTTTATTACAGACTTTAGTTTTTGACCAGGAATCTATCAACATAGAAGTCGTTTTTAATTTTGATATAAGGGGTACGCAGCACGCGAGCCGCATTACGGCTAGCGAGCTAGTATATGAGAATTTCGGAATAAAACTGCCTTATGATGTTTTCGGCCCTTTATCTAACTAAGTCCTCTTTGCCAAAATCCATTGTTTTTTTAAATAATAATATCCGGAAATAATCCACACACGATCATCTGGCCCCAAACTAGGATTCCCTGTATTATAAAAACCAGAGACTGTTATACATATATATATATTTTTAAATACATACATATTATTGATATGTATACACCCAGACAATTAGTTTATTAGTTATAGTAATAAATAGCATTGTTTTGTAAAGTTTCCGCGTGTTTTCTTATTTCAGTGTTTACTGTGACTTTAGCTGGGCTACTAATGAATTATTATCTAAACATACCGATGGCTGCCATCGAAACTTGTGTCTTCCTAAGACGCTAAAACTAAGACTAAAATTAAACTCGTGTCACTAAAATGACACAACGACAGAAATTGCAGAGTTCATCAACAGCGCACTATAGTTGTTCAACATCGTGGGAAATGTGGAGTTCACCAACATGTCCATACGCTTTATGTTAATAATATATTGGTTTTTGGTAAAGAAAAAAATTGTCAACAGACTTTAGTTAGATAAAAGGCCAAGAATAACATAAGGTGAAAATGACGTATTCTGGCTCGCTAGTTTGTAATGTGACTTGTGTTCCAACTACAGCTAATTGCCTCCATTAGTAAACAGGTATATAGATTAACTCAAAAGTATAAAATAGGAAAAAAATATTTCATCCAAATCAGTTTCAATTTGAACCGACTACGGCAAGCGTCGCTGTTATTATGTGTTTCTACGGTTTCACTACGTACCTAGACATTTATGTTGTTTTCGCAACCGGGACGATATTCGAGGCGATTCGGGGCGACGATTAGTTTTTATTCGACCAGTTAAAATCAAACTCGTGCCGAACAAGAAACCTTCCAAAATAGATGCTCAACTCAAAAAGTTACTCGAAAAATATTAGAAAACCTCAGTGAACGCCAAAAACGAAGACGCACTGAGGAGGGTGTACGAGGTGATGGGGTGATGAGGACGAGTTCGTACTAAAAGTGAAGCCACAGAGCTAGCGTTTACGTTTATAGCAGCTAGGTTATACAATAGCAGCTTAAGGCAACTGGGAATCAAGAAATTGCTGAAGTTTTTAAACACATGCTAGAAAATCCAGATGCAGCCTCGAAATAAAGGAAACCATTGATAGTGAGTCACAGAATTCACCTACAGAATTACCTGTAATAAAAGCACTGGCTCTATACGTGACAATGAAGCTATCTAAATGGCGCTACATAACCTTAAGAGACTTCAGTATGAAAACCCCTTATATCAATAATAAAAACTTCTATGTTTCCTGGTCAAAAAATAAAAACACTAGCAGTCGAAATATCAAAGAAAGTGTAAAATAAGAATTTACTCCATAGCTCCTAAGGGGGACCCCAGGGGACATAAGTATGTTTGGACAGAATTTAGCTAATAACTCGAATGAAGTCTTAATAAACGTCATAATTTAAAAAACATGCGAAATATCAAATAAAGTTTGAAAAATAATAATTTACTCCATAGCTCCTAAAGGGGACCCCAGGGGACATAAGTATGTTTGGACAGAATTTAGCTAATAACTCGAATAAAGTCTTAATAAACGTCAAACTGAAAAAAACATGCGAAATATCAAATAAAGTGTGAAAAATAATAATTTCCTCCATAGCTCCTAATGGGGACTCCAGGGGACATAAGTATGTTTGGACAGAATTTAGCTAATAACTCGACTAAAGTCATAATAAACGTCAAAATGAAAAAACATGCGGGACTCGGCAGAAACATACTCTTGTTTGTGGTTTCTCATACAACGAAATTGGTTTTTGTCTTGTATCTTGGAAAATTGAAGTTTAATCGCAAAAAGTGCAAGAGTATTTTCGGCTTGTATTGTTTAGGAGAACACGTTCGCATCATTTATTTTACTCAAATCAAGAAACCATATATTAAGAACCCTATGTCAAAATGCTTGTATGGGCTCGATCCACTGTGCCGCGGTTAGAATTAAGCGGAGCAAACCTACTGGCAAAACTAATAAAAAAGATCAAAGAGGCCTATAAAACATACAACATTGAAGTTTTTGGCTGGACAGACTCCAAGGTAGTTCTAGGGTGACTACAAGGAGAGCCAAGTCGATGGAAGCCTTTTGTGGCAAACAGAGTTCAACAGATAACTGAGATCATGCCCGAACATCAATGGCGTTACGTAAACACGACAGAAAATCCTGCTGACGCATCAAGTAGAGGATTATATCCATCTCAGTTATTAAAACAACAATCCTTATGGAAAAACGGGCCGAAATGGTTAACAACATTTAAACCTGAAACAAGTGAAAAACAAACATTTACAACAAATGAAGAACAAAAGATAAAACAATCAAATGTAATAACTCAGAGCCGTAACAGTGATGATGAAAACATAACCCATCAGTTATTACAAAAACACAGTTCCATTACAAAAGTAATGCGAATCATAGCGTGGATACAACGGGCATTGACACCTACACACAATCGACAAACAGGCTATCTCAGGTTACAAGAATTACAAAAAGCTAAATTGACAATTGTTAGACATGTGCAACAGACTGAATATGGAACGGAAATAGAACTTTTACGTAAACAAGGCAAACTGAACACTAACAGCAAACTTATACATTTGAATCCGTTCATAGATCAGAACAGTATCTTACGTGTGGGGGTGAAGTTTAGCTCACGCGACCTTGAACATGGAAATGAAACACCCCAAAATAATACCAAAAGACAGTCGTCTGGCGGAACTTCTGGTTGCATATGCCCATAAGCTAACATTTCATGGTGGTCCTCGCCTCACTATGGCTAATCTGAGGCAGGAATACTGGATAACAGGCGGAAACAATTATGTGAAAAACCAGCTACGAAAATGTGTAACCTGTCGCAAACAAGAGGGAAAGAAACAGCAACAGTTAATGGGAGACTTGCCAGCGTCTCGGATTAACCCTGCCAAACCTTTTTACCATACAGGAGTGGACTATACAGGATGTGTAGATATCAAAGCGAACAAAGGCAGAGGTATAAAAACATTAAGAGGCTATGTAGCTATCTTTATTTGTATGGTTACCAAAGCCGTGCATTTAGAGTTAGTTTCAGAGTTAATAAGCTCAGCCTTCTTAGCCGCACTGAGGAGGATGGCAGCGAGACGGGGTGCGCCTCGCCATATGTACAGCGATAACGGCACGAATTTCGTAGGAGCTAACAACATCTTACAAGAAGATTGGAAACAACAACAACAACTCTTTAACAACAGCTTCCCGGCAGAGGTAACTGAGATGAACATTGAGTGGCACTTCAACGCACCAGCCTGGCCCAGTGCCGGAGGGCTTTGGGAAAGGGCGGTGAGGAGCCTGAAACATCATTTAAGACGCGTAGTGGGTGAACAAAAATTAACTTTCGAGGAGTATTCCACCGTTCTCACTCAACTCGAAGCGTATTTGAACTCACGCCCACTGTGCGCCTTATCAGAAAACATTGAAGACCTGGATTTCTTAACGCCTGCACATTTTCTAACAGGGAGACCAGGAGTTACAATAATTGAAACAGACGAAGATGCCCGCACACGTTGGCATTTAACACAAAAAATCCACAGTGACATCTGGAAGAGATGGAAAACAGAATACTTGAGCCAGTTATCAGCCAGGGGCAAATGGAAACAGCCTAAAGAAAACATCGAAACCGGAGATATGGTAGTCATACACGAAGATAACCTTCCTCCTGGAAAGTGGGCCCTAGGAAGAGTTATTGATGTCCACCCCGGTAGTGACGGTTACGTCAGAGTCGTGACGTTGAAAACAAAAAACGGCTTACTAAAAAGACCTGTAATAAAATTATCTAAACTGCCAATACAAAAACAAACAAACTCAGATAGTAACACCACTGACCAGAGACACCCGTACAAGTTGAAAAGAAACAGCGAACAAACAAACGATCAAGTTTCATAACAATGGCGATGACGTTTATGTACCTAATGAGTTTGATAACTACAGGGTTGTGTTTTAATGCAACAAGTTCAAATCAAAATCAAGGTCTATATTTTGATAAATTGGGTAACATGCAACTTGTAAGGGATGAGTGGAAGATAGTCGCTTATTATGACCTCCAACCGTATTGGGAAGGAACGGCGGCTTACATAAAATATTATAAACATTTAGAAAGAGTTTGTGAATTAATTCGACAACTATCGCACTGTGACATGATACTCTTGCAGTTAAGCCATACATACAACGAGCTAGAACACAACAATGAAGTTTTACTGAACCACAAGATAAGCTCACACATGAGACGCCGCAGGCGCGGTCTTATCAATGGTGTCGGGTATCTCGCGAACAGGGAGTTCGGAGTACTCGACGACCGATTCGCAGAACAATATCAGAAAGATATTTCCCTGGTACGCGGTAATCAAAAACACCTAGTAACATTATGGAAAAACCAGACTTCTATTATAGAGTCTGAGTACAATTTGCTAAAACGAACAGAACAGACTATCAAGAAACAACACAAAATTATTAACAGGCATGGATTTAGATAAGGCTACGAACATAATTGAAGAAAAAATAAGCAACACGGAGGCTATGACTGAGTTTTCCCTATCATCTATGGCAGCGAACAACTTACTGACACATCTAAAAAATATTCAAGACTTTACTTGACACGATCACTAGTATCTACAATGGAAAATTAAACATTCACTTGGTTGACCCTCGACAGCTTCAAAATGAATTGAGTGTTATTTCGAGCCAACTATGAAAATGAAAATGAAAATATTTTATTCGAAGTAGGTAGCAGTGTACACTTTTCGAACGTCATTCTTTTATCTACCTAATACGAGGTTCCTACCACTCGGAACTCGTATACCCACCGTTTCGGGAAGTGTTTGCGGAGTGAGAAGAAACGGCGGGCCCTAAAGAAACTCCCTCCAACACATTTTTTTTTAAGTCTTATATTCTATTACATCTTAATGCTAGATCAATAAATGAATTATACAATGTCATGTCTGTAAATAAAATATACAAAAATAAGAATAAAGAAAGGATTCAAAAGAGATAAAAGTAAAAATTGTTTGTAGCTAATGACTAACAAATTCCAAAAAACCAATGACAAGAGCAGGCCAGTTCACACGGACAGCACCCGATCACGAGTATAACGCGAGAGTCAGCCATCGCTCCCCTCAACCATATTTGAGGGAAGGGAACGACCCGGCTCCCGATACGCCACCATCCGCACGAACATTTAAGCGAGCATGCACCACTCCGATCAATGGACAAAGAAAAAGGAGAAGAAAATGTCTTACCGAATCCCTTCAGTTCTTTCACAATAGAGTTTGTATCTTTATTGTCTCACAATATGTCATGAAAGTGTTGCTGTGTTGGTTGGAGAAACACTTACCGTCCAAGCATTTCTATCATCTAAGTACTCACATGTCTTATAGTAAGCTTTATTACATAGTATCTTTTTTACATAACTTTTGAATTTATTCTCTGTTAGGTTTACAATATCTTCTGGTATTTTATTATACATTCGTATGCATTGTCCCACAAACGACTTACTAACCTTACTGAGCCTAGTAGATACAAGCTGAAGCTTACTGTTATTCCTGAGATTACGAGTATGTCTGTCAGAATTCAGTGTAAAGTGATTTAAGTTTTTTCGCACATACATTATATTTTCATAAATATATTGACAGGGAAGCGTTAGAATATTGATTTCTTTAAATTTTTCTCTAAGTGAATCTCGAGATCGCATTCCGTAAATCGCGCGAACAGCCCTTTTTTGTAGTACAAAAATAGTATTTATATCAGCTGCATGCCCCCATAAAAGTATACCGTAAGACATAATACTGTGGAAATAGCTGAAATATACTAGTCTCGCCGTTTCTATATCTGTCAGGAGCCTAATTTTTTTAACAGCATAGGCAGCTGAACTAAGCCTGCCTGCTAAAGTTTCTATGTGAGGACCCCATTTGAAGTTTTGAATCTATGGTTATACCTAAGAAAACTATTTTTGGTACGAATTCTAAAACACTGCTAGCTAATGACACGTTTTGTTATATTTTTAACATTCGGTAAGGTGAAATTTATGCATTTAGTTTTTTTTGCATTAAGGACTAGGTTGTTCACGGTGAACCAATTGTGTACTTTACAAAGAGTGTCGTTTACTTCGTCAATCATATCAGTTTGTCTGTCAATTTTAAAAACTAGAGATGTATCATCCGCAAACAACACAATTTTAGACAGCGATTCAACCATAAAAGGTAGGTCGTTGATATAAACCAAAAACAGGAATGGTCCCAAAATAGACCCTTGAGGCACACCCATTTTAACGCGTGAGCCTGACGAATTTGTACCATTTATATGCACCTTTTGAGTATCCTCTGAACTATCCTCAGAACTTACTCTCCCAATCGATAACATACAAACAAACATCCAAAACATTTACAATTTACTTCAAGTAAGAGCGAAAATGACCAACGAGTTCTTAATATTTGAGATCAGAGCTCCACTAATCAGTAGAGATGTATATAACCTATACAACATTGTTGCTGTACCACATCCATATGGAAGAAATATGATCTCTATCATACCTATTGAAAGTCATGTGGCTATGAGTTTACAAAAAGATGCCTATTTACCCCTAACATCCAATGATTTGGAACATTGTGTGACACGTGACTCTTTAACATATTTGTGTCAGCTGAGAACACCAACATTTAAGATGAGGACAGATCTTTGCATAAAAGATAACAATAAAATAGATCAATGTAAAACAACAGTTTCTCTATGTCAGAGTCAGTGGACTAGCCTAACAAAGGTAAACCAATACCTTCACTTTTGCTGTGACCGATGTCAACTACGGAACCTATGCGCCGATCAGGTAACATCACAACAATTAATTGGAGCTAACATTATAAACATACAGCCAGATTGTGTAATAAAGACTGAAAACTTCACTATTTATTCACATAAAAACAAACAGAGTAAACTTCAATTATCAGCTGATGTAGAGACATTGAAAATTGATCCCATTAATCATGTGATTAATTTGACCATACAAAAAATAACAGAAGATAACACGACTGAGGTCTTTCTTTCTTCCGTGACTGAGGTAGACAATGAACAGATATTGAAAGACATTCAGAACAGGATTAACAACATGAAAGGCAATGCAGAGCTAGCTGATAGCATTTCAACTCATAACACATACCATTACACCTCCATATACATCTTGTGGGGTGTTGTAGTGGTGGTAACAATCATTTTCGGGTATCGAAGTAATCAAAAAAGGACAAGAGTTGCGGCTGGGGGTTCATCGGCGGTGTCGGCGGTGGCTCCGGGGGCGGAGGCAGCGGCGGCTGTCTCGGCAGCCGCGACAGCAGCGGCGGCGCCGGCGGCGGGGGCCAGGGCCGGTCCCCAGCCTGCCGTGCGCGCCAGTAACAGTGAACATTGTAGTGCGCGAGTGCAAGTGAGTGAGTGTAGTGGATGTGAAAGTGAGTGTAAATACAAAGAAAAGGGTACACACCCAGTGTTAAAGAAAATTTCGTTTAGTGATGATTTGGTGTAGAGACAATAAATACATAGTTTATTAAGTTGATTAACATTAGAAAACATTTAACAAGAATAACATAGAATTAAGTTTAAATTGAATATCACCTTGTAACTCATTTTCATCCCTCATCTCATTCTTCTGCCCTCCGCAAGATGTTCGGTTATTGACCGAACACGTGACTTAGATTCGGCGCATACGCAGCAGTTTGCCGCGTTTGTCCAAATCTATGTCAGTGCATTTAACGGTACCATCGCGGTCGGGTGCATTCAGAACATTCCTAACTTTTAATATCAACATTAACATAAAACATTTTCATAAACATTTAATCTCAAATCAAAATAGTGTAATAAGTGAACATTTAGTGTAAACCAATAAACAAACATTTTATCAAACCATTTCTCTTCTTACTGAACACTATCACCCGCAAGTTACCGCCCTAACAACGTTAACCCGTTGGTGCCGGCTGCTATCGCTAGATGGCAGTCGTTAAGCCATGTCGGAGGTATTAAAGGCGGCTTGAAAGACTTCTGACACTGGGGTTGGCCACTAGCCCCACAATCTCCACCAATCTGGACTTGGTCCCCGTGTGTGGAGTATGACCTAACCTTCCCGATGTATGGGAAGATCCCCTTGGGGTCATCCATAAATTACGTCACACGTTAAGGGGGAGGGAGGGGGAGGGAGGGGGACGACGAAGTGTGACATTGTGTGACAAAGGGCGGGAGGTCCTAAAGTTTGTGACGTCACATTTCAAAATCTAATATATCTAAGTACAGTAAGTAAGGGGTACGTTCCGCAAATGCAAATCAAATTAATTTCGTTCATTAATAATATAATTAATTGTTTTTTGTTTTTGTTAATTTTTTCAAATGTTTGATTTGATGTTGATTTTATTAAATATAAATTTAAATGGAAATAAAACTAATTTTAGAATTTTAATTTATTATTTCTAGATGTAAAATTGCAAAATATGTGACGTCATACTAGGGAGGGGGGAGTCTCACAAATGTGACTTAGCTGTGACAAGGACTGGGGGGGAGGGGGTCAAAAAATCATGAAATTGATGTGATATAATCAGGCGCGGATCCATCCCTCAAAATAGGTTGTGGACACGACCACCCGAAAATCTGCCAAACGCGAGTCGTACTCGCTTCCAAACGATACATTGCTCTAGAGTGTCCTCTAGATAAAAAAAATATCAAATTAAATACCACAGTGTACCTGCAGTCTTAAGTTTTAGGTCAATTTTATCTACAATAATGTAATTTACGAAGCTTTATGAATCTTATAAATTGACATAAAAAGGCGCGAGCAAAGCGAGCGCAAAATTTTTTATAAATAAAAAGAAGATTTAGGACTGATTTTACGCCTTTCTTTGCGTATATTTCTCCTATGTATTTTGTAATTAGCAGGGCAGTAGAATAGATCGCACTATGCAATATAAAGACGCCTAGCGAAGCGAGCGCGAAAAAATGCGATTAATAAAAGAAATATTTCTTTTTATTTGCATTTTGAAGAAGTTTTATATAAATAAGCCCTTTTTGGCTTGAGTCTCTCTAGCCAGTTAGAATAAACTTCCTCATTTATATGAAAAGACGCAAGCGAAGCGAGCGCGAAAATTTTAAATTATTAATATTACCTGCATTTTAAAACGTCCTTTGTCGTTGAAGTTATTATGACCAGTTGAAAAAATAAACGGGCAGTTATTTATTTTTTTGGTGGTTGGAAAATTAGTGTGAATCTAAAACATGAGTAATAAAATGAAAATTGGTCGGTTATTTTATCCTACTATGGTCAGTACAAAAAATATTATGCTCGGTAAAATAATTAAATGAGCAGAAACAGTGAGCGCTAAACCCGAGCGCCAGTAAAATTGAAAAGGGTCGATAACTGATATTGAAGTGGACAGGAAGGGGAATAAAATTATAAATAAAATGGTAAACCTATACAAAAAAAAAGATATTTTCGGCGTTTTTTGCTCAACATTACCAGTCACTGATATAGGTAGAGATTTACTGCTCACACGTAATCGGCAGTTCAGCTATTTTACTGCTAAATTCATTTATTACGTTACGCCTTCAAATTTTTGTTAGACTCATTTTTAAATAGTTTACTACTCAATTTTTACAGCCGAACTTGTTAAATAACATGCGTTTTGTAATTTTTAACTTACCAAAAGTGCATTTTACAACTGCCGCTTTAAATCAGTGCCGTTATTAACAAGGCAGTAGATTAGATCGGACTATTAATATATAAAACTTTTAAATATTATTGGAATATTCATACAAAAAGACGCGAGCGCGAATTTTTTAAATTAATTTCCGTTTATTTTTATAAAGTTTTAGGTCAATTTTATTCTCTTCTTTTCATAAATGTCTCTCCAGTTATGCAATTAATATGGCAGTAGAAAAGAAATTTAAAGAAGTAATAATAATAATAGAAATATGTCTAAAGAAGTGCCTCTTCAAGCAACCGCACAAATGTAACTATTTATTTATTTATATTCACTTAAAATTTACATAATTCTTTGGATTACAAAGATTCGAAATGTTTCTTCCCAATTTCTTCTTGTGATATGAGATATGAAGGGCTTCCAGTCACTATCCGCGAAACGGACTGATATAGAGATGTTTTATTTGTTGCATTTAAAGCGAAGAGACTGAATCTTTTAAATCGTTCAGTCAATCCTAAGATATTTCTTAATGTTTTCTATAAGACCTTATGACGAGTTCGAAAAAGTGCTTCGGTCAGGATTCGGGTGAATTAAATCCATTTTTATTTTCATTTTACTGAGGCGTTTGATACAACATTTGCCTATTGACCTCAATTAGGGTTGTGGGCATGCCCACTGTGCCCACAATGGTGGATCCGCGCCTGGATATAATACTATTTACTGAAATCTTCAGTCTTAATTAAAGAGACTAACTCTTGTCGAAGTTAAAATTTTGAGATAAGTAGTGATATATTTCCTCAACGTGGCGAATGTACCGAAAGAGAGAAAGAAATTTACGTATCGCGTACATTAAAGATTATTATTATTATGTAGTCCGTCACTTACGACGAATTTCACCAGCCGACCTTCAGCCGCAAGACCTCGCTCCAGGCAACGGCCTAACAGAATTGTATCGACGTTTCCTCCGCTCAAAACGCACACCACACTGCAAAAAAAATGGCTATAAGTTTGAAATTGATTGGTTGAATAGCAAGGGAAATGTCGCAAAAAAGAAACCCAATGTTGACTTTGGTGTATTGATTGGTATAAAAATAATAGACAGAATAATCGAATCTCATCACTCACTGCTTAAGTTTGAGCTCTGGCACCAGGTTGCCGATGATGGCGGCGAGCGGGCAGGCGCCTGCGCCCTCTACTACCAGCCGCTCTTTTTCCGCCAGGTGCAGCATGGCGCGGCTGATCCACTCCTCTTTGACCAGCAACTACGGAGAATAGTTGAAATTATAGTGGCAGTTAATTGATGTCACATATGTCGACTGTAATATATGTCTATTGTTGTAATATCTCCTCTGGCTGCTTCTTCATCATTATCATCATCATAATATGTCGTCTGTGCCGGTCTCGTATCGGGCTTGAATCACGAAAAATATTGTATCCGTGACACTAGACTGAATCGTCTGTCATAGACGCGTTAGGTCAATCATGGTGACAATTTTTCGCAACCCATGACAGTCACTAGTTATGTTATAGCAGCGACATGCGGTCAGTTGAAGTGAGAAATATACTTAATGAGAAAAGACTACAAGTATAACGTTCACATTGAAATTACCAATTTATCGAGGTGTGGAGCGGCGTTGGCGTAGGAGTTTACGCCGACGTGCGTGACTGCTACGCTGTCTGCGAGGGTCGGCTTCAACATGGGCGTGTTTATCGGCTCACCGTTCTCCAGCGACTTGAAGAACGCAGGTGTGTGTTCTGGTTGAACACCCTGAATTAAAACGATGTTTATTGTAGTGTGCAGTGTTGTAGGAATAGTTCTTACTAAGATAACACAGGATCATCAGCTGATACCAATTAGAGATACTTCTCTTAAGGCACAAATAGGATGCTAGGATTATATTGGATTTTTATTTAGAAGCATAAAGAATTACACGTCCCGAGCGAATATCAAGATGTGGAAACAGAAGACGTGTATTAACTGAAAACATCCCAGTACCTTGTTGGGGAAATAAATACTATGGTACTAACGTAAACCAAAACGTTGGGTTTGACGTGCTTGATGACGGTGCCGACAGCGGCCGCCAGCCCGCCCGTGCCAACCGGCACGATCACTGCATCCACAAACGGAACCTGCTCGAGGATCTCCAGGGCTAAGGTCCCGTACCCGGCCAGCAGATCTGGATGGTCACGGCTGAATGGAATTGTGATGAGAATTGAATAAGCTAGAAAAGTTAATTTTTGTTATACATATAAATTCAGTTATTCAAACTACGAGAATATGAAGCGTATAATAAATACAAGATCTTGATTATTGTGTTTATGCGATAGAGAAGTGTACGTACAAGCAGCAGACAGACATACAGTAAGAAAATAATAAATAAATATTTAAATAAGAGAATAAATTACTCCCGTTTGAAATGAGAGAACAGGAACAGGATGCTATAATCCCTTCTTCAGTTAATTTTAAGCGTTTGGTTGGAAAAATATGTATAGGTACCTAAAGAGAAAAGTATACCAACGAACCAGTTGATATAAGTGAGCCCCTTGTCCCTGGCGATGCCACGCGCATACCGCTGTGCCTCCAACAAGTTGTTCCCCTGGACGTACACCTTGGCGCCCATTTCGTGGCACTTCTGCAGCCGAGAGATGGGCGAGTAGGTGGGCATCACGAGGTAGCTGGGGATGCCCAGCTTTTGCGCCTGGTTGCAGATCGCCATACCCGCGTTGCCGAGCGAAGCAGCCACCACTCCTAACTTCTTCTTGTCAAGCGGGAGCTTGTGAAGCGCGTAAACCACTCCTCGTTCTTTAAAGCTGTACAAGTTGTAGGATATTGATTCGATTTAGATCTTTGTAATTAATAATTAATATATACCTAATATTGATGATGACGTCACGTGGATTCATAGCGCACGCCGAGTAAAAAAACCCTCTCGCTCGTATCGCCCCGTTCAACTTTCAAAATCTAAACAGGGTGGGTTAATCAGTGGCTCTGACTGAATGCATAGAAAGTTTATCAAGGCGGTCGTGGCTCAGTGCGGCTTGCGTGGTCGCGTCAATTACGCAAATTAACTGACTATAGACGCGGTCTTACCTGGATGGCTTTGACTGTTAGTGGCATTTATCTCGACCGTTTCCGTGCTTTGTAAGCCACGTTAAGCCGTTGGTGCCGGCCGCTATCACTAGAGGCAGTCGTTAAGCCATATCGGAGCCCTTATAGGCGGCTTAAAAATCTAATAGGACACTGGGGTTGGCCACTAGCCCCACAACCTCCACCAATCCGGACCCCCGTGTGTGGAGTATAGCCTAACCTTTCCGAGATAAGGGAGGAGAGCACTGCATTGGGTATTGTAAAGGTTGTTAACAAATAAAGTTGAGAAAGTGTCTTTCAAAATTCTATTTCGGGTAGTGTCTCTCAAACTCTATTTCGGGTCATGTCTATCTGCTTTGTACTAATCCTACCTACTAATCCTAAAATCGTCATGTTGAATTTATTTGTCTAAACAAAGTACTTTAGCTTACCTAGTCCGACGAAAATACCGAACAAATGAAGCGCTGAGGGCAAGAGTGGTGTAAGCCCATTTTCGCTTGATTGAGAATTTGAGATACCGACCTTTGACTTTGAAAAAAATGCTTCGTATACATCATACATTTTTAGAAAAAATATTCGTTTATCCATGTTAGGGACCATCCATAAACTACGTCACACGTTAAGGGGGGAGGGAGGGGGTCAATGAAGCGTGACGTTATGAACGTTGTTGTGATGTCACATAAAAAATATATAATTTTTGAATTTCTGTTTTCATTTATTCAATTCTGGGCGAAAAATTGCAAAATATATGACGTTACACCAGCGGAGGGGGTGATCCCATAAATGTGACCATCTGTGACAAGGACGGGGGGGGGAGGGTCAAAAAAGCATGACGTGTGGCGTAATTTATGGATGGCCCCTTGGTAACTGTGTCAAGGTGCATTAAAATAGGTCATTTTCATTATGATTCAGGTGGGTATCTTCTAAACTGCTAAAAAGTGGACAAAATGTGGCTGTGTTAGGAACTTTACTTTTCTTATTATGCATGGTACACGGGAGGAATGCAGGCCAACAATTCCAGCAAATCTTTTTTCTTTGCATCTGTTATTGTATTTCCATTGGGATATAAGGTTCAGGTTTGTAACTGGAACTGATGTACACTTCTTAAAATTCATTGTTTCAAACAGGGTTCGGAAACCGGTTTTTCGAAAATACCGGTTTCGGTCATTGATCCCTATATCGAAATAATTTCGGTTGAGGTTTCGTTCAGGTTTCGGTTACCGGTATATTTAACCGGTTTAACCAAAACCGATATTTTTTCGTTCGAACGGAATTAACCGGTTAATTTGAAGAATATGCGACTTTGTAGGCATGTTTGCCGCGTGCAATCAATTGAAAGCGTGCAAGAAAGTGAGCAGAAGACTCGGGCAGTGGCACCCGCGCGACGCGCCTGTACTTGACTAAGTTTGGTTTTAACCGGTTAATTTAGTTCTTATTTCGGTTAGAAAACCGCTTCCTGATTAACCGATATTTTATTCAAATTTACCGGTTAAGCTGGAAACCGGTTTTAACCTGAACGGAATCGTTAACCGAAATTCGAACGTAATTAACCGGTATTTGTTAACCGGTTCCGAACCTTGGTTTCAAATGGCACATAAGGCATAGTACGCCATAATGGTTTTAATTTTTTCCAAAAATTGCAATATACTTAAATATTAGACTAGTGTAAGCTAGCATACGTCAAAACTGTCGTAAAAAACAGTAAATGTACCTACTAAAAATGTTGCCTTAACCTCTTGAATTAGTTAAAGATTAGGAATATAAAAAAGCGCCTCGAAAGTACACATCAGCGATCCGTAGAAAACGAGAACAAGATTTTCAAAAAATGTGGCTTACACCGCTCTTGCTCTTAGCGCCTCAAATAGAGTAGCATGTATTACCATCCCGTTTTCTGGTGCATCTCTAACTTGTAATATAGTGGTATTGTGAAGTCTTTCTGATAGTGGGAAGGCTGAAACGACCGTTTTGATTACCAACAAAGATCTACACATTATTTTAATTACGTAAATGTAAAATGTGATATACATATAAAAATAGCTAAATACGACTCACCAAGCATGGAGTGTAAACCACGTATTCTCGAAGCTCGTCTGCTGCTTCCAATACATTTTCAATTTTTATCGGTTTTGGATTTTCTGGGTCACATAGTTCATCAAAATCTTCCTAAACACAATGTGGGTATAAAAATAGTGCCTAATTAGGAACGGTAATCACATTTTTATGTCAGTACTTACTTGGCGACGACTCATGATTATTTCACTTAGAAACTGGTATACCGGTAGTAAAAGAACTGTTATATCTTTTATTTTGCTAATCAGTTACATAAAAATTTTGATGCTAAATATTCCCTGTAAAATTGTTATGATATGAGGAGAAATTTGACAGCTTAGCGCAGATTTTTTTAAAAGAAGATCGCCGTAAGTTTTTATATTTAAGTCTCTTTAGTACATAACCAAAATTATACACTATGAGTCTTTGTAAAATGCACATATGAAAGAAGGTGAAATAAGAGCCACTTGAAAGTCCTGCTGGCCCCACTAGTGGAACATAGCAGTGGGGACACGAATCCTAAAGGAATTTTATAGCCCAGAAAAATATTAAAAAAAAATAAAAAAGTAAAAAACAATTTGTGGACGTTTATTTTCTTATGTTGTCACCAAGTAAAGAAAACGTTGTAACTTTTAAATTAAGCAAGCTAGAATGTTAAAGCAAAAAAGTGAGGACTGGCAGTAAATGGCCGTGCCACAGAAATAAAAAATACACAAAAAAACCCAAAACTAGTATTTAGAGCAACAGTGTAAAAATAGCGTATCTGGAATACTACTGTTTCGCTCATAGCAAACGTTGTGTGTAGGTTAAAAACTTAGGTTTTTATTATATGAAATCTAAAGTAATGTCAAATATCTTAAAGTAATATAAAAAATGGGTTAATAGGTGTTTTTTTTTGCAATTAAACACAAAAAAATAACAATGTTCTGTAAAAAATGCTTTTATTTAATTGATGGTGTTTATTTTTCGTTTTTTTTTTCAGTAGCACGGCAATCTACTACCAATCCTCACTTTTTTGTTTTAGGTAATCTTCTAACCAACTTTATTTAAAAGTTACGTTTTGTTTACTTGGAGACAGCAGATGCTATTTAAAAAAATAAACGTCCTTACTTTTTTTCTTACATTTTTTTTTCACACTGTAGTTATTGCCCTTAGATACTACGCCCGTATGAATCTCCTTGTTGTGATCGCGGACGCGGAGCAAGGCAACGTGATTCCCTCTGGAATTGTGGTATCTATATTGTTCTCAGCCATTTTCTACTGTAGGCTCACACCATCATCCGCAAAATTAACTTCTTTCTTAATACGAAGTTATTTCAGAAGTGTGTTTTCAAATGAGCTTTTTTCTTTCCTTTATTTATTAGGCCCTTTAGATACTATCATTCATTAATATATGACCCTACCTTGAGTGGATCCAGCATGCAGCATGGAACAGAAATAGGTAGTTTCTGTTTGAATGGTGCTGTGTCGTCTCGCCCTATAAGACGGGTGCCGAAGGACGATTCACACATTACCATTTTATTTTATTTTTTACCTTCAATTGGTAATGTTTGAATTGTAAGTAATATTTTGGTCTAATAAAAATCATAATATAGGTATATATGTTGGCAACTTTAGATTGCAAATAATTATAACAGTCTCAAGATAAATATAATGTATTGTAATAAATTTGTAATTAAATTTATGCGGCAGTTGGATGTGTCAGTGCTTCTTCAAGCTGAAGATTTCCTGTACGAAGTGCTTGTTAAGGAACAAATTAAAGACACCTAGTGAGTGAAAAGTAGGTAAATACAATCAGTGCTTCTTCTTGGGGAAGCACACGCAGACAGGGATGGGGCTGAAAGGGTCCTGTATGAAGCGGCACTTTTTGGGAAACAGACTCTCCATCACTCGTTTCAGCGTGCACGCGTGCTCCAGGGACTTCGTCTCGCAAACTAGCTTAAACTGCAAGGAAAATACACGAAATCTCTGATTAGTGTAAATAAAGTTTACCCATTTGAATGCGAAAGACTGACAAATACCGTATTCCTTGTAGAACACCCGCCTAAAGAGCCCTGCGTTAAGAGTACCTCACCTCACATAAATCGGCACTGTTAAGTTGAATGCCAAAGACAGATATTTACCGCATAGAGTTTATGTTTTTGTATATGATGTGACAAAAGCTAGACGTTTCACTTATAAAGTACACAGCGTGGAATAATTGGATTGGAATTGGATAAAAATATACATGTATAGGTTACGTGTTTTGATGGACACATCAAAATTCTGGAAGGGCAATACAATTCTATGATTAAATTTTGAGATATTATGTTGTAAAAAATCATCTAGGTATTTGTTCCCCACTAAAATGTATGGAGAAAAAATGAAAGTGATCTGTTTTGAACGAAAAAAATTCAAGTTTTATTTTATTTAAAAAAAACATCGGTGAATTTTTAAGAAAAATATACATGTATAGGTTACGGGTTTAGATGGACACATCAAAATTCTCGAAGGGCAATACAATTCTATGATTAAATTTTGAGATATTATGTTGTAAAAAATCATCTAGGTATTTGTTCCCCACTAAAATGTATGGAGAAAAAATGAAAGTGATCTGTTTTGAACGAAAAAAATTCAAGTTTTATTTATCATATTAAATGATCAAGTTCTCCAAAGAAACTGAACGGAAGAAGCGTTGAGTTTGGAAGTTAATAGCATATCTTTTCATTATTTTTTCATACAAAACACCAATTTATTTTTACGAAAATACATCGGTGAATTTTAACGAAAATAATATATGTTACGTGTATTGATGAACACTTAAAAATCCTCGAAGAGGAATACAATCCTGTGATAAGTTTTTGAGAAAAACAATATTCGTTCCATACTACAATGAATGGAGGAAAAATTCAAGTTATCCGTTTAGAACGAAAAATAAATATCTATTTTTAACCATTACGTAAAATAAACAAGCTCTCCAAAGAAATGTATTTCGTTCTAAACGATAACTTTAATTATTCCTCCATACATTTTAGTACCATCAAAACACGTAACATATTTTTTTAGGGTTCCGTAGCCAAATGGCAAAAAACGGAACCCTTATGGATTCGTCATGTCTGTCTGTCTGTCTGTCTGTCTGTCTGTCTCTCTCTCCGTCCGTATGTCACAGCCACTTTTTTCCGAAACTATAAGAACTATACCGTTGAAACTTGGTAAGTAGATGTATTCTGTGAACCGCATTAAGATTTTCACACAAAAATAGAAAAAAAAAAACAATAAATTTTGGGGGGTCCCCATACTTAGAACTGAAACTCAAAAATTTTTTTTTCATCAAACCTATACGTGTGGGTTATCTATGGATAGGTCTTCAAAAATGATATTGAGGTTTCTAATATAATTTTTTTCTAAACCAAAAAGTTTGCGCGAGAGACACTTCCAAAGTGGTAAAAAGTGTCCCCCCCCCCGTAACTTCTAAAATAAGAGAATGATAAAACTAGAAAAAATATATGATGTACATTACCATGCAAACTTCCACCGAAAATTGGTTTGAACGAGATCTAGTAAGTAGTTTTTTTTTAATACGTCATAACTCGTAAACCGCAAATTACCTATCATTCAATCAACTCAAATATAAAAAATATAGAGTTCAAGTCATGTATGATTATGAATTTATACGGAACCCTCGGTGCGCGAGTCCGACTCGCACTTGGCCGGTTTTTTTTAATTAAAATTCACCGATGTTTTTTTCATATATTCCATGCGGTGTAGTTTTGTGTTTGTCTTGGCTTACGAAAAGTTAATACATATATGTAGTATGTGGTATAAAAGAATATAGTTATCTAAACATTTATTCTCAAAGCAGCATTACATTTCTAGAAATGAAAGGCGCTCCCGACCCGTGGTACAACTGCGATGTCCAACTGGTTGTACTACGGAGAATTTTTTTACCCATGGTTCAATTGGTTGCTCTATGGGGAAATATCTTTACCAATGGTTCAACTCGAGTGGGTTGTTCTTTCCTCGTTCTGTCCTTGGTCCAACTAGTTGTACTACTGGGAAATTCATGTATCTATGGAACAACTACTGGTAATAAACAGGTTATCTATCAATGCTGAAGTGCAATGCAATTACTACCTCTTTTGATTAATTGTCTATTGATGATTAAAACGTTGACATTGACGCGTGAATATTTGTAGTTTTCACACGATACCAAAGTAAAATGTCGGAAAATTGTGAAATTATAATAATTGAAAGAAAAGGCGGTAATGTGTTATTATCGGAAGGTAGACAATTTTACAAAGTGAAATCGTTTAAAGATGAATCGCGTGGCGCATATTGGCGGTGCTCTATGTACAAAAAACTCAAATGTTGTGGATCCATTACAGTTAAGGTACGACTGTATGTATGAGTATTAGAGTGCGTTTCCACTGACGCGGAGCTGTGTGGAGTGCACTGCCGACTCCCGACCCGTGAGGAGTGGACCGTGAATTAGAGAATCATAGTGCTCGTAATCTCCCTCTGTTTCACATTAATGTAACTAAATATATCGTTACACTGCATTTTAGAGTTAGAGTGGAACTCAGCTCCGCTCCACTCCGCTTCAATGCAAACACTCTCTACACTCCTTATCCCAGCTTCACGTCACGTCAGTGGAAACTCACCCTCTATTAACACTCACAAAAATCCAGATGTGTTCCATTGCTCTTCTTACATCCCTCTGACTCTGTTTTTACCATTTTTTTCTTTGTACAGACATTTGGGTTCTACAGTTTTTGTTATATTATTGTTTATATTATTTTTTATCAGGACATGAAAATAATTAAAGAAAAAGTGCACTCTTGCCAACCTAACTACAGTAAAAACGAAATAGCCGAAAAAGTTGTAAGTTTAAAAAATGAGGCAGCAAGCACAGATGTCCCGATGCCACAATTATACAAGAGACACGAGGCAATGTTGAGAGACAGAGGTTACGATCTAATAGACAGTATACCGAGTTTCGATAATCTAAAGCACTCCCTTTATAACGCGAGGCATAAATCAGCGGGAGTATCGAGTACAACTTTTTCATCTGTGGACGAAGTTGAAGTGCCTGATCAGTTTCTTGATTTTATGCTGGGTCGCGACACAGAAAATAGAATACTTATATTCTGTACATCCCAAGCAAGAGAAATGATTGACCACATTGACGAATTTTTTGGAGATGGCACTTTCAAATGTAGCCCGCACCCGTACGTACAGCTGTTTACTTTGCACGGTGATATTGGGAGTGATAGCAAAACTACTAATGTTGTTCCACTAATTTATGCCCTACTCTTGGACAAAAAAAAGAAGACATACGTCACAATGCTTCGTATAATCAAAGCGCAACTGCCAAAATGGGAGCCTAAAAAGTACCATTGCGACTATGAAACTGCAGCAATCAACGCAATGTTGGAAGTATTCCCAAGCGTAGAGATAAAAGGCTGTTACATGCATTTTTCTAAAAATATTTGGAAGAAAGCAAAGGTACTGGGACATACAAAGTCGAAACCCGAAAGAAGGGTAGTCGGGATGTGTTCTATTTTACCCTTAATACCAGCCGGGATAATCAATGAGGCATGGAGATACATAAAGAACGAAGTAAAAACATTGGGATTTCTGAAAATGGGTAAATTCTTGAAATACATAAGTCGCGTTTGGTTAAATAAGAACATCAAAAAGTACATAACTGTCTTCGGAGAACGTCATAGGACGAATAATGTGGCCGAGTCCTTCCATGGCGACTTAAACAAGGCAGTTAACAAGAACAATGTGAATTTAATCAGATTGTTAAATGCACTTCGTGAAAAAGGAAACTTATCCAAGGGACCTATGCCGAAGAAGCGTAAGGTCGGTAATAAAAGAAGGGCACAATATGTAATGGACGATGATTATGTAAGACATGTTCAACTGCAGTTACTGGATGGACAAATAACTATTGGGCATGCAATCGACAAATTGCGTTAGGCACATGCCTATAAAGAAACGTGTAACGTGTAACCATTTAAAATATGTTTTCATTAAATAAATGTTTATATTTCACTTCATTTACACCTTTATTATACCAATCGCTTGCACCCATTTTTTACAATCACAATCGTCAGATCACTAAACGAAGTAGTACAACCAGTTTGACATCGCAGTTGTACCACGGGTCGGGAGTGAAGTCATTTGTTTTGTAGATGTTTATTTGTTTTACACAATAATCTTATCCCCGTGGTCCAACCAGTTGGACATAATTCCACCGTTGCACCACGGGTCAGAGTTGAACAACCAATTGAACCATGGGTAAAAAAATTCTCCGTAGTACAACCAGTTGGACATCGCAGTTGTACCACGGGTCGGGAGCGTTTTAATTTAACATCCTAGCCCTTTATTTAGGTGCCGTATTGGTTTCTTCGCCGCCACTATGACTATTATGAATTTAGTTCCGTTGAATAGTATTCAAATTAATATTAACATATTAATATTAATAGTATTCAATGGAACTAAAATCTTTATATGTAGTTCGCAAACGATAGACAGCACACTACTGAGGTCGTAATCGTAAAGGACACCGCTATTCGGTAGGTAAATCGGTGTCCTAGAATGTGTATCTAACCATTTCATTGATATTTTACTACGGTTCCGATGAGCATAGTAGTAGGGATTGACCACGCGACATAGGTAGGTAGGTAGGTATAAATGTAGTATGTCAGTTTACAGTTTTTACTACTAAACCTCATATCGCTAGCATGTTATCGTCCAAACCAAAACATTTACATGTACAAGGCGCGGATCCTTGTTCTCGATGAGATTTTCGACACGGAAGCGCACCACGTTACAGCCCACATTGTTGATTATCGACATCACGTGCAATTGCTCATTTATGTCGTCCGAGTTTAATATCATCTGCAAACAGTGATATATAGTAGTACAACACTAGTCTCGTTATAAAGTGGTATAAGGGAGGGACAATAACCCCAGTATTGATTATATGTTTTCGTTCTCTCTACTGCAGAGATCAGGAGCATTTTGAAATTATGGACTTCTTACTTTTGACTACCTACGTATCATTGTGGTTTTCGCCAGAGTACATCGGGAATATTGAGAAGTCGTCTTGTTCTCAATTCCATTAGTTGTCTTGCACGTGTTCTTTCAGTCCATCCATGAACCTACTCTTACTAAAGGAGGATTTTAAAATGGGAGTAGTTACTTACTTTGAATTTGATCAGTCTCCCTTCAACCACTTTCCCGCGCTCAATCGCTCGTGGAATGGACATAAGGTTTATGTTACCGCCAGAGACAATGCACACCACACTGCGAATCAGAGTTTACTCCAGGGTTATTACAATTTTGTATTATTCTCAGTACCTCTAAGGGACGGCGATATATCTATAGTAAAAAAGAGCGCTGTCTCTATCTTTCGGGAATATTTCGGGAAAGGCATATTAGTACATAAGATCTTCACATACTGTGGCTGTTATGACCACGTTATTGCGACGTGAACGGTCCTATTTTTAACAAACTACCCGACAAATTAAAAAGCGAAAACAACCTTAAAATATTTCAAAGACAACTAAAATTCAAAATTCAAAATCATTTATTTCTTTACGTAGGTACATTAAGCACTCTTATAAACGTCATATCATTTTTCTGGGGGAATATTCCAAATGTCATTATCATTAAAATAATATAGTCTTATAGTATCCTCTTGAACAAATACAGCGTTTTATATGTTTCTTAAAACATTCTGGAAGTTCACACACGTCATTCGGAATTTTGTTATAAAAGCGTACACACTGCCCCACAAATGATTTTTTCACCTTACTAAGTCTCGAGAAAGCTATGTCAAGATTATTTTTACTTCTCAAATTACGGTTATGTCTGTCACTATTTTTGAAGAACAAGTTTAGATTTTTACGAACGTACATGATATTTTCGTAAATAAACTGACCGGCAACTGTTAGAATATTTATTTCCTTAAATCTATCTCGAAGTGATTCTCTGCTGGCGCTGCTTATTGACAAATGCTATTATTCCCTACACGAGTTTTTAAATGACAAAAATCTAAAATTATCTCAAAATTTGCTTTATCAATTATGACGTGATAATTATTTTAATTATGCATGAGTTTTTAGTTTGTCAATGAAGTGTTTGTTATTTTATTTTTTATCAATACTATTATATTGTATCCCGATTACATCTCTTAAACAGATTAATTTTGACCGTTTATGTTTGCAATGCCCTAGACATAAGAACAGTGAATACCTAAGTTCAGTTTACATGTACATGCTTGCAAATAAACAAATAAACGGTTCCTTTTTTCGATAAACTTCTGGATTAACCTATGTGTATAAACTAGTGTCCGTACCGTAACTTTGTATATAAACTTACTTGTATATGTATATTGTGTGCATGGTCGTATATATCTGTTCCGTGTAGATGTAGGTAGTTCATTACAATAAAAAATGTGTAATGTGGTAATTATAAGAAGGCTCAAAGTCACCCAAAGGGCGATGGAGCGTGCTATGCTTGGTGTTTCCCTACGTGATCGAATCAGAAATGAGGAGATACGTAGGAGAACTAAAGTTACCGACATAGCTCTCAGAATCGCTAGACTTAAGTGGCAGTGGGCAGGGCACATAGCTCGTAGAACAGATGGCCGTTGGGGCAGTAAAGTTCTCGAATGGCGACCGCGCACCGGTAGGCGCAGTGTGGGCAGGCCCCCGACTCGGTGGACCGACGACCTGGTAAAGGTTGCAGGAAGCCGCTGGATGCGAGCCGCACAGGACCGGTCGGTGTGGAAATCCTTGGGGGAGGCCTTTGTCCAGCAGTGGACGTCTTTCGGCTGATAGATAGATAGATAGAATGTGGTAATGAGTTTTGGCGGCCTCCTTGCTCTAGTGGTTAGTCCGCTCGCTTCATATAAGTAGGGCGCGGGTTCGACTCTCGGCGGGGTCAAAATTTTTAGGATTCGGTTTGGTTGGTGGCAAGAAATTTTCTGTGCCCACATCTGGATAGCTACCTACTTCTTGTTCTAAGTCTTGACGCTAAACACCAATGTTAACAGCTCCGGCATGAAGATAAGGTAGTCAGTTTCTTCATTGCGTTGGGAAATCTCGGTAAGTCCGCTTCCATATTCGCCATCATCATCACTTACCATCCGACGTGATGATGCCAAGGACTTACCAATCAAAGAAGTAAACATATGCCCAATATCCTATTAAGAGCTTTTAGGTTTGGTGAATTCGTGCTCACCTAGAGCCAATGAGGACATAAAAAAAAATTTCCTACACTACTACGCGGTTTTTTATTTATCCTACAGTTGCGTAAAACATGAAAGCTTAGCGAAGAAAGTTAAACACAGAAAAAAAATAACACAGTTACAAATTTCATTTCCAGAACCAAGGTAAGATTTACCTAACAAAAGTTTGTCCTTATTTTTAAAATAGGCTATCGTAAAGTAATTTTTCCTTTGTAAGTGACACTGGGCCGGACGAGGATACGAAAGCTATAGCTACCCCCTTGATTGTATGTGGTATTGTCTTACCCGCTAACTTCTGTATCGCGTAAATATAATATAATACTTGGTTACTAGTAGTCCGTTGCACGTTTTTGAATTGAAATCAACTCTAAGCGTCGCCTTTTTGGCCATGTGATCCCTTTCGTTATTCGGTGTAGCATCGCTGCGTCGAGCTGTCTTCCGTACTGACAATACGTCAGATGTTCCTAAGTATAGAAAACAAAGGCCCACTCACTTCTGGAATCGCAACTCTGGCAGTATTTGTGGCACCGCGAATATAGGACTGAGACTGACAGCGCCTGCGCCTTCTGCCACTATATTCTCCTCCTCCAAAAGGTGTAGCATCGCTCGAGATATCCAATCGTCATCCACTAGGATCTAGCCAACACAGAGATTGATATATCATTGGTATCCTCCTAAACAAGAAAGTGTCTGCTGGTCAAATTTTGTGTAACAAATTCATTCAACCAATTCAGATTGGATGGTTTTGGAATGTGAGGAAACGTATGTTTATCTTGGTTATCTCCTGAGTGTCACCTGTCACAAGATATACTGAAATTGGTTTGGTTCTTATTTTTTCATGAAATGATTTGTTTTGTTAGAGTTTTATTCGATTTATCACTTTTTTTTAATAAAAAATTTGCCTTGTTTTACAACAATACTATTTCTAACCATCTTTTTGATGCCAGGTTGAGCTGTGTGCAACGCGTTGTAACCAGCTTTCGAAACTGCTAAAGATGTCGCAATGCTGTCCTCCAATTCTGTTTCGTACACTTTCTCATTGGCTAGGGCCTTGAACATACAGCAGCTCTTGTCTGGCTGAACACCCTGAAGCAAAAAGTTTAGAATCTCTAATGAGAGTACCTATAGCTGATATTAACGTCGTAAGACAAAAGAAGAAAACTGTGTTTTTCAAAAAAACCTCCTATTAGACTCGGTTTTCGAAGATCTATTTTTAAACTCTTCATCTCATACGGGACGTTGCTCAACTAAGGATTTAAAATATTATAATCTATATTTATTGTATGGACCATGTCCGACTGCTAGAATGAACGTTTGGTTGGACACCAAATGAAACTCGGTGACGCAGTTTCTTGCGATGTATCGAGCAACGACGTGCAAATCGGAGCGGTGGCGCGGCATTGCTCGCTGTTTTGTTTTTACCCTAACCCAAGTAAATTTGGCTTTTGAAGAAGAAAGAACATAAACCACTTTATTTATTTATTTTACAATTTATTGTGTACACATAATAGACATAATACAAAGGCTTAACATAAAATATACACAAAGGGTGCAGCTTATTTCTAGTAGAAATTTCTTCCAGCAGACCCGGGTTAAGGAGAAATTGAAGCTGAGATGGCAGAACAGCATGTACACAAACATTATTATATAGTTCATTGATAAATATATATCAATATATAACACATATAAATATATAACATACATACATATATAAAATATATACTACATACATGGCTTATCTACCTCACGAAGACAGAGAGAGGTAGTGCTTCCTGAGTTTCTTCACTTTCTTCATTTACAGGAGCTATAAGCACGTTCATCACTGACGGGTTGCCATCATAAGACCCGTTTAATTACTTCCCGTGTTGTCTTTTTTTCGCTAGTGATATGCCGACCTGTGCTGGTGCTGGTGTCCGCATTCCGGCTTGTGTCCTTTGTCTTTTACTTGTCTCTTGTTTTCTCAGACCGTACCTACATACCTATTTGTATCTCTTGCAAAACTTACCATAATGACGGTGCTCTCGTTGCTAAGGTGCATGGAGGCGACGATGCCAGCGATTAGACCACCGCCGCCGACCGGCGCTATGATCACGTTGGCCGTTGGCAATTCTTCCATTATCTCGAGACCTATCGTGCCGTTTGCAGCTATCACCGCTGGGTAATCGTGGCTGTTTAGAGATGTGTAGTTATAATAGCTAATATTAAGTACGATCATAAAAAATACAGGACAATCACGATCGAGACGGATGCTAAGATCCGCTTCAGATAGGTAAGCCAGTACAGTAATAGTAATAGTACTACGAGTATATGTTATTAATTATTATACATTGACCAAGGTTTTAAAAAGCAAATTTTACCTGTTTATGTAAGTCAGTCCCTGGTTTTCCTGGATTAGTTCGAACGCGTGATGTTTGGCTTCTGCCAGGTTATTTCCGTAAAGGATCACGGTGGCTCGGTATTGTTTGCACTTGTCCACTACATCAACTGTAGTTTTGCATGGAAGCACTACAGTAACACGCACGTCATTACTTTTACCGTAGTATGCTAAAGCCTGCAAAATACTTAGAAAAATTAGTCACAAGTTAGCTCCTAATATGAATCGGGAACGCTGAAAAAATGTCATAACCATTTGGTATTGTCTGTTTTGAGCTATTACTGTTAACTGTCTGTAGACTCGCATGTCGTCCATATATTCGTACATACCATCGCCCAGTTTCCGAGAGAGGCAGTTATGACGCCTCTATATCGCTGTTCTGTAGTTAAAGTATGCATTACATACGCCGCACCTCGATCGCAGAAACTACAGAAGATGAAGATAGGGGTAAATATAAACGCTTTAAAGCTCATTTTTAAACTATGTATATAATTATTCTTTATTACCTGCCGGTTCGATTATAGTTTTCTAATTTGTAATAAATGTCCATCTTAAATCTTTCGTTGTACTTTGTTTTCTGTAACGAATAATATGTATAGCATAGTAATAGTATAGTATAGTAATAGGTAAAGCAAGAAGCACGATAGTGTGAAGCAGATTGACGATGGGAAAGCTAGGCATTAAGACAATACTAACCCACATTGGAGTCTTTGGTACAACATCTTTAATTTTCCTGGCTGCTCTTAGGACTTCTTTAAACGTTATGGTTTTCGGGTTATCGGGATCAGAGTTTGGATCAAATTCAATGTCTATAGTCTGTAATAAATAGTTTTTTTTAAACATCATCATCAGTCAAAATATGTCCACTGCTGAAAATCCTTGGAAGAGGCCTTCTCCAAGGATTTTCACACCGACCGTTCTTGCGTTGTCTGCATCTGACGGCTTCCTGCGACCTTCACTAGGTCATCGGTCCACCGAGTGGGAGGCCTGCCCACACCACGTCTTCCGGTGCGCGGTCTCCATTCGAGAACTTAAATGTCCCAAATGCCATTTGTTCTACGAGTTATGTGCCCCGCCCACTCCAGTTTAGCGATTCTTTGAGCTATGTCTGTTACTTTAGTTCTCCTACGTATCTCCTCATTTCTGATTCGATCATGTAGGGAAACTCCAAGCATAGCGCGCTCCATCGCCTTTTGGGTGACCTTGATACTTTTAGTTCAAGATTTGAAGTGTATTTGCAGGTTTATTTTTATGTAACTTTTACCGCGGCTTATACCACGTGAAAGTTGGTCTGCCCTTAGTAGTATTAACTCATTCTGTGGCCGAGTCTAATGATTACTTAAAACATATTACTGGTGGAAAGTAGACGCTTAGAGGGCATACTGAAATAAGTACTTTTGAAGAAATAATTATTATTGTTCCTTGGCTCTACTTAGTTGCTATCTCTTCCTTCAGTAAATCGATGCGATGCTTGATCTCATGTGGATACATAACCAAATCTATGCCTATTGTCAATTTCGTTATCGGACTATTCAGGTTTTTACTTCAACTATGCATGTTAACGGAACCCAGTCAGCATTCTGCGCTATCAGGTTTCATAATGGGATGATTACTTATGTGACGGTTAGTTGCAATTTACAGCTTTGGTTGGTTTCCCAGTCCCAGCTAGGCTTGCCAACTACAAAAAAGGCATTTCCGGGATTACCCAGCTCGACATCCGGGACTTAGGTATATTATGCGGGACACAACACACCACATAGGTTCAAAATGGTTAAGGCAAAAAACTATATATATTTTTAATCATTTTATTAAAAAACAAAAACAATACAAATGTATGACAAACATTTTAAATTATTAAATTAATTATTTTTTTTACATTTAAAACTGTACTTATTTTGCGATTTTGCGCATTTATAAGTTTTTGTTTTGCAACACAAAGTTATAAAATTCACTGCATTTTTGGTCTAAATTAATTTTAATTTGTAGTTCAGCCTTAACGTGATCGACATACAGCTTATTTGTGCTGTCTGTCCATGCATTTCCACAGAGAGAAAACACTCTCCCTGCTTGATGCATTTGAAGGAGGTCACATGAAATACGCAAGTTGGTACGAGTAGTAGATACTAATATCATATAATCACTGATTTCCGGGACAAAAGGCGTCCCGTAAGGGGTCACGGCGGGTCGGTCCAAAATTGACCCAGAAGCGGGACGTCCCGGATTTTCCGGGACGGTTGGCAACCCTAGTCGCGTTTCTCATGGTCTATTTGTTGTCAGCCTGTTTAAAATATGTACAGTCACACTTACAGGACACCAGTTCTTGGGTCGCATGTTGCGCTGAGCGAGCACGGCGGGCGCGACACCCATGGACGGTGGCGGCTCCGGTGGCGGCAGCGCGGGCTCCTCTACTTTCGAGTGTCTCTTCGGCATCGTGACACTGTAGATCTAGGCGTTAGGATATTTGCTGACAAGCGCATAATATTTTAATGTTGATTGTCGAAGATAATACAGTGGTAAGGATTTTATTTTCACCATGTTTCATTTATTTTGTCACTTTCATTTCTATTTCTGAGTTGGTTTCATTTAGTTTTTTTGGTTAGAATCAAGGGATTTTTAGGTAGTAGGTACCTACAGTTAGAAATATGTATATGATTCTGACGTGTTTTTCACAAATAATGTTTCTTTAGTCTGAGCTTTTAACCAGCGAACGATTGCACAGTGTCCATAGATATAAAAAAAAACATAGACACGTAGTGCAAGTAGGTATCTCTTATCCAAGAAATATGCATGTAGAAAATAGAATATTTTCATGGTATTTTTTTATGAATACAAAACTCTTGTTGATCGCTGAGTCGCTGAGGTCGAGTCTACCTAGAAAAATGGTGGATTTTTCATATTATGGACCTCATACCTAATAAAAAACTGCTCAATACATTTTTTCTCCAAGAGCCGTAAGTTTTGGTACATGTGTTTACCTTTAAGTGGTTGTTAAATGGCAGTATTTTTTTGTCTTTTTTATTAAATTAGAATAGTAGCAACGAAAAAATAAAGCCGATTTCCGTTTAATAATTTTTAATCAATAAATGTTAAGTAGAACTGGTCACAAACATTAGTTTTCATTATGGGAACGTATGAATGTTTAATTTATTACAATAAATGCGTTTCGGGCTACTTTTGCATGCAGACGGGGTTGGGCGCGAGGCAGGGCCCGCGGCGTAGTGCCGACTGCTTTTCCGTGCGCTCGCCCATGTCTTGGAAGAAGTATTCCTTGTAATGCTTCTTCACCTGCTCTATCAGTTCTTTGGTGTGGTCCCAGCCTCGGGTCTCTGCTATAACTTTCATCTGGAATCAAGAAAACGAAATCATCAAAATGTTTCCCGGATATAAAGGTTAACAAATCATGTCCGGAATTCTGGAGTAGTCGTCCTTGACAGTCTGTGGTTGCCTCAAGTCTGTTGAGAGCTTACCTCAACACTGAACACGTCGCCTTTGACCCAGGCGCGCTCAGGCACGCAGTCGCGCATGGCAACGCCGATGCCGGCCAGCAGCGCGCACAGGTCGGCCAGGCCGCCGGGGCGGTCGCTCACGGTCACCTTGAACTTCACCAGCCGCCCCTCCGCGCACATGCCTCGCTCCAGCGCTCGCGCAAGTATCGTCGTGTCGATGTTGCCACCGCTCAATATGCAAGCCACTCTGGAACAGTTAGTGTTCAGTACTTTTTACGAGTGTATTTGTTTCCGAGTAAAATAAAAAAGTAAAAAGAACGGCTAAAATAAAGGTGAGAGGTAAACGTGGAGAAAGGGTGGAGAAATTATTTAAGGAAGTCAAAGATTATTAATTGGAAAGCTTAGCGAGGTGAATAGTACTTTTTCCCTTTCAGCTGCGGGAAGAGGCCAGCCATGACAGCAGCCACGGGGGCAGCTCCACCGCCTTCCACAACAAACCTCTCTTCTTCCACCACGTGCATGATAGCGCGGGCGACCCAGTCTTCTTTCACTACAATCTGCAAAAAAAAACATAGATGATCGGTCAGGAAAGTTCGCGAGTGGTGATTGGGCACCAGAAAATGTAGTGTAGCAGGCATGTAGCAGGTCTCCCGCTCGGAAGACCGATGACATGTTGAAGGTTGCGGGAACCCGATGGATGCTGCAATCTAGTCGTTGTGGAAATCTTTAAGGGTGGCCTTTATTCCACATTGGATATCTTCCGGCTGATTTAATGATACTTCTGAATAATTAACTCGAGTTTAGATGTTTTTAGATAATTTGTGTGAAATCAATTGTTTACCATTTTATCTACCAGACCCTTGACGTTGTGAAAAGCATTCACTCCAACAATAGCGACTGCTAACTCATCAGCTATAGTGGAATCTGTCTCAAGGACCACTCGTTCATTTTTCCTCAGTGACTCCACCATACTGCATGTTTTGTCTGTCTCGATACCCTGAAATTAACCGAAACATAACTGTTTAAATTATTATTATAATCTGGTAAAGTTGTCGTAGTATATCGTATAAGCTGCGATATATAGAGCATCTGGTGGACATATAGTTGTTCGACTCACGTATATCTCGGTGTCAGGTTTCAGGTGCTTGACGGCGATGGCGACGCCGGCCAGCAGGCTGCCGCCGCCCACCGGGATCAGCACTGCGTCGATGCCCGGAACTTGTTCTATGATCTCGATGCCCACCGATCCTTGGCCCTCTATCACGTTGGGATGATCGTATCTATTCAGCAGACATAAATTTCAATATTTAGAAAGTTTAGGCCACAAGTATGTATGTTTCGTCGTAATGGTTGGCTCTAGTTTCGCTCGGTATTACTACAAATAAAATTCTACGAACTATCATCGACATAGGATCGGTCTAATGTAAAGTAATAAGAAGTTTCTGTTGTAGATGTGGATTTGGAAAACTTTTCAAAAACTTGCGTTTTCGTAAAAAGATACCTATGGTAAGTTGACTGAAAAAATCTTCTATTATGGTGTATACTCTTATCGTCATAGGCCTTATTCCTCAATTTCATTAAAGTCTGAGACAACATACCCATTAATAAACAACATTTTCTTATCCTTTCCTATAGTCATAGCGTGAGTCTTGGCTCCCTTCATGCAGGCGCCTTGCGTGATGACCTTGGCGCCTAGCAGCTCACACTTGTGGGCCTTGCTCATAGGCGCAGAGATGGGCATCACCACCACGCAGGGGATGCCCAGCAGCTGCGCGTGGTAGCTCAGAGCGATGCCATGGTTCCCTGTAGACGCGGTGATCACTCCGTACTTCTTCTGTTCGTCGGAAAGCAGCATTAATGTGTTGCGGACCCCTCGCTCCTTGAAACTGGTTTTAAAAAGCATTTAAAGTTTATGATGTGTGTAAAATGTAGTTTGATGAGGATTTTAGAATTAAAGGCTTTTTACCATCCTGTGAATTGCAAGAATTCTTGTTTCAAATAAAGATCCATTCCTAATTTCTCCGACATATGAGCTTTCTGGAAATTTAAAAAGAAAAACTTTTGTTTAGTACTTATTTAATTTAGTGAAGCGGATAGAAATCAAAATGCAATTTTATTTGCTGTTGATTACCGCGCATGGTGTCCTGACTATATTTCCAACGATCCTTCTAGAAGCCGCCACGATGTCGTCATATTTGATTTTCCGGGGATTATTCGGATCGCAAAATTCATCGAACTCTATATCCTGCAGAAAAACCGACGAGAATAAGTTACGTTTCCACAAAAATACAATCGCATAGAAAGTGTTGTGCTAGTCGTACCGCATCCATTTTAATATTAATAGTCACACAGCAAATTTAGATCGAAAAAAAATCACTTCTGAAAGTTTTACTAAAATTTATTCATTTTGCATAACCCGTAAAAACAATAATTTATGAAATCATCACAGATAAATTATGCAGAAAAACTGGAAAATGACATTTGGTCTTAGAGCATAGAATAATTTATAGGCCTTAGGGGCACTTCAGGCCGAGACGCGACGCGACGCGACTACGCGGTGCACATTTTCGATACATTAAATATTGGATACATGTCCAAATGCACCGAGCTGCATAAACTGCGCATCGCGAAGCCCCCGACTTCTTCTTTAAACATATAATTCACGTTCAGCGTCGCGTACAGTGTCGATGTGAACTGACCCTTAGAATTCTTACCTTTAAGTTTAAAAGGCTTCCTTGAAGATATTATTTTAGACAGTTCTTAACAACGACATCTATAAGTACAGTAGAGTGGTATGACAAACTACCAATAATGAAGGAGTTTATAACCCAAAAATATGCACTGGGTAGGAATCAGTAGAATAGAGTGTAATTTTTAGGGTTCCGTAGCCAAATGGCAAAAAACGGAACCCTTATGGATGCGTCATGTCTGTCTGTCTGTCTGTCTGTCTGTCCGTCCGTATGTCACAGCCACTTTTTTTCGAAACTATAAGAACTATACTGTTGAAACTCGGTATTCTTTGAACCGCATTAAGATTTTCACACAAAAATAGAAAAAAATAAATTTTGAGGCGTCCCCATACTTAGAACTGAAACTCAAAATTTTTTTTTTCATCAAACCTATACGTGTGGGGTATCTATGGATAGGTCTTCAAAAATGATATTGAGGTTTCTAATATCATTTTTTTCTAAATCGAATAGTTTGCGCGAGAGACACTTCCAAAGTGGTAAAATGTGTGTCCCCCCCCCTGTAACTTCTAAAATAAGAGAATGATAAAACTAGAAAAAATATATGATGTACATTACCATGCAAACTTCCACCGAAAATTGGTTTGAACGAGATCTAGTAAGTAGTTTTTTTTAATACGTCATAAATCGTAAACCGCAAATTACCTTTCATTCAATCAACTCAAATATAAGAAATATAGAGTTCAAGACATGTGTGATTATGAATTTATACGGAACCCTCAGTGCGCGAGTCCGACTCGCACTTGGCCGGTTTTTATCTTTACCAAAACGACTTTTCATTTGCCTGCCTATGCCTATATACAGGTTGTCCAAAAAGTGAAGGATAATCCTTCACCTGCGGATTGGTCAAATCATTTCCTACTATATACCAAAAATTTTTTCTAGTAAAAGTCCCACCATTTTTGTGATATCGGTACTTTTTTTTTTTTTAATGACCTTCTTCAGTTTAATGCATGCCATTCCTACAAATTATGATATTTTTAAGTCCTTTTTTTTAAATACTCATGGATACATAATTCATCAAACAAAATGGTAAATTATTTTTTAAAGTGCTGGCAAATCCTGTAAAAAAATAAGTTTTGCAAATTTTTTACAAAAACTTTTTCGAATAGTTAACTTCGATAGCCTGTGGTGTAAAAAAAATTTACTAAGCTGATCGTGCCAAAAACTTTAAAAAAATGCTTAGTTATTGATAATTCTAAAATGGTATAATTGTTTGACATTACATAAAATAAAAAAATATATGATAATTCTAATGCACCAAGGTCGAATTTTTGGAGTTTTCTATACTAAAATTCTATCGACATAAAGTAACTAAGCAAGACTTTGGTTGGTTCGTTCATTTGAATACGAACTGACACGCTACGCCAGGATGCAATGGATAAAAATAAAAGACAGTATGGATAAAAAAATATCTTTTTTTTATAATAAATGTTCAAAATTCCCGCCATTAGCCCTTATGCATGCTCTATATCTTTTTACAAAGTACCTATTTAGGTAGCGAGCGTATCCTTCTCTTGAAATTTGTTTTGCAGCTCTGTCTATTTCTTCTCGCAGCTGCGTGATATTTGAAGTCTCCATTGTATCGACTAAATCTTTTAAGCAGCCCGAAGACTCGTCGCGTCATAGAATTTTATGAAAAAACTCATTATCTTCGTTAATTTATTCTGCAGAACTCTGATCTTCATGGGTAGTCGTTAGGTTCCAAGGTTTGAACTCGCTGCACTTGAAATGGCCAGCAACGTCGTGAGACCTTAATTCCCTGGATTTCTTTTATTGGGGCTGCTTATAAGATTTAGTCTATGCAACGGAGACTTCAAAATCACGCAGCTGCAAGAAGAAATAGACAGAGATGCCGTACAAATTTCAAGAGAAGGATACGCTCGCTGCCTAAATAGGTCCTTTGTAAAAAGATGTAGAGCATGCATTAGGGCTAATGGCGGGAATTTTGAACATTTATTTAAAAAATATGATATTTTTTATCCATACTGTCTTTTATTTTTATCCATTGTATCCTGGCGTAGCGTGTCAGTTCGTTATTCAAATGAACAAACCAACCAAAGTCTTGCTTAGTTACTTTATGTCGATAGAATTTTAGTATAGCAAAACTCCAAAAATTCGACCTTGGTGCATTAGAATTATCATAAAAAAATTGTTTTTTATGTAATGTCAAACAATTACACCATTTTAGAATTATCAATAACTAAGCAATTTTTTAAAGTTGTTGGCACGATCAGCTTAGTAATTTTTTTGTACACCACATGCTATCGAAGTTAACTATTCGAAAAAGTTTTTGTAAAATATTTGCAAAACTTATTTTTTTTACAGGATTTGCCAGGATTTTAAGAAATAATTTACCATTGTGTTTGATGAATTATGTATCCACGAGTATTAAAAAAAAAACAGTACTTCAAAATGTCATAATTTGTAGGAATGGCATGCATTAAACTGAAGGTAATTTTTTTTGTGAAAAAAAACTGAAAATACCGATATCACAAAAATGGTGGGACTTTTACTAGAAAAAAATTTTGGAATGTAGTAGGAAATGATTCGACCAATCCGCAGGTGAAGGATTATCCTTCACTTTTTGGACACCCTGTATAGAAGGGCGATATAGTAATATTATAGATAGTAAAATTTAATAATAAATAGAAATTTTAACGGTGAAGGAAAACATCACAATGTTTTCCTTCCTGAAAACTGAAACTGCTCATCTGATTAATGGAAGAGATTCCTTCCAGGGATAAGTCCGCCTTTGTACAAACTGTTATTTATTTTATTTACACAATATTGTGTTGTAAAATTTATGTTTTGTGCAAAAGAGATTACAAACAAACAAATGAATGTGTATGATGGTCGCGTTGCATATATATGTCCGAAGGTCTAAATCTAAACGCCCTACACGTGACTGCAGGTTGCAACACCAGGCAACAGCAGTCATAAGATCTCGTTGTTTGATTTGTAATAGTATGGTTAAATTTCGCCACACGATAAGATTTTCAAAATTGTATATTTTCCTAAAGGAAAATTATTCGTGTGTCTGAGGAGTGTCTACCATTTGCCAATTTTCAGCGAATAAAAGTCACCTGTGTGTACAGTAGTGTAATATGACTGACATGACATTGGCAGAATTAATAAGAGACTCCACAAACTAAGAGAGAGAGAGAGAAAAGTGCCTTTAGGATTCGTGTCCCCACTGCTATGCTCCACTAGTGGGGCCAGCAGGTGCAGCTGCAATAGGTATACCTCAATCTCCGAGACGACAGGATCTTTTTTAGCATTACAGCCGTCGATTTCTAAAAGTATAAGTGATAGTGATACCTATAGTCGATTGTTTGGTTTTAGTTACTTATTCTTACTTATTTCAAAATAGAAGATACAGGGAGTTTCGAGTTGTTAACAACCCACTACGTCCCCATTGCAGGGGCACGAATCTCTTCCCATACTCTACACACGGGGGCCAAGTCCGGAAACGGTCGAGATAAATGCCACTAACAGTCAAACCCATCCAGGTTATGACCGTGTCAGATCGTGTATGATGGTGTGATCGACGCGACCACGCAAGCCGTACTGAGCCACGACCGCTTCGATTCGATTCGAGTTAATTCCGCATATTCCACCAATACAGAAATGGATTTTTTTCCGCATCCGCAACAAGTGAATTCTCTGCTGGTATGTATTGTGTTCTGGAGGGTGGATGTGGCATGGTTTTATGGTTGCAATGATTACTATTACAAATAAAACACATTGAAAATAATATTATTACTTTATTCACGGTCATATACGAATTATACTATAATCATAATATCACAGATTTATAGCACTTTTATCAAATATGTAAGTAATTAATCTTATTCTGAAATATAGCATATATAATACATATTTACCTATACAGTGAATTCGTCAAACATCACCAACACCCACGCGGTAGCCATGGCGACTAATTTACGATGAACTACGACAGCATCATCCATAGAACAAGGTTCATCTTTGCACACTGTCGGTATGATTTCTTTTTAAACCAAAGAGGTTTTATTTTAGTGTGTGCAAAACGTACACGCAATGGTAAACATCAGCCAGTACTCTTTTTCAACCATTTCGACTCTGTTCTTACACTAATGCGAGACGTCGTCGTCGAAGGAAGTGGCGCTGCCGGCGCGCGCGCAGATGCGGTTGTCGTCGAAGAACCACTCCCTGTAGCTGCTGGCGATGGTGGCGCGGAGCTCCTCCAGGTGTTCAGGGCCCCGCGTCTCGCACACTACTTTTACCTGTATTCAATTGTATTTATCGGGTCAATAATTTACACTTAAAAATACTTTTGACATAGTAAAAAAAGAAAACCAGCAATGTTGGGATTTTCAGAAGGGCACCGAAACTGTAAATGTTGAAAAGGTACTTTTGGAATAATCAGTCAGTTATTGCAGGTATTCTCTTAACTGAATTTCGAGGAGGGGATGATTAGTACCTATGGGCTCATGACTAGCATTACCCATCACAGAAAAGATAGACCCATCCAGTGGGATTGCGCATGGCCTACAATGTGTAGCAAAATGGTTTACCGACACTACCAGTATTTTAAGGCAGGCAGGATCCGTTTGTTGGCAACGTACCGTTCAAGTAGAGATCCTAGATAGATAATGACGTTGGATTGGCCACACACTGCGTAAGAGGATTCCTGTCTCACCAAACAGGCTCTATAATATAGAGTATATATGTTACTCTCCTGTAGAAAAAGAAGAGAGGTGGACTAAAGACTGGCCAGAGATTGTCGCTATCGCTGCCGATCGAAAGCAGTGGGAATCTGTAGTTGAGGCCAGGCTCCGCGAGGACCTAAGAAGAAAGAAGATAAGTGGCCGCGACTCACTCTGACGCTGAAAATGTCGTCGTGCACCCAGGCGCGCTCCTGCATGATGTCCTTGATGGAGACACCAATGGACGCGATCAGCTTGCATAGCTCCGCGATGCCGCCGGGCCGGTCGCTCACTGTTACCTACGTTAAAATAAATATATATTATTGGACTTTTCTTTTGTCACTTGCTTTTGAACGTGGACACTTGACATTGCAGACGCAAACTTGCTCACTTAACTTACTGATAAGAAAGTATTTAAAATATAAAATATGACAGAGCAGGTAATACATCAGTCCCTATAATAGTACCGTTGCAGCAGCGTATGGTGTATTTACTAATTGTGTTGTTGTTACAACAATTTTATTAAAATCCTAAAAATTTTCATTTAATTTCATTATTTTTTATTTTACTGCATAAATACGAGTATCAATATTGAACCGAGCGCTCTTTTATTCAGCAAGATGACTGCAATCCACCGCGTCAACCGCACCTGTATCACATTATCACATGACACTTCTTACCTAAGATAAATCTTACCTTGAACTTGACCAGGCGGTCCTCGGCAGCCAGGCCGCGCTCCAGGCACCGGCCTAGGATCGTCGTATCGATGTTGCCTCCCGATAATATGCAAACCACCCTGAGGAGTTCAGAACACATGTATGTAACAAACACAAAAAAAGTTAAATAAATGGTTTTAGAACATAATTATAATTAATTATATGTAGAGTAGATACCTATACAAATTTACAAAGAAGTCGCTATAAGCGATAAGGCGTTGTCTTTATTGTATCGCTACTTATAGTAATATCTGCGACTTATTGTGATATTTTTGTCTAAAAGTAAATTTATTTGATTTACCTACATCTATCGCAGTTGCGATGATGCGTTGATTTTTTTTGTGGTTTTTAAGCATTACGTAGCCCACTGTATGTATAGCTCAAAGGCAGTTAAAACTTTGTTTCTTTATACCAGTCCTTACTGTAGTGTAGTATTTCCCAAAACTGGCTCTAACGATTTTAATAAAACTTTGTATGTTACTATAACTTTATACTCTATACAAAGTAGTTCCAATATTCTGGAAATATCGACAAATCCCATACAAAGCCAGCTCATATTATTTGTAAACATAGAAATCTAAATAAGGTATATACTTAAATCTTGATTACAAACCATACTCATTGCAAGTAATTTATAATTGTTTGTCGTCGATTTGTGTTGATCGCTTTGTCATTAATCAGTAGACGTTGCGGAATAAACATCGGCGTACCGTGCTCGTTATATTCAAACTGAGATCAAGAAAGGTAGTACAATATAGAGACTATAGCGCTAGCGCTCGGGTTGCCAGAAGTCCGGTTTCCGACCGGGCAGACCGGTTTTCCTTATGTCTGTCCGGTCAAGAAATAAGGCGGCACGTCGAGGAGCTCACTAGCGCTCGAGGTTTTTAATTTATTTTTATTAAACTACAGAAGATACACAGACTTCCTTTTGTTTGCGAGCATTACATAGGATGTTATTTTAGCGAACATTGCAGGCATTGAAAACACCTTGGTGTAGGTAGAGTCTATGTAAGTATCTTCTGTAGTTTAATAAAGATAAATTAAAAACCTCGGGCGCTAGTGAATTCCGCGACGTTTCACCTTTACTGGACAAAATATTTTAAGTTTGATTGTAATTTGGTAATTTTGTTAAATTAATAAAAATAAAAAAACTTCTCCGGTTTTTTTGCACCACACTGGCGCCACCCGTACAAAAAAAGTTAGAAAAGTTTTTGGCTGTAGCGCTAATCCTCCATACAAAAGATATCAACGAGATATGCAAACTTTAGAATTTTTTTTGGCTGTAATGCTTATCATCTATACAAAAGATATCTACGAGATATGCAAATGTTAGAATAGCTTTTGGCTGTAGCGCTAATTCTCCATACAAAAGATATAGAATAGAATAGAAAAAACTTTATTCACGCCCGCTTATTCATCGGCCGCTCGCCGCAAGGTGGGCAGATGGCCAAGTTAAATTGAAATGTCATTTTTGTTCAATTTTCATCTTTCAGTCTATTTCTGTCAATGGTCGAGGTAACATCGGACAAAATGTGTGTAAATTTATCGTAAAAATGCCAAGTTGCATCGTTGTCTGATGCGGAAACCGCACTGGACATCTCAATAAATCAAATGTGCGGGGTTTCATACCAGAAGTAAGCCATATATTGACAAATTTTTATTTAAATAACTTCGTTGCTAAACATATGGTAGTGATGTAACACTTCATCGACTTTTCGATAGATATAGCAAAAAGTTTAGCAACAAAAAATATCCGACTGCATATTTACATAGTTTTATCCAAAGAAGACATGAAATGTATTTGACTTATTTTTTCTTCTAATTATTTGCAGTTTCCAAAGGAACCCGAATAAAAATTAAACGAGAATTAAGACTATGAGCAGACACGACAGCTGGAAAATTTTCTCCTAACATCTCTGCCCAGCTTGGCTATAGATATGTTTTGGAAACTATGATTCGGTTTGATTTTTATTTTAAAATATATATTTTTTGCTTTAATATGTATTTTTACTGTATTATATTTGTGAATTTGTATTAGTATTGTTTATGTATGAAAATTTAACAAGGAACAATACGCTTAATTTATTTTGTTATCCTCATTTTAAAAATTATCGTAAGAATTTTCGATATTTGTGATCCTTTCTATTACCTCCACGGAAGAAAGAATTACCTCCATCACTAGATATTTCAGTCGTATTTTGAGTTTTGTCATTTTCAAATACTCTATTGCTATTCGACGATTTAAATCCTTAGACAGTTGACATCTTGCGGTGATTGGTCGTAATTCAAACATATGACATTCTTAGATTAAAAAATTCGAACAGTTATGAAGCTTCCCCCTCCCGCACCTCAGATTTTCCCCTCAACTTGGTCCACGCGGTTTCATATTGAAACTGACGTATTAGCGTTCTATAGAGGAGCGGAGCGACGATATAAAACTTCTTTGCCTAAACCCATATATCCACCAAAGGTGAGAAGAGAGAAGAAATCTGATTTTTATACATTTAAGAGAAGATGGTGAGGAGATGCTTGGCCAATTTATAGAAAGTCCTCATCTCCTTTCGTCTCCGCTTTGGTGGATACTGGGCCTCAGACTTGAGGTAGGTAGTAGGTACTGACTTTTTCCTGGCGAGTTCGGGTACCAGCCCGGCCATGATGGCGGCCACACCCACCGCCCCACCTCCCTCCACCACGTACTTCTCCTGTTCCACCAGGCGCAGGATGGCGCGCGCTATCCAGTCCTCATTCACTGTAATCTGATGGCGATAAACGTTAAAATAGCTACTTATAACTTTCGGTGACTCAGGGACAAAGCTTCTGTCATTAAATCAACGCTAACTTCGTCCATCTTAAACTACTTTATTCTATAGACTCTTTAAAGGATACAGAGTTCAAGTGATCAAACAAAACTAATAACTAAAACTATGGCTTCCGAAGTATCGACAAAATCTAAAATTGAGGGAAAAAATCAGAACTAGATACAGCTAATTAAAATGATTCGTTTTGTAACTACAGCGGACTCATAATGTTATATTGACGATTTTCAATCTGGCTGGATATGCGTCTCTATCTTAGTGATTGGACAAACAATTATGTAATAAATCAAGCATTAATTATTTCTGAGGCTCTTTATAATTAATTAAGTGATAATGAAAGATTTATTTTATGAAGACATTGAAAATAATGTGTTTCATATAATAAACAGTACCTTTGATTACAACCTAACCTATACAATATACATAAATGTTGCGGTATACCTTCGGAGAAAATATTTCTGCCCAACAACGACATTAAAATATCATTGCTGCCAATAATCATACAAGTCACTGATGTGGTTAATGTACTTAAGAAGACTAAAAGCATTGGAATATCTGTGAATTAAGTATTTCCTCTAGCTTTTTGGACTTCCCTGTTGACTAAGTTTTGATTCATTAAGACTTGATTGAGTATAGATAGATTCCTTGAGGAAAATGATACAGTTTCATGAGTAAAAATAAATGTTAGTCAACTCACCATCTTGTCTATAACCGGCTTGACGGTGCGGAAGGCGTTGTACCCAACCGTGGGCACTGCCAGACCATCCGCTAGGGTAGAACGAATCTCTACGCTCACTGGGCAATCATTTCTCATCGCCATATCCATACTGGGACACTTCTCCGTCTCCACTCCCTGTAAAGGATTTTGATTCAGACATTCGATATCAGTACAGAGAGCATGCCATACATAATATTATAACACATGTATTCATTCTCCGAATACAAGTATTTTTATACTTCTATCCTCTACGCAATCTTAGCTATGTAGATTTCGATTTCGAATATTTTTTTCTCAAGTCTAATTACCACTATTAACTTATAATGATTTTATGTATCCTTTAGAATGATTGTAAAAAGCATATTGTAGTATGACGCTGTTACGTTACTTGTAAGTAAATAACGTGCTTGACTATAAATAAATGTAATTTATTGATAAAGTACATTTGTTTACGTCTGGATGTACGGAAGATCACGCGGATTATCAACGACTGATGCATTATAGAGGGAGTTTGTTTTTCAATAGGTAAAGCTAATGTATGTATAGGGAAATCCGAGGCTAATGTATGTACAGGTCCGAGCCTTCTTAGTAAAATTAATTTTAAAATACTAACTCGTAACTTTCGTAGTAACGCATTATTTCACATCCCATTTATTCGCACCAATTATAGAAGAAATAGTTTTCTTCCTAGAGTATGTAAAACAAATAAACCAATTAAATAAAGATGATCAGTTCGACCTATTTAGCAGTAGCACTACTAAATTAAAAATATGTTAGCAAAAAGTTCCCTTAGTTTGTAGTTCTTCTCTTTCTTATATATTTTTTTTATTCGTTGTCTTTGTTGTTTGGTTGTAGTTACTAATACGTTGAATGCCAGTAGGAAATTTACACTGTTTTTACTACAATATGTGGAAGCTTGTTATTGGCTTGTAGTTGTTATTTATGTATTCATTGTGTAAGTAAGGCTGTAAGCTCCCCAAATAAAATAAAATAAAATAAAAATTAAGTACGAGTAAATAAATAAGAGAAAGAGTAAGAGATGTAAGTACAAGCAAATAAATAAGAGAAAAAGTAAGAGATATAAGTACAAGCATGACGATCATGCATCGACGAAAATACATTCAACGAAAAACAGAGTCGTTGAAATACAAGCCGTTTATGTTGGGCCCTGCTCATAAATGTTAAAAAAATTTGTTCTACTTTTCTGAAATTTTTAAAAAAAATTGAACTTTTTATACATATTTGACCACGCTGAATACGTTAAAAACAACCGACTTCAATCGCAACAACTCCAATTTTGATATGTTTTTGTTGATTTTCTTAAAAACCGCTGAATTAATTTCGATAAAATTTATATGGGACCACCTGTGAAGTATACCCTTTTAAACAAAAAAAGAATTTTCCAAATCGGTTCAGGCGTCTTCGAGTAATCGGTGAACATACATAAAAAAAAGATTCCGACGAATTGAGAGCCTCCTCCTTTTTTTGAAGTCGGTTAAAAATGGAAATATCAATCAACTGATCCGCCGATTTTGTATGGAAGTCCAAAATTTTTTTTGCGAATTGAGTATAGGTTCCTTGGGAAAAGCTGTTCAGTTTCATGAGTAGAACTCACTGTAAAAATTTTTTCAGGTAATTTATAAGGACCCTATATAAATTGGTTATTCCAATAGGCCAACTTTGAATGACAAGTACATATAAAAATCATTTTTGATTTCAATAAAGTTGTAATACAAAAGTTGTTTAATGTCATGAGTAGAGTCATATTCAATGACATAAACTTAACAGCCTGCATACTGTTAAAATAAAACACAGCACTATAAGGTAGTGCGTCACACTGTGAGAGCACTACGTTTATTTTTATTATAAACTAGCTTCTGGCCGCGATTTCGTCTGCCTGGACTGCCGTATTATAATTTACTGGGATAAACAGTACGAGTATTCAACGTGTTAAGCTAGGTTATAACCTCCTTTGTCAAATTTCATGCAAATCCATTCAGCCATTTTTGCGTGTTTGAGTAAAAATTTTCCAAATTTGTGTAATTGTAACCCAAACTTTCAGATTTATACAATAAATTAGCAGGATATGAATGACTTATGGTTCGCATGCCTGATGCGAAGTGGTATTAAAAAAATCACAACTTTGTAAGCCCTTGGTATTATCTAACCTGATGGTAAGACATACATTGTTTACAGGCATTTGCAACACCCGCGGTGGCGTATCAATCATTTACTGATACTTGTTTAATTTGATGTAAAAATAACATTAAGTAACATAATTAAGAGCAAGTGATGATCTATTTCAAGCGTGACAACTCAATGTTTATCAAATATATATGAACTTTAGCATAGATTTGCTTATCAAATTGAAATAACACGTGCTATGCTTACATGTCAATCAAATACGTAGTAAAAAATGGAATTTATTGAAATTTTACTCTGTCCTAAAGGACACGTTTCATTTTGTGCCTGGACATGTACGTAGTACGAAAAATATAGAAAAATATAGGCTTTCTAGGAAATATAATGAAAAAAATATTAGAAGCAGCGTTGCGTGGTTCAAGCATAATGTTTTGTCAGCACTTTTTACAATATAAATGGTAACACTGAAGCTTGCAATAGTAGGTCACGTTCAGAAATTACGGCTTCATCCACATATTCCTCAGATGCTTTCTCTGACTCTGATTGACTGAACACCCTTCTGTTCTGACTTCTGACATTCGTGTACGATTTTTAAAATCCGCGGATATGCCTTGCCTCTTTTACAGGCATAACAGCTGGTTTTCGAGTTACTTGTCGGACAACTAAATTATTAATTTCAATGGTATGTACAAAATCTAGTTTCTGAACGTAAAATGCTCAAAATTGCGCTCGCTTCGCCATGTTGGGTGATTTATGTGTTGCGATTGATAAATCTGAGAAACTAGATGAACCTCGCAACGAAGGTAAATCGAAGGAAATGTACAATTAGAAAAGACTATGTTTCTAATGACCTATTTATAATGTTTAGTACACAGACCAGGTCCAAGCTCCATAGTCCCGTGAAACGTCTCCTTTGTTCTGCTAGAATACTACAACAGGAGTTTTAAATATTGGTATCAGTTTTACGTGAACTAAACTCGGATTTTAGCATAAGCCGATTGAAACATCAAATAAATGAGGTTTTAAACCATGTCTGAGTGCTGTTTGTGTTGCTCCTCCGGTCAGAATTCAGAATAATAAAATCGGAATCAAACAGTAGGTAGCCTACGATACTTAAGTCCAGAACATAATCTAAATTTAAACCAAATTTCAAGATTCAGCAGATTTCGCTATTTCCGTAATCGCCTAACAAACAAATATTTGGCATTTATAAATATGTAGTTGTAATTTAAGATAGTGGCAAATACCTACTGACAAATTGACCTCTGACTCAAAAGAACTAGACTAAGTATATGAAACTACCAAACTGTCTGACTTACATAGATAAGAACGTGCGGCTTGAGATGCTTGACGGCGGTCCCAACCCCGGCCATCAGCCCCCCGCCCCCCACCGGCACCAGGATGGCATCCACATCAGGCACCTGCTCCAGAATTTCCAATCCCACCGTTCCTTGTCCAGCCATTATGTGCGGATGATCGTAACTAGATAACACATGAAATAGTGAGATGCTAGTTACCAAAGATCTTGATAATATAACAAACTTAATTTCAATAAGTTTCGTTTACGAGGTAGAAGTTGGTCATTGATAATCAAAAAATACGAATTAAAACTTCACTTCATATGGGAATATATAGGTACACCTACAACAAATCCTCACACTCCAAAATACTTTTATACTCTACAGGCCACGTAAATAATCTGAAAAGTGATATATGTGTCGTGGCCAGATCATAGAATTGATCACTTCATGATGTGGCCGACCATTTCATGAAATGGTCGTATTTCATGAAATGGAAAATATCCGCTGATCACATCATGATATGGTCTGGCCAGATCAATGAATACATTACCGTTTGACGATATATAGCTAAACCATTAGTGATCATATCATAAAATAGTTACAGTATCCACCGTTAGAGGCGCTGATATCTTTTTCTTTATGTCATCATGGCGGCGTACAATTAATAAAAAAAAATGCTATTAATAACGCACCCATTGAATATAAAATAGAAGTTAAATGTCGACGACACTAAACTATCTACAATAATTTTTCAAAAGTCAATCAAAAACGAGCGCTACGTAAGAACCTTGAAGTTCGGAAAGTATTTCATAGATTAGTAGATATCAATCCTAAAAGCTAAGTATCAAAAATGTATAATTTATTTGTTAACCAAGATTACTCAGATTTAAATAATGCCAGTAACTTTTTAACGTATTTTTAATTTTTATTAAACTTTTGATATCATGGAAACCCTACATTAATGATATGGCCAAACATGGATGGACATATCATTAAACGTTGACGTTTAAACGATATGGTCAGTTTTAGCTGGCCATTTCATGAAATACGATCATTTCATGAAATGGTCGGCCACATCATGAAATGATCAATTCTATGATCTGGCCACGACATATGCACTATGCTGAGTTCGGGCCTTTTCGGCAACATGCATGTATTAATTTGTGCATGTATTGAATTGTTTCCTCACTAGTTTATAAGATCTTTTAATTTATGTTTTGTTCTATTTTCTTTGTTTTGTTGCTGAATTCCCTACGTGATCGAATCAGAAATGAGGAGATACGTAGGAGAACTAAAGTTATCGACATAGCTCTCAGAATCGCTAGACTTAAGTGGCAGTGGGCAGGGCACATAGCTCGTAGAACAGATGGCCGTTGGGGCAGTAAAGTTCTCGAATGGCGACCGCGCACCGGAACGCGCAGTGTGGGCAGGCCCCCGACTCGGTGGACCGACGACCTGGTAAAGGTTGCAGGAAGCCGCTGGATGCGAGCCGCACAGGACCGGTCGGTGTGGAAATCCTTGGGGGAGGCCTTTGTCCAGCAGTGGACGTCTTTCGGCTGATAGAATAGAATAGAATAGTTGCTGAATAAACTTTTTTTCTTTCTTTCTTTCTATATAAAAGAAATTCGTGGCCCCCTTGTTTTCATAGCTTTATTGCTTTATTTATTACAGTTTAGAGTTTTAATCTCGGTCTAAGCGAAATGTCTCGGGCCCTACAAAATACATCAACTAATTATATAAACTCCAGTGACTTCTACATTGTAATAAAAAATAGCCATTGTCTATTGCCTCAATTTTTGAACCATTGACCACTAGCTGAGATTTCAATTAACAAAGTTTCCATTCATTCGTTTTCACGAAAATCGTAAACATATACAAACATGCATTACGTACATGCATAGTTTAGGGCTGATAAAGAAGCACTTAAGTCGCTTTAAAATAGATTTGAATAACGTTACTCTCCCTCTATGAAGGTAGGGTAAATTTCTCACCCGTTAATATACGTGAGGTTCCTCTCCTTAGCTAGCATCATAGCGTGATACTTCGCTTCCTTCATGTCGTCTCCGTGGATGATCACGTTAGCCTTGTAAGAACGACACTTCTGTATCTTCATGATGGGTGCCACGTTAGGCATCACTACTGTCGCCGGGATGTCCAGCAAGTTGGCGTGGTAGCTCAGACCTTGGGAGTGGTTGCCTAGCGACGCAGAGATCACGCCGCGCTGTTTCGCTTCTGAAGAAAGAAGCAGTAGAGCGTTGCGAGCGCCGCGCTCCTTGAAACTATGTTTGACATTAGACATGTATTTATTTAGATGCAGAGAAAAACAAAATACAAGGTGTTGAAATACGAAGTGCCAATTTTTTAAATAAAAGCCATCGACATGGACATGGTTTGGTTATTGATACAGGGGAAGGAAGCCCATTTAACTGGAGAGAGTGATGGGCGTGGGAGTTGATGATGTTGAGGTAGAAGACCTTTAGAAGGTGAGGTGGGATTAAGCAGCGTGAATTTAAGGTGATTTAATCATCATGAGATCAGGATGGAGACGAAATGGGACTATGATGATGAATGGGGACTCTGGCTGGACTAGAGTAAGAAGAACTGAACGCCACTGGCGATTTGGTAGTTATGTCTACTGGAATATGACGAGTAAATGTTTTTTCTTACCTTCCCGTGTGTTGCAGGAAGTCATTTTTGAGATAAATCTCCATTCCATATGTTGCAGATAATTGAGATTTCTGAAAAATAGAATTGCATTAACTTGGGGCACAGGGAAGTTGTTAATATATAAGTTTCAAAACGAATAAAAAAATAGGATAGCTGAATAAGTGTTCGATTTAAAAACACAGCCTTGAAACACTATGTTAACAAAACTATACTTACGACGCAAGGAGTTTTGACAATCCCACTTTGTATCCTGAAGGCAGCAGCTGACACATCTTCAAATGATATCTTTTGAGGATTTTCCTTGTCACACATAGGATCGAATTCGATCGCCTGGAATACCATATTTGTGGTGTATATCAGAAGAAGGACCTTTATTTATGTAAGTATATGAAAGAGGGCCTTAAGCGGCAACCACCCGCGACGTACTGAATGATCTTTAGTACGAACGTTATCTATTTAGTAATTAACGTTCGAGTTATTAAAGGGTTAAAGGCGAATATGTTGAGCATTTAAATCGATTCAAAAAGAGGACACTCACCGACGTATCACACTTGTACCTTTCCATAGCTTTAAACGAAACACACAGATATGTTTAAATGAAAATGAATTGACTTGTTTTAATGAACAGACCGTATACGGAGGAGATTGTACGGGAACTAACTAATCGATTCACTTGGTAAGACAAAATAAACTGTAGTTACTAAACTGATATGTAAGCAATCAAGTGAAAACGAGTTATAACGAGTTCAATTTATCGTTGCGGTTCATATTTACAAAGTAATTATTTCGCTCCCGACTCGTGGTCCCACCGCGTTGACCCACTGGTGGGTCGACGAGTAATTGACTGTTTCCACGTGGTCCTATCGATTCACTCTTGACTGTTTTTGGAGGATATGAAACTATGATGAAGCAATATGGTATGTTACTGTCATAGAGAGAATAATCGATATAATTTGTTCATATTGGCAGTTCCTTCAAATTCGCAATTAGTACATTAATTTAAATTATTTTTTTATAAAATTTGCTGGTGCTATTTAAACTGAGGCTTCTACTCATGAAACTGTTTTTTTTTCCAAGGAACCCAGTCAATTAGTAAAAAAAAATTTGACTTCCCATACTACGTGGGCTGCTCACTTAACCGACTTGTTAGGAATGTACAAAAAAAAATTGGCGAATTGACTATGGGTTCCTTGGGAAAAGTCGTTTAGTTTTACTAGTAGAAGCCTCAGTTTAAGTAGTACCAGCTAATTTGTTAACACCTTGTATACAGGTGTCCAAAATTCTAAAAAAGTATAACATTTTGGCTTGCGGTGGTATTTTAAAAACTTGACCATTTAATGTAAATTCTAAAAAAGTATAACAAATTATGACACCAATTATGATTTCTCTAACACAGGATGAATTTGTGTTCAGTTCAGTTGGACCAGATAAAAAATGGCATGCTCGTGGGATACGAAGTGATGTAAATATACTATAGGTACTATTTGATTATGAAGTGTAACTTCTTTTACGTATGAAATTCTTATACGTATAAAAATAAACAATTTATGATGTATTCTTAATTATTTTTTTGCGATACTTATGTTTCATAGACTTTTTTTATTTAAGTACATGTAAAATAGTGTAAACCTTCCAATTGTCCGAGCAGAGCTCGGTTTCCCAGGTACAAATTTAAATTAAAGACCAAATATTAATTAATTAAAATAACACAAAATATATTAGATATCCCCTATCGTCAGAAGGTAAAAAAGGGCTTACATCCCCATTAAAAATATGTACGTATTTCATTTATTATCTTTTTTTGTTTTCATATCGTTCACATGAATTAGTGAATCCGTAAGGGATAGGCGATATGCATCTGTAGAGTTTCGTCTGAGGAAGTAGCAGTCTTTGTATGTGCTCGAGATAATGTTCTGCAGTTCTTTAGTGTGCTCTTTTCCATGGGTCTCGCACACTATTTTCACCTACAAACAGAAATAAAACGTAAAAAACTTTGATGCGGTACTATAATACAATACATTTCCTGAGGACGTGTTTTCTTTGTGACATGCTCGTTAGTTGCAGTAAGTGCAATATTTGCACCGAGCGATTTCACTCTTAGCTGGTTACTCAAATCGCATAAAAGTGGACTATTTTGGTCATTTTGCATAAGAGTCGGTAAGCATAAGTAGCCTAAATCCTTTTGTTTCTATGTTAACAGTGTTTTTACCGAAACTTGAAAACCTAAGAATCTTTAAAAAAATAGTTCATGTAATACTGACCCGGACTGTATACATAGTCTCCTTGAGCCAGGCGCGCTCCTGCGTGAATTCCTTGATGTTGACACCTTTATTACCGAGGAGCGTACAGAGCTCTCCTATGCCGCCCGGCTTATCGGGAATGTTCACCTACAATATGCGGTTATTGACTGAAACGGGGTCACATGGCCCTGACTACTAGCTACAGCCATCCACCTGACACTTCATACAAGTTTCTCGAAATGTGTTCTACTACGCGCCTCTCTAACATGAAGAAGCGAGCGGGGTTACCGAGGGACGACTGACGGCTGTATGAAACGTGCCACTTAGTCACACCACATGTAGCAATATATTAGGGGCTTAGGCCATTGTCTCTTCTTTACGTTTAGTCATATTTAGTTTTCCACACTTGCTCACTGCAACGCAGAGGTGGAGCATGTTTTTATGATAACACGAGGGTTGTTAGATGTTACAGATTACTGCTCAAAACTCGTGCTGCTCTGTAGGAACTAGAGTAGCAAATGTAACGTAAGTAGGATAAGTATACATTCAAATAATGTATATACTATAGGTAAGAACAAATAAAAATGCTCATCAGATGTTCATAAAATGTAGTGCCAAGGAACCGTTACAGGATTCTCTTTTTTTATTAAGTGTTTTTTTTTTTTTAATTGTTCAGTTTCATGACTAGAAAACACTGTTAAAGTTTCCGGGAGGTCTTTTTACAGCCTGTTGTTTTAATTTAAATCAAAGGCAAAATATGTTATAAGTACTTATTTATTAAAATAACACAAAATAAATTATATGTATATCTCCCTACCTTTGGAAGGTAAGAAAGTGCTTACTTCCCTATTAAAAATAAGTATGTGATTCATTTATTAACTTTTTTTGTTGACAAAGCGTTCACATGAATTAGTGAATCCGTAAGGGATGGGCGATACGCATCTGTAGAGTTTCGTCTGAGAAAGAAGCAGTCTTTGTATGTGCTCGACACGATTTTCTGCAGTTCTTCTGTGTGCTCTTTTCCATGGGTCTCGCACACTATTTTCACCTACAAACAGAAATAAAAGGTACTACCACCATACATTTCCTGAGGACGTGTTTTCTTTTTGCCATGCTCGTTGGTTACACTAAGTGCAATTATTTGCACCGACATTTTGCATAAGAGTCGGTATATTTTAAGGGCATATGCATCGCTACTAGCTTAATTATTGAAGCACCAGCCCACAATTATACCTATTTTCTAATCTTTAAAAATAGTTCATTAAATACTGACCCGGACAGTATACATAGTCTCTTTGAGCCATGCGCGCTCCTGCGTAATCTCCTTGATGTTGACACCTTGATTGCCGAGGAGCGTACAGAGCTCTCCTATGCCGCCCGGCTTATCGGGAATATTCACCTACAATATGCAATTATGGACTGAAACGGGTCACATGGCATTGACTACTAGCTACAACCAGCCCCCTGATACTCCAATTAAGCTTCCCAAAATATGTACCTATTACGTGCTTCTCTTTCTAACACGGAGGATCGAGCGGGATAACCGAGGTAACGAGACGAATGTATGAAAGTGCACTGAGCGTAGGTACAGTTTAGTCACACGCAGCAATATATTAGGGGTTGAGGTCAGGGTCTCTTCTTTACGTATAGTAATATTTAGTTTCCCATACTTGCTTACAGAAACGCAGGGGAGAAGCATGTTTTAATGGAAACACGGGGCTGTTATATGCAACAAAGATTACTGCACAAAACTCGTGCGGCTATGTAGGAATGTGTTTCCAACTTGGTGACTCACAGACTGGTTTATGTAGACGTAAGGATACATTCAAATTATGTATACTATACTTGCCTGCAACAATAATGTATACTTAAAGAAAGATTAAAATGCTGATCACGCACATTCACGTTTTCTTGTGCCACTACATTTTATGAAAGAGCATTTTGCTAAATTTTTTTTTGAGGGACACACTTTGAGAAAGATATTGTGACTACGGGACATTTACGAGAGGCCAGCTTTAGTTCTTCGGCATTAGTCTACCACGTCAGTCAAACCTTGAATTTGACGAGGCGCTGCTCGGCCGCTAGCCCGCGGTCCAGGCATGTCCGCAGCATGGTTGTGTCGATGTTTCCACCCGAAAGCACGCACACTACGCTGTGGACAACATGGTATTAGAGTTAAATCTTGCCTCGGTGTTATAATGCCACAGTAATCGGAGAAAAAATCTTGCCGCTTTTTAAAGGTCGCCACCCCATGAGAGTTCCAAAACAGCAGTTCGCCGTTAGGCTGTTAAAGGAAGGAAATGAAAGTGAAGCCATTTCGTCAGGTTGAGTTTTTATAAAGTAAAAGTTATCACCCAGTTTGCACAGGTACCATAATGCATCTATTCAGCCTCACTATAAAATAAAACCTTAGCGAAAAAAATCAAATCAAGTGCGTGTCGGTCCACGCGCATTGTATGGTTCCGTAGTACTTCGACAGGTAATGCTCCAAGGGGAAAAACCTCCCATCTTACAAAATTTACTACTACTCGTTAACTTGTAAAGCCTACCAGGCTGTTAGGTAAAATAGTGCAAATATTTAAATGGCACGTAGGAGCTATAGAACCTATCACAAATCAAAAAGAGCGAAGTCGAAATTCCCATTAGTTTACGAGAAATAAGGGTGTAAAGTTGCACTATTTGTTTCTCAATTTCCGCTTCGCACCCACTGTTTCAGGTTGAGTCAGACATTACTGAACGTTCACAATTAACCCCAGATTTTTTAAATTAAAATTTCCCTTCAAAAACTTAAATTAAATTTTTTTAAACAGCTTTTGTGTAACGCCGCCCCTATTTGTTCTCCATCTCTTTCTCGCACGTACAATCGTGCGGGCTATGACGTCACTTTAGGACCGCCTCACACTGAGACAAAACCTTCGTTTTTCTCAGTTATTAAAGCGAATATAAATTTGTAAACAGCATAAATGTAGTGCATTTAGCTTCCCCTTGTAGCCCTTAAAATAGCTTCATTATTTAACCTGACACTCGGTTTACAGGGTGTTAAAAAAAGTGCGTTTGAGATTTTAAAGGGTTATTCAGAATCAAGTATAGAATACAGGAAAAATATCAAAAAAATCCACTCTTCAATTTTTTTTTCAGTTTTCCATACATATTCTTGATTCTTGATCCTAGTTTGGGGCCAGATGACCGTGTGTGATTTGTCCCAGATATTATTATTATTTCGGAATATAAAATTGGGCTACTCTGCACACTTGGCGCTAGGTCAAATGGCAGGAGCTACTCCAGCAGAAGCACAGTCGGCTGGAGGTCAGTGCGACGAGGAGAGAAAGCGTCGTGCGTCGTCGTTATTATTATTATTCACTATTCAGATTTACTATGGAAATCTGAAAAAAAAATTTGAAGAGCGGATTTTTTAAATATTTTTCCGGTATTCTATACTCGATTCTGAGTAAGCCCTTAAAATCTCAAATGCACTTTTTTTAACACCCTGTATACTACTGCCGCGAATTGTTTCACAATTCTAGAACCAACCGTTTAGCTGGCAGGGCTGGGGGGGGCACACATGACTTTAACTCGAAAAATGGTTTTCGCAAACCCACAATGTTATTGAAAGACCTATCAAACGACACCCCACATGGGATAGTCGAGAAAAAAATCATCATCATCCACTTCACGTGAAGGGGTACCTCCCCTTCCCTGAAAAAAAAACTAGATTTTATTTTACCACTTTGTCGGCGTGATTAATATGCATATCCGCGCCCAATTACAGCTCTCTAGTACTAATAGTCTCTGAGCTAAGCTGCGGACAGACAGACAGACATGGTGAAACTATAAGGGTTCCTTGTTGACTACGGAACCCTAAAAAAAGAAACGTGGGTGCTTATTGTCATTACGGCCACCGAGGCTTTAGTTCAGGTCAACATAGTGGTAAGTGAGTTACTTCTTGCCGACCAGCTCGGGCACGAGGCCGGACATGATGGCCGCGTTGGACACGGCGCCGCCGCCCTCCAGCACGAACTTCTCCAACTCCACCATGCGCAGTATCGAGCGCGCCGTCCAGTCTTCCGTCACGGTAACCTGACCCACAGGTCAAGCTAGTTAGTTAACAACCCATATTGTCCCTACTGTAGACGGATTTCTTCCCATACATCGGGCCTCGGGAAGGTTAGGCCATACTCCACACACGGGGGCCAAGGCCGGATTGATGGTGGCTGTGAGTAGGTAGGGCTAGTTAAAGTTATACATCGATATGTTTAAATACTTACTAAAATACGTATAATACACCCAAACACAAAGCAAATCTGCTCATCACAGAAATGTTTGCTGTAGGTGAGAATCGAACCCACAACCCTCGGAGCAATAGTCAGGCAGGAGCGCTACCACTGATCCACCGGGTCAGTCAACATTGCAATGTACGTACATACAAGGTACGTTACGTACCTACGCAAAACATAAAAGGAACTGGAGCAAGGTTTAAGTTCGAATTCTGTGCAGGGTGATAACTGATGGTATATCATTTCGTACCATTTTGTCGACCTTGTCCTTGATGTTGACGAAGGAGTTGACGCCGACGACGGACACCGCCAGCCCGTCGGCCAGCGTGCGGGAGATGTCCACCGGCACCGGCTTCCCTTCCTTCAGCGCCGTCGCCATGCTTGCGCACTGGTCCGTTTCCACTCCCTGGCGAATCCAAACTACTTTATGTAGGTCCACTATGGTTCCACTACAACTACTTTTAAGCGCTTCCGTGGCTTAGTGTCCGCGGTAATGCTATGTACAACACCAGGCAACCGCCGTCTATATTACCCTGTGGAAGTTGTGGATACCACGGTTAAATTGTGCCATACGTAGAGAGAGAGAGAATGTTGCAGACACTAATGCTTCACATCGGGATGTCGTGGGTCCAATTCCCGGTGGGTTTTAAAGTTGTAGGACTCGGTTTGGTCGGTAATATGGAATTTTCTAAGCCCGCCCGGCTAGCAACTATTAGGTGAGATGATGCCAACGGCCAACCAATTGTGGAACTATGACGTCATAACTTAACTTTGTATAGTTGTTTTCATACTCTACCTTGCTCTACTAAGTTTTTCTACTATTTCAATAAAAGAGCTACCATATAGTGAAAAATAAAATATTTCATAGTATAACTAACCTATAGGTAAGTCAGTCTACAATAGGACATTGTTCATCAAGGGGAGAAAGTGACCGATTACCAACGAGAGATGTAGTTTAATACACTCCAGTTGGGAATCGCACTTTCTTCTGAGTGATACATAGTGCTTTATACTACACCTACGAGGAAAATAAAAAATATTATCACTTTCACTACTTGACGACGACATTTCGACTAACTAACTGAATTCACAACACACAATATTACACAAATTGAAAAATGGCGCTAAAATCACGTTCTTTTTTCAAAATAATGTTTAGAAAAAGCTAGTGGCTTAAAAACTTTTTGGCATTTTACATTTAGTTAATCGACATACTTAGCCTTACCCAAAATTAAAAAAAAAACACATTAGTAATGAATTTTCATACAATTTTCCCTCCCGCTCAGCGCGTTTTCTTCCCGCTTATTTGTACGATAGTAATGACGTACAGTCTGCCTCAAATTCGATAAAGTATTAAGGTACTTTCTAAGTAGGTGTAGTATAAAAAATATTTCCGCTTACATAGACGAGGCACGAAGGTTTGAGCTGCTTTATGGCGATGCAGATGCCGGCTAGCAGCCCGCCGCCGCCGCACGGCACCAGCACCGCGTCCACGTCCGGCAGCTGCTCCAGGATCTCCAGCCCCACGGTGCCTTGCCCCGCGATTATCGCAGGGTGGTCGTACCTGCTCACAAATTTGCCTATTACAAAATAGGCTCCATGACTATATACTAGTCATAACTTTTTATCGTCTCACAAAAACTAGGTAGATTAGGTAATCGCTTACCCATTTATGTAAGTATATTTTTTCTCCTTCGCCATCAACATCGCTTGGTGCTTTGCTTCCGCCATGTTATTTCCGAAGACCACGACGTTGGCACCGTAGTTCCTGCACTTCTGAACCTTCATGAGTGGCGCCACCACCGGCATCACCACCGTGGTGGGTATCTTGAGGTCGCTGCCGTGATAGCTCATGCCCTGCGAGTGGTTGCCCAGCGAAGCGGCGATAACGCCATTCTTCTTTTGTTCTTCGCTAAGTTGTAGGAGGGAATTGCGTGCTCCTCGCTCCTTGAAACTGGGCAGGTTAAAAAAGTTCCCGTTTAAAGAAATTAGGTTCGGCTACTTCGGCTAGCTATACAAAGGTAAGATAGCTTATTCCCCTTTGCGTTGTCTCCAACATAGGTCCTCAACTGAAACTCAAAAAAAATTTTTTGAGTTTCAGTTTTAAGTATGGGGAACCTCCAAAATTTATTGTCTTTTTTCTATTTTTGTGTGAAAATCTTAATGCGGTTCACAGAATACATCTACTTACCAAGTTTCAACAGTATAGTTCTTATAGTTTCGGAAATAAGTGGCTGTGACATACGGACGGACAGACAGACAGACAGACATGACGAATCCATAAGGGTTCCGTTTTTTGCCATTTGGCTACGGAACCCTAAAAAGAAGTAAAAACGACTATGTACTATTTTTACCTTCCAGTGTACTGCATAAACTCGCATTTGAGATATATTTTCATATTATATTCCTGAGACATGTGACATACCTGGAAAGGTGAATTTAATACATCAGTCAAGAATTTCCCGACTGACAGGCGATCAGGCAACGCATTGAATAGAGATAAAAGTAAATTGCAATTAGAATCTAATTACCTACTAACAATTTACGAAATGCCAATGACAAGAGCAGGCTAGCCCATAGAGAGTTCGCTAAGCCAAGTTACACGATCGAGTATAACGCGAGAGTTCGCCATTGTTCCCATTAACGTTTGCAAGGGACATTTAACTTGTGTCTCATAATGTACATACCTTGACGCTTACAGTAATAAGAAATCCAATTTCAGAGGGTTTGAAGCTGATTTCCTGTTATTCTAGATACAATAAAATAGGTTTAAGACCCGTTACTGGTCATATAGAAAAACTTTTGTAGTGATGTCGCAAAAAAATGACTTTGGAAAGATTTTTTAAGATTTGAGCAAAGTCGTAAAATTAAAATTGTTCAGTATTTAGCCCCAATCGACGAGTCCTACACCTATGTGTATATTGTTAAACCCTGTATACTATTATATAACATCTTTGGCCAGATCACATGTTTTCAAATCAAATCAAAAATATTTATTCGAAGTAGGTAGCACTGTATATTTTTCACAGATATTTTTTTTTCTGCCACTGGATCTATACTTTCGGAAAGTGTTCGCGGTAGAAACGTCGGATCCAAAAAAAAGTCCCTCTAACACATTTTCAAACCTAAACCCGCAGACTTGCTCTCCACGGTTGTTAGATATAAAACTTCTTTGCCTACACCGAAGTAAGGCTTACCATCACCGAGGATAAAAAACACAAGTCACCGCTCTACCAAAGGATATTATCGTAATTAACTATGTAGCTAAGGTTTGTAACAAATACAGGTGCTCTAATTTCTACTTACAAGATAACAGTTGATTTTGGGCGGATTTACAGTAATACAAGAAATATGAATATAGTAGGGAATTTAGTGCCTAGTATGGGAACCGTTTTATTTTGGATCCGGCGCTCAAAGTTGGCATAGTTGTTCCCTAAGCCGTTCTGAGTAGATTAAGCCCGGGAGCCACCGAGAGCCATCCTCCGTTTGGTAGGGGGAGGGGGGGAAAGTTTGTTTCTGCCGCGCTCCATTTGAGGGCTTATATCTCCAAAACTATTGGTACTAGGGCAAGTGAGATATCATTTTCGTATGATTTAAGGATACGGAATTTATTTCTGTAACAAAAAAAATAACTTTCCATATATAAAAAAAGAAATATTTGATAAAACGTATAAAACATGACTACCTTTTTTCCGCATATGTGTCGATTAATTTTTATTTGTCTTTGATATTAGCATGAAAAAAATATATTCTGAAAGCCACACTTCTTAGAATTATAAAAATATAAATTTAATTAGAATAGCATAATAAATACTTAGTGAAAAAAAAAAAAAATTTGATGCTCGGCAGAGTAGCATAAAACGCGCGGTTTTAGTATCTGTTGTTCGTAAGTAAATAAAATGAATCATCAAACGCCCAAACGACTGTTAAGTAACATAGTATAAACAGGTACATTATATTATTATTTTAATATTTCTCGCACGCACAAAATATTTGTCACGTAAAACAAAAAATATATTTTCCTTATAAAAACGTATTTGTGAAAATCCGCAAAACGTGACTAACTATTTCTCATACGAATTATGGTGGTTTACTATCTAACTTCCGTTGTATTATGGTGGTTTACTATGTAACTTGCGTGGTCACGTTGATCACCCAGGTTAACTGACTTCAGAAATGGTCATACATAACCATAATGAGTTTGACTCTTATTGGCGCATTAATCTCGTAACCGTTTCCGTGCTTCGCAAGCCACGTCAAATTATTTTCATGACAACTGATGAAGCTTCGACCAGCGCCTATACAACTCCAAAACCCCGAAAGCATTCAGATCGAGTTGCACAATCGCTTCGAACGCCTAGGAGAATGTGAAAATGTGGACGAATACAACGACAGGTTTGTGGAAATTGTCCAAACGGCTGGGAATAAGGCCTTCAAAACAAGACGTTAAAAAAGACATATCGGATCTCGGACCTCACCAGCAAGCTCATGGAGGAAAAACGGAGCCTGATTCTGAAATCCTCTGAAGATGCTTGTCAATATCGGCGACTAAACAGACAGATCTCCAAGTCCTTGACGCCAATTTAATACCAATCGTATTAAAGAGGCTATCGAGCGCAATAAAAGGTCAAAAGTATTGGCAAGGGATCTGTCTGCTGGTCAAAGTCAACTGACAAAGCTGAAGACCGAGGATGGCAGAGTCGTGTCGTCCAAGCCCAAGCTGTTGGAATAGGTTGAGAGGTCTACGGACAATTATACACGACTACATGCTTACCTGTCAGTAATCTGGCTGAAGATCCGAGAGCCGGATTGACCTGACACTATTCCGAAGATATCCCAGACGTCAGCCTATGCGAGATTAGAATGGCTCTCAAGCAGCTTAAGAACAACAAGGCACCCGATGATGACGGAATTGCGGCTGAGCTTCTGAAAACAGGTACACAGGGCACAGAAGTGTGGTGGTGCTCTTCTTCAAGAAGGGTGATAAGACTCTTCTGAAGAATTACAAACCCACCTCACTCCTGAGCCATGTCTACAAGTATAGATGGGTTTTTGCCCGGGCATTTTTGGGCATTTTGAATAAATGCCCAATAAACGTCCATTTGCGCCATACAAATTGGGCATTTATTGGGCATTTATTGGGCATAAATAGACGTTTATTGGGCATTTACTCAAAACTGCCCGGGCAAAAACCCATCTCTATCTACAAGCCATGTCGAGAATCATTACGAATCGTCTCGCACGCAGGTTTGACGACTTCCAACCTCCCGAACAAGCTGGTTTCCGAAAAGTCTTCTGTACCATAAACCACATACATACGCTGCGGCAGATTATATAGAAGACCGAAGAGTATAGTGGCATTTGTGGACTATGAGAAAGCTTTTGTTTCGATCGAGACCTGGGCTGTGTTAGTCTCTCCAACAGTGTCAAATTAAATATCGATACACATCGAAGTGTTGAAGTGTTTGTATGAAAACGCCAACATGTCGGTCCACCTCCAGGATCAGAATTCGAAACCTATCCTGCTGTAGCGTGGGGTGAGACAGGGAGACGTTATATCTCCGAAACTGTTCACCGCTGCACTGGAAGACGTTTTCAAGCTTCGGGACTGGAGTGGACTCAGCATCAACATCAATGGCGAATACATCACTCACCTTCGATTTGCTGACGAAATCGTGATCATGTCTGAGACCTTGGAGGACCTAGGCGCAATGCTCGATGGACTCAGTAGAGTCTCTCAACAAGTGGGTCTTAAAATGAACATGGATAAGACGAAAATCATGTCAAACGTCCGTGTTACACCCACTCCTCTGAAGGTTGGAGACTTTACTCTCGAAATTGTTGAAGAATATGTATACCTGGGACAAGCAGTCCGGTTAGGTAGGTCCAACTTCGAGAAAGAGATCAATCGTCGAATCCAACTTGGCTGGGCAGCGTTCGGAAAGCTCCGCAATATCTTCACGTCCAAAATACCGCAGTGTCTCAAGACTAAAGTCTTTGACCAGTGTGTGTTGCCAGTGATGAGACGACATATGGATCCGATACATGGTCGCTTACTATAGACCTCATAAGAAGGCTCAAGGTCACCCAAAGGGCGATGGAGCGTGCTATGCTTGGTATTTCCCTACGTGATCGAATCAGAAATGAGGAGATACGTAGGAGAACTAAAGTTACCGACATAGCTCTTAGAATTGCTAGACTTAAGTGGCAGTGGGCAGGGCAAATAGCTCGTAGAACAGATGGCCGTTGGGGCAGTAAAGTTTTCGAGTGGCGATGGCGACCGCGCACCGGAAGACGCAGTGTGGGCAGGCCTCCGACTCCGTGGACCGACGACCTGGTGCGGTTGCGGGAAGCTGCTGGATGCGAACCGCACAGGACCGGTCGGTGTGGAAATCCTTGGGGGAGGCCTTTTTCCAGCAGTGGAGGTCTTTCGGCTGATAGATAGTAAACCACCATAATTTGTATGAAAAATACAATAATCACATTTTTCGAATTTTCTCTAATATGATTTTTTAAGGAAAATATTTTTTGTTCTACGTGATAAATATTTTGATAAATATTTAAATAATAATAGTATGTACCTATTTTTATTATGTTACTTAACAGTCATTTTTGGGCGCTAGATGATTCATTTTATTTACTTACTTAAAAACGAACAACAGATACTAAAACCGCGTTATGCTACTCTGCCGACCATCAAATTATTTTTTTCACTAAGTATTCATTATACTATTCTAATGAAATTTTTATAATTCTAGGAAATGTGGCTTTTAGAATATATTTTTTTCATGCTAATATCCTAGACCATTAAAAATTAATCGACACGTATGTGGAAAAAAACCACCCACACTTCAGTATCTACTTGTTGGATCGCGCTTCTTTTGGGGCTTATATCTCCATAACTTTATGTTTTAGGGCAAGTCCGACAACATTTTCGGATATTTTAAGGATGATAAATTCATTTCTACAACAAAAAAAAAAAATACTTTTCATAGAAAAAAAAAAGAAATATAACTCCTGTAATTTAGAACCGCGCGGACCGCGCGTTTTATGCCACGCTGCCACGCATTGAATTTTATTTTTTTCACGAAGTATTTATCATGCTATTCTAATAAAACTTAATTATTATAATCCTTGGTAATGTGGCTTTCAGAATATACACTCAGCTTCAAAAAAATCGCACGTCCGTAAAAATAGGCTTCAAGCACTGTTAATCCTTAAGACAAGCAGTTATTCGTAGCAATATTGGTATCATTTGAGAGCCCTATAAAAACTCTTTAAAAAAAATATCCATTTCATTTGATTAAAGAAAAAGCTTGGGACTTTTTGGCGGGAACTCGCGGCAAGAGTTTGTCATTTTTGTTTTATTATCCGAAAAAATAGATATCGTGGTTTTTAATGCATAATATTGATAGTGTATTGTTCAATAAAGTGCCATTTAAGTGTCTAATATGTAGGATAATGAAATAAAAGTGTGTAGACTGTGTTTCGAGTGCTCTCAAGAAGTCCATGAAATCTTCATCAAAAGTGCTATCATTTTGTTGAAGAATAGAGAAATAGTTAAAGACGACAGAAATTGATAAATGAGAACTCAAATGAAATAGAAAAATATTTAGAGAAGAGCAAACTACGTAAGAATAGGCTGTATGGCCAGAGAAGCCTTTGCCTTTTCCTTGCAAAAGCAGGAAAGAACCAAAAAAAAAAAAAAAAAGAAAAAGCTTGACACTTTAAGTCACTGTGAATGACAATGGAACTGATTCTCCTCTTCAAATTTTGTTTGTATTGTTTTGTTTTTTGGGTATAAAAGGGTCGATACAGCTTATCGGGGGATAAATTTGCTACCAACAGTCGAAGAAGACACAGAAGAATATCTTTCATCAGAAAAACGTCCTTGAAGATGGACACTACTGCTGCTGAAGCCGCCCAAGTTATCGCACTACTGCAATCAGGACTACGTCAGTGTGATGTTGCTCGGCAATTGCACTTGAGTCGCTTTTCTGTTCGAAGAGTGTACCAGCGGTTCCTGCAGACCGGTGGCTTTGTCCGAAGGCGTGGGTCTGGTAGAAATCGCTGCACTTCTGCGAGAGATGACCGATTCGTCGTATCGAAGTCTTTGAGAAATCGGTTCTCTAATGCTGTTGAGTTGCAACAGCAGCTTCAAGCAGTTCGTAGAAGGGCCGTGAGTGTCTCTACAGTTAGAAGAAGACTAAAGGAGAGAAATATTGTGGCTAGAAGACCTGCCACGGGTCCAAAATTAACCGCAGCGCATCGGCGAGCACGCCTGCAATTTGCTCGCGCCCACGTCAATTGGACCCTGGACCAATGGAGAGCTGTTCTCTTCTCAGACGAAACGAGAGTGTGCCTTTTCTGCAACGATAAACGCAAAAGAGTATACAGAAGACAATGGGAACGTTTTGCCCAAGCCTGCATCCAAGAGACGGTAGAATACGGGGGCGGTTCCTGCATGTTCTGGGGCGGCATATCTGCTGACGGCAAAACTGAACTTTCTTGCGTCTCTCGGACCGGCGGTGCTCGCGGGCAAGGGTCGATGACTGCTCACCGGTACATCACAGAGATCCTGGAAGAACATGTGGTCCCCTATGCTGGATTTATTGGCGACGGGTTCACATTAATGCACGATAACGCTCGCGCGCACACTGCTGGAATTGTGCAGGGCTACCTTCAAGAGGTTGGGATCCCTGTCATGCAGTGGCCAGCGAGAAGTCCAGATCTGAACCCGATAGAGCACCTCTGGGACCAGCTGAAACGCAAGGTTAGATCCCGTGATCCCGCTCCCGCGACTCTTCAGGAGCTCCAAGACGCCGTTATTGAGGAATGGGACAGAATCCCTCAAGAAGAGGTCCTAAAGTTGGTGCGATCCATGAGGGAGCGCATGGAACACGTCATTAGGGCTAGGGGGGGTAACACTAGGTTTTAGGTTAGTTTTAAGCAACTTTGTTTTGAAAAATTAATCAGATTTCATTTGGGTTTTTTAAGGATTTTTATTGTTTTGTAAATTTTTCTCAGTTCCAATAAAAAACATTGAATGAATTATTGTTTTTGCATTCTCTGTTTCCTTACCTTTCAAATGATACCGAACATTACCAATATTTCATAATACAAATACGATTGAAAGATGTTTAAAATAGATTTCTTAAAAGGTGCGATTTTTTTGAAGGCGAGTGTATATTGAAAGTTTTTGTTTTGTTACAGAAATGAATTGTTTATCCTTGAATCATACGAAAATGATATCTCACTTGCCCTAGTACCAATAGTTTTGGAGATATAAGCCCTCAAATGGAGCGCGGCAGAAACAAACTTTCCCCCCCTCCCCCTACCAAACGGGGGATGGCTCCCGATGGCTCCCGGGCTTAATCCACTCAGAATGACCTAGGCGTTTGTTCCCCTAGGCTCAACTGCGAGGCTCAACTGGTTGAGCCTTACCAAAAAAAAATTCCCCACGGCACAACTAGTTGAGCCGTTCGTACATTTTTTTCTCATAGGCTCAACTAGTTGTGCACATAAGAAAAAAATATATTGACGGCTCAACTCTGGTTAGTAGTATGTAACACATGAATTACTGATGACTGAAATGAAGATGTATCAGACCTATCTTATGTGTGGTAAGTTTGTTTTTTAACTAACAAATCTTCAGGATTTTCAGCCGAAACCGAACCTTCGGCCTATGTCTCAGTTTCAGCCGTTTTGAAAGTTTTTAGTAGCAACAGTCTGGTTGCCTGTGATACTTCGTGTTCAAAAGTACCAGGAGAGCATAACCGAACAGAAGGTTGAAAGCCAGTGGTCGGCAACATTTTAACAGGCAAGGGCCACATCATAGAGATCTTAAGGCCACATAGTAATAAAATGAAATGAAGGTGGGCCGCACTTATTTCATTATATCACTATGTGGCCCTTGTTTGAATAATTCATTTTCTTTCTAATATCATTTTCTTCTAAAGTGAATAGTTTGCGCGAGAGACACTTCCAAAGTTGTAAAATGTGTCCCCCCCCCGTAACTTCTAAAATAAGAGAATGATAAAACTAAAAAAAATATATGATGTACATTACCATGCAAACTTCCACCGAAAATTGGTTTGAACGATATCTAGTAAGTAGTTTTTTTTAATACGTCATAAATCGTAAACCGCAATTTACCTTTCATTCAAGTTACAACGAACTACAAAAACTTTTATATTATGTTACTTGCTGCTACGGAACCCTTTATGGGCGAGTCCGACTCGCACTTGGCCGCTTTTTTTTGATTGGAATGAACCATATAATAACATTTTATTCATCATCAATTTATTGGCAGTAAAAAGGCCCAGGGTTGATTGATTTAAATAATAATTTAAATCAAGTGATTTTTTATTTAAATCAATGATTTAAATCAAAGTTGTATTTTAAAAAAAAATATATAAAGTTATAAAAGGAAAGAAAATACTTGTGAGAATTATAAAGTGTATTTTTTATTCAAATAAAAAAAATCGATTATATTTATATAATCTAAATAAAATGAGAAAAAATAATTTATTTTGATTTAAAATAACATTTTGTTCACAAAAATCGTACGTAGGTAGCGCTGTCTTTTTTACTACCCTAGCTAATGACGTCACGACCGAAACATCATGGCGGCTAGCGACAAATAACAAAAAAATTGTGATGTAACAAGAAATTTTTGATTTTCGGACTTTTCCCTTTACTTGTGCTATAAGATATTGCTTCCTACCAAATTTCATGATTCTAGGTATACGGGAAGTACTCTTTAGGTTTTGATTCCCATGCGAGTGTCCAAATATGCGGCATAAACGGCCGTATCTCTTGATTGCGTTGGCATAGAAGTTTGATTTTTCGCTTTAAGGGATTGCTGGCCTGATTATTTGATATAAATTTCAACTTGATACGTCAACGCGTTCCTGAGAAAAAGGGAAAAAGGACTTTTTTTTTAATTTAAGGCCTTAAATTAAATTAAAATATCGGTTGTGTGTGTGTGTGTGTGTGTGTCTGTTCAAAAATGGCTTACGATTTTGATGAAACCTTGTACAATACTTATAAGGTCTTCCAATATGCCTTAACGACTGCCATCTACGGATAGCAGCCAGCACCAGCAGATATTATAGATATTATTATTATGACGGTGTCTGTAGTCAGTGAACCTGTATGATCAACGCGACCACGCAAGCCCACTGAGTCACGGCCAACGTACCTTCCGAAGTACGAAAACGGTAAAAATAAATTCTTCTAACGATCAAACTCATCCAAGTTATGACCGTGTCTATAGTCAGTTAACCTGCATTATCGACGCGACCATGCATGACCACTGAGTCACGACCAACGGCTTAACTACCTTGCGAAGCACGGAAATGGTCGCTATAAATGCTACTAACAGTCAAACCCATCGGTCATGAACGTGTCTATAGTCAATTAACCTGCATGATCGATGCAACCACGCAAACACACAGAAAGTAGAGACCTTTCTTATATTTACAGCAAACACACAGTCAAGATATGATGATATTTAGATCCCTAACTTGAGAAATTATTGGTACCCCATACAAACTTTCATTCCCTATTTCACCCCCTTCAAGTTAAATTTTTGCAACGAACGTACCCTATATCCTTCTCTTATTTACCACAATTCATCAAAATCGGTTCAGCGGTTTAGGCGTGAAAACGTAACAGACAGACAGTTACTTTCGCATTTATAATATTAATTATAGTATATAATAGGGATTCTCAAGCGGTTGAGCCTAAGGGAATTGGTTGTGCCGTGGGTAAAAATATTACCATACATTTGCTACACTAGAAAACCAGTTGTGCCGTGGGGATTTTTTTTTGGTAAGGCTCAACCAGTTGAGCCTCGCAGTTGAGCCTCGGGTAATAAACGGACCTAGGAAACAACTATGCCAAGTTTGAGCGCCGGATCCAAAATAAAACGGTTCATCGCACTAAATCCCCGACTAATAGTAAAATATGGCGTTATATTTTGCTTATTACATGACAAGAGAACTCGTATTGATGGTGGCGGCACCTGTGGTGAAATTATGAACTAATAAAATCTAAAGAGATTTGTTGCGCCTTAACAATGGATGGTATTTAATTGTACCTTAATTTATTCCCGTTTTCTCCAACAAATTATGCCTTTGTTCCGCCAAAAATACTGTTTGTGCACCAAAATATGCTCACTAAAATATTTCCTTTTGAGTACCTATTTAATAACTGTTGTAAATTTGTAAAAATAATAATACACATTATTAAAGAAGCTTTATTTGTTTTAGTGTTACTTCAAACAATGTACTGCAAAATATATTTTAATCAAACACCAAATAAATACCAATGTAGTTTTATATATAAAAATTAAGTACAATATAAAATGTAATGCTTACCTAAATGTTTCGTACGAGGATGTGTAGCTGTGCTGTGGAAATGTGTGGGGGTTTCCACCAAACATGTGCGAGGAAAATGACTCGTACGAGGATGTGTAGCGGAGCTGTGAAAATGCGCATTAATGTGCGGTGCGAGGATGCGTTGCGAAGATGTGAAATGTGTGGGCGCAATATAATATCACATCCCTCGCAATACATCCCTCGCAACACATCCCTCGCACATATTTCTCAGTACTTAAGACCTCGCTTCGCTAAGCCCTTTTCCACCTGAGCTGTGCTAAGCGAGGCTAGGAAAATGAAGCGATTCTATTGGTTAATGTTTTCCTCGCACACCGCTCCGCTTCCTCGTATATCTTTGTTGGAAAGGCAGCCAAGGCTTCAGCTTCAGCGGCTTAGCGAAGCGAGGTCTTTTGTAGTGAGAAAAGTGTGCGAGGGATGTGTTGCGATAAATACTAGATAAATACACATCCTGTTACGAGACATTTTCCTCGCACAAGTTTGATGGAAACCCCCACACATTTCCACAGCACAGCTACACATCCTCGTATGATACATTTTCCTCGCACATCTCTGGTTGAAAAGCAGCCCGCGCGCCGCAAGGGCGCCAAAAACATTTTCAGTAAAATAAATGTATTTTCACCTCTCCAGCACGAAAAGAGTGCCTTTGGTCCCTAAAAACTCAAAGCAAAAACGCTTTTTGCTGCGAGCGTGAGAAAAAGTGATTCGAATTTCGAACACGACCTTTTTTGCGCGGCGCTGAAAAAAATATGGGCGATAGTTCGTTCAGAAACTCATTTTGGCCTAGCGATTTAACTTATAGGCAAAAAATGTTGTCTGTTATTTAATGAACTTTAAGTTTATAAATTGTGCTATTGCATTTTTAAAGACGTAATATTTAAAATAAATATGTACTAGTAAACATGAATATCGCTTACTTAAAAATATCATGTTTGGTTTTCATCTTAGGTTTCATAAAAATGACAAGCAGCGCAGTTTCCGAACGCAACCTCTAAATTAAAAACATTATAATAACTATTTGAGTAACATAAAAGTTGTACAAAACCGCTTTAAATGTGGTTTCGGTTTCAGGATGCGTATTAGATATTTTGTGTAACAATTTGGAATATTGGTCACAATCAGTATTTTTTTGTGAAAGAATAATATAGCTATTGTTAGAATAGAATATTTGCTGCGCAGCAAAATAAAAAAGTGTTATATCTTGGTGATAATTTTGAACTTGTTTGGTGTAACGCATTTTGTTGGCGGAGTAGTGGCAAAATCATTTAAAGGGTTTTAGAGTAATATTTTAGAGAGGCCGTACAAAGGTGTACCCTTAAATTTTTGGTGAACAGTTAAAAATTATCCCTTAACAATTACGAAGTGAGTTGCAAATGTGAAAAACGTACCATACATGGCGTTTTAGTAACACCACTTTTAATTCTGTACGCTGCAGCGGAAACGTCTTCGAAGGGCACTTTCCTTGGATTATTTGGATCGCACATAACATCAAAATCTGGATTCTGGAAATTTAAAGAAGTGATTTTAAACATGTTTTAAACAACAAAGCTTCCATACCCTCATCAGTCAACTAAACCACAGATAAACTAAACTTACCACTGAACTAGTGGGAACATTTTCTTATAATGAGTTTTCTACTTGTTACGGTGAAACTTGCGCATCTGCGATATATTTTTATTGTTTGTCCTTGGCGTCTTTTTATTTGATGTTATGTTATGTTTTATGTTACCAAATATGGAAGACTGAAACATTCCCAAGCAGTGGAAACTGCCCTCGCGATAGACCACCAACCAGATTCCTACAAAGTTTGACCAATCTGGGGTTGAAATTGCGACCTCCTGATATTGACCCTATGGCTGTAGAGTGTAGATGTAGGTTACGTGGATGTAAACCTAAGGAAACCTGCGCATCCATCAGTCAACATTAATAATGCACGCGGGCGCTTTTCATACCTAGTACTTAGGTACTTACTGCTGGAAAAGCATGCATGATTGCTAAGAAGGTACTTACATCACTCATTGTGGCGATAAAGCCTTTAGTGGGTTATGTTAAAAATATTTTTCTTTCAAAATAATTAAAAACTAAAAATCGTTAGGTATAAAACGTATTATTTAAAATAATACAAATAAAATAAAAATACATTAAATAAAAACGCTCAACTTTTTACATCAAAAAAAGTAGACAGTCTCAAAATAGATTTTCGTTTGACTGATGATTGGTCACTCCTGCCATCAGGTCAAAAAGCTTTTATTTATAAATCAACATAGAGATTATATAAAAAACGGGATTATGGTGCAGCACAGACATGCACCCCGCTCCTCGGAGCGACGATATAAATCTTCTTTGTGGTGCAGTTATGATACCTACTCTAAAATTAACTTAATCCTTCGCCAAGATACCCATACAACAGAGCATACCTACAATCGGGCTCGCTTCGCTCGGCCCCTTCATTAGAAAGTCGCTTTGTTTAGTAAAACACTGAGATAAGCACGAGGTTTTTCAAAGTCTTCTTTGAACTTTTTTTAGTTTCACTATTTTATTCCGCGTACCCACTTGACTTGCCATCCATTATTTTATTTTTTAATCCTTCAAATCAGTTAATCCATTGACCGCTTCGCTACTCTTTGACAATTGTGCCCCCCCACCGCCAACGTCAGCTCCAGCCGATAAAAATGTATGAAAATCTTAAATCCGGGCGCGCCTGTGGCACGAAAACCGTTTGTCGGCGCCATAGACTAATATTGTATACAGAGTGTAACAAAATTGGTGTAGGACCCTACTCATCATACTGAACAACTTTTACAATACAATTCATTTATTCAGAAAACAACACATTACAAAGTTGAGTACACACAAACAAACTTGACAAAGAAAAAAATGAGATAAACAAGAAATAAAATAAAATAGGAGACAAACAAAAAAAACACACCTAAGAACCCTAATTACAACTGTGCTGCTTTCTGAACCCGTTCCGACTCAGCATAATGCTGAAGATAACTACCTATATACAGCACTGTTATTCTGCCGTAACCATGACAGACGTCGTGCGCGCCTACGGGAAGCAAGTTAAAAATATGCATAGATAAATAAAAGTAGTTAAAATAATAATCTATACTATAATAAAACAGTAGAAACCGTGTGTCTGTACATTGAATATTTTTACCAAAAATAGTAAGGAGGTGATAAAATAAGAGTAATAGAACACAATCAATCAATCAATCTCCTGGCTTGTTCCCTATTTGGGGTCAGTCCTCCTGATACTCTTTCGCCACTCTTGGCGATTCTGTGTTATTTCTGGCGTTAAGTCTAGCGTCATCATGTCATTGGAGACGGTTCGCATCCAGGTGGTAGGCGGGCGTCCTCTGCCTCTTTTACCTTCCTCTATGGCCATCACACGTCGCGTCATATGGTCTTCATCCCGACGCATCACGTGTCCATACGAACGCAAACGGCTCTCTTGTATTTTGTGTTGGATTTCAGCGACTTTGAAAGTCCCTCGGATGTATTCGTTTTTAACTATATCGAGTCTAGTAACTCCTCCCGCCCAACGCAGCATATTCATCTCTGTTACGTGCACTTTTTGTTCATCGCATTTCCGTGTCGCCCAGCATTCGCTCCCATAGAGCATGGCCGGTCTTACAGCTTGCTTATACACGGTGCCTTTAGTTTTGATGGGCATTTTTGCATCACAGAGAACACCAGAAAGCGACCTCCATTTCAGCCAGCCTGTCTTAATTCTGTTCTCTATGTCTCTTTCCGTGTTAGCTTTTGTAGTAACAATGGATCCCAGGTACTTGAATTCCTCAACCTTGTTTAGGCGAGTTCCATCAATGGTTGGTGATACTTGGGTGCTGCTGGTGTTCCCAGAAAAGTTGCATTGCATATATTCGGTCTTTTGTCGACTCACGCGTAGCCCTCTGCTTTCTAGAGCTTTTTGCCATTTCTCGAGACTGTCTTGAATACCCGGAAGAGAGTATTCAATCAGGACTACATCGTCAGCGTATAAAAGTGACCATGGAGCTGGTTTTTGAAGATCTTTGGTGATGTAGTCCATAACGATGTTGAAGAGCATAGGGCTTAGAGCAGATCCCTGATGGACTCCGATCTTGAATTCGAAGCTGTTGCCTGTACCAGAAGGTGAAACTACTCTAGTGGTGACGTCTTTATACATATCCTATATGATGCTGATGTATTGCTCAGGTATCAGTTGGGCTCTAAGTGATTGCCATATGAGCTGACGTGGTATTCGGTGAAAAGCTTTCTCTAAGTCTATAAAGACAAGGTGGAGATCCTTTTTCAGGACTTTATATTTTTCCAGCAGTATTCTTACCGAGTGAATTGCATCTGTAGTGCATACTCCTCTAGTAAAACCGCATTGGTTTGGAGTAATTTCAGAGAGTTTATTTAGTCGTTTTATAATTACTCTTTCCCATATATTTAAGGTGTGTGACGTTAATTTGATGGCTCTATAGTTTCCACATTCAGCTATATTTCCCTTGTTCTTGTAGAATGGTATTATGTTGCTACACCTCCACATATTAGGCATTTTCCCCGTCGTCAGGATGAGGTTGAATAGGTTTGTTAGCCATATAACTCTAGTGTGCCCTCCAGTGTGCCCGTTTTCTTCCAGAGCTCTGCCGGGATTTCATCTGGACCTGTAGCTTTCCCATTTTTCATACCTGATATGGCGGCCTTCACTTCAGATGATGTGATAGCTTCAATGGGGCCAACTATGCATGGCAGGGGATTAAGTGGCTCCTGTAGGAACTCCTCATTTAAGAGGTGCTGAAAATACTCTTGCCATCGATTGTTTATTTGGGCGTCTGCCGTTAACAATTTTCCTGAAGCATCATTCATGTACTTATTATGTTTAAAGTGTTGGGTTTGCTTGTTAAGTTGTTTAGCTATACTGAATATTTCCTTATCCGTTTCGGCATTTTCTAGTCGAGTAATAAGGGCTTCATCTGCTGAGGCTTTGGCAATGGCAACGGTTTGTTTGGCTAATCTTTTTGCGGTCTTATAAGCGTATTTGTCGGTATCGTCTTGGGTTTCTTGCCATCTCTTAAAGCTGGTTTTCTTCTCGCTAAGCTTTTGTTTAACGTCGTCTGACCACCAGCTGGCATCTTTCTTCCGACTTCCTTAGCTGTACTAGTAGTGCGAGTATAGAACTCCTTCCACGTAGTATTGGCGTCTTGGGTGTCATCCTCCGCTTTTATAGAGTCAGCTAGATACTCTTCTATTTGTGCTACATCCGGGTTTCCCTCAGGAGTATTCAGTTTATACCACTTAATGCGGGGGCAGGGTTTGATTTTACGTTTTGTTTTCCAAGCGAGCATTCGAAGACAGGCTACGAGGATTCGATGCTGAGATGTCAAAGGCTCGCCTGGAATCACTTTACAATCTTTAAAGCGCGTGCGCATTGAGGAGTCACACAGAAAGAAGTCTATTTGCCAGGCGGCTTTTCCGCTCTTGTATGTGATAAGGTGTTCGTTGTTTTTCTGGAAAAAGGTATTAACTATTGGCATGTTGAAGTTCGTGGCAAATTCCAAAATGTCCTTTCCTTGATCTTTGAGGGAGCCGTATCCAAAGTTGCCGTGGATATACGAATCCTTTGGAGCTTTTTGGCCGACATGTCCATTTAGAGCTCCAGCTATAATTTTTCTTTCTGTGTCTGGTATGCCTTGAAGTACGTCATGTAGTACTTCCCAGAAGGACTCCTTTTCATCCCTTGCGCAACCCATCTGCGGTGCGTATACAGAAATAATGTTTAGGCAAGGCTGGTCATCTAGCGCCAATTTAACGTACATAATTCTGTCGGTTATTCTGTCTACTTTTATAATTCTCTGTTTAATCTTTTCATCTAGTATTATGCCTACGCTATTTCTCGTCTTTGATGAGCCATTATAGAGGAGCTGGTAATTATAGCCTATCTCTCTAAATTTTGAACCTTTCCATTTGAGTTCCTGAATGCAGCATATGTTTATGCTTTGCCTATGCAAGATCTCAGCCAGTTCTTGACTGTGTCCGGTCAGTGAACCTATGTTCCATGTCGCTATACGCATATTAGTAGCGTTGCGTCTAAATTCGTCGCTTGTGGGGGGCGCCCTAGTATTTATCGCTTTATTCTTATGGTGTACTTTCATATTTGGGTATCAGGAGATGGTTGTTTGGCTATATAGTTTTACGGCCGGTTGCCACCTGACGCCAAGACTGTGACCTTTCTCAAAGGCTAGGCCGCCGCCGTTGATCTCGTTAGGATTCTTCCGCCGCCGACCCTTCTGTGGATTCCAGCCTAAACCCACAGCACTGTCACGACCTCTACTCCGAGTATGTCTGAGAAGCTCGTGATCAGGGGTTTGTTGACGGAGTAGTGCCTTCTCCGGCCTGTTGGTCCGCGGGAGCTATTTTATTTCACTCCTAGACTCCTACCCTCCTACTTGCGAGGCTACTAGGCGAGCGTTCCCCTATTCGCCACCTGGGGACGCGTTCTCTAGAGGTGAGGCTCCCCCGAGAATAGTAAGAGTAATAGAACACAAATAAACAAATTTAAAAAATTTTGTCTGTCTGTCTGTTCACGCTAAACTCCGAAACTACTGGATGGATTTTCATGCGGTTTTCTCGAGTAGATTAAGCTTAGTTTGAAGCACTATATAGTCTTTGTTTCATCGACATGCAAAGTCAAGAAAAAAAGTTGTCGTCCTTTAAAGATAATTTTAAGTTCGTCGCTTGCCTGGCAAAAATTACATAGCAAATGAGTCGAAGGAAGGGTCCGAAGCTTAATTACGTAGGAAAATAATCGATTATAATTTAAATTTTTACATAAACAATAAATCATCGACTTATTTAAGGTTCCGACCCTTCTTTCGACCTATTTGCTAGAGTCTGACAAATGAAAGCGTAACCTGGAATTTTATTTAAAGTTTTTACATGGCAACAAAAAGAAGGTCAACAGTCAGAGGCTGTCACTGTTGAATGTTAGTATGACTGTCAATTATTGATACTTGTTGGCTGAATATTCTATGTTTATTATTTATTGTATTGTTGAGCGTAAGAAATGATATAATGATATTATTTGTAATGGCCATTCGTAAATGATAGATTTTATGGTAATTTCAGATTTTTCAGTGCAGCAATAAACTGCAGATTATCAAAATCAGTTTATGAAGTAGACTGTTTTTAAGTTTATATTTATAAACAATATGTACAAGGAGTCAATAAAATGGTAAAAAGCTAATTGTAAATTGTAATTTCAACTACTATAAATACAGGGTGTTAAAAAAAGTGCGTTTGAAATTTTAAGGGGTTACTCCGAATCAAGTATAGAATCCAGGAAAAATATTGAAAAAATTCGCTCTTCAATTTTTTTTGCAGTTTTTCATACAAATTCTCGATTCACTATTTAGATTTAGTATGAGAATCTAAAAAAAATAATCGAAGAGCGGATTTTTTCAATATTTTTCCTGGGTTCTGTACTTGATTCTGCATAACCCCTTAAAATTTCAAACGCATTTTTTTAACATCCTGTATATTTTAATAAAGATTTATCACACAAGTATTAAATATATTTTTCCTGCTATAGGTTGGTGATACCACATGAAGATTTTTTGAATTTGCCGCGCTTTCTCAGGTTACGCTTTCATTTGTCAGACTCTATGTAATAGTATATATGTAATTTTGGCAGACGAGCGGCGAATTTATTACTATTTTTGGTAAAAATATGCAACACTAGCTTCTGCCCGCGACTTCGTCTGCTTGGACTTTAGAATTGGATCCAGAGAGAAAGAAAATGTTGAGGTGGCACCATCTAGTGACGAAGTGGAAATTTTAAGTTTTTAAGCATTACTCCGGGAACCCTTAAGTTTTCCGGGATAAAAAGTATCCTATGTGTTAGCCGGGTACTTTATCTATCTACCCACCAAATTTCATCCAGATCCATTCAGCAGTTTTGGCGTAAAGCGAACAAACAAACAAACAAACATCCATACTTTCGCATTTATAATATTATTATAATTATATTATATATATTATATATTATATTATATTATATTATAAGTGAGATAGTGAGAAGACTAGTGAGATCTATACATATAATAAAACTAACGGGGCCGATTCTATACATGGAATATTTTTGAAAATAATACCAGTAGGGGTAATAATACATGTCTATCGATATAGAGAACAAAACAATTTAATTTGGAATGTTTGTCTGTCTGTCTGTCCGCGCATCACGCAAAAACGGCTGAGCTGATTTTTATGAAACTTTGTACATTATACTACGTAACCCGGAGTAACATCTTAGATACTTTTTATCCCGGGAAATTCAAGGGTTCCCAGAGAAATACATAAAAACTTTAATTTTTAAAAGCCTTATTACTCAAAAACTACGAAGCCGATTTTATTGTAATTTGTCACAATTATACTTTGTCATTACTGCTAAACCTCCAAATTTTTTCATCTCTGTTTTATGAAGGTTTCCCACAGGAAAGTGACAAAACCGTATCACCACAAAAAATCAATTTATTCAGATTACACCTTAACTTTTTGAAAAGGCGTGTCGATTATGGTACTTTCGTATCATTCGATACATACTATTGCTCCTGGAAAGTCAAAGGAATCCCGAGGGAAAAGCTGGAAACTGTATCTATAGAATGACTTAAAGTATTAAGGTGAAACCTTCACTCTTAGATTAGGCGAATCAAAGGTATATTCAGTTAACATTCTTGATCCGGAATTGTCAAGGATATCACGAGGGAACCGACGGGATCCTCTCTTTCAATGACACATGTCTATATTGTTTTACGGTGTAGATAGCTGTAGAATATTGAAAATATACATATAACGCAGTGAAGCTTAAATAAGCAAAGCAAACTATACGTTTCTAAATGGTATTTTTATTTCGTACCCAATTATTCAAGTGTAGGGCAACATTTATCAAGTGGTGGTATACAGGGCGTTATACAGTAGGTAGTAAATAGTAGGACCCGTTAACTGGAGTTTTTACCCATTATCGGCTGATTTGAAAAACTTCTTAAGCTGGGGTTGGCCATTAGCCTCACATCTTACCACTATTCAAACTTGGACCCTGTGTGTGGAGAATGAGCTAACCTTCCCTAACTATAAGAAGAGATCCATGCCCCAGTAGTGTTGGTTGCGAACATAAATTCTATGATTATTAATTTTAAAATATTTTTGATGTCTATGTTCTACTGGTGTGCAATCAAGAATTTTTCCTTTGTCTATAACTTATAAATTCCATGCAATATTATTTTCTTCTCCTTTTTCTTTTTTTTTCTTTTTTTCTATTTTCTTTTATCTTTTTCTTTTTTCCTTAAGTTTAAAGCCAGTCTTTTTAAACATTTCAAGTCGTTTAATTTTTTACAATATTTTGTTATTTTCTTATTTCTAAAGAATAATTTAGCAAAACATATGAACTATTGTAAAATACCCCAACACTAACGCGTCCGAAGTCGCGGGCACCAGCTAGTTTATTATAAATTCAGATAAATTGCAATGTGAAATAGTCATTAATAATGAAATACGATTTAAGTATAATATAAATAGTTCATTGAAGAATAAATCATTGAAATAAAGTAGATTCATTGATATACATATTAAAACATAGTTCTACGACTTTAGTCAAATCGCAAAAAAAATTTGGACTCTCCATATATGTATATATTTTTTTGCGATTTGACCAAAGTCGTAGAACAAAAGTTGTTCAGTATGATGAGTAGAATCCCCAGTTAACGGGTCCTATACCAATTTTGTTACAGCCTGTATATACTGGGGTATTAGCTGAGCCGACTGTGTCGCTTAAAGGGTTAATAAAAAGCTAGTCCTGTATGTCTTCCAGTCTGGAGAAAATGACAAAATTTCGAGCTCGCTCCGTTTGTCCTGTTCTAGGTTTACCATGAATCATGGAGGCTAACCGGTGAGTGACTAAGTAATCCATGTGTAAGTCAAAGAGAAAAAGGGCAAAAAAAAAACCGGACCCGCTTCGCTCGCCATAAGTATGCAAGTGCCTTGCCAACCAACAGATCTGCCACTGCTAAAAGCTTGGCATGGCATCACCTGGTGGATGATCCTAAAGATGAAAGCGGGCTTACCATGATTCCCCAACGCAATGGGGAACTGGCTATGTATCTTATCTCCATGCCGGAACACATCAGATCTGGAATATTAACATTGATGTTTGGTGCCAAGACTTAGTTAAGATGGATGGTGGCCAGGCGGAATCAGAAAATGTCCTACCACCAACCAAACCAAGTCCTACAAAGTTGGACACCACCGGGAATTGAACTCGCGACCTTCTTATTTATGTGCAGTGAGTGGACTGGCTACTGGACCACGGAGGCGGATAAGTTTTATATATTGTAAAATGTATGGCCATAAACATGGTGGCCGACTAAGACACGTAGCGTAGGTATAAGTGGCGTGCATTGGTGGGGGGGGGGGGGGGGTAATCCAATAGTAACTGATGATTAGGAATATGTAGAAGCAGAAGTCACATTATGGCGATAACTTACGTCAAATAAAGTCAAGCTTTTGGTAATTTATTTGCATTTCTATTTTTTGTTTGTATGTTTTGTTTTGTTTGACGAGTGAACGAGATTTTGTTGTAATTCCAAAATTAACGTTGGCAACACTGATACCGTATATCAACTCGGACTTGATTCCGAAGCCAAGTTAAAAAAAAGTACCATCTTGTCACCCTGCTGTCAGTGTCAGTGTCAAACGAAATTGGACGGAGGACGCGGTGGACGATATTTATGTTTCGTTTGTGACTCTCTCAAATCCATAATTTATGTATTTTAAAGTAATATTGTAGTAGAAATATTAACAATTTGAAACATTTGACAAAAGTGCGACTTTAAACTCAGTAGAATTACGAAATGCCGTACGCTAATCAGCCCTCCGTGCATATCACCGAACTCACTGATGATAACGTGAAGTTCGTGGTGGAAGACACAGAGCTGAGCGTTGCCAACAGCATGCGGCGCGTGTTCATCGCCGAGACGCCAACCATGGCGATCGACTGGGTGCAGCTCGAGGCCAACTCCACCGTCCTCAGCGACGAGTTCCTCGCACACCGCATCGGTCTGATCCCGCTAATATCGGACGACGTCGTAGACAAGATAAGGTATTCTAGGGACTGTATGTGTGCCGACTTCTGTTCAGAGTGCAGCGTCGAGTTTACCCTAGATGTGAAATGTACTGACGACCAAACCAGACACGTGACAACAGCCGACTTGAAGTCGAGTGACCCGCGCGTGGTGCCTGTGACGTCGCGCCACAGGGACGAAGACCAGGCAGACTATGGTGAAGCAGATGAGATACTTATCATCAAACTTCGTAAAGGACAAGAACTTAAATTACGTGCATATGCTAAAAAAGGGTTTGGAAAAGAGCATGCAAAATGGAATCCTACCGCTGGTGTGTCGTTTGAATATGATCCTGACAATATCATGAGGCACACCCTGTATCCTAAGCCAGATGAATGGCCGAAGAGTGAGCACACTGAGTTAGATGATGATCAGTATGAAGCAGAGTTCAACTGGGAAGCAAAACCAAATAAGTTTTTTTATAACGTTGAGTCCTCGGGAGCGCTGAAACCAGAGAACATTGTGCTGATGGGTATAGTGGTGCTAAAGAATAAACTTCTCAATCTACAAGTGCAACTGGCGCAGGAAGCACAGAATGATGCTCTGGCTATTAATTAAGTTATACGTAGTTATAAAATAAAATATAAGTCCCTAAATTCGTTGTTTTATTTACAATAAATAATGTTTGGATTTTGTATGGGTTCTTTGAAGTTAATCATTTGTGTAAAACTAGGGATAAATATCTATGATGCTCTTTATGTACGTGAATTTAATAATTTTAAGTAAAATAACTTGTAATTTATTTGATGTTTTTAGGGTCCCATACTTCAAAAGGAAAAAATGTACAAGAGTCTGACTCGTGCACCGAGCAAGGGTTCCCTACAATTAAACAATATTGAGAATTTTACCTTCTTATTTTAAGATCATAGACCATAGCAAATTTTCCTGTAATCTTATAAATAAAGAATTATTTATTTTCTATTATTTTTTCAGTAGTTACAGAGATAAGGGGGAATTCATAGACTAAAATTAACATTGAGCCTAAAATTTTGGAAAAATACAGAAAATAGTTCTTTAGTTATAGATTACAGGAAAACGTATAAGAAGTCTATGATTTTACAATAAGATTTAAAAAAATTCAATATTGTTTGTTTGTACGGAACCCTCGGTTTGCGAGTCAGACCCGCACTTGTCCGATTTTATTTTCTTGATTGTGAGACTGACTTGCTAATTCACCCGAGTCTGCCCGATCCTTCCATATCCAGTCAAACAGCTATCTGTTTCATCTCTAGTAAGACTACTTTATTGCACCCAAGGAGAACATTACAAAATAAAAATGTAAGATTATGTGTACAAAGAGGGGTTAATAATTGGTCATAAAGGTAAGAAGTGCCATTATTTTAGAATTATAAAAAAGAAAAGTTTTGATCTTTACAACCCTTTCATTTGATACGTTACGCGGTACAGTTTGAAATGGGTCCCCTGCCCCTCTGAGTTGTCCTCACTCAAAAGTAATTAATTTATGTAGGTTACACATTCGTATTTGGGTCACAGAAATCTATACAGCGAGTTTATTAAAAAAGAGCATTTGAAATTTGAAGGGGTTACTCAGAATCAAGTGTAGAATACAGGAAAAATATTGAAAAAAAAAACGATCTTAATTTTTTTAAGTTTCCCGCACTAAATCTGAATACCTACTTAGTGACTCAAAAATTTGTATGGGAAACTGCCAAAAAAATTGTATATAGCTCAGATTTTTAAAAATATTTTTCCTTTAATTGGTAAGGGGTCGTCCATTAATCACGTGAGGCTCAAAAAGGGGGGGGGGAGGGGGTTCAGAAAAAATCACGAAATATCACAAGGGGGAAGTTGAACGCGCGATTTCTAGAGTAATTTCCAAACGTCGGACTGTTGTGTTATGTTGTTTGTAACTCTTCCCAAGGTTCGAAACGGCTTCAGGCAGTCAGAAACAACCTGCAACCTTAATGTCTGTTTGGAAATTTTTTATCACGGTGCTTAATTTTCCAGAATTCAATGACATTATGTATGTATTTAAAGATAATATTTTGTACCAAAAAATACACGTAATTTTGGGTAGGGGGTGGGGGGAGTTAGTCTAAAACCTTTTTACACCACATTTTTAACACTGCATATATGTATATGTACTAAGTTTCAACTTCATCCGTCCAGTAGATTAGAAGAAAATTGTCTGTGACAGGACGGACATATGATTTTTTACGGAACACTAAAAAAAGTCTTGCGCTGTCTTGTCTTGTGTGTGATAGACTTTCACCCCGCTCGGATCGACAAAATGAAATAAAACTTCTTTGGTGATAGACATAATAGGTTTATTTGGATTTTTATCTTGTATCCACAGACATGCAGAGCGGAGCGACGATGTAAAACTTCTTTGCTCGTATCATTCGTTATTACCTACATGATTTCATTTAGACAAAATTAACTACAGTGGTGGTGTCAAAAAATCATGATAACGACATGACAACCACCTGGTTTCAAACACTTAAATCTAATCCACAGAACCCAGATCACACTCCATCAAATCATGATATTCCTTTAAATCTTATAAGCAAGTACTTGAACCGAGCAGATATGGACACCAAAACAGCAAATTCTGTAGAGGCCCACAGGTGGCATGTCGTTGGCGACAGCTTCCCGCAAGTAAGTTAAAGTTCGATTCTTTTTTAGATTTTTATACACTTACGTTATATACATTATTTCCGCTATTTAGGCGTTAGAAAATAACAAATCTCACCATCCAAGCAAGACCGACAACTGTATTAGCAAAATCAAACTCAAACTACAAGATATACAGGATGCTCATAACAGAATACGTAACGAAGTGGTCTACACTCCCCTTCTTGTAAGTACTCGTTATGTTTTCGAGTCAGTGCTTAATAATATGATGATTTTCACAAAAAAAAGGTCTTATACAATTAATTTCAGGAAACAAAATTCATAGGCAAAGGCTTCTGTCAAGTATATTTAAAGTGCGAGAACCTGCAATATACAGGAAGGTAAAGCTTTAATTATTTTATCCGATTGCCCCACCGCGGCGGGGCAATGTTTTCTGGTATGTGTGTTGATATCTTTGTTTCAATAAGGGCGGGAATCAAACCTACAATAGTTAGGAGCGCTAACCACTGCGCCAAAGACTCAGTCAATGACATACTTATACCTTTTTTATGGCTAGTAAATGCAAATACTTCTATTATAAGAGGTAGTAAATTCGTTACAGCATAAATTAAAATTAAGTCCAATATTAATTATGATAATATAACATATATTGATTTAAAATTATTCCAGTAATGAAGTACATTTGATTTGAAGTCCAATATTAACGGTAATAGGTATGTATGTTGATTCCAAATAATTCGACTAACAAGGCAGACGGAATATATAGGCTGCTACTTTATTAGTGCCCGATATTTTAGTCAGTGCTTCTACTCCAGATTCTGATCAACTTTTCCCAAGGAACCCATAGTCAAATCGCAAAAAAAACATGTTGGACTTTTCATACAAATCAATCAGCCGAGCGGCCAAACTAGTATGAAGAGCTCATTTTTTTTTGCGTTTTGACTATAGGTTCCTAGGGGAAAGTTGATCAGAAATAAGGAGTAGAAGCATTGATTAAAATATCGGGCGTTAATAAAGTAGCATCCTATATATTTTTTCATAAAGCTTCAAGGCGCGCGGAGCCTGCAACGTGTTCGCGACTATGACTACCGTTGAGAAGACGAAAGGCTGCACCGTGTCCGGAGGCCGGAACTTCCTCTACGCGATGACGCACTACGGGCACAAGTACTCGGTGCCAATGAACGTGGTGGTGCCGAAGGACTGTTCCATCGCCGACAAGCACTGCTACCGGGAGAACTACGCGATTGTGAAGCTGTACGGTGCCTGTGAAAATGACGCCTGTTTGCATGCGCTGTCCTATAGCGACAGCATTGATTCTAAATACGTGCATGGGTAATATAACTACTACCGCTATAGATATCGTTATTTAGGTATAGTTTTCGTGACAATGGTTAGTCCAGTCACTACTCATCATGAAATCGCGTTTTTGTAGAACTCGATTGATTTTGTTTAGATAGTAGAATATTTTCATATTTCACTATCTCAAACAAAATCATCATAGCTCGTAGAACAGATGGCCGTTGGGGCAGTAAGATTCTCGAGTAGCGAACGCGCATTGGAAGATTTAACGTGGTCAGGCCTGTGAAGATCGCGGGAAGACGCTGGATGCGGGAAGCGCAAGACCGGTCAGTGTGGAGTGCCTTTGGACGTCTTTCCGCTGACGATAATTATCTCAAAAAAAAAACAGTATAATTTAGTATTCCGGAATATAGATATACATATAAAAAAGCCAGTCCCCCATTTATTTTGAGAATATCTGCGGTTCCCAATTATCTCCTCTTGGATTTGTAGGATGACCGTTACATCCTGACATTTGTTATTATTGAAGTCAACGTTAAAATTTAAACGATGAACACACGTAGATCCGACCGCCTGGATTTGATCGCCGGCTATGGCACCCTGGGACTGGAGGTGCTGGCGCAGTTGGAGCAGCTGGACGCGATCCTGTGCCCCGTCGGCAGCGGCGGCCTCGTCGCCAGCCTCATCCTCGCCGTCAAGAGCCTCAAACCCAAGTGCTTGATATATGTACGTGTTTTCTATGAGCGTTCGCAAGATCTTTAATGTCCTTTCCTCATTGCTTAGAAAAGTCGAATTGAGACCTATTTATCAAGTCTGTGCTACCTAACTACATAATTATGGCGCAGTTATACTTAAAAATATATTATATATTACATTTAAATAACAATAATATAACTATGTAAGTAAGCTCAGTTTGAAGCCCGATAAGCCAAGCGACTCTAACGTATTTAAAGAGTAACTTAGATAGGTAATTCTTCTTGTTTCTTGACGCACGCATGCCGTGGCTTATCATTATAACATCAATCTCTTGGTATTCAGCTTTAGTTATTGGATTAATTCAGTGTCAGTCGTAATTTAGGTTGATACAATATAATAAAAAAAGTATTACCTGTATAAATATGTGTTAAAAAAAGTGCGTTTGAAATTTTAAGGGGTTACTCAGAATCAAGTATAAAATCCAGGAAAAATATTGAAAAAATTCGCTCTTCAATTTTTTTTTGCAGTTTTTCATACAAATTCTCGATTCACTATTTAGATTTAGTATGAGAATCTGAAAAAAATAATTGAAGAGCGGATTTTTTCAATATTTTTCCTGGGTTCTGTACTTGATTCTGAGTAACCCCTTAAAATTTCAAACGTTAATATATATTAAAAGAAAAAGTTAAGTAAAAAGTTTATTTTTTGAAACACTAACAAAGTTTACAAGATTGTTCTATAATAACTACATTAGTCCTTTCGGACTAAGTATGTCGCAGCTATTAACGCCCACCTCCGCGTCCGTGAGAAATTTATACTAGTTTTGTAAATGATAGGGTGTGGAGTCGGAATCCTCGCCTGCCATGACGACTGCGCTGATGCAGAAGAACCCGGTGATGGTGCACTCGATGCCCACCATCGCCGACAGCCTCGTGCAGCCGATGGCCAGTGCAAACGCGTTCAACATCATCCGCGGATACCTGGATCGGATGGTTAGGACCAATAAGTTGTGCGGTATTGATTTCGAGCGTTTTTTATTTTATTTTATTTAAAAAACCAACAGCTTTTCAACACACAAATTAATGTAGAAAAATTTAACTTATCGTAAGCCAATTACAGGTTTTCCTAGGTTACTAAAATATATAAAAAACATGCAAAGACATGTCTTTTGACATTTGGCTATGGTGAATTAACATAATTTGTAATAAACACGCTCAATTCAAAGTTTTGATATTGTTCCCCCAATGGTAAACTACGAAGCTGTGATGTGATCTTGTCTGTCAGTGTAGATCACATCATATCTTTTTCCTACACTTAATGGTATTGGTACTCAAGTAAAATTCGTATCCGTTATCCGTATCAGTATAACGGCCATACAAAAGACATCAACGAGAGATGCAGTCCTAAGAAGTTTTTTATGAAATACCGAAAATATTTTTTACAAGTATCTCAACCTCGGCAGCCCTTAACGAAACTTAGCTAAGTCTTCCTCAGCTTACAAGCTTTCCATGAAAAAATTAAACATTTCAATCTGTCCAATGGTTTAAGAAAAAATGGGATGGTTAGGACTTACGAGTGATAAGTTTGCACTATTGATTTCGACCGTTTTCTCCTTTGCTTTTCGGTAAGGGATAATCATTCACGCTCAATTCATGGTTTTGATATTGTACCCAGTGGTAAACTACAGAGCTGTGATCTTGTCTGTCAGTGTAGATCACAACTTTTTTCCACATTTTATCTCTGTCTCGTATTAGTATCTCGGCCATATAAAAGACATCAACGAGAGATGCAATACTAAGAAAATACCGAAATTATAATATAAGTATTTTGCCGTATCGGGGTGTCAGACAGTGCGGCAACTCGTTGTCCTTGTTTTACGCTCGGTGCGGGGGCGATTTACCTATGTTCCGTACATGTAGAAAAGAGACAGTGATATTATTATCAATATTGTTGTTATAAATATAATAATTTTCTACAAAAAAAATTTACCCCCCCTCCTCCCCCTCCAACCCCGTACCTTACTGCATGTGCAATAGTGCGGACCATGAGTGAGATGTATTTTGTGTTTGATATTTCTTCTTGCATAAATAACGAAAAAACAATAGATGTTCACGAAAAAAACTAAGTGTGAAGGTGCAGAAGCAAGAAAGAAACTTTTTCACGTTTTTAATGATTAATTTGTTTGTAGAATATGTTGCTGCTTGATAAGATAACCAAGCAAAATAAATACCTAAGTCTGTCTTTACTTTATGTTAAGAGAATTATGTTGATTTATACACCGTTAAATTTTAATTGTTGTGTTTATAATAAAGAATATCGATAAAAAATATTGGTTGTATATTTAACAAGTATACCCCATCCCTAGTATTTTATCACTTCTATGCTATACGGCAAATATGTTGCCGTAAATGGCGGATTTGAAAAAAATCCCTTTTTCTTTAAAAATATCTTACCGAACTCCGTGCTACCACAGCTAGGTATAAACAAGGATGTTACCTATCGATTAGTTTAAGCAAAACGTTATGATGAATTTCCACTTCCGTATAGACCTTGGAAGTCAGGTCCTGGTACGGCAAAATAGAGGCCATAACGCAAAGCAGGCAATATAGATACGGGCAGTATTTGTCTCGTACCGCACTGGCAGTAACTATAGTTCTAGCGCCAACGCAGGGAATGTGTTAAATGAAACTTAGCCTTCTTCTTAAACTAAGTCTTCCTCCGCCTACAATATTTCTGTAAAAACACTTGAAATATTGAAATACTTTAGTGTTTTAATAAAGATTACTTTCAAAACGTAAACTAAAGTCTTCTCAATATACTTAACAGCCCACACAGAAAATGGTTATCCATTCAAAGTTCGACAATTTGTTAACATTTAATATTCAATTTTTTTTTAAATCAGATAACAATAGACGAGATGTGGATAGCCCGCGCAATGATGACCCTCATCGAGCGCGAGAAGATGGTGGTGGAGGGCGCTGGAGCTACCGCGGTGGCGGCTCTCATGGCGGGGAAGGTGCCCGAGCTGCAGAGCAAGAAGTAAACATACGCTTACATTTCTTCATAACGTTAACCTAAGCCTAAGATTATAGGCCAATAATTAAAAAACGGGTCTGGTTCTTCTTCTGTGTCGTTCCCTCATTTCTGAAGATCGTGACCACGTGTGATCTTCCACTGGGCAATCACGCATCTTGGATCAAGTAAACGGCTTGGTGGAGACTGCCCCCCACTTTACTCTTTACAGGTCTGGTTACGCATACCTACGCAATGTACGTCGATTTGTAGTTGTACTTGAACTGCAAATAGTGGCCAAGCGTGAGTCAGACTCGCGCACATAGTTTTCCGTATTCTACCACACACACAATATATATAGGCAATTTGTGATTACCAGAAAATGCGTTTGCTTCCCTATCGGCTCAACAGATTCAGCTATTCAAAAGAAGGACAGACAGACAGACAGTGCAGGTATTAGGGATCCCATTAGCACCCTTGGCAATGGCACGCTATTAAGGAAATGGCTTTTATCTATCTTTCGAAGCGTGGTGTGTATCGTGTCGGGCGGCAACGTGAACAGTTCGCGGCTGCCGCGCGTGGTAGAGCGTGGCTTGGCGGCCGAGGGGCGCCTGGTGAAGTTCCTGGCGACCCTGCCGGACGCGCCGGGCGCCGTGGCGCGCCTGCTAACCCGCGTGCAGGACCTGGGTGCCGACGTGCGCAGCTTCGTGCCCGAGCGCACATGGATGCGCCGCGACATCTACACTACATCTGTAAGTATGTTATAGGCACTTATTCCGGCCGAGGGGCGCCTGGTAAGTTCCTGGCGACCGTGCCGGACCCGCTGGGCGCCGTGGCGCGCCTGCTCGCCCGTGTGCAGGACCTCGGCGCCGACGTGCGCAGTTTCGTGCTCGATAAAGACTCGACCGATTGAATCAATCATTCCATTTTTGTAGTCAAGCCCAATATAAATAAATAAGTATGTTATAAATAATATTATATAAATATGTATAGGTTCTTGCCTCTGGTAATAGGAATATGAACATGAAGTTTTGATTAAATAAAATTTTGTTTGCAGGTGAGCGTCATAATCGAAACGTCAGATGCCAATCACGCGAGGGAAGTGGGAACGAAACTGAAGAAAGAATATCCGAAATCTCATTTCATAATGTTATAATCCGTTTATATCTTTACAAAGCTATAAAGGTTTCTGTAGCCTTATTTTCAACTTGGAGTATTTATTTTACTTAGTCTGTAATAAATTTTTGTCATTGACCATATCTGTATTTTGTAAGCAATCTGTAATAAGGACATTTATATCTGTAACTGCAATAAAAGTTTTAACTGCAACAAATACTTTTTTCATAACTTGTTTTCAGATAATAAAATAAATAATATAGGTATAGGTGTCCCAAAAACCAACGATAATCCTTGCGAGTGGTGATGGATCAGTTCCTGACTAGCCAGAAAATTTATATTTCACTTTAGTAAAAATTTCATAGTTTTCGAGATATTGGCAATTTTATAAAATACTTGAAAATGTCTACCTTAGGACAAAGTTACCAATGCCACATCTACAAATTTAGTTATAATTTTATTCTGTTTTAATTCTAAGTATTACAGATAGTCGGGGATTTAGTGCGATAAACCGTTTTATTTTGGATCCGGCGCTCAAACTTGGCATAGTTGTTTCCTAGGTCATTCTGAGTGGATTAAGCCCGGGAGCCATCGGGAGCCATCCCCCGTTTGGTAGGGGTAGGGGGGGAAGTTTGTTTCTGCCGCGCTCCATTTGAGGTCTTATATCTCCAAAACTATTGGTACTAGGGCAAGTGAGGTATCATTTTCGTATGATTCAAGGATAAGCAATTCATTTCTGTAACAAAAAAAATAACTTTCAATATATAAAAAAAGAAATATTTGATAAAACGTATAAAACATGACTACCTTTTTTCCGCATATGTGTCGATTAATTTTTAATGGTCTAAGATATTAGCATGAAAAAAATATATTCTGAAAGCCACATTACCAAGGATTATAAAAATATAAGTTTTATTAGAATAGCATGATAAATACTTCGTGAAAAAAATAAAATTCAATGCGTGGCAGCGTGGCATAAAACGCGCGGTTCTAAATTACAGGAGTTATATTTCTTTTTTTTTTCTATGAAAAGTATTTTTTTTTGTTGTAGAAATGAATTTATCATCCTTAAAATATACGAAAATGATATCGGACTTGCCCTAGAACATAAAATTCTGGAGATATGAGCCCCAAAAGAAGCGCGATCCAACAAGTAGATAATGAAGTGTGGGTGGTTTTTTTCCACATACGTGTCGATTAATTTTTAATGGTCTAGGATATTAGCATGAAAAAAATATATTCTGAAAGCCACATTTCCTAGAATTATAAAAATTTCATTAGAATAGCATAATGAATACTTAGTGAAAAAAAAAAAAATTTGATGGTCGGCAGAGTAGCATAACGCGGTTTTAGTATCTGTTGTTCGTTTGTAAGTAAGTAAATAATATGAATCATCTAGCGCCCAAAAATGACTGTTAAGTAACATAATAAAAATAGGAACATACTATTATTATTACTTTGTCTAGAAATAACTTAATCTAACATATCTAATACTAATAAGTTAACATATATATATATTTTTATATTTTTATCTTGGAAGGCGTCTTAGTGTTAAACTATAAGCCTTCCAATGAATTGTAATAAATAAATAAAATAATAAATAAAATTATTTAAATATTTATCAAAATATTTATCACGTAGAACAAAAAATATTTTCCTTAAAAAATCATATTAGAGAAAATTCGAAAAATGTGACTATTGTATTTTTCATACGAATTATGCTCGAATTATGGTGGTTAACTATCTATCAGCCGAAAGACCTCCACTGCTGGAAAAAGGCCTCCCCCAAGGATTTCCACACCTCCCTCAAGCAATTTGGCTATTTGATTTAAATTAAATACTAAAAAACAACAAATTTCAATATTTTGAAAGTATTTTCATTAAAACTCCTAATTATTGGTACAGTTCGAAATGAGCTCATTTTGCACTTAAAATGTAATATATTTCTTTGTAAAGCGAATTTCGATAAAACTTTTATTATTTTGAAAACTGCACTTAATGCGCATATTTTTTAGAAAACATTCCTCTATAGCCTAGTAATTTATTTTTGTAGCATAAAGGTTCAAAGTTAAGGGGTTAAATTTTGAAAAACGTAAAACTTTTTCTTACTTTGATTTTATGAGCGAACCGTAACGATTTAAAAAAAAATATTTTATCTTCGTCGATAGCCTTATTCCTCTGTAATACTTAGAAAAAAAAACAGAATCAAATTATACCTAAAGTAGACGTGGCATTGGTAACTTTGTCCTAAGGTAGACATTTTCAAGTACCTATTTCATAAAAGTGCCAATATCTCGAAAACTATGACACTTTTACTAAAGTGAAATAAACATTTTCTGGCTAGTCAGGACCGGCCCCATCTCCACTCCAAGGATTATCGTTGGTTTTTGGGACACCTGTATAAGGTTGGACATTTTAGAAATAAAACCAGGCAAGCAAGTGCGAATTGGGTTGGCATCATCATCACCATCAGACAAAGGCCTCCCGATTTCCACACCGACTGGTCTAGCGCTGACCGCATCCAGTGGCTTCCCGCAACCTTCACCAGGTCATCGGGCAACCGAGCGGGATGCCTGCCTACGGAACGTCTTCCGGTGTGCGGTCGTCACTCGAGGTCTGTGTTATGCACCAACGACCATCTCTTCTACGAGCTATGTGACCCGCCCATGGACACTTAAGTTTAACAATTCTGTGACCTATATCGGTTACTTTAGTTCTTCTGCGTATCTCCTCATTTCTGATTCGATCACATAGGGAAACTCCAAGCATAGCGCGCTCCACAGACTTGCACCCTGCTCGCCCCGGAGCGACGATATAAAACTTCTTTGGCACGCTGTCTCGATCAGTGGGTGGCCTTTAGCCTTCTTATGAGGCCCCAAAGAATTAATATGTCATAGTAAGCGATCAGCCCGTGACTAAAAAGTCTTTATTTCATTTGTGATCAGCCGACATGCCGACTGACAACCTGAGTCACAGCCAAGGAATTCTGTAGTATACATCGACGTAGAATCAACTTTTTGTTTTGTTTCTACGTCGATGGTAGTATAGATATACAATTTCTTTGGTCACAGCACAGATTAAGGAGACAAGAGTCACTTTACTCTTTGGAGTTGACGTGATTCTATTCAAAGAGTATGTATTCGTTACGTTTTATTATATCCACTGAAAATCAGCGAAATCTGGCCTGAGTGAAAATATTATTTAAATTTTTTTGTTAATTTTTAATGGAATAAATATATAATAGTAAAAAATACAAAAAAAAAATGGTAAGAAGTACGTTCTCCTAAAATAACAATAGACGAGATTAGACTTACGTTTGTATCGTTAACGTTGTTTCAGAATGATTATTTTCTGGATGAAGATGGATTTAATCAGCCCCATGTTTTGGCATACCATGAAGTGAAACAAGCTGCCGAAAGAATCGAAGGTGGTACGATACACACGCCACTATGCGTATGTAAAGAAAAATAACTTTACTTCTTAGTAGAGAGTTATGAATTTAAATTCTACATTAACTTTTATGTTTTCAGGAAGCGAAGCTCAGTAAATATATGGACTATGATGTCTATCTAAAGTGCGAAAACCTGCAATATTCTGGAAGGTACTTAAAGACTTCTAAATATTTACTGTACCCAGTTTCTGTTACATACCTAATTGGTACGGAAACTCACTAAACAATCACCGCATATCAAGACCATTTGATTTTCCAATACATCTTTAAAATATAGGTGAACACTTAGGTAGACATGTGCTTATTATAGCTGCGCTGAAAGGGGAGTCCGAAATGCGTTTCTCGCGTCTTCTGACGAGCTGTGCGAGCGAGGAGCCATCGTGCCTTCCAATGGCAACATGGCTCTGGGAGCTGCCTACCACGGTCGATCTTTGGCGATCCCGGTAAGGCCCAGACGTTAAATAATAGCGCAAATGTGTAGTAATTTGAAATTGCTTTACTTTTTATTTGTACGTGACCATTATGTTTAATCGGGACCACCGTGCATCATCGGGGCCGCTCTGCATCATTAGAACTATCCTGCATCCAGCACTATCTGCGGATTTTCAGTCCACCTAGTGGAAGACTGATTTCCTTGATTAGTCCGTCCGTTCGTCAAGTAATTGTAATTAAAAATATTTAATTGTGTGTAGGTGACTGTAGTGCTGCCGGACCGCACGCCGCCGGCGCAGGCGCAGCGTTGCGCGGAGCTCGGCGCTGACGTGGTTCTGTGTGGCGACTCAGTGGAGGAGGCCTCCAACTACGCTAAGAAGGTCTACAGGGACACCAAGCAAACGCTTATTACGTAAGGTTTCCGCGCCGGTCAATATGGAGACCATCAGTCAGCCTATATTAAACTACTAGGCTATTAGAATTTAATGTCCAAGCCGTGATGCACTGGTAGCGATCTCTGGCAAGTTACGGTTAATCATCATAATCTGTCAATCATTTCTCCGTTCGTTCGCCTTGCCAGCTAAGTTTCACTGCAAGCTAAATACTCGTAATCCCGTTTATTTATAAAAGCAAACAGATCACTTGCATTCTCGCATCTTCACTGCGAAGCTTTCTATTTTGGTATTTTGTCAGTTCGGACGATCCGTACGTTATGGCGGGGCTGGGCACAGTGGGCTTGGAGATAGTGACGCAGCTGCCGGAAGTGGACGCCGTGATCGCGCCTGTGTCCAGCGGCGGGTTGCTCGCCGGCGTGCTCGTCGCCTGCAAGAAACTCAAGTGCTCCTGCTTGGTCTACGTGCGTATCCAGCTTAAAATCTTTCCTATTGCTGATTGATCGGCAATGGTTAGCGCTCCTGAATTCTATGCAGCGCCGGCCTAAGCTGTTTGAACGCCCTGTGCAACAAATTTTAGGCACCCTTTATAATTATGATGATGTATTCTATCTAAATTTAAGCAGTTTCTAAATCTGACAGTTAGCTATCACTCACCAGGGTGCCGAGTGTGTGAAGGTGCCGAAGATGATGAAGGCATTGCAGGCAGGCCGACCGGTGCCTGTGCCTGTGGTGCCCAACCTCGCTGAAGGGTTGAGTGTGCCCATTGTAGGAGCTAATGCATTCGCCACCATCAAGGGGAGACTGGATAGGATGGTAGGTTGGCGAAAGTATCTTTACATTAATTAAATTTTAGTTTTAGATGTGACAAAATTTCTCACTATTCTGACTTTTAATTAAATATTATAAATATAGGTATATTTTTTTGTAATTAACTGTATGGGTTGGTTGCCGGGACTTGTACCGAGCACACGTCTGCTGAGTTATTTTTTTAATTATTTCCGTTTTAGAGTAGTCTCAACGTTATTTTTGTGATGGGAAAATAGCTGTGAAACCAATTCAGTGATAAGCGGTCATAAGAAGAGGATGAACTCGGGAGATGGCTCCGTTTTCCGAGTTCCAGCAGCAAACCACCACGTGGAGCGTCTTTAAGTGCCCATCACCCTTAGGGCCGCGTCTTTCACTTGACATTGGCGTTTCGCCATTTTTTTTATTGAAGATTCTCCCATTTTTCACTTGACATTGGCAAAATCACGCTCGTTATGAGAAGTGGAATGCCAAATAGAAAAATAGAATAGAAATAGAATTAACTGTATTTGAATATATGAAAATTTAATTTTTAAGTTTTGGATGCCCTTTCTGGCGCTCACGCATGACATATTATGTTACCTTGTCATCTTTATTGTACCGTGTTGCTTGCAATAAAAAAATGTTTTTGTAAAGAATGTAATATACTAACTTTACTATTAATTTAACTTGTAAATACCTAATTATTATTTTTTAATAAAGTTAATGTATGAAGTTAATTTATTCATTCTGTGTGTCTACATCGTTCAAAAATGGTGTACCTGTTTCGAACATAATAATATGTATGTATGGTTCATTCCAATCAAAAAAAGCAAAACGTAAACAAAATTACTATGGAACTGACACATGTCAGTGTCATCCTGCATACTACGTTTGTTTACCTTTTGCTTTTTTTTTGATTGGAATAAACTATAGATTATTTATTCATAATAAGTACATACATTTAGGTATATGCAACGCCATCATTCACGCAGCCTTGTCTTCGGGACTGAGGTTGTCTATTCACGGGTGGTTTGCGTACTGTTTACAGTTGGTGGTGGAGGAGACGTTTATAGCGCGGGCCATAGTTAACGTACTGGAGCGCGAGCGTCTGGTGGCGGACGGCGCCGGCGTGTGCGCAGTCGCCGCGGTCATGCAGGGCCTCGTGCCGGAGCTCAGGGGGAAGAGGTTACCTGCCAATTGCCATTACTACTTTGTATATTTCACGGCTTAGCAAGACATATTAGACCATTAGTGCCGGGATGCATTAATCACTAGAAGTTAAGGGTATTATTGTCTAGGTGGCCTGAATGCTTCTGACATGGCCCGTATCCTGGAACTGGGGAAATCGTTACTCGTTCTGTTTCAGACCGATGTCGACGACTCTAGGTGCCTATGAAGAGGGGGCCTGCGAAAGCTACCCGTTACAACTTATAATATTATTAATTAGGTACTTAAGTACTCGAGAGTCCGGCCATCCGGTTTGTTGGTCGTGTGTGGAGCATGGCCTTATCTTCCCGAGGTATGGGAAGAGACCCGTGCCCATGCGTCGGGGGAAGAATGTATTTAATTAGCTATGCTGGATATAGGCCTCTTCTTATGCACGCCATTTATCGCGGTCCTTCGACAGTCTAGATGGGTTGTTAACTAACTTGACAAACTCAGAGTTGTGTGCGTGGTGAGCGGCGGCAACATCGACTGCGGGCGGCTGTCGCGCTCGATCCAGCGCGGGCTGGCGGCGGCGGGGCGGCTGGTGCGCTTCGCGGTGCCCGTGCCGGACCAGCGCAGCGGGCTCGAGCTCATCGCCAAGACGGTCGCCGAGGAGAGCGCGGTGCTAAAGAGCATCATCACTGAACAGATGTGGTTGCACAGCGATATTGGAACCACTTGGGTTAGTCAGAATTTAATAGTTCCACACAATAGGTATTTTGTTCCCACAACGTTGACATTGCTCCAATGACGTCATAGTAAGCTCAACTGATAGGTTTCCGTTACAATTACAGTTAGCTACTACCATCTTAAGTCTTGATACTGAAAATCAATGTTGATAGCATTGGTGTCCCGTCATGAAGATAAGACAGCCAGTTCCCCATTGCGTATTGAGATATTGCTAACACCGCTTCCATTTTCCGGCATCATCATCACTTACCATTACCAAAAATTGCCGTGCTCTCTCATATGGACTGTCATAAAAACCCATCCTCGCTGGCAAAGCTACTATCATATACATACAGCGACGTCGTCGTCGCTCTCCAAACACCACTAACGATACGCTTGGTGTGAGTGGGTTAAACACTGGTCATTGCCATTTGGAGAAGCGATAATACTAGGCGATGTTAGATGTTCTTTTTGATATAAGTAGATGAAAACACACTATAGGCGTGCCGACGTTATCGAAAATTGTAGACCAACTTACTTACTACTTACTCCGCTGGCTCAGTGACCCAAGTGTATCTTGGCCTTCGATACGAGAATTCGCCACTGGTCTCGGTCTTGTGCGATTTCTCGCCAGTCGCTAGTTTGGAGCTCTGAAAAACGCCGAAGTTGAAGAGCTTGTGGCGGAACCGAATATAATCAGATAGATAGCCGACTATGATGGCTCGGCCACCTAGAAAGTTTGGGAGACCAACCGACAGCATTTTTTTCTGATTATAATGGAAACTGTTTCGACAGGCTAATGTGGTGGTGGAGACAGCTAACGAAGACCATGCAGCCAACTTCAAGGAGAAACTGCGCGAAGTGTACCCCAGCGCTAGATTCGCTTTGGAGGAGAAACACAAACTATCAGTTCGATAAAAACTTCAGTTATAATAGTACAACTGCTAAGCAAAAATCTACTTTGTATTCTATAAGATCAGTTCACACCAAGCAAGTTTTACCAGTGTATGAAACTTATATGAAAAAAGCTGAAAAAGGTACAAAAATGGCATATTGTAATATCAAATATTAATAACGTCAACAGTACAGCGGATATCACACTGCACCAGAATCCGCTCCGGTATGCAGTGCTGCAAATTTTGACTTGACATATCAAAGGAAAAACTGCAACACCACACAGTGTTTATGTGTGGATGTTTATACACGGATATCACACTGCACTAGAGCAGATTCCAGTGCAGTGTGATATCTGCCTTAGTCCCGTCTTGGTGTGAACTGAACCTTATTGTGATTTTTGAATGTAATCAAGTCAGAAATGTCCTATTTTAATTAATTCAAATAAAAAACCAAGTTTGCAGATTTTTTTTATTTTTTTAACTTATACATAACTTATGCAACAGGGTCATCACCCTTGGTCGCTCTTGTGTAGATGACCTGTCCGTGGTGCTGGACTACCTGCTTTATTAAACCTGAAACAAATATTAAATATTGTAAGCAAACAAGACCAGTTTTGAGTATTCTTGAGAGTAGTTAGTTATAATATTCAGACTCAATATATCAGTTTTTGACTGTCATGGTCATCCAGCAGTAATGATCATCATAATGTGGGAGATTTGTAGTTGTTCAGTTGAATTTTCTGGGTGAAGATAAATATAACTATTTTCATTCTATAGTTATTTTTAAAGAATTTTAGATATTATAAATTGTTTTTAGAATAGAAAGGCAAACCTTTTTCCCTGAGCTCGATGAGTGCTCTCCTAGCGAGGGAGCCTCGGACCTTCAATCTTTCAGAGACGACAGCAGGAGTGATCAGCTTGTACTGGGGAACTTCTTTGTACAGCTTCTCATATGTGGCCTTGTCGAACAACACCTGGTTGTTGAGCTTGTCACGAACTTTTCCTTTGGACCACTTCTGCAAGGGTAAAAAGAAGTACATAATAGGAACAGAACAATTTCAATAGTAGAGTTAGTATGTGTACCATCAGACTCAATATATCAGTTTTTACTCTCAGGTTAGTCAAGATGTGAGTGTAATCATTTGCAAAGCGATCTACACATATACTAAGAATATAAAGCAATAATGTACTGTAATAATTCATACATGGCTACGGACAACTGCCCGACTGACTTAGATAACCTCACTTTATTGACCTTCTTAATATATTGCTTACTTACCTTCTTTTTGGCTTTGCCGCCACCGGAACCCTCCTTCTTTTTCTGAGTCTTTTGGGGCTGCTTGGCCGAAGACTTCGCGTCCTTCTTGGGCGGCTAAAATAATAAAAATGCATGTTGAAAACAAGCTTTGCCACGAGGTTTTGAGCACACTAAACGCCAACTTATATTTATGATAAAATTCGTCGCAAATCCAATAATTATTTATAGTTTAGTAAATTAAGTTCCAGTAACAACAAATATAACTTGAATAATATGAAAATATATTAATTTTGAGAAAATTTTGTACGAGCACAGAACACTCACCATCTTGGAAATCGAAAAGAAAGATGGATGAACGAAACTCTATGGTAAAATTCTGACGTTGCTATTTTCTTAAAAACCGGTAAATCCAAATTTTTCTTTTTTACGGTTTTTAATTTTAAAACCAAAAAATGTGGTCCCGTTCCAAAATCATTATAAAACTCAGAATAAAGAAACTATAATAGATTTAGGCTGGAAACACACTTTAGAAAAACGCCTCCCGAAGTCCCGAGTCCCGACGTAACAACACCCGAGGATTAGCCTATTTAATGGTGCGTTTATACGCGTGGCAGGCAGCCCGGCATGCAGCTTGGCCAACTAAGAACACTACTGAAAAAAGGTAGAAACCTTTCTGAATTATTTTCGATGACATTTGTTACCCTTTCACTCTGAAATCACCAATGACGTAGGAGATAATGGACATGGCATACCTACAGAAAAAGCGTGCATACCTAAACTTGCTGAGAAACGAAAATGGTCGTTCGGCATAGTGCATACCCATTATATGAGATATGGTTTTATCGATATCACCGGCATGCAGAGAATGAGCGTCTATTTTTTTTGTACTCTACTCGTACATAAATCGCAACTGATGGCGAACTTTCGATTATTTTATTATTATTTGACGATAATGGTCAAAATTGACATATCCTCCTAAACTAGAGATGGGCAATAACAGATTAACGAAATGAAACAAGAAATTAATTATATTGGTTTTATCAGTTAATTAGTATGTAAATGGTCTGTAATCACCAATATAATTACTATCTACTGTGTCTTTTACACTTAAACAATAAAAGGCAAAAAGTAGGAGACAGAAGATGTGAAATGAGTGTAGATGGCTCGTGTCTTGCAGCGCTATAGGTGTAGGTATTCAAAATAAAGATAAATATTCGGAACTGTATTTTAATTTACAGCTTGGCCGTAAAGAGTTGAAAAAAAATTAATGATAGCGCTGTTGGATGCGAGCAGCACAGGACCGGTTGGTGTGGAAATCCTTTGGGGAGGCCTTTGTCCAGCAGTTGACTTCTTTCGGCTGTTGATGATAATGGCGCCACTATCGCTTACATTCCAACATTTAATACTACAATCTAAATTAATTTAATACTTGCAGGTTTTTAATATAAAATAAAATTACTTTTCATCGTTGTATTCAATAGTTTGTTTTCTGCATCCCTATAACTATATGAATGGGAAAATAAACAAGCCTAGGACATTTAAAGAAAATTTATTTAGTTTTATTCACATAAACATTCTGGTCGAAATAAATAACTTGATGATTTACACCTGATATGGCATCAACATTGTCATCTTCAGAATTTGAGCTGCTGTCACTGCTTTCCTTGGTGCCACTGGGTACGAATCCTTTAGCTGTTCCAGGACGTACAATAATACAATGTTTTCCTCTTAAAACATCATGCTTAATGCCTTTCAGATTTTTCTGTAATCAGAATTTAACATTATATTTAGGAAGAATGCCTGACGAAATTGATCAACATTATTAAGTCGCGCTATGTATATGTATCGCGCTTATCCACTTTTTTCCATATTATGTAAACAGAACAACGAAGAGCATTTCGAATCGTCGGCTACCAGGATATTTCAGATCGGCTTGACTCCTTGGCGCTGCGTAGAGATGTAGCCTCATGTAGGGGTGTCTATGGGCGACGGTAATCGTTTACCATCAGGTGATCCATCTGCTCGTTTGCCACCTCTGCCATAAAAAAAATGTAAACAGAAATAACTGAGGGATTATATGACTGACTGTAAATTTGTGAATAAAATTCACCACTGACAACACTCTTAATCATTAAGTACTAACGTGGGTAGGTATACTTACCATTAAAAATCTTAATGGTACAGCTTCATCATGCAATGTTGTTTTGTCCAATGTGCGGTAAACATGATTCATGGAAATGAAGCGAACAGATGTTGATGGCTTTTGATGATGTTTTCTATGCCAATTGCTGCCAACCACTTTTTCTTTTTATATTCACTTCGGGGAAGCCTAAAAAAAATATATGTAAGTAACTTTTTCTAAAATTCATCATCATCCTACATAAATATCGATGTCTAAAAGAGTCCCGAAGAACAACACTAGCCACGTTAGAGCCGAAAAATATTTTAATAAAATAAAGTTAAAAGACAGACTGAAATTATATTGAAAAGCTACTTTCGGTTATTTATATCGCTTATCTTCTGCATTAAGACAAATACGTAATTTAGTTTGTGAAAATAAGGTATATTTCAACAAGATAACAATACGTACCGGTGCAGTGTAATGTTCGGCCGATTTCGGCTCATTTTGATGCCACATCCTGTAACACTACAATTAGGCATCTTAATTACTGTGTTGTTTCACTTAATTTATTATTTTCGGATGCTTTGTTTAACCATATTTAACAATTTTCAATTAAAACACTCGCGAGCGAAGGCACTTTGACAGCTTATGTACCAGTGACACCGAGAAACGAGAATGACGAATCGGCCGCAAATAGGTATTTTGCTGACGTTACGAAAACAACATTGCCATTTTGAAAAGGACAAAAATATTGTTGTCCTTTTTTTACTGAGAAGAATAACATAAGTTAGAAAGAAATAAAAGTATATTTTAGAATTCGCTATCAAAATGGCCCATATTTGTATAACTGATTGTTCATATAGACAAATATTTCATGTCCTCTAGTTTCTTTGGTCTGAGGTAAAAATTACTTTAATGAACCTAATTTGGAACGCTTTCGAACGGAACGCTTTGGAACGAAGTTAGATTTAGGCGCTGCGCAGACGAGGGTCTTTTGTCCCCCGGACAAAAATGACCGCCTCTGTCCGTCGGTTCTCGCCGACAGGCGCGGACAAATAGGGAATTTTCCACGGGTTTCTCTAAACTCAACTAGATGGCGCTGATCAACATTGGAAAAAAGAAAATCTCTTAAAAATCGTCAAAACTGACTGATATAACCGACTAATATCCTAATAATGATGATTAGCTTTCGAAGATTACTTTTCATTGAATATTTTTTTGCAGTTTGATCCAAAAAATACTTTTCATAATTTTTGATGCATAAAGCTTATCAGTATTGTTTTTGTATTTCTTAAAAGAATTCTAACATGATACCGAGTTATAAATTGCATTTTAATCATAAGAATGTATTAAAATCAATTTATTTTTAGTTCGGAAGAAGAAATTACATATAACAGAGGAACCAGAACGCACCCAGGTTATCCATACTTGACGAAGTTGGAAATTTATTGTTTCTGTTAATTCAATTAATAAGAATCTATGTTCAGGTGGTTTTTACATGTTTTTAACCATACTAAATCGATTTTGCTACTGTAAAATCTACGCTGTTATTAAAAATATATTTCCAAAGTTTAGAAGCGCTATCTATTGAGACACTTATGAACGGTGTGACATACGTCATCTGAAAACTCCCTATTGACCGCGAGTGTCCGCAAGCTCAACGCAGACGGCGGCGGCGCGGCGGTCAGCGGTGGACAATCTGTGCGTGAATTGCTAGTGAGGAGCACGTATTGTATCAAAATCATGGAAATACAGAGAATTCAAGTTGTTGCATATTTGATGGAAAAAAGAAAAAGAAGACGTCATAGATAATATTGGATACATCCATCAAATTCGCAGAAACTGTTTAAAGGTAAATTTTATAGTTCATTCCAATCAAAAAAAAGCAAAAGGTAAACAAACGTAGTATCAAGATGACATTGACATGCGTCAGTTCCATAGTAAGTTTGTTTACGTTTTGCTTTTTTTTTATTGGAATGAACCATACACGAAACACGCTGACTTAAAACTGTATCCTGAAGTCCTGATAGATTCTTTAACTTTTATAATATATAAAATGTCAATAAACTCTTTTAACGAGCTTCTATGACTCTATCGTATCATATCAACGTATTATAAATTTGTGATCGTTTTGGCACTTCGCTTATGAGCATGTCAACATCGATAGCATCCATCTCTATCAAGCGCGCGCAGGGGACTAAACTGACCAACTTAATGGATCTACTGAGAACGAACGGCGTTGAAATGTACAAACTAATACGTTTCATTCAACCGCGGACAGCCGCTGCACAAAATATACACAGAAGGTCCGCTCAATACAAACCACTAAAATCGTAAGCATATACATGCTTATAGAAATATACGGTCTTTCGAGGCAAGGTCACGATCACACAGTACGTGATCTTGCCTACAACGACCGTATACGTCTATAAGCATGTATATGCTTAGGATTTTTGTCAGCGTATTGAGCGGACCTTCTGTATCTATGTGTTTTGTGGCCGCGATCAGTCCTGTCCGCCAGTGTCCGCCGGTACCTGGCGGTCTTTTTTGTCTGCCAGTCACGTTGACCCTCGTTTGCGTTACTGCATAGATTTCCATACGTTCTACACTCGTGGACAAATTGTCCGCGCCTCCATTGTCCGTCGTCTGCTCAGCGCCTTACCTGATAAGAGTCTGTTCCCCGTCTGTCCCTTTCAAATTTAGAAGTCGTTCCAAAACTAAGGTAGGGTGAAGTATAATTAACTCGGAGAAATGAAAGAGACGTAGCTATTTTGAGAAAGAGAAAAAAATATGATTTTGGAACACTTGCTAGTGATTTCCTCAGACCAAAGAAACTAGAGGACATGAAATATTTGTCTATATGAACAATCAGTTATACAAATATGGGCCATTTTGATAGCGAATTCTAAAATATACTTTTATTTCTTTCTAACTTATGTAATTCTTCTCAGTAAAAAAGGACAACAATATTTTTGTCCTTTACAAAATGGCAATGTTGTTTTCGTGACGTCAGCAAAATACCTATTTGCGGCCGATTCGCCATTCTCGTTTCTCGGTGTCACTGGTACATAAGCTGTCAAAGTGCCTTCGCTCGCGAGTGTTTTAATTGAAAATTGTTAAATATGGTTAAACAAAGCATCCGAAAATAATAAATTAAGTGAAACAACACAGTAATTAAGATGCCTAATTGTAGTGTTACAGGATGTGGCATCAAAATGAGCCGAAATCGGCCGAACATTACACTGCACCGGTACGTATTGTTATCTTGTTGAAATATACCTTATTTTCACAAACTAAATTACGTATTTGTCTTAATGCAGAAGATAAGCGATATAAATAACCGAAAGTAGCTTTTCAATATAATTTCAGTCTGTCTTTTAACTTTATTTTATTAAAATATTTTTCGGCTCTAACGTGGCTAGTGTTGTTCTTCGGGACTCTTTTAGACATCGATATTTATGTAGGATGATGATGAATTTTAGAAAAAGTTACTTACATATATTTTTTTTAGGCTTCCCCGAAGTGAATATAAAAAGAAAAAGTGGTTGGCAGCAATTGGCATAGAAAACATCATCAAAAGCCATCAACATCTGTTCGCTTCATTTCCATGAATCATGTTTACCGCACATTGGACAAAACAACATTGCATGATGAAGCTGTACCATTAAGATTTTTAATGGTAAGTATACCTACCCACGTTAGTACTTAATGATTAAGAGTGTTGTCAGTGGTGAATTTTATTCACAAATTTACAGTCAGTCATATAATCCCTCAGTTATTTCTGTTTACATTTTTTTTATGGCAGAGGTGGCAAACGAGCAGATGGATCACCTGATGGTAAACGATTACCGTCGCCCATAGACACCCCTACATGAGGCTACATCTCTACGCAGCGCCAAGGAGTCAAGCCGATCTGAAATATCCTGGTAGCCGACGATTCGAAATGCTCTTCGTTGTTCTGTTTACATAATATGGAAAAAAGTGGATAAGCGCGATACATATACATAGCGCGACTTAATAATGTTGATCAATTTCGTCAGGCATTCTTCCTAAATATAATGTTAAATTCTGATTACAGAAAAATCTGAAAGGCATTAAGCATGATGTTTTAAGAGGAAAACATTGTATTATTGTACGTCCTGGAACAGCTAAAGGATTCGTACCCAGTGGCACCAAGGAAAGCAGTGACAGCAGCTCAAATTCTGAAGATGACAATGTTGATGCCATATCAGGAGTAAATCATCAAGTTATTTATTTCGACCAGAATGTTTATGTGAATAAAACTAAATAAATTTTCTTTAAATGTCCTAGGCTTGTTTATTTTCCCATTCATATAGTTATAGGGATGCAGAAAACAAACTATTGAATACAACGATGAAAAGTAATTTTATTTTATATTAAAAACCTGCAAGTATTAAATTAATTTAGATTGTAGTATTAAATGTTGGAATGTAAGCGATAGTGGCGCCATTATCATCAACAGCCGAAAGAAGTCAACTGCTGGACAAAGGCCTCCCCAAAGGATTTCCACACCGACCGGTCCTGTGCTGCTCGCATCCAACAGCGCTATCATTAATTTTTTTTCAACTCTTTACGGCCAAGCTGTAAATTAAAATACAGTTCCGAATATTTATCTTTATTTTGAATACCTACACCTATAGCGCTGCAAGACACGAGCCATCTACACTCATTTCACATCTTCTGTCTCCTACTTTTTGCCTTTTATTGTTTAAGTGTAAAAGACACAGTAGATAGTAATTATATTGGTGATTACAGACCATTTACATACTAATTAACTGATAAAACCAATATAATTAATTTCTTGTTTCATTTCGTTAATCTGTTATTGCCCATCTCTAGTTTAGGAGGATATGTCAATTTTGACCATTATCGTCAAATAATAATAAAATAATCGAAAGTTCGCCATCAGTTGCGATTTATGTACGAGTAGAGTACAAAAAAAATAGACGCTCATTCTCTGCATGCCGGTGATATCGATAAAACCATATCTCATATAATGGGTATGCACTATGCCGAACGACCATTTTCGTTTCTCAGCAAGTTTAGGTATGCACGCTTTTTCTGTAGGTATGCCATGTCCATTATCTCCTACGTCATTGATTTTTACTCTGACAGCAGGATAGCAGATAGATAGATATGAAGTGTGAAAGGGATAAACTCTTGTCAGGTGAATCCTGGATTATTTGATTATGGAAATTCTTTAGTTCTGGAACGGGACCTTAACTGATAACATGAAAATTGTAAACAGAGTCAAATTTTCTTTAGTATGTTTTGTGTTATTTAAACGAATTTGATTAAAAAATATATTTTCCTGAAGACTATGCGTGCGAAAATATCTGTACAGTTATGGGTGGCAAAATTCAGCTTGAAAGTTATCTATCCCAAGTTCAACTTTTACCTTTTTCTTGTTTTCCTTGCTATCAAATGTAGGATTTATCACAATAGAAAGATAAGTAACAGCAAAATGGACACATACTCTCTAAGAACTGTCCCCAATAGCACTCTGCGGCTACTCGTGACAGAAAGCGTTGAAAATCAGCTGCCTATACTCTTCCATAAATGTTTGGTCATTTCAAAAGAACAATTTGTGCAACTCTGCGCTGAGAATCTTTTCTATTTAGACAATGGAGTGTTATGGTTAGCAATGAAACTTACTCAAAGCGCTAAAAGAAAGCACAAGAGCAGAGCCAAGACAGCCAATAGTCAGTGGAAGTTTGATCTTAGTTCGGTGACATCACAAATACATAAAAAGTTATGGACAGATGATCGTCTTTACAGCACAAACAATATTAGAATTGTGCCAGTAGTAGGGTCAAAAGCTGTTAAAAATAATATGATTTTCATATCAGAAAATGAATCCCAAAATATTGCTACTTGTTTCAATATGAAAGATTTTCAGGATATTGAAGTGTCTTTTCATCCATTACCATCACTGGACAATGCTCCTAAAATAGCAGCTACAGCTGAATTGAATCTTATTGTAAACGAGTATGATTTATCTAATGAGTTTGTAAAAGAAATTCTGAGCAACTATTATGAATTGCCAAAACTTCTAAGTATCAATGATGTCTTCAGTATAGAACTCACTCCAGAAATCACTGCTCAGTATCACTTCAAATATTTAGACCTAGTGGAGGCTGGTGGAAAACTGTACTTTAGATATAAGAAAATCACAAGTGATAGAGAAACATCAACAGTAAATAATAATTCAAGTTGCAAAAATGTAATACAGCCTTATTACATCATAAAAGGCGTAACACAGTTATCTTTGGGAGAAAACATTCACATGCTAAAACCGAAGGATGAATATTTTAAACCAGCTGAGAGAACACAAACAACGATGCAGTTTTTACAATTATGTCCTTTTGGATTGAAAAAGAAATTCGATCAGATACAAGAAACTATAAGTCCTTTTCTGACTGGGGAACTGAGTAAGTTGTTAAGTATTTTCAATAGACTATTTATGAAATGTTTACCACAAATGATTTATTATATAGATAAGTACTAGAGATAAACTTACTGGTATGGCAGTTTTTAAAATAGGCAAAAGTTGGCTTTGTCTTTTTTATTGAACAACAACAAAAAATTAAGTAAACTAGTATATGTATATGTTAATAATACCAGGGTTGTCTGAAAGGGATCAATTTTAGCAATAAGACAACCTTTGCACACATAGTCTAACATTTTTATTTTGTAATGTTCTTGTGTGCAATAAAGTGTTCATATTATACATACATACAATACCATATCTTGTTTTTCACAATTATGTATTTTGTTTAAAGAACTTTAGAAAAATACCAAATTAATACCAAATAAATAAAAAATAATAATAATTAATAATTAATTTATTACCATTACCAGTGTAATGTTTCTATAAATTTTGCAATTAATAAAAAATAAATACCTTTATGTAAAAAAATCTAGTAATTTATGAACCAACTATTATAGTTTGAAAATTCTTTACTTGGTTTCATCTCCTAATAATTAAGATAAAAAAAAATTTATATCCTCAGATGACTTATCGTCGAGTATGACAAGCCCCCTAATCCCAATGTTACTTCTTACTGGATCCATCGGCTCTGGAAGACATTTACTTGTGAAAACTTTAGCAAAATATAATGGTAAAGTATTTGCAAATGTGGATGATTTATTCTTTTAAAAATACTTAAATAACTATACTAAAATGCTAAAACTTTTAGATGTTTCTGATAAAATATAGCAAAGTGTTAAATTCTGGATATTGTCCAACAGGGATGAATTGTTTACAAATAGATTGCAATGCGCTCCAGAGCTCAACAGCAAAACAGACTGAGAGCAAAATTAATTCTACAATACAGAAGGCCAAGGCATCAGCACCTGCAATAGTTTTATTGGACAATTTTGAGGTAAGACAGAGATAGGTAGCCTTTATCTCATTACAAAAAGTCAAAAGCCTTCTCTCTCTCTCTTATCATGTGGCACAGTTAAGGATTCTTCCTAAGGAGTAAGTGGGGTGGGTCTTTAATTTATTTTCGGCAATGGGTGTACTTAAAAACTAAGCAGTTATCAATTTGTTCAGCTGATGTATAAACTAGGATAAATCTGTCTGTATCCATCAAAAAAATCAGACCCATTCAGTATTTACTTAGTTTTCAATGATGTGAGATTATTAATGTGAAAAAATGACTCATCAAAGTAAAAAATAAATACATACATTCGAAAAACATTACCCACCAGGTGGGTAGCAAAAAGTGTGGTGCTGCGTTTCGTACATGCCTAAATAGTGTGCTTATTGCTTTTTTAATTGAAAGTATTGACACCCATTTCAGGTTTTTGCTGTAGACCCAGAGAACAATGAAGACTGCAGAGTGATGGAGTACTTCATGAACACCATCACAGACCTGTACCAAAATTACACCAAACATCCCATCGTATTCATCGCCGTCACGGAAAGTGTCGATTTGAAACCTAATGTTTTGCGAATGTTCCTTGAGAAATATCACATACCAAAATTGAACCCTGAGCAAAGATATCAGATGCTAGAATGGTTTGCATCAGTTATGGGGCTGAATATATCTGAGGATGGAGACACAAGCAGTGAAATGACTGATACCGGTACCTTGAGTACAAAAACGAAAGAGATTTTACAGAGGGTGGCAGCTAAAACGGAAACTTTCATATATGGCGATCTAGATACCCTGGTGCATTTTGCAATGAGAGAGTCTTATTTAAAGCAGTTATCACAACCTTCAGATCCAGATATGCAAATGCTTAAGGAGGAAGATTTTAACACAGCCTTAGGTATGAACTAACCAGTTTTTTTAAAGACGTGGCATTGTGAAGAAAACACAACTTCAAACTTTCTTGTGGTTTACAGAGTCCATCAGAAGCCTACAGAGTCAACATTTAGATGCACCTAAAATCCCAAAAGTGTATTGGGAAGATATAGGTGGACTGGATAAACTCAAGAAAGAATTATTGAAAACCATAGAATTTCCCATCAAATATCCTCATTTGTTTAAAAATTCATCTTTAAAAAGATCAGGTAAACAAGAGTTTGTTATTTAGGTTCTTAACAAAGGTACTGAATACCAATAATTGTATAGTAAAACCGGGGCTTCTATTCATGAGTTAAGTACGATTTCAATTTAGATTTTACTGAATTAAGTTTTATTTTCGCGAAAAAAAAAATCGGTATCATGAGAGAAGGCCCTAGCTTAAATAGTCGGAGCCTTAGTCCCTTGTATTAGTTAAAAGTTTTTGGGAGGGTATGATAGTATGTATTTATATCTGGTTCAATAAATTTAAAGGTATCCTTCTGTACGGACCACCTGGCTGCGGCAAGACTCTGGTAGCTAAGGCAGTGAGCACTGAGCTGAATGTTAGTTTCCTGAGCGTGAAGGGCCCGGAATTACTCAATATGTATATCGGACAATCTGAAGAGAACGTAAGAAAAGGTAAATTCATAAACATTTATTAAATATTTACTTTTCTCATGATCTTTTTATAGAAATGACTAGTAAAATTGTATGTTCTTTTTTCTAAGCCTTTGTATCTTTGTTTTCTTATTCACTCAATATGATCCATTGGAGATGATGGTGAGAGGAATTGAATTTATGAATATCATGGTGCCTTTAGAATTACACTAATGGAAACTATATACAGAGTGTAACAAAATTGGTCAACTGTCAACCTGTTAACTGGGGATTCTGCTCATTATTCTTATTCTTATTTCAGGAAAGTCCTAAAAGTTGTTCAGTATGATGAGTAGAAGCCCCAGTTACCGGGCGCTACTCCTGTTTTGTTACATCCAGCATACAATAGGGTATTTTACTCTATACAAGAAAAAATCTAAAACTGCTTATTTACTGTGGTATTTGTAATAAGTAATCGAATTAATATGATTTCTATATAATAAAATGAGAAAAAATATTTTATTTTTGATTTACAAAAATCTAGTTTTTTAATCTGTAATTCAAATATCTGAAACGACAGCCGCCATGCTGGTTGTCATGTGACGTCACAATAGTGGTAAACAATGACATTTTGTTCGCAATCTGTGTCAAAATTTTAGTACAGAGCTGTTTTGCTTACTCCTGAAATGACGTCACGACTTAAACATCATGACGGCTAGCGTTTTCGCGCGCTAATTGTGAATGGTAATTTAAAATGTGATTTTGGGGTACTTATAGGTTTCAAAAAAAAATTAAAAATATATGTTTGACTTTTTCCCACGTAATGATCAATTTGAGATACTTTTCAAAAAATGGTGAAATACCCTATTAAGGTCTAACAAAATCAGCTGAAATTATTTAAACTGGGCTTCTACTCTGAAACTGAAAATTTTCTCAGCGGAACCCATAGAGTCAATTCGAAACGACAAACTTGGGCTACCCATACAAAGTTTGTCGATCCGCCGGAAAAGGAGCGGCTTAAATAGTTTCAGTTGATTTTGTTAGACCTTATATGTATACAGCGACTGTTTGATCTTGAGTGTGTGCGGCGTGTGTCAGTGTTCGCGGCGGCGCGCGCGGCGGCGCCGTGCATCGTGTTCCTGGACGAGCTGGACGCACTGGCGCCGCGGCGGGGCGCGGCCGGCGACTCCGGGGGCGCCGCCGACCGCCTCGTGAGCCAGCTGCTGGCCGAGCTCGACGGCGTGGCCGCCGGGGAAGGTATGCTATCAAGTGACATATCGGTAGCGCAGTGGTCAGCTCGCTACTGAGTCTGAGATCCTGACTACTGATCCGAGGGTCATATAGATTGATTTTCTCTCGGTCTCGGTTGTCTAACATTAGTTCACAAGGCATACATTAACTTATTTTGGCCATATAATGAGAAGAGTTTGTAAAAGCCTTGACTAATTATGGTGGATAAAATCGAAGTGAAAATATTCAGAGGTCGATCGCCAACACGATGGACTGATCGTATTAAAGTAGGCACCTTATCCAAAGAGAGAGATCGTCAGTCAGGCTCCAGATATAACGAGTGGTGGACTGCTGCCGGGTCGCCATCAGAATTTTTGAATTAACCTGCCGTCTTCTCGCCTAACCCGGTCGCTCAATATAATTAGAACCTTATTTTATTTTAAACATTCTACTAGCGTTGTGTAATTCAACGGACCGCCTCAGACGCAGACACGTCGAGCCTGGTGTTCGTGATGGGCGCGACGAACCGGCCGGACCTGCTGGAGCAGTCGCTGCTGCGGCCGGGCCGGCTCGACAAGCTCGTCTACGTGGGGCCCTACTGCGGCGCGCGGGAGAAGACTAGCGTGCTTGCAGCGCTGTGTCGCAAGTAAGGACATGTTTTTTTATTGCAGATTCTGATTTATATTTTATTTATTTTATTTTACAGAGAAACAAACAGTCTTATAAATGAATCACTTAAAAATACATATAACAATGTAGACCTATAGTTTCCTATGATATAATACATACAATAGAGCTATAGAAAAAAAAAAGGATTATCCTAGAAAGAGATATTATCTTTTTGATACTAAATGTAAATATTACATTACAGCAAGAAATTACTACAATATATTTATTAGTTTTATCCTATGTATTAGTAAGTATAACTTTTTTAATTTTAGTTTTAAATTGTGCTAAAGAGTTAGAAAATAAGTCAACGTCCAAAAACTTACTGTTGTACATTCTACAAGCTCGCCGAATAAAAACATTGTTTACATAACATCTCGCACTGGTAGGTACTGAAAACAACGTCCTGACACGGCAGCTCCTCTCGCGTCTGCGTGGTACTCTAAATAATACATTCCGCAATAACGGCGGTGAAATAATAAGGTTATTTACAATTTTAAATAATAATGTTAAATCAATATAGTCGCGACGATCGCTCAAGAGCTCAATCCTATGTCGGGCAGCCGATTGTTTATAATCCTGATAATAATGATGACCCATCCTATAATCTAAAGCTTTAACAAACTTTTTTTGCAGTCTCTCGATTCTATCGATATGTACCTTATAGAATGGACACCAGACACTACTAGCGAACTCTAAGTTGCTGCGTACATAACTATAGTACAATAGCTTGTAGGTATAAGGTAGTTTAAAGGATTTACCAACACGTAATATAAAACCTAACTTTTTATAAGCTTTATTTAAAACTGTGTCCACATGAGGAACGAATGTAAGTTTGGCGTCCATAGTTACACCCAGATCTCGAATTTGAGACACCCTATCAAGAGTAGAATTGCAGAGTGTGTAGCTGTAAACAATAGGAGACACTTTTCTAGTATACGTAATTATATGGCATTTAGTGGAATTTAGAAACAGATTGTTATTGTTACAAAAAGCTTCAAAATTATTTAAATCTTCTTGCAATAATTCGCAATCGTGCGTATTTTTGATAATTTTGAAGATCTTTGTATCATCAGCATAGAGTAACATATCTGAATGAATTACTGATTGATTAATATCATTAACATACAAAATAAAAAGCAAGGGCCCGAGATGGGACCCTTGCGGAATTCCCGAACTGATAGTTTTATATTCCGATATGTATCCCCCGAGAACAACAGCTTGATTTCTATTCTCTACGTAAGATTTCATCCAGCGTAGAAGATCGCCGTGTATACCGAGCCGCCAAAGCTTCTTCAATAACGTATCATGACAAATTTTGTCAAAAGCTTTGGCGAAATCGGTATACACCGCATCAACCTGATAGCCTGAATCCATCGCACTCAAGATAACCTGCGTAAAACTCAATAGATTAGTGTCTACACTACGACCCTTAGAAAAACCATGCTGGTTGGGAATGATATATTGACGAACATTGTCAAAAAGTGTCTCTGTAACAATTTTTTCTAAAATTTTTCCGAATTGACATATTTTAGATATAGGACGGTAGTTCACTATATCTGGACTGGTAGCACCCTTAGGAATAGGAGTGATCCAAGCGGTCTTCCAGATAGATGGTACCTGTCCCTCACGTAAAGACTTATTATATATAATTGTTATAGGCACCGCCAGCGTAGAAGAACAAGCGCGAATTAAAACCGGATGCACACCATCAGGTCCCGATCCCTTATTTACGTTGATTGATTTTAAATAATTATGAACGAATTCGGGTGTGACCTCAAAGGAATGTAAATTAATGAGAGCATCTTCACTTAATGTTGCTATATTATTGTTATCTAAGAAGCTAGAGGAAGAAGATGGTTCAAATACGGAATGAAAATGACTATTAAAAGAATTACATATTTCTTCTCCATCGTTAATAGACCTATCTTTAAAATACATAGTTTGGGGTAACCCATTATTTGATAAAATTGACTTAATATAAGTCCAAAAGAATTTGGGATGGGTGTTAATTTTTGACTCAGCATATTGCACATAATTATCATAACATACTCTTTCCATTTTAAGCGAACGTTTTCTCAATATACTGAACGTGTAATAGTCTAGCGGGTTGCCGTACGTCTTCCATAACTTGTGATACTTCCGTTTCTCTCTCAGTAATTTAATTAGAGGTCTGGTGTACCAAACGGGTACGGAATAGGAAGATCTAAGTTTACGCAGCGGAATAAATCTGGAAATTAAATTATTTAGTAAATTATAAAATTTTGAAACGCATTCTTCTACATCAAGCGAACCAAAAAACTCACACCAATTAATTTCAAATAATTCCATATTGATTTGATCGTAATTTCCTGCATGAAAATTCGGGACGTGTTTTTGTGCCGGCTTTAGCGGCGGAATGTAATCTAAAGTAATATCAACTAAAAGGGATGGGTGGTGCAAGTCTTCTGCCGTTAAAGGCGATTTCGACGAATTAACAATACATTTAGTGTTACAGAGTATTAGGTCAAGTATACGTGAGTTCGAATTACGTATGGAGTTGTACTGTTGTAAATCTGAGAATGATAAAAATTCTTCCAATAATTGCGATGAAAGGCAACCATTTGATAACAACGTCATACCACGGGAACAAGTGTCTATCCATTCCGCATCAGAAATGTTAAAATCTCCACATAAGAGAAAAATATCATCAGGCCTATCCGATATTATATGGCTAGTGAGATCGAAAAACGAAATTAGTGCATCACGGTACCCCGGGCCGTGCGGTATGTATACACAGGCTATATTTAAATAGTGTTCTCCACCGAGCCCGCCGCCGCCGCGCCCGCCGAGCCGGCCGAGCGGCACAGACACCCACAGCGCCTCGGCGGCGGCGCGCGGCGGCACGGGCCAGGCGCGGCGCAGCGGGCCGAGCGCGGCGCGCACCACCACGGCCGCGCCGCCGCCGCTCGCCTCAGCTGATCGGTCGGCACGATGAACCACGTACCTATCGTCGAAGTATTCGCGATCATAAAAATCATCCGTTAGCCACGTTTCGGTGATACATATAAAATCGTAATCGGCCACTGCGACTTGAGCTAGAAAACCGTGCGACTTAGTTCGTAACCCTCTCACGTTTTGGTAATAACCATACAAAGTTTTATCAAACATTGTTACTAAAAACATACCACCAAAAATAATACTTACCCTTAATCATACGGAAATATAGATTAAAATATTGTTTTATGCTATAGAGAGGTACTAAGTTACCAGGAAGACGCGAAAGTGAGGCAATAATCGCATTAAATAAACGAGACTTGTTACACCTTATTTTAATACTCATCAGCACAATATAATGTCCAGTAACAGATAACTGATACAACATAATCATAATCTCTAAATTAACGCAGTTAGACGCAATAACTATACCGACAAATATCCATAATATCGATATAATCGAGTTAAACATGTAAAAAACTAAATTATTATTCAGATATAATTTACAACTAAGCAAACTAAATCTGCTTAAGTGTAATCCTACAATAAATAAAAAGGCTAGGAACACAATAATAGAAACGTTTAAGCCGTGTTGGCACGGCTTATTAATTGCAGTTCATTTTACCTTATGCAGATCTTTATCGTTTGAGATTCGAATAATACCTGACTTGTCATTTTTACGCATCAGTATTTTGCAATCGCGTATCCAGAGATAAGCATAGCCACATTCACTTTTTAACTCTCGGGCGCGTTTAAGTAATTGTTTGTTGGCCGGGGTCAAGTGGTCTCCCACGTAGATGTTGCTAGCCGGGCCGGGCAGACCGATGTCGGCGGAGGTGAGGCCGCGGCGCGCGCGCACCGCCGATAACAGCTGGTCCTTGCTTATACGCCTCGTAAACTTGACCACGATAGCCGGAATGCGGGGCACCGCCGCCGCCGCGCGTCGTCCGCCGTCGCTGTCATGGTTACCCTCAAACCTGCGCACGCGGTGAACACTGTCCACGTCTCTGTCATCCAACATAAATCCAACCTTATTGCAGATTGAGTGAAGGATGGATTTTAGGTTTTCGCCACTGGTTACTGGCACTCCCGATATTTCCACATTATTCATTCTCGCAAACTGTTCGCGTATATTGTTGGTATCCTGTAGATTCTGGATAGTATCCTTTGCGGCACTGAGTTCCGATTGCAACTTGGAGTAGCTGGACATCTTGTTTTCCACGGCGATAAGTCGGTCCTCCATGTTGGAAAAACGATTTTCCATATCCGTCCATTTGGTGTCAAGACTTTTTATAGTAGCAGTGGCATTCTGTAGGTCGAGTTTTATGGTGCTAAACTCATCCCTAAGTCCTTTGATCTCCTGGAGGATTGTCTGGAGCTCCCCGGTAGAGGCCGATGTGTCCGTTTTGGTAGGCTTTCCGGAACGGCATTCGGGACAACGCCACGCAGCTTTTTTCTCGGCACCCAACTTTCTATAGGTGGTTTCACCTATTCCAGCACAATCGTAGTGCAGCTGTCCATTGCATGCACTGCATTCCACATAATCGGTAACTTCATCTCCACATTTTTTGCAAATCATCTTGCTGTACAACCAATTATAATGCACACACGGTATTCTTTATTACTATAGCGTAGGGTTCACAGTCGTAAAACATAAACTTGACAGTACTTTGTTTATTTTAAACCGGTTAACCCAATACTCGCGCACAATAGGATAAACCACTCGCGTCGATAGCTCACGACTGACTGATTATATGTATGTATACTTTATATGTATACTGAAGCGGTCGTGGCTCAGTGCGGCTTGCGTGGTCGCATCGATCACGCAGGTTAACTGACTACAGACACGGTCATAACCTGGATGGGTTTGACTGTTAGTGACATTTATCTCGACCGTTTCCGTGCTTCGCAAGGCACGTTAAGCCGTTGGTGCCGGCTGCTATCGCTAGCAGTCGTTAAGCCATGTCAGAGGCCTTATAGGCGGCTTGAAAACTTCTGACACTGGGGTTGGCCACTAGCCCCACAACCTCCACCAATCCGGACTTGGCCCCCGTGTGTGGAGTATGGGAAGAGACCCGTGCCCCTGCAGTGGGGACGTAATGGGTTTTTAACACATATGTATACTTCTGTTTTATGTTGTGTACTTTTCATTTGTTAAATTTTAGCAGGGTTATTTCGATCTATAATGTATATTGTCCTTAATTGTCGAGGTAGATGTTAAAGTGTGTGTCCGAGTTCAGGCGCCCAGCTTTACTCCGCAGTCCACTCATGTGGCTCTGATAGTTCTGATGTAACGCTGTCTGTATTAATATTTTATAAAGCGGTAATTTTTGTACTTAATTGATCTTTTCGATTTGGAGTTATAACTCGGAGTAAATATTAATTAACTATTTACTTAGTACGTCATATCAGCCGGCAGACGTGATGCTAAACATTTAGGATTATTGGGCCCCCACTTAGAATTCTACACAAAGTGGTTTTATGTCAAAGGCATCCAGCGGCTTCCTGCAAGCCTAACTAGATCAACGGTTCGTAAACCGGTTGCGGAGCAGTCCAATATTACGTCTTGAAAACGACAAACTTTCAGGTAAATCTTACCTTAGTTATGGACCGACTTATTCAGAGCTGGGTGCAAGGGATGTGGCGGCTATCACTGTTGCCTCGGGTGGTTTCAAAAGTCTAGGCTGTATGGCTCTGATCCTTTGCCTTCCCCGTCTCGGGGTAAAATAAAACAACACGTCTGTGACGGCAGGCAGCGGCTTCAGGCGGGGGTGGAGCTAGGCGCGGTGGCGGCGGCGCTGCCGGAGCGCTGCACGGGCGCCGACTTGTTGCACGTGGTGAGCGCCGCGCGCGCCGCCGCCGTGCGCTCGCTACTGCACAGCCTGCACACAGGTAAAGTACTACACACGAAATAAGGCTCATCGGTAATCTTCGTTCGCGCACATAAAAAACAGTCTATCGACGGAAACACCCGAAACTATCAACAGTAACAGGTTTCTGACAGCTGACGATTTCATCGAATCAGGCGCGAAATCAATCAACCAATAGCGGCAGAGATTTTAGGAACGTGTAATGGCGGGTCTTATCGAAGCTACGATACTTGATTGGCCCATAAATTTCCCGCGTAATTAAAATTGTGTACTGCGCAGGTACATCGGTAAGCCTTTTCAAGTGTATATTACTGTACACGCATCATCATCAGACAAAAGACGTCCACTGCTGAACAAAGGCTTCCCTGAAGGATTTTCACGCTGACCGGTCTTGCGCTCGGCATCGTGTGTCCCACCCTTAAACCTTATTTGCTCTATCTGAAACACTGTGACCATTTGTGGCAGATCTCTGCTATCTGGGCAGTAATTTACACTGGCAGAATAAGCTGACGATTTTAAAAAGTAGCAGAATTTGGTAGATATCCAGGAAATCTGCCTAAATCTGCAACTTTTTTAAATTGTGAGCTTATTCTGCCTGTGTAAATTACTGCCCAGATAGCAGAGATCTGCCACAAATGGTCACACTGAAATCTCTCTTTTTTCAGGCCGACATGACAATTTTGTCTTTTTACACCATAAATACATAGATAAAATAGGTTGAGAAATATCTACGTCGTAGATTAATAATCTAACCCATCCGTATCGCGGTCACTTACGGGTGAGTTATTGTTACCAGGGAATGTTACTTCGCAGGTTTGGTGAAGGAAAGCGAGCTAAGCCCAGATTCCGTGGTGCTTGGAGCGGCGGACTTATGGCAGGGCGTGGAGACTTTCCGCCCGTCCGTTACCGACGAGGATCTGGCCTACTATGAGTCCCTGCAGCATCAAATGTGATAATCTTAGTAGTCGTAGTCTCAAGTATAGTTTTATTGGTGGTGTATTATATGTAAATATAGGATGCTATTTTTAAATGGAGTTAATTCTTTTCATTACCGAGGCACACAGAAATATGCAACAAGTTTGCAGAGACTTCCTTTGTTGTAGTAAAGTAGAACACGAAGACCCACTGTTGGACGAATTGTGCAAAATAGGTATTAAGTGGTTATTTAAGATATATAATATATATTTTTAAGTACGGTGAGTTGAAGAAGAGGGCGAAAGATATAGACGGAAATGGTGGCTAACGACAGGGGCCCGCTTCTTAGATTAAGAAGAAGACAGTGGCAGAGAAGAGCCAAATAACTTTTTTTATTATTCTATGATTTAGGTGCTTACAAGTTCATGGTAAAGCTTTTATTTGTGGTAAATTTGGCATTGGCAATTTGCACTATGATTTTGACGTCTCATAAGTCATAGCAAACGTAGTGTTTAATAATCAGTGATCTAATCGAATGAGACTATTAATAACATTTATTTAATCTTATCCTAATGAACTAAAAAGTACTTATCTTTATGTAAGAGATCAAGAAAGTTTAAGTCGATTGCAAAAACGCTAACGTTTACAAATAAACCGCAACAGTAAGATAACAACAATATACGTCTAAAATGTATCTAACGTGGGCTTCGTTCAACAACATCCGCATGCTTCTGATGGCTTTCGAGCCGGTGGTGATCTTCTACCTGATCTGGCTGGTGAACACCTCAGAGAGCATCCGCAGCGAGGAGGGAACTCTGCTGGACCTTGTCTGCTGGCCCGACGGGAACGCCATCCCTGTTGTCATCGCGTGCGCGTCTATTGTAGCTGTTGTTATCGAAGTTAGTAGTATCTAGTAGTTACGCTGGGGCAAAATTATTATTATTATTATTTTATACACTAGCAGCTCTATGAGCTGATGCGTGTATATCACTGCACTTGAACGTAATTTAATCAATGAACGTAATTTATATTACTATTTAGTATTACTGAGATAGCATGCATAGGATCCATAACGCTCGTGTAGCTAGTGAGCTCCTAACATAATCCCTGTTTCTCTTATCGTTTGGTGTGGCAAAAATTTCCGTGCTATCCCCTTACTATTGGGACCAGGCAACCACTTTATGGTGGCGTTGCATTTAGCGGCACTCGAAGTGACTAGTAGGGCATTTTTAGATTCGTGATTATGGGCTAATGCTACTTCGATTTTCTTTTATTCCACGAAAAGGTGATACAGGTTTGAAAATGAACAGTCTCTGTTAAGTTGTTGGGCAGTTTTTGATGATACTCAGATGTTATTCTATGTAAAGTGACATGAACAGGTTTGAATATGAAGAGTGTTAAGTTGTTGGTTAATTTTCTTACTGCAGGTGGATAACGTAACATACTATAAACAATTATTTTATGTCTACAGTTGTATGGTCTGTACCAGTTATTCAAGTCTGGTCTGCCGAAGACTGATTACAACGTAACAAATGGACTGTTCTATTACATCTGGGCGCTCATCATCATGATCATCATCTTCCTAGCAATCATGTTCTATAATGGGTTACAGTCTACTATCATAAGAGGTAATAACTAGGTATTTTGATTGAATAAATTTTAAACTTCACCGACTGAGGTACAGTATATACAGGGTGACTTGTATTTCGTCGACAAGAGGCAACTTAACAACTTTCCCCAAGGACAAGGACCCTATACAAACTGATATTAAGTGGCGATCAGTCTCTTATTTATTCTTTGAACATTAAAGTCCAGACTCACGACTCCAGAGAACTTTCCCCAAGGACAAGGACCTTATACAAACTGATATTAAGTGGCGATCAGTCTCTTATTTATTCTTTGAACATTAAGTCCAGGCTCACTACTCCAGATAACGAGTGCTTCACTCGAACGTTATCAACGTTTCACAGAAGATGACCATTATACACACATGCCTCCCTCATATATTTTCTCTTAAGGCCACATTCGTGCAGAGTTTTCTTACCTCACCAGAAAATTAAGCGACGGTTGTTCATCATTACATCTTCCAGCCCGCGGGCGCCACTCAATAATATTCTAATACTTATCAAGAGGAATCAAGTATTTAAAAGCAAACTTCAAATTCCCAGCTAAAATAAAGGGTGGCATAACGAAAGCGATGCTCCGGTATGCGAGCCACCTGCCGTCCAAGGTGGCCATCGACCGACTGCAGACGCGGTTCCAGTGCTGCGGCCGTCTGCACTACACCGAGTGGTTCTTTATCCAGTGGTACCCGCCCACCGAGAAAATTGACGTCAGTAAAATTGGGTGAGATTTCAGTTCCTTTTCGTTTACAACCTACTGTAAATTGGATATGATAGCGCTTGGGGAGTTGATTCAGGCTGTTTATTAGGCTATCGTCTAGCAAAAGACGCGTTGCTAGTGGATATATGTTCAAAGGTTCTCTCCGTCATCAGACAAGTAGACTGTAAGGTTCAGCTTCAATTACAGAGGAAATCTTTGTGGACTCTATTGAGTATTTGTACTCGATGCTACAATAGTTCATAAGTCATAAATAGTGATCGGAAATTCGGGGGCAAACTCAAATTCAAACTGTTTTTTGTTTAAGTAGATGCTTTACACATGCTTTTAAATCGTCAATTTTTTTTTCTACCTAGTACAAAGTCCCTACCACGCGGGACTTGTACACTCAACGTTTCGGGAAGTGTTTGCGAAGCGAGAAGATTATACCTAAAATTGGGGAGCTAGCATAATATGGACATGCCGTTTTGAATTAACCTACTAATAAATTCCGGGACAGTCCCGGGATTTTGAAAACTATTGACCATACATATGTAGTGTTAAAGGACACGTTTCATTTTGTGCCTGGACATGTACGTAGTACGAAAAATATAGAAAAATATAGGCTTTTTAGGAAAAATAATGAAAAAAATATTAGAAGCAGGGTTGCGTGGTTCAAGCATAATGTTTTGTCAGCACTTTTTACAATATAAATGGTAACACAAGCTTGCAATAGTAGGTCACGTTCAGAAATTACGGCTTCATCCACATATTCCTCAGATGCTTTCTCTGACTCTGATTGACTGAACACCCTTCTGTTCTGACTTCTGACATTGGTGTACGATTTTTAAAATCTGCGGATATGCCTTGCCTCTTTTACAGGCATAACAGCTGGTTTTTGAGTTACTTGTCGGACAACTAAATTATTCATTTCAATGGTATGTACAAATCTAGTTTCTGAACGTAAAATTGTTGTGGATATAAACACATCAACAATCACTACAATCAGATCATTACAATTAAGAATTCCAACGTTTTTTACGATCCCGGTATCCCGGGATTTTTTTGCATGATAATTGACCACGCTGAATACGTTAAAAACAACCGACATCAACCGCAACAACTCCAATTTTGCTATGTTTTTGTTGATTTTCTCAAAAACCGCTGAATCGATTTCGATAAAATTTATATGGGACCACCTGTGAAGTATACCCTTTTAAACAAAAAAAGAATTTTCGAAATCGGTTTAGGCGTCTTCGAGTAATCGGTGAACATACATAAAAAAATAAAATAAAAAAAAGATTCCGACGAATTGAGAACCTCCTCCTTTTTTTGAAGTCGGTTGAAAATCTATAAATTTAGTCAGAAAGGCATAGCCATACTATTTTTCCTTGGGAAAAAATTAAATTGCCCCCAAATTTCTGATCACTGGTCATAAATTGGTTTGAGAGGAAGTCATCCTACGCCAGTTTGCAGTTTCTTAGCAGTTAATTTGGAGTTGTGTGCAACGCATATAGACAAAGACAGTAAGGATTTATATCAATAAGTTAAAATATTTGTCTTTCCGTCGCACAGGACGAATCGCAAGTTTGTGGGTGACAACGTGCCATACAGTTGTTGCTCCAAGGATGTCATGGCTCCATGCATTCACCATGGTATCACAAAAAATGGCACTGTTTACAAGTATGATCCGAATGTAAGTTAACCATTCCAACGAACCTCCAATGCGAACGATGTCCGTTTTTGGTGTACACGCTTTCAACTAGTGATGAAGTTTTTTTTTGCTACGAGTATGCTAGAGCATACGATACGTATTTTTTTTAAATGTCATATACGCATGTTTTCCTATATTTCGCTCGTAGGTTTAGAAAAAATCACTCAACTGTGCGTATTTTCAGAGTCGTCTCACTATTTGGCTCGACGGATGTGAAGGGAAGCTGATAACAGAAATGATGAATGTGTCATGGCGATTCAATGCTGTGATGCTGTTAGTAATAATTGCAATGGTACGACACGATTGGCATGTATAGGTATTACAAGTTATCAAGGTGTTAAAAAAGCAACTAGCGTACGACCGATACGATCGAACTGCTATGTGAACTGGGGTTTCTGTTCATCATTTTGAACAATTTTGTTTTACGCGTTTGCTCACGAATGATTAGAAGTCCCAATTAATGGGGCCCAAAACCTGATTTGTTGCACCCTATAGGTATACAAGTTAACACGGACCGTTACAAATAAAAAAATCTTAATTTTATAGACAAATATCTATGCTTTATTTGGGACAGGGAAATAAATACTTTAATAACTTAATTCTATCTCGAACCTAACTAATTCAATAAATGTGAAATGTTTTCATTTGTTCTTCATGACGCTTCAACAAATCTTGACGTTTGGCATGCACTTAGCCTGTGATATGAACAAAGACATCGATTATCTTTTATCTCAATTCCTCAAGTAGTTCTCATGAGATAAATAAAAAACCACAATCTTAAAAAAAAGCTAGTAAGTACATAATGTTCTCATATCCTCAGATACTCCAAGTAGTGGCGGTGCGTTACCTCCACACAGCTTACCGGAACGGGCTAAACATCGCCAACCAGATAGTATCGCGGGCGTACCTACTGCGACCGCTAAGCGACAGCAACCTCAGCGCCTACCTGCCGCGCCTGCGCCGGCGGCGGCAGCGGACGCGCGACTCGCGCACGCTGCAGTGGGTGCGCACGGGCCATCAGCGGCTCGGCGGCCACCGGTACGAGGCGTTGTCCGCCTCAGAGTTTAACAGCTCGGATGAGTTGTTGCAGGCGATTGATGAATGAAATAAGTTTTATGACCTTTTTGTATTTTGGAGAATAACGCAAGGCCATTTGATCCCTAAGTAGCTACTGATAACTAGAGATATTTCATATTTATGTACGACACGTATAAATACATACATAAATATATAGAAAATAAAACGAATGTGTTTCATACAATTGTTTGCCCTGCATGGGGTCGAATCCACGACCTTTGTCTTGGAAGTTTCTAGCGCTAATCACTATCACATGTAGCATTATGTGTAAACACAATAATATACGATGGCTATTACTAATGTATGAAAAACTGTGTTTAAATTATATTTTTTACCGTCTATTACACCTTTTGTACGATTACATCATACACGATACTTTTTATCCCGATGAAAATCAACGGAACCCTTGAAAAGTCAAGGACGGAATAGCAAACAACTTCCAACCTCCTCGCGCACAAAGTCGGGCGTACAGGCTATATTTTAACTAATATAGGTATAGTCTGGGAAAGATGTTTTTTTTTCAGTAAAAATATATTTCAGAAGCACCCGTTTCATCAAGGTAAAATACATCGTAATTGTAATATTTTCATAACGATTAATAAATACACAATCAATTCAATGGAAATATTTGACAAGATAACACAGAGTATGGCGACTAATATCTAAAAAATAAATGAAGAAACTAAACTAAATATTTTTATTATTATTGTAATGCAATCTTAGATTTTTACAGCACAAAGATCTAGTCAACTGCACGTCATGGTAACACTACTAAAGCACCATTCTAAGCTGGTCTAGCTTTGTTCAAAATATTCTAGCAAAGATCAACTTATTTTGGTACCCGTGGTAGTGTTACCAGACATGTGATGGCCCGCAGTATTGTTATTATTATAAAGTCTACTTGTCGCTGGAGAACTTGTGTATTTTGTGGGGTTCGGCGATTTCCTTCAGGCGATGCAGGTTGTCCCACCATAGCTTGAGCCGGTGCCGACGGATCATGTTGAACCACGGCGTGATCGGACCCTCCAGCGTCGGAATGAAACTGTTGAGTTGGACAAATCTTTTAGTAGTTAACAAGCGATATCGTTCCCACTTCAGGAGCACGGCTCTCTTCCCATACCTCGGGAAGGTTAGGCCATACTCCACACACGGGGGCCAAGTCCGGATTGGTGGAGGTTGTGGGGCTCGTGGCAACCCCAGTGTCAGGAGTTTTCAAGCCGCCTATAAGGCCTCCGACATGGCTTAACGACTGCCATATAGTGATAGCAGTCGGCACCAACGGCTTAACGTGCCTTGGAAAGTACGGAAACGGTCGAAATAAATGCCACTAACAGTCAAGGTTCTGACCGTGATCGACGCGACCACGCAAGCCGCACTGAGCCATGACCACTTCCTTTTAGAGTACCCACTCATAAAATGTTTTGGGAAAGGGCCGATAGTTTTTAATCTCTGCAAACTGTCCCAGTGCAGTATAGAGCAGGATTACTGTAATTTTGTGTAGCTCTGATTAAGTTCTTCTGCCTACAAAAATACTTCTAATGTTATGTTTAAAATACTCACATGAAGCATAAGCACTCCCTTTGACGCAACAAAACCAACCGCTATAGTACAGATCCGTTTAAATACTAAACAATGGACCGTGTTACCCCAGGCTCAACTGAGAGGCTTAACTTATTGCGCCATTCGAACTATTTTCCATAGTTTCAACTAGTTGTGTAGATTAGAAAAATACCTCTTGACGAGTGTTAATTATATAATGTAATGTATAGGTATAATGTGTAGTAGACTTGCTGGCCTTTGGAGAACCGTCTGTTAACAGCATGTGTTTCTTTAATATGAATAAATAATGAGAACACTTACGCATTGAACTCGCTCTTGGGCACGAAGCAGTACTCGGAGATCTCATCGGGGTTGGGCTTCACCTTGACGTCGGCCTGCAGGAAGAGCACGTGGTCGATCTCGTGCTCGCCGTAGACGCCGTCGCCCGGGTCGTGGTAGTGGATCCGCGTCAGGAACGTGAACTGCTCGGGTGTGAGCTGCCAAGCGCATACAGATACCATTATAGCTATGGGATTATTATTAATTTTTTATATTTTGGCTGCTCTGCCCACTTGGCGCTAGGCGAAGTGGCAGAAGCTACTCCAATAGAAACAAAGTCGGCTGGAGGTCAAGTGTTACCAGAAAAAGTGACGGACTATCTAGGCATTACACAGGAGGACAGCGCAATTATTGGTCTGCCTGGAGTACCAGTCGCCTAAGATTACGTTTCAGGTCAGCGGGAGACAAACTTATTACGGACAAGGCTACAGGAACAATTTCAGTGGATTTGGTTAAGAAGGAAATTGGCTCTAATAGACCACTGCAACCTAAGGAGATGTACTGTGACCACTACCCCACCCCTTTAATTCCTAATCTTTTAAATGTCGAATAATAATAAATCTAAATGTATCGTATACAGACATAGTCGGCATTAAGGTAGAGAAAGACTTAGAATTAACGATACTCGTATATTGCTTCCCATGATAGATTCACTTCAAATTCCACACACAGAAGTCGCGAACTGAACAGAAATGTAATCTTATCTATCAGTATATACCTATTAAGGTAAGTATCCAATTTACCTGATCCTCAGGTATGCCCAGTTCAAAGTGGAGTCTGCGCCGCGCTGCCGTAATGACGTCTTCAGCCTTGTCGTCTATGAACAGGGGATGGCTGCAGCACGCGTTTGAGTAGTAATCCGCATATGTTACCTGAAAAAAAACAAAACAATTAATGACGTTTTTGCATGTTTATCTCTTTGCTATCTGATTAGCGACCTATACTCGTCACTGGTCCTGCTACTTCCACAAATCAGGAATTCGCCCCCGTGTGTAGGTGTAGTTAAACTTTCCCGAGATATGGAAAGAGACCTGTGCCCATCACAGGAGAACATATTAGTTAACAATCAGGAATTCGCCCCCGTGTGTAGGTGTAGTTAACCTTTCCCGAGATATGGAAAGAGACCTGTGCCCATGACAGGAGAACATATTAGTTAACAACTACTTTATTTCTACTATAGTGAACAAAAGGAGCGACACACAAAATGTTACGCAGGTTCTGGGCAGCCTTAAGGTTCCTCAATTATGTCCTAAATGGTGCAGTTTCTGTGGAGAGGATGCAACACCCACGACACAGCCCTACCGTGTGAATAACAACACTCACCAATATAGTTAACCACACATTCTCAGCTAAAATTAGCTACGTCAGACACATAAGAGTACATGAGTGTTGCTTTGACAAATGCAGGATTGATTGATTGACTTGCCAGACTGAATCACCTGTTATATGAGGATGAAACAAAGAACTCAGAACAAGCACATTTAAGGTCAGAACGCACTAGGCGAAACTGTCCTGCAGTGGAGCGACGCAAAGCGCCACTGCAATTTCATAGAAAATATTTGGAGGAGTCGTGTCGCGTCAGTGCAGTTCCGTCTAATGCCTTCTTACCTTAAGAGGGAGCTTACTTTATTGCTGGAGCGGCGCTGCAGTAGCATATCGCCGCGCTTGTTGAACAGGAACACGCTGAAGGCGCGGTGCAGCGGCACCGTGCCGTCCGGCCCCACTTTGTGGCACTCCCGCTTCGTGGCAGTGCCCACGAAGTTGTCTTTTTCGTCCACCAACAGGCAAATGTCCCTGTCTAGAGCTTCAGCCTGGAAACATGCAAAAAAATAATTCCTTTGAGTTTTCCGTAGCCACAAAGGAGAGCAACACTGAAATATGGACTCATGATGATGTAGTAATGTACTTTTATGTCCACAATTGGTAAGCCCTCTTACTTTTAAAACATTACTTTCATTTGGACAGTAGAATCAAACAGATTGACCACCATTATGTAAACTAGTATAATATTATCGTATTTCTCTCAAGAATTAAGAAAAAGTTTAGTATTCTAGCAGTACTTTTTTAATATCTCTAGCCATTATTATTTCGTTTCTTAATTAGTCATTCTTTGTAGAACTTGAGTTATTATTGTATACTACATTTACTGTGGTGCCAAAAACAAATGTTGTCTATGTTTAAAACCAATAAAATGTAAAAAAAATGACGTACTTGTGCAGTATCGACGCCATCCTCTGGCTCGGCTTGTGGCTTAGTAGGCTCTGTACCCATATACCGCGGCTGGACCCGGAAGGAACTCCATAAGGCTCGTCCCACATGTCGAGCAAGCATTTTGTCTGAACTATATACAAAACAAAAAATTGTTTAAACTATTCCAAGTAGCTGACTGACAGTGAGAAATCTCACAGTACAATGTCAGTTAGGAAGACTTTGCTTTGCCAACTTATAAGAATAGGCATATTTTTGATATCTATCAATACAAATAAAGATAAAGGATAACTTTTTTATGTGGTATGGTATTGCTCTTCACTCATATATCCATGACAATGAAATATCTTGTACTTACATAATAAACTCTTTAGAAAAGAGATAATCTAACCATCCTGGTTAATAATCACCTTCATAATAAACAAGGTCAGACCGTGAACTTGGGCTTTGTGTTTAAGAATGTATGGGAAACTACACTATCTCTGTCACATTTGATACAAATAAAAGAGATTTAATGCTCGATTTTACTAGCTAACTAATTTAAAAATGACAATTTATTTAAGCAAATAAAAAATACATTTTTGGAAATATTCATTAACTTTTATGGAATTTCAAGATCACAGCAACTTGAGAGTACCTTGAACACTTTTTAAAATTTGTATTTTCACTTCATTGATTCAATTTCTTGACATGGAACATTATCATTTGTTTTATTTTAGTAATTATTTTTATATTAAATGTTTAGTTTTAATTGCATACATTAAGCGACTGTAAGTAATACATGTCTTAAATTAGATTATTGAGATCCTTGGAGTTGTGCCCTAACTAGTTCCAGTATATACTTTAAAATATTTTCCAACACCTATGTAAAAATTCATGTTAAGTATTGACTCAGCCATTTATCTGCTTAAGATTTTAGTTCCCAGAATGAGATGCAAGTATAAAATATTTACAATATGCTTCAATTTGAGGGTGCACATATTCATATGTAGTTTTTATTAGACCTAAGTTTAACACCTAAATACATACAATTATCTATAAGATTTTATCGTTAATATTTGTACTTTACTAAGATACATGACTATTTCATTTCTTATAGCTCCTCTACATGATGAGCCATCATGGACGAGCAAGAGAGACAAAGCTATATGAAAGTAGAGTAACAATGTAAGTATGTCCTTGTCTAACCTATAGTTCTGTCCCTGTTGCTCGCCCACGATGACCCATTGTGTAGAGAAGCTATTACACATAGCCAGTGTATTAGTAAGTAAAAAGCCATGAGGCAACCAGCATTTTTTTTACGATATTGTTTCAGTTTAATCTGCACACATCACCTTTGTTGGTCAAAGTGAATCCCAACTAAATCGTAAGGTTCTTTTACTGATCGATGATCGGTGAAACAATTTACTATTGTTGTTGTAACTAAAGGATAGTGAAAGATTCAGATAGGTATTTGAACCACAGTGTCAAAAAAATTAAATTACAATCATTAGACCTATAGTATATTCAACGTACACCTGCTGATTGTTAGTTAGCTGCTTTATATGATATATACATGCGTAATTAAAAACTTCCCGATTAAACCTTGCTAAAACCAGATAAAAATTTCGAAGATTTGAGACATGCATTTTTCTGGAACAGTAGGTAAAGATAATCTAGTGCGATAACTGCTTAAACAAGTATAAAGTGATCTGTAGAGGAATAAATAAATACATGCACTAAAATATCCGACAAAAGCGGTGGAACAAGTGGCTGAGATTACCTTTTCAAAACTCGTTTCAGTCTGTTTGAAATAATTGCCTTAATAGTTACTCGCCGATAAGTATTAAAATACACAATTACTATGCTTATTTAATGAAATGTACGTGTTATTTTTCTTAAAATTATTTCACAAATCACAAAACACCTTCGCAAAACATTCGGAAGTCGTTCCATAACCAAGTTAAGATTCACCTGACAAGAGTTTGTCCCTTTCACACTTCAAAAAAATATAATATGCTATCCTGCTGTCAGAGTGAAAATTACTCTAACGAAACTAATTTGGAACGCTTTCTCGGAATATATGTACTTTGACATTGACAGTTCCGATAAGTGTTGCAATATTAAGATCAGCGCTGCTGCAGCTGCAAGCATCAAATTATTTCTACAATACTAAAAGTATCAGGTTTGTGCATAACAGGTGCATAAATTCTTGGACACTCAAACATTTATATTTAACACTAGCTGTTGCCCGCGGCTCCATCCGCGTGGCTATTGTGTTTGTGACGGTTCTTGAGGATGGCATGGGAATGTTATATCCAGATCCCCTTAAACTATGTCTTCTATGTTGCTTTCCAGCCTTTACTTAAAAGTATTATATGTGTTAACCGGGTGCTTTATCTATCTACCTACCAAATTTCATCCCAATCCGTTCAGTAGTTACAGCGTGAAAGCGGAACAAACAAATAAACAAACAAACAACATACTTTCGCATTTATAATATTAGTGAGATAATATTTTTCATAAATGAAAATCATTTAATCAACAATGTAATAACCATCGTTATCAACAACGTCTAACCATCTGTTTGGTAAAGACATTATGCCGTTTTCCCAAAAAGAAGGAGGCTGACATTCAAAAAATCTGGCGACCTCGTTTTTTTTAGCTGAAGGCATGAAACAAATGATAGTCCGACGGAGCAATGTCAGAACTATGCGGTGGATGCGAAACTGTTCTCCAACCGAGCTCTTCTAGGATGTGGAGGACGGACTTCGCAATATGTGACCGAGCGTTGTCGTGAAGAAGAGCAACAGAAGTTTTCCTCCAACGCTTCGTTACTATTTCTGCAGCTAACTTTCGGACTTGATCGCCAAAAATACTGGCATTAACTGTCTTTTTCTCATCCAGCAGTTCCCAATAGATTATGCCCTGCCACTGCCAGTGCCAGAAAACCGTCAGCATAATTTTTTGTTCATAGCGGTTTGGTCTTGGCTGTATTGGCACGCTTTGTCCGTACGGAAGCCAATAAGTCTGCCGTGTTTCGTTATTATATAGAACCCAGGTTTCATCAGCTGTGACAATCGACCTTAGAAAGTCTTGTCTGTGGGGTTGTAGCAGAAGACTTTCACATATGGCTACACGGGCTGCACGCTCACTCTCGGTCAGAGCGTGGGGCGTCCATCGACTCATTACTTTACGGTAGCCCATTGCATGCAGATTCCGACTAATGGTAGTAGGGCCTGCTCTAATTCTGTGGTGGTCGCATCTGGATATTTTTCAAAATATAAGCGTAAAGCGCCTTTGTCGAAGACAACTGGCCGGCCGGATCATGTTTTATCTTCACAGCTTGTATCGCCTTTCTCGAAATTTGTAAACCAATAGCTCACAGTGGAATGAGCAGGTAGTGCCCGGTCCGAGTTAACTGTTAATTTTTTCTGCAGTTTTCCTTGCACTAGTCAAAACTCAAACTCAAAACTCAAAATGTTTTTTATTTCAGTAGATGCTTTACACATGCTTTTAAATCGTCAATATTTTTTTCTACCTAGTACAAAGTCCCCACCACGAGGCACTACTTGTACACTCAACGTTTCGGGAAGTGTTTGCGAAGCGAGAAGAAACGTCGAGCCCAAAAGAAACTCGCTTCAACACATTTTTTAAATAAAATCTTAAATTCTATTACAATTCATGTCAACAATAAAATTGTGAGCTGGAGAATCTATACATGTCCATATCTCGTTGTCATTTATTAATCTATGTAGTATTTTGTATAATAATACCCTTTAGAGCATAAACAATTTTTCACATGCAATGCATGCTTTAGCAAAGCCAAAGATTAAACAAGTAGCGAAGATTGAAGTCCAAAAACAAATATCTCACTGCTAGTTCAAAACTGTCGCAACTCAAAAAACCTAATTTTTCAGGAAACGAAAAAAACGTTTCCTGGCTTTTGTAGCGAATTATCGAGAAGTTTTTATATTGCAGCACGTAGAAAAAAAATCGTACTTTATATTTTGTCTTGTGTAAAAATTTTATTCGTGCTAGATTTAAAGTTATGAATATTTTCGTACTTACGACCCTTTTGAAGTTCATTTTGTGTCAATTCTTTAAAATTATGTCAAATGTTACGTTGCTGTTGCCAATTTTGAGAATTGTAATTTTTTTCGTTATTAAAATCCTAAAAAAATATATACATTTTTTTTGTAAATTCGTAATTTTTTGTGTTGTGACGCTTTTCGTGATTGTGATCTTAAAAAATATTAATAGATTTTTATGTTATAACTCAAAATTATTTAAGGCTCAGATCATTCCTGGATTGGATTTTTTTATAAGAGTCATTTAGTTCAACGATTATATTTCTGTGAATAGGTGAAAATATAAATCGAGAATAGAATGACGAAACATAATTAATAATCAACAGTTGCATAATAAAAATAAAAGAACAAGATTTTTTTAAAACAGAAAGTATCAAACTACCAACATTTCTTATAGCTAATCTAAATGCAGTCTTTATAAATGAGACCATTAGTCACAGGAGATTACGAGTATTCGACACTTACAGCTAAACACAGAGTTTATTTGAATATAAAAAGAGCACTCCCGCAATCTTCACCTGGAGCTTCAACTCATCGTACTGAATAACTTTCCCCATGGAATTAATCAAGAATTAATACGTAATATCCTAACAAAATATGTTTGGACTTTTCTAACAAACTTGACAGCTAATTACTCAACTTTGTATGAGAATTCCAAAGAATTTAGTATGGGTTCCATGGGAAACGTTTAGCGTGATGAGTTAAAGCCACAGGTGAATTTTCCAGGAGAGGTATTTTTACACACTATGTATTCTGAATTTTCAGATTTAGGACGAAACAGTATGGAACTTGTTATAAATTTTCCACAAAACAATTTTTTTGTATCTCTAAATACTTGTGAAATGATTATATAATATGAGCATAGTTTCACTACAAAATAGGCAAGAGTATATCAAACAAATTAATACAAAAATATCACCTTCATTAACATAGTTTCACTATAACACAGTCAAAAGTATATTAAAAAAAAATACTACAAAAACTGTTAAGCAGCCAATTGTGACTGCAATAAAGGTCTAAATTCTACACTATTTAGTTATTGACAGCAAATCATATATTATTTGAGCATAATTGAACTATAAAATAGTCAACAGTATATCAAACGAATTAATACAAAAAGTAGTTCTTTTCGGGCAGCACCCGCAAGTTTCGATTCCATTGTTTACTCTGTAATGAATAAATATATTATAACGAACCGACAATGTTATGCGCGAAAACGATGTGTGAAAGCACGTGTGAAAGTTATCCATACTAATAATTAAACAAATTCGAACTTATCTAGTCCATTACTGTAAAAGGCCGAACCACGGTAAATTAGTTCGGGCTTTTACAATAACAAAAATGTATTATTATACAAATTATTTTAATAAAATTGGGTCCGTATTCACCAATCCCCGCATCGGTTTAAAGTATCCATGGATCACGCTGAGTAGTATCCACCGATACCGGTACGGGATCACGGATCCGTTTCCACCAAAAATTAAATAATTTTTGTGTCCACCGATCCCGGTATTAATTAATTTAGTTTCTTTTAAGGCTTATGTGTAGGTAAGTAAATATTTATACTACTAAAACTCGTTGAGTAGCAAGACCATAAATTGTCTATCTGATGCTTTAAACAATTTATTACTACATACAATTATAATAATTTTTGAAGTCTAATTAAGATTTTCTATTCTTTTGAGTGAACCCAATACGGAGTACGGACCCACGAAATCTACACATATAAATAATATAAAATAATCATAAAAAATACAATTTTTATAAATAAATAAATTATTATACTTCTGGTTTGAATAACTTAGTATGGTAAGTAGCCTTAAGTAATCTTTATTTAATTGGCATAAAAAAACCTGAGATAATACATTTTTCCGATCTAGTATTTTTTAAGATTGTTTTGCATCAACAGTGTCACATTATCACACAAAAAAATTACTGTTCAGATTTTCGCACGAACAGTGTCACATCTCGAAAGCACAAAAAGTCAAGTACCGTAAATATTGACAATAGCTCAATTCTTTTACATCCATTGGCTAGAAAGTAGTTCAGTGGGAATTTTCATTCAGGAATAAAAAAAATTGGACAATTAGAACGGGAGAAATCGATAAACAAAGTTTCATTCTTCAAGAATGTCTTAACTCGAAATTTCTTAGTTTTGCGTCAAAATGGTCTCAACTCAAAATAATTATAAGTTTCTTGTTTATTTTGTCAACTAAACAGTATCAACTCTCAATGAGACAAATTGATTGACATAATTTAACACAATTTTGGCATCAACACAGAATTCTGTGTTTTATTTCTACTTAATTAAGTAGAAATAAACTTAATTAAGTAGAAATAATACACAAAATAATGAAGGTTTTCGCAACAACAACATAACAATACGAAATAATACATTTTTGAAGCGAGCAAACGTAACTTACCTTATAGAGTCCGCGAACCAACTGAAGATGGACCTTTGTAGTAGTAATAATAAATCACCGACTCTGGCGCCAAAAGAGACTTACGCGCCCTCTGTTGAAAAACTACGGAAGCTAAAAAAATACGGGTTAGATGACCAGATGCAGAAAAATTCGCTGAACAAGATGGTATACTTAACTCATTTTTGTCACATTTTGAGTTGCGACAGTTTTGAACTGGCAGTGCGATATAATGCGTTTCAACGCCGTTCCTATGCCGTTATGTTAGCAGCAATGTTTTTCACGCACACTACATAGAACTCAGACACACACTACATAGAATGCAGACACACACTAACAAAATCGGTAGAAGAGTCTTCGCGTGTTGATGTCGTTGATAGACAGTGGTGCCAAACTAACGGCAAAGGAACTATTTGTTGAAACGCTCTATACCTATTCACGAAACGAAAAAGGAAACACGTAAAACGAATGTCCAAGTTGACATCTCATCCTAAACAAAGTGTTGCCAGCTGTAAAACAAAACTGTACTGACTGTGAAATAAAGTTGTTTTAGTTTTTTTGTGACTAATATGAAGCTTCAATCGCGGCCGCGGTGAAGCCCCACTCGATCTTTCCCCTGGTGTTCGGTGCGGTTCGGTTCGTTGGATGGTGGACTTTTTGAGCCCGCCTTAACTAATAACTAACTAACTAAAGTTTAGGTCATGGTAAAAATAAATTATAAAATAGCGATTTCCAAGAAATTCGCGACCCCAAAGATTGGATAAAGGTGTGCTTGAAGATAGCAGTTGTAGTGGCCGTGACTCCTTCGAAATAACAAACATATATCGACGGTAAAAAGCAATCCTGCTGTAACCCGCAAACCCACCAGTTCACCAGACCCAAAAAACTTTTGAAATTTTAGAAAAAAAAAATCATATCTCATAAACTTTTACACCTATGGATGTCATTTTTAGAACCAGAATGTATTTTTATATTGTTTATGAATTCGAGTATCGAAAACTAACCAAAAGTAAGTTTTAGTCTATGTTTGTGTGGTTTACAGCAATAGCATTTTCTTTTCTGTTACGCAAAAATGCTGTAAATGAAGCAGATAAATGTATGGGTGGTTCCAAATCAAGTATTTAACTTTAAAGCGAAATTGCTGTTATTACCTAATACAATTATTCACTTGTCTCAATTTAGATGTAAATGAAATAAACCTTTGTAACCAGGTGTACTCAATTGACTTTACAGTTCGAAGTTATGAAAGGATAGTGAAATTAAAATGATAGAAATATGGAATAACGTTTATTTAATGCCAGTTTAAAATGTTTAGGAACAAGAAAAACACTTTCTCGGAGGAGCCTCACCTCTAGAGAACGCGTCCCCAGGTGGCGGATAGGGGAACGCTCGCCTAGTAGCCTCGCAAGTGGCACTAGGAGGGTAGGAGTGAAATAAAATAGTTCCTGCGGACGAACAGGCCGGAGAAGGCATTACTCCGTCAGCAACCCCCTGATCATGAGCTTCTCAGACATACTCAGAGTAGAAGTCGTGACAGTGCTGTGGGTTTAGACTGGAATCCACAGAAGGGTCGGCGGCGGAAGAATCCTAACGAGATCAACGACGGCGGCCTAGCGTTTGAGAAAGGTCACAGTCTTGGCGTCAGGTGGCAACCGGCCGTAAAACTATATAGCCAAATAACCATCTCCTGATACCCAAATATGAAAGTACACCTTAAGAATAAAGCGATAAATACTTGGGCGTCCCCCGTAAGCGACGGTCAGAGTTCCAGAAAGAGTCATGCGATTCATACTAGGCCGTTTCCCACAAGCGACGAATTTTGACGCAACGCTACTAATATGCATATAGCGACATGGAACATAGGTTCACTGACCGGACGCAGTCAAGAACTGGCTGAGATCTTGCATAGGCGAAGCATAAACATATGCTGCATTCAGGAACTCAAATGGAAAGGTTCAAAATCTAGAGAGATAGGCTATAATTACCAGCTCCTCTATAATGGCTCATCAACGACGAGAAATGGCGTAGGCATAATACTAGATGAAAACCTTAAACAGAGAATTATAAAAGTAGACAGAATAACCGACAGAATTATGTACGTTAAATTGGCGCTAGATGACCAGCCTTGCCTAAATATTATTTCTGTATACGCACCTCAGACGGGTTGCGCAAAGGATGAAAATGAGTCCTTTTGGGAAGAACTACAAGACGTACTTCAAGGCATACCAGACACAGAAAGAAATATTATAGCTGGAGATCTAAATGGACATGTCGGCCAAAAAGCTCCAAAGGATTCGCATATCCACGGCAACTTTGGATACGGCTCCCTCAACGATCAAGGAAAGGACATTTTGGAATTTGCCACGAACTTCAACATGCCAATAGTTAATACCTTTTTCCAGAAAAACAACGAACACCTTATCACATACAAGAGCGGAAAAGCCGCCTCGCAAATAGACTTCTTTCTGTGTGACTCCTCAATGCGCACGCGCTTTAAAGATTGTAAAGTGATCCCGGGCGAGCCTTTGACATCTCAGCATCGACTCCTCGTAGCCTGTCTTCGAATGCCCACTTAGAAAACAAAACGTAAAATCAAACCCTGTACCCGCATTAAGTGGTATAAACTGAATACTCCCGAGGGAAACCCGGCTGTAACACAAATAGAAGAGTATCTAGCTAACTCTATAAAAGCGGAGGATGACACCCAAGACGCCAATACTATGTAGAACGAGTTCCATACTCGCACTACTAGTACAGCTAAGGAAGTCTTGGGAGTATCGAAAGGCAAACTTAATACCGGGAACGATGCTAGCTGGTGGTCAGACGACGTTAAACAAAAGCTTAGCGAGAAGAAAACCAGCTTTAAGAGATAGCAAGAAACCCAAGACGATACCGACAAAGACGCTTATAAGACCGCAAAAAGATTAGCCAAACAAACCGTTGCCATTGCCAAAGCCTCAGCAGATGAAGCCCTAATTACTCGACAAGAAAATGCCGAAACGGATAAGGAAATATTCAGTATAGCCAAACAACGTAACAAGCAAACCCAAGACTTTAAACATAATGATGCTTCAGGAAAATTGTTAACGTCAGACGCCCAAATAAACAATCGATGGCAAGAGTATTTTCAGCACCTCTTAAATGAGAAGGATTTCAGCACCTCTTAAATGAGAAGGGATTAAGTGGCTCCTGTGGGAACCCACAGGAGCTACTTAATCCCCTGCCATGCATAGTTGGCCCCCATTGAAGCTATCACACCATCTGAAGTGAAGGCCGCTATATCAGGTATGAAAAATGGGAAAGCTACAGGCCCAGATGAAATCCCGGCAGAGCTCTGGAAGAAAACGGGCACAGCTGGAGTTATATGGCTAACAAACCTATTCAATCTCATCCTGACGACGGGGAAAATGCCTGATATGTGGAGGTGTAGCAACATGATACCATTCTACAAGAAGTGAAGTGAAGAGTCACTTTTACAGGCTGACGATGTAGTCCTGATTGAAGACTCTCTTCCGGGTATTCAAGACAGTCTCCAGAAATGGCAAAAAGCTCTAGAAAGTAGAGGGCTACGTGTGAGTCGACAAAAGACCGAATATATGCACTGCAACTTTTCTGGGAGCACCAGCAGCACCCAAGCATCACCAACCATCGATGGAACTCGCCTAAACAAGGTTGAGGAATTCAAGTACCTGGGATCCATTGTTAATACAAAAGCTAACTCGGAAAGAGACATAGAGAACAGAATTAAGACAGGCTGGCTGAAATGGAGGTCGCTTTCTGGTGTTCTCTGTGATGCAAAAATGCCCATCAAAACTAAAGGCACCGTGTATAAGCGAGCTGTAAGACCGGCCATGCTCTATGGGTGCGAATGCTGGGCGACACGGAAATGCGATGAACAAAATGTGCACGTAACAGAGATGAATATGCTGCGTTGGGCGGGAGGAGTTACTAGACTCGATAAAGTTAGAAACGAATACATCTGAGGGACTTTCAAAGTCGCTGAAATCCAACACAAAATACAAGAGAGCCGTTTGCGTTGGTATGGTCACGTGATGCGTCGGGATGAAGACCATATGACGTGACGTGTGATGGCCATAGAGGAAGGCAAAAGAGGCAGAGGACGCCCGCCGTCCACCTGGATGTCTGAACCGTCTCCAATGACATGATGACGCTAGGCTTAACGCCAGAAATGACACAGAATCGCCAAGAGTGGCAAAAGAGTATCAGGAGGGCTGACCCCAAATAGGGAACAAGCGAGGAGATTGATTGAAAGCTACAGAGACTTCTTATTCATGTAAGGTACTTTTTAACTACTGAGTAATTATCTATAAATTAGAACAGAAAATAGTCTGTCACAGTTCTGGTCGAAGATAATTTATTAAGAAGAAATTTACTATCTTACTTTAATTATAATAACAAAAAATAATAACGCTTACGTTTCAAAATTATTCTAGTTCGTTAGCGAAACACAGTAACAGCAACCACGTCACACCTCCTCGAGTATTAGAGTATTAGAGTAACTGAGCAACGCAGTAAACTGCGGTCGAATAGGCGCGAGCGCGTGTTTCAATGGTGTTTAATGCGCATGATCAGCACATGACTACTGTATTAAAAAGGGCATACTTAAATAACAAAATCTGAAAAACTTTGTGTTTTTAAATTGGCGTTAATAGTCATTTTCTTGAATACCATATTTTGTTTAAAATATAGTAAAATGCGACGGTCAATAGTTCATTATCTAATAAATGTAGTAAACACGGTACGTTACTGAAATGTTATATGCAATTATGCTGTAACCCGCACTAATGAATATTCAGAAGCGCTGTAACTGTAAACATTACATTATTTGCAAAAGGGAACTTGGTGTAAATGACAAATGATAAAAAAATGCTGTTTTTCATGCTATTTACAGCAAGTATTCAGTTGTGTTTTTGAAAAAAATGGATAAATTCCAATGCTGTACAAAATTTTCTAGTGGTCGTAGAGCTACGCTACGGGAATAGGACCCTTCGACGCAGAATTTTTTTCTGATTCTTAATTTGAAATAAAAAAAAATTATGAAGGGTGTGGTTTACAGCAAGATTGCTTTTTACCGTCGATATTGTACTTTCTATTTCACACTTGCGCAGTTTTGGTTGTATATTATAGATGATAAGATGAGATATTAGAAACAATAAAAATATAAAAATGTAGGTTATATACAGGGTGTAACAGAAGTGTGTGACAATACTTCAAGGTTGGCTTTTACCCATCAAACCGAACAACTTTTGTTCGACAACTTTGTTGAAATCGCAAAATTTTTTTTGGACTTTTCATACAAATCGATCAGCTGGCGAACCAAGTTTGTATGAAAAGTCCAAATTTTTTTTTGCGATTTCAACAAAGTTGTAGAACAAAAGTTGTTCAGTTTGATGGGTAAAAGCCAACCTTGTTGTTACAGCCTGTATATTATGTGTGATGTTATAAGAACTGAAATGTATTAACCATACAAAAGACATTAACGAGCGATGCAGCATTTAGCAAAGTTATACCGGAAAATTTTAAAACAACTAAATCAAACCTTCGAGGTCCTCGAAAGGTTAACGAAACCTAACTAAGATTTTTCTCTAGCTACAGGCTTTTTATTAAAAAGAGTCGCACTGCAATACTTTCAGTACCTTTGGAGGAAATCCCGCCCGGACATACTTTACACGTCACAGAGGAAAACAGCAAGACTTTTTGAAGCTAATGATTTGTGAAGCGCCAATGAATGAAAAAGTGATATTCTTTGGTAGCACACACCGAAAATGTCTAAAATTATAGTTTCCTAATCTATTTTCGACTTCACAACTGTCCTTATATGCAGGAAGTGAGCGGTGTTGCGTCGTATCTCAATCTCAAAATAAATTTGTGTACCCCGCAGGAGGCGGAGTGCATTCGGCATGTAACCTGCGTCTGCGCTGCATACTACAGTGTTAGTAAACATTGTGTTAGCTTCAACTTAAAGAGAAATAGAGCTTGTGTTTATTCAGAAAGTTATAATTTTATAGTGATTTTCGTCAGGGACGTATCTATCAATTTACTCAATTATATTTTCAATATGTCCAACGTAAAGTTAGCTGTACGAGTTAGACCGTTTTCAGAAAGGTAAGTACTTAGTTTAAAATATCAAGCACGATTAAATTATACTTGATAAATGCAGAAAGCTGAATGCATATTGTGGATGAGGTGACTGGAATGAAAATCTGTCGAATACAGCCTTAGCTATGCCATAGGCTATACAGTCGATATTTTAAGCTGGAATGATGCTCATGATTACATTTTGTCACTTCAGAAATCGGAATCATACATGCTTTTATCCAGTCTCTTTAAGTTCCATTCAAACTTAATTTAAGACGTTATCGTTTGCAGAGAGCTGAGATCTGACAAAGAACGTACATCAGTGGTCACTGTGGTCGATGAAAACACGGTCACTATTACTAATATAAAAGTAAGTTTATTTTATTTAAAATCAAACCGGCTAAGTGCGAGTCGGACTCGCGCGCCGAGGGTTTCGTATAACGTCATAATTACACATGTTTTGAACTCTATATCAAATTCTCAGGCCTGAATCCCTTGAAGCTGAGAAAAAAATCAAACTTCTGTATACCAACGCAAGAATCAAGAGATACTGCCGTTTATGCCGCATATTTGAACACTCGCATGGAAATCAAAACCTATAGGGTACTTCCCGTTGACCTAGAATCTTGAAATTTAGCTATGAGCAATGCTTATAGCACAAGTACCTAAAGGAAAAAGTCCGAAAACCATAATTTGTAGGTACATCACAAAAAAATTGTGAACACTACAGATGTATGGTTTTCGGACTTTTCCTTTTAGTTCTGCTATAAGACATTGCTTCCTGCCAAATTTCATGATTCTTGGTAGGTATACGGGAAGTACCCTATAGGTTTTGATTCCCATGCGAGTATCCAAATATGCGGAATCAACGGCCGTATCTCTTGATTTCGTTGGCATAAAAGCTTGATTTTTCACAGCTTCAAGGGATTGCAGGAATGAGTATATTTGATGTAAATTTCAACTTGATACGTTTACGCGTTCCTGAGAAAAAGGGTCTTTACAGACAGACTGACAGTCAGACAGACGGATGGACAACGAAGTGATCCTATAAGGGTTCCTTTTTGCTTTTGAGGTACGGATCCCTAATATTATTCTACCGCTTCATTACCCGTGTCTCCGTTACCACCGCCGGTTTGAGACCTAAAATTTAATGTCCATTAGTCGAACTGTGGGACACTCTCACGGCACTGTTATATGTTAGAAAGATAAATACAGAATTAGCGTTAGTGCAACAGTTTTAAATTTTAATTAAACTGCTATTGGTGACTTTTTATTTACTGTTACGTAGTGTTTTTGTTTCAATTATGATAGTATTGAAAAATCCGAAACCGTACAGGTTGTTAAAAAAAGTGCGTCTGAAATTTTAAGGGTCTACTCATAATCAAATATAGAATACAGGCAAAATATTTAAAAAATCCGATCTACGATAATTATGTTCAGTTTCCCATACAAATTCTTGATTTACTATTCAGATTTAGTATGGCAAACTGAAAAAAAAATTGAAGATCGGATTTTTCCAATATTTTTCCTGTATTCTATACTTGATTCTAAATAACCCCTTAAATTTTCAAACGCACTTTTTTAACACCCTGTATAGTAGAGATATAAGAAATCTGTTTTCTTTAAACGAATATTTATATATATTTGTTGTAAACTATTTGTTGCACAAAGGAGTAAGTAGTTTAGAAGTAAAATAGACATATACCCTATTTTAAATAATAAGTAAGTATTTGTACCACATTGTACCATTGTATCTTCAGTATTGTATTTTTTTGTTGTTGTTATTTTGTGTGTTTGTACAATGAAGAGAATATCTGTCTACCTTATTATCTATTTGTTTTGCTCAGGTAAACGTGTCAGGCGCGGGCGACAGCCGAGAGCGGGTGAGACGGTACTATGCTGACTACACGTTTGATAGCGCATGCGTGGACCATCCTAACTATGCTTCGCAGGAAAAGGTACATTTTTAAAGCGCAAACTGGACCCTAATACTTATTAGAAAACCTATGTCGCCTTTTACATAGAACGACTACCTTTTACTTATTTTTTCTTTTGAAATTGATCCAGAATAGGTGTTGTAGTTTTTCACGATCTACCTATATTAAAATGTACTTTTTGCAGGTGTTTGATACTGTGGGTCGTGAGGTCCTCAGGAGCATGTCATCTGGGAGGGCCGCATGCGTGCTTGCATACGGGCAGAGCGCCACCGGGAAGACGCACACTATGATGGGCTCAGAAGACCAGCCGGGGCTCATCCCAAGGCTCTGCAAGGCACTGTCTGAGGAGCGGATCTTTGAAATTACAGTCAGGTAGTGCTATAATACAGGGTGGTTGGTTGGTTGTATGACGAACGCATTGGTGGGATGAGAAGGACGTAACTTATCTTTTTACCACTTCCATGGCTTGTTGGTTACGTCACATCAGGAAGTTACGGGTTCGATTCCCAGCGATGTTTTATTTTGCAGGACCCGGTTTCATAGATGGTAAGGGATTTTGACTAGTTTATAGCGTCCACCGCGTTGTCGCCAAATATCAAAGTCGATAGCATCGATGTATTCCAGAATGTACATAATACAGTCATGAATTAAGCCATCCAATTATAAGTAGTATTGGGTAGGGACAACGTAAAAGTTGGAATTTCCCTGTCTCTCAAAATGTGGAAACCATTCAACAAACCGGAATAAAAACGTTGTCAGTTAATAATATAAGTATCATATCTCCTTGAATTGTCCAGTATAAAAAGCATCTAATATACATTAGTATAATCAATCAAGCAAAGTTTTATTTAAATGTGTTGTTATTTTTGCGGATCCGTAAAAACGGGCAAACTAACAACTAACTAACTGACTCAGTGGCTCAGTGGTTAGCGCTCCTGACTACTGATCCGAGAGTCGTGGGTTCGATCCCCACCCAGGGCAAACATTTCTGTGATGAGCAGATTTGTTTTCTCTGTGTTTGGGTGTATTATATCTATATATGTATGTATTTAAACGTATATGTGTATGTATATCAGTCTCTGGTTCCCATAATACAGAGAATCCTAGTTTGGGACCAGATGACCGTGTGTGATTTGTCCAAGATATTTATTATTTATTTATTTAACAGCAGTTTTATTGTATTTATGTGTAGAAAATAATTTATATTACATACACCTTTTCAGAATACTACCTGCAATATTATTAACTATTATGTTGAGTGAGAACAACTCACACATTATTTTATCCTATAGTACCACTTAGAGTTTCATGGTAGCGCTGCGTTTGACATAGTGTATGTGATGGTGGATTGCTTTTAAGATGTGTGTGCTCTTGTAATTGTTTATTGAATATATTATAGAATAAAGGATGTCTCATTGATAAAACAGTGTTAAATCATTATTAAAAACCCTGCGCCCCTCGCACATTTCAATAGTTATGGGCCCAGGCCCGTCGAAGATGTGAAAAAGTGTAACTACGCAGTAGTGAATTGTAACTGCGCAGTAAGTAAAATACAAATTGAGATTTATTGTAAAAGAGATAATTATGGCACATTCTAAGGAAAATAGTCGATACAACATAGTGCCATTCGAGGGCCAAAGTTTTAATGTGTGGGCATTCAGGATTAAAAGTATTTTGAGAGAAAATAACTGCATAGAAGCGATTGAAAATGACAAGTTCAGTATTGTACATGGAAACAAAGTGTTGGAAGCGAGGGCGCAGGCAATATTGATAGGAGCAATAGCAGATAGTCATCTCGAGTATGTGAAAAAGGAGTCAGCTTATTTAATGTATCAAAATCTGGAGGAAAACTTTAAGGAAAGGAGCACTAGGAGTAAACTGTTCCTACGACGACAATTAAGCGATATAAAATACAATGAATCAAGACCACTGAAAGAGCACTTCGTTAAAATACAAGAAACATGTAGCATTTTAGAGGATGCAGGGTCGAAGCTGTCAGAAGAAGAAATAGTAAATTATATCTTATTATCAATGCCAAAATCGTACGAAAACATTGTCACTGCATTGGAGACCCGAGGGGATTTAACAGTTAATATAGTCAAAGATAGATTGCTGGCAGAGGAAGAAAAAAGGAAAAAATGTCAAGGAAATTTAATAGCATCGCCATCATCAGCTTTTAATTGTTACGTATGTGGCCAGCCGGGACATAAGAAATATCAGTGTAGACAAGCTCGGGGACATAATGTTAGACAAGGAAATTGGAATAATTCAGGAAATTTTTCAGGAAGAGGACATTTTACAGGACAAAAACGAGGAAATTTTTCAGGATAGGGACGAGGAAGTTTTTCAGGACAAGGTAGAGGTCAATCTAGAGGATACCATTCATTTCAAGGATATGGAAATCAAACAGGTCGAGGACGAGGACATTTGGAGTTTCAGAATAATTTTTCAGGACATAATTTCAGTAATGGACAAAGAAGTTCAAACTTTACAGAAAATTCAGGAGCATTTTACAGTGGACAGGAAAATAATAAAAGTGAAAATTCAGTGTTGGAGTTTTGTGTTGACTCAGGGTGTACGGACCATTTAATAAATACAAAAGAACATTTCACAGAGTATATTGAATTAAAATCACCTAGGAAAATTGCAGCAGCTAAGAGTGGTGTTAGCTTGGAGGCTGTAGGTGTTGGTAACATTGAGATTGTCTGTAAGGTTGGTAGAAATGAAAATAAATGTTTGATAAAAAATGTATATTATGTACCGGAATTGAGGAAAAATTTGCTGTCTGTTTCGAAAATGGAAAGTACAGGATTAAGAGTAGAATTCAGAAATGGTAAGGTAAGAGTTTTTAAACATAACTACATATTAATGATTGGAAATAACATAGGAACACTTTATACAGTAAATGTTAAAAGTATTTTGAATTCATGTAACTACTCAAACAAAATAAACAAAGACGACTGTGAACTGTGGCATAGGAGGTTTGGCCATCTAGGTATAAATAATTTAAATCTGTTATTGAGAAATAATATGGTCTATGGCATGTCAGAATTAAGAAATAAAACACTTGATGATAATTTATGTGAACCATGCTTGCTAGGAAAGAGTTGTAGATTGCCATTTAACAAACCTGGATACAGAGCTAGGAAACCTTTGGAAATCGTACATACTGATGTTTGTGGGCCAATATCTCCATGTACTTGGGATGGAAATAATTACTTTGTGACATTCATTGATGATTTCACACACTTTACAATGGTATATTTAATTAAACAGAAATCAGAAGTTTTTAAAAAGTTTCAGCAATATTATAGCTTGGTAACAAATCATTTCAATAGAAACCTGTTAAATTTGAGAATGGACAATGGGGGTGAGTACATTTCAAATGAGTTTAAAGAGTTTTGTAGTAGGAATGGGATCGTCTTGCAATATACTGTACCGTATAATCCAGAGATGAATGGCGTGGCAGAACGTATGAACAGGACATTAATGGATAAAGCAAGAACCTTGTTGATTGATTCGGAAATGAAGAAAGAATTTTGGGGAGAAGCCATATTGTTTTCAGCCTACGTCACAAATAGAAGTCCAGTTGCAGGAAGAGATAAGACACCGAGTGAACTATGGGAAGGACGAAAACCAGATGTTTCTAATTTAAGAGTATTCGGATGCACAGCGTACAATCATATACCAAAAGATCTGAGAACAAAACTGGATAATAAGGGGAAGAAAATGATAATGATAGGATACAACATAGGAGGATATAAGTTATTTGATGAAGAAACAAGAACTTTTGTGACAGCAAGAAATGTAGTGTTTGATGAAAGACCTAAGAAAAAAGAAAAGACAATATACATACCTGATTATGAGTATGACACATCTGAAGACTGTGAGAACCCTGAAAAAAGGATAATAGATGAAAGGAAACAAAATGAAGAAATAAGTAAAAGTAAGGAAAGCTATAGAAGTGAGAAAGAAAGACAAAATGAAACAGGAACAGAGAAAATGAAAGAAGTTAATCAAGAAATAAGAGGGGAGAAATCTAGAGAAGAGAGAACTCAAGAGAGAGGAAGAGAAAAATGTTATGAAGAGGAACATAAAGAGAGAGGAAGAGAAAGAAGAAGTATACAAAAACCAAAATGGCAAGAAGATTATGAAATGGATTTGGAAGAAGAGGATGATGAAGCTTTGTTTGCATTATTGAGTAATTTTGAAGATGTTCCAGTATTTTATGAAGATATAGAAACAAGAGAAGATAGAGAGAGTTGGAAAAAAGCTGTTAAAGAAGAATTGAATGTTTTAGAAGAGAGTGAAACTTTTGAAGTAGTACCCGAACCAGAGAATAAGAAGATATTAGATGGAAAATGGGTGTTTACAAGGAAAGAATCAGAGAATGGAAGTTTTTGTAAAGCAAGACTTGTAGTAAGAGGTTTTCAACAGGAAGAGAAATTTGAAGATGTTTATTCGCCTGTTTTGAGGCTTCAGACATTGAGAATACTTTTGTCAGTAGCAGCAAAGAGAGATTACCATATTCACCAGATGGACGTAAAGGGAGCTTTTCTCTATGGAAGAATTGATGAGGACGTATACCTGAAACCTCCGGAAGGAATGGATATTAAAGAAGGATTTGTACTAAAACTAAAGAAATCTTTATACGGATTGAAGAAGTCACCGAAGTACTGGTATGAGAAATTTAATGAGACGATCACATCATATGGTTTTAAACGTTCAAGTAATGATTACTGTTTGTACAGCAAGGGGAATTTATATTTGCTTTTATACGTGGACGATTTGTTAATTCTGGGTTCAAATATTAAGGAAATAGAGTCTGTTAAAAACTTTTTGAAATCTAAATTCAGGATGAAAGATATGGGTACAAATAATTTAACATATTTGGGAATTTCAATTCAAAAGAATAATGAGGGAATTTTGATTAATCAAACAAGATATTTGACACATGTTTTAAAGCGTTATAATATGCAAGACTGTAAGGGATGTGATACACCAATGGATGCTAATTTTAAATTTGATGAAAATGGAACTGTAGATTTATCTTTTGAAAGACAATGTAGGTCATTAATAGGATCTTTAATGTATGCGACTGTAGGCTCAAGGCCAGATTTGGCTGCTTCTGTATATTATTTGAGTAGATTTCAATCAAAACCAAATGTTGATTTGTGGAGAGCTCTAAAGAGATTATTAAGATATGTAAAAAAGACTGTCAATTTAGCTTTGTTGTATAAAAAAGTTGATTCAAGTGTACCTCTGTTAGGATATGCAGATGCTGACTGGGCAAGAGATTCTGATAGGAAGTCAACGTCTGGATATATATTTAAAGTTTTTAATAATACTGTAGCGTGGAAGTCTAGAAAGCAGAATACTGTTGCTTTAAGTACTACTGAGGCAGAATTTGTAGCATTGTGTGAAGCAATTATGGAGGCTTGTTGGATAACTAAATTGTTAGATGATTTAAATGTTCACATTGATAATGTAACTATTTTTGAGGATAACCAAAGTACAATTAAATCTATTAAGAATCCTGATCAAAAGCGACTTAAACATGTAGATGTAAAGTATAATTTTATAAAACAAAAGGTTGAAGATAATATAGTTTCTGTGAAGTATGTTAACACTAAAGAACAAATTGCTGATATTATGACTAAGCCGTTATGTAAGAGTTTATTTGTTAATCTTGTTAAAGAGTTGGGTTTATTTGAAAATAATGTGTGCGTTGAGGAAGAGTGTTGAGTGAGAACAACTCACACATTATTTTATCCTATAGTACCACTTAGAGTTTCATGGTAGCGCTGCGTTTGACATAGTGTATGTGATGGTGGATTGCTTTTAAGATGTGTGTGCTCTTGTAATTGTTTATTGAATATATTATAGAATAAAGGATGTCTCATTGATAAAACAGTGTTAAATCATTATTAAAAACCCTGCGCCCCTCGCACATTTCAATATATTATACGTTTTGCTTATGACAACAAATTAAATAATAAATTATAAATACGTACTTATATAACTTAAAAATTTGCTTGGGTTACCTAAACGTCCATATTTTGCGCAATTTGAAGAATATCAATTTCCGATGTGTATAATTTGTGAATTGAATTTTGGCAAGTCGGAGTTGGTGGAGCGGAATTGTTTCATTTTCTTTTCATTGTCTTATGCATTTCGTGTGAAGACGCCATAGAAAGTGTTGCGGCACGCGATGCTTTATTTGTCAAAATGAAATGAGTGGCTGTCGCAGTGGAAACTATTCTGTTTTAACTAGCTTTTTTCTTTTCCTACGTTGATAGTTGTATTTATTTGGGTTTGTTACGTTAAAGGTTTTGTATTGTATATTCCCGTTTAAAATATCTCTGTAGGTAGGTAGTTACACTAAATAACATGAGCTATTAATAAAATAAAAAAGGAAAATATAGTCTCTACCCTATAAAATGTCTCTATTATTTTCAGTTTAGGACCTTTTACTCTCTATAAGAAACATTATGAAAATGCTTATTTACGGTAGGTACTTGGCTTAATTAATAGAAAAAATATGGTTTATGTTTATAAAAATGAAAAATTATATTAAAAGATATGTAAAAATTAACTGTTCTGCAAATATCTGAAACGCCAGCCGTAAACCTAGTGATTTCAACTATTTCAGTAGGATGTTAAATATTAAGTAAACGATTTCTACAAAACAATGAAAGAACGCAATGTTTACTGTTTTATTACTATACATATTTTATATGTAGGTTTAGGTACATATGTATTTTTAAATCTACGAATAGATACAAAAGTTGGTTATTATTATTGCTGTTATAGACGAAGTTTGCACTCCACAACTATGTTTAGGGTTTCCATAGATGTGTATCAGAAACGCCTTATTTATTTCTTCTAGCTTGAGTTTGGAAAGTAATAAAGACCCGTGCAATCCCTGGGCAAGGCTGCGCCATGGCGGCGTCACGCGACGCACGGCGCAGTTAAAACCTTTCCACGGCTTATCTCGCGCTAATATCGCACCGATGCACACACACAACCAATCAATAGGTTTCTTCGTGTACTTAAACGCTCGTACAATCGTATACCGTCAGTAATCCTATCGTTAAAAACCCAAAGCTTCCTCCCGCACCGTTGAGGCACGGGCCCTAGGTACATCGTCAAAGAGTGGTTAATGGTAGATTAAACTGAACAACTTTCCATAAAATAACCAAGAAATGTAACTTTCCAACATTTTTTAATCCGACTGCATAAAATGTATCCCACCAATGTTTATCTGGCGACCAACGTAAAACTTACGACACTTCGCACTTCGAAATACTTACATCAAGTTGTTTTGGCTACAGGCGATAACAATAAAATGTAAATATTACAAAATATATACTTACATATTTACACTGGAAAAATATTACCCTTCGCTTGGATAGTCTGGTAAATCTTCATATTTAATTTAGTTTCAAAGTGACAGCATTGTTATTTTATATAATTTACGTACGTACACCTTATTATTTTCAACCGACTTCAAAAAAAGGAGGAGGTTCTCAATTCGTCGGAATCTTTGTTTTTTTTTTTTTTTAATGTATGTTCACCGATTACTCGAAGACGCCTGAACCGATTTCGAAAATTCTTTTTTTGTTTAAAAGGGACTTCACAGGTGGTCCCATATAAATTTTATCGAAATCGATTCAGCGGTTTTTGAGAAAATCAACAAAAACATAGCAAAATTGGAGTTGTTGCGGTTGAAGTCGGTTGTTTTTAACGTATTCAGCGTGGTCATAAACAATATACCTACCTTCGTGAGGTTTAAAAATTATAAAATAACAGGCAATAAAATTTAGCTCTGCAACAACTAAAAATAAACTGCAGAACCCAGTGTGTAGAGCGGCGGTTCCGCTTCGCCCTTCGCCGCAGGGCGGGCGGGCGGCGCTAGTTAGGTTTCAGCAGATTAAGCCCGCGCGTAGCAGGTGTCGCCCGCCCTACACATACGAGTGATAGACTCACGTTTGTACTTGGCCTGATTTGTTTGTAGGTACTTAATAAAATAGTGCAGATTACAATACAAGTGCAAAAGGTTGTAGTGTAGTGGAGAAAAAAAGTTGGTAAGTTTTAGATTTGTATTTGTACCTATATAAAAAGTAAAGAGAAAAACTTACTTTTGGCGTTGGTGCGTCTTTCTTAATACTATAGTCACATTAAAATGAATCTGAGATGTTTTTGAATTTGCTGATATTTGTAAACTTCTGCGAGAAAGTACATATAAAAGATAAGGATGACAGTTTATTTATGAAAAAAATTGAATTGTAAAATAAACTGTGTTTGGCTTCGTAGTTTTTGTAGTCTTTGAGACCTTGAAAAAAAATATACTTGTAGCACTTATTTTTAAGACACGCAGCTCAGCGTTGTCGTCAAATGCCTTTCGATTTTAGTTTAGTTTTTATAAGTTTATAATAGAAATGGCATTCCAGTATTTATTCCTTTCGGTAATAGAATATTTGGATAATACAAATTATATAGTAAATATTATTGTACCTAATTGTATCGATGTGTAATTGTTATGTTAGCATTAGCATGGAAATACATAACATTATACGGCGAATTCAAAAGCTAAATAATTTAGTTATTTTCACATATTTGGTTTAAGAGCAAATAAATATTGCGAGTCTGTTACACATCAACTTTTTTGCGAAATCACTATAATCAGAGAGCAAGCGCATATTTATCTATCTACACTATGGACTAAAAAATCGACTCAAAATTTGTTGCTCGACTTTTGAAAAAATAATTCAGTCTACAAAACTGCTAAACACTAAAAGCAAAAAACTAGAAAACCATCAAATTATAAAATCATAAACAGTAAACACACAGTTTTTGAACTTTTGGTTTAGTTTTATTTTGCTAGATTTAGTTAATTTTCCAAAAGTCGTGCATGAAACTTTGAGTTGATTTTTTTGTCCATGAGTATATTAAATGCAGATCAAGAGGCAAGACATGTATCATGGTCCTTGATACATATGGAACTACAGTCTAACCAGGGGCGCCGGGTTTCAGAAAGCCTCGTGGGTGCCCGAAAAATTTTTAGGTGGTGCGAGATCTAATGGTGGTACCCCCTCCATATACAGAAATTATGTTCCTTCGATACATTTATTTATTTGCTCGTAATTATGCCCTTGTACAAAGGTTACATTTAGACATAACCGTGCATACCTAGATATTTTTTTTTTACTTTGAAGAAACGAATAAAGTATTGTCATGCCAAAAAATGGAACTTGAGATTTTGATTGGGATCATGCGGTGCAGGGTTGCGACTTGAGAGTATTTGATGCCCTAAGAAATCCACGTCTGTGGGCCCTTTATCCACTGGTAAAGTTCACTATAGACTGGGCGCAGAAGAAGGAGAAATGGCGGGTTAAGTTTGGAAACGGGTGGCTCGAGTAATAGATAATGTTACGAAGTTCAGTTGCGTACCCAGATTTCAAAACAAAGGGGCAGGGTCCTTAAAAATTTTAATTTTTTTTATGGTATTTGTTTTCGGCTAATCGTGTACAGCCAGGTTATATACTTATACATATATGTATAAAAGTTTTTCCAAATTATCTTACAAAGCTCCTCAAATTGATAGAACTTTTGAACAGTTTTAGCTGTACTATACTATGCAAGTCTGGTATTTTATAACGTTTCATCCAAAACCATCAGAGCCATTTTTGAAGAAAAACAGATCTTTACAAATTGTGTTAAGAAAAAAAAATCTAAAATAATGCTTTTTACAATACGTATTTCGTTCTTCACGAGAGAGCATGATTGATTGTCGTGTACAAAATTACGCGAGCGAAGCGAGCGCGAAAATTTTTATGTACCGGTCCAAGATACAGTAATCACTGATCAGTTTTATGTCTCTTCTCGTGGGTGCTCCGCACCCACTGTTTGAGTCTCGTGGGTGCCCAAGCCCCCGAGCACCCACGTAGTCGGCGCCCCTGAGTCTAACAACAGTCACGTAGTATGTTCGCATAGTTTTTTAACAAGTTATCAAATTATAATATTATATCGTAGGTCTAAGAAAAGTTACTACACCTAGCGTATCCTATTTCGTCTAAGTCTGTCTGAAAATATAATAAATTATGTCTTCCAGAAGAAAAACACATCAAGTAAGAAGTTAAAAGGGCCCACAGTAAAAGTTTCGACGGCTTCCAGGTGATTTATCACCTCCATTAGGTACAAGGTGTTTACTGCGCGCCAGACCCCACGTAATAACTTGCCCGCCAATCAAACATTCACAAACAGCGATTTCGAATCGGCAACTTTCAACAGTGGCGTTTTGTTACTTTCGTGCTGGGTTACACATACTTTTATACGTCTCTGGGAAGCTATTTTGTTAGTTTTTGTTTTAAAATAAGTTTAAGTCTCGCCTGTGAGAAAGCAATACACTTTGGGGGGGTTGTTCGAACAGGTTCCAATGTGTTTTGGTGTCGTAGTAGATACGACTAGCTTGCGCCCGCGGCTTCGCCCGCGTAGACTAAAAAAATGATATTTTGACACCGGTTGATATTTTAATATTTTAAGATTTTGATATTTCGATATTTGAGATTTGATATTTGGCATTTTGACAGTTTGACAGTTTGATATTTTGACATTTTAATATTTAATATTTTGATATTTCGACACTTTGACTTTTAGATATTTTGACAGTTGAGATATTTTGACATTTGAATTTCGATGTTTCGCAATGGACATTTCGACATTTCGATATTTTGTTATTTCGATATTAAATATTTCGACGTTTCGACATTATTACATACGTATACTGACGTTTCGAAGTTTTGTCATTTTGTTATTTACTGTTTCAAGTTTCTAGACCCATAGGTTTGGCCTGCGCATTGATATTACCCTTTTCAACCCTCACTTTCACTGCCGCATGAGGCGAACTATAAAAGATATTCAACTTAAGTTTCATCATTTGTTTTTAAAAATAGTTATGCCAAGTTAATACACGCAAAAATTACTCTCTCATACATATTTACACCCCCATTTAAACCCCTTTAGGGGGTGAATTTTGTAAAACCCTTCCTTAGTGGATGTCTCCGTTGTATAAGGAACGCCTATGAAAAATTACAAATGTCTATACCCAGGAGATTGGCCTGTGCGTTGACATTACATATTTCAATCCCCTGTATCATCCTCTTAGGGGGTGAATTTCGAAGAACCCTTTCTTAATAGATGCCTGCGTTATATGAAGAACCTTAAGTTGAAGTTTTAAGTTTGTAGACCCATAGGTTTGTCCTGTGCATAGACATTACCCATTTCAACCCACATTTTCACACCCTCTCGGGGCGAACATGAAAATACATTTTACACACGTTTTATCAATTGTTTTTAAGCGTAGTAGTAGAGAGTTTCAAGTTGAAACGTGCATAAAATAAGACTTTTTCCATGCAAAATTCCAATCCTATTTTAACCCTTTCAGGGGGTGAATTTTGAAAAACTCTTCCTTGGTGGATGCCTCCGTTTTATAAGGAAACTCTCACAAAATTTCAAGTTTCTTAGACCTAGGGGTTTGGCCTGTACTTTGCCATACAAACTTCCACCCCCATTTTAACCACTTCATAGGGTGAATTTTGAGAAACGCTACATTATTAGATACCTCCGTTCTATAAGGAAACTCTGTGCAAATTTTTAAGTTTCTAGACCCAGGGGTTGGGCCTGTACTTTCCCATACATACTGCCACCCCCATTTTAACCCCTACAGAGGATGAATTTTGAAAAATCTTTTTTTAGTGGCTGCCTCCGTTCTATAAGGAAACTCTGTGCAGAATTTCAAGTTTCTATACCCAGGGGTTTGACCTATGCGTTGATTTATCTAATTTGGACCCCCGTCTCACCCCCTTAGAGGGTGAATTTTGAAAAATCCTTTCTTAGTGCACTCCTAGACCTTATGAGGAACCTAATTGATAGACCCAGGGGTTTGGCCTGTGCGTTGATCTATCTACTTTGGACCCCCATTTCACCCCCTTAGAGGGTGAATTTTTTAAAATCCTTTCTATGGAATCTCTAGATTCAGGGGTTTGGCCTGTGCGTTGATTTATCTACTTTGGACCCCCGTTTCATCCCGTTAGATGAGTTTTGAAAAATCCTTTCTAAGTGTATCCCTAGACCTCATAAGGAACCTACGTGCCAAATTTGGAATCTCTAGACCGAGGGGTTTAGCCTGAGCGTTGATATATCTACTTTGGACCCCCGTTTCACCCCCTTAGAGGGTGAGTTTTGTAAAATTTTTTCTTAGTGCATCCCTGGACCTCATAAGGAACCTACATGCCAAATTTGGAATCTCTAGACTCAGCGGTTTGGGCTGTGCGTTGATATGTCAGTCAGTCAGTCAGTTTCTTCTTTTATACAGAGTGTAAGGGACAGGTTTCCGAAAACTAAGTTAATTTTTAACTTTTTTTAAAAAAAAAAACAGGAAATGAAAAAAAATATCGGCTTCTCCAAAATTATAAACTTGATTGGACAGTTTGTATGGAAAAGCCGATGTTTTTTTTCGTTTCCTGAAAAAATTTCTTGTGGAAAGTTGTTCAATTTCGTCTACTGAGCAAGCCCTTAAAGTTTTCGGAAACCTGTCCCTTACATCCTGTATATACACACATCAACACAATCTAAGGATACGATATTGCGAAATTAATCATGGCTCTATCTATAGTATAAAATCCTTTTGGTTTTCATTAAAAGTTTATATACGGAATGAAACCTCTTTTATTCGATTGTCAAATTTAAAAAATATGAATTTAAAAAAAACATCAGAAAAAACAAAACACAGCGGGAAAATTATTAGTACCGTAGTTACGTGAAGAAACATTAAAATTGATTTAGATAATTTAAATAACATAAAGAGGCTAAATTTGTTTTTTTAACATTAACTGGTCGTGTGAGCCTTTTAGCGTCATGTCACTTCGTCATTTGAGTCGAGATGAAATGTTACGAGCAGTCGGCATGTTAGAAAATTGAGCTATCCAACACGTCGTTGCTGAGGCTCTAAACACCAGCCAAAACGTGATATCGAAGTTGTATCACGTTATCGCGTTACTTGGGATGTAGCAGAACGGCATACTGGTAGATATCGCATAACCACTCGGAGACAGGATCGATTTCTTCAAACGACCGCCAGAAGGCAACCCGATATCACAGCGATGCAACTAGTGCAAAGGCTCCAGGAGGACCACCAGATGTTGGTAAGCGACCAAACCGTGCGAAGGAGATTGCATGAAGTTGGTCTTCGCGTTCGAAGACCGCTACGAGTTCCAGTGCTGCGACGTGGCAATCGCGGTCGGCGACTTTCATGGGTTCGAGATCATTTGGCGTGGTGTGACCAACAATGGTCATTGGTGCTATTTACAGATGAGTTTCGCTTTGGATTTCATCCAGATTCGCGACAAATACGCGTTTGGAGAACTCCAGGCAGAATCAGCCGTCTCCGGCACCCTCAGGAGGTCCATCCATACCAAGGCGGGACAATCATGGTGTTGACAGGAATTCGACTAGGCAGACGAACCCACCTCCTTTGAATACACGGCAGCATGACTGCTCAAAAATACAACGAGGAGGTAGTAGAACCCATTATTGTTCCGCACCGAATCCAAATGGGTCAGGAATTTCAACTGATGTACGATAATGAACCTTCCCATACGGCGCGGCTGATATCAGTCGCCCTCCGAGACCACGATGTTCGGGTTTTGGATTGGCCTGCACAGTCACCTGAGTTAAATCCTATCGAACATGCCTGGGGCATGTAACAGCGAAGGGCTTTGAGGGATTTTCCACTCAATTTGACAAAGGAACAGCAACTTTTCCCACATTTGGAAAGAACATGGGGCCGAATACCCTAGCAAGATCTTGACAACCTAATTTTAAGTATGGGTAATCGTTGCAGATGCGTGATCAATGTCAGAGAAGGCAATAAAGATTATTAAAAATTAGATTTAATAAGGTTTTTTAAATTTTAATTTGATTTCTTAATTTTATAAGAAAATAAAATTTATGTTTACTTAAGTAATTTTGTATGGGTTAATTATTCGAATTAACTAGTTTTCTTGCAGACAGAAGCATAAAGGTCGTAGTTGACGATGCATGCTCAGATTCTATGTCTGAGAACGCTCAAGGCTGTGTGCTTTCGCCTACACTGTTCCTTCTGCATATCAATGATATACTGCAAATCAGCAGTACTCATTGTTATGCAGATGACAGCACAGGTGATGTCTTCTATACCGGCCGTGCCAACATTTCTCGGGAAAACGTCACCGAGAGCCGAAACAAACTTGTGTCAGAAATTGAGCGCGAGACAGGTTTGCGCGTTCACTGCCAAGAAAATGCCATTTGTCGTATCACCTCGTTTTAAGGACACTCCCCTAAATGCATCACCTAGTATCGGAATCCTTGGTGTCGACATATCGAGTAAAGTCCAGTTCCGTGGCCATCTAGACGGTAAGGCTAAATTAGCCTCGAAGAAGCTTGGTGTGCTCAATAGATCGAGACGGTATTTCACTGCGGCCCATCGCCTGCAACTTTATAAGGCGCAGGTTCGGCCTCATATGGAATACTGTTCTCATCTCTGGCAGGGGCACCTCAGTACCAGCTTTTCCCTCTGGACCGCATTCAACGGAGAGCGGCTCGAATCGTCGGCTGCCAGGATATTACAGATCGGCTTGACTCCTTGGCACTGCGTAGAGATGTATCCTCGCTCTGCATTCTCTATCGCATGTACAATTCGTGCACTCCCCGTGCTGCGAGGAATTGTTCGGATTGATCCCTACCGCCTCTTTTCGCCATCTTTCTACGCGACAACAATTTCATCCCTATCACTTAGATGGTTGGCAGTCCAAAACTGTGCGTTTCACAAGAAACTTTCTGCCTCGCACAACCAAACTGTGGAATGAATTGTCGCCTGCGGTATTTCCGGACCAATACGACATTCAAACCTTCAAGAAAAGAGCGTACTCCCATATCAAAGGCCGGCAACGCACTTGTGACTCCTCTGGTGTTGCGGGTGTCTATGGGCGGCGGTAATCGCTTACCATCAGGTGATCCGTCTGCTCGTTTGCCACCTCTGCCATATAAAAAAAAAGAACAATTTTGTTAATAAAAAAAACGAATTCTCATAATGTTTTTATTTTTTATTACAGGTCACGAAAATATCTTTTATTATTCCATTGACTACCTTTAGCAAATTTTGCATAGTTTTTTGATAATTATCAATTATTGAGTTTTTTTTATTTTATTATAACATCGTTGGGCACAGGCGATCGAGACTAAGGGGGAAGCATTGGCGGTTAGTTTGGACATAGCGAAGGCCTTCGATCGGGTTTGGCACAAAGCACTTCTTGCGAAGCTTCCTTCTTATGGGCTTCCCGAGGAATTATGCAAATGGGTCACTAGTTTTCTTGCAGACAGAAGCATAAAGGTCGTAGTCGACGGTGCATGCTCAGATTCTATGTCTGTGAATGCTGGTGTCCCTCAAGGCTGTGTGCTTTCGCCTACACTGTTCCTTCTGCATATCAATGATATGCTGCAAATCAGCAGCACTCATTGTTATGCGGATGACAGCACAGGTGATTTCTTTTATACCGGCCGTGCTAACATTTCTCGGGAAAACGTCATCGAGAGCCGAAACAAACTTGTGTCAGAAATTGAGGACTCTTTAAAGAAAGTCTCAGAATGGGGTCGGATTAACTTGGTCCAATTTAACCCCACTAAGACACAGGTTTGCGCGTTCACTGCCAAGAAAATGCCATTTGTCGTATCACCTCGTTTTGAGGACACTCCCCTTAATGCCTCAGCTAGTATCGGAATCCTTGGTGTCGACATATCGAGTGAAGTCCAGTTCCGTGGTCATCTAGAGGGTAAGGCTACATTAGCCTCGAAGAAGCTTGGTGTGCTCAATAGATCGAGACGGTATTTCACTGCGTTCCATCGCCTGCAACTTTATAAGGCGCAGGTTCGGCCTCACATGGAATACTGTTCTCATCTCTGGGCAGGGGCACCCCAGTACCAGCTTCTCCCTCTGGACCGTATTCAACGGAGAGCAACTCGAATCGTCGGCTGCCAGGATATCTCAGATCGGCTTGATTCCTTGGCGCTGCGTAGAGATGTAGCCTCGCTCTGCATTCTCTATCGCATGTACAATGGGGAGTGCTCCGAGGAATTGTTCGGATTGATCCCTGCCGCCTCTTTTCGCCATCGTTCTACGCGACAATATATTCATCCCCATCACATAGATGGTTGGCAGTCCACAACTGTGCGTTTCACTAGAAACTTTCTGCCTCGCACAACCAAACTATGGAATGAATTGTCGCCTGCGGTATTTCCGGACCGATACGACATTCAAACCTTCAAGAAAAGAGCGTACTCCCATATCAAAGGCCGGCAACGCACTTGTGACTCCTCTGGTGTTGCGGGTGTCTATGGGCGGCGGTAATCGCTTACCATCAGGTGATCCGTCTGCTCGTTTGCCACCTATGCCATAAAAAAATAAAAAAATAAAATAATCGATGAAATTGTAAATATCCCTAGATTATGTTGATGTGTGTATAATATACACACTGCTTTTTTGATTGGAATGAAGTATATACACTGTATATACTAAAAAAACAAAACGTAAACAAACTTACTATGGAACTGACACATGTCAATGTCATCTACATAGGTACTATGTTTGTTTACCTTTTGCTTTTTTATGATTGGAATGAACTATAGATTATCTATTTCATATGTCATTCTAAAATACCTGTTTTTAGGGTTCCGTAGCCAAATGGCAAAAAACGGAACCCTTATGGATTCGTTAGTCTGTCTGTCTGTCTGTCTGTCCGTCCGTATGTCACAGCCACTGTTTTCCGAAACTATAAGAACTATACTGTTGAAACTTGGTGAGTAGATGTATTCTGTGAACCGCATTAAGATTTTCGCACAAAAATAGAAAAAAAAAACATAAATTTTGGGGGTTTCCCATACATAGAACTGAAACTCAAAAATTTTTTTTCATCAAACCTATACGTGTCTATGTAATGTAATTTCTAATATCATTTTTTTCTAAACCGAATAGTTTGCGCGAGAAACACTTCCAAATTGGTAAAATGTGTGTCCCCCCCCTCTGTAACTTCTAAAATAAGAGAATGATAAAACTAGAAAAAATATATGATGTACATTACCATGCAAACTTCCACCGAAAATTGGTTTGAACGAGATCTAGTATTTTTTTAATACGTCATAAATCGTAAACTGCAAATTACCTTTCATTCAATCAACTCAAATATAAAAAATATAGACTTCAAGACATGTGTGATTATGAATTTATACGGAACCCTCGGTGCGCGAGTCCGACTCGCACTTGGCCGGTTTTTTATTTTATGTTTACATCGTAAAAGAACAAATACATATGGTCATAAAACAAGTACTAATATGTGTGAAGCCTTAAAATTCTCTAAGTTTTTATTTTGTAAATACAACTAAAAAAATCAAATCAAAATCAAATAGTACCGTTAGTAGTTATTAATAATAATAATATCCGGGACAAATCACACACGGTCATCTGGCCCCAAACTAAGATTCCCTGTATCTTGGGAACCAGAGACTGATATACATACACAATATATACATTTAAATACATACATATATAGATATAATACACCCAGACTCAGAGCAAACAATTCTGCTCATCACAGAAAAGTTTGCCCTGTGTGGACTCTCGGATCAGAGGTCAGGATCGCTAACCATTTAGCCACCGAGTCATTACAGTATAATTTATATTTATACTTTATAATAAACGCTATTACGCTTACCTGCAACTTACATGAGCTTATAATATTATGTAAGCTATTTGTACCATGCTACGACGCGTAGCGTGGGAATAAAAGTGTATAACCTGCAAAAGTTACAAACTATAAATAGTTAATTCAGAAAAAAATATGTAGCTACAGTTTTTCCCAGTAACATAAAAATGTATGATATAGATATTACTTATCTAGACAGAGAAAACTAGATCACGGTTAGCCTATTATAGCCGATAGATAGGTAGTTAATTGAACTCGCAGAGCGACAGTTATTGTTTACAGGCAGTCAGCTGTGGTGGTTAAATACAGGTTAAATTGGCTTTAGGCTCCGGTCACACGAACGACTAAGGATGTAGTTTAAACATAAAGGTTCGAAATCGAAATTTGACTTTTATTATTGATATCTAGGTGTTTTTTCTGTTAGCATACTAATTTAAAACTATTTACGATTTAAGTGCTGTAATATGTAAAATTACTATGATCATGTAATGGAAAGCATTTAAAAAGCAGGCTGTGTTTTACGGGTACGTTGCTGTTCCGATAGCAACCGTTCGCTCTGACAATAATGAAATGCTTGCATTTCATACTAGGCTACAAAAGAATAGATGCTACCGTACTCCGTAATACAGGCCAGTCTATTGTGACACGTCGGCCACAAAATGTAGTGTAGATTAATGCAGAGGGCCCCCTTTGTACTAAATCAATCACTATACATTCAAACATTCTCAGGGCAAGCAAGTTACATCGCCAGATGCTAGACGTAGAGTCTAACCGCCTCCGTGGTTTAGTGGCTAGTCCGCTCGCTTTATATTAGGAGGTCGCCGGTTCGATTCCCGGCGGGGTCCAACTTTGTAGGACTCTGTTTGATTGGTGGTAGGTTATTTTCTGAGTCTACCTGGATAGCTGGTAATAAGATGGTGGTAACCATCTTACCTAAGTCTTCTATTCTATTCTATTTTTCTATTTGGCATTCCACTTCTCATAAAGAGCGTGATTTTGCCAATGTTAAGTGAAAAATGGGAGAATCTTCAATAAAAAAAATGGCGAAACGCCAATGTCAAGTGAAAGACGCGGCCCTAAGGGTGATGGGCACTTAAAGACGCTCCACGTGGTGGTTTGCTGCTGGAACTCGGAAAACGGAGCCATCTCCCGAGTTCATCCTCTTCTTATGACCGCTTATCACTGAATTGGTTTCACAGCTATTTTCCCATCACAAAAATAACGTTGAGACTACTCTAAAACGGAAATAATTAAAAAAGTAACTCAGCAGACGTGTGCTCGGTACAAGTCCCGGCAACCAACCTCTACCTAAGTCTTGTCTATAAACATCAATGTTGATGGCCAGTGGCGTAGCGTGGGGGGAGCCGGGGGGGCCATGGCCCCGGGCGGCACATGGATAGGGGCGGCGAGCGCCACATTTTTTTTACCTAGTGTTATTAGGCGTCGATGAACTGGACTTAGATCACGCTCCTCAAGATATTACTAATAGTGAAGAGTTCAAACTTGAGCGTGTACTTCTTCGTACTTTTGTAGCTGCAACAGACTCAGTCTTTAAAAAAGCGGCCAAATGCGAGTCGGACTCGCCCATGAAGGGTTCCGTAGCAGCAAGTAACATAATATAAAAGTTGTTGTAGTTCGTTGTAGGTAAATTGCGGTTTACGATTTATGACGTATTAAAAAAAAACTTCTTACTAGATCTCGTTCAAACCAATTTTCGGTGGAAGTTTGCATGGTAATGTAAATCATATATTTTTTTTAGTTTTATCATTCTCTTATTTTAGAAGTTACAGGGGGGGATACACATTTTACCACTTTGGAAGTGTCTCTCGCGCAAACTATTCAGTTTAGAAAAAAATGATATTAGAAAACTCAATATAATTTTTGAAGACCTATTCATAGATTCATACATAAGGTTTGATGAAAAACAAATTTTTGAGTTTTAGTTCTAAGTATGGGGAACCCCCAAAATTTATTGTTTTTTTCTAGTCTTGTGTGAAAATCTTAATGCGGTTCACAGAATACATCTACTTACCAAGTTTCAACAGTATAGTTCTTATAGTTTCGGAAAAAAGTGGCTGTGACATACGGACGGACAGACAGACAGACAGACATGACGAATCCGGTTCCGTTTTTTGCCATTTGGCCACGGAACCCTAAAAATATATTTTTGTGTGCACTTTGTCTGAAGTAGATCAAAATATTCCTACCTGTATTATCATTGTACAAAGCCCTTTTTGTTCAGTTTCCTAGAGATCTACAACGAGCGAGTGCACGACTTGCTAGCTGGTGAGGCCCCGGTGCCGTGCCATTCGCTGCCGCGGCGCAGGGGCAACGCGCGCAAGGACCTGCGCGTACGCGAGCACCCCACAAGAGGGCCCTACGTGCAAAGTGAGCTGTCAAATTCAACTTCAAAACAAAACACTGTTGAATAAGATATTGCATAAAACCGTTTCTTCTTTTTCATGAATCGTTATGCAAACAAATATACAGGATTTGCTCAGAAGGTCACAAAATGTGATAAAATCGTCCGTCCTAAGTGGAAGTCTATGGGGGATGTCTGTGTTTCACAGTGGACTTCTTCTGATGACCTGATGATGAACTCAATAAATAAATTGTCCTGAAGTCCAAGGAGCGAATATGCCTTAGTTCCTTTTCTCCTTTTCATTAGACCTTCGACGCGTAGCTGTCCATGATGTCGACAGTCTATTGGCGCTGGTGACCGAGGGTGCACGCAGGCGTCGGACGGCCGCCACTCGGAGAAACTCCACCTCGTCCAGGTCACACGCATTGTTGGAGCTAGCTACTCCACAGGCAACGCTTCATCTTGCTGACTTAGCTGGCAGGTAAGTTAAATATTGCATAGATGCTGGTGCAAACATTCGGGATCCGTACACAATAGTCTCTAAGGCCACGCCGTACAACCGTCTGATAGGCAATTTGAATTTTAACAATGTAATTAAACAGGATTATCATCAGGCGAAGGACGTCCACTGCTGGACAAAGGATGCTAAAAAAGTGCGTTTGAAATTTTAAAGGGTTACTCATATCATAATCAAGTATTCAGGAAAAATATTGAAAAAAATCGATCTAAATTTTTTTTTCAGTTTCCATATAAATAATTTATTCACGTTTCTGCTTCATTATAGTATGGGAAACTAAAAAGAAATGGATCGGATTTATTTGCATCTATTATGACTATGACAATTAACGAAATCGATGCGCAGTGCGCAAGCTGCTACGCGGTGCGTAAGAGGGTGTTCTCATTTTGAAGATTTGTGCATTTCTCTGTGGCACAGCATCTCTGCGGGTGGATCGATTTGAATGAACGAATAAAAACACTATTACATAACATAAAATAGTATCATCATCATCATCAGTCTGTATTAGTCCACTGTTGGATATAGAATTAAATAATAAATAAATAAAAATAAATATTGGACATAAAACAGTATAAATAGTATATAAAATAGTATACATAAGTCTGGAGCGGAAACAAGCAGGTCTTATTAATAAAAAAATTGAATACAGTTTTTTATTTTTCGTTGCAGTAATGGTTCTTGAAATGTTTGATGAAAATCGGTTCAGTAGTTTTCAAGTTGCTCGATGGGTGCTATTTTTAATTTTGTTAGTTATGGTAGTATTGATTTGTATATTGTTTACAGTGAGAAGGCGAGTTGGGAAGGTTGTGGTGGCGGACGGCAGAAAGAAGGTGCTAACATTAATAAATCTTTAGTCGCCCTCAGCAACGTTATATCAGCTCTAGGTAAGATCACCGACTGTGTACTTGTGGTAGTTGAAAATGCAGTTCATCAACATTTTGAAGATAATTTTCTATTTTGTTTAATCAAGTGAGTGGAGGCATTCGAGGGAAATTTGTTCCTTACCGTGACTCGGCGCTAACGTGGCTGTTGAAGGACTGTTTTATCGGAGGTGCGAGCACATTTATCATTGCCAGTAAGTAAAGCCATTGTACCTGCAGCTGATGAATGTATGATTTACTTTATACTACCATTCGTGGTTACCAACACTACAAGTCCCGTGTTTCCTCTGTAATTGTGCTTTTTAAGCTGAAACTATTAAGGCTTATACAATATACATATTCATGAAACTGAACAACTTTGGTGAAGGTAAGCCAAAATTTAAATAGTTTCAGCTGATTTCATTAGTTCTTATATAAAGGACATTGACAGGGTCTGGACCAAGTGCTGCCCAGAATGAACAAATAGTGTATTTTGTTCCTGAGGTCAATACTAATCTGTAAACCGAAGCGTTTCAAAATCTGTCCGAGGCATGACCCCTCGGACAGATTTTGAAACGCTTCGGTTCGGCTTCGGAAAAAAAGTGTTTTGTTGTGATTTATTTGCGAAAAATTAATAATTGGCCATTATGGCATAATTATGGGCAATTATTTTCAGTCTAACTAGTAGTGTACTTATGTTATAATAATATCATTAATTATCAATCAGTAATTACATTAATGAAGATTACATAGTTATTTTTATAAATTATTATTTATAAAATAATATAATTAAAAATCAATATTCGTTAAACAGTAAGTTGAGCCTTAGTTAAAGTACCCTTGATGCAAATCTGTCCATAACGCTGGCAGCGTTGCCTCGCTGTATCGCCAGAGAGATGCGCTGCACCAGGTAAGATCTGGCGCCGGGGTCTCCACTGTTGTTGATCAGGCGTCGACCCAGTTCCCCACAAACTTCCAAGCCTCCGCACAACATGCGCCCCTCGCCTCAACCACGAAGGGGACGAAAGTAAATGTATGTAACTTCTGCACGCCATCGTTTCCACCACTGCACGCGGGTAATGATTCGTTGGCCCACGACGCAAAAGAGAAAGCCGATCTTCTAGGCAAACTCTTTGCGTCCAACTCAACGTTGGATGACGGGGGAAACGAGCCGCCGACCATTGTATGCCGTATGCCGTATGCCGGATATCCGGTTCCACCAACGCTCAGTGCGTAAAGCACTTTTTTCCCTCGACATTCATAAGTCGAGTGGGCCCGATGGGATCCCTCCTGTCGTGTTGAAGGTGTGTGCTCCAGAGATGGCTCCAGTTTTAACGCGCCTTTTTCGGCTTTCCTACTCTTCTGGCATAGTCCCAAACTCATGGAAGACAGCTTTAGTCCACCCGATCCCTAAAAAAGGTGACCGCTCAAATTCGTCCAACTACAGGCCGATAGCTATAACCTCCTTATTCTCAAAGATAATGGAATCCATTATCAACAGCCAGCTCCTTCGGTATCTAGAGGACCACCAGCTGCTTAGTGACCGACAGTACGATTTCCGTAAGGGCCGGCCGGTCCGCTGGTGATCTTGTTGTCTACCTGACACATCGTTGGGCACAAGCAATCGAGACAAGGGGGGAAGCATTGGCAGTTAGTTTGGACATAGCGAAGGCCTTCGATCGGGTCTGGCACAAAGCACTTCTTGCGAAGCTTCCATCTTATGGGCTTCCCGAGGAATTATGTAAATGGGTCACTAGTTTTCTTGCAGACAGAAGCATAAAGGTCGTAATCGACGGTGAATGCTCAGATTCTATGTCTGTAAACGCTGGTGTCCCTCAAGGCTGTGTGCTTTCGCCTACACTGTTCCTTCTGCATATCAACGATATGCTGCAAATCAGCAGTACTCATTGTTATGCAGATGACAGCACAGGTGATGCCTTCTATACCGGCCGTGCCAACATTTCTCGGGAAAACGTCACCGAGATCCGAAACAAACTTGTGTCAGAAATTGAGGCTTCTTTAAAGAAGGTCTCAGAATGGGGTCGACTTAATTTGGTCCAGTCTAACCCTAGTAAAACACAGGTTTGCGCGTTCACTGCCAAGAAAATGCCATTTGTCGTATCACCTCGTTTTGAGGACACTGCCCTTAATGCCTCAGCTAGTATCGGAATCCTTGGCGTCGACATATCGAGTGAAGTCCACTTCCGTGGCCATCTAGAGGGTAAGGCTAAATTAGCCTCGAAGAAGCTTGGTGTGCTCAATAGATCGAGACGGTATTTCACTGCGGCCCATCGCCTGCAACTTTATAAGGCGCAGGTTCGGCCTCATATGGAATACTGTTCTCATCTCTGGGCAGGGGCACTTCAGTACCAGCTTCTCCCTCTGGACCGCATTCAACGGAGAGCGGCTCGAATCGTCGGCTGCCAGGATATTTCAGATCAGCTTGACTCCTTGGCACTGCATAGAGATGTAGCCTCGCTCTGCATTCTCTATCGCATGAACAATGGGGAGTGCTCCGAGGAATTGTTCGGATTTATTCCTGCCGCCTCTTTTCGCCATCGTTCTATGCGACAACAATTTCATCCCCATCACTTAGATGGTTGGCAGTCCAAAACTGTGCGTTTCACTAGACACTTTCTGCCTCGCACAATCAAACTGTGGAATGAGTTGTCGTCTGCGGTATTTCCGGACCAATACGACATTCAGACCTTCAAGAAAAGAGCGTACTCCCATATCAAAGGCCGGCAAAGCACTTGTGACTCCTCTGGTGTTGCGGGTGTCTATGGGCGGCGGTAATCGCTTACCATCAGGTGATCCGTCTGCTCGTTTACCACCTCTGCCATAAAAAAAAACCTTGTAGGGGCGAGTACTTGGCGTGTCTTTTAACGGCAGCCCGCTCGGTAGATGAACCCGCTGCGCGGGTGGCATAGGCGAAATGGGAGGATGCAAATGTGCTTACATACGTCGCATCCCACACCAAAAAACGCTTTCTACTTTAAGGGATCAAAGTCAGTCCGTCAGGCCACTTACCATCCGAGCGGCTCACGCCAGTTGGCTCCAGTAGTCCTCTCATCAGCATTCACCCGCGCACCCCGCACTTGCAGTAATGGAGGCTCGCAGACGTTACACCCTAGATGAAGAGCAGCGGCCACCCTCAAGGATCCGTCATCGAGGGCAGTGCCCAAATGGGGGGGGACGGAAGAGCACGCCAAGCTTCCGACTCTGGGAAAGTTGAAGCTTTGAGTGAAAGTTCCGCTCCTGATGCCGTCTCCAATAGCTCAGCAGCTCGGAATCTACAGAGTTGATCATTCCATTGAAACTGGATCGAAGGGTCCTCTGGCCGATCGGCGGACGAACACATAGTAACTTCGTCCATCTCAGAAATCTTTACAGGAAAAAGCCACGTCGGAGAGGTTCTCATAATGTATGCCAACTTGCACAGATAGACAGCAACGAAAATGTGAAAGCGCCACATGAGCCGGAAACAATTGCAAATGCTGCTTAGCTGCAGTGAGCATCTCTTTCTTACTTTGGAGAGCTGCTGGAAGACAGGTGACCCTAGCTAGGAAAATGACTTGCGGTCCAAGATCCTTTAGCTTGGCAGGAACAGGATAATATAGTATTATTACATAAGTACCATTAATATACTACTAGTTAGACTGAAAATAATTATTAAGTTAATATTTCGCAAATAAATAATTTACAACAAAACACTTTTTTTCTCATGACTTCTCGGGTAGATTTGAAGCGCTTCGGTTTACAGATTAGTATTGAGCTGAGGAACAAAATGCACTATGTGCTTATTCTGGGCCGCTCTTGGTCCAATTTCTGCCAATACCAATGCTATCGACTTCACCATCGTCTTTTGCAACTTAGCATTCACGCCGCCCTCATCACAACATATAGCACTTAGTTTGTTTTTTTTTTAAAGCGTTTCCATATTGTTGTTGACTTCGAAAGCGGATATAATTGGTGTCTGCTCTGCCCCAATACCGATATTTGGACGGACAGTGTGGAAACGCTCTTATTAGGTGCATTTATTTTCTAATACGATTTTTTTTAATTTGTAAGATCTCATTTGCCCAAAAATAACAGGATATTATGAACATTGTTGTCAATCACGCAGCAGTATCCCCAAGTGTTTCGTGTTACGGCGAGTCAGCTTCGACACTTCGGTGGGCCGCGAGAGCTCGACAATTGCCGGTTCTGCGACCCACAGCGGCTTCTCTCTGTGCCACCAGGGCAGCAGTACAGGCACAGCTAAATCAGCTCCTGGCTGAGTTAGCCAGAAATCACATACATTATGTGAGTAAACCAGACAGTCATAAAATTAACCAAAAAGTACACGAAGTGTTATTAAATTTATTGTAATTTTCTTCTCCATTTTTGCAGATATCTGAAACTGGAAGAATATACTACGATGAAAAACATTGGTCAATAAAAGTCAAAAATTCAAGCCCTGAAAGAACTGATGATCTTGAAAGCAATTTGGAAAAAGACACTATAATGAAACCAAAAACAACAGAAGTGCAAAATTCTGAATCCACAGCTTCATCGGTCGCAAGTGGGAGTTCGGAAGTAATTGATGCAGAGGACAGCAAGAGGAGCATAAAAGATGAAGTGAGCAAGGAAGTAGATAAACTGTTTGGGCCGTCGTTAGAGAGAACTAGAAGTGGCAGTGATTTTGAAGTAGTAGCACCCCTCAGACATAAGAAAAGACAATACAAATCATACGAAGTATTGTTAGGGACCGATACAAGTGCAAAAAATTTATCGCCAGCGGTAAGTCAGGAACAGATTAATAAAACGGATACTGTCGATACAACTAAGCCAATCACTATTTCATACGATAGTAACCAAAGAGCTGAAATTGTTGCTTCTGTTACTGAGAGACTATATACAAAACTAAAGAAAAAAGAAGAAGCAGCAGTATCAAAAGTAGAATCAATAGTTGACAGAAAAATCATGGAACCCCTTAGTGAATTGAGAATTTGTACGAATGCGAGACAACGTCTCATGGAAATAAGTCAAAAAGCTCTCAGAAATAAGAGAAGGATTGGTATCCCTGCGTACACACAGACCCGAAAACTAGTTACACGAGTTCGCGATCAGAGTGTTGAAGTTCAAACCGATTTAGATAGTTATATTATAAATAAACCTAATTCATATACTTTTCAACGTGACGTCAGTACTGAGACTACACCGATAACAGCGCGTTGTAAAGAGGTAGCTGTTGGGTCAAAATTTAGTTCATTAAATTTTCGAAATGGATGTACCATGACAGAACATAAAAAAGTAGAACTCAAAAGCTCTTATACAATGACTGATATCGTAACACACGATGACCGAGGCACCCAAACTCTACAGAAGCCTCCACCTAGAAAGCGAAGATGTAGTTCTGAATTCGCGCAATATTTGTGTGGTGACACTTTCAAGAATGATTCTAGAAGTGATATTGACATTTCTCCTGTGATCAACATAAATATTTCTCAACATTATCTTACTGACTCTGAATCAGTAAGTTCTGATGAAAATTTAGAAAATTATGTTGAAAAAAGTAAAAACAACATTGCAGATAACACCCCTGATCTATTGTCAAGTCATAATAATATCGAGACTAGCGCACATGATGCTGAAGATTCAGACGATATATTGAAAAGTGAGATTGCAATACATAAAACAGAAACCATTCAAAGCAGACATAACAACGACCAATTAGATGAACAAGAAGAGAAGTACTCTGATGAATTTCCAGATGAAATTGATTACTCTTTGCCACGTGTAACTGGTAATACATTAAATTTATCAAAACATAATGAGTTTAAGGACATTATATTAGGGAGAAATGAAAGCAGATATCCATATAACATAGTTTTATCACCACCGAGAGAAAGAGAGAATACTGAAAGAATTGTAAAGTTTAAAAACACTAATGTACCTAATGCAGACATTCTGAAGGGGCAAGCTTGCGTACAAAATAAAGCCAGGGGCATAGACACCAGCTCGAGTGAATCTTCAAACAAAAGTATTAAAACATCAGAAGTCCCTTTTACGGATTCTACGGAGTCGAGCAAAATGGAAAGCAATTCTTTTATTTGGAGTGTGGGTACTGGCATAAAGAATCATCTACAAAATACTAAAGACAACTCAAATTGCACGTCTGTAAAAAATTATACCAGAAGTAAAATTACAAGAACACAAGTTTATAAAGAATTCCTTGGTCTAAAACAATTTGAAAGAGGCAAGTGCTACAGTGATGAATATCAATGGAGTACAAGCGATAGTGCTGATAATGAAGAATCTAAAATAATATTTAAACAGAAAAGAGCATTCTTTGAAGATAAATTAAATTCTAGATATAATTATCCTATAAAAAATAGTGAAAGGATTGATAGAAATATATTGAATGCATGTAACAAGCTAGAATCAACTGTAAGTAGATATGAAAATTACTTACAAACATACAACAACAACTTTAGGAGACATGTAAATGAAACAAGCAAAAGGACTCCTACGCAGTATTTACAGCACCTAGTACAATTAAGAAGAGAAGTGGTTAGAGATAATTGCTCTTCCGATGGGAATTCGTCACTTACGTAAATACAAAATGAAAACGAATGTGAAAAAGGCTTAAGTGTAGTTAGAACAGCTTTATACAAACAGCTATAATATAAAGAGTAATGAATAAAATCGGAAATATAATTGAAAAAATATTGTGTAGACACTTCATTTTTTATCAGCTATAGGGAATGCAAACCGGGTTATCCGAAACCCGAAAAACCGGTTTTTCGGTATTTTTTTAATGATTGAAAAAACCGGATTTTTTTTCTAGTTTCCGGGTTTTCGGGTTTTTTAATAGTAGTTTATAATTAAACAGTTTATAATATAAATGATTTTACAGATGCCTTGATTTTATTGCCCTACAGTAACAGAGTTTCAGTGTCTTGAAATTTGTTTTCGTTATGAAAATCGCAAAAAAAAATTGGAGTTTTCATTGGACATTTGGACGAATTGATCACTTATTTGGTCATTTTTGTATGGAGAATCCGCACTGAGTAGGAAGCGTGCCTGTTACTCGTTCGTCTTCCGGTAGGTGGTCGCCACCCAAGAACTTCAATGCTCCAATGGTCTGTTCTGTTTATACCAGCTATGTGCCCGCTCACTGCCACTTCAGTTTAGCGATCCTGTGAGCTATGTCAGCTGCTGGTCGGCTTTATGGAGAAGGAGGGCTCGACGCGAGTTTTAAAAGCATTTGTTCCGTTCTAACGCTACGCTAATGAAAGAGACAGCTGAGCTGTTTTTCGCGTTTGGCGCGACAAACAGCTTTGTCTACGCCCTCATGCTACCCGTGCTGGTAAAGGTTGTGGGAAGCCGCTGGATGCGGGTAGTACAGGGCCAGGCGGTGAGAAAATCCTTGAGGGAGCCCTTTATCCAGCAGTGGACGTCTTTCGGCTGATAGTGATGGCGAGTCAAAAAATGAAACTGACTTTATCTTGTTGACACAGAGGCAAATATTCACTGATGTCTCTGTAATCAACTCAGTGGAAACTGGAAGCTCAACTCATTGAATCTAAAAAGTAAGCTAGGAATATGTCGGCTGATGAAGTCTACGCTCCGACCAGCGCCTATCTAGCTCAAAAACCCTGTAAGTTTTCAGCTCGAATTGCAAAAAACGATAAAAAGGAATATTATAACGAGAGGAATCGTAGAAATTCCAAACGGCTGGGAATAATGCGTTTAAAACCCACCTTTTAAAAAGAACCCAGAAGATCTTGGACGTTACTATAATCATAGCAAGCTCACGGAAGAACGACACAGTTTAGTTTCGCAGTCCTCTGGAAGATGCTACTCAGCATCGGCGACTTAAATACAGATCATTAAGTCCCCGACGCGATTTACGCCAATTTAAAACAAATCGTATAAAAGAGGCGAGTGTGTAATCAGAGCCCCAAAGTATCGCAAGGGATGTGCTGGGAACAAAACTAACTGCCAAAGCTGAAAACTGAGGAAGGTAGAATTCTATCGTCCAAGCCTGAACTGCTGGAAGAGGCCGAGAAGTCCTTTTTTATTCTTTTTTTATATTTTATTTTTTATGGCAGAGGTGGCAAACGAGCAGACGGATCACCTGATGGTAAGCGATTACCGCCGCCCATAGACACCCGCAACACCAGAGGAGTCACAAGTGCGTTGCCGGCCTTTGATTTGGGAGTACGCTCTTTTCTATTCTTAGTAAGCCTCATCCGCATCATCTCACCTGGTGGCAAGTGACGATGAAGCCGAAGATGGAAGTTGGTTTACCAAGATTCCCCAACGTAATACGGAACTGGCTATTAACGGGCAATCATACACGACCATACGCTTATTTGTCAGTGATTTGGCCACAGACCCGAGAACCCGATTGACTCGACACTATAATGAAGATATCCCGGATAAAAATCAACTTGTACGATATTAGAATGGCTCTCAAATAACTTCCGAAGTTTCTGGAGAGAAGACTTGGCATGAACGTCAACGGCTAGTACATACAAACTTTACTACCAACTTCGATTCACTAACGTTATCGTGGTCATGGTTGAGCTGAGACCTTGGAAGACTAAGGCACAATGCTCGATGGACTTAGCAGGGCCTCTAAACAAGTTGGTTTTAACATGGACAAGACGAAAATTATGTCACACCTAGTCCTCTGGTTGGTTGAGGTTGTAGACTACACTTGATATTTTTGACGGATATGTCTGTCTGGATATGTTTACCTGGGACAAACAGTCCAGCTAGGTAGATCCATCTTCGAGAAGGAGATCAACTTTCCTCGAATCGAATTCTCAACCGTCAAATCAAACTTTGCTGGGCAGCGTTCAGGAAGCTCTGCAATATCTTTACGTCCAAAATACAGCAATGTCACAAGACTAAGGCATCCATTAAATCATGCATGAATTGTGTGATAGTTATCATTATACTTACCCAATTCGTTTATGTTCAGTTGATACTGTTGGTTAATATTGCACCTACTCAATCAGCTTAAGCTCAAAAAGCAAGTAAACCTTTTCTTAAACAAAACTCTGAATGTTTTTTGAAATTTTGAATTTCCTTTTTTAGTTTTTTTAATGTTATATTAGCCTATTAGATTTAGATAAACTTGTACCTTAAACTTATGGTAAATAAATTTTTGTATTTTCTTTTGGAAAATTGCAAGATGTAGGATGCCTCAATTGTACGTTATTTAAAAATGTAATTTGTAAAGTGATAAAAAACTTACTTTAAAAACCGGTTTACCCGAAAACCGGGTTTTTTATTATGAAAACCGGAAAAAAACGGGTTTTATTTTCGGCCGGTTTTGCATTCCCTAAGAGCTAGATATAATGGTCAGATAAATTGTTGGATATCGATAATGTGATGTATGTAATTTATTCAGTCTTGCTTTTCTTTAGGAGTTGCCTGTACGTTCTTATCTTTACTAATTGGTTCACCTTGTGTTTCTGATTCTGTAGTTTCAGCAACAAATTGCGTTTCTTTATCTGTTTTTTCTTTTGATTCAGTTACTTGAGCTTCTTGTTCATTTTTAACATTTTCTTCGTATTGTGTTTTTTCTAAATTATATAATTGTTTTAAGTCCTCTTCATTTACTTGTGTCTGTTGGTCAATCTTCTTTTTTGGTTCAAAAATTCTGTAAACTTCTACTTCTTCATCATTTTCTTGTGATGTTTTGTTTAATGTTTTACTTCCATTCAATTCTTTTTCATAATTATCTCCCATTTGTACCTCTTCATTTTTATCAAGAGTTTCATCCTGAGTTTGATTCTTTGGTTGAATATCAGCTGAAGTTCCGGCTTGGTCTTCTTTGCCAATAACGATTGTTTTGTATAGTAAGTCCTTTTGATTCACTTGGTTAATTTCGAGCAAAGATGGTCCAGTTTGAACTTCAACGTGTTGAGTCATTTCGCTAAAATCAAATAAGTTAGTTTGTTCTTCTAGTTTTAATGGATCATTTGGTTTTAGTGTTTCATCAGAACTATTGCCTGGACTTATAGGCGTTACATTTTCGCTTTCTAATATAACTACTTTTTGATACTGCGAACTTCTTCTTTCCTTTCCTTCTGTTTGAACGCTACGGGTTTTTAAAATGGTTTTTTTAACTGTATCTTCGCGTTTCTCATAATCGTTTGAAGTTTTTGGAGTGGGCGGTTCAGTCTCAGATGCAAATTTTATACTTTCATCGGTATCATCCGGTGTTCGTTCATCTGGTATGGATGAAGTTATATATTCGTATGATTCGCGATTTAAAACTTCTTTACCCTTTTGTCTACTAAGGAGGGTTGGTTCGCTGATATCAAGTTTCATCGTAGATTCTCGTCTATCTTTGTGTACTTTGGGGATGACATTATCTATCAGATTATAGACTAACTCCGGAATAAATTTACACTCTTCAGGTACACTCCTAATAATCGCCAGTTTAATTAATTTGTGTTCTTCAACGGGTACTAACGATAGTGCAGAATAGTTCGATGTATCTTCCTGAGTTTCTACATTAAAACTCTCACTTTTGTAGTGTACTATGACAGAGTTTGTGTCCTTTTGCACTTCACCTTGGGTGATGGTCGATATATCTTTAATAACTACAATATCTGGTGAAACAGTCTTTATGTGTTTTTCATGCCGTTCCTGCAAAAAATAATCAAGATAAATAGGCTAGGCTAGGTATCCAATGAAATGAAATTATTAGGTAAAATGTCAAAAGCGTGCTGACTTACCTATGAAATTGGCGTTTCAGTTTTGAAAGTTCAACAGAATAATATTACCCCAAAAATGAATTTACATCCATTAAATTATTTATCATTTTCTAGCTACATTCAAGGTCTTTCATGAATTAGTGATGTCATGTCTCTTATACAAAAACTGACTGAGTAGGGTTCCATTAAATACTGTATTGGAGTTTTCTTAGAGGTCAATTCGGTCAATTTTTTCTACCAAAAAAAAATCGAAATTATCTGAAAATCGTGAAATATTATGCGCAATAATATGTTAAAAAATACATATGGTAACCAATAACACGCTGGGATAAGTGTAGGCTTCAAAAATAATTAAAAAAAAATTTTTTACGAAAAAATTGCCATTTTCAGTGACGAAAAAATCCATTTTCATAGTTTCTACACCACTGTGCTCTCAAAATATTCAGATAACGTGCATTTAGCAAGCATTATTTTATTTCTAAATGTCCAATGGTACTTTGAAAATAATTAGTTGTTTTAAAACCTTAATTATTTTATATTAATTTTGTCTTTGAACTTTTTTAACTAAACGTCAATTTCATAGGTAAGCACCTAATAATGATATAAATAATAGCATGTATTGGAGACAGTTTAAGCGGTTTCGGATGCAAAACACAGATAGAAGGTAAGTTCTAAAACAGTACGTCTACTGAATAAACTCGCACGCAACGCAACCAGGCTGGGGATAAAACAGAACTTGGTGACGCTGATAAGCGCTACTATCTGAATTTATCACGAACTTATTATCTAGGGTACATTTTGGGATATGGGACTTTACCTAACTATAAATAAATAAATAAATATACTTTATTGCACACCAATATCAAAAATACATTTTAAACTATACAGAATGTTTAAGAAAGTAAGGAGGCATTCAGTATTGGCTCTACAACAAGGTAAAAATGAATATACAGAGTGTTAAAAAAAGTGCGTTTGAAATTTTAAGGGGTTACTCAGAATCAAGTACAGAACCCAGGAAACATATTGAAAAAATCCGCTCTCCAAATTTTATTCCAGATTCTCATACTAAAACTGAATAGTGAATGAAGAATTTGTATGAAAAACTAAAAAAAAATGTGAAGAGCGGATAATTTCAATATTTTTCGCACTTTTTTTAACACCTATATAAAAAGAAAAACATATAAAAAATAAAAATAATATATAAAAAAAAAACAAGCAAAAAAAACCTTTGACACAAACTAGCAATGGAAAATGGAGTTGTTTGAATCAGGGTCAGTGACTGGTGGGAGCGGCCATCATGCAATGGTGCACCGGCAGGCAGCGAATGGTGCAACATTTGTATGAAAGCAATTTTTATTATTTTGAGTTTTTAGATATTTTTTTCTGTATTTTAGAGCCAATACTATGCCTTCCTGAAATAAATGCACTTTCTTAACAACCTGTATAGTCGCGTAAGTCATACCATACCAAAGACTGTACCATAGTTTACCATACCCTACGTCGTTATAAGTTCCATCCGATAGATATTGACAACAGAATAAAGATTATACATTCAAATTGGTATACTATTTGAGCCTACTATTTTTGGTGAATATTTTACATTACCTATTAAAGGCTCATTATTTGGACACACGCACTTACAAGACACGTTCTGAACAACCAGATCCAGTTACCCACCAGCATTTTATCAATGTCGCCTTGTAGCTCAGCACGTATCCTAACCAGGCCGAAGTCCACGACGAGCAGGACGCGGAGCAGCGCCAGTAGCGCCGCAAGGATCCAGCAGCAGGTGTGGAGCCAAGCCGTCAGGATGGTCAGCTTCACCGCCTGGTAGACGCCGTGGATGCGCCGGTCGTATAACAGTGTTGCCACGTTGATTGTGTATGTGCATCTGTTGGTGATGAGAATTTGTAGTAACTATTTAGTTTTTGTAAGACTAGAATTAATGAATACTTAACTAGTAACTATTGCTACCTACATAAAGAAGTGATATTCATCTTCCCCGCCAAGATATGGTCACGTAAAGTCACACTGCTGTGCCACCGTTAATCTGTAGTAACGAGCTGTTCGTCATGTCACTATGCGATTATAAGTTGTATTGACAGTTTCTCACAATGTGACACTGAAAGCGTGCTCAAGATCAAAACTAAAGCATGCTTTAAGAATGAACTAAGAGCACATCTGTAGCCTTCTTTGCGTGACATTGGACGCTGACGCACTGGACTGATATGAACAAAAGCGTTCTTACTTGGTGTTGACGACGGTGATCCCACCGAGTTTAGCGCACATCTCTTGCAGCCTGCAGCCCTTGCTGCGTGACATTTGACGCGTAACGCACAGGACCGACATAAGCAAAACCGTGCTCACGTGGTGCTGCCGGTGATCTCGCCGAGTTTAGCACACATTTCCTGCAGCCCATACTGGGTGACGCTGGACGCGTAGATGCACAGCACCGACATGAACACGGAGAAAATGAAGACAGACGGTATGATCCGCCACGAGCGCTTAAAGCTGTGAACCAAAAATTTTCAGCGCCTTTGCAGTGTGCACGTATGTAGGTAATATAAACATAGTACCTACTTACAATACGGTCAAAAACTTTGAATTTACTTATGAAATTGGTTTCATAGCTTATGAAGGCGCTGTGCGATAACATACTTGTCAACTAGTCATGAATGTCAGTTCGGTATATGGGGTTCGTAAGTTGTATATTTTTGATAGAGATTGAGTCTGTGACATAGAACTACTATTTAAACCTCACTAAAACCTTACAGTAGGAATGATCTAGTATTTGCTTTCAAAATGCATAAAATTTTATTTTTACGCATGCGTTGACTGACTGACGAAGCGCTTCTTGAATGGCGTTGGGGAAGCGCTTGCGTTTAAATGACCTAAAGAATTTTAGCAAATGTGCAATGACAGTAAGTATTTGACTACCCATATGAATATTTGTAACAGGCAAAGGCCAACACTCATATCTACGGATGTATAGCTATGTATGTGTAGTATGATCTTACCCGCTAAGATTATCCCCTCCCGATGAACACATAAGAAACATAGTGGTCCAAACAAGGCCAAATAGCCCCGACAGGAGTGGCACATATGTGGGAAGGTAGCAGGTACTCTTTTCACCCCATTGCGTGCTAACGAAGTCCACGGGCAGCACTATCACAAAAAAAAAACTGGTATTAGCTATAGAGTAAGCAAAAATCTGTGACAATATCTTTTATCTAAAAATCTCTTCAAAAAGTCTTCAGGGCTGGTACTAGGTGTCCCACTACCGTTCCGCCTGTACTACTGAACGGTCTTGCTCTAAAGAGAGTTTACCAATTTAAGTACCTGGGACACTTGGTAACAGACGACCTGAAAGACGATGTAGATATGGAGAGGGAACGCAGAGCGTTGTCAGTCCGGGCGAACATGCTGGCCCGCAGATTTTGCCGGTGTACAGCCGCAGTCAAAATAACGCTTTTCAGAGCATACTGCACATCGCTGTACTCGGGGGCTCTGTGGTTCAGGTATACCCAAAGGTCATACAACGCTCTGCGGATCCAGTTTAATAACGCCTTCAGGGCTTTGTTGAGGCTTCCGCGCTTCTGCAGCGCTTCTTTCATGTTCGCGGAGGCGCGAGCAGATGGGTTCGACGCCATTTGGCGTAAAAAATCGGCGTCATTGTTACGCAGGCTGCGCGAGAGCCCCAACGGCATCCTGCGGGCGCTGGCCGACAGATTTGATAGTCCATTCCTGTGGACCCTGATCTGTCGGACCAAATCCCTTTTAGATATAAGTTACTAACATAGTTTAAGGTTTTGTATACTAATATAGTTTGTATGTTTGTTTTTTATTTTTTATCTGTTGTAATTATAACTAACATAGTCTGTAAGTCACATTGTTACTAACTTTTATGGACCTTGGAAGTCTGATATATAAATAAATGAAATGAATGAATGAAAAATCCTAACAATGTTATCTAAGGAATCTAACTGATTAGTTTCCTTTAAAAATACGATTGCATTTTTGTGACCATGTGCCCTCAATCGTCTTGGCTATATTTTAAATAGTCAGATATTTGTATGGAGGAGAATATCGTACTTCGGAGAGTTGTAGAGATTGTCCATAATGCATGTCTAATTGCTATTTAATATACTCGTACATTGATTTTATTGCAATGTCATGCCATGTAAGGGAACTGTGGCACGCTTAAAGAACTTCTATGCACTACTTAAACAAACAAATGAGCATGTACAGACATTCTTCTTCCTCCTTGTTTGGCATGAAGTCGTAGAGGACGCTGTGGCGCGTGCCAGAGAGGGACAGAAGCTTCGGGTACAGCACGCACTTCTCGTCGAACATGTACATAAGCATGTGGAAGCAGAAAGTGCAGAAAGCGCCGAACACGAAGGCCAGGAAGAAGAGCAGGAGTTGCGCCCCTAGAGAACGGTGCGTGTGGGTATTTTGGACTTGGGTATTAATTAACAAGGCCGCTTCTAAAACTTGTCAAAGGACCAGTTGATTATTAGAGATTTGAAACAGTGGTCAAATGATCCGAAGTAATTTTATATTGCTGCCCAAATAGTATTCTTTAATTAGTTGAAGATCAAATGGTTACACTTTTGTAAATAGGTTGGTTTTTGTTGAGTTAACCCTTTTTGTTGTCATTCATTATCATCCTTTTTAAGCTTTTGATATTTCAAATGTACACCTGATAGAATCAAAATTCATAATCAAAGATCTAAATAAAAGAGCCGACTGGTCAAAGTTGGCACAAAACGGGAAAGAGTGGCACACTTTGATGTCAGAGGCCAAGATCCACTTCGGGGCGCAGTCAGCAAAGTAATTAATTAAGTATACAAAGATTGTTAAACTTCGTACCTTTCCAAATTCCATTCACTTCGGTTTCACTGAGCTCCACCAGTCGAAGTTCTTCGTAAAGAGTCACTCGCTCGTTGACTTTTCGCTTCTTCATTTTGATGTTCACCATCTTGTCTTAGTTTTTGTACCTGATTATTAATCTTTAAAGTGGTAGGCAAACTGCAGCCTCCTTGCATCAAAGATACTACACAGTACATCTACTACCTACACAGCAGATCACCGCGAGTGGTCTAATCACTTAAAAACCTGTATCTTAACGTGACTAAATCGTGGCTAAGCTGTTTCTAGTGTTCAGTGCAATTTTTCCCTATAAAATTAAAGTTAAAGATATTTTGAAGGAAACAACAACTGAGAATAAAGTAAGTCCAGATGTCAAAGTATTTAAGAAAATTTTACATGAAGTTGAGGAAAACAAACAAAAAGTTATAGATAAGCTCAGACTAAAGAGTCTTTATTTCATTAGAAAAGGCATAAAAGGTGGCAGGTTCCATAATTTCTTGGTTATGAGTTTAAGCTCCCTTATTGTATTTTCAATATTCAATATTTTTATGTATTTTTACGTGGTAGTAAACCTACATACATACCCTCACCTACATACAACACACCATACCTACTAATACGTACCTTGTACAATACTCGTTTTATTGGCAAAAAGATAAGAGCTTGTTTCACGTCACTCTATACAAGGTTATTCTTTTTGACCTGACATCCGTTTGCCCACGTATTGGTAAGGTCAAAAGCAACAACTTTTGTTCCGGCAATTTTCCAATAACAGTCGTATTATTTTCCATACAAAAAAAATACATTACTAAAATTTTTAAACTCATTGTTACACTAACACTCCCTAAATTCCCCTACTATTTGTTTTTATTTTCGCGAAATTAATACCATTTATTTACATAGTTTTTCACTAACACAAAAAAGGAAACTACCTATTTTCACAATTATTTAACAGAGTAAATAAAAAATCCAATGACCTCCAAATCTGAAGAAACAAACAAGTTCGAGAGAAAATGAATCAATTGAGTATGAATAGTAATAGATGGTATCGGGAGTTCCCTATTCACTACAGGAGTTCCCCATTCACATTCACGGCACACATGCATAGTAAAGTAGGGTGCACATACGTCTATTAATTTTATAGAACTCTTTATTTAGAAATAACTTCGTAACCGTTGCCGGAACAAAAGTTGTTGCTTTTGTCCTTACGAATAAGTGGGCAAACTGTAGTCAGGTCCAAAAAAATAACCTTGTATAAATTAGCAAAAAAAAAATGGAATAGGCAAAAAAATATATATAAGCAAATACCTTATTTGTTTTCTTTTTCTTTCGTCACGTTTCCCTGCCAAAAATGCGGAAAGGTGTGGCATATGGCATTATGCCATATGCCACCTTGTGGTATAAGTGACGAAGATGCCGAAGATGGAAGCAGTCTTACCAAGGTTCCCCAATGCAATAGAGAACTGGCTATCTTATATCCATACCTTATCTCAATACTATTAACAGTGATGTTTGACAGCAAGACTTAGATAAGATGGTGGTAACTATACAGACGGGCTCAGAAAATTACTCTGCCATCAACCAAACCGAGACCTACAAAGTTGGACCCCGCCGGGAATCGAATCCACAAACTCCTGATGTGAAGCGACAGGACTAGCCTAGCATACTTAGGCGGTTAAAAAACGGACCTCGGCTACCTTTCTTCCGTGGCTACCTCAGTAGATCAGGGATCTGCCGCGTTTCTCCCTAAACTATTCCTTGAAAGGATTTTAGGCAGGTAAACGTTGATTATACTGCAATTTTGGAGAATAAAAAAGGTTTTCTTCCATAAACATAAAAAAAACTCAGTAAATTCTACAGTATTAAACGTAGGTACTCTACCGTACGTAACATATAAATGATATTATACCGGCCTCACATCTCTAATCTTAAATCTTAGATTGACGGAACATTATGCAGTCGTGTGTTATTTTTTTAATTAAATTGGCTAGATTATTTATTATAAAATAAGTCCAAAAACTAAAACCCGATTACGGAAATCTCTCTCTGAAAAGTATGAAACAAGAAAGTATTATACATACTTATAGTGATGTTCAGAGGATAGCCGTCGTCATATGCTAGTATGTAATTTAGGGTTTTTTATCCCTAAAAATAAGGTGGCATACGACCACGGCTATCCTCTGAGCATTACTATGTATAATACTTTCTTATTTCTTACTTTTCAAAGAGATAGATTTTCCGTAGTCGGGTTTTAGTTTTTGAACTTATTTTATTTTTAATTTGAAGTTTGGCTCACATTTGACACAATTATCGAGCGAATGTAAGTAAAGCAGCGAGCAACAGCTTGTAGTATACAGAATGTTGGAACGCCACCTGGAGGGAAAGTACTCTAAATACTCGAGATAACAAATTTTACTCAAAGGAAACATTCCTTTATTTTTAAGAAGAAGCAAAACTACATTCAAAGATTTTTCAAAATACCCATGTCACACCCAGGAATCGAACCTGCTAAAATCCGAAAAAATAACACCTGTACCTTTATAGCATTAATCGATAGGGTCAATCATAAGGATCTAATCTCTCTAACGAACATCGTAAGTTAAATTAAAGGAAAATCATGAAAACTTAACTTATAAATTCAGTGAGACACTTTTACTCAAGCACTAAAACACATTTTACTCAAGGGTTTATCGAATTACTTAAGTTAAATTAAAAATTCATGGTTCATAACACAAGATTTCATGGTTTTTCTTTCATTTGTTAGAGAGATTTGATCCTTATTACTGGCCCTATCGATGAATGCCATAAAAGTACAGGATTTTAGCCGGTTCAATTCCTGGGTGTGACATTTCAAAAATCTTTAAATGTAGTTTTGCCTCTTTTTTAAAATAAAGGAATGTTTCCTTTGAGTAAAATTTGGTGACGTTCCAACATTCCACCTGTATATATTTTTTTTAAATGTGCTCGCTAAGCCCTTTCATTTGATGCCCAACACGGTAGCTTTTAAGAAAAAAACATTTTTTAGTCATGACTTTATGTCCTCTAGAGAACGTCATATTGAATTTATAATAATATAATAATAATAATACACGGGATAAATCACACACGGTCATCTGGCCCCAAACTAGGATTCCCTGTACTATGGGAACCAGAGACTGTACATACACATATACGTTTAAATACATATATAGATATAATACACCCAGACACAGGGCAACACAGCCTGGGTGCGGATCGAACTCACGAGTCTCGGATCAGTAGTTAGGAGCGCTAACCACTGAGCCACCAAATCAGTCAACCGAGTTATTGTGACGTCAGACAGCCTATAGTCAGTGAACAATTAAGACGCTTCTAATGAAACCTCATTCGTTGGATTCTGATAAGTAGTTTAGAAGTTAAGCGGGAACAGATGAACATACATATTTGACACAATTATCGAGCGAATGCAAGCAAAGCAGCGAGCAAAAACTAATAATATATGAATTTTTGAAATGTTCTCGTTAATCCCTTTCATTTGATATATAACACGGTACCTTTTAAGCAACCAATTTTTTTGGTAATGACTTTATGCCCTCTATAGCTTATAACCAGCGGAGAATTAAGACGCTTCTAATGATACCTCATTCGATGGATTCTGATAAGTAGTTTAGAAGTTATGCGGGAACAGATGAATATTCATACATACGTACGGGTTATTATTATTATATAAAATTATTTTTATAAAATACCTAGCTATTGTTATTTGAAGGTTTTCATTATTTGTGTGTATCGTCGAAATTCCATTTTCACATTTTATTCCGGAAGTGGCGTACAAAATAAAGTTTCGCGCTATCGCGTCGTATACGAGCTGAGCACAGAGGCGTATGTAGGTACTGTAGGGATCGTTGTATTAATTTTAAAGACTAACTTTTTTATATTTTATTTTATATGTTTTCACATAAACATACACTCGGGGCGAGGTTTGTTTTTTGTTCTAATCCGAAATATTTAAACTTACGTCGTATATTTATTTCTCGTCTAACCCTAAAAAGGTCTAATACCTAGCCAATCAAGTGCCTACAGTACCCAAGGGCCCTGGTGCAAAAAAATGGGGCCCTATCCAAAAAGATTAGGTTTTATCAAAAAAAAAAAAACTTTAAAGCTATCGTACTTTTATCATCAGCTCTTTATAGTGTATTGCAGGTCACAATTTTTTATTTATTGCTGATTGTGTACTGCAGGCCACAATTTCTTATTTATTGCTGATTTGTATTTAGCCAGCAACACTCTCATCATGCCAAATGGCAAAGCGATTCGGGAGACAGATGCACAACGTGGTTGTACAATTAATTTAAATAAATCAGCAGTTTAGACGGGTAAATATGGTTCCTAAATTCTTTAGCCGTTCTTCCATTCCCTTTTTGACCTAATTCGCTAAATCTGAAAGCGAATCCGTCAAGATGGAAACACTACACAAACAACAGGAACATTTTAGAAGAATTCCCTATAATTTTCACTTTCAATTGAGTTGCCATGATTAAGGTCGTGTTGCAACCTGTTATTTTTATATTCTGAAGGTGAGGAGAGAAAGAAGAAGGATCAAAATCACCCCACGTCCTACAGCGAAGAGAAGTATCTTAAAAATTATAAAAATGGAGTATAAAAAGATGGTATACCTCTCGAATCCATCCTTACAGATTATATGGAATTATCTCCGAAAAACTCATATAAGGGAGATATGAGCGAAATTACATAATATACGGACACATATGATGCTTATTTTTAACGCTACTTTCGAGTGCGAACTGTCCTAATGGTTCGGTGCTCGCTTCCTTTTATGTAGGTTCGAATTCGAATCCCGCGAGACTGTATTTTTTTTTGTCTTTTTATTTGTGTTATTATTATTATTTCTATACTATTAAACGAGTTAGGTGTCCCGAGGATTTCGAAAACGGCTTGAAACTTTTTGACGAAAATTTAGGATTAGGGGTTAAAAATCACCAAAAATCGATTTGGAACATTTCAAATCGGGTGCTGCAGCGTGAATGACGTAGGTACATTTTTTACCTATTTTATCGAATATAGTATTCTTAAAAAAATTCGACGCGCGCTGACTTATCAAGTTTTATATAAAAGACATCAACGACTGCTACAATGTTTATGTTTCGAATTTACTGTGCATTACATATTTTTTTTATCTTTGTCGAAAACGATTCTAACAAAAATAATTCTATCGATCTATGGTTAGTTGTTTCGGATCTACAATGGATCTATGAGGGTCTAAACTTAAACTTATCCTTACATATAAGGAATTTATTTTGATAGTTGGTTTTTTGTTTCGTAAATATATTTCACTAATGGCGCCATCTTTTGTCGAGTAGGTGAATTACCAGTGAATTACATTACTTGGAGGCCTTGGAGCCCTTTGTTGCTAACATTGACCGCGCTACTCGACAACAGATGGCGTGCAGTTCTTGAAGGAATGAGCACAGGAATGACAACATGCACTGATATGTTCGAGTATTTTTCTGCTATTTTTGGCGTGGTTCATCTGGATGTGTCGTTTCCAGTTTTTTTGTATTAAGTGAATTAGTTTATAAACGCTCCAATTGAACGTGCGAAGCTCGGTCACCCAGCTAGTTTTTATATTATGTTAATTGCTGCTACGGAACCCTTTATGGGCGAGTCCGACTCGCACTTGGCCGCTTTTTATATTTTTTTAAGATACTTCTCTTCGCTGTAGGACGTGGGGTAAATTTGTATGGACCGTGCTCCTTCTTTTTGCAATTTCTGTTTGAGGTTTGCTAGTCAGGGTCCGACGGGCCTCTGAGCTTGAGGGCCCCGGTGCACGGCACCACCTAGCCCTCCGATAGCTACGCCCCTGGCTGAGCATAAGGAATCCTACTGAAAAATAATTAGTAAGTGCAAGGTAGTTATTTATTACCTACATGAAATGTAATACTCGAAGACCATAAAACAAACAGGCCACTGATCTAACCATGTGTTAGTTATTCGAAGCGTTCGTTGCACACAGCCGTGATGCCACTTACGCTTACGGCTGATAGTGTGGCGACAGACTATGTCACGAAATATCGATAAAATAGTAATTTGTATAAGTAAAACCAGAGACAAGATATATTTTTCTATGGTAAAACCCAGTTCCGTATGTAGTGGATGTGATGTTGGCGTTGATGTATTTTATAGGGCGCTTAATTTCGCTACACTAAACGTCTACGAAAAATAGACACATTAGCGAGATTTTTTCATTGAAGGATATTTAGATATTTTCAGCACTTTTAATTTACATTGAGATTATTATATATTTTAAATAGTTATGAATAAGCAATTCAGAACTGTATTAGCCATGCCCTAATTATATTAGCATGCTGCTAACCATTAAATATCACAAAGTAATCTTTTTTGTATTCTTAGATACTAATATAACGCTATTAATATAAGTCTATTACTAGTAATCGTACAAAGTGCGACAATATTATAAGTTGTTTACAGTAAGTAAAGGCTATACAAATACATACACATACATAAACTGGCACAGTTTAGCATATCGATAGCTTCGTAGGAAGGAACATCATTGACCCGATATGAACAGACAATTAGGTACCTACATTTGAGCAGCGATCGTGGTGCTTGTCACACAAACAGTTTAATCTTTTATCAGAATGTTGAGTTGGACTGTGATAAAACAATAACATAAGAGTCAAATCCATCAAATTTCGTTAGTGGTGCCAAAATGTTGTTAATGATAAGTGTTATGTTTTTGCTACTATGTGGACAAATACAATGTGTAATAATAGAACCAATAATAAATTGGACAGTACATAACGCCAGTGGAAGTAAGTTTCAAAGTTAAATAACTTTTACCAAACTTTGTAGACTGTGTAATGCTGTCAGAATTTATGACTTCTGTCTACTTTAAGATCTTGATTACCCTTGAAATGGAAGAATCACATATATAATACGAAATTAAATTACAATTTGGCATCGTCTCACTTGATGTAAGTCAGACAGTGCAGCAGATGGAAACGGAATAAAAATTACGTTCAAAGAAGTTATTGTGAATATTTACATTGGTGAGAAAGTTAGTTGCCGGTGGTTCTTTTTTGCTCTTCTTTTAAAAAAAAACAAAATATCTTTCTTGCTCCTTCTTCTTTGTAGGTTCTCTAACTTCTCCAGAAGCTTTAACTACAGCTTTTAACTGACGAAGCGACTTCTAGTACCACGGTCTTACGCCAAGTAGACTTTAGTCGTAATGGCTCCACTACTACAACATTATTGAACATCCTTCGACTGGATGACCTAATACCTTATTTTCTCACGTATGTCAGCGAAGTGCCCAGCGCGGGTGCCAGGCGGAATCTACTCGGACCTGCAGCACGCAGGCGTCATTGATGACATTCTGTACCGTTTCAATGACGTCGAGACCAGATGGGTGGCGTACGACGACTGGATTTACGAGGGAAGATTCAATGGTGATACCTGTTTCACGACGCAGATTCTTATTAATATTATAGATGCGAAATATGGATGTTTGTTTGTTTGTTCCGCTTTCACGTCGAGATTACTGAACGGATTTGGTTGAAATTCGGTAGGTAGATAGATAAAATACTGGATTAATACATAGGCTACTTTTTGTTTTTGGAAAATGCATAGTTCCCGTAGGATACCTTACAGACAGTCAAAAAGCGACATCCACGTCGGCAGAGTCACGGGAAAAAGCTAGTACTTCATAAATGCAACCGCTACGTCGAAATAATTACACGAGAAAGAAATCACATCCTTTTAGGCAACCACGAGCACAGATCGCTAAGCGATGCAGGTAATCAAAGCTATGTCAGAGAGGTATTAAAGGCAGCGGGTAAAAATTTGTGACAATTTACCTCACAAGCTTCATGAATTCAGACCTGGCCCCATTATGTGGAGTACGGCCTTACCTTCAAGAGATATGAGAATAGACCTATTTCCAAGCTGTGGGGACGATATGGGCAGGGGTCAGTACGGTTGACTTTTGTTTGCATTGACTTTTTCTACAGTGACCCCGGACCTACTAGGCCACCAGACAGCCAACCTGGTCTTCCACGGCGTGGACACCGTGGCATTTATAGAGCTGAATGACGCACCCGTCGGTGTAACTGACAACATGTTTGTTAGATACGTCTTCGATGTCAAGACGCTACTTAAGGTACCTTCGTTTTTTCTCCGAAATTAAGTTTAAATTAATCATATTATATAACAAAATTCAAATAAAGCAAAAATTGTTAATAACAAAATATGGACAGTTTTTTGAAAATTCATGATGTCCATTTTTTGGAAAATTATCTTAAATGCACAGACTCTCATTTTCTTCTTCTCTAAAATATTCTTATAAACACATAAAATGATATCATTTAGCTAGAGAAATTATCCAAATGCCCTTCAAGTATCCTCTAGAACTGTGTTTTGTTTTTTTATTAAATAACATTCTGGTAGTTTACACTTCTTTAGGTAAGTATTTAAAAAAATATTCAAACTAGTGAATAGTTGAAATATAAAATGAAATATTATTCACCTGACAAATGTTTCTATTGTTGTAACATACAATAAATCGAAAACACATGATAATATTGCTGTTGTAAGCAGATAGATAATTCAAGAACACATTAATAAATAATATCCCATGTTCACTTTAGATAACAAATATTTTTGACAATATTTTAGATAGGGGAGAACGAACTGAAGGTGACTTTCGAGTCACCCGTTAAAGCGGCCAAGAGGCGGTCGGAGCAGCACTTCACGGCGCCAGAGTGCGTTCCTTCCGAGTACCACGGGGAATGCCACGCCAACCAGTTGCGCAAGATGCAGGCCTCGTTCGGTTGGGACTGGGGACCGGCTTTTCCCTCCATGGGCTTATGGTAAGCATATCAAGAGTAAACTGTACAGTCTAACCTTTTTTCGCTAAAAAGCGGTAAATGGTAGATGCTACTCATGAATCTGACTGAAACTTTCGACTGTTGTTAACGTTTGGGGTTTGATAAATGAGACAATAGCTGATGCACACTTATTCACTTCGAATGTTAATTATTTTAGGAAACCAGTTCAAATGGAGTATTACGACACCGCCATAATAAGATCAGTTGCCACACACACTAAAAAGATCGATCAACACTGGCATTTGGAGATAATAGCTTATCTGGAGACAAATACACACAGCAGAAAGTGGACAGGACAGATACGGGTGGACTTGGAGGTGGATGGCCACCAGACGATAAGCCTGGCTCGAGATAAGGAAGTAGAGATGCAGGATGGCGGAAAGTTTCAAGTTTATCTCAACTTGACGATAAGTGAGGTGAGATCTAGGAAGAAATCTGATTCGGAAGTTGGATGTTATTATAATTTCTTTTTGAAATAAATTAACCTTACTCGTATGTGTAAATTTGTATAGTTATTCGTACATACTTATATGCACTACCTAGACGAAATACTAGGAACATAGCGATAATAAGAAGGGTGATAAGAAAAAAAAGAAGAAGTGTGAAGAAGTTTAGAAAAAGCTGCAACAGAAATTATAAGCATAGGATGGTTATGAACACTTCAGGGTGGACACCGAGGTTCAAAAATCGTAGAATAACCGCTGAGCTAGGCATAGCGACGATTTCAGTGGGGTTGATAAGATGCAAGCTGGAAGCGCAAGGCCCAAGACTGGTACATGAGGGCGCTCAAAGGGTTAAAGACTGAGAGTGGCAGGAGTGGACTCATGATAATGACGGTGTATTGTTTTAGAACGTTGTCAGCCTCTGGTGGCCTAACGGATACGGTGAACAGCCGCTATATGATCTGAGGGTATCCATTCTAACAGAGAACTCCACAGAACAGCACTTTAAGGAAGTTCAAATAGGCTTCCGAACTCTAGAGCTAGTGGAAGATCCTATTTCATCAGTATCTGGTAAGTCTTTCCGATAAGGCGCATTGCAACTATGCTAACTTCTTTTGATCATAGACATATTATTTTCGTAGACATAAATATCAAATTCAGGGTAGAGAATCTGATATTTTTTCGTTTCTACTCGAGTTCGGATTTCGGAAGGTCGAATATGTATTATTTTGATAGAATCTTCTTAAATAATCTTCTGCATTGATTATGTCATTCAAATTGACTGTTATAGGTTACAATCAATACAGTGGGAGGTGCAAATATAAATGTTTACGCCATGCAGGAATCGAAAAGTTCACAAAGGAAGTTTTTTAAGTTTTCGTATTATTGTTCTCGTATAGTAAATTTCATTACAGCTACGGAAGTAGCATGTGTCATACGCTGATTCGTATATTAATTCTGTTGATTTTCGTTTACTTGCTGTATGAGGTGAGAAAGTCGTTTTATCATCAGTGTCCCGTTTTCTTTACAGTCCACTATACTACGTTTTAAATAATTTTGAATATAGATGATCCACAAGGTTAATTTTGTAGTTTCCTAAAAAAACAAGCCTTGATACAAATTGATTGGCTGATTAGTCAACTTTGGCCATTGGTTTCTTAGGGAAAGTTATTCAGTTTCTTAAGTCCCTAAAGTCACCATTTGATAATTTTCCTATCCTTTTCGTCGGTTTCTTCACCTAGTTTATACATAAAGGTCAATGTTTTTGTTTTCAGTTGATGACGCGGGTAACACCACGGGCCTCACCTTCTACTTCCGCGTTAACGGTTACCCCATCTTTATGAAGGGCTCCAATTGGATCCCCGCTCACATACTACCCGAACGCGGTGCTGATCGGGATGTTGGTAATGTAGTTTTCTTTTAGATGTTGATTTTCAGTTTGGTTGGGTATTACACGAGATAAAGATACAACTCAATCTTGTGCTGCACAAACGAAATGTTTGATATTGCATTTTTTTTGTAGTAAGATTTAGAGCTATCTTGTCACCATCTACAGCGAAACCTAATAGCGTATTGAGAGTACTAAAGACAATAACTAGTGAAGCTAGATATCCACCTAGACTTTGTACACAAGTGTCCCGTTGAACCTGCTGAAAAGACCATATATTACTGAGAGAGACGTATGTTCATTTACGAATTTTACAAATTTTATCTTCAATGATTTAGACTGTGCGTTGCCTTTCAGTTAATCAGTCACGGTAGTTGTATAGGGAGACGCAATACGCGAGATAGTTTAAAACTAAATATGAAGAGATCCATTTCGGTTTGCGCAAAATTACTAATGTTAAGCGAAAATGGAAGCAACTCGGCAATAAGTAGTACGTGGGAATTTAAGAAGATTTTTCTGCCCTCGCAGCTAGCTTTTCGGTTCAAACCGAGTCGCCTCTTCCGTAGGTGTCCATGTTATTTTTTTCTTAATCGAATCAACACTTTTCTTTTCAGTGGACAATTTGCTAATATCCGCGCGAGAGGCGCACATGTCCATGATGCGCGTATGGGGCGGCGGCGTCTACGAGTCGGACTACTTCTACCAGCGCTGCGACCAGCTCGGCATCCTCATCTGGCAAGACTTCCTCTTTGCCTGCTCCATGTATCCAGTGGACCCGCCATTCCTTGAGTAAGCTGATTGATTCTTTTTCAGCCCTATTGCTAGGTAAGTCTGCTTTACGACTGTTTGTCCTTATCTCCTTAGATATATTTTTATACGGTGTCGAAAATATAAGAAACAACACAGTTCACATTTATATCACCAGTTATGAAGTAACCTTGTGTAATATGATTTTTCTTGTTTCATTGTAGTGCTTGATTGCGACACTGCGAGTAAATAATTTGAGCAAATTCTTAAGTATAGCTATATTTAGTTAGGTATTCATAAATTCTTCAAATTGCCTTTCATTTCAGCACGGTGAAAAAAGAAATAGAACAAAATGTGTTACGACTTCAACACCATCCGTCGATAGCTGTCTGGGCTGGGAACAACGAGAACGAAGTAGCGTTGAGGGGTAACTGGTACAATACGGCGAACCAATTCGATAAGTACAAAAGCGAATACATAAAGCTTTACGTCGACACAATCAAACCTATCGTCGAAGAGCTCGACCCAGGCAGACGATATTTGGTATCCAGTCCCTCAAACGGCAAGGAGTCTGAAAAAGAAGACTATATTGCAGAAAATCCTTACGATACTCATTACGGCGACACACACTACTATAACTATTTGTCAGATAACTGGGACCTGAATATCTATCCAAACACGAGGTTCGCGTCTGAGTACGGATTCCAATCACTGCCGTCGTTGGCTACCATGAGGACTGCGACGAAGGAGAAAGGCGACTTCAATTTGAATAGTGATTATATAGACCACAGACAACATAGCCCGTTAGGAATCCAATTCATCGCGAATCAGATTGAAAGGCACCTACAGCTGCCACCTCAAAATGATACAAGTTATTTTGATAAGTTCGTGTTTTACAGCCAGGCGAGTTAATAATGCTATGTTGTTTTACGTAATGTATATTTCAAGTAATAATAAGAAATTATGTATTTTAGATATCGCAAGCAATGGCGATGAAGGCCGAAACTGAGTTTTACAGACAAAGCCAAGCTAATTGGTACACGATGGGTGCCCTGTATTGGCAACTCAACGATGTATGGCAGGCTCCGTCGTGGTCAGGAATAGGTCAGTATGTACTGTAATACGAAACGTCATCAATCGAACCGCTTGTTTTCAGACCATTACAAGTAGTCCCGTCTAACAGACTTAGGTAGGTACATTATTTGATACAAGAGCAAACAAATCTGCTTATTATAGAAAAGTTTGCCCTGTGTATCGATCCCCGACCCTCGGATCATCAGTCAGGAGCCCTAACCACTGAGCCGTCATTCACTGATAACACCACTCGCGTTGCACACGTAATTAATTGTATTACCTACAAGACGAATGCGGTAAAGATGAGTGCTATATCAAACTATCGCCACCGTCTACACCTTGGGGATAGTAAGTAAGATAGGCCTCACGAGTCTTTCAAACAAATGGATCAATAGTTGCGAGGAGAAGTCGCATATGCCAGGTGTTAGGTAAAATAGTGAAGCTATTTTAAGGGCTATTAGGGGACCCTAGATGCAGTACATTAGTACACGATTGTACGTGCAAGAAAGAGATGGAGAACAAATAAGGGCGGCGTTACACAAAAGCAGTTTTTTTTAAATTGGATTGAAGTTTTTGAGGGGAAATTTTAATTTCAAAAATCTGGGGTTAATTGTGAGCGTTCAGTATGTGTGACTCAACCTGAATAAGTGAGTACGAGCGAAGCGATTTGAGAAAAATAGTGCAACTTTACACCCTTATTTCTCGTAAACTAATAGGAATTTCGCCTTCGCTCTTTTTTATTTGTGATAGGTTCTATATAGCCCCTACATGCCATTTAAATATTTGCACTATTTTACCTAACACCATGTAAAGTGTGACTGTAAATTAGTCCTTGATACGAAAGGCTTTGTATTAATAACAAACAACTTTCCCCAAGGAATCCATAGTAAAATCGCAATTAAATTTTTGGAATCTCCATACAAATCGATCAACTGACCGGCCAAATTAGTATGAAGAGTCCACATTTTTTTTTGCGATTTGGCCATGGGTCCTTAGAAAAAGTACTTGTTATCATGAGCACATGCACGCCTTTTGGTATCAAGAACTAATTTAAAGCCGTCCTATAGTTATTGCTCGTGAGCTTGACCAAATTACACGTACAACCATATTCTTTAATGTGTCTCCTTAGATCTTTTAAGAATTCAGCGTTCAATTACTTCAGCGTTAACAACTCATATTGTCCCCGCTGCTGTGCACGGGGCTTTTCCCACAGCACGAAAACTTTCCCAAGTGGTCTTACTCCATACACGGGGTCCAGTGAGGGTCGTATTGGTGGTTGTGGGTCTAGTGGGTAGCCAGTTTTCAAGTCGCTTAAAGGCCTCTGACATAGATTAACGACTGCCATTAGTGGATTGCGAAGCATAGAAACGGTCGTGATAAATGCCACTAAATTTTATGACCGCGTCAGTCAGTTAACATGCGTGATCGAAGCGACTACGCAAACTGTATTGGGCCACGACCACATCTTTAAGTGAAACTGAACGATTCTGATATAACTTATGCTTTTATTGTTTACAGAATACGGCGGCAAATGGAAAATGCTTCACTATTTTGCCAAATCCTTCTTCGCTCCCGTCCTGGTCTCTCCTAGACTTCAGCACTCGGGAGACGTTGACGTGTACCTCATCAACGATAGAGTTGTTCCCCTATTCGACGCTCAAATTATAGTGGACGTTTTCAACTGGTCTAGCCTGATACCAGTTAAGACTGACACTTACCCAGCTGAAGTAGGAGTGTTATCGTCTAAGAAACAAGATATTAAGATACCAGCGTGGAGAGAAAATAAAGACGAGACGTTTTTGAGGCTCTCATTAAGAGCACCGGGAGTTCAGTCTTCGCCGTACAACTTCGTGTTCCCTACTAAGTTTAAGGACGTCAAGGGTTTGAGGAAACCGAAAATACAGGTAACTGAAAATAAATGAAGTTTTTTAAACGAATTTGTGTGAGAATATGGATCCGTTGTTCTTTAAAAGCAAAGGTCGAAAACAGGAAAATTTTCGGAATTAACTGAGGATTAGGTTTCCATTACCATTATTTAAACCGACTAACCAGTTACAGAATAATAACGGTTTCGTGAGTGATGTGCGAATCAGCATTTCGAACATCGAATTATATAAAGGACACGCCCAACGGAAGCGACAAATGGCGCCCTTTTTGTTGGACCTGGCATGATTTCGAACCGTTTCTGAATCCTACCTCAAAATGTTTGTTTTGTTGCAGATATCAGTAAGATCTCTGAATAATTCGCCAAACGTACTGCAAGTCAACATAAAGGTAGACACGGTTGTGCTTTTCCTTTGGCTCGAGACGGATGCGGAGGGCCACTTCGAAGACAACGGCTTCATCGTGACTCGACCGTACGTCACTGTGAACTTCACGAGTAGGCGGAAAATGTCGCCGGCGGAACTAGAACATTCCATCACGTACCAGTATTACCTTAATGAAGATTAGTACATATTAAGATATTGCCTCACTGAAGCGTCAAACAACAAAGAATTTTTTTACTGACTAGCCGAAGCGCTAAGAAACATAGAAATTTCTTATGGCCTCGCTAAAGCGTCAAGAAACATTTCTTATACAGAGTGTAACAAAAATATGTAGTTATAAGGAGTCACTTGTGAAACTGAACAACTTTTTTCAAGGAAGGAAAGTTGTACCTAAGCTGAAAATTCATATAAGTAGGTCAAAATTTGTTTCACTGCTATTGTAAACGTTCGTTAAGCTATTTCATGAGTAACATTTACCTTTTGCCGCTACTCAGCGAATGAAAAGTCATGCTTTATACTTAAACTTAATACGGAAATACAATAGGTACAAACGGCTTTGATAAGAATATTTTTCTTAAGGGAAAAGGGTTTGATTAGGAGATAAAAAAAATATGTAAGCAAATAAACACATTTATTTTGGCATTTAAGCGATTGCGTGTCTTACAGACTAATTTATATTAGGTACTTGCAATTCATTGATTATAATATGTATTTATTTAGTAAAATAAAATATATATTTTTTATTTGTTTCGGACAGTTTTCATTACAGTTTATTTGATTTTAATGAAACAATTTACACTTCATTTCTGTTTTTGTCTAATAAGATTGTAGACCTTATATCATTCTTAACTTAACTTACCAGTTGAACTATTCAGCAGTACACAAATGAACAAATCAACTCTATGTAAAATACAGAGAATTGTCGAAACAAAAGGGATGCCGCGCGCACTTCATAACGCTCGATAAAATAAAGATATATCTCCCTCTCGCACGATTCGTCAAGTTCAACTTTTAATAATTCAAAGTTCAAGCAGATAGTTTGAATGATAAGCAAGTGAAATATCAGATAAGTTAGGATAACTGCACAACGTTCATAAATAATAACAATAATTATAAACAATACAGGTGTAACAAATATGTGTAATAACAAGATTTGTGACTTTAAAAAAACTTGCGTTATATTATTCGGTTTGTCAAACAAAAGTATTGCCATCTTTGTTACACCTTTACTCGAACTAAAGAGAGAGTACTTAGTAGCAACATATAAAATACCTTTACAATTTTAAATGTAAGCACCATGTTAACAAGTTTTTGGAAAATAAATGTTGCCAGTGTCTGCACACTAACATTTCTAAAAAGACTAGCAAGAAACATTGATTCAGTCATTTCAATAAAAATATATCTACTGTAGCATGTAGCAAAGATTTTTCAAATATCATAATAATCTCATAGGCACTAGTTAACATTACAAAAGAGATTCAATTTCAATACATAAACAATTATGATTGCTGGCATATAAAACAGTTTTCTCTATAGTATAGAGTCTATACATTATATGCATAACTCATAGTGAAGACAATATTTTGAGCACACAAATATAATACTATTAACGTGTTTTACATAAAATACAAACAAGTAAAATAATATATATCTCGAAAATGGTTATAAAACAGTTGTATAAAAATTCGTATTTTTCTTCGATTTACAAACATTTGAGGCTTGGGTTTTTAACTTTAAGAACTTAAGGCTCGGTGCACTGTGCCCAGTTAGCAGCGAATGTTTATAATATCACAGTCTACAACGATGCGCAGAACCGCGCACGACGATTCTGACACAAAATTATTAGTAACTCAAGTCCTCAAGTGCTACAACATAATTATCGTAGTGTGTAAATAAGCCTCTTATAAATTAATTGACAATATTTCTTTTCAAGTTGTGGACTTCACTTGATATGATTCATACCATATCAGGCAGAAAAAGTAATTATCTCAAAAAAATATCTAATATTTAAAATACAAGTGTTTTTTGCTTATCCTTCATAAAATTGGGGGGTATATTTTTGTTGTCAATTAATAATAACATTCACTATTACGTCATGCATACTACAATAAACAGCGATACTCTATAAAGTTTGAAATTTCAAGTTATTTCATTTTAAGTTTGAATTAAATTTAATTCGCTTTGCTCCCATTACCAGCGGCTTCTATACTGAATAACTTTGTTCAAGAATCCATACGATCAGAGCAAAAAAAATGACTCTCCATACAAATTTGCTTCCTTACCGCGATAAATTTGTATGAGAAGTACTACTTTTTTGGGAAGTTGTTCAGTTTCAAGAGTAGAAGCCACAGTTAACGGGAATTAAACTAATAAAACGTCATCTTAGTTGTAAAGAATAATTCTATCTAACTCTATTATTGTATGGTGCCCGCACCATATGTGGTATGTAGTTATATTATCCTTTCTCGGTATAACTTTTTTATCCACTATTTGACATTGTCTCACCTGATGGAAAGTGATGATGATACCGAAGACAGAAACACACTTACCAAGATTCATTAACTCAATGGAAAACTGGATCTTATTCTAACGCTATAACCCAGCAATTTGATTCTTTATAAATAAAAACATACACTAACATCTAAAAGCAACAACATTTAGTTAAACATTGAATATTTTTTACAAACAAGCAAGAAGTTGCGGTGCGATAAGAAATGACCTAAAGTATTCCGATCGTAATCACGTGTTTCTAAAACGATAAAAATAACGTTATTTGATACTTTATAACCCCTTATGGGTCATACGGGTCATGAGCTTATTTGAGACGATACATGTAGTATACACAGGTTGGAAAAAGGTTCAAAGTTATCCCCCAGGGAAGCCCCACTTTTCGTTTTGCAGTTCCGTAAAAACATCAAGAAAGAACAAGCAAACAAACAAGATTTCGCACTTACGATAAATATTTGAAATTAATGGATATGGATGTAGACTTCAAAGAAACACTGCGAGAAATTTCAACACAACATGTTTTTTCCAAATTTCTAAAATGCAGCACAATTAAAATAACTACAAAATATTTCTAGAATTGCCATATTTGTGAAACTTTCTTTCAGCAAAGTATCTTTGAAAAAGTTGTTTTTCATTATCGCCATTATTCACTGAAATATTACGGTTAGAAAAATATGTTGTGATGTAGTGACGTCATTGTCTATATTTTTGCCGTGAGATGGATGGTACCTAAGGCATACTAACGATTTAAATAAATGTTTCATGTATATACGTAATCTCAGCGATGAATACTGATAGATAATGAAAACCAAATTTTTCACAATGATAAACATATTCAATGCTGTTTTTAATCAATAAAATAAAAATATACAATTGATTTATGTTCCCTATTACACTATACCTCTTTAAAGCAAGTTGATGTTTGTTTGTGATTAATGAACTGCCAGAAAAGGATTGCCAGTGTGAATTACATACATATTCAATTATATCTCCACAGCGTCTCTTTGTCCTTACATGTCGAATAATCTTTATATTCAATTATATCTCCACAGCGTCTCTTTGTCCTTACATGTCGAATAATCTTTAATGCGCTTTAACACATTTTTTATATATATCTGAAGGAATGAATTATAATCCAAAACAACAGTGCATTTGGATTATTCATAATACGTACGTTTCAGTTACGTGTTAATGATTTTCGAGCTGATCGAGATATCACAGCAAATTGAAAATATCATGATGTGGCTGCCTGTTTATTAATGTTAGTGGTCCATGCAAGCCTTCATAAAAAAGCACCGAGCCTGCAAAGAAATATCCATTTGTTCATCAACTAAGTTTGCAACATTGATTGTATGGGTGTTATCAAAACAAATTTTAACATCGACCTATGGACACGGATATTTTTATATAAAATACAATAAATATACAAACTACAAATTCAATAATAAAAATAAAGCAAAATAGATTTAGTTGATATTTAGGAAAAAGTAAACCAACATATAAAGCATTCATGCAGAGTAGCTTCACGACAGCATAAATACATGCATAATATCATACAAACAGAAAAGTGAAAAAAGTGTAGAGCTTACCGTTTCATGATTGGTGCCTTATTCAACGAGTAAAAATATGTAGCAGTGCTAATAAAGTACTCTAATGAAAACACATTCAAATCTATAAACTAGGAAAATACACACCTTATTCTTAACAAAATCCCAATAATGACCTAGATCAACAAGTAAAGTACATTATATAAATGCATCAAAACGGTTTGTAAACTGTCCAGCTTACAGTGGTATTAATGAGATTAATTACAATATATCCTTTGTGGTATATGATACGAATGAGAGATGTGATAGGTTGGACTTACGGGGAGGTAGAGCGGTTTACCTAATATGCTCCTACAGAGAAAGAAGTATTATATAATTTGGTATACAAAAATATCATCAAAATATATCGTAAGTACATTGTAAAATCAGATCACAACGATGAACATAAAAAAATATTTAAATCGATATCGAGTTTCACCCGTTTTATCAGAATATAAAAATAATTGACTCATTGGTATCATATTTATATTTTTAGAGCTAGCGAAACAAGATAGCAACATTGTCTGTATATAGGTTCGCAAAACAACACAAATGGTGTATACATTGAGCGATCGATTACATTATCCTTTATAGGTTCTATTTTTATAAAAGACTAGCGTCACACTGGCAGCACGCGTAAAGCATCGACTTCTCCAATCGAAATGGCCCAATGGATACCTCATTTTTGCCTCCACCCAGACTTTTACCTGACGCGTGAATGCAGCGCCGCTCTTTCCTCCAAAGGTGTGTCCCTCAGAAACGCCGAGGACAGGTTGAGGACCACCATGAGGCAGCACAGTAGGAGCGGGCCGAGGATGGCGCCTTCCGGACCCAAGTAGAATATACCTCCTGCTATGGCTAGCCCTGTCACGTACGGATGACCGCCGCTGTAAAGTACAAACATTTATTATTATATTATATTATTTTACATGCTTTAAGATCACGAGGGAAACAATGACATTATCATGTCCATGGCTTTATATGAGACTATGACTATTGTCAAATAATGTCAAGCTTTTATTTAGTTGGTATGCATTTTTTAAAGTCCGAGGTCCGAGGCCGAGGCAAAAAGAACACTCTGTACAAGCTAGTCAGGTCCATGTGGGTGGAAGTTGTACGGCAAGTGTTCAATTGAACCCTATAGTTAGAAGTTCTGTAGTCACACATAGGGCCCTCGACACGGCTTAACGACTGCTCTACGCTAAAAACTGGCAACAAAATCATTGTAAATCATAAAAACGGTCGCAAAATACGACACTATTTTAGTCATAATAATCCGGCTTATCATAACGATCCCGCGATTACTGGTGTACCCATAGCCAGACAAGGAACTGATAAGTTTCTTGTTTAATGTATATTAAATACGTATATACGTATAGGACATTTTCCAGGCAGTTTCTATCATGTGGGCCTTCTTTTTTTGAAACATAAATTTTCACCTTACACGTCTTTATTGATCTTTGGCGTCTATAACCTGCTATAACAGACGGATTAGTCAATTCAGTATTTCGGATACCATGTTATGTTTACGCGGCAGAGCCGTTAAGTGACTGCGCTGCCTGGGATAAAATTCTGGATACGCAGGGCTGCGTTGGAGTTTTGTCACTATCTATATGGTCTTTAGGTAACCCTCACTATCGAAACTTGCAGGAACACTACGTCGATACCTGCAGAGTTAGGTCGGAAGAAGAATACAGAATACCCCTCACCCCCTGCCGGATTTGATTTTACCTTACACAATAAAAAAGTTAATGATCGACATAATCATGTTTAGGACTTTGTTTTTCCTTTTCATTTCATTTCATTTCAACTACGTAAGTCGCACTGAGCCATGCCGGGGTACTACGGTATTTCGTCGCCCTGTTCTTTCCGTTATATTATTAATTGACTTACTCTTTGATCTCAGCGTAGACAGCGGCGTCAAGGAAGGCGATGGGCGAGGCCTGAGCCACGGCGAGCATGATAGCTGCCACGGGCCGCCCCTGGAGCCACACATCCAATGCCGCCGGGATTCCCGCCAGGTACGGACCGAGGAAGGGGGCGGCGCCAAGTACCGCCGCTAGGACTACAGGAACGTGTTTCTTATAAAGTCATTTATTACACTATACTTTTTTTATACAAGAAATGTGACCCCTTCATAATAAAGATTCTTTAGTCTGAGCTGCCCCTATTAGCTTGCGAATTTAGGTGATTAATGTTATGCAGGTGGCGAAAATAGATAGCTACATAATGGACCTATAAATATGTTACAGAATGTCCATCCCTGTGTATTTCCCATCTCGTTAAACATTAAGTACATTTAATGACGCAAATTATTTACATTTAGGTACTTATTATCAATTGAGTGTTGTGTTAACCTTTTCACGAATATTATTTAAGATAACGTATTGCTTATGTACCCACGACTCACGAAATTGAATATTGTTTTCTTAACTACCTTTTTCTTCTTATTATCGTGTGGCACATTTAACCGTGATATTACAAGAGATAGAAGGCAGTTCCTTAGTGTTGCACTTAGCATCACCCGAGGTCACGTGTAGGGCATTTAGATTTAACTACCTTATATCTTACTCGAGGGTTATAAATAACTTTAGGACAAATATTTTCTTGGCTCACATTCGTATTCATATGTAAGTCTTGACAAAAGCAACTTAGGTAGGCATGCATAGGCAGGAACATACTGAAACCTCAGCTGAAACTATTTACTGGAACTAGCTTCTACCATGGGAAATAAGAAATTTCCAAATATCTATCAACTGTTCCAATAAATAACACAGCTAGAACCTTGTTCAGCGTTATGAACAGAACCTTTATTTTATAGTGACAGTAAGCCTCTTAAATATTTTTGATACTTGCCTACATAAATATCAGAAAATAAAAAGCACAAAATGACATAAATAATTTTATTTCTATTACATAAATAGAAGGTTTGTTAAGTTTTCTCTTATTTTCCTCCTTTTTCAGGCCTGGGTGTTCGTAACTGTGCGTAAATGTACTTATAAAAGTCCAAGGCTTTCTGTTTATTGTACGCATTGTCTCTGCAATGGGTGCCCACACATCTATTCACATATTCGTGTGTAGTTGGGGTTTTGGTTTCTTTAGGTCTTTTACGACTCGAACTTGTACTTCTCAGTGTTTCCACGAAATCCCCTGACGAATTGAAAAACACCTTGACGATTGTTCTATTTGTCATGTTCAGGCGACTGTCTTTCAAAATATCGTCTTTGTCTATAGCAGTCATGGCTGCGCTCGCGTCGCCTGTGGGGGAATTTGCTTGTCTTATAAGATAAAAAGTGGGGACTGGTTCCGTTACAGTATCATCAGTCGTTACCTCATTTTTCATGTGTCTATCGTTATACATAAGACACATGACCTGGGGATCCAGGTTTAGCTGGCACAGGTGGTTGTCTAATAAATACTTGATGACTTCAATAGGCATCGTGCACGGAGCAGAAATGCAGGTGTTGTTTATACCAGCATCTAATATTCTGAAGAAATCATTACTAGCCGTGCTTGTGTATAAAAATGCTACGTTACGACATTTACAATCAATTTTGTTGTTAGTAAACAATACATCTGTGTTGGCTGATTTGCAGCTCTGGTAGTCAAAATTCAGGGAATATGGTTCAACGTTTCTGATTCTATTTCTAGAGAAATTAAATTTCTTTCTACTGTGTAATTTTCTTGAGCATTTGACATTTGCGAACGCACCACGTCTCAGTGTATTTATGTCGTTGTCAATGATATTAGTGCTCACTGATCTCAGTGCGAAACCATTAACGTTTATATCGTTGAACGTGTTTCCCGTTACATGTAAATAATCCGATGTTACGTTTATCGCATTCTCGATGACGTCACGAAAGGTAGTCTGAGAAATCGTTGCTGTTCCACTATGCACAGTAATACCATTGAGTTTCACATTATCAATTCGGCTGTTCAGTATTGTAAACACAGTGTTATCTAATCCCATCACAGCTTCGATTGCTTGGTTTTCAATGTTTATTACGGTTACATTTTCAAATTCTATATTTTTGATGCCACTGACATTGTGTATAGCTTTAGAGTTTATAAAATTTATTTTGCTGTTGATAATTTTGATTTTCCTCATTAACGTAGCTCCCGCACATTTAATTTCAGTATTTGAACTCGGATTCTTGAAGAGCTTCCGTGGGAAGGAAACTATTTCCCTTACATTTTGTATTGTAACTTCTGGTGGAGTTTGCTGTAGCGAGCTACTTGTTAGAGTCGCAAATTGAAGTCTTTCGCAGTCTTTTATTGCAAACTGCTGAAGCTGCGACGTTTGTTGGAGTATGGGACAGTCCAATATCACTGTGACATCTCCACAATTTTGTACAGTTAAACTTCTAATGTGTTGAGAGTAGAAATCCTTGAGATGAATGATGACATCCTGAAAGGAAGGACATCATAAAAACCTCTAAACGGAAAAACAGATATAGACTGTTAGGAAAATTTTCCCGTTAAATCGTATTTTCTAATGAAAAGGTGAAAGTACTTACACCGCTTCTGATAGTAGGACACGAATAAACAATATCATTGTTGTTAACCCCATTCACACAAAGCCATTCCGGCTGTTGGCATCCAGTGAAACTTATCCTCAGGGCAGCCGTAGATGGCACAATAAAAAACAGTAGCAATAACCTCCGTGCCATCACCACTGGACTTGTTACCGATCGTTACTAGCACAAAACAAGATTTACTGGAGCATTAAACCACGAGCTATAAAAATGTCACATCGGCCGCGACTGAGATAATTCTCTGCTAAACGTTCGCGCAAAAAGTATTGTACATATTTTATTTGTTCGCGTTAAATTGATTCAGAGATCGTTGAACCGCGAACATATTTACGATCATATACGTATACTTTTATTTTGTTGATTTTGTTAGGTCATACCTTCTTATTTAATTGGTGTTAGCAAATTAATAAGAAACTCCCTAATACAGCACACAAGAGTTCGTCTCGGTTTCTCTGTATCTTATACTATGACACCTTACGCTACAAAATATATCAATCCATTTTGGCTAGAGTTTTACCCTAAGCAATAGATTTATATACCGAAAAATAAAAAATAAATATAATATTATTCTTTGTTGGGCTAAAAATAAAACATCAACGCTTTCTTAGCAGAAGTTTCGTTTGTAGAAACTAGAGTGTTTTTGTCATATTATCTGTTTGAAAATAGATGAATCAGGTAACTTACCCGAGGGCAGGTAGACTACTTTGGCTCCGAACAAGTTGTGAACAAACCAAGTCCACAGGCCATAGAATAATGCCATCTTGAAAGATGCTCGGAATACCTGAAAAACATCCAAATTTTAGTAAAATATCGAAACAACGAATCGAAAGTATAACGTGAAATGTTATGGCATGTTTGTCAATACAAATGTAGAAGTGAAGTGTATGTTCGTATGACTTCTGCATAACCATCAATCAATATAGTGTTGTAACAGACGAAGTCACATGTACCAGCAAGTTTAACCCATCAACCATAAAATACCCATTCTTATCAACAGGGGCGATAAAATTAAAAATAGACATAATTAGAATTGTAAGTTAATGAAAAAATATATCCCAGGTCAAAGGTTCGCTTATCAAGAAATATGTTAGGGATGACTACACTGTTCGTCGTAGAAAAGTTCTTTATATTTAATTAGATTTTTAAGTAAGCATACTTAAGAACCTACAGTATAGATAGTATTTATAATAGTTATTTAAGATATTTGACAACATAAAAAAATACTCCCAATTTTCATGTGCGTTTTATTATAGAATACTCAAAAACAAAATAAATCATTTGTTTATGATCTAATTTAAAATATTCTCGAGATATATAATTACTTTTTTCTCCGTAAATGAATTTAAGGCTGTATAGAGTATGGAGTTTTATGGAGGAATTTATGGCTAGAATCGAGCCAATATTTTTGTTTTAATACTATGAATTAATGGATGTTGTATTAATAGGTGTGATTGAGTAGCCATTTTGTTAAATTAAATATATTTAATGGCCTCTGCGTCTATTACAGACAATTCACTGCCGTGTCTTGTCGCACGTTTTTGGTGACTAATTTAGTCCGATATGCGAGCGCGACAAACTTGCCTACAGGACTCGCTACAGGGATAGCCTACCAGCCCAGGGCAGGGCTTGCCTACAGGGATACGCTAAAAGTAAGTGCTTTTAGCGTATCCCTGTCAGGCGAGGCGAGTCCTGCAGGTTAGTAATGGAAAGAAATGGTTATAGATAAAACAATAAAATCCCAATGGAAATAAGACACGTCTAATGCGCGTTGAAAAATAATAAGACGAATTTAGTTAATTTTTAGTTATTTGTAATGCATGAAGTCTGATATTTAAAATAAACTTATAGAAGTGTGTCAAAGAGTACTTGCAGTGCCCTTACAAGGCTTTGCGTATATTCCTTTTTTCTACAATAATATTCTTAACATGTTATACATATAAAAAAAAGAATAAATAATTTGCGCATTATTCATTATTAAGTATGCTTTAAGATATTCTTGCCTGGTTAATAGCAACGGAGAGCGCGATGCCGAGTCGAGGGCCGAAGTTGGGCTGCGCCTGAGTGATCACCTCGACCGGCTTGTACAGCGCGTTGCTGGACGCCAGCAGGTAGAACAGGGTCGTAAAGAACACCACCTACAAATATCAGCATTCGTTCAGTCTTTATTTAAAATATAAATTGACGTTTAGCAGCATGGTAACAGTGACGAATCGAACAAAGTTTTTTCTAAGATGGCAAAAATCTAACGACCACATAGATCTTACCAAAAAAATTACATTAGTTGTTGATGATGGCTTTTTCCTGCAGGAAGAAGATGGATTCAGCGGATGGACATCATACATATGTTTCTACTTTCCACAGCAATAGAAGTATCATCAAAATACCTACCATGAAGCCCGCCCATGAGAGGAAGTTGCTGTCAATCATCAGTCGAAGTGAATATCCGCACACTCACCAAGTTGATGAACATGTTGATGATGGCGCCCCCCGCATAGCAGCAATGTAGTGAACGCGCCCAGCGAGCCCGCTGAGGGGCAAAATTGCTGTCACTATCATCAGTCGAAGTGAACATCCGCAGACTCACCAAGTTGATGAACATGTTGATGATGGCGCCCCCCCCGCACAGCAGCAATGAGGTAAAGGCGCCCAGCGAGCCCGCCAATAGGGAGACGTTGCTCGCGAGCGGCGCCCACACGCTGCCGGCGATGGCGCTCAGCGTGCCCAGGTTAGCTTGCACCCACGCTACCAGGCCGGAGTAGTCGAACATAGCTGGTATGATGTGGTTTTATTAAAAAAATGGGCAGTCGCGGATTAAGACATAAAGTAGGGAGGCTTTAATAAACGTAACGCCTTACCGAAAACCATTGCTCGTATACAAAGTTTTTTTATTAGTATATGAATAGACGGACTCTTAAAAAAAATCGACGTTCATATAAAATATAATTTAATTTAATACCAATAAACCCATTCTAATGAAACCTTATACACACACAAAAAACAAGAATATTAAGGAAATTTACTAAACCATTTATTTTAAAATCACTGACTGACAGAATACTAACTTCCGAAAATGTTCTTGATATCCTCCCAACAACATCGAGGCTTGTTTATATTAGAGAAGGACTCTTAGAGCTTTGTATTACAACAATGAAGGGAGGCATTATCTATTGAAAAAGAAATGAAACAAACAAACACATATTTTTGCGACGCTACCGCTAGCGCGCCCGTGAACTCACCGGGTGTATTAGTGACGTCATTGACGAAGCTGTCCCAGGAGTCCTGGATGGCGGAGTTGTCGACCTGCGGGCCCACCTGCGCGGCGAAGTGGCCCGACACCCAGCTCTGGTACACGCGGTCCCAGATCTCCAGGATCTGCTGCTCTACGCGAGCCACTTTATCTGGGTCCCCTTCCTTCAATATACTCTTCACCTGAAAGGATTTGATGACAATTCATTTACGAGTAACCGTGCTGTTCGCCTAGCATCAGGTTGTTAGCAGAATGAAAAGAAAGCCTTATAGATGACATGGTTTCAAATTTAATAATTTAATAATGTTTTTTTTCGGGTAGATATTTTTAAATCATTGGTTTCACATGCATGTAATGAATTGATTGTTTAATTACTTTTAAGATGTTGTGATCTGTGCATATTAATGAATATGATTTTGTGTATATTAATGATCTTACGATTTTGTTTATAATATCTAATATTGTGTACACCGAATAAGGTAGAATTTGATGAAACCGGTTATTTTTTTGTTAAGACTCTGTGTAACTTAAATTCATGAACTTATTTGACTGTTACGCAGTAAATGGCCACTTACAAATCGTTGTATCTGAGGTATCCATTGAAAGCAAATAACAAAATATATGCACATACATATTTAAAAGAAAATAACATAACTAGTACCACCAATGGTTGGCAATCACTGAAAACCTATGGGATATAAACTTTATCAAAATAATTGTTTAGTGATACCCCGTGTATCATCAGCTGAAAGACGTCCACTGCTGGACAAAGGCCTCCCAAAACATAAAAAAAAACTTGTCATAGATAAATATACCTATTATAAAATGTGTGCCTTTAAAGACTGCAATAATTAACAGAAATACATTTAAGTTCGGTAGCAAGGTAATATAAGTCGGTATTTGTCCCATAAAAAACGGTAAAAAACAAAATATATCTATCAAAAATATAAAAATAACGCAATAGTAAAAAGTTGAATAATTCTAAAAAAAGTTGCTATTCAGCACAAACATACTTCTTATCTATTTGTACGAGATATTCATGCATTGCCCAATAAACATGTGAAGCAAAACGTAGAATAAATTATGTGGGAAGACACTGCAACACAAATAAATATGAACAATTTATGATTGAAAATATAACGGAATTTCACATTTCTTTAAGTATGTAATTAGATAGTTGGTTAGTTACCCCAGTAGAGATGCCTTCTCTGCCGTACGTGTACGCGTTGTCTATCAGAGAGTCGAGTTTCTCTTCCCAGCCTTCTGGTAGGTACTTTTGCAGTTCGCTGTTTTGTACGAAGGTGCTGTTCAGAAGACTCCCGCTCAGTTGTACTACTACTATCGCTTCTGAATATATCTGAAAAACAAGAGAATAAAAAAACATTAAAACTGCAGACAAACAATATCAAAGGTACAAAAAGATGACGCATTTTGTATGCATATTTAAACACTTTCATGCTGTCAATAGATTGATCACTATTCACGGGGTAACAGGTCAAACTGCCTCTGCTAAGCAGCTGAGCAATGAGAACTATTAGTCCGCAACAACCGTAATATTATGCTTACCTGAATACATATAAACACGATCGCAACTGTAAGAAACAGTATCAAACCGACGATCACGATGCAGGTCGAAACAGTGTCGACGCTGTCGTATGCTATATCCCTCATCCTTATTTTGCAGACAGCCATCATTTTGCTAATGCCGCGAATTTGTGCCGGCAACAATGCTGATTGCCTTATAAATAAAGTACAGAGTATTATATATATGTATAGTCAACCTATAGGTCTTGAAAACTTCAGAAGTGTTAGCAAAATTTGATAGTAATCCCACAACCTTCACTGATATTATCTCGCTATGTGGAATATGGCTTATGTTAGGATTTATAATTACATGGTATTGTATTAGGAACGATATGCTTTTTATATAAGAAACAGCTTATATTTTTGTGATGGCTAGTTAACAATGACTGTTGTTAAAAGTAAACAACATCAAAAATTATATATTTATATTGACATATTAACAAAGATTATTCAATACTAAGTATGTGAATCTTAAATTTTAAGTATTGTACATTTACCTGTCATTCCACCAGCATTTGACCTTGTTCATAGCATTATTGTACTGATTTTCGCAAAACAACCACACACCAAAGAAATCCAACACCCTTTTCAAAATATGAATGGCTAAAAAGAATAACAGAACAGGTAATAGCCAAATATGTTTCCATATGAGCATACAGAGGCATCCCGAAAATAAAAGGGTGAAGTATAAAGTGGTTTCATCTTCATTATCAAATGTGTTTCTCATGTAGTTTTCATCGAGGGATCTCTGTTTGAAAGACGCTAATAATTTGTTTTCAAAAGCAGTTCTCGTTTTTGTGTTTGACAGCGGCAAGGCTGACAATGTTCTGGTTTTGTAGAGCATTTTCGCATGGCGTGGCGAGCTTTGAATTTGCTCATTTCCAGTCCAACTTTCCCTCTTGGTAGCAGAGTCAGGTGTCACTGGTGATGCAGAATCTTTCTCAGGAGTTGAGTCCTGATCACTCACTGTGGGTGGCTCTTGGATAACAGATTTATCTTCCAACTGGCTGACGACAATGGGGTTTTGGTTTGTAAACAAATTGTGTATTGCTAACCACACAGAGGCTTCTGGGTCTGTAAATATAAATGTAAAGTATTTGTATAGCAAAAATAGCCTTTATTTGATTTCAAATATAATGCGCATGTATAGTTTTATCAGTTTGAAATTAAAACTTGTCAAAGAACTACATATAAGTGATACAGTAAACCTGTTAATAGCAATTTCTTGTGTACATCCATGATTTCCATAGCAAGTCCCGCTACACAGATGGTTTGGAGGAGGATGAATGTGTAGACTTGGATTGATCCAGTCAAGCTGGCCAGGAAGCTGGTGATGACCAGCCAGAACAGCTGCGAAGTGGCCCGGAATATGCCTGATCTTTCCGGTGTCCACAGAAAGTAAACACTTATGAAGTATGCCAGTGCTATTGTTAATGTCTGTAAGTCATAAAATTGTAGTAATTATTAACATGCTGTATTGATGTATATTTTTTTGCTAAATAATAATAATCATTTAAATCAGTCAATACCCTTACCACATAGGAGCTGCACAAGTGTATGAGCATTGTAGTGGAGAAACTGACGAAAGCACAAAACTGGCCGAAAAGGCACACCAGTCCACGCGGCACTGCATGGTACATCCATGGCAGTACAAATATAGTTAGCAGCAGTCCTAATACAGTCTGAAAATAAATGACATTTTTTTATTACTCTTTCTCTCTTACTGTGTGGCTCAATTTAACAGTGCTATACACAAGGTATAGACAGCAGTTGCCTGCTGTTGCACCTAGCATCAACTGCCGTCATGTAGGTGAAAAAATATACTTATAATACTGATACATATTTTTCCAAATATTGCCTGAGTCAGTCAGTCAGCCTTTAGGCTGCGGCCTGGACGCAAGCGACGGCGACAGCGACACGAGCGACTTGATCATTTTCATACATTTGTATGGAGCTGTTTTGGACGACAGCGACACGCGCGACGACACACGAGCGACGAGCGACATTTCAAGGACGTCGCGCGTTTAGGGACGTTCTTCTTTAATCGACAAATCAGTATAAATAAACTATCGATAGTTTGAGAAGAAAAAATAGTTTCAGATAATAAAATGATAAAGTTTGATACTAGCCGGCTTCGCTTAGGGAGTTGATATCACCCCTCACCTCACCCCCCTCACCTCACCCCCCGACTCACCCTCCCCCGCACCCAGCACCTCGCCCTTCCACACCCCGCGACTCACCCTCCCTCGCATCCTGCTCCTCCCCCTCCCGCACCCCGAGCCTCCCCTCACCCCTCCTCTCCCCCCGCAATCCGCGCCTCACCTCCGCACCACACTCCTCCCCCGCACTCTGCACCTCCCCCCGCACCTCGCGACTCCTCCCGCACCCCGCACCCCGCGCTTTCCTCCGCACCCCTCTCCTCACCGTCCCCCGCACCCCGCTCCTCTCCCCGGCAACCCGCACCTCAACCCCGCACCCCCCACCGCTCCTCCCCCCCCGCACCCCTCACCCCCCGCTCCCCACTCCTCTCACCCGCAACCCGTGTCTCAACCCCCCCCCCCCGCTCCTCTCCCCCGCAACTCGTGCCTCAACCCCGCACCCCGCTCCTCTCCCCGCATCCCGCGACTCACCCTCCCCCCGCACCCCGCGTCTCCCCCTCGCACCACGCTTCTCACCCTGCCCCGCACCCCACTCCTCTCCCCCGCAACCCGCGCCTCACCCCCCGCACGCCGCTTATCATCCCCGCCACACCCCGCACCTTCCCCCCGCAGACCGGTCTCACCCTCCGCCCCCCACTGTTCCGGGACTGCTGTAGAGTGCTCTCAAATACTCTCGAATGTTCTGGACTGTTCTATTCTAGAAAATCCTTAAGGGTGTAATTTCAACCCTTATATCTTCAAAAGCACGCCCTTTAGGCAAAAACGGAAACCTTCCTCATGGACAAGGGCTACTGCACCATATAACTCCCATGATCTTATCTGAATTCGTTTCAGAGTTTTAACTGCACAACATTTGTACACTTTCTTTTATAATATTGATTATGTAGAATATAATCGCATCAAAAACATAAATGTGAAAATGGGAGCCAAGTTCAATATTATTATATGGTGTGGTTGTCAACTTTACTGAGAAAAGAATTGAGATCTAAATGGATGCCAAGTTCTGTAGATAATCCTGAAATTTATTTATAAGAACGTATAACATTCTTAAGTAAATTTAAAACACAATTTCTTGTTTTTTACTGCTACAACAATGTTTGCTATTTAAAAATATGACTTTCTAAATTTAAATAGTAGATTTATTTACACAAAGCAAATAACTTATGATCTGTTTAACCTCAACTTTGACTTGGCTAGTTTTCACATACTAGTCATCTTAAATTTGGTTTATCAACGTATCATCTTTATGTTATACGCAAGTTCTTATTTTTATACTATAAGGTTGTATTTTTCTGAATATTTCATGTGCTGGTAAAAACTAGCCAAGTCAATGATGAGGTTAAACAGATCATAAGTTATTTGCTTTGTGTAAATAATTCTACTATTTAAATTTAGAAAGTCATATTTTTAAATAGCAAACATTGTTGTAGCAGTAAAAAACAAGAAATTGTGTTTTAAATTTACTTAAGAATGTTATACGTTCTTATAAATAAATTTCAGGATTATCTACAGAACTTGGCATCCATTTAGATCTCAATTCTTTTCTCAGTAAAGTTGACAACCACACCATATAATAATATTGAACTTGGCTCCCATTTTCACATTTATGTTTTTGATGCGATATCATTACTTTTTGTGAGTACATTTATTAATATTATTTAAAAGTGATTTACTAATAATAAAAAAACCTGCGCTTACGCTGTCACACCCCGGACACTTCATACCAATTTCGCGCCATTGTTTACTACATAGACATTCATGTTTGTACACATGTAAATATGTAAAACTTTTAGTGCTTGATCTGATAAGTGTACTTAGTAGGACAATTTCCATGTTCTACCGGCAGCTGTAGGAGCCTATGTATTGTGAGTCAGTATATATTTAAAGCGGCAATGCCAGTAGATGCAGCTACTGCAAGTAATTTGTCATTCGCTTCGTAACCCAACTTTTAATGGTATTGATATAACTTTTCCTGTGACGCCTGTCCTACTAGCAAATTCTCCAAAACTGCAGTTTTGTCTAACAAAGTCTTACAAATTGTATCGAAAATACGTTTCTGGTCTAACATTTAGAATTTTTATCAATTGTTCGAGCTCATTTTCTGATATGAAATCTTTGGCATTTCTGAAATCTTCCATTGCATTTACAGTTTCAACAGGTCATAAGTCCAACGGGTTCTCTAGACCGTCATCCTCGTGATCATGTTCCTGTCGATTTCTTTCAATTTCTCCTAATTTTTCTGCAATCATTTCGAATGCTCTCTCTGTATTGTCTAATGTCACTGACATAAGTATATTATCCCTTTCTTACTCAATCAACACAAGATATCTCTTCTACTTTGGGCATGGCAGCACCCACCGAATCTTATCATTATCAGTTACGACTTACAACAGTACACCTACTGGCTAATATGTGTAACTGTGCTCTGTTTGAAAGATATAATTTTTCTTAAGTTATGTACCTACTGCAGAAGATGTGTTTCACCCCGTAAGGAATCGACCAACCGGTAGGCCGGTATAGAGGGCGGCTTCAGTGAGAAAACTCTTGGTTCAAATCCAACATGGGCAACTTTATATTTATTATATTTTCAGCTTATTGTTAGTAATATTGAAATGCTAACATATATTTTTATTCTGTTTATATTAAATGAATTAAGTTTATATGTAATAGTTTTTATTTAAATATTTAGTAGCTAGTGCTTTTATTACACAAGTTTTTTATACAATTCCAAGAATCTTTTATTTTTGTTTCGTATTACTATTTTCCTGTTTTCCATTTACTAAATTGTATAATATTATCTTTATTTCACCATTGCTATAACAACTTCGATAGCTCACTTTATATAGGAGTCGCACATGTAACGCGCAGGTGCGAGTTCGAACCCCGCGATAAGTTACTTTTTGAGCCTTTTTTTATTTTTTTAACACATGGTTTTTTTAATTTTTCCGTTATCAGTACATGAAATACTAGCCGCACACCAAATTTAAAGCTCGTAGCCTTGCTAGAAGTACCTTAGCTTTTTGATGACGGTGAGTGTGTCTTTAAATCATAAAAATATTCCCTTCTATTGTATTGAAAAAAAAAATTTTTTCTTAGAAATTCAGTGTTTTCTGATTTTTTCCTTTGCATACACACAATTACCTAGCTTGATGCAAAATTTGAACTTTCTAGGTCATCTGGAAGTGGGTAAGCTTTTTAATCTATATGTCAGTGAGTCAGTCATAAAAATGTCGATTTTCGGACGTTAAAATCTATACCAACCGTTTAAGCTGTGTTTATAAAATTTTGAGTGCTCGTTTATCTAGGAAGTCTTAATACATAAACCAAATTTGGTGTGTTTATGTTAAATAGATTTTGAGTTATGAAGGTGACAAAAGTGGCTCCAAATGGTTCGTGTAATATTACACACGGAGCTACTCGCCAGTTCTTTTTTGACGTGAACTTGGCTGGACACGCTCCGCGTGTCTAGATCTATTTCCACAGTCATCCTTTTGTAATATAAACTTTCGGATTTCGACTTTGATCTTCATAATTCTCCAGTAGTTGCCGAAATCGCCTTTTTGTTTTGTGTAAATCTACGTCTTATTTAGCAAGTTAGTAGTAATATTAAAAAAAACTGAAATATTTGCTATGGGTGGGGATTGAACCCACGACTCTCGGATCAATAGTCAGGAGCGCAAACCTCTGAGTCAGTGTTAAGTGTTATTATATTAGTAAGAATAATTATGAAAATATCGTAATATCGACATTGCGACAGACAGATATCGACAGAGTCACGTCACTACATCGCCGCAAACCCAGTGACCTTGTCGCTTCCGTCGTGAACAGTTGACTCTGACGCTGTCGCTGTTGCCGTTGCTTGCGTCCAGGCCGCAGCCTTAACACAATCATATACTCTTTCTTTCTTTATAATTAATAAACTAAAGCTCTTAGGCTGGGCTTTAGGCACTCGTCTAGGCTAGCATGTAGCTATATTGTTAGTAAATGATAATAATTATTTTAAAACCAATAGACTACACCAGACAATAAGCACTCAGAATTCAATTTATGCATTTAGTTCTAATTAAATTGATCTCAATAGGATGGAACACTGGCCATCAAGTTATTTATTGTTCGGTGACTAATACATCAATCTCACCTTGTAATGTTCCTTGAACTGTTGCCCCACAGTGTCTGAGGCAAAATTAACCACATTCACAGGTAAAGACATGAGGCCAAATAACACAGAAGTGTTGGTCTTGTCCAGATCTTCGATCCATGACTTGATTTTCTTAGAGAGTTTGTACTTGAAGGGATGAAGCAGTGAGCCTACCAGTAGGGCCCAGAACAACGGCTTGAAAAACGGCTCGAGGATTAAGAACAGCACATATATAGCCGCACAGCATATAGCCAGGACGAACAGAGCGAAAGCGTTGTAGAAACCATGTTTCATAGGTTTCTCGTTTCCCTCAGACAAACCTCCGATTATGTTGAATATGTTTTCGAATGGCGATTGTTGCATTCTGTACAAATTTTCGAACTCGCACTCTACACTACAAGGATTTCGGGAAGAGATTCAAATTCAAATACAATGACATCATAGACTTATATTACGTGTTTTGAAAATTATTTTCGGTACCGCATTTTTGTTCGACCACTTTTCATAACAAACCAACTGTCAGTCGGTCATTGTCAAAATGTTTCTTTTTTGTTTAATTTTGCCCCGAGATGGGGAAGGCAAAGGATCAGAGCCATACAGCCTAGTCTGTTGTAAATCTTCTGTCGTATTTAGGCCAAAAGCCATTTCTTCCGTATTTCTTCGTCTTTATATGAAAATTCAATTAAGGCCAAAGCCATTTCTTTCGTATTTAAATTTCCTATTCTTCAGCAAAATGATAGCACTTTTGATGAAGATTTCATGGACTTTTTGAGAGCACTCGAAACACAGTCTACACACTTTTATTTCATTATCCTACATATTAGATTATTAGGACACTTAAATGGCACTTTATTGAACAATACACTATCAATATTATGCATTAAAAACTACGATATCTATTTTTTCGGATAATAAAACAAAAATGACAAACTCTTGCCGCGAGTTCCCGCCAAAAAGTCTTGTCAAAGTGAAGAGTGTGCGTAACAATTTTTTTAGCTTTGATACCAGGCTTTTAAGCCCAGCACAATCATAGGTGTCCTAAAAAAAAAATTAAGACTCATACAACAAACTATGGTTGGTGATAGCTTTGATTAGGATCTATTGAAATAACGAAATATACAAGGTGTAACAAAACTGGTGTAGGATACTTTAACTGGGGATTCTACTCATCGTACTAAACAACTTTTGTTCTACGAATTTTCTCAAATCACAATTTTTTTTTGGATATTTCATACAAATTGATCATCTGTTTTGCCATTTTTATATTGAGAGTCCAAAAATTTTAGAACAAAGTTGCTTAGTACGATGAGTAGAATCCCCAGTTAACGGGTCCTACAACAATTTTGTTACAGCCTGTATGTGCAGCAATAGTTTTTAGTTTTCGAGTTATATCAGATTTTTACAATCGAAAAATCACTGCCTTGCAGTGGCTTTTGTTATTAATTAAACCACATGTCTTTGACCAGTGTGTGTTGCCAGTGATGACATATGGATCCGAGACATGGTCGCTTACTATGGGCCTTATAAGAAGGCTCAAAGTCACCCAAAGGGCGATGAAGCGTGCTATGCTTGGTGTTTCCCTACGTGATCGAATCAGAAATGAGGAGATACGTAGGAGAACTAAAGTTACCGACATAGCTCTCAGAATCGCTAGACTTAAGTGGCAGTGGGCAGGGCACATAGCTCGTAGAACAGATGGCCGTTGGGGCAGTAAAGTTCTCGAATGGCGACCGCGCACCGGAAGGCGCAGTGTGGGCAGGCCCCCGACTCGGTGGACCGACGACCTGGTAAAGGTTGCAGGAAGCCGCTGGATGCGAGCCGCACAGGACCGGTCGGTGTGGAAATACTTGGGGAGGCCTTTGTCCAGCAGTGGACGTCTTTCGGCTGATAGATAGATAGATAGATAAACCACATGATTTAATTTTTTTTGCACAATAATATTCTTGAATAGAAATAAAAGATACTTATTACCGTAAACTGCTGCAACTTTGCACGAAATTTGAGGTTTTTTATCATTTTCTCTTAAAGTGTTTGTTATCTGCGCTCATTTCTAAATTAACACGTGAATTTAAGATCTACGCCAAAATTATACAGGGTCATAACGCCGAAACAGTAGTTAAATTTACGTTCAGAGACCGTCAAAGTTGTAGGCAAAGTTGTAGGCAAAGTTGTAGTAAAATAATAATAATAATATCTGGGACAAATCACACACGGTCATCTGGCCCCAAACTAGGATTCCCTGTATCTTGGAAACCAGAGACTGATATACATACACATATACTTTTAAATACACACATATATAGATATAATACACCCAGACTCAGAGCAAAAAATTCTGCTCATCACAGAGAAGTTTGCCCTGTGTGGGGATCGAACCCACGACTCTCGGATCAGAGGTCAGGATCGCTAACCACTTAGCCACCGAGTCAGACAAAACTTACCTCTTAAATACTCAGAGAGATCAAACTCGCGATTTTTCTAAGAAAAAAACAAAAGTTTTGCACCCAACTCAAAAAAGTTCTCCATTCTTGTGACCATTAACAACTGATAAATAAAAACAGGGGATAGTACGGGCAAGTTACGTGAAGCTAGTATGGCGAGGTCGAAAAAAAAAACCTAAAGCTGATTTTTTGCACAGTTGTTCCTTGGGACCATAGAAGTATACCCTGAAAAGTCCCAACTCCTAGGGTGCCGGCGTCCCCCTCTCCCCCCCCTCAAAAGGTCCCGATTTTCAGTATTTTTCATTTTACTCAAAATCAGTAGGAGTTAGATGAAAACTGTCAAAGAGACAATTAATCCTTATTAAATTACCTATCAAACGGTACTACATTCATATCAATAGGAGTTTTAGTTATTGAGATATGCTTGTCTATATATGACAAAAAATTGAAAATACCCAATTTTGTACCAATTTCTTGATTTTCTGAGAAAACTGTTAAAGTATTTATAAAACATTGTTAGTAAAAAAAATTCCTTTCATGTTTAGCAACAAAACGAGACTACATTAATAAAAAAATACAAATAATTAATTAAGTTGTAGTTCATTACATCTCAGCTGATAAATATGATTAATTTTCTACATATAAATTTCAACTCTAAAGCATCGTGACTGACAACTTGTAGTTATTATCTATGTATAAATTTGTCACATGGATTCAAAAAAGCCTTAAAATAGAAATAAAATAAAACATACGATTTTTTAATATTTACGAATTACTATATTTATTCGCCCTTTTGGTCATCGATATCTATGTTATCTTATTATTTACGAGATGAACCACGGTATCGACCCATAACTCCTGCCACATTATATTAAATAGTACTATTTACATTAAGTATGAATAATCCCTGTTGCTCTCTGAAGGCGACCCCACCACCCCTAAGGTCCGGTGACAGTCCATACAGTCGCCAGTCGACACTCGTCACGCACTTCTCGCTCGCGTCTACATTTTAGATAGGGAAATTTTAGTAGGTAAATAACTCAAACGATTAGTATGGAGTGTCCAGGATGTGAATCTGCAACTGGGTTAGTGCAAATGGAAGCTTGGTAGCCACAGGTATAACGCTTTACCCCAAAATTTTCCACTCCAATCCTGAGGATTCAATTGATTTCCATCCAAACTATTAATGTACCTGCAGGTACACACGTACAATAAATATTGCGCACACACGTCAGAAGCGGTAGCAAAGATGCCAGTTAAACTGAAGAATATACTCGTTGTGTGGATTTTGCACAGATATTTACGAGATGAGAGATCTCGTAGAGCATTTGAAAGCCGCACGAACTTGAAAGAGAGTCATGGTATTTTCTCCAATAGCGATTACCTATGTGTTTTGTATGAGCATAGTAAAAAAAATCGGTCAACTTAATAAACCGTGGAATATACTGTATTTATTTCATGTTTGACTGTTTCCTTTTTTGAAAAGGCACTTGTTGTAGGTATCAGAACATCGTTTTTCTCGTCTTTCTTTTTAATTGTGCCATTGCATGACCCCAACCGTATTCTACGGCATAAATATCTGCGCAAAATCCAAACATGCAAGTAAATGCTTCGTTGCGACTGGTATCCTTGCCACCTACCTCTGATGCGTATGCGCAATATTCACTGCACGTGTACTGCAGAATAACAATAGTTTGGATGGACATCAATAATAATTGAATCCTCAGGTTTGGAGTGGAAAATTTTGGGGTAAAGCATTATACCTGTGGCTACCAAGCTTCCATTTGCACTGAACCAGTTGCAGATTCACATCCTGGACACTCGATATTAATCATTTGAGTTATTTACCTACTAAAATTTCCCTATCTAAAATGTAGACGCGAGCGAGAAGTGCGTGACGAGTGAGGACTGGCGACTTTATGGATTGTCACCGGACCTTAGGGGTGGTGGGGTCGCCTTCAGAGAGCAACAGGGATTATTCATACTTAATGTAAATAGTACTATTTAATATAATGTGGCAGGCATTATGGGTCGATACCGTGGTTCATCTCGTAAATAATAAGATAACATAGATATCGATGACCAAAAGGGCGAATAAATATAGTAATTCGTATATATTAAAGAATCGTATGTTTTATTTTATATCTATTTTAAGGCTTTTTTGTATCCATGTGACAACTTTATACATAGATAATAACTACAAGTTGTCAGTCACGATGCTTTAGAGTTGAAATTTATACGTAGAAAATTAATCATATTTATCAGCTAAGATGTAATGAACTACAACTTAATTAATTATTTGTAAATTTTTATTAATGTAATCTCGTTTTGTTGCTAAACATGAAAGGAATAATTTTTACTAACAATGTTTTATAAATACTTTTACAATTTTCTCAGAAAATCAAGAAATCGGAACAAAATTGAGTATTTTCAATTTTTTTGTCATATATAGACAAGCATATCTCAATAACTAAAACTCCTATTGATATGAAAGTAGTACCGTTTGATAGGTAATTTAATAAGGATTAATTGTCTATTTGACAGTTTTCACCTAACTCCTACTGGTTTTGAATAAAATGAAAAATACTGAAAATCGGGACCTTTTGAGGGGGGGGAGAGGGGGACGCCGGCACCCTAGGAGTTGGGACTTTTCAGGGTATACTTCTATGGTCCCAAGGAACGACTGTGCAAAAAATCAGCTTTAGGTTTTTTTTTTTGACCCTAAACATTAAATTGCCCGTACTAGGAGTGTTATCACTTCGAATAATTGACCACGCTGAACACGTTAAAAACAACCGACTTCAATGGGGAAGAAAACTGACAAAGCTCGCCGATAGAGGCCCTGATATCGCTTGACTCATTCTAACTGTCAAAATGTATAGAAAAAATTGTTTACGTTAACTAAATATAAGATTATTAAAAAAATGCCGCGTTGTGTGGAGATTGCTTGCAATAATAATGGAAATCATTAATTTCCTAAAGATTCTCGATTGAAGAAGACGTGGGAAAGGTTACGTTTTCAATTATGTACTTTTCAACTTCGTCTTTAATTGAGGAACAGTCCAAGTCGCATGCATTTTCCATTTAACAATTTTACAGAAAAAAACTAATTTATAACACCTCGATAATAAAAAACGCGGAACTAATGGGGAAGGAAACGTAAAGCTATTTGCAGATGGCGCTACGGACGCTTGACTCATAACAACTTTCAATTAGTTCCGCGTTTTTTATTATCGAGGTGCTATAAATTAGTTTTTTTCTGTAAAATTGTTAAATGGAAAATGTATGCGACTTGGACTGTTCCTCAATTAAAGACGAAGTTGAAAAGTACATAATTGAAAACGTAACTTTTCCCACGTCTTCTTCATCCGAGAATCTTTAGGAAATTAACGATTTCCATTATTATTGCAACCAATCGCCACACAACGCTGCCTTTTTTTAATAATCTTATATAAAACAATTTTTCTATACGTTTTGACAGTTAGTATGAGTCAAGCGATATAAGCGCCTCTATCGGCGAGCTTTGTCAGTTTTCTTTCTCATTGAAAGTTGTTATCAGTCAAGCGCTAAGCGTCCGTAGCGCCATCTGTAAATAGCTTTGCGTTTTCTTCCCCATTGCAACAACTTCAATTTTGCTATGTTTTTGTTGATTTTCTCAAAAACCGCTGAATCGATTTCGATAAAATTTATATGGGGCCAACTGTGAATTATAACCCTTTTAAACAAAAAAATAATTTTCCAAATCGGTTCAGGGATCTTCGAGTAATCGGTGAACATATTACACATTTTTTTACGGTGGTAGTACCGTTTGTCACACGAGTCATTTGACAATAGCTTAAAACAATAGTGACTACGACAAGTAGGTAGGACTTATACACAGTTAATTCCAACCAAAAAAAGCGGCCAAGTGCGAGTCGGACTCGCCCATGAAGGGTTCCGTAGCAGCAAGTAACATAATATAAAAGTTTTTGTAGTTCGTTGTAACTTGAATGAAAGGTAAATTGCGGTTTACGATTTATGACGTATTAAAAAAAAACTACTTACTAGATATCGATCAAACCAATTTTCGGTGGAAGCTTGCATGGTAATGTACATTATATATATTTTTTAGTTTTATCATTCTCTTATTTTAGAAGTTACGGGGGGGGACACACATTTTACAACTTTGGAAGTGTCTCTCGCGCAAACTATTCAGTTTAGAAGAAAATGATATTACAAACCTCAATATCATTTTTGAAGACCTATCCATAGATACCCCACCCCACACGTATGGGTTTGATGAAAAAATGTTTTTTGAGTTTCAGTTCTAAGTATGGGGAGCCCCCGAATTTTTTTTGTTTTTTTTTTCTATTTTTGTGTGAAAATCTTAATGCGGTTCACAAAATACATCTACTTACCAAGTTTCAATAGTATAGTTCTTATAGTTTCGGAAAAAAAGTGGCTGTGACATACGGACAGACAGACAGACAGACAGACATGACGAATCCATTAGGGTTCCGTTTTTTGCCATTTGGCTACGGAACCCTAAAAAAGCAAAAGGTAAACAAACTTAGTAGCTTAGTAGGCAACTGACGTTGACATGTGTCAGTTCCACAGTAAGTTTGTTTGCCTTTCGCTTTTTTGGATTAGAATGAACTATAGGTACTTATTATATTAGTTGACCCTCCCCTGGCTGCAACGATATAAGTTGTTCTCTTATATCGATGCCTGGCTGTCAACATATCTGAATTTACAATATCTATTTTAAAAAATCCGCATTTTTATGAGTGTTTTATATTTTTTTTCCGTTTATTTATTCCTCCGTTAGGGTTCCGTCCGCTAAGGTTTTATGCAGGTATGATGCATATGTTAACTGGATGAAAACGAATTTAAAGTTAAGAGTTATTAACACCAAGCCTTCATTATGAAGGCTCTATAGTACTCTTTACACTATACAGCCACTAAAAAAATTACTTAGAAAAAAGTAATGATCTCAAGAAATATCAAATTAATTAAAACCTGTTTAATTTAGCATTTTCAGCGGAAACCATCGATATGTAGGTACTAGCTGGTGCCCGCGACTTCGTACGCGTTAGTGTTGGGGTTTTTTACAATAGTTCATATGTTTTGCTAAATTATTCTTTAGAAATAAGAAAATTAAGTAAACAATAAAACGAATGTAAGAAAAAGAAAAAGGAAAAGGAAAAAGAAAATACAGAGAAAGAAAAAGAAAATATAATTACATAGAATTTATGTTCACAACCAACACTACTGGGACATGGATCTCTTCTTATAGCTAGGGAAGGTTAGGTCATTCTCCACACACAGGGTCCAAGTTTGGATAGTGGTAAGATGTGAGGCTATGGTCAACTCCAGCTTAAGAAGTTTTTCAGCCGCCTACATTAGGTAGTTAAAGAAAAAGTTGAAGAACAGGTCCAGGATAATGCCTACGGCATTATAACATTCTGTATAACATCACTTGATAAATATTGCCCTACACTTGAATAGTTGGGTACGAAATAAAAATACCATTTACAAACGTAGTTTGCTTTGCTTATTTCAGGTTCACTACGTTATACGTAAAGTTTCGATATTCTACAGCTACCTACACCGTAAAGCTATATAAACATATCTAAACAGAGAATCCCGTTAGTTCCCTCGGGACAGCCCTTGACAATTCCGGGTCAAAAATGTTAACGGAATATACCTTTGATTCGCCTAAGAGTAAAGGTTTCACCTTAATACTTAGATACAGTTTCCAGCTTTTCCCTCGAGATCTCTTTGAATTTCCAGGACCAATAGAATCGAATGATACGAAAGTTCCGTAATCGACACGTCTTTTCAAAAAGTTTGGGTTTTATCTCAATAAATTGAGAGATACGGTGTTGTCGTTTTCCTGTCGGAACCCTTGATGAAACCAAGATGAAAAACTTTGGATATTTAGTAGTAATGATAAAGTAGCATTATGCCAAATTACAATAAAATCGGTTTCGTAGTTTTTGAGTAATAAGGTTTTTAAGAATTAAAGTTTTTATGTATTCCTCCGGGAACCCTTAACACGTTCACAGTCCACGACTACAGGCGGAGTCGCAAGACGCATATATTTTTTGAGTATGCTTGGGCTTATTGGTTGAAGCCATGTTAATTTTCCCGGGATAAAAAGTATCTAATACGATCTTAGTATCTTCTAAGTATCTTTGTACGATTATACTCCGGCTTACGTAGTATAATCGTACAAAGTTTCATCAAAATTGGCCCAGCCGTTTTTGCGTGATGCGCGGACAGACAGACAGACAAACAAAAATTCCAAATTAAATTGTTTTGGTCTCTATATCGATAGACAGTTATTATTTAAAAAAAAAAAATCAAAATGTACAGAATCAGCCCCGTTACAGTTTAATTATATTATTATTTATATTGTATAGATCAGTGTTTTTCAACCTGTGGGAAGCCTTTCTCAGGGGGTCGCGCGTAAAAGAAAAAGGCAAGTATCCTACACTGCAATACTATTTTGGATACCTTAAAATTAGATAGATAGATAGATAGAGATAGAGATAGAGAAACATTTATTTAACAAACAACACAAAACATATTACATCAAGAAAAAAAAAGAGAAACAAGTATTGTAAATAAAACAAGCACAGACAGAAAATATCACAAACAAACAAGTTAACTTAATTCTTATCAATAAAAATAAAACATAGATCTCTGAATGAATTAAATAATTTTCTAACTAAAGAAAATTATAAACGTAGTCTTTCAAATCACTGACATTTTATATGTTTATGGCCCTAGGGGGTCGCAAGAATTTTTGAACTTGTAAAGGGGTCTGGTATTAAAGAAGGTTGAAAAACACTGGTATAGACAGATAATAATTGTATGTAATCTCGATTTTTTTTCTCGTAAAGAGAAATTCTACATAATCGCGTTACTAAGGTAGTCAACTGAACGCAACATTATAGCGCGTTTTAAATTACTTATGGCGCCATCTATCGACTGCTTATTAGTAATAGTAGTCCTGCCTTAAATCTTGTTAATTTCATTCAACTGATATTTTTACCGATTCAACCGGGAAAAAAATTACCAGGTGTTTAGTCGTGACATAAGGTATCATTATGCCAAATATCAATAAAATCGTACTAATAGTTATTGAACATTGAATCATTCAAGAATTTCAGTTTTTAGCCATTCCTTCGGGAACCCTTGACTTTTCGGGGATAAAAAGTATATAAGATGTTACTCCGGGTAGTATAATCGTACAAAGTGTCATCAAAATCGGCCCAGCCGTTTCTGCGTGATGCGCAAACAGACAGACAGACAGAGAGACAAAGACTCCAAATTATTTTTTTTTGGTCTGTATATCGATAGCTGTGCCCCCCCCCCCCCATCGCACAGTGTGACGAAAATGGTGTTTTTTTGGACATTGTCTGATATCTCCGAAAGTAGTAGAGATATTAATACGGTTTTTTTTTCGCAGCTTGTTAAAGAGTTAAGCTAATAAATACGAGTTATGTTAAAGTATAATTGTGTCATATTTAATTATATTATCGTAACTGGTATTATAGAAAAAAAAAGTTTGTTGGTAATTTTGATATTTATTAAGTAAACAGATTCATTTATTAATTTTAATTTTTAAGAAAATACATACAATCTTACATTATTTCATTTACTTAATAATCTTATGTTAAACTATTATTTTAAACATGCAATTCTTCTTCTTTTCGTGTGGAAGTGTCAGTTCCCTTATAATATTTATAGATATGATAAACCATTTTAGTACTTATACTATTCATAAAATAATTTTTTTTATACATAATAAAACAGTGTTATTTACGACAAGTAGATTAGTAAATTATAAACATTCACTGCTTTCTACGTCTTCTGAATACTTAGACCTAAATGTCTTTTCTGATGACTTCGAATTAAGCCATCTAGAAGTCAAATTTTTACAGAAATTTTGAAGAGAATTTTGTAGAGCTTCTTTCGTAGCTTCATTGCATGTAATACACAAAAGATCCAAAATTTTTACTGTTAAAATCAGATACTCGTTAACAGGCAAAAGTTTTTCCCTTAGTAAATTGAATAAATCACCGTTAGTTTTAATGATATCTCATATTGATCCAAGTTAAACTTTTTACTTTATGAATGATCAAATTGTTAATTTGCCTTTAATCGGACTATTGTGTATTAAAACAGTTCTATAGAAAACGGTGATGAGTTACAACTATGGAACTTTTATTTATACTTAGAGTATTTAATAAATGTTCATTTGTATAAAACAAACACAGTATTAATAAATGTGCAGCGTTTATTACAGTAAGCTTTCAAAGCTTGTGCAAATTTTTAAGTGTGAAATACGTACGCGTTAGGATATCACTTTGAAGCCTTAAAAAAACATGTTATATATATATAGATATAGATAGAAAAAAATATATAACATTACAAGGCCTGAGTTATCAAAAGATATAATTAAAGATTATTTAAGCTAAAAGTGTGTATTTTGGCAAATGTCAAAATTTTTCTTCTGGTCGTCATACTGTGCATCGTCACTATTTTGAAAAAATATTTTATGTACAGAATCGACCCCGTTAAAGTTTTATTAGTATGATGATGAAAGACGCTATGCTAGACACTGTTTTTGTAAAGTTTTACTTTCCCGCGGGAACCCGTCACTTTTATGGGATTTATAAATTTTATAATACACATTGTTTGACAGGCAATATAAGGTATCAGCATGCCAAATTTTACTTAATTAGGTGCATAAGTTGTTGTGTACTAAGCTGTATAAGTTACTATAGTTTTTTAACTATCCCGCGGGAACTCTTTAATTTTCCGGGATGAAAAGTATCTAAGATATTGACCGGGGATATAAGGTACCACCATGCAAAATTTCATTTAAATCGGTCTAGCAGTTTCGGAGATTAGCCCGTACAAACAGACAAACAGACAGAGAAACAAAAAAAATGAAAAAATCTGGATTTGTTCTATTGCTCTTCTTACACCCCCCTGACTCGGTTTTTAGCATTTTTTTTCTATGTACAGAAATTCGACCTCTACAGTTTTATTATATGTATAGATAAATTATAAATAAATACCTATTTAAAAACTTCTCTGAATCTTTTTCTGGAGCTTATTGTTAATAAAGTTATGTTGAGCAACTATCGAACATTACATTGATATACAGGTGTCCCAAAAACCAACGATAATACTTGAAGGGCTGATGGGCCAGGTCCTGACTAGCCAGAAAATGTATATTTCACTTTTACTAAAGTCCTACTTTTCGAGATATTGGCACTTTTATGAAATGTTTGAAAATGTCTACCTTAGAACAAAATTACCAATGCCACGTCAACAAATTTAAGTAAAATTTTATTCTGTTTTTTTCTGAGTATTACAGAGGAATAAGGTTATCGACAACAATAAACAGCACTCCAAGAATTATCGTTGGTTTTTGGGACACCCTGTATATATGCCTTTCTCAAGTGAATATAATATAATTAAAATACTATAATAGAATAGAAATGAGAATGAAAATGATGAGATTGGAGAAGCGTTTAGGTATATTACATACTGCTGTTTGGCACTCTATTCGCTCCCGTCCGTGGAACTAGGAACACTGTCTTTCTTTCTTATTCTGTACGTGTCTCTCTCCTCTCTTCCGTTATAAATTATAAGTATTTTGTATATTTGAAGGTTAACTAGAAGATATCCATTAAAGGGATAAGCTCGCCTTATAACATACCTTTTTTATTTTAAAAACTAGCTTTTGCCCGTGGCTCCGCCCGCATATTGTAGTTTGATGACCGTCTCTAACGTATCTTACGGGAACGATGCATTGCCCGAAACAAAAAGTAGCCTATGTGTTAATTCAGTATATATTTTTAACCGACTTCAAAAAAAGGAGGAGGTTCTCAATTCGTCGGAATCTTTTTTTTAATGTATGTTCACCGATTACTCGACGACGCATGAACCGATTTGGAAAATTCTTTTTTTGTTTAAAAGGGTATACTTCACAGGTGGTCCCATATAAATTTTATCGAAATCGATTTTGCGGTTTTTGAGAAAATCAACAAAAATATAGCAAAATTGGAGTTGTTGCGATTGAAGTCGGTTGTTTTTAACGTATTCAGCGTGGTCAATTATTCCTTTTAACTATCTACCTTCAAAATTTCACTCGAATCTATTCAGAACTTTCGACGTAAAAGCGGAACAAACAAAAAATAAACATCCATACTTTCGCATTTATATAATAATAAGTAAGATAAGATTGTCATGTTTAGGTAAAATTTTGTCAAATAAAAAGTTTACAAACAAACAACAATGCACTGTTCTCACATCCATCACACACCCAGCATAGGAAGCTACTACCTACAACTTTCAATCCTCACTCCTACAACTAACTTGCACTCCTCGTTGATGTCTTTTCTATGGGCCTTTTATGGTGATTTGAGGTTATGTCTAGTGAAGCACTTGCTACTTTGTCCTGTTAAACTTCGAATGTACCCCAAGGATGAATCTAAGTAAGGAACTCGTTAAATATGTTGGTAATTCCATTTTCCATTATTGCATAGTTTAATATTTACTTTTATAGGAACTGATAAGTAGGTATACATAATAATGAGTTATAGAGTTATAGTAATAATGGACTTATAGTACAGGTCTTATTAATAATATAAAAATATACAATAAATAAAGGAATATATTGAAATAAGCATATGTATAATAACTATGAACATACATATAATTACAACTAATATACTTAAAATACAATGACATAGGTACATAACTCCAAAATGAAAATAAAAACAATATCTAAGCATTAAATTTTCGTACAATAACCAAAATGGATAAAAAAAGCATGAACAAGAAAAGAGAACATTGGTGTCGATTCGGTTTTTATGATTAAACTTATTACACAGGATCTATATCGTTTTCTTTCTATATTGAAAAGACAAGGACATGACGCTTAAATTTAGTTTATTCCTGTCAAATAAGTTTAATCGTAAACACGGAATCGACACCAGTCTTATTAAATATTATACGAAACACTGAGCAAAACATGGCACGACCAAAAAAAACGAATGAAAACACCTAGATAATAATGCGCAAAACTAAAACTACATACGTGCATAAATTATTAGATGAATCATTATATGTAGAATATAATATTTCCAGTTGACGAAATAAGTATTTGAATGCGTAATGTTCAGGATATACATATTTAATTTATTACACGGGTTTCCCAGTCATTTACGCCTTGGTTCGATAAACAATTAAACAGGTATGCATGTCATGCTCATATCACCTTTTGGTCCACATTGCAGGATGAGAAATAAAGTTATTATCACACAGTACATACCCTTTTTGAGCTGGGATTTACCAGGATGTAATATGCAATTGTGACCCTAATAAATTCTTCGAGTCATTTTATTTATTGCAAAATCCATGACCTCTAAGTGAGTCATATGATAACAGAACTTGTTTATGTATATTTATATGAATACAAGGTGTTACATACACACACTTCTGCCGGAAACTTAAACGCAGGCTTCTATTTTTTAACCGACTTCAAAAAAGGAGGAGGTTCTCAATTCGACTGTATGTTTTTTTTGTATATATGTTACGCGATTACTCCGCCAATTATTAATCAATTTTAATGATTCTTTTTTTTTGTTTAGAAGGTAATATTTCAGAAGTGGTCCCATAAAAAAATTATCTAAATTGACTCAGCGCTTTTTAGCAAAATTGTAGTTGTTACGATGTTTTAACGAGTTCAGGGTTGTAGATTATTCTACATGTTACCAAAGTCCATTAAAGTGTTTTCTCAAATATAATATTTAACTACCGTTAACAAAGAAATGAAATATATTTTTTTATAAAAAATCCATTAAATTTAATTACTAAATAATAATAATTAAATCGATCAGCCGAGCAGCGGCCAAATTAGTATGAAGAGTCCAAAACTTTTTGCGATTTGACTATGGGTTCCTTGGGGAAAGTTGTTGAGAATCAGGAGTAAAAGCCCTAATTATTTGACGCACCTGTAGATTTACACCCTGTAGAAGAGAACTAAAAGTGGATTTTTCAAATATCGATTCCTAAATGGATAAAATGCTAAGTATTTAAGTTTGTATCTACACTGGTGGACTAAAAAATCGACTCAAGATTTGTTGCTCGACTTTTGAAAAAATAACTCAGTCTACAAAACTGCTAAACATTAAAAGCAAAAACCTAGAAAACCATCAAACTAAAATCATGAACAGTAAACACACAATTTTTGAAGTTTTGGTTTAGTTTTATTTTGCTAGATTGAGTTAATTTTCCAAAAGTCGTGCATGAAACTTTGAGTCGATTTTTTGTCCATGAGTATATTATAAATTGAATTTTTAATGGGTTCAACGGGCCGTTGATATTCGGAGCCGACGCTGGTCATCGCAGTCGCCGGCGGCGCCCCACTAGCAAGTTGTATGAGTAATGCCTCTTACTCATGTTACTTCATAAATTTTCATATAAAAGATCTCACCGACACCCACTCAGTACAGTTTGAGGACATTGCCATCTTGTGCAACAACTCCAGAATACCAGTTAAATATATAAAATTAAGTTTAGAAAACTTATAAAAAATGACTCCTTACATTTGGATCAGTACTGCTGTGACTTTGTTGATAGTGATAGCAGACGGAAAACCAACACGCGAATTTCCCATCCCACCAGAAGGCCTCATGGTGGACGTATTCGTAAGGCCAAATCCCGTCAAGCCAGATTCAAAACCTATTTCAGTTACCACTATGAAGATTCAGGCAAGTGGCGGCGGGAAAATAACGTTTATCAATCAGGAGGAGGTAAAAGGTGGAAAAAGAGGAGATGAAGTTGTACCAAAGACAGAGAATCGATTTGGCATAACTGTCCAAGGCTGTCCACTTGGCTACGTGAAGAAAGGAGGCTTTTGCTTCGAAGAAGACTACTGAAGTGTTGAATAAAAGAATCTTTTGCAGCACAGCACTAGCATGAAAAATTTTACATGTAGAAGGTCAATGACAGTGTGATTAGTCGACAAAGTGGTTGAAAATTTGTGTATCGCTTGTGGTTCGTGCATGCGTACGTTCGTGGTTCGTGCATCGTTTGTTCGTAACACGGTGTGTGTTCCGTGGTAAAGGAAGCAAAACTTTAATATAATTTTTAAATACTTATGTGTTCAAATTATTTCTCGATTATTATAAACAAGTCAAAAGAGATAAATGTTACATGTCAACCAATACAAGGTGTAACAAAAAATAGTAGCAATAGTTTCAAGGTAGGTTTCTACCCATAAAACTGAATAACTCGTGTTACTGTATCCGAAATCTGAAATGAAATCGCAAAAAATGTGGAAGTTTGCAAATTACGCATTTGCTCTTACAGTAAAGTCTTTGAGTATGTATTCCCTTAGACCTTCAAGAATTCCTGTCTTTTACGAAACTAAACAACTTTCCCCGCGAAACTTGATAAACAATTTCTAAAAATATTTTTTTCGACTTCTCATACTAAGTGATTAGTTGATTTTTCAACTTTGAATGGGAAGTCTATTTTTTTTCAAACGTACTCAATGGAAAGGTTTCTCACCTATAGTTGTTTCCAGTATTTAAAGGACCGTATTATATCTGTACGTAGTGGTAACCTAACCTAACCGGTATACTTTTTAGCGAATAGATCTTAAGGCTTATTATATTACATTTTTGAGGACCAGAACGCGGTATTGAACTGATTACTTAGTAATTTCATTTTAATATATGCTGATATATTTGTATTTTATCATTATGTGTCTTTTCCATAACATGGTAAATGTTTAAATATAAATATTAAACATGATGGTTACTTAGTATTTTATTTAATGCACCTCAACTGATGTAATACTTATATTGTTTTGAATACATTATAATTTTATAATTTATTAAAAAAAAATACAGCCACGCTGTGCATACGCTTCACGTTGAACCTTTACCATTTGGCAAACAGGATTGACATCATTATTATATGACGAGTATCCAGTGACCTAGTAAATAAAAGAGGTAGGAATTGGGACTTGTTGGGGTTCCATAAAAATCGGTCGTGCTAATCGTTCAATTTTGTATGAAAAGTCCAATTTCTTTTTGAGATAAGATTTTGGCATCTAAAAACGGGGTTGTCTATGAAAACTGATATAAAATTTTCAAATCGAGTCTGTTTAATGTTTAATTATTTACACAGTATGGGATACTACTACCACGTAATATTAAAAAAAGCCTTACAACGAAAAAGGAGACGGAGGAAAAACGAAAGGAATAAAATGTGAGGTACCCTGTATACCTTCCGCTTGGTAATGAAACGGAAGGTACCTATGTAATAAAAGTAAAATTAAAATTTTAAAAACCCCCCGACACAAAAATAAACTCTAAAAACTAACAAATAATATTTTAAACCTATTATAATTATTATCGTCACATATATTATGTAAGTTCAAATATTTTTATTTTCCAAGCGTCGTCGCGTCGGGGGACCGCTAAAGTTTATAAAGTATTTTTTCAACAACAGCTAATTAATTATTAAGAATTACATTTAGGTACGAGCGGAGTAAATTATTTTGTTGCAATCTACGACTACACCTGTTTTTCTCACTTAGCGGTCCCCCGACGCGACGACGCTTGGAAAATAAAAATATTTGAACTTACATAATATATGTGACGATAATAATTATAATAGGTTTAAAATATTATTTGTTAGTTTTTAGAGTTTATTTTTGTGTCGGGGGGTTTTTAAAATTTTAATTTTACTTTTATTTTGTCCTTTTTAAAGTAGGTATAAATATTAGGAAGGTATTTATGATGATTAGTTAGTTGAGTTAGTAACGATAGGACATATGGAAGGTAGTCAGATCCCCTCACCAACTATTAAAGAGCTGATGATCTTCAAACGGCTGATCAGGTCATGGTTACCTTACCATATACTTTAAATATCATTGAAGTAACATGGTACCAAATTTCGAATCGATAGGACATATGGAAGGTAGTCAGATCCCCTCATCAACTATTAAAGAGCTGATGATCTTCAAACGGCTGATCAGGTCATGGTTACCTTACCATATACTTTCAATATCATTGAAGTAACACGGTACCAAATTTCGAATCGATAGGACATATGGAAGGTAGTCAGATCCCCTCATCAACTATTAAAGAACTGATGATCTTCAAACGGCTGACCAGCTCACGCTTGCCTTACCATGTTCTTTAAATATCGTTGAAGTAACATGGTACCAAATTTCGAATCGATCGGACATAAGGAAGTTAGTCAGATCCCCTCATCAACTAGAAAAGAGCTGATGATCTTCAAACGGCTGAACAGATTTTCATGAAACATGGCTAAGAACACTCGGGATAAAATTATCTATGACACAAAAAAAACAAAACGAAAATCGGTTCATCCGTTTGGGAGCTACGATACCACAGACAGATACACAGATACACAGATACACAGACACGTTAAACTTATAACACCCCTCTTTTTGCGTCGGGGGTTAAAAACATTTCCGGATAATAAGAATTATCATAATAATTTTATTATTCTATTAACATCGATTTAGGTGGTACATAGTTACTTAATTATTTTTTCTGAATAAATAAATATGATTTATAATTTTTTTCTTGAGTTCAATTAGTTTCCTGTTATGGGTTTTTGTATGTTCCCGTAAATACCCATGTTGGTGTCATGGGTATGCCTTTTTTTTACTGTGTTTATTTACCTGTTCATAGCCATCCACAATTGCCCATGTCATTGACATTTAAGCAAACATAAAGTGTGTCTTTTATGTGATAAAAGCGGCAAATACTACATGGTATTCGAAAAATTGATTAACTTTATCAATAAGGGACCGCCCATGTATGATGGGAGAAAAAAAATTGCAAATAAAATGCTTCATGAATTCTAAAGTTAATTATTTTATTTTGATACTATACGTATCTTGGGGAAAGTTGTTTAGTTATTAACTTGAATCATGGACGTAGCTCAGCTTTTATATGGGGGGGGGGGGGGGGGGTCCGACGACGGTCCAAAAATATGAGAATTTACAAAGCGTTCTAGAACACTTTCGTATAAGTATTTTTACCCTTACAGGTACTTTACAATTGCCTATTGTAATAATAAAGACAGACTCTTGTTAGGTAAATCGTAAGTACCTTGGTTCTGGAAATGTTTTTTAACTTTTTCGCAAAGCTTACATGTTTTCAGCAACTGTAAAAATTATTTTACTTTTTTTTTTTAAATTACGTAAGATTTTTTTATGTTCTCATTGGCTCTAGGTGAGCACGAATTCCCAAACCTAAAGGCTTAATGGGATATTGGGCAATGTTTACTTCTATGATTGGTAAGCCCTTGGCATCATCTCATCTGATGGTAAGTGATGATGATGCCAAAGATGGAAGCGGACTTACCGAGATTTCCCAACGCAATGAGAGAACTGACTATCTTATATTCGCGCTGAAATACATCAATGCTGTTAACATTGATGTTTGGCGGCAAAACTTAGAATAAGACGGTGGTAGCTAGCCAAATGTGGGCTCAGAAATTTTCCTGCCACAAACTAAACCGAGTCCTACAAATTTGGATCCCGCCGAGAGTCGAACCCGCCACCTACTTATGTGAAGCGAGGGACTAACCACTAGAGCAAGAAGGAGGTCAAAACTTATTACCATATTACAAAAGTGCAGTTAAAGAATGAAACTAGGCGCTAAAAGAATATCTTGTTCTCGCAAATGCTCTTTTCACTCTCTCGAGTCTGAAAACTGCACCGTCAAATTGTTTTACGAGTAGTGTCTACGTTTTTTCAGGCGCGAAATAAATAATACATTAAAATTGCCGCAGATTAGCGGCATTTTTAAGAACAATAACAGTACGTGTCATGTGTTGAATATTTCGCGATATTTTTGTCCTATGCTAAGAGGGGGGGGGAGTCCGAACCCCCTACCCCCCCCCTTTTATAAACCCATGACTTGAATACTTGGTCACGTATTTCATAGCGACTTCCTGAAGCAACTTCAAAAAATTGGCAGTCTTTATTTTCGACCTGAGGCTAGAAGATAGATCTCGTCTATCCGCGGATATATCTCGTCTATTTACAACACGAATACTCGTGTTGTCATCTGTACCAGACATTGACCCCGTTTCAAGCGTTCGTTGGGACGGAAGAGGAATCCGTTTTTACTAATGGATTCTTTGTTTGATGGTACTCGGTTTAGAAACTGGAAAACTTCGCGAACGTTTGAAATAAAGGTGAATTCTGTAAGAAGGTTTTTTTAAAGCTGTTTCACAAATAGGAGAATGTGTATAAGAGCGTTGCTGTGCTTTGGTTCGGATTCGATTCGGAGCAATATTTTTTTACTGTCGAGGTTACTTACTTTATGGGTAATTTTCTTCTTAATATAATTTCAATGGTATCAGTAACACATATACCTATAGAGCGTTACTGTAAATAAAACTTCTCTTAAAAGTTAACTTTAAAACATGAAACAGAACGACATTCTGCAACAAATCAATTTTCCATTCACGAAATTAGTTTTTACTTCCTCGGTGGCCAATTATCCGTACAGCTTGTTACAAAAGTCTTTTTTTTTAATTGAAGTCTTTCGTCCTCTCTAAAGTGGTAAGTTTTTCATTTCAAGAATAGAGTAATACGATTAGAGTATTATGGAGAACTATGATTTTGCAATTACACCCTATAATAAGTATATATGATAACACATCTAGAATTAACATTAAATAATGTAGTTACTCACTGTATGAGTTGCACAGGTTGTACGACTACTAGTTATCTAAGTTACCATTTTTTTTTTAAAAGTCAAAAACGAAAAGGTTAAAAAATGATTGAAATTGTGAATGATGAGGTCATTGTTCATTATAAAAAAAATATATTTTATAAATAAAAAATTGTACATTGTACATGAAAATCCAAGCAACTTTTTCTGAATTTTCAATAGAAGAGCTATTTAGTGAACAATAATTCATAATTTATTTTTGATGCAGTCAACTCCCGGGATTTCTAAAACTGATTGGCTTGTTAAAATAAAAAGCGGCCAAGTGCGAGTCGGACTCGCCCATGAAGGGTTCCGTAGCAACAAGTAACATAATATAAAGTTCTTGTAATTCGTTGTAGGTAAATTGCGGTGTACGATTTATGACGTATTAAAAAAAACTTAAACTTAAACTTAAACTTGGGGCAGTAAAGTTCTCGAATGGCGACCGCGCACCGGAAGGCGCAGTGTGGGCAGGCCCCCGACTCGGTGGACCGACGACCTGGTAAAGGTTGCAGGAAGCCGCTGGATGCGAGCCGCACAGGACCGGTCGGTGTGGAAATCCTTGGGGGAGGCCTTTGTCCAGCAGTGGACGTCTTTCGGCTGATAGATAGATAGATAGAAAAAAAACTACTTACTAGATCTCGTTCAAACCAATTTTCGGTGGAAGACGGATAGATCTTCAAAACTGATATTGAGGTTTTTAATATCATTTTTTTCTAAACCGAATAGTTTGCGCGAGAGACACTTCCAAAGTGGTAAAATGTGTGTCCCCCCCCTGTAACTTCTAAAATAAGAGAATGATAAAACTAGAAAAAATATATGATGTTCATTACCATGCAAACTTCCACCGAAAATTGGTTTGAACGAGATCTAGTAAGTAGTTTTTTTTAATACGTCATAAATCGTAAACCGCAAATTACCTTTCATTCAATCAACTCAAATGTAAAAAATATAAAGTTCAAGACATGTGTGATTATGAATTTATACGGAACCCTCGGTGCGCGAGTCTGACTGGCCGGTTTTTTTCATTACAGATCCTGTGTTATTCGCAAAAATGCCAAGGTAATCAAATCTTGACGGGAAACCGAATAAATCGCGTGTGAAGGCTTTCCTTTCTCATTTAGAGTCTTGAGTTGGTTTACAAAGCATTAACGGATATGAAATTTCCTTAACATTTCATAATGTTCATACCTACCTGTAAGTTAACAAATGTCAAAATGGTGCTACCAAATGAACATTGTATGATCCCAAAGCAAAACAAATCTTGATACCATTTGCTTGTGTTTCTAAAAATGAGAAAACGAAACTTATTGTTAGACTAAAGGAACAGATATACTTACTAGGGCTATCTGCCTTAAGTTTTTATCTTTCAACTCACAATCAGTTATTATTCATTCAGGTGGACACTTTTCTGCCTGTTGAATATACCTATAGATTAAAAAAAACAGTGTTTTTTGGGGTGAAAAAAAAACCTTGGTAAAAACCATTTTTTTTCTGGCGCAGGTTTTTTTCCGGCGTTGAAAATAAAAATATCCGTAGGTTATTATCGTTAAAAAGGTATTAGTTGATATATACCCATGTTTTGATTATTAATTTTGAACATTTGAAAATAACTTTTATGTTTTTTTTAGTAATCAAATAGCTCAAAATAGTCTGCACTTACTATTTTTATTGTTTACTGAGATACAGGGTTTTTCCAGTCTTGGTTTGGTTTATGTTTTGGTTTAGATTTTTTATAAATGAAGAATTTAATTCATTTTATCGCTTAAAATTACAAGAAAACCATCACTTTTGATGTTTTATTCCATTTCACTTGTGTTTTTCGTTCTCTGAAAAAAATACAAATAAAAAAAAACTAGGGTGCTATGTTTTTTCATGTTTTTTTTTTCAAAATTGGGGAAAAAAATCTATTTAAGTACATCACTAATTAAACCTAACACACTGTAAGCTAATGCTGAGATGATCTTTGGCAAAATCTAAATAAACAGAATGCAAAACGTAATAATAACATTATATTATTTATAAGGAAGAGGTTGTGACTCAATTCAGACTCGGCCCTGGGGCACGGGTCCCTTCATAAACCTCGGGAAGTTAGTCCATACTCCACATAGGGGGACAAGTCCGGATTGGCAGTGGTTGTGGGGCTAGCGGTCAATCCCAGTAACATGGCTTAACAACTGCCATCTGATGACAGAAATCCAAACAAACGGCTTAACGAATCTTGCGATGCGCGGAAGCACAAGACAGATGACACTAAGAGTCAAATGTAGCCAGGTTATGACTATGTCTGTATTCAGATAGCTATGATCGTGTGATCGACCGTCGCGATCACGCAAGCCGTATTAAAATAAAATAAAATAAAAATAAAACAAATCAGAACAGAACAGAACAGAACAGAACAGAACAGAACAGAACAGAACAGAACAGAACAGAACAGAACAGAACAGAACAGAACAGAACAGAACAGAACAGAACAGAACAGAACAGAACAGAACAGAACAGAACAGAACAGAACAGAACAGAACAGAACAGAACAGAACAGAACAGAACAGAACAGAACAGAACAGAACAGAACAGAACAGAACAGAACAGAACAGAACAGAACAGAACAGAACAGAACAGAACAGAACAGAACAGAACAGAACAGAACAGAACAGAACAGAACAGAACAGAACAGAACAGAACAGAACAGAACAGAACAGAACAGAACAGAACAGAACAGAACAGAACAGAACAGAACAGAACAGAACAGAACAGAACAGAACAGAACAGAACAGAACAGAACAGAACAGAACAGAACAGAACAGAACAGAACAGAACAGAACAGAACAGAACAGAACAGAACAGAACAGAACAGAACAGAACAGAACAGAACAGAACAGAACAGAACAGAACAGAACAGAACAGAACAGAACAGAACAGAACAGAACAGAACAGAACAGAACAGAACAGAACAGAACAGAACAGAACAGAACAGAACAGAACAGAACAGAACAGAACAGAACAGAACAGAACAGAACAGAACAGAACAGAACAGAACAGAACAGAACAGAACAGAACAGAACAGAACAGAACAGAACAGAACAGAACAGAACTGAACTGAACTGAACTGAACTGAACTGAACTGAACTGAACTGAACTGAACTGAACTGAACTGAACTGAACTGAACTGAACTGAACTGAACTGAACTGAACTGAACTGAACTGAACTGAACTGAACTGAACTGAACTGAACTGAACTGAACTGAACTGAACTGAACTGAACTGAACTGAACTGAACTGAACTGAACTGAACTGAACTGAACTGAACTGAACTGAACTGAACTGAACTGAACTGAACTGAACTGAACTGAACTGAACTGAACTGAACTGAACTGAACTGAACTGAACTGAACTGAACTGAAGTTCTCAATTCGTCGAAATCGTTTAGATGAGATGAGATGAGACGAGACGAGACGAGACGAGACGAGACGAGACGAGACGAGACGAGACGAGACGAGACGAGACGAGACGAGACGAGACGAGACGAGACGAGACGAGACGAGACGAGACGAGACGAGACGAGACGAGACGAGACGAGACGAGACGAGACGAGACGAGACGAGACGAGACGAGACGAGACGAGACGAGAATTAAAGACATAAAAGGCAAGTATCAAAAAACACATAAGTCAAAGTTAACGCGCATTGAAAGGGGTGTACCTCAAGGTTCCATCTTGGGACCAATTCTATTTATTATATTTTTAAATGATCTAGTCAACTACATTTATAATGTTGTTAGTGAAGTTGAACTAACTGTTTATGCAGATGATACTAATGCAGTTATATCGGCAAATAATCAACAAGACTTAACCTCTAAGGTAAATAAAACTCTGAATGCTTTCCATGAATGGTTCAGAAACAATAACCTTAAACTGAACACTGATAAAACTAGTATTATTCTGTTTAGGACCACAGCACGAAATGACGATACCGTTAACATTGATATAGATGGACATAAGGTAGAGGAAGCTAAAGTAGTAAAGTTTTTGGGTATATACATAGATCAGTTCTTAAATTGGAAGCATGAATTAAACTCAATTGTAAATTGCATAAGTTCTGCGTGTTACGCCTTGAGAAGTCTTAGGGATGAGCTTACGACTGCGCAGTTAAAAGATATATATTATGCTCTCGTGGAGTCAAAGCTGCGATACAGTATAAAGTTCTGGGGGAATAGTTACCTTTACAATATGAGCAAAGCTTTTGTCATCCAAAAACGCGCACTAAGGACAATTGTAAGAATTCCTCAATGGGAATCTTGTAAAACTCACTTCCTCGAGCTAGAAATTCTCACTGCACCCTGCTTGTATTTAATGGTTTTACTTTGTGATTTCAAAAAGCATTTGTTGAATACGGAATCAAAAACAGACAGAGAAATACGTGAACACACTAGACGCAAAGACGTGCAACAGCAAATATTTCCAAGGCTAGACGTAGTAAAACATTCAGCTTGTTATCAGGCGCCAAATTTATTTAATAAACTACCCGTCACTTTAAAATCAGCTGCAACTTATGGGTTCTTTAAAAGCAAACTGCGGTCATTTTTAGTTCAGAAATGTTACTACTCTGTAAATGAATATATCCTGGATAAACACAACATCGAAATAATTTAAATTTATTTATATTTAATGTTTAATTCTTCTTTTATTTGCTTTTGTTGTTTACTAGTAATGATATGTTTAATAGTGATAGCTATATTTTAGACATTTACATGAATTTAAATTATTGACATTTTATTTTGTTTTATTTTAATTTTATTATTTCGTTATACTTAATTAATTAGTAATATTGTATTAATGTATTAATGTAAAATTAATTTCTCGTGAGCGTGACGTGTAATTGGTATTTTAATGAATATTTTTTCTTGTTAATACTTTTAGGAAATTTCAAACACAATTTATGATTGTTTATGAATAAATGAACTATGAACTATGAACTATGAACTATGACGAGACGAGACGAGACGAGACGAGACGAGACGAGACGAGACGAGACGAGACGAGACGAGACGAGACGAGACGAGACGAGACGAGACGAGACGAGACGAGACGAGACGAGACGAGACGAGACGAGACGAGACGAGACGAGACGAGACGAGACGAGACGAGACGAGACGAGACGAGACGAGACGAGACGAGACGAGACGAGACGAGACGAGACGAGACGAGACGAGACGAGACGAGACGAGACGAGACGAGACGAGACGAGACGAGACGAGACGAGACGAGACGAGACGAGACGAGACGAGACGAGACGAGACGAGACGAGACGAGACGAGACGAGACGAGACGAGACGAGACGAGATGAGACGAGATGAGATGAGATGGTAATTCAACAGCTGCCCGCCTCGAATATGCACGACGTTTCCCCAATCGCCGCATACCTAACGCACAGGTGTTTGACGCATTGTATCGGCGTAAAAGTATAAAAGTCACTCTTCATACAATACGTTCATACTTCATACCTTCAATAACAATTTGCTAATTATCTCTGTGTTTACGTAAGTTATTTGTAAGATTTATACCTCATTAGAAAGCTAGATAGACGTAGATGTTTTCAACATGTTTTGCACATTTAGTGTCAAGAAGAAATTTTGAGCAATTTGCTGGTTTTCACAGATTTTTTTGTAAAAAAAATCATAAATTCATTGAATTTGATTGATTATTTTGTGATGTTTTTTAGTTTTTGATAAGTTTATTATTTGTTATGAATAGTCAGTATGTTACCTATTAGAAACCAAAACAAAATCATTTTTTTATTGCGTAGTTTTTTTTTATTAAATTTTATTTCGCCCAAAGTCGCACTTTTTCTCAAAAACAGAAAAACTCAAATAACTCGAAAACCGTTGAGTTTTGGAAAAAATGTTACATGACAAAATCGATTGCTTTTGACCTCAGCTATCACCTCCTAAAATTCCTACAACACATTACCAGTCAACCTGTATATTAATTAATTGTCTGCGGAGGCAGGTGCAATGAGGTGTCAATCAAATACATAGGATGGTGCGAGATTCTCTTAGAGATACGTATAAAACATCTCATCTCACTAATATTCTAAATGCGAAAGTATGGATGTTTGTTTGTTTATTTGTTTCTTTCATTTTCACGCCGAAACTTCTGAACGGATTTGGATGAAATTTGTTAGTTAGATAGAGAAATAAAGCACTCGGCTAACACGTAGGATACTTTTTATCCCGGAAAACTTAAAGGTACGCTTAAAAACTCGAAATTTATTTATTTATTATTTATTTATTTTACAAATTTATTGCACACTTAAAAAATATACACACCATGATTACACATTTCCACGAAAAATTAAAGAAAAATCCACTTCGTCACTAGATGGCGCCAACTTAGCATTTTCTTTCTCTCTGAAGTCCACGCATACGAAGTCGCGGGCGGATGCTAGTAACAATATAAGACATACAACCGACACACAACATTTTATTCAAGAAACTTCTTAAGTCGATTTTTAAGCCTGCTAAGTAAGTAGGGCTGTATAACATCGAACGTGTAGCCATAGTAAAACCTGTTTAAGTAATCATAAATATAACAATATTGTTATAAATAAAATAACGAAATGGTGCTTAGGATTTTAGGGTGCTTTGATATCTGTATCTGATTTAAATTAGCTATACAGGGTATTAAAAAAAGTGCGTTTGAAATTTTAAGGGGTTACTCAGAATCAAGTATAGAATCCAGGAAAAATATTGAAAAAATCCGCTCTTCAAATTTTTTTTCAGGTTTTCATACAAATTCTTGATACACTATTCAAATTTAGTATGAGAATCTGAAAAAATATTTGAAGCGCGGATTTTCAATATTTTTCCTGGGTTCTTGATTCTGATACTTGATTCTGAGTAACTCCTTAAAATTTAAAACGCACTTTTTTAACACTCTGTATAAAACGAGTCCGTGAAAAGTATTGTTTAATAGGTACTGTAATCTCTAATGGAATTAGGAGTTCATAAAGTAAATCTTTTTATAGATTTCCACACATTTCTCCCAGAGTCGCTCACGGTTTAAAACATAAACAACTTTTCGCGACGCGACGGCGTCCTTGGCCCTACAAACACAGTGCAAGCTGCGCGTGTGTGGGTGTACAGCCTCCCTCACAGCGCACTCTGCTGCCAATTGATTGCCGATACAATGACAACGGAGGGTAGTTTTGTTACTCTCGAGTATCGGGGAGAGCTGTCAGAGGCGGTCTCAGTTCGGTATAGATTTCTGGCGGGTGTGTGTGAGTTGCTCACGAATATGGGGGGTCGGAGGGAGAAAGTTGGAGATGCGTGCGCAGCCGAGTGGCGTGGTGTCGACCCGGTCACACCCGCGGGCCCCGCATATTGCCCTCGCGCCCCACGCAGCCTCCGAAACCTGCGTGCTATTTCATTACACGCGTCCGCGTAGACTCTTGTTTATATTGAGCTTGATGCCACTTTAAATTGATTAATTCGCACCTCGGCACTTACGGTTGCTACACGACGGGATCCACCTGAACATTGAAACAGGATTTCAGGAGATAATTGGAGAACTTTAGGAAACGTTAAAATTAGGAATTATTATTTTATCGAAGTTGTGTTCTACGTCGGAAGTGCGTAGTTGTTAATTGAAACGTAGTAATAAAACAACCTATAGGTTGGTTACCAACATATTGCAATAATATCTTCTTACATCGGCGTACCCACCAGAACTGTATATTCCGGTCTGTGGTTAGCGTTATGAAAAGTTACGTACTTGTTAGTATATGTATATTTGTATAAATATGATACAATTTGCCTACTCATAATGAATTTGATTAAAATTGTTTGATTCCTGCAAACTCCAACAGATGTAGGTTATATCTTATCTATTAAATTGAGAGATCTGAAACAATACATTTATTTGTCTAAAAGCTACAGACAACGAGGGAACAGCGATTAACAGATGCAGTATTCTATAGAATCAATTAAGAACTGAAATCTCTGAAAAGCTTGGCTTGTGAAAGCGCCCTAACAGAGTTTTCCACAACTCACTCACACCAGTGCGGTTGTTACGTTGCCGACTATACTTACGCACACCAGCGCTTGCTAGCAGCAAAATAAGCGGCTGAAACTAGCAGCGGTCCCGAAAAACATCCCGCTGTCCCGCTCTCTCCTAGTCCCTGTTCTATTTCAACAGGTTTCGCCTTTCAGCAGTTGCAGTTTGGAAATCGTGCGCTAGTAAAACGGCACAAACAGAACGGGGAACACACGTCGCGCGCTACAACCCAAAACACAGTTTCACTGACAGGTCCGATCCGATATCACCTGATATCCGTAGCACTCGGACTCGCGGTACTTTCACGCGATTTACGTGAATCCAATGTCATATTTCAGGAGAGATTTTATTATTTTTGAATCAGTTCCATCTGTGCCGTCGCGAATGGAGTGAAAGCCCACCTGGAGTCGTCATCGCGTGGCGCTCACGTGGCATGGGACCCGTCAAACATAAATGTGCCAAAAACTGTGTTTAACACCAACTCGACCATGGTTATCCTCAGAAGCATTGCGATGTAAAGGTGAATGGAATTGAAGGATTTTTCATTGAAACTTTCAAGATGTAAATCTTTGATGTTAATGTTTACCTCTTCTGTGTTGTGAGTAATACTAAGATTAGATGAATTATTATTATAAATGTAGGACTTATAGTGAAAGTTATGTAAACGGAGAGTTGGTGCACAGTGGACTATTCGGACTGTAGAGCCCGACTTGGTTGTGAAAAATTTGATGAGATCAGTGCGCGCGACTCTGGCACTGTCGGCTCAAAAGACTTATCGATAATGTGGTTGTAATTTCCCGTAAGTTGTGATTAGAAATCATAGTATTTACATGCGATTCAAATAGCGTTGTGTACATAGAATGCCAAAGGTATACAATGTACTTGTCTGTTTAGTGTTCATTTCTTTATAGAACATTTGACAAAAATAAAGGTTGTATAGTATACCTACTCACTGTCTCTCACCCGATCACAGGAGGTTGTGAAAAATAAATAGACGTTATAATTATCAATGTATTCGTAACCAATGGTTGTGAGTGTGCGACCTTGATCTCGGGGGTGCAAAGTGGATGTGCTGAAACTATACGGTGCTTTGTATACTCTGCGGTCAAGAAAACTCGTTCTACATGTCTTAGGTAAGTTTGTGTTTTGATTTGTGTGGTTTTATTTGTTAAAACCTGACATATTCTTCTTACATCCGACTAAAACTAGAGGATTATAAATTTGAAGTATTTTTCTTTTTGTAAGTTGGTCTATGGCATCGTATAACTGGACCAATAGAGCTGATAATTTAAATTATAGTTCAGGATTTCCCATTTTTTTCAATTTCAGGATTTTCCCTGACAAACTCTTTACACAGTTTAAGAAAGATTCTCAGTCTATATTACAATTAGGAACTTCAACAGAAGTACAACTTATCAGGTGGTTTATGAAACTTGCATCATATACCAATATTGAGACAATTCTAAACTGCCAGAGCTAACGCCATTTTATGGATGGCTTTTCAACAAATATAAGCGCGACAGCTGGGCGGACCGAAGATACGCGGCGGAGCTTAGAAAATTACTCTTTGCACTAAAGTTGTAAGAGGAATCGATGTGCTAGCTATACATACCCAACTCATTATTCCCCGTATACCTTGTACGATTACTTGTCTTACGCCTCCCTCACTTGCATTATATGTAAAAAATAAGTCACTCCCCTAAGCTTGTTTCTACCACAGCTGCGCTAGTCTAGGAAACCTGGTTAGGAAAATGACGTAATCTCATATTGTAGGAATTTTACCTCGTTCATCTAGTTCTAAGGGAAATCCAGCCTACTTATCAAACTATTATCGTAAACCATTAGCATACGAACTGTTTTCTACTGATTGTTGTTATCAGACAGCTATCAGGATCACAAACAAAGTAGCTATTGCTTAATCCAGAAAGAATTAAAGAGATTGCTACTGAAGGCCTATACAAAGAAGGCCAAAGTACTTATCAGGATTTGGGTAAACCCAGAAAGCTAACGAGCAAGTAGTATATGTACTTAGCTCTATATAAGTTACTTTGCGATATAACTATTTCATTATTTTTTAAACGACTTTCGTATCGTGGTAATATTGGCATCAATTTTCTGGATTTAAATATAATAATATCGGGGACAAATCACACACGGTCATCTGGCCCCAACTAGGATTCCCTGTATTATGGGAACCAGAGACTGATATACATATATAGATATATTACATCCAGACACAGAGCTAACAAATCTGCTCATTACATAAATGTTTGCTCTGGGTGGGGATCGAACCCACGACTCTCGGATCAGGAGCGCTAACCTCTGAGCCACCGAGTCAGTCAATATGGAAGTCGAGTTGTAACAAAAGATATTGTAAGATTTTTTTCCGGCGTCAATAAACTTACAGAAGACATAACAATTTTCGCATCGTGGTAGATAACACAGGCATCGTTTTTTGCTTTTCTTTCCGACATTTGTCGGTAAAATGTAATAGTGATAACAATAGAGATTGTAATATTTTTAGGGGGTCAATAAAGCTGTAGAACGCATGCTTATTTGGACCAGTATCGTCATCATCAGCCGAAAGACGTCCACTAGAGATAAAAAACCTAGTATCTCACCTTCTTATTATACCTTGTGATTTGATGATAGATAATATAAATACGGATGATTCGAGATTGAATAATACTGTATAAAAAAACAAACAGTCACTGTTCGTACATCGGGATATATAAATCCATACTCAACATATGGAGACCAACTTTGGATTTGTCTGCCATATACATTTATTGTCATAGGTAGAATGCTTTGCCTTAAACATATACATATGCCTAGACACTGCTATACTACAGTAAAACACACCTAGTAGAATGTGCACAGACTATTAGTTGTCGATGGGCCAAATCACATTCCTTGCCAAGAATATTCTATCGCTACGTTACTACCGACTGACCTCCTATCTATTGTCTCTGTGAGTGGAAGGTTCCCCCGACTAAGGCACAGTCAAAAAGAAAATTTATGTATTTCACAGGCTACATAATGAGCGGATTTCGCTAGTCTATCGCTTGCTGCGTACTGTTTTAACTAGTACTGAAAGATTTTATCAAATATTGAAATATGGTGTCACTGAATTCGATCAGTCAGTGAAATATACTTTATATTACGTAGTGTATCATTAATTAATTCATTCATACAGTTTTATATTACAAAAATACATAAAAGTTGCATTAATTCGTTTTGATCCCAAACGAGTAAGCATTATTATTGTGAAAACATGACTTGGAAAGGAAAAGATCATTATGGCTGACGCTTATAATAGTGTCAATAAAATTTTGAATAAAAATGTTAAAGTTACTACATTTCCAATTGATCCGTCCCCTTGTCAAAAAAAATTTCTTCAAAGATCCCATGTAGTAAATGTAAAAAAAAAAAAAGTTTTGGTTAAATAACAAAGAGAAAAATGTTTGTGAATATTTCAATTTCAATTTATTTTATAACATAGGTTCAAGGTAGGTGACACACACAAAAATATATTGATCACTATGTATAAAATGTATGTATAAAATCTTACTTACGTATACTTCCTTCATACATACTCATTACTGGTATGTATAATTTTATTGTTTAACCTGGTTCAAATCTGTTCTGATTAATAAATAACCTATCTATTAGATACGATTAAATGTATTAAAACAATATCCGTTATTAAATGAAAAGTAAACACCTACCTACCAATCTGCTAAATTTTAAAGATTTTATCTAGAGGAAGTAATTATGGAAAGAATGAATGTTGTTTTAATCCCTTTTCAATATTTCCCCTCTTTTTCGTTCCACATAAAAAAACAGTTATGGCCCTTGCTTTGTTTTGCGCAGCGTTGTGAAGTGAATCATCGTAACACTATTGGATAACAATGTAGTTATACTTTTATTTCTTATGAAACTTGTTTATCTCACAGTAAAAATACAAAACGTACATAGGCACTATCACGAAAGTCGGGATGATTACAAAATAATAAGTACTCGTAAAAATTAAGAATGAAACCTAGAAAAGGACGGATAGACGGACGGACATTTAGATCTGGGTCGACTGTCTGGTGCCAAAGCTAAAATATGCTCTATCTAGTTTTTAACATAGTATTTTCCAATCAAAGTAAGTATATCAGTCTCTGATTCCCATAATATAGGGAATCCTAGTTTGGGTCCAGATAACCGTGTGTGATGTGTCCCAAGATATTTATTTATTTATCATCCGGATTTTTGTAATGTTGCAAGTTTTTCATACTATACTGGAACTATATACAAGTTTTCTTTAACCCATATAGCATGAACTTAAGTGTCAAAATTCAAAAATTCAAAATTCAAAATGCTGTACGCATACTTTTAAATCGTCTTTTTTCTACCTAGTACAAAGTTCCTACACTCAATTCCTTATTCAAATATTCAAATATCCGAGAAAGACCTGTATTTTATACAAGGTGATTCTTTAATTGAAAATTATTGGGCTCTCCAACTCCATACAAAAATGTATAATCTGACAATCGATTTGTATGTAAAGTAAATTTTTTTTTGTGGTTATTTAAAAAGTGACAGAACAAAACTTTTCACTATTAACCCTTATAATGGCCTGGACATTTTCACATTTACCATTAAAAAATCACCTTCTATAAATAAAATAAAAAAGTACATATTTCTTGATGCGCATTAAAGCAAACTAACAGATCGACGCCTAATTGAATGCGAGCGAGCAATCAGTATTAAAATCCTATAAAATAAAAGAAGCGATTCATTGTCTCAGATGTGCGAGTCAAGGCCGACTACAGCTGTGCTGAGGAAAAAATAACGCATCCAAACGGAAATAGAAATAGTAACTGGGACTCGTCACCGCCATACATTCCCCGCTTGCGTCTGTCGGTCCGCCGCCATACATGCAGTATGTGGTCATCCCGCCCTGTCATGTCAGCATGACGTCATTAACGCACTGTAAGCGTTTTAGTGATTTTCCTGAAAGAATATAGGAGTTTCATTAATATAAGCGATCATTTCGCTTTTGTGTAAGAAATCTGATCTATTGTTTTTCTATATCAATGGAAGCCAACGAAATCTTTATACTTATTAATAACTACTCCAGCAATCCGAACTTGGACTCCGTGTGTAAAGTGTGATCTAACCTTTCCAAGGTATGACGATTTTTTGGCTACGGAAAACGTACAATCGTTATTCCATTTCATTTTCAACCTCTGACACAAAAACGTTTTATCTGTTTTGTGGTATCGTCAATGGAAATAATAATTACATTAGGGTATTGTTTATAAGTTCTTTGAGCGACGTAGGTCTCAGACAAGTGGACTTACTAGGATCCTTTAAAAAAAAAAAAAACAAGTTAAATTACGTAGGTTCTTAGATATATACGTATTTAATGAAAGAAACTTCAGTGATTTTCAAGTTACTCTACTTAAAGGACAGGTGGGTAAAAATATATTTTTGTAATTCACGCGTCTGCTACGTGTTTCATACTTGCTACTTTTTCAGTCATAGTACTGACGTTGAGTGATGAATGAAAGTCAATTTAAAAACTGACCTATAGCTTCGTATTGTTAAAAATAAAAACGCAAAATTCAGACCAAGCTTTTTTGTTTCTCTAAAATCGGCTTGTATTTTGCTGTTAAATGCAGGTTTCTTGAAACTTGAAGAATCGTACCCAAATACTGTTAAGAAAAATTGCCGTTCACAATTATTTTGGGAATATTGCATTTTGTGATCCTGTAATGGTCATACAGGGTGTTAAAAAAAGTGCGTTTGAAATTTTAAGGGGTTACTCAGAATCAAGTATAGAAGAAAAAATATTGAAAAAGTCCGCTCTTCAAATTTTTTCTTCAGTTTTTCATACAAATTCTTGATTCACTATTCAGGTTTAGTATGAGAATCTGAAAAAAAAAATGTGAAGAGCGGATTTTTTCATAATTTTTCCTGGGTTCTGTACTTGATTCTGAGTAACCCCTTAAAATTTCAAACGCACTTTTTTTAACACCCTGTTTAATTAAACTGTTTACAATTAAGTTGTTTCTTTTATTATGAGGTTGTATACGAAGTGATTTACTTATTCCATATTAAAGAAGAGCCTTGCCAAAAAACCATTTAAGTTTCATGCAATACATGTAAGAGAAAATAAAACATTAGCTATACAGGTCGTTTCATTTCCGCTTGCAACTTGCCTCACGATGCAGTTGTGAACGAGGTAACTAGATTTTGAAGCTCGTAAAGTTATTTTATGGCCGCCGTGAAATTCGCGATGAAAACGTGAGAAGTACTTTATTTCTCATACCGTTTGCTCGTATTATGCGATCAATAATCTAAACAGTCAAACTTGTTAAATTCACGTTTATAACTACTATAGTGACGTCATTATTTAAGCTGAGTCTTCCAGCGGCAACAGAAGTGGGGGCCAGAGGGGGCCGAACGCCCCCCCTAAAATAAAACTGGGGGGGCGCCCCCTCCAATTTTATTGTACTACCTGATAAAGGTTTCTCTGTGCTATCCTTCACCAAGTGAGATGTAGTCAAACGCACAAAAATTTTTAATTTCAAAAAAGTTTGCCCCCCCCGTGATGGAGTACTTCCGCGGTCCCTAGAGTCTTCCTCTTATGAACAAGAAACACATTGAAATTTCTTAAATACATAGATCAGCTGATCAGTTAACTTCATAGTAGTAAGGACATGTGAGAACTCCAAACATATATATTTTTGTGAATTATAATCAATTGATATATTATGGGTTCTTTTAGTTTCTTTAGTTTTATGAGGTTTTTCGTTAAATTTGTATCGTATTTCAAATAATGTCAGTAACGTTTTAAACCGTATACGTGTATTGCAACAAATATTAAACAATAAATATAAAGTTTTCAAAATATTAGACGTTAAAGTACGCAACTATATTTGTGATACCGGAAGGCGAAAGGCATGCGAAAGGCAACAGTAATTTGTATCTGGCGGGTTCGGTCCAGTTTGACAGCCACTGATTTATGTGCGCAACTCCGCCCTCTAGCGACCGAATGTAATTTTTTACTCAATCAGTGCTGTGTGGCTTTATATTCAGAGACAGGTGATAAATAATAAAAAATACTTCGGCTTTACAATGTTTGGTTTTGATCGATCGTTTAGGTCTTTCTTTATATGTATACAAAAGCTTTTCTAATTAATGCTTCTATATTTTCGAATTTTCGTGTTAACAAGGTTTGTAGGATCAGGGATAAAGAAAAACTGATAGGATCCTCTATGTACTTACTAATTAGACATCTACATAAACATCCCAATCAAGTCGCTCAACACAAATAAGTAACTTAATACAGTCCTCACCGGATAGAAACTGTTGATCCCATCGACAATAACACGTAATGAAATCTTAACGCAAGTAGGTAAACCTACTCAAAATCTCTGGTCTTAAAAAGGGAAAACACAACAATGGCATGAAGATTTGAAGGGAGATCCGCCGTGGCCCAGTTTTCTACCTTCTTTTCACTAAGCATAATGACGCCAGCGGAGTGTCGGCAAAGTTGGAAATATTAAAATGAGCAAGCACTTGTTTCCGTGAAACGGCCATTGCTCAAGCTTTCCCGCCTTCCCCGCTCTTTAGGGTTCCGCACTTAAAACTTTGGATGTTTGTGACCTCTGGTATTTTTCTTGAGGATTGGGTTGGAAGTGTGTTTAATCCTAGTGAATATTTAAAGCTTCTCAAAATGTTGGCACGCAGCATATAGGGTTGATGACTGATAAAATCATCATCGTTTTCATACTTTTATAAATAAAATAATATTGCAAACGTGATGAAAAAAGAAATTTTCCTTGAAAGTTTTTTTTGCAATTTAAAATGGATTTATATGTTTTATACTGTTTAGTGAATCATATTTCATTGCTTATTTTTGATATAGTAACTTACCCAATTACAATAATATAAAGATTTGAGTAAGTAAACGGATAGCTAAAACGAGTTTTATGTCTTATAAATTATGAAATATTGATCATCGCATCAAATAGCTCTTTTATTGAAATTCCAGAAAAACTTACTTGCTTTGAATTTCAATAAGTAAGTGTACAATTTTTTATTAAAAAAAATCGTAATAAACAGTATGCTAACTACTATATAACATCATGACGGCATCGTGTTAAATTTAAACATTTGTAGAACAAATTGTCGTTTTTGACATTTGATAAAAAGTAACTCAAATGACTAACAGGCAACTACCCAATTATTTTATTTTTGCAAAAGAACAGACATAAAGCTCAAGAAATATGTATGCGTACAGAACCAACATTTTAATTAAAATATTTTTGAATTCACGGATTTATCTCGATGTTTTGTTGACATTTAAATGAATCTCTTATTTCAATTGCAAATTCTTAATCTGTAGCATTTTTCTTCTTTTTTTACGTAAAAGTACCACGGTTGCTGTAAGGCAACTGGCCTTAGCCTTCTGATGTCGCCCAAGTGATATATCATTTTGGAAAATCTCATTAAAATCTACAAAGATATTCGATTATGTTCCTTTTTCTGATAACAACACATGATGTCATGTATGTTGTAAATATCACTTAGGTCTTCATATAACGGTTATAAGCGGTAGCCAATTTCCTTCATCGTATTTATTAACGATATATGTAAGTCCATTGCGTCATCACTTTATTCCAACGATACCTATGTACTGTTTATTAAAATTTTCGAAGAGTCTGCGAGATCTGACGTACAGGAGAGTTACTGTAGGTTAGTACATATTTTGATTTTCCCAGGCTATAAAAAACTAAACGGGAATACTAAGCAAGAGTGACAATACTGCAGTTTATTGTCAGACAATATTACCTCCTATGTAGAAGCGCTTATAAGGTACTTGAATGCTGTGCTTTGTAGCGAGCAGCGACAGCGGAGCTTAATAACCGTATTCTCTACATAAATACACCTGAGTATAATATCTCCTACAGGTATCTTTACATAGGAATACTAGTGTTTTTGAAAACCTTATACATATATTGTATTAATGGCTTTGACGATAAATACATAATCAACAATACATAAGATACACACAGCTGGGCTTGTTTTTCATGTATAAAATTAAATGGAAAACAGGCACATAAGGTAATTATCTATTCATAATGTACTAATCATTTCACAGAATAGGGACAATCGGATTCATGTTATAAGAGGTTTTCTTTCGACCTTCCTATGCAAATTAAGAAATCAAATGTGAAACTCCCTTTCAGGTTTTCCAGATCTGCCTCAATGAGTAATGCCCTCACGATCCGTGTGGTCCGCGTTACCCTCGACAGAAAACGTTTTCCATCATGATTTATACGACTCCAGATTCTGCCTTCGAGATCCAATGTAGCACAAAAAGCATTTACTGTAAGATTTATAGGAACGTCGCACTCTTAACAGGTTTTTATACTGTGTTGACACGGTGTTTTAGAAAATTCTTGTAGGAATATTATACACTCTCTAGCGCCGCCCTTATGGTCATGAACAGTTACCTATTAGACAAGTTTTGCCAAATATTCTATAATGTATTTGTTTTTTTATTAACCGACTTCAAAAAAAGGAGGAGGTTCTCAATTCGTCGGAATCTTTTTTTTTATGTATGTTCACCGATTGCTCGAAGACGCCTGAACCGATTTGGAAAATTATTTTTTTGTTTAAAAGGTTATACTTCACAGGTGGTCCCATATAATTTTTTTCGAAATCGATTCAGCGGAGAAAATCAACAAAAACATAGCAAAATTGGAGTTGTTGCGATTGAAGTCGGTTGTTTTTAACGTATTCAGCGTGGTCAATTATTTCAAATACTTGATGTTTCGATTCAAAAAAATAAATAAGCTACTTAATAACAAAACATACTGTAACTGAAAAATCTCCATCCAATTCGTCTCCTGACATGTGCTCAGCATGCTGACAGCTTTTTCTTTTTGAACAGTGAGACTCATCCATTGCGCTTTAAAGCTGTCTGCCCTGCGGTAGTAATTTGTCTCGCTAATAGCAGTTTGTGATTAACATAATTTGCTTCATCCCAAAATTGGCTAACGAAACTTTATTCAAATACCTACCCCAAACAGAATGACGGGTGACAGGTCGAAGTAGCAAGATAAATAAACGCAGCGCCGCCGCCGCCACCGGACCATAAGGACTGTTACTAAATCTTGCAGATAGCAGACCCTCATCACCCGACCATGATTCGACGGATCCTAGAATATTTAAGGCTTTTCGGTCAGTCAGCCGGTCAATATCGTTGATGAAACTTTTTTAAGACAAAAGAGGTTTTACGTGTTAGGTACGAAAAATACGAGTAGATGTTTAACTACAGGTGGAGGAGGCTTCTCCTAAACAAAAAAACACCGTTAATTGCTATTTCGTCTCATTTATCAGCTATATGAATATATTACAGAATACATCTAATAAGTTCTTTTTTAAACTTACCTACCAAAAAGAAAAAAATGTCTAAATGACTTATGAATTCCGTTGACGACTGCTTAATGCACGCAACCCTGAAAAAGCAGTAAACGTTAACGTAACACATTACGTATGTTATTTGTTCAAAAGCTCCAAAGGTATTTGTGAGACGTAGTGCATTAGAGCCGTATATAATCTGTCCCACATTGCAGGGGCTTGCGTAACAGACATTTATCATGGCGCTGGGAGGAGCGAGCATCTCCGGGAAACAAGATAAATCATTAGCATCCCTCTGCCGCACCTCGCGCCCCCTGCCCCGCCGCCGCCGCCGCCGCCGTGATTCATCTGCGTAGACAGAGGCCAAACGCAAATTAATAAAATCGTCATTCTGCGATACAAATGAAGAACAGTGGCTGCTGATGACTTTGTGCTGTGTTAGGAAATATTTTCTCATTTAGATACATAGGATTTTTGTATTTAACTATGCGACTCTAGCTTAGTTACAGAATAACAGTGCTAGATGTCACACAACTCATTCTCTTCCCAACGAATGATTATTTTTATAGATTTCAGAGTAGCGTTTCCAATAGCTTTCCCGCCGTGAAAACGCGAGTTATAAACGCTTATACGGCTCTTTAAACGCACTTCTGGAAAATTTACTGCACTGCTATACTGTGCCGGTATAAATATGATTGCAGCAGATCCTGTAATGATTGTAGCTTGTCCACATTAAACTTCGTAGTGTTTCGACACCTCAGCATTTTTGTGTAGAATCTAAAAAGCTTTTGCTTTGTATTTTAAGCTAAGGTAAATTTCTGATATTTCAAGACTGAAGCGGTCGTGGCTCAGTGCTACTTGCGAGGTCGTATCTATCTGTCACGCAGGTTAACTGACAACAGGAACGGTCATAATATGAATGGCTGTGATTGTTAGTGGCAAACATCTTGACGGTTTCCGTTCTTCACGCGTCACACGTTAAGCATTTGATGTCGGTTGCTTTCATTAGGTGGCAGTCGTTAATGCCCTGTCTTTTAACAATACTGACGTATTAGTAGGCCACTAATCGTACGTTACAACATGCACTAATCGGGACTTAACCCCCCCCCCCCCCTCGTATTTGGAGTTCCGCCCAGGATTGGGGACGACATGGGTTATACATATATTTTTTCGTACCACTGTGTTTGTCCGACTTGTTTAAAATAGTTAACACCTACACCTAAAACGAATGAACTGCATGAGTGCAATAAGAATCCATTAGAGTTCATGGAAGACTTGGCTGCGCGTACGTTTACACCACTACAGCCCGAGGCCGCGTGAAAGTGCATCAATGCATTATTTATAAGCGAGGATAATCAGATTAGCGTCCGTTCAGGGGCTTTGTTTTCATACATCGTCAGTTTTCGACTACTTTTCTGTTATTTATTCATATTCATGGCAGGGATTCTGACCAATGCATATAAAGAGCGTTGGTGTAAAATTTAACAGATATTTTAAGGGGAGATTTAAACTGAACAACATTTGTTTTAAATACGATACGATACCTTTGATGAGATCTCTAAAATAATTAAATTCTCATACAATAGTGGATTCGTTTTATGATTAGATAGATATACTCTATCTATTTGCCTACTACTCTGAATAAATAAGTGCATTATTATATTTGAATCTAGGATCAAAACTTCTTAAATAATAGTATTCATGATACTGAACGACATCATGTATAATAAATTAATGAAGTCCAAAACATATTTAGTCATACTAAACTATTCAGTTGATTACCTTTTTTTTTTTATTTTACCCTCAATTGGTAAGCCCTTGGCATCATCTCACCTGATGGTAAGTGACGATAATGCCGAAGATGGAAGCGGGCTTACCAAGATTCCCCAACGCAATAGGGAACTGGCTATCTTATCTTCATGCCGGAACACATCAATGCTGTTAACATTGATGTTTGGCGGCAAGATTTAGATAAGATGGTGGTAGCTAGCCAGGCGGGCTCAGAAAATGCCCTACCACCAACCAAACCGAGTCCTACAAAGTTGGATCCCGCCGGGAATCGAACCCGCGACCTCCTGATGTGAAGCGAGTGGACTAGCCACTGGGCTACGGAGGCGGTTAAACTTAACCTAACTTTATATCGATTGGCACCATAGCTCAAAACTATTATTATTATTAGCTATTATTTACGAATTTAATATTGGATCCTCAATTAAGCTTTTAAATTTTATAAGCAGAATCCCTAATTAAATTTGTAATTAGATGATAAAATCGACGCTTGAAAAGAAAAATTGACTAAGCGCCATATCGTCCCTCGCACGAATAAGTCTCCTATCTCATATTTTTGATGATATGAGTTTAAACTTTTTAAAATTGAAATACAGTTGTTTTTAAGAACTTGACAAAAATGAGTTAGGAGTGTTAGTCGTGCGAGGAACGATATGGCGCTTAGTAAATTTTTCCTTTGTGTAATTTTCTTATACTTCATACCAATACTCATTAAAAAAGTAGAAATATACAATAAAACATTTGTGCAAAATAATGCTAAAATCATTGGAGAAATTTGACAAAAAATATAAGTACAGGGTTGTTTAAGTTTATGGAAGCGTTTCTTTAACCCTTAGATAAGTGGAAAGAATATAATTTCTATAGAGATCACAAATTCTAGAAGCCCTTGAGACAATAAAGGTGTTACATCGTGCATGCCCTTACTTGCTGTTCATACTAAATCGTACCGCTCTATAGCTTGCTTATGTGCACTCTATATAACATAGCTAAGCTTGATACTATAGTATGCTCTAAAGCTAATTACTTGTAAACTCTATCATCGCGTACCCTGTAGCTAGATTACTAGAACCTCAGCACGTACGTACGAGTAGGCATAGTGGATGTAGTAAAAAGAGACCCACCATTATTGCCCCCGAGATTTATTTGTTGTGGCAGCTGCTCCCCGCTCATATTCCGCCACTTTTTGTGCGCTTGTCAATAAGCTACCGGATGTGGTCCGGCGCCATTGCCGCTTCCACTTCCGGTCACGTGCCTTGGCTTATTTAGGGGTAGTTTGGAAAACGATTTTTGGTGCCAACTTTTTAGTGACACCGTCGCCGCTTTCTAGGTCAAACATGGCGGGCGTTTGTGACACAACTAGCAAAAGCACTACATTAGTTTTTTTTAAACAATTAAACTTATGTAGGTAAGGTACTATAGTATGTCTATTATCACAATCAGCTCAATCTGATACTTTCTTTTGAATAGATAGAATAGAAGGAATCGGTAGCGAGGAGTCATTTCTGGAAAACCTGTACTCTGTTATGATCAGAAAAGCTTAAGGCTCAACTGGTAATAACTGTTCTTTAATTGGGTAGTTAACTGCATAAAAAAATACAATATTGTATACTAAATAGCTCTTTTATTAACGTCATAGAAAAACTTGCACGATAAAAAAAAAATACTACATATACAAGGAGCTAGCGAGGAGTAGAAGAGAATGGCGGTTTCTCCACCGACAAGAGCTACTTACACTTGCTCTTAAGAAAAAAAGGTGAAATCATTGTAAAAATCACCCGTTATTTACTAATTCAAAATGCAAGTAATATAAGAAGAACCAATATCGCAAATATATTTCATGATGAAACTCTTTTTTGCCAGTATTTTGTCGGGAAAATATTTTAGAACCGCGGACCCCATGGCCGGCCGTGCGTGACGGACGGGCGGGCGGGCGTTGCGTTCGTAAGCTGCCTTTATTTGGCCTATAATGGAAACACAAAATACAAAGGAATTGATGGAGTTAAGAGTAATGATGTATTGTACAACAGGCGCTTTAGGTCAATATTATTATAGAAAATGAAATAAAGGGAAAAATGATGAGATGACATAATAAAGGTTGAATCTTACGACGGTTGATGAAGGATTTTATACACGACTACCCAAGCATAGGGTTGATGGGATGTTTTGGGTTTTTGGGTGTATGTATGTCCGTTTAGTTGTCTTTAGTCAAACCGGCTTCATGAATTTTCGAATGCAGTGTCTTTAGGTGAAATACATGTATGAAATACATTTTAAGCAGTCGCGTTTTAATACTTTCAATTGAATATTGAAAATGTAGTTATTAGTGATCAAATTTTTTTGGGCAGGGAAAATATTTCATAAAGCTACTTACCTATAAATAATGTGTTAGTGGGCACTCTGTACAAGAACCAGGAATCTCGGTCGCGTAATAAATCCAACTTATATTGTTGGCTATAACTCATTCGCAACTTACTATGATTAAACACATTGTCTGCGAGCAAGTAATGGAATAAGAACATACCGGAGCGCTATTATATTAACGATATTGCATGCCAAGTTTTCTCATTCCGAACATAAGCAGCAACTAATTTCAGATTAGACAAACAACTGTGATTACGGCCGCAATCCGCGAGTAGTAGCAGCAAAACATCACGTCTGCCTCCACATTGTTAAACTTGGTCAGTACAGTGTGCAACAAAAACCTATAGTGGATTCTGTACGGGTATCCAATCTAAGTAAACAGCCAGCGGGCTCGATTCGTTTCTACCCAATAATGGTACAGGAACTGGAAATATTACACGATCGTCGTAAAATGAGTGCAGGCGTGTTAAAGCTAGGAGTGCGCCCTTCGCAAAATTATTGCACGTCCGACGAAAATAGGTCAATTGCCTCCTTGCGGTGTTAGGACCCGGGAGCGACAGGGACGAGAGATTAATAGGAAAGGGAACTCAGCGCTCCGGCAATGTGACTGCTATCCTGTGCGTTTTCTTTTTTTTCCATTGTTTTACGTTTGGGAACTCATGCACGAGGCAGTGTCCCGTCTCTATTAGTCTATATTTATTTGCTCACTGCCGTCGATGCGTGGAATCAGTAATGTGTCCCAACCGTTACATTTATCGTGAACGGGGTTTTTCCGTATCTTTTTTCACGACTCGCGGAGGCTGATAAGATGGCAGAGCCTACGGGAAGGAAATAACCGAGATGAAACAAACGTCGCTTTGATCTCTGCGACTCTGTTTATTTTGTCATGATCAACGGAGGGAGGCTCTCAATTGAAGAAGCTTTTGTGCTCCATTTGTTGATAGTTATTTTGATGTTGGGTTTGCTGCGAAACTGTTTGTGACATAAGCAAACTTTGGTTGATTAAAATAAATGGTGGTCCAATGTCCTTATTTTGTAGAACGATTTCTAAACATTCTAAAAAAATCAGGAAAATTGAGAAAATGTCCGGAAATTCTTATTACAAAAATAAATTTTAATACAAAAACTTCATTCATTCAATTTGTTAACGTCTATATTAAAAATCAGGAAACATTAAAACCCTGCCAAATCTGGAATAATCCTAAATTATTAGAAACATTTTATTGGGCAATAGCCTCTGCTTGGCACTCTTCAACGGCTGTCCCTTCGAAGTCAAGAACCTCGAATTCATTGAGGAGTTTTCTGAATTTATGCAAGGCTTTGCGCTGAATAATTATTTACTCTAATTAAACGTTTGCCAGAGGTCGACCAGAGTTTTCTGGCTGACTTTCGCCTTTTGAAAGTCAACCGAGTGTGTGATTAGGGTGCCGGGGGTTCGACGCTCATGAGCGATACAAACGGTACGTACACAAGTGGTACAACAAGCCATTGTTACGCAGCCATTGGGAACGCACAAGACGAACCAATGTCTAAATTTGCGTACGCGTACAACATGCGCTTTTCAAAGCCATGTATTGCTCTTCTCTAAACAATGAGGACAACATTTTCACGGTGTGCATGAATGAATGTGCTGAAACGAAATTATGTTTGGTGCGTGCATAGCAATGTAGCAAAACTTTAGAACAAGTAAACAATAAGTACCACCATTCAATAAATAATATGTATTTGTTAAGGAGTAATAATTCTTCTTAAACTTAACGGAGATTTAACTACATTACATATAAGTTTATTGTGTAAGAAACAAGCGAGCATAGAGAGCGTTCCAGAACTCATCCGTAAGAATATTTTTAACCTGATATCAGGATAGCCTATGCTATTGCATGCATTTTATGTATAAACTAGCTTCCGCCCGCGACTTCGTCTGCGTGGACTTCAGAATTCGGTCCAGAGTCCAGAGACAAAAAAAGCCATCTAGAAACGAAATAGAAATTTTGGGTTTTTAAGCATTCCTCCAGGAACCATTAAGTTTTCCGGAATGAAAAGTATCCTATGTGTTAGCCGAGTGCTTTATCTATCTACCTACCAAATTTCATCCAAATCCGTTTAGTATTTTCAGCGTGAAAGCGGAACAAACAAACAAATAAATAAACAAACATTCATACTTTCGCATTTATAATATGATAGTGAGATGAGATGGGACCAGACCCTTGTCCCATGGAGCCCTAGATAGAGGCTTTAATTTGTTTGTTACTTCATCTCATGAATTTCTGAGTTGAGTGGCTGCATATAAAAACTAATTGTAAAAAGAGATAGTCGTGGGCCGCAACATTGTAGTCGATGAGTTGTCGTTTTATCTCGTCTCCTCAGATGGCAGTATTTACGAAGGAAACACGTAATTCCCACTAATTGAGTTTCGCTTGTAGCCCTGAGCTCCACGACTTGGCTTAATTATGTACTGTTTAAACTAAATATCCCAAGCAGCGTCCCGACTATCGGACGATTTAGCTAACGATATCGGTAATATCTTCACTAACTCTGAATAGAACACGCCTATTTACTTAGGGATTAAGCTTCGCCTGAGTGTAGTAGGAGTTGTTGTATCGATGTAAATAGTGAACGTTGTACAACACTTTAGGCTACGTGACTAAGATTAAGATATTTGGATTTATTTGTCTACTATGTTATTGTGTTAGGTCTGAGATGTACGAAAATATCGCTTTAATAAAAACAAACAAGTTAATTTATAGTCATCGGTATACTGAGGTGAAGCGTTTTTTTCCGCTAAGTAGTTTATGTACGAGGAGTATTCAATTAAGTACATAGATTTTAGATTTTTCGGTTTTTTCCAATCGCTATAATTTGTATACTGCACCACATAAAGAGTTAAATCATATAACTTACTAAAACATAAGGATGACAGTTGACAAATTTTCTTACCAATATATTTGAAATGTACATAACAGATAAATGCTTAACAAAATGATCAAATATGCGGCAGTTCCTTGTCAATGTGTATTTTAATATATTTTTGTGGACGTAAAAATTGCGTCAAAAAGTTGAGTAAAACTACACAAAGTCTGCTAGACAGTCAGCGTCAGTTGATTAATAGATCCACGAGCCCCGGGGGCTTAGTTTTTGTTTTGTCTATTCCGAAGAAGCGCGGGAGTTACACAAGTTCGCACAGGAAATGGAACTCCGCGGGACTTTTGATAAAGTTTTAATATATTCCTCGGCATGTTCCCAACTTGTTCGGCACTCGGCAGGTTATGCGCATTACTGATCTGAGTGTGTGCTTACTTTCTTTTTCATAAAGGCTTCGAAAGACCGTCTTCGATTGAATTATTAAACTCGGCTGGGTTTTATAAGATTTACGTATGAGGCATGAGGGTTGCAGATAATTCGAAGATGTGACTGTATGACATAAAAATTTAATAGCGGGCTGAAACAATAGTTTTTTTTGTTCGGGGTCTTCTTGTGCTTATCATATTGAACAACTATTGTTTTCCGAAGCTGTTGAAATTCCAAAAAGAATTGGACAAACTAATTAATTATCTATAATTGATTGGCCTAATTTGTATGATACGAAAAGTTCAATTTATGTTTGCTATTTTAGCAAACTCGTAGCACAAAATTTCGTCAGTATGATGACTAGTTTACCTATATACATATACATATTTTGTTTAACTGCATATTAAAATTTCATTATATTTATGCGTCACTTCATGATGAGTAAAAGCCCCAGTTAAAGAATCCTTCATCTATTTTTTGTTACACCATTTGATTTTGAGGTTCAGAAAATTAACTCCTTACTAGCACAAAGTAGCCCGCTACCAGCTTGAAGCCTTGGAAGCTATCGACCGACGCGACGCGCAAGGAGACTTATATGTGATGATGAGCTTGTTTTAAATAAGCTCCAAAGCCTTGAGCATCGCCGCAAAGTCAACTAGGCGTAGGGAGGCCTTTCATCCCTTTGTAGTTGACATTCCACCTATTCGCACGAAGCGATATGCTTCCTCTTTTATTATGCGAACTGCGAAGGAGTGGAACTCCTTACCTGCGTCCGTGTTTCCCGATTCCTATAATTTGGGGGTCTTCAAGGCGAGAGTGAATAGGCATTATTTGAGTTTGCGTGTACCATCCTCGACTACATCGTCACTTTCCATCAGGTGAGATGTAGTCAATCGCACTCAAATTTTTAATAAAAAAAATAATATATTAATGATACACAAGTCATTTAAATATGCATTGAGTTGGGATTTGATTTTTTTATGGCAAGATTAGGACCTCGATACATATCAGGTTTTACAGAGTGTTCAAAAAAATGTATTTGGGATTTTAAGGGGTTACTCAGAATGAAGTATAGAATACAGGAAAAATATTTAAAACATCCGATCTGCAGATTTTTTTCAGTTTTAATACAAATTCTTGATTTAAGGAATCTGAAAAATAATTTAAAGAGTGGATTTTTTCAATATCTTTCCTGTATTATTTCTTGATTCTGAGTAACCCCTTAAAACTTCTAACGCATTTTTTTAACACCCTGTATAAAGGGTGACTTTAAATTAGTTCTTGACATGAAAGGTTATGCATGTGGTCAAGACAGCATACAACCCATAGTCAAATCGCAAAAAAAGTTTGACTCTCCATACCAATCGATTAACTGACCGACAAATTGGTATGAAGAGTTCAAAATTTGACTAGGGGTTCCTTAGGGAAAGTTGTTTTTCATCATGAGCACATGCATAGCCTTTCGTATCAAGGACTAATTTAATGTCACCCTAATATTCAGTTGAAATTAATAAAAAATGTACTTAGACAGAAAACGACAAAAACGAACATCAGAATTTTGATATTTTTATTAAAAAGGTCAGCCGCGCCCCTTGTCTCTGGCAGCGTTCATTCCTGGTTCTCGGGGTGGAAAACATAATTTCTTTTCGAACAAACTTCATTTGAGTTCAAAGAGAAACAGTCAAGTAAGTAAAATGGACCAATTAGGTATGCTTTTCAAATGGCATGACTGATTGTACAGTGACTGTTCTTATTTAAAAAAGTTTCTGAAATTCGCTGTATTCTGTTTTATAGTGACCCGGTTACCGTGCTGCCGAAAGTATAGACACTATTACTTGTGGTCTCGTGATCATTTTTAGAATGTACGTATATTATTTTAACGTGATAGACATATCCCCTAATTTGAGATGTAAAAATAATGATTACATGCTATGTAAAGAGAATAACTCATTTGTGGGTCAATGTGAACGCTATTCTGTAAAGTAAAATAAAATACCTAATGTTGTGTGAATTATAAACCAGTTTTATGTAAATAAAAAAAAACATATATCACTATAAGTTCCAGATATAACCGTTGACCGTAGATTATTTGAACGATAATGACATTTGCATAATTGCTCAATCAAAACGATATGACGTTATTAGAGTGCTCCATATGTACCTACGTTAATAAATTTAATTATTTTGATTATCATAAAGTCCCATCCCATCAGTTTTTGTCCCAGTAATCTGCGACAGTGAAACCTGGTTAAACCCGAGCAAGCTCTCGCAGCTTGTTGCTTGGTGGTGTCTTGCTCCACAACCAGCGTGACATTCTGCGCTGTTCCCATTTCGCAGCTCGTGCCCACAAACAATGATCTGATTGCGCTCGAACGAGGCCAGTCCTGACACCTGTCCTTGTCACTCTACCTACCATTATCACCCGTCCCACTCGCACGACCTGCAATCACTCTTGAGTCTCGACTGCTGCCCCAATGATATTTGTGTTCGATTATAATTAAACACGTCCTCTTTCTTTGAAATGTCAAGCTGTCTCTAATTAAAGTCCAACTAATAATAATAGATCTGTCCCTTTTTGTCTCGAACTTGTATAACAAACAAACTGGGAACTCGAGAAGTGTGCGCTCCTCGTGAAAGATTAAATTCTCGGTGTCTTTAATCTCGGTCCTTCAGGAGACCTAATAAAGCTGTCAGACGGTATACGTAATAGTTAGGAAGTTCGCATTTTACGTAGAATTTGAATAGAGTGGCCTTTTAAGTGAAATGGATCATGCAAACTCATTCAGACGTTTTTGACAAACTTTAAGGGTCTTGACCTGGGTATAAAAGGGTCAAATTTTATCTGATAAAGTCACCGACATTGCTAATAGACTAAGTAAGTTTAAGTGGCGCACAAGCTATAAAGCTCGCAGAAATGGTAACCGATTTGGACGAAAGATACCGAAAACGTTATGCTGGATGGCCATAGACAGATGTACTGATATCCGCCGGTAAACCGACACTTGGTCCAACAAAATTTGTTAGAACTGCGGTTTCTATTCATGAAACTGAACAATTTTCCCCAAGGAACTAATAATCGATTCGCCTTTTTTATAGCTCATACTAAGCTCAACGACTGGTTAATAAAGACAAAAAATAATTCGCGAATTCGTAATGGGTTCCCTAGGGAAAGTTGTTCAGTTTCATGAAAAGAAGCCATAGTTTAAATAGTGTTAGCTGATTTTGTTAGACATTATAATATACAATTTTATTACATATGATATCCTAAATATACGATACTTGAAATTAATTAAAATGGAAGTGCTTTTTTTAAATTGTTACCTTAAAAACAAACAAACAAACCTATGTACTTTACACAGTGACCTTCTGTATATAGCCTTACATACAAAGATGTTAAGGCCTTTATTTTTAAAATATTGTGTAATTTTGATTGATTTGTTTTTTATTGCTCGCTTAAATGTTCGTGCGGATGGTGGCGTATCGGGAGCCGGGTCGTTCCCTTCCCTCAAATATGGTTGAGGGTAGCGATGGCTGACTCTCGCGTTATACTCGTGATCGGGTGCTGTCCGTGTGAACTGGCCTGCTCTTGTCATTGGTTTTTGAATTGTTAGTCATTAGCTACAAATAATTTTTACTTTTATCTCTTTTGAATCCTTTCTTTCTTTATTCTTCTTACTTTATTTTTATTTTTGCATATTTTATTTACAGACATGACATTGTATAATTCATTTATTGATCTAGCATTAAGATGTAATAGAATATAAGACTTAAAAAAAAAAGTGTTGGAGGGAGTTTCTTTCGGGCCCGCCGTTTCTTCTCACTCCGCAAACATTTCCCGAAACGGTGGGTATACGAGTTCCGAGTGGTAGGAACCTCGTGTTAGGTAGATAAAAGAATAACGTTCGAAAAGTGTACACTGCTACCTACTTCGAATAAAATATTTTCATTTCATTTCATTTCATTATTGACTGTTTTTCTCACAACTGCACTGAATTACGACGTATGGTACAATTCCTTGATAATGCTAATCCCCGAGTTTAATCCGCTTTGTTCGTCGTCTACGTCACCTGTTTGTTTAATAAATACCATTGTATTATAATGTACTGTGATAATTCATAAAAGATAGATATATGTTGCATTTATTTATCAAACATGTTTTTTATAATTATTATATAATTATGTTAACAAACATATGAATTAAACTCGTACATATACATATACGTTTATTGCAATACGGTAAACTGAGTTACTTTTTATGAACTATACTGTCAAAATCATTTTGTTAAAAAAATTGAAATTGTGAACGATGACGTTGTAACACCCTCCGGCATATATCAAAATGCCAATAAAATTTTTACTTTAAAATTCCAAATAAAGCTGTGAATTATATTAAGGACTGTCACGATGGTCTAAAGCTTGTAGAAAAGATGAAGGGCTCGCAGATATTGGATTGGTGGAAAGAATGGTGAAATGGATGGAAAATCATGTTTGGTTCAAGTAGGAAAAATCCATAAACACTTTTGGAAAAATTAAGTAAAATTGTTGCAAATGATCGAAAATTAAATGTTCGGAAAAGTTATAAAAACTTGTTAATTTTTTTTAAAAATGTTGAAAAATTTCGGAAAATAAAAGTTAGGAAAAAGTTGGAAAAACTTGTAAAATTTTTCGAAAAAAATTATTGGCATTTTGATATATGCCGGAGGGTGTTACAACGTCATTATTCAGTACCTATACTGCCCTCACAAGAAAGAAGGCCGCTAATTGTACGGAAATTCCATATACTTAGCGGCCTATTTCATATAAGGACAGAATAGAAGTTTGCATTTCAGTCACGAAATTTTTATAAAATAAATATTGTATATGGGCGCTTTTATTGTCATGCGGATTTGTGCCTGCACGCGGGCCATGCCCGCATGCGTGCCGCCTGCACCCTATCGTTTCATTACATGTTTCTAGGGCCCTTTTATTGTCATGCGTGGCACACGCACGCGGGGCGCTTTGGAAACGCAGCACTCGGGCAGAAATCCGCATGACAATAAAAGCGCCCTATGTGATGGAAAACCAAGCGACAAAGTTTTCCTGCAATTTTTGCATGTTATGTGGTGCCAAAAATAAAGATATGTCTACGTCTATGTCTTATAGCAAAGCTATTTAGCTAACGATATTTCATATTTTATTTTTAATGCTTGCAGTCAACTCCCAGATTTAGTTCCCTTAAACAATTTTTAATAAATTGTCACGTTTTCTTTGGACATTTCAGTTCATAGGATGAAACTTTATAGCAGTTTATTGTGAACAAGCGGTGTAGTCAGTAAAGTTGGTGTGAAGCCATGTCGCGCGGAGTCTCGCGGGGCGCTGATTGGGCACCTACGTGGATGGGACCCGACTTTACAGTGTACATAAATAAATATCCCGGAGGAATCACACACGGTCATCAAGCCCCAGGATTCCCTGTATTATGAGATCCAAAGACTAACATTTAAATTCATACGTCATAATATAGATATAATACAAAAAGATACAGAAAAAACAAATCTTGTCATATAAATGGTTGTCCTGGATGGGATGAAATCCCAAGACTCTCGGTAGTCAGTTTTTTGCGTTTACTACTAAGCCATCGAGTCAGTCGGATTATATTTAAGGAATCAATACATCCAACTACGTATGCACATAAATACATACATACATAAAAGTATTGGTACATATTAAACTCTCTATGAATCGAAAGCCGGCTTCTACTCATCATACTCCAGGAACCTCCAGGAAACCATAAAAAAAGCTCACATTTTTTTGAACATTTTGTTAAGAAATCAATTTTTTTCGAGACTTCAGTCTTCAGTATGAATTCTTTAAGAGAAATTGTTCATCATAATGATTAGAAAAGTTGTCTGGGTGAGATTGCTTTTTAGTAATAAGACTGCCTAACTTTATTACCTTTTTTTGTTTTTATATTGTGTAGGTAATAAAGTGTTTTCATTTATTAAAACCCTTAAGTTTCTGAAACAGGTCTCGTTACGCCATATACAATGAACTTTAGATGCCTCTCTGAAACCGAACAAGCAAGATATGTATTGTCTGAATTTAATTAAGTTACATTCTGCGTATACAGAATATACAGAGTCCATCTCTGAGCTTATTTTACTGCATATTGAAGTTTTTTTTATGGATTTGGTTTGTTATGGAAAGCTTTGTTATGAAAGTATGCATCACCTATTTAGAAATAGGTGTTGCTGTTGTAGTTTCCTTTTTCTAAAGTGGGAAAATGCATAAAAAAAAATTCTTTGTTTAAATGTAGATTTGAAATCTTAAATATCTGTAAAATCAGTTTTTGATTATCTCCATTATTCACTGAGATATTGCAATTTAAAAAAAAAATGCGGAGCACGACCCGAAAAGCTTCGTACAAATTGTAGCGCAGCTGTGTGTGACGTCACTACAGTCATTTTCCGTAGTCAAATGTATAACGCGGTTAATAAATATTTTGCATATGTACTGTCCTAGAAGAAAGTCTCACAAATCTTAAGAATATTTTAAAAATAGCTTTTTAAAATTTGCAGCATTTTGGAAAAAAAATCTTTTATATTCCTAAGTTACTCCTTTATCACAGTCTCTTTTTTTACATCTTTATCAAAATAATTTACTTTTTTTGAAATCTGAAACAACTTTTATTATTACTTGTTTTATTTGTACCTTTGTGTCACTCGTAGCGTTTGTACCGTTGTGTCGCTCGTAGTAACCGGGTCGGTTACTACGAGCTACTACGCCGTAGGCCGTGGTGCAGCATTCCGTATGTAATGTTAAAGTATTCGAAGCATATTTTTTCCTAAATAATTTCGTATTTCTTTTGGGATTTAGACAATATTTGCAGGTGTATTGTAATATTACGGGCCCATAGACAACTGAAACTTATACAATATACAACTTTATTGTTTACACGAGCTGTCGGTTGTGCTGCGTCATATGTAGTGGTTTGAAGTCTAAATCTAAAAATACAGATTTTCGTGAATTTTCATCGAAATTCGTGGAATCCTAATTTCCCTGATGTCCAGGGGCCTGATTGATCCGTTTTGCCTGTAGCCCGTTCCTCTCCATTCAATTTTTCAAAACATAGACTTTTCACTCGACTGTCCAAGCCCGAGGGTAATGTTTTTTGAGAGTATGTACGTATTGTTGCCGCCTATAGCTAAAACGGCTTCATGGCTAATGGATTTTGGAGTGCGGGGAATTGTGACATTCGTGATGATACTTAGAGATGCATTTTGTTTTGTCGGATGATTTTTTCTTGGAAAATTGCGAAAATTCTGTGGTACATCAAACTCATCAAGTTATTTCTTCTTATTATTTACACTTACACTTTATTAAATTATTGCATTTTAATAAACATTTTGTGTGATGGTAACTATTCTTTTTTTTTAAGTCACCGTTGTGGGGTCTTCAAAGAGTCATGACAACTACAGTGAAGGATATATTATAAGTTACTATTATAAGTGTTTAGAACACGTGTTTTTTTTTGCCACATGTACTCATAAACAACTTTCCCCGAGCAAAACTTTACTCAATTTGGAAACATGTTTTTGTAATTTTCATACAAACTTAGCGAGTCACCTGGTCAATTAGCGTGAAAATTCTATTGTTTTTTGGGAAATGAGTTTAGCTTCATCGAGTAAAGTTGTCCAGATACATTATTTTATAGAAACCCTGGTTGAATTTTTTCAGTTAATTTACAAGGACACCTTTTACGGAATGTGTATTAATGTGAATCAGTAATATAAAGGGTGTTTGAATAAAATATATATTTTATTATATTTTTAATATATATATTTAATATATATTCCTCATGAAAATCAACAAGTATTGTTCTGCAACTTCGCTAGAATAGTAAAAAACAAAGTTGTAAAATACAAGTTAGGTTTCACGAACCTCTCGAGCTTAGTTTATTTTAAGCATTTGTTATTTATTTTGCTTTTAAAAGTAATCGAAGGCTTTGAAATTTTGGAGTAAACCCATTATGCTTATTTTTTATTACTGAGTTTTGCTTTAAATAATTTTACGTTGTGTTTCTTGGCCGTCCACCATCTGGATGGCACTCGAATAATGTCACTCTCGCGAAACCCTCACTATAAACTAAATGATACTTCGCATAACAGGGATTCAAAGTGTTTTTGATTTTTCACAACGAGCAAATTAAAAACGACGACAGAACAAATTGACAAAGCAGCTTATAGCGAAAGAAGTAAAAAGCGAGACATTCGAAGGAAAACACTTAAAACAGTTTTGTGTTTAATGAAACAAATTACAATGTTTTTACACTCATTTGTTCAAAAATAAGCTTCCTAACTATTAGTAATTTTTCAGTCTCTTATTTTGGTTGATTTGGTAAAGTTTTTAAAGCAAACTGTTTCTTTATTGTCTGAAACAATTATAGAAAGTGACAACAATAATTTATTTAAAAAAAAAATACATAGAGGGACTTTATATTTGACATAATGTTTCTTTCTTTTCCCACAAACACTTCCCGAAACAGCGGGTATAAGAAAATTGTACAGCTACATACTAAGTGCGGCTTGCGTGGTCGTGTCGATTATCCAAGTTAACTTTCTACAGACAATGTATTAACCTGGATAGGTTTGAATATTAATGGCACTTGTCTCGATTTCCGTGTTTGGCAAGATAAGTTAAGCCGTTGATGCCGGTTTGCCATCACTAAATGGCTGTCGTTAATATCGACAGAGGCCTTATAGGCGGCTTGAAAGCTTTTGCCACTGGGGCGGCCACTAAATTGATTGCGTTACAGTGGTAAGAGATAAGAGAAGAGGAAGTTCTTTGAGTGATTTAAAATGACTTAACCTAAACAAAACTGGACAACTAAACTTAAACCTTGATCAAAACTGGACAAACACTATTGCTTTTTGACATCGATTGATAGTAATAAATAGGGTTGGCACAGAATGCGCTCAGTTCAAAAGATTGATGAATGCGCACAATCAGTAAACCAATTTGGCTGTGGTGCCTTTGTGTGCTCTACACAAATAGAATTTTTAGATGCTGTGATGGATTGTTCTTAGATGGGTATGTTGTTTAATTCTTTATTGCGTTATAAATTATAATATAATAAATGAAGATAAATATAAATAAATAAAAAAGAATTCATAAAAAATATATACATTTTATAGTTATTTTTTCTATGTGATATCTTCTTTCATTTTAACTAGTAAACAATTTGAACTACTCATGTACCTACTTTAAGTTATATAACTTGTAAAATTAAATATGTCCAATTTAAAAAAAGGTAGACTACCCATACAAAAATATAATTAACTGATCACCATCTATGAGAAGTAAGGAAAGTTGTTCAGTTTATAAGTATATTTAGAGAGTTTGCCCTTTGGTCAATTTTTCTAGTTTTCTGTTCTAGTACACGTCTATCCCTGTAAAAGTCATAATATATCGTCGTTTAAGATAGAATAAGTACCATTAAATAGTCACATATTGTACTTATAACAAAGCTTTACCAACGTTATCTCTACAAGTACACAGAAGAACCCGCGAAGTAATTGAAACACCAGCGTTCGTTCCGGACCACGTGTTGTTAATTTATGAAATTCATTACGGCGGCCGAACGACCTATAAAGCGAGTGTTTACAGCGAAACCTACCTTGTGTCTTTTACATAAGTGCTAGATAAGGCGACGCCATGATTGTTACATGACGGTTTATACAGTTGCTTATTTTACTTGCAATTAAGATGACGTATTTGTGCGCCTTGTCTAGTTAAAACAAAATTAATTTTCAGCTATTATTTATAGAAGGTATTGTTGTGTTTTAATAAGGCGCGGCGCGCAGCGCTACTAAGTATATGTAATATACGCGATATTATAATATGTATAATAAAAAGCTGGTCTCTTTTCGTCTTTAAGGTTTTAAGGTCTTCTTCATATGAAACTGAACATTTGTTGTTCAACAATGCCAACGTAGTAAAACAATTTTAAAGAAACATTATTATTCAGACTTTACGTTAAAGGCGGCGCGGCGCCCTTTAATAGCTGTAATAGTAGTTGAGCAAGCAGTTACGCTGAAGGTCTAAAAGGAACAAACAAACCCCGCACGAAAACAACGTAATTTATCGAGAAGGCAAAGATACGCAACTCTTTTCGTTCGGCAAAACTCCGGCAATAAAACCGCAACGCGTCTCTCGTGTGGAGATTTCATATTCCAATATGGCGGATAGTCGCGCCAGCGGCCAATTCACTTACTGCTTATATGCACGGACTCACGGACAAGAAAGTTGGCGAGTTTGAATGAAAACGTAACAAAGGACACTTTTTTTGTATATTTCCCGCGGGATCTCGATTGAGGCTATTACTATGGAGCGGCCAAACTTGATGTGAAAGCGTTTACAGTAGGTGTTCTGAGTCTGAATAGGCGCGAATTGGAAAATGTTCTACTGAAAGATTCTGCCTCAAAGCTTTAGCTTTACCCAATAAAGAGAAGGACGTAAATGGGTTAGCTACCTTAGTATTTCATAGTGATTCACTATTAATAGAGTCTGTTAAATAAGCATCTATTTTCCTTTGATAGAATTTAATGGTGTTTAAAAGCCTTCTTGAGACTACCTCTCATTTAAGTACTTAGAATGAGAATATAATTAAAATTTATTGATTAAAGTCCTTGTTACAAAGGTTATTTTTTTATTTACCTACCTACTCTTGTTTTTTAAATAAAACATTAAAGATCAAATTTTGTTTGGTTTGTTCTATGATTTTCAAAATAAAAACCGTGATTTTCAATATTTTTGCTATTCCTAAGAAAAAATATCAAAAAGCACTGCAGAGCTCGTTCATATCTTGGAGAAGCTAATAAAATATAAACACAACTAAAACCTATGTGTTGACCTTATATTTGTACTGCTTTTGGAAATTATATTGTACTATTTTTTGATTCGTGTGTATAAGTGAACGTCGACAAAGACGTTGTATTATTTTAGTGAGATTTAGTAAGCGCGTCAACTGTGCGGCTTACCGCGCTTTCAGATAAGATTTGTGCGAAAGAATGGTTCGTGACGCGGTACTGTGCGTCACGATTACAAAGCGGTTCCCCAGCAAAAATGTCATGGTGTGCTCATAAAATGTATTCTTTAAATATTATTCACTTTATGAGAATGAATGAACTGTTTTAACCTACTTTTATACGTAATGAATACCTTTTTTTTTGGTTAAAATGGGTCTATTGTTTGTACTTTTAATAATTTATGGACAGTTGATATATGCTATGGGTGCATTCTCATTTATTTTTAAGCAACATTTGAAAATAAGTAACTTCAAAATTATGCCTTGTTATTTGGAAACCATTTGATTCATTAATGCTCGAATTCGCTCAAAGGGCAAAGAGCTTATAATCACTGCGTTTTACAAATGGGCTCCATTATCATAATTCTAACGACGGGAGCAGAACAAAAAGATCGCAATGTTTGCTTATAATAAAAACAATGGCGGTAGGTAGGCTCGCTGAATGTTTTAGTGGAGCCCCGAGCCGTCCGCCTTCTCACGCGACTAACTTTTTCACAATTTCTACTACCTATTTCACTTTTTACGGGATTGTTCTCTTTAAAAATGACCGAGCGCAACCCTCCGCGGCACAAAAGGGCCGCATTAGGGAGAGCTCTCAACTTCATTGTCTTTTAAAATTAAGTCCTTCTGATTTGTCACTCTTTTTAGAACGTTTGCGCCAAATTTTATAAAGGCGATGATTTGAAAATAAAATGGACGGGGCAAGTGCAATGCGTAACTGTAACAGGGTTATCAGAAAATGCTGAAAAAGAGAGTGTTGCGTTGTGGTTATTACCAGATAGCAATGTTGTATGTATAAAGTTATAAAAAACCGTTAAGTATAAACCTATAATTAATTACTTATTTAAGCCATATTTATGACAATTTCGACGTCATCTACTAATCTTCATCTTCTAATAAACTACCAACTAATGAAGAAAAGAATTAATGAAAGAAAACACAAGTCTCCTCTAACCAAGCCATATTTATAAGTTTGTTATTGAACCTCTTGACTTTAGAGAAAAAAATAATCCAACAAAGTTTGTGCAATCGTTATTTTGGAGTTGACATTTATATGGACTCAGAAATATTAATCGTCTGAATGTTTTAATTAAATAATAGTGCAGAAAATAAATAGCTTGTATAGCGTTAAGACGAAAATCTAATGTACAATTTTATAAGACGGTATTTAAGAAGAGGAATCCAACTCATTCAAATCTTTTCAGTATTTCTTTGAGGCCTCTCGTTGCAAAAGTTGAATAAAATGTTTGGTACGAATTTTATTTAAAAATTTCATATTCAGTTAGATGTTAACAACGATAAGCGGAATTGCACTGCGGGCGAATGTGTGCCACAGAGTAGGAACGGCAAAAATGAGAGAGATTGTACATTCCTTACCGGGGGCGCTGCACGCTGCACGCTGCACGCTGCACATAAAATATGTACTTATATTTCAGGTCGCGAGCACTGTGCTTCATTTTAAATGTGTCACGCTAGTTTGCCCATGCATTATGTAACACCTAAAATTATTCCAATTTCGTAAAGAGATGAATGTTTAGATTTATTGGATAGCCGTGATAATGTCAAATGTTATGACATTATCACTACGCCTGGCAGACGGCAGAAGAATTAGGGATTGATTTGTGAGACCATTAGCATACAAATAGATCAAATGTTACATAGTATATAAAATTTTGTTATTATGGTTTAAATGCATTTTATCCAGTCGATACACACTAATTAATATCTTTCAAGTTGAAATAAAAAAGAAGGGACGCAATCTGTTACTTTTTATCAAATTTCAAAAAGAAAAATTAGTTTTAATAGTTGATTGAAATACTAATCTATGACGTTAAAATTTTGTATAATTATTTCCGCACTCATAACGAAATTTTTATAATTAAGAAAAAAAAAAAACGTAATGAAAATCCAAGCGAGTACGTTTCAATTTCAATAAAAGAGTTATATGTAGTTACAAATTTTCATAATTTATTTTTGATGCAATCATCTAACCCAATTAGATATAGCTCACAAATAACATTCACTAGCGGTGCCTTCATTGTAATTTGCTCCATATGCAGAGCATACATTAGCCGATATTTCTGGAGCTTCAGTGTTTTCTTAGTTTACATTTGGATAAGATTTTATAAGCGTTATAATAGCAAAGACACTAAACCTTACCAGAGCGAAGAGACAACTCTCAAAGGCTGAACCAAAGCCTCATCAGAGCTTACCAGCTCTTGGTACCGCACATCGGAAGGCTTTGCACCCATTTGCAGTGGTCTCACGCACTCGGCTACCTACGTGACGTCACCGGCCGAGGTTCCCCGCTCATCAGTATGTAAAGCAGACCCACTGGGGTTGAGCACACGGTGATTGTCTTTATTTGTAAAAGTAAATCGCCCATTTTAGGGTTACTGAATTTTTTTTAAATAATATATGAACTTTTAAGAACAGGTGACCGGAAATATTTTTTGTTTGTATTGTATATGTACATATGTAATAGGTATCTTCGATACATTTCTTACAGTGTAGGTATAATAATACCATATAGTGCGTATGCACATTGATTGTCTTTATTTGTAAAAATAATTCTGTAACTGTTTCTGTAGCTCTTTTAAAATACGTATATAATATGGACATTTTAGAAAGGGTGACCGGAAATAATTTATGGGATGTTTTGTATATTGTATCTCTTATAGTGTACTTATAAAATGAATATTTGTTTATCCTATATAATGCCTTTGCATAATTAATAATCAATTCTTTGTGCATTTGAGTATGGATGTAAGTGTTTAATTAAGGGAAACATTTCATTCTTGTGATTCATTTAGTTAGTATGAGATGTTTTGCAAAGTAGTTCAGCATAAACTGGTATCCACTTACATGGGGCTGAAATCACCTTTCCCAACCGTCTTCCGATTAAATTTATTGCTTATCTGTCTGAGGTAGACTTCGGTGGGCCACGATTGGGCAACCTTCGCGTCGGGTAACGGGTTGATTAACCGATGCAGGTTATTAAGCGCTTACTCACGAGCCCCACATTCGGCTGGCGGGCGGCCAGGGCGGCGACACCGCGGACAATGCTAGCAGTTGCCACCCACTCATAATGGAGGGACTGTGCGAAATTATTCACAGTATTATTAGATGTCTATATGTTTTGACTAATGGGGTGCCAGCTCAGTCTACGTACGACTCGTTGATCCCGTCAAAAATTCTAATACAGTTTCTATACAAACTTTTACAAGAGTATTAAACAATAAAAAAAACGCTCATCGGCACTCCCTAAACAAATATACAGCACTGTGAATTTAAGTAAATATGCTTTATTGCACACCAACATAAAGATACAGTTCACATTTAAAGATTCGCAGGGCTCCGTTGACTCTGTTTTATCGGAGCTCCTCGACGTCATTTCATGATCAGACATACCTACAAGTAATACGCAAATTCAATAGCTACATTATTCTGTATGTCAGTTAACTGCGTTTTACAAAAACACTATTCTATACAACATTGACCGCAACCTGCCGCAATATATGATCATTTGTATTACCGCTTTCAGTGCACTAATTCAGCCTCTAAATTTTGTTAGTCGATCGAACCGTGATCGAACCGAACCGCACACCACACGTCGGAAACATGTCCAAAGCGCGCTCGCTCGGGGCGGAATCGGATCCGACCTATCTGACCAGTCCATCCAGTTATCAGTGAATTAGATCAAATATTATCATACGATTTCAACCGTTTACCGGTTGCTTTGTTGTTTTCCGTATTATTGCCATGTTTTGATTATTCTATAAAAATATGTACTTATTTGCTGGAACATAACTATGAATATCTTTTTGCACATTAGGTAAGCTAAATCTAAAGCTAAAGCTTTCTGTGATTATGAAAGATTTTTCTTACAATTACAGTAACAATCTATCAAAGTATTTTTAGTAGTTATTAAATAAATAAAGCGATAAGAGTATCTACTTTTTGCTAGGTAATTTAATTCTTAACTTTAAGTAATTTTTGGCTGCTTAATCTTGGGTATTTGAGCGCAGAAAATAATTAAAGCCGTCCACGGCAGGCGGCCCGCCAACCCTGTTAGCACTCAGCCCGCGAGCGCCTGACCCGAATAGAAATGGACTAAAGGTTCTGCCTGAGGCGGTCGACGGTCCCACCCGCCCGCGTGCATTTCGGTTCGGACATACCTACTACCCTTTAAAACCAAGTATGTACCTATATATACATTTATCGCGCGTATGTGGATAGGTGTACCTACCTACATATTGCTGTGTAAATCATATTAGTTATAATAGGGATCATCACTTCATTGTGTATGCGTTGTACGACAGAAAATCACTTGTAGAATCTTAATACGCTAGGTTTGACTGGATAGTGGTCCTACGACGTACTTGAGCCTATAGGATCAGTGATTTGTGAAAACAATCTCTACTACAGTAATAACTCAGAATAAGAAAGAAAACTTGTAAAACAATAGAAAAAGTTAAAAAACAAAATAATGTTTGTCACAGTAAAAAAGATAATATGATAAAATCTATAAAAAAGTATTTATTTAACATACCCCTCCTCAACCTACGAGGTTTTGAGTGAAACCTCACCAAAAGAAAGGTTGTGTAATCACCTCAAAGTATTGTAATGAATGTCTGTCACGATAAAAAATATAATATGATAAATCTAAGGTTGTGTAATCACCTCAAAGTTTTGTACTAAAGTAAACTGACCCGTTTCAAAATATTAACCATATCATTTCCATAATAATGATCAGAGCCAGTAATAAATCACCACGTATGCCTCGTATAGTTATTGCTCGTGACCTATTTTCTGTGAACTTCAAATCTTTGATTATTCCGAATTCAAAGTCTTAAATTTTATGGCCAGTAAATTTTATTTTTAATGTTTGTTTACACTGCGTGTAACTAGAGATTAAAGGATTCTCAGAAATATACTGAAATTTCCGCAATACTTACTTACATATGGCAAGCGGGGTACTTTTATATTAAATAGTGAGTACTGTGTAATCGGAACAGAAATCCATTCATTGAGTTTATTCTGTGTTCTGGCAAACAGGTCGCTAAGAAATTCTTATCTCTTACCGCTTAAACGAGCAGCATCTGATATTCTTATTTATTAGTCAACCTGACTAAACACGTCAAGGTACTCTGAAAGATAACTCCAGAAAGATAAATCCGTCATTTATTCTAAATAATATAATAATAATATCTGGGACAAATCACACACGGTCATTTCTTCCCAAACTAGGATTCCCTGTATCTTGGGAACCAGAGACTGATACACATACACATATTACACATATACTTTTAAATACATACTACATATATAGATATAATGCACCCAGACTCAGAGCAAACAATTCTGCTCATCACAGAAAAGTTTGCCCTGTGTGGGGATCGAACCCACGACTCTCGGATCAGAGGTCAGGATCGCTAACCACTTAGCCACCGAGTCAGTCACTAAAATATTTAATGTGTTGACTGACTCGGTGGCTCAGTGGTTAGCGCTTCTAAGTAATGATCTAGGGATCGTGGGTAGGTTCAGTTCCTACCCATAGCAAACATTTCTGTGATTTAAACAGATTTGTTTTCTTAGTCTCTAGTTCTATATATTGTATTTATTTAAAGGTATATGTGTATGTTTATAAGTCTCTGGCTCCCATTATATAAGGAATCTTAGTTAAGGATCAGACAGCCGTATGCGATTTGTCCCTTGATATTTATTTACTTACATTAGGTACCTTTCTATTATCGTTGAATCTTAAGTCTTCAGTAATTCTATAGAATCAACTTAACAAAAAGGCACTGAACTAGTAAATGACATTTAACGGTTCTATTGAGAATCAAATGCATTTGTCCATTGTTACGACCAAGTCAAAGGAAATACTGTTTATACGGGCTGAAATTTTAACTGTGGCTTTTAGTCATGGCACTGAACAACCTTAAAAAACAAAGGAAGGAAACAATTCCATCGGAGCAAGAAAAAATTGGACTTTACATACAAAGTAAGCATCGATTTGTATGAAGATTCCAGTTCTTTTTGTTCCCATTGAGTTGTTTAAGCAGAAATCACAGTTATTTTGTTTGCGATGTCACCTTGTATAAAAAAAAACTGTGCATTTCACCCTCGCTCAATTTTTATACATTTTGTTTTTGTACAATATTGCTTGGGGCCGTGTATAAAACTTAATTCGCTTCGTAGGTAGTCTTATATTTCGCAAATCAAATTTCAGGAAAGGCGCGTCATAAAAGGCGCACTGTGAGATTAGCGTCAGTCGCGTTTTCCGTGTCACGCGCCGCGACCGATCTAACGCGACGTGCGACCTCCTAAATATACAATAAGATAAATTGAACATTTAGGTATTACTCTTAATGGAAAAGGATTTATAGAAGGAAATTTTCTTTTTCGCGGCTAATATGAAATGTTAAACTCTTTTGTATGGCACTTGGTATTATCGGTTTCTTTCAACTTTGAAACCTGTTATATTGTGTCTGTGACAAAAACCTGTCAGTTTCTCTTGTAGTTTATGGCGCTATCCCGCATACCTCCTACTCCCAAATACCCCCGACTCGGTGGACCGACGAACTGGTGAAGGTTGCGGGAAGCCGCTGGATGCGGGCACCACAGGACCGGTCGGTGTGGAAATCCCTGGGGGAGGCCTTTGTCCAGCAGTGGACGTCTTTCGGCTGATGATGATGGTCCCAATTACACTATCTACTTGAAAACTAAAGAAACTATAGTCTTTAATATTTGAATCAGGGTTGTTTCTGCTTGTTAAATATGTTTACCCATTATTTACAGATACTATTGGCATTAAACGTGCATGATCATTTAAACAATAACAAAAAAAATGATGAATTTCAAAATTTCCTCGATATACCACTGAAAGAGAGGTTGTAGTAGGTAAATAGCTCGGATGTATGGATTGTATTGTACGGAGAATGTAGTAAGTAAAGTAACACTGTTAGCGTTACTGCCGTCCGCGTCCGTGCAGTTACTGGAACGTCGCAGTAACAATCAGGCTAGATTGCCCCCGTAGCCCGTAAGTCCCGATTCAAGAGGCAGCAGCAAACAGGTTACGCCCGGCTGTAGTAGAAGCTCGAAGCATAGAAAACAGAACTATATTATGTGTAGAAACATAACTGACTGACGTCTACCGCGCCCTCGCGACATTCCCTTAAAAATTGGCCTTGCGGACATTAAAATAAAAATTATTATTTATTAAAAAGGCATTAAGTACTGCACAAAAATATATACACACACATACACACGTACAATCAAGAAATATTAGCCTTCGCTTGGGCAGTCGGGTATTTTCTTTTGAAAAAGAAATACGTTAATCTTATTTTCATTAAAATTAAAATGCTCGAAAACTAAATGTATTTTTCAGCAGGCTGTGATTGCTAAATAAATTAATAAAGATTGTGAACGAATCGCTCACGAAACATTTTATTGATGTTTCTTTGTTTAGATAATCAATTGAATTCAAAATTATTTATTGTGGAACACAGGTAGTTAGATGAAACCTGTACACATAATTATAGTAACTCTGTGACATAACTTACAAGTTCTAGTGACGAAGACTAGTATGTTAGTATAGATTTTTTAAAATAGGTGTAATATAAGGCCTTTAACGGGGGCTTCTCATAATAAAGAACAAAAGTTTTAAGAGTCCGTTGCTTTTTCATACATTATCGGCCAAACAACAAAGAGCCCTTCAAATTGTATGAAGTCTTTTTTTTTGCGAATGATATAAAGTTGTAAACCAATAACTTCCACATTATTTTATATCATATTATACCAATGTAATGGGAAAATCTGCAACAGAGTAAGATATTTATCTTTTTTATTTAGTTATTTATACTTTATCTATCTATCCGTTCAGTGGTTTCGGCGTGAAAGTGGAACAAACAAACAAACAAACACCCATACTTTCGCGTTTATAATATTAGTGTGATGTGATGTGATATAAGAAGGTTTTTAAAATTCCATAGCGAGTCACAAAATATAAGTTTGGTCTCGTCGGCAAGTCTCCGTTTTTCCGCCAAGTCTGCCGTAATGGGCGCGCGGTTCAAAGCGAGTGACACACGTTCTATTCTTGTCGTTGCGTTTCGAATGCGATCGCATAATATTTTATTTTCAGTGCGTACTAGAGTTTATTCGCAGATGACGCGTCCGTTTCGCATCGTAGAGTATACTCCGCGTTTATTTCGAACGATCCGTGACATCATTTCATTTTCTATGCTTGTTTTAGTGAACGTCGTCGTATCGAACTTTACGGTTGCGTAAAGAAGCTTGAAGTAATTATAGTATGGTTAATTAGTTTTATTACTTAATTCCCTAGCGCTTGAATTAAAAATTACCTGGCTGGTCAGATTATAGGCATATTACGGTATTCCTTCGTTTGATTATTTACCCAAATATTTATCAGAATTTTTTAATATGTGTGATTCGAGAACGATGGTAAATGAAAACATTTTGGTTGTTACTTATCTCAAATCTCTCACTCAGCGTTGGCTTTCTAGAAGCCAGAAGCGTCGATTTTACAAATTAAAGCCCGACGCTGACAAGTGGAAATGTCATAATTTGAAGACTGACGCGTCCACTGGCGTGTGCGAAGTACGAATCGACTCACGCTTAGTCGAGCGGAAAGACAAGGATGTATTTAAATTAATTTGAGCACGGATGAAGCCTCATCCCTCCTCCGCTTATCGCCAGGAAGAAGCGACACAGTGTAAATAAACGAGTGCGTTGTGTACGTCGGACTTTATTTATCATATACAGGGTGTAACATAAGTGTGTGACAATACTTCAAGGTTGACTTTTCATACAAATCGATCAGCTGGCGAACCAAGTTTGTATGAAAAGTCCAAAAATTTTTTTGCGATTTCAACAAAGTTCTAGAACAAAAGTTGTTCAGTTTGATGGGTAAAAGCCAACCTTGAAGTATTGTCACACACTTCTGTTACACCCTGTATATACACATGTTCATCTATTAAACAATAGAAAACTTTGTTTTTACTTTTGTTTTAAGTAAGGTTCGTTAAAATCATAGATTTTTTTCGATAATCATCTTTGTACACGGAACCTGACCTCTCTTGTATAGGATAATAAAGTATATTGAATTGAATTGAATTGAAATGATAATTAATATTTTAGCCCTCAAGTACAATGCAAGGCAATGATAACCTTTCTGGGGTTACAGAGGGTCATAGCGGTGGTAGCCACTATTATGAGTAAAGTCAGTGTTTCTTAGTTTCTTCTTTAATAAGATCAACAACGTACCTACGAAAAGTTATAAAGTGCTTAACTTCCTCGACTTCCGGTCCAGAGAGCGCAATCTCTATATTGCCTCCAGTTATCGAGTGCTCTCGGAAACGGAACGACTTCATCCGTCACGAAGAATTTTCCTTTAGCGGAAATTTAGCGCAATTTTTATATTGTTTATCATTTTCTCGTTCGGGGAGTTGATGAAACTTCCTGTCTTAATTTGAGTCCTCTAACAAATTACACTCTTTTTCTTTAAGAAAGCTGTTTTAAATAAACCGTCCGGGGAAGATTGATGTCCATTAGTAGGTAATTTCTTAAACAATGTTGTGAGAGGACCTCCGTTAATCGAACGATGGCACTCCATTATTCTTTCCGTTTCTTTAGAGAAAAGGAAACTCTATTTCCTTCGCGCTCACAAAGAAACTGGAAGCTATTTAAAGCAAAAAATTACCTAGGTGTTTCTATGGAGGAGTTTCCTTAATAATCGAATAAAAATAAGTAAAGTAATTATAAAATAAATATTTGCTCTTTTATAATTCTTGGGTTTTATCCATACAATTTTATAATTTAATCGATAATAATCTGTGCTTGTATATACATAGAAGATAAATACCTATTTTGTAGTCCAATGACATTGTAGGCATTTTATAGTTCCTCCATGTGGGGACAGCTATGTTTACTCCCGAAATACACTGCTAGCTCATAAATTGTATGTATACATTTGATAAACAACGGTTCTCATCTGGGAGACGAGTTTCATACAACGTCATATAAATATCTCATACAATGTCATATATTATATTTAGATATTTATGTCATGTTTTGCGTATTTATAATTATTTATAGGATGTGAATCACGATCATTTTTATAAAATAAAAGATAATGTAAATGACAAAGATATTTGGAAATGTTGCTCTTTCTGAAATCGTATAATAACCACACCTCGGACAATTCATACAAATATCGCGTCATTGTTTAGGTACTACAAAGAAATTTGACACTTCTTCATGTCTGTCTGTATACATGCTAATGTATGTATAAGTATCTAGGGCTGCTTAAGCTAAGGCTTCTTGGTTATACCGCCTTGTCATAGGCTCCACTTTTTTGTTATGTTGACGTTCTTAGTAATTTATATTTCCAAAAACAGTAAAACTTTTAACGACAGATATGAACATAAACGACAGACTTTTACAATAGACATTTTTAATGAAGTGAATACTGTATAGGGGTGGTCCATAAATCCGTAGTTAGAAAACCGTCTACTCACGAAATTCTGAATAAATATTTATTTAGAATTCTACAGGTTTACTTATTTATTGTTTTACCACATAATGTAAGAAATAAAAGCGTCAGGCCACAAGGTATTCTTAGTAATTTTTGATAGGTATTGAGGTTACTTCACGAAAACGTTTTTAATGTAAAAACAAATAAAAGGATATTATTTACATAAACGATACAAAAATATTCAGTTGAAAACATTACGTGGATAAGTATATTTTTATATGATATATAGGATCTCGTATACTCGCTGTTTTAGTCTCAAAACGTCACTTGAAATGAAATGAAAATATTTTATTCGAAGTAGGTAGCAGTGTACACTTTTCGAACGATATTCATTATTTTATCTACCTAATACTTACGAGGTTCCTACCACTCGGAACTCGGTTTTTGGAGCGAGAAGAATCGACGAGTCCAAAGAAACTCCCTTCAACACAATTCTTGAAAACTTCTTATATTCTATTACATCTGCTAGGTCAAGAGATGATTTATATAATGTAGAAGTTGATCCAGGACAAAGTGATATAGCTAACAGTAAACCATCGTAATGCGGGATCTGGGCAGTCATTATAAAATTAACCATCGAGCTCTATAGTGATCTGAACAATAAAGACATAGACTTTGAATTACTTCATAAGGACTGGTCCATTGAAAGTCGGAATACTTTGGTGGAGCCGGTAATTGGCAATTAGCAGTAACTATCAATATGTTTGTCTGAGACTGATCATCATTTTGAGACAATCACTGAACATTAACAAAAAATATTGCTTCTAGATCTATTTAACAAAATCACAACAAAATTAAAATTAAAAAAAAACGTCTGAAAACTAATAAAATAACATAAAATACATATATACATTTGAAGAGGTCGTGGCTCAGTGTGGTTTGCGTGGTTACGTCGATCACGCAGGTTAACTGACTACAGACACGCTCATAACCTGGATGGATTTGACTGTTAGTGAAAGATAGATAGATAACTGTGGCATTATTTGCATATGTGGATAGTGGCATTTATATCGACTATAACTAGATGGCAGTCATTAAGTCATGTTGGAGGCCTTATAGGCGGCTTGAAAACTTCGGACACTGGGGCTGGCCACCAGCCCCACAACCTCCACCAATCCGGACTTGTACCCGTGTGTGGAGTATGGCCTGACCTTCCCCATTTATGGGAAAAGACCCGTGCCCCTGCAGTGGAGACAATATGGGTTAGTAATATAACATACATTTTATATTTTCTCTTAATGAGGTTTTCGAAAATGAACATTGCTTATTGGTTCAGGATGTATTATGGAATAAGTACGTAGATTTGTAAAATATTCTTTTAACTTCGTTTGAATCTACAGGGATGTGAAGTTTTCCAAGCAAAATGGGCAGGTCTTTTTGGAGGTTAATGTCTATGAATAAAGCTATTTAAAACACTGATAGTTGTCCACACGATATGCTTTGGCTAAACATATATTAGTTTTATGAGGTTCGGAAGGACCACTCTTGTTATTGTTTCGTAAATGTTTAACGAAGCTTCGTAGAAATCCATCAACTTATAAACATTTAACATATTATTGTGTAAAAACCCGATAGAGTAAATGGCAGGTAACATTTCATGTTTTAGCAAGTTTATGGAATGGGGTACAAATCTGTTTTAGTAAAAAAATACCATACTACTTGGTAATACCATTTAAGATTATCTATCTGTATTGAAATCAATGTTATATCCGCAACTGTAGACAAAAAGAAAGAACACAAATCAATTCATAAAAAGGATATGTATTTTCATCTTACCTATTTACGATTGCAAGAATTAAAACTGAAAATAAAATACACGTTGAGTTTTGTTTTAAATATAAGTACAGTAATTTCAGACGTCTGAGCCACAAAATACACAGATACAGAAGGTCCGCTCAATACGCTCACTAAAATCCTAAGCATATACATGCTTATAAACGTATACGGTCGTTGTAGGCAAGGTCTCGATACTGTTGTGATACTTTGCCGCGTGACCTTGCCTCGAACGACCGTATATTTCTATAAGCATGTATATGCTTACGATTTTAGTGGTTTGTATTGAGCGGACCTTCTGTGTCTATTTTGTGTCTGAGCGCGACCTTTTATATTATACAAAGTTATAAAATATTTGCAAGTAAACACACACATATATACAGGGTGTAACAGAAAGGTGTGATAATACTTCAAGGTTAGCTTTTACCCATAAAACTGAACAACTTTTGTTCTACAACTTTGTTGAAATCGCAAAAATTTTTTTTGGACTTTTCATACAAAGTTGGTTCACCAGCTGATCGATTTGTATGAAAAGTCCAAAAAAAATTTTGCGATTTCAACAAAGTTGTAGAACAAAAGTTGTTCAGTTTGATGGGTAAAAGCCAACCTTGAAGTATTGTCACACACTTCTGTTACATCCTGTATATATAGGGTGACTTTAAATTAGTTCTTGATACGAAAGGCTATGAATGTGCTCGTGATAACGAACAACTTTCCCTAAGGAACCCATAGTCAAATCTCAAAAAAAGTTTTGGACCCTCCATACAAATCAGTCAATGGACCAGCCAAATTAGTATAAAGAGTCCAATTTTTTTTTTGCGATTTGACTATGGGTTCCTTAGGGAAAGTTGTTTGTTATCATGAGCACATGCATATCCTTTGGTATCAAGAACTAATTTAAAGTCACCCAAGTATATATATTTCATTAAATTGACTGTAAGACCTAACCTGTTCTATATGTTTTTATTATTACATTATGTAACATATTATCAACTTAAATTTTAAAAACATTTTTTTCCACAGTTCTTTGTAACAATTAACGTATCCATAGAACGAAGCGCTCTAGAACGTCTATGTTAGCTTAAAGACCCTTAAGTAAATTGTTCTAGCGCTACAAGAAGTGCACGAAGTTAAAATTTCTTTAGTTTTTCTTTGACAGTTTTGTAAAGTTTGTAACGACCAGTCATTTAGTTAGACTGTTAAAAGCGGGTAGAACTTAATGAGCTCACATTATTTAAATAGAAGAGTTTCACCTTATACGAATTTTCATACAAAGTACATAAATGTATGAATTAGTCACATTTGAATGATGTATTTGTAAAATACAATATTTCACCTTTATAGCTACTGCTAGTCTCCTCAAAATAATACATAGAAGAACGTATATATAAATAATTTGAGTGCCTCTGACAACACCACACCTGATGTAAGCGATGTTGCTCTCAAAGATGGATCACGTAAGTTCAATAAATACTTATAATATATTCCCGCCTTGCCTGCGTTCCAAAATAGAAACAGTTATAATTTATAATTTATGGTTCTCACGGACCGCCCGTCGCGGCTGCGGAGCGCGCCCCGGGCTCCGTCAAATGTCACTGTGATACGTGAGATGAGTAAGATCCAACTGTCATGGATGACTTGTGGCGGTTCGAGTTAACATTTTTTGTTTATTTTCCAAGGCTTTTTTAGTCAGAAAATTTTCGCAACGTCAAATTCTATGTGAGTCTCCGTACAAAACAATGCTAACCACGTATAAGAGCATCACATGACTTTATGTCAAAAGAAAATCTAATTATATTAAACAAAAGTTCTTGAGTACCAAAACAATTAAGATTTTCAAACTTATAAGTATAGGTACTTCAGTATCAGAAACTGCTAGTAGCTTCTTTGACATTTTTGTTATATAAACTAGAGGTCGTAGCAAGCATTTAAAATCCTACGTGAACACAACAATAGGTAAAAGACATAACACTTGAAGTCCAACTTCTCTCATAACTTGGGGTTTAAAAACAATCGTTCCGTCAATGCCGGCATCGTAATTGCGCTAGACGCGGCTTTGAGTTAGTGCGCGACAGATGCGCACTCCGGAACGCATTCCGCGTGGACTTCTCCCAGAATAGCCGCCGGTTAAAGTGACACAAACGACCGCTTTTCCCTGACGTCACTCAATGTCACGAAGAAATTATTTTTTGTAGTTTTCTCAGGGCATTAGCTGAAGAATTTGATACATTAAAATATTTTGTTCTTTTCCCTGTATATCTCTGATTATATGGGCAAATAAATTTGCAAATTGTAGGACTAATAGGACAAACGTTGCGTTTTTTCATAAAACTTGGAATCATTAGCGCGAATCAGACTGACACGTTAGAGTTCAAAACAGAAAAAAAAACATGATTTATCTATGGTTAATGGGAACCCCCTTTATAAACAAATATACTGAAAAATTTCCTCTTCTGCCTAAATAACTAGAATTTCGTAACCGTAGATGTACAAACATTTTAGAAGAACTTCTAGAAGCTGTTACCAATTACGGTTCAAAAGATACACCCATTTAACGGATGGCGGACAGACAGATTTCCTGGGCTTAGTAACACGGTAACTTTGGCACTTAAATCCGCTTTTTAGGTACATTGTGAAATCTAGTGGATGAACGAAGAATCCACGAAAATACAGAGCTGGTGCTATTGAAATGACAAATTCTAAAATTCTTACATGTATTTTGTTTGTTTGTTTGTTAACTCTTTATTGTACAATAAAATCACATAACAGAAATTAAAAGAATAATATAGGTGCACAAAGGCGGGCTTATCTCTTAAAGGAATCTCTTCCATCCAAAGGAGAATGCCACGGAAGTATGAAACGCTCGTACCATATTGCGTCTTGAAAAAACCTTCTGAATTGGATAGGGGATAACATATTTAATTATTATACGAAAAATTACTCTCATAGCTACTGTAACTCCAGAGCTTTTTCACTTTCATTTTATGTTTTGAGGTTATTTTTAAGTACTTTATCTACGCTCAGGCGTACACGAAATTCTTAGTTTTAACCAATCATTTGATAGCTAGTTTTAGTTAATTATGGTATGGTTCAGTGTTGCTAACGAGTAATATAAAGGAGCACCACAAACCGAACGCGGCACTGTACCTATGTATATTGTAATGATGAAGTGCAGTCGACAAATAAAACGAAGTGCTTTAATATAGAAGAACGCTCATGCAAAAGCATCACTCACGCCTCGCACTCGTGCATGCAATTCCTAACGCATGCTTGGGCCTCCACACGTACCCCTCAAGCACACACGTAGGCGCCTGTATCCAGCAGTGGACAGAGCAGGGCTAGCAACCACTGGCATATTTCAGTAGAAGACTTAAGCCCAGCCAAACCACCTGGCCCGCCTACTACAGGGAGTTGTTGGCCGTGTACATTTTCGGCATATATTGGAGGCGCAACACTTCATCATATATACCGACCACAAACCACTACTGTACGCGTTCTCACAACGTCGCTAAAAGTTGCCTCCCGCACAGCTGAACCAACTGACGATCATCTCGCAGTTTACTACGGAGATCGAGTACGTCAAAGGCGAAGACAACATCGTCGCGGACGCGATTTCCCACGTCGAGTCGATTTCGGTTCTTCTCTCAAATTGGAACCGACGCTAATTCCAGGAACCAATATTACCATCGCGTGCAACATGTCGACGGGGCGGCCGCGGCCGAACCTGCCGGCGGCGCTGCTGCGCGCCGCGCACGCGCGCCTGCACGCGCTGAGCGACCCCGGCGGCCGCGCCTCCGCGCACTTCGTTGCTGACCGTTATGTGCGCTCCGGCGTGGCGCGCGACTGTCGAACCTGGGCTGGCACTGCCTCCACTGCCAGCGACGCAAGGTGATGCGCCACGTGACCGTACCGCTCGGTGAATTTTCCCTCCCATCTGGGAGATTCAGCCATGTCCACCACGAAATTGTCAGCCCCCTGCCGCACTCTGAGGGCTACACCTATTGTCCCCCGGCAATAGACCGGTTCTCGAGATGGCCCGAAGCGTGGCTCACGTCATCCATCACCACCGAGGATGTTGGCGATACCTTCGTACGCGGCTGGATCGCGCGATTCGTCGTGCCCATCACGGTCACCGTCGATCAAGGCCGCCAGTTTGAGTCAGCGCTATTCAACTGATTCGTCGACCTAGGCGCTACCAAATGCGTACGAACTACCAGCTACCACCCGCAAGCGAATGGCATGGTGGAGCGCTTCGACCGCCATCTGAAGGCTGCACTCATGTGCCACCGAGAAACCTGCCACAGAGCCCTACCTCTTGTGCTTCTTGGTATCAGATTGGCTCTCAAGGAGGACCTCAAATGCTCTGCTGCAGACCTCCCGTATGCGTACAGGGGAGCTCCTGGTACTTAGTGCTTTCACACAAAATGTAAGTGAGGACTTCGTGGCACACCTGGCCATGACCGACATGCGTCCCGAAGTCGTTCGCTTTTAAGGACCTGGCAGACGCATCTCACATTTTCCTTCGCGACGAACACTGTACACCGGCCCCTATAAAGTCCTCAGTCATTCTCTGAAGACACTTACCTTAGATGTTACACATAATAAGGTACAGGTGAGCGTCGATTGGATCGAATGGAAGCCTGCACACATCGCTGCAGACCCAAGCGAGGCGCGGTCTCACCGAGCGCACAGGCGTCCGCGACGCCCCCGGCCTCGCAATGCAACCACATGTCCAGGTCCTAAGTCTGCCCCACCAACAGCTCACTCTGCACCAAATCCTCCCACCGTCACATGATCAGGTCAGGGTTAGATTTAAGGATATTTTAGATTTGTGACCTAGTTTTAATATATTTTTTAAAATTATTATTTCGTGTTCTCTAGTTTATAGTGTCTTGTATTTTATTCTATCATACATCTACACTGTATTCCTTTCCGTGAGGGTGGGGAGGAGGGGGGATGTGGCGGCATACACTATTTGTATGAAAAAAATTACAGATTTGCGACAAAAGCTGTCCTGTCAATGTCATCCACCTGCCAAAAGATCGTAGTCAGACTGTAATTTGTGATTAACACTGCTTGAAACTTGACAAAACAATGAAACTATACTATACTAGGTATACTTTTTTAAATATCGTAAAGTGCAGCGGCGTAACATGACGTAACGGGGCGTGTGTGCGATGCCGATTTGCAACGTACTGTGTGGCATATGTGGATTTTAAAAAATGCCGCTTCGCAACGTGACTATGGCCCTACGTTACGTCCAAACAAAAATTCTTGTACGTCTGGCAACCCTGGGACGCACCAATGTGATCAAGAATCAAATCTATAAAACATCGTCTGATAGTCAATCTTACCAGGAATTGAAGAAGAGGGCGCGGGTATAGGAAAATGGTGGTGTAATGCGAAGACATCTCTTAGATTAAGAAGAAGAAATATGTGGATGAAGCATAAAAATCTCGATACAACCATAGTGTAGTTTCGGAACACATTTTATGAATCCAGGGCCGCGTTCCGAGGGTGCACTTGACAGCAACCGCCTTGTACCCTCTCTTTCACACTTAGGCAATTTATATTATGCTATCCTGTTGTCAGAGTGAACGTTTGCTGTCAGAGTGTACAAAATGTATGGGATATATCAAATTAAAATCTTTTTTCATACATTTCTTTCCTGCAGTTCGAATAGGTCTAGAAAAAATTAAGTGTGCTTAATAAATTTAATTACGATTTTTGACAAATGTCTGGTTAAGACGCAACATGGTACGAAATCTGGCAATCTCCTTTAAAAATATAAAAGAGATTTACTTTTGCAGTTCAGTTGAAACATTTATCAATTTTATTTATCACAGGTATGCATATTCACTGCCAATTTTACATTTATATATATTACTCTACCTTACTATCGCATCCTATGCTCATTCAGTCAAAGTTATAATTAGAAAAAAATTAAATTTATTTTTACCAATAATCGTTTTTCTTTTTCGTATAACATCGAATATCTTCATCTTATTTCGCCACTTTTGTCCGTAAATAACGTTTGGATGTTCCGAATAGTATATGTGACATCAATATTCAACTATAGAGCTTGGCAGCTGTCCCAGTATTCGGCAGAAGAAACAAAACAAGAGGCTGAATTGTTGAATGTAATTGGAACAATAAAGTTATTTACTCATCGCCCCATTTAGTACGTCTCATTCCTCATTTATACGACGAGATGAAGGGCGAAGCAGTAATGTACAGGAAAATATATAGATTTTCCTCTTCCTTGACTGGACTTAATTTGTAAAGGTGATACGCAGTGAGTAGCAATAAATTCTTATATTTATTTGTATATTAAGAAGACTACGGGTCTCGTATTTACCAAGACTAATTAGGCGTTAGGCGATTCATTTATTTTGACTATTTCATTAATTCTAAAGGTTAGGCCTATCGTTCAAATGACTGTAAAACTTTCCAAACGTAATCATAGAAAACTGCCTTATCAATATTCAAAAAATATGTACAAAATTCGAATCTACAAACCGACAGATCGACATTTTATATTACTATAGTATTGCTACGAGTATTACTATAGCAAAAAAATGCTTCATTTGAGCATAGAAAACGGCCAAAATCAATTACGAACATTTGAATAACCTAATATTACTGACTCGGTGGCTCAGTGGTTATTTCTCCTGTCTATTAACTTGTCTATTGATCAGAGATTTGTGGTATAAAATCATAACTATGGTCATATTTCGGAGATGAACAGATTTGTTATGTCTGTATTTAGGTGTATTATGAAAAAATGACGATTTAAAAGTATGTGCAAAACATCTACTTAAGCGAAAAACATTTTGATTTTGATATGTTTTTAAACATATAATCTCTCTTATCGTGTAGCATAATTGAACCGTGCTATTCATAAGGTATAGACGGCGGTTGCCTAGTGTTGCACTAACGTATAATTACCTATGTTTATGCATGTCATTCTCTGGTTCCATCAGGTATTCTGTTTTGGGGCTAAATAACCGTGTATAATTTACGGTTTAAGTTAAGATATTAATTTATGCCTGAATACTTATTATTTATAGCCCAGTATTCGTAAATCCAGTCCTTTAAACTTTCAGTAGCCTTAAGGTGCACTTGCACCTAAGTCCTGACACGGACAGGCACTCGGCAAATGCCATTGCGTGGTTTAGATCCAATCACCTCGGTACAGTTGACTGGCTTGCGGCTTAAAGCCATCAGGTTTGCGTGTAGTCGGCTGATCTTATGGCCTCGTACGGCTTAAAGCTCACCTTTGTTGCACACTGTTTTAAAGCTTGAACTGCACTATTTCTTCAGTTGGTGCAATACAATCAAATCAACAAAACAAAGTCACAAAAAGCTTGTTATCATGCAGTATTAAGATGGTGCATGATATATGTTTCATCCTCAGGTAACAATCTAGAAACTAGAAACAGGGATGTAGGTCCAACGGCTGAAGCTGCTAAAGGATAGAAGGAGTTTGAGTTGAGACATGAACTGGTAAAGCTATTAACAAGATCAATTGAGCATTGTTCTCGAATATACTTGGCTACAAATTGAATATATATAAAAAACTAAATAGAAATAGATGGTAATAATAATAACACTAATCACTATTCAACTTGCTATTTTAACGAGTCTTCCCAGCTTGCCACAGTATTAATAGAAATTGCAAATACCACTCTGAATCACACTACTAATAGATAACTTCTCACAAATGCGTGCAAAGTAAATGTAGACTGACATATTCCAAATGTTATAACTTCACGACTAATTTCACTTGTCTGAAATCGCAAATTAGTTAATCAGAATATACCTGTTTATTAAAATATTTATATCATAGACTTAATAGATAATTAGTTGTTATCACTTCTTATGTATCTTTTTTTTATTATTATCATAAGAATTTTATCACAAATAAAGAAATAGATAATTTGATATTTTTTTAATAGATTTATTGTAAATGTTTTGGTGACACAAATTTAACATATAACAAAAACATAATGACCTTTTAGTTGATGAATAGAGGCAAATTGTAGCTAAATAGTAGACTATAGGTGTTGTAGATAGTGTGGAACCTTCCTAATTTATAAGCATTGTCTATACATCTGTCAGACTCTGTCTGGTCTAAGGTCTTGCACTGTAATGATTGTTCGCTGCTTAATAAATGTTCCTAAAATATTATATATGAGTTATCGTTTAACAATAGGTAGTCGTATAATCTATACTCTAGCTAAGAAACCTATGCTATTCGAGCAGAAAATGTGATATTTAAGCATGTGAATATTAATATAGTGCACTCATCATATAGACAGGTTTCACTAGGTAAAATATTTCAAAGTGTCGTATTTCTAGTGCTGTATTTCACTGGTTAAAAAAGTGTGACTATATGTTTCGTCTTTAGAACTATCATTATTCCTATGTGATTGTTACTCACTACATATGTACTATGCAAGCAAACTACATATGTATACATGGTATGAAAAGACCAGTTCCGAAACAATAACTGTGGTCTACTCATGAAACTGAACAACTTTTCCTATGGAAACTATACTTAATTCGGCGAAAAATGGTTTTTCATAAAAATCTATCGGCCAATAGCCAAATTAGTATAGAAAGTGCGTTTCTTTTTTTTAGAATATAGCCTAAATTCCTTGGGAAATGTTGTTCAGTTTCATAAGTGAAACCCTCATTTTTGAAAGTGGTCTTTTTATACCCCTTTTAAATAATTAGTGCAACGATTAAACGGCATATTATTGAAATTTTCACTTTGCCTTGCCGGATGACAACAGTACAGACAACAGTTGATACTTTGCCAAACTGCGCTCTACCCGGTATGCGAAGAAAAAACTCTAAAATAATTTATCGTAGTAACGATGGTCTCTATTGTATTCACCTGAATACAATAGAGACATGTACAGATGTATTGTTTTACTATCTGTTATATTATAATCACCGCTTTTCGGTCATACACGCGTGATGTATTATGTATTTTGCAATCATTATAAATATTCATGTAACAAAAAGGTAATGTAGCAATAATTTCAGATGAACTTCTACTCGTGATACTGTACAATTTCCTTCAAGGAAACTAAAATTACAAAAATAAATATTGTGTGCTATCAACAATTCAATTTAAATCATTTATAATGTTTGGGAACATTATGTATAACAGATGCCAAAATAATTAAAATCAAGTACAGCTATAGTCTGACTACGATCTGTTGTCTTGTGGATGATATTTTTAACCGACTTCAAAAAACGGAGGAGGTTCTCAATTCGTCAGAATCTTTTTTTTTATGTATGTTCACCGATTACTCGAAGACGCCTGAACCGATTTGGAAAATTTTTTTTTTGTTTAAAAACTTCACAGGTGGTTCCATATAAATTTTATCGAAATCGATTCAGCGGTTTTTGAGAAAATCAACAAAAACATAGCAAAATTGGAGTTGTTGCGATTGAAGTCGGTTGTTTTTAACGTATTCAGCGTGGTAAATTATTTTATTTTATTTTTATTTGATAGGTGGCAAACGAGCAGACAGATCACAGTATGGTATGGTAGCGATTACCGTCGCCCATAGACACCCGCAACACCAGAGGAGTCACAAGTGCGTTGCGACCTTTTAAATAGAATGGGGGGATGGGGAGAACTGGGAGGGGGGGGGGGGGGGAGGTTGGGCCTCCGGCACCCTCACTCACTCGGCGAAACACAACGCAAGCGTTGCTTCACGCCGGTTTTCTGTGAGGCCGTGGTGTCACTATGTAAGTATGGCTCTCCCACGGATATTGACAGAGAGGCGCTTTTGTCGCAAATCTGACATGTATTTCATACAAATAGTGTCATTTTTCAAGATGGCGGCGTTAGTTCCGGCTCTCGACCACACGCCAAAAGATCGTAGTCAGACTGTATGTCCTGTTACTAAGGCATACAATAGTGTCAATAGTTAAAAAAAACAAAGCTTAGAATAAAATGCATATAGTCGTAGAATAAAAACTTTACAGTTTGATTACTAGAAAGAAGCGCATGTCAACATATGTATACTGTATAACGAGTAAACCTGAAATATGTACCAGAATGAAAGCTATTTCTATTGAGTGAATACTATCTTTGATGCAGTAAACTACTCCACAATTTACACTCTACATTCAAGGAATATGATTTAATATACCCGTTAGATGTAGGCTGTACATAAAAGCTTTCATATATTCGCGGCACGAGTAGTAATGAAGGGCCAAGTTCCGAGGATTAGTTGCGGCCAGACCAGGTGATCTCGGCGAGTTGGCGCAACTTAGTTCCAAACAACTTCGCCCATAACGCAACCTGACCAAGCATTCAGTTAGTTCTTTTCATCCGACACGAGTCGATAGAAGCCAAACAAATAGTTACTTCATTTTTAAAGATGAACGACTACAAGTTGTGATCGTAACTCCAGTAAGTTGTAAATTATTAGATTTATTATTCAGGTTAGGTTCTTCTTGTTCTCTCTCTCTCTTATCGTGTGGCACAATTTAACCAGGCTATAAGTGACAGATGGCACGACGGTCAACTTCGGAAATGGTTGAGTTAAATGCCACTAACAGTCAAACCCATCCAGGTTATGACCGTGTGCTTGATGCGTTTCTTCTTCTTATCGTATGGCACAATTTCACCAGGCTATAAGGGACAGACGGCGCGACGGTCAACCGCGGTCATGTACAGGCATCGATATATGTAGTTCTCCCATATCGATGTGTACAGGGCATTTGTTTTAGATTTACCTACGGACGCTTGTAACGCGTCCATCACACACATAAAGTAATCAGATGTACAGGTTTCCTCACAACGTTTTCCTTCACCGTTAAGGCAATCGTTATGAAAATGCACGTACGTTCCAAACTCATTGCTACACTACACTAGCCAGAGTTAGAATGCGAGATCTCTGCATAGGAGGTCGAAGCACACTACTATGGGGCCACCGACGCTTTTTAAGGTTATGTCAGGTAATCTCCAGGTTAAGTGTTTCGTTATTAGTAGTATGGGAGACCACAAGGAGCAAGAGAGTGTTTTATCAGTAGGTATTTTTCTTACCAAAGTTACTTAATAATAATAATAAAAACTTTGTTTGCAGATAAAAGAGATCCATATTTTTTTAGTACAAGTCTTAAATATTTTAAGCCTACACCATCCGTTTGTTTGGTCTATCTCGCGGTTGTCTAATTTCAACCATAATGAATAGGTACGTAGTATTGAGTGTACAAGTTCTGCGTGGTAGGAACTTTCTACTAGGTAGAAAAAAAGGCGATTTGCGTAAAGAAAGTATGCGTACAGCATCTACTTAAATAAAAAATATTTTGATTTTGACTTTGACTTTGGCAGTTAACATTTTGAAAAATAATCCTTCGGTCGCTTTCTTACCCTTCTTTCTTACCATGCGAGTCTGACATTTTCTCGGTTTATTACCTAAGCTTAATACTGTTATTTATACCTTTTTTAGGGTTCCGTACCTCAAAATGAAAAAAAGGAACTCTTATAGGATCACTTCGTTGTCCTTCCGTCTGTCTGTCTGTCTGTCTGTCAAGACCCTTTTTCTCAGTGTACAGTCAACTAACTAGTGTCGTTGTGTAGTATAGTTATGTGTCTGGTAATGTGTCAGAGTTACTGTAAGTAGTGTCGTATGTATGTATAAACTAGCTGACTGTACATGAGAATGGAGAGGGCGAGCTAAGACCTACACAACCCTACTAGCCCTAGCGTCCTAACAACCCTAGTGCTCTAACAGCCCTAGCCCTAACCATAAAATATATACACATATATATAAGTACGGGATGCCTGCACCACAAGACCTAAGATGACAGGCGGAGTTGGGAAGGAAATGGGATTGAGGTCGGGGGTTTTCTCACTGTCAGTCGGGCAGACTCACCAACGACGACTGATCAGCTGCCTAAGCTGACGGCTAAAGGTTTCTTGGCCACAGTGAGAGGATAGTGGAAAGGGTCGATGATGCGTCGTCACGTCGATAGTGAAACAGCGTTGAGTCTGGATACCAAGAGACTTTATTTACATCTTACAAACTATTTATACAAATCTTATTTACATGTGTGCGTAAATAAACATACATTCATTTTTGTGGGTTTTAGCTGATACACTACACAGCACTTTATTGTAACAATTTCGGTCTGGTCATTGCACTGCTGAGTTGCATGTTTACGAAGTCAACACTCAGGAACGCGTAGACCTATTATCGGACTTTTTCCTTTACTTGTGCTATAAAGCATTGCTTGTTGCCAAATTTCATGACGAGAAGTACCTTATAGGTTTTGATTTCCATGCGAGTGTCCAAATATGCGGCATAAACGGCCGTATCTCTTGATTGTGTTGTCATAGAAGTTTGATTTTTTCACAGCTTCAAGGGATTGCAGGCCTGAGAATTTGATATACAAGGTTATTTTATGACCCCCCACCAAAGCTTTACAGTGGCTTCTACTCATGAAAGGGAGCAACTTTTCCCAAATAACCAATGGTCAATTCGCAAAAAAATTTTGGGCATCTCCATACAAAATAGGCCGATCATGTGGTCAAATTAGCTAACGTAATTAGCAGTAACATTCGGAAAAGTTTAAACCGCTAATATAAAAGAGAAGATACTTCATTGATTGAACAGGGACCAGTATATTATTAAAAACATTATTTAAAATAAACATTATTAACCCTCGAATAAAAATTTAAAAAACTTTAAATTTTATCATATTTTCTCACTCTACTGATTAAGATTTCAATTTAAGTTAATACTGAGTACTTAGCAATAAAGGAATAAGTATGTTATATATGAAGGATGAAAAGAGACATGTCTGTCTCCCAACGACCCGCGGGCTAGTGGTTCACGCTTTGTAAACAAACACAAATATCAGAAAGAGAGACCTCGCGTCGCAACCGTTGATACATCGCTTACGAATCCATTAAATGGATTACATTCTTGGCTCGGCTCGCCACGGCGGCGATACGACACAAAAACAACGTAACTACAAGAATAATGCTCCAGTGACGTGTACACGGGTTCGTGCCAACTCTACAGGCTCTATGTCAACGTAACACGAACGATTCGTGAAAGCTCTCCATATTTTTGGGTAAGAGCGCATTGTGGTGTGTTTTCAGTATAGTCGGGTTTTTGGTGGCAAGCATTTTAAATTAGTATGTTACCAAGTCGAGTAACCCGAGCGATTCGCAGTCAGAGGATTGAGTAGCATCCACCTGTGACGTATACTTGCTAAATTTAACACAAGTGATTGTCATCTTTTTTGGCACTTAAATTAACATTCTCGCTAATTCTAACCGTTTATTTTGATAAATAAAAAAGTGGTATACATGTAAGTACCTAAGTCTTTGTTCAGTAGTGGACGTCTCTTGGCTGATGTTGATGTATGTACACCAGGCGACATAATAACCTACCCAGTTTCGACTTTGTAAACAAGGCGATACCACCTCTAGGTACAGTACTGAGAAGTTTAGGAAAGGAGTAGAGCAGTGTGCTCTTCACAACGCTTCATAGTGACAAAAAATATATCCCGCCTTCTCATACAATTCACCGCATTTAACTTTTAATATATAAAAGTCCAATATAATGTGTTGACGTCGCTGTGTGTACACGTGAAACTGATTTACCAGTAATCTGATACGAATGTAAACACAACTGTACTGAGATAAACATGAAAACACTGCGCTGTTCGTTTCATTGGTGGTAGTTGGAAAACAAAGGTACAGTGCTGGAGCCTAAGCCCAGTGGCGACGGGCGGCACTGGGGCAGGGTTGCGACCCCTTCACCTTCAGAAATCCCGTCTTGGCAGGGGGAGGTGACCTCCTCCAGCCAGGGCCGCACTAGTCGACTACACTACAGGCTTAAATTGAATCGTGGTTATTAAATCATTGGCGCGAACCAAATTTTAACTCATGACACTGAACATTGAACAACTTTCTCTGAGGAACCAATTAAATCGGACCATACAAAGTTGGCTAATCAGCTCATCGATTTGTATGAAAGGTCTAATATTTTTTTTGTTCCGACTGAATAGGGAGTTTTCAGATGTCGTATGTCACACCGTTCATAAGTGTCTCAATAGATGGTGTTTCTAAGCTTTGGCAATATATTTTTAAAAACAGCGTAGAATTTACGGTAGCAAAATAGATTTAGTATTGTTAAAAACATATAAAAGCCACCTGAACATAGATTCTAATTAATTTAATTAACAGAAACGATAAATTTCCAACTTGGTCAAGTATGGATAACCTGGGTGCGTTCTGGTTTCTCTGTTATAGGTATGTAATTTCTTCTTCCGAACTAAAAATAAATTGATTTTAATCCATTCTTATGATTAAAATGCAATTTATAACTCGGTATCATGTTAGAATTCTTTAAGAAATACAAAAACAGTACTGATAAGCTTTGTGAATCAAAAATTTTGAAAAGTATTTTTTGAATCAAAATGCAAAAAAATATTCAATGAAAAGTAATCTTCGAAAGCTAGCCCCTTATACTTGTATAACTTCTTTCTTTGTTACACATAGGTGGAGACTTGTAATTAGCATAGACCTATTAATTTGATAAGATATCGTAAATTATTTTTCTGTAAGACTCCCGAATAATAAAAAAAAAAAAAAAAAAAAAAAAAACATGTGTTGATCAGCGCCATCTAGTTGAGTTTAGAGAAACCCGTGGAAAATTCCCTATTGGTTCCTTAATGAAAGGTCAGTTTAATACAAACACAAACCCTGTATAATACAAACACTTTTCACATCATACCATATTAATCTGTTAAAGTGTCAAAAATCCTCCGCCATGCATTTCTGTCTTCAGCTTGTTTCAGGGCGGCTGGTTCGGTTGAGTAACGTAATGTAAATATATAGATATTACGAACGTAATAGATCTACTGAAAATTTAAAAAAAAACAACCGTGGTTTTTTATTCTGTGACTCTTCTATTCGATTTTCAATTGAAGTCATTGGTTCCAGATCGTAGGTTAACACGATCGTAAGGTAAAAGTAATGAAAATAAAGTAGGTATGTACATCCCGCCACTAAATTCTAAAGATATCAATTTGAAGTTCAAACCGTATCGGTTTTTAAACAAATTAATAGCAACGGTAAAAGTATTTTTTACTTTACGATATTATAGTTAACGACATTTACATACTTGATTGGTACCACCTTCACAAAGTGAATTATTAGAAAATTGACAAAAACGTATTTTTTTTATCTTATTGTTCCCTAAGTATGGCACTTGTCCCAACAATGAAGGTACAATACAACTGACAACGGATTCCCTGAAGACATGTTTTGAAATGAGAAACCTCTAAAATGAAGACAAATGAAATTAATGTGTTAAATAACGTGCTTCGCAATTGAAAAAAATACATTGAATAAATAAAATGTGCAAATGGAAATATTGGTGGTTTTGACTTTCATTGGATATAGGTAGACTTTATACAGAATGTAACGAATAGGGGTAACAATCATTTTAGGAATGCTTGTACAAAAGTAATGGCCAAATTTTTTTGCAATTACTACAACGGTTTAAAACAAAAATAGTTTGATTGGAAGGCCTATATAAAGTGGTACTCCTACTTTTGGACTATCCTGTTTAAATAAAATATCCCTAATATGAACTGTTTTAAGAGGTGATATTTAATTAATATTTATATTTTATTTATATTTAATTCCTAAATTCCTAAACTCCTGATATCCTAAATTCTGTTTTATTTTGATATAATGTGCATATACATAATGAATTAAGAAACGGTAATCCTAAATTTAATTTTGTAAAATCAAATTGTTCAGGGAGATCACCACCGGATACCCATAACACAAGTATTTTTTTTTACTTAGTATGGGTTGATGGAGGTAAACATTTGATACCATATGAAAACATGCCTTTGTATATTACCGATGTGCAAGCAAATTTCCTTTTTTTATGAATAAATAAATTACTATTATTATTAATATGTATTTAAATCATATTTTAATATGTTAAAGAATATAAAAGGTGTTAAAAAGGTTCGTTTGAGATTTTAAAGAGTTACTCAAAATTAAGTGTAGAATGTTTTCCTGTAGGAAAAAATCCGATCTACATTATTTTAACGGTTTCCCATACTAAATCTGAATAATGAATCAATAATTTGTATGGGAAACTGAAAAAAAAGTTGTAGACCGGATTTTTTCAATAATTTTCCTGTATTCTATACTTGATTCTGAGTAACCCCTTAAAACCTCAAACGCAATTTTTAATATCCTGTATAGGTACAGCAATCTTGCTCCTTTTTCACACTTAAATAATACTATAATATTTGAAATTCTCTTATTTTATAATAATAATAATAAACCAAAACATAATTTATCTTATCGGATCAAGTCTACTCACGAATAATAGGGCCATCCCTAAACACCAAGAAAAGCACATCCAAAAAGTTTCCGAACCTTTTCCTCGTCATTCGCACTCAATGTTGTTCATCTCATTTGTGACGGTTCGTAAACAGCGGAATTAAGCATGGCGTACGTTACACAACGGCCCAGTGTTCCTCGTAAAACTGTTTTATTGTGTTATAAACAGGCACCCAGCAGACTCCCATTGACGCCGCCGCCGCCGCCGCCGCCGCCTGCTCTCGACCTTACGATCCGTAATGAGAACTTTTACGTCCCTACACACGCTACGAGTGTGGTAACGTTTCGTCATTAGTAACCTTAGGAACAAAGTGTTTAGACAAAAAAGGTATTATGCTCGAGGTCGATTTTATGCTCATACATATGTCTATATAAATAAATGCTATAATTATCTTATCTAGTCTAGGGTAGGTTTTACAAAATTGTTTGATTTAATTTTTTTGTTACACTCAAAATCTGAACTACAGTAATATAGTAACAGTTAATAGTAACAGTTTGCATACAGTATACCTACGTCCAATATTGTGTACTTATACACGTGGCTTTTAAAAGCCAAAGTATTATGTTAAGATGGCGCCCTTTCGGCAGCAAATATTTTGTGATACTTTTTTATACATATATTTTATCATTATTTTTACTGTCAAAAACATTTATTTGAAGGAAAATACATATTTTTCTTATTTCTATTGTGTTTAAATAACTTCATTCATAACGTACATCATATTATGTACATTGAACTAAACATCTAAACCAAAAAGACCAGAACAAACAAAGACTTTTTCATAATTTCATAAAATATATACTTTTTAAATCGCTGATGTTCACTACTGAACACAAGCGAGATCAAATCTACGTTATAAAAGTTGCATATTACTGGAACTAACAGTAGTAGTAGTAACAGTTAGTCTTCCGCAAAGGCCAAGTCTGAAAGATTCGGTGGAATATTTTATAAAAATTGTGACGTAACAGGAAAGTCGCTTTTAGAAGAACTGGCGTTGATAATAAGTGAAATTGACGTCAACCTCTGATCAAAGGGAACGTCGGAGCAACGAAAAACAAAGGATATGAACGGAAAGTCGGTTTGTTTAAATAACTGTCTTGAAATTTCATTTGCACACAACTAACTCTTTAAGTCATACACGTATGTAAATCATATTTTACCACAGTTATGTAATTCTTTAATACGCACATAATGATTGTAATATTAGCACCTACTTGACATGTTTAACAATAATCATAGATAGATACCTGTATCATTTGAAAATATGTAATATTATTTGAAAGCGATCAAAATTGATAAAAAGCGTGATACTGATAAGAGCTTTGGATATAAAAATATTCAGTTAGCTTTCAGCAGTCATATTTTATTTATACGATTATTATAAATACTCTTGGCTCAGTGGCTCAAAATGGATAAAAAGATAAAATCTATTTGTTTTTTTCTAGAGGGTAATCTTGGATTTACTGAAGCAATTCAAAAAACCATTTTGCAAATATAAAGATACGCTATCCCTGAAAAATACAAAAACGTTATACATGCGCGCAGAGCCGCGAGCAAATCTATTTTTTTTAAATAAAAGCCATCTGTGTAACTCAAAGACTTATCAAGAAATCTATTGTTTTATTCAATCCGGTTTATACGCCTAAATCTGAGTTATATTGGAAAATGTGTTAAATTTTCTGTTCTGAAAATATCCACAGGTGTAAATATACATGTATACCTACAGGTACAGGATGTATAACAATTTCGATTTCGGAGACGTTGACTGAGCTTTTTTCATAATATTGATTATATTACTTTTGTTCTTAAAGTTTGCTATAACAGCAAAAAAAAAGAATCTTTCAAATAAATCGATCATCTTATTTACCTTTCTTTGCATAGCACAAAAGTTGTTCAATATGATAAGTACAAGGTTCAGTTTGTGGGTCCTATTTTTACACCTGTACACTGTAAAGTCTGTACATCTACTGTACACCTTCAAAGTTAATCTCATACCTAATACGACTGAGTTATATTAAAAATACGCCGTGCATAAAAATGTAATATCTCACCTGCTGGGTATGTGGCGTGTCTCCACTTTATTAAAGTTTTTCAAGCAAAGTGTGATAAAAATGATGGGCGCGCTCATAAAGAAGCCCCTTTGTCTTTATTTAGTAATATTTTTTCTTGAAAGGAAGTGTACAGTCGAGTCGGGTTCGTTTGTGTCGAGTTGGAAGTTCCCTTTGACGTCGTTCTTTTGTAATGTTAAAATTAAGTCGTTTTTTGCGCATACTAATTTAATTTTAGCATGATTTATTCCCGGAATAGATTTCATTTCAATTGTGTATCTTCATATCCTTCCTTTAGTTTCTCTTTACGGTATAGGTATTCCTGCCGCGAAAATTTATGTATTTTATTTAATGATTATAATTATCATAAAAACATAAACAAGAAATGAACATCTTGGTACCTCATCTAATCATATCGAGATCATATACAAAAAAGCAGTTGGTTGATGTAATTTTTCTCAACTTAAATTTATTTATTTATAAGTTCTTTTTCTTATCGTGTAGCATAAAAAGTATGAAAGTATAATAATTTGTAAAGTAAGTATACGAGTATTGTGTCTTTAGAGAACAGGTTATCAATCAAACAGCATTCCTGCCTCGAATCGGCCCACTGTAATGGATGAATTTTTAAATCCCTCAGCGTTCGTGAACTCACGAGGGACCTCGATTAAACGTTGTTTTTGTTCAGTGACGTGACACACTAGATAAAGTACTTTTACCGAAACTTAAAATAATATTATATTTATCACCAAATGGTAGAAACGATTAGCTATTATGTATTACTAAAGATGTACGTACCTACTTCAAAGGGGGCCATGAGTGAACGTCAACGTACTTTTCAGCTAGCCTTGAGTGGACGTCAATAAATGTTTGACGACTCAGCGTAGGTCTGTTGGGGTATCATCTCCGATACTTGCCACGGCCGCATTAGCACTTCCATTACAATAACCATACACAAAATGAATGTCAGCAATGTGTTGGAAAGAATGCCGATTCGGCATTTTTTAAACTTGAAACTTCACAGAGTTTCAAAGAACGCAAACGGAAGTGACCGTATGTGTTTCTTCTTTGCAGAAATTAAAGTACAATAATTGTTTGCTTTTTGAAGGATAAGATTTTTTTTAACATGTGATATAAATAAATAATGTGCATGGAATCATAACCTAACATTATTAACAGTAGGTAAGGATCCGTTACTGCTTAACAGAAGGGATTTGTGGTCTACGCATGTTAAACATCATGTTAAGCTTCAAAAGTATTAGACTTACAGTAAAATTTTTGGTGTTGTTTTATAGCTTATATCAAATATTGTCAATCTAATACAAAAACCTTACATTTAATTACCTTAATTTTGCAGAAATTGGCAATAACTTGTAAATTTATTTAAAAAAAATATTGTCACGATTCAGTAAATTTTTTAAATGAGTTATGTTAACATTGCACACATTTTTGGATGTTATTTGATGGAAAATATTGTAACCTATCGAATTAGATCATTAGTACGTCTAAAGAATCATAAAATTGAGATATATGACGTTTTTGTGCAGAGGTGCATAAATAAATAAAAAACAAATGGTCGTCCCGGGGAGGTGGTTTTAAAGAGGAAATGGGCTATATTACACGTTCCTAGAATATCGCTAGTTCCATCTGGGATACACTGTATATATTTTTTCATTTTGTTTCAAATTTTCAAATTCCTTTGATCCGTTTGTTAGAAATTAAACCCCCTGAAACAAATTCTTTGTAAGTTTGTGTTCTATTAGCACACAATTTGCGCTAGAATCAAATTATCCGACAGTAGTAGAACTAAACAGAATAAAACTAAACATCATTCAGCTGTAGCAATGTAGCTACTTGTTTTGTAACTCAATTTCACATACGAAAGAGAGGAATGGTGGAAATACAATAACTTCAGTTTTTAAGTATACACAAATAATATAAAACTTATTAATCTTACTACAGTTAAAAATATATTTTATTTAACTTATAACAGCTAATTTTGTTAAAATTTGGCATTCAGGAAATATCGGCCACGCACGTCCGGATTTATACTTGCTTCACACAATTTGCGCAATTTTAATAATGAGGCCCTTTCTTGAGAAAATAAAGATTGTGTGTCATACGATCGCGTAAACTATAAAATCATTAGATATATGTATTTTCATCATAAAATGGATTACGCCACTGTACGGTGACATGTAAACTGAACTAATAAATCCCTTGCTTTTTTTTTCCAACTAACACCTCAGCTGCTGACTACACTTTCATAGACTATATAAATATGTATATGAACAAGAAGCGACGTTTTTTTTACTTTGAAGCGAGAATCCGTATGCATTAGATTTAGATCAACAATAAGTCTCAATTTCAAGTAAGAATGAACTTTGATCTGATTTGAAAGGAAACTCTGTAACTGAACTTCACATCACTAGTCAACACAAACTACCTCTGTAGTTTGAGTTAAGAGGCCATAACTGCGTTTTGCGGCGCTTGCCATATGCAGCGATTAGACCCAGTTCTCTTGCTTTATTGCTCCCGCTAATAACTTTAAGCATTTGCCATATTTGCGTGCCCTAAGCACCATTTCCTCTTTCTTTTTATTAGGACTTAGGATTATTTTATTTTTTTAATCTGACGTTCTCTTCTCGTCGTTGTTGCTAAACTTAGATTGTGTAGCCTAGTTTCGGAATCAAAATTTGAGTTTGGAATCTCAACAGCTGGCTTTTGATTTTGAGTTGGAAAGCATTAGACTAAAAGGTGTTTATTAAGGAGGACGCGTCACTTACGTCAAGAATTTGAAAATGGAATTTCGATAGCTTTAATCCTACAGATAATGTGTAATGGTTCTGTTTTCACTTGTTTTCACTTCTGTCGTGCTTTCGATAAGAGCAGTAAGTCTGTGAAACACACTTTCGAGTTTTCGACACATTTTTGCATTTTCCGAATTGTTTCCATAGATTATTTTAAATACGATTTTTGAAATTTGTAGCTCAGATTCAGTATTTTTATACTGCGTTATCAATTAATTGTCTTATTTATTTGTTCTTACATTATTAAATGACGAAATGGATAAAGTTACTGCTTTTAATATACTCACTGCTCTTACAGTAAGTACGGCAGACTTGGGGGTTGTTATTTTCAGGTTTGTGAAATTTTCCCTCAATCCCTGAAAAAACCCTGAAATATCACATTGAAAGACCGGTGTGGCTTTGTATTTCATAATGTCTACTTAAAATCTTGTTCTCAGCTACAAGGTTTCATTTCGGATCAGGTGGGCTTCAACGCCAAATGTCCTTGTTGGCTAAACGACCGCCATATAATACTTCATGGTTTCAGGCCTCTTGTCAGTTACAGTAGCATGGCATAGGTACATTGCAAAAAGTCTAAATGAAAATAACATACTCTTGAAGTTTTAGACCGAAAAACTGTATTTTAGTTATATTAATATACCTATAATATAATTTTACGTAAGCTATAGTATTCTGACTAAAGTCGTATTCCCTAAATGCGTTGTTCTATATGTAGATACGATACCAACTGAGCGTTCGTCGTCGGTCAGTATACGTTCTACTCTTATATGTCACCATTTGACACAGGCATAAATGTCGAATGGCTTTATTTATTCTACCGTACACATATTGTCCGACGGAATGTCAGTGTGATTCAATTTTATTAATGGACTTGGACGTTTGCCCCACTGACTGTGAACGCTGTGGAGGGACGTCTCTTATTACCTAGTTAACTGTGCGGTTTTGAGTCTTATTCCGATGTATGTGGGGTGTGTATCAGTCGGCGGTGCGGGGAATTCGAGTTGCTTCTGCGAGGCGGAACGCATAGACGAGACTGCATTGAGTCACAGTAGCACAGCAAGGCCGGACCGACCTCTTTCATAGACATTTATGATATCGCTTTTCCACTAATTTAATCCACAGGTTGCAGCAGTAAATTATTTATTGCGTTTTAATACCTCGAAAATTTACGTGCTAGTACTAACTAGACTTCTCATACAAAGTTGAGGAATGAACTCGTCATTTTGTATAAGAAATTCATTTTTTTTTATTTGAGTATAGGTTCCTCGAAAAAAATTGTCCAGTTTCGTGAGTTGAAACTTATGTTCAAGTTTTTTTAAGGAATTTTAGAAATGCCCTTCATAGAGGTAATAGGTACTCTATATACACCAAGAAATAATATCAACAAAGTTATTTATTTGTGCAGATATAAAAACCTTTTATTTTTAATTTTCTATACAAATTCATCAGACTCTGCATAAAATAGATACATACATACAAAGGTGTCATTAGCTGATGAATTGCGTTGCGTTGAGCATTCGGTTGCTTTGGGATAATGGTCAATATTTTTTTTTGTTTTTCGTATTTCCGTCCTGAAATGCTTCTTTCGTTCCTTCGGTCACTCTGTATAAAGACTGTTAAAATAAAGGATGCGACCACGTACTGTCTTAAAAGCTGTTTTGCTTTCTGTTGACTGTACTTAGTAATGTTACACACTGGTCACTCCAAGAAATTGTCTCGTAACTATTACTAAATAAAATATGACTTTTTATACGCGTAAAAGTATGAGTTATGAGGCTTGCGGTAAGCAACTATCACCTGATATTACCCACAGGGGGGGGGGTCGCCTTTAGAGGGGCGCTGAGTGGGAGTGGATACATTATGTAGGACTAATGTGTATACTGTGGTAATAATGTTTATAAATATTTGTTGCAGGATGTCCTGGTGCCAGATAGCCGGAGCAGTGCTCCCCATATTGTGATGGCCGCCGTGAACTCGGTAAGTTATCTACGCATTTTAAATTGATATGAGTTACCTATGTTACAAAACACCAACTATGTTACACATCTCTGAGAAACACAAAGTTTAACGTTTATCCCAGACCATTCCAGACCAGGGAACTAGAGAGTTCGATTCTGTCTATATGAAGAACTAAAAATTTTGATGACAATAACCTATTAAGTATATGAATTACATACAAACTTCTTACATAAATTACTATAAATAACAAAGGTATTCGCCACAATAGGTCTTCTTAGGTATAATAGCGGTCCATTAGGGTATACAAATAATTACGGCCCATCTCTAGTCCTTTTGCCCTCTTAATGCCCAAACAAAGATACTCTACTTTTGGACATATCTTTTGTAAAAATAATTGATCTCCACGAGACAAGATTATAGCACGGGCACGGGACTCTTCCCAAACTTGCATTTATTTTATATTCACACATTCTTAAATAAATAAATATTAACCATAACAATATCTAAACCTCTATATTAATTTCTGCTCTAAACCAATTCATTCATACTTTAGCCTCTAGTTTCATATACCTTTACAACGCAAATTATAAAACTACACTTCGTCGGTCTCGTTAAGGGAATTCAATTCGCGATGAAAACCATACATACAACCATTTCGCTAATTGGCGCGTTTGTAAGCCTCTTATCATATCTCGAGCCAGCTTTCGGGACCAACGCGAATTGCCAAGTTCTAAAACGGGAGTGGCATTAGTAGTTCCCAGACTGGCTTAAATCTTCCGCAGAGTGATAGGCGAGCGGTATAGTTTGTAACTGCTGCCTCAGGTACACGTGTAAATGGAAATTGATGGGTAGTAAGGTAGGTATGTTGGTAATTATGAATTGACTTTTAGGGTGAAATTGTACTATCTTATGTCCTGAATCATGACAGTGTGACGTTTAATCGATTAAAAGCCATTTTTGTAGTAACTATTTCCTCGGGGAAATTTCTTTGTTTCATTAGTTCAATTTACTGTTTATTTAAATCTAAATATGTACATAGTAATAATGCGTGATTGTGTGTGTTGTATGTGGTATGCAACTGTGTAGTTTTTGAATGGAAACTAACACACACTTTTATTTCTAAATAACATCACTGGCCTAAGGTCTACTTCTAAGATTTTCTTAAATAGATGCGATAATACGATATAAAAGGATGTCCTTTATATTATTTTTGAAAATCTTAAAAGCAGAAAGACACAGTACGACAATTTACTTCTTGTTCTAAAATATTACTCAAAGAGGTTCAATTATTTTACGATTTCCTTTTTTTATTTCCAATCATTACCTAGTTATGTAAGTACATCCCTAATCTCTTACGCCAATCGATCTCCATGAATTACTAAACAGCGATTATTCCCTCGCACAAGCTCCAAATGTTCCTGAAATAGCTCCTGATATCCACGAAAAGTGGCAGTTGATATTTATAATCCCGCTGCGGGCGCGAGCCGCCCTCCACGAGCCCTGCGGCTGGACCCGCATATATCTTCACTAGCCCACCAAAACTGTGCACTATTATTTTCCTCGGAAAAAATCAATGAAACCATACAGAGGCTCGATGGCTCTAAATTGCTCCGTCGGCGTCGTTATCGCCGCAGCTAGACGTAAACTGCTTGCCTGTGTTTTATCTTCCTTGGTTTTTTCTTTTTTGGCCCGTAAGGCTATAGCCTCATTGGAGCTTAACAGCCAGCCATTGAGACACGTAACGGCGCGGCGGCTCATCACCCCCCCTCGCAGGTACACCGCGTCCAGAACTACTTGGCCCCTGTTCTGTACTGTAACACTTGATGACGATTTGTATGTCTCTCTTATAACAAGTAAAAGTACTAGAAAAGGAAGGACTAGAAAAGGAACGTGAGATAAAGAAAAAAAATCGAGTTGGAAAATATTTTGATCGTCAATCTTTACACATTCTAGTCCCCAAACAAATAAGTATCAACGTTCATCGTTACGACAGTATAAAAGCTGATATGTTTTTATTTCTTTTCATATAGGTATAAGAAGTAGAAAATATGAAATAAATACATATTTTGGGGATTCGATTTTTTTTAATTCACAGTTGATAAACAAATTTTCTTTAAATATTTATTTATTATTCTATTGTAATGTTTACATCAAGTTTGTTTTGCGGGCTCCGACAAAACAAAAATAATGAAATACAGAAAATCTAACTTAAACTAAATTGGTAACTAAAAAGTGATGTTTCTCTAAGTTGCTGTCTATTATTTGTCCAATAAAAGAAATTTACGGAGTTATTATTAAATTAAATTAAAATTGAATTAATTACATTAAATTTATAATAAAAACTTAACCAAAACTTTGGTCCAAAAGGAATCAGACAGAAGGGATCAAGCTATACCGGTCGCCTATAACAGCACCATCGGATCGTTCAACGGCTATGGACGACTTCCAAATCACCGTATTAGAATACGTTGGGCAATCGCCGCTTAATGACTGCTATCGATCCGCTCTCACTACAGCTAAATCGAAGAATCGGGAGTCAGGATTAAAATATTGGGAATATAACATAACTAAAATATTTTAACTAAAACTTTTAGGCGACGTTGACTCTTAAAATATAATATCTAATTCTGAATGTTTGTGTTGTGTGTTTTTTTATGACAGATATCGACATCGACGGGTGAAAGGCAAATTGAATTAAAAATTTTAGAAATATTGAGCAGATTGTTTTAAATATTACTTTATTATGAATATAACTACTCATAAGAAAATTTACTTCTTAAGAATATCAAAAATATACGTAAGTAACATTAAGAAGTTTATTTTTATAATTATTTTTTAAAAGAAAGTAATTTTGAAACGATCTCCTGAGCATTTACAATAATTTCACTTTCACCCGTTTGGAGTCAAATTTAACAACTTTTTTTCTATCATAGATAAACTACGATTGCGATATAAATTAACTCTCTATACAAAAACATCGTCGGATTGATCATTTGAAAGGTCTAATTTTTTTGTGATTTATAAAAAAAAATGGTGAAACAAAACTTTTGACCCAACGCAGTTGACCCAAATTATTTTATTATTAATTATTTAATTTATCTAATAATTACTTCGCGACCAGAACTGGAAATAATACGTTTTAGTTTATTATCGTTATGGTATAGGTAGTTATTTTTCATGTCTCCAAATATAAAATACGGCTAAAACAAAACGTTTTCAACGAGTAAAGACAAGTACCGACTACTTTTTATTTTGTACTAGTAGGTAGAGTACGAAAATAGAGACAAAAACATTTTTTCTTTGTTCGGAATCTCCGGAATTCGGCCTATGTAAATACAGGGTCGTGAATTTTGTGAATGCATATTTGAAACTTTTATACTGGGATCCGTCCCTGAATTCGGGCTGAGATGTAACACCCTGTAGGTAAAAAGGGTCGTTCAACTTGGGTCAAAAATATGAATATACGTTACAGAATATACGTAAAGTACCAGTCTCATTATCTCTTTAAGTAGTTCCATAAAAGAGTGAAGGAGTTTTTTATACATTATGACTCGCGCTGCTGTTGTTGACACATAAAATCTCTGAATGCATGTAATATGATGAACCTTTTAAGTGGCTGATATTGAAACTTTCCTTAACTGCTATAAAAAGCTTCTGACTCCGACTATACTCGACATTTGTGTCATGAGTTTTCTAAACGAAATATATTGCACAAGTGCGGAAAGATGAATGTTTCGTTAAATTGTTGAGATCGTTTAATTTTTGACAAAGGCATTTTTGACAAACTATAAAATATGGCACTTAAAAATAACGAACGATATTGTAAAGTTTCGTTCTCTTTTTTCATCTTTTGATGTCTGCTTTGGCTTTTGATGTTCTCGATGCAGAAAAATTCAGTGATGTCACAATGTCACAATGCGACCGAGCCTCTTAAACTGTTGGTCATAACGTACAACTAAACTTGCTTCCTTCGGTGCCCAACTCAATTCAGCTCAAAACGGTCGAAGGGCTCTCAGTCAAAAATCTTCTCTCGGGGAAACCTTTTAATTTGCGATCGGGCAAATATTGTATTAGCCTTTTAAAATTCCTGCCAAGTGGACAAAAGTAAACAGAAAACGGAATAGCACAGAGCGAAATGAATGAGCGGACCTCTAATATTCTAGTGCTATCGTGGGCCCTTTGTAACGGGTAATAAAGGGCATTCTAGGGTTGGAGTGGACCAGCCGGAAATTTAATCTGACTGAGGGCCGTTTTGTTAGGCGGAATTTTGTCGTTAGATAAACGACAGTGTAACTAGGCATCGGGATGAAAGAAAATTTCAATTTAATTAAAAACATTAGAACCGTTTCAAAACGATTTTAAAGTATAATTTAATGATGATAAATGTTTCTCTCGAAAATCGGGATGTTTATTTATTATTTTACTCTAGCAATGATAAATAGATCTAGTTGTAGGTTCAATTTTATAGAAATTCTAGTGTAGAGTTCCCAGGCCCGGCTGATATTGGGTTTCAATACTTTTTGACAGGTCAATTTAGTATGCGATGAAGACGAAGCTATTAAATTTGTGTCGTACTGTATAATTATGCTACCAGAGGCCACACTGCATGTGATCCTCGTACCAACATTACATATCCGTACCTATAGGTATTACATTCCCTTTTGCTATAATATAATAATTATCTGTATTTCAGTACACACTAATGAATGTGATAGTTATTTGTGAATCTGGTATTGAATCTTTTTTATTACCCTTCTGTTTGTATAGTGGTGAACATAACAAACTAAAGTCCCACCGACCGTGCCCAGTTGAATTTTCATTTAAATATTACTTCTGCGGAAAACCATTTCGAAGTTACTTTTTAATTAAAATGAGTGGTAAGTAATTCCTGCAGGCTACACGAGATATAATTAAATGTTACAGTTTGTGTGTTGGGAGTCTAAGTGAATCCACGCCCGCCACCGGCCGGCCCATTCAGCCGGGTCCGGTCCGGTCACCGGATACGACCGGATCTCGGCCAAAGTTGTGTTTGCACAACTTTAATAGCGATCATCCTATTTCAAACCGCTCCTGATTCGGGCCTCGTAACTCAAGCATTTAATGTTTGCAAACTTCTACCATAACATCAAAACTACATTTTCAGTTTTATATTTCCTCCCTCGCTTGTTACACACTGCCGTAAAAGGCAATTTTCTATCTGAGAAACGGAAATATTTTAGAGAGAGTGCGCAGAACTCCTTTTAAGTGTCTCGTTGCACTCGTGGGAAGATAATGCAGCAAGCGTGGTGCACGTCGGATGGGGAATTTCACCAAGTAGCCGTGAAGGGTTGAAGTTGAGTGCGCTTTGGCAAATTGGTGTCATAGTGGCGGCTGTAGCTTAGATGAGACAGTTTAAAGCCGCGCGTGATGGAGCGAGATCCATTGTGGGTTGCGGGCAGCATGGAGCATTGTTTTTATCACGAGCTAAGCTAGGTACAGCGCTTATTTTATTCGAGTTTTGGAAAACTATAGGTGACGTAGTAGTACTGATTACACCCGGGCACGATATGAGAGAGCCAGCTCGTCAAGTACGAGCATTTTAATTTATTTCAAAAGGTAGCAAAAGGCTGACGGCCTACCTGATAGTATGTGGTTACCGCCGCCTATGGGTATTTGCAAAACCAGGGGTGCTATAATATCGTAGTGTCGGTGGCTAACCAATGGTTGTGAGTTCAAATCCTGGCCAGTGCACCAATGAGTTTTCGAAACTTACGTGCATTTTCTTTAACGGTGAAGGAAAACATCGTGAGAAAATCTGCATATCTGGTTTCTAGATGTGTATGATGGTCGCGTTGCACACGTCCGTAGGTGTAAATCTAAATGCCCTACACGTGACCGCGGGTGATGCTTAGTGCAACACTAGGCAACCGCCGTCTATACCTTGTGGATAGAATGGTTAAAATGTGCCACACGATAAGAAGAAGAAGTCGATCCATCAAAAACCTTTTCAATCCCTTCTTGAAGAATCCCACACTGTAGCCCTCAGGGAAAACCTCGAATGGAAGCTCATTCTGCAGCTTGAAGGACCTAGGTAGGAAACATCTCTGAAACCTTACGAAAACAATTCTGCTTTAACTGATGGAGATAATATCCTCTCCGATGGCGAGTAGTGCTGTGATCGTCCTCTAGTCCTCTAGACATGATTTTGAGCAGTTTTGGTATAGCAGATAGCTGCATCTTAGCTTAGCTACCAGTGGAAACAGCCCTTGCAGCAGAGACCCGGATGAGCCGCTCTGGACAGCTTGGACCGCGGCCAGCAGCTTGTCCCGCCAGTGTTCCCCGTATCAGGATATCTGCTTATGTAACTGCTCATTGTGACAACCGCCCGCTCCCGTGTTGAACGTATTTTCAGTCTCCAAGGCTTTGGGTTACAGCTTATTTAAACATTTGGCTTGAGTTCAGAATGCAAACTGTTTCATATGATATTCCTTGGTAACGAAATGGAGTTCTTATCTTTGCTTAAATGCGTTATATGAGTAAATACGCTCTATCTCTACCAGATTTGGTAGGGGTAAAAGAGATGGAACAGGTATACTGAGTTTATTTCGTTTAGATGAGTTGTAATTTTAGAACTCAAACGGAACCAAAGGTTTTTATGTGTTTAGATTTTAGATCTCTATAAAATCTTTGCATTTTTAAGAGCAACTTGGTGATTCTGTCAATGTTAGTTAGGGGAAAGTGTGGCAAGACGGGGTACCGGGTAAGACGGGGTAGCGCCTTTATATAATAATAATATCCGTGACAAATCACACACGGTCATCTGGCCCCAAATTAGGATTCCCTGTACTATGGGAACCAGAGACTGATATACATACACATATACGTTTAAATACATGCATATATAGATTTAATACACCCAGACACAGAGCAAACAAATCTGCTCATCACATAAATGTTTGCTCTGGGTGGGGATCAAACCCACGACTTTCGGATCAGTAGCCAGTAGCACTAACCACTGAGCCACCGAGTCAGTCAAAAGCGAGTTATGGCGACAGAACTGACCAATCAGGATCCTGATAGTGCATGACTATGCGCCGTCATGATACCAATCAGTTAGCACAGTGACTGGCTTGATAAACGGCGTGATTTATTATTTAATTGCAAAAAACTGATTTCTGAAACGTAGCTTCGTATTTTTGCATTTCACTTGATTCGTGTTTGTTGCCTAAATGTCGCCAGCACATAATATAAGGTGAAAAGTTATTCTTGTGTGTCAACAATCACGCCAACAGGTAAGGAGTCGTATGTTTCCATAAAGGTAGGTATTGTTTTTTTAAAGGTGGTCCAAATCGAAATTCATTATTGTTACAAAATAGTGACAGTGATTCCGAAAATACTCTGTGTTTATATTGTAAAGGTCGCTATTTAAAGTCTACAGAAGGCTGATCTTTGAGAAACATAGATCAAACTTAGCTAAAATTATTTCTCCAGCTTCCTATCAAAATAAGTTCTACTCCGAATTGTGACTAGTAGTTTCCAGAAAGTCGCGAGAGTATAACCATACATACAAACAAACATACAAACTTACCCATCCTCCCCAACATACAACACACCCGTACTAAAAGATCGAAAAAGAAGCTTCTTTAAGTATGTACCTTAATATTTTTTTAAGTCGTTAAAATAGTGCTTCGTGATGCGGACTCTACAACCATAGTGAAACACTTTTATTAATCGCGAAATACTCCGATGACCTGATAAAATCTAAATCCCAGCGTAAAATCACCTCGAATATTTCCAATAAATGGTCTATTTTTCCGACTGAATTTGAACAATAATAAAATCTGTCGACGTTCTCCTAATGGAAACGCCGAGCTAGAATTCTGTCATTAGAACACCTTTGTCGGCAAATGAGGTGCCACCGACAGCTGGTCACTGGCGGCCAGCGACTTAATTATTGCTCGTTTATCCTGTAGCACCTTGGCTTTGCTTTAAGCGACAATGTAGCGATCACACCGAGTTTGTATTCTATTTCTACGTGTATGGGTGCTAGTGACGTCCAATCGTTGGAAATTTAACAAATTATAAGTGTAACACAAAATTACACAGATAAAGGGATCGATGTGTTTTTTTAATCTGTAATTATCTCACACGGTGGTAAGTGATGATGATATCGAATGATACGAGTAGAAGCGGGCTAACCAAAATTTTATAACGCAATGGGGAATATATCAATGATTCTAATTGATATTTAGCGGCGAGACTTAGACGAGACGGTAGTAGCTACCCAGGCGGGCTCAACTCGAGGCTACCCAACTAACCGAGTCTTTCAAAGTCCGACCCCACTGGGAATCGAAATCGCTACCTCCTGATGTGAATTGAGCGAACTAGCTACTAGGCCAAGGAGGCGGTTGAATGTTGAGTTTGATCTATTTATCCGATGCCACTTCGTTGACTCCCTTTTGGGTTAAAGATTATCACAGTAAAGCATCACAGTTTCCTCACCCAAGCTAATACAATCGGTTTGTGACAAGATTACTACTGCGTCGATTTATACGCAGTAGTGATGACATATATCACTTACCAACAGGTGAGATGATACCAAAGGTGTTAACTTCTTCACCTTTGCTCTATCCCACATTAGGTGGGGTCGGCTCTCCTAATTTTTCTTCGCCATGCGATTCAGTCTAGGTTTGTCGAGTCGGGTAAATCCTCCTTATCTATAAGTTTGGCCATGCTGGTCCATCACGTCGAAGGAGCGCAGCCTCTGCCTCTCTTCTTCTCCGCCAGGTTCAGGGCTCTCTTGGCCACGTACTCCTCGTCTCTTCGCATTGTGTAGCCATACCACCTCAGTCGGCTTTCCTTAATCTTCCCAAAGATAGCCAAAGGTCTTATCAATTAAGGATAAAAAGAAAATCATTTGCTACCTCTTTTTTTCCTATTTTGTAAGCCGTTCATAACACTGAACTTGCCGCTCCTTCTAAGCACAAAAATTCGAGGAACCCATCTTGCACTAAAACCGCACATACTACTAAGACTGCAACTACTTTTATGCCTCGTTAAAACCTTATTTTTTTATAACTAAATTTTACTAGATATCTATCAATGCCTTCACTTTCATGAGCATACATTTTATAAAGGTTTGTATTATTTAGATATATTTTTTGCAAACTGATAAGAGTTTTTTAAAAATAAATATCTATTGAGGTTACCCACTATCCATCTATTTTGGAAAAACAATGACGTGTTGAGTGCGCGTGGTTGCTAGTTGTATGTACCTAGCAGTGTCGCTGAGAAGAACTAGTGAGACTATCATATAAGTCCCTTAATAATAAAAGGCATAAAAAAATGTCCGTAACTCAAATCGGCCGAAGCAAGTCCAGGTGGGTAATTACTGATGGGTCGGAATTGCAGTTTGAGTATAATACCTCGCAAGCTAACACTCACTTAACTTCCAGTCCTATAAGCCAGGTTCCAAACAAGGCTTCAAAACAAAGCGATTTATATCAGTTCCACTAAACCACAGTCGTTGCTGTGCATTAAAGTGAATTCCGTTATAAAACTTCTCAAGTGCACTCACAATAGAGATCGTATGTTTCGCTTGGTAACTTTCAGTTGTATAAGTTATATAGAAGTTCTTTGAAATAACTTCGGTAAAGACACGTTCGTTGCACTGACAAGTTCAAAAATTGAGGCAAATTTTAAAATTATAAATTTTTACTTCGACCACTTTGTTATTAAAATAATACGTAGTTATGTTACGGTCGTGTACATTTTTGAATAGGGTAAGGAGATATTGATTAGGTGTATCGTGAACCTAATATGGGAAGTCAATTTTTTTTCTGTGCCAACCATGTGCAAATAAGAATCACGAGTAGGAGACACCGTTACATTTTTCATGTAATTCATTAAGACAAACAAAAAAATGTATTATCAAAATTTTAAACATGTACGACGTTTATTATTTAGAAATGTATATGTATAGGGTTAACTCTTAGAAGAATTTCGGTGCCATTTTAATAACACGACAAATTCGCTCTTTAATTTTGTTTTCAGAGTACTTTTACGAGTAGCTAGATCTTATAAGCCTTGACCTACTGTATAGAAATGAGTGGAGAATCTTTTTAAACTTTCAAATGTCATATTGGTACGACTTTTCTCATCGAGAAAATTCAAATCCGAATTATGGAAACGCGATAGTTTTATGAATTTGATGAAGGATTTGTAGAAAAATGAGAATTCGAATGAATGTTTTGTTTAACCGCCTCCGTAGCCTAGTGGCTAGTCCGCTCGCTTCACTTGGTTTGGTTGGTGGTAGGGCATTTTTTGAGGCCGCCTGGCTAGCTACCACCATCTTATCTAAGTTTTGCAGCCAAACATCAATGTTACAAGCATTGATGTGTTCCGGCATGAAGATAGCCAGTTCCCCATTGCGTTGGGGAATCTTGGCAATCTTCACTTAACATGGGGTAAGATGATGCCAAGGGCTTACCAGTTGAGGGTAAAAAAAGCCCGCTTCCATCTTCGGCATCATTATCACTTACCATCAGGTGAGATGATGCCAAGGGCTTACGATTTGAGGGTAAAAAAAATGTCTACTAAAATAAAATACTTTCTTGCTTATTTTTTTAAATAAAATTAATTATTTTTGCATAGTTTGGTAATTTTAATTGAATATTACACCGGTTGCCTCGTTGACACACGACCTGTTTTCGCACTAAGCCACCCCGCACCACCAGCCTTCGAAGTTTTGACCTCAACCAAAACCACGGACTCTCTCGCCCCCTTCCATATCTAACGTAGCATGAATGCCCGTTCCCGATATTATCACTTGGCCTGAAATAATTAAAGGTTACGTTATTTCAAATAAAAATTAATATCGAAGAAAAAGCAAAGAGTTTACAAAAAATATTACCTACACCGCGTTTTTGTCCGGGTTCTTAAATATAGAGTATTTTTTATTCCATTAATATACTTTATAACACTGCACTACATACGTACCTGATTCTGTGTACGAGTATATACACACATTTAAAATTAAAGTTCAAAATATTGCTTTATTTATTTTATTCCTATGAAAATGCCACTGCATCATGCATGCGTTTCCATGAATATGCGTGGGATCAGTTTAAATACATTTTAACCGGCATACACTAATATTGCACATATACATATTTACTTACATATGTTACAGTTTGTCACAAATAAAATGGATACTTCTAAAGGCGATATGGAAAATACAAACCAGGAATTTTTTAACATTTATTTTACAGTAGATCGACGGTAATAAAGATGCTACATCCTTAATGTGTTAACGGAGGTTTGTAGCCCGGGCCTGCGTGTTTTTTTAATAGCTTTTTTAAATTCTGTATGAGAAGTAAACAAACTCCAAATTACAGTGACATTCCTTTTTTTCTTTATTGTATTTGTTTTTTCTGTTTTCGTGAGTGCTAGTGTTTTTGATACTTATTGTACTTATATAGTTTTTTTTTTCATAATATCTCTAACACGGTCGTCGGCTTCAGGATACACGGCTTCAACTATTCCATGAAAAGTCTCTCTCAAAAGTCGGGTCAACGACGAGCACTAGGTACATCGTCACCGTACGTACAGCTGTCATTTGTGTCGCTTGAAGAACTCATGGTTTTTGGTAGTATAAACATGGATGACGTTCCTTCAGTCATGTATGTAGCCCAAAACATATTAGCCACACGCCACTGCTTTTGTGAGCATACGGTCTTCAGAATCTGATTGAATAATAGGCAGATTCGAGGAAGTGCCTATTATTGTAAAAAATAAATAATGTTAAGGCAATAAATAGCATCAGAGGCAGAGCAACGTCGCAAGAGTCTAATTTAAGGGTGCTATTTCTATCATAATGACTTTTAACGTCGTCCTAATAATTATTAGATATAATTAACATAAAAATATTTTGGGAATAATCGTTTCCTGGAAAAACTCGTTTAGTTCCATTAGTAGACGCCATGTATTTCTTTTGACAGGTGCTTTAGAAGAGCATGTTGCGAAGTTATGTTACGTTGGCGATCATTCGATACTAATCCGTTTTTATGAGTAGAATATTATCAAAGAACCATTAAGGCTGTAAAATAAAAGTTTCAGTAGCTAACAGAGGTAACTACCTCCATACTTTTACAATCTCCTGATCACCTATGCTCTATTACTCTATATTACGAAAATAGTAAAGTATTATTTGTCTATTGTCGAGAATCGAACAAAAAACCCTTCATAAATCTAACAAAAAATATTCCACCTGATTCTGCTACGTTTCCATATTCAATCTTGGTGGGTACGTGACCCTCAGAAGGTGAGGTGCGTCAATTACGGCCCACACGCACGGCGCCTGCAAACGCCACGCGCGATCACGTCGCGTTCGTAAATCGTGGGTTCATACAGATGCATATTTTCCTAGTGGCAAACTGACATACGAATGGAAATCATTGATTCCTGATTTGATATTATAGAAGTTTATGCATATTATATTGTCAGTAAAGTTCTCGAATGGCGACCGCGCACCGGAAGGCGCAGTGTGGGCAGGCCCCCGACTCGGTGGACCGACGACCTGGTAAAGGTTGCAGGAAGCCGCTGGATGCGAGCCGCACAGGACCGGTCGGTGTGGAAATCCTTGGGGGAGGCCTTTGTCCAGCAGTGGACGTCTTTCGGCTGATAGATAGATATTGTCGTTATGTAAACGAAATACGATTAACTAGCGAATCATAATTAGGTACATAAATGGGTATTAGGCGAGTGCATAAACTACCTCGTTTATCGAAGTTATAGAAAAACTTACTCGCTCGGATTTTCATTACATGTGCAATTTTTTGTTTTTAAACATTTCATTATGAGTATGAAAATCAGACAGACTTGCACACCGCTCCCCGGGAGCGACAAAATACAAACTTCGGGAATTACTTTATTATTTAAATTATAACATCACGGATATAATACAAGATAAACTTTAATGGCGGATGTGAACATATTCACGCTATTTACTCGGGTCAAATGTGACAAGTTTTGTTCTAGGAATCACTTTTTAATAAACGTCAATAATCGTTGAACCCTTCACACAATTCGATCGAGACTAAACATTTTTGTACGGTGAGTCCGAAAAGTTTTATCGCTTATTTAAAAAGTCAACATGAGATTTGAACAATTTGCGACTACTGCACGCTCTACGAGTACGCACGCAGCGGCGGCGAATAGAGTTGTCACGCAATTCGAACGCGTTACGCGCGCGGCGTCATTAATAATTTATGCTGAGTGTACCGTAGTACTGACAACGTCGCAGGCTCAGCGTTAACAATTGACAAACGAGTAACTGGTTGATTATAACATTTCTACCACCTCTGTGGCGCAGTGGTTAGTTTACTCTATATGCGCTTCATACCAGGAGGTTGCGGGTTCGAATCCCGGCGGAGTTCATATTTGTAGAACTCTGTTTGGTTTGTGGTGAAGCATATTCGACGATAGTTGCCAGATGTCACCTGACATTTTCCATCGTGTAGACCGCTAGCCAATTCCCTTTTACACAACATAAAATAATGTGTTGCCGCCAAACAGTGTTAACGGCATTGGTTTGTTCTGGCATAGAGATAAGATAGCTAGTTCCCTATTGCCTTGGGGAATCTTGGTAAGCCGTTTTTATGTTCTACATCGCCGACGGTTACTGTAAGATGAGATCAGATGATGCAAAAGGCACTGATATTAAAGTGGTTTAATGCTTTATCTCAGAGTAAAATATATACTATGTACAACTTTGTTTACTCTTATTTACATTTTTTTAACCTAAACTGAGACGTCAAATGTCCATCGTTGCAATGTATTCCTGCTCACAGCAGCAATTGCACACATTCTTATCATGACAATCTGCAACAATATTGACAATTCCGTGAACATTTCCATGAATTTCATTGACCTTTATTAACCAAGTATTCAGCAATATTACTTGTATCTTTAGAACAAATTAATCCAAATTGGTTTCGGTTTCACCACTCTTGAGAGGTTAATTAATTTTATTAGCGGGATCTACAAAGAGGCTAGATTCAAACTATTCCTCTTAATAAGTCGTTCCCTTTCTGCTGATTTCATCAATTATAAAGGTTTTGGTTTCAACTTGGGTATCTGGGAAACTGATTTATGAATCGAATTAACCTTTATATACACTACAGACTAGTACAGACTTAAAATGAAATTGTTAGCATTTCTAGGTATTGTCGATTTGCAAATTGACGGCAAACATTTAACAAATTATATACAGTTTCATTCACGTGAAGTTTATTTTCCGTTATTCCACGTATTTAGCAGTTAGTTTCAAACTACAAAAAGTGTCGACCTTAAATATTGGTAACTACCGTCTATACCATGGGGTGGATTGTTAATTGTACCATGATATGAAGTATGTATGATAAGAAGAATAAGAAAAAAGGAATTTTGTTAAATCTGGGATTTTCGCGGAAAATCGTTGTTTTAGTTCTAATTTGCTTTACTATTGGATTTATGTACTTATCATCTATTGAACAGACCATCGAACCTTTTTGAAAAAACATTTATAATAATAATAATAATAATATCTGGGACAAATCACACACGGTCATCTGGCCCCAAACTAGGATTCCCTGTATCTTAGGAACCAGAGACTGCTATACATGCACATATACTTTTAAATACATACAATATATAGATATAATACACCCAGACTCAGAGCAAACAATTCTGCTCATCACAGAAAAGTTTGCCCTGTGTGGGGATCGAACCCACGCCTCTCGGATCAGAGGTCAGGATCGCTAACCACTTAGCCACCGAGTCAGTATACTTTTTCTGTACAAACTGTGACACATAATTTCACCATTTTACCTTAAAAAACTATTTCTCATTGCTTATCTAAACTCTCTTAGTACGTATGTTCTAATTATACAAGTTTATAAATTCAATAATTTTGGCTACGCGTCAGTCAGGCAGTATACCAGTGAGCAAGTAAATCAGTCACGATACTGTTTTAAGGGTATAAATTGATAACAAGTATCAAAAACAAGTAATTAAATATCTGTAAAACATCAGCCCCAATCAAATGAACAAAATTGATTACAATTCCAGCCATTACAACAGTAAAATCGTTCATTAAAACGTCCAAGTATTTATGATATGACACGGATACATTTTCGGGAGCATCTTGTAAAAATAATTTAATTAGCATCCTCTCCGGGCCATGTGAAACGCCACGCCAAGTACCTAATTAAACACGAGCTGCTGAAACGAATCAAAATTTTATTAATTTCGGCCGATCCGAATGGAAACTGTCGGCTTTGAACGTGATTTGATTTTTAATTAAATATCATTCTCGCTTGTTGTGACGTTGGGTGTATAAATAGGAATAACGTATTATATAAATTATAATAAATTTAATATTTATGAAATTCTGTTTGAAATCTATATATAAAAAAAAATGTAATAAATCTTAATATTTTTATGTGAAGAAGATAGATTCTGTTATGTGACGCAATTGCGTTTTCCTATAGAAAACATACTGCTATAGCAATGGGATTACTTCATACCACTGCTATAGCTGTATGTTTAGCTATAGCCTATGAAACATTCTGATTACATTTTTATGAGCAAACTATCTGAAAAAATATGTGCCAATGTAAATGGCTAAAAGTTTTCTACATATTTTTTAGCCGTTTATTCTTTGATTTATTCTATGCTCACTGTAGCTACATACATTACGAAATTTTCGTATAGATTCGTAGACCTCGTAAATTGTATTATGACACAGAGCTAAGCCTCGCAATTTATTCAAGTGGCTTCTATTGTCGTTTTTCGTTCCATTCATTGCGCACGGGCACACTCGGGCGCGCGGTGTAAGGTACAAAAGAATTTTTTGGCGAACACCCAAACGCGAGAAAACAAACACGTCCCAATTGAATCATTCTCCCTTTTTTTGCATGCACCGCAAACGGCATACATATGTATATTATGTAAGTTCTTATTACTAAACATTTAACATAATACGCTTATAAATAGAAACTAGAGATGCGCCGTATGTGGGTTCAACCGAATACGAATATTCGGCCGAACTACGGTTCAAAATGTACCGAACCGAACATTCGGCCGAATTATTCGGTTCATTTGTTAGGCAGTATATAGATGGACCACAGATTTAATTCCCTTTATTCGATTAAATATTCACACAAACCGGAAACTAAACAGACATAATTAAATGTTAATGAAATGCCAACGAAATTAGAAACAGAACTAAAGCACAGATTTACAGACATTCAGGAGGACAAATACTATATACTGGCCATATTGTTGTACCCTTCCTTAGATTCTTATTTAAGCCAGAATTTTCATATTTATAATTGAAAGAAAAATAAATACACTACAATGTTTTTTTGATTTCAGCTAGGTACTGGTAAATTTTATTTAGCGATTGTTTGTTGATTTTAAATAGATCTTCAAAGTCAAAGCGTTTATTTGCCAAAACATAGTAGGTAACAAAGATGTTTCAATCAATACAGTACGTTTTTCTTGAATTATGTTTTTTTAGTTAGTAAATGGTTTATCGTTAGCATCACCTCATCTCATGGTAAGTGATGATGATGCCGTAGGCTTCTTTTCTTAGTTAATATAAATGTACTCCCTAAATTAATTAATCACCTCTGTGTTATGTTCGCAGACGATGTAACAATTTTCATAACTAGTAATAGATTAAAACTGAATTTTAAAATGAAATTAATACTACATAAAGAAAAATTGTGATATGGTTAAATCAACAAAACTTAAAAGTTAACACAGATAAGACGCAATACATTCAGTTTAGAAACTATAAAATTGCTTCACTAAATCTAAACATTAAATTATCGGATGAAATAATAGAGGAGAGACCAAATTCCAACTTTTTGGGAGTCACTCTTGACACAAATTTAAATTAGAAAGCTCATATTAATAAAATTAATTCTAAAATTAGTAGTTACTGTTATGTTTTGTCAGTCTTGTCTGAAACAACATGGGATGTTTATTATGGTCATATTTGTCCATTGTTATCATACGGTGTTCTAATTTGTAGTAATTCCACAAGATAGAAAGTTGACTGAACACGTCAACTTTTATCCTTCAAAAAAAATGCCTTCGCATAATTTATAAAATGTACAGTGATGAAACACTGACAAACACATTTAAGGAAAAACATTATCTTACCCCTACTGGAATTTACATTCTCGAGATCTGCATGTTTGTGAAAAGCAACCGTGAGTATTTTACTGCTTTGTCGTCGCTAGGAAGAAATCCTCGTAACCAATATAAGTTATATCTGCCTCAAATAAATAACACATTTTTGACAAAAGTTCTTTTATTAGGGGTATAATGGGGATCTGGCTATAAACCTATGTGTTTTTGTTAAGTTTTTTTTTTTCATTTTGTGGATACCAAAACGCAACAACACAAGGTTATCTTCACATTATGTTTGTTTCATTTACAAATGCTTATGTACGTTTCTTAGAATATGTCTTTTTAACATACGTTAATCTCAAATATTGCTGTTTTAATATTTGGTAATTTTCGGCAAAATATTTGGCCGAATGCGAACATTTAAAAAATCGCCGAATATGCCGAATTCGAATATTCGGCCGAACATTCGGCGCATCCCTAAGAGAAACAATTAAATGGAAGTTCAATCTAATATGAAAATATTAATATTGAATAAAAATGCGAAAGTTAGTTTGTTGAGGGTCGACATGATTTTACACAGATATAGTTGACGGGATGGGAAGTGACATAGGCTGCATTTTATCGTATAAAATATTTCATTAGTTTCCCTCGGGAATCACACCGAGAACCCAGAAAGATTACAACTTGAGAAAGCAACACTATTTATTGATATAAATACTCAACCGATTTCAATGTTTGGGAAAGAGTTAAGATAGAGGGCGGGCAACATAGGATCCATTCTCATTTTGGTGCTGTGTACCCTCAAAGATCGACAACTACGTAGGTGGAGACGCGGGCAAAAGAAAGATTACTATATGTGAACAGGGCCAGGGTCATTCATCACAACCGAACAATTAAAAAAAAACTGACTAGGTATGGACTAGGTACGTCTCTGCGTAATATTAATCTGGAATCAAGACGAACCTGACGACACCTCACATTGCAAAATTCCTAAAGGTAACGGACATACACCCGAAAAACATTAGCCTTCGCCAGTAAAAAGACACTCCAGCAAAGAATACTAACTAGGTCCAGACATGTATGCTTAAACCTCGTGTCTGCCTCAAGTTTTTCGCTCTGATCGTACAAGTTCCTTTAGAAAAGTTTTTCAGTTTCATGAGTATAATTATGTATTATTTACCTCGTAGAAAAGTAGTAAAAATCTACTTACACATAATAATATTAAGCACCCACCTACTTATGTAAAGTCCTTTTGAAAGACCCGAAAAAAATTTAATTGTGGCATTAAATCATACACCTGAACACTTTTTCTCAAAGAATACAATATGTCATCTCATCTCACTAATATTATAAATGCAAAAGTATGGATGTTTCTTTGTTTGTTTATATGTTTGTTTGTTTGTTCCACTTTCACGCCGAAAGTCCTGAATGGATTTGGATGACATTTAGTGGGTAGATAGATAAAGCACTCGGCTAACACATAGGATACTTTTTATCCCGGAAAATTTAAGGGTTCCCGGAGGCATGCTTAAAAACTGAAAATTTATACTTCGTCACTAGATGGTGCCATCTTAACATTTTCTATCTCTCTGGACCCAATTCTGAAGTCCACGCAGATGAAATCGCGGGAGGAAGCTAGTAATCAATACGCAAAAAAATTGAACTACTCATACAAAGTTCACTAATTAGCTGATCAGTAGAGCCAGTAAGTCCAGTTCCGTGGTCATCTAGAGGGTAAGGCTAAATTAGCCTCGAAGAAGCTTGGTGTGCTCAATAGATCGAGACGGTACGAGTATTTTACTGCGGCGCATCGCCTGCAACTTTATAAGGCGCAGGTTCGGCCTCATATGGAATACTGTTCTCATCTCTGGGCAGGGGCACCCCAGTACCAGCTTCTCCTTCTGGACCGCATTCAACGGAGAGTAACTCGAATCGTCGACTGCCAGGATATTTCAGATCGGCTTGACTCCCTAGCACTGCGTAGAGATGTAGCCTCGCTCTGCATTCTCTATCGCATGTACAATGGGGAGTGCTCCGAGGAATTGTTTGGATTGATCCCTGCCGCCTCTTTCCGCCATCGTTCTACGCGACAACATATTCATCCCCATCACATAGATGGTTGGCAGTCCACAACTGTGCGTTTCACTAGAAACTTTCTGCCTCGCACAACCAAACTGTGGAATGAATTGTCGCCTGCGGTATTTCCGGACCGATACGACATTCAAACCTTCAAGAAAAGAGCGTACTCCCAAATCAAAGGCCGGCAACGCACTTGTGACTCCTCTGGTATTGCGGGTGTCTATGGGTGGCGTAATCGCTTACCATCAGGTGATCCGTCTGCTCGTTTGCCACCTCTGCCATAAAAAAAAAAAAAAAAAAAAAAGAGCGAGGAGCCCAAAACTTTTACTGTAATCCGAGTATTTGTTTCTTGGGGAAAGTTCAACATTAAAAGCTTAATATCTATTTACTTAGTTACTTAACCAGAACACCATGTTTTTAACTAACAATATTATTTGTAGGTATGTAGGTGTGCTGAACTAAAAATGAAATACATGTAAGTAAAAGTTTACGATTACGTATCTAGTGCACAAAATTTTTGACTATTTGTGACTGAAACTTTCAATATAGTTAGCAATTACGAAGGTATTCTGGAGAACGTCGAAAACATGTTTATACATTTCAGAAAGCTTTTACTTGTGAGTCACGCTCATTATAAATATTTTCCAGCCCATATTGCGAAGTTCTTTAAATATACTTTTGCGACAATAAAATCTGTCAGAATGGGTAAATATTTTGTATTGTTTTCCTTTAAATTCAGATTTATTTTCTTAAAATGATTGGAGAAAATGTTCACCATAGGATTCGAATAAAGTTATAACTGAATGTACTTGCAGGTTAATTACAAGATTTGTCAAATAATAAATAACAGACTTTGTTTGTCGACCCTTTTCTTGTACGGAAATTTTCGTGATTTTGCAGCGAAATTTCGCTTAAATTAGGTACACCCGCTCCTTCCCGAGACCTTAGATTAAAATAGCACAATTACCAGATTCCGATGACAGAAAAGGAAACACTGATTTAAAAATGAGATTTTTCCAAAACAATTCTTTACATCATGTACCTACCTATATTAATATTTATAATAATTAAGTCCCAGGAAGCGCTGCACGCCACGCTAGGTTGACGTAGTGAGAACGGAAATGAAAGATTTCACTAAGGATGATTTTGAAGATCGGGCTAAGTGGAGTAGAGGACCCTGGCTTAAGCCGAGATATCGGTAGGTAGATGTAAGTATTTATAATAACAAAAACACCAAGGTTTCTTAACAAAAATGTTTACTACGATAGAAACAAACAGCGTCATACATCGACTTGCGCCGATAAGCTCGCTGTCAACGCGTCTGCATCCAGAAATATGTCATCCGCTTAAAATATTAAGCTAACCACTGCGTCTTCATTATTATTATTTGGCTTGTACTAGAAACGCATTTTACTGACAGACATTTGAACAGTGTAGTAAACATCTTATTTACATCATGTTTAAAAAACAAAGTCTTTTGGAAAGTATTTTCAAGGACATATAGTATAGTAGCAAGGATATTTACAAAATGAAAATAAAGTTAAGGTTATACTTTATTATTATACTACTTTGTATTTACTTTGTTTATTTTGCTGTAAATCTTCCGAATAGTAAATAAATAAATAAATAAATTATTTATGTTATTTTTCTGTGTGTAGAATAAAGAGTACCTACCTATATATATCTATCAAAATTAAGTTTTAAAACAACTGGTAGTAAGACGTTCATTAAATTCACGTCGAAAAATAACCTGATTGATCTTCCTACATCTTGCTTGGGCTTTCGTTAGCAGTCCTTATATTTTATTGTAAAGCATCAAATAAATAGACACAATAGGAAAAATATACTAAAAATTGCGTTTCCGCTAGAGAGAGCGCAAGAATCGCTAAGTTAGCAGCGAGCGGCAGCACTTTCAAAGTAGCAGCCTTCAGATACCGAGGATTTATATCCAACGAGTTCCGTTACTTCTACTTGCACTTGGTTTTATTTAACTCGCACTTTAGGAAGTGCCAATATTTCTTTATTTGCGAGTAACTTTATTTTGATTACAAAAAAAATTGCGAAATGTCAAGTATAATGGCGTTATGATTGCAAACTATCCATCGTGTTAAAATGATGCACTCATCATTTTAACACGACTCAATGAGTCGTGTGTGTGTGTGTGTGTGTGTGTGTGTGTGTGTGTGTGTGTGTGTGTGTGTGTGTGTGTGTTTGTGTGTGTCTGTTTGTGTGTGTGTGTGTGTATATATTCAAAATTACCAATAATCAAATTATAACATGTATTACGTATGCGAAATTTAAAAGATCCAGAAAGGTATTAATGGATAAAGCTACCGTAAAGTTTTCATAGTTGCGCACTATACAAGAATTCGTTACTTATTGTACCGTCGCGTCGTCGTTGGAATACAGATGAAGGCTACAGTACAGGGTGCTCTGTGAAAACAAATAATTCATCAAAAGAAAGGAATTCTGGCCCTCATAACGGTTGTTCTGCAAAATTGGGTCAATCCTTGAACTATTTGTTTTGCTGCTTATTTCCGTATATTGTGTTAGTGCTTTCCTCATACATTTTTGTTAGAGGATTATATCTTAATAAAAACAATTTATTTATTTATTAGACGGACGGACTGACAACGAAGTGATAGGATCACAAGGGTTCCTTTTTTCCTTTTGAGGTACGGTACCCTAAAAATGAATTTCAATTGGCTCATTTAACATAATATTGCTCTTAAAATATAGAGACAATCACACTGATCACTTGTATACAGTTTAAGGGTAAAGTCTTTATCATTTATGGAACTGTGATAGTAAGATTTTTTTTATCTTTTTCCTCGCCTACGCTACGTATGTGTAAACTATAATTGTGAAATTGTTAAAAATAAAAAAGAGTCGTCTGGTAAGATTTGGTCAGGGGATCGATATCGGTCAAATTTATCGACTTGCGCGCTGATGGATCGCTCTCTAATGAACGGCTACACTGTGTCGGCGTAATTAAGGATTGAGCTCTTTTCACACTGATTCTGAGAAAGGCTACGTTTATTTTATGCATAGATTTAAAGTGCTATTTAACAGATTTCTATGAGGCAGTAAGTTTCCAAAACGAAGTTATACGTACTTATTAATTATATAGTATTAAACTACTGGACTAAAACAAATGTAGTTAATACTTGTATTAAGAAACTAGTTTTTGCTATTATACAATTAAAAGAGACAAAGAATGATCACCGTCGCTTAGAATATCCAAAACATTTATCACTGCAAACGACAAATGGCCAACTACCTACCGTTAACCATTTAGTTTTATATTATAACACAGCTGTTTTAGAATATTTTTCGCATAACGTGCACCTGCTGCCAAACCTATACCTTTATGACTTTGCAGATTTCCTTTCCTTACTGTTGCAGATCTGAGATGTTGTGAAGCGGTTTTGTTGGCTTTATTGCTTTTTATTGCATGATTTCAAAATACATTTGGAAAAGTTAATAGTTATAGCGTTTTTTTTATTATTCACATTGGTAATCCCTTAGCATTATCTCACCTAAAGGTAAGTAATGATGATGCCAATTCCTTCAAAGCTGGACTTCACCGGGAATGGAATCCGCGACCTCCTGATGCAAAGCGAGCGGACTTTAACGCATTTTATGAAAATAGTCTAAATGAAAAAGCCAAGTACATATGTATATCGCAGCTTTTATAAAGCGTCGTTCTGAACAGTCCCTTATCGTCAATGGCACGGAACTCAATCACTGATTACGGACACTCGGATCCCGCATTGTTCGGCAATATTGAACGTCAGCACTGGCATATTGAAAGAACTGCTCGAGCCAGCAATATTAGGGTAAAAATATTCCGTTAAAAGTAATATCGAAGACGTGTCAATCATAATTTTCGCTTGGTTTTCTGTTTATGTGAAGAAAATAGAGAATTCTAGAATAATATCGTGTATACTCGTATACATTATGACCTGTATCTATTATTATCTACAGAAATATTTTAAAATACATCCAACCTATTTATATCTTTTTAACAGTATTAAATCTATTTTATTACATTGACAAATCGATATTTTATAGATAACATAACTATCTCGGTGACTAAGTAAAGTGGCGCAGCGTGGGGGGGGGGGGCATGGCCCCGGGCGGCACATTTTTTTTACCTAGTGTTATTAGGTGTTATTAGGCGTCGATGAACTGGACTAGATCACGCTCCTCAAGATATTACTAATAGTGAAGAGTTCAAACTTGAGCGTGTACTTCTTCTTACTTTTGTAGCTGCAACAGATCCAGACTTTAAAAAAGAGATACATAATTATGTCTGGCTCACTGGGCTTACTAAAATATATTATAAACTGGAAGAGTGTTTACCAAATATTGCCATAATGTTAAGAATATTTTTAACAGCTGCCATTAGCAGTGCCAGTTGTGAGAAAAGCATCTCTAAACTGAAGGTAATTAAAAATTACCTAATGTCGAGGCACATCCAGGGGGGCGGCAAATTGAGCGATCAAAATATATGATAAAAAATATTCAAAGTTACATGACCATGACATGACCAAAACGTCATGAAAACAAATGTTATCGCATGAAGAATGAAACCGGTACAGCAACGGCGCACAGTTACATTTTAAATAGGACCGGCCTTTGGGTCGTGTCACAGGGCGAGCTCATGGGGGTGCCAAGCACCCTGGTAGTTGGGGTACCTACCCTAACTGAAACGGCGCTGAGCGCTCCAAGTAAAAGGGTTTTTGTTGGTTTACTTAACATAAACATTCTTACATATCTTAAAAAATTGCGCACTCGCTACGCTCGCGCTTTTTATCAATATAATTTATGTTCGTGAGCGCTCGCCTACCGCCGAATATTGTACCGCATTGTCCCACTGGTGGGTCGACAAGTAATTGACTGTTTACTCGTAGTCCCACCGATTCACTCTTGGCCAGTAATCGTAGCATGCATTATAGTATGTTGACTTTTTTTTTACAAATGATCAAAATAGAAAGGGTCGGCTAATTTTCGATCGGCCCCGGGCGGCGAAAACCCACGCTACGCCACTGACTTAGTAGTTCTCTAGTGCTCCTGGACACTGATCCAAGGAGTCGTAGGTTCGATTTCCACCCCGAGCAAATATTTATTTGATCTGCGTCTCTGGGTTTTAAATATCTGTAAATTTTATTTATGGACGTATTTAATAGTATGTGTATGTATATAAGTCTCTTATTGCCGTAATGCCGGATGATCGTGTATAATTTGTTCCTTGGTATTTATTTTAGAATGATCTCAACAAATAGAATTTTTGTCCCGCAATGGGCATGATATCGTAAATTTCAAAAATGTCGTTTTGTTATTGTTCTGTTTCGGATATAAAATCGTCAATATACGAGGAATATATACGCCAACGACGACGGCTCCACGTCGTGACGTAAAGTGAAATTTTATGACGGCGTAAAATCTACCTGCTAACGACCGGTGTTTCATTTTAAACCAAGTGTAAATTCTACGATTCCATATTAAATGCCTAGGAGCGGGTTCAGAGAGTTGGCTGATACGTGTCTAAAAAACTGAATTCGTTAGGTTAGGTTAAAGACTTGATGAAATTAAATAAATTGGTTAATTTAATTTAAACAATCATAATGTCATTCTAAATATTCCCAGAGAAAATTATGAGTACTAACTTAATTGATTATTTTCTACGGCATATGATGTTAATATTTTAAAAAAAGCGGCCAAGTGCGATTCGGACTCGCCCATGAAGGGTTCCGTAGCAGCAAGTAACATAATATAAGAGTTCTTGTAGTTCGTTGTAGGTAAATTGCGGTTTACGATTTATGACATATTAAAAAAAAACTACTTACTAGATCTCGTTCAAACCAATTTTCGGTAGAAGTTTGCATGGTAATGTACATCATATATATTTTTTAGTTTTATCATTCTCTTATTTTAGAAGTTACAGGGGGGGGACACACATTTTACCACTTTGGAAGTGTCTCTCGCGCAAACTATTCAGTTTAGAAAAAAATGGTATTACAAACCTCAATATCATTTTTGAAGACCTATCCATAGATACCCCATACGTATGGGTTTGATGAAAAAAAATTTTTGAGTTTCAGTTCTATGTATGGGGAACCCCCAAAATTTATTGTTTTTTTTCTATTTTTGTGTGAAAATCTTAATGCGGGTCACAGAATACATCTACTCACCAAGTATCAACAGTATAGTTCTTATAGTTTCGGAAAAAAGTGGCTGTGACATACGGACGGACAGACAGACAGACATGACGAATCCATAAGGGTTCCGTTTTTTCCATTTGGGTACGGAACCCTAAAAATGTCATGATTTTTATTTCTGCGGTCTGATTCCAAACTGTTTGCACCTACTTTGATTAAAATGCCGACCGTTGCATGATTGGGACGAACTCCCAGGACGAACTATTTGTACTACTGTATTCTATCGCCTAGATCCGCACCTGGCCATTTCCGCACTGCTCCCGCTTCCTTCCTTAGCACTAAGTAATAAAACACCGTTGTTTCTACACCATTAACCGGGGAACCGCACTTTTGTTTTAATTTTTAAATCGATTCCATTCTATACCGGCCACTCGGGTCTGGGTCTGCACCTAGTTAACTAGCTAGTAGCTGCTAGTAGGTAGAGTACCTAAGTCCATTAGCTATCTTTGTTATACTATCTATTCGTAATATTGGACTTCTGGCTCTGCAAACAAAGATTTTGCTCAGTTAGTTATGCTTGGTTTTTGAACTCTAACTTTCTATTATTTTTAAGATTTATTTAAATTTATACACGTAGACAAAGTGCTATATAAGTAATTAATTTTGGTTATCGAAATTCATTTTTTATTTTTAAAATACTTTTAAGGTACTTTAAAATAACTTAAAATTAGTATAACTGAGTGAAGACAATATTTTTGGAAAAGTGAATTAACCACTTACTAGAAGTTAGTAGGCCGATTCATTATTAGTAATTTACATAAAATAATGTAAAAAGCATCTACTTATACATATAAAATTAAACATTTTGAGTATGACGAATGAGTATGTTTGAATGGGAGACGATATCTTGACTTCTAAGCCGATGTTCATTTTGAACATTTTTAGGCTTGCTCTCTCTGCAGTGAGGAGAAAATGTTAACTTGATAACCCGAGTACAAATATGCACTGTACGTGTACGTAAGTATTTGTGTTCGCCAACCTGTCAATAACACAAATCGCATACATTATCGTTGATACGTATACAGGGTGTAACAAAATTGGTGTAGGACCCGTTAACTGGGGATTCTACTCACAGTACTGAACAACTTTTGTTCTACAACTTTGCTCAAATCGCAAAAAAATTGTTGAACTCTCCATACAAATTAATCATCTGTTTTGCCATTTTTTGCCATTTTTGTATGGATAGTCCAAATTTTTTTTTGCGATTTGAGCAAAGTTGTAGAACAAAAGTTGTTCAGTACGATGAGTACAATCCACAGTTAACGGATCCTACACCAATTTTGTTACACCCTGTATATCTTAGGACCTAGGTATAGGCTGTAATAAAAAAATGTAGCAATAGTAGCAATAAGGGAGCTACCATACTTTACACATGAAAACAAACTTTCATAAACCCAGTCATTTAGAACAATATCAGGTCTAAACGTACTAATAGATCAGACGACTATTCAACAGGAATGTCCAAATTGCATATTTAAATTCCTTAAAATATTATCACCTTTTTGGTACCTTAAGTCCTGTAGCTTCGTAAATAAAGTGTGAGCTCTTACGCCTTTGGACGTATTCTCGGCACAAAATGGATGGTTGTAAAGTATCGCGCAGGTGAGTGTGGACTGCGGAGGCTATCTGGCCGACAATGACGGATTAATAGCCTCCTTAACTTCAGTTTGCGCAGAGTTGAGTTGAGGCGAAAAGTTTAATGCTATTGTAAACAGTACAATGTAGTTCACAGTCGTAAATGGTGGTGCTTAATGGTCATTAAAGATCTCAAATTTTATACTAGAAAGTTGGTTTAATCAGAGTTTAACACATAAAAATCAGATTTCCTATTGGAGTGTCCAATAAACCGTAAAATGAGTTTTCATGAAAACGCGACACTCCTCACAAAACAACTCACCCTAAGTTGCAAGTCCATTATGAAATTGGAAAACAGGATAAACATTTGAGAATCCAAGGGAAGCAAGAATTTCAAGATTTTTCTTGAATAATTAATGATTCGATTTGCTCTCAATCGCTTTGAAAATGAAAGTTTCACACAATTTTCTTTGGCGTTTAATCAAACGAGAATCAAAGCAATTTAAGATCGTTTTGTAGATCAAGAAAACTGTGTCCCCATTCGTCTCTTTGGTTTGTATTTTAATGTATTTCCTCAAATATAATACCTACGACGAATATATTTGTCTGTTAGTATTTTCACTAACGATGAATTTTCTTTTTCAGGTAAGTTAATTTTCGTCGCCAACTTTCCTTCAACGTTATAATGAAGGTATGGTTTTTGCAGTCACAATTATACTAGTAAAATGCCTTATTTTTGTCATTTGAACACAAGTCCTTAACAATTAAAGTGCCAGCTCGGGGACTGTCCTGCAAGTACGTGAAGATTCGATTCAACGCTCACGACATTTTAAAAAGGAAATGTTCACTCTGGGATGTAGAGAGCAGACTGCAGATGTCAGCGGCAACGCGCGGAACAAAACTTGTGTGGACACAAACTAGAAAGCAAAGCAACAAGAAATGCAACTATTTTGTCATTGTCGTTGCACAAAAACAAAACACAATACATGGCGTGGCTCTGCCTCTCTCGCCGAGGCTCTTATTTTATTGTTGGCGAACTCTAGGACAAGACAGAATAAAAAGTGTTGGAAAACCTTCGGTTCTCTTCAATCGCGTTGTATTAAATTTTACTGCAGCTACCGATTACGGTAAATGCATCTTACAAAGGACCTAGTCTTCAAGGAGTCAAAGGCAAAACCGCCATTGTATAAAAAATATCCCGCACCCGTAAAATTTCGCGACCTATTTACGTCCCGTGCAGAAATTCTCTTTGGAGAAATAATTTCCAATAGCGGGGCTCGATACAGCGGCCACCCTTCCGTGCGAATGGCTAGGAAATTTGTCGTCTTTGTCACCGAGCCAAAGCCAGCTTTGAGTTCTCTCCGTGACTTCCTGACTCCTCGCGGCTCACAGTATTCAACGCGAGCGATACCTACACAATTTTGCAACAACAATAAATAACAAGTTATAAATAATGCATTTCCTACTTTATACACGTGCCAATTGGATTTATTTCAGTACAATTTTCTGATATGCCTGCGCCTCGATTGATTTTCTTCCTTGTGAGATATACAATACAGGTTTCTCATATTTTTGCAATAGATCACTTTGTGCTTACAGTAGGTAGTTAGAGTATAAAAGCTTTTGTTGACATAACGACACAACACAACGACAACCCCTTCTGCGAGATTCCTTTATGTGAAGTGCCCGAACCACACCTCAAAAGGGCCTGCTGACCGTTCGAAACTAAACTCACACCTAAAGAGAAGTTTCCCCGTAAATTACCACGGTCTATTTCTGTCGAAAACAGTGCCTTGGTTGCGGGGAATAATTCCCAATACGTCTTGTACACCGCTATTCCATCATCTGGTTTGAATGAGCGGGGTCTTGTCACAGGCCCCTTTCAATCCCGTTGCGTCGGGCCGTCTTAAAACCAGTCCGCTTTTCATTTACCTATCTATCTTTAAAGGCTCTTGTAGTTAAAGGGAATGTTGAAGCGAGTTACTCGACTGAAACCTGATAGGTACCATTGTATTGTAACGAACCTAATTAATGCACAGTCTATTTAAAAATGTTATGTATATAGAAAGTATACAGAGACCTTTATTAAAGTTTTTAGGTATTCAATACTTTTCATTTTTTTTCTTCGGAAATCGCACGATATTTATTTATAGAATAGATTTTAAATGTTGTAAATAAGTTTTTCATTAATTCAAAAGAGTAAATTCCAAGAAATTACGATGTTTGTTGAATTACCAATTGAAATTGCAAAAGGGGAAAAACCGTTACCTTTTTAATATCAAAGTTAAAGCTAACAAAGTGGAATGGACCAAGCAGGTACGCAGGTACGAAGGTCGTAGGTACATTGCAAAGTCACTGCTGCCTGCTAGTTAATGTGCCGGAACAAGGAGTGCTGTGGAGTGAGCGGGGTCGTATAGTGATGCCGATGCCGGACGGGCTCTCCACTCGTCTCAAGCTTGCGTTCTTAGCGTCGGAGGACTTTTACAATATTCGAACCTTTTTATTTGGTTTAGCTTGTATTCGATATAAATTCATCGTTAACTTGCCACATACTATGTCTATATCAATTTTGACAAATATACATAGGTACTTATATATTTTTACATCATTGTATGTGCTGTTTAGTTTATAGTATATTTAAGCGTGTAAGGGTATTTTAAGCGTGTATGGGTGTTCTGCCTGAAATAAAGAAGATTGCATGTGGACTCTTACCTAAGGGATTGTTGCATATAGGTGATACTTATGTCCAGTGTTTGGTTACTACGTTAACAACCCATATCCATGTCCCCACTGCTGCGTCACGGGACTCTACCCAAACTCAGGCAAGGTTGAGCCTTCCTTACTCCACACATGGGGGCCAAGTCCAGATTGGTGGAGGTTGTGGGGCTACCCAGACTGACCAACCCAGTGTCAGAAGTTATCAAGCCACCTAAAAGAATATTGCTCACGACTGCCATCTACTGACAGTAACGTGGTACCGAAGGCTTAACGCGCTTTGCGAAGCACGGAAACATTCGAAATAAATGCCACTAACAGTCAAATCCATCCAAGTTATGACCGTACTTACAGTCAGTTGATCGACAGGACCTTGCAAGCCGCACTGAGCCACGACAGATTCTTTACGTAAGCCATACTTTTAAACATGGAATTGCCTTGTCCTCGAGCTACATTATACGACTTTCAACATGCAATACAATGTTGACGAACATCTGAAAGCTAAAGCAAAGACTAACAAAACTTAAAATCTACTAAATTTTACAAGACAGGTGGTATCATTCAATTAGCTTTACACCGCATCATCCGAGCTCTGGGGTGCGGTATCTAAAACAGCGGGTAGCGGGGCAGACGCGGTGGCGGAGGAGGTTGTCAAGACTTTGACAGTTACTAACGAAGTGTCAAAATATTGTTTTCTAAAGTCTCGATGATGTATGTTAATTATTCATATAGTACCATAGGTACAAGTTCTTTGACAGTTGCATTGTTTTTTAGTTGTAACTGTGATATTTATAGCTAACATTACATGTTAACTTAATGATCACATTCCATGATACACATAAAACATATCAATCTACATCACACATATCCATCAGGATATGGCAAAGTTAAACATTAGGTACAACTTTTCTGTTGCCTCACTGCCCGCTCGTGCCCTCCCGCTACCATCAAGTCTGCGGCTTAAATATCTTCTGGCGGGACACTAGGCAAAGTTTGCGCTTGCCGAAAGCTCGAGCAAACACCTATGCGGCGATGCGCCGTTGCTGAACTAAAGCAAATCTGCATGTTTACACACGGGCGACTGTTCCGTCGTGAGCCGCGACCCTGCGCCCGCCGCCGCGCCGCGCCGCCGCGGTGAGCGCTCATTGAAATAAGTTTCACAAATATACGCTACACAAATATTGGTGGTGTGTGTACCTGGTTTTCAGGTTTTGTTTGCTAAAGGTACGTGACTTATTTTCAACTACAGAGTTTTCTTTCCTTTTAAGTTTGCGATATATGTAAGTTTCAGAAGTAGATACGTCATTTAATTTTATTTTAAAATGTTTAAAAGTGAATTATAACAGTCTAGCAGCTTAAATCTATAATATGCCTATATCAACACCAACGTTACAGTTTGTAAAAACCTAATCTTTGAATATTTAAGAAACTACGAGTACGAGTAGCCGGCTGATTTTTAAATAGATTTATTTATTGAAAATCTTTGAAAACTCAACTAAAATCGACTAATAGATATAATAGCGACATTACATACCTATTAAAGAAATTGCGAAAATGATTAGTACCTACAAAGACATTTTCAGTATTTTTTACGCTTGGTAAAAACCCTTGCGTTATAAAACAAAGAACCTTGGTTGTTATTTCGAAGTGATCCAAAAATTCAGTAGTATTATATTTTAACACGTGCAGATGAAAACATGCATAATAGGTGTGAGGTGCTATTAACACATTGCATTGTTACTTCTGTTGCTTATAATTTAATCCAACTGGGTAAAGGAAAATAACCTTCCCGAAACTACATTTTTAATCTCAGAGGAAGTGACAACATGGCTTAGTGATGCGTTAGATAAATAAAAAAAATATTTGTATACTAACTTACAACTATAGTTGCTTTCGTAACCCTTAATGCATGCTCTTCATAAAGGGAGCGAAGTCGAAAAGGGTGAAACGATTGATCTGCAAAAGGAGCTTAATTGCCAAGCGACGGCGAGCCAAATACGATTGAAGCGGGATAAATATTTATGTTTAATAGATCAATGATATTTGTATCAACGTTATTCCGATAATAAAGGCTGTGAAATACAAGGCATAGAAACAATTTGAATGTACTCGCAGATGGGTGACGGGGCGACGACGACTTTAAACTTTTGTGAACAGTTAATTCTAAAAGGCTGAAGAAAGAAGGAAAACTATATTATGAGTAAGACGTATACGAATTATATAAAAAACAAGTTGTTTTTGTTTGCGTGTACATCAATTTTGTAAATTTTTAATGTATCTATGTAAATCTCTAATGTATTTATGTATTACGTAACCCACAAGTTAATATAGGTACAAAAAACTCAAAGCTCAATATATTGTTATTTCAGTAGATGCTTTACACACATTCTTTTAATTCGTATTTTTGCACCCCCCACGTGCAACCTGGACACTCTACAAAAGGTAAGATAGGTAATTTTACTTTGTACAATATTTGGTAACAAGCTTTGAAAGGTAAAAAGGATCTACCTGAACTTAGCGGGGCTCCCCGAGACTGTCGAGATTGGACCAACATATGGCCTTATCAAAAAATATCACGAGTAAAAACCATAATTTAACATTTAATAAATACTTATTAGTATACGTCAATTTCCTGTATCTAGGTACAGTGACCCTCCTCAAGGAGACAGCTTATTTCTCCTGAAAAATATAGCGTAGGCCTGTAATCTGATTATGGACGACCCACTAGGTGGGACGTAACGCAGGTCACTCGAAATAAAGTAAGGAGCTTACCTTTTGTTATTGAACGTTCCAAATGAAGGTCGGGAGATAACTGACGTGAAGCCGCACTTCAAAATGTAAAGAGTAAGCCTATCAATTGAGCTTTCTTAATACTGAAACTTAGTTGAGTATAATTACTTTGAATACAAACATTCTGTTTGACTGAATAACTCGTACATAAACAGATGGCCGTTGGGGCAGGAAAATTCTCAATGGGCGACCGCGCATCGGAAGACATACATAGGTAGGCCTCGTGTTCGTTGGAGCCATGGCCTAGAGAATGTCGTAGGAAACCGCTGGATAAAGGCAGCGTGAGACTGGTTGTTATGGTGTCTTGCGACTCATGGGAGGTGCTTGCAACGCCAATTCCGAAAATCTCGATCCAACCCCTCCTAATACACTTACACATACAATAGCTGCGGGCAACTTCACTGTGCTATTTGCAACCGGATATTTAAAACCAAATTCGGCTTTGCAAGTCATATCTGAGCACATTCCCGAAAAACTGATCCAAACTGACAGGGTTTCGCCGTCGACGGATACGTCTGGGAGGACATCATCATGTTATGGTCGGAGGAGGCTTTTGTTTAGCAGTGGACGTCTTTTGGCTTTTATGATAAATAGAAATTCTTGTTGATAAAAAGGCAATTTTATGTATTACATTTCGTATCTCTAACAAGAGGTTGCCAGATTTAGAGTACCACTCGTCGAACAGGGAGCACAGAAAATGTTATATATGTGTCTAATATCTGTGAATGTGTTGCACAGAGTGTAAAAAATAGGCATGCGATCACGAAACAAGTAATGTTAGTAGAAACTACTACAGAACATTTTTTTTAAATACTGCTAGGTAAAACAGTAAAAAAAAATCTCTTGCTAGTAATTGATAACCTATTGAGTTATTTTTTTTGTTGCTGTTTCAACAAAGTCGATAGTTGTTCATCATTATGATAAGCGATCTGTTTTGTTACACCATGAATACTCTATATGTTTTTCTCCTTCCATTGTCCACTGTGAACTTGCAAATAATATCCTACTCATATCCTACTTCCTCTAATCATCCGTTCCATGAAACCCCCTAACCCCACAATTTCAAATAAGTTTATCACATTCAATCCACATAAATGCCATTGAATTCGCCATTGGTGGAATAAATTTCCGGAATGCCATCGTGGAAAGAATAGTGCGCCTAAATTTACGAGTATCCCGGGGGAGTCTCGTTATGTTGAGCTATGGGCTATACGCCATTTGTGGCCATTAACTACCTATGGGCGACTCCATTATCGCAGTTGTTTTGCATGTAGGCAGAGATGTAGGTAAGGATTTACTGTTAGACAAAATATTGCCCACTTTTAGTGAGTTATTTTGGATTAAGTGGTCGGTAGATATGGGATTAGGTAAATAAGCTTTAGAAAATCTTAAGTCAAAGATCATATTATTTCGATTTTTTGCAGACACAACTAATTCGAACTCAAATTACAATACTTTACACATATTAAAAAGTCGTCATCTTTGTTGATTAGTCTGAACTTTATTCTTTGATCACTGTATTTCATGAACGGTATCGATTTCTGAATGTGAACAGATCGACATGTAAAGAGTGACTAAAGCACACCTGCAATCCTCTTACGTAGTGTCTATTCAGCAAATTGAACAACATTTGTCCTACAACTTTGCTGTTATTTCTACAAAAAATATATACATTGGATCAATATCTGATTTTGTGCTAAGTTCCACTTGGAGAACTATGGGGGGAAATAGTGGTGAAATTAAGAAACCTGTAAAGAAAAATATACGAGTACCTATCATCCTAACTTTGTTAACAAGCGTCAGTGCTGCCAAAGTCCGCTTGTTACTCTAATAGACCGCATTCATTATACGAAATTGCGCGACTACGTCCCATAATCAGCACAGATTTAAGTACAGCCGCGCGGTGCTGCCCAGGCGGCGCGGCGGAGCGGCGGCGGTGGCGCTGGGAATATTTCAGCTTCCCACCACAATAAATTGCGGAATTTTTCAAGTAACGCTCTAATGTATTTGTGCTAATGTGGCATCCAGCATGGCTTGTCCATTTAAAGTAAAAAACAAACATTGAAGACTTTAGTACAAAACTCTCTCATAATATACCTATATTCGATTTAGAGGGAAGAAGGGGCAAAACTACATAAGATAGGTACCTATAACGTTAGTCAATAAACTTGTGATAAATACATATTACTGTGAGATTTTTGTGATATATTTTTATATTTATTACTATTTTTAAATTCTTCGGTATTTTTGTTGAAATTCGAATTGTAAAGTAAAATATCACATCCCATTACATTATATCATATTTTATTGGTATAAGTAAATTCACGTTAAAAATTTGTTACAAGCGAGTTCTAAAAATAAACAAAGATATAAATATACCAACGCTCAGGAAAAGTCAAAGGTTTTAGTAGAAATGGTATAAATTCATACCCCAAGTTCCACGCGTGTCTACTTTGCCTTTATGTTTTTTGTCTCCGTATGGTTATTCTTGTCCCTTATTATTTATCCCAACCTTAATTTTACGTCTAAACTCTGTCACATCATTTGCCTACTTCCATAATCTTGGTTTCACGTGGCTGCCTGTGTTTATGTAACGAAATCAATATTTTCATGAACACACTCCGCGTCTTCATTAATAATACGCTTCGTACACCAAATAACAGACATGCTCATAATATCTAATCGACTCTTCGCGTAATGTCAATAACAACCCCTTACATAATATGTTGTTTACCTTTCTTCGACTTACAAAATCATATTCATATTCATATTTCTTTATTGCATCACAGGTACATTTATGATGGTGACAGTTGTTAAGGTTCAGCTGTGATACCTCTTTATAAAGTATTGCAAAAAGGAATGCAGGTACATTAATAAAAGTTTACATAGTCATTGCATGCACAAAACAATTACAAAATATAGATATAATATACGATATTGAAAATATAAAAATCATAAAGGATTGATATAAATTATTGATTATTGCATTAAAACATTGATCAAAGTGAATATTAAATAAAATGTCGTGTAAATAGATTATTAATTTTCATTTAGGAATTCATTTATTTTATAGCAGTCTTTATTTATTAGAATTGCTTTTAAGCGGTTTTGAAAAATGGTATCTTTAGGCTCTGATTTAAGGTCAGTAGGGATTTTATTAAATATTTTTATAGCCATATGGTACGGACTGTTACTTAACATTTTTGTTGTCAAAAGTGGAAGTGCTAATTGGTTTCTGGATCGCAAATTAATTTTAGATGTAGTCTTTTTTCTGAGTGTTAAATATTTTTTTGTTTTGAAAAATGAACCCTACAGCTATCGCGATAAGGAAGCTGGAGTAGTATGCGTATACATTTTTTTGCATTACAAAAAGGTCGTGAGCGTCGGTGCTATTCCCCCATAGTATCACTCCATACCGGAGCCAAGCTTCTGCGTAGGCGTAATAAGCGGATAGTGCTGTGTTGTAGTCAGTGGTTGCGCGTAGGTTGTATAGGGCGTACAGAAACCGTGACAGTTTTGTTTTTGTTTGGGAAATGTGGACTTTCCAGTTTAAGTGGTTATCGAGAGTAATTCCTAGGGGTTTGAATTCAGGCACTTGTTCTAATGTGTTATTATTTATTTGTAGTTTGAAATTTAGTGGTTTTCTTTAGGGGGGATAAAATTGCATTAATTTAGTTTTGTCAAAGTTAACTGCCAAGTTATTGTCAGTCATCCAGTTTAAATTTTTTTTAAGTGTATTATTTATTTTCTCTAAGTAGTTGTCATTTTTGTAAAATTTAAATAGAAATGATACGTCATCTGCAAATAAAGTTATATGTTCGTCTATTAAATGGGGTAATTCTTTAATATAGATTAAAAACAACAGGCAGCCGCTTACGTTTCCCTGGGGGATCGATCCCAATTGTTCTAGCATATCAGAACGCACTGTTTTTACTTCTCGAGTTTTATCGTCATAATGATCGATTTGAAAATATTGTTTTCGACTTTGTAGGTAAGATTCAAACCACTTATGCGCTATGCCACGTACTCCCGAATTATACAATTTATTTAATAATATTAAATTTTATAAGATCGATCGATAAAATCGTTAGGCCAATTTCGAGATAATCGAATAAAATTTTTTTGTTGTTTTTTTGCTGTTGCTAAACTAAACTGGGCAAAACCTGATCAGAATCCTTCGATAAATTATCATAAACCTCTTAATTTCAAAATTCGATCTAAATTAAACTAATTTCAGTGGTGGACTAACTGCTAGAAAAAGAATGGCGGACGTCTGAGTATTTTTAGCTAACAGGTTTCTGTTTATCCTTACTAATGGTAGTCGTTACGCCATGTCGGAGGCCTCATAGGTGACTTGAAACTTCTGACACTGGAGTTGGCCACGAAATGATCTAACCTTCCCGATGTATGGGAAGAGACCCGTGTATCCTACGAGCATATCACTTCTCACCCTGTCAATAAATCCTGTCGATCCGTTGCGACGACAAACAAACAAACTCCTTTCGCATTTTAATGTTAGTTACAATAAGGATATACAGCCGACTTGTTAAACTCCTCCTTTTAGGAAGTCGGTCGAAAAGCTTAACTTTTGTTTTTTGCAAAGTAAATATTGCTTCTCAGATTCATTTGATTTTTACTAATCCATATATACTGATTAGTAGGTACTTTTCGGAAAAGTGTATTTTATTAAATTCTTATATATTCTTAAGTAGTTACGCGATATCAATTTGCAGGAAGTTGCGTTCCGAAATAAATTGTTTATTAAAAAAATACATCTTGTTTCGATTCAACTATTTTCAAATCGGGTTATTTCGTCCGAGTTCTTGAACGCCATTATTCGTAATCCATAAAAATACAGGGGGTTCTAAAAGCACTGCGTTTGGATGTTTCTTTAGCTTTTGATAATATCTTTGTAAAAACCAACCTTTAAACCGTCGGTAGTGAAGCTGCAAAAAACGTAGTCACTATTTCAATAATGGAGGCACACTGTTCCTTTTAAAAATTCTGTAGTCGTACCAAACCTTTCCGTTTCACGTCTCAATTGAAAACTCAGCAGTATTTCACGAGATTTCTTTGTTTCGTACCCAATGCTTAAGTGTGACGTTATCAAAAATTTCGCGAGCAATTTTTAATATTACCTCTGTGGCTTCCGTCCAGGGATTTGAAAAATTTTATGTGGAGCGACGTGAGGTTGGAAGGGGTCCAAGAAAGTCGGTAGGCTTCGTGGCACACGACAGCGCAGTGTCCGCTGCAAGGCGACATGCTCCCCTCGACAAAGGACGCCCGACCGGGACTTTGGCGGAAGACGCGCTCTGAGAAAGTCAAAGGTCTTTAAAGAAAATAAATTTGACTTTACCCATAAAGTTCCAAAGAGACCGCAGTCTATTTCTAAGAATATCACGGATAATGGGGAAGAAAACGCAAAGCTATTTGCAGATGGCGCTACGGATGCTTGACTCATAACAACATTCTATTAGTACCGCGTTTTTTATTATCGAGGTGTTATAAATTAGTTGTTTTTCTGTAAAATTGTTAAATGGAAAATGTATGCGACTGGGACTGTTCCTCAATTAAAGGCGAAGTTGAAAAGTACATCATTGAAAACGTAAGTTTTCCCACGTCTTCTTCATCCGAGAATCTTTAGGAAACTAATGATTACCATTATTATTGCAACCAATCGCCACACAACGCGGCATTTTTTTAATAATCTTATGTTTACTTCACGTAAACAATTTTTTCTATACGTTTTGACAGTTAGTATGAGTCAAGCGATATCAGCGCCTCTATCGGCGAGCTTTGTCAGTTTTCTTCCCCATTGTGCCACACGATAAAAAAGAGGGCGAAACTCACAATTATTCTTACCCGACTTCTCAAGGGGAGGGTGGTATTTTTCCAGTGTTAGCTTAACCCTTAGTCGGATATGACGCCCTGTAAGTTTATTTGAAGAAATAAAACTGAATTTGTATTTAGAATTATGGATAGAATTCATAAAAGGAAACAAAAATGTTTATATGCAAAGTGTGTTTTTGTTAAGGTGGGAAATTATGTCCATGTATCCGTTTAGGATTAGTTCAAGCGGGAAATTATTTCCCTATATCCGTCTGGGCATAACTTCCGACATGACTAGCCCACGACTCTACTTACATCGTTTTAACGACTATTAAAAATATACTTAGATAGTGTATCTTTTTTAGATACGGATACTTTAGTCAAAGTTTTAGGTACTTCTGAAACTGATCAAACTTTCCTAAAAAAACCAGGATCAAATCGAATAAAAATTGTACCTCCCATGCAAAGTTGGTCACCTCAGCCGATCAGTTTGTATTTCTCTGCGAATTTACAATATATTGGAAAGGGTTGCTCAATTTCATGATATGAAGCTAAAACCTTAAACTTACAAACAGACGACCAATTTAATTTTATTATACATATATAGATTTTTTTAAATGTTCTATACGGATACAGGTGAATAGATTCCCACATAGCAAATCCAGAACGTATAGAGGGAAATTATTTCCTACCATATTCAACCTACTATAAAATACACTAATTGTAAATTATAACATAATATTCTGATACTACATCGTTCAAAATATGATCAGGTTTAGAAAACATGTAGAAAGTGGTACAGACTAGATTTTTTTAGTCCAGGAGGCAAAAAAAACTTCACAAGTCGATGAAATTGGAACAAAAATCTGTCTTGGGTAAACAATTTTCACTTTGAAGCTCAGCTAAGTTTGACAGGTGACATGTAGAAAAAAAGTATTGCCATAAAAATTGGTAAAAGTAGCTGTGTTTGGATATACTAAGTTTAATTCCTTTTTTAAATTGTTATTTTATCAGATATAGTCTGGTGGGAAGCAATCGTCCTATATTTGATTAGGGGTTAAAGCTCGAAAACAGCTTAAAAGTTTTATTTATTTTATTTATTAGGTTTATCATCAACTACTTACACCAATACTTACGTTTCAATATTTGACAATATTTAACTTACATTCGCGTAACAGTTTGAGATGTCGTTAGATTTATCTTCATCCCCAGAGTAACATAGGTTACATTTTATGACGTCTTTTTTTCTGTTAAATAGGTGGTCATTTGCTCCAACTCTGTTGATAAATTGAAGAAGTTGTTCATTTTCAAGAATGGCATGTACTATTCGCCCATAGTAAATTTAACTATTTTAAAATCAGCCTGTGTAGTAATATGACAGTGATGTGAATTAAAAAATAATTATAATAATTTTGTTATATATGTATTTTAAGAAGTATTCACAAGTGAAACTGTCAGGAAAACCCGAGAATCCGAACAAATAAGTTATAAAATTGAATAGCAGAATATAAATAGCCTACACAGAGATACACGGTAAGAACGTTAGTCAGAAAGAAACGATATCCTGCTGATATCCTGTAGCAGGAAATCGATGCAAACGACCGTATTTATTCAGAATCTGTTCCAGTCTATTACCTGCTCGCAAACTGCCGCCGGATATTAACAAGGATAGCTTATTATTTAGAGGTAACTTCCGTCAATCTAAGACGGATTTATTGATCTTCTGTTCATAATAAACCATGATATTCTAGGTCTCGTTCCAGAAGCAAAGTAAGATTTACTTGACAAGTCTGCCTTTAACACTTAAAAAAAATGCAATAGGATAAAAATTACTATCACGAAACGTTCGCAGCAATGTAAGGACCGCCTTAAAAGTTGCTTACGTTCATATGTTTTCATATAAACTTTTCATATTTCGAGTTGCGTCAGCATTTTATAAGGGATAGAAAAACACTGCCTTGTGTTGGACCGATACATCACCGGTACTTTCATTTGTAATACGTTACGCGTGTTACGTCAAATACGTTATTTCATGAATTAACGCGTAACTTGCCGGAATTACGGCAAGTTACGTAATCGGTGCTTTATTACACGGTCTTAAAAACACGTTTCAATTCGTAAATATCCGAATATGGTTGATATTTCCCGACCGCTCGAGATGCATTTTCTGGTTTTACATGAAATTACGTGTATTCGTATTTTTTTTTGTTATTTAATATTTTTTTATTCTAGCGCCAGACATGTCATATAGACATAGACAAAGATATAGACATTCTTTATTTCCTGCATCATATGCTTAAGCCTCTAGATAGGCCTATATAAATACATTTATACAGTATACCTGTACTGTGTACCTACGAGGCCTTGTTTTGTTGTCATCTGAACCTGTGATACGCTGATGTTGCCGGGTCGTGTCACGGCAAATCCCTATTCCAAACACGAAGCCTGTTTTTATTTTCGCGATTCCTTTTTTTTATTTACAGGCGCATGATGTTTTTTTCTATTTGTAGCTTTTATTTTGGCATTTTGGATTTAAGGATTTCTAGGATTACAGTCTCCCACAGGTTGTGCTTTACATGCGTGGGTGTGTGCTTATTAACAAAATGGCGGAAACATTATTTTACTTCTTTTTATTCATAGTTTACAAAAATATAAGTACCGTAGTGATGGAATCTCTACAGCCGCGCATTGTGGTCTTTTCGGCGTTGGAACGTTTCTATTAAAAATAATCTATCTATCTATCTATCTATCAGCCGAAAGACGTCCACTGCTGGACAAAGGCCTCCCCCAAGGATTTCCACACCGACCGGTCCTGTGCGGCTCGCATCCAGCGCCTTCCTGCAACCTTTACCAGGTCGTCGGTCCACCGAGTCGGGGGCCTGCCCACACTGCGCCTTCCGGTGCGCGGTCGCCATTCGAGAACTTTACTGCCCCAACGGCCATCTGTTCTACGAGCTATGTGCCCTGCCCACTGCCACTTAAGTCTAGCGATTCTGAGAGCTATGTCGGTAACTTTAGTTCTCCTATGTATCTCCTCATTTCTGATTCGATCACGTAGGGAAACACCAAGCATAGCACGCTCCATCGCCCTTTGGGTGACTTTGAGCCTTCTTATAAGGCCCATAGTAAGCGACCATGTCTCGGATCCATATGTCATCACTGGCAACACACACTGGTCAAAGACTTTAGTCTTGAGGGACTGCGGTATTTTGGACGTAAAGATATTGCGAAGCTTCCCGAACGCTGCCCAGCCGAGTTGGATTCGACGATTGATCTCTTTCTCGAAGTTGGACCTACCTAACTGGACTGTTTGTCCCAGGTATACATATTCGTCAACAACTTCGAGTGTAGAGTCTCCAACCTTCAGAGGAGTGGGTGTAACACGGACGTTTGACATGATTTTCGTCTTATCCATGTTCATTTTAAGACCCACTTGTTGGGAGACTCTACTAAGTCCTTCGAGCATTGCGCCTAGGTCTTCCAAGGTCTCAGCCATGATCACGATATCGTCAGCAAATCGAAGGTGAGTGATGTACTCGCCATTGATGTTAATGCCGAGTCCTCTCCAGTCCAGAAGCTTGAAAACGTCTTCCAGTGCAGCGGTGAACAGTTTCGGAGATATAACGTCTCCCTGTCTCACCCCACGCTGCAGCCGGATAGGTTTCGAATTCTGATCCTGGAGGTGGACCGACATGGTGGCGTTTTCATACAAGCACTTCAACACTTCGATGTATCGATAATCAATTTGGCACCGTTGGAGAGACTGCAACACAGCCCAGGGCTCGATCGAATCAAAGGCTTTCTCATAGTCCACAAACGCCAAGCATAGTGGCCGATTATACTCTTCGGTCTTCTGTATAATCTGCCGCAGCGTATGTATGTGGTCTATGGTACTGAAGCCTTTTCGGAAACCGGCTTGTTCGGGAGGCTGGAAGTCGTCAAACCTGCGTGCGAGACGATTCGTAATGACTCTCGAAAACAGCTTGTAGACATGGCTCAGGAGTGAGATGGGTCTGTAATTCTTCAGCAGAGACTTATCACCCTTCTTGAAGAAGAGCACCACCACACTCCTGTGCCATACTGTAGGCGTTCGTCCCTCGAGCATGACGGAATTAAATAGCTTCTGAAGAGCTATAAGTACCGGTTCTCCACCTGCTTTCAGAAGCTCAGCCGTAATTCCATCATCACCCGGTGCCTTGTTGTTCTTAAGCTGTTTGAGAGCCATTCTAATCTCGCACAGGCTGACGTCTGGGATATCTTCGGTATAGTGTCGGGACAATCTGGCTCTCGGGTCTTCAGCCAGATTGCTGACAGGTAAGCGTGTAGTCATGTATAATTGTCCGTAGAATTTCTCAACCTCTTCCAACAGCTCGGGCTTGGACGACACGACTCTGCCATCCTCGGTCTTCAGCTTTGTCAGTTGGCTTTGACCAGCAGACAGATCCCTTGCGAATACTTTTGACCCTTTATTGCGCTCGATAGCCTCTTTAATACGGTTGGTATTAAATTGGCGTATATCACGGGTCAAGGACTTGGAGATCTGTCTGTTTAGTCGCCGATACTGACAAGCATCTTCAGAGGATTTCAGAATCAGGCTTCGTCTTTCCTCCATGAGCTTGCTGGTGAGGTCCGAGATACGAGATGTTCTTTTTAAACGGCCGGTTTTGAAGGCCTTATTCCCAGCCGTTTGGACAATTTCCATGAACCTGTCGTTATAATTGTCCACATTTTCGCATTCTCCTAGGCATTCGAAGCGGTTGTGCAACTCGAGTTGAAAGCTTTCGGGGTTTTGGAGTTGGATAGGCGCTGGTCGGAGCGTGGACTTCATCAGTCGACATCTTTCTAGCTTTGTTTTTAGATTCAATGTGCCTCTTACCATTCGGTGATCGCTTCCTGTCTTCAGCGAGTTGATCACAGAGACATCATTGAATATTTGCCTTTTTGTCGACAAGATGAAGTCAATCTCATTTTTTACTACGCCACTGGGATGCAGCCATGCCCACTTGCGCTGTTTTGGCTTTTTGAAGAAGGAGTTCATCATGAAGAGGCCCTCCTTCTCCATAAAGCCAGCCAGCAGCTGACCCCGCGCATTCCTCTCTCCGTATCCAAATTTCCCCACTCTCAGCTCGTTGTCCCTTCGTTTGCCTAGTTTCGTGTTGAAGTCCCCCATCACAGCGGTGAAATGGGTCCTGGAGCTATGTATGGCTCTGGAGATATCCTCATACATAGCCTCCACCTCTTCGTCGGGGTGTTCCGCGGTCGGCGCATATACCTGTATGACCTTCAGCGAATACCGTTTGGTGATTCTGAGTATAAGGTACGCTACCCTCGTCGAAACACTCTCGACCTGGACCACGTTGTTGACTAGGGACTTGTGGACAATAAACCCGACACCACCCAGGACAGTTGGTCGCCCTCCCGGAAATAGAGCAGGTTTCCGGACTTAAGGATCATGGTGTCCTCACCCTCTCTTCGGACTTCACATAATCCCACAATATCCCATCGTAACCTGCTCAATTCCTCCTCCAGTTCAGCGAGTCTTTCGTCCGTTCGCAGTGTGCGCGTGTTATAGGTTGCCAGGGCCAAAGGTTTTTGTTTTTGGTAGCCTGGCCTCTGCCGGAGATTCTTCGCACCCCATGCCCCGCCGTTACCGTGACCGCTACCGGAGTCAGGAATAGCGGGGCTGCCGGGGACTAGGGACCGTTGTTTCGGGTTCCTAATCATATTTGGGGGGTAGTTGCCATAATCGCCACGCTTGGCATGCGGGTTGGCGATCGCAGTGTGGCGTGAGCCAAGATGGTACGCGGGAAAGACGCTGCTGCCCATCCTCCGGTTTATGGATCCCTTAGTCGCCTTTTACGACACCCACGGGAAGAGATGGGGTGGTGCTATTCTAAGGCCACACCACAGGCCAAAAATTAAAAAATAATAAGGATTTAAATCGTTCGCTGTCTGATTTTGATGGTTTGGAACCGGAGATTCTCTAAGGGTTCGTCATGATGATCTAAATCTTTTAATAAGTTTAATTGGAAATAAACCAAAATAGTTAAAAGTATCAGTGTTTTTCTCTAAGGAACCTAATAGTTCTGTATATTGCTAGTTAACTGCAATACATAACGTTTTGAAGTGATTAATATAACATACACTACACACATGAACATGTACGAGTAAACATTTTATGTGATGTTAGGGCGCTTTTATTGTCATGCAGATTTCTACCCGCATGCGGGCACAGCCCACCGCCCGCAACCTATCGTTTCAGTACATTTTTAGGGGCTTTTTATTGTCATGCGTGTCACACGCACGCGGGTTGCTTTGGAAACGCCGCACGCATGCGGACCAGAATTCAATTTGAAATAGGCATAGTGTAAGTAAAAAATGCAAATGTAGGCCAAGTAAAAATTTTAATAACATAATTATAATCGCGATGTCCGTCCAGTGAATTAAGCACTGTTTCTTAGTAGTGACAAAAAAGGAAAACTGACACATTTTTACATCCACGAAAGTTTGGTCCAAAATTTGCATATCTATAGTTTTTCACTTAGGACAGTAAAAGCCTAAAGCTTGCGAAAGAAGGTAACAGAGAAACCTTATGAATATTTAAGTGCATAAACAATTTTGTTGCTTTCACGTTTCTTAGTACCTCCATACTCATACAGGGTGTAAAAATAATGCAGTTGCCGCTACAGCATACAAGAATATTAGCAGTTACATGTCAATTTGGCCTCTTAGAAAGAATTCATTTCGAATACAGAATTTTCTTATCCATAAACACACAATCCATAATGTATTTATTTAAAAACAAGTGTCATAAAATTATAGGACTTAATATTATTAGCTTGGTTGAAACGAAGCACAGGAAGCTAACGTTAATCCAATCAAAGGAAATTCGAAACACCCCTCTTGGATGATTGGTTCAGAAGACTATGACATAGAAACAAATAGTTATAAGAAAATTCAGAAAATCAATAGATCTACTATTAATAAATCTGAACTATAAAAGATCCATAGCGCAAACAATAGCTTCGGTAGTTTCCTAATTTGTAGATTAATATTTGTATATTTGTATAAATATAGATTAAAACTTGAATATTAACAACACATAGAGAATTCACAAGTTGAAGCTTCAACTTTCCTATCTTACAACAATTTACTCCCCTGTATATACTGGGACATCTGACGCTCTAAGTAGAAACGCGTAAAAACACTCAAATTTTTGGGGGACGTTAACTTTTGGGACATCGTGATTGGTCGATTAGGCGCGAACGGACAGTTCGACAGGAGGAATCTATTCAATAATACATGACTGGTCCTTGGGAACAAGATATAGTTTCTAAGTTAGTTTCACGTGCAAATACTTTGTTGGGGAAAGTTTATTTTGTGGCGAATTCGTCTTTTTCTTTCGGCATGTATTCGTGGAATACAAGAGTGTTTTGAAAACACGAGAGTCAACAAACTACTATCATCATATAAATCCTAGGTTTATTTTGTCCAATCATTATCAGGCCAATCAATCCCAACGAATGTCGCTCTATACGTCTAAAACCATGGATTTACAGAATAGGTATTTAAAAATAAATTGCAACATAAATTGCATACAGATATCCCAAAAATCACCGAGAAGTTAAGAAAAGAAATGGTTTTCAAATCAAGAAAGTTGTGCCGTGAACGATGAAAATTAGAAAAATAAAAAAGTTTGACGTTCGTCAAAACATTATGAATAAATAAAAAAGCCGGGCGAGGAGGCTGACTTCGGTCTTAGCAACACCCTCTTGTTTTTAACCTTGCGATTTGTATGTTAAAATTGTTTACCAATTTGTTACCTTTAAAATTGTCAATAAATAAAACTAAGATAATGCTTTTAACGCGTTGCTTTTAAAAAGTTATAAATTGAAAATATAGACTATAGTTGTAGACTATTGTAGTCATATTAAATATTGAGTACTAAAGATATGAGGAAGGCCTTTTTTCAGTGGAAGAATTATCGATGAATTACATTTTAATGAACGAAGAAATATTTTTTTTATCACTCGGCTTCGAGTGGTCGATTAAACTTACTAACTACTTCGACAGACCACTATTTCGACAGGATTCATATTCGATAAGAGTTTACTTCGACAATATTTCGATATGACTGACCGTTTTATTTGGGCAGTGTCTAATTTCTGAGGTTTCGACACAATAATTCGGATGATTATAGGTTATAGTCAACATTAACTATCTTATAGGTATCTCAAGAATTTAAAAAGTTTCAGCGCTTTTATAAACTTGTATACTTACCTAAAAATTAACAAGTCTAGACAAGATAACTATCATAATTAACAAATTAAGCACCCCAACAGTAACAGTCGAATAACTCAGAAACATCGATTTTTTACCAAAAACTGCTAAAACCTGCAGTCCTATGAAAATAATCGCATGCATGCATAGCCATCCACACGTTCGAGAGTTACAGAGCCACAGAGTGTCACAAAGACACAGTCATATTGACAGAAGCTTTATACTTATACCTGTTATATTATACCAATCCATATCTTCCCCACTGCAGAGGCACGGGTCTCTTCCCATACATCCCATACTCCACTCAAGGGGGCCAAGTCCGGATTGGTGGAGGTTGTGGGGCTATAGTAAGTGGCCAACCCCAGTGTCAGAAGTTTTCAAGCCGCCTCTAAGGATTCCGACATGGCTTAACGACTGCCATCTAGTGATAGCACCCTCACCAACGGTTTAAAGTGCCTTAAAAGATAGATAAATGTTACTCTAATCCCATCCAGGTTATGACCGTGTCAGAAATCAGTTAACCTACGTGATCGATGCGACCACACAAACCGCACTGAGCCACGACCGCTTCATAGCCGACTTATGACGAATTACACAACTCAAACTTCTTTTAAAAATATCGAGAACAGTTGTTCAAGAGCCACTACATTTTTACCATGTAGTTGTGTCAACATCTATTGTACTCGTAAGGTGCGTATGGGTACCACGTGTCGGCTCGAACACAAAACACATAGATACAGAAGGTCCGCTCAATACGCTCACTAAAATCCTAAGCATATACATGCTTATAGACGTATACGGTCGTTGTAGGCAACATCACGTACTGTGCGATCGTGACCTTGCTCGAAACAACTGTATATTTCTATAAGCATGTATATGCTAACGATTTTAGTGGTTTGTATTGAGCGGACCTTCTGTGTCTATTTTGTGGCTCGAAGATAGATAAAAAGTACCGTCACCCGCCATGTATTGTTAGCGCAATATACCTATTATTTGAATATTTACAACACATTCCACGTGTATTGAAAATCGAAATCGTGAACAAACAATTCACCGTCTAAAAAAACCGGCCAAGTGCGAGTCGGTCTCGCGCACCGAGGGTTCCGTATAAATTCATAATCACACATGTCTTGAACTCAATATTTTTTATATTTGAGTTGATTGAATGAAAGGTAATTTGCGGTTTACGATTTATGACGTATTAAAAATAAAACTACTTACTAGATCTCGTTCAAACCAATTTTCGGTAGAAGTTTGCATGGTAATGTACATCATATATTTTTTCTAGATTTATCATTCTCTTACAAGTTACAGGGGGGGGGGACACACATTTTACCACTTTGGAATTTTCTCTCGCGCAAACTTTTCGATTTAGAAAAAAATTATATTAGAAACCTCAATATCATTTTTGAAGACCTATCTATAGATACCCCACACGTATAGGTTTGATGAAAAAAAATTTTTTGAGTTTCAGTTCTAAGTATGGGGAACCCCTAAAATTTATTGTTTTTTTTTCTATTTTTGTATGAAAATCTTAATGCGGTTCACAGAATACATCTACTTATCAAGTTTCAATAGTAAGTTCTTATAGTTTCGGAAAAAAGTAGCTGTGACATACGGACGGACAGACAGACAGACAGACAGACAGACATGACGAATCCATAAGGGTTCCGTTTTTTGCCATTTGGCTACGGAACCCTAAAAAAGGATGCCAGTAGTGACGAGATTAAATAGAAGCCCTTCTTACAGCCAATATATTACGAGCGCGCCTTTATGCTAGCGAATATTTAATATTCTACAAAACTATGGCATATTGGAAATATTTGGCTTCGTTATTGTACCGGTATTGTGTGGTACCAATATGTTATGAACATTAATATGTGCTAGTACTGAACAAAGGGAATCAACTTGGTGTTGATTTATTGATTTTTGAATATCCCAAATTTCCATTTTATTAAATATGAAGGTTTAAAAAAATGGATGACCTATCTGTACTGACTTCTGATGTAATAATAATCGTATCTTAAAATGTGTACAGACATTTGAATTGTTGCTAAAATGTATACAAAATTTGTAGTTCAGATTGCATTCATTTTAAATCAGCATAAGGTATTGACCTCTTACAAATTCTACTAATTAAGATTATGATTATCAATAAAATTTAAGAAGAACCTTCCATTTAATGGATACAGATATAGGACGAAGGAGATTTATTTTTATTTTAAGAGAAAATATCAGGACAAATATAAATCAAAAATTTCCCGCAACAAACTACCGATACCGTGAGACACAATTACACAATCGCACATATGCTACTAAGCTGATCAATTAAACAAAAACGAAAGTGCAATCCACTGAAATCATTCCTGTAGTCCTGTCCGTTAATGGTTTGATCCCAGCTGACTTGGATCGTAACCTTAGACAGCTGGAACTTCGAGGCAAACCGATAATAGCGGCTATGCAAAAGGCAGTCCTTCTCGACAATGCCCGGATTGTCCGACGCTTCCTCTCCTCATCGCACTGACCTCCAGCCGACTGTGCTTCTGCTGGAGTAGCTCCTGCCACTTCGCCAAGCGCGAAGTGTAGCAGTGTAGCGAAAGCTTATATTGGACATAATAATAATAAACAAGTACACGCCGGAGTCGGTTCTCAAAAATGACCGCGCCAAGCTCTACTGGGACGGAGACATCATCACGGATAGGTCTATTGATCATTATAGACCTGATATCTTGTTGATGGATCGGACGCAGTTAAGGGTATTTTTGGTGGATATCACTATTCCACACGATGAAAACCTCGTGCAAGCTGATGCCGACAAGAGGTTGCGGTACCTTAATCTGGCGCACGAGGTTACGGATATGTGGCAAGTGCAATCCACTGAAATCATTCCCGTAGTCCTGTCCGTTAATGGTTTGATCCTAGTTGACTTGGATCGTAACCATAGACAGCTGGGACTTCGAGGCAAACCGATAATAGCGGCTATGCAAAAGGCAGTCCTCCTCGACAATGCCCGGATTGTCCGACGCTTTCTCTCCTCATCGCACTGACCTCCAGCCGACTGTGCTTCTGCGGAGTAGCTCCTGCCACTTCGCGAAGCGCGAAGTGAGCAGTGTAGCGAAAGCTTATATTGGACATAATAATAATATCCGGGACAAATCACACAATTATTGTATATTATTGCCGTTGAAATAATAAAACTTTCTTTTAAATAATTATTACTCGTATTTATTATACAAATCTTTTAGCGGATTCCAAAATGTTGTAAATTTTTATTGGGTAAAAAACGCTTTTTCGACAATTTCCATGGCGATATATATATTTTTTAAATTTATAAGCCGTCGAGTTCATGAACAGAATCGTTTCTGTACGACCAATATCTAATTTCCTATTAACATCAACCACTTTGTGTTTCCAACATATCGAGCGAAGCGGGCGTAGGGAGTTGTCTGTGTACACGGGATCATTTCCGTGTTCCGGCTTGCAAGGAGCGACGTATTTACGTAGGTAGGTATATTAATGTTTCTCGCTTATTAAAATATCAGACAAGCGCGAGAGTGAACTGATACGGTTAAGGGACTTGGGTGGCGAATGGGAAACAAGGAAAACTCGGACTAGTACCAGTTTCCGCCTTTCGAAAACTATGTTGGCGACTGGGACCAACTTGGATGAAACTTTTTAAAATGTGCCCGATAGAGCATAAACAGCTATGTAGCAACTATACCGTTTGAAATTTCATTTTTCGTAATAATTTTACTGTCAGATTCAACAATAACAACAAAAGACTGCTTGACTTGACGACTTGAAAAATCATAACATTTTTTTGAAAAACGACTATAAAAATTACACTAGTCACATTGTCTTGTAAAACATATGGTTTATTTCATATTTAAATACATGAAAGGAACGATAACGAAAGAAATGAAAGGAAAGGAACTAAAATGGTACAATAAAACTCTATGTCCGATGATTTTCGCTTATTACTTTGATTTTAACTGAGAAAATATGGCCTGTTTTTATTGAAAGCATTTTATCCACAAACTTTTATATTTAATTTTTTTTAAGTTATACTTTACCTATACATACATAAGCTAATTCAGTTACACATATAAAACAGTTTAAAAAAAACATCCACTTATATTTTCATCTCATCATCTTCCTGCCCTTTTCCCAATTATTTGGGGTCGGCGCAACATGTCTTCTTCTTGCTGTCATCTCTGTGCTGACTCCTTTCATACTCATATCATCTTTCACACAATCTAGCCATCTCTTCCTTGGCCTTCATCTTCTCACTAATCCATCCACATTCATATTCAACTCTCTTAGTCACATGACTTTCGTCCCTCCTCATAACATGCCCATACTATGACAAACGATTACTTTTCAACCTTTCTGTCACTGGCGCTACTTTCAGACTTCCTCTTATATGTATAATCATTCCTTATTTTATCCATTCTTGTCACTCCACACATCCATCTTAGCATTCTCATCTCAGCTGCATGTAGTCGCCTTTCATCAGTCTTCTTACTTACTTACATTTTTTTTCTGAAGGCTGAATCTTATAGAATGTTTAATTAATTTTTTGCTCATTATAGAGAGCTGGCGAGCTTTTTGATGGTGTCTAATGTCTAGTGCCTTCTTTCTGTGAGATAATTAAGGATTCACTTGCCCTCGTTCGTCTTCGTAATTTTGCCCAAATTTTTAACGAGCGCACTTACCTAATTATTGCTCTTCAAAAAACAAGATACTCTTAGCTTATACAACAGTAAGAAGATGTTTTATTTTTGGAAATGGTTTAAGAAAACTGGCAACTTTTAGCACTGATTCTGTTGTTTTTTTTGGAAATCGCTAATGAAAACTGGAAACTTTTAACACTTATTCTGGAGATAAACGCAGTTAATGCGCTTCATCTTATAAATATTGTGGAACTTGGCCATTACAAAATATTTAAAAAAAACCGGCCAAGTCCGAGTCGGACTCGTGCACCGAGGGTTCCGTATAAATTCATAATCACACATGTCTTAAACTCTATATTTTTTATATTTGAGTTAATTAAATGAAAGGTAATTTGCGGTTTACGATTTATGACGTATTAAAAAAAACTACTTAAGATCTAGATCTCGTTCAAATCAATTTTCGGTGGAAGTTTGCATGGTAATGTAAATCATATATTTTTTCTAGTTTTATCATTCTCTTATTTTAGAAGTTACAGGGGGACACACACACATTTTACCACTTTGGAATTGTCTAGGTTTTTTTGTAGTGAACTTGGCGTACAAATTAATAACAAAAGTTTCTTGTTCCATAAGCTTTCTAAAAAAACCGGCCAAGTGCGAGTCGGACTCGCGCACCGAGCGTTTCGTATAAATTCATAATCACACATGTCTTGAACTTTATATTTTTTATATTTGAGTTGATTGAATGAAAGGTAATTTGTGGTTTACGATTTATGACGTATTTAAAAAAACCAATTACTAGATCTCGTTCAAACCAATTTTCGGTGGAAGTTTGTATGGTAATGGCATGGCATCATATATTTTTTCTAAATTTATCATTCTCTTATTTTAGAAGTTACAGGGGGGGACACACACATTTTACCACTTTGGAATTGTCTCTCGCGCAAACTATTCGGTTTAGAAAAAAAAGATATTAGAAACCTCAATATCATTTTTGAAGACCTATCCATAGATAGGTACCCCACACGTATATAGGTTTGATGAAAAAAAAAATTTTGAGTTTCAGTTCTACGTATAGGGAACCCCCAAAATTTATTGTTTTTTTTTTCTATTTTTGTGTGAAAATCTTAATGCGGTTTACAGAATACATCTACTTACCAAGTTTCAACAGGTTAGTTCTTATAGTTTTGGAAAAAAGTGGCTGTGACATACGGACGGACAGACAGACAGACAGACATGACGAATCCATAAAGGGTTCCGTTTTTTGCCATTTGGCTACGAAACCCTAAAAAGTGAGTGCATTATCGAAAATATTATTATCAAGATTTTATAGAAAAAGCTTAGTTCCAGACGTGGTTTACAAGAAAACAAAAACATATTTTTTAAACGGAACTTGAGACTTTTCCTGTTCTTAATTTTTTTTTAAACTCAAGAAAAAAATTCGAGAATTTCTTACAGATTTCTTTCTACCCTTACCTACTTATAGAGGTCACCCTTACAAAACTTAACTTGTACATAATATAATATCTACATCATACATATAACGATTATTAATCATGATCCAAACAATATAATATGTAATTACAAGGTGATTTTTAAAGGCGGATATGAACCTACTATAATATCCAGGATGACGTAGTAGAACAAAAGTTGTTACATTTGACCCAAATAACAGCCTGTGGATATATTTATATCCACCATAAAAATCACCATGTATATCGCAATAATTCGTCACTGCCTCTCTTTTATTTAGAGTTTCAAATTACAATAAAATGTTTTATTTTATAATTGGTATCTCTAAGTAGGTAAATATTGTAGTCATTCATATTTGTCCAACAATCAGTGGTCATCATCGTCTCCAACTACCCAATCTAATTTGAAATGATGATGAATTAGTGCCTTAGTCAACCGGAATCTAAAATGGATCTATAGATATATAAATATTAATTACGGAAGGGCCACGAGATTGATCGTCGGCGGGTCCAGTCTTCATCGGCGCTGAGTGGCGGATAATTGTTATTCAGTAAATATTGGCGTACAAAATAAACCGAAAATTGAGTTTCCAAAACCGGCCTAAATTAATTTGCAACTTCATAACAGCTCCGCGCCGACGTAAAATTTTTATTAAAAGCAAATCCGGGGCTGTATTGCGGTATAAGCGCTGAACCGCACGCCCTTCGCGCCTCGAACTGGCCCTGTGTTTATACGGCGTGTTACCAAAAGCTGCGGAAATACTTCAAGGTGAAATTTCACTTGAGAAACTGGACAGCTTTATTCAAGAAATCTATGGTCAGACCGCAAAAATAAATTTGCACATCCCATACAAATTTTTACTTATCTTCACAAACATTCAATTAAGATTGAAGGTATTAAAGTAGCTGATTTTCGTATTTTCGTGGTTTTGTCGTTTCAACATAGTTAAATAAACAGAATAAAGACATGGGATATAATTAATTAAAAAACAACTGTATACTTTTTAGAGAAGTAAAGTGCTTCACCAATAATTAAATATACTTAAATATTTTGAATTTTTATTGTGTACAGACGCCGCGCCGGGTGCCGTTTTAATTAAATTTTCTGAACGATTTTATGAACTAGAAATTTAATTATGGACGAGCTCGCTTTGTAAGTGTATTTATCGAAAGTTTTGTGCAGTTGTTAATTATAAATACGTGCGTGTTATTGACAGAGATATTTACAGTGAATTCCTACCTCAATCATGAGAAATCTATCGCTAGATTTCCTTTTCTATATTTACCTCGACATTAATTACACATATTTCATACGAATTGCTACACTTTTATTCCTGGAATAATATTTTTTTTGGTAATTTTCAGGTAGTCATTTGATTACTACTCACCGTTCAAACAAAGATAATTTCGCTCTGTTAAGCACACGCACATTATATGTTCCTACACAACTGATGTCACAGTACTATGCACTTTTCTTTTTATTTTAACACTACAAATAAGGTTTTGACTGAAAATCTGTGTTGCAATGATTCTCATTTTGATAAAACATATAATTTTATACTAAAAGTATTTATTTTAGAAGTGGTAAAGACACCAGATTGGTAGAACCCAAGTAAGATATATCGCTACATGAAACCAGGCCCAGAGATACTCTGTTTCGTCTTTGTAATCTCGCCCAAACCTTGGGGGGCACAGAAAGTACGTAAGTACTTAAAGCGAAACTTTGTTGCTCGATCAATGGTAGCGAGATAAATGCTTCCAGGAGTCTTGCGTATTATTTACTAGCTTCCGCCCGCGACTTCGTCTGCGTGAACTTCAAAACTGGGTCCAGAGATAAAGAAAACGAAGTGGAAATTTTGACTTTTTATTTTAAGCATTCCTCCGTTCAGTAGTTTCGGCGTGGCAGTGGAACAAACGATCAAACAAATAAATAAACAAGCAAACAAACAAACATCCATACTTTTGCATTTATAATATTAGTGAGATGAGATGAGATTTTCTAGAGAGTTATACTTACTAATTTCCAGAAAAGATTCGGAGAAGGTCTGCACAGATACTATTTCTATTTATTTAAGAGAATATTTTAGGGATGAAACAACGTGTTTAAGAGAAATAGTTACATACTACGTTTCACTACGTTTTAAGAGTCGGGAGTGTCATACTTTGAAAGAGATTTTTCTGAATGTACCTACCTACCTACCTACCTATGAAACGGTAATGTATGTAAAGGAAAGAGATTTTTCTGAATGTACCTACCTACCTACCTACCTATGAAACGGTAATGTAAGATACCTTGAAAGTTTGCTCACGTTCATACATTTTCATACAACGCTTTTAATATTCTGAGTAGTGCATCCAGTAAGTAGGTGTAGGATTAATATACTGGGGCTTTTTCTCATAGAACTGATCAATTTTTACTGAGAAACTCTACAAAAAATATTCCAGAGAATAGATCGATTTGTATGAAAAATATCGTACATTTTATAAAATTTTTTAAAAAAGTTTTTAGGTTTACTGAGTAGAAGTTATTGGATCCTAAGTTTGTTGTATTACAATAGTAAAAAAATATACGTTGTAAAAAATAAGACTTTTTTAAAAATAAAATGGAGGGACGGATTTTTTTTAAACTTGATGTTTTTCTCTCCGCAAACACTTCCCGAAACGTTCGAATGCCAAGTACTAAAAACTTTGTACTAGGTAGACTAAAAAAGCGGGCAAGTGCGAGTCGGACTCGCCCATGAAGGGTTCCGTAGCAGCAAGTAACATAATATAAAAGTTCTTGTAGTTCGTTGTAGGTAAATTGCGGTTTACGATTTATGACGACTTAAAAAAAACTACATAATACATAATATAAAATAACATAATATAAAAGTTCTTGTAGTTCGTTGTAGGTAAATTGCGGTTTACGATTATAACGACTTAAAAAAAACTACTTACTAGATCTCGTTCAAACCAATTTTCGGTGGAAGTTTGCATAGTAATGTACATCATATATTTTTTTTAAGTTTTATCTTTCTTTTATTTTAGAAGTTACACGTTTTACCACTTTGGAAGTGTCTCTCGCGCAAACTATTCAGTTTAAAAAAAATGATATAAGAAACCTCGATATCATTTTTGAAGACCTATCCATAGATATCCCACACGTATGGGTTTGATGAAAAAAAAAATTTGAGTTTCAGTTCTAAATATGTATGGGGAACCCCTAAAATTTATTGATTTTTTTTCTATTTTTGTGTGAAAATCTTAATGCGGTTCACAAAATACACCTACTTACCAAGTTTCAACAGGATAGTTCTTATTGTTTCGGAAAGACGTGGCTGTGACATACGGACAGACAGACAGACATGACGAATCCATACGGGTTCCGTTTTTTGCCATTTGGCTACGGAACCCTAAAAACATTACTTTGAACAGCATGCAGCATACTTCTACCTACTTCGAATAAATATAGGTATTAAATTAATCATTACATTTTTCTAAAAAGAAATATTTAAAATATAAAATACGAAATCATATTATAAATATATCAAAAAAAGATTGTTCTGTAACAGTCTCCACTGCCATGGCAATTCCACGTGAATCCATACAGATCCATACAGCAGGCGATTTGGCCGCGGTCACGGCTAACTTATCGCCGGTATACGACCGTCGACCGCGGTGCATTCAATGCGACCGACTCCCATTTGCCATAAATCCTCGAAGACTAACACATAGACACAGAAGAGCCGCTCAATACGCTCACTAAAATCCTAAGCATATACATGCTTATAGACCTATACGGTCGTTGTAGGCAAGATCACGTACTGTGCGATCGTGACCTTGCTCGAAACGACCGTATATTTCTATAAGCATGTATATGCTAACGATTTCAGTGGTTTGTATTAAGCGGCGCTTCTGTCTATTTTGTGATTATGGTCTCCAAACTTGGAGCGTCCGAGACCTGGGATCACAGTCTGGAGTTACAACTTATATCCCGACTTGCACCATCTTCCAATGTTTATATACCCAACCTGTAGGTATACTATATACCTACCTATATACTCTTAGTTACTATTGCAATTAGGTTTTAGATTTTTGACTTAAGTTGTAAAAAAAAAATATCGTTCTCATTTAAATTATTTTTAGAAAGAAAGTATATATTATCTTTTTTTAGCAACATTTGAAATAACAACGTAAGCAAGATGACTGAGATTGTTGTGAAAATTGTATTTTTGTTACAACTACATAATATAAGGTGCTACTTTATTATCGGGCACTAATAAAGTAGCACCTCATATATCTTTTCGTATTTAGAAAATTATATATAGAATTTCTATAAAACTACCTAGTTGACTGCATAAAAAAATACATTGTTCACTTAATTGCTCTTTTTAGGGTTCCGTAGCCAAATGGTAAAAAACGGAACCCTTATGGATTCGTCATGTCTGTCTGTCTGTCTGTCTGTCCGTCCATATGTCACAGCCACTTTTTTCCGAAACTATGAGAACTATACTGTTGAAACTTGGTAAGTAGATGTATTATGTGAACTGCATTAATATTTTCATACAAAAATAGAAAAAAAAACAATATATTTTGGGGGTTCCCCATACTTAGAACTTGAGTTCTTGAGTTTGAACTCAAAAAAAAATTTTTCATCAAACCCATACGTGTAAGGTATCTATGGATAGGTCTTCAAAAATGATATTGAGGTTTGTAATGTCATTTTTTTCTAAACTGAATAGTTTGTGCGAGAGACACTTCCAAAGTTGTAAAATGTGTGTCTCCCCCCCCTGTAACTTCTAAAATAAGAGAATGATAAAACTCAAAAAAATATATGATGTATATTACCATGCAAACTTCCACCGAAAATTGGTTTGAACGAAATCTAGTAAGTAGTTTTTTTTAATACGTCATAAATCGTAAACCGCAATTTACCTATAACAAACTACAAGAACTTTTATATTATGTCACTTGCTGCTACGGAACCCTTCATGGGTGAGTCCGAGTCGCACTTGGCCGCTTTTTTTTGAAATAGCGACCTCGGTTTAATTTTTATTTGCTGTGTTTTTTATTTTTAGTATTTTTCAATCAATGGATTATGAAGTTCTTTAAAATATAACTAAATCAAATGGTTTCATTTTTTAAATGATACGCGATGCCATGAAAACGTCAAATATCTTACTTATCTATTTGCGGAAATGGAATGCTTTCGAAAATTTCAAAGTAGAATTTACCGTTGGTAATAATTTTCGATGCGGTCGACCTATGAGAGATTTAAGAGTTAAATACGCCATAAAACTCTACTTTCAGCATTGGAACTGGACCGTTCGTCTCTTTTACACTTTCCAATAAAACTCTGTTCTTCAATACTGAAAAGCCTGAAAAAAAAATGATTCTTTTATTTCTACTCATCAAACTGAATAACTTGGCCTTTGGACTGTCTTTCTTATCAATCAGTATATTCTTGAGCTATGTATGAAAAACTCAGTATTTTTTTTAAGTTTGAGGAAAGTTTTCAGTTTTGCGAATAGAAACTTCGGTCTTTGTTTTTCAGGTATTTAAGAAAGACCCTATATATTATTAAGTAAAAAGTCGTAAAATTTACTTTCAGTGGCACATAAAAGCGTTTTACGTGTGTGCACTATAATGTACCCCACGATTGGAGATCACGCGTAATAATCGTAAAACTAAGTCGTTTCCGATTGCTGAAACTTTGTCGTAAAATACTAAAGCCTATATTTACGAGGATTGTACCTCAGTAGGTAGTGTACATTGCGTCGGGGTTCCACAGCCACCTGCACCCTCCATACATTGCTACAACCGACGGCTACAGCTATTATAAATTAGAATATAAAATATTTATGGGTGGTAGCTAGCCAGGTGGGCTTAAAATTTGCCTTACCAATATCAAAACCAAGTCAAAGCATATAACCATAGTACTACATACGGTAAAGATATTACCTGCTCATCCCTAAAGACGACTGCGGTCCCTTGCGGGTGAGATTCGGTGAGACGGTTACCCGCGCAAGTCATGCAATACACTTTATAGGTATACAAAAGGTATGATATATGCTATGTAGTAGTAATAGGTAATGGTAACGATAATTGCATGTGTAAAAAGAGAAATATATAAAATATTTTTAAATGTTTTATAGGTTATAAACTTTACAACGCAACATTTGTAGGGGTGTCCGGGATGTGAACAAGTCTTTTGGAGTCAAATAGTTATCTACTACCATACAGAAAAGTTTAATGGAATATCCTATAAAGATAAAGATTTTTCTCCTAAAATAACACCTACTAATTTCCACATAAGATATACGTACATGGTGTAACGAGTACACCTCCCCACCTGTAACCTTTAAGGTTCACTTCTTTCTCTATAGAAACAGAACAAAACAGCTGAAGTTGCAAAAAATCTTGAGCGTTTCATAAAAATAGGTCAGCTGTTTGACCTAGTTTTGTATGATAGCCGATTTTCTCCGAATTTACAGTGTTGCAATACTGAGAGAAAGTTGTCCAATCCACATTATTATTGCTACATTTTAAACTGTACTCATGTCAAAAATTCCACGAAGTCACTGGCATATACTATATATATAAAGGACGTAGAAAGATCACTCCCTAAACCTTTTTAGAAGGTTCTTCTCATGAATCTCATCAATTTTTCCTAAGGAACCTATGTTGAATTCGCAAAAAAAAATGAACTTTTCATACAGCAATTCCTATGGAGAATGCATTTTTTTTTTTGTTAGGCGGCAAACAAGCAGACGGATCACCTGATGGCAAGCGATTACCGCTGCCCATAGACATCAGCAACACCAGACGAATCACAAGTACGTTGCCGGTCTTTGATATCGGAGTATGCTCTTTTCTTGAAGGTTTGAATGTCGTGTCGTATAAAAAATTGAGAATGCAGAATGCATTTCTTGAGAAAGGTAGTTGAGTTTTATTAGTGGAACCCACCATTAAATCTTCCTGGAGTAACATTTTTCACCATTTAATATTATGTATCATTATCATGATAATAGCTCTAAGTTTATTTATATTATAGTAACACATGACAAGTTGTATTTGTGTCTGTCTGTCAGACAGTGCCTGCGAAATTATGTAGACACACAAAAAGTATGATCGATCGTCTCAGCGAACATACAGTATCATTCTTGTAAGTAAACAGAAAAAGATATGGAGCAGAACTCTCGCGTGTATTGTGCGGATATCCTTGCGGTATTTCCTTCCGCGGCAACGCAGAATTTTTTTGGTTCTTTCTATAATTGAGTAGCTATTCTTTTGTATGGGGTGAAATTGAAATGTTTGTTAATATTCTAAACTGAGGATCAACTTATGAAACTGAACAACTTTCTGAAACTGAAAATATACAGAAATATCTGTAATATTGTAATACATACACACTTAGAAGTCAGCTTCCATGACTCCACGTCAAAAAAAGTTCACCAACCCACCTACGACGTACAGGTTCTTATTAATGTAATTTAGTCGGATCAAACCCAGAAAAAATATTCTGCTTTACATTTAACACTCAATAAAAAATAGCTAGGGCATCAAATCTACCAAACCAACGCAACACTATACAAGACAAGACCACAGATTAGATAATAGTTGGACTGTCAAGACTACGATAGACTTCGCACCCGCCGCCACAGACGCTCCCTAGTCCGCGAACGCGAACAACTTTGGCTCATGATTAAATTTCGTGAATTATGGTTACAGAAGTTGAACACTTTTTTGCTGCTTCTTGACCGTCGTCGTCGTACATTATTTATTGATCGTCCCGATATGAAATATGTATAACTCCGTCTTAAGGCTTGTATAAAAAACAAGGTTTTGGAAAGTGCTCCCTACTTTCAAATTTTGATGAGGTACTTATTTTTAATATTGACAAGTTTTGATGTTATTTTTTAAGCTGTTTAAAGGAAGCTTTGATAATATTAATTTTATTTTTAATGGCTCTTTCATCATTGTGAAACACGACACTCTTGTCTCGTATAATGACCAGAACGTATCTGGCTGAAGTCTACAACACACGAGGTTTCGCTTTAGATAAATGTTGTTATTAAAAATGCATTTTCCCCTTAATAACATACACTTACTCGTTATGATAAATGCCAAGTGAGTTAATGTATTAGTATTTTTATTTTCTACAAGATGAATGAAGGGTTAAGGCAGTATTGTTATAGAAATCTAAGTTACAATTTTAATGGTGGTTACTGGTTACACTAATAGAATCAAAAAAATATAAAATAAATAATTTTAGTGTTTGTCTGCATATGGTATGCTGCTGTACGGATTTAAATAAAATTTGGGTTAGTATAATATTACCTGAACACTCCAGCTGTTCTAGTTTAGTTTTATTTTCAAACGTACTTTTATGGTTTCCGTCACGGTGAGAAAACATTTTTCTATTTTTTCAAAAAAAATTATTTTTTGTATGACCTAGTACGACCGCCTAACGTCAAAGTTACCCAAACAAATCTTCTATGTAATTTTTTCAAAAATTTCTCCTACATTTTACACGTTACTTGACAGGGTGTAAGGGACAGGTTTCCGAAAACTTTAAGGACTTGCTCAGTAGATGAAACTGAACAACTTTCCACAATATTTTTTTTCAGGAAACGAAAAAAGCCCTTAAAGTTTTCGGAAACCTGTCCCTTACACCCTGTATATATTTATTCGGCCTACTACACCAGGTTCTGGTAAAAATCTAAATAAGGCACCTCCCATACAAGTTATTATTATTTCATTTCCTGTGAGTCTGATCAATATCCCTATATTTTGCTACTGACTAGGTGTAATGTTCACTGTATTTGATTTTTGCTGAAAAAATAACAATCCTTGGTATGCTACAAGATAAAATGCACAGCGAGAAAGTATGCACAGCGTGGCTGTACGTATATTTTGGCGTAGAATAGATAACGAATGACACCGTAGGGAGATCTGATTGACAGATAGGCCGCCCAAGTAATTGAGATGGATGGTGTCGGCTCCAATAAATCTTTACCTTTTTTAAACTTTCGCCTGTCAATAGGCATGGTGAAAGTTAACTTTTTTGTATTGCATGTATGTAGGTATGTATGTTGCTTTGGCTAATTCTTTAGCTTAAACAGTCCGGTAATATTTTGAACAAATACTTATTATTACTCAATTGAATAAATTATAGGAGTATCAAATAAAGAAATATATTACCAGCAGTTAATATTATGGTAGTTATAAACTAACCAGGGCTTAAACTGGTGTTTCTACTCTAGAATCAGATCTACTTTTCCCAAAGAACACATAGTAAATTCACAAAAATCTTTGGGCATTTTATATAAAAAATATTAGCTGATCGGCAAACTTTATATCCGTCAACAGTACCTATATCCGTCAGGCTTTGTTCAGCAGTAGGCGTATTTCAGCTGATTGATAAAGGTACATTTTCAGATGGATGTTATACGTACTGAAATTTCAAACCGCCTCTAATGAGACCAGCCTGTTTCAGATGATGTTTTGTTAACGGTAAGTACCCAGGGTACCTATTCTAAATTATTGAACAAAGTTCCATCTCAGTAGTTCGAGTTTACATCAAACACGTTGGCAAAGCTAGTTGTGTTAGGTAACTCGTAACAATTTGCATAGCGCAAACAAAGCTTAAGGCTTTGGAGCTAAGAGCTTCAGGCAGCGCATATTGCATTTGGTTAGTACACAATAACTGCTGTGGCATAACACCATAACCACAGCACAGTCGTACAGTATGGTAACTTCTTCCACCTCTCTAAAGGCAAGCTCACCCCCTGCGAGTAAGATGCGGGGCCAGTTGCTTAGCGCAAGCCAGCCACCAACATTTGAAGCAAAATCACTCAGGATCATGGCCCCAAACTAGGATCCTTAGGAATCAAAGATGTTTGCTATATATTTTATTTTCCTAAAACCCTTAACGCAAGGCATCTCAAAGTTTGCGAGAGATTGAGGTTTTATTTGATTCGGCACCCAATCAATTTATATACAATGAAAAAAAGATAGTAATGTTTTGATTCATCCTACCCGCCCGCCGTAACCAATATAAATAAGCAAAGGTTTTATTAATAACGTCATTCAATCACAGCTTTGTGAAAACCCTTTGGCTAAAGGTACTATTATACGTAGGGGCGACACAAAGGGTCTTTTATTATGTGGACATGTGACATTTTTCCGCGGTACCCGGGGTACCTGCTAGCGACATTGTTGGGACCCACCTTGTCCCTTGTATAACTTTAGCCTCAAAGCGGAATGTTAAGAGAGATTTCTCAAATTTTTTGGGTTCCGTATTGAAAATTTGCCAACGAGACCCTATTACTGAACCTTCACCGTCTGTATGTGCGTCTGTCTTACCTTTAAATGGCTGTATGTATTGTATGTATGTATGTCGTGGCCAGATGAAATGGTGGCCATTCCTGGAGTTCCAACAAAACAGAGTCAATGTTAACACTAGTATTCTAACCTAACCTAGAGTTTTTTCGGAGCTCCTCAACGATATGGCCAGTCATTTTATGAAGTGGCCAATTCTATGATCTGGCCACGACATGAATATACGTATACCTGGGATATATATAGGGTGAGTTTAAATTAGTTCTTGATACGAAAGGCTATGCATGTGCTCATGAAAACAAACAACTTTCTCTAAGGAACCCATAGCCAAATCGCAAAAAAAATTTTGGTCTCTTCATACAAATCGATCAGCCGAGCGGCCAAATTAGTATGAAGAGTCAAAAAATTTTTTTGCGATTTGACTATGGGTTATTTAGGGAAAGTTGTTTGTTATCATGAGCACATTCATAGCTTTTGGTATCAAGAACTAATTTAAAGTCACCCTGTGTACATTTTGAAATCCACAATTGGTAAAGCCTTGGCATCTTGGCAATATTGACATGTAACCAGTGTTATAAATAAATTTTCATTCATTCATTTTCATTCATTTCATTCATCTAATATAAACAAAAAGGACAAAAATAAATTATATTTATATTACCCAATGAACGAATGCCTATGAAATCTTCGTGACGGTAGCAAAACGGCTAAGCCACGCATTTTGACTCAAATGTAGAATTTGTGAAGGTAGGCCTGGTAAAGTTAGGGCGCATAGATCAAAAGTCTTGGCTCTACATGAGATATGACCACTTTTTCATATACTTTGAGTAAGGTGTAGTGTAGAGCTTGTAGGTTTAGAGCGTGCAGTCTTTAGAGCTTGGCTTTATACGAGATCTGATAACTTTTTCACGAATAAGCTACGTAGACTCGTCTTGGCAACATTTTTACATGAAAATGTTTTTGGTGGGATAGAAACTGACCAAAAGTAATTCAGACTGCTCCCAAACTGAATGAAAGAATACACGATTATTTGGTAAATCCACAACACAGATATTCCGCAGTGGTTGAACCCTCACTACGCGAATCCAACTCGCAAGCGGATGGTTTTATCTTTCACCCTATATATGTAACTACAGTAGTAGCTACTTTCAAAACTTTTGTGAAAATAAACATAGAAATTAAACACAATCATGTTAGATTATTTATGTATTTTAAAATAAAAACCTATACAAGCTTACAGAGGTATCCAACAATAGTAATCATGTATATGAATCAATATAATTTACTCGAACGAGGTTCTTCAAAACATATCGATGGTTTCCGCTACAAAGGTCGTAAACTCCAAAATGCATAGTTTGGCTATTGCCAGCCAAAAAGCTATCTTAAAATACTAAAAGGACTTTTAAAGGTCTAAATAATAAAAGAACCATTAGAACCAAATTTCATAACTTAAAAAAAATAATGTTAAATATATTTTATTTATTTTGTTTTTTGACTATTGCCAAAACTATGCATTTTGGAGTTACGACCTCTGAAGCGGAAACCATCGATATGTATTTTGTTTTCTCATGTTAATAAAATTATTTAATAATACACAACACACATAACTCAATGTAAAAAAATATAAATGATAATAATGATAAAACTTGGTATAATATTTCTGTTTATGTAAAACTGACATTATTTTTTTATTGGATTTATAAGTACTCAAATGCGTGGATTTATCAGTTTATAATGATTTATTATGTAATGTAATGATTTTATCATATATTGTACACCTCTTTGGTATGCTGCAGAGTTACTTTGTATAATATTTATGTATAATATTTATGATATCTTATCAATGGTACCTGTAGCAATGCAATAAATATATTTGGACTTTGGACTTTGGAAAAAAGAAAGAATTTACATATATCATCTATACATAATTGTATCTATATATGACCTGCTCTTGTCATTGGCATTACACAGGACATTGACATTTTTTTTTTTTATATAAATTCGAATTTAAAGTAATTTTATAATATTGACATTACATTACATTTACAAAAAAAAAATATATTTTGACCTAATATATAGAAAAATTTCGACAAACTGCATGCTTTATTATTATTATTTTTTATTATTTCTTTATTATATCTTAAATTAACATAAAATTCTATAATTATTATTTTATTTTAGACAAGAATTGACTTCCTTTCTCCTAATTTTGCTGTGTCCTACTCAGGGTCCATGTTGATACCATTATATTTTAACACCTCTGTATTTTTGTAAACACATGGTATGCAATAAATAAATTGAAATTGAAATTGAAATAAATTGGACATTAGTGCAATAGTGCGGTAACCCCAATAATGCAACGGCCTAAATACATCATCAGTAGTGATCGAAAATTCGGGGGAAATATCATGTTTTTCCAAGAAAGAATAGTATGAATATGCCTTTCTGAATAAATTTATAGATTTTAATACAAAAAATTCCCGGGATACTGGGATCGTAAAAAGCGTTGGGATTGTTAATTGTAATGATCTGATTGTAGTGAATGTTGATCTTATTAAAAAAATTATGTATGCTATTAAAAAATGTTAATTCAACGTTCTGTTATTTACAAAACGGCATGTCCATATTATCTCCCTCCATATTAACTCCCCAACTTTAGGTATAATTGCCCCCGAATTTCCGATCACTGATCATCATACTGGACAAGTAAGACGCTCTATGCTTTTTGAGTAAAGTTGATCCACAGGCGGCAACTATAAAATATCTAACAGAATGCATGACAGAAGAAACTTGGGCCTTTTTGTGTAAAACCTGCGAATTATTAATTTCCGCAATGCCAGCGCCCTACGCTCGCAGATTTTCCACGTCATCATGTAGCGTTGCGGTGACCCCTGCCCCAGGACTTTAAATTGTGACACTATTCTTAGAAGAATGCCTCTAAAGTTAATCGACAGAGTGTTAACAACCCATTACCTCCCCACGGCAGGGGCACGGGTCTCTTCCCGTAACTCGGGAAGGTCAGGCCATACTCCACACACGGGGCCAAGTCCGGATTGGTCGGCAGTAGCAAAGGATAATTCTTAGAACCGACCCTAAATACTAGTACCTCAATCTTGTCCGTATTATACTTTTTTGTCCGGGAATCTTCACAAATCGCTCACAGTTATTCATAACTAATATCAAAAATAATTCAATTTGACTTGATATTCTCAAGTAGATCTATTTAGGAGTATCATGATAAATTCACTGACTGGCCTGACTTCTATTCAACCAGTCAGTGCAATATAATAATATACAGGGTGAAAGCAAAAAATACGAATCAATGGTTCAAAGTTACAACTTGGAAGATGCTACATGTTGGCCCTCAATGCACTGTCCTCTCAAAGCATCTTTCAACTATTTCCTTTTCTCTGCATTTACCAAAGGACAACTTTTTGCTTTCAGGGCAGAGCTCTCTCTACTCAAAGTTTATCTCTCTTGTTTTAGGTATTGACCTAAGTTATACCTAGTCTTTAACATTTCCATTTATACATTTACTATCAGAATCTATATTTTATTTCACAATTTAAGATTTAACTAAACAGGTTAAGAAACTCTAAATATATCAAATCTCGTAAGTGATTTTAGTCTCTAAATAGATTAAAAAAATGTCGGCCTCTGGATAGATACAGAAAGTTTTAGCATAAGCATAAAACAGCTTGTTCAGTAACGCTCACTTTATTGGTAGCTTTGTCCTATTCCTTATACCCTACAAAAGTAACGACTATGATTTCTCTACTTGAAAAATAATTTAATCACTTCATCTAGATAATAACTTCTTATCACTGCTCTATAGAAAGAAATAATTGAAACTAAAATACATAAATGTATACGATACATATATACAAGGTGACTTTTTATTTATTTCCAAGCGACCACTGAATATGCTGTAGCATAATAATAAAACCAACAGAGCAAAAAAAACTTGAACTTTTCATACATTGCAATTTGACTGATCAATTAATGTCAGTTAGTATTGATGAGTAGCAAATACTATTTACTGCTTGTTGGCGAATAAAACCCGTCCTGTATCATCAATATGTGTGGAAGGAATCCGAAATGGAGGCAACAATAGGAGCTCAGCTTATCTCAGTCGTTCGGCGGGCGGTGCGGCTGACAAAACATGCGCTCGCCTGATTGAGCAGCCTTCACCTACCTAACAGCTCTAGTTGGCTGTATCCCACAGTACATGTAAACAGTATCTAAATAATTCATCAAAACATAATATAAACCTATCCGAGTGTACAGGATATCTAAGGCGTAAACAGAAATGCTCGTAGGAAGTACGATAGATAAACATCTTGCAGTCAAAGTGTGACAGGAAGTCCCACATAGAACCTTAGAATAGCAAAATAGTAGTCGGAATATTTTCGCTCTCAGAAATATGTGTCATGTTATTACTTAAAGAGTTACGTTTAAAATTCAATTATATGACAGATAAGTAAAATGTTACCGTCACAATAATCTTATGTCCTAATATTCAATCAAGTAAACTCCAAACCATTACAATCAATACATTTCTATTAACGAAACTCTAATAAAAATATTCAAATAAGAACCTTAATCAGTTATCAAAAGAAAATTTGTTAATTTTACAGCCAATAAAATCGAGTTCCAATATTTTCCTTTCATGGTGATTGTAACGCGTGCTGAAATGAGGTGCAACATTTTGTTCGCGCTTTTGACTATAAAATTGGGTAAGAAACGAAACCGAGATTATTGATTAGGGACTAAAAAGTTTACATCTATTAAGGTTAAACGTTAGTGCTCCCTGGTTGAAAAAATCCGTTAGATGGCGTTAATCTGACTATAACTTGGTTTCTCGATTTAAAAATAGTATAAATAACCCTAAACCATACTACGTAAAACAGCGAGCAGTTACATGATCAATGTACGCTAATAAACCATAATAATGTTAATTTAATAAGGATTTCGATATATTTGTCCCTTTACAATTATAGTTTTGCGTTTATCTCGTATGAATAAGGGCTCAAATTACGCACACATACATACAATTTTCACGTATTTGATGCTTATTTTTGACTTACCTCTATAAGTAGTCCATAACCTAGAGGTGCAATCGGCAAATTTTGTACGAACTTTTTACGTTATTGCTTTTAGGTCCGGGTTCGTATCCTACGAGACTTTATTGTTTTTGTCTTTTTATTTTTTTATTTAGGTAGTATGAACATAAGTAAATATGTAAATAACAGACCCAAGAGCGACAAAAGAAAAGATTTTTTAAAATAAGAAAATCATTTATTGAATAACAATGTAGCATAGCAATCATTCATAGCATTGACCTGCAAGGAGATATGTATCACGCCTCCCCCGCGAATCAGGACACCAGGGGAGACAGCAGCAGCTGGTCGAGGTGACGGATCCACAGGAGTCCCCCATCGGTAATGACTTCATAATGTACTCCACCCAGACGTCGGGTTATTGTGCCGAATTCAAACTTCCGGACAAGAGAGGAGTAACTCCTGGCCACCTTGTCTCCAGGAGAGAAATACCTCCTTGTCCTCTGACTACGTGGCTCCGGTCTAGGTTTGGGACTAGCATGGCATGTAGCTTGGTTTTGAACTCTTTTCCAAACATCCAAACATCAGTAGGTAGGGAGTCCCTCTTGGAGTTTCTGTCTACCTCAAGCGAACTGAGTTCTCCCCTTGAGTGGTGAAGTAATACTTAGTTTTCGTAATGTAGTTTTCAGTGCTATACACAACTCCTCAAACTCGAATGTATACGAGGTTTCTTCCTCAAGATGTTTATCTTCGGTTTCTAGTTCTATGTTGTTCTGTATTTCGAAAAATTGCTTTATTGTTTTGTCGAGTGACTCCAAGCGGGTCTATATACTTGGGTCTTGAGTGTCGAGGACATTTTCTGTGCGCGTTAATAAACTATACTGAGCTTCTTGTACGTTTTAATTTCTTTAAATCCATTGAATTGGCCTCGTCGCCAATATTAAAAACATAAAATATCTGTTCAGTCACATAACATTTATTGAATAACAACGTTGCCTAGCAATAGCTTGCAAGGAGATACGTATCAAGCAAGGAGATACGAAGTGATGTCGACAATATCTGGAGGCACGGCGCGGCGCGGCGGTGCCTTTGCAAGCCAAGTCTTACGCGAATATTGTGTGTATTTGTGTAGTTAATAGCCAGGTAAATTTGTATGAAATAGGGTGACTGACGTTTAACCTTAAGGTTTATCCTTTTAAAAATTATACGTCCTTTAAAAAAAGGAAATATTGGCTTTGCTCATGTTTAATTAAAAAATCCTAAGGAACATTTGGTTTGCAAAAAATTACCTACTTATAATTCCAACTTATACGTTTCTTGATCAAAAGATGAAGTTCATTTCAGCTCTTTGAGTTGATGTTTGCATTCTAATTCTTTTTCCAATATATTGATTTTTCTGTGCTAATAAATTGCAGGATCTAACGCTGTAGCAGGCCGAAATCCACTTATATTTAACAAGAACTTGATGAGACGACACATAGAAAATAATGACGACAAAGATTTTAACAAAAACAAATTGATGGAACCATTGGAATTCCTTGAAGAAGTAATTAAATTACTAAAAGACGAAAAAGTTATAGCAACAGAACTAACTTCTTTAGAACAAGAGTTAAAAAACTTGACTATTAGCAACACCTGGCATACATTTCGTGGTAAAAAGGGACATATTTTTGGAGAAATTTCAAAAATAAAGGGTAAACCCGAAGACAAGGCGTTCAGTCATATTGATAACCTAGTAAAAACACTGGAAGACGGAAAGAAAATATTCGGCCGTTTATGATCTACCAAAGTTCAGTTTCATACATAATGTTTCCATTTTAGTTATAATCATAGATTGTAAATATTTCTTGAAATTATCTCAAAAATACCTTTGATTTCATATCCCACATCTCACATAAAAAGCTTTTCAACTCATACAATGTTGTCATTGAACAGAATGCCAGGAAAGAAAACCTAAATCCGACGTGAAATTCAGCTCGTTAAACAGTATAATCTCATCAATCAATCAATATCATTAAATATATTGTTTGTAGGGTTTGGGTAGGGTTCAAATTCAGGTTCTCTCTTCGTTATAGTGAAACATTTTTAAAGTAGTGTGAGTGTGTAAATTTAATAAAGTAATTACATATAAGCTTTTCATGAGCATTTAATTATTATAGTATTATTATTACTTATAAGCATTTTTAGGGTTCCGTAGCCAAATGGCAAAAAACGGAACCCTTATGGATTCGTCATGTCTGTCTGTCTGTCTGTCTGTCTGTCTGTCCGTATGTCACAGCCACTTTTTTTCCGAAACTATAAGAACTATACTGTTGAAACTTGGTAAGTAGATGTATTTTGTGAACCGCATTAAGATTTTCACACAAAAATAGAAAAAAAACAATAAATTTTGGGGGCTCCCCATACTTAGAACTGAAACTCAAAAAATTTTTTTTTTCATCAAACCGATACGTATGGGGTATCTATGGATAGGTCTTCAAAAATGATATTGAGGTTTCTAATATCATTTTCTTCTAAACTGAATAGTTTGCGCGAGAGACACTTCCAAAGTTGTAAAATGTGTGTGTCCCCCCCCCCGTAACTTCTAAAATAAGAGAATGATAAAACTAAAAAAAATATATGATGTACATTACCATGCAAACTTCCACCGAAAATTGGTTTGAACGATATCTAGTAAGTAGTTGTTTTTTAATACGTCATAAATCGTAAACTGCAATTTACCTTTCATTCAAGTTACAACGAACTACAAAAACTTTTATATTATGTTACTTGCTGCTACGGAACCCTTCATGGGCGAGTCCGACTCGCACTTGGCCGCTTTTTTCAAATATCTTCGTCAGATCTTTAATAATAAATGCAGACTTCACTAAGGAAACTATATATAACTTTTATTACGATATATTTAGGACTTGATAGAAATTGCAAAAGAAAATGACTTTTCATACAAATGCATCAACTGATTGGTCATTTTGTGTATGTGAAATCCGATGTTTTTATGTATTTCAGCCAAGTCGTAGAACAAAAGCTTTTTAGTTTAGCCAAGTCGTAGCACGTAGCAGATATACGATGGGCTGTTACCAGTCTATGGGCGCTTTTAGTGTCATGCGGATTTCCCGCATGCGTGCGGCGTTTCCAAAGCGTCCCGCGTGCGTGTGCCACTCACATGACAATAAAAAGGCCCTAAAAAATGTAATGAAATGATAGGTTGCGGGCGGTACGCATGCGGACATTGCCCGCGTGCGTGCACAAATCCGCATGATAATAAAAGCGCCCTATTCATTTTAAGTTTGATTTAAGTTTTATGGGAGACAATTATCATTGGTGACTCAAATATATTTCTCCAATTTTGCCACTACTTGTAGCTTAGTTTCGCTACTGTGCCCGCCTACCGTGCTAATATTGACTGTGTCTCAGTACACAAGCGAGGCACGCCACTCGAGCCGCGCTCACGGCTCAATTATTCAATCAACCCTGCGCAAATTCGCTGAGATCAGAAGTAATTGGGTATAGGCCGTGATTCTGTTTCATTTGAAGTTGTAGAACATTGTCTTGTTACGTTCCACATCGTTGACTTTTTAGTTAAAATTTAAGTTTTTATCACCTCCATTAGAAAATAACTTTTATGTGGTTGTCAACTTTTGAAATGGTGTTGCAGTAGCGAAGCTTGATCTCAAGTCAAATCAGAACATTTTTTTTGTTGGTTCTTTAAAAAAATATACAGGTTTAAAAAAAATTGGTATAGCTGAAAATTTTTATAACAAAAGCTGTCACATTCGACTAGAATAACCTTCAGGTTTATTATGTATGTAAATATGATGCTTGTACTTACTACTACTACTAAAAACCGGCCAAGTGCGAATCGGACTCGCGCATAAAGGGATCCGAATCATCGTACAAGAAACTCCAAAAACACGTCTCTTGTATGTGGTCCCCTTTTTTTTCTAGCGACTATAACTATAGATTAGATTAGATTCATTTATTTCATATTATCAATGTCAACTTACAAAATATACTTATTTAAAAAGATGTCAGAGGTGATCGTCAAAATAAAATAAAGTAATAGTGTCAAACATGAAAAGAAATACAATGTCAATAAATGTCAAATATAAAATAAAATAAAACAATGTCAATAAAAATATCGAATAATATGTCATTATACAAACATAAAAGACTAAATTAATAATTACATGTCAAATCACATTTGATTTACAAATTGTAAAATAATCATAATTTAAAACTTTTTGTTAATATATTCATCTACCGAGTAGAATTCATTTTCCAACAAAAGGTTTCGTAGTTGGCGACCAAACGTTTCGTCACATTCCTCATCTTTGATGACTGCGGGTAGTCGCTCGTACAGTGACGGACCGATTACACGCGGATTCTTGGTGGCGAGAGTAGTTCGTCGCGTTACCGCCTGTAGTCGACCAGTGTTACGGAGTTTTCTACCTCCGGTAGTGCGTCGTCGGTCAAATGTGGAAATGTTGCGACGAACGAACATCAGCAGCTCGTACAGGTACAATGAGTAGAGTGGCATGATACGCAATGATTTAAACTGCTCCCTGCAAGTGTCTCTTGAGCTTTTGTTTAGCAAAATTCTTATTGCTCTTTTTTGCAGGACAAATACTCGATCAGAGTCCGTCGAGTCACCCCATAGGATAATGCCATAGGACATTATTGAATAGAAGTGCGCAAAGTAAGCCTGCTTAAGGATACCGGGAGACACGAGAGGTCGCAGTTTCCTCAAGGCATACGCTGCGCCACTCAGCCTGTCACAAAGTACCTGCACGTGCTTTTTCCAGTTTAACTTAGAATCTAACGTTAAACCTAGATAGCGACATTCATTGGATAAAGGTACCGGACTGTGTATTTGTAAAGGTGTATGAATCGGTCTACCGTTAAATATAATAACATTCGATTTGGAATTGTTCATTATTAGGCCGTTTGACGAGAACCACTCCTGTAGCTGCGAAAGAACGCTGTTTATTTTCGTACTGAGTTGCTCATATGTCCGCGCATGCACCACTATATACTCTGTGAGCATTTCAAGCGTCTACCTGTTGCCATTATTAAGGTCGAGCAAGAAACGCCAAAAAACATGTTTCTCGTAGGGAGCCCCTTTTATTTTTCGTTTATTTTTCTTATTTGTTGTTATAGCAGCAACAGAAATACATACTCTATGAAAATTTCAACTGTCTACCTATTACTGTTCATGAGATACAGCCCGTTGATAGACAGACGGACGGACGGACAGCGGAGGCTTAGTAATAGGGTCCCGTCGTTGGCCTAAAAACGAACAGAGCTACGCTAGCGACATGTATACGTACGAGTATACGTTTATTTTTTGTCCCATAACATAAAATGCATCTTTGAAATCTCAAAGCTTTTCAAAACATACTTGATCTAGATGTTTATAAAACAGCCAGGCCAATGACATCACGGTTTTTTTAAATTAATTGCTATGGTCAAAACCCAAACATGCATAAACTACTTGTTGATTCACACTTATCGATAGTTACACCCACTTAAAAGGGTTTTAATTAAGATTTAAAGTTTTACTGCCAATAAATAATGTTAAATGGAAATGTTTTCATTTAGTATGGTTGACAATTAATGATAAGTGTGCAAAATGAAGTGCAGCGTTCTATTCGTATTTCTTACTATAAAATTAGGTAAGTCATCATATCAAAAAATATCATTTTAAATTATTATTATAATTATAGAAGGGATAGACGATAGTTAACACATTAGTATCACTTGCTGTCAAGAGTAGGCAATTTTTAAATTTACACTTACGGACATATGCAACGCGGCCTTCGTACAAATCCAGAAATCAGATGTACAGGTTTCCTCACGATGTTTTCCTTCACCGTTAAAACAATCTGTATAAAAATATGCGTAAGTTTCGAAAAACTCATAGTAGCCAGGATTTTGTGATATAATTATATGCAGTAATAAATAGCTGTATTTATATTATTATATATTAGAAGGTTCTGCTGAAACAGGCCGACGTCTGTATATGACACTGAACGACTTTCCTCAAGCATACACTAAAATAAAGCCTATAATTATTACTCCGGTGTTGGACGCAAACCTCACCAATGCAAAGCACTTAGTTATAATAAACTTCAGCATTTATATTGGAGATATTAACTGGGTCTTCTACTCTTTAATTCGCACTCTTAATAAAACAACGACCGAATACAACATTTTGGCAAAATGAGTTTTGATAAAAATCCGACCTAAAAGAGAGACACTCGCGTGTGCGGCGGGACGAATAAAGACGCAAATATTTTTTTTACCTTAGTGCTTAAGAAATAGAGGTAGTTTTTTTTATCGAGACTGTGAAGTGCTCTTTTAGGTCGGTTGTTTTGTATCAAAACTCATTTTGCCAAAATTTTGTATTCGGTCGTTGTTGTATTAAGACTGCGTTATACTGAACAACTTTTTTCTACTTTGGTAAAAATGACTCTTTATAAATAAAATATCACCTATTTGGTCAATTTGTTGGCCAAAATTTGTTCAACATTATGTGTTTTGTCGAGTATGATAAATAAAAGCCCTAGTTAACAGGTCTTACAGCTATTTAGTTACAACCTAAATATTTAAAAACATATATATAATATTTTTCAGGCTTTAACGCTATATCGGCACGAACTTTACTAATTCTAGACAAGAATGTGGTGAGAAGAAAATTAGAAAATAAAGACCCTGAAATTACAAGAAAAATGTTTGATTTCAATAAAGATGTTATGAAAGAACCGACAGGATTCATCGATGAAGTCGTTGAATTCCTTAAAAATGAAAAAGATTTACAAACAGAACTGACTTCTATAGAAAGCAATCTGAAAAACTTGACTCAAAGCAACAGTTGGCATACATTTCATGGGAAAAAGGGAGGTATTAAGGGTGAACTTTCAAAATTTAAAGGAAAATCTACAGATCAGGTATTCAAACACATAGATAACTGGGTCAAAGCGTTAGAAGACGGAAAATTTGTAATTGGATCCCGAAGGGCTCTGATTGTTCCGCCAGAGCAAGAATCAGGTCCCATGACCCGGTTTTTCAAAGCTTTAAGACCCAAAAAGTCAAGTTTAAAAGTAAGCGGGGATAAATTCCTAAAAAAATATCTACATCTTGGCTCTAAAATATTTGGGCGTGGAAAAATACACAATATGGACCTTCAAAGAAAGGAAAGTCATTTGCCACGCGTATGTACGTTAGCCAACCATAGAGAAAACTACGACTGGATAGATGAATGCGTGGAAGCTCTCTTGAAAATGAAAAAAACGGGAGAAGACAAAAGATGGAGTCCCATATTTAAAATTTTAAACTACCTTTCACGGATCAACATTACAACATAAACAGATTTATTTTCTATTAGCCATGTATACATTGTAAGTATTTAACGTGGATTTATTAAAAGACAAATCGAATTTGACTCCTGAAGACTACTTTTTGACAGAAAGTCGCTTTATTTAGGGCATTTATGTTTCAGAAAATACTGACAAATGTACGTATAAAGTACTTACGTACGTCACATTTCTAACTAGGTAGTAGAGAGTTTTACAAGAAAGTAAAACAGTTAATGTAAAAAGCTAAGGGAAGTCAAAAGTTTTCCTGCTCTTTCCTCGTAAAGTCTTTAACAACTTTTTCACAAGGAAGTTAATTAAGATGGCGAATAAATTTAATGAGCCCTAAATATATTTGAATGAACCTTTTTAGAGAAAATGCCTGGACTTTTCATTGATCTTGCAAGCACAATAAAGAAGTAAATATTTATACCATAATGCTTAGAATCACGTGTTTTATTTTATACTATGATTATTTATAAATTCTTTGTATATACTTCAAATGGACTTAATTTTAATTTTTATTTTTATTTTTTGACAGTTTTACCACAATTCTTGATTTATATTTTATTCTTGTTACGTTATATAATTACTTTTTTGATTCTTTATTATACGTATTGTAATTATTAATTTTGTTTTTGTATGATTTATTTTAATAATTTAATAGTAGTTTTATTGTGTATATTTTAATTATTATCAGTTTTTAATTTAATTGTTATTGTTTTATTTAATTTAAACATTGTATAGAAATTTTTGAACTATTTATATATATTTTTTTAATTTAAGAAATTCAAATACGATGTATATTGTTAATGAATAAATGAATTGAATTGAATTAAAACAATGACGATTTTAAAAAATGTGTAAATCAACTACTTAAACAAAAAAAAACATTTTGAGTTTGAGTTTATGTTATTTGATACTTTGTATCGCTTTTCTTTTCCATAGCGGCATAGCTTGTTACTTTTTAAGAACACCCGTCGATTTCATTTCACTAACCCAAAGTTATTAAATCAGAATTTGATATCGACATTCAGCTTGTGAAATGGAGCATCAAATCCACAAAAATTAGACAAGCGAACAATTTGGCTGGAAGTTACCCAGCATGGGCCATTTAACGCAATAAATTTAGACCATTATCCGTGTCCAAGCGGCGCTGTAAAGAGCTTTAAAGCGCCTATGACGATTTTAGGATCCGTTACATTTTTAACGAAGACATTAATTTTACATCTTAAAGGTTTTTTTTACAAGCCGAGGATAATATTTTCGTGTGTATATTTTTAAGCATGTATGTATATATTTATCCAAAACGCCATGATAACAACTCAATAATAAGTACCGACCGGCTCTCGACATTATTTCAATACAACGCTGCCTAAAATGCGGCTCACATGGAGGTATAATCACGTAATTCCATCCACGGACTTCATCCATGATTTTACTGTGCATTTTTGTGTAAAAACTGAGCCAGTAATCAGAATATTGGCAGCCTAGGTCAATACTACCAAACCAGCAGCTATAAAATTGGCCGCATACTGTGTAGCGATCTGATAAGCCCGTTTAGGTACTTACAGGTGAATCATATCGTGTTAGTGTACTCGAATTGTGAACACAACTACTCATTCACTATTTTTTCACTTTTGGAGAAGATCCAAAATGCACTAACGAATTAATTAGCACTGCTATTTAAGACTTACCATATTTTTTCTGATTCTAAACTCATTAATAAACATTCCCTTCATTCGTTAGTACAATGAGAAACCATTACTATATTCTCACAAACAAATAAAAGCAGGCAAACGTGAGTCGGACTCGCGCACTCAGAATGTTGCAACCCTCTTTGTTTCTTATGCCACGGAGCGACTCGTTCACCACACGCAATTTTATTATTTTACATAATAGTAGTAGATGAAATGATAAATAAACAAGTAGTTAAAATTTTAACTACTTGTTTATTTATAATTTGATCATCACCTGAAAGTCGTACACTGCTAAGAAAGACCTCCTCCTAGGGATTCATGATGACCAGTCTTACGCTAGCGTAGCCTACGCTGCCTACGCAGCAGGAAGCTGAATGCGGGCAGCACAACTACCTGTTACCTTTGGTTAAAGTCTAACCAAAGGTAACAGGTAATTGCGCAAGTAGTATCTGTTTAACCATTAAACAGATATAGACATAATATCTGACTTATTACCAGATAGAAGAGGCCGACAGCATTCGCTTAAAAATAAGCTCACGTTAGCTTCATTTTATTGGATATGGACACACAAAACTGTATATTTGGACACCCTACAGCTTGTTGTGGTTCATGGACATAAAGTATGCATGAACAGACACTAAGCCTCACCGCATAATAAAAGCCATTTAAATAAATAAATAGCATCTGTAGACCATCCATCGGTAAGTTCTATCCGCTTATTGTAATACAAAATCGATACGTTGAGCCTCAATTAATCGATGTACAAGGAGGAGCGCTGTCTCGGCGGGAAATAGGTTCCTAGTTTACCTACTTCTGTCCAGTTTGATTGATGTAACATTACTGAAGTTGAAAATAGCTAATGGCACAGCAATTTACTACGTAAAGACGCACTGTGGCGCCTTTATATAGTAAAGGGTTACATTAATAATTGACCACGCTGAATACGTTAAAAACAACCGACTTCAATCGCAACAACTCCAATTTTGCTATGTTTTTGTTGATTTTCTCAAAACCGCTGAATCGATTTCGATAAAATTTATATGCGACCTCCTGTGAAGTATTATACCCTTTTAAACAAAAAAAAAAAGATTTTTCCAAATCGGTTCAGGCATCTTCGAGTAATCGGTGAACATACATAAAAAAAAAGATTCCGACGAATTGAGAACCTCCTCCTTTTTTTGAGGTCGGTTAAAAATGCAGTGTAATCACGTCATACAGTCTTCACTCGTAGTAAATACATCTAGGGGTACACTGGCATGGAATGTTAGGGCTAGCCGAAGTAACGTTTTGTTTGCTGACGCTAATTGAATCTGGGACGAAAAATGGAAATCTGGACGAATGCTTTTTGCTGACCATCCCACCTAAACACAGTCGCCGATTTATTGCAAGCACTCGATGCTGAGCAGGAAAACACACCTATGTGCTCTATATGTGTAAGAACTATGTAAGTTCACGTCACAATAACGTATTCAAGGAAAGCTACTCAGCTATATTTGATTCATTTATAACTCATACTTAATTACATGTCATTTTTATATTACAATATTACACGCGTGTGTTATACCAAAGTAAATAACTACATCCAATAAATTCAAAATAGTCAAATAGGAAGTAAAATAAAAAATAGGATTGCAAATGGTTAATTAGTTGTTATTAAGGAACTCGTCCACACTACAAAAGGCTTGAAACCCTTATTGGTCCTTATCGATGACTCGCTAACAAAAAAAAAATGCTTTAAAACTACTTAGCGATGTCACCTGCAACTCGCTCTGGAAGACGATTGTACACTGCGGGTCCCATCGGGTTGAAGAAAAACTGTAGGTGAAGTCGCTCTACTGAGGGACTTGGTGTTGACGTACCTTGCGTCGTTGCATTCTTTGCTACATTGACATTGAGTTCTGGGAAGAGGGATGATATTACTGGCTACGTGCCTCTATAATTCAGAAAAGGGCTATAAGAGCAGTATTACAGATACTACGAGATTCGTCAGCTCTTCCTCAGTTCCAGTCCTTTAGTATTCTTTTGGATGTGCCGTCCATGGCGATAGTGCTTGAGAACCTAAACTCTTACGCTAGGTGAGCAGATCTGCCCTCATAAGAAAGAATGCCGTAAAGTATACGGAATCTCCATATACAGTAAAACTTGGTTAAGTGAGATAAGGAGATAAACTGGATAAGTGAGAAACCTCCATAGCTGGGACTCATGCTGAGGTCCCGAGACTTTTGCACTGAATTACCTCTGTTAGTCGGACAAAACAAACCTCTAAATCTGGGATTAAACTCTATTCCAAACTTGATGATATGGGTGACATATCCATAGTACATACCTTATAGCGTTTTCATAAAGTCGTTAATCGATTATCGTCTTTTGAGATGCAGCGGCTAGAAGTACGCAGCTGAGGGCAGAGCTGCTGTACTTCACGGGTATTTCACAGCCTGTCTGGAATCTGGACCTATGAAAAGATTTTAAAAACAGTTATTTTTTATGGCGACGACGCGACGGCTGCGTAAAGGGGTAAATGAGAAGACGATACTGAACAATTCTCTTACATAGAGATCTGTATGACAGTTCTCAAAAAAAGTGAATAAATCACGTTTTCCTTAGGGATTGTTATTCAGTTTTGTTATTTAATTCACCTGCACAGATACGTCCATCTTTACCTGTCACCCTGTATTAAAAATCTTATCATACTTATGTATATGCGGCAAGTTTGCAACTAATTCATACATAACACGCGACACGAATATAAAATACAGGGAAGCTGAAAGAGTACAGTGGCGGACTGAACTTCGAGAGACGCTACTTCGACAGGGCATTAGTTCGACAGACAACTTAAGTAACATTAAAATTATTTAGACGTGTAGTAGCTATAAGAAGTAGTTATAATGACACACATACGAACGCATTTCTACAGTACTTATCTACCTATTCCGAATCCACGAAACAAAGGAACATCACAAGTGTATCTATAACAAGTGTAATACCAAATTGATATCGTAGGTCCAATTGATTAATTGGAGCAAAAAAATGTTGCAGATTTATTCGTGTGTGCACTGCGAGGTTTTTAGCGAGATAACTCTATACAAATAGATCTAGAGATTTGTTTGTTTTTCAGCTCGTGGTTATATAAAAAATGTGATTAAATAACATAGTTTTTTATTATAATTATTTATTCCATACTACTACTACTGTTATAGTATGGAATAAATAAACGCTTCTTTGTTATTCTATACTGGGGAAAAAATACTTGCCTCTAACCATATTAAATTCAAACAAACATTTTCTATCTTCTCTCATACAAATTAACCAGCTGATTGAATAATTTTGTGTATGGAGTATAACAAACAAACAAAAAGTTGTGGCAATCCTTCTACTCATGAAACTGAACAGTGATCAACTTTTGTATTGAATTAGTTCTAAGAAAAAGACTTCCAAATTTAACAGTCAGCTGATCGAATTATTGCACTGTGGTATGAAGCGAAGCATGCTATTATAGTCCTTAAAGATCTGCAAGGGATTAATCAGATAGATGTTAGCCTTTGCAATCTTATACATGTGTAATATAATAGGTGTAGAGTCCAGTAACTGGGGTGTCTACTCATAATACTGACCAACTCAAAATATGTTGGATTGTTGAAATTGACAAGAATTAAGCCAATTTAGTATGTAGAGTTCAACATTTTTTACGATTTCAGAAAAGTCGCCGACAGAAGTTGTTCAGTTTATTAAGTAAAAGCTACAGTTACTGCATCCCATTTTTTATGCCTACACTGCCTACATGTATATTGTATACCTATAATATATAGTGTAAAAAATCATTGCCCGAGCACGCAACACACAACAGCTCGGCCCCACGATAACTCAGCAGATTCTCGTTAGATTAGAGGCCCATAATTATCTCCCTTGAAGGGATTATATGGGCCATGGATAATTCGGTAGATAATAATTTATTTATTTACACGTTTTATTATACCAAATCTATATGTAATTGTAAAGAGTATAAGTAATTATGGGATGTATATCTATTAATAGCGGTCTTGTAACTATATGCAGATTTTAATACATAATTTATAAAAGCACAGAGGTTTATTTAAATCAAAAAGTATAATTGACGAGTAGCATACAATTTAGCACAAGATTCAGCGAATCAAAACTCGCCTGTCTATTATTATTTGAGTAACAACAAAATTAAAATTATTAACACGCCTCTACAGAAATTTGAATAACTAATAAACCACTGAACCGATTTTCATTAAATTAACAATCCAAGCTCCTCAAACAAATCCACCAAGAGAAAAACAGCAGTGTGATGGTTCTCTCCGTTTGAGATCTACAAAGATGACGCCACAGACAATCACAAGGCACCCCTTACGCCACCCCTCTTTTGCATCTCTTTTTTGTCTCCAGGTTTAAACAAAAAGACGATGGACCCTTTAACTGGAGTTTCTACTCGTCATTCTAAACAACTTTTGATTTGTGGCTTTACTTAAATCGGGATTTTTTTTTTAAACTTCCACAAAATGTGTTCTGCTGGTCGATTTATAAAATAAAATAAATGCAATCACAGCTAAATTGTAGTACCCTATTTATTCGGTATGATGAATAAAACGCCTATTTTATCTCTATTAACAGACCTTGCACCAAATTTTTTACAGCCTTTATATTTCTTATTTCTTGCTTATTAATGAAGCATATGCAAAAGTCAGGACCCTTAAATAATGTTGATGTATAGCAGGTTCAGTACGAGGGTGGACGAGGGATAATCGCGCCCTAATCAGCACGCATTAGCTACCTGGGGACCGATTCTTGAGTCACGCACGGTGAATCTCTATGTTCTTAACATAAACTACTACTCCGAATATTGTTATAAAATATATTAAATGGCTAAGAGTGTTTGAAAATAACTACTTAGCAATTTAGGTTCATTAGCAACCCTCTGTTCTGTATATCTCTTTCGTTATTCTTCTGTCATCCCTGTCAAAGGGCAAGTCGGCAAGGACGTCCAAGGCAAACTTATTGTAACCAAATTGGTGATATTTAAAAAAAATACCTAGTTAAGAGTACCCGGAACCGACGAGCATGCATGAAAGGAGTAATGAATGTGGAAGAAGCAAAAGAAGTATGTCAAAATAGGAGCGACTGGCGATCCATGGTTTCTGCCTACCCCAATGGGAATAAGGCATGAGTATATGTATGTATGTATGTATGTAACACTAACAACCCATATCGTCCCCACTGCAAAGGCACGGATCTCTTCCCATACCTTAGGAAGGTTAGGCCATACTTCACACACGGAGGTCAAGTCCGGATTGGTGGAGGTTGTAGGGCTAGTGGCCAACGCCAAAGTTTTCAAGCCCCCTATAAGACCTCCGACATGGCTTACCACTGCCATCCAGTGATAACAGCAAGCACCGACGGCTTAACGTGCCTTGCGAAGCATGAAAACGGTCGAGATAAATGTCACTAACAGTCAAACCCATCCAGATTATAATTTGGGTATACCACACATCGATAAGGTTTGGGATTTTTTAGTCATTAGACCCAATAAAAAATCTTTGACTCTTCATTCAAAGATTTCCTTGAGAATTTAGTTCATTGAAACATTTAACAAAATTTCAGACACGAAAATCGTTTTCTATGAAGTTTGTCTGGAAATCGCCCCTGGCCAAAAGGCCCGGTGGGACGCAGCGCCGCCGTAATTGCGCAGCGGCACTCTCTAATGCCTCAAAGATTTACACCACCCGCCATAATTTCCAAGGCTGCTTTATTAGGAAAAAATGTACTTTTGGCTACCTATTGTGAAATGTAAACTTCAGTCTTGCGTTTGTAGGTATTTTCTTTTTGCTCAACGGGCTTGAGAGTGAATGTTATGAAATATATTGACTATATATTAAGTTTAAGTAGTGTTAAACATAACCAGACATATTTTAATAATAATGAACATGACAAATAATCATCGTTTTTCTGCCATTCATTTTTTAAATGTCTCTTTAATAAATATTTGGTTGCATACCTTATTTATGTTTGGGGCAATCATGTACTCTTTTATCAATATGATTTTGTAAAAGTTTACGACCACAGAATTAAAAAAAAAGTTTTCTTTTAGATCTGTAAGCACGTGTATGGAATTATGTATTTTTCAACATTCGTTGAATAATGTAATGATTGAATATTATTTTAGGAAGGGCTTGTTAAAAGATACAGGACAGATGGATAAATAAACACTACAGGCTCCCTCACTACCCTTTGGATACCTTAACTCTGTAAACATATTATGTAAATGTTTGTCATATGAATATTTTTTTGATCAAAACGTAAAAACTACCTAATCTCTCTTAATGAAATTTATCATTCAAATGTTAGATTATAGGCTACTTTTAATTCGGTTTGATTAAGTTTTTCTCTTAGTAAGACCCCAGGAGAAACATTCTATAATCCACTCCACACGGACAAAGTGACGGGCATAGCGAACCTCATATTACTCGCTGACCGAAAGCGGGGAGTGGCTACGATTACATATCCCGAGCCAAACCTATACACTTATATACCTAAAATGTAATATAATAATATAGTACATATACCAGCCACAACACATCAAATTGTATTGAAATTGAAGTCCGCAGAGCCGCAATTAAACTTGCCCAAAGCCATTTGGTCCATCAAAGCGATGCTAGATGAACCGGCGCGCCACAGAGAGCGTTCCGGCAAATAATATGAATACTGAACAGATTACGTGGTTGTTATATATCGATATTTTTATTTATTTGTGCTTTTTACGATGAAATGGTTCGATACATAATACATTAAGTAATAATTAACAAAATTCTAAATATTATCACCTCCGACCATAAAAATGGATCGAACACCACTTTAACGAATTTTCAGGTTACATAGCGTAAAGGAACCGCGATGAAACTTGTTTCCATAAAAACGGATTAATTTGGTCTACTCGTTTGAGAGCAACGATTTCCCAGACAGACATACGCAGATATATAATAAATCTTTATTCAATTCCATGCAAAACAAATCAATAAATGAATTACAATTAATAAATCATCAAACATCCAATTAATATAGGAATATTATAAGATATCATATCTTAATAGATATGAAAAGGATTACGGAAAAAATCAATTTCTTTAATTTAGTTAACCTCTTTATCTAAACTTATTTTTTTGTTATAAAGTTTATAACAACAAAATAGATTACAGAGAGCGTAGAGACTCTAAATAATCAGTTTACTGTTAAAATACAAGTTGCAACAAAATAGATGTAGCACCCGCTGGGGCTTCTTACTCATCATACTGAACAACTTGGGGTAGAACCTTATGCAAAGTCCGACTGGGTGGGTACCACTGCTCGCTCTATACCTGCCGCTGCCGCCAGCAGTGCGCTGTGTTCCGGCGGGTTGCGCGAGATAGCCAGCGTAATTACCGGCGTAAGAAGCATTCCACCTTAGCCCTCAAGATCGGCGAGGCTTTGATAACCCTTCTGGGGCTATAGATGCTCACAGGCGGCGGATGCTTCTTTCCATCAGGTGGGTCTTTTGGCATCTTATACAATATAATAATGTGTTCTGCGACTTAGTTGAAATATCTTAAATGTCATAAAAAGAGAAACAGCTGATAAATTTGTATGAATAGCCCAAAAAAATTTGCTAAGTTATTGAGCAAAACCTTTAGTATGAGGAGTACAAACTCCGTTTAGTTACACTATGTATAATGCAGGTTGCAGCAAATATCCTACTACAAATAACCGTCCAAAAACATCACCGACACATCGTTAGCGGAGCTCAGCAGTATTCCATCAAAACGTGCTGATTTAATCGCATTACAATATCTTTGGAACAATGCCGCGCTGTAATTACTCGCGCGTCACGATCGCTGCGCTGCGTGTGACGGGGCCCTAACAGCCTCCCATTATGTCTTTCATACACTGATAGTGTTTTGATTGAGCCAACGTGTAATTTGGGCTTTTATTTTGTGAAAGTATGGTGTGAAAGTAACGATATGGAACCTATAGTGTATGTCAGAAAGATACTTACAGAAATAATTTGTAGACTTAACTATACTTGAAACCTTTTCCGTCTACGTATAGTTGACTATAAATATCCATCATCCGAAAAACTGATAAGTATTTGAGATAGCATTTGAAGAAGTATACCAAAAATAATTACATATTTATAAAGCATAATTTTCAAAAGAGTTTCATCAGCTAGAGTTTCAAGCTTTTTCATAAACCTTATTTCTTCTTTTCCGACATTTACCAAAGCAACGGCGCGGCGAAAGCAATCGAGATGAAATATATCAGACCACCGACTCAACTGTGCAGAGTGCGAAGTAAATAATAGTGTTGTTGTCTATTGCTGCAGTGAGACGAAACATATGGTTCAATAAGAATGGCCGACGTCTAGTCGAGTGCACTCAAACAACTCCTTACAAATAAATAGATATCGTTGAGCTGGCTATTGCAATGGAACTTTTATAGTACAAATTTTTTCACTCAAACAGCCATTTAGATTATCCCTTCCCTTCTCTTTATGCTGGAGTATAGTACAGATGGCTTTTGCGGTTTATACATATGTATCATTTGAGTAGTAGTCATTTGAATATTTTTGCAACGAAAAAGTAAATGTTGTTCAAAACTTTTCTCGGAAATAATCCCGCTCAAGAAGCCTTTATTATTATGGACTAGATCGTTAGATAAATAGAAATATACCGTTGATACTGAACACACATGGTTCAATTCAGAAACGTATAATGCCATATAACCTTTGTGACTCATAACATCCATACTGAGGCTGGACCATTTGCGCTTTCTTGGCGGTTTTATGTTATGTTCTGTGTATTACTTTCATGTTTTATTCTATATGTTATATTTAAGTTTTGTTTAATTTAAGTTAGTATTGTTGTGTTTGTCAGTGATGCCTTGTAAGTGCAATAAAGATATGTTATCTATCTATGCAATATTTAACAATGTTCTATAATGTATCTCTCTTGTCGCAGGTACAGAGCTCGCGGCTGCCGCTGCCGGCATTCTCGCCGCGCGCGGTGCTCATGTACAGCGCGGCGGTGGGCGGCGAGGGCGCGGTGGCGTTGCAGCTGCGGGAAGCCACGCCGGCCGAGCTGCGCGACGAGCGGCTCGCCCTCGCGTGTCACGAGCCCGAGCTGCTGGCGGACTTGCTGCACGCGGCTGCTGACATCGGTGAGTAATGTGATATATGCAGCTGTGAAAGGCCATGCCGGCCGAGCAGCGTGACGAGCGGCTCGCCCTCGCATCTAGAATACGCCGATATTATTGAGTGGTATAACACTTAGCAACGGCCAGAGTGCGGTGGCGCTGTGACTGCGAGAGATGACGACGACCCCACGCCAGCTGGACCAGTCCATGGTGTGAAATGTCGGTGTTTAATATCTTTAGTGAGGATTTTGGCCAATTTAATTTTTATTAATTAAAGAATCCATATAAAACTTAAGTGATGCACAGAAACTACAGAGGTTAGTGATTGGCGTATCGCAAATGCAATCGTGAAAGTATAAAGTAAGTATATAATAAGTTATCGAAATGCAAACTGAACATTAGGCTTAATCAGACCGACACAGATAAGATGTAGAGCGTCAACACCATTGGCATTCAGTTCTCGATGCCTCGATCAACTCCATTTTATTTGAGCAAGGAATCATGAGAGGTATTCCACGACTTGCTTCCAGATCCAGAGCTATGCTGGCCATTTGAAATTCAAATATCGAATTTTGCATTCGAAACTGGCACCGAGCATCTCTCGCCGGACAGCGCACTATCGGGGCCATTTGGATCGCGCGGCGGTTTCAATCACCATTCACTCAATAAAAATGAAAAAGCATCTGTATTTTAAATTATAGTGAAAGACGGAATCTAATGAAAATTTCCATTTAGAAAAAAACGTGACCTATTGTCTGCTAACATATGTATAGATATTATTATTCTGTAGAAAGTTATTTGAAGTATTTAGCGATTAAATAAAACAAAAACATGTTCTTGCTGACAACTATCTACCGTAAAATGTTATACATATTTATTACCCGACTATTCAAGCGGAGGTTAATGTGTTTCGGGTGCGTGTGTCTATGAATATGCCTGTAGTTTTTACCGCATGTAGGCCAACCGGCTTGTTGCATTTTGTAGTTGAAGTGCGTGTCATTATTAGATTTGTCGTGATCCTACATCGCCATTTTTATTTTTCATACAGTCGGGTTTTTGTTTTTCTTCAGTTGGTTAGATTACGTTATGTTATTTTATAATTATTACAGTACATCTAGGATTCTAGGATAGGAAAATAAATATAGACGAAAAGAAACAACTTGTGTATACTTTTTTCATGTCTAAACCGTCTGACTTCATATTTTACGAGATTAATATTTGAGAGTCAAAGAAACGAAGTACCTATATCCAACTAATTAGACGGATAATAGTATTAAAATTTTTGACACGTTTGGCTTAGTAAAAGGACATTATACAGTATGGACACTCCCTGCCGCTCTCTGAAGGCTACCTCACCCCCCCTGTGTGATTTCTAAGTAACCAGTTGTGAAGAGGCTGGCAAACCAAAGTATCCAGTAGCACAATTGTGACTTCGCAACCAAATTTAGTAGCACCACGTAGGACCCAAGAATACTAACTATACTATTTCTAGGTAGTAGACCAGTCAACGCGTGGAGGGAGGCGCGGCAGTTCACTGACTCCGGTTGAGTCCCCAAGGGAGCCCCGCTTCAGGACACCAACTTGTCAAAATTCACGAGAACTCGTCTCAATTTTACTTAAAAATGCAAACTTATGCAAACGAGCTCTGAAGGTCCCTAATTGAATTATATTTCCTTAAGCGAACAATGAAAACTCCTCCTTTTATTATTGAAGACACGAAATGCGAGATTCGGCTGTTGTGCATTTCAATTATCAAGTTTTTATTCGATTTGTTGTGAAGAAATGTTTTTTGACAAACAAATTGGTTCGGAGCTATCTATAATCCAAGGAACGAATTAAGTGAAACCAACAATGATTCTTCTTTCCGTAATTTGAGTTTGGCTTATAGGTACGTAGTTTCCTCCTGATGAACACTAATTTCCACCGTTTGAGTAAACAAAGGTGTTGTTGATTTTAAATTCATAATATTACTGTGAAAAGAAAATACATTTTTAGTGGAGACTTCTAGGCATCCGCGTGTGTGAATCAAGAGAGCCTAAAGAATTTATAAAATATCTTTTTTTTTCTTTTTATGTCTCATTTTCATTAAGAAATATATAATATTGGATTACTTTGCATTCAATGTGTAATTATGTTATTTCTTCCTCATGTATGTAACTCTATCATACTACAAATAAATGTACCGAGTACCTAGTTATTGTTTGCGTCTCAATACAAACACACTTCTTGTTGACTGAACACGAAGAAATTATGTTCTATTATAAGGATGGAGCAAGTCTCCACGTGCCCACCAACTACCTGCCTACAAGTACCTTTTGGAGTTAATATACATAAGTAAGAGTAGGCATACCTACTTAACGCTTAAATTCGCTGATGGAGGTTCACCTTAGATGCTTCTAAGTTTGGTACTAATCTGCGGTCTCTTGATTTGAATAATATATGACTTCACACCCGCCTTACGCCATAGTCAATATTGAGTTTAGTAGTTTCGTATGGAGCATACTTACATGTGCACTTAGATTATGCATTACAACTTACGCCCAATGAATCCGGTGGGATCGTTTCGTAAGAGCGTTTTGTTCGCAAAAAGTTTGAATTTTTGCAATTGTAAATCAAGTTTATATATACAATATGCTATAAATCGTATTTTTGTACAAAATTCGTACCTCTCGCATCTTACACACTCATCATTTCAGAAAATGTTAGTGAAGTGACAAGAAAAACAAGAGAGGTCGCGTCCAAAATAATTAAACTAGGTAATTATAAAATGATTGTACCTTTGATTGATTTTCTATGTCGGCTTCGTATATATATTTTTTTCAGCTATTACGCGGTTCGATAAATCTCGTATCGAAAAAAACCCTTGCAATTGGTTATTGGCTATATTTTTCAATAAAATAGTCAAATATTGATACATATTGCGTTTTTTTTTTGTATGCATAACAGAGTACTAGTCATCCGAGTAACTTTTTATCAAATGTCAAAAACTACATTATGTTCTAAAAATGTTTTGAATAGTAAACTATAATAATGCGTATGTCCTGTTTCAAGACCACTGTTTCTATACGAGATTTTGCATTATACAAATACATAATGCAAAATCTCGTATAGAAACTAAGTGTTATAAAAACAAAAAAACAATGTAGTTTTTAAATTAAATTAAGTTCTATAACTCTTTCCATACGATGCTAGCTATCGCCTGTAGCCACCTGAAAATAGTCCGCCATAGTCCACTCTCCGTTCTGCTGAACACAATACAACTTCACTTCGTTATAAAGTTATAATACTTATTTAGATTCACTATATCCATCAAATCCTGACGTTGACTTTGTCCTCGGGGCGCAACTTCTCTCTGTCAAGTAATCCTGGGGTATTATTGGTTCAGGAAAATTCAGGAAATTCGTTAACTTTGAGACACCTTCCCTGTTGTTCCAATCAGGCTATAGATAAAGTCATAATCCTTCTTTCACTGAATTCAACAGGATTTGCATTTGTGTGAATTCCGCTTTATTTTTAGGGTCCTTCTGAAATTTGTGTATTAGCAGTTTTTGTATCAAGCTGCTTTTAGTAGATCTGAACAATTTTCTCTAAAAAACGGAACATTTTTTTTTTATTAACTACCTAATAATAATTGATCAGTCGATTTGTAAATTAAAGTTAATATTGTTTTGCTCCGATCCCATGCGTTATTATATGAAAGTTAAGTAGTTCTACAACTTTCCGCTGGTTGCATTTGTGACTTCTCAGAGAAATCGATCAGCAGACATCAGCTGAGTTTATAGACATTTTTAGCGAAAAAAAAAACAGTTTCATGGGTACCTGATGTTTGTGTATTTATTGTCTTCTTTCATTATAAGCTTTAATTTTACAAAGTTAATTCACAATAAATTTGGGCTTTTACTGTTAAATTAAATAAGACATATGGCACTAAATTAAGCGACAAGCAAAAAATCGGATAATTCATCTGCCGTGCCGTGCCATATATTAAGCAAAATTTGGCCATAATTTCTAATTTTCAACAAAAAGGTCGTGAATTTTCCGCACAAGAACACGTCTCGTTTTTTCCTCAAAACACCGAGTAGAACAGGACTCGGAAACAATAAAGTGCCGGCAACGGCGAAGTAAACAATCTACAGTAAGTATGAATAAGTGGTAGTTTGCATTCGAGAAATGAGTACTTTAAAGGGCCCAGAACAAATGAGGACTTTTTAAGATTGTTTTTTGTTGCTGATACCTAAGGATGGGACCATACTTTGCGTTACAGTGTTGCACCGCTACGTAAGGTTATGCGTCGAAACCTGACGTAGAGTAGAAACTATATGCGATGAGTCATTTTAACTCTTTTAAGCCATATGGTAATTTATTATTATAGGGTAAAATAAACATTGGTGTCGATTCGGTTTTCATGATTACTTATTTGACAGAACTAAACTTAAATAGTGTTTTTTCTCTGCATCTAAAAGACAAGGATAGGATGCTTATATTAAGTTTAGTCCTGTCAAATAAGTTTAAACTCTTCTGACTGTAACCCCAACTGCAATCCCATGACGGTCTCAACACCATTCATTATCTCAGAGTCATTAACTCTACTTTCAACCTAAAAACTATCGAAAACGAGTAAACTAACGATTAAGGTGGATATTAACGTGTGAGGTAAGTAGCCCCAAGGGAGGGCTTGGGATCTGGGACTCACCCCGACTTTAGGGATCACGGACGATAGCCGCAAATCCCTACGTTTAGCAGATGGTTCAACTGACACAGATTGCTTATTGTTTATAAGGATTATGCGATCTATTAATACTTATTTAAGGTTCGTTCGTTCTCTTGCGTACTTACCTGATATTACTTTATTTACTTAATTAGTATGAACCCGTTTTTCCAGTCGTTTAACATATTGCAGGGGCCTATAATTATTTGAGCTAGGTCGTACGGTAACTCGTCAAGACGTATATCTGGCATACTAAAACACTTTTGACATTCACTTGTTGTCAGATAATGACCTCTTCGTCTATTGCAGGCGATTCACTGCAGTGTCTTGGCGCAGCGCTTTAGATACCTAACAAGAGCGATGCGAGCGCGAAAGACTTGTATCTTGTTGTAAATAACAGAAACTCAATCTGACCGTTAAAATTATCAGATGTCAATGCGCTAGTTGGCATAGCGCAATTATCAATCAACATCGGAAATATTTGATTCGATAAGTAATATGGCGCTAAGTAGTATACTTCCGAATATACGCTACAAAATCTTACAGCCGTGCCTGCAAGCAACACAGCGTCATTAGTGCTCCTATCAGCATCCTCTCAGTTGTTTCAAGCATGTCCCCACGTGTGCAGGTATAAAGATAGTTTGTGATAGTTCTGTGGTCATCGCCGAGTAGTGGGAGTCCAACAAAATATTTATAAATAAATATTCTTGTGTGACCTTCGCCACGACAGAAAGAAAACCAGCATTCTAGGATATAAACCTATACCTATACATCTAATTCAAAGAAATGAAATATAATTTCTGCCGATATAATTATCTTAAAAGCCTTTCGTTCTCATTCAATGTATAATATTTTCTGTACTTTTCCAAACTCAATTTGGGGCGCGGGTCGTTGAATTTTTATCGCAAACACGTGGCTCAGTGAAATGAAATAAGAACACATGTTTACTGCACATTTCCGACATATTTCTGCGGGTCGGCATTCATGAATGGGCCAGATTAGGGAATCACAATTGGTCCCGCATAAATTCAAGGCTGCGCCTATTAAATTTAACGGCAAACAACCCTTATATAACTTTGTTAATAAAGGATACAACTTGTAATATATAAGCGGTGGATGACAGTGGGTCTTGACAAAACAATATGGATGTCGCAACTATCTCCATGCTTCGCCGGAATAAATGGACACATTAGTGTTGTCATTTGCTTGAATGAGAACATATTTTATGCCTTAACTGTTTAGAAACAAGGCAATTTAGTTTTATTATAGTATAGTATTATTTATTATATATTTATCACCTTTTTGTAGGGAACTACTTGGATATCACACAAATGTGATTAATTGGTGATTTGCACATCATCACAATGTCATCAATAAATCGTTTCGTTTAAGCGTCGTTTAAAAATTTATCACTCCAAACTTGTTCTCTTTCCCACTTAAAGCCGTAACCCACCGCGGGATCGGCGCGGCGGCGGCTTACGGTGCCGGCGTTAACCCTTCAGCGGCGGGGTTAGCCGTAATTCTCCGCTTCTACCTTTATTGACGTATGTGTCACTCGAGGCTCGTGCCACTGATAATATGGGACAGTATTTTATATGATGAAGTGTCTAATATCACTGTACAGTCAACTCCTGCTATAAGAACTTGTGTTGCCTTTTCATCAAATGCTGCTTAGAACCAAAACGATGCTTAATTTACGCCTAACCAAATATTATTATTACATTCAAAGTTTATGTTTCTTTGACCTTACACTGGAAAAAAAAGATTTAGAAATTATTTTGCGCCAAGAGAATCTGATGTCTTGGATTTATTTCTTACTGCAGAAATAATATTTGTATAACGAAAGTTTCGATTATTACAATAATAAAAACTTGTAAAAATATGATATTTTTGAGGGCCAAAGTCAAAGTCAAAGTCAAGTCAAAATATTTTTTATTTAAGTAGATGCTGTACGCATACTTTTAAATCGCCGATTCAAGAAACTCATATACTCTTCATTGAAAAAATATTTCATGGTGCATATATGAAACAATATTTTCTTGGATAAAAGAAATTGTTTTAATTATAATTAATAGGGTTAGTGATTATAATTACAAAACAAAATATTTCTTTTACTACATATTTTGCCTACATCATAAGAACTAAATGCAAACAGATGTACGCACATACCTACTCTTACCCCCTGTGTTATACCATGACCTGAATTTCAAATTATTACGATAAACAAGACCACCTCATAAAAATATATTCGGTACATGCCGCCGCCGCCGGCGCCGGCTCGAAGCAAACAACACAGCGGCCATCAAAATTATATTTCGAATTTTAACGAGAGCAAATTTAGAGCCGATTAGAACCCTAATAAAAGGGTCTGAGTGCTACACATTTAAAGTTCTTAATTACTGCATTGCCTGTATAAATTTTGTAGCCGTTTTCACTTTCGGTTGCGGTTTAGCTAATAATCCATCAAATATAGAAGATATTTACAGAAAGTACACTACAAAAAATCTTTAAATTTTAGCAAACATTTCACACAAATATTATATTTATTATACAAGTTGAAGACGCCCTGCTACGTGCTTTTTTCTGACATGTAAAAGTGAGAAGATTAATCAGGTGACGACTGTATGGCAGTGCCACTTCACTGCAAGTTTCGTCGCCGCAGGTGACGGTAATATATTGACGTCGGGAGGAGAAAGTCGCTTCTTTACGTACCGATAGTATTCTTTGGTCATAAGTCATATCATCAACCACAAAAAAACTAGATCATGAACTAGACACCGTTCAAAAATCATTAAAGAGCAAACCTGCCTTTAATCTATGCTAACTGTACTAATCTGGACTCAGCCCCCCTATGCGAGCATTCTAATCTTCCCGAAGTATGGGAAGATACCCTTGTCCCAACATTAAAGACGCCGTAGATTGTTAACGAACTGAAGATGTCTTGGGAAACTGTGTATGAATGACCGGATCAATTTAGAAAGAACATTAAAGTTCTAAATCTTAAGTCCATATAAGAAAGTTGTAAAGAAATTATAACTGGAACAAGGATACAAGATTCAGAAATTTTTGAATGAAAAGCAAGTGGAACCGTTACTTGCTAGAAAATAGCGCGACTTCAAGAAGACGCGCAAAACGAAACTCTGACATTAAAGTTCTCGGTATCGACTATTTAAATGGGAGGAAGTTTCGACAACTTCGTCTCGAGTCTTTCCAAACGAAACTGTCTAAGTACACTTTGAATAGGTAAAGTTAAGTATCTGGAGGACAACCTATTTATATTATTGCTCGAGGAAATAAAAATATATATTTTATTCCCATCAACAGAACCTACTTATGGAACAATACCAAAAATTCTAAGAATATTTTTAGACAAGAATCCAGATAAGTGCTCTATGATAACTGAAGGTGTTCCCAATATAATATTGCCACATTGAACTTATACAATGTGATTTTTCATGGCGGATGTGAATAAATCCACGTTATGAAATAACGGGGTAAATTAACAACTTCAGTTCTTCCACCTTTTAAATAGATATCAAAAACTTCGAGACTCTCCATGCCAAAAAGGCCAAATAGTTGGTACGTAAATTTTATGCAGCAACTAAAAATCCCAGTTTCTTTTCTTTCTTCGTAATCTTCTCCACTTTGTCCGATTTTCGAAATCTGGACATCTTCATATGGACTATTTAAAAAATATTTCTTACCATTTGGTTGACATAGCATACCTAGTTTAAAATAATTTTAAAATAAGTTTACAAATAATTTTAGACATCACTAAGATTATATATTTCACCCAATTTCCGTTAAAATATCTTTACTAAGACGGTAATAACACGTAAACATAATTTGGAATGAAAAAATAAACTAGATACCTAAAATAATGCAAATCAATTGTTGCGTCCCTTTAACAACACAAGCAAGAGAACCGATGGTAATTAAATAATATTGTTAGAGTTTTATTGACAGAAACACAAAAAGGACTCGTTTACGGCCTATTTTTTCCGTTTCATATCTGGACCACAAAGGAACGGGGTGGACCGAGATATAATAATTTTTAGAAAACAGGTCACAGTCTGTAACTAAAGTCTGAATTGTAAAACTTAAAGGCACGAAAAAATATATAATTCAGAGCTCTGTTAGTGGCATATAAAATTATGCACTTTGTAATAATATTAATAAATCAGTTACTTAGAATAATTGTAGAAACGTAAACAAGATGGAGTGGTTCATGATCATAAATTTGGGGTAACGGCGCGACGCGGGAGTTTTTTCATAAAAATGGCGAAGAACTGCGGACCGCGTCGAAGCTGGTGATAAAGTTGCAAATGAAGTAATATCGCACTTGGTGAACCCGGCCCCGGGTGAGATTCCAGACGTGACTTTCATACGTCATGTCATGTCTTTTACATTAATATACTAACTCTAATAACTCTACATAAACGTTTCCACCGAACTTTTTTTAATAGAGAACTTAAAATTCGGAACAAGTTAATGGAGCACTAAGAAATGTTTTTCAAATATCGAACAAAACGAAAAGAAAGAAGTTTAAATTTTGTTTTCAAATTACATTTTTGGCGAGTTCAACACGCTGTCGCTGTTTACTTGTGAATCCTTGCGGGTGCAGTTGGGATCATTCCACTGGTAGAGACATTCACCAACAAAGTTTACAAGTGAAATGGACCATATTGTTTAGTTTGATAAAAGCAGCGTCTGACGTACATCATACTCGTAGTTTTAGGTTGGTGACTCTAACCTAACCGTACCTCGACTATAATATGAACCTTACGAAATTGAGCACAATATACAAATCTTGACTATTATTAAGCTTGAATGGATTGAGATAGACAAACTGTTTATTTACTTTTGAAGGTAGTTTCGTCTTATTTATTCTGTTGAATCGCTATCTATCCACTTCTCGTCCTCCATTCGCCAAAGGTTGTCTGGAAGAAATCGCTCAAAGCATTAAGACCACCTTTGCATATCAATGTTTTAAATATTTTATGTGTTTTCGTTGTTATTTGTACTGTTTTGGTGTGCAATAAAGTATATTTATCATCTTATCTTGAATTAAAGTCAATCTAATCTTTTCGGTGGTTCCATAAGCAAAGGGGTCTACGGTCAAATTATTTTTTCCGTCGTCCCATCAATGGGACTGGGACGTCCAACGGAACTATATACGGAAAATAAGGGAATAACTTTTATATTATTTATAATGAAGTGGCATTTTAAATACGAAATGTTCGAAACTATTAAGTTTTCCAACTAGACGGCATTTTTTTCTAAACTTTTCGTATGTATGTATGTATATACACTCCATTGTTACTCCTTGTACCCTAAACAGTAGATATGACGAATTTTAGAAGCAAGTTGATGTTAAATTCACAATGATTCCCAGACTGACATAGGATACGCTAACTTACGACTAAATTTACAACGTTAAAAATATTGTTAGTATGTTATTTAACAACTACATATACATATTAACATTTTATTTCTGTTTTTTGTCCTATACACTATGATACTCTCACCCAAACACAAACATAGCCAGGCAGGCAGACACACATTTACTCGTATTTTACACCTTTATTCATAAGTTTTTAGTGCATAGTTCTTGTGTTATTACTTCTTCTTTTGCTATAATTTAATTGTATATATGAAATGGGCCCTTATGAAATACCTGAAAACATTGTTACCACGGCTTCTACTTATGAAACTGAACAACTTTCCCCACTTTTTTTTTAGGTATTTAAGAAGGACCAATACAATATACTCTTTTTACCCTTTTTATTTTTGCGCATATTGTAAGTTTTTTTTTATCTAGTACTTCCTAACCACACGTTACGTATCACCAAATCAAACCAACAAACATTAGTCATAAACAGTACATTGAAACTCGCCTACAAGTTCACGCCAATCTGCACCTTATTTATTCAACGTCATTTAATTAATCTGAACAAATTGCTCTGCGACCGCTTGCATACTATAAGCTAATATTAGCCGTCTTAGTCGCCATGCACGATGCACTCAAATATTCAAATAGAGAAGAGATATTCAAACAGAGAAGCTCTCTTGACAATTTATTGGCTCGGGTATTCCCTATCTACTCAGTTTTGGCGCGGTCCGAAGCAGTTTCGGTCAAGTGCAGATTTAATACTGATGGATATTTCGCATTGAATTATACTTAGGTGGAACATCTATATCATTTCATTTTGAACCAACTACCCCAGTATGGGTAATATTTTTTGGGTGTTAAATGTATGTACAAGGTGTCACAAAATAGGTATAGAACCCGGTGACAGGACCTCTACTGAACAAATTTTGCTGTACGACTTTACTGAAATTGCAAAGAATTTTTTGACCCCCCCTCCCCCCTTTACTTTCACAAGTACAAGCCCCCGTTACTGGGTTCTACACCTACATTCTGTATATCTGTTTATGACCGTTTCACTGCTACCACCTGTAGCCAAAACGGTTTTACTCCATGTTTTCGAAATAATAAATACGGACGTACCATACATACTCGTACTTAGCGGACGAGAAAAAAAAACTGCTGTTTAAAATTGTCGTAAAAATATGTTTTGATTGGATTGATTAATGGTTCATTGGAAATTCTTTTTTTTTTTTTTTTTTTTTTTTATGGCAGAGGTGGCAAACGAGCAGACGGATCACCTGATGGTAAGCGATTACCGCCGCCCATAGACACCCGCAACACCAGAGGAGTCACAAGTGCGTTGCCGGCCTTTGATTTGGGAGTACGCTCTTTTCTTGAAGGTTTGAATGTCGTATCGGTCCGGAAATACCGCAGGCGACAATTCATTCCACAGTTTGGTTGTTTGGTTTGGTTCCACAATTCGTAACAGTACCTATATCTTTTCACAAAAAATATACTTAAACTATACTCAATTATTTTTTTAAGTGACACCGAAAAAGTTCAATTTTGTAACGTAACGCGATTTTCTTAAAAGGAATGGAAAATATGAAAATAAAAATTTATTTTAGTTCTTAGCCAGAATTTTTTGGTGTTTTTAGGAAACAATAATGGATTTAACTCCACAAAGAAACATATATCAGTTACTCAGAAACAATTTACTCAGAAAATTCGATTGTATTCCTAGAAAACATGTTTATGGAGCAGAAAATAAATAATGCTGCCATACCTACTACCTATAATGGTATCTAACAAAAGATATCATACTTAGGTTCATTACGTACCATACCAGACTGAGTTGTCTAAAAAATTTGTGATCATCTTCATAAAAAATCATTTTCTCATTTTATTTAAGTTATTACATATTGATTTATTGGTTGTATCAAATACAATCATAATATTGTAAAAAAAACATGACGAAACTAATCAAGAAAGTGCTTCGTAAAAAACTTTGATGTTTTTTTAAATAACTGCAAGAATTATCAAATACTCGTATAATGTTCCCTCCACTAACTTATATGCAACTACATATACCGGGTGATAATAAAATGTCTGGCAATATTTTAACTGTGGCTTCTACTCATCAAACTGAAAAACTTTCCCCAAGAAAGTCATGGTCAAAAAGCAAAAATATTTTTGGACTTCCCATACAAAATTCATCAACCAGCCGACTGATTTGTATGAAGAGTCAAAAAAATTTTTGCTTTTTAAGTATGAGTTTCTTGGAGAAAGTTGTTCAGTTTGATGAGTAGAAGCCACAGTTAAAATATTGCCAGACATTTTTTTATCACTCTGTATGACTAAACATAGAGATTTATTTAATTTAAAATTCATAGTACGTATAAACAATACATTACAGAGAAAAACTAATTCGTCATGTTTATCACCTAATTTCATTTTAATAAATAGACAAAATTGAATAACATAGTTTGCAAGACCTTTGTTACTAACAGTTTTGGATCTTCTTATCCGATAATAAATTAGAAAGCATCAACATCAGCCGAAAGACGTCCACTGCTGAACAAAGTCCTCCCCCAAGGACCGGTCCACACAGGCCAAAAATCAATAAAAGTCGGACATAACTTAAACATTCATGATTTTATCATAGGAATCGTATAAATAAAGTTTCGTTAAGTAATTAAAACAACACATTATTTTTTTTAAGAATTTTTTTTCGCAAGTTCATTCGATTTCAGAACACTTTGAACTTTGTTTAGCAGATATAACATTTTATCTGACTCCTCCTTTCGGGAAGTTTCTTCCCTATAAAAGCCGATTACAGTAATTCTGCTATAGCTTACTTCCTCGTCAGTTGACCTACAACAATATTAAACAATATTTCAAATTAAATTCCAGAAGGAAATTGATTTTTAGTGACTAAGCGACCACGATTGGCTATACATATACATGTCATCGATTAAAATGTCAATTTTGTTAAAGCGTCGCGTACGGTCGCATAAAATAATGGTTGTATATTAAAAACCAAAGTTTGGAGTTTCTAAAATTGCTAATATCAAAATCGGATCTATCAGGAAGTTGTACTTTACCTCTTCGTAAAGTTAAACACTATGCAAAAAATAACAAGATATTAGAAATATTTTATTTAAAAAAGTCAAGCAGATTGATAGCAATATCAAAAATAATTATTAAAAACTAGTTAATTACTTCCTGGAAGGAAATACATCGCAAAAACCAAAACTTTCATAAAGCAAATGATAGCAGTAAGCACTTAAATTAACTGCTCTGAGAGCCGTAAACACATCTGCCGTTGAACAAGTCGAACTTTGAAATAAGACCAAGACGCGTAGATGACTCATAGCTCGAAATAACCGCGCAACTAGCATGCATTGTTTATCGAATTAATCGATAAAACTGGTTTTTACCTTTTAGGGATACTTTGAAGATTTTTAATTTTGTCCGACTTTTATTGGTTTTTGGCCTGTGTGCGGTCCTGTGTTAAATTAATAATAATTGACTAAAATAAATAAAATAACAAAATACATGAAAAAGGTAATTAGGAGAGTTCACTCATAACTGAAAATATTTCCCAACGAACCCATCAGAATTGTAATTTTTTTTATGGCATAGGTGGCAAACGAGCAGACGAATCACCTGATGGTAAGCGATTACCGCCGCCCATCCCGCAACACCAGAGGAGTCACAAGTGCGTTGCCGGCCTTTGATATGGGAGTACGCTCTTTTCTTGAAGGTTTGAATGTCATATTGGTCCGGAAATAAATTGGACACTCCATAAAATAGGCTCATAGGCGCATTTTGCGATCGATTTATATGTATGTAGTTTTTGTGGATTTTTTTGCGAATTCAGTATATGTATGTTCCATAGAAGAAAAAAAACAGTTTCATCTTTTTACATACTATAGTTACAGGGTTGCGCGAGTGTGTAACTCTTTATGTAATTACTGTTTGAGCTATAAACATTTATTGTGCGAATCCGACTCGCACTTGCGTGGTTTATTTTATCAACACTCAGCAAACGCATAATCGTACTTATTATCTAATCTAGTCTAGCTATTTTGAACTCTCGATTGGACTCTGGATTTTTAACAAATTATTTATGACATTTAAGGCATTCCGAATTCCTGTCCCGCGCAACCCAATTACACGAGATGCCAGGGATCGGGGGTGATCTGTGCCCGCCTATTAACGGGGATTTGTTTAAATTAACAGATGGTTAAGATTTCTGGAATTCAATTTTGGGGCGGGCTAATTATCTGAGTTTACGAGTATCTTAAGTTTATGGTGGTTTGTAGTACTTACAGGTAGGGGAAGTTGGATTAGTAAAGTGCAGCCTTAATGCAATGAAAATGAATTTTATTAATTATATGTATTATAAAATATGTGTCCGTTTTTTTAAACCATAACTAACTTGAAAATTTATTGCAGTACTCTAGCCTATCTAAAACAGGTTGTTTAGTATATCTTCCTAATGTAAATAGGCTAACGACTCTTCGTATCTACTACTTATTCAGTATCGTTATCTCCTGTAAACGTCGTCGTCGTACTTCTTGAATAAAAGGAGATCGAACATCAGTCAATAGCGCACTATTTATGTACGTATTACATAGTAAAGTTTTACCACCAACAGATGGCGACAGTGACGGCTTGACAGCGCTGTTCGGGGCGGACTCGCCGGACCTGGCGCTCGCGTCCGACGCGTCCGACAGCCTACCACCGCCCGACCATGACAACGGTATGGGCTATGGGTTTGAGTTTGAAGACTAACCCCGCTTGACCTGACGTGACCTTACTAACTCATACGTACCTATCATATTTTGCGTGTCTGTTTGTGTATGTGCGTGACTTTGATTTTACTATCAGTCCGTATAGCACAGGATTCCAGCTTCGTAAACGGATTACGTTCTTCTTCTGGGAGGTAGGAGATAAAATCTGATATCAGCCAATTCAGCCATTTCTCAACTTGTTTTCGAAACTCTAAAACAGGGTAGCCCAACTAACAAATTACAATCAATCAAATATCAAAAAAAAATCGAGTACAATATTTAAAAGAATGTAGCTGTACAATTTAGGCGACCTTATTGCTTAGAGCAATTTCTTCCAGGCAACCTGAAGAATGGAAAACTTATACATAATAGTGGGCTGTGCAAAGCAAAAGCGAAGTACATGAAATTAACATTTAAAGGTAATATCTATTCTAAAAACGAAGTTATAAATAAAATAAATAATAATACATACAGGGTGCAAGGGACAGGTTTCCGAAAACTTTAAGGGCTTGCTCAGCAGACGAAACTGAATAACTTTCCACAAGATTTTTTTTTCAGGAAACGAAAAAATCGGCTTCTCCATACAAACTGTCCAATCAAGTTTATAATTTTGTATGGAGAACCGGTTTTTTTTTCGTTTCCTGATAAAATTTCTTGTGGAAAGTTGTTCAGTTTCGTCTACTGAGCAAGCCCTTAAAGTTCTCGGAAAACTGTCTCTTACACCCTGTATAATAATACATATATATCAGTATACATATATATGAAATTCAATTACATATCAAAATCTGTCATTTTTATCCTTTAATACTATGGTATATCAGTTTAATATCTTGCGTTGTAATTTCCGAATGTCCCTCCACCTACTTTTACCAAAAAAGCAAAACAGACAGACGCTCCACGTCAAAAATAATAACAAACAACATATTCGTTCTAAAACCGTACTCGACCGTGTACGGCAGACGGCAAATGTTTGCAACTGGTAAATAGTTATACAGGACGTAACAAAAACGTGTAGCAGTAAACCAAGTAGGGCTTCTATACATGGAACTGTACATGAACAAACATTACTACATAGTTGCATTATCAACTTAGATACATTGTAATGATGATGTTATTTGTCTAAACTTAGTTAATAAATAAAACGAAATAAAAAACCGGCTAAGTGTGAGTCGGACTCGCGCACTGAGGGTTCCGTATAAATTCATAATCACACATGTCTTGAACCCTATATTTTTTATATTTGAGTTGATTGAATGAAAGGTAATTTGCGGTTTACGATTTATGAAACGTAATTTACGTATATAAAAAAACTAATTACTAGATCTCATTCAAACCAATTTTCGGTGGAAGTTTGTAGAATAGAATAGAATAGAATAGAATTGTTTATTTGTATGGTAATGTACATCATATATTTTTTCTAGTTTTATCATTCTCTTATTTTAGAAGTTACAGGGGGGGGGGACACATTTTACCACTTTGGAAGTGTCTCTCGCGCAAACTAATCGGGTTAAAAAAAAAATGATATTTGAAACCTCAATATCATTTTTTAAGACCTATCCATAGATACCCCACACGGTATAGGTTTGATGAAAAAATATTTTGAGTTTCAGTTCTAAGTATGGGGAACCCCCAACATTTATTGTTTTTTTTTTCTATTTTTGTGTGAAAATCTTAATGCGGTTCAAAGAATACATCTACCTACCAAGTTTCAACAGTATAGTTCTTATAGTTTCGGAAAAAAGTGGCTGTGACATACGGACGGACAGACAGACAGACAGATATGACGAATCCATAAGGATTCCATTTTTTGCCATTTAGCTACGGAACCCTAAAAATGGACAACTGATAAATAAACCAATCTGCAAAAATCTGTGGCATCATCAATGTTATAGAACAAAAGATGTTAAGTTTTTGAAGTAGAAACCACCTAAAAGTATCACTAGCTTAGCTAGCTTCAATTTTATACTCGAAAGCACAACAAATACTAAAGGAAATTCAGAGACGTTTGTAACTTTATTTTATTAACCACGTCAAAAGTTTATGTAGATATCGCAGATGGATTGCAGAATCCGCTGTTTTACAAAACCGTTAGTAATTTTACAAAACAGCGCCGTTTTGTTAGCGGTTTTTCATAATAACTGCACTTTAATACGCAGAATTGCATAAACGTTTTGCGTTCATCAATGCAGCGCAGCGGGTCAACAATAAGAGGTTTTGTAAAACAGCGTGAAATTAAACGTCAGATTGTAGATTTTAGTTCTAAATTTTGTCACTCGTGTTTCTGTGTGTCATAACAACAATAATGACGTCGAAACAGAAAGTCGTTTGCCGAAATCAATTAATAAATCAAGTAATATGAGTGAAAATGATCTTAATTCAAGTGAATACAGTGTACATATTAGAATACGATGAAGTGCTGTGGTACTGGTTTTGACATTAGCTTTGACATATTTAAACAAACGAACGAAAATGTGGCATATAACAGCAATGCATGCATGCATTACTACCCTATTATAAAATTTGAATAACTCAAAAATCACTGAACAGATTTTTATCCAAATAAGCTGAAAACAACCGCGATAAAACCTGCTACATCATCTCATCTCACGAATATTATAAATGCGAAAGTATGGATGTTTACTTATTTATTTGTTTGTTCCACTTTCACGCCGAAACTACTGGACGGATTTAGATGAAATTTGGTAGATAGATAAAGTACTCAGCTAACACATAGGATAATTTTTATCTTGGAAATCTTAAGTGATCCTGGAGGAATGCTTAAAAACTCAAAATTTCCACTTTGTCGCTAGATGGCACCACCTTAACATTTTCTTTTCAATCTGGACCCAATTCTAAAGTTCACGCAGACGAAGTCGCAGGCGAAGGCTAGTAATTTATATCCGTTCAAAAGTTACGATGCCACCCAGAGACACACAGTCACGTGCACGTATAGGTTTAAAACACCCCTCTTTGTCTTCTGGGGTTCAAAACAAACAAAAAAGCGTATGCTACCAAGAACGTTAAGTCCGTCACTGGCTTTAGATGAATGTGTAAGGCTATCACGGCACTCGTAACGACTTTAGATGGATGTGTTTCGAGCAATGAAACCTCTAAGTTCTCCAGATAACTGAAACTTTGCCGTTTTATGGCTCGAAATACGCGAAATGTGTATATAAACGTTGAAGCTGAGAAAGCTTCGCCATAATGTTGTAAATTGTACTTATATTACATCGCCTGGAGTTGCCAACTTATTAAATTGCTTTCAAAGGTCTATGGAGCATTGAGCAGAGGTAATGGTTATTACTGTATCTCTTGCCGCTTAAAATGAAGACTGAAATGTTGTATTTGTCAAAGGTAAATGATGTGTTGTAGCAAGTGAACTGGCAACATTCTGTGGAGGTATTTCAGTCGTGGAGAATTATCTATCAAGGTTTACCAAATGTTTATTATTATCTTAGTTAAAAAACGCTCCGATTGAACGAGCGACTCTCGGTTTCCCAGCTAGTGTTTATATTAAAGTATTAAGAATGTCATACCTAACTACATTAATAAGTCTAGTTTTTTACTACATTTTTTTCTATAATATGAACAAGAACATGCTATTTTGTTCCTCTTTTAAGCATAGTTTCCGTATTTGATAAACAAAAGCAATTGACATGACGAAACTTGACGTTACGTCATCATTTTTAGGTTATGCTCAGCTTAAGCGAATGGGTCATTTCCGGCACTGCGTGGCCCTAACTGATACGAAGTAGCAATGTCCTTATGTTTGTCTTCATGTTTCAAAGCAAGTTTATTTATTCAGAGTAGCGTATTTCTGTAAACTACGCTCGGAACTTGATAAACAAAACAGAGTTAAAAGGCTAGAAGCGCTGCAAACAGCGTTTGACTCATGTAAAGAGTTTATAAAAAGAATTTTAAAGCTGGTAAATATGTCGTATTACATCGTAAATAACTTTAAAATGGTTGAACTCTTGAGTTCTATTTGACTTAATTTTATACTAAAAGAAACTGTATGTATTGTATGTATCTACCACCTATCAGCCATCATGAACTTAGTTAGTTACCTAACCAAAAGCTAATAATAAAAACCTAATTAAATGTATCCAATCTCGATCTGAGGATCAATTATATACATCATAAAAACATTTGGCAGTTTAAAATAATTTAAGCCGTTTTGGCTTCACGCGGTAACGATGAAACGTAGTTAATAAAATACGGTCAAAGGGTTACGAGAACGAGGTGTCGTAAAATTCGATTTGATCCCCAAATCGACACAAGATTTTATAACAGTCGGTATTTTTTTCATGTTGCTATCCATACATAATCAAAGTCATCATCATCAGTCAAAAGACGTTCAATGCTGGACAAATGCCATACATACATACATACATACCTAATACATCCGAAAAGTATTACTCTCCGCGTACAGTCCATCTGCTTCGATTCAAATGGGTGAATTTGTTACTCGAAAACCAGGACTAATGGTTTCAGAGCAAAGTGAACCTTTAGATGGGAGTAAAATCAAGTTGCGCGAGGGTGAAACCTCCGTGACACTGACAGGCACTCACTAATAGAGCCGCGAGGCACATCAGACGGCACAAGTTAATCCACGCTTGGCATGCATCTGCATGAAAACAAGAGCTGGGACTTGTATGTAAAATCTGCAAGCATGCCGATTTTATGAAGTATCACGATTGAAGTGTTAGAAAGAAAAGTTTTATATTATAATAAAGTAGAATAGATATGGGCATGTGATCCGGACTCAGTCGCAGGTCAGAACTAGAAGTAGCCAAAGAATATATTTTTTTTATTTTTTCTTGGTGCTACGTCTTCTTTCATGAAGTATGGATAATTATATGTAAAACTAAATCATGATAGAAATATGTGCTCGTTTTCTCTCTTTTATTTAATATACACTAAAATAATCATTTTTTTAACTGAGTGCGTTTGACTGCTGATGGTGACGATGCATTCGAGGATGATAAAAGCAAAGTTGATTAATAAAATAAATATTCATGGACAAATCCTACATGGTCATCTAGCCAAAAACTATAATTCTCCGTAATATGAGAACCAGAGCACTTGTATGCCTTTAAACGCATTTTCAAATCTTGTTTACAAACAAACAGATTGTTTGTAATGATTATTCATTCAAGTTTTAAAGACTCTAAAGTATAAGAATAGCCAAAACGGACAATACTTAAACAAATACCTTATCTATAATTTAACAGGTTTTCGTAGTTATTTCACTCATTTCATACTTATACAGGGCGTAACAAAGAGATGTGGTGATACTTAAAGGCGGGCTTCTACGCATCAAACTGAACAACTTTTATTCTGCAACTTTGATGAAATCGCAAAAAAAAATTTGGACTTTTTAATATAAATCGATCAGCTGGCGAGCCAAGTTTGTATGAAAAGTCCAAAATTTTTTTTGCAATTTCAAAAAAGTTGTAGAACAAAAGTTGTTCAGTTTGATGAGTAGAAGCCCACCTTGAAGTATTACCACACCTTTTTGTTACACCTGTATATGTGACCATATAGGTAATACGTGACCCTCTTCTAAGAATGGTAAATACGACTTTAGTCCGACGCATATGCTCACGTTATACTGACTAGTCTCATGTTTATCACAACAGCATCCATGCCCCAGTGTCTGGCAGTGCAGCCCTCGCCCCTCGCCCCCTTCACCCCTTCACCCCCTTACATTTGTCACCTGTTCCTCACACGTCCCTCTGAAATTTATGTTTGGAATGTAACGCAAAGCCTCTCCCTCGCCAAATAACTTCCGAAGCGCTTACAAACTACGTGTCTCATACAAATGTTTCGAAATTTAATTTCGGTTATTATACCTACATATATGAAATGTGAATACATATTAGGATGATCTTTAATAAACGTTCGACGCATTTTTATTTGCGTTTCGTTTGTGTCATGACTTAATTAATAATAATAAATAATAATAATATCTGGGAATATATCATGTGGGCTGGTTAGTTTGAATACAGATTAGATTGAATATCGATACTTAAAATAGAATAGAATAGAGATGTTTTGAAACTCAGATGAAAGATGGAGATACCCTAGTTATATTTATCCATAATATTCTTGACCGTGTGTCCTGTAAAAATGACGAATCCCCTGTAGAATTACACTTCTTGACAAAGCATCGCTATTTGTTGCTATAACTACTAAAACAATCATTTCGGAGCCACGGGCAAATGCTAGTATCAAAATAATTTCGTTGCATATACATGCGTGTCCAAGAGGTAGAGCTGCATTTGGCATGCATACTTCCATGTCATTATTCCTTATAGTAGTTTGTACTTATACCTACATCCAAATATTTTGCCTTAAGGACCTTTTCCTCAGGAGGAGGTGAGTTGATAGGTACTGTGCAAAAATATTATTATTAATTTATTAGGTACTAATAAATAACTTTATTTATTTTCTACAAGTCTACGAATTGAATATCTATATTTATATCAGTCTCTGGTTCACATAGCAAAAGAAATCTTAACTATAGGTAGTTTGGACCAGACGAATCGTGTGTGATTCGACCCGAAATATTGTATTACAAATATCATCGATCAAATTATATTTAAGGAAGAATTTCATTTAAATTTCTTAGTATTTGAATAAGTAGCTACGTATATTTAATACCGCCTGTAACGAGATCCGAAATTCCTTTTCTAAATCACAACGATGCCGATGTCCTCCGTTAATATAATTTATTGTTTCACTTCGTCTAATTTCGTTTTTGTTTGCGATATAAAATTACTTTCCTGTTGGAGCAACGGCTGTCTCTCACCGAGAAAGGTTTGACGCACTCGCCGAGCTTCCAGTACTTGTTTAAAATTAATTAAATCTTCATAAACTTCGCTATTAATCTAAGGAACCTGGGAAACTATAAAATGTGAAACGGGCACTCTAAACTTAACATTAATGCGAAAAATCTTTCCGGAATGTGTACCTGGTCCCTGATTAATTTATTTAAGGCATAAAGATGCCAGTTTAAAAACTTCAATATTATGGATGTCGTGTATTAAATTTCTGTTGTATGTATATATACATATACATATACGTTAAATCAGTCGATTGTGGAAGATTTTAAAAATATAAAATGCGTTGAATTTGTATCGCTTTCAAAAATCGATACAAAAAAAACTATTTTTTTTTTGTCTTTTCTTGCAACTTATTCTTGTAGCATCTTTTCTTTGCTTATTTTTTATCGCAACCTGGAAACTTCAAAATTTTATAATTGTTAAATCCATCACAGCCACCTCACCCCTCACCAGACGACAACTTTATTATTTATTCTGAAAGCTATTTCCTTTTTTCTTATCGTGGATCTATTTCATCCATTTATTAAAGTACCATAAATAGTTATAAATGTCTATGCATCGAGAAAAACATTTCTGTGTGTCAAGCAAAATCCCGTACCTTTGGAAGAGTGGGCTGACACAAATATCATATTTTTGGTACAAATGAAGCCTCAGCGCGCATGATTGACGGTGCAGCCCTAAGAAGGTATTGTGACAATCCATTATGTACCCCTAATGGATTTCTTCCGCTATTTATTTCTGTATTACCTTCCATTGACAAATCATCGCATTTGTTATCGCTAAATTGACATTCCAACGTAGATTTTACGACAGACACACGGCGCGACGGCGGGGATATGAAAAACGCAGCGACGAGATGAGTTATAAAATAACGGGGAATGACTGCGTGCCGGAAAATTGTGGTAGTTATATTGTTTTAGTACAACACATTAGGCGGGTGAAAATGGGTTCGTTTATTACACTTAAATTAATGGACGGTGGTTGTTTTAACTAACCGAAAATTGAAAGCGTTTCCTAGTTATTTTAAAAACAGACTTTAACGGCAACCCTACGTAGATTGACCCACATTATTTATACCTACTTACCTTTAATGTTATTCTTATGTGGATTATAACACAAATAAACAATTATACCACATCAATATCATATTTATTTATTTTTTGAGAAAATGAAAGAACATGCAACATGCAACTTATATTATAGAAATTACAGATATTTACTTAAGAAACTTGTCAAAGCTTTTTGAAAACTTACATAGAGATTTGCCAAAAAACCTTGATGGATTTTATAGTGCGAGTCATCCCGAGAGTAATAGCCTTTAATTTTAAAACCGGGGTTTTAAATTTTGCATTTTTGTTACAGGTTATAATATTTACTAAGTACTTCATAAAATAAGTGTATTTACAAAATAAACTTAAAATAAGTAGTAGCGACGATTTCACTTAAGTTAAATTTGCTGATACTGCATCGATAATGTTATACTCACATGCCACTTCACAATCAGACATCCACAAAAATTGTCGACAAACACTCTAGCAATCCCGTAGAGTGCACATAACTCAGATGGTCCAAACAACGGTGTCTGACCGTGCATAAAATAAAAAGTTTCCGAGCTGAAATACAACACGAGAGTTTTTCCACTGGCTCCAGAGCAGTGCAGCTTATTCCCGATGGACAAGCTCTGATACTATTTCAAGTGAAACGAGTCGCGAAATGTTAGTCGAGCTTAAAATATATGTCAGTAGATACTGGCCTCACGGACCTATTAAAATTTTGCGCTCCACAGAACTCAAACAATTATTTTATTATTATCTTCAGTAAAGGCTTGACACGTTTTATAGAATCATTTTTTTATAACTAGTACAAAGTTCCTGCTTCTCGGAATAATTGCGATGAATATTTTGGGTAAGTTAGTTATTTTGGGTAAGTTAGTTTCTTTGGGACGGACGTTTCTTCTCACCTAAGTGAGAAAAGAAACCCCCCGGTCCACTGGATGGAAATATCTTCTAACGTGTGGACGTGGGGCCTCAATATTTTTTTCTTAATTTTCGTTAAAAGTTGATGCTTTAACACATTTTACGAAAACTACCTATGTCATTAACTACTTGAAATATGTCATTAATATCTTGGTCGCATAAGTACTTCAGACTACAGTTAGTTGTTCTCGAATTTGAAACAACAATAACAACGGTCTAATGACAGTTAAATAAAATCATTAACGAACCAACCTTTTTCACCTAATTACCCATGTTAACACCCCGTATCTTCCCTGCTCCAGGGGCACGCGGGTCTCTTCCCTTTCCTATGAGGTGAAAAAAGAGCTACTCACACCTACTTGCGAACAGGGACATGTAAATAGGTAGGTTCATCATCTTCTTTTTAGGTTATTATATCTATATCTAAATAAAAATTGGAGTTAAACCTGACCTATTTCCCTCAGGTGACTCTAACCCACTTCACTAATAAATATTTAGGTATTCTCTCACAATTAGGTAAGTTGATTAATTATCAACTCATTTTATGGGGGAATTACATTAAATACATATTTTGGTTAAAAAAATCTCTGTTACATTATTTACTTTCTTTTTAGTAAGTCAATATAAATATTTGTTTAGAACTCCTGCGTTAATTTAACATGTTAGTCTATGAGCGACTATTTGCACGGTACAGTGTACATAGAGGCGCAGGCGCGCGGCCGCTGCCTCCGCGTTGTTGTAATTGTTGACAGCCTGATGGATCGCCGACTTCCTTTGTTTCTCTCCCGCCCGCAGCCATTCCTCAAACTTCCAAACTTATTTCATTATTCATAATGCAGGGCTACACTATACTGAATTTAGCTATTGCTATAGAATACAAACAAGAAGTCGTAAATAAATATCCATGGCGAATCACGAACATTCAAAAAGGGAACGTCTGTTTTTAGCTCTTTCCAATTGTCCATCTTTTCCCAAGGAACCCATATCGAATTTAAAAAAAAAATTTGGACTCTCCATATAAAATTGGTTGATTGGCCTGTCAATTTCTATGAAAAGTCCAAATTTTTACAAAAATCTGTATCGGTTCCATTAGAAAAGTTGTTCAGTTTCATGAGTAGAAAACGTTTCCGGTAGGGCTCTTTTCCACCCTTTATATTATCACGAATCTCAAACATTAGATTCATTATATACAGACAAAACCTGCAAACCTCTTAGCTGGGAACTCTACATATAAAACGGAACAAAAGTTATTCAGTTTACGGATGTGTTCCAGTCACCCTGTATATGTCAGCGTTTTGCTGTAGTTATACTAATAACTGTGTTTATGTTAACACTTCGATACCTATTATGGTATTTCAGTTCTTCAATACCACAGGTACTAGGATATCTTAAATGGTATCAAAATACTGTAACACTAAGAAAATTAATTCCCAACCACATAAGTAATCCTACTGATCACTCTCGTTGAACTAAAAATAAAGATTTTCTGAAGGATTACATGTTAATAAAATACATAATACAGTTAGCCGTTTATTACAGCATAATAACTTCCACAATTGTGTTAACCTTTACGCAATAATTTTAAAGAAGTTCCAGGTATTTATTTAAAAATAAAATGGCAAATGTACACGGAATGATACACATTGATACAGAGGATCCATTTTAAAAGGGATTAGAGTCCTCATGTGTTTGTGTGTGTAAAAGCCTACGGCAGGTGAAGCTGCTATCGCTAATGGATCGAACACCCTTGTTCGCCGCAGTTTGAAAGGTTCGAATTTGAAACTATTGTTCCATTTTGTTCGGTGCTGAGGTATAAATAAACTAAAATATTAGGTGAAACGAAAATGTGTATTAATACTTTAAGCTGAGCTTTTATTCAACTGTATTCGTGGAATTTTGCAAATTTTGTTCCATTATTTTTCTAAAACCCAATAAAATTTGGGCTTCGCATTGAATGTTAGCCAGCCAGTCAACTGATCAATAGAATCTACAAGTTTCTACTATAAAGCGAGGTTGTACTGTTTTAAGTAAAGGTAGACCCACCTTCGGTTTTTTTTCTATAGAGCCGAAATTATCAAATCGCGTTTCGGATGGCGGACAATCGTAGCAAATATAGTCAACAATAAGTTTGTTTGTTTGTTTGTTTGTTTGTAAACTCTTTATTTTTTTGTAAGTTCTATAGTTTTTCGTCATTGGTGTTCATCAGGTAATACGTTTGCTCGTTTGCCACCTATGCCATAATTGAATGATAAATTTTTTCCGCATTTGCGGTAACATCATAGAATAAACGTTGTTTAATTTCATGAATACCATAATCTTCTGAATAAAAAAAATATGAATCCCTGCTTAAAACAATGTTACACCTTTTAATACTCGTTTATGTTATTATCTACATTTTTTTTACTCATTTTATACAATAAATTTATGCAATAAATAAGTACTAAAATTTAGATTCATTTTGATTCAAGATTCCAAGGCGACGGGAACCGAAAAGAAAATAAACGGCAGTTTTTCAAGTCCAAACTTTTAAATCCTTTTTTTTCTGAACCTGAGCGCTTAGTCTTGGATTGAGTCTATTTTATTTATTCCTTTTTAGTTCTGCCTAAGAATTACAAGTAAGTAACTTAGGAACATTGTTAATCGTAAGAAGATGTATTTTCTTTTTAGTTGTTCATGTATATTTTTTTCAAAGTAAACAACTTAAGACACTTCTTGAATTAGAATTTGAGAATAGGTTATAATAATCGATTTAGATAGATACCATTTTATTTTATTTTAATCCTTCCTTTTAGGCGAATATTAATTCGTTTTAACTTCATGTACACATGGATATGATTTACGTAGAATTTACCCATCGCCTTTCTTTTTATTATCGGTCATTAACAAATTATGTGAATTCAAAGAACAGTAATGTCGGTTAGTCATATTTATACTTACTTACTTTCCTGACTCAGCGACCCATTTATAATATCAGGTACCTAGATATTTTAATCCTAACAGCAAATTTCAATTGAACTACATAACATGTAAGGTACTGCAAAATTCCCCAAAATAGGAGTATCTGTATTAAATATTTAAAAGGTAGGCAAACTGTGAAAGTTGGCACATGTCCCACAGGTCAGTTAATGCCATCGCTCAGTAACAGACGTAACAAAGTGCGAATCAGAGAAATCTAAAAGCAAAATCTGACTGAATGACGCCTGCTAGAGCGGATGGAATACAGCATTATATGGATAGAGCACTCGATCGAGCACAAAGTCGCAACAAAATCTTTAATAAGAAAAATTACGCCGCCATTAGTATTTATAGTCTTGTGACTATGTAATACGAAGATGTGATGTTACAAAAAAACGAGATATCCACCGCCCACTGCTGCACAGCAGATGCTGCGGCTAATGGTAATGATTTAATTAAATTAAAATTGGTCAAATTGACTCTCCGAGCACATAATTATAATGAGCATTCGTGGAGTACATACAGGTCGAGTTCAGCGCGAATTCTGAATCTGAATACCAAGAGGAAAAGCACATATCACGTCACGAGCTGGGCGATAAATTACGTAAACAGCTCGAGAAGTACAGTTCCGCCCTGCCGACCCCTTGACAACGCAACGGTGCAACTTTGTGCATCGCTAATTAAACTGACTTAATCAAACACTGCGCTATATGATCTATAGGATGAATTATAATATATGCAGATGCAGATTCCATAAAAACGAATTGACACAAGTAAACGCTACTTATGAAATCACATTATAGAACTTGCGAAAACATTGAACTCCCTACAAAGTTTTCAAATCGACTCATATTTTATACTAATGATCTTGCAATAAAATTATTTAATTGATTGAGAAAATAAATGAAACATTAACTATGACGTAAACAATCTTTTCGTTCACATTGTGTAGGTTTCTAGAGAACAGCTTTGAATGTCATGTCCAGTTTTTACACTTTTCCGCTTTTTATCAACTAAAACTATGAATTTATCCCCGTCTGCGAATGCTTCAAAAAATATGGGGGCCAGTGCACTGTTTTCATTCAGTGAGCAACATCTTTAAAAAAATGTTTAACAAGCTCTGGATTAATGATGAAATAACATACTAAATATCGTTCGGTATAATCATCACTTAAAAACAGGTGAGATAACGCCAAGGGTTTACCAATTCTGGATAAAAAAATAATGAAGAGGAATTATCCTGTTGAGCGTCTACAATTAGGTGCTGACGATGCGCAGAGATGCGCAGAGCACCGCAGTCGCGCGACGAAACAGATACATGTGATCGGGCACAGGAATAATATTATTTATTCACTACATCTATCCAGATCCATCGATACAAGAAATACAAAAATAAATCATGAATACCAGAAAGTTGTAGGATGATTTTTCATTTCATTAAAACTATAATATTTCACAGAACTCTGCAAGATTGATATTAGAAACAAACTGAACAAACCGTTACTTATCAATAACTCTTGAAAATTTGTCACAGAACGAGTTACACAGCGTCCATACTACTGGGCTACGGTACTCTTCACATTTTTTCATTACTATAAATAGGTGTCGAAAAGGCTAACTAAATGTCAAGTGGTTACCGCCGCTTTGGAGCACTTGCCATATCTGGCTATTTGCATGTATCAAGTAGATGAGGCGGTACTCCATTCACAAATTCAGATCGATTAAGATTTACGGAACAAAGATTCAATATCCTTCTTGAAGAATCATAATTTTTGTAAATTCGTGAGAATAACGACATCATCCCCGCCTGTATCTTCCCCTTATATGAGCAAAACGCCTTTCACACGGCGGCACTGGGTAGACGTTCTAAATTAGCTAGTTGAGTTGGAGTGCTAGCAGACTCTGAGCAATCCGTTTCTTGTTACAAGACGCGAATTGTACCCGCATTGTGTCTTAAGCGGCATTGTTAGTGACGTAGCGTCGTACATTCTCTTGCGCCAACGCTGCCAGGACGTCAGTGCGAACGAACCGAGTTAATCTGATGCCTAACATGTATTTTCACTAGTTATACAGTAGATATAAAAGATTTTTCATGCTTTGTCATGGTAGAATAGTGTTAATGTTATTTTGATTTGGATAATTCAAAACTTGTCGGGTTTCTTATAAAGTTATTATTTGGTATCTCTTGTGGACCTGCGATAAATATCGGGATTATTTTAATTTGTATATTGTATGATTAAGTTTGGGGCATTTCCGAACATAGTCCTTTTACACTTCAGAAATTTACAATAAGCTTATCCTATTCTCAAATTAATCGGATGTGTTTTGAAATACCATCTAAATCGGAACAGACAGTTATACTCGTAGATTTGATACATACAGGGATAATGATTTCTTTCATGGTTCCATGTGTTTCATTCAAGTATTTATACTCTGTTTATCTTCACACATTAGCACGTATTCGTTTCGAACGGAACACAATACGTTTATGTCATGTGATACGTTAATATCGTCACGTCGTCGTAACGCAGCTCTATATTGTCATAAGCTGTACTCGTGGGCACTGGGGTCTGCCCTTTTATACGGAGCTAAACAGGGTGTAAAAAAACGTTGTAGCTACGGTTTACTGGAGCTTCCACTTTCATACATTTGACAAACAACCGAAACAGATGAAATGTTCAAAAACTTGTATGCGATATATGTAAAGTCGTAGGACAACGTTTTTTACCGTTTCATGAGTAGTTACCTACATTGCTACACACTGTATGCGATAAATATCGTATTTTTACCTAAATACCAAAACAGCACCAAAAGCAAATCAATGATTGTGGACGTTTATTGTCGTATCAAAAATTGAAATGCTGGCAGAAGACTACAGATGCTAACAATAAGAGAGTAAGATAGGGATTGATACAACGATAAAGTTGAAGAGTCTTCTTCAGACTGGTGCACATTATCTGCTGGCGTCCCTCAGGGTGGAGTGCTTTCACCTCTCATTTTTAGGGTTCCGTAGCCTAATGGCAAAAAACGGAACCCTTATAGATTCGTCATGTCTGTCTGTCTGTCTGTCTGTCTGTCTGTCTGTCTGTCTGTCCGGCTGTATGTCACAGCCACTTTTTTCCGAAACTATTAGAACTATACTGTTGAAACTTGACAAGTAGATGTAGTCTGTGAACCGCATTAAGATTTTCATACAAAAATAGAAAAAAAAAACAATAAATTTTGGGGGTTCCCCATACTTAGAACTGAAACTAAAAAAAAAATTTTTCATCAAACCCATACGTGTGGGGTATCTATGGATAGGTCTTCAAAAATGATATTGAGGTTTCTAATATCATTTTTTTCTAAACTGAATAGTTTGCGCGAGAGACACTTCCAAAGTGGTAAAATGTGTGTCCCCCCCTGTAACTTCTAAAATAAGAGAATGATAAAACTAAAAAAAATATATGATGTAAATTACCATGCAAACTTCCACCCAAAATTGGTTTGAACGAGATCTAGTAAGTAGTTTTTTTTTAATACGTCATAAATCGTAAATCGTAAACCTACAACGAACTACAAGAATCCTATAGTTAAGTGTCCCGACGATTTTGAACGAAACCTTGTGACGAAAATCTAGAATTAGGGGTTAAAACTCGCCAGAAATCGATCTATGGTGGAATTATCTTCGAAAAACTCATTTAAGGGAGATATGAGCGAAATTACATAATATGACTACACATATGATGTTTATTTTTAACACCACCTTCAAGCGCGAACTGGCCTAAAGGTTCGGTGCTGCCTTTTTTTTTATGTAGGTTCGGATTCGAATCCCGCGAGACTTTATTGTTTTTTGTCTTTTTATTTGTGTTATTATTATTATTCCTATACTATTAAACGAGTTAGGTGTCCCGAGGATTTCGAAAACGGCATGATACTTTTTGAAGAAAATTTAGGATTAGGGGTTAAAAATCACCAAAAATGGATTTGGAACATTTCAAATCGGGTGCTGCAGCGTGAATGACGTAGGTACATTTTGTACCTATTTTATCAAAGATAGTATTTTTAAAAAAAATCGACGTGCGCTGATTTATCAAGTTTTATATAAAAGACATCAACGACTGCTACAATATGTTTATGTTTCGAATTTACTGTGCATTAAATTTTGTTTTTATTTTTGTCGAAAACGATTCTAACAAAAAGAATTCTATCGATCTATGGTTAGTTGTTTCCGATCTACAATGGATCTATGAGGGTCTAAACCTAAACTTATCCTTACAAATAAGGAATTTATTTTGATAGTTGGTTTTTTGTTTTGTAAATATATTTCACTAATGGCGCCATCTTTTGTCGAGTAGATGAATTACCAGTGAATTACATTACTTGGGAGGCCTTGGAGCCCTTTGTTGCTAACATTGACCGCGCTACTCGACAACAGATGGCGTGCAGTTCTGAAGGAATGAACAGAGGAATGACAACATGCACTGATATGTTCGAGTATTTTTCTGCCATTTTTGGCGTGGTTCATCTGGATATGTCATTTTCAGTTTTTTTTACAAACGCTCCGATTGAACGTGCGAAGCTCGGTCACCCAGCTAGTTTTTATATTATGTTACTTGCTGCTACGGAACCCTTTATGGGCGAGTCCGACTCGCACTTGGCCGCTTTTTTTCAATGTTTATTAACACTGTAACTCAGGTTATTTCCTCGAACTACCATCTTTACGCAGATGACTTGCAAATTTACAAACACTTTCCTGCCTCTGATTTCTCCACTGCTGTTCAGGAGATTAACAGTGATTTAAGACGCTTATCATCCTGGGCGAAAAGCTTTGGTCTACTGGTGAACCCTAAAAAGTCACAAGCCTTAGCCATCGGTAGTAAGTACATGCTAAATCAGCTTACTTTTTCTCCGAACACAGCAGTCACATATGATAATTCTGTCATTCCGTACTCCAGTACAGCGAAAAACTTGGGAATCATTTTTGATTCGAGTTTGTCGTGGGCCGCTCATATATGTCAATGAATTCAGTCGGAAAATGCATTTTTTATTTCATGCTCTGAAGCGTCTACAATATTTTCTACCTTTGAAAACGAAAATTTCTCTGTCGCAAAGTCTTCTTTTCCCTATTTTGGATTACGCCGATGTTACTTAGATGCAACAGAAGAGCTACTAAACAAACTCGAGCGTCTTCAAAATCTCTGTTTACGCTTTATCTTTGGTCTCCGCAAGTTTGACCATGTCTCCCAATATCGTCAACAGCTTAAGTGGCTTCCAATTCGCCTTCGCAGGAACACTCATATCCTCTGTCTCCTTTTCAAAATACTCCACAATCCTTCCTCCCCATCCTATCTAAAGGTGCGTTTCCATTTGCAGCGTCCTCCTGACCATCAGTCTCGTGCTCACCTTAAATCTCTTCTTTCCTATCCTCCCCATTCCACTGACTTCTACTCCTATTCCTTATCCGTACATGCCGTCAGGTTGTGGAACTCGCTTCCGCATGACATTCGCGATAGCCAGAGTCTGCACTCTTTTAAAAACAAATTGAAAGATCATTTCCTTTCTCTCTTTCCTTAAGTAAGCCATGTAAACTATTTATGTATATAGATATTATATTGTTTTTTTTAGTATATTTATATAATATAGTGTTATTATAATATATTATATATATTTTTTTATGTATGTTTATATATTATTTTAAGAATTAGGTATAAGTTTGTATTCTTTGTCACTATTCTATAATTGTTACTTATATCTTTGTGTACGCGTCTTTTCTGCCTTTTTTTCTTCAACTTTCACTGTCCAAGGTCTGCTGAAAGAAATTTCTTATAGAAATAAGCTGCACCTTTTGTATGTTTAGACGTGGGAGAGCCATGCTTCGGCACGAATGGGCCGGCTCGACCGGAGTGATACCACGGCCTCACAGAAAACCGGCGTGAAGCAACGTTTGTTGTGTTTCGCCGAATGAGGGTACCGGAGGCCCAACCCCCCCTCCCCCTCCCCATTCCCCCATTCCCGCATCCCATTTCAAAGGTCGGCAACGCACTTGTGACTCCTCCGGTGTTGCGGGTGTCCATGGGCGGCGGTAATCGCTTACCATCAGGTGATCCGTCTGCTCGTTTGCCACCTATCACATTAAAAAAAAAAAAAAAAAAAAAAGTTCTTTCCTTCTTAATGTATGTCTTTGTCTTTTCTGTGTACAATAAATTGTAAATAAATAATAAATAAATAAGTGAATAGTAACCATATTAAAAAAAACCGACTGCATTAAAATATCCTGTCTCAATCTGGGGATCAAGACGAATGTAACGACACCTCTCAAGCTAAAATCCATCAAGCCGTTTAGGCTACAGAGCGTGCCAAAGAAATATACATACATACATACCTACATACATACACTCGAAAAACATAACCCTCCTTCTGGCTTAGTTGGGTAAAAAGAAAATATACATTGAAACTTTTTTGGGAACTTACATTTCGAAAAGTGTAATCTTAAACTATGGGTTCGACATTTGAGGGACCAGCCAATAGAAGGATAGAAATTGTCACAGATTTTATGTTACTATGGTCCCGTTCCAGAACCTATGTGAGATTTACCTGACAGGTGTCTGTGCCTTTCAGACTTGGAAGATTTACAATAGGCTATCCTGCTGTCAGATTAAAAAATACTGTCACGCAAATGTTCTGGAACGCTTTCTAAGTATACGCGCAAAGCACCAGATCATTTTGTGTCTAATTTTTAAGATATTTGTCTCGCTCGTACTGTGCAAAGTAATCAAAAAGGTAAGAATTCTGCTGATATTAATTTATGGTACATTCACCCTCCTTTCCCCTTTTAGAGACTTGTGTATTACATCGCATGCCTATTAGAAGTCAAAGCTTGTTCCGTTTGTGGGTGCCAAAGTCTACACTGAATACGTGCACCTTCAAACCGTCAAAGTGAACTTTTGTTTAATCTGTGCCTTCTCTTGTAAATACAAATATAGACAAGTTGCTTCTATTAACTCCTTTCCTAACTAATATTATAAATGTGAAAATATGTTTGTTTGTTTCTTCTTGTCGCCTCAAAGCCTCAACCAATCTTTACAAAAATTTACATGAGTGTCACGTATGACATGGAAAATGTTAAAGACCATCCTTTACCCCGATTTTTCAAGAGCTTCCCATGGAATAACCGAAAATAATTGCGAGCGAAGCCGGAGCCAAAAAGCTAGAAAGTTCATAAATAAAGACGGAGGCGAAATATTAAAACAATAAATAAATAAATATAAACAGACGAGTTTATTAACTGTCCAAAAAGTTTGAGTTTGAAAAGATTACACCGAATCGTTCCAAGAAACGGCTGTCAACGACACTTTACTTCATACTGTTAATGTCTTCTTAATGTAAACAGTAGGCTACAAAAAACCCGACGTCATCCAAAAAGACGTCTCTTACTACACATCAAAACTCCAGAAAATACATCGTAAAAACTCGAGTAGACATAAAGAGATAAGACTCGGAAAAAGTCGACATTTTCACTTAAGCTTTGTGGGCAATTCTGAGGCTTTTGTCTCATGCATTTGTAAAGCATCACGACCTTGACCTAACAGCTAAAGTCAGCTGATTGGGATGCTTTCTGGCAGCTCCTCATTTTTTCAAGATTTGAAAATCTAAATCGTAATGGGACTTATGGAATCTTAGAGTGCTTAGCCGACTCACGCATATCTGTATACCCCACGTATATACAATTTAACCAATTTCTAAGACTGACCTCCTCCAAGACAAATAGAGTCGTGGACTTGGCTTCAACCATAAGTCCATATGGAATCTTGCGACTACATGTTTATGCATGGACTTATGGTTGAAGCCAAGTGAACGTTTTAAATGATACCACTTCCAAACCACGTCCAAGGGGGTTTGTAGGGTGATTAAACCACTGAAAACATGGTAGATACATAAAACATAAAGAAAAATTTCTAATTTTTGTTTTAACCAATAGTAACGCTTTATATTCCCCAAATCATCAAGAAGTCACTATGCAAGGTAGAAAAAAGACTTCTGCGGAAAGTACCAAAGATCGGCGTCATATCTTAGGAGACTTAAAAACAATCCTATTCAACCCAGGTACTAACTAAATCCAATGTACCTACATTAGGTTACCTAACCTATTTAAGATTACCGATACAGAAACTTACATGTATTTACACGACCTTGCAGTCTTCTTTACCGTCACTTTGCATGTTAGAATCCACAAATCCGATTTGTCGAAGCTCTTAACTCGTGGTTAAGCTTAACTCAGAGACAGCCCGTCGGGAGGGAAGAACGCAGGCACAAGTTCCATAGAAATAATGTCCGTTCTACCTATTATCTAATCTGTGGTTCTACTCCAAGTCCTAATTCCTTGGCCTGAGGCATTTAGTCACTAGTTTGATGACCAGGAAAGTTCGGTCGACAGACAGAAAATTTGATATACGGCTAACTTTGTTAAAGATTTGAAAGGGGCAGCTTTAACTAGATATTAGTATTCAATACTCAATATTTTGTTAGCATACCATAATGTACAAATAAGGTGTTAAGGTATAAGGAGATTATGGACCCTGTCGGGTACAATTTAAAATTTAAAATAAGTACATTTTGAGTGCTTAGAGTTCGTTCAATCTATAATTTGGAAAGTCAAGGGTGGTTATGTTAGAATAAAGATTAGAAAACTTATATAATTCATACAAACCGGGTTAAATTTAGGTAAGAGGTTTTTAAATTGATTTGGTTTCATTATCTACCAACTATCTTCAACAAGTTTATTTTTATTTAAACATTTATTTCAACTAACATGACTCATAAGTTGTTAGAAAATTTGAAATTAATCTCTTAGTATAAGAACAAGTAAACTTAATACTAATGTGTTAGTATACAATACTACATTATTAAATTTCGTTTTATTGATTGTTTAATGACATTAATTAATTAATTATTTTTTTTAATTTCGTAAATATGGTTTCTACTTATGGAACTGGGTGACTTTCCTATACAAAGGGAGCAAAAATTTTTGAAACTGATTACGTTGATAAACCAACCGTATAGAGAGACGATTTTTTTATTTATTTTTGAACAACTTTCCCCCAAGAAACCTATTATTATCAGAGCATGACTTCCCAAGAAATACGTACCGATCAATTTCCATACTTTAAATGAAAATTCAACCAATTTTTGCTCCAGTCGATTAGGTTTCTTAGGAAAAGTTGTACAATTTTATGAAAAGCATCTACCAGTTGCCGCTTATCAACGAACAAAAACACACCCTGCATGTTATCTACATGTATTTACTTTACAGTCCTCTTACATAAGGCTCATATCTTAATTGCCTAATATGTCTTTAAATTTGTAAAGTAGCGATGATCCTACTTGCAAGCATAAACAGTTTCCGGAATCCACTGAACATTCGACTTTGAATGTAAAGTCGTACATATACAGGGTGAAATTGAAATCGCGGACCAAATTTTAACTGTGGCTTCCAGTCATGACTCTGAACAACGTTCTCTAAGAAACCAATTCAATCGGAGCAAAAAAATTGGACTTTCCATACAAAGTTGGCTAAACAAAGTCATCGATTTGTATGAAGAGTCCTTTTTTTTGCTCTGATTGAATTGGTTTCTTAAAAAAAGTTGTTCAATTCCATGAGCAGAAACCATAGTTAAATTTGGTTCGCAATTTCAATTTCATCCTGTATGCATGCGAACAGGATGCAGCGATGTCCCAACTTCGCAACTCGACTCGGAAGCTACACTCGGCTCCTCTAATGTGATTAACCACCTACCCGGCAACCCGGTAGTCGTCGTGATCTAAGAATTCCCATTACAAGGATTGCAAACCGTCAAAATCATTCATATAGTACAAACAGAACACTCCATACAAATGCCGCGTCATTATTACCTACTAATGCTACATGAAATTCGTCGGCAACGCACTTGTGATTCCTCTAGTGTTGCGGGTGTCTAAGGGCGGCGGTAATGGCTTACCATCAGGTGAACTGTCTACTTGTTTGCCTCCTATCACATAAAAAAAAGATAATATGACGTTTATACATGCGTAGCTGTGTATATTGGTAGTATTGTGCCTAACTTGCGCTAAAACACCATAGCTCGTACCGGATCCTATCCGCAAGGGGGGTGAAGGCGCCTTTATAATAATAATATAATATTATTATATTTTTAATATCTGTAAAAAACTTCTGCTTTCACTCATGAAACTGAACAACTTTACTCAAGAAACATGTAGATGTAGATTCCCATGTAAAGTTATCGAATCAGCCGACCAATTAGTATGGGAGGTTCCAATTTCCTTAGGCCGGCAACGCACTTGTGACTGCTCTAGTGTTGCGGGTGTCTATGGGCGGCGGTAATCGCTTGCCATCAGGTGATCCGTCTGTTCGTTTGCCACCTCTGCCATAAAAAAAAGTTTTCAGTTGCATGACAAAAAATGTTTTTTTTTTAAAGGAACCCTATAATACAAATTAGGGATAGGCGAGTGAGTGAGTGAGTGGCTTAGGCCAAAGTAGACATATACCTGACTGACTCGGTGGCTAAGTGGTAAGCGATCCCCACACAGGGCAAACTTTTCTGTGATGAGCAGAATTGTTTGCTCTGAGTCTGGGTGTATAATATCTATATATGTATGTATTTAAATGTATGTGTTTATACAGGGTGTAACAGAAGTGTATGACAATACTTCAAGGTTGGCTTTTACCCATCAAACTGAACAACTTTTGTTCTACAACTTTGTTGAAATCGCAAAGAAATTTTCGGACTTTTCATACAAACTTGGTTCGCCAGCTGATCGATTTGAATGAAAAGTCCAAAAAAAATTTTGCGACTTGAACAAAGTTGTAGAACAAAAGTTGTTCAGTTTGATGGGTAAAAGCCCACCTTGAAGTATTATCACACCTTTCTGTTACACCCTGTATATGTCAGTCTCTGGTTCCCAAGATACAGGGAATCCTAGTTTGGGGCCAGATGACCGTGTGTGATTTGTCCCGGTTATTAAAAAAAAACTACGCCGTAGTAGCTACGTTGTAGTAGCTACGCGATTTCTAAACTACCCTTCATGTTTTTTTTAATATTTATTCATTCAAGATTTTTCATAATAAGTAACACTTAAATCACCTATACGTAGAATACACCGTTAATTAGTGTACATAAATTAACAATATAATTATAACCTAATGAAAGCCCAATTATTAATAATAATTACAATCCTCCAACCGCTTCGGATTTTGGCTCGAATATGTATATTATTCGTACGTACGAGTATCTACACGATGTGAAACATCACCTTGCGATATTAGCTATAACCTGACCTAAAGCTGCCTTAAGATAACTAAAGTATTTCGTAAATACCTCCTTCCAACAAAATAAAACCACAAGGTAAGTTTGATAGCTTGTTCGATATTTTTACAGCTTAATTCAATGTAAAGTAAGTACAAAATCATCAATTCCCTAATAGACCTATTAGTATTCTTACTCACTTTACACTGCACTATACTGTAAAGATATCGAACAAGCTATCAAACCTCCTTCACCACTACTATTACAAACGAAACTATTAAGAAGACAATAGATTTCTATAAATGTAGCGAAACGCATTAAATGTTGAGATACGGCCCGAGTCGTCGGCCGGGCCGCCCGCGCCGCCCGCGCCGCCCGCACCGGCCGGAGGGAGGAATGAAGCCCGGGGGTCACAAATATGAATAATTTTCCAATCTCCGACTTTACTCACTTCCTTTGTCTGCCAGTTTCCGAGGAGACGATTTTATGTCGAATCGTAAACGCCTCGTTGTATGTGTTATCAGAGGGACACTGTTTTAGGTAAAACTAGCTTTTGATCGTGGCTCCGCTTGTGTCCATATTTTTTATGATTGTCGTTGAAGGAGTGTTTTTCGAGATAAACTCACCCTCTATAAAAGCTCTGTGGCAAATTTCAAGGAAATCAGTTGAATAGTTATAGCACTTGAAAGCATTGATTTGTCAAGTTACTTTAATATTTAGGTTTCTGGTGTAATTCACAAGAGAACTCGTTATTTCTACTAGATAAACATGCTACTACATCCTATGTTACTTCCCACCTCTTTAACTATATCTGTGCAAAAAAAACATGTTTATCCATTGCTCCGTTGTAACGTGAAAGAAAAACAACCAAACAAACTCACTTTCGCAATTAAAATATCAGTAATCAAAGTATGGTTAGGAAAAAAAAGGTGATTTAAAATGTTGTTTTACGGAGCGATAAAACGTTCAGTTTGATTCTCTAGGCAATATGGGGATCTCAATGTTGCGGGCACCGTAGTTATAACGTAGAGAAACCATCTGTTGAAAAGGGTACAGTTTTTAAATATTTACAATTTTCTGTTGTTAAAAATATTTATTTTTGAAAGTTGTGGAATAAACCAAAACTAAAGTGCAGAGATGCCTCACTGTTTTTACCATATTCACTGTAGAAACTATTAACTTTGTTACATGAATATTTATGTAATAGAGACTACAAAGTTTTTATTAAACATATACTCTATAAAGTTAATTTAAATTATTAACCCAAATACGAGAGTATTACTAGAGCTGTTATCACCAAATCATTAAATATTATAAAAATCGAACATCTATTATAAACAGCAGTTTTTTTTTAGTTTCTGTTTGCTTTAAATAAAAATTTTAATCGAGTAATATTCACTTCGTTTTTTTTTACATGTGGCAGCAATATAAGTTACCCCTTCAACCGCTCGCCCGTCCACATCAACAAACAACAAGTCTGAGCCATCTCCAAAATGCATCAGGGCTTTATTAGTCACGTACCGGTAACAAAACGAACATGTACTAAGCGAAAGCCTCGAGGGACTGTTCTCATTATCTCATACAACTTTAATGGCATCGTAAAATAAGTGAAAGGAACTCTTACGCACGCCCGAAGCGATAAAACGGCTGCCAGAGGTGTAGCTCGCCTCAAGATGGCAGGAGTACGGGGTTTGCCTGCTGTTGTCAGGATCATATTTAAGTCGAGAGGAACTTAAGCCCCGTTTACACGAGTACTACTCATGGTAGCAGAGTTATTGTACGTTTGCCATACTTTTTTCGTATACAGGGTTATTAACAACCCATATTTTTATGTAGGATTAGTAGACATACGTTATGATAATGCAACGCTTGTATGGTGTATCCGGGGTGTGCCGTTGTCCAAATCATGTCAAATCACAATAGGGATGATACCGAACCGCACGGCACTCCGCATATCACAACAACACCATTAAATTGCAGTATATACCTTTTTTATTCGGTATTTACCTATTCTTATAGTTTCCCTGATGTTCAAATTCGCAGATTTACATATTTTGAAGTGTAACCGACTGTCATCGTCATTGATAAGGTTTCATGTTTTCCAACATACATAGGGCGGTGTGTCAATCTTAATTAAACTTTTCGAACTTTTTTGTACAAATCGAACAGCTGATTTTAAAAATTCTTATGGCGAATCCATAAAATTCTGTCAAATTAAGGGTAGACAAAACAATTATTTAGTTTTATACGTGCACATAATAATAACATCCTTTTTATGTCTATGTACACCTACGAATATAATAGTTGGTTTAGAAACGATTTTAAAGGAGTTTATAACATACATAATATGTCACCGTAAAAATGCGTAGTCTATTATTTCAGGAATATATTCCGAACAATCATAGAATCGATGCTTAATTATGCTATCTTACAGAATATAAACCATATACAAATTATTTATACACGCATTTATTGTCCCTGTTAATATTTTTTCAAAGTAATGATAATATAATGTATTGGTTGGTTTGTTTAACCAAAATTGTGTAAACGTCTATTATTTATTTACCATAATCAGAAGTAATAGTATCCAGACCCAAATCGCACGGTCATTTGGTGTAGGAATCACGACAACGTGTTATTTTTATACAGATAGGTCGGATTTTTGGGCGCCACGACATTACCTATTCATCAAGAGAAACCCCGTCCGTGCAGGCCCCTCAAAATCGAGCGTTTTGCCAGGTCGCCGCTCCCCTGAAGATCGTCATTTTTCTCGAGTTCTATAAGAAGGCTTCGGCCAGTTGGGACGGGTGCGCCCACAAATATAAATGAATGAACTAGTGAACGATCGTGACTCAGTCCGCGAGGGTAGAAATTACTTTGATAGATGGCGTCGTGAGTGGGCAAAAATCTAATTTCCAATTGACAACATTTCAATTTCTTCACCCCCGATATTTAAGTGTGTTTTATGTATAATAGAATAGGCGATAGTGAAGTACCCATTCTTTGAAATCTCATCTCATCTCGCTAATATTATAAATGCGAAAGTATGGATGTTTGTTTGTTTCACTTTCACGCCGAAAGTACTGAACGGATTTGGATGAAATTTGGTAGGTAGATAGATAAAGCACTCGGCTAACACATAACAAATTGTCCTTCCTTTATGGTATATAGGTTGAGTAAGCTAAAGTTATAAATAACTAGGCCTACGCACGCGCAGCTACATAAGATCAACGATGCCTATGGTATTGTTGCTACGGACTGCTACGAACGACGACTACGCAGTGCTACGAGTACGAAGGCACTTATTAAGATTTCAAGTCTATTTTTAACCGACTTCAAAAAAAGGAGGAGGTTCTCATTTCGTCGTAATCTTTTTTTTTATGTATGTTCACCGATTACTCGAAGACGCCTGAACCGATTTGGAAAATTCTTCTTTTGTTTAAAAGGGTATACTTTACAGGTGGTTCCATATAAATTTTATCGAAATCGATTTAGCGGTTTTTGAGAAAATCAACAAAAATATAGCAAAATTGGAGTCGTTGCGATTGAAGTCGGTTGTTTTTAACGTATTCAGCGTGGTCAATTATACTCATATAACTGTACTTTTGTTCAAATATATTGTTCAAAAGGAATAAAAAAAATTTTTTCGTACAAATTAAACAGCTGATGAGTCAAACTTTGTATGAAACGTCCAAACGCTAATATTATAAATGCGAAAGTATGAATATTATTTGTTTGCTTGTTTGTTTATTTCTGACTTTGTTTGTATGTTTCACTTTCACGTCGAAACTACTGAACGGCTTTGGATAAAATTTGCTAGGTAGATAGATAAAGCACTCGGCTAATACATAGGACTTTTTATCCCGGAAAACTTGAGGGTTCCCGGAATAATGTATAAAACTCAAAATTTCCACTTCGTCACTAGATAGCGACAACTTAACAATTTTCTTTCTGTCGCGGGCGAAAGCTAGTAATAACATATTTACGAATTTTTTCTCCGATGGTAGTTTAAGGGCTATAGAGTAGGAGCCTTTGTCGACATGATGACAAATTAGAAAAGTTACCAATTAAATCTTACGGTAAAAAAGAATACGAGTTAATTTCTTAACGTATTTAAATAATTGCTACATCCTTGTCGTCATTTCCTGTTGGCAGACACATTAAATTAGCACCCGGTCCCAAAACGACGAAAATATATAATTAAGAAAATCCTGATTAAAACACAAATGTATATTTAACCAGAGATTTTTATTCATTTAATGAGGAGAAAAAGATACTACAACCACAAACAAACAACGCTGCCTCCCCATAATATTGATGTTGACTAATGGCTGCTGGCCAGTGACAAAGAACATCCCATCAGCCTTTGAATCAATGCGGCGATCAATATTGGAACTGCCGCCCGGCCCCGTCAGGGTTGAATTTCTACCACAAATCCAAGTGTGCAAACAACGTTTTTCGGTTGTATTTATTCAGCGTATAAAAGATCGCAACCAAAAAAACAGGTTGTTCTACTAATAAAACTAAAGAACGTTTCGTATAGAACGAACTTATTCCAAATCCGCAAAAAAAAATACTTGTCTTACAAACTGGTCAGTCAATCAGTCAATTTTGAATGGAGAGTCCAATTTTTTTTTGAGAAAGTTGTTCCTTGAGAGAAGTTGTTCGGTTTAATGAGTGGAACCCACCGTTTTAGTTTTTGGGAGTTGTATTTTTACGTATACGTCCGTTACTGCAGATAAAACGATTATATATATTTCGGAATGTTTAGTGTCATTATTCCCCATATCTACTTCTTCTTCTTATCGTGTGGCACAATTTAACCGTACTATCACAAACGAGGAAGGTACGTAGAGGGCATTGAGATTTACACCCAAGGACGTGTGGTCATGTGCTGTTATATTTATTGATAATGATAATGATAATGATAATAATTTATTTGCAAGAATACGTTACGTTATTTTGTTATTTGCCTTTTACTGGGACTTGTACGTTCACAGATGTGTACCAAACATCCGATATAAAAACTGATTATTCCATGATTGACAAAGAGTGCCACAGCTTTATCGATCTAGGGTATCTAGTCTAATCACGTTTCCATGTATTGTAGTCACTTGTATTGTTTAGTCAGTGCGATTGTAAGAATATTGTAACATTGTAATATTGTAACAGAAATAAAAGAGTACGGAAAATGCTTTCCCATGCGCACAGGGATTTCCAGCATTGTCAGCCTGCCAGCGACGTGGGAAACAGAGTTCATCCTTGTTCATCATTGAACATGTGCAACCCAAAAATATACCTAAAAGTGAACCGGAATGCCCCAATTATACAAAGTGTTAAAAAAATGCGTTTGAGATTTTAATGTCTTACTCAGAATCAAGTATAAATGAAATATATGAAAAATATTGAAAAAATCTGATCTACAATATTTTTTTTCAGGTTTTCTTACAAATATTTGATTAACTGTTTAGTATGGGAATTTGAAAAAAATAATTGTAGAGCGGATTATTTAAATATTTTGCCTGTATTCTGTACTTGATTCTAAGTAACCCTTTAAAGTTTCAAACGCACTTTTTAACACCCAAATATACAAGCAAACCTTTTAACTGCTAAAACTGAACGACTTTGCTGAAAGTGCGAGAAAAATGACCCTCCATACAAACTTGAATCATAAGGTGGTCGATTTATATGAAAAGTCTACAGCTATAATTGTTTTTTTGCAATTTTAAGTTGAAGAGCAAAAGTAGTTCAGTTTTATGAGCGTCATCGTATATAGCGTAGAGCTACAATCGCAAATTCTTTAGACACTACATATACATATATATATTTTTTTAATTTATTTGTTTACTTTAATTCATTATAACATGTACAAAGGAAACCCGATAGGGTTTGTGTTTTGCACAGGAATCGAAAATGAGAAGTCCAAATGTTTTCGTTATTGCAAAGCCGTAGTAGATCTAAAGTTCATTTTGTGAGTAAACGCATCTTTAAATACATACGAGTATATTATTTATGTTTCCGTGTAATAAAGTATATTTGAATTGAGTTGCTTATTGTTACACCTATACATAGATACATATCTATGGGTACATTAAATAAATAACATTAAATAATTCTTGTGTTAAGTACGTTCTATCTGATATCTTTAAGTTTAATCGTATGTATTAGCCGCATTAACATAACCGGAAATCATAAACCAACCACCACGATACAGGCAAGTTGCCTAGTGTGGGGTTATTGTCAATATTGTAACTCTGTAATGTACTATATTCGGGAAATAAAAATTTACTTACATTATTACCATTGAAGGGATAAATTGACTGGAAATGCTTGAAACTGACTGACTAACTCGGTGGCTCAGTGGTTAGTGCTCTTGGCTACTGATCCGAGAGTCGTGGGTTCGATCCCCACCCAAGGCAAACATTTCTGTGATGAGCAGATTTGTTTGCTCTGTGTCTAGGTGTATAATATCTATTTGTGTATGTATTTAAACGTATATGTGTAATTGTGTATGTATATCAGTCTCTGGTTCCCATAATACAGGGAATCCTAGTTTGGGGCCGGATGACCGTGTGTGATTTGTCCCGGATATATAATCCAGACAAACTAATGCTTTCTAAGCGCTAGATTCTCTTTGGTGGTTACAATCTTCTTAATTCAACCCTGAAGACCCCGCTGGAACGGATACGGCTTCGCGGAAGGCGATCGAGTGTGTTACTGGAAAGCCCAATAAAGTATTGATGAACTTGTGGATGGACCACTGACATATTAGGAGGCCCCTTCGGGAAAAGCATTTGGGAGTTACGAGAAAAAAAGAGATTTACTGTCACTCAACTAAATAAACTGAACAACCTTGCCCACGTAACAAACATAAATTTTGAGTTCAATCAAAGATGAAAGTGTGTGGAGATATCAAAATTAAGTATCTTTTACATTTAAAAAAATGCATTTTTGCATAGGGCTCAATAGCTGGAAACTTCCAAGAAGCAAAAAAAATCAAACATTAATTTTAACAAAATAATTTTAAAATTTTAACATTGGTTAAAATATTTATTTTTTAGCATCTCCATAATATTTATTTGTAAGCCTTTCTTTTAGCACAGCATAATATATACAAGTCATTGAATATAAGTACATAGTTGTATTTCGCGCTTCATACATGTGCTTTGTTGCTGAGTTTTCTACAGTGTTCGGTAAAACTGTAATATAACAATGGATGAATAATGAAAACTTCTTTGTTCAAGTTTTTTATCTATTCTATTCTATTTCAAGTTTTTTCTCTTTGTAAATATTAAATGTGAAAAAAATGCAAGTTTGATATCGGTTCTTAGGGTACCGATGTACAGAATGACTTTTATTCGGTGAGAAGCGGCAAATAGTTGATGCTATTTATAAAACTAAACCACTTTTCCCGAGAGATTTATACAAACGAACCAAAAAAGAACCTGACTTTACACACAGAATTCGCAAAACCTCTTACAGTTATTGAAAATTAATCTGTTAAATAAAAGTTATGTTTGCTCTGATTTATATAGTCCCTTACAGAATTTCTTTAGTTTATATGCATGCATAAGTACAAGAATATAAACTTTGTGGTATATTTTATCGAAACATTGTCGTCGTTAATTATATTAATTCTCTTGATCAATCATTTTTGTTTTTCTTTTCGGGTTTACTCATTAGTTCACGCAGTAATTTGACAATGTTGGTCATAATTCTAGTTCAGTCCGGTGAAATTACAATCTTGATTGGAAATACAACCTAATTGCATCAGTAACACTGATACCATCCTCTAATATCGCCTATTCTACACTATATAGAGGATGTAACAAAATAGGTTGACTGGACATCTCTTCGCACTGAACGACTTTTGTTCTACAAATTAAATAATTTTTAAAAATTCTTGTTATCAATCTGTTTGACCAGTCTATATGAAAACTAATTTTTTTGCGTTTTCAGTCAGACTATATAACAAAAGCTTTTGGATTTCATAAGTCTAGTGTACGTTAAAATATGCGTTTTTTTTTTTCAATCTTTTCTAAAATCTTATAGAACATCCCACAAATCTTATATAGGTTTAGGTGTCAATCCTGTCTAACCCTTTCAGACACGAGTTCAAATCTAACAATATTTGTATGTGTATTGTCAAACGTACGAGTGTCGTGTACAGTTAAGTTAGCTGTGGTTTCGGGCTTAGCTTGTAGCTGGCGGTTGCTATGCCTGCCGATGCCGTCTGATTCGCCGTAATTAAGCCGCCCGGCTATCCACCCCTCTATTCGGCATAAAACAAATCGAATACACCAACCCCCACATGGATTTGCAGATATATCTAAAAATAGAACAGTGATTTTAATAGGAAAAGTCTATCAGTTCGGATGGCTCCCGTGCAAACACATTATTTTGAATTCTGTGCGTGCAAACATATGTAAACAAATATGGTAGGTATTCATCAATTTTCTGTTTGTTCCAATTTGGACCAAAGAACTTTTAAATACTACTGACGAGGTAGTTTTAAACGATTTGAACATTCAATTTGTGAAATATAGGTAGGTACATGTATTACTTTATTTCATACAGGATAAAGCAATAAAAACATTTAGAAAATTGCAAAATTAGGTAAGCAATAAGAAGCGGATTGATTCCTAAAAAAAACATCAAACAAAAATTGTATGGGAGATTCTCTTTAAATAATTTTGTTAAAATAACATTATGCTGTTCTTGGCCGTACATTAATGATACAATAGTTACTACAATGTCTACAAAGTTTTTCATATGTGCTGCAGGTGTAATGAAAAGGTGTGTAACTGAAGATCATATATAAAAAAAAACAATGACTTTATAGAAATTGCAAAGGAAATTATTGAACTCCTTACAAAGTTGAGCAAACGAGTGATCAATTTGTATGAAGTCCAAAATGTTTTTTTTCCAAATTTGTTCAGTTAGATGAGTAGAAATGGCAGTTAACGGATCCTACACCTGCTACGTTATACCTGTAAGTATATACCATTACTGAGGAACCCTCGAACCGACGTAGCATGTTCTAGTTCTTAATAAATCTCCACAATCCGCTAACTAATCTCATTAAACTTTCTTTACATTCGGTTGTTTGAACAGTATCGCGATGGCAGAGAAAGAAATCTCACTCCGATGCTCCGCCCCCACCCGGCGCTCGCTGTTTGTGTTCCACCGGCCCACTGTTTTAATATCGGATTCCGAAGTTGTTTAACTTAAAAACTGACAAAAAAAAATTTTTAATAGCGATATATGACACATTCATAAGCGCTGCTGCTTGATACCTAACTCGTCGTTTTATAAACAAACTTATTTAAATATTAAACTAAGCACTTTTTGATGTTGATTTGCTTTTATATCTACTAACAATAGGAAGAATACATGGCTGCATGTAAACTTCCTATTGTTAGTAGTCATTTAATTTACTTCTTATCAAATGTTATAAAACAATTTTGTTATTAAAATTATTATATTAGTTCTCATGACGTCATGTTTTTTTTTATTACTACTTTCGTACTCCTTTTATGTATATACTTTTTTAATTTAAAAACTGCACAACCGAGTCTCGAGCACTCCTAAACCAAGTCGTATCGGCAACGCAGTCTAACGACCTAATATCGCTAATATAACCGATTTTGGTCACGTGCGCAATAAGTGCCTCAAAAATTATTCAAAAAAACTTTAGCTTGTAATAAATGTCTACTTTAGACGATAGTTTGGTTTGGATTTTACTGTGACTAGGTACCCGTCGCACAATATTTACGGCCGGCACCGATACGCCACCAAAATTTGCGTACGGAATAAATTCCGTTCAGTTAATTAACCGTTTGTGAATTATTGAATACGACTATGTCCGGTGCTTTGATAAACTTAAAATCAATTATCAGGCGGGCAACTATCCATTGTACTAAATTGGCCGGCTCTGAACCTCTATTTACTTATATACCTTTACACAACTAACAAAATTTTAAACCTTTCACAATTTTTACAAGTGTTTTATTTATAATAAGCAAAAATTAAAAACCCCTTTTTCCGTTTCTCGTTTCTCTTGATATTTTTTTGTTTTAAGGAATTTATGGGACTTTCAGCTTTAGCCTTAAATCCCTTAAACCTTTTAGAAAAAAAAACCAGCAAAAATTCACACATCGTCAACGAAAAAGACTGTATTGTGAACCGTTTGCCGACAGACTGTACAACATCGTCGTCATCCAGCGGCGCGGTGGGCGGCATCGCGACGGTGTCGGTGGCGGTGACCGGGCTAGACTCGCGGCCGCTTTCCGTCAAGAAGGTGCGCCCCAAGCCTGCCTCACCAAACCGACAAGGCCCGCAGCAGTGTCAAGTAAGTGTGCAAACATTGTAAACACGTCTAGTAATACTTTTGGGTAGTCATCGTCATCATCATTATTATTATTATTATCATCAGCCGAAAGACGTCCACTGCTGGACACAGGCCACCCCCCAAGGATTTCTACACCGACCGGTCCTTCGCTGCCAGCATCCAGCGGCTTCCCGCAACCTTCACCAGGTCATCGGGCCACCGAGTGGGAGGCCTGCCTACACGGCTTTTTCCGGTGCGGGGTCACCACTTTTGGTTAGATTTCTAGGTAAAACTTGGTTAATTTGTGCGGGTACCCTAATTTCGAATGTAGACTGCTGCTGGACTGCCTGATAAAAGAGCTGAGCTGGCAGTGACACCCGCTTATTACTCAAAGATGACACCAATAGTTGCCTGGTTGTGAAAAACGGCGCGCCCCAACCTGTATTAGCCTACTTATTTCGCAATAAAACATTATTGGCACTTCTCAATACTTCCTATACAAAGTTGCCTAATCTCCGGTTGATCTGTTTGAGGAATCGGATTTCTTTTCATGATATTAGTAAGTATAGAAAATAAATACAATACATATAATACAGGAAAAATAATGGAAAAATCCGATCTACAAATTTTTTCTTCACTTTCTCATACAAATTCTTGAACTATAAATTCTTCACTATTCTTATTCAGTATGGAAAACTAAAAAATAATATAGATCGGATTTTTTCAATATTTTTCCTGTATTCTATAGGTAATTGATTCTTTGTAACCCCTTAAAATGTCAAATGCACTTATTTAACACCCTGTATATCGGAGGGAATTCGAAATTGACAATTTCATGAGTTAGGCTGCATACCAGTATTGTGAGTGACGTACAGTTGAGCAACATGGCCCCAAAATGCGCTAGGAAAAAAACATTAATTACCTATTTGTTTCACTGCGAAGACCTTATTGGAGCACCACATTATGCTCGGCCAATGCACCACGAAAATATAAATTGACATCGAACCTTCAATCAATCAATCAAATCAATCAAATATTCTTTATTGCACTTTATTATTCATTTGATGTTTGAGTTTACTGTACTCTATTTCTTTTAGTATTTAGCTAAATATAGTTAACTAAATGTAAACAACCCTGATGCGTCTTTTTATTGAAATCTGCATGTTAAATTCTTTAACGAGTATAAAATATTGCGTATTTAATAGAAATACAAAAAATCTTTGTAGCTACGTTTGCTAGAAATATCTGAATTTTAACATGCACATTTCAATAAAAAGATATGTCAGTTTGTTTACGTTGTGATAAGTAGCTAAAGAAATAGAGTATACAATTCTGTCCGACATCATGTTGAAGGCATTCAGGCAAATGTACTGCCTGCTTATTTTATTAAATATGTTATTTAAGTTTACGTCAAACTTTTCTATGAGAGTGTCGTTTTGTGACTAAATAAATCAGTTATGCTGTGCTAAATAAAATCTTATTGTGCATGTCAATTACTGACGGGTTAGTTGCACAAATCTCTAAAATAAAACTTTTATTCATTTCCATATTTTAAAAAAATACATTCATACATCTTATCTTAACAAAGGTGACTCGTAGTAACTTCTATTGTTAAAACTGAATGACATTTTCCTAGAACCTCTGTCATAATTCGCAAAAAAATATGCTGATTTTCTTATATTGTACAAATAAGTACCTGAGTGATTGATTAATTTGTACCTTTATATGACTATTAATTGTTAACACTCTAATATATACCTTATTAGGCTGTGATAACGAATACGCATATAGACATAAGTTAAATAGGATTTCAACATAATAATTTACTACTGAGTTTATCTGCGTCTTCAAAACACATAATGTAATCTTTTGTTGTAAATTTAAACAATTTATACGCCAAATCACATTTAAATAGCCCTTTCATTTAAACAGTCACAAGTGATTCGCGGGGCAAGACATAATAAAGGCAAAACTTATCGCTTCCTTTCCAAACATTCAAACAATCTGTCCGATCGGTTATGGCAAATAATTTGCACAACAAACGAAATATAATTTCAAACATCTGAAAACAGTTCATTGAAATTAAACAAAAGGGGCCATTCTCCGAATTACTCGATTCATAATGATCGGGCCGTTGTGATTTCGATGTAAAAATTCTGAAATATTCAGTAAAGGCTCGCGATCACGATCGTTTGCACAATCGTGATCGGGCGCCATGGGTTTGCTAAATACAGTATTTACCAATAAAGGCTCTGTTAAACGTCTCTAATTGGCACTTACAAGGCCCTAGTGAACTAATCGCTAAACTACACTAAAGCCTACTTAGGCTGAATCCAATGCGAGAGAGTTTGCTCACTAATTTCTGGCATTTACAGACGTGCATTATTCAGGGAACGTTCATTAAGAGGTCTTACTGAAAGCCTATACAAATTTAATATTGAAATGTCTTGGAAATTAATACGCCCAATCTGATGCAGCTTTACACACTTCTTAAGAGTGTAAGGCGCTGTTCCAATTAAATAAAGTAAAACGGTTTATTACTAAATTACCTAAGTAAAAATATAATAATTTATACGCACCTTTAAAACGAATACACCCCCTATTTAAAAGGAATCTTGCTTACATGTATAAAATTGAAATCGGAATAATCATACATGTGTAAAATTGGAATTGGATTATTCAGTTTAAGGAACATTTAATTTTTAGTTTTTCTGTACGACGAGTGAAACTATCTAACTAACTTATCTTTAACTGAAAAATCACTTCGTTCCTATTGTAAATACTGTTCTAAATGCTATTACTTTTCTATAAAAAGTAAGTCTACAGACTTGGTATTTGTGCGATATAATCCGATTTCAAGTAAAATTACTTTACTAGTTGAAAGCACGTTTCCTTTGCGAACACGTTTCATGCTGTACTATATTTCTAAGCGCAACGTTCCTAATACTGTTATGCGTTAAATGCAATATTCAGACATGCTCTCAGAGATTGCAGCTGTTTGACAGTAAGTATACTGATATAATAATATCACATGCGCGAAGAGCTACAACTGCACAAATTACGTACAATAGAAGCGAGCTCGTGTGATAGGGACCCCGGGAGTCGTAAAACTATGGTCGAAGATAATAAGAAACACTAAAAGGTTTCGACTGCTCCAATTCCGATCTTTTCCTCCTTATACTCACGCGATCAGCTAGAGTACGATTTTCAAATTAACGATATTACGTTGCCATTTCTTGTGGATCTAAAATTACAACTTATAACTGTAGCCATTACCAGAAATCTGTTATTAGTCTATTAAGTGACCATACCATTGACTGTTGGTGGCCCATGTATTTTTTTAAATAATAAATAATAATGTCAATTAAACAAATATTGTGGAAATGTCTGCTACAAATGCTCTTTCATCGAAATTCAGAGAAGAATCATCCGCTACATAAATTTGCTGTCGCTACCTTTTTGCACGGTCGCAAAAACATTTGCGGCGAGACACGGCGCGGCGGCGGCGGCGGCGGCGGCGGCGGCGGCGGCGGCGCGGGCGGCGTGTTTACTCGTAAGAAAAATCAGACAAAAGCGAGAATCGCGTATCTTGTCCCGCGATTAGTGTTAGCTGTATTACCGCGATTTATTACCGCTTCCACTGTGGCGGGATCGATGACGTCGATAGCTATGCCATACAGGAGGCTGTACAGCATTTTTTATGATCGAACGGCATAATATGATAAATTCTACTCATGAAACTGATAGACTTTTCGAAATAACAACGATGACACACCCTAGAAACAAAAAAAAATCGTCCGAATTATATCTCTCTTTCTAACACGTAGGAGCGACATAGATCACCGAGTGAATACTGCATGGACCGTCACCAGATCTTACCCACAATGGGGGGAGGGGTGCCTTCAGAGAGCGGCAGGGAAAATACATGCCATACTAATTTACCAAAATCAAATTACGTTATCATTTATGGACTAAAAACACATCCTGTATTGCTGTCTTTAGATGTGCGTGACTCGTATAAGATTTGTGCGCTACCGATTTATTTCTCTTGATTTTTGCCGTGCCAGCATTTTTTTGTTTGCGGATAGATATCTACATATAGGTATGTTTGTTTGATACTTATTACTTTATTCGCAACAAAACCACCACGCAACCCTTCGGCGCCTACAAAACCGTAGTTTCGTAACTAGTTACGATGTGGGCTTTTTCACTTGTTCATAACTATTTTCCGATTGGTAGAAGAATTAGGTATTTTCTGTGTATATAACTGGGCTTCAGAGTTTACCAGAAACTCATACTTATTGTGTTGTATATTGATATATTATTTTGTTTCTTCGAAAATACATAAGCCTTCTCTTTTGTACCACAAAACACTTATTTCCTCTTAATTTTTGATAAAGCTACGCTTGCTGTATTTTTTACCTAAGTAGACAAACACATAGCTAGCTTTACATATTATAACAACACATAATATCGCAAACGGAAAGTAAACAAACACATGCGAAACTGCTACTACCAAATCCTTAATACGATTATGACTGCCATTTAATGACTTAAAATAACTTTCACTTCAACCATTTCAGACGAAATTAATCATTTACAAAGCAATAAAACGAATTCACTATGCCCTCTCCTTCGTTATAGCAATAATATTATTACTTTAGTCAAAGAGAAAACATATTACATTTGTAAATACGTAATTACAGTATCGTATTCAATTCAGAGACGAATGGGACACATTAAATATCGACGAAGTAGGTATAACGTACTCACGGGAGATCGCAGACGCGGAAACTGTGTTTGTAGGTCAGCCGAATATCAACAAAGGAGGGACAGAGCACGGGGACTCCCCTTCCTAGCCTCCCCGTGGTTCCCTAACACCTACTCATCGTTTCTTACTACCCCTAACCTCCCCTCGCAATTGTTATCGTCAAGAGCCGCACGATTTTGGATGATATTTGTCAGTTTCTGTGAATACCTCTTACGTTGTGGGTGTTCGAAATAGAATGCAACTGTTCTTTCTTAAAATAGATACTGCTAAGTGTAACAACTTGTTGAACAGACTTGTGCAAATAGGTTTGCACAAGACAATGTGCGTTAACATGGCAACACTGAAAGTATATCCTGCTGTAGCACTGTAAACTTTTGCATTGTGTTCTCCATTTTCTACTTATGCAAGTGAGTAATTATGTTTGACAGCTTGGGTAAGACAAATATGCCAATAAACTATTATTGTTCTTGTCGTGTGGCATTTAACCGTGTTATCACAATATACATGGTGTAACAAAATTGGTGTAGTACCCGTTAACTGGGGATTCTACTCATCGTACTAAACAACTTTTGTTCTACAACTTAACGGGTCCTACACCAATTTTGTTACACCCTGTATAGACTTCAGTTTCCTGGTGTTGTACAGCAACTAACTATTCAAGTTAATAAACAAAATATATTATGTTCACCATAAATCTACTTGAATACTTGAATTCGCATGAGACTCTCTCTCTCTCTAAAAGCGTCAATGCATCCTTATAACCTAAAGCAAATACAAATCCTATCAACAACATCTATCGAACACAAACTTGCTCCTCGCAAGCACTTATCTATTAGTTGAAGCTCAAATCAACTTCGATGCGTCCCACAAATCTACAGACGATCTCCCAGTGTACCTAATCTGGCAAGTGGAAAACTAGAGGCATCTATCGAGATTTGATCTGATATCACTAATTGGGGCGCGTCTAACAGCCTTGATGGTGCTCGCCAATTAAGCAGTATTGATGTCGTCCGTTCTTCGACCCTCGTCCAACCCCATCTCGTTGCGCTAATAATTAATCAAGCAATTAAGAATATCCGTGAACCTCGCCTCGCCTCAGATACTCGTCGTAACTTTGTCAAATAACACCATATTAGCATTTCCGGGAAGAAATTCACGAAACCAGTTTTGATTTCCACCCAGCCAGCCAGTGGCGGCCAAAGTGGAAAGTTCGCCGAAGACTGTGTTTGCACCGGAATTTGCGAAACATTTTTAATAAATCGCTAACGAAGTGTAGCAACTAACCATATGTCAGGATTAGAAAATTTAAAAAAACCTGTAGCGATTCCTAATTGCCTAGACTTGTAACTTATTATGCGAAAAAAATACAATTTAATATTCAATTACTCAAAATTTTTAATGCCTATATCATACAATAATTAAATATGTTTTCATACGATAAAGATATCTTCAGTAAACAAAATTTGTGTCAAGCTTTGTCGTAACCGTAAAAAATTGAGAGATTTTTTAATTAATACTACGGGAACTTAATACTTATTATTAACGTCTAGATTAATTCTACCGTAACGTAAAGATTTCAATTAAATATATAACGGAGGTACACCCTAATAACAATATGGACAGCGGCGGGGTAAGAGTCAATATTGAACGAAATTTCTTAATCAAATCGCTCTGAAATAAGGGAGCCCTAATTGATGCAGCCTGGTCCCGCCCGCTGCCCTCCGCGACCACAGATTTTCCATCCCCTGTCTGATATCTCCCCATTTTATCAGAACAGAACAAATTATGATAGATTCTTATTTCATTTAACGATCCGTGACTCGAAAACTGAGCGAGTGAGACGTGTCGCGAATGCCTAATGTTATTTAACTTGTACATTCACAACTTTATTGTTTACGTTGTACAAAGCCGGTTGTTTGCGCGATGCTCCCAGCGGCAGCGGCAGCGGCAGCGCGAATAATAATTCCGAAAGAGTTCATTCATGTCTCCCGCGTAACTTTCGGTAACATTTTAGGCAAATTAAATTTCTAACACACATTAAAACGACGTTAGAAACAATTTTGATAAAGGGAGTTGTATTTCGTTTCGTAATAAGTTTGAGTCTGACGCGATTCAAAGATTTTAACTGTAAAGGATTCTTGACAAAATAACATTTAAGTAGGTTTACGTGACTTGGAGACATTGCGAAACGTTAACTTAAATTGCTAAGTTACCTTGGCAAACTGAGACCTACACAAATGAATCTATCTATCAGCCGAAAGACGTCCACTGCTGGACAAAGGCCTCCCCCAAGGATTTCCACACCGACCGGTCCTGTGCGGCTCGCATCCAGCGGCTTCCTGCAACCTTTACCAGGTCGTCGGTCCACCGAGTCGGGGGCCTGCCCACACTGCGCCTTCCGGTGCGCGGTCGCCATTCGAGAACTTTACTGCCCCAACGGCCATCTGTTCTACGAGCTATGTGCCCTGCCCACTGCCACTTAAGTCTAGCGATTCTGAGAGCTATGTCGGTAACTTTAGTTCTCCTACGTATCTCCTCATGAAATGAATATCACGCTTAAACTATCAAATTCATTAAAATTATCTTGGAACTAACTTGACAGACTCGCTGGCGTAGTGGTTGACTTCTAAGTCGAGGGACGTGGGTACGATCGCCACCCATGGTAAATATTTGTATGATGAGCAGATTTGTTGTTGTCTGCTCCGTCTGTTTCATATATCTAAGTATGTAGGTTATATCAATTTCTAGTTTTCACAGTACAGGGAATTCTAGTTTGGGGCCAAATTACCGTGTAATATTTGTTCCTAAATTTATTGTGATTACTTACAAAATACCATAGGACATACATACATACATACACTTGTACAGAATAATAACACCATTTTATTAACACAGCACATAGGAATTCTGTAAAAATGAAAACGCGGCTGCGTGTCATTATTGCGAGTTAAATGCGAATTTGAAACGAATTCATTCGCCGAACAGTCGCAGTCGAGACGGGTCAAATAAAGACATTTACACATCGTAAAACAAGCTATAAACGTTGACGCACCGTGTCGTGTGTCCGCGCCCCGCGCCTAAACACGCCGCTCAATAAAGGGCTCCGTACATTCCGTAAAACGAGCCCGTGTTCCGGTTGTTGCGAATTTCATTTCCTTTTGTAGAATTTATTTATTTCTGAAATCAAATCAAGGTGTTTTTTCATTCAGAAATGCGACATTGTAGAGAAGTAGAAATAATTTGAGAGAAGTTTTATGAATACCTTTAAAACCAGGGTGAAATTAAAATCACACACCATGTTCGAGTTCGAGTCGAGCCTAAACTCGACTCGTGAAACTGAAAAAATTTCCTCAAGAAATCTCATCTCATCTGACTAATATTATTAATGCGAAAGTATGGATGTTTGTTTGTTTGTTTGTTCCGCTTTCACGCCGAAACTACTAAACGGATTTAGATGAAACTTGATGGGTAGATAAATAAAGCACTCTGCTAACACATAGGATATTTTTTATCTCGGAAAACTTAAGGGTTCCCGGAGGAATGCTTAAAAACTAAAAATTTCTACTTCGTCACAAGATGGCGCCATTTTCTCTCTCTCTGGACCCAATTCTAAAGTTGACGCAGACGGAGTCGCGGGCGGAAGCTATATTTATAATATATAGGAAAAATAATTGGAGTCTAGGGGTAGTTCTACTCTTGAAACTGGATAACTTTTATTCCACAGTTCTATTAAAATCTTTCATACAAAGAAGACTAATCAATAAATTTGTATGAGAAGTCCAATTTTCTTGCGTTTTTAACTAAGTTGTACAACAAAATATGTTTAGTTTCATGTGTATATACCCCCCTTAAAATATCTCTCGTCTTTTACTTAGCACCCTGTATAATTCCTTTGTTCCTTTCCTATAAGTATGTATAAACTGCTATCTTAATTAAATGTAGAATCTTTATCTACCGAGATGAGCCCTATAAAAAACTAATATTACAACATAATGCAATATGGTGACTTATTTCAAAATAAGACCACGAACAACCAGCCTACAACACACACCTTGTCTAGCTTAAATCAGAACCTCTAAAAACACATTGTACCAACTTTACGAGATTTAGCCAGCGAAGTATACAATTTAAACCTTAAACCCAGCCTGGATCGTGCACGGATACCTGAACATAAACTGGGGCGGAGAGTGTGCGTGACTCCAGCGGCGCGCCTGGACGGCGGCCAGATACCTACACTTAGCCATAGACATCTACCACTGGACCGCCTTTCCAAAGATTTTAATGTAGTAGTTCTCATATTACTTCGGGCACCACAAACAAAAGCTCTACAGGATGTATCTTAACAAGAAGAAAGCAATATTGTGAAATGTTTTTGTTGTAATTCTAGGACAATGTTTAGTTTTAAAAACTTGGATTCCAATTAAAATGATCAAATGAAAAGTAAACAAAAATGCCATTTCAGCAAAGTTGTAGAACAATAAAGTTGTTAAATTTTAATTGCTGTTTATCAGTGAATCTTTTTAAGGAAAAGCATGGCTAACTAGTTTGACAGTACCTTTAACTGACAACAGCCTCCACAAAGAAGCCCTACTTTAAATGTCGATGGCCCTGTCCTTCTGAAGCAATGTTAAGGTTGCCCCTTGCATTATCGCTTATGTAAGTACTTGGTTATCTGAGCGGCTAGTTTGAGCCAGTTTGAACCAGATAAAAATCTCGTTTTGCTTTAAGATTTACGTCTAGTTGCAAGTAAAGATTAAAATTGTGCCCACTGTATTAAGGCTGTAAAGTCTCGAACGGTCGAACTGAATAAGTGTGTTTTAACATTGGAAATGTTTTTTTTAAATCATTTATCCTAAAATAATTGATCACGCTGAATACGTTAAAAACAACCGACTTCAATCGCAACAACTCCAATTTTGCTATGTTTTTGTTGATTTCCTCAAAAACCGCTGAATCGATTTCGATAAAATTTATATGGGACCACCTGTGAAGTATACCCATTGAAACAAAAAAATAATTTTCGAAATCGGTTCAGGCGTCTTCGAGTAATCGGTAAACATACATAAAAAAAAAAAGATTCCGACGAATTGAGAACCTCCTCCTTTTTTTGAAGTCGGTTGAAAAGAGTAATGATTTTCAAGTATTCATTGTGTTATAAAAGTTCTGTTAAGTAGTATTCATCATACTAACACAGCTATTGTTCTACCTACGATTTTGTTGAATGAAAGCGCAAAGAAAATATGTTTGAACCTACCATACAAAATCGATCCATGAGTTAATTAACATAATTATGTACCGTATAACGATTTCAAAATGTTTATTTGAAGTTGAAAAAAGTTGAAGATAAGTTGTTCTGTATGTGTAGAGCCTACACTGATAGGCTTATTTGTTATTTAACCCATTAAGCCTTTTTTAGGGTTCCGTAGCCAAATGGCAAAAAACGGAAGCCTTATGGATTCGTCATGTCTGTCTGTCTGTCTGTCTGTCCGTCCGTATGTCACAGCCACTTTTTTCCGAAACTATAAGAACTATTCTGTTGAAACTTGGTAAGTAGATGTATTCTGTGAACCGCATTAAGATTTTCACACAAAAATAGAAAAAAATATATTGTTTTTTTTTCTATTTTTGTGTTGGGGGTTCCCCATACTTAGAACTGAAACTCAACAATTTTTTATTTATCAAACCCATACGTGTGGGGTATCTATGGATAGGTCTTCAAAAATGATATTGAGGTTTCTAATATAATTTTTTTCTAAACTGAATAGTTTGCGCGAGAGACACTTTCAAAGTTTTAAAATGTGTGTGTCCCCCCCCCCCCCTGTAACTTCTAAAATAAGAGAATGATAAAACTAAACAAAATATATGATTTACATTACCATGCAAACTTCCACCGAAAAATGGTTTGAACGAGATCTAGTAAGTAGTTTTTTTTTTAATACGTCATTGGCCGCTTTTTATAACCTTGTCTCAGCCAATTTGTTTTGTTTTTTAAACTAATACTAAAAAAACTTTTTTCTTCCATTTGAACAAGAGTTGTACAGTTTTAAAAGTACTTTAACCACCTATAAGATTTCGGATTTATTATAATTAACCTTGAATACACCCGAAAACCATTACCCCCTTCCCGGGGGAATCGGGTAAAAGTAACTTATTGAATGTTTTCGTACTCGTAGCACCGCGTAGTCGTCATTCGTAGCAGTTCGTAGCAACAATACTGTAGTGTAGTAGATTTTATGTAGCTGCGCGTGCGTGGGTCTAGTTATTTATAACTTTTCCAATCCAATCCATCGTTCCCGCAATGCTGAGGATCGTGATCGTGACCGTGATTATAACTTTTAACCGACTTCAAAAAAGGAGGAGGTTCTCAATTCGTCGGAATCTTTTTTTTTATCGATTACTCGAAGACGCCTGAACCGATTTAGAAAATTCTTTTTTTGTTTAAAAGGGTATACTTCACAGGTAGTCCCATATAAATTTTATCGAAATCAATTCAGTGGTTTTTGAGCAAATCAACAAAAACATATCAAAATTGGAGTTGTTGCCATTGAAATCGGTTGTTTTTAACGTATTCAGCGTGGTCAATTATGCTTACTCAACCTATCTTAAAGGGAGGCAAAGTGTTTTGTGGAGTGTGTATGTAAGTATGTCCGTTTTATTTGACTTTTTAGAGTGCGAAGAGGGTATGTGTGTGTGTGTGTGCGTCAAATATTTTAAGCAGTCTTTAGATATATCATTTTATTTAATATTTCTAACGATAAGATAAATTCAATAAAAGAAGTAATCTCAAGTTTTTCATTAAAATCGTTGTACTATTATTATTCACTGGTTCTTAAATTTGAAACTAATTTCATTTCTTTTGTCTTCTTTATGTCGGCACTTCGCCGGTGCCTAGAATAACTTTAGATCGGCTCTAATGTAACAGCCGAGAACTAGATTGGATCTAGTTCTCAACTCATACAGTATACGGGGTGGATATGTTATTGCATGTTCTTGAAAAATGTTGTAGAGTAATTAATATGAGTACGTAGATAGATTTCTGATTATTACATTACATTTGAAATATTTGTAGATGCGAAAATTGGCCCCGAAACAACCTAAATCAAAATAAGTGTTGGACTTCGCCTCATTATATTAAACAACTGTTTTCAAGGGCCACATAATTTATTCTCAAATATTCTTTAAAATATTGGCCAAACAGCTGATCGACTTGTATGAGAAACTTATGAAACTAATTTCGAAGTCGTAAAAAAAGCAGGTTCATTAATAGAATCTATGATAGCTATTTTGTTACACCTACAAGTTTTGTTTAGTTCCTATATTTTTCTTTATAACTAAGAACAGTTCTTGGCAGGAACCTGTTCAATCAAAGCAAATAAATCTTATCTTATCAGGTATTGATATTAAAGTCCCAAGGCATGAAACAGAAGAATCCTCACTAAAAACTCATAGTCCATTAACCTTCTTTTTAGATTTCACACACACAAATTTGACCAAACAGCCGATCTATTTCTATGATAAATTGATAATACATCATCGTATCAATATGTTAATTAATTTATTTCATTCAGTCGTTTTACTAATGGCTGTTTACAACAAAACGTCTAATGGAGACAACATAAAAAGTGCTTAATTAAATATAGCAATCACTTAAATGCTAACACAACATTTTCTTTTTAAAACCCTTTACGTATAATTTTCACATCCTATGGTCTGTGGAGTGTAAAACGCATCGTCAGTTCAGCGGTCGAACCGCGCTGGAAGGCGGCCAAACCACTCGCCACTGTGGTCGCGACCGCACCGCCTCAACCAATAGCCTCTATTCCACTTAACCGGACTTTTTTAACACGTTCTCACTACATTTACATTTATACGAATACTAAAAAGATACTGTAGTGTGCTGGAAGACGCTGGATGGCGGCAGCGCAAGACCGGTCGGCGTGGAAATCTTTGGGGGCGGCCAATGTTCAGCAGTGGAGGATTTTTGGCTGACGATGATGAAAAAAATACTGGTAACCTGGAAAAGCTCGTTTGGTAAGGAACTAAAGGCGGCCGACATGTCCTGAGAGCACGTGAAGTCTACAGCTGGTAAGAGATCCAAGTGGAAAAATGTATGTCGGTCCTATGCACCCCGAGTTGTTACAGGACTAAGAAAAGAAGTGAAATATACGATACAGAATGAGTTTAATTGCTACTCAAGAAACTGAACAACTTTCCATCATAAAGAACCTATACAGGGTGTAAAAAGCCTGCTCTCGGAAACTTTAAAGAGGTTTACTGCTTGATTCCGAATGTCATTTTCTCGATGTTTAATAGGATGAAGCTGAAGCTCGAACGTCCGTTTTGCAGAAATTCCGATTAGGATATTCTACTCATGAAACTAAATAACTTTTCCCGCATTAGCGAGGCCCGAGTGTTACAAAGCTTGAAAATATGATTACTTAGTTCGACGTAGCGGAGTTTTGTTAACACGTGCGCTTACCCACTTTGGAGCATACTGCCGCGTACTCGGTTAATGATCTTTGGAAATTTTGTGCAGCAGGTGGCATGAGTGCAACCAATTTCAGTTAGCATTCTCATTAGCATTACAATTTCTTTTGAATTTTAATCTTAAAAGATCCAATATTTAGCATCACATAATTTTATGATTAGTTTTATTTTGCCTATTACAAGTTCCTACAATACCACGCGGAACTTGTACACTCAACGAGACGACGAGAAAAAAAGCGGCCAAGTGCGAGTCGGACTCGCCCATGAAGGGTTCCGTAGCAGCAAGTAACATAGTATAAAAGTTCTTGTTGTTCGTTGTAACTTGAATGAAAGGTAAATTGCGGTTTAAGATTTATGACGTATTAAAAAAAAACTACTTGCTAGATCTCGTTCAAACCAATTTTCGGTGGAAGTTTTCATGGTAATGTATATCATATATTTTTTTTAGTTTTATCATTCTCTTATTTTAGAAGTTACGGGGGGGGGGGGGACATACATTTTACAACTTTGGAAGTGTCTCTCGCGCAAACTATTCAGTTTAGAAAAAAAATATATTAGAAACCTCAATATCATTTTTGAAGACCTATCCATATGTACCCCACACGTATGGGTTTGATGAAAAAAATTTTTTTGAGTTTCAGTTCTAAGTATGGGGAACCCCCAAAATTTATTGTTTTTATTTTTGTGTGAAAATCTTAATGCGGTTCACAGAATACATCTACTTACCAAGTTTCAACAGTATAGTTCTTATAGTTTCGGAAAAAAGTGGCTGTGACATACGGACGGACAGACAGACAGACATGACGAATCTATAAGGGTTCCTTTTTATGCCATTTGGCTACGGAACCCTAAAAACATGGACCAAAATGAAAGTCACCAACTACGTTATTTTGTTTTTTCCTATCCATGCAACTCTTTTGCACTCCATGGGCCTATTTGCATATTTATGAACTGAATCGGTGTCGATGTCATGATAGACACCTTTGAAAATATAGGCAAAATTGCGCTATCAGTCAATGCTTCGACATAGACCAATGTGGTTTGACCCTTACGCTTAGAGCGCAGTATCAGCTTTTAAGTTAAGGGTACGTTTGAGCGTGCGGGAAACTGATTAAGCACCTTTATGTTTAGTTAAGGAAAGCATATCTTGTTATATTACCTTTACCTAATTGGAAGTAATTAACTGAGAGTAAGTTTACGATGTGTTTTGTTTTAAGAGTATTTATATCTACATAGTTTTATCTCATATCTTCTTAATGTAAGTTTTTTTTCTGAATGTCTCGGTGGCTCAGTAGTTAGCGCCCCTGACAACTAATCTAAAGACCGTGGATTCGATTCCCATCCAAAGCAAACACTTCTGTGATTTCCTGTATGTCTGGGTGTATTACATGTATATGTATTGTGGATTTAAACGTTTATGTGTATCAGTCTTTGTTTCCTGTAATACAGGGAATCCTGAATATTTAAAAATATTATTCTAAAAATTATTTAAAAATACCGCCTCCGTGGCACTGTGGCTTGCTCACACGCTTCACATCAGAAGGTCGCGGGTTTAATTCTCGGTGGGGTCCAGTTTATTTAGACTCAGTTTGGGTGATGGTAGAAGATTTTCTGAGCCCGCCTGGTAACCACCACCATCTTATCTAAGTCTTGCCGCCAAACATCACTGTTAACAGCATTGACTGTTCCAGCATGGAGATAAGATAGCCAGTTCCCCATCACGTTGGAATATCGGGATCATCATCAACACCAGGTGAGAGGATGCCAAGGAAGTCCTTCCTGCTTCTCAGTCTACCAATTATTATGGATATACTAAAATACTTTTATCATTTATGACCCTGTCGAGACGTTATCTGTTTCTGTTTCACCTACTGGCCCAGCAAACTGACAAGGAGCTTAATAGATCGTGAAAAAGAGGATAGATGTGCGACCGTCGTCACATTAAACAAGTGCTTTCACTTCAAAACGGCTGTAGTCAAGGACTGAAGTATCGTTAAAAAATTATATCGATACTGATTTACTGATAATTGTCGATAAAAATCACTGTCGCTAATTACACAGAGTGTAACAAAATTGGTGTAATACCCGTTAACGGGGGATTTTTTAGTGATTTGAGCAAATTCTTAGAACAAAAGATGTTCAGTACAATGAGTAGAATCCTCAGTTAACGGGTCGTACACCAACTGTATATAAAGATAAGTTTCTATAATAAATTATCGTTATAGCCTTATTACGCATGCGTACTTACATGTGTACATTTATTTGTTTGATCGATAAATATAAAAAAGATTGATAATTATTCGTGTGTGATTTATCCCAGATATTTATTTATTTTATTTATTTATATATTTCGATAGCGGCCACTGTCAGTAGCCTACGATAAAGAAGAGTTCTCGAGCCTACTTTACCACTACAATAACTAGACAGATACCTAGCATATATTTTGAATCCTCTTATTTTTAACCATTTGAAATAACGTCGCCAAGTGTACAGTGTAGCAGAATTTTAAGAAACTCCTATATTTATCTGCTAATTTAAGAAGTACTGAGTAAAATAAAGCAAAAACAAACCTTTATGAGATATTTCACAAAGATTTCAGATGAGTTGTCATTCCACACTGATACAGGACAATTTATAGATTCATTGATGTTTCATTGTTATTCCATGTACAGATGATTCTTGTCTCTTCCTCGCACTGTGACGGTTCGAGGATGTCGTTCCTATCTAGTTAGCATCTATGCAGGGGCACAAAGGGAGGCGCTCCGCCTGAGTAACAAGCTGTGAATGTGAATAATCACAGTAATGGTCTCAACCAAGTGTCTGTCTATCCATATGAAAATTGTGGTACTATATAAGTGGAGTGTTAATTGAAATTGCTATTACAATTTATTAATAGGTGCTTTGAAAATATATAGGGTGACTTTATATAAGCTCTTAATACGAAAGGCTATGCATGTTGATAAAAAACAACATTCCTTATGGAACCCATAGTCAAATCGCAAAAATAATTTTGGACTCTTTCATCTCCACTCTATACTAATTTATCCGGTTAGTTGATAGCTGACCGGCCAATTTTTTTTGCGATTTGACTACATGTTCTATAGGGAAAGTCACATAAAAATATAGGTTACATTTTAATAAAGAAAATAAACAAGCATTTATTTCGGACACTAGCTTTTCCCGCTTCGTTTTTATAAGTTTTTATGACTATGGTTGAGGCTGCGCATTACACGAGGCGCAAGTGCTCGCGAACACAAGTGACTTTTCGGAATATACTTTTGTTAATTATTACGAGTACGCGACCTTTTTGCCATGAAATCTGTTGAGTAAATATAGCAATAAATAGCATTGCTTTGTCAATTATGCGTAAATCGTGAGTAACACTGGTACTCATAAAATTGTACGAGTATTAGTATAACAGACAATCAAACATCTTTGTTAACTTTCAGCGCCTAAAAACTGTGAATGACCGACAAAAAAGTGTGTCATGTTAAAGTTAATCTACAAAACATCGTTAATCTAAGATTAAAATCATTTTTCACTAAAGTGAAACGTTAAAATTAACATGTAGATATCAAACAACGTCTGTTTATGCCTAGATATAGGAGGATACATGCTCTTAATACAAAACAAATAGGCAGATATCTGGAATCCCATATCATATCTGTATATGCTCGCGATAGACACGACGAGAGAGTAAATCCTGCCGAAAAAGGACGTTGTGTGTAAGTAAACTTTTTAGTTGCCTTCCATGCCCGTTGAAGGCAAGAGCGGAAGCGATAAATTACAATCGATTTTAGTACCACAAAATTCGTTTTGAACTTGGCAAAAAATTTATATAATCCATAAAGAAATTTATTTGATGATTTGTTCTTGCAGATACCAATTCAATCAATGGCCTCTGTGTCTATAACAGATGATTTACTGCATTGTCTTGGCACATCGCTTTGCTGACTTGTGAGTCCGATGCGAGCGCGACAGACTCGGCCCCAGGCCTAATGGGGAGAGTTAGCGGCAGATGTACTGATGCCGCCCATGTGACGCTTTTCCACAGCCACACTACACCACAAAAACAAGTTTTGAATATCATAGAATATTACGACATACCCTATACATATGTATAATGTAAAAATGTTTTATGTCAAAATATCAAACTATATCATGAACGTGTAGCAAGCGAAATGACTTAATGAGATGATTTTTGTTACTCAATTATAAACATAGAGATCTATATACATTACAGATAGTAACTACATAGGATACTCAAACGCATTCACATTAAACAAAGCGAACATTCTTTCACTATAACCGCAGTCCGCTCTCGCGTTTTCGTGCAAGGGCATTATTGGGGCCTTACGTTTTTAGTGAAGGCTCGGCAGCGATCGCGCTGAGCCCCGGCGCGCCGGCAGTCGCACGCGCACCCGCCTAATCCCCTCCCACGAGACGCACCTGTTTTCTCAAAAAGGTAAACTTGATCCAATCCACAAGGTGTTGGATTTTCTTGACAAATTCACATTATATTTCTCCTATTGTCTGCGAGACCGTAAAAGAAAAGGGTCTTTTATTACGGCACGGAGGAAATGTGCGACGGTTAGTTAAACAAAGAAAATGGAATGTCCAGGTAATAAAAATGATATCGTTTGTGACGTTCACTTTGAAAGCCATCCTTTTTTATTAGAAATTGATTCTCGCCCTAATTTGTAATATTCCAGAATTCCATTATATTCTCATCGACCGTTCCGACCTGCTCCCTTTTATAAAAGGTTACCGATAACCAATTCTAAACCCTATTAATCCCATTTTGATTAACTGCCCATAAAACACAAAGTTTACACTTGGTCCATTGTCCTTAGCCTACAAAAATTACTGGAATAATGAAGTGTCTATTCCATAGTCGTAAAGATAAATATCTGTAAAACGAAAATACAATAGCAACGTCTGAGATGACAAATGGCGGTTTTCAAAAGCGGCGTAAAAACTGCCCGTTGAGCACGCGGCGGCCGGCAGCTATTAAAATATTGTATTTTTTGTCGCGATCCACTTTGTTAGCACGAGGAAAATAACCTTGGAAAATGCTTGAGAAAAGTGAGGAAGAAAGCGAGATTTAAGACTTAAATATGATGAAGTAATAAAGTGTTCTAGCCAGCTATTTTCTTACACAAACTACTTGGTGAGTTACTGACTTTACCTCCAAAAATCATTAATACATTTAGAAATGTTTTCAGAACCTCTACACAAAAATCTTTTCAGTAATACATTTATTTTTTCCCAACAACAACGCCTTGAAAGTAACGGCGGCGGATAGTTTTATTTGCTCACACGACACAAACACGCACGGGCCTCGATTCTTAATTGCTACCGAGTATGGCGCGGTTTACTGCAAAAGTACTAATAAATAAATAAATATTCAAGGAAAAATCAATATTCATCTAACCCCAAATAGGTTTCCCAGTATTATGAGGTCAGGAACTGATATAAGTTATAGGTTTAAATTGATACTTAAGTATACAGACATAATACCTACATCAAGACACAGAACAAAAATCTCCCATGTTAACACTTTATGGACCTTCAGCAGATTTCACTAATACTTGAGAAATTTACTGTAACATGAAGATTTTACAGGTTATACACGGTAACATACTTGTAAATGACACTACAATATAAGTGCGTGAATAAAAGTTATGTGTTTATTGATATAAAAAGTAATCTCAACTTGAAGTACGAATGGCGAAATTGAAATTTTAACTTCGAAATATGATGTGAATTGACCCGAAGATTAAGAGCAGGCAAAGCAAAATTAGTTTCAAAGGCTAAAGTTTAATATTTTATTAGAACTCTTCTAATGATGATAGACTTTTTTCAAGTAAATGTATAGTGGGCAATGCCAAAATATTACAATGAAACTCAAACTCAAAATGTTTTTTGTTTTATTTAAGAAGACGCTTTACGCATTATTTGCTTATCATCATTTTCTCCTACCTAGTAAAAGTCTGTAGCACGCGGAACTTGTACACTTAACGTTTCGGGAACTGTAAGCGAAGCGACGAGAAACAATCGACTTTTTCATGCTTATAATCCACATAGGGCACTATTTTCTAATCTGTGACATAGGTGCTACTTCCCTCATATCAATCAACCTATAGCAATCACCTAAAACTTAATTTTCGTGTGACGAAATATCTAAAATAGAACCCCAGTTCTATCGAAAACAACAACTGTAACCGCGTCAGGGCTTTCCGACGGACAACATAAAATAAAGTTTTCGCATCGAAACTCCCAAGATTATTGGCAGCTCCATAATAAAACTAGCTGCTGTTTCATTATAAACTGAAAATAACTTAACTGGGAGTTGAATATAGCATTTTGTTTGTAATTTGAGTGAGTTATTGCGTTTAACTGCAGAATGGAAACTGACGATTCCGTCGACAACATTACACACAAACTCAAATAATGACTATTCACCCTCTTAATAGAAATTGAAATGGATAATCTTAAATTTGTCCAGGATTCGAACCCGAGACCTCTAGTTCAGAGGTCAGAGTCACTACCCACGGAGCTACCGACGCTTTTTGATATTATTTTTATTATAGCAAGACTTCGAAGAGTGGTATTCTCTGCCCGCTTCTGTGTTTCCCGATTCATATTATTTAGGAATCTTCAAGGCGCGAGAGAACAGGCATTATATGAGCTTGCGTGCTACATCTTCGGAAGCATCGTCACTTTTTAATAATAAATAAAAAAAACCTCGATAACAATTTTGGTGTACAGTGCTATGTTTAATAAGATATTAATTTCATGCACTAATAATAATATCTATCTAAGATTCTGAAATTGAGTCACCCGTCGCATAGCGTCTCGCCTCTTGATGAAAGGTGGTGGAGGCAGCGCTTGATGTGGGTCCATGATGGCGAAAATGTGCGTGGGAGTTCGTGCGTACATCGCATGAGATTACTTTTAATTGCCATTCGTTTCAGGGCCGGTTATAGAGAGAGTGCTTATTTTTCGATTAAGATATAACGATATAATGATAAGTGCCTAGGTAGTTATATCGTTTTGCTTAGTTTTGGTTACTTGTAATTCTCTTACTTCCATAGATAGGCGAAAATCCTTCTCAGAGGACAAATATGGCTTGAAAACTTGAGGTCGCCACTTTCTCTTCGTCGCCTCCTTCTTTCTGGACTTGACTCCTGCTTGTGAAGCAAGGCCATTAGGATAAAAAATAAGTTTGCTCCGGTCAACTTATTTGGATTGAACTTTTTCGTATAGAATGAGTTACGTGCATAATTTACAGCCGTCAATTCGGTCTTGAGTCTGGCCGCGCCGCTGTGAATAAAAACTCTTTTGGTTCCATTCCGGCGTGAAATATAACTGCAAAGAAGTTCCAACTTGGTCGGCAGAGTTGGCGAAAAATTCCGGTTTAACTGGATATCTTTATTGGTTGAAATTGAAAATTGGCACGAGCGCCGGATGTGCAGCGACGACTACGGCACGTGTCGGTGTGTAGGTAAGATTACTAACCTAATCTTGCATGTGTGTGTGAAAACAAAATGAGATAGTATGTACAGACAGCCACAAGATATCTGAACCTCTCCGTAATACACCATGTATCACGAATAGCTTTAGTAGGGGTTCAGATATCTCTGTGGGCCAGTGTACGTGAATTGAAACTTTTCAAAAACGGAAGGTTTTCTCGTGGAAATAATCGCAAATTAATTAAGAAGGACATTTCTAGCTTGGAATAGTCAATAAACGTTTGAATTTCCGATAACATGAAGTATGAGTGACTATAGCGTAAACTAAGAAGTAGTACTTACTTCAAAATAACAGTTTACAACATAGGTCAAATTACGTCATTAGATATTCGTAAAATTACGAGGAGTTACCAAGTTGTATACAGGTATAACAAAACAGGAGCAGAAACTGTAAAACTTATAACCCTTAAGGTTCTACTCATGAAACTACAAATTGTTGTTCTACAACTACGTTGAAATCGCAGATTATTATTGGACTTTGCATGAAATAGGTTGTTTGGCCAATTTTCGATAGAGGCACCAAACTTTTTTTGTAGACTAACTATGGATTTCTTAAAGAAATTATGATGAGGAGAAGCGATCTGTTACGGGTCCTACACCAATTTTGTTACATCATCCTTTATAAAAATCCTGAAACTCACAAAACATAGACACTAATCTTACATCCAAAATGAAACTATTTAACCTACTTAACAGACGTTTATTCATGGTAAATAAATAATCCCACACCACATTACCTATTCATGAGAAAACAGATCACGTAAACGGAATATTACATACAGACTCTTTCAATATTACGATACGATACGTACGAATATCCACCCGAGACCGCGCCAGGAGTCATTCACTGGCGAATAAAGTATAGAAACGGAAACAAAACGTAGCAAAAATCGATGGGATATCAATGGCCCTTAATTGGCATAGGTGACGATTGGTGCAGATAGGGTCGGCATCCAATTACGAAGGTGGCCGAGACTGGACGTGAGGCGCACGGCGATGGCTCAGATCAATACGCCTATCCTGGCTAATTCCACAGTATGTAACGCCGGTGCTTGTCTTGAGACAGTCTGCCTTGATCTGCCTTGTATTTGATCCGTGAGCACTGGAACATGCATAAGTATTGTTAGTATCCTCCAATTATAACTTAAATATTTGTACTGGCAACATTTTGTCTGTGACGTAATATGGCGTTATATCCTTTTTGTATGTTCATATGCGTTTTATTAATTTATTTCCCAAAATGCATTACATTTACAAAATTCACGCGAAATTCAATCAATACCAGCCACTTACATAATTATAAATTATAATATGTTCGCACAAACTACTCATGACTAAGTTAAATAGAAATTAGGTGTACATAAATTACCACTAAATCCATAAATTGTGAATGTTTAATATTAAACTCTAGTTTTTACTATTAAATAAGTGTGATTTGGAAATGTATCTGAGACAAAATCTCTGGTTTTTTTTACCCTTTTTTGGGTTCTTTCCCATCTATACTAAAGTACGATACTTTTTCTATTTTCACGACAATGGTGTCGTTTCGGTGTTTACGATTAAACTTATTTGACAGGACTAAACTTAATTAAAGCATCCTGTCCTTATATTTACGATATAGAAAGACAAAGACAGAACACTTAAGTAAATTAAGTTTAATCCTGTCAAATAAGTTTAATCGTGAAAACCGAATCGACACCAATATCGACTAAATGAGTTTTATACGTATAACAGCCCTACGCATTAGTACCGCACTAGTTACTTGTACCACAAATGAGTTAATAGTTACCCTGTACAAGCAAAGCCGCACGGGACCTACCTATCTAGAAGTTCACGTCTGTTCTCATTTGTCATTATCATACTTTAAACATTATTAAGACGTCTTAAGGAGATAGGTATAATAATTATTACGTTTCTTTGTTTTTCCATAAAATGTAAATTCGGGTTTTATTTTACTTTTTATACCTATGAACAGTTAAACTATTTTCTTAATTTCTCTAGAAACTTATCACGAACGAACAATATGAAAATAAAACAATTGTTTAATACCTGAAAAATCTGTGGCTCCAAAATGAGCAGAATTTACATTATATGGTTTCAAACGGATTTTTCTACTTAGTTCTTACACATTGCCAACCCTATTTGTGTCTGTCTCGCCATTGTTTCTGATTGACACAGCATACTCATTTGAGAGACTCTGTGCATACATATAGGGAGGCCAATATGTCTCACTCGTGACGTGGAGATCTGCCTACACGACACCGGCCCTCAGGCGGCGGTGGGAGGCCACCACAATGCCTAGTAATGATGTAATCAATCGCTAAGCTGCATACAGCCGCTGACCTCATAAGACTGCCTAAGTAAAGTTTGGTTTTTGTCAGATATAGGGCCTTATAGTTTTAAGCAACCACGTTTTGTATGTATATTTGTGACGTCGCGTTGTAGCTCTCAAAAGGGTGTACCGATTTCAATGTGTTTTTTTTTACTTGTAAGCAGACTTCATTGCGGTGGTTTTTAAGTATGTTTGGTGAACATCGGTCTTATCCTTGTTAAGTTGTACAAATTCTACTGACCGGGGAAGTAAAAAAACATTATTTTATTTAATAAAACTTAAAACTCAAAAATATAATCGACGGCGAAACAGCAATACAGGCGGTAAGTAAGTAAAGTAAAGTAAGTAAAGTAAATCTTTATTTGCTTAGAATGTGGTACAAATTAGATACTAAGATAATGCTTTAAAATAACATAAGTGCTCAGACACATTCAGTCTTATTTGAAGACATGCAAATAGGTAGGAATTTTAAAATTAAGAAAAGAGAAAAATATTACAAGACTAAGACATAAAAATTACCTCGAGTTGTTATCCAAAAACTCTTTTACAGAATAAAAACACTTTTCTAGCAACCATATCTTAAGTTTCTTTAGAAATTTCATACCATGCAACTCCTTAATTTCATCTGGGACCTTATTATAGATGTATATGCACATTGAATAACAGTTTTTTTGCGACTTTGCAGATTTTGGGACAGTTTCGTGAGCTAGTCGTTTGCCTCTTCTCGTATTTCTGGGAAATACTTGATCAGCGGTTTTAAATAATTTTGGTATTGACGGTATTGGCGGCAAAAACCAAACTTTACATTTTAAACTATAATATAATATAATATAATATAATATAATATAATATAATATAATATAATATAATATAATATAATATAATATAATATAATATAATATAATATAATATAATATAATATAATATAATATAATATAATATAATATAATATAATATAATATAATATAATATAATATAATATAATAAAATTTAAAATGTAAAGTTTGGTTTTTGTCAGATAGGAGGCTTTTCTGTTTCGCCGTCGATATATTACAATATTATAGTATAATATATCCAATCCATTAGGTTAATATTGAGTAGAATTGCCTCGCATGCGCCCCTATGCCGAATCACGTTAAATAACCTTTGTACGTGTAACTACAAACATTACAATTTTAAATGCCATACTCTTCGTTAATAGAACAATAGAAATTCGCTTATCCCATTTCCAATTCGCTGTTCTATACAAAGCAAAATCAGTATTGTTCCTCCTACCCTTTAATGTGATATCAATGAAAGAAGCTCCATGAAGGCTACATAGGGGTATTATATCGTTCTAGGATGATTATGTATATCGTACGGAACGATAAATAAATTTATATGTATATTTTTTTAAACAGTAAACTTACAATTTCATTGCGAAGGCCAGAGCGCACAATTTTCTGTGTGATCTCGGTGTAGGGTGAAAGAAACTATGTACTTATTAACAAAATGATGTAGGTAGATAATTATTGTTGCTACCCTTATTGTGTTGGGGCATTACATAAGACACCTTTTGTTCACCCTATATAAAGCATAACAAAAATGTATTCACAATACATCCTTTGCAATCCGATACGGGTTGTTTTGTGTGAAACATGAAAGTAAAAAAGTTTTATACCTTTCAATGTCGTCGGGCCGGTCGTCCGTCTCTTTACATACATGAACACATACTATATTGTGGGTATTGTTCCTAGAATATGTGATACGAATTGTTTGTTTACAAAAGCTGTTATTATTTTCAATCATCGGAACCATTTTCGGCCATCGCTTGCACGCAATCTGAACTGAAATGCTGCTGGCATATTTATAAATACGAAAAAAATGAAATAAGACTTAGTGTTCCGACCATTCTTATTGAAACAGAATTTATAAACAAAAGGCGTCCGTCCCATTTTCAATTCAATTCACGAGAGAGCAAAGCCGCTGTGTTCGCCGAAAAAACACAAGCGGTGCGTTAGCGGATTTTGTTCCGGATAAGTTATTTAATTTAACTCTCTGCTTTCGGAAAAACAAAGGAACCGATAGATGTGATCAACTGAAATCTTGAATGCCTTATTAGCTGATTAGACCCTTGCATTTTTACAATTTGAGACTAGTGACTACTTTAATAAATTATTAAATACTACAATTTTATGAATTCCTATAATTACCTCTATAATAATAATCTTGTATTTTTAATGATGTTTTCTTCTACGTAATGTCGTATATTGATAAGCAAAAGTTATTGTGTTATGTTATACAGTTTTACTAGCTCTGTTTTTAAATTTTTACCCGTTGATTAGATACCACAGAAAATTTTCACTACAACGAAGAAGGTATTGTTAATCAGTGCATGCGTTTTTTTTATTGGATACGAATAAATAAAATTTAAGCTCTTCCATACTTCTAATTTACCCTTCATAAAGACCACAAGTTAGTTCTACACTACCCTCTGGTCTATAACACACATTTGATGTCACGGCTCACTCACTCATCACTCCATGAAATAGAAATACATCAGTATATTATATATTATACTGACAGGTACAGTGGTACGGAAAAGGGATTAAGTCATCGAAAAAAATCGATGCGTGCCCTCCAAACGCTGTGGAGGCTTACCAAAGACCCGAGCCCTGAAGGGAGGCCCGATGTGATCCCTCCCGAGGGTGACGTTGGGAAATGGCTTAGCGGCTCAGGGAGACGAGGTGACGATAGGTATTTTATGATTGACACTCGGTTTTCCGGGAATCATACCTGACGCAAATTCAGGGAGGTTGCAGTTGGCTTGCTCAAGGCGGTAAGATTTCACATCCTTTTTTTAACGCAGAATCACGAATTCATTTTTTGTAAAAATTTATATCAACAATCGATAACAGCATAATGCTTTGCCCAATTCATTATATTTTTATCAACTAGGTCCTTCTGCACTTATAGCAAGGAAAATAATTGCCAGTGTTTTTTGGACAATTACCCCATTGTTTTGTTGGGACAAACTGAATTAAATTGTATTCAACCGAGCCAGGCATAACTTAGACTAGGTTACGTTTACAGGTAGGCGCAGTTAGTTGCAAGCTGCGCTCTTGACCCAGATTTTTGTGCATTTCGCTATACGGGTCATGGCTGGGGCAGGTCAGTCGGCTCCCAGTCGCATTTACCTCGTAACCTATAACATATGCCAATAAATTCTTATTTTTTAAATCTTTAAGTATATTTGAGATACTTGTTCTTTAATTTTGGCTTCAAAATCTTTATTAATTTATGGATTAATAGTTAACATATAGAAAAGTCATTAGGTAACAACTATAATTATCCAAATACGTTACAGCACTCCAAAGACTGTTTGGAAAAGATCGCTTTTAGTAATAATACTTACTTATTTTTCCATGTTGTAGCGAATGGCTAAAGGCTAATGGCCCACCAGATGAAAAGTAACTACCGTCGCCTATGAGCATCTGTAACCCTAGAAAATCTTTAAGCCTTAATGATCCGAGAGCACTAACACGTAATGACTCTTATACCGGTGATTACGTTACGCTCGCAATCTGCCTCCACCCGCCAGAAAAAGAACGCTGCTTAGCGGCAGGTATAGAGCGAGCACTGATACCCACCTACTCAAATGGTACATAATAACGTCTTATCTCATCACATCTCATCTCATCTCATCTCACTAATATTATAAATGCGAAAGTATGGATGTTTGTTTGTTTATTTATTTGTTTGTTCCACTTTCACGCCGAAACTACTGAACGTATTTGGGTGAAATTTGGTAGATACATAGATAAAGCCCTCGGCTAACACATAGGATACTTTTTATCCCGGAAATTTCGAGGGTTCCCGGACGAATGGCTACAAACTGAAATTTTACTTTGTCGCTAGATGGTGCTGCTATAACATTTTATTTCTTTCCGGACCCGATTCCGAAGTCCATGCAGATGAGGCCGCGGGCGGAAGCTAGTAACTAATTAAAAATCTTTTCTACATACCTCATATTATGTACGACCAACCAAAAATCAAAAATAACTACTAATGATTATTTTTCTTAAAAACTGTCTATAAAAACTTATTCCTACAATAATTACAAAGATAATCGAATACCAAAACCCTCGTATTGACTTCAGAAACCGGAACTTTTAGATCTCAGTAAACAGCAATCTCCACCAGTTGCTGTGCAACTAACAACTTTAAATCCTTTAGCAGAGAGTGTTTTAAGTCCATAGCATCCAAAGCCAATTGCTATTAAAACGAGCCATCGATAGTAACCATTCGGCCATCATTGTAGGTTTATTCGCCAATAAAAACATATTCTGTGCCATAAACATCGATCCGCCCAGAAGATATCCTTACGGTTGCTACAGCGGAGCAATCTAGCTTGAATAATGTTCTGGGGATGCTAGCAAACACAGATGAAATTTTAATACTTGAACGAAGGTAGACTGTGGCATAGAATAATTCCCTAGTTCAACACTCATACCTACTTATAGAATCAGCTAATTTGTAAAAAAGAACAAATATAACTTCTTCTTCTTATCGTGTGGCACATTTAACCACAAGGTATAGACGGCGGTTGCCTGGTGTTGCACTTAGCATCACCCGCGGTCACGTGTACGGCATTTTTAGATTTACATCTACGGACATGTGTAACGCGACCATCGTACACATCTAGAAATCAGATGTGCAGGTTTCCTCACGATGTTTTCCTTCACCATTAAAGCAGTCGGCATGAAAATGCACGTAAGTTTCGAAAAACTCATTGGTGCACTGGCCATGATTTGAACCCACGACCTCTGATTAGGAGGACGGAGTCACTACCCGCTGCGTCACCGACGCTTTTTATATAACTGAGTTCGTCTTACGGATAGATGGCTGTCAGACCTACTTTTATTTATTATTTTTTTCACTGTAGCTTATAAAGCAGCTAGCCCTATATGTACATCACACGTACTCAGGTTTCTGTATTATTATAATTACATTTAATGTATTTAAACAGCTGTTAATTTAGCCTGAAATATCCTATGTATCGAAAGGAAACTGAATGAATTCTCTCTCTGAACGTATAACACTTTAACCACGCTATCCCGAAGGAGGTTTAAAGCGCCTGTTGGCAAAGTAGGCTGTGGCCTGGTGTTGCACTTAACATCACCCGCGGTCACGTGTAGGACATTTTTAATTTTAATATTACAGACGTGTTCAAAGCAACCTTAATCACAGGTCGAGTAATAGTTTCCCTCCGTACCCAACTGGTAATCAGATGTGCAGGTTTCCTAATGTTTTTTTTTCGTTCATCGTTGAAGCAACTGGTATGTAAATAAATAATCTACGTATGTACATTATTTTTAATAAGTTTCTAAAAACGAATTGGCCCATTGGCTAGGATTTTGAACCCGGTCCTCTATTTATCGATCGATTCTCCAGCACTTTTAACCTAACATTATCTCTTTGTCTCTGCTTTGACCTACATTTACAAACTCATCGCGAAGCGCATCGCTTCATTGTGAAAAAAAGTTTCGCAAGGAAAACAACACAGCTGATTACTGGATGTGTATTAAAGTCGCATCACGCACGTAAGTAGGTACATACAAATCTAAATGTCCTACACGTGACCGCCATTAATACTTAGCTTACTACTCCATTAAAGCCCGTCTGAAGACACAGTAGTCTGACTGAACGCATACGGCGTACACAATAGGAAAATCTTGGGCGATCTTCGTAAGAGTGCATTGTATTTATAATACATCAAAAGATGTATTCTGAATTAATATGCATTCATTGATTCGTATTCTTACTTTTTTTTAATATAAAAGAATTACGAATCTCCTTTATTTCACTGAATATAGATAATAGTTCGGTATCCAAAGTATATATTTTTTTAAACTAGCTTAATCGCATGGAACTCTGTGAACTGAGAAGTGAAATAACTTTTTTTAATATCGTAAAAAACTGATAATTTCTTCCGACCTAGCTATTAATTTTAGTTATCTTGATATGGGTTAGTTTAAAATAAATTAAAGACAGTTTTTTATGCGCAACTTTTTTCTTTCAAGACTCTCAAGAAATTATTTACTTGTTTTTGCTACTACTATATTTCTATTCCCAATCCAATTTTCAGATCATAGTAATATAATTTTGCTGACAAAAATATCTCGCTACAGTTAACGTCAACACTTTCTGCAGGTGTGAGGGAGGCATAGAGTTTTATATTTTTCTCAATTACATAATAACAACTTATACAGGTGTAACAAAATCGGTGTATGACCCGTTGACTGGGGATTCTACTCATCGTACTGAACAACTTTTGTTCTACGAATTAGCTCAAATCGCAAAAAATTTTTGGACTACATACAAAAATGGCAAAACAGATGATCAATGTGTATGAAATTTCCAAATTTTTTTTTGTGATTTGAGAAAAGTCGTAGAACAAAAGTTGTTCAATGCGATGAGTAGAATCCCCTGTTAACGGGTCCTACAGCAATTTTGTTACACTCTGTATAATAATCTGTATGAAACTTATGGCATCGACCACACTATTCCGTACTATCATAAATCTCAATGCCATCCAGAATTTTCTGCTCCTGAAATTATTGTTCTACAATTTTGGTGAAATCGTAAAGAAATCAAAGCAGGCTAATTAACTGATTGATATTTTTTTCTCTGAAGTGATTTTTAAACAAACGTTGTTCAGCCTTATGAGTATAAAGTTATCTTTCCAAAAAATATATTATTTCTCCAACACTCTGTATAAGATATATCTATTTTCGTCTTATGAGTATTTTGCGCAAACGAAGTGAAGCCTTTCGTTCCAATTTCAGAGAATATTCCAAATTATATAACTTCGACACATATTAGCTGCCTACGCATTACGTTCATAAGTATTCAAAAAGATTATACCTAGATATTATAAAAAAAGATGAAGTCTAAAGTTATACGGCCATTATTATGCTCGTCTATTAGTAGGAATTTTGGATCGTGGGAACCATTTTTGGTTACGTTTTTGTTTTTTAATGTAATATCGAAAGTATGTCCAATGGAAGAATCGTTACGCAATCTTATGAAATGCTTAGTTTATAATTATTTTCTTCATACAGGTTGTATAAAGACCTTTCCTGGAAACTTAACGTGGTCTTGTACTTGTCATACTGTTCAACTTTTGCCCAAGGTAACCATTTTGAATTCTAATAGAAAAAAATAGGACATGTCATATATCGGACCACTTTGCATAGGATTTTTGGTTTTGTGAATTCAGCATTAGTTCCTCGGGGAAAGTTGTTTAGTATGATTTGTAGAAGCCCTCGTTAAATACACACTATATGTTAAAGTAACGTATACTTACAAATAGGTTATGTATAATAACAATAACAGCACTCAGGTAGGTCGGCAGTCGGCACACATTCAAAAAAGAAATAAAAGGAATTCGTGCCCTCTCGCGAACAAATGGCGCGGAAATAACGAAAGAATTTCATGGACAAGACCGAAGTGGTTGTTCGATTCCGACCTCTATCGGCAACCTTACTTTTAAACTCTACTACGTATTCAGGTACTTACCTGTTTTCGTACGCGCCAAGAATAACATACACAGAGTATTATGCTTATGATACTTAAAACTATATGAACATCATGCGGATTGACTTTATGGTCTATACATTTCACGAAACTGAACAACTTTCCCCAAAGAACATATATAGGGTGTAACAAAATAAGTGTGGGACTGTGAACTGACGAATATAGTTTATCTAAATTCTATCTACGATAGATATGATCACTTATTTATTTATTTATTCATCCATTTATTTCAGGCAACGAGGCCCATACAACATATACAATAATATACATATTATACTTAAAATACCTACTACACATAAATACTTAATATAAACTAAGTAAAAAATAATATTATTTAGGACAAGGTGTCGGTACTATTATTAACACTGTATTCATACACAAACATGTAATAAAAGCCATAAAACCGTAGAAACATAAAACAGAAACAAAATAAACAATAAAAAAGCACTTACAACCAAAACTTCTGCTTTTAACGCCGTATGTATTATATTGCATTAGGTGTGGTTGCAGGTGTCTATGGGCGGCAGTAATCTCTTACCATCAGGTGATCTGTCTGCTAGTTTGCCGTCTATCACATAAAAAAGGAGTATGTGTACCGCAGCGATTAAAAACGAGTTATGTTTCAATGTTTATGTGATGATGATGATGATGTCCTCCCAGACGTATCCATCGACGGCGACACCCTGTCAGTTTGAATCAGTTTTTCGGGAATGTGCTCAGATATGACTTGTAAAGCCGAATTTGGTTTTAAATATCCGGTTGCAAATAGCACAGTGAAGTTGCCCGCAGCTATTGTATGTGTAAGTGTAGGAGGGCTTGGGTCGAGATTTTCGGAGTTGGCGTTTAGCGTCAAAATCTTCTAAACAAACTTGTTCAAAGTTTTCTATGCCTTTTTGACTGCATATCGCCACTCCGACCTCTGCGTTGCAAGCACCTCCCATGAATCGCAAGACACGCCAGAAGCTGTAAGATGGTATTTCAAGATATCCCTGTAACGTAGATATTGTCCTCCAGGTTTGCGTTTACCTGGGGCAAGCTCTGAATAAACTACGGTTTTCGGCAACCTTGAGGACTCCATACGTACAAGATGTCCACACCAACGCAACTGGCCTTTCATCAGTAGACTCTCCATGCCGGGCATCTTGCATCGACGCAAAACCTCCGCGTTAGGCACACGATCCTGCCACCTCAGCTGAAGAATGGCCCGAAGACATTTCATATGGAAGGTGTCAAGGCGTCTTATATCACCCTTGTAAAGACACCATGTCTCCGATGCGTACATTAGCAGAGGTAGAATAACTGCTCTATACACGGCGAGTTTCGTATTCAGCTTAAGATCGTGGGATTTCCACACACTTTGCTTTAGCTTGCCAAACGCGCCTGCCGCACTGGCAATGCGTGCAGAGACCTCAGACTCGAGTCGATTGTCGTTCCGTATTAGAGATCCAAGGTATCGGAAAGTATGTTTATCGGTTAATTATATGAAATCGTAAAATAAAGTCCGTACAAAAATGGCCAAACAGTTGATCAATTTGTACGAAAAGAGCTATTCTTACGATTTCAGCAAAGTTATAGTTATTTAGAATGTTGAGTAGAAGCCCCATTTACTATGCGTATATGTGTTGTTGTTAACAATCCATATAGCACCCACTGCAGGGGCATGTGTCTCTATGGCACGGGCGTTAGAGGCGTAGCGCACACATGGTTATCCTCGTATCTTTCAAAACGCAACCAATACGTAGAAATAGAAAATATAGATTTTAACACCGGAAAAATTCAGTACATAAGATCAGAAAAGACCGACATACATAATTCAATTCCACAAGGCACTGTACTTGGTTGTATTTTGTTTCTAATTTATATTAACGATCTGCCCAAAATTTTAAATGAACACTGTACTTTATTCGCAGACGACATTTCTGTTATATTCTCATGCAAAGACGCTCACGAAATAAAAATTAAATTAGACACGACTCTTGATAAGATTCAAAACTGGCTGGAAGTACACAACCTCCAGTTAAATCTTAAAAAGACCAAAATTATAGAATTTAGACCTTTCCAAATCACTAAACCTTCAGTATGCTTACAACAACATTAATATATCTACAGATAATACAGCTACCTTACTAGGAATTGACATTGACACTAGCTTAAACTGGAAATCCCATATCCATAAACTTACAAAACAACTGTCCTCCCTCACTTATATGTTAATTCAACTAAAAAAAACAACCGATTTTAAGACTTCCCTCACAGCATATTATGCGTATATCCATTCCAGACTTACGGGATTATATTATGGGGAAATTGTACAAATATCCAGGAGATCTTCTTTACAAAAGAAAGCCATCAGAATTCTGACTAATATAAAACAAACTGATTCATGTAAACCCTTTTTTATTAAACACAAAATATTAACATTAACGTCCATATACATACTAGAGTGTTGTAAATTCGTAAAACAAAATTATCATCTCTACTCTCCAATAAAAGCAATAAAAAGAAACAATAGATATTTAAATAAACTAAAACTTCCAGCAACTACTCTTTCTTTATATAGATCAGGCCCACACTCAATGGCAATTCAAATCTACAATAGCATTCCAGCCACCTAAAAAAGTATTTATTAAATAATGCTTTTTATAATCTAGAAGAATTATTTAACGATAAGTCTGACTGAGTGCCATGTAGTAAGTATTATATAATTTTAGTATAAATGCCTCTTTGTGTTATATAATTATTAATTATCGTATAATACATAAAAAGTACTTAAAGTGCTATAATATGTTATCATGTTAGTTAAGAGTTTAATTTTGAATATAGTTTTCTACATATGTACTTCTTAAGTTTTGTACTTAGTTTAAGTTTAGTAAGTAGTGCTCTCTCGTTTGCGGTGCCCCAACGGGGTGTCATATGTCATGTACTTATACCTTTGTGATATCTTTTATTTACCATGTGACATGCAAATAAAGAATATGAATAATATGAATAATCGTAGATTGTGTTTAATTTAATACCACCACCTTTTTGTGAATGTCAAACCTCTTAGCTCGGAATGCGTATGAATTCGTTTTCAGTAGAAACTTCGCTTATGTGCTCACAATACATATAGGTAAAGCATCTTTTACCACAGAATATTGGTGGAAATTAAGTTCAGAAAAATCGGTGTAAATTTATTGAAGCATGCCGAAGCAGGTGGCCTGAAATATGTTCACGTCATGAGATTTATTAGCACGCAACGGCTGGCTAATGTACGAATTATCGCAAAAAATATCAAGCAAAATTTTATCTAAGGTTTTGATACCTGATGTTTGAAACAAGTTCGTTCATTTTAATTCATTTTTAACCGACTTCAAAAAAAGGAGGAGGTTCTCAATTCGTCGGAATCTTTTTTTTTATGTATGTTCACCAATTACTCGAAGACGCCTGAACCGATTTGGAAAATTCTTTTTTGTTTAAAAGGGTATACTTCACAGGTGGTCCCATATAAATTTTATCGAAATCGATTCAGCGGTTTTTGAGAAAATCAACAAACACATAGCAAAATTGGAGTTGTTGCGATTGAAGTCGGTTGTTTTTAACGTATTCAGCGTGGTCAATTATAATAACTCAATAAACAAATGAGATACGTCTGTAAAATGAACACCAAACTAAGCTCATGCTTAACGTTATTTTATTGAATTTTGTGTCAATGTACGCGATATTACTGTGTTACAAAATTTTATAATTGTACTCAATCTGCTCACGACGGAGGTGTAATCAAGATTGTTGTGAAGACATCGTCACAAATAATTATACAGGATGTAACAAAAAGGTGTGGTAATACTACAAGGTGGAGTCTACTCATCAAACTTATCAAGAACAAAATGTTAACGTTACCCTCCCTTTACATTCTTTTAATAGCAATATTTGTCCGTCAAAATATACATTTATTCACACAAAAATCGACATATTTACGAAAAATGACTAGATCTAGAAATGACTTGGCACTGCCTAAATCGACTATGACAATCTACCATAACAGCACATATTGCATAGCTATAAAAATTTACAACAAAATACCCTGGGACATAAAAAATGAAACTAAGATAGATACATTTATAAATAAATTGAAATTATTGTTAATAGAGAAATGTTATTATAATTTAGATGACTTTTTGACTGGAAAATAATAGTTGTACAAGTAAGTTCCTAAAATTGACATATATTATTGTAATTTAATGTAATATATTATTTATTTTCATAATTATATTGTAATACTGACATAACTATCGTAAAATTGTAATAAGTACTAACAAAATTGACTTTGGAAATTATCATTATTGTATTGACGTTGATATTTAACAATACCAGGCGACTATATTGCTGTGCCTATGAAGGTATCACAATGGGACTGTATTTCATAAATGTAACAACAATTTGTACTTGTGATTGCAATAAATAATTATGAATTATGAATTATGAAACTGAATCACTTTTGTTATACATCTTTGTTGAAATCGCAAAAAAAAATGGACTTTTCATACAAATCGATCAGCTGGTGAGCCAAGTTTGTATGAAAAGTTCAATTTTTTTTTGCGATTTCAACGAGGTTATAGAACAAAAGTTGTTTAGTTTGATAGTAGAAGCCCACCTTGAAGTATTACCACACCTTTCTGTTACATTCTGTATAAGTACAGCAACATATTAAGTAGTTTATGAAGTATTTTTTGAGGCGTGAGACCTCCCGTTTTTTTATTCATACTAAGTGAGCAGTGTAAGTAGTTCATTTTATTATTTTCTTCATACGCATTAATTTATTATAATGTAACTTGAAACTTTTGATATTTGAGTCTAAATTAACTACCTACCACGGGACCGTTTTATCACAATAAACTTCGGTTACGGCTTTCAAACACTCTGCTAATGACTTGACTGTGGCGAGATGATTCTAAAATAAAGTTGCAGTTTAAACCTTTACCAGTACCTATATTTACATTTTTTTTATATTTACATTTTACACCAAAACAGTACCCACCATATCAGTATGCACATGTCGTCCCTCACAGGACTAACTCTCCTATCTCAGATTTTATGATGATTTGAGTTTGGACTTTTTCTAATTGAAATACTCTAACTTGAAAAAAATGAGATAGGAGTGTGAGTCGTGCGAGAGACGATGTGTTGTTAATATCGATAGTTACACTTCCATTTTGAATATTCTGTACTAATATGTTCCTATCGAATGCGACAACGTAAAATCTGTATACGTTAAGCCTGAGACCTGAAGGGTCGACACAAGGCACATCTGACTTCAAACACGTAACATAACCTACATTCTCCGAAATCAGCAAAAAATGGGCCTTTGTGATATGTATTCTAATGTCAGTCATAATAACTCGTGCGAAGAGGCGAAGGCGGCATGTTTTGGTATAATGTATGTATAAACAATTTATTGCACACTAGCTTGTACCCGCGGCTTCGCCCGCGCAGATTAAAAATGCAGTTACACTACTCGTTTCGTCACTAATGGGGTTTCGGTGTTTCGATAATTCGATAATTCGTCGTTTCGTCATTTCGACATTACATTTACTGACGTTTCGATGTTTTGCCATTTTGTTATTTATGAAGAACCACTGGTTTAAGTTTCAAGTTTTTAGACATATAGGTTTGGCCTACGCATTGATATTACCCTTTTCAACCCTCACTTTCACCTCCTCATGGGGCGAACTATAAAGTATATTAAACATAAGTTTCATCATTTATTTTTAAGAATAGTTATGCCAAGTTATAAGTTGATACACGCAAAAAAAAACTTTCCCATACAAAATTCACCCCCACTTTAATCCCATTAGGAGGGAATTTTGCAAAACCCTTCCTTACTGGATGCCACCGTTATATAAGGAAAGCTTATCCAAAATTTCAAATGTCTTTACCCAGGGGATTGGCCTGTGTGTTGATATTACATATTTCAATCCCCTGTGTCACCCCCTTGGGGGGCGGATTTCGAAAAACCCTTTCTTAATGGATGCCTGCGTTATATGAATAACCTTTTGTCGAAGTTTTAAGGTTTTAGACCAATAGGTTTGGCCTGTGCATTCATATTACTAGTTTTAGCCCTTTCTTTCACCCCATCTCTGGGCGAATGTGAAAATAAACACACACGTTTTATCAATTGTTTTTAAGAGTAGCTGTGCCAAGTTTCAAGTTGAAATGCGCAGAAAATTAGACTTTTCCCATGCAAACTTCCACCCCCATTTTAACCCTTTTAGCAGGTGAATTTTGAAAAACCCTTCCTTTGTGGATCCCTCCGTTTTATAAGGAACCTACTTGGCAAATTTGGAATCTCTAGAACCAGGGGTTTGGTCTGTGCGTTGATTTATATAATTTGGACCCCCGTTTCATCCCCGTAGAAGGTGAATTTTAAAAAATCCTTTCTTAGTGCACCCCTAGACCTCATAAAAGACCTACTTGCTAAATTTGGAATCTCTAGACCCAGGGGTTTGGCCTGTGCGTTGATCTATCTACTCTGGACCCCCGTTTCACCCCCTTAGAGGATGAATTTTGGAAAATTCTTTCTTAATGCAACCCTAAACCTCATAAGGAACCTACTTGCCAAATTTGGGATCTCTAGATCCAGGAGTTTGGCCTGTGCGTTGATTTATCTTCTTTGGACCTCCGTTTCACCCCCTTAGAGGGTGAATTTTAAAGAATCCTCTCTTAGTGCACACCTACTCCTTATAAGGAACCTGTCAGTCAGTCAGTCAGTCAGTAATTTTCTTCTTTTATATATTTAGAAGATAAGGATAAAATAACAAATTCAAATATAGAACTACGTGTTCAGTGGCGACCTTATCGCAAAAATTAAGTATGTAAATTATGGATATATTTCAGGCAACTCTTTTTTGGGGTCGTCCATTAATCACGTGAGGCTCAAAAGGGGAGGGAAATAATCACGAAATATCACAAGGGGGGAGGGGGGGGTGATCTGAGATATCATGTGTATTTATTTTTTCGTTGAATCCGCGATATCTAGAGTAAGTTCCAAACGTCAGACTGTATTTGTTATGTTGTTTTTAACTCGTCCTAAGGTTCGAAACGGCTTCAGGCAGTCAGAAACAACCTACAACCTTATATCTGTCTGGCCATTTGTATCATTTTATCGGTGCTTAATTTTCCAGAATTAAATTACATTATACCTGTATTTAAAGATAATATTTTAAACCAAAAAAATACACGTGATTTTGAGCAGGGGGGGGTAGTCTAAAACCTCACCACATATCATCAGGGGGGGTCTAAAAATTGCTAAAAAACATCACGTGATTAATAGACGACCCCTTTCATGACTTTGCTGTTATTCATTAGATTCTTTATCTTTCTTTCACATTTCAAGGGACAACACATCTTATATCTGACCATGTCGGAAGTGACATAGGCCACTTTTTATACCGTAAAATTTCTTAATTCTATAGGGAGTTCCCACCGTATAATAAAGCAACATGTATAAGCAATGTCCTTTTATGCTAAAACTACTTCACTGCCTTACTAAAATTTTGCCTACATCATAAATAAAGGGCAAAGACTTATTTCGGAAAACTTTAACTATTTTCAATGTAACCTTCCGATCGTGCCAACCCTAAGCCTATTTGGGAAATCGTATAGTGGGAGTTAATATCCTCGGAAAAGCCTTTGTATTGAACCACAGTTTCATTAAACGCGTAGTTCCTTCGGGCAATAAATAAAAATAGGCCTTTGAACCTCTTACCTATAAGCCATTCCAGCGTTGTTCTAAAACAATGACTTAATCTTTCGTGAACAGAACTGCAGAAACAGTGGCGACTCTCTTTGGAAAAAAAGAGGTTACCTGGACTAGGCGAGGTGTTATTTTCCTTGGTGATTGGTAGGTGTAAATATGAATTCGTTCCCAAAAAACTTCAATACCGCGTTCTAGGAATCGTAGTTGTGGTGAGCACTGCACATCTGACGACGCCACGAAACCATGTAATATTTTACTTATTAGAAATCTATTAACCAAATCAATCTGTTCATCTAGATCGCTATGAAAGATTTTATTTTTCTAATATGAAAATGCCTTCTTTGAATAACATTATACCTACTTCATAAGCAATTATAACAAAAATAACAAAAGCGAGAACAAATGTTTCTAAATTAACCCAAAACTAGGTGCTTTCTGGAAGAAGATACACTAATTGCCGATAATTTTGTTATCATGTTAGTCAATATAGAGTATTTTTATCATAGATATAAATCTGTATTACAATAAGTCGTAATATCGCATTAGGTCAATCTTTGGTATATTATTTCGCTAGAACGTGGCAGTGTCGAATCTATACAATGCAGTATGCTGCTGTTGGAGCTCTTTGGTAAGAAGCTTACTAACCATACTCGAATTTAGCACCACTACTATGTATGTATTATTTGTTTCCCTCTGAAAACCCACAAACTACTCGTAACTAAGGACCTTGTTAAGAATGGGTTAGTTCCCAAACATGTTGGTTACGAAGCAATCAATTTTAGTTATCTCGCTTTATTTGGCTGGGTAAGTAGAAACGTTATCATTTAAACCGGATAGTTTAAGCCAAGAACACCTTACTATTACGTTGTATTAAAAATAAGTTGTCAGTAAGTACTTACTAATTTTTACGACTGCCCTACGTTCCGATGATACTCAGCTTCGACAGAACTTAGCTTCGATGCCACACTGCTGCGACAGCTACACATGTGCGATACGTCAGTGCTCCGACGAGTCGTATCTTCGACACTACACTTCTCCGACACTACACTTCTCCGACACTACATTAAATGGCAAACTACAATTAATAAAAAAAAACGAAAAGCATTTTAAAATATAAGTGTTACTAATACTGCCTTATTGTTTTATAGAATTTGAGCAATTTTTAAGCGTCATCATTGTTTTTTGTATTCTAGAATTATCTATTCACTATATTATTAGTCGTTATGTACTTTCAATTTGTATGATAAATAAATATACGTTACAGGTTACAATAATAGCTGTAGAAATACGTTGAGCAAAGTTGAATAACAAAAGTTGTTCAGTTACATGAGCAAAATCCTTCCCTAAGTACGTAATTAGTATTGTCACAATCACAAGTTTTATTTACACCTGCATAATAGTCGGCTACAAAGGGGATCCGCCATAATTGCCCCATGCCCGGCGCAAAACAGTTATATCTCAAATTTTTGAGTAATAATAGAAGAAATAATGTAAAGTGTCGCTATTAATTCGGTGGCAAACATAGTTTTTTTGCCTGGAGAAGTTTCATAGGCGCTTAATTTAAAAATAACACTTTTTAGGAATTAGGAATAACTTCATACTATTGTAGTACTTAACTCATTAACAACATATGTACGAGTATGTATATATGGGCGCAGATGTTATTTGAATTATTTATGGTTAAGTAATGTCAGTATTTTATTTCATTACTGAGTAAAGATCAATAATTATAATTATAAATAAAATGTATTTGTATGATTTTATAATTAGCGGAAATAATTATATCATCAAAATTACGAAATTAATTAATGAAATAAAGAACCGGAAGTGCTGCTGTTTTATAAATATAATTTATTATAATTATTATTTTAAGTAAAATAAATATGATCTATTTTATTTATATGGTTAAACTATGTTTTAGGATTATATTGTAGATAGAAATGAATAAATATTTATAAGTAGAAAAACCGGAAGCACGTTTAGTTATTTTACATAATTTAAGGTTTTACAAGTAAATAAATTTATAAATTTTATTTTGTACATTTAAAATAGGTTTATGATTTATTGCTTATGGATTTTAAAAATAAATAAGCAACCGGAAACTGCATTTTTAAGAAGAAATATTTAAATTAATATTAACTATTTTATATTTATTGTATGAATAATTTATTCATTATAACAATGATTTTTATGAAAAATGTTGATTAAATTAATATTAAAATGTAATCACTTTGTGGGAATTGGTAAAAGAGGGGATGTGACGTCATTGTGGTTGATAGTTGAGTGGGGTTGTTATTCACTCACCGATATTTAAGCACAGCATTTGTCTCTTATTTTTTTAATCTCGTTAAGACTTTGTACGAAATACAAGTGAAATACATGGGAAGAATCATTTATTACATCTTTCATTTAATACTTGTGAATATGGATTCGCAAAATATCACCTCTGGCAACGCAGCGCCGACATATACATGTATATTACATATAGCTTTACACATATGCCAGGATATTAGGGCGGCTAGTATGTGTTTATTCATTATCTATAACAAATATATAGTTAAGTACTACAGTAGTTTTTCCTAAGAAGTGTCATTTTTACATCTAGCGCCTATTAAACTTCTCCAGGCAAAAAACTATGTTAGCCACTGAATTGAGAAATAGCGACACTTTATAATTAATCTACCATTATTTCTCTGAGATACAATTATTTTGCACCGGGCCTGGGGTTTTTTTCTATGGGATTTGGCGGAAACCCTTTCTCGGAAGTTGCTTAGAATTTTACTGTCATTTAATGTAAAGTGTCGGAGAAGTGTAGTGTCGAAGATATGACTCGTTGGAGCACTGATGTATCGCACATGTGTAGCTGTCGCAGCAGTGTAGCATCGAAGCTAAGTTCTGTCGAAGCAGTGTATCATCAGAACAGTGTGTGTCGCAACTCAGTAGGGCAGTCCTAAGTCTTTTATTTTACTCGGATTAAATTGTTTCCTTACAAAAAGTTATTCAGCTTAAATAAACCACAGTTAAAATTTTGTCCGCGATTTCAATTTCACCCTATAATAAGATATGTGAATAAAATATACATATTAGTACTGTCAATATATGGAAGTTTGGTATTGGCTTGTTATTTCGTTATTTTTGTTTACTTCTCTGTAATTAATGCTGTACGCTCCCCAAATAAAAATATAGTATGGTGACTCTTTAAAGGTGAAAATAATCCGAGAGCTTGCATCACACACTCACACACATACATCTATCCATTTGATGTTAACGACAACAAAAACAATGAAGCAGCCCGTCGATAAACACACTCGGGAGAGGTCCCTCGGATATCCGAAATAAAAACAGGATAAGGAGACGAAAGACCGTAATTAGATGAGAAACAAACGCTGAATTAGGGTCAGGATGACCGCCTACTCGCATTTATCTCTTTCATTCCAAGCTGTATCTACCGTGTAAGAACGAGAGGTATTATTAGTATAACCCCCAGAAAGACATTCAGGTTTATTTCATTTTAATGTGGTTATAATTTATGAATACGACATTTTAGAGTAAAATTAGATATCGTTCCTCTTGTGAACGTCGAACAAGATTACTTTTGTTAACATCGTGGGACCTGACTCAAAACGATTGTATTACGCTTGGGCTTATTTCAAAGGGCTACAGAATTCTGTGTTAGCAATTCAGCTGTTTCCAGTAGTAGAAGACCTAGCTTGGTTTCAGATTTATCGAAATCAAAAATGTTTGTACGTCAGCTGCTCACGTAAAATTCAAACAAATGTCAAACGAAGATCCATATATAGCCTGTTTTTTTTACTCTTTTACACAAAAACAGCGCAAGCGTAACGAGTGTAAAATTTTCAGATTTTACCTTCTCAGTCTTTGCTTTTTCATTTTTAACGTGTTTCTTTTAGATAATTTCTTTTAGACGACAGAAAACTAGAGTATTTAAGAGTAGTTAGGTACGCACTTTGTTTTTGAATAAGAACACATATAATATTTGAATCCTTATCTGTTGATAAAAACACTGATCGTAGGTGTACTGTTGAATGCAGACGTCTTGTTTTAAAATACAGTCATTTGTGCAGCGCTATATAATCAAAAGATTATTTTTCCGATGGGACAGTTTTTCGAAAAACTGCTAGAGTAAAGGTACCGTTGTACGAGAGTCCGTCCATCTTTGAGAAATTTTGAATTGGTTGCAAACCAATGATCTTTGCAATACACCCATTTTTTTCTTGACAGAGGTTCAATAAAATATGAATTAAAATAATATTAAGTAAAACCTCTTTTGTTACAGGTATGCAACAAGATCTTCGGCAACGCGTCGGCACTGGCCAAGCACAAGCTAACACACAGCGACGAACGCAAGTATGTCTGCATCACTTGCGCAAAGGCGTTCAAGCGGCAAGACCACTTGTGAGTATTGCTGTACTTGCGTATCAATACGAAATTTTAAAAGAAAATAAGTGTGTTAAAAGGAAAGCAGCATTTTCCAGCAACGTTTCCAGAAAAATAAACACGAAATAGGTACAATAGTACATTGTTCATCAAGGCCTTAATACACTCGAGTTGGGAATTGCACTTTTTTTTTTTTTTTTCTTCTATAGTGTGGCGATTTCGCACTTTATGCATTCCGCCAAAGTCAAGTTTTTACTTTGTTAAGGACAAAGGTTGGGAAACGGAAACACGGAAAGAAAAAAGGAATACGGTAAACGGAAATGGATACAGGAAAAAGGATTAGTTTTACAAAAATATAAAAACTTAAAAAACAAAATATAATAACAAAGAAAAATAAATTATAATACTAGAAGAGTATGTACACTAAGACTATACACAAAATATTTACAACATTAAATTTTTATGGTATTATGCATAATAAAAAATGAAATCGCTTTAAAAATAGAGTAGCTGTTACAGGATATTAGGCATTCAATATTAGTAGGGAACGGAACATGCAGGATGATAAGGGTTTCAAGAAAGGAAGATCGGTCATATTTAGCACATGAGAAAAAGATATGGTTAATGTCACCGACAGCACCGTCAGAGCAATCACACTTATCAGTGCTTATGATACCCAGTTTTGCTAGATGCGCAGGGGTGCACGTGTGACCCAAGCGCATTCGAATAAGTATGCTAGTAACTGTTTTGCTAAAATTCATTTTAGTGAACCATGGTTTAGGAAGAATTTCCGGTTGAATTTGGAAATAATATTTACCTTTATGCTCCGATTTTTGTAGATAGAACCTTGTCCATGATTCAATAAGATAAAGTTTTGGTAAATTAGCAAGATCATGAGTGAAGTTCTTATAAGGATGCAGGTCACCATCAAAAACAGCCTCGTTAGCTAAACGGTCAGCAGCTTCATTCCCACGTATACCGCAATGGCTAGGTACCCAAATGAAACGCACATCATAATTTAATTCCTGACACTGACGAAGAAGATCTTTGATTTTGAAAATTGTGTCATACTGAACTTTAAGTTTAAAAGGAAATTTTATTAAAGTTTCTAGAGCGCTTTTGCTGTCAGTAAAAATCACGGTTTTGTTTAGCTTAGCAAGTAAAATATATTCCACTGCTTTAAATAACCCAAAAACTTCACCCGTAAACACCGAGGCCTCAGGCGGAAGTTTAATTTTTTGTACTATACCAAACTGTTTGTGATAAACGCCAACGCCGACGTTGCCTTTTTGCGTATGTTTAGACGCATCGGTAAATATTTGATGAAAATCTGGCCAATTTTGATTATACTCATGTATAAATGAAATATTTGGATTAGGGCCATCTTTGTGAATTCCAGTATCAAGGACTACATTGGTGGAAAGTATCAGAGAGCTAAAGGGTATACTGTACAATGGAAGTAATCGCGATCTATGAACAGCTGTGGTAAACGACAAGAATTTCTTAAAACTTTTATATATTAGAGGCACAGATTTATGTTTCCAGTACGAAGACGATAAAGTCAAACTATCTAAGGTACTCAGCTTAGATAACAGAGTATGGTTAGTGTACTGAAATATTCTAAAAACATATTTATCAGCCAGATATTGACGTCTTATAGCAAGTGGCGGTATTCCACATTCTGTTTGCAAGGAGTGAATGGGACTCGATCTCATAGCACCGGCTATGATCCGCAGTGCCCTCGACTGAACAGTATCTAGTTTACTGAATGCAGTGACGCTACCAGGTTCCAAGAAAAAAGTACCGTAATCGAAGACACTGCGAATCACAGCGTGGTACAGTAGTCTCATAGAGGAAGGGTGTGCACCCCACCAAACCCCAGAGAGACATCGCATCATATTTATACGACGTTCACATTTTGCCGTTAAATAGTCACAATGTGCCGTCCATGCCAATTTACAGTCTAATATCATTCCTAAATATTTAACCTGAGATTTAACTTCAACTGGCCTCTCCTTATACAGTATTGTTACCGGGGGAGGCATGCGCATTCGCGAAAATAGAACTGAATTCGTTTTGCTAACAGAAATGTCTAAACCATTATCGAATAACCAGTCGCTCAAAGAACTCAACGCATTTGTCAAATTAGAAGAAATTGTATTTATTGAACTATGAGATGTATACAACACGACATCATCAGCATATTGTAAAATTGACACTGAATTCATATCAAATTTACTCTCCAAATCATGGGTGTAGATATTATACAATAGAGGGCTCAGGACTGAGCCCTGTGGAAGTCCTTTCCAAACAGTTCTTACTAAATATGAATCCTGTGTTTCAAAATAAATATACCTCTCAGACATGAGATTGATTATAAATCTACAAAGAATACTTGGCACATTTAACTTTACTAATTTTTGTTGCAGAATCGGTATTATTACATTATCATAAGCTGCTTTAATATCAACAAACACAGCCCCTAATGACTTGTTATTAGAAAAAGCCAATCGAATATCCATTATCAATATTCCCAAACAGTCCAGTGTACTTCTTCCTTTCCTAAAGCCAAATTGACTATTAGATAAAAGATAACGACTTTCAAGAAACCATTCTAAACGACTTTTTATTAGATGTTCTGAAATTTTACCCAAAACAGTAGACAACGCTATTGGCCGGTATGAATCCGCGTCAGATGAGGGTTTATTCGGTTTGAGCAATGGCAATACAGTTTGAGTTCTCCAGGCTATGGGAACTTTACCTGTCATCATGACAGTATTAACTAATTCTAAATAATATGAAAGTGATTCATCACTAAGATGCGCTATAAATGAGTAAGGAATACCATCCAGACCTGGGGCTGTGTCCTTGGTACTGGAAAGGATACCCTTAAGTTCATACAGCGTGAAAGGGGAGCTCAAGTTATTTATGACAGGGTCCTGAATGGTTACGGGTATGGGTATGGTTCGTGCCTGCTCATGGACATATGGGGGGGGCTAATCTATCTAAGAATTTATTTGCAAGAGACTCTGGAATAGACTTATAAGATGTGTCAGTAAATGCAGACCTAAATCTCCTAATCTGCTGCCAAACAAGCGACGCAGGAGTATCAGGACATATAGATGCACAAAACGTTCTCCAACTTTCAAGCTTCTTTTTTCTAAGGAGTTTTTTAACATCTGACATTATTTCTAAAAGCGCGTCATAATTCTCCTCCGTTATCTGTTGGTTATACATATTTTCAGCTTCTTTCCTTTTCCTAACTGCTTCAGTGCACTCACTGTCCCACCAAGGAGGAGAGGGTATTTTACCTAATGAACTATTTTTTTGTGGGAACAATTGATCAGCTGTATTAATTATAACTTTAGCTAACTCTGTTGCACAATTATTCTCATTACCTTGACATGCTCTGTGGAGGGTAGAAACTTTTCTCTCTATTTCAGTTTTAAACTTTTGCCAGTCAGCGTCAGCTAATCTATATTTCAAACGAGGTTTGTGTTTTGGTACTGATGGATTTTTAGTAGGGAGAGATATGATAATTGGAAAATGATCACTGCCATATGTATAAGAAAGAACCTTCCAAGTAAGAAAAGAAGCTAAGTTAGGGGTGCATATTGATAAATCGACAGCACTATCAGATTCATTAGGAGCTGACCTTCTTGTCGCTAATCCAGTGTTAAGTAAACACAGGTTGTGTTTATCTATTAAATCTAAAATGTGTTCGCCGTAACTGTTAGAGACAGAGCTGCCCCATGAACAGTGTTGAGCATTAAAGTCTCCTAAAAGTATGAATGGTTGTGGGAGTGATGAAAGTAGGTGATCTAATTCATTAAATATAGCAGATGAGGGATGAGGAATATATACAGATACATAGCAAATATTGTTTGCAATAGCAGCAATTATGGAATAATCATTATGATGAGAAGTTATGGCATGAATGATAGGATGGAATGACTGTTTGATGAGTAAGGCTACACCACCATACCCATCAGATCTATCTTCTCTAAATGTTACATACCCCTGGAACTTAAAGCTAAATTCAGCTTTAAGCCAGGTTTCCGATAGAGCTATGACAAAAGGATCAAATTTATTTATTAAATAGATCAGATCAGACTTCTTATTGACTATACTGCGAGCGTTCCACTGCAGTATTTTGCTGGACTGATCCATTGTTAGTTTTATTAATACTTGAAATAATATCTAGTAAGGGGGCAACGTGGGACGGTGAAAAACTTGAAGAAGTGAGTAACTTAATTAATGCTGTAATAATTTCAAGAATGGAGGATTGAGTTTCTTCATTATCACCAGATTTAAATTTAAGTGCAGAACCATTTTCTAATGACTTTTCATTATTGTAATCACCGAGAATGTCCTGATGGGCAGCTCGGTCATACCCTCGTGAAAATTTGGGTAAAGCACGGGGTTTACTGACTACTGTTTTCCTGTATGATGTTGTAGGAGTGCGGACTATGGACGCAGAGGTAATGGGTTGATTCTCTCTTGAAGCAGATTGAAACAATGGTTGTGAAACAACATTAGCATATGGTCTATTCACTGAAGGGTGCAGCTTGGCTGCTTCTACATAAGAAACACAATTCTGTGCCATATAGGTTTTAATTTGTTTTTGTTGTTCAAACTCTGGACATGTTTTGTTAGTGGCGTAATGACAGCCGGAGCACATACAGCAAGAGGCAGAGTCTTCTTCAACATCACATGAAGAGGCAGTATGGCTGAATCCACATTTAAAGCATCTAGGTTTAGATCTGCACTGATTTTTGGTGTGTCCATACCTACAGCAGTTATAACATTGTATCGTAGGGTATGTGTATAATTCAACTGGAAGTGAATTATAACACATAAATACACGTTTAGGTAATACTTGTCCATCAAAACTCAGAACAACAGTTTGAGAAGGTTTCCATATGGGATTACCATCAACCGTGACTTTGTAATTTAGTCTCCTTGTTTTAATAATTTTACCACATCCAATAGGTACACTTATATTTTCTACAATTTCCTCTGAATCCCACTCTACAGGGACACCACGGACCAGACCCATACGTGTGACATTGTACGAGGGAATGAAAGCTTTGAGCTTATGATCTATTAATTTACTATTGTTGATAAATGAGTTGGCAGCTGTGTATGAGGTGAACGCTACAGTTATTCTGTTCCTACCAATTTTTTTAATGCTTCCGTTACATATGTTCTGTATGTTATTTTTCTTTAAAAAGTTACCAAAGCTAATTGGATGGAATGTGGCTCCGGCATCTGTAGAGTCTCTTTGCACATGAACAACAAAAGGGGCAACATCAGTAGAGTTGTATTCAGCTCTAAACAGTCTGTTGGTTGGCAGGGGAGGGGGACTAATCGTTTTATCCTCAGTGTTCAAGGAAGGGACGTGAGAAGCATTAAAGACTGTACTCTTAGTGATATCAACCATATCCTCGTTTTGAACATTTTCAAGCCCTTCACTTACACAACTGCAACTAATTTTCGTTGCATGTGGATGTTTCCTGCGTTTTTTGTTACAATGTTTGCATATTTTAGTTGCGCGAATGCGTTTCCTCTTTGTTGTAGCGCCCGCCTCAGCATGATCCGTATCCATACTGGAGTCATTTTCATAAGCACTCCCGTCCATTAATACATTGTCTGTATGTTTATCCCCTTCTATGATAACATTACAAGCCACCGCCGGGGGAAAAAAATCCCCCGGTGGAGGGTCCTCCTCCATCCCTCCTTAACTTATCTCTAAACTTACCAATTATACAGCAAATTACAATATATACAAACTAACAACTAATATAACACAAAAATAAAACTAAAACTACGAACTAATCCTTTGAATATGAAAAATATTAAAATTTTAACAAAAAACACGCCCGCTCAATTTGAAGGTTTCCCGCGCTTTTTTTCGGAATTGCACTTTCTTTCGAGTGATAGTGCTGTATATGTTCTTTTTTCAAAATCATGTTTTTCATTTGACATTTTACATTTAGTTTACCGACATAGTCTTACCCAAAATGATTAAATTCTCTTTGGAGATAATATAGTTTTTTACTATAATGTTTTTAATTTAGAGGTTGCGTTCAGGAACTGCGCTGCTTGTCATTTTTATGAAAACCTAAGATGAAAACCAAACATAATAATTTAAGTAAGCGATATTCATGTTTACTACTACATATTTATGTTAAATATTACTTCTTTAAAAATGCAATAACATAATTTATAAACTTAAATTTCATTAAATAACAGACAAAATTTTGTGCATATGAGTTAAATCGCTAGGCCAAAATGAGATTCTGAACGAACTATCGCCCATATTTTTTTCAGCGCCGCGCAAAAGGTGGCGTTCGAAGTTCGAATCACTTTTTCTCACGCTCGCAGCAAAAAGCTGCTGTTTTTAGGGACCAAAGGCACCCTTTTCGTGCTGGAGAGGTGAAAAGTATTAAAATACTTTCTATGTAGGCGCGCAAAAGGTGGCGTTCGAAATTCGAATCACTTTTTCTCACGCTCGCAGCAAAAAGCTGCTGTTTTTAGGGACCAAAGGCACCCTTTTCGTGCTGGAGAGGTGAAAAGTATTAAAATACTTTCTAAGTAGGTGTATATAATGGTAAATAAAAACGTAATTTTTAACTGAAGAGGATAACAACATGAACGTACAACTTCAGGGGATTAGGGTACAAAATATAGATTTTCTTGTTCAACTGAGGTGATTGATTTACACTTGTATTCTTTTTTTGTTATTATAATAAATTCCGCCATATACGATGTAAAAAAAATGTAAAAAGAATCGAACGAGCCATAAATTATGAACAACCTCGAACAATTTAAATTTTGAACCGGACTCTTGCATTTCCATTTTATTGTCTACTAGTTTCTATTTTAGATTTGGGTAAATACTTACCAAATGTTCAAAGTAAGTGGTATGTAAAATGATTTATAATCGTAGATTACGTATCATAAACGTGAAACAATGTTTTCAGAGTTATTTTTTTTCGATTTGATAGGTTAAAAGGATAAGTTTCTAGAACGGCAACCGCGCGTCTGGTTAGACAACTACACAGTGTTGGACAACCACACACCCAGTGGACTGATGATCCAATCAATGTCCAATTAAGTCTTCAGTAAGCTGCTGGATGCATGTGGGGGCTGATATGATTATATTATAATGACAGAATAAAAGTTGTTCAGGTTCCTTCAGCTTCAATTTTAACATCATTAGTATATCTCTGTAATTAAAACAAACGAGCAAATTATATTATAATAATATGTAAATATTGATAGACGTCCGTTTCGGGTATCGCTTGCATACATTTTATTTAAATGCGATCGATTGGAACAGAATGATAGTCTGCAAACACTGCCGTCTATTAATTATATTAATTATTTTTCACATGCTACAATGCATTCGTCGTGTAATAATATTAATAATTTAAAGTATTATAATTTATTCGGAATGTTCTCTCTTGATATTTCTCTGATACTCGATATTGTAAATTCTATCAAGCATTGGATTTTTTAAATATAATAATAACATTTAAATATAAGAAATTGGCGTCTATAATACAGAAGATTCATATTTCATAAATCTCCAAAATATCTATTAGCACACTGTGCACAAAATCTGTGAATGGCAGTGTGAATAGAAACCATTTGATTTCATAAATATTAAATTTTCTTTTTACTTAGTAATTGTTATGATCTATCTATCTATCAGCCGAAAGACGTCCACTGCTGGACAAAGGACTCCCCCAAGGATTTCCACACCGACCGCTCCTGTGCGGCTCGCATCCAGCGGCTTCCCGCAACCTTCACCAGGTCGTCGGTCCACCGAGTCGGACGCCTGCCCACACTGCGTCTTCCGGTGCGCGGTCGCCACTCGAGAACTTTACTGCCCCAACGGCCATCTGTTCTACGAGTAATTGTTATGATAACAGAAACTTATTTTCTGACCGCTGTTAGTTAGTGGTATGTTTACAAAATTTACCACGATTTTAAATAATTTTGGAAATTATAAAATTCTTATACACAATTTTCACTTTCTAAAACAAAATTAAAGTTATTTTTCTTTTTATCTACGTAACGTTTGCGTTTGTCAGTTTTAGTAAAACGGCGCACCGTAGCGCGCACGTAGTACACGACGCGTAGCGCGTAGCACGTGGCATACTAAAGACATCAACGAGCCATAGGTACCTTTGTGTAATAGTATTTTCTAAGTTTTACCTAAAAAATTAACACCACTGACTGTTTAAACTTCAAAAACCTTTAATGAATCCTAGCACCAAAATAAAAGTTTTATTTCGATCTGTCCAGTAATTTTAGAGACAGTCGCGAACACACTCATCGGGCAAATACAGGATATTTTTGACTAAAAAAATATAATATTTAAAGTTTGTTCGCCTCAAAAATATATGTAAGAAATAATCGTAAACCGAAATGATACAGAATAAAATACATTTTTAATTTTAAAAAGTTTTGCATATTTTCTTAATGATTATCGACCCCGGAGGAGGTAACCTCACTCTGTCACAAAAGCACATTACCTCGCCAATCTATCGTATATGAGATCATTACATTGTCTCAAACTATCATTACTACGGCCATAGACAATAAAGGTCCCGTGTATTGCGCATCAGAGCGGCGCCATTATTATTTAGTCTATGGCCGTGTTAACACAGGGCGCCCTATAATCGGCGGACACCGCGCATGCATATTAATGGGACACTCCGTATAAGCTGGTACGACAACACGGCGACCGTGCGGTAACTTTGCGACCTAGTTCCTGTTCGTTATAGGCTATATGTATAAAGGTAGCTTAGTTGGGATAAAACTTGGCAACTCGTATGTATGTTAAAAGATTTTTGTTTTGTTTCTTATGGACTTAAAAACTTAAGTACTGTTGAGAAACTGTCTTATTCCCGAATCTGCTGAATTATGTATAGTTTTTATATTTAATTAACTGCACCCTTTGTTTAAATCTCTTATTTCACCTGTATCCTGTATGTATACCTAAATCTACACAAAAAAAAATTGTTTACGTTATTAAAGCATACATGTACTGAAATAGGTCTACGTCAAAGGGGTCGGCCGGTATGAGCTTAAATTGAACATATTGAAATTGAAGGCTAAGTAGGGTTTAACTTAAACAATAGTGACGTTAAGAGATGCAGTATTACCGGTTATTCGTGTCTGAATAGTATGTGATGTGTGTTAGTCGTGTCGGATTATCCTGTTTTAGGTTCAATAACAGGACTCAAAAAATAGTATTTTACTGTAACGTGATGTCATAATTTAAAAAGATTTTGATTATCTTACTTTTTGAATTAGTCGTGGCTCAGTGAGTTATAAGAGGAGACCTGTGCCACTATGGATTGTTAAGGATTATTTTACTTTTTACTTGAATTAGTTAATGGGCGTTAGATCTAAGTATATTTATTTGTTTAATTCGTAATAATTATTATACTTCAAAAACAGTAATAAACGATTGGACACGAATACGAAAAATAAATAAACAGATACATTTAGATACGTTCCCTTACGTATCATTTAGATACGTCTGGTATCCTTATGGAGACCTTTACCAAATCAAATACAGGATGATTACGTTCTTACCTAAGATGAACTGGCTTATCAATACGAAACCGAAACTCGATTAAATTAGTATTTATTTCGTTTCAGAAATGGGCACATGCTGACACATCGGAACAAGAAGCCGTATGAGTGCAAAGCGGACGGCTGCGGCAAGTCTTACTGCGACGCGCGGTCGCTCCGGCGGCACACAGAGAACCACCACCAACCACCGCCGCCGACGGAAACCAGTAAGAATATACACTACTTCTTTACGTTAAGAAGGTGATATATTGTTGCACCCAGCAAAGCGGACGGCTGCGGCAAGTCTTACTGCGACGCGCGGTCGCTCCGGCGGCACACAGAGAACCACCACCAACCACCGCCGCCGACGGAAACCAGTAAGAATATACACTACTTCTTTACGTTAAGAAGGTGATATATTGTTGCACCCAGCAAAGCGGACGGCTGCGGCAAGTCTTACTGCGACGCGCGGTCGCTCCGGCGGCACACAGAGAACCACCACCAACCACCGCCGCCGACGGAAACCAGTAAGAATATACACTACTTCTTTACGTTAAGAAGGTGATATATTGTTGCACCCAGCAAAGCGGACGGCTGCGGCAAGTCTTACTGCGACGCGCGGTCGCTCCGGCGGCACACAGAGAACCACCACCAACCACCGCCGCCGACGGAAACCAGTAAGAATATACACTACTTCTTTACGTTAAGAAGGTGATATATTGTTGCACCCAGCAAAGCGGACGGCTGCGGCAAGTCTTACTGCGACGCGCGGTCGCTCCGGCGGCACACAGAGAACCACCACCAACCACCGCCGCCGACGGAAACCAGTAAGAATATACACTACTTCTTTACGTTAAGAAGGTGATATATTGTTGCACCCAGCAAAGCGGACGGCTGCGGCAAGTCTTACTGCGACGCGCGGTCGCTCCGGCGGCACACAGAGAACCACCACCAACCACCGCCGCCGACGGAAACCAGTAAGAATATACACTACTTCTTTACGTTAAGAAGGTGATATATTGTTGCACCCAGCAAAGCGGTCGGCTGCGGCAAGTCTTACTGCGACGCGCGGTCGCTCCGGCGGCACACAGAGAACCACCACCAACCACCGCCGCCGACGGAAACCAGTAAGAATATACACTACTTCTTTACGTTAAGAAGGTGATATATTGTTGCACCCAGCAAAGCGGACGGCTGCGGCAAGTCTTACTGCGACGCGCGGTCGCTCCGGCGGCACACAGAGAACCACCACCAACCACCGCCGCCGGCAGAAACCAGTTAGAATCTTCGCTACCTTACATTAAAAAGATGATATAGGGGACACACCGTATCTATGGGTGCAAAGCTGAAGGATGCAGCAGGCAATTGACAATATTTTACATTTTCCTCCTCAAATTGTATACGTGTTTTGTGGAGAATAGGTAGGTATGCAATAATAAAACATCCACATTTTTTAAATTCTTAATTTTTTAGTCCTAAAACTCCCGAACTATGGGGAGACACCCATTTTCCAACATAAAAAAGTAGGGACGCTATAGATTGTTAACATACTTATTTCTGGAGATAATGTTATTTCGCTCCGTTAGGGTTTTAACGGTTTTATGAAGGTTAGATCATCATAGCATCTGCCTATGCTGAGTGACGAGTAATAAAAAAATTTGTTAAAAGTTTTATAAAATTTTGGATTTGCAATAATAGTTTCATAGTAAGTATGGACATTACTATGATATATAATATGACGTCATAGTTCATTTTATTCCAACATTTGTATCCCATTCCATTTTTGTCAGAATAAAACTCCCTTCCCGATGCTTATAAGTCGCGTCGAGCTTGGGTATCTTTAAAATAAGACTGAACGCCCATTATTTGAGGTTTTATTTACCTGCATAGCCGATTTCCTTTCAGAATAGAAAACAAAAGTTACCCTCATTATTACTGAATATTGGGCAGTATCTTTTCCTCTTCTATTTTTATAATGTTAATATTGAAAATCCGTAAGATTTATACAAATTGTTAAAAAAGTGCGTTTGAAATTTTTAGGGGTTGCTCAGAATTAAGTATAGAATACAGAAAAAAACCCAATGTGAATCAAAATTTTTTACGGGAAACTGAAAAAATTGTAGTTCGATTTTTATCAATATTTTTCCTATATGCTCCTATATAAATGATTCTGAGTAACCCCTACAATTTCAAATGCACTTTTTAACATCCTGTACGAAAGCTTGTTTTTAATGGCAGATGTGAAGATATCTAATCGAACTCTCCATACAAGCCGATCGTCACACTGAAAATTTTTCTATGGAGAGTTTTAAAAAATGCTAATTTATTTAAAAACTGGAAGAGTCAAAGTTTTTACGTTTGACACAAATAATAGCCTATTTCGGCCGTTTCAAGTCATCTTTTCCGCGCAAGTATTTTTTTAATGTTTCATTTATCAACAGCTGTTAGGTATTTTAAATAGAACTTTTAACTTCTCCCATGTTTTTGAAATGAGATAAATACAAGGTCACAGTAATATCTAAATGCTACTACTAAAACTGAACGAATTTCCCCAAGGAACCTATACAATCGGAACAAAAAATATTTTAACTTTTTTCTATGTTGTCAGTCTTTAATCAGTCAATTTGCAAACTTTGTATGGAACTTACTTTGGGAAAAGTTGTTTAGTTACTGCTTACGCTTTACCGCTTAATTCACCCTGCAAAAAAGCGAAATCGATATCATATTACATATAATTTACCTGCATTATGATGGTAGATATGACACAATTACGCTGCGATTCAACTTGATTGCTTCTATTTGAAACTGTCACATAACATATAGACTCTAATATCATGGGTTACGTCCACACTTGAAAACCTCCCCACAAAATATCCTGATAGTAACATTATATCAACTACCCACAATCCGGTCCGAAAACGCCGAAAACCAATATCCAATTAGCAGTGGGTACGGCGAAGATCAAAGCGCCTGCCTGCCTGCCTGTGACGTCTACACAGTACGGGCTGTCAATAGCTGTCACTTTAATTTGAACATGGAATGCTTGTGATGGATTTCATTTCATTGGCTTTTGCTTTCAATTCACTAAAACAGGTTTGGTTTGGTATAATACATTCGAGTGTACCATAAACAAGGTAAACCAAAATACGAATTCAAGTTCTAATCAGGCATCAGTGTTGTTAAACTAAAACTAGGCACATATAAGTATTTCCTATCTATGGATGCTTGTAAAGCCTTATATTTATAGTTTTTAGCATTCCGTGCCATGACGACCCTCTTGTTAAGCCTGCACCCGTCTGCCTGTGCCCTTTTTTCAATGACTTAGGTTTAAAACTCATAGAATTTTTGTTAGTACTGCAGATATCTACGAACAAATAATAATAAAAATAAAAAGGAAAAGGGGTCCCTATACAGAAAACGAGTGTTATCATTTTTTGATTTGTTTTTGCTCTTTCGTTAAAACGGCACGACATACAATTTTCAAACTTGGTATAGTGTAGTGTACTCTCTAACTAACGTAAAACAACAAATAATAAAAACCAGTCAAATGGAGTTGGCATCGCGCTAACGATCCCGTACTGAATGAAAGAAAACTAAAACTCTTGAAAAAGACAAAATAAAATAACTAACACAAATATTTATATTTTGTAGTAGTGCGGAACCCTCGGTGCGCGCGACCGCCTCGCACTTGGCTGTTGACAGTTGAAACTTTAATTAAAGGTATATCAATTAGACTGTATCAGATCAACACAGCTTGCAGTGTCATAAATCTACGAATAAATTATACTATCAAAAGTCAAAAAAGTCAAAAGTCAAAATATTTTTATTTAAGTACGAGATTGTACGCATTCAATTAAATCGTCAATTTTTTTCTAATTTCTACAAAGTTCCTACCACTCAAAACTTATACACTCAACGTTTTGGGAAGTGTAAGCGGAGCGAAAATAAACGTCAAGTCCAAAGATACTCACCCCAGCATATTTTTTGAAATATAAACTTAATATCTATTACAATTGATTGAACTGAAGGCTCTATACATGTCCATCCATACTTCTAATTGGGTATATTTTTATATATTTTTTATCATAAATCGACTAAAATTAATAAATAAGAATGTTAAATTAAATTAAAATTATAAAGCTTAGGGTGGCTAAAGATTACAGCAAAAAAGATGAAAAATGTCATCACAAGCTAAAACGAAAATAAAAAAGATAGCGATATCTTGACTAGTAACCAGTTAATTAGTTTCGACCCAACTGCCCAGATTTTTATTTTATTAAAACAATTTTCACGTACAGGCGCCTCCAGCACCGCGCCCCCGACGAGCAGCAACAGCACGGAGCGGGAATCGAACGTGCTGCGGCTCTCCCCCACGTCACCGGCGCGCCACAACACCACACACTCAAATGTAAGAACAATTTTTTATTCAGTTTTCAAACTTATGCTCAAACGAGGTATTGTCAAAAACCAACCCGTAACTTTTAAAGAGTTCTTTTTTCAAATTGTTAATACAAAAAACATTCACTGACTCGTAGCCTTGCATTAATTTTCGAAATAAAATAGCAATTTCATATCATAGTTTTAGCGCAAAGGATTTTTACCAAAGAGCTTCATCATAATGAAGGAAATCGGTGGAAATTGTTTGTCTATAGCGAAGAAACTTTTTTCTGCTAGATATTTATCGCTAACGAATGCAGTTAGGTGTTTTAAAAGACTAACATGGTACCGAAATAAATAGAGTACACTAAACCAAATTAGAAGTTTATTTTATAATTAACCGACTTCAAAAAAGAGAAGATTCTCAATTCGACTGTATGTTGTTTTTTTTATGTGTATGTTACGCGATTACTCCGCAATTATGAATCGATTTCGATGTTTCTATTTTGTTTGGTAGGTCATACTTCAGAGGTGGTCCCATATTTTTTTATCGTAATTGATTCAGCGCTTTTTGAAAAAAAAAAACAACAAAAACATGAAAAATAGCAAAATTGGAGTTGTTACGATTAAAGTCGTTGTTGTTGTTGTCAATTGTTGTTGTTTTTAACGTGTTCAACGTTGTCAAATATTTATTTGACAATAAAATCAGTTGGTTAGTTACTATAATACCTTTTAACGAACTACAGGACCATCTTAATGTAGCTAATCAGACATATATCTATGGTCACATATGGGTATAAAGACCTCCATATATCTCTCTACAAGATGTAATAAAATACCTACAATTTACCTATTTTGTTTTACCTCTACTGCATATTAAATCATTTTTATATATGTATATGAAAAGACGGTAATTTCTCTTCATGAAGCTAAACTTTCCTCAAGGAATAATAGTCAACCCGCAAAAAATGTTGGAACTTTTCATACTAATGATCAGTTGAATAGAGTAATTAGTAGCACAGTAAATTATATTAAAATATTTCGGAAGGAACCAATATATAATAATTAATATCTTGTTTTTAATATTCTAAGCTTCTAAATAAGTTGTTTACGAGTCAATATTTCGATTACACACAGTACCTAATTAAGTACTACCTCGTCAGCTTCTAATTATGTTCTTCAATTAGAACTTAATTTATTACCTTCAAAGCACAGAAAAGATCTTGTTTACTTTATTTTAGTAAGAAAACTAGATTATAAAACGTTTACCGTTTTATTTCAATTCTCATTACTTTTAGGAAAGAAGCATGAAGGAGTTTTGAATACGAGGGTTTAAAAAAACGCCCCTAACAACAAGTGTTGAGAAAGGGTCGGTCGTTCAAAAAAACGCAAAACACATAAATAACGACGAGCTCTTTTTATAAGCACAATTGACTGCTAAAGTTGGTTGGTATCTGCCAGTGGAGGCTACTTCGGGAGCTTAAGCCCTGCCCGCGTTTTTCCGAGTGTTTGGCATACTTCCAGAGGGTGGACTGTGTGAAATTCACAGCTTTTATTAATTAGCCAATTAGCCTAAATCCACGTCGGTCGTATGCCTTTTAATTTCGTGCCGTCATTAAAAGGTCTGCTGAAAAGGTTAGGAATGCGTAGCAGCCATGTTTTCAATAATGTAGAGCACAGGGAGGGATGTATAGGGAGTCAGAAAAAAGCACTTAAATCACTCTTAAATTTATCTAAAGCTGTTAATTAAAATATTCTTTAGAATAATAGAAGAAAAAATGTTTTATGTTTTCCACTGTTTCATGCATTAGAAATTATAATTTAAACAGAAAGTAGATTTAAGATAGAAGTTATCAAACAGACCAAATCACTAAAAAATGTGTACTCATTCATTGTCATCCAAACTTTATCGATAGTAAATATCAACAATTATCGATCTCACCCCGAGTGCATCCCTGTCGACTTCTCTCAATTTATTTTGCACAATCCGCCACAAACATTGTTCTGTCGAATCAACACGGGACGGGATGTTTTCCCGCCGAGTTTTCACGGAAGCGAAACGGTTTTATTTTGTTTTCGTACGACTTTGGAAAACGCTTTGCGTTACCCTAAATCATTACGAAACGCACGGAACCCAAGGAATTGGAAAATAATGTTGTTTTGTTAAACCTTTATTGTACTGACCCAAAACAGTTTCTTATTGGAAAAATACAAAATTTGTTGTTTCGATGGAACGTACCAATCAATCTGGTTGTTCAATTCTTTACAATGAAGGAGACTTGGTATTTCTGCAAATAATATCAAAAAGGTCTCCCAGATTTATTTATTAAAATTTGATTATGATTATTATAATGTTGGAGTGATCAGGGGTTGTTGTGTACAGTCTAGCAATGCGTCGGAGAAGACGAGCGGTAGTGCAAACACAGGCGGAAGCGGGAGCGGTGCACGTGGCGAGAGCAGCCCTCCGCGGACGCCGCCCGTGCCTCCCTCGCCGCCGGCGCGCCCCAAGCCAGCCAAGCTTTGCAGCACCAAACCAAAGATAGTCACATCGGTAAGTTGAAGAATCTCCCGGATAAATAAACATACATTGCTAGTGTGGCTTTTCGCTCAACGCACAGCAAAAAGGCGATACATTTTTGCATGTGAAGTAAATTCATAGAACAAAATATGTATTCTGTTCACAAACTGCCTTAACATTTTGTTCTACCCTGTGTTCTACTCCAATTATAGTAATTTTGAGGCACCTTTGTACATTTTAAGCTCATTACATTTTATAAATTACAGTCGTCAAAGCACTTTAGGCATTAGCTATTTGATTTTGAAATTCAAACACACTGAGAGCTCAGAGTAAACCACTAAATGAACTTAACAAATGTGAATTAGCATTTCAGGTTTCGAATTTGATGAAACGTTTCGCCGCTATTTAAATAAAATTGGTACATATCGCTTAGCCAGAAAGATGGAGTATCACGCAAACAAAAAAAAATATTGCGATAAAATAATATTAACTATCACATTCAGTTTCAAATAGGTCAGTGTACATAAATTTTAACTGCATGTTTTCTTAAATTGTGCCACACGATAACAATAAGTATATGAATTAAATATTAATAACGACAATTATATTAATTAACCAGCCTTGCAGCAGTCAACAACTATTCAACTCTGATGTAGCCCAAGGTATACCAGCTGTTTCAAGGCTCGAGTTAGCACAAATGAATTTCCACTAGTGAGACCGTATAATTGACTGTTATCATGGGACCCTCTAGTCACTATAATAATTATCGCGGCCGGGTGAACCCAGCAGTTCATATAACCTTTTATGTTTACTACCCTTATTATTTATACATACGTTTCTTGCCACTGAACCACAGTATACAGATTAGTACTACATACAGTATGTTCGCTTTCTGCTCCCCGTTAAAAGCAGCCTCCCCGTGCGGGTAAAATCAGGTGACGGTTGCTTAACGTAGGCTGCGCAACGCACACATTTACATGTGTACAAACATCATATTTTAATATAGTAGTAGGTAATGATAACACGAAATTTGTATGAAGAGTCCGGAATGTGACTTAAAATCGAATTTGAAGTCGTTCAAGTCTGTAATCTTTAATTTATTTTATTATTTGTTGCAAATTTCACAGCTTTTCATAATTTGTTACAATTTTGTGATATTACAATTTGTAAAGCCATGTAAGAAATTCGACTCATTTAAATACAGTGAACGGTTAAATACAGTTAAAGTCTCAAAGATTCCCCTCCCCTTTTTCTCTTTGATGAACGTTGCAATCAGTCTTTTTCTTTGTCTCACGCTACGATCATGCTACAATGATGCAAAGATAGGAGCATTTGACTTGATTGATAAAGGAACCATGTGTCGGCGTGTAACTGAACCATAATATAATCTACCGAAAAGAGACTAGGTATTTCATTTTTGGACGTGTCATTATCAACATGGCCTTTGTTTGGTGAACTCAGATAGGTACGTGGCGGTTTCGCGATGTAATTGATATTTTACCAATAAATTACAATTGTATTATGAATTATAAAATAAACATGGATACCTATTAGGAAAAAAGTGCGTATTGGACTGCTTTTTAACCGATTCCCTATACTCTAATGTTTTTTCGGGTATACGTACGATATGTAACAGTATAACTGTGGAAGCTGTTAACTGGGACTCCTACTCATCATGCTGAACAACTTCTGTTCTATGGCTGAATTCAAAAGAACATTTTTAGACTCTCCATTCCATACAAATCGATCAGCTGTTTGGCCAATGTTGTATAAAGAATATACAATCTTTTTTGCGAATTCAGCCAATTCGAAGTAGAAAAGTTATTCCGCCACCACGATTGTGTGCACAAAAAACGTGCATGTAAAAGCTCTTTAACGCCTAACTACATAGTATCATCAAGCCTACACAACTCTCAAACGGTTACTGTCTCTGCTAGTTTAATATATTTTTCTATAGTATGTGCATTCAAAAATAAAATCAACGATTGTTCAATTCACACATGAATATTCAAAGATTAATCAAATCTCTTACAAGCAAGTACCTATACTTTAATTTGCAACAAACCAACCCCGGTCCGTGGGAACTGGGGCGATTCTTATGTTAATGGCTGTAGATGGCGGATCGGGTCAGGCGGCGGGGCCGGATTTGGGGAGCATGGGTCAAACTCGTGACGCAAGTTTATGCGCGTGACGTGACCTGCACAGGAAAGGGCTAAAATACAAAGTTGTACTTAATTATATAGATATGAATATGATTATAAAGTCTACAAGTGAATTTATATTTTTTTGCAATATACTGTTTCGCCTCGGTTGTTTTTGGGGCCAACGCAAAGAAATTCTGCACACATTAAATATGCTAAAAGAGTTTTGTGAAATAAGCTTAGTTTGCTAAATATTTTTCTCTAATTTCTAAAACGCCCGTGGCAGCTTCGACAGAATACTTCTTAGAAATAAGTTAAAAAAAAACAAACAATAAATAAACCAAATCACAAATAGCGGTATGCTTATTTAATGGTAAATCACACACGGTCGTCTGGCCTGATGCCGACTTATATACTTATATACGTTTAATTAAATACTTACTTACATATATATTAAACATCCAGACACATATTTACTTAACTACGATAAAATATTGTTAATACATAAATTTTTGAGCGTGTCCTTGAAGCTAAAACTCTCTGTTTATCTTAAAGTTCCACACGTAGCAGTATACAATTTGTTTAATTCAATTAAATATACTTTATTGCATCATAAGAAAATATAGTATTACAAAAACAAACACAAAAGAAAATTGGTAACAACGATAGGCGACCTTATTTCTAGGTAGCAATTTCTTCCAGGTAACCTTAAGGTAGGAAATAAACTATGAGATATAGTGGGGTAGTACAATGAAAGAAAAGATTACTAAAACAACGAAATAGGTAATAAGAAACACAAATACATCCTATGTATTTACATAAAATATACATATATACATTAAATATAAACCTATATACAGGGTGTAACAGAAGTGTAACACAAGTTTTTGCGATTTCAACAAAGTTGTAGAACAAAAGTTGTTCAGTTTGATGGGTAAAAGCCAACCTTGAAGTATTGTCACACACTTCTGTTACACCCTGTATATATGTATATATCTATCTATCAGCCGAAAGACGTCCACTGCTGGACAAAGGCCTCCCCCAAGGATTTCCACACCGACCGGTCCTGTGCGGCTCACATCCAGCGGCTTCCTGCAACCTTTACCAGGTCGTCGGTCCACCTGCCCACACTGCGCCTTCCGGTGCGCGGCGCCATTCGAGAACTTTACTGCCCCAACGGCCATCTGTTCTACGAGCTATGTGCCCTGCCCACTGCCACTTAAGTCTAGCGATTCTGAGAGCTATGTCGGTAACTTTAGTTCTCCTACGTATCTCCTCATTTCTGATTCGATCACGTAGGGAAACACCAAGCATAGCACGCTCCATCGCCCTTTGGGTGACTTTGAGCCTTCTTATAAGGCCCATAGTAAGCGACCATGTCTCGGATCCATATGTCATCACTGGCAACACACACTGGTCAAAGACTTTAGTCTTGAGGGACTGCGGTATTTTGGACCTAAAGATATTGCGAAGCTTCCCGAACGCTGCCCAGCCGAGTTGGATTCGACGATTGATCTCTTTCTCGAAGTTGGACCTACCTAACTGGACTGTTTGTCCCAGGTATATACAGGGTGTTAGGTAAAATAGTGCAGATCTTTTAAGGGCTAGAAGGGGACCCTAGATGCAGTACATTTATGCTATTTACAAATTTATATTCGCTTTAATAACTGAGAAAATCGAAGGTTTTGTTTCCATGAGTGGCGGCCCTTAAATAACGTCATAGCCCGCACAGATCGCGCACACATGCACGCGTGCGCAGAGCGAGTGACAGGCTCACGCACACACAGAAACGAGCGCGCGCACACACACAAATGCGCTCGCAAATTCTCGAATGCACTGTTTAGTCGCGCACGCATTTCATCCGCTTTTTCGCACTCTTTAACTGACACTTTGTCCTTGATGTAGCACCACAAAAAGAAATCCATCGGTGTCAAGTCTGAGGAGCGCGCTGGCCAAGCGACGGGATTGTGTCGATCGATCCAGTTCTCGTCGAATTCGCGTCGAAGTACGTTCCCCACGGTCCTTCAACACGTCGTCTTTCAGACAGTGGGTGGTCATCTAGTATTGGTACCTCATTTTCTTCTAAGAAGCTGCTGTATGCCTCAGCAGTTAACCTGTTTGGTAGAAAGAACGGACCTACATGCGCTCATACATGCGTGTTGCGGCGATTAAACATTCCACATCGCGTGAATGTGCTCTTATCTGACCATAATACATTTTGAACTAAATCTGTTTCCTCCTCGGTTTTCCGTAGCAACCACTGAGAGTATGACACGCGATTTCCAAAGTCTGGCTCTATCAGGTGCTGAACAGTCTTTACCTTGAAAGGATGTTGCAAATCATCTTTTAAAATATTGTGTACACTCCAGTTGCTGATTCCAAATATCGTTCCTGCCGATCTTGTGCTATCCTCGGGCTCTTCTTCGAAATGTTCCAGGATAGCATCCCGCAAGTTCAAACCGACGATGCTCGACCAGCGTCACGGTTTGGCCTCGCGAACGTTCCATAGTCCCTTAGTCGCTGAACAATATTCCTTATCACTCGTCCGCTGGATGGCGTTTGTATAACGAAAGTGCTCCCGGTACAAACGTAGGGCTTCCTCTCCGATTCCATGTGTCATCCCATAAGCTAACACCATGTCGGTGTATTCAACATTTGTAAACTGATAGTTCGGCATTATTAACAAACACGAAATTACAAAATCCAAAAAAAAGTCAATAAACAAATTCAATGCGCAATAGCAGCGCGTCTTTAAACAAGAGTCAATAAAATTACAGAAAACACGACAGCTCTACTCCACAGCGAAGCAAGACCAACAGTGTAGGTATTAAATTCTCGCTGGGCGGCGCGGCGCGCGCGGTTCGCGGGGTGACGACGACGTTGCCACTTTGAATAGATACCTACTGGTTGAGCGTCACACGGGTAAAAGAATACGATAGTGGTTGTAGGTTTGGTTTAGCCCTCAGTTGGTAAGCCCTTGGCATCATCTTACCTGATGGTAATTCGTAAGTGATGAAGGTAGAGGCGAGCTTACCAAGACTTCCCAACGCAATGGGGAACTGGCTACCTTATTTTCATGCCGGAAAACATCAATGCTGTTAACATTGCCCTACCACCAACCAAACAGAGTTCTACAAAGTTGGACCCCGCCGGGAATCGAACCCGCGATCACTAGGCTACGGAGGTGGTTGAAAGGTCCTAAATGAAAGTCCTAAAAACTAAATTGCAATAGAAAAATTTGATTTTATTAAAAAGGCTGGACCACATAAGTTTAGTCCTACGCCTGATTGAAGTAAGATAAGACTTGTTTGACGGTAATAATAAAGTTCAGTTCATTAGATTACTATCAGTTGACATATTACTCGTACTGTTTTTCCTAAATTATAAGAACTATACCTACGACCTACGTACTATTCGCAGATACAAACATACGTACCTAGTCCACGTGGACTGAGCGGTGCTCGTAGCGTGGGACGCATGCGCGGTAGCGCGCGATAACCAACCAATAGCAGCGCGCACCCGGGCACGGGTCGACGCAAAACGCAGCCACAATGGAAAACTGTGACGCAATAGTCAGTAGCGAAACTTACTTTGCTAAGTGCGTTCGCGTTTCGCGCACCTATGAGAATTTTATCGCGCATTGTACTCTGCCTCGGAGCAATCGATTTACTCCGTGTTTATTTCCAAAATAGTAAAAGTCACCGTACAAGTGAGTCCATACTGGAGGAGTCGAAGATCAAAAACAATGAGATACTCTTGTCTACAGTAATCCGAAGAACACTGCTATTTCGGTCACGTTGTGCGGAGGGAGCCTACAAGTTTCGAAAGATCCATTCTTTATGGAAAAGTGGAAGAGAACAGACCGTGGAGCCGCAGACCAACTCGATGGGCCGATCTCGTCACGAAGACGCTGAAGATATCGATTCACGAGGCATCGAATCTAGCTATGAACCGCGAGGCTTGGCGTTACACTATCCAGGAAAATAGTAATTGAAGGGGGTCACGATCCTCAGCACTGAGGGAGAGGGACCGACTAAGGAGGAGGAGAAAAGTGCGTCAGAAAAACTGTAACCCAAATCGCCAGATATCCAGTGTGAACACCATAGACGGGATCGTTCAAGCGCTTCGGAGAGAAGGCCGTGACTTCATCAATGGTCCTCGTGCGTTGCAGGAAGTTTGAGCAGCAGTTGAGCAGTTTGGAGAACGCTGGCTAGGACGAGGAGGATCAGAGGTTTGGCCGCTACGTTCACCCGACCTTACCTCATTGGATTTTTATGTGTGGAACCACGTGAAAGACTTAGTTTTTAAGTTCGAAAGTGAGAGTGAAATGGAAATGCGAGTCAAAATCGACATGGCCTTTGATATTATTCAAATGGACCCTCAGGTCATTGGCTCCTTGCATAGACCTGTGCGAAAACGTGCTAGACTCTGTGTACGTGTAAACGGTGGGCATTTCGAACAATCTCTAATATCTACTTAGAATTTGTGTATCTACCTATCTCTACAATTAAACTATTTATCAAAATAACAACTTAATTGTTTAATTTGGATTTCCCTACTAGTATCTGGCTTGTCTACCAATATTTTTTTAAATTGCTAATGATCTCACCTGATCGCCTCCGTGGCTCAGCAGTGTGGCGCTCGCTTCATAAGGAAAGGTTGCGGGTTCGATTCCCGACATTTATGTTTGGCGGCAAGACTTTGGTAGTTGCTAGCTATTTTTGAAAGAGATCTAATTACTTAGGCGACTTGTTAAACGCCCTACCACCAACCAAACCGAGTCTTTTCGAAGTTGAACCCCGGTAGGATTCGAACCCGCGGCCTCCCGTGTCCAGGGGCGCCGACTTCATAAAAATATTAGGGGTAAAAATAACAACTTAATTGTTTAATTTGGATTTCCCTACTAGTATCTGGCTTGTCTACCAATATTTTTTTAAATTGCTAATGATCTCACCTGATCGCCTCCGTGGCTCAGCAGTGTGGCGCTCGCTTCATAAGGAAAGGTTGCGGGTTCGATTCCCGACATTTATGTTTGGCGGCAAGACTTTGGTAGTTGCTAGCTATTTTTGAAAGAGATCTAATTACTTAGGCGACTTGTTAAACGCCCTACCACCAACCAAACCGAGTCTTTTCGAAGTTGAACCCCGGTAGGATTCGAAACCGCGGCCTCCCGTGTCCAGAGGCGCCGACTTTATAAAAATATTGGGGGCTAGGTCAGATTTTTTTATTTTCCTGATATTTTCTAACTAGCTATCGCCCACGGCTTCGCCTGGGTGGATATCGTTTTTGTGATTACTGTTGCCCTATGGACTCCCGATTGTTGCCATGCAGACGGTTATCCCCGCGCCTGCCGCGGCGTCCGCACGTCGTCGTCGCCCCGTGTGTTTGTGTGTTTGCGTGCGTACCTATTGCATGACGTCATTGAGTAAGACAGCGATACTGATTGTACGTGTGAGAAAGAGATGGAACAAATAAGGGCGGCGATACACGGGAGCAGTTTAAAAAAAAAGTTGTAATTGAAGTTTTGTGGGGAAATTTTAATTTAAAAAATCTGGGGTTAATTGTGAGCGTTCAGCATGTCTGACTCGACCTGAAAAAGTGGGTGCAAAGCAGAAATTTGAGAAAAAATAGGGCAACTTTACACCCTTATTTCTCGTAAACTAAGGGGAATATAGACTTCGCTCTTTTTTATTTGTGATAGGTTCTGCAGCCCCTACGTGCCATTTAAATATCTGCAGTATTTTACCTAACACCCTGTATATTCGTCAACAACTTCGAGTGTAGAGTCTCCAACCTTCAGAGGAGTGGGTGTAACACGGACGTTTGACATGATTTTCGTCTATATATACAGGGTCTTTCGATGTATGTATACAGGGTGTTAAAAAAAGTGCGTTTGAAATTTTAAGGGGTTACTCAGAATCAAGTATAGAATCCAGGAAAAATATTGAAAAAATTCGCTCTTCAATTTTTTTTGCAGTTTTTCATACAAATTCTCGATTCACTATTTAGATTTAGTATGAGAATCTGAAAAAAATAATTGAAGAACGGATTTTTTCAATATTTTTCCTGGGTTCTGTTCTTGATTCTGAGTAACCCCTTAAAATTTCAAACGCACTTTTTTTAACACCCTGTATATATACATCATAGCATCTATGGGTGAGGAAGGACAGAGTAAAAAAAAAAGTAAGTAAGTTTAATTACGTCTACTTTCTTATCCACATTAGTAGGGCATCACTTGAAGCGGCCCTCTGCGGGCCGGACTCGGCGAGGGTCATTGTGAAACGTCCAATGGATTAAATCGGCCATTCATCAGCCTTTGTGAGGGTTTAATAATTCAGCCGCGGCCGCGAGGGACCCACCATGATACATGGCCACTGCCGCGCCAGCGCCGGCCGACCCACCGCCAATATTACTTGACTTGCACGCTTGACGTTATGGGTCCTTGAAAGTCACAATGGTGAAATGAAAGTATGGAAATACTGGAGACTTTCTGTGAACAAACTGTGAACAAAGGAATCGCCGTCTAAGTACTCCTACCTATACCTGAATATAATATTAATATGCTTGAGGATTCAACTAGGTCGTCTCCTTACATATGAAGAAAAAACCCTTATTACGTTACGCTACTTAAGGCCTCTTAAAATCTTAACTAAAGCCAACGTTGCAACCAGGTTTTTGACGTCCTTTAATTTAGTGGTAACAATGGTAATAAATAATCTTACCATTTCAATTTAATAAATAAACACCCGACGGTTTAAAATATAGCCTAGGCTACACTTGCAGAGATTAGGACGTGTTAAGAGGAAATTTAAAGAAAATCCAACCGTTTATAGACTCAGTGCGCGGTCACCAAAGTAAAAATACCGTCCTCCTAGAGGAGTGGGACAGTCCTAATATAATAATCCTAGTATAATTATTTATCAAAAGCAACAGTTACTTTACTGTTATATTAACGTTGCATTATAAGTATGCTGCAGGTCGTTGCCAATACAAACAGTGCAGTTCATTGGTACAGGGGCGATACCTCGCGAATCTTGCACCGTGAGATCTCTACGCCGCCGCCGCCGCCGATCACCACCTGTTCCTCCCCACGGCATGGCTACTAAACCGAACCGACCAGCCGCAAATTATTAAGGGCGAATTCCCACACCACTGGCTAGCAATGAAAAAGCGGCCAAGTACGAGTCGGACTCGCCCATGAAGGGTTCCGTAGCAGCAAGTAACATAATATAAAAGTTCTTGTAGTTCGTTGTAGGTAAATTGCGGTTTACGATTTATGACGTATTAAAAAAAACTACTTACTAGATCTCGTTCAAACCAATTTTCGGTGGAAGTTTGCATGGTAATATACATCATATATTTGTTTTAGTTTTATCATTCTCTTATTTTAAAAGTTACAGGGGGGGGGGGGGACACATTTTACCACCTTGGAAGTGTCTCTCGCGCAAACTATTCAGTTTAGAAAAAAATGATATTAGAAACCTTAATATCATTTTTGAAGACCTATCCATAGATACCCACACATATGGGTTTGATGAAAAAAAAATTGAGTTTCAGATCTAAGTATGGGGAACCCCCAAAATTTATTGTTTTTTTTCTATTTTAGTATGAAAATCTTAATGCGGTTCACAGAATACATCTACTTACCAAGTTTCAACAGTATAGTTCTTATAGTTTCGGAAAAAGTGGCTGTGACATAGGGACGGACAGACAGACAGACAGACATGACGAATCGAAAAGGGTTCCGTTTTTTGCCATTTGGCTAAGGAACCCTAAAAAAACGACATTAAAGAAAATCTACTCACCTGGTATTTAGAGACAGTACAAAAAAATTGTTGTTTGTAATTCCTGGCGAAGTAGGTAATGTAATTTATTTAGTCTATCTAAGTTCCTACCACTTAGAACTTGTGTAGTTGTATACCCGCCGCCGCCGTTTTCGTACGTGTTTGCAGAGAAAGAAGAAATATCAGGCCCAAAAGAAACTCTTTTTCAAAGAGATTTCATAACAAAATTTCGTTTAATAAAATAAATAATATGACGCATTGGTTTATAACTTGCCGTTCCCTTTTTTATTTTGTTGACTTTAAATTAAATTTGTATATTTTTTTAAATTATTATAAATTATATGCATATTTATATTTTAATTGTAAGCTATTTTTACGTGAAGATCGCTAAACTTAAGGTAAGGTTAGAGTAATGGCAAAGAATACTATCAGTATACTGCCGACCAAGTAACAGTAATTTGTCCTAAAAAAGCTTTCTATGTAGGTAGAAAATGGAATTTCCAGACATTAATTAATCTGAATTAAGTATTAGAAAGGAACGTCACCCAAACTGACTTTGATTGACAATGAGACATCCATTCCAGGACCTCCTCGGTTCCTTTGTAATGTTACGAATTGTAAGTACCTACCTCTTCTGATTAAAGTTGAAAACCTAACTCGATTAATTAAGCCTTGCCGTCCGTCCTTTCAAATCGCACTGTGAAATCAATTTCGGCCGCTGTAATTACAACCGATTAGCACAACATGAATACAACCGAATTATCGATGCAATATGGTATTAATTAATACTCGTACATATAGTAGGGTACCGGCTGACTATTTGACGAGCTTCCAGCACTGGGTGGTCTATCTGTGTATGTCTAATCTAATATTTGGCAGGTCATGATATACAGGCCGATGTATTTGGGGGCTTTATTAAAAGCATTCACTTTGATCGAGCCGCCGCACCGGCGTCACCTGCAGGAAGCAATAAACCCGGCACAAACAGGGTGCTCCATAATTACAAGCGCAGAACACAGGTTTTGTCCCACTTATTGACTTACAGAGGTTCGCCTTTCAATCCGTTTTGTCACGCATTTTGTTACAGAATGTTACAGCAACCTCCTCGCCTGCGCTACATCACTATTGTTAGGATAGTTATTAGAATAGTTATTTTTTTTAATTACAGTAAAGTCATAAAACAAAAGTTGATCAGTTTCATGAGTAGAATCCATCTCGAAGTATATTGCTTGAACTTTTTGTTTCACTCCCTTAGTACATTTCACTAACTTTTCATGCAATTGATTGTACTTTGAAAATTGTAGTTCAATTATTATTTTAATATTAAAATTTTGTGGCCGAGTTTTATGAAATCACTTTTTATGTTTTTTAAAAAACTGGACGCCCTCCTTCGACAGGCGGCAATTATTATGAAACGAAATTATTTTAAACAATATTGTTTAAAAACAACACCTTTTGTGATATCTATAAACAGTTTATTTGCTTTAGATTGTAGAAGTCTAAATACATCCCAAGTTAATTTAATCTGTATTAAACTATACTTAATGTCAATTTATATTACTACATTTTAAAAGGGAATTTACGTTAAAGCCAGTGGCAATAACACAATTTCATTAAGTGCTTATTAGCGCACCGCGAGCGGCGCGGCAGCAGCAGTATATGCGCGGCGACAATTCCACACCGGTGTGCACAAATTGGATTGCCACCTTGCCCTCCACCCGTGTGTTCCCACCGTTCTCACTTTATACGTTTTTCAAAAGCGGTAGGAACCTACGTGATACCTGTAGGCAGCCTGTAGGACACACCTGAACTACTTGCATGTTATGTTCGATACAATGTGTTAAAACTCCGGTACACGAGCATTTGCTCACCTAAATAAGTACAAACACTGATGTGTAGTGTAGCTAGCTGTCTGGGAATGGTTGTAAAAGTTTTGAAACTTAGCTTGATGGCGCAAAAAGATTTAGATTACAAAATTGTATGTCTGCGAGTACCTATATACGCTATTCAAATACGGCGCCATAAAATGTACAGCAATACAACATGTTTATTTTTACCTTAACCTGACATGTGAGAGTCTGTAGTTTAAGTGTCACAGACACATCCTACGCATTAATAACAATTCGTTCGTATACTTGAGGTACCACGTTCGCCCCTGCGCCTCGTTTCACCTGATCATAAAGTCACCTACATCATACTACTAAGACAATATCGTAAAATACGACATTATGCTCGGAGCGAGCGCCCCGAGCGGCTTATGAACTATCTACCATGTTGCAATCGCATTATAGATACACAAGATACCACTATGTTACGATATAAACTCGATATAAAATATTTCAATGTCAAATGAACGTGTTTCTTTAGTTTTTATTTTATTTATCCTTAACATGAAACAAATAACATTATCTTAGTAATTATATTTCTGTTAAACTTCACTGATATTCAAACAACTAGGATATTGGCAAATCCATTAGCTGGTTTTTTTAGCATTTTGCTATCCTGAACAAAGCACCCCGCCTAGATACTTTTTTGTGCTTAAATAGCATATACATAGACGTACAATCTTCTCGCTTGTAATTTTAACCTTTTTGCTCCATCCAGCTGTATTTGTTATTACTCTTGGAAAATCCTCATTGTTATGCTATACCTCTGCCTAGGCAGCTTTACTGAAGAGTACATCAATTATTGTGCAACGTTATAACTATTTTTTAGGAGTAAATAAAGTTTAAAAGTGCACGGATTTTATCACATTTTAAAACTGGTATTGTTATTCTACCGTATAACTTTTATCTGTAAAGAATTTTCAGAAGAAAACTATAAGAATCCCAAATTAGGGAGAGCTGAAAATAATCACATCCTCATAAAAATGCCACTGTCCCGTACGTGTCGAATTTTTCCTTTTTATTCATCGCCGACATGCACCGAAGCCCCAAATTTGATTCCCACCAACTGTCACTGACTCTGAATATTTCATACCATGTTTTAAGAGTGTTTCATATTTCCTCCCCTCACACAACAAGGAAATAACTCAAACTTTCCCAGATGTAATCTCCGAAAAAGTGGAATAAAGACTGCCAACTGGGTTTGAGAGGCATTCAATTTCGACGCGATGTAATAATATTCTTTTGATACGACTTACTTGGATCAAAATATTGCGAAAAACGTTACGTCTCGAGTTTCGACTTCAATGAGAGGGGAGCTTCTGCCATGCAGCGCTATCTTATTGCGGTCTCTTTCACTTATTTCATATTATTGTAATAATTACTTCCAAGTCCAATAGCGGATTTTTTATCAGAACAGAAAAATTTTTAATCACCGTCATCGTCGGTAACTCCCGATAGGAAATTCTACGTACCCATTTTTATATGAGACGCGATAGGCCAATGATGATGATAATTTAACACGGTTTCAAAGCGGAACGAATGTTCGATTTTAAGCGAAACAAACTATTGCTCATTAGACGCTGAACAAAAGTATATTCCGCAAAGATCCAGAAGCTTTAATTAATAGATAGTGTGGCTTAGTTCGGTGGATCGATCACGGCGTAATCTGACACAGCTTACAGCTACTACTTTGATAGACGGCCCGCACCACCGCCGCGCCGCCACCCCAGTGATGAATAAAGCATTTGAATTATTAAAACTGACGGTAAAACCCCCTGAGACATATCGAAGATATTCTTCGATGCTTAAATATGGGTCAATAGTATGGTGATTTTTATCATATTTCAGTTACTCAATCTACTTATATTATCTGCTCTCCCCTTGGCGCCGCGTAATCGTGACTTTGCTGAGCCATAAATGTCCAGTGGCTTTTACCAAATTTTCCTACCCACGATATACTTAAATAAAAAGGCTAACAAAATTACCTGATCTATTTTGCATGATAATATTTTTGATTTTCCATACTGATCAGCTGTCCGACTTGTTGGAAAAGTTAAAAATTCTATTCGCGAACTGACCTTGTTCCTCGGGGAAAGTTTTTCAATTTCATGAGCAGAAGGCCCAGTTTAAATATATATTTTTAACTGGTTTTTGAAACCTTATTATATAGTGAACCTTATTATATACTGTGTTTCACCATGATACCAACAAAGTCGATTGTAGTACTTACTTGGATTTGTGTAAGTTAAGTTATACTACTATGTTACTTAATATATTTTTAAGAGGTGCTAGTTTAAGTAGAAAAAATTGTGAACTTAAATTAAAAATAAGTAATTTAGCATCGAATATAGGGGTTTAATGTGATGATAAGAAATAGCTTTATTCTTGTTATAAAGAATGTTACAATAGATGGATAATGTATTGATTATAGTATGAATTTAATGGTTAAATTTTAGTGTAGGAGGTGAATTATTTGATTCATAATTGCATATATCAACAGTGAAAGTACATCTGATTACTATGTGTATGATGGTCGCGTTGAACACGTTTTGCTACACGAAAAACGAAGAAGAAGAACAGTGAAAGGTAGTAAATACGATATATAAATCGATGTGATAAAGGCTCTTCTAAATTAACTCCTTAATACGCCCACACATTTGATGCTAGTACACTTTGAAAAGGTCCGCCAACCCCACTATGCTCTAACGCGCCCATTTATAATATAGGGTGAAAACGACGCAGGTGCGGTATCCATAAGGGTGGTATTTTGGAGATTGTCTAGATGATAGCAAACCGCAAACTGAAAATTCATTCTAAAATAGTTTGAAAGATAACAAAGCAAAACGGAATGTTTTTTGCAACTACAAGTGAGTTCTTTGCAACTTGCCTGTTTTAAGAGCCGTATTAAATTCTCTTAATCCCAAAATAATCATTTTAACAACCCACCATATCGTCTCCACTGCAGGGTCTCTTCCTATACATCGGGAAGGTTAGACCATACTACACAAAGGGGCCAAGTTCGGATTGGTGGAGTTTGTGGGGTTAGTAGCCAACCCCAGTGTCAGAAGTTTTCAAGCCGTCTTTAAGGCCTCCGACATGGCCTAACGACTGCTATCTAGCGATAGCAGCCGGCACCAACGGCTTAACGTGCCTTGCAAAGCACGAAAACGGTCGAGATAAATGCCACTAACAGTCAAACCCATCCAGTTTATGACCGTATCTGTAGTCAGTTATCCCGCGTGGTAGACACGACCACACAAGCCGCACTTAGCACGACCGCTTCATATATAACATATAAATTAGCTGATATGTGGCCTTTGAGTGTTTAATGTAAAATTTTATCACAAAATTTATCTGTTTAAAATTTCTAGTACCCGCAAACCAAAAATATCCCCGGAGCACTCCTCTCAGGCCCGATAAACGGCTCTATGCATAATTGATGACGTGACGTGTCGCGTGTCTGCCGTACCTGCGGCTGCGTGGCGGCACCCCCTCCAATCTTATAAACGCTTAACTCAACTTGTATGACACGAGAATTCTGAACTTGAGCGTCATCACTTTAATTTCATAAGTGCATCGTAGAGTAATAAGACATTGCTATATCTTTAGGTACTTTAATAAAATAAGATTAAAATTATTTCAGCATACATACAAAACAATTTAACGATCCGAGAGTTGTCTGCATTGATAATAAATTATAAAAATTATTCCCTAATAAGTTCTTTCATTAAAATATTAGAAAAAAATACTCGCTTTGTTTGGGTACGAGTTTGGTACATGTATGTAAAATTGTTAATTTACAAAAGTCTCATAATTCGTATGAAAATTGTTCACAGTTACGAAAATTTTAGAACAAAATTTTGTTTTTGATATTTGATAAAAGTATCTCGCAGATGACTAGCATTCAACTACCGGATTAAACACAATTTGTAAGAGAAACGCGACGTTGTTTGTAATATTAAATTAAAACATGCAACACTTGGCAAGGGCGGGCGTCCCGTTTTAAAAGAGAAAACACTTCTGACCTTTCGTGGGCCTTTCTGATGCGCAATGACCTCTGACCTCGGTCACGTGTCGCCGTCTCCCCCCGATTCGTGGCATAACAACCCCTTTGTCATGCAGTTAGTATCGTCAACAGACTCGCTCCGTTTAAAAATTCACACGATTTTTAAGAACGTGTCCTTCACTTTGTCATGGCCTGTGACAATGACAAAAAAAAGAAACATTTGACTCCTTGACCTTTATTTTCTAATTCAATTTATACTTTACAGGGTGAAATAAATTGGTACGGGGTCATCCATTAATCACGTGAGACTCAAAAGGGGGGGAGGGGGTTCGGAAAAAATCACGAAATATCACAATGGGGAGGGGGGATGTAGTGAGATATCACGTGTATTTATTTTTTCGTTGAACGCGCGATTTTTAGAGTAAGTTCTAAGCGTCGGACTGTTGTTTTTACGTTGTTTTTAACTCATCGCAAGGTTCGAAACGGCTTCAGGCAGTCGGAAACAACCTGCAACCTTAATGTCTGTCTAGACATTTTTATCAATGGTGCTTAATTTTCAGAATTAAATTACATTATACCTGTATTTAAAGATAATATTTTGTACCAAAAAATACACGTGACCAGGGGGGAGGGGGGGTCAAGTTGCTAAAAAAGAAAAGTTGGGAAAAGTTGCTAAAAAACATCACGTGATTAATGGACGACCACTGGGGTTTCTATTTTACTAATGAAATTGAATAAATTTTGTTCAACAACTATGCTAAAACCGACACTCTAGATGAATATTGGTCTGTAGTACAAAATTGTTAAGTATTAAGGAGTTGAGGAGAAACCCAAGAGTAGGATGAGATACCACAGTTAACAGATCTTAATACACCCACTCTGTGTATTTGAGGCCCCGACCCTTAGTGGGTTAAGAGTAACTCGGCTTAGTTTTTATTAAATAAAATAATTAGCACTTCGAGAAGTCAAATTTTCTCCTAAAGTAAAAAAAAGTTTTGTGCCTAAACATTTACTTTAAGGTAGAAATCATATCAAAATCAAGCCGCTGGATGCGAGCCGCACAGGTCCGGTCGATGTGGAAATCGTGGAAATCCTTGGGGAGGCCTTTGTCCAGCAGTGGACGTCTTTCGGCTGATAGATAGATAGACAGATAGAAATTATATAGATTTAATTTTTCTATGAGTATGTACTCGTAAACTATAAAGTAGATACCACTCATTATGAATTTACATAACTAATTGAATAATCATTTCCAGAAACATTGATTTAAAAGCACTCCTATATGAAATAAATCCACAATAATGGATGTGAGCTTATTAAATAAATACCTACTTTACATATTTTCATTAATGTTGCATTCATTTAATAAACGTGTAATACATATTTCACATTACGACCTATGATTTTTTTCCCAAACATTTTACACCTGCCCTCGGCCGATACCTTGGGAAAATATTGCGAATTACAATAGTACGAATTATATGTAAACTTGATTAATTTACATATCGTGTATACTTGTCTATTCATCGAAGAAATAATAGACACATTTCGTATAAGTCTAATTGAATGAGTATGCAAATGAGCTGGACTGTGTATGGACAAGGTGCTTTTGTGTTCGACACTGGTCACTACTTGCATTTTATCTCGCGATTCGCGAGCAGAATCCCTTCGGGGGGTCATCTTTCTGATAACTATCCTATCCATTGTATCTACATCATTCAATGTTCGAATATCAAGAGATGAACATCTCAGTGTGTTTGAGTTTTGTAAGTTAGATAGATACACCACTTGTTTACAGTGTTAACAAAGAGCTAAGTTTATCTTCTTTATTGATAATCAAGAAAATAAATAATGTTATGTTGTGTTTAGTTTGTGACTAAAATGGACAATTGGATAACACAGTTGTTTCAACCGAACCCTTCGAACAAATCAAAGGTACGTACGTGCATATCACACTTATTTTCGAGAACGTGAAAATAGTGGTTTACTGTACAAGAAACATTAGCCCACTTGAAGCGATACAGAGCTTCTGTCAGTACCATTTGTAGCATGCACTTCTCTGAGCGTTATGGGAAACAGACCTCTGAAACAGAATCTTGAACCGAAAAAAACTGAGCGTGGTAGAGTTAACTGCGGCACAAAGATGATGTATTGCAAAAACGGTCTCCGCGCCTCGAGCGCTCCTGCGAACATCTGCCGGGCTGGTGCCTCCGCGCATTAACCTAACGAGCTGCCCTAATGGCGCCCGTTAGGCCCGCGCCACACGCTGCAAAAAAACCAAATCAAATAAATTACACCGACCCAGTTTCAACATATGTCCCCGTTACGCTTATTTGTCAACTGACATAAGCGGTTATCTCCGCATGTGTCGCAGTGGTTCATATTTCAGGTGTAATCGCATGCATGCACCCTGACCTGAAACATTGTAATCACCATGCAATCAATTAATCTGAGTAAAAGAGGCTTGTTTGCGTAAAAATATTTTTAATATTGACCTTTTATGCCGATCCTCCTCGCCCCTTTTCATTTAGAAAGCTCGTTAGAAGTTTGCGGTATTACACACGGCGTGTTTTCCTAAAGCTATTAATTACTAAATGGAAAACTTTACAGACACTGGTTTCAGTTTTGTTATATCTGCTTACCGAGCTGAAAACTGAAGAAGTTGAGGCCTTTGAAGTGGGTGGATATTGCCAGCCCTCACGGGGCCATCAATGTATAACTTATAAGCCGTAACGACTTTTAAGGGAGTATAAGCGGAGTCATTTAGGCGCTGCGACGACGCGGTGCTGGCGGGACGGGAAGGTTCCTCGGCTTAAGCTGCGCCGTGGGCCTCGTTGCGTGTTATTGTTTACCTCGATGACAATCGCCAGCTTAACGGCACGGCCGGCATATACGTTTTATGCATTTGAATCTTATTGGAAAACTAGCTGGAGCCCTACTTCGTAAGGATAGAAGTTTAAAAAACCCATGACTATCTAATATATATGGCTTTATATAATCCGTACTTATAATCGCACAAAGTTTCGTTCTAATCGATTCAGCTATTGTAACTATGGAGTGCCTAAATGCATTGACATATAAAATTTGCCTATATATGTAAATGTATGTATGTATATGAACGATATTGTAATTCTATTACTCAAGTTAACTATTGCGCTACCTAGATACAAGTATGTCATTGTTCAGATGATAAAAGAGCTAGAAGCAGCGCCTCATTGTAATAGCTTTTCCGGGTAGGACACGAAAGGAAAGTCACCTAATTTAAATTTTTGAATACGCGATTAGTTACAAAACGAGAGAGCTCCCGAGCATGTAATATTTAAAATATACTTTGCGCAATGCCATCACGGTACGACATAATTAGAGTTGTCCTGCGGCGAGCGAATTAGGGGTGCGGACATTACCGCGGCGCCGGGAAATCCGCAACTAATTAAAATTCTACGCGAATGAATAACTGCAGTGCGCTCGCCGGCAACCCGGTCCGGAAACTCCCAAATAAATATTAGCCATTCGCTTTTTACATCCAAAACTCCCACTTAACCCAACCAACTTTACTTACCGAACGGGATTGACCTATAATTACTAATTTCCTCTAAAACTGGCGAAGATTACGCGAAGTCCATCAGATCCATTAATTAACTTGGAATATTAACGAGCTACTGAAGATCGAAAGTTTGTAGGTGCCTTGAAATTACGAAGTACGTAATAGGTTTGAAAGTCTTTTGAAGTTTTGTAAAGTCATCGGAAAATTTTCAGGCGCTGCAGGGTAGTCAAAAATGCGGGTCTGGTGGCGGCGCGGCGGGGGTAGCGGCGGGCGGCACGGCGCGCTCCGGCATCGGCGAGTTCAAAGCTGTCGAGTGCAACCTCTGCCACCGCAAGTTCAAGAACATACCCGCGCTAAATGGCCACATGAGACTACATGGAGGATACTTCAAAAAGGTACAAGTTTGCCAAGTAACATATCTTATAATATCAGTGAGATTTACTCTTGGACTCCGATTTACGAGTATATCTTTACCCTAACATTTACCAATCTGGCATACACCTTACAGGATTCAGACAACAAGAAGATGGACAAGAAGGAATCATCAGGTCCGCCGCTACAAACTGCTTCAGTTTCCGTTAGAGCACTCATCGAAGAAAAAATCATAAGTCGACGAGGTGCTGTCTCTGCGGCTTCTACTGGTAATACTGTTGTCCTTATGTAGTTGCTTTAGGGACATAGAATAGGCTTTGGTCTGAATTACTAAAAGATTTCAGGGAGTAAACATCGTATTTACTCAATCAAAATCCAATGTGATGAAATGTAATGCACCAGTGTAGCAGAGGATAATAAACAAACAAATCAGTCGACATTTACATTCAGAGTTTTAACAAAGATTGTTCAGGACTTGCTGGCAAAAGTTGTGAGGATAGTGCAATGTTTGCACCCCCCCAGCCTGTTTCGTGAATTTTTTACTTCTTTATGTTCTTTAAACAACAGGTACGACAGACACGGCAACTTCTCGAGCTGGTTTCGTCGCGCCTGCCCCACCGCCGCTGTCCACCATCCGCGCCTCAGCATCACCCGCCTCACCAACAGCTACCACCGCTCAGTTCACGACACCCCGAGCACCATCTGTAGTGACCGTTGCATCGACTCAAGGGCCTAATATTAGCGCTACACAGAGAGACTCCACTCTCATTGAACTGTTGAAGAAAGGCAACTCCAAGGTTTGTACTTTTTTAAATATGCTTGTAATCAATTATTTGTATGCGTATTTTACGGAATTATTGTTTGACAGGTTGTCAAGAGATCAGCATCAGACCCGGGACAGTCATCACCACAGCAACAGCAAGACTTTAATTTTAGACCCGAGCTTTTTGGTGTATCCTTTAATTCTGATGATGGGTACTTTTCGCCTGCGCTAAACGAGGATACTTTTCCATTCACTGCAACTCCTGAGCAACTGGAAGATCTGGCTTCGTTAGAAGACTATGCGACGGTAGCGGCCTCAGTACGAGAACGTTCGCCAGTAACTTTCCCGTCTAACAGACGTCTAGCAGCGGTTCTGAATTCACCATTACCTGAATCTTTGGCTGATTTTGGAGCGTGTCACGGTGGTTCACCAGTGCCGTCACCGGGAATCGGTTACGCAGCTCATTCTCCAGGTCTCTCTTATTCGACCGGTGACTCTCCTGGCTTGGCCTACTCAGCTGCATCGCCTGGAGGCAACTACACCCATTCTCAAGCATCACCAGGACTGGGCTACCCGACTCCACCTGCATCTCACGATGCCGAATCACCAGCACACACTGTTCCGCGAGCATCGTCACCATTATCTGCTGCCTTCTTCACGGCCACTATGTCGAGCCAAGAAGAGGTGGAAGAAGCCTTAGAAGAAGTTTTGCCTGAAGAGTGCCGATCACTAGATGCCTACACCTTAGAGCCATCACCTACGCCAAGACGCATCATGCTGAACTCAGAAGACCCGCTGCTTTCTAGTAGTCCACGCGATTTTTTGTACCAGCGTTCGATACGACGACATAATCTCTCAGCTCCAACATCAGTCGCCATGCACCAATGGCAGGATGCGTCCTCTCTTCAGGTGAATTTAAGACCATAAAATTTCGTAGTTATATGATTCTACATTTATCAGTTAAATCAATAATTATTTCGCTATTGCTCAGGTGTGCGTTGAAGGCCGAGATACAGTACCAGCCGTGTTCCTAAGTCCGAGCAGCGTACCTGCGTCACCGCAGAGGCGCAAACGTCGCGCCTCACCAGCGGGACCATATCGTTCGCGCATGCGTCGTACTGTCAACCACTATACGCCCCAGCCGATCCTACCTCCTGATCGAGACGGTATTGGCCTGTTCGTCGAATTGTCAACAGGTAAGCTTTACAAACATTGACCTTCATTCGATTTATTTATGGTCTCGTATTGATTAAACATTGAATATCCTTTCTACAGCAATGGCAATGAAAGAGACAGAGATACTATCTCATACCGAGCAAGAGCCTCGGCCGCCACAAATAAACATTGGAAGGGACCACCAGGCGGACATACCGGAGCTCTGCAATAATCGTCTCGACGTGCATCGTGCACCAGAACAGCTTCTCTGGGATCCTGGCATCAATGACACCTTGGACGATAATGAAGGTGAGGACTGAGGACAGGAAAATACTAACTGGTTAAATTTTAATAACTTTGTTGCCAAAATTCTTCCTATTTCTTTGATTTTCCAACAGTGCGAATGTTTATGGAGCTTGCAATGTGCGCGGCCATGCCAGTCGGGGGCCACACGCGAGAGTTCGCCTTGCAGACCCTGGGAGAGTGTGGGGGCGACATCCGAGCTGCCACTCTTCGCCTCATGTCGAAGCCAGCAGCCCCATCACAGCATGAAGGCCGCTGGACACCGGAAGAGGTTGAGGCCTTCCTTGCTGGCCTATGTCACTACGACAAAGACTTCTACAGGATTTCACAATTGGTAACTATCTTGTTCTTATGAGGTATTACCAAAACTATCGCCCCCATACTTAACAAAATTAAAATGATTAAAAACGTTAAAACTAATTAGCCAATTTTAATGATACTATAAACGCATGGGAAATACAATAATGCACTTATTGTATTATTAACTATTTTAAAAGTTTAATTTTAACTTATTCCTACAAGTAAAAAAAACACGACGCAGACTTAGTATACGTGTCGTGGCCAGATCATAGAATTGATCACTTCATGATGTGGCCGACCATTTCATGAAATGATCGTATTTCATGAAATAGAAAATATCCGCTGATCACATCATGATATGGTCTTGGCCAGATCAATGAATACATCAACTTTTGACGATATACAGCTAAACGCACGGCTATTTCATGAAATGGTCAAGCATTTGTGATCGTATCGTAAAATAGTTACAGTATCCACCGTTAGTGGCGCTGATATCATTTGTTTTTGTGATGCATCATGGCGGCGTACAATTAATAATAAAAAAGGCTATTAATAATGCGCCAATTAAAGATAAAATAGAAGTTTAACGGGTTGTGTGGAAGAAATCGCTTTTAGCGATAAGACCGCCCAGATTGTCGATTTGTTTCTTTTTATTGTGTTATTATATGTTTGTATGTTTCTTGTATGACAATAAAGAGGATTTGATTTGATTTGATTTGATTTGATTTAAATGTCGTTACGACACTAAACTACAATAATTTTTCGAAAGTCAATCAAAAAACGAGCGCAACGTAAAAACCTTGAAGTTCGGAAAGTATTTCATAGGTTAGTAGATATCAATCTTAAAAGCTAAGTATTAAAAATGTATATCTGTTAACCAAGATTATTCAGATTTAAAGAACGCCAGTAACTTTTCAACGTATTTTTAATTTTTATTAAACCTTTGATATCATGGAAACCCTATATTAATGATATGGCCAAACGTGGATGGACATATCATTAAACGTTGACGTTTAAACGATATGGTCAGTTTTAGCTATGATCTGGCCACGACATACGCATACTATAGTAGAGCCAGACAATCTTCGTGAATCATCAATGCGTTTATTGTCCACAGATAAAAACAAAAGACTCGAAACAGTGCATACAGTTCTACTACTTCTGGAAGAAAGTAACAAAAGACTACAAGACGCTGTACCTAAGAAGTTGGCACATGGAGCAGCCAGCGTCACAAGTAAGCACCGCCAATGCTGGCCTTCAATACATCTTCAAGCTTGAGGAGTGAGGAGTGGTTTATTCGGATGTTAACGTTCGCGACTTGTCCAAATCCAGGGTTCGGTAGGGCAGGTTCCGTCGCAGGGCGTCTCCTCGAGCGCCTCGTCACCAACCTCGTATGACAGCGAGGAGTTCCCATGCAAGATCTGCGGGAAGTAAGTGCAGTGCGGCATCCGGAGCACGCTAGCAAAACAGCTTATAAACGACGCAGCGAAAACGCGCAAACGCAATTTACGTGGAACAATGTTGCTTTATATGTACCATCCTTCATCCCAGTGTCGTAAAACCCTCACTTTTATGTCAAATATACGATTTCTATGCAATGGTTAAGTTTCACCTAAATTGCCTTTTGTGCATACAGCACTAAAAAGATAGGAATATAAAATATTTACAGCGTAGTAGTTTATTGAAACGAAAATATAGGTAAGAAGTTACTCTTGCACGCTGGCTCGATAAACGCTCTTACGATACGACTATTTGTCTTTATAAAGTGTTCAAATGAGAAAACGCTATTTATTGATCCAGAGTGCAGGCCTCAATGTTGTCGGTGTCAAGTTAATGTTTTATTAAATTCCTTGCAAAACTGTACTATAATGAAAATAAATATAAGTAATGTAATATATTCATCACAACACGAGCTCCGAATTTTTCGTTGGAATTAAATAATCTGCTAGCGACTCGCGCCTTTGAAGAGGACAGACGTTTTTTATGAAAAGTTTGACGTCCTTTGCCATGATTGCGTCTTGTTTTATCGTCTTTTGTTGTAAAGGTTTTCTACCACGGGAAAAGAAAGTTTCCTCAAAATAATAAAGAGATAAACTGTAATCTACAATAAGTTGTAATCGATATGTTTTGATTCATCGTATTTAATGTAGGTAAACATAAACGTGTTTTTGTATTAGTGTTGTATGTATAAGTTATTTAACGGCACTAACGCTTCCCGCTTTGCTTTTCTGCAATTCTACTAAAACATTTCTGCTTTTGTAATTTTGTTCGCTTTTCTCTTTATTTATTTTCTGTTGCCCTTCTAATGTTACCCTATTATGTTTCAGAGTATTTAACAAAGTTAAAAGTCGTAGCGCACACATGAAATCGCACCGGCCACTCGACGCCGAGCCGAAACGGCCTAAACTCGAAAAGCCTTATGAAAAGGTCGAGAGATCCGATGACAGAACCCCAGCGAGTGCTGATAAGTGATCAGTAATATAACCAAAAAGAAACGCCTGAACAGTAACGTCGCCCAGCCCTTGCGCACTCAAAAGCGCGTGTCTGTCTGTTTTGTACTATCGCATGCAACGAACACTCTGACAGGTGTTTCATGTGGGTTAGCTATGTCGATTCCTATGCCATGACATGTAATGTACATTAACAGATATTTTTGCCAAAACTCATGCGATTAGTGTCGTCTGTCAAGCTCTCTGCGTCACTTAGTACCAAGGGAACCCTACCTTTTACTACGTGTCAAAGATATTAAGTATTGAGCGGCTCGCTAGGACTTGGATCGAATGCTGAATCGTATAAGCATTTACTATGATTACAGAATAGGCTATTGTATTTTAAAAAGTGACCTAGAAAGAGAGCAAAGTAGTAACTAGTAGCTAGAGAGAGTTAGATTTCGGTATAAACAATTGCCTGTAGAATATAAATAAATTGATTCGGAATTCTCGGAATACTAAGCTTGAAGAGAACGCATAAAGATTTAAATATTTTGTATAACGATTGATAAATAGATAGTTCTTCGTAAAGTTTTTATATGACAGACTTCTAAATGTGACTTTGCAAGTGTGATGTTGTATATAAATACGTAGTTCGATGATGCTCCAGCTGATATCGCGGGGCGCGCTCTGTTCGTTATTAATGTTATTATGTACTTACCTATAAATAAAATAATAAATGCTATAAAAACTATGCGTGACACATGCATAGATCGTGTAGTAACTACACTACCTCGTTCTATTGATCGTTTTGTTACGAGCTCAGCTCACTAGTATATATTTGCTTGTTTGCTCATTGCTTTGTTATTTTCTCCTTTGGTTTATTACTTATTTTCTAGTCTTACGTAGACAAATTTACATAACAAAGCAGGCATTGTGTTTCAGGCAATGTTTATTAGATAGTGAAATATGAGGCAGTGAAATTCAATACTACATCCGTAACCTACACATTACATATCGGTCTAGCCTAGCTTGTATTCTTACAACAGACAAACTGAGGATCCCTTCTGTGAATTTCGTGAGTCCACGTAAACAACTTTGCAACGAATAATTAACGCCTAAAAGACAGTCCTTTTATATTTTTAAGACCATGTAGTCAGTAAATTTCAAATCCCACATAATATTGACACAATTTGTTTATCTGTTTATCCATCTAGCGCGTACGATAAACGCTCGGAAGAAAAGCGATAAAAACTCACTATTGGCTTTTGTAATTATCGCGAACAAACGAGAAAACGCTGCTACGCACTACATGTGCACTACGCGAACGCAACTCATGCGATCGTGCACAAATTCACAGAAGAGTATTTAAATAACATACCTCGTATAAAGCAAAATGGAGGGATATTTTTTTTACAAATATTAAAGAAATGCTCAAAACGTTCTATTCTATATTTTATGTTGTTAATATTATATCTAACACCTTGTTGATAGTTCTGAATTTTGAAAACATGGTATTATTTATTAATTATTATGTAAGTATTTATGTAATTTTAGCATAATTATTTATTTTGTATATGAATGGGAAGTACATACTTAATTGTATAATTACTTGTACCTACGTGTTGTGATATAATGTAAGTATGTATGGTTTAATGTTTTGTATAATATGTATTGTATAAAGTGGGCTCACTCAAGTATACTGTACCTACCTAACAATTGGTTGTATGTAACGTATAGAGTTGTGTTTGGTTGCTGCTCCAAAATGTCTTTACAACGTTGCGGTTGTGAAATTTTTATCTACAAACTTTTGTCTTCCCAGTGACGATGACTTTTAGTAACGAACCTTGGAGCAGTGTTCCTTAAAAAAGACATGCTAATTCTTTAAGTACTTAAACAGTTATTAACGAAATCCCTCTAAGACTAACCACAGCAAGCATAGGCTCGCAGTATGAATATAGTCCAAGGAAAAAATATTATTAATTAACTAGTACTCATACAAAATTACTTATTTAAATTACTCAATTAAAATACATAGGTTTAGTAACAGTATTGGGGCGGCCAGTCCGCCTCGGATACGCGTTCGTTCTCCTTCCCTGAGTACCTGACTGGACTTCGTGAAAAGCTTTCGTTCATAACAAAATGCTTCTCTATAGACGCTATGTTATTATAAGATGATAAACTCAAACTTTTAACGCTATACATCACTAACTTGTGTGATTATTTGGTTGTGTTCTATCTTAACTCGTAGAAAAAATTAACAAAAACTTATTTCTATCTATATCTACTTACGTTCGTAACTTATGCCAAAGTATTGCCAAAATGTATTTTATTGTAGGTATATTATATTAGGTACATATATATGATATGACGTGTTTAGCAAATATTGTAGAAGTGAGCACTTTAGATAAAATTAGTGTTTATCTTTCTTTACCAATGAATAATGACAAAAGAAAACGATGCTATATTGTATAAAAATAATTGATAACTGAAACTTTCTTATTGATCGATCCAATTTGTTCTACAAAAGCTTAGTACTCGTTTCACTTGGCTGCAAGTATGCTACAAGTTTCAATTTTATGAGCAGGTAATGTCATTTCACATACTTTTTGTAATATGTATATGACCACTTTAGGCTTGTAAAATTGTAAATTGGAGATGTAGGATTTATGAAACGGGACCCAGGTGACGTGGTATTTCTCCAATATTTTGCGATAGCGCCGTCTCGCGACAAGCTCACTCGCAGAAATACCAATTTGCCTTACTGTTCATTTACCGACAATCAGAGCAGTTATTTTCATAAGAAAATCATTAAGTCACAAACTAACGTGTAAATATTGAATATTTTTCCAATTGAATCGTACCGGTAATTATTATATTCTACGATGTAATAAAAATAAGGATTTATTAAACGAAAGTCCCTCCAGATATAAAAAATAACAATACACTTAGCTGTTAAGACTGACTGGTACTCAAAAAAAGTTATTAAATTCTGGATCAGTTACAAAATCCTTATTAGTGATTGTTTAATGAATAACTATATTTTCATTCAATTGTAGAACAAGAGCTGGCTAGCAATTTATCTCAGTGATTGTATGGTGGACAAAAGTTCATACGGCCGATAAATTCGCATCGTGTCTTAAACGCATTGTTTTTTTCTGGTCTACTGCTATAATGAGACGTCGTCGCCTTAACAGATACTTATATATCGATATTGACTTCGTAAATAAAATGTTTGTAAGATGCGCGAAACCTCGGTCAAATGTTGAGCTTTATGGTTTTTGTATAACTTGCGCGTTACTTATACTGTTGAGGATGGCGGTGAGGATGAAGTGTATTATTTGTTCCCACTTTCCACCAGATATAGTGACGTATGATATCTTACCGTGCACCTACTACTATATAGGGGATATAATAGTAAATTATTAATCTATAACCAATTGTCACCAAAACAAATAAGTCCAAATTAAGTATATTTATGTATATGGTTACAACAACACATTACTACACAAGAGATTTCATTGGCCAAAAATAAAATGTGATAATCTTGGTAAAAAAGTAATCATAAAGTAATCTAAAATCTTCATTGATTTGCGATTGACATGATTTTTGGTGATGCTGTAAATAAGTATATTAATAAGCGAGTTAATATATAACCGAAAGCTAACATAAGCACATTTCCTTCAAATATAACAGTTTTCAAATGATTTAATTATATGCAGCCTAAGCGGAAAACTATAATTGAACAGTCATCTACCCATTCCATGTGCCAAACCCATGTACTAGTCCAGGGTATAGTTTTATTGTAATGCCCTTATTACTTTGATATTTTTTAATGAGAAAACGCGCCATAGTACTACGTACATACTAATAATCGCTGTATTCTACTTAAGAGGAAGGACACATCGTACGAAAATACATAAATAGTAAGTCTAAAATTAAGATGGAAGATATTCAACTTATTTTCAAACTTAAATATAGAAGTGCCTTACGATTTTATTTTTATACTGTTTTTGTTATTTGTTGTTTTATTTTAGTAAATTGAAATTACTAAGCACTGGATATTGCATTTAGTTGTGGTCCACCAATGTCTCTGGATCGCTGTTTTTATTACTAATTGTTTTAATAACTTTATAACTAAATTTAATAGACAGGTAAAACTTAAAGACATTATACCGGTAGAAGATATTTTTCGAATACTAGATTCTTAAAAATCTGTCAAAAATAATATTATTCATTTAATAGATAAAAAAATAAAAATATAGCGGCTTAGTCATCTATCTACAAGTCAATTTTCAATATCAAGTAAGAGAATCTGTATGCAATCTACCCTAAGTACTAAATAAATCAGAGGAATACAGCGTCAATATCGAATTGAGCTATAGATTGGAATACCTATTTAATCTCGTAACTAAGTCCCATAAAAAGTGTAAATTAGTCTTTATGTAAACGTTCAATCACACCCTGATTTCCCGTAGTCCTATGTATGTGGCACATAAATTGTTAAGTAAACATTTACTTATGTGTTTGTGTCAACACGAAACAATCTGAAATATAACTAGTAGTAAAACTTTGTAATTATAAACGAATGTGGATATTCTTCTAATTTTGTATCGAGTTAAAAAAAACGATCAGTCGATACGCGGTGCGTGCGAAATCTTACATTTTCTACTCCATTTAGGCCGTTGTCCATTAATTAAAGTAAAATTTACTGTATAATATGTCACCGTAGCACATCGTAATCCGATTTTCAAACTGAAAAATCTCGTTTATTAGCGATGTTGTGGAATAAAACCGCAGTTAAATAGAACCTATATGTCGTTCGAATAGAACGTAATTACGCGACCATCCATCGCAAGTTCACGCTGTTCGTACAAACCTACGATCAAACACACTGAAAAATCTGTCCTAAAAGACAATCCACGAATTCGATAGGCATCCGATTGAGATTTTTACCAAACAAATTCGTCGTGTAATATTAGGAAAACTCTACGACGACTCACGTGAATAAACGATGCAATTATGCACGGTCGCGAGTTGTGAAAAATCGGATGACAACGCGCGAATGTCGAAGATTGAACCTATTGATTGAACATCAATAAGTGTGATCGTGTTTTGGTACAATTCGTGCAAATTTGCGATAGTAGCGAAATCGCATTCAGCGTCGTCTTTTCTTAAAAAAAACCACCGCGCACCGTCTAGTCGGAAATCTTTGATGTATGTACTTACGTACCTAATACGTACTAAACAGTAAACTAAATGAAATAGTCGTAGACAGTAATCAACGTGCCAACTGCACGATAATTGATATTACACTCTGTGTTGTGATTTTGAACGTTCTGTAAATTAACAAAGTCTTTAAAATACTATAATGAAAAAAATTGTAGATCCCTTTTTAGATTAGCACAATTCTTTGCATAGACACGTTAGCTCATTGAAGTTTAATAAGCATTTAGAATTAAACACTAAAATAGGTAATCATTGGAAATGTTAGTATATAACTATAGATTCATTGTTATATGTATATTAATGTGATGATCGTAAAGAACAACGAGTAAGCTCGAGTCCAGTCCCGCCCATGGGCGGCTCTTCATAACTTGGCATATCCTTGAAACAATAAGTAATAAAAAAAACTCTATTATATATATATTGATAAATTTATTAGGGTAACTAATTTTATAAGACGATGACTACGTGATTCTTTTAGAATGTCTTTATTAATAAATATATGGTGAAGGTTTTGTCAATTCGTTTTTATTTTACCCCTTTTCCTACTTAGTACCTTTAAGTGTAGAACATGGTCCTTTATATCGTGGCCAGTCGTCGGAATTGGCCTGATCATGAAATGACTGACCATATCGTCGAGGAGCTCCGACAAAACAGAGTCAACGGAGCTCCTTTATACGGTAACACCAGTAACCTAACCTCGAGTTTTTTCAGAGCTACTCAACGATTTCGCCAAGTCATTTCACTATCTGGCTAATTCTACGATCTGGCCACGACATATACAAGCATAACCGCCTAGGTTGCCCAGAGGCTAGTCCGCTCACGTCACATCAGGAGGTCACGGGTTCGATTCCCGGCGGGGTCCAACTTTGTAGCACTCGGTTTAGTTGGTAGTAAGACATTTTCTGAGTCCGCCTGGCTAGCTACCACAATCTTATCTAAGTCTTGCTGCCAAACATCAATGTTAATAGCATTGATGTGTTCCGGCAAGGAGAGTTCCCATTGCGTTGGGGATCCTTACAACAAGCCCTTTAATTTGATATGTCACACGGTACAGTTTACAAAACTTTTTTAATTTTTATGATTTTCCCCCTAAAAGTGTCCCACGCACAAAAATAGTTATTTGTTGAACTAGTGAGCAAAGTTATTAAAAGACTTTAAATCACGAATTAGCGAAGTAGTCTAGAATAATATAGACTACTGAGCAGTGAGTGATTTAAAGGCACGAGACATAAAAATAACTTGCTCTCGTGTTAAACATACAACTTTTCACCTCGACCAGCGAGTTAAAACGTATTTGATTAAATTCTCTTTGAAGATGATATTGAGGTTTCTAATGTCATTTTTTTCTAAAATGAATAGTTTGCGCGAGAGACACTTCCAAAGTGGTAAAAAGTGTGTGTGTCCCCCCCCTGTAACTTCTAAAATAAGAGAATGACAAATCTAAAAAAAATATATGATGTACATTACCATGCAAACTTCCACCGAAAATTGGTTTGAACGAGATCTAGTAAATAGTTTTTTTTTTATTAAATCGTAAACCGGAACAGAACGGAACCCTTCATGGGCGAGTCCGACTCGCACTTGGCCGCTTTTTATTTTACGGATTTTCGTGCTGTATCGGGCATCGGGCTCCATCAAAATCTCAATTTGTTCTTTTTGCCAAGTGCCAATCAAAAAAAAAGTGTGTTAGTAAAAAAAGAATTCAAATAGAAGAGAAAAAGAGACTGATAAAATGGTATCTAGACAAAACGGGTAAGTAGGCACCCCGCACATGAAATTTCGTGCACACGTGTGAGTTAAGACATTAAAAAAGCGGCCAAGTGCGAGTCGGACTCGCCCATGAAGGGTTCCGTAACAGCATGTAACATAATATAAAAGTTCTTGTAGTTCGTTGTAACTTGAATGAAAGGTAAATTGCGGTTTACGATTTATGACGTATTAAAAAAAAACTACTTACTAGATATCGTTCAAACCAATTTTCGGTGGAAGTTTGCATGGTAGTGTACATCATATATTTTATTTAGTTTTATCATTCTCTTATTTTAGAAGTTACGGGGGGACACACATTTTACAACTTTGGAAGTATCTCCCGCGCAAACTATTCAGTTTAGAAGAAAATGATATTAGAAACCTCAATATCATTTTTGAAGACCTATCCATAGATACCCCACACGCATGGGTTTGATGAAAAAAAATTTTTTGAGTTTCAGTTCTAAGTATGGGGAGCCCCCAAAATTTATTGTTTTTTTTTTCTATTTTTGTGTGAAAATCTTAATGCGGTTCACAGAATACATCTACTTACCAAGTTTCAACAGTATAGTTCTTATAGTTTCGGAAAAAAGTGGCTGTGACATACGGACAGACAGACAGACAGACAGACAGACATGACGAATCCATAAGGGTTCCTTTTTTTGCCATTTGGCTACGGAACCCTAAAAAATGGTATGGGTCCTTTTGCACGCCTGTGTGTGCGACTTTTCCTCCTCAGTGTTTGGTAGTGGTCGACTGACCACACATATAAAATCAAGTTTTTAAGGAGCAAGTTTTACAATGAGTGAATAGATTTCGTAGTTAGAAGGTAAGTAGAAAATCAGATAAGCAAGAATTAAATAAATAATATATAAACGCTGAGGAGGACAAGTTGCATACATAAGAGTGCGAAAGGACCCATATCATTTCTTTAATGTCTTAACTCGCACGTGTGCAGAAAATTTCATGTACGAGATGCCTACTAACCCGACAAAACAAGCCTTTGTTCTTTTAACATAAGTCAAAATGAACCAAAGGAGTAATGACGGAAGGTAAAATGTACCAAAGTTGTAATAAAACAAAGGTATAATGTAATTCGGTAAAATGAATCAAAGGTGTAATGTAAGTCGTTTCATTGAAGGCTCGTTTAAATAAGCGTTTGATGAGTCGTCATAGTTAAAGTGTAACAAGTGGAAATGTATTTCGAACTGGCGTAGTGAACCCGGGTAGCCGTGCCATCTAGTACTACTTGCTCTATTAGATGTATACTTTTAGATGCACGAGTCTTCGTGTTTGAGTCACAGAAATCTATATGTGTACTAAGTTTCAACTTAATCGGTTCTATATTATAGATTCGAAGCAAATTGTCTGCGACAGACAGACAGACACACGAGTGATCTATAAGGGTTCCTCATTTCCTTTTGAGGTACGGAACCCTAAAAAAGCAAAATACGTACAATAAAGGTACGAACGCACTACAACTGCAGCAGAACTGCGCGACGCGACGCGGCTAAATATTTGTATGAAATAGCATTGCCGCGTCGCGCAGTTCCGCTGCAGTCGTAGTGCGGTATAGCTCGTACGATTTCATAAGAAAGAATACTTTTGTCGCGCAGCTTCGCGAAGTGCCGCTGCCACTAGTGCGGTCTAACCTTAATCAAACAATGTAACGAAGGGGTACGGCTAGAGGTATAGCCACACAGTCGTCTCTCGTGTTATCCCGCACGCATCTACTTGTTAGAAAGAGAAGCATATTGCACAACGCGACACATCAACTTTCCCGTTTTCTTCTTCGTCTTCATTCTTCTTAGGTCTTCTTACTCCACGAGGAGCATAACATAAGCCCTCAACTACAGCTTTCTACTGCTAGCGATCGGCAGCAACAGTGCTAATCTCCGGCCAGCTTTTCTCCAGAGGAGCAGCTTCTAGTGCCACGGTCCTCCATCAAGTAGACTTTGATCGATCTCTCTTTCTTTTTCCTACGGGAGAGTGACATAGAGCCTGTTTGCTGAGACGAGAGTCCAATGCCATCCATACGTTTTTTATTTATAAACTAAGAAAAGTTTAGCGCGACGGATTGTTTGTACGTAAGGATGCGACAGGTTTTTATTTTTAACCGACTTCAAAAAAAGGAGGAGGTTCTCTATTCGTTGGAATCTTTTTTTTTATGTATGTTCACCGATTACTCGAAGACGCCTGAACCGATTTGATAAATTCTTTTTTTGTTTAAAAGGGTATATTTCACAGGTGGTTCCATATAAATTTTATCGAAATCGATTCAGCTGTTTTTGAGAAAATCAACAAAAACATAGCAAAATTGGAGTTGTTGCGATTGAAGTCGGTTGTTTTTAACGTATTCAGCGTGGTCATGTCCATGTCCATGTCATGCATAAGTGCACCTTGAGAACCGTAACGTCATTATACGAAATTTGGTAAAATCACAAAATTGAGCTTTATTGCCTTTTATAAAGTTCAAATTTGTGATTTAGCCAAATTTCGTATAATGACGTTATGATTCTCAAGGTGCGAAGTGCACCGCGGTGAACCGCCCACTGCACTGTCGCTTTCGTACAATAGGGTAGATGACTACTAGTCATTTGAGTTACCTTTTCACATCTGTCAAAAACGATAGGTATGTTCTAAAAATGTTTGAAAAACCTATGCATGACGTCATAGTTTTTTGGCGTCATTAGCTAATTTTAAACTTTTGTTAATAAAAAATTGAACATGGCATGAAAGAGAAAACAAATAAGGTTTTTCGAAATTTTATTACGGGATCAATTTAGACATAGACAATAGACACGTATTTATTTAATGAACGATAGTTTATTATTTATTTTTCATGCAGTCGTCTTTCCAGTTCTCATTGTCATTCATTATTGTACCTAGCATAGTCATGGATGGGGGTATACAATACAGGTAATTAAAGGGACGCACACTAATAAAACTCCAAGCTCCACTGCTTCCCACTGATATTTCATTAAATTTTGGCATTAAGTTTAGCATTAAAACATAATTTTGAGAGATAGGAATTATGACGTGACGTAACCAATTTATCAATCACTCATTCGCTGACGATAACATGATCACTCAGTATGTAATTGGTGTGTTCCTAACCAACCACCTTTTAAAAGAAATTTCTTCTTTGATGACTATTATCTATTATGAGTATTTTGATTCTATTTCATTAACTATTCCATTAGAGTTTTTATTAGTGTGCGTACCTTTAATTAACACCTTATAAAGGAGGAGGAAGTTAATGTTTTGCCTTGTGTACATCTTTCTTTCAACTTATATGCCTTGTTTGAGTGTCAAGGGGCTGATAAGACTGGACGAGAATAAAAGAAAAATAGTATTATCTTTATCCGTTTATTAAGAACGTTGTAGACCACATTGGTATCTTACCAGAAATCTTAACTACAGATCGATAAATCTCTGTTTACACGAAAACAAAATAGTGCTGTGCAACAACAAAATAAAACTCATATAACAATTATACTCACAGTCATAAGTGTAAGTCGCCCACTTATTTGTGAGCTGGGACAAAAGTAAAAAGTTTTTACATGCAACTCTTAAAACAACCACATGAAATGAATATACGGCGTAGAAGGAGATATAGGGTACTTGCCCCTGTTCACACTTTGGTACGTAATGTTGAAATACTTAACAATATCGACAAAATTATTATTGCATCACTGTTGACTACTTATTAATATTACACAGAATAAAATTTGAAACTGATAAATTAAAATTGTGATAAGTACTAAAATACATAGCGAGGCGTCCCACCTGTTTCTAGCGCACCGAGTAGAACGTGAAAGTCAAAAATCCACATTACACACGTTTACTCTTAACAAACTTTTTAAACTATGTAAATATTTAAGATTCAAATGGACGTAGCAATTACAAGTATTATCATCGTTGAACTCCAAGACAGAAACACGGTAGTTACACGCATAGGACGTTCCACCAGGAATTCATTTTGTATTCAAACATATTTTTTTTAGTACTAAACAATTAATGTAGCCGTTTTTGTTTGGAATAACTTCTGTCTGCTCTTTCTGTTCCACGCGCAAGCCAGTAACAGTATCAAGGATAGGTTTTTAAAATTATAACTTGGTTTAAATTAAATGTAATAAATGCATGTTTTTTCTCGACACCGAATTTAAACAATTTAGATATGATAATTACATTGACATTGATAGGAAATGTAGCAACCACAATGCTGATGGAACAGTCACAGGTAAATCCACATAACATTTCTTCTGCACCCAGTGCAAAATAAATATCAACTAAATTCTCTAATACAAAATGTATATATAAGAAACATTATCTAATGGACTAAATACATAGAATTGGTGTCAGTCATTCATCATTAGTTAAAATTATTTATGAATCAGTGGTAAATATACACAACACAATTAATCTCGATGTGGCATTCATTTTTACCGTGAAGGCGAGTGAAAAATATTTGTACATTACCATCTTAGGCCATACGAAGATCATGAACCGATAAGTTTAATGTTAATAAAAACCTCTTATTATAATTTATGTGATATTTTGTAATATAACAGATATTTTCAATCAAGATGAATTTCATGATAAACGCCTTCGAGTTTCAAATATACATATATCGCCAGTAACACTTCTAGGTACATGCTCAAACAAATCGAACATTGTTTTGCCCCACGTCCATATTATTCTCTAGTACTTCTCTATATCGAACCAAATAAACCATGACTGCTGTTAGTTTCCCAAATAACCTGTTTTAACTGAAGAGCAAAGATTATGTTGTGCATATTTACCATTGGGTGCACTAGGCGTGTTCATGAAGTCGTCACTCTAGTCTCGGCTTCTTCCCCTTAACGACCACCGGCTTATTCTTTAACAAGCCTTTTCTCCTTCTGAATGTCTGTGGAAAGAAAATAAAAAACCTCAATATGTAAGGCAGCTAAATAGTCGTTTCAGAAGTACATCAATGATAATCTAATCTTTTCGAATCGATTCACTTGAATTTTTATGTTTATGACTCTGAGGTCAAAGTCAAAGTCAAAATATTTTTTATTTAAGTAGATGCTGTACGCATACTTTTAAATCGTCTTTTTTTCTACCTAGTACAAAGTTCCTACCACGCGGTTCTGAGAAATCGATCGTTCATCTCATCTTTCAGCCTATAGGCATAGTACTCACCTATTTTGCTGCTTATCAATCATAATATCAAAAAAATGTACCTTAACTATAGCTAATGTATACAGTTTTAAAAATCTAAATAGGTAAGGTGATTCAGAAGGTATGATTAGTAAGAGCGCTAAGTGACGTACACCAATCTTATTATATACCTACCCTGTACAACATAAATATTAACATAACACGAACGAACAATCATACAAATCTAAACACGAGCAATGCGGATTAAGAAAAATATGTACACAATGACACAATGCACACAAACACATCAATCAACCCATTCTGAACTTTTTTTACTATTAAAAGTTGAGCGCGGCGAAGTGTGCGTTTGTGCGTGAGCGTGAGAGATGTTTTTATTTTATAGCGAATGAGTGCGCTATGAAGCGCTTTCGTACAATTCACGGTATTATACCTAGCGTACTTAATATGTCAAATGTTTTGTGTTGAAAATATACGGAATATGTCAAATGTTTTGCGTTAAAAAAAGTCTAGTTGAAAAGGGCTAGTATAAAAAAGGGTAGGTTGATGTGTCGCTTTGTATACATAAAACAATAGATCAAATATCAACATTACAGGCAGGCGCTTGGACTAAATACGAACATTACAGGATGCATTAACATAATAACACTAAAATACATGCCAAAACTAAACACAAACAATCATAACTTTCTACGTCACAAACAATCACATTTTTTAACATAAAAATGCTCGTTTAAAATTATAAATACAATACCATTGGGTCTGCTCCTAATGCAGTCTGCAATAGGAAAATTCTTTCTTAATTTAAATTGTTGTGATGTGCGAGTTATGTTAACAACCCATATCGTCCCCGTTGGAGAGGCACGGGTCTCTTTACATAACTCGGGAAGGTTAGGCCATACTCCATACACAGGGCTAAATCAGGTTATGCCGTTGGTGCTGGCTGCTATCACTAGATGGCAGTCGTTAAACCATGTCGGAGGTCTTATAGGCGGCTTGAAAATTTCTGACACTGGGGTTAGCCACTAGCCCTACAACCTCCACCAATTCGGTGCGAGTGAATGAGGTTATTAATAGATTAATTTTATTATTGTAGTTACAACGACTGACTGACTATACTGTGAGATCAAACAGTGTTTATAGCACACATAATGCTGGATTCACAATTCACGTGTACAGTAAAGGGCACCTTTTGCTAGCGCAATTTCTAATATTTCATTTTAACCAATATAAAATTAGCCTAAGAAGTTGTCAACACGCTTAAGGAAAACGAATGCTTAACACTAGGCCATGTGAACATAGTCTCAGACTCACTACTGTACTTCTTTCATTATGTTTGAACTCTTTTATTAAACTAGACGTCTGATTTTCTCGATCCAACTCAAAGTCTATGTGGCGGTTAGATTTTGACATGACAAGGTTATTATAGTGAATAATGAAGAATTAGTCAATTCAATATGGATAATCTAGATCGCATTATTACCTTCTTAGACATAGCGTTGGTTACCGGAATCTTCCGCTTCGAAACTGGTAACCTCGGACGGTTGAACTCATCTGGTTTCTTAACTCTGTTAAAAAACATATTAGTTATTTTTACGCTACTGTAAAATACATAATTGCTCTGCATATACATGATATGGGTACCATAGGTACCTTGAGTCACAATTTTTTATACGCATGAAACTCTAATTCTCTCAAAGGACACCATTCTTTGTAGCGATAAAAGCAAATCTCACCTATATATCCTGACGAGCCAATGCTCAGTTGTGTAAGCCTCCTCGAGATAAGTGAGTTTGAAACCGCGGTTCCCGGGTAACGCACCTCTGGTCCTATCGTACCCGGCCGGGCTGCCTCCGCTATCGAACCTAATAAGAAACAGACATGGATATTACCAATGACTTTTATCAAATCACACTAGTTATCAGACTGACAGAGGCAATGCATTTGGACGTCCAAGCAATATCTTTTTATACAAATTAAAATATCAAAAGGAAACAGTGTTATAAAACAGCATTTAACAAACACTAGAAAAACTGTCAAAAATCTAGTATATTAAAATAATTTACATAGACGACATCATTAGATTCGCCAACATGATAAAATTTACCATTATATCAGCCGGAAAACGTCAAGTTGAACAAGGCCCCTTTTACATACCTTCATTTAAGCAATATAAGGCTACTTAGTATCTTTGTTAACAACCCATTATGTCCCCACTGCAGGGGCACGGGTCTCTTCCCATAACTCGGGAACGTTAAGTCATACTCCACACACGGGGATCAAGTCCGGATTGGTAGAGGTTGTGGGGCTAGTGGCCAGCCCCAGTGTCGAAGTTTTCAAGCCGCCTCTAAGACCTCCGACATAGCTTAACGACTGCCATCTAGTGATAGGAGCCGTAACGACTGCCATCTAGCGATAGGAGCCGGCACCAACGGCTTAACGTGCCTTTCGAAGCACGGAAACGGTCGAGATAAATGCCACTAACGGTCAAACCCATCCAGGTTATGACCGTGTCTGTAGTCAGTTAACCTGCGTGATCGACGCGACCACGCAAACCGCACTGACCCACGACCGCTTACAGTAGCCTTATATCGCTTAAATGAAGGTGTATTTACACCCAACTGTTTCTTATCAATCATATAAATCACTTACCTATAATATGATAATTTATACATAAGACAATTCAACATCGTCTTTGACGCTTCTGAATCTATTCTGTACTCTCCCCTTTCAGTGAAATAATCTGGTTCCTGAAATCAATGGAAATAGAAATTTTCTTTATATTTGTTTCTCTTTTTTATACAATAGTATAAATATTGTAATTAGGATCTTTAGTTATCAGCCACTGGATTCGATTTATATTTCATACATTAAGCCTCGGGCCGAAAAACCTGACCCTAAGCGCGCCACTTTTCACTTTTATATTTCACGTATGGGAATGCAATCAAATATCAATAAACCTTTTAGGCCTTTCTAGCCTTAGGACCACCCCATAATCTTGTGTGTCTCATTCGAACAAATCCGCTTTTTACGTGACTGAGTATTTTTTTCGCACTATTATTAATAACGTAAGTTCCAACTCATTTACTAACATGAATGTCCTTGGGGTGTTCTCCTTCCGCGATGCGAACCATCCATATAAACTTGTTGATGTCGTCACCCGAGTAACCGATAGCCCCTCCGAATATGACGAGCACATAATCAACGTCTAGAGCCGTCATTATCTCGTACGCGGCACTCTCATTACTCGCCATAGCTTTGCCGACCAACGCTATGTGCGAGTTGTTCCAAGTATTGTTATCCACTAGTGTTGTTCGATTACCCATTCCTGCTATCTGCAACGAAAATATCAATACATGTATTGAACAAATTACTTTGATTCCGGAAAATACTTTATAGCAATTGATGAAGTTTTCGAAACCTTTTTACTTTTGGGGGAAATTTCAATTCCGAAGAAAAAAGTTTGTGATGACTTAGACAGACTTCGAAAGATAGTCCATTATGTGATTCAAAAAATATTAAACAATATAATTATGACAATAAATGTTTAATCGTGCAATTACCTGATATCCGTAATCCCACCAAGACATAATCCTTGCATCTTCTGCGGTGTTCTGTCCCAACCATCCATACGCCTCTCGGAAATCGTCCAAAATTCTTCGGGATCTTGAATGAAAAATAATTATACATTTTTCAGTTCCAACAGATAGTTTAAGTTAAGTTTTATATAACTGTGATTACATGGAAAACAACAAGATATCAGATATACAGGGTGATAACAAGTGTGTTTTAAAGTTTAAGGGGTTACAAACCCGAATTTCAGTACAAACCGAGAAAAATTTAATGTTCAGAAAAAAAAATAAGCTAAAGAAAATAAATTCTTCTTGCGATTCAGAAAAAACTGAACAAAAGCGCTTTCACAACTGACCCATCATTGCCGTAGCTGGCCAGCACGATACTAGGGCTGGAGTAAGCATTAGAGGTGGCCCACGTACAGTGCACCACGAAGAGCATCAGCATCACCATGAAAGTGATGAGCGCGGCCGAGCGCACGTTCATGCCGAGACCCTGCTCGGCGGGCTGCGGGGGCGGCGAGTGAGCTCGCTTCTTCACTTTCCCGGCCTAAAATAACAGTTTCAAAATACATGCGTTAGTTAATATTAGGTCGGGGAAAAAGTTTTTTCGTATTTTGTATGAAAATTGAAGATTTCCTTCGATTTACGTGCATTGTAATTTGATATCAACACAACCGAACTTCCATCCCACGGCATCGGAAAAGTTATTTGTAGGATTTGTGCGCAATTTTCGAATGAAACATGAGAGTAAGAGATATTATGTAACATTTTATAACATGTAAAATTTTCGTTAACTTTTCAATCCATCCTCACCTTGTCGTAAAGATTCTTCGATTCATCGGTGCTGGTAATTTCTGGGGGTGTGTAGTCCTCCTTCAGTAAGATGTCCAAGTTGATCGAGATAGCTATTCCAGAGAGCACGCAGACCACGGGCGTAAGCGTCAGCATCAGGCGGACCATCACTCCGGCAAAGTACACCGCGCTTAAAGCGTAAAGTGTCACTGGAAAGAAAACAGGCAGAAGGCTCGATAGGGATTCTTCTTCTTCTCCGATTTGCAGGTTTCCTACATCAATCGGTATAAAAATATATACTTAAAAATATTAAATATTTTTTATATAATATAAACACTCTTTAGTACATTGGCCTAGGATTGGAACCCTAGGATTGGAGAGCTGAGGTTTTATTTACGGCCTAGTTATAAAGTACATATGAGTAGCGTTACACATGTGTTACACTTAATTGCAACTGACTACATCCTCCAGGAAATCAATCCAAAATCAACTGAAAATTAAGTTATAAACGGCAATAAATATTCTCAAAATTTTTGAAGAAAAAAGAAAACCACTTACCAAACACCCTTTCGTCATTGACGTGCTTTATGCAGTACCACAGGCCAACGGGGAAGGAAGATACCAGAATGTGTAAGTCGAAGAAGAACGCCGACCACGTCGTGGGCTGATGCTCCGACACCGACGCGATGATCGGGATGTGGATCTTCGCGTACCCCGTGTCCCATAGAGAATAGAAACTGAAAAGAGTTCGATGCAAAAAGTCTACACTATGTCCTGTTAAGGCAAAAGATATATCTGTACATATACATAAATAAAATATTATGTTTTCTTTAGTTTTATGTGTCAATAAAAATATGAGGCTTTGGATCTGAAAAATTACCTCATTATTTTATATTAGGTAACATATGTCAAGAGTACTAAATATTTCTAAATATTCTAGTTTCTGAATATTTTTAACACAGAATCCGAACTAAATCCAGACAAGTAGGTACTTCGCGAACAAGCTTACTTACGTATTTATTACTTAAATTGATACGCTCATACACCAATGACAATGCTAGATATTATATCAATAAAAAAGCAAAATAAATACTCACCGTCCACTCCACGGCGCAATTACCCCAATGTAAGTTAGGAATACCACCACAAGGAATACCAACGCCGCCGCAGCCAGCCCTCCAATGACAAGTACTATCTTCCATTGGCCCTTAGGGTTCAAAGTGTGCATGTATTTCAAGGCACCGACTGCCATCAGCAATGCGAACACACCTGAGAGAAGACAAGAAAGATTGATAACACTTTTGACGTCGAGCGTCTATTTCTTTGGCTTTTATGTGAGGATGGGTGAAATCTTCATTCAAATTTTGTCAAATTTGGTGACCAACTTATGTAAAACATACATCCTGAGAGAGAGTAATTTAATATAACGATCAGATCTTTTAAAATACAAAAAGTCCGAACTAAAGAGACTCCATGGAAATATAAGAAATTCAATCATGCTAGCTCAACATTTATCATTATACACTATGTTAGAAATTTTGATATGGGAATCGCAAATATACAACATATCCTAGTGCTAAATGCTTACAAAAAAATCAATTTCTAACAGTATTGACAAACTTAATGAATATACTTAATGAAAATTGGTTTGGCTACAATGAAACTAAAAGTTCAAAAAATGTTAATGGAATACTTTCACTTTTGATATATTCTAGATAGATATTGAGCCATCCCTTACATTAAAAAAATATATATTTTACAAGTTGTGTACTAGAGCATAAACAGCATACTGATGTCGTATTTTAGGTGAAAACCCTCAAATATTACTTAAATAAGGTGGTAGACAATGCATACTACACATTTTGATTGGTACTGGCACACATACTTGCGTAGTAGATATAATATAGTAAGTAGAACTTGAATACTAAAATTAAATACAATTGTAGCGCTTCAATACCAAAATGACCATGAATAATAAACCTCCATATTTCCATAACAACGAGACACATAGTTAGCACAAGTGTTTGTGTAGTATATAGGTAAACATTCACATCTGAACATAATAGAGATGTATAAAAAGTGTCAATCACTACTCGTAATACCACGAGAACAATGTAGTTGCAAATACATTATAGGTAATGAGCAGGTCATATAGCTTGCTGAACTTGTGGCCGATTGTGAAGACAGGTTCGCGCGTGGTGAGTGCGGACCAAAAGACGCAATGTTGGAGTGCCCCTTCAGATGGACTGGTGACTTACAAAAAGCCACTGGATGCATGTAATTTTAAAATTGTGCCCAGTGGAAATCAATGGGGGAAACTATGTGCAACAGTGCACGTCTTCTGTCGTGTGACTGAGATTTTGACTAGTTCTTAAGATCCTTGGAATCCCTCCAAGCCTTGGACAGAAAAACTACACAAATACAAATAGCATATTGAGTTAATTTTGTCAGTAAAAAAAATGCATTATTATTGCATGTTTAACATGTTATTATTGTGTTCAAACAGAACATATTGTAGGTAGTGGCTTAACATGACTAACATAGCAATAAACATCGATAACTGAGAGCTATAAAATCAACTAATAGGAAAAGCGTTTTCTTGCATAATACGAACCTTGTTGTTATCAAGGTTTAATTATGAAATCACAATTTTCAGCAGTGCACTTTTACAAGCAGTACAGTGCATACTATCATAAATATTTTTAAAGAAATACAAGTTTAATTACATATTTAAATTAATAATTGTTACAGCTTGTTCTTGTTTTATAGACTGCATAGTTACTGTGTACTTACTATGTAGTGTAATATTATGACCTGGTATTACTATAATTTATGGGTATGGCAATAGTGACATATAATATTATGTTTTCATAACATGAAAAACCGGCCAAGTGCGAGTCGGACTCGTGCACCGAGGGTTCCGTATAAATTCATAATTACACATGTCTTGAACTCTATATTTTTAGGGTTCCGTACCCAAATGGCAAAAAACGGAACCCTTATGGATTCGTCATGTCTGTCTGTCTGTCTGTCTGTCTGTCTGTCTGTCCGTATGTCACAGCCACTTTTTTTCCGAAACTATAAGAACTATACTGTTGAAACTTGGTAAGTAGATGTATTATGTGAACCGCATTAAGATTTTCACACAAAAATAGAAAAAAAACAATAAATTTTGGGGGCTCCCCATACTTAGAACTGAAACTCAAAAAATTTTTTTTCATCAAACCCATACGTGTGGGGTATCTATGGATAGGTCTTGATATTGATATGATATTGAGGTTCCTAATATCATTTTCTTCTAAACTGAATAGTTTGCGCGAGAGACACTTCCAAAGTGGTAAAATGTGTGTCCCCCCCCCCCCCCGTAACTTCTAAAATAAGAGAATGATAAAACTAAAAAAAATATATGATGTACATTACCATGCAAACTTCCACCGAAAATTGGTTTGAACGATATCTGGTAAGTAGTTTTTTTAATATTTCATAAATCGTAAACCGCAATTTGCCTTTCATTCAAGTTACAACGAACTACAAGAACTTCTATATTATGTAACTTGCTGCTACGGAACCCTTCATGGGCGAGTCCGACTCGCACTTGGCCGCTTTTTTATATTTGAGTTGATTGAATGAAAGGTAATTCGCGGTTTACGATTTATGACGTATTAAAAACAACTACTTACTAGATCTCGTTCAAACCAATTTTCAGTGGAAGTTTGCATGGTAATGTACACTATATTTTTTTCTTTCATGTTATTTCTATGTTTAATTGTATAGCATTGTGATGAAGATATTTAGTTTTTTACGTTTAAATTTTCATTCATATCTATGCATTTTGTCCATTTTGCGCTGGCTAAGCCTGAAAATCAGCTCTAGCTGAGGCTTTGGCCATTTTATCTGATTAAAGTTATATATTCTGAAATTTATACCGAAATTGTGCATGTAAACAGATAAATAAATGTCTTTTATTATTATTATTATTATTATTATATATTTTTTTCTAGTTTTATCATTCTCTTATTTTAGAAGTTACAGGGGGGGGGGGACACACATTTTAACACTTTGGAAGTGTCTCTCGCGCAAACTATTCGGTTTAGAAAAAAATTATACTAGAAACCTCAATATCATTTTTGAAGACCTATCCATAGATACTCCACACGTATAGGTTTAATGAAAAAAAAATTTTTGGGTTTCAGTTCTAAGTATGGGGAACCCCCAAAATTTATTGTTTTTTTTTTTATTTATGTGTGAAAATCTTAATGCGGTTCACAGAATACATCTACTTACCAAGTTTCAACAGTATAGTTCTTATAGTTTCGGAAAAAAGGTGCTGTGACATACGGACGGACAGACGGACAGACAGACAGACACAGGGTTCGCATGATATATATCAATTGATATATATCGGATATATATCATGATATATATCAATTGATATTTATGCTTGATATATATCAATATTGATATTTGTATTTTCCTAGCTTCTAAGAGCTGCTTCTTACGAATGAATGTGCCAAATGCAAAGAATAAAGATATGATTATCACAATAATAAATAAATGAGTTTAGTTTAATTGACTATCTTCAAATTTGCAAAAATAAAATATACATTTTAGATTCAGTTATTTCGAAAAAACATATCAGAGTATAAAATTTGAATGTTATTTTAATAAAAATCTTCAAATTATCAAACATATACCTACATTTTAAATTAAGCTATTTCGAAAATCATGTATTAAAGTAAGAAATTGAAATAAGTATGTAATTTTGATAAATATCAAAAATATCAAAGATATCGAAAATATCGGATATATATCAAAAATATCTGATATTTTGATATTTATTATAAATATCGGATATTTTCGAACCCTGGACAGACATGACGAATCCATAAGGGTTCCGTTTTTTGCCACTTGGCTACGGAACAATAAAAATTATGTAGTATACAATTCCTTGTTCAATCATACTACTAAAGTACTCAATAAGGTACTTTACTTACATAAATAAATTTATAACCATAAAATTGAAAATGGATTGAAATTTGAAACAAGTAAGATATATTTCTTTTTCAAGAAATTATTTAGATAACAATCTATTGCAAAATTTCTTCTTGTTACTGGAATATAGCTTATGAATTAAGCCTTGACGACAAACAACGCCAATATATGAAATTATGTGGTCTAATTTGAATATGGAATTTTCCAGGTGAATAATTTTAAAATTAATCTAAAACACTAGCAAATACTACTATCGTATCTAAATAGAAGCAAACACTCATCCATATGGAGACAGGAGCTGCTTCACTTATTGCTTGCAAATGCAACGGGGCCCGAGTTTACTACATAATACTGACAATGGCCATTGTCGTACATTACATACCCTGTTGTTGTTTTGAGTTATTTGTTATTTTATAATGATTTGTTAAATGTTCATTTATTGAAGTAATGGCATTATTTTTCTTAATTAATTAAAAAACTTCTATATGTAATTTATGTATGATGATTATTCACTAAAGAAACAAGTTTTAAAATTAGCTTCAACTACTCTGATAAAAGTTAAAAAAAAAGGAGGTTACACTGGAAATCATGTATTGGTTCCATAAGAGACAGATTCCATGTTCCAAGCTTACAAAGTAGCAATGTCACTAGTCTGACAATAATATGTATACATAAATTTAAGTTCATACCTGAAGCAGCCATGTGTTCACTGGTCCGAATCGGCTGGAAGCCAACAAATGGGATCTGCATGGAGCAGAGCAGTCCGATGATGTAGAACACAGTGTAGCTGACGAACAGCCGCTGGGAGAAGCGGCCCATCATGAGCAGAACAAACACATGCAGTGGGATCAGGTTGATGATGAACACGTAACCACCCCAGGCTGATACCTAAAGTAGGAAGAACTTAAGTAATGTAGAAAAAATTTAAATGTGCATTTATTAATTAATCAAAGTTTCAAATAATAATGATAACAAATCATTTATATGAATGAATTTTTTCTTGTCATTTTGGATATAATCTTAACTTTATCTGGAAATCTGCCCATCTGCCTTTTAAATCTTATTTTATCTGAGCACATGAACTGTCAAATTATGATTAAGAAATAAGAAAAGTGCTGAAGCTTGGTTTCATTTAAATGAGAAAAAAGTCTAACACATATTTTAATTTTGATACTACCTTTACGATATATCATTCTATAATTATTTATTTATATTTGAATATTAAATTGTGAAATGGGGTCTTTTTTATAATTAATCAAATGAAATGTTCAAGTAATGTTCAAGTAACTAATAATAATAAGAATATTAAATATGTGCTGCTCATACTGCTTTGGTGTGTTTATTAGTATTAATTATAAATTTAATTACGAGTCTATTTATATTATTAATTATAAAATTGGTACTAGTTAGGACTTTAGGATTTATGACCAATGCCTGCTTCTAATTAGACTTCAAGTTGCATTTTCACACAGTGACCTTCAGGGTAAACTGGTAAAATCACAAGAAGTTGTAGTGTGTGTAATGTCATGAAAAAGTAATAAGATTGATAGATAGATTTATAACCAGGAGGATAATGACATTTTTTATTCCTTTCATATAATTTTGGCAGACCTATAATGGTCCAATTGCAATTTAATAAGCTAATAAATAAACAAAATCACAATCCTTACCATGTAAAAGTAGGACAATGCAGTGCAGACAGACCAGAATATAGACCCAGATTTGACACTCTTCAACCACAAGTAATATGTGAACTGCAAAGCGAATATGGCAATCCCTTCATTGTCATAGCTCCCTGCTACGGACCGGCTGCTGTATCCTGGCACTATGGCTATGAAGCAAGCGGCAAAGAGGCCGGCGCCTCGCGACCACAGCTCTGACGTCAATAGGTATGTGGCTATGGCTGTTAGCCCACTACAAAAAGGCAAACTATTAGTAACAAACAATACTTAAAGACAAGACTAAAGAATGGTACAGAACATACCTGAAAACTGGAGCCAGAAACACGCAGATATCCCTGATGTGAATAGGAATATTCAGAGCATGAAGAAGCCAGTGAATACTCCCTGATGTGATCATTAAGCCAGGGTACACGGTACCACCGACAATACGACCCAAAGGGTACCATGCTCGCTCGTCAAACCAGTTCAAAAAGTTATAAAACCCATGTTCTACCATATACGCTGTTGAGCGATAGTTGAACCTGAAAGATGGGAGTTATACATGAACAAGGTGGTATTTTTTTTAAATTAGCGAGTTATATGGTGTTGCAGGACTTACCAAGGGTCGAACTCATGGATAATGCTCTCAAACCGTATGACAGCGAAAAGCCGGGATGCGAAACCGGCCAGCCAAGCCAGAGTCAACACGGTAACAGTAATCAGCGTGCTGAAGCCGGTGGTGTTGAACTCCTTGCTTTGGGCTTGCCCCGGCTTCGCGGCCACGGCCGTCTGCATCCTTTCAACGGATTCTTTCGTCGACAGTTAAAAATTGATCACAAACTGAATTCCACACATAAGATCTAAAATTATTCGATTTTACAAAATTGACTTTTGTGCTTTTCTGTAAAGAAATTAAAGAATGGGTGACGGACACGTCTTTACGAAGAATGTTGCCATTCCAAAAAAAAAACAACGTTGATGCGTTCAGAAAATACAAAAATAAAATTTGAGTTGTTTTGTATCGGAAGGCACTTCAAGCTAAGTTTTTTGACTTTAGTTTTTGTAGAAGTGTTTTTGTAGTGTTGTAGTTTTTGATGTGGAACCATGATGAGGCTGCTAAATAATACTGCTAAAGCGCCAACACAGACAGACCGGTGTGCCGCGCGGTTTTGGTGTGAAGGGTTTCATAGTAATCCGAACATAACAAAAAATACCGCTCCCAGAACGCTTTCGCACCGCCGCGCGGCCGACTCTGTGTGTGTTGCTCTTAAATAGTGCCCACATAATTTCAGTTTTAGTCAGTTATCCTTTTCCGAAATTGACATGTTAGAATTTTTTTTGTAATGTAATATTGCACTAAATGCCATTTTTACTGGAGCTCATCTCGGTTAGAAGTTTCGTGTAGCACTGTGAAAATACCGCTGCGAAGTTGGGTATATAAACGCGGTGAGTTTTTAGCTCACTACCTTTAGCAGAGGGGTAACGCCCGCAAAGGCTACTCCAGTTGTAATTTCTCCAAGTCCAAGAGGCTAGCTAACGGGTTATTATGTTATGACACTATTTATTAGGCACTCAGATTAGACATAATCAGATATCTAAATTCTGTGATAAGGCTGCCAACTTCACACACACACACACACATATACAAACACACACACATATACAAACACACACACAATGTTTACTTATATTTTTTGGAGGCGGTTAAAAATCTGCTGACTATTTTTTGCCCTATGGTTAGGGTTCATGGGGGACAAAGTCGTTTTAACGAAGTTTTTTCTTATGGCAATGTTAATATTGACACCTGACCTGACAGCTGTCTTTGTGTTTATTTTTGTTGACGTTTCATAAACCCAAAATTATATTCTATTGCAATGATTAGAAAAATAGAATAGAATAGATATTTTATGAAATTAAAATTAAATAAACTTAAAATACCTA